>CM042685.1:457410797-459973075 GCA_023614405.1 Avena insularis | reverse complement strand
TGTTGCTGATGGAGCTCATTTGACTGAACTGGCCACTGAGTTACCCCGTTTTTGAGGGCCTTCACTTGCAGAATACAACACTTTTTTGGTGAGGATACTAGAGTAATCATATCTGCTTACGGGAGAGTTTTTGTGTTTTTCTTGGCAATTTTCCGTGCCTTTTTTTGTGCTGTGACTTTTTTTACAGCAGTTTGCTAGGATTACCATCAAGGTCAACTTCTGGTAGCCACCGTGTTCTGTGATTGTGTGGAGTTAGGCATATTATGTGTTTATCAGTGAATGAAAATTTGAACTCGGTTCCAAACATGATGAAGATTTCAAATAATATGATGTGGACCCCTAAAGTAAAAAATATCCTGACTACGATATTATTTTCTATTTGCATATTACAAGAATATGGAGATACCATGGAAATTTCACTTTCGAACCTAATGGAATTTCAATTGTATATTTTCAATCGGTTAATCATTTTTGTTTGCCTGCCAGGGCAAGCGCGTGGCAAGCCACGCCTTCCTCCGGATTGTTTATACTGTGTTTCCCGCAAAGCGCGATGCCTCCAAGTCTTACCTTCCTTGTTTTTCAAAGCGATTGTTTATACCGTGTTGCCCGCAAAGCGGGCTAGCGAGCGGCAAGCCGCGTTTCCTACCTAGTTAATGTAAATAGGTAACTACCTTTAGCTTGTTGTATGCAACTGGGCAATAGTAGCACCAGTTTCAGATACTAATACAATATAGTTCGTACTTATAGTTTTTCTTATTGTAAGTAATTTCTTTTCGTATATTTAGGCACTTGACGCACATCCTGCCTCCCTTTTGGTTTTGTTCCGCCATGCAGGTGTGTTGTCTTGTCTTGTGCTAAACAACGAGTAAAATGCAAAAATAAACACACCAGCACCTGGGCATTCAGCTGATTAACACACCAGCATCTTGTGCTAGCTAGGTTTCATATTGTTTCAACTACAAAATGCTCATAGAAGTATTCAGCTTTTTGCGACAAGCAAATTTTATTCTAGACTATTGTAGTTGTATCAGCGATACTAGGGATTGTTGCTTCCATGTTTTTACTCGAGAGTAAGATGTCAATATTATATGCATTCTCAACTCACCTAAACATGATAAGCATAAAGTTACATGAACACCGTGGTGGTGTTTAGATAGCTCATTATTAAAAAATTATTTATCAAAAATATCTCATTACTATAGGAAGTTAATTGTTGAGGTATATTATTTTGCAAATATATATCTTGTTTATTAGCAATGTACACTGATATTCATTGCTCACAATGTATTAGGAGAGGTGTATACTTTTAATGCCACATGTACTGTTCTTTTTTTTTGCCCGCATGTCCGAGGCAACAATATGATGATGCCAGATTGGATTTGTACTCTTAAAGTAATTATTTGACCTAATTTTATCATCTTCGCAAATTGATATATCTTTCGTCTCTAGGAAATTATTAACATTGCCATATACGTATAGGCACACTTGCACACCAAAGCGGAGAGGTATCTTTCACTTTAAATCAATTTCAAGACTAACTGATGACCCTGTAAGATGTGAATTATGTGGGCTATCCAATTTCTTCAGAATTTTTGGATTAGTGACGAAACTGGAATTTCTCTTGAACCGAAGACGCATCTGAAGTCTTGCCAAAGCTACTAACACAAGCTATTATACATGTATAGTAATTTATCTAAAAATAAAATATTTTCCATGAACTAAACTATCATGCTTCTTTCAGATAAAAGGGGTTTTAGTGGATGCTTGGCTACAAGTTCTTGCTGACATGGTGTATGCTTCACCAATTGGTGTATGCTTGGCTACAAGTTCTTGCTAACATATGTTGGATTAGATGAGTGATGAGTCGATCAGGACATTTTCATGTGCACGGGCACTTGTTCTAGTAGAAGATTAAAAATTCCCTTGTGAGTAACTCAACACTGCATGTGTTGGGGTTGCCTATGTGCTTGAAGCAACCTGCAGCTGAGATTCCACTTCTGGGCCTTTTGGTGCTACTATTGCCAAGATCGTGTGGTCTATATGCCTATGAACTTTTACCTCCTCAAGTTCAAAGTATATCTGATGCCATTTGTTTATTGTGTCAACTCTCTTCCCTTATATTATTAATATAAATAGGTAAGTACCTTTAGCTTTTTGTATGCAACTATCTGATGCCATTTGTTTATTGTGTCAACTCTCTTCCCTTATATTATTAATGTATAAAATAGGTAAGTACCTTTAGCTTGTTGTATGCAACTGGGCAATAGTAGCACCAGTTTCAGATACTAATACAATAGTTCGTACTTATAGTTTTTCTTATTGTATAAGTAATTTCTTTTCGTATATTTAGGCACTTGACGCACATGCTGCCTCCCTTTTTGATTTGTTCCGCCATGCAGGTATGTTTGTCTTGTCTTGTGATAAACAACGAGTAAAATGCAAAAATAAACACACCGGCACTTGGGCATTCAGCTGATTAACACAGCATACTACTAGTACTACCCTGCGTCTTAATACAGATCAAATAAAGTACAACCACTCTGTCCTGAAAAGAGAAAAAAGAGAGTGAGGGTTTACTGGCGTCTTAATACAGATCTCTGTACCCTGTTCTAGGTAGAACCATCATGGCCACAAGGTGCTCGCGCAAATGCTTGCAGGCGCAACAAGCTAGGGTTTTGTATTAGGGAGAGGGATCAATTAATGGCATATCCTGCTGATTCATGGTCTAGGCTCTGTCCCTGCTGCAAGCACCTTTGCTTTATTCAAAGGGAGAAAAAAGGAGAAAAGAAGCAGAGCCATACTATATATGGAGACAGACAGTTGCATGCATACATCTTTGTTCTTTACTTGCTGGCTCCAGCTTCAAGCAAAGAATCAAGCAACCAGCAGCAAGGGGCCGATCGACGCTTTACTTGGGCCAACTCCTTGCCAATATCCCCTTGTTCATTCCTCCATTGCTAGCTCCTACTTCATGTCTCTGGTCTGCCACAACGAAGCAGCAGCCGTTGGAAGGAACCAACATCATACGCAGTAATAATCCTTCTGTTGTTCGTCATCTATCAGCACACAAGCAGATCGATCCGTACGTGTGCCAGGCGCAGCTTTCTGATTAGTAAGGTACCACCGTTACTACTACTAGCTACTACTACATGCATGGTTTTATTTCTGTTCGTTGCTCGTAGTTCAGCTGGTTTCCAAAAGCAATTACTCTCTCCGTTCCAAAACAGATGTCTCAAACTTGTCAAAATTTGGATGAATCTAGATGACACTAGTATTTATTTATTTAGTATATAAATTCATCTAAATTTTGAAAAATCTAAGACATTTATTCTGGGACGGAGGGAGTAGTATATATACATAATAATGTTTTGTTCATGGACAAGGATAATAGTTAATTAATTCCTACGATTAATTTCCCTGTTACAAGGTGCCTCGAACTAGCAATTAATTCGTACGGAGGTGCAGACCGATCGATGGGTTAGATATTCTTGGAGCTTCTCATCTCTGGTGTACCTACATTGAAGAAATACTACTACTCATCATGCCTCGAAAGGTATTTATCACATGGAAGCTATTCTCACAATATAGAGTAGTAGTAATTTCTCACAAAGTATTATTGGTTTGGATATGTAAATATATAAATGTTATATCTGAAAATGCACAGTACATATATTACGTACTAGACGAAAACTGATGCTAACCCGGCCGACCTCAGCTAATAGCCATCAACTAATGCAGGTTATTTTGGTGGACACCATCGAACAAGTGGTGGACGTGATAACCCATTATCTGAGTTATACGAAGAATACTCCACACATCTATTTTGATGGATGGGGTGGGTTGGGTGCTTCGGCGGTGCTTAGGGATATAGCTGAGGACCCTCCGCAATCTCTGGTGGAGAATTTTAACAAGATCATCCACGTCGATTGTTCGAGATGGAAAAGCAGAAGAGCACTCCAAAGGAAAATTGCACAGGAACTGAAGCTTCCTCATCATGTAATGGCTATTATTGATAGACAGGATGAAGATGATGATTTCTCAGGGATAAATGAAAGCTCTAGGTTTGAGATAAAAGATGTTGGAGCAGAGATCCATCGGGTCATAATACAATACAAATGCTTATTAATATTCCTTAATGGGAGCAATGGACGGATTGACTTGGTTAATTTTGGTGTTCCTGTGTCAATATGGGGTACTCAAGTATTGTGGACATTTCGAGGAAGGCTTCGGATCAACTTAGACATTGGTAAAAAGGTGGATAGTTCACATCCTTGTATTTATGGAACGGACCGTAAATACGAGTACACACGTTTTTTGAAACTAGAGGCTAGAGAAATTGCTGGCTACATAGATAAGCAATATGAAGCAGTCGAAGAGTGTTGCTTGTATATGTTGTCATTAAAGTCTCAGGGAGGCAACATCATGGACTACAACTGGACCACCCATGCTTCAAGCTATTGGGTATGTGATGGGATTGTACGAGGAGGTCAGTCCGATGAAGCATGGGAGGTTGCTACTGCTCTGCAACAACAAATATGTATGGATGATTATTCATCAAATGCACGGCCTTCTTTTGATAGTGATCTGATGACTCCTCCAAACCGGTGGATATTGTTCAGGGACAAGTGTGATGAGTATGGAAGGACAAAAGTACGCACTGCGGCTGTCCATCCAGAGTCAACATCATTTTTCCTTGCGGCTGCCACAAGTGGATCTCATCCACCATTAAGGTTACTACCTAATGACATGTTTCATCAATCGGACAAACTTGGTGTGCTCAAGTTATGCGGCTGCACATTCAGTTTTTCTTCGCCACCTTTCTGCTGTTGCCGCAACCTGAGGTTTCTCGGATTAGATGGCTGCAAGGATCAGCGTGTAGAACAAACTGACACGCAGGTTAGACCAACTATGGAATTTTTTAACAGTCTATGGGTGCTAGACATATGCAACACAGACTGGGAACTAGATTTATCACCGGAGATAATACAACAGATGACTGCAAACATAAGGGAAGTACATATAAAGACTGGAAGGTTTTGGCACATGGCTTTTGCATGGAGACAACTGCAGAACCTTCGCAAGCTTCGAGTAATTGACCCGACATGTTCCTGGGAGATGGGAGGAAAAGATGAATTCACAGTTTTGCCAAGATTGCCAGCATCGAATAGCCTCAAGACTCTGGTTCTAGATGGTTGTGTTGGGTTAGAGCATGTTGAAGGACTTCCTCTGTCACTGGAATCATTCAGCTTAGATGCAAGATCAAGAAAGAATTATTACAAGAAAGCCAAAATAAGCCGCATCTCCATGGCTGGGTGTGCAAGATTATCTCACTTCGCATTGTATGGATCGCTTCCAAACCTTGAGGAGCTAGATCTCTCAGGCACACAATTAAAGAAGCTTGACCTGAGAACTAAGGTGGTGCAGATCCCATGTCTCCAACGAGTCATGCTTTTGGGATGTGAGCAACTCCGTGTTGTGCTTTGGTCAGAAAAGGATTTTCCCCGACTAAATCTGATATGCATTGATACTCATGGAGGAGGAGAGATGAGGAGAATACTACACGACTCTGAGAAGCTAATAGAGGGATATTGCCAAGCATATGTCAATATTATGGACATGAGATTCATCCAGTCATTGGTGCAAATAAAAAGCTATAGATTTAGTCTAAACCTCTGCATATCCACCAATAACACAAATGGTGAACACAGCTGCAACAAGGTGAAGATGCGCTCAGAGAGTAGTGGGAAAATATTGGGGCCACCTGTACCGAAGTCATTTATTCCTGAGCATGCTTGCAACACCTACACGGGTGTTTCTATTGGCGACATAACTGTCGATCATGATTACAATAGTGAAGTGCAGTTTAAGCCCTTGGGATACCATGTGGAGATTGGTGAGGGAATTAGCAACACTAGCGTGGAAAGCAGAGAAGGAATAAAGGCTATCATCGGTATGATGAACATGGCCGAGTCATTGTATGTGCATGACAATTCATCCATCGCCACTATTATCACTGAAGACATGGTGTCCACAGGTTACGACGAATCGGAACTTACATGGCAACACCTGAAACAGTGTCATGTTGCGAGATGCCCCAAGATGGAAACGGTCTTCATCACTAGCAATGATGATGCTCGTTTTGAAAAAATAGAGGCCCTTTGGGTGGCTGATCTCCCAATGGCCCATTGCATTTGGAACCCAGTAGATACGAGCTCTTTCTGGTGTACTCGTGTGTCATTTGCAGAACTACGAAGCATACACCTTTACTCCTGCCCGAGGCTCGCATTTGTGCTTTCATTATGGTGGAGAAGGAATGACTCATATTTGCCCAGCCTAGAGACCCTCTACATAGTCAACTGTGGTGATCTTGTCGAGGTATTTCCTGAGGCAATGTCTCTAGAAGAAGAAATAGCTACCCACGACAGAGAAGGTGTATTGAGTTTCCCAAAGCTGAAGTGCATCCACCTGGACGAGCTCTATAAGTTGCAGCACATATGCGAAGCCAAGATGTTTGCTCCCATGCTTGAGACCGTCAGGCTCAGGGGCTGCTGGGGTCTCAGGCGCCTGCCGGCAGTCGACTACCGTGACAACCGCCCCGTCGTGGACTGCGAGAAGGGCTGGTGGGACAAACTGGAGTGGGATGGGATAGAGGCCGGCCATGACCCTTCCCTCTTCGAGCCGCGCCACTCGCCCTACTACAAGAAGCCCCTGTCCAGAGTTTCTGTGCTCCGGTGAACTGACCTCACTGTTTGTCAAGGTAACTGCACACACATGTCTTGTTTTTGTCCTGTGTCATGCACGTGGTAGTACTATCTAAAGAGCTGAAGATAGAATACACATACACATACGCAGGCAACAACTCTCCTTAGTCGTCCTATCTGCACAAAATTCCTTGACCTGCTCACGTACTGAAGCATTCAGTTCAACGACCCATATATATAGTTCGGTCGTTTGCTTCTAGTACTAATTGGTACCATTAATTATTCCCTGAATTGTGTAGGTACGCACCACGCGTGACTTCCAGCGATCAGTATCAAGACCGACGACAACTGCCACGCTACGTATTTCGCAGCATTTGACTACTGCAGCCACCGGTTTGATCAAGTGATTCGTGTTTGCTTGCCAAGATTATTGTGGTTTGAGTGTTTTCTCATCAAGAATAAAAGGGCCGGCGCTTGCTAGCTCCGTGTGTTATTTGTGTGTGTTTTAATTTCTCTGTGTGTTTGTGTGCGTGTCTACCTGGATATAGAAACAGTACCCCTTAATTGGTGTGATGAGAGAATAATACTGCTTTGCTTGCCAAAGACCATGTAACCGAATTATTTAATTTGTGCGTGATGAGAATACTGCTTGCTTGCTTGCCAAAGACTATGTAAATAATGTGACGGAATTATATTTAATTTGTATGGTTTATTACGTGCATATGAACTTTTACCTCTTCATCAGTTCCAAATATATCTGATGCCATTTGTTACTCTCTTCCCTTAGTAGTAGTACTGCTGTATTAATAACTAATATTATTCCCTCAGTCTCAAAATAGATGACGCAGATTTATCAAAATTTGAATGAATCTAGACACTATTTAGTATATAGATACATCCAAATTTTAATAAGATTCCAACATCTATTTTGAGAGGGAGGGACTACAATATCTCATATTTTAAGTAATTCCATTTGTCATATTTAGGTGCTCTGCGAAAATAATATTCCTACACAAGCAGTTCAGCATTCAGATTACATAGGCTACCACCTCTCAATACAGATCAAATAATGTAGTACAGCGGTAGTATAGCCACTCTGACCTCATGAAAGAGAGGAGGGTTTATCCCGTTCTGAAATGAACATCATAAGCTCACAATCTCCTCTTTTACTCCGACGGTTTTACCATGAGAACCTTTTGTTTTATTTTTCCATACAAAGAGTGATCGATTTCTCTGGCAAATCCTCAACCGCTGGCTTGCACATGCCAGGAGTACCATCATCTGGATCACTAGGCTTGCTTCCTCTTCTGTTCAGTTGACCTCTTGGGATAATCACATCTTCCTAACCAGGCTGAACATATATTTTCTATATTTACCAACTCACCAGGCCTGCCCAACACATGACACGTAAGAAGATTCAAACTTCACGAAAATTACTTTGAAAAATACATTAGAGCACAACTAGGCAAGAAAATACATTCCACACCACACTCTAGTATACATTGGCAGTGCAGCATTGCAGATCAGATGTACATCAGCAGTTCAGCATATACAGATTATACAGGTCTACCCTGCGTCTCAATACAGACAAATAGATACAGTGGTACGGCCAGTTTGTCTTGGGGGAAAAAAAAAAGAGGTCAGCCTTTTCCTGAAATGAATGAATTTCAACACAAGAGGTTTTTCCCCTTGAAAATGACAGAGAACTGGTCAAAGGCAGCAACTAGACAGAACACATCATTCTCACAATCTCTCCTGCATATAAAACCCTCCTCTCAGCAAGTGTGATTTTACCTATCCTCTCCTGCATATAAAACAGGTACCAGGTTGTATTCATAACTCGATTTCCACCTACACTGTATTCAGATATGCTCATAACCAAGGTTTGTTTAGAAGAGTAGACTCCGACTGACACGTCTACTACTATAGCCACATGCTGACACTACAAAAAGACAGCATACCAGTGGCAGCAGTGCAGAAAAATGCTAATAACCATCATCATCTAGCTCACAATACCAAGAAGATGGTATTCTTGCCATCCATCCATCCATCCAAGCTAGGGGCTGTCTGAATTAATTAACAATGAGTGAAAAAGGCAGGCAGGGGATTTAGAAGAGCTAGTCAATCAGTAGACTTAAATTTTTTGGTTCTGCCTAATCATGGACTATTGCATATACACCAAAACACATCTATGATCTTGCCCACACAACAGCAGCAATGCCTGGATAAAACAACATGCAAGTCAATTGCTCGTGGTTGCCTTGCATGAGCAGTAGAACTCCCTCGCGACGCATGGTACCCAATCAAGGCTACAAAGGTATAAGAAACAATGGATTGCATAGTTTGTTTTCATTTCATTTGATCACCAAGTGCTCCAAGGCAGACATACATACAAGTGAAGATTCACAACTCGACTCAGTTACTAGTGCTACAACACCAGAGAGCCATCGCAGGTACAAATGTGATACGGATTACTAGTACTATCTTTTCCTTGTATAAAATTGATCTGAAGTGCGCTACTAGGTAGAACAAGACCAAACGGAAGAGTGAGCTGTTAGAAGAGCCCCTTGTTCCT
This sequence comes from Avena insularis, assembly GCA_023614405.1. Classification (NCBI taxonomy): domain Eukaryota; kingdom Viridiplantae; phylum Streptophyta; class Magnoliopsida; order Poales; family Poaceae; genus Avena; species Avena insularis. The sequence continues at coordinate 459,963,799 of CM042685.1, read as the reverse complement.
GCGCAGCACCAGAGAAGGAAATGGAATCAGCACCAACCAAGATGTAATTTTTCGGAGAGATCATGTAGGAGGAGGAGGATGGCGGGAGCGGAGATGGGTGGGCAAGGGCAGAGGCAGAGCACACCTACGTCTGCTTGGAGAAGGAGGATGAGGAGGAGGAGGGGGCGGCGGAGGCGGAGGAGGACGGGGAGCGCTTGCTGCGGAAGATCATGTAGGCGAGCGGGAGGACCACGCCGGCCATCATGATCGCCGCTCCCAGAAGGTACCTCGCCGGCGACGGCGCCTCCAGCTCCATGGATGGATCGCTCGCTCTCGCTGTCGCTGCGCGGTGGGTCGATCTGGATTCTGGATCTGGAGACGGCGAGATGGTTCCGACTCCGCGCTCTGTTGGGGCTGGCTTGTGGTGTGCCGTGTACGCCTTCGGTGCTGTCGAGACGTAAAGAGAGGAGTACGCTTTGCCGTCAGGTAGGCGCGTTCCTTTTAATTTGCAGTGAAACTCCTTTGTCAATGCCAGTTTGAAAATGGAGTATCCCACGTCGAGAGCAGCCTGGCACTTTGATGCCCCGGTACAATTCTCTGTGAAATCGGCATGCAAGATTCATGTTGAGATGGTGAAATGGTCAACTCGGTGAAGCCAGTGGCGGAGCTAGGAATGGGGCAAGCCTCGGGCTAAAATTTAAACGTAAAAAAGGTACTAAAAAATTATTTAATAGTATAACTTTTTTTTGGGTATATTCATAGTTAACAATCCAAAAATGTACATAAGAGATAGCTAAAAGGCTAAAAATAGTAGTACGAAATATAAAAGATAGTACCAGATCACTGGTTTGGCACATCGGAGCCTCCCATAATCTCAGCAATAGTAGAAGAAGAACCAATACCTTCAAAAAGCAACAATATTTCATAAGAAAAGGCATACTCATGAAATGAAATAGTCAATTATTGATACAAATATGAGAACTTACCAAAACGACGAGGTAAAACTCCTCTACATGACTTATATGATTGAAAACAATATACAATATCATCATTGATAGAGTGAAATACATCTCGTCCGATATAGCACACCATGCTATAATTCATCCAATCATCACCCATTTTATTGGAGTTTTGTGACTAGTTGAGGGAAAATGACACAACCTCATGGAAGAAGAAGTTCGAGCGTGTTTATATACGCGGGACCGTTTCTAGTCCTCGAGTGGACACGTGTTGGTGGGGGCTAGTGCACGACCTCCACTTTCTAATTGCATTAACAACACGTGTATGCTATACCTCGGGAACATGCACGAAGCTAGTTTTCGAGACGGACGACACAATGATCTGTCTCAGTAGACCCCTAGAGGCGATTAATATTTCTGACCTGCTGTGGTTGAATGATCTAGAGAGACAGTCGCTATTATCGTTCGTCTCAGGTAGACATTAGAGGCGTTTCATTTTAAAGAACGGCGGCAGATGAAGTTGTACTAGAGGCGGTGCATATTCTCAACCATCTGAGGTTAGAGTTAGAGGCAGTCAAAAAATTACGATCGCCTTAGGGTGATAAACACATTTGGTGGTTTGTATTTTAAGGGTAAACCGGCTTTAGGAACCATCTCTAAGTAACGAGTTTGTACTAGTGCCAATTGGTGTTATTTTGATGTTGTTATACTTCATCATGTCTTTTACAAAAAGCATTAACAGTATTGACAATCAAAGTGACATTGTTAAAGAAATCCAATATGGAGTAACAACACTTGAAAACAACAACAACCACTAACTTCAACTGATGGGCAAAGTAATGAATATAAAATGCATATGGATTTTCATCTAATATCGAAATTTGCAAGCCACGGAATTGCCCTCTCATGTTAGAAGCTCCATCATACCCTTGCCTTCTCAACCTATACATAGATATGCCATAGTGAAGAAACATATTCGGGTCGGCTCGCTTTTGGTCAAAAAAAGGAAGAAATCCTACGAGAGTTCCTCCGTGACATAAAGTCCCGCTTCAATTTTGGTGACGCTGGCTTAATTAATTTGGGTTGGGATCGAAGAGTGAATTCCGGCCAGAGCGACTAACGCCACGTGATCTTTTTTTCGAAATGGGGTAGTCCCCAGCCTCTACATCAATCGATACACACATCCTTTTTATTGCAAGTTTCAGAAGTCTCTCATAAAAGAGAGCAAATCATTAATTCACTACTGGAAAAACCATCTTCGGTTCGATGTGAACAAGGCCAGCAGTTCCGTCCTGTTACAGCCCGCGACTAGTGGGAGTACTAGTCCCGGGCCGTGAGGCCTCTAACGGCTAGAAACGGCTGTAGTCACTAGTCCCGGCCGGACCAGATCTTTAGTCCCGGTCCGACTAATGACCTGGAGCAGGCCAGCTGGTCTTTTCATGGACTATTAGTCCCGGGTCGTATCACGGCCCGGGACTAGTTGTCCACCACTATATATTTTGCTTCCTGTCCTGCTGCCCTAAAGCATATGGTGGCCATTTTTCTTAAAGAAGCAAGAGAGTTCATGCCATTTTTTCCTCAAGATTTGTCAAGCTTTAGTTTCCAACACCTAAATCCAAAGCTTTAAAAGGTTAGAACTTCATTCTTTCATCTCTTATTGCTACTTTAGCTCTATAATGCTCTAGAAGTATAGAGATATGGATCAATGCATGCATGCTCTAGAAGTAGCTAGAAGGATTTTTATATATATGTGTAACAAATTTTGATTAGGCACATAGTTACTAAAAATTGAAATATGTAATTTTAGAGTTTCAGAGCTTAGAATGGAATGAGATTTTCACTGATAGAACAATAATAAAAAACTTCACATTTATCATGTTGATGGTTTTCTCCAATTCACAAATTGGTGCATGTAAATTTTTCAAAATTCAAAATTAATGCTCTAGAAGCTCTCAATATAACTTGTAATAATTTTATCATGTTGTGTAATGATTTTTGATATACTTTTCTATAATGTAGATGGTCCGGGAATGGATGTACGGTACTGACCGACGCTTTGGCGAGTTCATTAATGGTGTGCATGAATTCATCTGTGTTGCTGATGCAAACAAGCGCAATGGTTTTGTATTCTGTCCATGTAATGGATGTAGGAATATGAAGGATTACTCTGACTCAAAAACCCTTCACAGCCACCTTTTGAAGTTCGGCTTCATGCCCAGTTATAATTGTTGGACCAAGCACGGAGAGTGAGGGGTTATAATGGAAGACAATGAAGAAGAGGAGGAGAATGACAACTATCATGGTTTCCCTGAGTACGGAGATACTTCCATGGGGGATGCTGAAGGGGAGGATGAAGAAGAGACACATGATGAACCCGCTGATGATCTTGGTCGAACAATTGACGATGCACGAAGAGATTGTGAAATTGAAAAGGATAGGGAGAAGTTCAATCACATGTTAGAGGATCACAAAAATTTGTTGTACCCAAATTGCGAAAATGGTCTGAAAAGTCGGGCAAAGACTGGAATTGCTGCGATGGAAGGCTGAGTGTGCTATACCTGACTCCTCATTTGAAAAGTTGCTGAAAATAATGAAGAATATGCTTCCAAAAAATAACGTATTGCCCGCCAGTACGTACGAAGTAAAGAAGGTTGTCTGTCCTCTAGGTTTAGAGGTTCAGAAGATACATGCATACCCTAATGACTGCATCCTCTAACGCGGTGAGGAGTATGAGAATTTGGATGCATGTCCGGTATGCACTTCACTTCGGTATAAGATTAGACGAGATGACCCTGGTGACGTTGAGGGCGAGCCCTCCGGAAGAGGGTTCCTGCCAAGGTGATGTGGTATGCTCCTATAATACCACCGTTGAAACGCTTATTCAGAAACAAAGAGCACGCCAAGTTGTTGCGATGGCATAAAGAGGAACGTAAGTCAGACGGGATGTTGAGACACCCCGCTGATGGGTCGCAATGGAGAAAAATCGATAGAAAGTACCCGGACTTTGCATATGACGAAAGGAGTTTAAGGTTTGGTCTAAGTACAGATGGAATGAATCCCTTTGGGGAGCAGAGCTCGATCCACAAAGACTGCCCGTGACTCTATGCATCTATAACCTTCCTCCTTGGTTGTGCATGAAGCGGAAGTTCATTATGATGCCAGTGTTGATCCAAGGTCCGAAGCAACCCGGCGACGACATTGATATGTACCTAAGGCCATTAGTGGAAGAACTTTTACAGTTGTGGCACGAACCCGACATATGCGTGTGGGATGAGCAAAAGCAGGAAGAATTTAACCTCCGAGCATTGCTTTTCGTAACAATCAATGATTAGCCTGCTCTTAGTAACCTTTCAGGACAGTCCACAAGGGATACAATGCATGCACACACTGTTTAGATGAGACTGAAAGTATATATTTGGAATATTGTAAGAAGAATGTGTACAATGAGCATCGTCGATTTCTTTTGGCCAAGCATCCCTTAAGAAAGAAAGGCAAGCATTTCAATGGCCTGGCATGTCACCAGACGAAGCCTAAGGAGCGTACTGGTGCTGATATATTTGATATGGTCAAAGATTTGGATCAAATGGTAACCTTTGGAAAGGGTCCTAGCGGAAAATCTGTTTCGAAGGATGCTGAAGGACACACACCCATGTGGAAGAAGAAATCTATATTTTGGGAGCTACCATATTGGAAATTCTTAGAGGTCCACTCTGCAATCGATGTGATGCATGTGACGAAGAATCTTTGCGTGAACCTGCTAGGCTTCTTGGGCGTGTATGGGAAAACAAAAGATACACCGGAAGCATGAGAGGACCATCAACGTATGAAAGACCCAGATGGCCTGCATCCAGAATGGTTTCAAGGTCATGCCAGCTACGCTCTTACCAAACAAGAGAAGGAAATATTTTTTGAATGCCTAAGCAGTATTAAGGTCCCGTCTGGCTTCTCGTCGAATATAAAGGGAATAATAAATATGGCAGAAAAAATTTCCAAAACCTAAAGTCTCATGACTGCCACGTGATTATGACACAAATGCTTCCGATTGCATTGAGGGGGCTTCTACCAGATAATGTTCGAGTACCCATTATGAAGCTATGTGCATTTCTCAATGCAATCTCTCAGAAGATAATCAATCCTCAAGATCTACCATGGTTACAGAATGATGTGGTCCAATGTCTTGTCAGTTCTGAGTTGGTGTTCCCACCATCCTTCTTCAATATTATGACGCACCTGCCGGTTCACCTAGTCGAAAAGATTTCCATTCTCGGTCCTGTATTTCTACACAATATGTTTCCCTTTGAGAGGTTCATGGGAATCTTAAAGAAATATGTTCGTAACCGTGCTAGGCCAGAAGGAAGCATCTCCAAGGGATATGGAACATAGGAGGTCATTGAATTTTGTGTTGACTTCGTTCCTGACCTTAGGCCGATTGGTCTTTCTCAATCGCGGTATGAGGGGAGACTGCGTGGAAAGGGTACTCTAGGAAGGAAATCAATAATATGTAGGGACGGACATTCTTACACCGAAGCACATTACACCGTTCTACAGAATTCTATCTTGGCAGCCCCATATATCGAGAAACACAAGAAAATCTTATGCTCCAACAACCCTGGAAAGCATGACTCTTAGATTAGAGATGAACACATGAAGAGTTTCGTCGGTTGGTTGCAACATCTCATCAAAAACAACACTCTTGGAGATCAGCTATACTTGTTGTCTAGGTCACCATCTTCGACTATATCAACTTTCCAAGGGTACGAGATAAATGGGTATACATTTTACACGATAGCCCAAGATAAAAAGAGCACCAACCAAAACAGTGGTGTCCGCTTTGATGCAACAGACAACAATGGGTCAAAGACCACATATTATGGTTACATAGAGGAGATATGGGAATTTGACTATGGACCTAGCTACTTTTAAGGTCCCCTTGTTTCGGTGCAAATGGGTCAAGCTGACAAGAGGAGGGGTTGAGGTAGACAAGAAATACGGAATGACATTGTTGGATCTCAACAATCTTGGGTACTTAGACGAACCATTCGTCCTAGCAAATGATGTGGCTCAGGTTTTATATGTGAAGGACATGTCTACCAAAACTAGAAAAAGAAAAAATAATACATCAGACGATGAGCCAAAGCGCCACATAGTTCTTTCAGGAAAAAGAAACATCGTGGGAGTGGAGGACAAGATAGACATGTCAGAAGATTGTGATAAGTTTCATGAAATTCCATCCTTCACGGTGAAGGATGACCCAAGCATCATGTTAATGAATGAAGATGCTCCATGGATACGTCGGGATCAGAAAGGAACACACGCGAAGAAATGATGTGTAATAATTGTAACATTTTATGAGTGAAGATGCTCCATGTGTCCATTTTTATAGTGTTGTCTGCAAACAATCTTGAGTGTGTTAGTCCCGTTTTGTGGTTGGACCGGGACTAAAGGCCCGATTCATACTTACCATTAAGATCTGATCTCCAAACGCGTGAGGTCACATATTAGGGAGTGCCTCTATGACCAGTTTCTTGGAGATGCCAGAGGACTGGGCTCCGACGGCATCTCCCTGAAACTGGCCGTAGTGGTGTCCCTGCTCTCGAAAACCATCTTGCAGCTTATAACTTCTCTAACTAGATTAATACGTCTGGGAGCTAACTAATTTCACATATTAGGGAGTGCCTCTATGACCAGTTTCTTGGAGATCTTGGGAGGATCTGGGATCCGCATCTCCTCAAATCGTCAGGTGGTGTCCTCGCTCCTAAAACCATCTTGGAGATGCCTCAAACTGGCTGGAGGACTGGACTCACAAGGATGCCTATTTATAGTACAAGCATCTCGGCATAATGTCGACACTCACGACATAATGTCGACACTCACCTCTATTATTAGTGATGACTCATGTTTTGTCCTGGTTGGTGTCTCCAACCGGGACTAAAGGTTCATCTTTAGTCCCGGTTGGTGACACCATCCGAGACAAGGTACAAGCCGCACGACATAATATCGACACTCACTCCTATTATTAGTGCTGCCTGGCCCAGTCTGCCGCAATCCCTTCAGTTGCAGTTGGTTTCTCCAACCGGAACTAAAGATGAACCCTCTTTTTATAGGCATTTCCCTCTATTTATAGGCTGCTCGATCCAGCCTGCTCTATTTCCTCTATTTACAGGCTGCTCTATTTATAGGTTGCGCTATTTATAGGCCTTTTCCTCTATTTATAGGCTGCTCTATTTATAGGCTGCTCTATTTATAGGCCTTTTCCTCTAAATACAACATCTTCATATTAGGTAACACTCAAGACATTTATTAATATTAAAAATCGGGACAAACCGGGACTAGCTAACACTTGGCGGGAAGCGGTGGGAAATGGCGGGAAATATCTTTAGTCCTGGTTTGCGACTACAACCGGGACTAAATGGATATTATATTAAGATTCTTTACAAAAGATATGATTTGAATTAAAAAATAAAATTTACAAATGAAATAATTTATAAATGATGCAAATAGATATATGGATATTATATTAAGATTCTTTATAGTTTTCTGATAAGAATAGACATATTATTTGTTTTATTTGGATTTTTACAATAAAAGATATGATTTTCCAAAGTTTTATATTTGATTTGAATTAAAAAAGAAAATTTACAAATGAAATAATTTATAAATGATGCAAACAGATATATGGATATTATATTAAGATTCTTTATATTTTTCTGATAAGAATAGACATATTATTTGTTTTATTTGGATTTTTACAATAAAAGATATGATTTTCCAAAGTTTTATATTTGATTTGAATTTAAAAAAGAAAATTTACAAATGAAATAATTTATAAATGATGCAAACAGATATATGGATATTATATTCAGATTCTTTATATTTTTCTGATAATAATAGACATATTATTTGTTTTATTTGGATTTTTACAATAAAAGATATGATTTTCCTAAGTTTTATATTTGATTTGAATTAAAAAAAGAAAATTTACAAATGAAATAATTTATAAATGATGCAAATAGATATATGGATATTATATTAAGATTCTTTATATTTTTCTAATAATAATAGACATATTATTTGTTTTATTTGGATTTTTACAATAAAAGATATGATTTTCCAAAGTTTTATATTTGATTTGAATTAAAAAAAATAAAATTTACAAATGAAATAATTTATAAATGATTCAAACAAATATATGGATATTATATTAAGATTCTTTATAATTTTGTGATAATAATAGACATATTATTTGTTTTATTTGGATTTTTGCAATAAAAGATATGATTTTTCAAAGTTTTATATTTAATTTGAATTAAAAAAAGAAAATTTACAAATGAAATAATTTATAAATGATGCAAATAGATATATGGATATTATATTAAGATTCTTTATATTTTTCTGATAATAATAGACATATTATTTGTTTTATTTGGATTTTTACAATAAAAGATATGATTTTCCAAAGTTTTATATTTGATTTGAATTAAAAAGAAAATTTACAAATTAAATAATTTATAAATGATGCAAACAAATATATGGATATTATATTAAGATTCTTTATATTTTTCTGATAATAATAGACATATTATTTGTTTTATTTGGATTTTTACAATAAAAGATATGATTTTCCAAAGTTTTATATTTGATTTGAATTAAAAAAAGAAAATTTACAAAAAACAAATTAGTCGCGGGTCGTGGCAGGATCCGGGACTAAAGGGTGCTCAGCAGCGAAAACGGTTGAAAAACCCTTTAGTCCCGGGCCGTGGCTTAACCCGCGACTATCGCGGGCTGTGGCTTAGCCCGGGACTAAAGGTCCGTCCGTATATATTCCGCGCGCCAGGGGGCTGCCCAACACTTAGCATTTCTCGACGAAGCAGACGAAGACGAAGCATCAAAGACGCAGGAGAGGTGCTGCCGCCAATGCCGCCGCCCTCACCGCCGCCTCCTGGCCGCAGCCTGGCTCATGCCGCTGCCGCCACTCTCCGTCGTTTCTTATATGTGCTGCCAGCCATTGCCACACCATTGGCCACACAAGCCGTTGTCACACGGCGTCATGAGCCGAGGTGGTCGAGTGGTTTTTTTTTACCACAAGATATTAATTAGCGAAGGTTATTATTAGAATTATTGTTTTAGTTAGGATTAGGATTATTGTTTTAGTTATTAGGATTAGGATTATTGTTTTAATTAAAATATTAGAATTAGGATTAGGATTATTGTTTTAGTTATTTTTTTGTTTTATTTATTAGGATTATATTGTTTTAGTTATTTTTTTGTTTTACCACAGATAATATTAGGATTATTGTTTTATTAGGGTTATTTTTTGTTTTAGTTATTAAGTTATTGTTTTAGCACAAATAATATTAGGATTATTATAATTAGGATTATATTGTTTTAGTTATTAGGATTATTGTTTTACCACAAATAATATTAGGGTTTTTTTGTTTTAGTTATTAGGATTATTGTTTTACCGCATATAATATTAGGGTTATTGTTTTTTTGTTTTAGTTATTAGGGTTATTGTTTTTTTTGTTTTAGTTATTAGGGTTATTGTTTTTTCTAACCTGTTTAACTCTCTTTTTGTTATAGATAATTAAGTCATGGATCCATCCGAAGATCCTAGTCACATCGGTGAAGGTTTTCTTCAGGGCATGATAAGAGGTGAAATTCCTCTTAATATTACTAGCAGCGAAGATATTTTGCTCGAGGAAGAGATATCCTCATATCTGAATCCATCCGGTGATGGACTAGAGGAAAACCTAATGTACCAAGGGGAAGACCAGATGGACGAAGGGCAAACAAATAACAACAATAATGATGGCCCCTCGACAGGATCCGACGAGGTACATATATATATATACATAAAGCCTCATGTTACCTATATTCATTAACTGATCTAGATATATATTAATCACTCTCTCTTGTTCTTTTAGCCCACTGGATCGAAGCAATCGATAGCTCGAACGAAACGAGGGCCGAACAAAAAGTTGGATGGTAATCAGAGGTTCACCATCGAAGAAATAGATGATGATGGTGAACCGATTGCTCCAGAGAAGCACCGGAGGATGTTTATAAATCAATGCGGGGTGCTTGTTAGGGAAAACCTGCCGATCACCATCCAAGAATGGAATCAGTCAAAGAAACCCGGTGAAGAATCCAACAACTATGTCACCGATGAAGCCAAAGATGACCTTTGGCAGAAGCTCATAGCGCATTTCATACTACCTCCAGAGTATGAAGAATTTGAGGTAGATGGTATTACCCAAGGCCGGGTGGGCTTGAAAATAGAGCGAAAGTCAAGGAGTGGGATCTGAGCAAGATGGATGAACTGTACCGGAACTACAAGAAAAGTTTATACGCGAAATATGTCACGAAAAAGAAAACTCCAGACTTCAAAGGAGTAAACGAGAAGTTGAGAGAACAGTGGCCCGATTTTGTACAGTACAAGCAATCTGATAAAGCAATGGCAAAGTCGGCAAAGAACGCGTTAAATGCCGCCCAAAAGAAATACCATCATAAAATGGGGACAGGTGGCTACAAGAGTGTCGTCCCTAAGTGGGAAACTATGGAGAAGAAAATGAGGGCTAGAGGCGTCACTCCTGGTACAGATGGATGGCCCGAGAGGTCAAAGCACTAGTGGTACGGGCACGGGGGATCGTTGGTCCTAGAAACAGGGAAGACATTATTTCATGAAAAATTATAAAACCCTCCCAAGACCTTATTCAAGCAATGAACGATGCTCAATTGGGATTGTTCCGTCCCGAGAGAGAGAACGACAAGCTGACACGCCCTAGGGAATCCTGAAAAGGGAGGACGAACACGAGGCAAAGGCACCGGTGTCTCCTGGAAGAAAGGGTTTCCTCAGTATGATGCCAGTTACAGAAGCCGTCAGAGAAAGAAGGACCGGGAGGCAGACCGGATCTCTAGGGTAGAGCAGGACCTAGCTGATCTGAAGAACCTCATGCATGAAATTAGCCAAAGGCCGCCATCGTCAACTCACCATGGTGATGATCCTGCATTGGATCTTAGCCAGCGGAGAAGCAGCGTGGCTTCCACGGAGGTCCGGGCTGATGATCAAGCACTGCTGGATGATGTACCGGCTCCTCACTACCCCGTGGATGATGTCATAGAGATGGCACAATGTGAGCTACATCAGCCAATGAACAACCTGTCCTTCAAGGTGGCGATCGGCACTGCTTTACCTTGTCTACCTGGAGCACTCCACCATTCACTTCCGATTCCACCAGGCTATGCTCGTGTCACGGTGGATGACATAGTGGAGGATTTTGCGGACCTAGAGATTGAAATTGCTACGCCTGAAGGCCTTACGAAACTAGGAGATGTCAAGCGTAACATCATTCTATGGACTAAGAAGTACATCAAGTTTCTAGGCTCGGCGCCAAGGCCACCGACTCCGAGGAATCCAAGTCCACCCTGCATCGAATATCGTCAACCTCCAAGTCCATCCCAACCTGATTATCGCCAACCTCCAAGTCCACCCGCCCCACTGACGATCGCCGCAGCAAGAGTACATCAACTCGATCTCCGCCTCCGCGCAATACTCGATCTCCGCCTCCACCTCCATGCAATACTACTACCTCGTCGAAGAAACGGAAGTTTGACGCTCCCCCACGCCCCACATCAAAGAAAGGTCAAACAACGAAGATAGTCGACATCCCGCCGGCTCTTCCAAAGAGACCTTATGACAAGACCGATGAGGAAACTAACGCGGATGTGGCTGCCCAAGTTAAGGCGCATTTTGCACCCAAAAAGCCTGAGCCAAAGCCGATATATGATGAAAAAACCAAAAAGTAGGCTAAGTCCTTTCTTGAGCAACCATCCTAGATATCGATGAATCTGGAATCAGACTATGACCGGGAGATTATTAAGCAAGCAAAGAAGAAAAAAATCACAAGTGCAAAAAGCAGGAAGCAAGTTGCCCAACTCGGAGCACAGAAGAATCAATCGGTCGCCTCGCTCAAAGTCATTTCAGACCTCGACAAGACCTTCAGAGCTGAAATGGATATGGACATGCAAATAATGGACCCCAGAGCCCGTAATAATGTTGCATTAATGGTAATCACTGTATCGCAGGCCAAAGCACTTGCTACCGAAGCAAATATGTATCTTGGTCAATATTTAGGCTATGAAGATACGCCAGTGGGTCAGGTAGTACGGCAGTATGTCCAAGGGGAGCCTCTAGTCAGTAATGAAGAGCTCGCGCGTCTATCCACACATATGCGAAATCTGCACGAATGGTACATGTCGCAAGCAGAAAAAAAGCATCACAAAGATTGGTTTCCGGTGGACGTTAAAAAGGAGCATCACTTCAAACCACACTCGATACAGGTTCAAATGACCGAACTGTTTCAGTTATACAACCATCGCGCCCTCGACAAATCTATCATTGGTTGCTACTGTCTGTAAGTGATTTATTTCTATAATTAAGTTTGTAGCTCAGCGCGTTCATTGCATTTAATATATTATCCTAACTATATATCCTTTTGTATGATGATATTATATTCTACAGAATGAAGATGCTTGAATGCAAAAGAGCTAGAAGATACGACGTTGGGTTTATTGACCCATATATCGTTAATGAATATACGTTAAAGAATCACCCCAAGGACGTGGAGGAAGACCTGTGCAGGTTCTTAACCGAGAATAATTTTATTAAGGAAATACTATTTCCTTACAACTTCAAGTGAGTGTTTATATCTTGTACACATTTTATTTTTTCTTACTGGATGAGCTATGCATGTATGCTTATGTAAACGTCTGCAGATTCCACTGGATCTTGCTAAACATTCAAGTTGACAACTCCCTAGTTGAAGTTCACGACTCATTAAGTTGGGACCAAGAGCAGTGGAGCGACATGAAATCAATGATCCATAAGTAATTCCAATCATTATCGCATTATATCGTCCTCTTTCAATCATTTCCTGATATCAAGTAACTAATAACTTCTTTGTTCATTTTATTTGCCGAGCAGGTGTTGAACACGATTCAGACAAAAAATACCAGGTCCATTCAAAGAGGATTTAACTTATAAAATGGTGAAGAGTTTACAGCAGCCACCGGGAACTCATTTATGTGTACACTACGTCTGCGAGTACATCCGCGAGTTGAACAGTGAGCGGAAAGTTGACTCACATTATATTTATAATTTGCGGGAGTAACTAGAGCCAGACCAGCGCATAAGAGCAGTTCAAGAAGAGTTGGCGGGATTTATGATGAAGGAAGTCCTTGATGTACATGGAGAGCATTATGCGGATGACGTGGAACTCAATTTTTGCCTTAGTGATCTCCATGTAGCTGATATGATATATATATATTCATCAATGACCATGTAATTTTAAAACATTTCTTCCTTTTGATATATATATCATCAATGTATGCTTGCAAGGGATCGATTAATTATATAGATGCATCAACGTGTACTGTGTATGTACTAGCGTAGAATATGTTTACTTAAATATATGTTTGAAATTATAGTGAAACACAAAACGAAAAAGGAACGAATTGGCAAAAAAAAGGAAATACACAATCTCTGCCGTGGCAGGAAACCTTATAGTCCCGGGTGGTGTTACGGCCCGGGACTAGAGGGTTTCCGCCCCCCGCGGCGCTGAAACAGCCACGTGGCTATATCAATCGCGGGCCGTAGCGAGCCGGGACTAGTGGGGAGGGGGGGGGGGGGCTCTAGTCCCGTTTTCACAGTCCCGGGCCCAAAACCGAGACTAGAGCCCGTTGCGCACCGGGACTAGAGGCCTGTTTTCCACCAGTGATTATTACAAAATCCAGGGATCACTCAAAGTACAAAAATAAGCCACTTAAAATAGAAAACCAAAGGTCGCTTAAGCAACATCTAGCCTATTAGAATGCCGCCACCCAACTTGGTTGTAGATATCCCGTGCGGCAGTCTCTAGACGGCTGAACCCAAAATTCATAGGGCCCCGCTGGTCCTCTAGGAGTAGATATGACCACATATGGATCCAGTATGTAGCTCTGCGGATAACCTGCATAAAGTTGATAGTTCCAGATTTGTTAAAGACCAAATCATTTCTAAAGTTCCAAATAGACCATAACATAGCGCAAACTTCAACACAGATTCTATGCCTATATATATTCCCGTTCCAACAGATCCCGACCGCAATTTGATCGTTGAGAGGCATACTACATTACACATAATGGACGAAGCTTCGGCGCCACATCTCTAGTGGTATTGCTATTTCCCTATAGTCTCAACGCTCATCAAGTCTACGGCCTATGATGCTAGACAATTGTCAATTTCAATGGCTACGCGGAGGCCCTCCAACAGCTATCGTTGTGGGCCGTCCTGCCAGACGGCTTCCTCAACTACACTAACGGCGACTTGCAATACCTGCATCGACTCTACCGATTGCTGCCTCACCCTCTCGAGGAGCCGGTGAGGTGTTGTACGAATTAATAATACCTAACTATTGAAATAACTGTTTCATTTGTTTATACCAATTTTTTTTACTTATTTTGTCAATATAAGTTGTTAGTTAATACACTTCATCACATCATGAAAATTGGGAACATAACATGGTTTCGAATATATATTAATTAAGATACATTGTTGTATGTTTTAAGTTTGATTTCAATCATTTTGCAAATACAATCGTTCTAATTCGAGCTATGTTTTGTAGAAAGTTATGTTTATTTGTAATATTCTCTCTCACACATTTCTCAGGATTTTTTTTAATTGAATCCTTGTAGATCTAAGAAAAACAATAAGACAAAAATCATATTCTTTGTAGATGTACAGAAGCATCATATTAGACGTGTTGCAGTGTATATCTATGTGTTTTCAACAAAATATTTTAGTATCTGTAAATATATTGACAAAGATCTCTAGAGCATATGTGTCTTGGAGGTTCTTCGATTTTTTTATAGAGGTTACAATTATTTGTTTTGATACAGCCAACGGAACATTAGTTCCGTCCGTGGCGTGTTGATGACAACCTTTTCACGTGACAGATATTTGTTCTGTTAACGGCAAAAATACGATGCTACCCTAACAATTTTAATGTTTTCAGGAAACACCTTTTACTTGATATAATTAACAGGAGCAAAGTCTCTGACCAATGGAATGGAAGTATTTGCTTCACAAAAGGAATCGTGTGAAAGAGCAACAAGAAGCTCTTCGGGTTGGCTCGCCCCGAGTCAGAAAAAACGAATTACTGTACGCGTTGTTGATGATGGCGGAACACCATCAACAAAGGACGGCATTGATCGAGGGCATGACGACGCGAGGCGGCCATGTTGTCGAAGCAGATCCGATTGGCACGCACCGTCGGTTGGATAGCTTGGCACGTAAGTTGGGGGAGATCGTACCGACTGAGGCGGCGCAACATGGTTCGAGCAGTCAGACTGGCTGGTTCAACCGGAGAGGCCGTCTCGATGAAAGGAGACCAGGTGCAATACAACAAGGACCCGACGTGTTCTGATGTCGTGACGATTATGGTCTCTGAGGCACGTAAACAGGCGTGCGGGTGTGGACTCTAAGATTCGAAATATCTGGTGGAGTCTAACACGGTTTCAATTCGACACGGCGTGGACCGACTCTATTATGGTGTACATACGGAACAAGGAAGGCCGAGTTGGATGACGCGAGGCGTGGCTTGGAGCTTAGGAAAGAGAGTCACGTACGGTTCGGTTTGAAGGCGGAGATAGATCCGAACTATCTCAAGGTCAATAAAATGAGGGCTGAGGAGGCAACGGAGAGTTGCCCTAAGTTCGAGCACGGAATTTCGGAGGCGAGGCAGCGCACGCGAGAAGGCTTTGCTGAACTGAAGGAGAGGCTCTGGTCGGTTAGATCGTCCTGACCTAAACGATCTGATCGGTGGCTATTCGTGAGAGAGCAGCGGGAGGACGCGATGTCTTCCACCAGGTTCGAGGTGACGAAGTTCGATGGTATGGGAAACTTCCCGCTTTGGCAGTCGAGAGTCAAGGATTTGCTGGGGCAGCAGAGACTCCTGAGGACAATCAAGACTGATGCGGTGAAGCCTGCAAAGTTGGACGCTGATGACTGGGCCGAGATGCAAATCAGGGCGGCCAGTACTATACGACTGAGCCTAGCTGATCAGGTCCTGTACCATGTGATGAACGAGGAGTCGCCGAGTGCAATCTGGAAGACGTTGGAGGATCAGTTCCTGGACAAGACTGCGCCCAATAAGTTGTATCTGAAGCAAGAACTGTACGGGATGAGGATGCAAGAAGGGGCGAACCTTACTGAACACATCAATACCTTCAACCGTGTGGTCTCGGATCTAGAGAGGATTGGGTCCAAGGTGGAGGACGAGGACAAGGCTTTGCTCATGCTTGTTTCATTGCCAAAATCCTACAAAAGTTTGATGGTTACCCTGATATACGGCAAGTCAAGCATCACTTCATGCGAGGTACAAACTGCGCTGTTATCATATGATCAACATGAAAAAAAGACTTTCGAAGAAAGTACTTCCGCTGGTGCTAGTGATGGACAATGGCTGATGGTCAAGGGCAATCATGGTGGGAAGGGCAAGAAAAAGAAGGGAAAGCCACAGTGTCATCATTGTAAGGAGTGGGGTCATATCAGGAGGTTTTGTCCAACGTATAAGGCTGATGGAGTTGCAAATATTGCTTCTAAATCTGCAACTGATTCTGATAGTGAAGTTCTGGCTTTGGTAAGCGAATTGTTCGATGAGGTGTGGATGTTGGATTCAGGGAGCTCTTATCATGTGACGTCTAACAAGGAGTGGTTCTCTACCTACAAGCCTGGTGATTTTGAAGCTGTCTATCAAGTCGATGGTGCGCCTCAGCGCATCATGGGCATGGGAGATATCAAGATCAATTCTAAAGATGGTGATGAAATGGTTCTCCAGGATGTTAGATATGTGCCGAGGGATTGCAAGAATCTAATCTCACTGGGAGAACTCCATGACAACGGTTATACCTATCGTGTTGACATGAAAAGTTGTCTATGCGGGTCAAAAAGAACAAGAATCTGGTGCTGAAGAGCAGAAGGACTAGGAATAACCTGTACAAGGTGCGTGTGAGCATCGTTCCAGGTGGAGCTGAAGAGAAGCACGATGAGGCGGCAGGATCAGCTGGGGCAACCGGGTCCGATGAGGGCTCGGACGACAGCTCATGTAAGTGAGCAACAAGAAAACCAAGTTCAACATACACTGCGGTGTTCACGTCAAGACGGTGGTTCGATTGGCGACATATTGGCCAAGGTGGAGATTATTGTAGTAGTGTCGAATATGTGTATAGGCTACAGTTGAACTTAGATTGTGCAGTAGGGTTAGGTGTTTGAGTTGGACACTTGTAAACTGGCCTATTATATAAAGGCACCGGGAGTATCCAAAATAGACTAGACGCAAGACAGGTTAGACACAAGATCGATTTTCGGGGACGGTTCGGTGCTCGTGGCAGGGGCGCCGGACCGGCGTGGCGTATTGTAGATCTGATGTGTCTGTACACCGTGACGGGCTTGTCGTCAACGGTACTTTGATTATAGTACCAGGGGAGGAGCGCCCGTAAAGCATGCCCCACAGATATAGGCTTTGTCGAACTGCGTTACCAAACGTCGTCTTCTCCGTCTACTTTCTGTAATTATCTAATCGTCGTATATTGCTAACAATATGTTTAGAAGAAAGTGGACTGCAATGAAAGTGGAACCGAAAAGACCACCGGTAAACCCAGCCCACCCCCAGCACGCTGGGGGCCTAATAATCGCCCTCCACGTGTCCTTCTTCACCGCTCGCTACTCCCCCTCTCTCTCCTTCTCACCGCTTGCCGCACGGGCTCCTCCAAGGCCGCGGCAGAGATGCAGGTGTGCTCATTCCTGCCGACGCTCGCGTGCGAGCTGCAGCTTCGCCAGCTCTGGGCCGGAGCAGAGTCCGGAGTTCGAGTTTGGGGGCTGGAAAAGGTGTTTGACGGGTGCATCGTGGGGGCGGTCTTCGTGCGAGGGCTAGAAGACGTCGGTGGGCCGGACATCAGCCGATGCGGTCCATCTCTGCTCCACTGCACTCTAGCTTGGTCACCGTGTCATACAATGTCGCGACGGCGATGCACATCGTCCTCCGCTTCCGTGGACTCGGCGACAAAGCCGATGAAGGTGGTGGTTCTCCATGCCGACGACGACCGGCACATCCTAGCCGACGGCGGAGGCCATGCCCCCGACAAGCAAGTGGAGAATCGGGTGGAAGTGGTGGCCACGCGAGCTCGAGGGCGATGGGAAGAGGTTTGTGAGGATGTGGAGAAGTGGGAGGAGGAGGAGAGGAGGTGGAATCGGCGGTGCGTGGGAGGATGCGCAACTGGGAGGTCATCCCTCCCAGAGGCCTCCTTTTCCGTCGGCAGCCGTGTCCACGTCTCCAAGGGGCTTCTTTTTGGCCGGCATTTCCTCCTTGGGGCTCTAAACGAGTGGAGATGCTTTTACAGCGGAAAAACAGTCAGCGGGTCTCATTTCCTTCTTGAGGAAATTTGTTCAATGATGAGGTAAAAAGAAATCCAAATCCTACGAAATTTATTCAGACAATTCCTTTGGCAAAGTAGGAGGTCAGGTGGTGCGATCCAATCCAACACCCACCCACGTTCGTTCACCGGACTCGACTCGACTCCACCAACCAACTAACCCGCGGAACCCGGATTACAATATCGGCGCCGATGGGCTGGAATTGGCGCCATCCGCGGCGCCCGCACCACCAACCGCCTCCGCCTCCGCCTCCGCCCACGCCATGCTCTCCCTCGCCCGCCGCCCGCTCTCCGCCGCCGTCCCCGCCGGAAACCTCCTCGGCATACACCTCTTCCAGTGCCCCGTACGTCCTGTTTTTTTTTCCAATTTAATTTTCCCTTCTCTTTTCTCGCCGATGTGACGAATTTCATTCTTCCTGTTCGTCCGGCGGCCAGGACGCGGTGGGCATCGTCGCGAAGCTCTCCGAGTGCATCGCCTCCCGCGGCGGAAACATCCACAGCGTCGACGTCTTCGTCCCCGACGACAGGCCCGTCTTCTACTCCCGCAGGCAGGTCCATCCCTCCCTGTTCCCTCCATTTCATCCCCTCTCTATCCGCAACACTCAGTCCACCACCTGTTCGATTAAATTAATGTCCACCTCCTCAGTCAGATTAACCCTCACCTCTCCCATCCATACATACAAATAAGCACCTGTGGAGCCCGACTCTGACTTCCAGCTCTGACTGAAATGGCAAATGGATCAATGCCCGGCGGGAGGGTGACACCTTAAAAACAGTCTTGCTCTATTCACTTGAGTCCAAGACCAAAGGATGATCCAGTGCTATCCTGTTTTATCTAAACAACAGATTACCGAGAAAAATGCCCCCTCCCTTGCAAATGCAGTCATGGAACCAAGTTGTTGTCCCTGCAATGCAGTACACTCTTCGTTGTCATCTTCAGCTCATCTGGCTCAATTTGCAGCGAGTTCACGTACAACCCGAGGCTCTGGCCACGCGACGCTCTTCATGCCGACTTCCTCCACCTGTCCAACTGCTTCGATGCGCAGAGATCTACTGTGCGGGTGCCTGATATTGACCCCAAATACAAGATTGCGGTCCTCGCTTCGAAGCAGGTTTTTTTTTCCTTTAATTTCAATCCTCTTCCTTATGCTTCATTTGGCAAAGTCAAATTGATGGCTTTAGTATCGCATCTACGTATCTCTCTTTTCGTAGTGATATGATGCAATCTTGACAAGTACCGTGTTCTCCTCTTCCTCTAGGACCATTGTTTATTTGACTTGCTTCATAGATGGCAAGAAGGCAGGCTCCCAGTTGACATTAGTTGCGTGATAAGGTGAATCAAATAAGGCTTATTCTCCAGGCTTTGTTCTTTTGACTATTATTAAAACATGTCGCTGCTCAAACTGATTTTCTGTTTCTTTTTTCTTTGGGGTTACAGCAACCATGATCGACCTACGGATAATCACGTAAGGCGTTTTCTTCAGAGACACGAGATTCCCTATCACTACTTGCCAACGACTACTGGGAATAAACGAGAGGAAGAGATACTAGAACTGATCGAGGGTACAGATTTTGCTGTGCTGGCAAGATATATGCAGGTAAGCATCTTTCGTACGTTTTTTTAACCTTGTTAGTTCCCTCTTTCTAAAAATTGTTACACTGGAAAGAAGCGCGGTTCTTGTCATCTCTATGGGGTACATGTATTTATGAGGCCTCTATAGTACTAGTAACTTAACATGTAAATACACATTTCTGCCACATAAATATCTGTGACATGGATCATTTTCGGTCGCAGGTAATGTCTGAAAGCTTTATTAAGGCATATGGTAAAGACATTATTAACATTCACCATGGACTTCTTCCGTCGTTCAAAGGAGGGAGCCCTTCTAGACAGGTATTGAAATTGTTAAATTTGTGAACCTAATCTTATTTTATATTCCTTTTTTAATTTGAAATCCTGCTACTTGTTTCAGGCCTTCAATGCTGGGGTTAAGTTGATTGGTGCAACTAGCCATTTTGTCACTCCTGAACTTGATGCTGGGCCAATCATTGAGCAGATGGTATTAATATTTTTGCATAATAGTTAAACCAAGTGCCATAATTATTTACCTGTCATTTACAAACGCATACTCTAGGTGCTGTAAAATTGTATGCTTAGTGAAGATATTCCATCGTGCTTTTATATTGACTATTCCAGTAAGTAGTTGGAAATTTAGTATTTTCTCCTTTGAATGTGATGCAGGTTGAACGAGTTTCTCACAGAGACACGTTACAGAGCTTTGTTGTGAAGTCTGAGAACCTTGAGAAACAGTGCCTAGCAGAAGCTATCAAGTCATACTGCGAGCTACGCGTGCTACCATATGAACTGATGAAGACTGTTGTGTTTTGACCTTTTCTTGTATGGATTGTTATGATGTGTATTAATTTTCCAGAACTAGCAATACATGATTCATTTATTAATATATCCAAGTTGGCCTTTAGGGGTGTGTGTGTGTGTGATTAGATGTCTCTTATTTTGGATTGAAGCTCAAGCAATATTTGTCCGGTAATTCTTCCAAGTATAAAACTAGCTGCCAAGAACATCATCTGATGTTTATCCCGTACACTGACAGTGAAAGCATGTCTTAATACACCCTTTGTCCTGCAAAATTTGCATTCATGTACTAACTGCACCAGTTGAGTGTTAGTTTTTCTAGCTGGTGTCCTACCTGATCAGCTACATCAACCTGCTGAAGCAGATTTTGCACACCATGAACCCAATTCTGCTTACTGGTTCTGCTCTCGCACTTAAACTCAATCAGGCCTTGTGCTGTGCTCAAGCCAAAGCAGCTTGTCTCTGGTGAACCTTTCCCTGTCCCAGTCCACTCTGGGGGCTCACTGTATACTCCATAAACCACACCTATAAGTTTTTTTCAAGCATCAGGTCAGTTTCGGATCCAGTGAGCATTGTCAGGTATTATTTGTTGAGATGTAAAGCAGCTAATTTGTTAAATTTGTTGAACCTACTTTTATTGTTTTTTGATAGTGCACCTCCAATATGTTTGCTCTTCAGCTTCAATATGACCTGTGATAATGTGGACCACCTGTTAGTTTATATATGAGTAGTGCATATACCTATTCACCAGAATTGACCAGAGTTATAAAACTTTAAACCTTTTTTTCCTACCTGTGACCTCTTGTTGATGTAGATTGATACCCGTCTCTTGTGTAAACTCCCTGATTCAAGAACAAAAGTTTGCATCTCAGTCTCTTGATCATGCTTCACATTTTACTGTATGAGAATTTAATTGAATGCCCGCCCCAATAGTGCAGTAGTTCTCACCCACCTTTTCTTGTGCGTTTCAACAGCTTCCCTTCCTTGCACCAGATATCGGGAGTCCAGGAAGGGGCCTTCTCATACGGAAGAACGCTCGCGTTGCTCCTCGTCGTCTGGCGCTGAACCCTCTTCTTCAGCGTTGCAGCTCCTCTCAGAGCTTTGCGCGTATCAATTGGCATAACTTTAGCCATCTATTATATGCCAGTTATAAACAGCATGTGGAGTTTATGATTTCTCACCGGTGGCTGCTGCCGCTGTGAGCGTCATCAGATCGCCTGGACTAGCGACACCGACCGCAGACCGGACAGCAGAGGAGACCTGCTCACGACCTGCCCCAGCAAGCTGTGCCGCCTCGGCGCAGTGCGAAGCCAGCAGCTCGGTGGCCGACGCCATGGCTGCAGCTACCTTGGGATCCTGGCTGTCGCGGCAGGCTGCTGCGGTGACAGCGGCGACCGCGGCGGAAACCTGGGCCACGGACACCATGGCGTGCGCCAGGGCCCTGTCATCTTTTCTGCTGTGCTTGGTATGGCCTACTGTCTCCTTGTGGTGGAAGAACCATTTGGCTAGGGAGCTGGAGTGGCGGTGGCAGCCGATGGAGTTCCTGGTTGCTTCTAGCTGCAGATTAGAAATGATTGGGGCAGTAAAAAGGGATGAGATGGGATACCTTCCAGCCAGGCAACAACGCGGTTGCTCACTTCAAACTTGTACATGCTAGTATTCTTTTGCAATCCAAGTTAACCGGCACATGATGTATCCGTTGCAGATAGCTAGCTAACTAAGAGGAAGTAGAAAAAAAAGAAGATGCAAGAGAGGACATGCTGACTGATTACATGGTGGTGGTGCTGAACCTGATGGCTGGAAGCGGAGGTTGTGACGAGCGCGTGGGAGGTCTCCGTGTCTGGCCCTGGCTCCGTTGAGAAGAAGCTCCGCTTGCTGCTCCCTTTGAGCAGCAGAGCCCTGGATATGTCCTCGGCCGACACGCTCCAAGACCTCGACAGGTACTCCATGGGCTCCATGGGCTCCATGGGAGTCTGCGGCGGAGGTATCGACACGGGCATCTCCTCATCCGTGCCTTGAACGGCAAGGAGACCAGAGCTGGCCATAGCCACTCGTCCCTCACAAGCTGTGTCCATGGTCAAGGGAGAGGAAGCAGCAGCACCAGTTATAGGGAGGAGGGAGGAGAGAGCACAAGGCTTGGTGTTGGAGAGATGCTGGCTGTGCAGTGTATGGTGATGAAGGGAAGGGGGGGACAGGACAGGAGGGGGACAATTCCCAGGTCTTCTTTTCTTCCCTGTCTCCGAGCTCTTCTTCCCCACTGGTTGTTTCATTCGTTAATCTTTAATTAATCTGGCAGTTGGAACGTTGCTTAGAGGAGGCATGCTATATGGGTCCCGTCCCATCCCGTCCCAAGATGATGGGATTTGAACTATGGAAGGTTTTTTCTTCTGTTTGGACATTGTGCGTGTCCGGTCAACATCGTTGATCACTACCTTTTTTCTGTTAGAGATCAAGGAGAATCAGATAGGACTAGTAGTACCATCAATGATTAAGAAGCATTATCATGCTGCTGAAGAGGGGTAGGTGGTCCGTCATCGGCGATGGACGGAGAGCCGAGCGCCCGTGCGCAGCGGGCCTTTTGCTGCGCGGAGCTCGAGGTGTTTGATTTCAAAAGATGAACCCCTTTCCATGGCAAAAGCTGCAGTAATCTTCAATGTCTAGTACTGTATTGTAGTGTAGGGGTTATAACATTACTTTTTTTTTTCGTTGAGTTTGCTGCAGATATATCTTGTAGTATTGGTAGGAGAAGCTAGCTAGGAGGATGATATTGGGGTGGCGAGAAGAAACGCCCGTGTTTGAATAAAAGGGGACATGGAGTCAGCTGCTACGGGATAGATCGATGCTCTGCTTCTGGCTTGCCATTGCTAGCAACAATCAGACCTTTTTTTGCTTACTACTGGATTAACTCGGATGCTGCTTGTAAGAATGCTACTACTAGTGATTGATTGATTATCTGGAGGACGGAGCACTGTAAAAGGATTGCAGCCCTTGCAGGTGGTGTGTTTTCTTGCATGCACTGTAAAAAGGATTGATTGTCAGGGGGACACAACACTGTAAAAGGATTACTACTGCTGCCTGGTATACATACGTACATACATACATACATACATACATACATTCTCTGATTGAAGATGATGGTGGCGATGATGTGGTCTGCTAACGTTCATCTTCTGCAAAGGTACCCCTCTCTTTTGGATGAATCTTTTTTTCTTTACCATGGATGGCAATGGCAAGCGGAAACAACATTTTGATTAGAGAAGTAGTAGCTGAGTCCCCAACCGGCTTGTGCATCTAGCCATCTTGCCACTCCAGAACATATCAATACTTGCTGCATAATTGTTAACCTCAGTGCTGTAATTATTTACATGTCATTTGCAAACTCCTACTGTACGTGCTGTGGTGCTGTAAATTTTTCTGCTTAGCGAAGATGCACGTGCTGTGGCAGCAGCTGTATTGAAGCAACAGATTTTTATCTCGCCTATTCCAATAGTTAGTTGGAAATTTAGTATTTTCTCCTTTACATATGATGCAGGTTGAACACGTTTCTCACAGAGAACACATTACAGAGCTTTGTTGTGAATGGTTCATGGTGCATGTTGTTCCCAACTAAATCGACACATACACTTGCAGATAACCGAGAGCAAGCAGAAAAGAAGGAAGGACGAGCATGTTGTTCAGCGGTGTTGATTGCTCACATGCTCGTGCTGCTGCTCTATCTGTTGGCTGAAAGTGGAGGTTGCGAGGACGAGCGTGTGGGGAGTGGGAGGTCTCCGTCGTCTCCAGCAGAAGAGACGGTCCGTTGCAAAGAATGTCCTCTTGCTAGCTACCCCCTTTGAGCAGCAGGGCCGGCCTTGGATATCTCCTCGGCGGCGGACACACTCCAGGACCTCGACAGGTACTCCATGGGCGTCTGGGGCGGAGGTATCGACTCGAGCCCCTCCTGCTCCTCCTCCTCCTCCTCCTCCTCCTCCATGGCGTGGATGGCAAGAACACGAGAGCTTGGCATGTCCACTATTACCTCACATGCTCTATCCATGGTCAAAGGCTAACAAATTGAGTAGCTGAGTGTGCCCTTGTCGGAGACCGGCCACGGTTATAGGAAGGAAGGTTGGGTCTTGCAGAGGAGCTAGCTGTATTGTATGGTGTGGTGATGACCGAGGAGTGTGAAGAGACGAAGGGGGGACAATTCCCAGGTCTTGTGTTTTGCTCTGTCTCCGAGCTCTTATTTCCCTACCTGCAGCTGTTGCATTAGTTAATACACTATAGGTCATTTGGAACGTTGCTTAGAGGAAGCAAGCCTCTGGAAGTCTTTTCTTCTGTTTGGACCATGTGCGTGTCCGGTCAACATCGTTGATAGATTATCAGTAGCAATGTACGGTTACCTTTTTCTTTTCTGTTATAGATGGAGGAGAATCAGATAGGAGTGGACATGATGAGGAGTAGGTGGTCCGTCATCGTCATCGGCATCGGCAACCGAAGAAGCCAAAGAGCGCCGCTTCCTTTGTGTACAATGGAGAGTGCTTAGAGTGGTGCTTACAAAAATAAACCAGACTTTTCCTTAAGCACCAGCGCTTATTTCTATAGGAGAGGTGCCTAGTTAAGCATCTTCCTTGTACAAATAAGCACTAGTGCTTAGGTCTAAACCGGTTTATCTTCTTAAGCATCTCCTTTAAGCACCTAGCATTGCGCGTGCTCTAACTGCTACACGGAGCTCAAGTTCTATAGTATGATTTCTGAAGATGAACCCCTTTCCATGGCAAAAGCTGCGGTAATCTTCATGTGTAGCTCTGCTTTTGGATTGCCATTGCCAGCGACACTGGGCTTTTTACTTATCCCAGTGGAATTAACACTATGAGCGTTACTGATTGGCAAGACAGAGCACTGTAAACAATTGCAGCCTTGCAGGTGCTCTGTTTTCTTGCCTCCTTGTGACCACTACTGCCTGGTATATTTATATACATGCTCTGATTGACGATGCTGTGGTCTACCTGCCTTCACATTCTGCAAAGGTAGTACCTCTCTTTTGAACGAATCGATCAAGTCACTGCAAACCGGAGATGGATTTTGTGACTGCTCAAGCACGCTAGCAATGTGCTACTAGTACCTATGCAACAAAAATAATGGAAAGGCAAAACTCCGATCTGAGGCAACTGAATTTCACGCAAATATTGCGCACTCATTGTTTGTGTTGCGAGCATAGCATCTGGATGACTACAGAAAATTGTTGGTTGCTCACGTGTACCGACCGCCTTTATTTAGGAAAAAGATGTGGACGGATGGTGTTTATATAAAGAGCCACGGCAAGTCCATCTATTAGCCGGTTTAGTGTAGCTAGCAGCACCAACAGGAAGCAACAGCTTTGACACTCCATATATAAGATATAGGATCAGAAGAGATTAATGTGAACAAAAACATAGTAATTAAGGTGTTGGAGTGAACTGATACTGTAGTGTCTATCCTAGTAGAACCCCTGTTGAGTTTCTTGTCATTGCTGCTCCTTATCAGATGTTAGCCGGGGTCACTGCTGGTCCAATAGATGTGCCCTCCCAAAAAATATATCGCTTGAGGCCTCGCGACTCGGCAATCTGTCCCAGATTGTCCAGGAAGACCAAACCAAGAGTGCCAGTGCTAGACAAGAAGTATATCTAGAAGTTGGTCTTCTTGAGCAGCTAGCCGGAGGATCCCACCTCCTCCTGGGTCCTTGCCACAAGCTCAAACATCTCTTCCTCGGTCAACTCGCTAACGACCACGGTAGGAGTATGGACCAGAAGTAGCAATTCGTGATTCATTTATTAATACATCTATATTAGCTACAATATTAGGCGTGTGATATGGGAGCCTCTTATTCTCGGTGAATCTATAAAAATAATGAAGAATATTTGTCTGATAATTCTTCCAAGCAAGTATAAAACTAGCTGCCAAGAACATCGTTTGTTGTTTATTGCGCGCACTGACACCGCAAAGCACGTGTGTCTTGATACACACTCTGTGCTGCAAAATGTGCATCCATGTACTAATTAACTGCACCAGTTGAGCTTTAGTGTTTCTAGCCGGTGTCCTACCTGATCAGCTACATCGACCTGCTGAAGAAGATTTTGGACACCATGTATGTACCCAATTATGTTTGCTGGTGCTGCTCTCACACTTAAACTCAATCAGGCCTTGTGGGCTGTGCTCAAGCCAAAGCAGCATGTGTCCGGTGAACCTTTTCCTGGCCTGCTCCACTCTGGTGGCTCGCTGTATACCCCGTAAACCACACACTTGTACTACTAAGTATTTTCTACATCAGGATAGTATTCGGATTCAGGTAATATTGTTAGGTAGTATTAATTTGAGGAAAAAGTCTAGATAACCCCCGTGACTATTAGATTTCGGACACTAAGCCCCCTCAACTTTAAAATGGTATACTTAACCCCCTCAAGTATCAAAAACCAGGCAACTAACCCCCTCGGGACGCTGAGTGTGGTTTTGGATTGCTGACGTTAGGCAGTTGGGGGGCTGAGTATGCATGCAAAATTGATGGCTCAGGCCAAATCAACCCCTGGTATCCAGTCGTTGTTTTTGCGGCAAAACTCGATCTGGCCACGGAGGCACGCCTTCCCCTCTCTCGGTGTCCTCGCTATCATCGTGGACTGTTGGCTTTGGTCCCGACACGCTGCGTCGACTTGCTGAGTGCTTTCCGGCAGTACGCGCGGGTTGCAAGACTTCGGAACTGAGAATATGTTCTGGCGAGCAGTTCTCGAGGAGCATTGGCGTTCGCAGATGTGGGATGGTGTGAGCAGGCGACGAGATGATCTGCATGCCTGGTGAATGGCGGAGCTGGCGCGGCGCCGTTCTTTCCTCGTGCTGAGAACACACCCATGGATGACTTCCAGCTACAGGATGAGCTTGACGGTGTGGAGTGCCCGAGCCCTGGTATGGTGGCTGCTGCTCCGATGCTAGGAAGCTGCGATGAGATGCAAAGTTCATGAGCTGGACTCGCCTAGACCGTGTGCAGATTTCGCCAGTCCGGTGCTTCTCTCCACGATCTCATTGGCATGCAATTTCATAGACTAATCCACTGCCCACGTCTGCCAAACAGGGTCCAAAACCGCTCTCAGCGTCCTTAGGGGGGTAGCTGCCTGGTTTTTAATACTTGTGGGGGTTAAGTGTGCCGTTTTGAAGTTAGGGGGTATAGAGTCCACAATCTAATAGTTGTGGTTATGTAGACTTTTTTCTTAATTTGATGAAGAGTAGGTGGTCCGTCATCGTCATCGGCAACCGAAGAAGCCAAAGAGCGCCCGTGCGCAGCAGCGGCTGCACGCCTTTTGCTTCCTTTCTGGTACTCCTTTGTAAAGATGAACCCCTTTGTATAGTCAAAATAAAAAAGATGAATCCCTTTCCATAGCAAAATCTGCAGTAATGTTCAAAATAAAAAAAATAAACCCCTTGAGTTGATGAATGTATACTGCTCCTAGTATATTAGTAGGATAAGCTAGCTGGCTGGCTAGCTAGCTAGCTAGCTAGGAGGATCCAATGCTATTTTTTTTAAATAATACATTTTTTTATTGAATTTCACAAATAATATACAAAACGGGCAATTGCAAATCTGACGGTCGGTCGGCTGTTCGAAAGACGACCGACACGGTTCGTCTTTTCAACAGACGATAGACCGGTCTTCTTTTATCGAAAAGACGACAGCGTTGCCTTCTTTTTCCGAAAAGACGACAACGTTGCCTTCTTTTTTCCAAAAGCCGACCGAGCATCACGCTGTCGGCCGACAAGGGGGCTGCAGCGAGGTTCGTCCGTTGAATGGACGAAGGCTGGGTTCGTCCGTTGAAGGGACGACGCCACCCAGCATATAACTCAGCGCCGGCCCGTCATCGTCCTCCCGTCCTCTCGCTAGCCCTCCTCTCTCTCGGTTCTTCCTTTCTTCTCTTTCGCGCTCGTTTTCACTGTGCTTAGATTTTTAGCCGATTTCTATCCAAACTCGCTGCTCTAACATATTAGCAAGCTAGTAGAGTCCCGATCTACTAATGGGATAGCCTGGTGTAGTGATTTGAGTCGTTTTGGTGGAGGGATCTGGTGGTGTTCTTGTTGAGCAATGGCCATGGTGGAGGGTCTTTGGGACTTGAGGAAGGTGCATGGTGGAGGTGCTGATTCGTTGACTGAGGCGGCTGCGGCAGATTCCGAGACGCTTCAAGGGTAAACCCTAATTTCTTGCCAATTGCGATCATGTGTGTATGTTTATAGGTAGCCTTTGATGGGTACATTAGATGCAAGATATTTGTAGAGTATTATGTGTCAATGTACTGTTTTTGACTATTTTGGTATTTTTAGGTTGAAAATCATGTCAAATAATGTAGTGTTTAGGTTCTTGTATGGTCTGGTTAGCGAACAAACCCGACCGGAGTTGATTTGGCGAGTTTAATTTTATGGATGAAGTGCTTGAATCCTGAAAGCAGATTACTCAGTTGAAGGATTGGTTATGTGTTCGTTTAGGGCTTACTCCTACCCATATTGTCGGTGTGCATGCTTTATGGACTAAGTCAAGGCAAACCCCTAATTTTTATTTAAGGCCAATAGAAGCGCAACAGAAATGGGTCAAATTTGTGCAAGCTTGCGGAAAAGAGAGTTAACCCGATCTCTTAGTGTTACCTGTGGCGAAAGAGGCTGGGTATGATCATGGCGAGTAGTCGGACCGGTCATCTTGGAGGTAATTATGATCATGGCGAGTAGTCGGGCCAAGAGGGTGGCGGTTATGAATCAGTCCGGTAGCTATGCACACACCGGGGTGATGGTTATGTATCAAAGGACGGTGAAGGATTAGGGGAAGACATATTCAGTGCCGATGAGGACGAGATATATGATGGTTTGTTGCAACATCAAATGGAAGCCGAAGACTCAGAAGGCAACACTGATACGGCTGATGATTCTGGCGAGTCTGATCAAGAAGAGATCGACCAACCTATTCCGACATCATGGAATAATGACAACACAGCAGCAATGACTGTGAACGATGGGCATGATTCGGCATGGCATTATCACACGAACAACATCTCTCTGGGTGCATTATATCCTAGCAAGAGACATCTGCAGGAAGCAATTGTTGAGTGGTCAATGTCCATGCAACGGGTCTTGAAAACGAAGGTGTCATCACAACAATATTTGACATTGGTTTGCGAGGAAGTTGGATGTCCTGCAAGGGTGCATGCCCATGTCCCTAGGTATGACACAAACTGGAAGGTCACCGATGTTGTGATGCACACATGCACACTTGACAGTGTCCTTCAGGACCATCGTAACCTCACGTCAGCCCTCCTGGCTAGACTGTTGTACACAGAGATAGTGGAGGGCAAAGCCATGGGGGTGAAAGCTATCATTAACAAAGTTTCTGTCAGATTCCGCTACAATATTTCATACGGGAAGGCTTGGAGGACTAAGCAAAGGGCACTGTAGGCAAGGTTTGGTTCGTTTCGAGACGGGTATGACTGTGTTGTTAGGATGCTCCAGACACTACAGGCTAGGAATCCAGGCACCTACGTGGACATCCAACACTTTACATTGCCACAGGAACCTAATTTGAGGGTACTTCATCGAGTGTTCTTCTCATTTTCTATATGCATAGAAGCTTTCACTCACTATCGACCAGTCATCTGTGTGGATGGTACATTTCTCACTGGCAAGTATAGGGGTCAGATATTGACTGCCATAGGTCAAGATGGAAACAATCAAGTTGTTCCACTTGCTTTTGCTTTCATGGAGAGCGAGAACACTGAGAGCTGGGTATGGTTTTTCAGGCAGCTGAAGATAGCAATTGTGAGAGATACACCGAATGTATGCGTCCTTCATGATAGGCATCCAGGTATACTAAGCGCGATAAAGAAGCTCACACAGCCCACTCTTGATGAAGTAACTCCATGGCTGGACATGCAGAGTCGTTGGTGCATGCGGCATCTAGGGTTCAATTTTTTCTCACAGTTCAGGAACAAGGCTCTTATGAACCTATTCAAGAAGCTTTGCAAGCAGAACCAAGAGTGGAAGTACATCAAGTGTCGTGGCTATCTTGATGACTTCACTAAAAACATGTGACTCAGAGGAGAGCAGCTAGAGCGGCGGTCGCGGCTCATCTTGTGGCGTTAGCTTTGACAGAGCAACAACAGAGCAGCACCGGAGGAAGAACCCATTGCCTTTTGTGACTTGCCAGGATTTGACCAACCCGGTACTAGGAGAAGGCCTGCAGAAGGATTAAAAAATTTCAGGAATGGATACAACACGAGCCTGTAGAGAGGTGGTCTCTGCTGCATGACACTCATGGTGCTAGGTTTGGCGTCATGACTACAAATCTGGCTGAAACTTACAACTTTGTCTTGAGAGGAAGTAGGGCTCTACCATTAACAGCCATTGTGGAGTGTATTTTCACCGGAACTCTGAAGTATTTCAGAGACAGACTCCAGATGGCTCAGATGCATATCATGAACAACCCAAACACGAGGTATTGTTCAAAGATCATGCATTACATGGATACCAAGATGGAGAAGGCTCGGTCCATGCATGTCATCGCCATCGGTAATCAGGAAAGAAGGTTCGAGGTACGCCTCCCTTCCAACCAGATTGGAACAGGAGAAGAGGTAAAGACATAGGAGGTGAGGATAGGCAACGAAGCCTGGCCAACGTGTGAATGCACGTGCAATAAACCCAAGCTGTTGCATCTTCCTTGCTCTCATGTACTAGCTGCATGCGGGCTGATGGGTATGGATGCTAACCCGGGTTCCTTGAAGCACCTAGTGACTCGCACTCCCATGTCGAACTGGTGCATACATCCTGATTGGCTTCAGAGGCATGTGACATTTATTTCTCTTGCTGTTGGGATATTTATGGGCTAGAGTGACTAAACTGTTCTGCTTTCTTCTTATGTAGATTGAAGTGGGCTGGGCTCTTACCCTTCGTTCGTTTGGTTGAGGCCACTCGTATGGAGGAGATAGAAGGGCGACACCTTGGGTTCCAGACTAGTCGCTTACAGTACGACTCGTCTTTGCTCACGTGCTTGGTGGATCGATGGAGGCCCGAGACTCACACTTTCCATTTTCGATGGGGAGAGATGGCTCCTATCCTTCAGGACGTCTCGTACTTGCTGGGACTTCCATTGGCTGGCGTGCCCATAGGCCCACTGGATCCACCGGCAAATTGGGCCCAAGACATGGCCCAACGATTCTTTGGCATCCGTGATGGAGCTCAGGCCTTTGGCCATGACAATCATGGGCCAAAATTTGGATGGTTGGAGCAGTATCAGGTGTGTTTCATTTATTTGTTCTATTTTGTTGAACAAGTATCATGTACTGAAAATTGTTCTATTTGCGTATGTAGATACAGAGGTTTGGGTTCCCAGCCACTCCGATGACTACGCCACAGATTACACGCAGCCTGGAGGCATACATTATGTGGCTGCTCGGGAAGGTGATGTTCACTGAGAACCACGTGTCAACCATTAGTGCGCGATACATCCATTTTGCTAGAGGGATCGCGGAGGCGACGTGCCAGGAAGAATGCACACAGTGGAGTTGGGGTTCAGCTGTCTTAGCAGCTTTGTACTGAGGTATGTGCAATGCTTGCCAGTTAACCAAGGACTGTTCTGCCTTGCTAGGATGCCCATTGTTGCTGCAACTGTGGTCATGGAAGAGGTTCCCTATCGGCCGTCCAGAAGTAAGTGTCAACCAAATAGTCGGCAACCAGGAACATGAAACAATTGTCTACCACTCTGACCTGCTGTTCGATGAAGAGCAAATTGACTTGCCTACATTTGGCACTCCTTTGGACCCGTCGCAAGGTCGGTGTAATGTCTTAATAAATTGCACTACGGTACTACAATATGAAAGTTACTAACAACTATTTTGTCATGCGATTGTCCGTTTTACGGAGAGCAAGTCGTTAGATGCTATCCATCATTCAATGACGATTCGACACCTTTGAAAGAGGATGTCATGATTTGGGAGCCGTACACCCTGCAGACCACGACCGCATACGATATCCCGGCGGGTTATCTATTATGTGCACTAGAGATCGAGAGTATTGGCTGACTACATCGAAGATCATCTTTGATTGCCAAGTTGAGGAGATGTCTCAACAGAGGGTCATGCGACAGTTCGGTCTTTGCCAGATGGTAGATCCCCCGCGTCCGGATGTTCCCCTTTCAGATGTCATTGTAGGGGTTCGTGGCATGGAAAACAAAATTTTCTACCGCATGCAAACAAACAAGCCAAGATCTATCTACTAGATTGTAGCAACGAGTCGATAGAAGAACTCACCCTCGAAGATTCCAAAGCGGTTAACGAGAGCAGATTCTCGTGGGTGATGTAGTCGTACACTTGCCAATCTCAAGATCGCGTAGACGATCCTTCCGGCGCTGCGTTTGGCGCTTCCATGATTGGTCACCGTTAATTTTCGATGAAGACCTTCCTCGCCCTTGTTCCAGCAGGCAGCGGAGGTTGTAATACTCTCCTCGCGATTCCGGCAGCACGACGGCGTGGTACCAGAAGTAGAGGGGAGATCTCGCAGGGCTTCGCCTTAAGCCGGAGCGAGTATGGTGGACTATGAGAGAGGCCTTGGTGATCTACGATTTAGAGGGCACCAAGGGGAGGACTTGGTCGGCGGCTAGGGTTTGGGGAAACCCTAACTCGCCGAGTTAGAGGAGCTCTAGGCGGCGACGACTTGGAGGAGGCCGACGGCTAGGAGGCTAGGGTTTGGGGTGTAGGAGGTGTGTCTAGGAGGGGCAGCCCTGCCCCTCACTTTATAGGTGGAGGGAGGCGCGCCAGGAGGAGGAGTCCCTCCCCAACTCGGACCCAAGGTGGGCCGGCGGTGGAGGAGGAGGGACTCCTCCCCAACTCGGTTTCCTCCTCTTTCTCCACTTCCCAAAAATAGCCGTTTGACTTTCAAACTTGGCGTTTTGACTTTTCAAACAAGGATTTGATTAATCCCTCTATTTTGTTCAGCGATGACACTTAGTACATGATGCAATCATACCAACTTGATATAACACATCCATGTACCCTTCCCCCTCGGAGTGCCGGACATTCTGGAACCTTCTAGAATATTTCCGATGAAAACACCGGAACCATTCTCCAACTCCGAAACAGGACTTTCCTTATATGAATCTTATTCTCCGGACCATTCCGGATCTCCTCGTGATATCCCGGATCCCATCCGAGACTCCGAACAACATTCGGTCTCTTACTCATCATTCCATAACTACTCAACAACATCGAATCCTTAAGTGTGTCTCCCTACGGTTCGTGAATTATGCGGACATGATCGAGACACTTCTCCGATCAATAACCAATAGAGGAATCTAGAAATTCATATGGCTCCCACATATTTCTACGATTACTTTGCGATCGAATGAACCACTTACATACGATACCAATTTCCCTTTGTCGCAGATAGTTTACTTATCCGAGGTTATGATCGTCGGTATCTCTGCATACCTAGTTCAACCTCGTTACCGATAAGTACTCTTTTCTCGTTCCCGTGGTATGTGATCCCTTGTGAGCCAGTCACATGCTTGCAAGCTAATTGGATGACATTCCACCGAGAGGGCCCAGAGTATATCTATCCGTCATATGGATGGACAAATCCCACTCTTGATCCATGTGTCTCAACCAATACTTTCCGAACACTCAATGCCACCTTTATAGCCACCCTGTTACGGTGTGGTGTTTGATGTCATCAAAGCATCCTTCCGGTAAAGGTGATATGCATGATCTCATGGTCGAAGGAATTAGGTTACTATGTATCAGAAAGCTTATAGCAAATGAACTATTTTAAATGACTTGATCTTTATGCTACGCTTAACTATAGGAGTATGTCCATCACATCATTCTCCTAATGATATGACCACATTGTTAATAACATCTCTATGTTCATGATCGGAAACGATGATCATATATTAACCAACAAGCTAGTTTAACAAGAGGCTTTACTAGGGACTCTTTTATGTTTACAAATCACACAAGTATTAATGTTTCCGGTTAATACAATTATAGCATGGTATGTAAACATTTATCATAAGTATGAAGATATGATAATAACCACTTTATTATTGCCTCTTGGGCATATCTCCAACAGTCTCCCACTTGCACTAGAGTCAATAATCTAGTTTCAAACCTTTGTGTATTCAACACCTATGGCTTTACGGTGTTGTATGTACACGATTGCTAGTGGTCAATGATCTCCGGATCGACACTTCGGTCCGTGTGTAATTGCATGTCTTTGTGTCTCTACGCATCACTCATTCTCTAATGAGATGGCTTTGTATAATTTTGGTCCTTCGGTGAGACCTTTAGTTCTTTGGGGTTAAAACATGTTGATAATATTGCCGTACAATATATCTTCATAGTATTATCCCACTGTGAACTACACCTAGTTTGACAACAAACTACTTGACACAAATGCCCTCTTTAGCTGCTATTATAGCAGTCATATACTTAGCCTTTTGTTGTAGTATCTGTCACAATGTCTTAACTTTGGAACTCATCCAAATACATTATGGAACTTACTTTCCATTATATTGTGCCACCCTTAGTTTAGATTGAGATAAACTTAATTTGTACTTCGTGACAAAACTAGTATCAATGTAATACTTTTACAATGAACTAACCATCTATTTGCCACTTCTACAAAATAATATACTCTTAGTTCTTCCAAAAGATCATAAGAATATCCTTACTATCATCCAATGATCATCTTATGAATCATTCTGGTATATGCTCATAACATTTAGAGCATAGGACATATCTGGATTTGTACATATCACAGTATGATTGATATAAATACTCTTTGTGATTTCATACATCAAGTATCAATCTATACTTGAATCTTTGTTTCACTTACCAAGTGTCAATACACTTGAATATATCATCAATATTGAACTCACTCAATCCTTTCTGTGTGACAAGAACCTTTCTTGTAGTTTCTATATTGAACTCATTCAATACATCATCTATGTACTTTCGGCACAACTATATTAGCGTCTATTGATGCCAAATATTTGGGTTTTGCCTAAGTCTTTCATCAGGATGAAATTCTTAATATGTGTTAATAAAAGATACATTATTTCTAATCAACAATATGTCCTCCACATAATGTATTAGAAATATGTCTTAGCGCTCCCACTTAATTTCTTGCAAATGCAAGCATCTTCATTGTCTCCGATGAAATTAAACTCTTTTAACAGTTTCATCATAGTGAAGATTCCAACTCCGCTATGCTTACTTCAACCAATGAAGTTTGCATATGCATTTAGCATCCTTTGAATTAACAAAACCCTTTGGACCGTGTCATGTACACGTCCTAGGTAACCCTTCTATTAGAAGAACTTGTTTTGTTTATTCAACTACCACATAACAAAAATTATATGTAGTGGTTGCTACATTAATCCGTCTAGACTAAATATCGCTATGAAAGATCAAAATCTTGTCATAGTCAACCTTTGAACATTTTGTGAACTCTTTCCCAACATGTCGACTATTTCATAGATGTGAAACATCCATGTCTACTTCTTTATAGATCCAAACACAACTGTAAGGTCTTACACCTTTCTCGAGGGTCCTTCAAGTTCAAAACTTGATTTCTCGTGTATGGAACTATCACGGATTTTATGGCTTCAAGCCATTTAGCCAGTCGGGCCCATCATCACTTCTTTGCATGTAGTCCGTTCATTATTCTCAAATAATGATTCAACCCTCAAATCTTGGTATTTGATTGTTTACTCGACCTACTTGGTTCAATAGAAACTTAGACCTCCGTGACCGCAACCTTTGAGGCACGTGAGCCATGAGCATTATTCTTTGCCTCCGGAACACTTTTGAGCTGCCAACTTTGCACATATAGCTAAGGTTCCTTTAACCTTATCAAAGTTCTATTGTCCTCCCACTTATCTTTTCACGAAAAATTCCTTCTCAAAGAAACTTGGCGTTCTAAGCGACAAATACTTTTGTCTCCGGTGTTTATGGAGGAATACTTAACAGTAATACAAAGACAGTTTCATCCGACTTTGGTTGCAATCATCTTTCTTATGCATAGCATACCAATGTTTAAGAAAGGACTACTTGGGTTTTATCCCAAACCATAACTTTATTTGGTGTCATTTCAGCGGATTATGATGGAGCTCTTTTTAGTGGAAAACGGTAGTCTCTAAAGCTTTTAATCTTTAAAATATAATGGCAGTTCTATGAATTACACCTTTGATCTTACCATGTCAAACAAGGTTTTAATTACATATCTCGAACGCTCCATACTCTTATGGTGTTTGAAATGCAAATCCTGAACGATTCCTTAAATCTTAGGTATTATGCTAAACTTGTAACTCAAATATCTTCCTTTATGATCTTTATCATAAACTATTTATATTCTTATTACAATGATTTTGCACTTCATCTTGAAAGACTTTGAACTTTTTCAAATGTTTCATACTTCATCCTTATTAAGTAAATATTCATATATTCACTCAAATTTTCGGAGAAAGCATATGAAGTTGAAATTCATCGCTGTTGACTACACATAATGGACTTTGTACAACAATATGTACAAGTTCCAATAAGCTAGTCATTCGTTCCCTTTTGGCCTATGAACGAAGTTTTAATTATCTGTAGGAAAGTTTCACAAGCGTTATTTGATCAAAATCAAAAGACTCCAAAATTCCATCCTCATGGAGTTTCTTCATGTTTTCTTTCCAATATAATTTAAACGGCGATGTCACTTCTAAGTGATCTTTCAATCAATTTGTCTTTCGACATTTTTAGCACTAGTTTTATGGATGTGATTTCTCCAACGAGATTTGTGAATCATCCATCTTTTATGGATTACGGCAATTATTTGAACAACCCTTTTGTTCTCATAATACCTGATAAAACAAATCTTGAAGGCAAGCTTTGATGTTTAACGAGCAACATAATAACCCTTTATTTGTTCTCGATGAACATCATCACATATTCTTTTGCTAGTTACTTAGGCCATTGTAGTTCATGAATTGTGTTGTTTCGTATGACGATTCATACCAACAAATTCAGTATCAAATACTTAAAAACCACATTGTTTAATAAGAAAAGAATATAGCCATAACATGTATATCATCTATATACTTAAACTGAACAATTCTAGTCTTTTCTTTTCTGCCATATATTTATGAGATTCTCTTTCAGTATTTCTTTTTCTGTTTGAAAGAATCTATCAACATCAACAGTGGAGTCATACATATGACACATAATCCAAAGCGTGTATAATTAAATACCAATGTCTTTGGACTTGCACTTTGAAGTAGATCACCATCATCAAATGTTTGGTGTTCTTTCAAATTCCTTTCTTTAGTAATCTATTGGTGTAGTAAACACTTTACCTACATCAAATATTCACCCTTATTATGGAATTATCCATGATCAAGCTACTTTTAGCTTATAACGTTGAGCTGAGTATAATGTTGCTCTCCAAAACATTTTGGAGGATTAGGACAACTAGTGTCTTCAACCTTTTGCAAATTCTCATCAAATACGAGAACATGACTTTTGCCATATTATACTCTATCATGTTGCAACCAAAACTTTGTTTCAGATATCACAATATCTTCCACACATCATGGTTTCTGAAACAACTCTTTTAGATCCTAGATAACCTTGATATTAAGACAATCCTTTGAATATCAAGAATCATGGAGACAAACATGATACTCATACACTAACACTTGGAATTGTCACTCTTGTTTTAATACCAATTATTAAACTTCATGGAGTAACCGAACTTTCTGAAAGTTTGCAATAGGACTTTTAAACTTTAGATTAACACTTCAAAACAATACGATACCAGTTAGAAAGTAACTAACCAGAATTCTATAGTTCTATCATCTCAACTAAAACTAAGCGCAAGGTGGTAAACGGATGCCAATGACTACAACAACTATGCAAATTCACTTTGATTTAATTTATGATAAATAATGTTCAACTTTTAATCATATTGCCGTTGAACTCCCACTCAAAACAATATCCCTCACATTGTTTTAGTGATCACACGAACCAAATCCACCACATCAAAACCGATCATCACGAGAGTTGATGTACCTTCAATGGCGAACAATCAACATGTTCATCATATCTACTATATGACTCATGCTTTACCTTTCGGTGATCCGTGTTCCGAGACCATGTCTGTAGATGCTAGGCTCGTCAAGATCAACCTTAGCTTCCGCATGAGCAAATCTGGCTTGCTCACGTTGTATACACTCGCAGAATCTAACACACCCGATCATCACGTGGTGCTTCGAAACAACGAGCTTTAGCAACAGTGCTTACTAAGGATGAACACTTAAAAACTTGAAATTGTGTGCTTGAGGGATCATCTTATAATGCTACCGTCGTTAACTAAGCAATACAAGATGCATAAAAGGATTAACATCACATGCAATTCATAATATGTGATATGATATGGCCTTTCTTCTTGTGCTTCCGATCTCCATCTTCAAGAACGAACATGATCTCCATCATCACCGGCATTGCATCAAGGTCAATGACGCCGCTCCATGGTTTTCGTCCACCAGCTTCAACTATTACAACTACTTTGAACAGACAAGCGGGTCTTAACAGAATTTAAAGACAACCATATGGCTCCTGCCGGTTGCCAACTTACAATAAGGAACCTTGCATATATCATATATAATCACAATCATGGCCATATCACATCACATCACACCCCTGCAAAACAAAGTTAGACGCCTCTAATTTTCTTTGCATGTTTTACGTGGTTTAGGGCTTTCAATAAGTGTCGTTCTAACTTACGAACAAGAACCACAACATTGATACTAGTATTGTCAATCACCCGTTGTAAATTGAATCTTAACTATGTTGGGAGAAACAGACACCCGCAAAGCCACTTATGCAATACAAGTTGCATGTCAAGCGTGGAGCAAGTCTCATGAACGATGTCATGTAAGGTTAGCCCGGGCCGCTTCATCCCACCATCCCGCAAGATGCAAAGTACACAAGAAGCAATTGACAACAAAAGCATCAACGCCCACAATGACCATTGTGTTCTACTCGTGCAACAGATCTACATATAGACACGGCTCTGATACCACTGTAGGGGTTCGTAGCATGGAAAACAAAATTTTCTACCGCATGCAAACAAACAAGCCAAGATCTATCTACTAGATTGTAGCAACGAGTCGATAGAAGAACTCACCCTCGAAGATTCCAAAGCGGTTAACGAGAGCAGATTCTCGTGGGTGATGTAGTCGTACACTTGCCGATCTCAAGATCGGCGTGAGGCGATCCTTCGCCGGTCACATTAATGGCGCTTCCGTTCGGTAAATTTTCGATGAAGACCTTCCTCTCCCTTGTTCCAGTGAAAGTGGAGGTTGTAGCACTCTCCTCGCGATTCCGGCAGCACGACGGCGTGGTACCAGAAGTAGAGGGGAGATCTCGCAGGGCTTCGCCTTAAGTCGGAGCGAGTATGGTGGACTATGAGAGAGGCCTTGGTGATCTACGATTTAGAGGGCACCAAGGGGAGGACTTGGTCGGCGGCTAGGGTTTGGGGAAACCCTAACTCGCCGAGTTAGAGGAGCTCTAGGCCGCGGCGACTTGGAGGAGGTCGGCGGCTAGGAGGCTAGGGTTTGGGGTGTAGGAGGTGTGTCTAGGAGGGGCAGCCCTGCCCCTCACTTTATAGGTGGAGGGAGGCGCGCCAGGGGAGGGGAGTCCCTCCCCAACTCGGACCCAAGGTGGGCCGGCGGTGGAGGAGGAGGGACTCCTCCCCAACTCGGTTTCCTCCTCTTTCTCCACTTCCCAAAAATAGCCGTTTGACTTTCAAACTTGGCGTTTTGACTTTTCAAACAAGGATTTGATTAATCCCTCTATTTTGTTCAGCGATGACACTTAGTACATGATGCAATCATACCAACTTGATATAGCACATCCATGTACCCTTCCCCCTCGGAGTGCCGGACATTCCGGAACCTTCTAGAATATTTCTGATGAAAACACCAGAACCATTCTCCAACTCCGAAACAGGACTTTCCTTATATGAATCTTATTCTCCGGACCATTCCGGATCTCCTCGTGATATCCCGGATCCCATCCGAGACTCCGAACAACATTCGGTCTCTTACTCATCATTCCATAACTACTCAACAACATCGAATCCTTAAGTGTGTCTCCCTACGGTTCGTGAATTATGCGGACATGATCGAGACACTTCTCCGATCAATAACCAATAGAGGAATCTGGAAATTCATATGGCTCCCACATATTTCTACGATTACTTTGCGATCGAATGAACCACTTACATACGATACCAATTT
The DNA here is from genome assembly GCA_023614405.1 of Avena insularis. NCBI lineage: Eukaryota > Viridiplantae > Streptophyta > Magnoliopsida > Poales > Poaceae > Avena > Avena insularis. The sequence goes on along the minus strand of CM042685.1, from coordinate 459,922,704 downwards.
CCCTTTGTCGCACGATAGTTTACTTATCCGAGGTTATGATCGTCGGTATCTCTGCATACCTAGTTCAACCTCGTTACCGATAAGTACTCTTTTCTCGTTCCCGTGGTATGTGATCCCTTGTGAGCCAGTCACATGCTTGCAAGCTAATTGGATGACATTCCACCGAGAGGGCCCAGAGTATATCTATCCGTCATATGGATGGACAAATCCCACTCTTGATCCATGTGTCTCAACCAATACTTTCCGAACACTCAATGCCACCTTTATAGCCACCCTGTTACGGTGTGGTGTTTGATGTCATCAAAGCATCCTTCCGGTAAAGGTGATATGCATGATCTCATGGTCGAAGGAATTAGGTTACTATGTATCAGAAAGCTTATAGCAAATGAACTATTTTAAATGACTTGATCTTTATGCTACGCTTAACTATAGGAGTATGTCCATCACATCATTCTCCTAATGATATGACCCTGTTGTTAATAACATCTCTATGTTCATGATCAGGAAACCATGATCATATATTAACCAACAAGCTAGTTTAACAAGAGGCTTTACCAGGGACTCTTTTATGTTTACAAATCACACAAGTATTAATGTTTCCGGTTAATACAATTATAGCATGATATGTAAACATTTATCATAAGTATGAAGATATGATAATAACCACTTTATTATTGCCTCTTGGGCATATCTCCAACAGTCATGCACGCGTAAGTAAATATATGTACATAAGGAATGCGTCTTATACTTCATCTATGTTCTTTAATGATGGTCTAACAAATTCTAATGACAGGTACTCTCGGAAAACTAGCAAGACCGCCACTCAATGGCTCCAACGGGTGAGGATTTACGTCAACGAGTGGCATAATGTACCAACACAAGTGTGGCACGCTGGCCCGTTTGATATGAAGCTATTCCACGGATACTTACAGAGGTACATGTCGATGACACGGCTACGTCCCATTCCACACGCACATGACGATGAGATATACCCTAGCCAATCAACACTGGAGTCCAGACAGTCAGCGGTAAGTACTTTATTTAGAGCATAATCAACATGAGTGCCTATGTAGTGCATACCTAACTATGAGACAAATACAGGCCGATATGACGTGAGAGCTACAGACTGAGGTGGCTCAGTACGGACGATTGCTTTCGACCGTACCTCTTGTGCCCCGTCAGCAGGCTCAGTCCTTTGCCCGACGGGTCGAGGAGAAGCTGCGGCGTATCTACGCGGCCATCACGTGCACCAGCATCTCAGACGTCGTTCAGCACCGAGAAGCACAACACCCACCGCGTCACTCGGTGGAGGAGCGCGCCCCACATCGATCCACGCAGCAGCGCCCACCGCGTCACTCGGTGGAGGAGCACGCCCCACGTCGATCCATGGAGCAGCCACCTTCTCCAGACCAAGCTGGAGGCTCGGATGGCACAAGGAGCATATTTCTCCTCCACTCCGCCACGGGCCTCGTCCACGACTCTCACAGCAGGCGCTGCCGAGAGCACCACCTCCAGACCAGGCTGGAGGCTCGGGGTGGAAGCAATCACAGTTTACTTCTGACCCGTGGCAGCAATCGCAGTTTAATATCGACCAGTTGCAGCAGAACCAGATTACTTTCGAACAATGGCAGCATCAGCAGCCGATCCCCTACATGGACTTCGCTTATCGACCACAATCTCATCCTCATGGTAAGCGTGTTCCTTCCTACTATTGTTAGATGCAGTATGACATTATTCAGTACTTAATTTCTTGTACACTAGCAGGAGACTCCTTTACATGGGACACTACTGACGACCATGATCAACAGACACAACACGAGCAGGTAGACTGGTTTGGCCAGTATCAACCAGGTACTCCACCACCTATCCCCACACAGGATACACAGGATCAAGGTGAAGGGTCAACTGCACCTCGCCGTGATGTGATGCCACCTCACAGATATGGATGGAGTACACCGAGGTCTCCGCCACCTCGTCGTCGACACCAGTGATATCTACTCATGTATCAGACATTTATCTATCTATGTATGAGACATATATCTATCTATGTATGAGACATTTATCTATCTATGTATGAGACTTATTATTTCATGATTTTATTCGACAAACTACTCAACATAGCTTGCAACACAGTTCAGCATAACTTGCGGTACATAAATAAGAGTCCTATCTATCCCTAGCATGATGCCTTTCCCTTTCCCTTCGATGATGCCTCACCCTTTCCCTTTGACGATTCCTCGCACTTGCTCTTCTTGGCCTGCGCTTTCTTCTTCTCCTTCCTCTTGTCCCACTCAGCTCTCGCCTTGCTTCCAACGGGTGGTGGCATGAAGATATCATCCTCATCTTCGCTCTCTTCTATTCAGGCCCTAGGTGCCACAACCTGCTCCGTCATGTCATCTTGACTCTTCTTGGCCTGCACTTTCTTCTTCTCCTGCCTCTTGTCCCACTCAGATCTTGCCTTGCTTCCAACGGGTGGCGGCATGAAGATATCATCCTCATCTTCGCTCTCTTCTATCCAGGACCAAGGTGCATCAGCCCGCTCCATCATGCGAGCTTCACTCTTGAAGGTGAGCTTCTCCTACCTTGCATGGATCCTGAGAAGCTCTGCTCGTACCTGATTTGGGGTCTTTAGTTTCCACCCTCTCCGATGAAGTGACTTACCAAGCATAACGAGAGCATCATGGTTCGTTACCAACGTATCCCAGTGGGCTGGTTCATCGCCTATCATAACACTTCTCGCTATTTGGAGAAGCCCAATGGACATATCTAGCGGCCAGGGAAACGCCTTGGTCATAGTGGAGAGGAGTGGAGGAAAATGCGAGAGCAAGAGGAGAGGAGGGAAATTAATTACAGAGTAAGAGGAGGAAGAGATGAACTGGGTGAAAAGATACATCTCGTTGCCCGCATTTATAGAGGCACCGAACAGAATAGGCGGAAAAAAAGGGCGGGAAGGACTGGCGGGAAAGAAGGGCGGGAAGGACTGGCGGAAAAAATCGACGGGAGAAATCGGCGGGAAGGAGTGGCGAGAAAAATTGGCGGGAAGTGACGGCAGTATAAACGGCGCGAAACAATAGTCCGAAACCTAAAACTTATTTGGAACCTGAACCCTTGCATGATCAATGCACCCTTCGTCTTTCCAACAGACGAACAACACGTTCGTCTTCTTTCGAACGGCCGACCGACCGTCGGATTTGCAATTTGCCCGTTTTATGTATTATTTATGAAATTCAATAAAAAATGTATTATTTAAAAAAAATTTAGCGGATGATCCATGTATATATACATGGAGCAGTGCCGTTTAGCTAGCTACTGGATAGATCAATGCTCTGCTTTTGGATTGCCATTGCCAGACACAGAACGCTTTACTTATCCTGGTGGAATTAACTCTACGGGTGTTACTGATTGGCAGGACAGAGCACTTGGAGCTAACACTGTGAGTGTTAGAGATTGGCAGCACACAGCACGGTAAAGAATTGCAGCCTTGCAGGTGCTCAGTTTTCTTGCCTCATTGTGACTACTGCCTAGTAATACATACATACATACATACATACATACATACATACATACATACATACATACATACATACATACATACATACATACATACATACATACATACATACATACATACATACATACATACATGCTCTGATTGACAATGTTGGTAGCGATAATGTGTTCTGCCTGCCTTCCCATTCTGCAAAGGCATCTCTCTTTTGGACGAATCGTTTGTTTATCATGGATGGCAAATGAAAAGAACATGTTGATTACAGGACTTTATTAATAGCAGCCGAGTCCCCAATATGTCTGTGTATGAGTGACTTTGTAAACTGCTTCAGGGACAAAGCAGTCCTATATATCAAGGCATGGCAGGGGTCGCTTATGACATCCCTCCCAATGTTTTTTTTTGGGTGGTTTTCTTCCGAACAGAAAAACGGCTCACATCCATCAACACGGTCACTTCAGACCGGAGAAGGATTTTGTGAATGCTGAAGCACGCTAGCAATGTGTGCTACTAGTACCTACGCAAAAATACTCCCTCTGTCCCAAATTAGATGTCTTAGATTTATCAAAATTTAGATAAATCTATATACTAAATAGTGTCTAAATTCATTTAAATTTTGACAAATCTGAGACATCTATTTTAGGACGGAGTGAGTAATAAAAATGGAAAAGGCGGAACTCCGAGGCAACTGAATTTCACGCTAGCAAATATTGCCCACTCCTTGTCCGTGTTGCGAGCATAGCTTTTATGCGTGCCTACAAAAGAATTGTTGGTTGCTCACGCGTACTGACCGCCTTTATTTATTTATTTAGAAAAATGTGGACGGACGGATGGTGTTTTTTATATAAAAGAGCCAATGCATTGCCCGGTTTAGCGTAGCTAGCAGCACCAAATAAATAGGAAGCAACAACTATCATAGTATACGATCAGGTCGATGTCAAACAAAATATAGTAATTAAGGTGTTGGAGCAAACTGACACCGGTGGAAAAAGGACCTGCAGTTATGGGTCGTAACTGGCTCTAGTCCCGGTTTTGGGACTGGGACTACGAAAACGGGACTAAAAATCCACCCCTCTAGTCCCAGCTCGCTACGACCCACGACTAATAACAGCCACGTGGCTGTTTCAGCGCCGCGGGGGCGGAAACCCTCTATTTTTGGGCCGTAACACCACCCGGGACTATAAGGTTCCCTGCCGCGGCAGATAATTGTGTGTTTCTCTGCCGCGGCAGAGATTGTGTATTTCTTTTTTTTGCCATTTCGTTCTTTTTTCGTTTTGTGTTTCACTATAATTTCAAACATATATTTAAGTACACATATTCTACGCTAGTATATACACAGTACACGTTGATGCATCTATATAATTGATCGATCCCTTGCAAGCATACATTGATGATATATATATATCAAAAAGGAAGAAATGTTTTGAAATTACATGGTCATTGATGAATATATATTGTTGGAATTATGCCCTAGAGGCAATAATAAAGATGTTATTATTATAATTCTTGTTCATGATAAAGTTTATATTCCATGCTAGAATTGTATTAAGCGGAAACTTTGATACTTATGTGGTTTATGAACAACATCGTGTCCCTAGTACGCCTCTATGGACTAGCTCATTGATTAATGATGGTTAAGGTTTCCTAACCATAGACATGAGTTGTCGATTAATAATGAGGTCATGTCATTAGGAGAATGATATAATGGACAAACCCAAATTAAGCAGAGCAATTAGATCGTGTCATCGTGTTCTTCTTTGCGAAGCTTTTTCCTATGTCAAGTATTGTATTCCTTAGACCATGAGATAATACAACTCCCTAGTATCGGAAGAAAGCTTTGAGGTCATCAAACGTCATCCTATGTGAGGGTGATCATAAAGGTGTCTCTTAGGTGATCGGAAAGTACTTGTTGGGTTGTATATATCGAGATGGAATTTGTCCCTCCCAAGTCGGAGAGATATACTTTGGACCCACTCGGTAATCGATATCAACACCGCTTGCAAGCACGTGGTTAAGGAGTTAATCACAAAGTGATATCGGATTACGGAACGAGTAAAGTACTTGCTGTGAACGAGATTGAACTAGGTATGCCGATACCAACGATCGAATCTCGGGCAAGTAAAATATCGCGTGACGAAGGGAATACATATATGGGATTAATTGAATCCTGGCATCGTGGATCATTCGATATGATCATCGATGAATATGTGGGAGTCAATATGGGTTTCCAGATCCCGCTGTTGATTATTGATAGAAGATCATGTCTGCATATTCTCGAACCCGTAGGGTCACACACTTAACGTGCATTGACGCTAGGATAGAATGGATAATTGGTTTATGAGTTTTTTGTTTGGAGTCTCGGATGAGACCCAGGACATCACGAGAGGTTCCGAAATGGTCCGGAGAATAAGATTCATATAAAGGAAAGCAGTTTTTGGATTTCGGAATCGTTTCGGAGTTTATCGGTATTGTACCGGAAGGTTCTAGAAGGTTCTAGAAGGTTCCGGAGTGGGACCAACGTGGGCCCACTTGTCGGAGGCCTGCGTGGGCCTAATGGGGAAGTGCCTTGGCCACTTTGGGCCAGGGGCACAAGGCCCCTAAGGCCCAGCCGGCCAGCCCTTAGGGGTAACCCTAAGGGAACCTTCCAGAAGAGGGGGGATGACTTACCCCCCACTCCACCCCTTGGGACGCCGCCCTAGGGCTTGGAGGAGGGGTCAAGGGGCCGGCCAGCCCCCTATATAAGGAGGGCAGCGGTGCAGCCTCCCCCACTCCAACCCTAGCCGTAGTCCAACTGCTGCCCCTCCACCTCTCTCTCTCTCCCGACTGCGAGTAGGCGAAGCCCTGCCGCAGAAACTCTCCACCATAAGCACCACGTCGTCGTGCTGCAGATCCAATCTATCTCTCCACCATACTTGCTGGACCAAGGAAAGGAGGAGACGTCGTTGCATCATACGTGTGCATCTCTCAGAGGCGCCGCCACTTGCGGCGTAAGATCGGATCAGATCGCGAGGAGGAGACGGCAAGTACGACTACGTCAACCACGTTCTGTTGAACGTTTCCTCTGTGCGATTTCTTCAAGGGTATGAAGATATTATCAATCTCTCTCGTTGATTACATCTCCTAGATTAGATCTTGGCTTTCTTGTTCGCATCCGTAGGAATTTTTTTGATTTACTATGCTGCGAAACCCATCTGTGGTATCAGAGCTAGATCTTTGTGTAGATGTGTTTCACGAGTAGAACGCAACATGCTTGTTGCGGGCGTTGATGTTTTTTGTTGAAAACCTATTGTTGTGTATTTATTATGGCGCGGCATAGTGAGATCGAAGCGGTCCAGGCCAACTTTACGCGACCTCGTTCGCGAGACCAGCTCCGCACTTGACGTGTGGCTTGTTCCACACATGCGGCTGGATGCCGCTCTCTCACTATAGTAGTCATGGGATTTACAACGGATGTTAGCGACCATAATATCACCGTTGTGGCTTTCTGTATGTAAGAATCGTTCTTAGCTTGTTACTCCCATAAGCCACGTAAAACATGCAACAACAAAGTAGAGGCGTCTAACTTGTTTTTGCAGGGAGTGTTTTGTGATATGGTATGGCCCAAGACATGATGTGTATGAATTGAGATGTATGCAATGATCATGTTTTGTAATATTTCACGACTTGCATATCGATGAATTCACAATCGGCAGGAGCCGTATGGTTGTCTTTATAATTGTATATGACCTGCGTGTCAACTTCTTATACGCTAAGTGGTTAGCAATAGTTGTAGTTGCTATTCGTGGTGGAGGCAATAATGGTGGAGTGATGGAGATCATGCTGGCGCGCACAAGATGGAGATCATTGCGCGGAGATTGGCTATACCATGTCACATAAAATTATATGCATGTGATGTTTATTCTTTTATGTATCTTATTATGATTAGATCGCGATGGTAGCATTATAAGATGATTCCTCACTTAAAGATCAAGATAAAATTGTGTTCTCCCCATGTATGCACCGTTGCGAAAGTTCGTCGTTTTCAAGAACCTCGTGATGATCGGGTGCTATAAACTCTACGTTCACATACAACGGGTGCAAGCCAGTTTTGCACACGCGGAAATACTTGGGTTTGACTTGATGAGCCTAGCATGTACAGACATGGCCTCGGAACACACGAACCGAAAGGTTAAACATGAGTCATATAAATGATATGATTTTGTTGTCCACCATTGAAACCACATCTCTTCTCGTGAAGATCGGATTAGGTGTGGTGAATTTGGATCGTGTTCACTAAACAACTTGAGGGATGTTGAATTTAGTGGGAGTTCATCTAGTAATTTGATTAAGTTGAACTAGTTATCATGAACATAGTCTAAATTGTATTTGCAAATTTTGTAGATCAAATGGCTAAGTCCAACTTCAACTTCAACGTTTTTGCTGAGAAAGAAAAGCTTAAGAACAATAGGTCTAACTTCACCAACTGGTTCCGCAATCTGAGAACCATTCTCGCTGGCGGACAAAAGGACTATGTACTAGAGAAAGCGCTAGGTGACTCCCTTGCTACTGATGCGCCGGCTGATGAAAAAGCCGTTTATCAATCGCGTAAAGATGATTATGGAGTGATTAAGAGTACCATGTTGTTTGCTATGGAACCGGACCTTCAAAATCGTTTTGAGGAGTTCGCCGGGCCCTTTGAGATACTTGAGGAACTGAAAACCATGTTTCTGACTCAGGCCCGTTCTGAGAGATATGAGATCTCTGAGAAGTTCTTTAACTGCAAGATGGAGGAAGGGAGTTCCGTTAGTGAGCACGCCATTAAGATGTCGGGCTACACTCAACGTCTTGAGCAACTGGACTGCAAGATTCCAGAAGAGCTCAAGATTGATAGAGTTCTGCAATCACTCCCTCCTAGCTACAAAGGTTTTGTAGTTACTCACAATCAAATTGGTTCCACTGATACGATCACTGAGCTCTTCGCTAAGTTGAAAGCTGTGGAGGTGGATATCAAGAAAGATAATCATGTGTTGATGGTCAACAAGACCACTAGCTTTAAGAAAGCTAAGGGTGCAAAGAAATCCTTCAAGAAAGGCAGCGGCAAGCGCGTTGCCCCTGCTGAGAAGAAGCTCAAGTCTGGACCTAAGCCGGACATTGAGTGCTTCTATTGCAAGGACAAGGGTCCTTGAGTTTAACTGTCCGAAGTACTTAGCGGACAAGAAGGCTGGCACCATTAAAGGTATATTTGATATACATGTTATTTATGTTTACCTTACTAGCGCTTGTTGTAGTGCCTGGGTATATGATACTGGTTCAGTTGCTAATATTTGTAACTCGAAACAGGAGCTACGGAATAGACGGCGGCTAGCAAGGGATGAGGTGACGATGCACGTTGTCAATGTATCAAAAGTTAATGTGATGGCCGTCGGCACGCTCTCCTTAGTTTTACCTTCGGGATTAGTTTTAAACCTTAATAAGTGTTATTATGTGCCTGCGTTGAGCATGAACATTATATCTGGATCGTGTTTATTGCAAGACGGTTATTCATTTAATCAGAGAATAATGGTTGTTCTATTTATATGAATAACATCTTTTATGGTCATGCACCTGATGTGAATAGTTTATTTCTTCTGAATCTCGAAAGCAATGAAACACACATCCATAACACTGAGGCTAAGAGATGCAAAGTAGATAGTGATAATCCAACTTATTCGTGGCACTGTCGTCTAGGTCATATAGGTGTAAAACACATGAAGAAACTCCATTCTGATGGACTTTTGGAGTCTCTTGATTTTGAATCATTTGACACGTGCGAGCCGTGCCTCATGGGCAAGATGATCAAAACCCCATTCTCCGGAATAATGGAGCGAGCAACGGACTTATTGGAAATCATACATACCGATGTATGCAGACCAATGAGTGTTTCGACGCGCGGTGGATATCGCTATTTTCTCACTTTACTGATGACTTAAGTAGATATGGGTATATCTATTTAATGAAACATAAATCTGAAACGTTTGAAAAGTTCAAAGAATTTCAGAACAAAGTGGAAAACCATCATAACAGGAAAATTAAATTTCTACGATCCGATCGTGGAGGTGAATATTTGAGTTATGATTTTCTCACGGATCTTAAAGCAAGCAGAATCGTTTCGCAACTCACGCCACCCGGAACACCACAGCGCAATGGTATGTCTGAACACCGGAATCTAACTCTATTAGATATGGTGCGATCAATGATGTCTCTTACAGATTTGCCGTTATCATTTTGGGGTTATGCATTAGAAACCGCTGCATTCACTTTAAATAGGGCACCATCTAAATCTGTTGAGACGACACCGTATGAACTATGGTTTGGTGCTAAACCGAAGTTGTCGTTTCTTAAAGTTTGGGGATGCGAAGCTTACGTCAAGAAGTTGATGCCAGACAAGCTCGAACCCAATGCGGAGAAATGCGTCTTCATAGGATACCCTAAGGAGACGATTGGGTATACCTTCTACCACAGATCCGAAGGCAAAGTGTTTTTTGCAAAGAACGGATCCTTTCTTGAGAAGAAGTTTCTCTCGAAAGAAGTGAGTGGGAGGAAGGTAGATCTAGACGAGGTTATTGAACCTTCTCTCGAGTTGGAGAGTAGCGCAGCACCTGAAATTGTTCCAGTGTCGTCTCCACCAACAAGAGAGGAAGCTAATGACAAGGATCATGAAACTTCGAACGATGCTACTACTGAACTTCGCAGGTCGACAAGGTCACGTGCCACTCCTGAATGGTACGGCAACCCTGTCTTAACCGTCTTGTTGTTAGACAACAGTGAACCTGCGAATTATGAGGAAGCAATGATGAGCCTAGACTCTGAGAAATGGCTAGAGGCCATGAAATACGAATTAGGATCCATGAGCGAAAACCAAGTATGGACTTTGGTGGATCCTCCTAGCGACCGTAAGGCCGTTGAGTGCAAATGGATTTTCAAGAAGAAAACGAACGCAGAGGGTAATGTTACTGTCTATAAAGCTTGACTTGTCGCAAAAGGGTTTCGACAAGGTCAAGGTGTTGACTACAATGAGACTTTCTCTTCCGTAGCGATGTTTAAGTCCATTCGGATTTTATTAGCAATTGTTGCATTTCATGATTATGAAATATGGCAGATGGATGTCAAGACTGCGTTCCTTAATGGCAACATTGATGAAGAGTTGTATATGATGCAGCCCGAAGGTTTTGTCGATCCTAAGGATGCTAATAAGGTGTGCAAGCTTCAGCGTTCCATTTATGGACTGAAGCAAGCATCTCGGAGTTGGAACCTTCGTTTTGATCAAGTGATCAAGAGTTTTGGATTTGTTCCAAATTGCTACGAAGCTTGTATCTACAAGAAAGTGAGTGGGAGCTCGGTGACATTTTTAGTACTATATGTGGATGACATATTGATTATTGGAAATGACATTGGTATGCTTAACGATGTGAAGAGTTATTTGAATAAATGTTTTTCAATGAAAGACCTAGGAGAAGCTGCTTATATATTAGGCATCAAAATCTATAGAGATAGACAAAGACACCTAATAGCTTTAAGCCAAAGTACATATCTAGACAAAGTTCTGAAAAGGTTCAGAATGGATAAAGCAAAGAAAGGTTCATTGCCCATGTTGTTAGGTAAGATATTGAGCAAGGCTCAGTGTCCAGCTACGGCAAAAGATAGAGATACTATGAGCAAAGTGCCATATGCCTCGGTCATAAGTTCTATCATGTATGCCATGCTATGTACTAGACCAGATGTGTCCAATGCTCTTAGTTTGACGAGCAGATACCAAAGTGATCCAGGAGTGGAACACTGGACAGCCGTAAAGAACATCCTAAAGTATTTAAATAGGACTAAAGAAATGTTCTTAGTCTATGGAGGTGATGATCAGCTCGTCGTAAAAGGTTACGTCGACGCTAATTTCGACACCGACTCGGATGATTCTAAATCTCAGACAGGATACATTTATATTTTGAATGGTGGAGCTGTGAGCTGGAGAAGCTGCAAGCAAAGCGTGATCGCGGGATCTACAACAGAAGCGTAATACATGGCTGCTTCAGAAGCGTCAAGTGAAGGAGTTTGGATCAGGAACTTCATCACTGAACTTGGTGTGGTTCCAAGTGCCTTGGACCCACTGGAGATATTTTGCGACAACACTGGCGCCATAGCACTGGCTAAGGAACCAAGATATCATCCAAAGACCAAGCACATCAACCGCCTTTTTCATATAATTCGAGATTATATAGTAGATGGAGATCTGAAGATTAGCAAAGTACATACGGATCTGAATGTCGCAGATCCGTTGACTAAACCTCTTCCACGAGCAAAACATGATCAGCACCTTAATGCCATGGGTGTTAGATTGTTGCCAGATGTAAACTAGATTATTGACTCTAGTGCAAGTGGGAGACTGTTGGAATTATGCCCTAGAGGCAATAATAAAGATGTTATTATTATAATTCTTGTTCATGATAAAGTTTATATTCCATGCTAGAATCGTATTAAGCGGAAACTTTGATACTTGTGTGGTTTATGAACAAAATCGTGTCCCTAGTACGCCTCTATGGACTAGCTCATTGATTAATGATGGTTAAGGTTTCCTAACCATAGACATGAGTTGTCGATTAATAATGAGATCATGTCATTAGGAGAATGATATGATGGACAGACCCAAATTAAGCAGAGCAATTAGATCGTGTCATCGTGTTCTTCTTTGCGAAGCTTTTTCCTATGTCAAGCATTGTATTCCTTATACCATGAGATAATACAACTCCCTGGTATTGGAAGAAAGCTTTGAGGTCATCAAACGTCATCCTATGTGAGGGTGATCATAAAGGTGTCTCTCAGGTGATCGGAAAGTACTTGTTGGGTTGTATGTATCGAGATGAAATTTGTCCCTCCCGAGTCGGAGAGATATACTTCAGGCCCACGCGGTAATCGATATCAACACCGCTTTGGGCCAAGGGCACAAGGCCCTAAGGCCCAGCCGGCCAGCCCTTAGGGGAAACCCTAAGGGAACCTTCCAAAAGAGGGGGAATGACTTGCCCCCCACTCCACCCCTTGGGCCGCCGCCCTAGGGCTTGGAAGAGGGGTCAAGGGGCCGGCCAGCCCCCTATATAAGGAGGGCAGGGGCGCAGCCTCCCCCCACTCCAACCCTAGCCGCCGTCCAACTGCTGCCCCTCCACCTCTCTCTCTCTCCCGACTGCGAGTAGGCGAAGCCCTGCTGCAGAAACTCTCCACCATAAGCACCACGCCGTCGTGCTACAGATCCAATCTATCTCTCCACCATACTTGCTAGACTAAGGAAAGGAGGAGACGTCGCTGCACCGTACGTGTGCATCTCTCGGAGGCGCCGCCACTTGCGGCGTAGGATCGAATTGGATCGCGAGGAGGAGACGACAAGTACGACTACGTCAACCACGTTCTGTTGAACGTTTCCGCTGTGCGATTTCTTCAAGGGTATGAAGATCTTATCAATCTCTCTCGTTGATTACATCTCCTAGATTAGATCTTGGCTTTCTTGTTCGCATCCATAGGAATTTTTTTGATTTACTATGCTGCGAAACCCATCATATATATCATACCAGCTACATGGAGATCACTAAGGCAAATCGAGTTCCACGTCATCCGCATAATGCACTCCATGTACATCAAGGACTTCCTTCATCATAAATCCCGCCAGCTCCTCTTGAATTGCTCTGATGCGCTAGTCTGGCTCTAGTTTCTCCCGCAAATCATAAATATAATGTGAGTTAACTTTCCGCTCACTGGTCAACTCACGGATGTACTCGTAGACGTAGTATCCACATAAATGAGTTCCCGGTGGCTGCTGTAAACTCTTCACCATTTTATAAGTTAGCTCCTCTTTGAATGGACCTGGTATTTTCTGTCTGAACCGTGTCCAACACCTGCTCGGCAAAGAAAATGAACAAAGGAGTTATTAGTTACTTGATATCAGGAAATGAATGAAAGAGGATGATATAATGCGATAATGATTGAAATTACTTATGGAGCATTGCTTTCATGTCGCTCCACTGCTCTTGGTCCCAACTTAATGAGTCGTGGACTTCAACTAGGGAGTTGTCAACTTGAATGTTTAGCAAGATCCAGTGGAATCTGCGGATATTTACATAAGCATACATGCATAGCTTATCGAGTAAGCAAAAATAAAATACGTACAAGATATAAACACTCATTTGAAGTTGTAAGGAAATAGTATTTCCTTAACAAAATTATTCTCAGTTAAGAACCTGCACAGTTCTTCCTCCACGTCCTTGGGGTGATTCTTTAACGTATATTCATTAACGATATATGGGTCAATGAACCCAACGTTGTATCTTCTAGCTCTTTTGCATTCAAGCATCTTCATTCTGCAGAATATAATATCATCATACAAAAGGATATATAGTTAGGATAATATATTAAATGCAATGAACGAGCTGAGCTACAAACTTAATTATAAAAATAAATCACTGACAGACAATAGCAACCAATGATAGATTTATTGAGGGCGCACTGGTTGTATAACTGAAACAGTTCGGTCATTTGAACCTGTATCGAGTATGGTTTGAAGTGATGCTCCTTTCTAACGTCCACCGGAAACCAATCTTTCTGATGCTTTTTTTCTTCTTGCGACATGTACCATTCGTGCAAATTTCGCATATGTGTGGATAGACGCGCGAGCTCCTCATTACTGACTAAAGGCTCCCCTTGGACATACTGCCGTACTATCTGACCCACTGGCGTATCTTCATAGCCTAAATATTGACCAAGAGACATATTTGCTTCGGTAGCAAGTGCTTTGGCCTGCGATACAGTGATTCCAATTAGTGCAGCATTATTACGGGCTCTGGGGTCCATTATTTGCATGTCCATATCCATTTTAGCTCTGAAGGCCTTGTCGAGGTGTGAAATGACTTTGAGCGGGGCGACCAATTGATTCTTCTATGCTCCGAGCTGGGCAACTTGCTTCCCGCTTTTTGCACTTGTGATTTTTTTCTTCTGTGCTTGCTTAATAATCTCCCGGTCATAGTTTGATTCCAGATTCATCGATATCTGGGATGGTTGCTCAAGAAAGGACTTAGCCCACTTTTGGGTTTTTTCATCATATACCGGCTTTGGCTCAGGCTTTTTGGGTGCAAAATGCGCCTTAACTTGGGCAGCCAAATCCATGTTAGTTTCCTTATTGGTCTTGTCATAAGGTCTCTTTGGAAGAGCCTGCGGGATGTCGACTATCTTCGCCGTTTGACCTTTCTTCGATGTGGGGCGCGGGGAGCGTCGAACTTCCGTTTCTTCGACGAGGTAGTAGTATTGCACGGAGGCGAAGGCGGAGATCGAGTATTGCGTGGAGGCGGAGATCGAGTTGATGTACTCCTGCTACGGCGATCGTCAGTGGGGCGGGGTGGACTTGGAGGTTGGCAATAATCGGGTTGGGGTGGACTTGGAGGTTGACGATATTCGATGCGGGGTGGACTTGGATTCCTTGAAGTCGGTGGCCTTGGCGCCGAGCCTAGAAACTTGATGTACTTCTTATTCCATAGAATGATGTTGCGCTTGACATCTCCTAGTTTCGTAAGGCCTTCAGGCATAGCGATTTCAATCTCTAGGTCCACAAAATCCTCCACTATGTCATCCACCGTGACACGAGCATAGCCTGGTGGAATCGGAAGTGAATGGTGGAGTGCTCCAGGTAGACAAGGTAAAGCAGTGTCGATCGCCACCTTGAAGGACATGTTGTTCATTGGCTGATGTAGCTCACATTGTACCATCTCTCCGACATCATCCACAGGGTAGTGAGGAGCCGGTGCATCATCCAGCAGTGCTTGATCATCAGCCCGGACCTCCGTGGAAGCCACACTGCTTCTACGCTGGTTAAGATCCAATGCAGGATCATCAGCCCGCGGGTGAGTTGACGACGGCGGCCTTTGGCTAATTTCATGCATGAGGTTCTTCAGATCAGCTAGGTCCGGCCCTACCCTGGAGATCCGGTCTGCCTCCCGGTCCTTCTTTATCTGACGGCTTCTGTAACTGGCATCATACTGAGGAAACCCTTTCTTCTAGGAGACACTGGCGCCTTTGCCTCGTGTTCGTCCTCCCTTTTCAGGATTCCCTAGGGTGCGTGTCAGCTCGTCGTTCTCTCTCTCTCGGGACGGAACAATCCCAATTGAGCACCGTTCATTGCTTGAATAAGGTCTTGGGAGGGTTTTAGAATTTTTTCATGAAATAATGTCTTCCCTGTTTCTAGGTCCAACGATCCCCCGTGTCCATACCACCAGTGCTTTGACCTCTCGGGCCATCCATATGTACAGGAGTGACGCCTCTAGCCCTCATTTTCTTCTCCATAGTTTCCCACTTAGGGACGACACTCTTGTAGCCACATGTCCCCATTTTATGATAGTATTTCTTATGAGCAGCATTTAACGCATTCTTTTCTGACTTTGCCTTTGCTTTATCAGATTGCTTGTACTGTACAAAATTGGGCCACTATTCTCTCAACTTCTTGTTTACTCCTTTGAAGTCTGGAGTTTTCTTTTTCACGACATATTTCATGTATAAACTTTTCTTGTGGTTCCGGTACAGTTCAGCCATCTTGCTCAGAGCCCACTCCTTGACTTTCGCTCTATTTTCAAGCCCACCAGGCCTTGGGGTAATACCATCTACCTCAAATTCTTCATACTCTGGAGGTAGTATGAAATGCGCTATGAGCTTCTGCCAAAGGTCATCTTTGGCATCATCGGTGACATAGCTGTTGGATTCTTCACCGGGTTTCTTTGACTGATTCCATTCTTGGATGGTGATCGGCAGGTTATCCCTAACAAGCACCCCACATTGATTTATAAACATCCTCTAGTGCTTATCTGGAGCAATCGGTTCACCATCATCATCTATTTCTTCGATGGTGAACCTCTGATTACCATCCAACTTTTTGTTCAGCCCTCGTTTTGTTCGAGCTGTCGATTGCTTCGATCCGGTGGGCTAATAGAAGAAAAGAGAGTGATTAACATATATCTAGATCGGTTAATGAATATAGGTAACACGAGGCTTTATATATATATGTACCTCGCCGGATCCTGTCGAGGGGCCTTCATTATTGTTGTTATTTGTTTGCCCTTCGTTCATCCGGTCTTCCCCTTGGTACATTAGGTTTTCCTCTAGTCCATCACCGGATGGATTCAGATATGAGGATATATCTTCCTCGAGCAAAATATCTTCACCGGTATTAATATTAAGAGGAATTTCATCTCTTATCATTCCCTAAAGAAAACCTCCACCAATGCGACCAGGATCTTCGGATAGATCCATGACTTAATTAACTATAACAAAAAGAGAGTTAAACAGGTTAGAAAAAACAATAACCCTAATAACTAAAACAAAAAAAACAATAACCCTAATAACACAAATTAATAACTCTAATAATTATATAATTAATAACGCTAATAACACTAATTAATAACCCTAACAACACTAATTAATAATCCTAAAAAACAACTAAAAACAATTAATATTCCTAATAAACCTAATAAACAATTATATATTCCTAAAAAACAATTATATATTCCTAAAAAAACAACTAAAAACAATTATATATTCCTAAAAAATTATATAAATAATTATATATTCCTAAAAACAACTAAAAACAATTATATATTCCTAAAAAATTAACTAAAAACAATTATATATTACTAAAAACAACTAAAAACAATTATATAAAAAATTATATATATATTCCTAAAAAACAATACCCCTCGTCCTCTATACGTACTAATTAACCGACGCCAGCGGCAGCAGCAAGACGGCGGCACGGCGAGGCGGCGACATTACGGGGCAGCGGGATGGCGCCAGCAATGAGGCGGCTGCATGGCGAGGCGACATCACGGTATGGCGCAGACGGCTGGGCGGCGAAACGAGGCACCAGCGGTGGAATCGGGCAACACCTTCCATGCGTCTTTGTCGTTCTCGAGCTCGTCGTCTGTTCGTCTCCACTTCGTCGATTTTGCCAAGTGCTGGGTGGGGGAGGCCAGGGGCGGGCACAGTGTACTTATACCCCCCTTTAGTCCCGGGCTAAGCCACCACCCGCGACTAGAGGGTCACTAGTCCCGGCCGTGGCTTAACCCGCGACTAAAGACCCCCCCTTTAGTCGCGGGTTAAGTCACGGCACGGGACTAGTGTGTTTTTTTGGCTGCTTCGTTTTCGCGCGCTTAGGCACCCTCTAGTCCCGGGTCGAGCCACGACCCGCGACTAGTTTGTTATTTGTCAATTTTCTTGTTTTAATTCAAATCAAATATAAAATTTTGGAAAATCATATCTTTTATTATAAAATCCAAATAAAACAAATAATATGTCTATTATTATCAGAAAAATATAAAGAATCTTAATATAATATCCATATATCTGTGTGCATCATTTATAAATTATTTCATTTGTAAATTTTCTTTTTTAATTCAAATCAAATATAAAACTTTGGAAAATCATATCTTTTATTGTAAAAATCCAAATAAAACAAATAATATGTCTATTATTATCAGAAAATATAAAGAATCTTAATATAATATCCATATATCTGTTTGCATACGTTTATAAATTATTTCATTTGTAAATTTTCTTTTTTTAATTCAAATCAAATATAAAACTTTGGAAAATCGTATCTTTTATTGTAAAAATCCAAATAAAACAAATAATATGTCTATTATTATCAGAAAAATATAAAGAATCTTAATATAATATCCATATATCTGTTTGCATCATTAGAAATTACTACGAACGTTTCTAGCCGTTAGAGGCCTCACGGCCCGGGACTAGTGCTCCCACTAGTTGCGGGCTTTGACAGGCCTGGACTGTTGGAGTTGTTCACGTCGAACTGAAGAGGATTTTTCCAGTAGTGTGATAGTGTAGTGTGTACCCTAGAAAAATCCGGCAGAAACTTGGGAACCTGGTTACTGACTTCAGCAGCAAGATCTCCTTCCCAAAATTCCTCCTATGCATCCTCCCAGCCATGCTCGCCGGCGTGGCCGTCAACATTGTGTTGCTGCTCTCCATGCATTACAAGGACCTTGAGAGGGGCTACCATGGCCCAATGGCAACACGCTCTACACCACAACGGGGAGGTCGATGATGGAGGAGACCCTCTCCACGAAGCATCTGTGGTTCATGCAGTGATGCACGTCGCAAGCTCTTCCTCGAGAGCTTTTCCAACATTAGTCATCATCCTAATCCTCTCCAACCTAGCCTCCAACATACCAACATCTATATATACCTTTATAGATTTTTATAGGGTTTATTTCGACTTGTCTCCCCAATTCTCTCGCATAAATTATGACTGTGCTACTACGATTAATTCAATTGAAGAAACGACACCAGCCATCGCGAACTCGTTATGTCTATACGGTGGCCGTTATTCTGACGAGCAGGCCCACCACCTCAACAATCCACGTCGCACATCATAGGCTTGAGGATTAGATCCTCCATTATTGTGTGCAATTTTCCATATTGTGTCGCTCCCCCATTCCACTCCCACTGCTCTGTTCTCCCGCCGCCACACCGTTACATCATGCACCACCCTGCTCATGATTGAACCAACACCAATCGAACAAACATATCTACTGTTCTTTCGTATTCATCTACTTTTTATCCTTCTCCCTTGTATCTTACTTCTCGTTCTTTTTCGTTTTTTAAGATTGGAGGCTGCGAGGCTCTAGGGGCAGTCAGGCTGACCAAGGAGAGCCCATAGCCGTTGCGTTGTCCTGATGGGGTCCCTCTCGGGCGAGCGGGGTTTCGAGTCTCAAAAGCGTTCGTTGAACTGTCTTGTGTACCGCTCTTCCGGCGAGGCTCCCTCGGCACGTGCTACCACGCATCAGGCTCCATTCCCTACTCCCTGTTTCATTTCTTAATCCGACATGCGTTGCTCTTGTTGGATGTTCCGACGGAGACTTTGGTGGCCTTCCGGAAGGTGCTTAGGCCTTTCCTATGGAGGGGCGGGGGGGGGGGGGGGGGAGGCCAATGATGGTCACTTCTTGGTCGCGTGGGAGAAGGTGTGCTCCCCTAAGACGCACATGGGGCTAGGGATTCCTAACCTTCACCTCATGAACTTTGCCCTGCGATGCCGCTGGGCCTGGCTGCAGAGAGTGGATGCAGATAAGCCTTGGGCCGAGTTTGACTTGGGCCTTTCTCGTCAGCCGTGGCAACTATTTCATGCGGCCACTTGTTACACGTTGAGGGATGGTCTGAGGGCGCGGTTCTAGTAGGATCGATGGATTATTGGTCAGAGGGTTGAGGAGATCGCCCCAAACTTGATGTTGATCCCGCCGTGCAAGGTTAGAGAGAGATCGACCAGAGAAGGTCTGAGTGGATCATGGCTGCTGGACTGTGGGCTTGACCTGGGTGCAGAGGCGGTTCTGGAATTCTTCCTCTTGTGGCATGCTATTGCCGGGATTTAGCAGACCCCGGAGCGCGAAGACGTGTTGACATGGAGATGGACATGTGTGTTAGATGTATATATTTGTATATTGTAGTTTCCCCATATGTTAGGGGGCTTCCTGCATATTTTCCCTGTACCTGTACTATATATTGTGGCCTTTGGCCCCCAGAGGAATACAAGTTGCATATTCCCAACATGGTATCAGAGCCACGTTAGCTCCGTCTTCTTTCTCGCAACTTCGTCGGCCGCCACCGTCCCTGTCGCCGCCGGCCTTGCCGTCGTCGTCGCCGTCGGTCGCCGCCCATTGTTTTTCTCGTTTTCAGATCTCGATCAATTTGGGTTGACCTGATCGGGATCCAATTCGGACTTCCTGCTCAGATCCGATCAAGCCTCGATTTCCCGGATCGATTCTCTGCACGGACGCCCTACTGCCTCCCTAGATTGATTCTGTGCTGGCTTGAACGCGCGTCCTGCTGCTCCCTGACGCGTCCTGCCGGCGTGCTCCTTCTCCCTGACGCGCTCCACGTCGCCCGCCAACGGCCTCCCGCCTCCACGTTCGCGTTCTGCTGCTCCACGAATCTCTGGCGGGACCGCCGCTCCACAGATGCGGACGGGACCGCGACGCATCGACGGACCCCGCCCAGCCTCCCGTCCGCCGATATGATCTGCCTCGCCCACCGCCGCTCGCCCCACCTATCGGCTGCATCTCGTCTAATTCCGTCAGTTTGCGTCAGATCTAGATCAGATCTGATCTGTGTCTAAAAAAAGAGAGAGATGTCTTCTCCATCGGGTTATGTTGCGATTCCTCGCTGCCCGGTGATCTTCGATGGCGCGAATTACCCTGATTTCGCTGCCTTCATGCACGTTCACATGCGCGGTCTTCGTCTTTGGGGTGTGCTCTCCGGCGAGGTCTCCTGTCCACCGTGCCCCCTGCTCCTGTGGCTCCTCTTCCGCCGATGCCGGTTGTTCTCGGTGCTGATGCTTCTCAGGAGGCCAAGGATGCTGCTCAGAGTGCTGATGATAGTGCTGTTGCTGCTTATGACCTGAAGTTCAAGCAGTACTCTTCTGATCTTGAGGCCTATCGACACGCTATGACTGCTTACACTCAGTGGGTTGATGAGGATGCTCGTCCTGCTGCTGTTCTCACCTCAAAGATGTTACCTTGCTGAGTTCATGAGTCTCCCTCTGTTGCTGCTCGGTGGGCCCATCTTCGTCGCTTATCGCCCGTCTGGGATCTGTTTACTGTCGTGGTTCGCCAGGAGCATGCTCTCCAGCAGGGTGATTCTACTATTGATGAGTTCTATACTCAGAGTGCTGCTATATGGCGTCAGCTTGATTCTCTTCGTACTGTTGTTTGTGGCACATGCTCGTGTTGCCAGATTGTGCGCTCGGACTTGGAGTTTCACCGCATCTATGAATTTCTGTCTCGGCTTCGCCAGGAGTTTGAGCCCCGGCGTGCTCAGCTGAATGCTCGTGGTTGTGTTCCGCTCTCTGAGGTGTTGTCTGAGCTTCGGGCTGAGGAGACCCGTCTCCGTGGTGCTGGTCTTCTTGCGGTTCCATCTGCACTTTCTACTCGTGGTGCTCCTTTGCCGTCTGCTCTCTCGACTCAGCCGCGGTCCCCTGTGCCGCCGCCGCCGATACTACCCACTCCTCCAGGTCAAGGTCAGGGTCAGCTTTAGCACCAGCAGCCTCAGGGTCAGAGTCAGCATCAGCAGGCTCGTGGTCAGGCTCGCCGTGGTTCTCTTCATCGCTTTCATCGCAATGTGGATGGTCACACTTGGGCCACCGTTATACACGGACCCCAGTTTACGCCAGCTGACACAGCTCGTGGGCAGTCGGCTTCTTCCGGATCTTCAGCAATTGCTCTCTCTGATCAGGACATTATCAGGAGTCTTCGCGGTCTGCTTGCTGCTACAGGCTCTTCTTCGATGGGCACTGCTGGTTCTGGGACTAACTCTTTAGGCACTGTGCGACCACCACCTTCTACACAGTCAGGTACGTCCCCGTGGTATCTGGATTCTGGAGCTTCTTTTCATATGACCTCTGAGTCTTCTTTTCTGTCCGCTCTTCGTTCTCTCCCTTCTCCTGTCCGTGTTTTTACGGCTGATGGTACCTCTCTTCCTGTTTCTAGTCGGGGCACCCTTTCTACTTCTTCTTTTTTTGTTCCTGATATTTCTCATGTCCCTCTTCTTAAGATGAATCTGTTCTCTGCTAGCCAGCTTACTGACTCTGGTTGTCGCGTCATTCTTGATGCTGATTCTTGTGTTGTTCAGGACCGTCGCACCCAGGCCCTGGTTGGAGCTGGCCCTCGCAGCCGTGACTCTTCAGGTATTTGGGAGTTAGACTGGCTTCATGTTCCTTCCGCTGCCACTTCATCTGCCAGTTCTTCTCCGGTTGTCGCCTCTACTACCAGCTCTTTTCAGCAGTGGCATCATCGTCTTGGTCACCTCTGTGACTCTCGCCTGTCGTCATTAGTTCATCGTGGTCTTCTGGGGTCTGTCTCAGGAGATGGGTCTTTGCATTGTCAGGGCTGTAGGTTGGGTAAACAGATTCAGCTTCCCTATCCTACTAGCGCGTCTGTATCTCAGCGACCTTTTGATTTAGTTCATTCCGATGTTTGGGGTCCGGCTCCCTTCGCTTCGAAATGGGGTCATCACTACTATATTTTATTCATCGATGATTTTTCTCGGTACACTTGGTTGTATTTTATGCGCTCTCGTAGTGAGGTGCTCTCCATATATCAGCGTTTTGCGGCCATGGTTCGTACTCAATATTCTACCCCCATCCGTGTGTTTCGTGCTGATTCTGCTGGTGAGTATATCTTCTAGATGTTGCGAGGTGTTCTTGCTGAGCAGGGCACTCTTGCTCAGTTCTCCTGTCCTGGCGCACATGCCCAGAATGGAGTTGCTGAGCGTAAGCATCGCCATCTTCTTGAGACCACTCGCGCTATGATGATTGCTTCTTCTCTCCCGCGCATTTCTAGGCTGAGGCTGTCCCTATGTCGGCTTACCTCATCAATATTCAGCCTTCTGCTGCCTTGCAGGGTGGTATCCCTCTTGAGCGCCTCTCTGGACAGTCTCCAGACTACTCCATGTTTCGCTTGTTTGGTTGTGTTTGCTATGTTCTCCTTGCTCCTCGCGAACGCACCAAACTGACCGCTCAGTCTGTTGAGTGTGTCTTCCTCGGATACAGTGATGAGCATAAGGGCTATCGCTGTTAGGACCCTGTTGGTCGTCGGATGCGTATCTCTCGTGATGTTACTTTTGATGAGACGCGTCCTTTCTATCCTCGTCCCACCGCTGGTACTTACCCGGTGGAAGATATCTCTTTTCTTCTCTTCCCTGGCACGCCTCCTTCTACCCCTATTGTATCTTCTTCAGGATCTCCTCCCCCTGATGTCTCTTCTTCGACACCGTCCTCTTCTGCTCCGTCTTGTTCTCCTAGTTCTCCTCGTTCTCCGGAGTCTTCCTCTCCTATTCCCTCTTCTTCATCGTCGTCTCCTGCGTCGTCTTCCTCTGATGATCTTCCCTCTACTCGTCTGTTCACCATTCGTCGCCGTGCCCCCAACCGTTACTCTCCTAATCAGTATGGTCTTTCTGTTGCCTCCGAGCCAACCTCTTATCGGGATGCTGAGCATCATCCTGAATGGCAGCTGGCCATGGCCGAGGAGATTGCTGCGCTTGAGCGCACTGGCACCTGGGATCTTGTTTCTCCTCCTCCCGGTGTTCGTCCTATCACGTGTAAGTGGGTCTATAAGATTAAGACTCGCTCTGATGGATCTCTTGAGCGCTATAAAGCGCATCTTGTGGCTGGTGGTTTTCAGCAGGAGCATGGTCGTGACTATGATGAGACCTTTGCTCCTGTCGCTCATATGACCACTGTGCGTACTCTTCTTGTTGTTGCTTCTGTTCGTCACTGGTCTGTGTCCCAGCTTGATGTTCAGAATGCCTTTCTCAATGGTGAGTTGAGTGAGGAGGTTTATATGCGCCTCCTCCTGGGTATTTTGTTCCCGAGGGGATGGTTTGTCGTCTTCGACGTTCTCTTTATGGCCTCAAACAGGCTCCTCGTGCTCGGTTTGGCGCTTTGCTTCTGTAGTGACAGTTGCTGGTTTCTCCCCTAGTGCTCATGATCCAGCGTTGTTTGTTCACACTTCTCCTCGTGGACGCACTCTTCTTCTTCTCTATGTTGATGATATGATCATTACCGGTGATGATCCTGAGTATATAGCCTTTGTTAAGGCTCGTCTTCGTGATCAGTTTCTTATGACTGATCTTGGTCCTCTTCGATACTTTCTTGGGATTGAGGTTTCCTCCACTTCTGATGGCTTTTATATCTCTCAGGAAAAGTATATTCAGGATCTTCTTGCTCGTGCTGCTCTTGGGGATGAGCGCACTGTTGAGACCCCTATGGAGCTTAATGTTAAGCTTCAACTTACTGATGGTGATCCTCTTTCTGATCCGACGCGTTATCGTCATCTTGTTGGGAGCCTTGTTTATCTTGCTGTCACTCGTCCTGACATCTCTTATCCTGTTCATATTCTGAGTCAATTTGTTTCTGCTCCTACCACTGTTCACTATAGTCATCTTCTTCGTGTTCTTCGTTATCTTCGTGGTACGATCACTCGTCGCCTTTTCTTTCCTCGTTCCAGCTCCCTCCAGCTCCAGTGCTGTTCGGACGCCACATGGGCGAGTGATCCTTCGGATCGTCGTTCACTTTCTGCTTACTGTGTGTTTCTTGGTGGTTCGCTCATTGCTTGGAAGACGAAGAAACAGACAGCGGTTTCCCGTTCGAGTGTTGAGGCTGAGTTGCGTGCTATGGCCTTGTTGACTGGTGAGGTGACCTGGTTACGATGGCTACTTGCGGATTTTGGGGTCTCTATTACCACACCCACTCTGGTTTTGTCTGACAGTACAGGTGCTATTAGTGTTGCACGTGATCTGGTCAAGCATGAGCTTACCAAGCATATTGGTGTTGATGCTTTCTATACACGTGCTCAGGTGCAGGCTCGGGTTGTTGCGCTTTAGTATGTGCCTTCAGATTTACAGTTGGCGGATTTCTTTACGAAGGCACAGACCAGAGCGCAGCATGATTTCTTACTCTCCAAACTCAGTGTTGTGGATCCACCATGAGTTTGAGGGGGGGGGGGGGGGGTGTTGAATGTATATATTTGTATATTGTAGTTTCCCCATATGTTAGGGGGCTTTTTGCATATTTGCCCTGTACCTGTACTATATATTGTGGCCTTTGGCCCCCAGAGGAATACGAGTTGCATATTCCCAACAAGATGATGGGTGCTACTCGGCAAAATCAGATAGCAGTGAAGCAATGATTAAGAAGGATTATATCATAAGAGAGGTAGGTGGTCCGTTGGAATCAGCGACGATTTGCCCGGAGAACCGAGCACCCGTGCGTGTGCTTCGTTTCCCTTGAACTGCTGCTACATGGAGCTCGAGCTGTTTGATTTCAAAAGATGAACGCCGGCCTTTCCATGGCAAGAATCTTCATGTCATGTCCAGTCTAGTTTAGTGTAGGGCTTATAACATTACTATCTTTTCCGTTGAGTTTGCTGCACATATCGTTATTTGTAGTATTGGTAATGACAAGAAACGCCCGTGTTGGAAGACATAAGGGGTGGAGTCGTCAATCTATATAATCGTCAGACATTGGATACTAGCTATGTACTTATATTTTAAAAGAAGTCTAGATATTTTTTTTTTACAAATCTAAAATATTTTATATTTTAAAACGGAGGGAGTACTTGCTTTCGGATCGCCACTACCATCAACACACGACTCTTTAGTTACTCCCTGTGGAATTAACTCCAAGAGCACTATTACTGATTGGTAGGAGGATAGATCACTATGAAGAAGAATTGCAGGTACTGTAGAGAGTCAGAGTCGAGAGAGAGAGAATTTGGGGCACTCAATGAGTGCTGTTGCATCTATTATCGTATGTATATATAGAGTACAGAGGGGCAGCGATCGTGCAACGATCGAGGGATCATGGGATCGTGCAGCTGCCGAGAGGGGAAGGTGGTCTATCTACTCCTGAAGACTAGGTGGAACAGGTCAGATCGTCAACACCCCCCCCCCCCGCAGTTTGATCGTCGGGTGGCCGAACGCACAAACTGGAACGGAACTTCTGGAACACCACGGAGGGCAAGCCTTTGGTCATAATGTCCGCGTACTGCTGCGAGGTGGGGACGTGATGCACGCGCAGCTGTCCCAGCGCGACCTTCTCCCGCACGAAGTGAATGTCGAGCTCTATATGCTTCGTCCTTCGATGATGCACGGGGTTGGCAGTCATGTACACTGCAGAGACATTGTCGCAGTACACAACGGTCGCCTTGGGGATGACGACGTGCAGCTCGCCCAGAAGCTGTTGTAGCCAGCAGCATTCGGCGATGACATTGGCGACGCCGCGGTACTCCGCTTCGGCACTAGAGCGGGAGACCGTGGGCTGACGTTTAGATGACCAGGACACGAGGGTGTCGCCGAGGTAGACGGCGTAGCCGGAGGTGGAGCGCCATGTAACGGGACAGCCGGCCCAGTCCGCATCCGTGTACGCCACAAGGTCGAGTGACGCCGAGCGCGAATGGTGAAGACCGTAGCCCGCCGTGCCACGGACAGAGCGCAAGATGCGTTTGACGATGGAGAGATGACAGTCCTTGGGCGCGTGCATGTGCAGGCAGGCCTGCTGCACGGCGTAGGTCAGGTCGGGCCGCGTCATCGTCAGGTACTGGAGCCCGCCGACGATGCTCCTGTAAGCAGAACCGTCCGCGACGAGAGAGGCGTCTGAGGCAGCAGACAGCTTGGAGCTGGTGTCGATCGGCGTCGAGGCGGGGCTGCAGGAGGCCATGTTGGCACGGTCGAGAAGTTCGGCAGCGTACTTGCCTTGGGAGAGGAAGAAGCCGTTGCTGGACCGAGTGACGCTGATGCCAAGGAAGTAGTGGAGGGCGCCCATGTCCTTGATAGAGAATTCACGCTGAAGACCGTCGATGACCTGACGAAGCAGAGCGTCCGAGGAGGCCGTGAGGACGATGTCGTCCACGTACAGCAGCAGGTAGGCGGTACCAGCGGGTCGATGAAGCACAAACAGGGAGGTGTCCGACTTGGCGCAGGCGAAGCCGATGGTGGCGAGGTAGCGAGCGAAGCGGTCGTACCACGCCCTGGGAGCCTGCTTCAGCCCGTAGAGAGACTTCGTGAGCAGGCACATGTCATTGGCGCGTGCTGGATCGACGAAGCCTGTGGGCTGCTGGCAGTAGACCTTCTCCTGGAGGAAGCCGTGCGGGAAGGCGTTGTTGACGTCGAGCTGACGAACAACCCAATCCTTGTGGGCGGCGATGGAGAGGACCGCGCGGATCATGGCGGATTTGACCACGGGACTGAACGTTTCATCGAAGTCCACGCCGGGCTTTTGGGAGAAGACACGGACTACCCACCGGGCCTTGTATCGCTCCAGGATGCCGTCAGCGTGGAGCTTATGCCGGAATACCCACTTCCCACTGATGATGTTGGCGCCGCGTGGCCGAGGAACCAGAGTCCACGTCCGGTTCACCTGCAGAGCCCTGTACTCATCCTGCATTGCCGTTATCCAATTGGGATCACCGAGAGCCGTGCTCACATTTTTTGGAAGGGGAGAGATGGGATCGGTGGTGGCGAGGTTGGCATAGCGAGGGTTGGGCTTGAACACACCTGACTGCGCACGGGTGCGCATGGGATGGGTGGGGACTGGTTCGGGCTCACGGCAAGCGTGGGACGAGCGCGGGTTTTGGTTTGGTAGCGAGGAAGGGGAGGGGGAGACCAGGGGCGGTGGCTCGGCGAGGGGGGTAGGCGGGGTTGCCACGGCAGAAGTGGAGGAAGGCGCGAATGCCGCAGCAGAGGGTGGCGAGGCCACGATTGCCGCGACAGAGTTTGGGGAGGCCACGATTGCCGCGGCAGAGTTTGAGGAGGCCACGGCTGCCGCGGCAGGAGGAGGGGTAGGGGATGCGACACGGGTAGGAGGGTGCGGGGACGGTGCAGGGGGGTCGATGACCAGAGGAGCGGGGGAGAGAGGTCAAGATCGATGGTGTGGTCGTGGGTTGGTGGGAGGTCGAGGAGGAACTCTAGCGAGGTGAGGGGAGGAGCGTGTGGCACCGAGGCAAAATGGAACGTGGTTTCGTCGAAGTGGACATGGAGGGAGACGTAGACTCGATTGGAGGAGGGGTTGAGGCAGCGGTAGCCTTTGTGGTCGGGAGAGTACCCAAGAAAGACATAGGGGAGGGATCTAGGAGATAGTTTGTTCGGGCTGGTGGGGGTTGTGTTTGGGTAACATAGGCAGCCAAAAACTCGAAGGTTGGTGTAGTCTAGTGGGGAACCATAGAGGAGCTGGAAGGGGGTGGTGTAGTGGCGGGGACGACAGGGACGTCGGTTGAGGAGGAAGGTGGCGGTGGAAAGGGCCTCAACCTGCAACACAAGGCGTGGCGTGAAATGTATGAAGTGCGGACTGTCTCGTTAAGTGTTCGAAGAATGCGCTCGGCCCGACCATTCTGAGGGGAGGTGTAGGGGCAGGACATGCGAAGAGAGAGGCCGTGATTAGCAAAGAATTGCCGGGCAGTATGGTTATCGAACTCGCGGCCGTTGTCAGCCTGCAGGGCCACGATGGGGAGACGAAATTGCGTGAGAGTATACGAGTGAAAACGGCGGATGTGATCGAAGGCATCGGATTTGCGACGGAGAGGGAATGTCCAGGCGAAGTGAGAGTAATCATCGAGTAAAACAAGGTAATATTTGAATCCGGAAACACTAGGTACAGGCGATGTCCAGAGGTCACAGTGGACTAATTGGAAAGGAAAAAAGGATACAGTGCTAGAGTGAGGAAAGGGAAATCTAACATTTTTTTCCTATCTGACAAGCGTGACAAGTATCAGAAGGAGCTGTAGTGGTGGAGGGGACATGTTGGAGCGTGCGTGCGAGGTTGTCTCGCCCGGGATGCCCCAGGCGATCGTTCCAACGATCAGTAGAGACGCAGGCGAGGAGGCTGGTGGCGGTGGGCGTCGGGGTGATGTGGTAGAGATCACCGGCATCGTTACATCGGAGGAGCTCCTGACGAGTGCGCCGATCCTTGACAGAGAAACCAACATCATCAAATTCAACGTTAACGGGGTTAGAGCGGGTGAGGGTTTTGACAGATAGAAGGCTTTTGATGAGGGAGGGAGAGACAAGCACGTTTGAGAGATGGAGAGGGCGAGATGGGGTGGGGAGGGTCGTGGTGCCAATGTGCGTGACCGGCAACCGGTGTCCATTGCCAACAACAATACCAGAAGAGGAGGAACAGGGATGCAGGGAGGAGAGTGGAACACAGGTGCGGGTCATATGCGCGCAGTGGCGCTGATGTCCATCACCCACTCGCCCGGTGGGGTCGCCTTGCTTCTTTGAAGTCCCATCTGCTGGAGCGCATGGACAAGGCCGACCTGATCCCAGCAAGGTGCGGCAGCGGATGACGACGCTGTGTATGGTGATGGAGGCTGGAACGGCGTCGGCGCCTGGTACACCGGGGGTGCGTGGGTGTAGTGGAGAGCGGCACCGACGAACGGTGCGGGCGAGGCGGCACCGGCAGGGCACGAACCAAGGACGCCGGCTCCGGGGAAATGGGGCCGCCACTGGTAGGGCCACGCTTGCACCATGTCGGTCCAGGGTCCCGCAAAGGGCTGGCAGCGGCATCTCTTGTCGTTGTACCTGTTCGGCCGGGATTCTTGACGCTTGGGTGAGAGGTGGGTTTAATGGTGCGGGTGCAGAAGCCTGGTGGAAGGCGGGGCGGCAGAGGCGGAGTTGGGGGAGGACCGGTGGATGTAGCATGGAAGGCGGTGCCGGTGGGAGCAGTGTCGACGTCACCGTTCCGCTTATCCTCAAGGACCAGAAAGGATCGAACATCCTGAAAGGACGAGAGTGGTACCTCACGGGAGAGGGTGGTGACGGCGTGGCGGAAGTCGCTGTGGAGGCCGGCGAGGACGCGATCCACCAGATCGGCGTCGGAGACGAGGCGTCCAAGGTCGCGGAGGCGGTCAGCGAGCGACTTGAGGCGCGAGCAGTACGCCGAGATCTTCATGCTCCCCTGCTTCTGCCCGTGGAACTCGTCGTCGAGGTACACGACGCGCGTGACGGCGTTGTCGAGGAAGAGGTTCTCGATGCGACGCCACACCGCGAACGCCGTGTCGTCCGGCATGAGGATGAGCGCGAGGATCTCTTCCGAGACGGTGGAGTAAAGCCACGAGACGATGGTGAAATCGTCCTGGACCCACTCTTGGTCGTCGGGACGCGCGCCAGCCTCGCTGTCGATGTGGTCCAGGGCGCCGAACTGGCCGAGCGTGACGGTGAAGAGGCGGCGCCACATGGTGAACGTGGGGCGCTGCAGGTCGAGGGTGACCTGCACCTGCTGCTTGATGATGACGTGACGAAGGTTCTGGCGTGGGGCGGTGCGTGGTGGGGCCGTGCGAGAGACGGGAGCGGAGGGAGCGACACCGGAGGCGCCGTGGCCGACGGCAACGGTACCAGCCGGCGGGGGGGATGGCAGAGATGGGGCTTGGGCCATGGGTGGCTTGGTGAGCAGCAAGCATGTCGGCGAGGGCAGAGAGGGTGGAAGGCTAGGAGGAGGAGGAGGGGCTGACACCGGCGTTGGAGAAGAGGACGCCGGCGGAGCGAGAGTGGTTCGCCATGGGGAGGGGAGGTGGGGGGGCAGCGGAAGGGTGGTTGTCTCACAGGATCGTGGGAGCGTCTGATACCATGTAGAGAGTCAGAGTCGAGAGAGAGAGAGAGAGAGAATTTGGGGCACTCAATGAGTGTTGTTGCATCTATTATCGTATGTATATATAGAGTACAGAGGGGCAGCGATCGTGCAACGATCGAGGGATCATGGGATCGTGAGATCGTGCAGCTGCCGAGAGGGGAAGGTGGTCTATCTACTCCTGAAGACTAGGTGGAACAGGTCAGATCGTCAACACCCCAGCTTTGATCGTCGGGTGGCGAACGCACAAACTGGAACGGAACTTCTGGAACACCGCGGAGGGCAAGCCTTTGGTCATAATGTCGCGTCTGCTGCGAGGTGGGGCGTGATGCACGCGCACTGTCCCAGCGACCTTCTCCCGCAGTGAATGTCGAGCTCTATATGCTTCGTCCTTCGATGATGCACGGGGTTGGCAGTCATGTACACTGCAGAGACATTGTCGCAGTACACAACGGTCGCCTTGGGGATGACGACGTGCAGCTCGCCCAGAAGCTGTTGTAGCCAGCAGCATTCGGCGACGACATTGGCGACGCCGCGGTACTCCGCTTCGGCACTAGAGCGGGAGACCGTGGGCTGACGTTTAGATGACCAGGACACGAGGGTGTCGCCGAGGTAGACGGCGTAGCCGGAGGTGGAGCGCCATGTAACGGGACAGCCGGCCCAGTCCGCATCCGTGTACGCCACAAGGTCGAGTGACGCCGAGCGCGAATGGTGAAGACCGTAGCCCGCCGTGCCACGGACAGAGCGCAAGATGCGTTTGACGATGGAGAGATGATGAGGCGTGCATGCGGCGGCAGTGCGGCAGGCCGCGGCGTAGGTCAGGTCGGGCCGCGTCATCGTCAGGTACTGGAGCCCGCCGACGATGCTCCTGTAAGCAGAACCGTCCGCGACGGGAGAGGCGTCTGAGGCAGCAGACAGCTTGGAGCTGGTGTCGATCGGCGTCGAGGCGGGGCTACAGGAGGCCATGTTGGCACGGTCGAGAAGTTCGGCAGCGTACTTGCCTTGGGAGAGGAAGAAGCCGTTGCTGGACCGAGTGACGCTGATGCCAAGGAAGTAGTGGAGGGCGCCCATGTCCTTGATAGAGAATTCACGCTGAAGACCGTCGATGACCTGACGAAGCAGAGCGTCCGAGGAGGCCGTGAGGACGATGTCGTCCACGTACAACAGCAGGTAGGCGGTACCAGCGGGTCGATGAAGCACAAACAGGGAGGTGTCCGACTTGGCGCAGCCGAAGCCGATGGTGGCGAGCTAGCGAGCGAAGTGGTCGTCCACGAAACTGCTTCAGCCCGTAGAGAGACTTCGTGAGCAGGCACATGTCATTGGCGCGTGCTGGATCGACGAAGCCCGTGGGTTGCTGGCAGTAGACCTTCTCCTGGAGGAAGCCGTGCAGGAAGGCGTTGTTGACGTCGAGCTGACGAACAGCCCAATCCTTGTGGGCGGCGATGGAGAGGACCGCGCGGATCATGGCGGATTTGACCACGGGACTGAACGTTTCGTCGAAGTCCACGCCGGGCTTTTGGGAGAAGCCACGGACTACCCACCGGGCCTTGTATCGCTCCAGGATGCCGTCAGCGTGGAGCTTATGCCGGAATACCCACTTCCCACTGATGATGTTGGCGCCGCGTGGCCGAGGAACCAGAGTCCACGTCCGGTTCACCTGTAGAGCCCTGTACTCATCCTGCATTGTCGTTATCCAATTGGGATCACCGAGAGCCGTGCTCACATTTTTCGGAAGGGGAGAGATGGGATCGGTGGTGGCGAGGTTGGCATAGCGAGGGTTGGGCTTGAACACACCTGACTATGCACGGGTGCGCATGGGATGGGTGGGGACTGGTTCGGGCTCACGGCAAGCGTGGGACGAGCGCGGGTTTTGGTTTGGTAGCGAGGAAGGGGAGGGGGAGACCAGGGGCGATGGCTCGGCGAGGGAGGTAGGCGGGGTTGCCACGGCAGAAGTGGAGGAAGGCGCGGATGCCGCAACAGAGGGTGGCGAGGCCACGATTGCCACGGCAGAGTTTGGGGAGGCCATGATTGTCGCGGCAGAGTTTGAGGAGGCCACGGCTGCCGCGGCAGGAGGAGGGGTAGGGGATGCGACACGGGTAGGAGGGTGCGGGGACGGTGCAGGGGGGTCGATGACCAGAGGAGCGGGGGGAGAGAGGTCAAGATCGATGGTGTGGTCGTGGGTTGGTGGGAGGTCGAGGAGGAAATCTAGCGAGGTGAGGGGAGGAGCGTGTGGCACCGAGGCAAAATGGAACGTGGTTTCGTCGAAGTGGACATGGAGGGAGACGTAGACTCGATTGGAGGAGGGGTTGAGGCAGCGGTAGCCTTTGTGGTCGGGAGAGTACCCAAGAAAGACATAGGGGAGGGATCTAGGAGATAGTTTGTTCGGGCTGGTGGGGGTTGTGTTTGGGTAACATAGGCAGCCAAAAACTCGAAGGTTGGTGTAGTCTAGTGGGGAACCATAGAGGAGCTGGAAGGGGGTGGTGTAGTGGCGGGGACGACAGGGACGTCGGTTGAGGAGGAAGGTGGCGGTGGAAAGGGCCTCAACCCAGAACACAGCGGGGGCGTGGGCGTGAAACAGAAGGGTGCGGACTGTCTCGTTAAGTGTTCGAAGAATGCGCTCGGCCCGACCATTCTGAGGGGAGGTGTAGGGGCAGGACATGCGAAGAGAGAGGCCGTGATTAGCAAAGAATTGCCGGGCAGTATGGTTATCGAACTCGCGGCCGTTGTCAGCCTGCAGGGCCACGATGGGGAGACGAAATTGCGTGAGAGTATACGAGTGAAAACGGCGGATGTGATCGAAGGCATCGGATTTGCGACGGAGAGGGAATGTCCAGGCGAAGTGAGAGTAATCATCGAGTAAAACGAGGTAATATTTGAATCCGGAAACACTAGGTACAGGCGATGTCCAGAGGTCACAGTGGACTAATTGGAAAGGAAAAAAGGATACAGTGCTAGAGTGAGGAAAGGGAAATCTAACATTTTTTTCCTATCTGACAAGCGTGACAAGTATCGGAAGGAGCTGTAGTGGTGGAGGGGACATGTTGGAGCGTGCGTGCGAGGTTGTCTCGCCCGGGATGCCCCAGGCGATCGTTCCAACGATCAGTAGAGACGCGGGCGAGGAGGCTGGTCGCGGTGGGCATCGGGGTGATGTGGTAGAGATCACCGGCATCGTTACATCGGAGGAGCTCCTGACGAGTGCGCCGATCCTTGACAGAGAAACCAACATCATCAAATTCAACGTTAACGGGGTTAGAGCGGGTGAGGGTTTTGACAGATAGAAGGCTTTTGACGAGGGAGGGAGAGATGAGCACGTTTGAGAGATGGAGAGGGCGAGATGGGGTGGGGAGGGTCGTGGTGCCAATGTGCGTGACCGGCAACTGGTGTCCATTGCCAACAACAATACCAGAAGAGGAGGAACAGGGATGCAGGGAGGAGAGTGGAACCTGGGTGCGGGGTCATATGCGCGGTGGCGCCGATGTCCATCACCCACTCGCCGCCGGTGGGGTGCTGCTGCTGAAGTCCCATCTGCTGGAGCGCATGGACAAGGCCGACCTGATCCCAGCAAGGCGCGGCAGCGGATGACGACGCCGTGTATGGTGATGGAGGCTGGAACGGCGTCGGCGCCTGGTACACCGGGGGTGCGTGGGTGTAGTGGAGAGCGGCACCGATTTAACGGTGTGCGAAGCGGCGGCACCGGCAGGGCACGAACCAAGGACGCCGGCTCCGGGGAAATGGGGCCGCCACTGGTAGGGCCACGCTTGCACCATGTCGGTCCAGGGTCCCGCCGGGGCAGGGGCTGGCGCGGCAGCGCCCTTGGTCTTGCCGTTGTACCTGTTCCAGCCGCCGGGATTCTTCGGCTTGGGCGGCTGAGGTGGGTTTGACGGTGCGGGTGCAGGCACGGGCGCGGAAGGTGGAGGCGGGGCCGGCGCAGGAGGCGGAGTTGGGGGAGGACCGGTGGATGTAGCATGGAAGGCGGTGCCGGTGGGAGCAGTGTCGACGTCACCGTTCCGCTTATCCTCAAGGACCAGAAAGGATCGAACATCCTGAAAGGACGAGAGTGGTACCTCGCGGGAGAGGGTGGTGACGGCGTGGCGGAAGTCGCTGTGGAGGCCGGCGAGGACGCGATGCACCAGATCAGCGTCGGAGACGGGGCGTCCAAGGTCGCGGAGGCGGTCAGCGAGCGACTTGAGGCGCGAGCAGTACGCCGAGATCTTCATGCTCCCCTGCTTCTGCCCGTGGAACTCGTCGTCGAGGTACACGGCGCGCGTGACGACGTTGTCGAGGAAGAGGTTCTCGATGCGGCGCCACACCGCGAACGCCGTGTCGTCCGGCATGAGGATGAGCGCGAGGATCTCTTCCGAGACGGTGGAGTAAAGCCACGAGACGATGGTGAAATCGTCCTGGACCCACTCTTGGTCGTCGGGACGCGCGCCAGCCTCGCTGTCGATGTGGTCCAGGGCGCCGAACTGGCCGAGCGTGACGGTGAAGAGGCGGCGCCACATGGTGAACGTGGGGCGCTGCAGGTCGAGGGTGACCTGCACCTGCTGCTTGATGATGACGTGACGAAGGTTCTGACGTGGGGCGGTGCGTGGCGGGGCCGTGCGAGAGACGGGAGCGGAGGGAGCGACACCGGAGGCGCCGTGGCCGACGGCAACGGTACCAGCCGGCGGGGGGGGGGGGATGGCAGAGATGGGGCGTGGGCCATGGGTGGCTTGGTGAGCAGCAAGCATGTCGGCGAGGGCAGAGAGGGTGGAAGGCTGGGAGGAGGAGGAGGGGCTGACACCGGCGTTGGAGAAGAGGACGCCGGCGGAGCGGGAGTGGTTCGCCATGGGGAGGGGAGGTGGGGGGGCAGCGGAAGGGTGGTTGTCTCACAGGATCGTGGGAGCGTCTGATACCATGTAGAGAGTCAGAGTCGAGAGAGAGAGAGAGAATTTGGGGCACTCAATGAGTGTTGTTGCATCTATTATCGTATGTATATATAGAGTACATAGGGGCAGCGATCGTGCAACGATCGAGGGATCATGGGATCGTGAGATCGTGCAGCTGCCGAGAGGGGAAGGTGGTCTATCTACTCCTGAAGACTAGGTGGAACAGGTCAGATCGTCAACAGGTACTAGTGTGTTTTCTTCCTCGTGACTACTGGTTGGTTGATGTTGATGTGGTCTGCCTTCCCCTTGTGAAAAAGTCATGCACTCTCTCTTTTGAACGAATCTTTTTTTTTTCTTTTATCATGCAAAATG
This sequence comes from Avena insularis, assembly GCA_023614405.1. Classification (NCBI taxonomy): domain Eukaryota; kingdom Viridiplantae; phylum Streptophyta; class Magnoliopsida; order Poales; family Poaceae; genus Avena; species Avena insularis. The sequence continues at coordinate 459,886,802 of CM042685.1, read as the reverse complement.
CCTGGCAAACCAAGAGAAATTTTTGATTATTAGAGGACTCGGCGAGCAGCTGAGTCCCCAATACGTAGGTGTATCAATATATGCTCGATCGGGAGCGGGTACCGCTGGTGTATGAATGGGCTAGACGGTACTTAAGCAAAACAATAATTTCATGCAAATATTGCGTGCTTCCTGTTTGTATTGCATGACTACCAAAATTAGTTGGTTGCTCACGCGTATTTGCCAAAATGTGGATGGCCGGATGGTTTTACAAAAAGGACCCATGCATGGCGAGTCCATGATGATTAATTGGAGATCATAGTATATGATCAGATCAGAGAGACCGATGATCGATGTGAACACAATGTAGTAGTAAGGTGTTGGAGGAAACTGATGCTCTAGTGTGTACTACCCGTGGTTGAGGAACCCCGAAAGATCTTCCCCAAAAGCTTTGACCCGCGTTCGTCGACTTTTAGGACACCGAGCCATGCCTCGTGTAGGTGACATACTACCTAGCGTATGTGTTTTAAACCCGTACAAGTGTCCTATGTGTACATATTGTACAAGTTCATGCATGCGCGTCCAATACACTTTTGATATAGGCCCCTCCTTGGTTGCTCTCTCCCGCTGGATGGTGACTGGCGGCGTGGGGGCTGCGAGTCTTGCAAATAAAGGCGGGCGGTCCTAGAGTTCCTTCAGCGCGAAGACGAAGATCTGTTTGTCACTTGTCCTCGGTGATCTGATCTGGACCGGCGTGTTCCGGAAGGCTCCGCCAGCGAACTCCCATGGGCGAATATGTCTGAAGATGGCTGGATCGGAAGGTATTCGATCGTGCGTACCCATGTTTTTCTGGCTGTTTGGTTTCAGCGGGAGCGTTGCGAAGCTCTGCTATCTGTTACCATCATGTGTCATGTCTTCGACGATCTATGGTGAAGTCAGAGACGGAGAATGTAAAGAAAGGAGGAACATGAGTCCTGTGATGGTGGTTTAAGTCTTTGTGGTGTCGAGGAACTGGTTGCGTGATCTATGACTCGCAGCAACGACTGTTTGTGGGGAAGACAACACAGGAGGAGTTCCCAGTCTTACCTTGCAGGGTGAAAATCCAAGATCTGACCTTAATTGGTTGTGTCTGGCAATGACCTTGCTAAGACATTGTTTTGCGAGTGAGGACTTTCTCCAGGGTGAAAACCTATGATCTTTGATCGTGCGACGACGGCGTTTGTGCACTGTTTCCTTTTTGAAGGCGTTGCTATTAGAGTGGTTGGACTACTGGTGTTGTTCTGGTGGTGTTAGTGTCGTTGCTCTGAGGAATAGTTCTGTGTAGCGGGGCTTTTCTTTTTTGTAATTCTTCCTCCTTTTTTCTGGGTTGTGTGCATCCGTAAGGCCGTTAGAACATGCGTTGTTGCAGAGACTGAGTGTAATTGGTATCTCCGCGATATTAATATATACTCTTTTCCAGAAAAAATCTAAATAATAGTGTTGGAATCAACATGCATGCTTCATCTTAAAATGCAACAAACAATTTAGGAAATGTCCATATCTAGTCATCACTCGCTAGAATTTTCAACAGAACAATATATTTCTTTACCTAATTTTGAGCTAAAGTAACGTAAAGAATCGCAGCTGCTGCGTTTTCTTCCTTGTGACTACCGGCATTCATGCACGTTTTGATTCATGATGCCGTCTGCAAAGGCACCTCTCTTTTGAAATTAATGATCAGCTGAGTGCCCAATAATCTGGTAGTAGTATATGACGAGTATGTGAAATGTTAGAGGGACAAATAGCTGCGTCCAATTTGCAGGTGGCAGCGGTGCTTCCTTTCTTATTACTAGATTTAGGGGTGCACCTTGACGCACCATCCCGGTATACTCATACTGAGATGTGCGGAAAATATAAGTAGCCTAATAGAGATTTTTTGTTGAAGTTTCATACGTTCTTATATCGAATTGTCCCTACTTATTACAGATAAGTTAAGCTAAAGTACCAAACGGGCCCATGGTAGAGTCGTTCATTACCTGTTACACATTCTAAGACAAAGCCTATATAAGACAAAGGACACCAGGGCGACATTTGAGATCAATAAACATGTGGGTGTAGCCCATAGTGATGTCAGTACAAGTAACAGTGCCTACACGGGGTAAACCTTGAGACGTTCATCGGAGTGACGATCCTTAGAGCCAGAGGACTCACCATCTTCAGCGGTGCCTTCTGCATAAAACGTTCATGTAGCTTTAAGCTTGGCAGCGGTTTCAGCTGTTTTCTTGTTAAGATCAGCAACTACAGCCTGAATGGCAATGAATTTAGCATCATATCTATTATGGGCAACCTTGTAACCTGGAGCAGACTTCTTAGAAATGATACCTTCAATGCGATTGGCGTAAACTTGAACACTATATATGTAGATTTCACAATCCACTGCGGTTTCTAACAACTGATTTCACTTCTTGTTGAACCTTTCATTATTCGTTTCCAATTTCATATCCGTATTAATCTTCTTCTCTGCCTTCAAATCAACATGGTTAAAAGTGGTAGGTGTCTTTTCACTTCTCTTCATAGACCTGATTACCTGCGGTGCAGACTGATAGCGAGTGTGGATGAGGCAATGATTGTAGAAATTGCATGTAAGTGTAGAAGAGGACCTGGCTCATAAACGCAGCTTCTTCGACATGCATGTTCTTCATCATAGCCTCAAAAACAACAGTCCATGGGATCTTAATGTTCTTCATATAGGTTCTGTCAGAAAATGTATACATTAGTATTTTATTGGATATAAACAGATCGTTGCATCGTTTTAGAACAAGAGTGTCTACATGTGAAACCATCAAATGGTCAAAACAGAGGACTTTGTAATCCAACAAATCTTGGGAAACATCTATGGAAAACGTTAAAATTTACAAAGCACCGGTTGCCTGAAGAGAAAGGAAAACCTATGAACAGTATTAGAATGCTCAAATTTAGATTTGCAAAATACCGGCTAGACATATCAAAGCGATTGTACATTAATTTCTTAATGAACGGAGTAAGAGTAAAGCAACATCAGAATGCAACCCGTCAGGCATATGAAAAAATAAGGACATGAGGTCCCAATGAAGAAAACCATAATTAATACATGATGCAAATTTATAGTCAATGAAGAAAACCATAATTAATACATGATGCAAATTTATAGTCTACAGATACCTTGCTCTAGTGCACTTCCACAAAACTGTAAAATATTTGTGTATACAGCGCTCATAATTGATTAATGCGTAGTCAAATAGGGATACATCATAAAGCTGAAGTACTAATGCTTTTAATCATGGACCTACCTGCTTCATGTATTACATTATCAAGTTGAGTATAAACAGTACCAAGCTTCACCCACCTAATTCCTTTTATTTAAGGACTACATCTGGTTTCGAATATATCTTGATCACAAACTCTGTAAAGTTTGCATTCATTGGACATATATTCGCTCGTCTCACCTAAGCTAGGTAAATAAATACTGAATCGAGTCGCAAGGAAAGATATGGGTAATATTCCTAAACGCATGACAAGTAGAAAAGTGGCCAAGATAAGGATAGGTAAAAAGTGACCAAGAAAATAATACATTACAAAACCAAGATATTATAAGAATCACCTTATTTTCACAAAATTATTATAAATATTTTGTATTGGATGATCTAGAAATATTACAACTTAATGCTACATTGGGGGCGACAAAATAATCAAAAAACCACATAATTAACCAATCTATAAGAAGGGTAGATTTGTACCTGTAGCAGAAACCCATTGAAATGCTAACATGTCCTGCATTATAAAAGATTCAAAAAGAAAAGAGAAACTGTAATGGTCGTGAAGGAAAGAAATTCAAGCAACCAAAGCAAGCACACCAATAATTTAAAAGTTTAGAATATCTAAAAAGGAGGTATGAATAAGCAGACCAGTGTTAAGAGGCAAGTTGTTCAAACCATAAGAAAACAAATCACCCAATCCTAGCTTGTAAATCCCAAAGTAAAATTGCAGGGTAATGAAAATCTTAACACTAACCTGAACCATATCCATTTGAACTATAGTTCAAAACCTCCTCTTCAGGTCCTAAAACAAAACATTCACAGTATTGAAAATGGACATGCTTCAAGGAGAAAGAGAGTAATCAGGGGAACTTGAAAGGGACCCGAGTACAAGCAAAATTAGTAACCATGAATGAGGCATTTGACCAGAATCACCAAACTGAATAATCCCTGAAGCTTGAAATGTTGATGAAGTACAAGCAAAATTAGTAACTAGGCTGCGTAAGAATACCAATTTTAGAACTTGGAAGCTTGAAATGTTGATGAAGTAGAAATAATCCCTGAAGCTTTAGCCTTACCAGCCTGCTGAAAGAAATCTATAAATTTCTGAACCTGGAAGCTTGACAGTGTACGTTGAAACAAATCTATAAATAAACCCAAAAACAGACTACTGAAATGAAGTTCACTATGAATCAAGCGTCTTAAAATATCAGAACACGAATCAACATAATAAACGGAGAGACACATATATTATATCTCTTTAATTAGGCCATCGGTGCCATGAACATCAGAACAAAGAGTCTCTGAGTTTATCGTGGCCATAGTCCCGCCAAATCCCAGCCAATAGAACAATAGCACACAATATTGTGGCCAAAGAGAAATTACTGAGTAAACGGGGCACAAAAAATTCCCAGGTAGTCTACTTGGACTTTATTTCATCAAACACCTCTAAGCTAGGCATCGATAAACACTAATCTGTAGAAGCAAAGAGGCAAAATTTGCGAATTAAATCGAAATAGTGGAGTGGAAGACAGGAGTGAGTACCTCCAAGACAGGGATTCATTGATGACTTTGAGTGTGTTGATCCCATGCCCTTGGGTCATGTCCTGGTTGCCTCCATCTCCCGTTGTGCAGCAAAAATTGGGGTGCTTGAGGAGGCGGAGCTCGGCCAGCTGCTGGGCGCAAAAAATGATGAAGTAGAAATAATCCCTGAAGCTTTAGCCTTACCAGCCTGCTGAAAGAAATCTATAAATTTCTGAACCTGGAAGCTTGACCGTGTACGTTGAAACAAATCTATAAATAAACCCAAAAACAGACTACTGAAATGAAGTTCACTATGAATCAAGCGTCTTAAAATATCAGAACACGAATCAACATAATTAACGGAGAGACACATATATTATATCTCTTTAATTAGGCCATCGGTGCCATGAACATCAGAACAAAGAGTCTCTGAGTTTATCGTGGCCATAGTCCCGTCAAATCCCAGCCAATAGAACAATAGCATACAATATTGTGGCCAAAGAGAAATTACTGAGTAAACAGGGCACAAAAAGTTCCTAGGTAGTCTACTTGGACTTTATTTCATCAAACAACTCTAAGCTAGGCATCGATAATCACTAATCTGTAGAAGCAAAGAGGCAAAATTTGCGGATTAAATCGAAATAGGGGAGTGGAAGAGAGGAGTGAGTACCTCCAAGCCAGGGATTCATTGATGACTTTGAGTGTGTGGATCCCATGCCCTTGGGTCATCTCCTGGTTGCCTCCATCTCCCGTTGTGCAGCAAAAATTGGGGTGCTTGAGGAGGCGGAGCTCGGCCAGCTGCTGGGCGCAAAAAAGACGAACCGGAGGCTGCGTCAGACGTTCATGAAGTAGAAATTACTTGTCCCTTCTTGAAGTTTACTTTGAACTCATTTCTCATCTATTTCCCGAGCATAAGAACAACCACAGACGTAGATGGAACTGCACAAAAAGATCAAACAATCAGGGGCTTAGGTAGATGGTGTCCTGTAGAGCACACATGGGCATATTGCTACTGGAGCTTGTGACACGTACAAACCTGAAATGACAAATTAATCATCCTCCATATTTGCCAAATTAAAAGCTAGCACATCACTAAGAAAGGTCCAGACCTGAAAGAACCTATGTCAGCATGAACCCAAGCTTTGAATCTTGCAAAAAAAAAAACAATTCCCAATTACTCTTGCCCAATCCTCTCAACCAGCACGACTTTGACTTACAGAATAAACTGAATAATTCTTTAAATGTCGGGCATTCATGTCTAGCGGCAGGAGCAGCAAAATAATGTGCATATGGATTGTTGCTCAGAAGCTGTGGAATAAATCGACTTTCATACACAAGGCTTTGCTAGAAACTTTGGCAGTGATTAATTTGTCGAAGCACTAAATCAGCTCCTAAATATTTACACTTTGAATACTAAATGTGTTTTCATTGCATTAAAATAAACACCTTATTTTGCAATCTCTTTTCAACATATTTAGTTAGCAGATTATTAATCAGTGTTTCCTCATCCAGCTACAAAACGACTACATCAAATATGAACAGAAATCAAAAAACAACTAATAGATCACATACTCCCTCCGACCCAAATTAGTTGACTCAAATTTGTCAAAATACGGATGAATCTAATACTAAATCATGTCTAGATACAATCGAATCTAGACAAATCTAAATCACCTAATTTGGGTCGGAGGGAGTATCACAAAGCACACACATATTGCATATATTTTGGAAAGAAGAGAGAGAATGCACATCATCTTGATTGAGATTAGAGCACGACAAAGATATATTGGAAGTTTGCTACAGGAGGATGCCGTCCATAGGAGCTTGAACACGCAGCCAGGGATACCCAACGGAGGTTGAGCTGCTCACTCAGCGCTGCCTCTGCATCGCCATTGCTGTCAGCTGCTTATAGAAAAGGGAGAGGGGAGGTGAGATGTAGACAGAGCAGGGACAGAGGAGGGAGAGACCATGAGGGCATACCTGAGGGCGAGCGTCATGCACGACCTGCATCAAACAGAGAGGAGATGGTGCGGTCTGTGCTCAAATTCGTCGCTGTTCGTCGTCCTCCACCTGGAGTTGCGCCGGCTTGGCTGTGGGAATATAGCGGGAAGAGGGACAGGGAGAAGGGGTCTTCCTGGCAGCAGTGCACAAAAACTTCAAGAGAGAGAGACGGTGACGTGGGGATCTGGCGCCGGAGGCAGCAGCGGGGACAGGCGATGGCGGTAGAGGGGGATGGATGGCGGCGCGTGGGATTCAGGCATTCAGCCAGAGGCGGCTCGGCCAGAGAGACGAGCGGCGACGGCTCGGCCAAAGAGACGAGCGGCGGCGGCTCGGCTAGAGGGACGAACGGTGGCTCGGCAACAGGCTGGAACGAGGGAAGCGAGGGAGCGGCGGCGTGGGGTTGAAGGAGGAGGTCATGGGGCTGGGACAATCGTGGCTAGGGTTTTCACCAATCGACACACGCGGGACTTTGCCCCTGCCCAAACGCGGAGTACCCGCCAATTGACCACTGTAAACATTACCTATGAGGCAGACATGCAGGCCCACTCTATTTCCGGCAGGGACACGACAAGGTTGTACAGAGAGATACAGGCGTGGGTAGGAGAATCTGGTACGCTCAGCGCATTCCGTTTTTACTGGTCACCGGGGTAAAACCGTCTTACCAGCAGCCAACGGTCCAGATGTTCTCTTGAAGCTCGATCCAACGGTCCACATCATCAGATCTCCCTAGAAGCCCAATGGGGGAGCATCAATAACACCTTTAGATGACAGGTCGGTGTTGTACGGTTGTGGATGATCATGAGTTGTTCTACTACACTCAGGGCTACCTAGCTTTCCGGCGAGTCTCTTTTATGAAGTTTGTATACTTCTTATAAAGCAAAATCTCACTGAATCTTTAATAACTTTTGTAGAAAACTCCACGTTTAACACATATTATGCCATTTCATTTATACAACAGGGTTCATTAAAAGATCCTATTAAGTCATGTGCTTAGATCTCACATACACTCACTCTTTAGAAGATCGATGCCCTCATCGATCAAGCATACCCCAGGAACGTTCTCTCTTGGCACGCGTATGTGCCATGCCATGTCCACTCCGAGACACACACGTCATGCTCCACATGTCCAGCCACTGACCCGCACACACCCGTTTAACCGCAAGAATTGACTCTGATACCACTTGTAACACCTCGTCCACTGGGCCCCGGGGGTGTCACTCCTGGCAGCTCAATAGGATCTCTAGACTGACCCCACTGACCAACACTAGTCTTTTCTGTGTATTTTGTCCTCACCCGGTACCCAGTTCCCGGTCGATCACCCATCCCAGAATTGCTCTAGGACAAGCACGCTTAACCTTAGAGTTCTATTCAAATGAGCTTCCAGAAAAGAAGTTGCAATTTGTTGGTATGAGTATCTTATCAATCCTATTAAGTCATGTTCTTGGGTCTCACAGCTGGTTATGGTACGAATGGACGACGCCAGAAAAACCTTGGATAGGATCTGAAACCCCAAACAATGCCGCCAACAAGACCTTTTCAACGCCGCTACCTGGGTCACCATTGGCGACGGTGCCAAGGCTTCCTTCTTGTCCTCCTCCTGGATGGATGGTACTCCTTCGAAGGACTTAGCTCCCTTGATCTTCAAAGCCTTTAGAAGAAAGAAACGGACGGTTCGGGATGCTCTCGAGGACCAAAACTGGGTTGCTGATATTAATGTGGAACCTTTCACGGTTGAACACATGGAGCAACACGTTCTCCTTTGGGATCTTCTTTCGACGGTACAACTATCCCTTGGCACGATGGACTCCATAATCTAGACCATTTCGCCCAATGGTTGTTACTCGGCCAGCTCTGCCCACAAGGCCCATTTCCTGGCCTCCCTGCGATGCTCCTTCGAGAATTTTTTGTGGAAAACTTGGGCTCCCCACAAATGTCGCTTCTTCGCCTGGCTTGCCGTTCAGAACCGCCTCTGGACCGCCGACCGTCTTGCGAAACGGGGGTGGCCACACCTACCTACTTGTCAGATGTGTAGAGGCACCCCCAAAACGGGGAAACATGTCCTTTTTGAATGCCGCTTTTCCAAGAGGATATGGGCTACCGCGGCTTCTTGGCTCTCTTGTCGGACCTTCTCATCTGCCTGGGGACGGAAAGACCTATAAGGTGTTGGACTATTGGCATGCCATCGCCAAGACTCCCACCTCTTCTCCCAAAGGTTTACGGATCGCCATCTTGCTTATCGCTTGGGAGATTTGGAAAGAAAGGAATGAAAAAGTCTTCAACAAAAAATCCTATTTGTCGTCTGTCATCATGCACAAGATTAGGGAGGAGGGAAAGGATTGGATTCTTGCCGGTGCTAAAAACCTGGCGGAGCTTGTAGGCTGGCCTTTTTTTCTCCTTTTTGGGGTTTTTCTCCCTTTCTTTTTATTTTGTTGGCTCCGGCCAATCCTATGTTTGCTCCTCCTATATCAATATAAAGGCAAAGCTCTTTTTGCCCCCGTTTCAAAAAAATAAAATAAAAATGTTACTACTGATTGATTGCCGGGAGGACTGAGTACTGTAAAAGAATGCTACACTTACGGGGCTACACGTTACGGAAATCATTTACGGGATGACGTGGACAAAATCTGTGCATTTGTGCTCCTGATATCACGGGAGGTAAAAGGATTTCCACCAGCCAACTGCTCCCACGTAATCCCGTAAGTTTCTTTCCGTAAGAAACAGTCCTTAAGTCTAGCATTTTCGTTTCTTGCATGCACTGTAAAAGGATTGATTGTCAGGGGGACAGAGCACTGTAAAAGGATTACTACTGCCTGGCATACATACATACATCCTCTGATTGATGATGATGGTGGCGATGATGTGGTTGCCAACGTTCCTCTTCTGCAAATGTACCCTCTCTTTTGGACGAATCTTTTTTTCTTTGGCATGGATGGCAATGGCAAGCGGAAACAACATTTTGATTAGAGAATGAGCAGCTGAGTCCCCAACCGGCCTGTGCATCAATTAATACTAGATTCAGTGGTGCACCTTGGCGCATGACCCCGTTGATTTTGAGCCAATTTAACATTATAATTGACCAAAAATATGTACCAAGTGGTTGGCTATACTGTGAAAACTCAAGTTTGATAGATGATTTAAATTCAGTGGTGATATATGAAGAAAAGATGTGTAAGGTGGACACGGTGAATGAAGAGGATGGCCGAAATTACATCAGGCAGATCTATACACCGTGAAGGGGGGGGACAATTCCTGGTCTTCTTTTCTGCCAATTCTCCAAGCTCTTAATTCCCTACTCCCCGTTTCATTTCTTAGTCCGACATTTGGGAAGTTGCTTAGAGGTCAGAGACTCGCTGCATGGGTCCTGTCCGGCCGGTCCCAAGATGATGGAAGGCTTTTCTTCTGTTTGGACATTGTGCCTGTCCGGTCAACATCGTTGGTATATTATCAGATATGAGTGAAGCAATGATTAAGAAGGATATATATCATGATGAAAAGAGAGGTAGGTGGTCTGTTGGCATCGGCGAACTGCTGCTGCACGGAGCTGGAGCTGTTTGATTTCAAAAGATTTCCATGGCAAGAACCGCAGTAATCTTCATTTCTAGTCTAGTTTAGTGTAGGGCTTATAACATTACTATCTTTTCCGTTGAGCTTGCTGCACATATCGTTATTTGTAGTGTTGGTGGTGACAAGAAACACCCGTGTTTGAAGACATAAGGGGTGGAGTCGTCGTCTACTTAAATGTCAGACATAGGATACTAGCTATGTACTTATATTTTGAAAGAAGTCTAGATATATACATTCTTTTCACAAAGCTAAAACATGTTATATATTTATAACAGAGGAAGTACTTGCTTTTGGATTACCACTGCCAGCAACAAAACACTCTTTACTTACTCTATGTGGAATTAACTTCAAGAGCACTATTACTGATTGGCAGGAGGAGAGAGCATTGTGAAGAGGAATGGCAGGTACTGTTATGTTTTCATCCCCTTGTGACTACGTACCGGTTGATGATGATGTGGTCTGCCTTATTTTTCCCTTCTCAAAAAGGCATGCACTCTCTCTTTTGAACGAATCTTTTTTTTTATCATGCAAAATGCGTGGCAAACCAAGAGAAAATTTTGATTAGAGGACTCGACGAGCAGCTGAGTCCCCAATACGTACGTGCGTGTATATCAATATATGCTCGACCGGGAGCGTTGCCGCTGGTGTATGATCGAGTGAGCTAGCTTGTTTATTTGAGTCCCCAGTTTGCTAGGGAATTATAGCTCCCATGCGACGTCTTTACTCGAAATTGAAAGGAACACGATATCGTTGCAAAGAATAGCTCGCATGCGACGCTTGTGAGGCAGCTAATAGCCTAGGGCCACACGGGCCATAAAACGGTCGTTAAGGACACATTTAACTTTGTTCAAAGATTATGGTTAAACCAAACCGGTCGGTTGGGACAGCCAGTCAAACCAGTCAAACCAACCGCTTCCGACCGACAGCGCGCGTCACACTGACTATAGCTTTCCCGACGGCGGCGGCGGACCTCACCCATCGTTCTCGGCGGCGGCGGCAGGGCAATTCTTTTAGGCGGCGGCGCTTTCGTTCGACGGCGAAGGTGGTGAGTGCCATTTGAAAGCTAATTCCTCCCCCATTCTTCTCAATTCGAGATCTGAGCGTGCCTATTGATGCTAGATTATGGAGGCGAGGGTGTGCTGAACGGGGCGAGGGGGAACGAGATGGAGCATGGAGAGGGGACTTCTAATCGGTATATCCCGTATCTCTGCACTTAATTTCTATAAGATTGAGCTATTTGTTCGCTTCCGCTAGCTCACGGTGCCCGCCAAAAACAGGGGAGACGATGTTGCGCGCTAAACCTTCGAATTTCGCATCAATTTCTTTCTCTCTAGGGCTGTTTTAGTTGATGGCAGCATGCAGATTATTGAGAGAGACACGGTTGTTAAATGGGAGGTGGAATTAAAACATGTTGATTGTTGGGAATATGCCCTAGAGGCAATCATGTATGATGAGATTTCCCATTGTATTCATAAAGATATTAAGTAGTCCTTGTATAAACATCTGATGTGTATCATTGAATATGTGATTCGGTTGTGGAACTATGCATTCATGTTGTTTGTACTAAATATCCTTGGTCATTGAGGTTATGTTGGACACACAACTTAGACCAATGTGAAAGTTGGCTTGATGACTCGGTTCGACTTGTCATGGGCATGGAGATGCTATTCCAACTTACACAGACTAGGCTAAAGAGTTTAGCGAGTCGGATTGACCCATATTGAGGTACAACGAACAAGTTGTCATTCGTATATCTCAATCAATGTAATCCTTAGACCTGAGGTTGTTGCATAGTCTGAGTTGAGGATCACCGACTTAGGTTACATTAGCGTTGATCCGTGAATCGGGCAGTTATAAAGGCAGGGTTCGGGTCGACTGAGAATCAAGCTGCGTGATGTGAATAACCAAGATGGGATTTTGCCCCTCCACTCGGAGAGATATTCTCTGGGCCCTCTCGTGAGATATGATTTGGAAAGCATGGCATGCACGACTCGGTTAAGTGTTAACCGAGGCGATCGACTAAGAGTTAGTCGGGTGAATCACTTATCTCGGATCGAGAAGAGAGTCGGACTATTTAAGGGATGACAAATATTCGCCTATAGTCTGACAAGGTATATCGTGAGGCAAAAGGGACTCGGACGTAAGTCGCATTGGAAAGGCAAGTCGTCATGACTCTTTGGTACTTGGGAGTCGGCACTTTCTGCTAGGAGCCTCTACCGACTGATCGATTGAGAGTCGGACTCCAATCGTGTCCAAGTAGCCATGAGCCTGCGGGGTCACACACTTAAGAGCGGGAGCAAGTTCGGATTGGATCTGAACCTGTAATCTGGTTGGGTTGGACCTAAACCAGATTAGGGCTGAGTTAGTGAGTTGGACTCAGGGTGACTAGTGTTATATGGGCTTTAGTGAATGGATCGCGCGAGCAGAGCCCACATTCACTCCCTATATATAGTGGGGCACCTTAACCCAGAAGGGTTAATCGTTGTTCGGTTAGGTCATTCCATGTGTTGGAAACCCTAGCTCCACAACAGTCCTGTCGCCGTAACGAACCTAGCAGTTCGCCGCCGGCGCTCCTCCTTGTACGTGTGGATACCAGCAGAGGTGATGTGCGATCAGTGAAGGGAATATGCCCTGAGAGGCAATAATAAAGTGTTTATTATGTGTATTCCAAGTATATGATAGATGTTTATTTTGCATGCTATAATTGTATTAATACGGAAACGTTAATACATGTGTGTTTAATAAACAAACAGAAAGTTCCTAGTTATACCTCTCTCATAAACTAGCTCGTTGATTAACAAGATGATCAAGGTTTCTTGATCATGGACATTGGATGTTGTTAATAACGGGATCACAACATTAGTGTAATGGTGTGATAAACATTCATCCGAAGTATAGCATTACGATCAAAGTCATTGAGTTTATATTGCTGTAACAACTTACGAAGTGATCCTAATCCTTAGACCATGAGATCATGTCAATCACTAACACCGGAAGAGTTTCTTGATAACATCAAACGTCACACCGTAACAGGGTGATTATAAAGATGGATTTAGAACTAATAAAGTGTTATGGTAAGGCTCATGGATCAAGAGTGGAATTTGTTCATCCTGATGACGGATAGATATACTCTGGGCCCTCTCGGTGATATCACATTGATTAGCTTGCAAGCAAGTGATTTGATCACTAGAATGTTATATCACGGGAACAAGAAAAGAGTGCATGTCGGTAATGAGATCAAACTAGGTATAGAGATACCGATGATCGAATCTCGGACATGTAATATATCGTGAAACAAAGGGATTAAGATACTAGCGTAAAAGGTTCCGACGATCACAAGAAAGTCATCGTTGAATGTGTGGAGTCGTATGGGTCTCGAGATCCCGCTTCTGATTATTGATCCGAGAGGGGTCTCGATCATGTCCGCATTATTCACGAACCGTAGGGTGACACACTTAAGAGACACCAACATCCAACTGGAGCAACAGTTTCATGCCGAAAGAATGAACAAGCGCAGGAATTTATTTCACTAGATACCGAAACAGGTTTTCGGGTGAAATTGCATAAAGTGGTTATGCATGTGAAATGGAATTCTAGCAAGGGGTTATTTGTGAATGTTTGTCATTAAAGTAATTGACAAAATTCTGAATAAAATAAAAGAGTTTTATTTAATGAGAGTTTGCATTAAATTTGGTGGAAATTTAATGGGAATTTGAGTGGACTTTTGAGTGGAGGAAATTTAAAGGGCATTTTGTGAGTGGAGTGTCCACCCACATGAATGAAGGAGGGAGAGGCTGCCCCCATGGCGGCCACCCCTTGGGTGCCCCCTCCTATAAAAGGAGCCCCCTCACTTGTCTCTCACACCTCCTCGTGAAGGATCTCTCTCCCCTCTAGAATTTATCCCCATGGTCTCGGACTAGCGAGATACATGTTCCCGGTGGCTATTCGGCATGAAAGAGTTGTGCTTCCGCTGCATCGCTGGAGCGAGGAGGCGGAGGTTGCTCGGTGCCTCGAACGTGTGTGCGAGCACGGATGCGCTGCTGATTTGCGGCGCTAGGACTTCCTCTCGATCTTGAGATCGGCAAGAGATCGTCTACATCAACCACGAGTTGAACTCGTTAAGCTTTGTCGGTCTTCAAGGGTATGTTCTCTACGGATATACATCCGCCCGTTGTTTACTTTACACGGGTAGTACACATATGAGTATGTGGGCGATGATGATCATGTTGTTGCTCCTTTGTTGTAATTTTGGATATTGGTGGCATAGTGGGATGAAGCGGCCCGGACAAACTTTACATGTCCTCGCACATGAGACCTGTTCCACGCTTGACATGCAACTAGTTTGCATAAGTGGCTAGCGGGTGTTTGTCTCTCCTACTATAGTCAATATCTATTTTGCAAACGAGTTGTCAACAATTTGGTTATCCTCGTTGTGGTTCATGTTCGTAGGTAAGAACGGTTCTATCTCGAAAGCCCTAAGCCACGTAAAACTTGCAATGGATAAATTCGAGGCGTCTAGTTTAGATTGTTCTTTGGGCTAGTGTTATGATATGGTAGTGTTGTAAGTAGAAGTATGAGATGATACTCTTACAACACACATAGCGTGTAAACTCCATAGACCTTGGATTTACACATATAGGTATGATAGTGATCATACCACGATGCACATGATAGAGATCATCCGCGGGAACCATATCATTTCACAAATAAACATATGATGTTTGATAGCATTTTATATTGCTTGTTTAGCGCTTTGTTAGCATAATAAGATGATCCCTCATTTAAATATCAAGATAAGAATGTGTTCTTCCTTTAGTATGCACCGATTATGTTCTCGTCGCTCCAAGACATCACGTGATGATCGGGTGTTCTTGGATCCACGACCATATTTCGGGTGTAAAACAGTTACACACGCGAATACTAAGGTTCTAACTTGGCGAGCCTAGCATGTACAGACATGGCCTCGGAACACGGACCGAAAGGTTAAGCATGAGTCATATAGTTGATATGATGCCCATTTGATGCTCGCATTTGAAGCTATACCGACTCACGTGATGATCGGACTTGGTATAGTGGATTTGGTTCATGTAATTACCAAAAAGGCACGAGGGATGTCGTTTTTGAGTGGGAGTTCATTCGTAATATGGATTAGTTGAACTCAATCTATCATACACTTAGTATAAACTTTACAAATTCTGTTGTGGATGGCACCACCTGCTTTTAATTTCAATGTGTTCATGGAGAAAGAGAAACTAACAACGAACGGTAGCAACTTTACCAAATGGACCATGAATTTGAGGATTCTCCTCTCTGCTGCACAAAAGCAATACGTGCTAGAAACGCCGTTAGGCCCCCCACCTTTTGATGATGCCCCTGACGAGGAGAAGAATGTCTATCAGACTCGTCAGGAGGACCACAACAGTTCATTGCATATTGTATGGGCTAGAGCGGAACTTCAAAGCGTTTTGAAAGCGGCAATGCATTTGATACAATGGGTGAGTTGAAAATGATTTTCGACACACATGTCTTTGTAGAGAGCTACAACGCTTCAAAAAGTTCTTTAGTTGCATGATGGAAGAGCACAGACCGTTAGTGAGCATGTACTCAAGATGTCGGATTACGCCGATAAGCTTGTGTCCTTGGGAATATCGATTCCCATTGACTTAGGCATCCGTCGTGTTCTGCAGTCCGCCACCTAGCTATAAGAGCTGTGATGAACTATAATATGCAAGGCATGAAGAAGTCTTCCCCGAGCTTCACAATGCTTAAAACTACGAAGTGGAGATCAAAAGGAACATCAAGTGTTGATGATCAATAGGAACACTGGTTTCAAGAAAGACAAGAAGGAAAGCGGAAGGGAAGTAAGGGCGGCAAGCTGTTGCCGCTGAAAAGAAACCCGAGTTGGACCTAAGTGCGATTCAAAGTGCTACTATTGTAAGGGACCGCCACTAGAAGCATCGCCCCAAGTATCTGGCAGACAAGAAGGCCGACAAGGCAAACAAAGGTATATATGATATACATGTTATTGATGTGTACTTGACTAGTGCTCGCATAGCACACGGGTATTTTATACGGTTCAATTGCTAATATTTGTAACTCGAATCAGGGGCTGCGGAACAAGCGACCGCTAGCAAGGGGTGAGGTCAAGATGCGTGTCGGCAATGGATCAAGCGTTGATGTGATCGTCGTCGGAACGCTGCCTCTCCACTTGCCGTCGGGATTAGTTATAAACTTAAATAAATGTTATCTGGTGCCTGCACTGAGCATGAACATTGTATCTGGATCGTGTTTGATGCGAAGTGGTTATTCATTTAAATCCGAGAACAATGGTTGTTCCATTTATATGAATGAAATCTTTTATGGTCATGCACCGATGATAAATGGTTTATTTCTATTAGATCTCGATGATAATGTTACACATATTCATAATGTTGATGCTAAAAGGATTAAACTAAATGATGATATATCCGCATATATGTGGCACTGCCGTCTAGGTCATATTGGCGTTAAACGCATGAAGAAGCTCCATTCGGATGGACTTTTGGAATCACTTGATTATGAATCATTTGATACATGTGAGCCATGCCTTATGGGCAAGATGACTACAACGCCGTTTTCCGGTTCAATGGAACGGGCGACAGATTTATTGGAAATTATACATTCTGATGTATGTGGTCCAATGAGTGTGTCGGCGCGAGGTGGATATCGTTATTTTGTTACTTTCACAGATGATTTGAGTAGATACGGTTATATCTACTTGATGAAACACAAGTCTGAAACCTTTGAAAAGTTCAAGGAATTTCAGAATGAAGTGGAAAATCATCGTAATAGAAAGATCAAAATTCTACGGTCCGACCGTGGAGGTGAGTATCTAAGTTACGAGTTTAGCACTCACATGAAAGAGTGTGGAATTGTTTCACAACTCATGCCTGCCGGAACACCACAGCTAAATGGTGTGTCGGAACATCGTAATCGTACTTCATTAGATATGGTTCGATCTATGATGTCTCTGACGGACTTGCCGTTGTCATTTTGGGGTTATGCACTAGAAACTGTTGCATTCACTTTAAATCGGGTACCATCTAAATCCGTTGAAAAGACGCCGTATGAATTGTGGTTTGGAAACAGACCTAAGCTGTCTTTTCTTAAAGTTTGGGGATGCGATGTTTATGTGAAGAAACTTTAAACTCGAAACCAAAGCGGGAAAATGCGTCTTCATAGGATACCCTAAGGAAACTATTGGGTATTCCTTCTATCACAGATCCGAGGGCAAGGTTTTTGTTGCCAAGAATGGATCCTTTCAAGAGAAAGAGTTTCTCGCGAAAGGTGTGAGTAGTCGGAAGGTAGAACTCGAAGAGGTTACTGAACCTTCTCTTCAAAGTATGGCGAGTAGCGCAGTGCCGGAAGTTGTTCCGGAGGTGGCTCCACCTGTTGAAGAGGGAACTAATGATAATGATCATGAAACTCCGAAAGAGAGTACTACCGAACCTCGCAGGTCAAACAGGACGCGTGCAGCTCCCAAGCTGTACGGAAATCCTGTCATGAATTTTATGGTTGATGAAAATGATGAACCTGCGACGTATGAAGAAGCGATGATGAGCCCGGATTCCAACAAATGGTTAGAAGCCATGAAATCCGAGATGGAATCCATGTATGAAAATCAAGTTTGGAACTTGGTAGAATTACCTCACGACCGAAAGGCCGTGGAGAACAAATGGATTTTCAAAAGGAAAAGTGATGCTGATGGTAATGTGACCGTCTATAAAGCTCGACTTGTCGCAAAGGGGTTTCGACAAATTCAAGGAGTTGACTACGATGAGACATTCTCTCCCGTAGCGATGCTAAAGTCAGTTAGGATTATGTTAGCAATTGCTGCATATTTCGATTATGAGATATGGCAGATGGATGTAAAAACCGCGTTTCTCAATGGTAATATTGAGGAAGAGTTATATATGATACAACCAAAGGGTTTTGTCGATCCTAAGGATGCTAACAAGGTGTGCAAGCTTCAGCGATCCATCTATGGATTGAAGCAAGCATCACGAAGTTGGAATCTCCGCTTTGATGAGGTGATCAAAGAGTTTGGATTTGTCCAAACTTATGGAGAAGCTTGTATTTACAAGAAAGTGAGTGGGAGCAATGTGGCATTTCTGATATTATATGTGGATGGCATATTATTAATCGGAAATGATATAGATCTTTTAAACAGTGTTAAAAGTTATCTAAACAACAAATTTTCAATGAAGGACCTAGGTGAAGCGTCATACATATTAGGCATAAAGATCTATAGAGATAGATCTAGGCGCCTAATAGGGCTATCGCAAAGTACATACCTTGATAAGATTTTAAAGAAGTTTAAAATGGACGGAAGTAAGAAGGGGTTCTTACCTATGTTGCAAGGCAAGACATTGAGTAAGACTCAAAGTCCGCTTCGCGGAAGAAAGAGAGATAATGGACAAAGTCCCTATGCTTCAGCCATAGGCTCTATAATGTACGCCATGCTATGTACAAGACCGGATGTGGCACATGCTATTAGTTTGACTAGTAGGTACCAATCGGATCGAGTTGAACATCTGGATAGCGGTCAAGAATATCCTTAAGTACTTACGAAGAACTAAGGATATGTTTCTTGTATACGGAGGTGAAAAAGAGCTCGTCGCTAAGTGTTATGTTGACGCTAGCTTTGACACCGATCCGGATGACTCTAAGTCTCAATCCGGATACGTATTTCTCATAAATGTCGGAACGGTTAGTTGGAGGAGATCCAAACAACCTGTGGTAGCGGGATCAACAACGGAGGCCGAATATGTTGCTGCTTCAGAAGCGGCTCAGGAAGCAGTTTGGATGAAGGAGTTCATATCCGAACTAGGAGTGGTGGCAAACGCATTGGACCCAATGGTGATCTATTGTGACAACAATGGTGCCATTGCCAATGACAAAGAGCCAAGGTCTCACAAGCATTCCAAGCATATTAAGCGCCGGTTTCACTCCATCCGCGAGCATGTCAAGGATGGAGATATAAAGATTTTTAAAGTACATACAGATCTCAATGTAGCAGATCCGTTGACTAAAACTCTCCCTAGAGCAAAACATGATCAACACCAGAACTTGATGGGTGTTAGATTTATCACTATGTAACTATATTATTGTCTCTAGTGCAAGTGGGAGACTAAAGGGAATATGCCCTGAGAGGCAATAATAAAGTGTTTATTATGTGTATTCCAAGTATATGATAGATGTTTATTTTGCATGCTATAATTGTATTAATACGGAAACGTTAATACATGTGTATTTAATAAACAAACAGAAAGTTCCTAGTTATGCCTCTCTCATAAACTAGCTCGTTGATTAACAAGATGATCAAGGTTTCCTGATCATGGACATTGGATGTTGTTAATAACGGGATCACAACATTAGTGTAATGGTGTGATGAACATTCATCCGAAGTATAGCATTATGATCAAAGTCATTGAGTTTATATTGCTGTAACAACTTACAAAGTGATCCTAATCCTTAGACCATGAGATCATGTCAATCACTAACACCGGAAGAGTTTTTTGATAACATCAAACGTCACACCGTAACAGGGTGATTATAAAGATGGATTCAGAACTAATAAAGTGTTATGTTGAGGCTCATGGATCAAGAGTGGAATTTGTTCATCCCGATGACGGATAGATATACTCTGGGACCTCTCGGTGATATCACATTGATTAGCTTGCAAGCAAGTGATTTGATCACTAGAATGTTATATCACGGGAACGAGAAAAGAGTGCATGTCGGTAATGAGATCAAACTAGGTATGGAGATACCGATGATCGAATCTCGGACATGTAATATATCGTGAAACAAAGGGATTAAGATACTAGCGTAAAAGGTTCCGACGATCACAAGAAAGTCATCGTTGAATGTGGGAGTCAAGATGGGTCTCGGATCCGCTTCGATAATTGATCCGAGAGGGTCTCGATCATGTCTGCATTATTCACGAACCGTAGGGGTGACACACTTAAGAGACACCGACATCCAACTGGAGCAAAGTTTCATGCCAAAAGAATGAACAAGCGAGGAATTTATTTCACTAGATACAAACAGGTTTTGGGTGAAATTGCATAAAGTGGTTATGCATGTGAAATGGAATTCTAGCAAGGGGTTATTTGTGAATGTTTGTCATTAAAGTAATTGACAAAATTCTGAATAAAATAAAAGAGTTTTATTTAATGAGAGTTTGCATTAAATTTGGTGGAAATTTAATGGGAATTTGAGTGGAGGAAATTTAAAGGGCATTTTGTGAGTGGAGTGTCCACCCACATGAATGAAGGAGGGGAGGGGGCTGCCCCCCATGGCCGGCGGTCACCCCTTGGGTGCCCCCCCTCCTCCTATAAAAGGAGCCCCCTCCTCACTTGTCTCTCACACCTCCTCGTGAAGGATCTCTCTCCCCCTCTAGAATTTATCCCCCATGGTCTCGGACTAGCGAGATACATGTTCCCGGTGGCTATTCGGCAAGAAAGAGTTGTGCTTCCGCTGCATCGCTGGAGCGAGGAGGCGGAGGTTGCTCGGTGCCTTGAACGTGTGTGCGAGCACGGATGCGCTGCTGATTTGCGGCGCTAGGACTTCCTCTCGATCTTGAGATCGGCAAGAGATCATCTACATCAACCACGAGTTGAACTCGTTAAGCTTTGTTGGTCTTCAAGTGTATGTTCTCTACGGATATACATCCGCCCGTTGTTTGTATCTAGTAGATAGATCTTGGTACGTAGTTCCTATCGTAGGACATTTTTTGTTTTCTATGCTGCGAACCCTACAATCAGCACCAGGATGATCGGATCGTGAGGACTGCACTGCATCAACTGACGCGCTTCATCAGTAATCCGCAACCGCGCGTCTAGTGGTAAGCCTCGTGGCCTTCTACCTCAGCTAGTTCTTGGGATCACCACGTTAGAGGGAAATTTTTGTTTTATCTCCGCGTGGCCCAACAGTGGTATCAGAGCGATAGCTTCTAGTTTTAGGCTCGAGATCTCACATATGTGATATGCGGTAGGATGTAGATGAGATCTATGTGCTGTTTGGTGGTCGATCTATGAGATAGATCGGTTTTGTACGAGGTTGATTGGATCAATTGTACTCGGGGAATGGTAGATCTGATTTCCGTGATCATACTGGTGAGGTCGTGGAACGACATACCCCTATCGGTCGGCTTCCGCCATCGGGGTAGACTTTGACACGTAAATCGAGCGATGTCGTCGAGCGCCGTACCGAGATGGGGCGCTGCCTTCGATCCCGCCGCTATCCGGCTAAGCGGGGACCGCCCTTCGCCATACATCATAGCGCCTTAGATGTCGTTGCAAGTTTTACAACGCCGGTAGATATTGTATCTATGCATAACTTGTTTTTGCAGGAACTTGTGAATGGTATGGTTCATGTGCATGTGATGTATGTGTGGAATCCATACGTGATCTGCGAATCACGGTTTTTGTCAGCCGGCTGGAGCCTAGGTGCTGTCATTTTATTGTATAACGACCTGCGTGTCGGATTCTCTATGTAATTTACTTTACTAAGCTAGTGTAGCTGTTTGGAGAACCCGGAAGGCATGCAAGGCGTTGTACATGTCGGCGACATGGTGTAAGACGGCAAGTGACAAGAGTTGGCACGGGTCGGATTACAGGCTTTGTGGAGATGGAGATCGCCATGAAGATAGCCATACCATTTCACATTATAATTGCTATATTTTGTGTTATTGTTATGTCTCAGTTTTACCTCTATTAGATAGTCGGTAAAATTTAATCCCTCAAAGAAGGTCTAGTCGGTTTTCCCGCCAGTGTTTGCACCATCACAAGTCGGACATTTCTGGTAGTGGGCTCATAAAATTGAGGTGCTGCCAATTCTTTCCGACTAGGTGGGTTTGAGTCGGACTCTTACTGCAAAAACACTCGGTAAGCTAGACGGGTCTATCACAACAGTTGTGGGGCTCGGGGAAAAGTCGGATGGGAGCCGGGGCATGTGATGCCACCCGTCCAACAGGAGTCGCATGAGATGCGATTGACAAGGAGTTGTCTACCTAGATCACTTGGCTAGCGTGATGCTAAAGCTCACTAGCCGACTTGCTTATTTAGGATCTGAATCACTAAGCAACCATCGGAGGGTGTTGGTTCTAGTGGGAGCATAAAATATTAAAATGTTTAATATGCTTGCTCTTTTATGAATACATGTCTTAAGTGTTTTGCATATTTTCTGTTGTAGATCATGGCACCAAGTAGCAGTCACTCTCAGATATCCGGTTTTGCGTTGAGAACTATCCTTGAGAAAGATAAACTGAACGACACTAATTTTACCAACTGGTATCGAAATTTGAGAATTGTTCTCAAACAAGAAAAGAAGGACCATGTCCTAGACAACCCACTTCCAGATGAGCCGAATGAGAATGCGACTGTCGCAGCCACCAATGCCTACCGGGCTAAGGATGAGTCCACGGATATTAGTATCTTATGCTTGCTCACATGGAACCGGACTTGCAAAAGCAGTTCGAGCATGTTGAGGCCTACGATATGATCGAAAGCCT
This sequence comes from Avena insularis, assembly GCA_023614405.1. Taxonomy (NCBI): domain Eukaryota; kingdom Viridiplantae; phylum Streptophyta; class Magnoliopsida; order Poales; family Poaceae; genus Avena; species Avena insularis. Next base: position 459,863,906 of record CM042685.1, on the reverse strand, counting down.
CAAAAGTATGTTCGAGCTCGTAAGACCGAGAGGTATCAAGTCTCTCGCTTTCTTGAGTTGCAAGCTTAAGGATGGTGATCCACGAGTCGCATGTGATAAAAATGGTTGGTTATGTGCGGTCTGGAGAGGCTTGGCTACCCCATAAGCGAAGAGTTCGCTACGGATATAATTCTGAACTCTTCCTAGTGCATATGGGCGTTCATTTGAACTACCACATGCATGGTATGGATAAGAAGCTCACTGAATTGCATGGGATGCTCAAGCAGAGGCGGATCTCAAGAAGGGCACCATCAAGTGTTGATGGTGCGAATAAGGCTAAGTTCAAGAAGAGTTCTTGGACTAAGAAGAAGGCTAAGTCGAGGAAAGCGAGATTCAGGACCCGCCCCAAGCGCCTCGTGGACTAAGCCATCTCCTTCATGGATCCACTTGCTTCTACTGCAAGGCGGATGGCCACTTGGAAGAGGAACTGCAGCAAGTACTTGGCCGACAAAGCCAAGAGTGGAGGTATGACTTCTGACTCAGGTACACTTGTTTGCAATGTTATAGACATATATCTTGCTGATGCACCTAATAGTTCTTGGGTATATGATACCGGATCAGTTATTCACATCTGCAACTCGTTGCAGGGACTGGTAAGAACTAGGAGCGTAGCAAGAGGCGAGGTTGATATTCGAGTCGGCAACAAAGCAAGAGTTGCTGCGTTGGAAGTCAGCACGATGCAACTTCATTTACCTTCCGGATTCATTATGGAACTGAATAATTGTTATTATGTTCCAGTGCTGAGTCGAAACATTATTTCTGCTTCATGTTTGATGAGGCAAGGCTATGAGTCGAATATCAAGAATAATGGTTGTTCTTTGTATTTGAATAATATGTTTCACGGCTTTGCACCCGTCCAGGACGGGTTATTTATTTTGAATCTTGATGGTGAGTCGGTTTATAACATAAATGTTAAAAGGTTGAAACCAAATGATCTGAATATGACTTAATTTTGGCACTGTCGGCTTGGTCATATAAGTTGGAAACGCATGAAAAGGCTCCATGATGATGGACTCCTAACTTCGTTCGACTTGGAGTCGTTCGAGACATGCGAATCTTGCCTACTCGGCAGAATGACCAAGACACCTTTTGCAAAGAGTTGCGAAAGGGCGTTCGACTTGTTGGGACTAGTACATAGTGATGTATGTGGACCAATGAGCACGACAGCCAGGGTTGGTTATGAGTACTTCATTACCTTCACTGATGATTTGAGTAGGTATGGATATATCTACTTGATGAAACATAAGTCGGACGCCTTTGAAAAGTTCAAAGAATTCCAGAATGAAGCACAGAATCAACTCGGCAAGAAAATAAAGTTTCTTGATTGACCGAGGAGGCGAGTACATGAGACATGAGTTTGATGACCATCGAAAAGTTGTGGAATAGTTCCTCAACTTACTCCGCCAGAACGCCGCAAAGGAACGGTGTTTGGGAAGGCGGAATCGGACCTTGTTGGACATGGTACGATCAATGATGAGTCTGACAGATCCGACTTTATCATTTTGGGGTTATTGTCTAGAAACAATGGCGTTCACACTAAGCAGTAGTACCATCAAAATCGGTAGATAAGACACCGCATGAGATGTGGACAGGGCAAAAGCCGAGTTTGTCTTTTCTTAAGATTTGGGGTTGTGAAGCATTTGTCAGCGACTTGATCGGACAAGCTTACGCCAAGTCGGATAAATGTATTTTCGTGGTATCCGAGGGAAACCTTGGGTTACTACTTCTACAACCGAGAAGAGGGCAAAGTGTTTGTCGCTGAACGGTGTCTTCCTTGAGAAAGAGTTTCTCAAGAGGGAGTAAGTGGAGACGGTGCAGCTCAAGAAATTCGAGAGGAACCGGCTAGTAGCGTCGGCAAAACCTTGGAGGTTGAGGTTGGCGGTCGTGCCGGCAAAGAAGACCGTACTACGAAGATCGGCAAGATTAAGAGTGTTCGTGATGTGTTCTTGTTAGAGATGTGATGAGCGGCAAATTATTGAAGCGATGGTGGTATCGATTCGAGTCATGGCTTGGAGCCATGAGATCCGAGATAAAGTCCATGGATGAAAATCAAGTTTGGAACTTGGTTGATCGCCAGACGGTGCAAGACCCGTCAGTGCAAATGGGTCTTTAAGAAGAAAACTGATATGGATGGGAATGTTTCCGTCTATAAAGCACGCCTTTGTCGCGAAGGGGTTCCGACAAGTTCAAGGAGTTGATTACGACGAGACTTTCTGCCCGTGAGCGATGCTTAAATCAGTTCGGATCATGTTAGCTATAGAGGCCTATTTCGACTATGAGATATGGCGATGGATGTCAAAACGGCTTTCCTTAACGGAAATTTAACCGAGGATGTGTATATGATACGAGGGTTTTGTCGATCCGCTAATCGACAAGGTGTGCAAACTTCAGAATCCATTTATGTGTTGAAGCAAACATCTCGGAGTTGGAATATTCGCTTTGATGAGGTAGTCAAATCGTTTGGCTTCATCAAGAGTGATCATGATTCTTGTTTGTACAAGAAGTTTAGTGGGAACAAAGTAAATTTTCTAATCTTATATGTGGATGACATATTACTGATTGGAAAAGATGTCCAGATGTTGCAAGAAACCAAGGAATCATTGGAAAGGAGTTTCTCAATGAAAGACTTGGGTGAGGCAACATACATCCTCAGAATCCGGATCTATAGAGATAGATCAAGGAGGCTCATTGGATTGAGTCAGAGTACTTATTTGGACAAAGTGTTGAAGAAGTTCAACATGGAATCGTCTAAGAAGGGGTTCTTACCGATGTCCCATGGTGTAAAACTTAGCAAGACTCGGTGTCCTTCGACAACTGATGAGCGAAGTAGAATGAGTGCGATTCCATATGCTTCTGTAGTCGGATCGATCATGTATGCCATGATTTGTACTAGGCCGGATGTTTCCTATGCTCTAAGTGTTGTGAGCAGATACCAGGCTGATCCTGGAGAGATCCACTGGACAACGGCTAAAAATATCCTGAAGTGCTTGAGAAGGACTAAGGATATGTTCTTGGTTTATGGTGGTGAAGATGAACTCAGTGTAAAGGGTTACACGGATGCGAGTTATCTTACCGACTCTGATGATTCTCGTTCGCAATCCGGATACGTGTTTATTATAAACGGAGGTCGTGAGTCGGAAGAGTTCCAAGCAAGAGGCGTATGCTACAACAGAGGTCGAGTATATTGCGCCGGAGGCGTGAAGGAAGCTGTTTGGATGAGGAATTTCCTCATGGATCTTGGTGTGGTTCAGGGCTCGTCCAATCCGTTGGACGTGTATTGTGACAACAATGGTGCTATTGCACAAGCCAAGGAACCTAGACAACACCAGAAGAACAAGCACATACTCATGCGGTACCACCTGATTCGCCAGTTCGTGGATCAGGGTGATATCAAGTTATGCAAGGTACACACGGATGCAAATATTGCGGATCCGTTGACAAAGTCGTTACCCCAGCCGAAGCATGAGGGGCACCTGAGAGCCATGGGCATTAGATGCTTAGACATGTGATGTCGAAAGATTGACTCTAGTGCAAGTGGGAGACTGTTGGGAATATGCCCTAGAGGCAATCATGTATGATGATATTTCCCATTGTATTCACAAAGATATTAAGTAGTCCTTGTATAAACATCTGATGTGTATCATTGAATATGTGATTCGGTTGTGGAACTATGCATTCATGTTGTTTGTACTAAATATCTTTGGTCATTGAGGTTGTGTTGTGTAACGCCCTCGAATCGGGTCTATGCAGATCTTAGCATTTCTCGCCAAAATCCGCATATAAGCGATTCAAAGACGCCCACCAGACACTTTCGTGTGGGTGGGATTTGAATACAAGCAGTTACATCACAGTAGTTTACAACAAAGTCCACAAGAACTTATATATACAAAAACGACTCAACGAGTCAAGAATACAAAAGGTACAATACAAAGATACAACTCAAGAAGAAAGCAAGATAGTATCCGAGTACGAACAAGATCCAAATGGGACTAAGAGTCCTGAAGAATAACCAAGCGGTGTCCAACCCTGCCCAGGCCAAGACGGAAGGGTAACCTTGCTAACGTCGTCAATCACATACCTGTCAAGCCAAAAGGGTGCCGACAAAGGGCAAAGGAAAAACAGAAAGAGAGTGGTCAGTACTGAGGCCAGTACACGGCGAGACTAGAATTCGGCGGTCCTCGCCTACATAGGTATCGTGGGCTCAGCGGCGGCAAAACTTGCACTATCTAACTTATAGAGACACACTACAACATCGGCTATTAGAGCGAGATAAGAGAGCACTATACAGTAGCTATATATAACACCAAACATAACCCATCCGAAGTTTCCCCCTCGAAGACATTCGAGGAAGTCCCCTTGCGGAACACACACAGTGGCAATTTTAGTTAAGCAGGTGTTTAGTTGATAAGGCTAATTACTAGTCAAATTATTAGAGGCAAAGCATTAGTGGCGTTGTCTATGATCATGACACTGTACTCCTGAGGCGTCCATAACCGTGGACACATGGCTTCTCGAAAAGATTTACCCTGCAGGGGTGCACTACTGTATCCAAACGCATGCTCAACCCTTCAGGCAACATATAACGCGTGCCTTCCGAATCTCACAACAAGAACTGTCACATAACTACGCGCATATCCAGAGGCATCACCTACTGTGTTTTACCCACACAAGAGATACAGCTGATTCTCCAGGTGACACAGCGTTTGAGTCTACGGCCGGGCGATGATCGGAAGATAACTTGTAGAGCTCCATCCCACCTCCGAAACGATATCCCGATTTTATGCAATGCAAGCCATGGCAGTCCACCAAAACATCAAGTCCGAAGACATATCAACTCACCCATGTCCGAGGACATATTATGCATATGCACCAAATGGAAAACCAATTTTGTAACCCTCTGGATATACGAATAGCACCGGTAGTTGAGGGGGGATCCCATAGGCCCCCACGTTTGGTTAGCGCGATCAACTCAGAACTGGTATCGTAGAACGAACGGGTCCTAGGTCGGCTCAAGCAGTTCCCAAAGGTGGTCCCTGCCGGGGCCTTATCATTAGGTGAAACCATAACCATAACCAACATCATCAATTTAATTATCTTATCACCATCAATATCCAAGTATTATGTCCCACATGTATTAGAGCAAAACTAAGCATGCCTACGACTCGCAAGGACAGACTAGCTACTCAAACAAGGCAATAGGATAACCAAGGCAATATAGTGGAGCAGGTAAATAAAGGAACGGTACTATAGCATCGACAATAAGGATAGCAATAGATCAATTGGAGGAAGTAAAGACTATAAACGCAAAATAGGTAGAAGGGGGAGAATGCTCGCCTGTGAGACAAAGTCGGGAAACCGGAGGCTTGTCGTATCTCGCATCAACTCGTCGTCCTAATCGGTGAAGAAGCAAATCACTAGAAAGAAATACCGAATGCAATATTTAATACTACGACAAAAGATCGGCATGATATGATATGATGCATGGCATGGCAATATGCGGCCCCACTTAGCAATATTAAGCGGAATCGGGATCCCGGCAAATAAATATTATGATTCGAGTTATTTATCTATCCCGCAATTTAAATGTTCACTTAACAACATAAAACATGGCATCGGTTCGCTACACCATATATTCCATATTTATTTATTAGATGATTCGCTATTTAACCCCGAACAACAATATGTATGCAAGCATGGATAACTTAATATGCACAAGATAGATAGTATTTTATATAAAATATGGCTAGGATCGTGGTCTTACGGTTCGGATCGGATAGACAAGGAGACTGTTTTCTGGTTGTTGTCAAAGTAGTAGAAGTAGACGGCGTCGCCGAAATGAATTTTAGGAAAAGAATCTTAGATGGAACCTCTCGAGGACATTTTGTCGAATCACGAATAGAGACCGATAGACTGCTGTGCCCGAGAGTAACGGAAGCAAAATAATTGATTATCAACTTGCATATAAAACGGCGGCCGCGGATCAGACCAGGAACCAAAAAGAAATAGTGACATGCTCCGAAGCCAAGAGAATTGGTCTTGGGTCATCGAGGTTCATCCAGGTAGAGATGCAGTGTGCCTATTAGTGTAGCTACTGCATTTGGCGATACAGCTAAATGATGCCATGCATTTACATTTAGCATACTGAGACGATTATATGTGAGAGCAAGCACACATGCTGCTGAAACAAAAGGTGAATGCAAAACGAGCCAGCTGAATTGGAGTACTGGTGTTGTGCAGAGAATTCAGGCGCGTGTGTGCACGTGAGGCCAGTGGCCTGAACTCAAGAACGAGCTCGACCATGGCGTTGCCCGACAGGTGCTCGAGACACATTTGGCAGCGGTGGTGCTCAGAAACAGAGAACAACTGGAGGAGGAAGCAGGGCTCACCTAGGCTCTACTGGTGAGCTGGTTGACGCCGGAGATGATGACGGTGAAGTAGAGGTGCGTGTGACGGCCGCGGGGAGGGCGAGGGCGTTCCTGTCGTGCTAGTACTCCTTCTCCTCCTTGCTCCATGTGGCAGTCGACCGAGGCGAGCGCGACCGTGCTCCTAGCACGCGGACGATGGTGAAGGTGGCTTCTACTCAGCGGGCGGCGGAGCTTCAATACATGGCGGCGCTCGATCTAGGATGGCAAGGAGCAGGGATAGGGTTTGAAGAGGGGCCGAATTTGTGTGGATAAGAGAGGGAAAGGGGGCAGGTGAGATGCAGAGGGCCACGTCTCCACCTCGGCAGCGTGCCCCTCGCGTGGAAGAGAAACATGACAAGGGGTGCAGTTCGTCGGGTTGATGTTCAGAAGGGTGCCAAGGTCGGGTTCAGATAGTGTTTCAGTTTAGAAATAGAACACGGCTGCCTGCCAACTTAGATTCGAGATTGAGAAAAAGGGGAAAGGGAAGTGTGGAGTTTTATATCTAGAATTGAATTAGACAGATTTGGAGGCTAGAATTCGGAAGGACAATGAGATAGAAAGGAGTATATATATAGTCTAAAGTAGACTAGATGGGGCTAGTTTTGGGCAAAAATTTTAGAAAGACCTTTGGCCTAGTTTTATTTATAAAACAAGAGAAACCTTTTGCGGTCTTATAACAGGTAAAAATTATTGTTTTACTTTGAAAATAAGAGAAGAATGACGGGCTTAATGAAACCACGGGGATATTTTAGAAAAACAAAAATAGGTTTTTAGCAAAATAGTTTACGGTTAAAAATTGCGAATAAAATATGCATGATGGTGTCATGCTGATGCATAAAATAAAATAACAATCAAATTCTAATTTTTAATATTTTCCGGGCATTACATGTTGGACACACAACTTAGACCAATGTGAAAGTTGGCTTGATGACTCGGTTCCACTTGTCATGGGCATGGAGATGCTATTCCAACTTACATAGACTAGGCTAAAGAGTTTAGCGAGTCGGATTGACCCATATTGAGGTACAACGAACAAGTTGTCATTTGTATATCTCAATCAATGTAATCCTTAGACCTGGGGTTGTTGTATAGTCCGAGTTGAGGATCACCGACTTAGGTTCTGTCAAACACTGGTCCGTAACTAGGAAGTTATAAAGGCAGAGTTCGGATCGACTGAGAATCAAGCTGCGTGATGTGAATAACCAAGATGGGATTTTGCCCCTCTACTCGGAGAGATATTCTCTAGGCCCTCTCGTGAGATATGATTCGGAAAGCATGGCCATGCACGACTCGGTTAAGTGTTAACCGAGGCGATCGACTAAGAGTTAATCGGGTGAATCACTTATCTCGAGTCGAGAAGAGAGTCGGACTATTTAAGGGATGACAAATATTCGCCTATAGTCTGACAAGGTATATCGTGAGGCAAAAGGGACTCTGACGTAAGTCGCATTGGAAAGGCAAGTCGTCATGACTCTTTGGTACTTGGGAGTCGCGTTACGCTAGGAGCCGCTACATCGGTCGATTGAGAGTCGGACTCCAATCGTGTCCAAGTAGCCATGAGCCTGCGGGGTCACACACTTAAGAGCGGGAGCAAGTTCGGATTGGATCTGAACCTGTAATCTGGTTGGGTTGGACCTAAACCAGATTAGGGCTGAGTTAGTGAGTTGGACTCACGGTGACTAGTGTTATATGGGCTTTAGTGAATGGGTCGCGCGAGCAGAGCCCACATTCACTCCCTATATATAGTGGGGCACCTTAACCCAGAAGGGTTAATCGTTGTTCGGTTAGGTCATTCCATGTGTTGGAAACCCTAGCTCCACAGCAGTCCTGCCGCCGTAACGAACCTAGCAGTTCGCCGCCTCCTTGTAATGCGTGTGGATACCAGCAGAGGTGTTGTGCGATCAGCACCAGACGATCGGATCATGAGGCTGCTTGCATCAAGCGACGCACTTCATCGATGTCCGCAACCGCGTCTAGTGGTAAACCTCGTGGCCTTCTACCTCAGCTAGTTCTTGGGATCACCACGTTAGAGGGAAATTTTTGTTTTATCTCCGCGTGGCCCAACAGTTGATCCCCAAGAGCTAATACACATGGGAGAGGAGGCGGTGAGGAAAATGGTGGAAAAAATTAGGGATAGTGTGGTTTGGGGGCCAAAGCAAAAAGTTTCTTTGTTACGATTTGATGATTACAAATGTGACTATGTTAGGGTTGAGACAGGGGAACATATAGTTGATGAAATCGATGAGCGAAACAGTTGGACAAGCAAAATTGTTCTGTTTTTAGCACAGCTCATTGATCTGGAACCTGATTCGAGGGTTGGATATGTGGCCTCGAAGCTGGCTGCTCAGATGGTCGAGGATGATTGGGATGCACAAAGGCAAGTAATGCCTATACTTACTAAGTTGGAAGTGTTAACAGTGGAGGATGATGCTAATGCACAAGGGGAGGCTGCATATGCTAATGCACAAAGGATTGTAACTGTTGATTGGAATTCAGTTAAGATACATGACCAGACTGATTTGGTCATTGCACCAATAGATGACATTGAAATGGAAAAACTTTTTGGCATTCCTATAGATGACAGAGACAAGGAGAAGAAGAGGGATGAAGCTGCAAATGATGGTGATAACCATTTAAGAGATGAAGAGGCAGATATAGATCTAGAGTTGTTGGAAAATGCCGCAATTCATATAGATGATGCACATGATGATGAGCTAGTAACAGTTTATGACAAAGAGGACCTAGTTATTGAAGTTGGGAGATTGTTTCCAAGCATGGATGAATTCAGGATGTGTTTCAGGACATATGCAGTCAAACGTGAGTTTGATACCAAGACTATGTGGACTGATAAAAAGAAGTTCTATGCAAAATGCATAGGTTATGATGGTGGTGCCAAGCCTTGCAAGTGGTATATATCTGCTAGACGCCAACCTGATGGAAGGACAATAAGAGTGAATCAAATTCCAAAACCTCATACTTGCATTACAAGTTCTCAAATAGTTACAAAGATGACATCACAATTATGGGTTGCAGAAAAGATCAAGCCCATTTTAGCCACAACACCAAACAGCACTGCAACGAGATTGAAAATAGACTTGGAAAAGCAGTACCCCATTAAGCTGAATTATACTACAGTGTGGAAGGCAAAGCAAAGGGCAATGAAAAAGCTATATGGTGATTAAGCAAATACCTTTCGAATGCTTTATAACTTCAAAGCAGAAGTAGAGAAGAGGTCACCTGGCAGTGTTGTGGAGATATATACTGAGGTAACATCTGATGGGAAAGTCTTCTTCTCTAAATTCTTCATGGCTTTAAAGCCTTGCATCGATGGCTTCAAAGCGGTCTTGTCATCCATATTTGAGTATAGACTCATCTTTCTTGGTGGAAAGTGGAATGGTCAACTAGCAACATGCAATGCTTTAGATGGACACAATTGGATGTTCCCTGTAGCTATTGGCATGTTTCAGTCTGAGACAGAGGCATCATGGACATGGTTCATGATGCAGTTGAAAAGATGCATAGGGCTAGTCTCTCCATTGGCAGTGCACACAGATGCATGTAAAGGTTTAGAAAATACAGTGAAGATTGTTTTCCCTCATGCTGAGCAGAGGGAGTGCTTCGGCCATATATGGATGAATTTGATCAAAAAAATCATAGGAGATGATTTTGGACGCATGTGGCCAGCAGCAAGATCTTACACCAGACAGACACATTCATATCACCTTGAGAAGATTAAGGCGGCATGCTCTGAGGAGGATAGGGTCAAGTTTTGTACATGGTTGGAAACCTACCATTCTATTTTATGGTACAGGTCAGGTTTTAACACTACCATCAAATGTGATCGTATCAACAATAATTTGGCAGAAAGTTTTAACAACAAAGTGAAGGAGTTAAAAGACTTGCCTGTCCATGACATGGTTGACCAGATCAGGATCAGGATCATGATCATGAGGTTGTGGGAATTGAGAAGAAGGCTTGGTGATGTTCTTCAAGGAGATAAGCTTCCTGATGTTGTGCAGCAGGTGGTCAACAGGAGCACAAATCTTGCACATTTGCGTGTTGAAAAATCCTCATTGTGGGGTGCTGAAGTCAAAGATACAAAGACTGGCAGGAGGCATGTTGTTGACACTCAATTGCATGAATGCACATGCCTTGAGTGGCAACACACTGGGAAGCCTTGTGAGCATGCCATACTTTTCTTGGCCTCCAAACACAAGCTAAATATGCACCCATATTTGCATGAGTACTATTCTATAGCAAAATTCAAGGCTGCATGTGGAACACCAATCCAGCACTTACAGATCAGTCTCAGTGGCCTGAAGTGGACATTCAGTTCTCCTTGTGTCCTCCTTTGATGAAAAGAAAGGCTGGTAGGCCCAAGCAGAGTAGATTCAAGGCTTGGTTTGAGAAAGGTGGGAGCAGCAAGAAGGGAAAGAAAGATGAAAAGAAAGATGCCAAGCCAAAAAGGGCCCAAAAAGGTAACAAGAATAGATGCAAACTCTGTGAAGAACTTGGACACCGATCTGGCTCTACCAAGTGCAGATACACTGCTGAAAAGCCAAAATATGTTCATCCAAAATCTATCCCATTTCTTGTTGATGATTTTTCTCCCCCAGCTAACTTGCTTGTTTTCAGGAGGAAGCGTGGAGAAAAAGGCCCACCTCTTGTTGTTGACGAATGCTGGCCAGTGAAAAGGACAAGAATCAATGGCCAAAGAAAGAAGAGAACTAACCAGATCATGTTTGGTGCTGCTGAGGTGCAATCTGAACTTGTTTTGGGGGATGATGAGCAAACTGTTGAGGCTTTAGGGCACACCATTTCTGACATGGAAGCTCTGGTGCAAAATGAGGGGCAAAATGAGCCTGTTGTTGAGGCTCTGGTGCAAAATGAGCCTGTTGTTGAGGCTCTGGTGCAAAATGAGCCTGTTGTTGAGGCTCTGGTGCAAACTGACCATGTTGATGAGACTCTGGTGCAAAGTGACCATGTTGATGAGGCTCTGGTGCCAGATTGTGTTGTTGAGGAGGTACAGGAGGTGAAGGAGACTCTTGGACGTGTTGTGGGGAGGCCAGATGGTAATGGTAAGAAAAAGAAGAGCATAAACCTGTTGTGTGGTGTGAAACTTGTGAAGGAGAAGAAAACGAGGGGTAAGAAGATCCAAAAGAAATAGACTTTGAATTTGGCACTTGTTGTTGTTGTAAACATTTGTTATTGTAATAATTTGGCTGTTGTTGTTGTTGTAAACATTTGTTATTGTAATAATTTGGCAGTTGTTGTTGTTGTAAACATTTTTTATTATAATAATTTGGCACTTTTTGTTGATAATTTGGACAAAATTCAAATATGATGGTAAATTTGAATTTCAACAAATGTAGCTATGTGTACTTTTCTATGTTTGTATGAGCTTCCAACATTTTTCTCATATGTATAGTACAACTCATCCTCACCCTGATCCCTTTTGTGAAGTACAACTCACCCTCACCCAAGATGTGGTAGAAATAGGCTCCAAAGCTAGGGTAAACCACCCTATTTCTAAGCAAGTTTTTTTCGACCATTTCTAAAACCAAGTTTGATATTTTTCCTCACAACTATGTCACATAACAGGACACCATGCGAAGGTTTTGTATTTTTTTATTTTTTTTGAATTAGTTATGCACATTTGAATGTCTGGTCAAACTTTTTGAAGGGTTTTCATAAATATTCTTAGCTAGGGGCTGAGGCTCACAAAACTAGCATTGGATCTCTGATGAAATAGCATGTTGTGAACCTAAAAATGATTTTTACAAAAAATCATTAGCATGAAATCATGTACCTGTAGTTCATATCTTACCCACTTCTAGCCGATTCGGCAGGATTTGTCTTTTTCACCAGGGATGGAATAAAAGGTTTGAGATACTCAAGTTGGGAAATTGTACATGCTAGGTGGTCTAGTATTTTTTAAAATAGTATGTTACCATTTTGAAACTTCAATTTGGTGGTTGCTTCACAAATCCCCTCTTTCAAGACTCGTAAAATAGAAAATGAATTTTACGTAAATAAAATGAAAATTTTGTACTACAACATTGTTAGTCATCCCATTATACACATGCATGCCCAATATGGGCACATTATCACAAACTATGCCTTGATTCTAGCCATATCATTGGTCATTTGACCCGAAAGCCAGAAAACCTCGGAGGAGATAGGTCATTTTGTGAAGGGTTTTTTGAAATATGATCAATAGACCAAGTTTGATATTTTTCCTCACAACTATGTCACATAACATGACACCATGCGAAGGTTTGTATTTTTTTGATTTTTTTTGAATTAGTTATGCACATGTGAATGTCTGGTCAAACTTTTTGAAGGGTTTTCATAAATATTCTTAGCTAGGGGATGAGGCTCACAAAACTAGCATTGGATCTCTGATGAAATAGCATGTTGTGAACCTAAAAATGATTTTTACAAAAAAATCATCAACATGAAATCATGTACCTGTATTTCATATCTTACCCACTTCCAGCCGATTCGGCAGGATTTGTCTTTTTCACCAGGGATGGAATAAAAGATTTGAGATACTCAAGTTGGGAAATTGTACATTCTATGTGGTCTAGTATTTTCAAAAAATAGGATGTTACCATTTTGAAACTTCAATATGGTGGTTGCTTTATAAATCCTCCTCTCTTTCGGCACTCGGAAAATAGAAAATGGATTTTCTGTGCGTTGAAAAGGAAAACTTTGTACTACAACATTATTAGTCATCCCATTATACACATGCATGATCAATAGACAAAGTTTGATATTTTTCCTCGCAACTATGTCACATAACATGACACCATGCGAAGGTTTTGTATTTTTTTATTTTTTTGAATTAGTTATGCACATTTGAATGTCTGGTCAAACTTGTGAAAATCCCGTTGACTGCATCCTAAACTCAGCTAACCCTAAGGCCGAATGAGGAAACTAGATCTAACCCTAGCGCGACACTGTGGCCGTCCGATCGCGTCTTCTAGAAGGATTTCGAGGGTGGCTCTGGGCGATCCGTAGAAGGGCTTATTCTGCAACTTGATTGGTTGGTGTCTCTTAGAAGGATTTCGCGACTAGCTCTTGTCGATCCGTGGGATGGATGATTCTGGAATCTGATTGGCTCGCATCATTTTTCCATGAACAGAAAAGGTACAGCGTGACACACTTCATTTACCGTTGGACCGAGCGTGGCATGCGAGGGCGCTGGGCGGGGCGGGTTGCACCATGCATGCAGCTACCTCTCGCGTCGCAGTCTAGCTATTTTGCGTGCAATCAACCAACGCAGCAGCGCTGCAGCGTATTTACTCCCTCCGTCGCATTAAATAAGTGTACGTCTAACAATTTTCTTCAGTCAAACTTTCTCCCCTCCGGTTCATGCGCCATAGAAAAAATCAATATTTATAAACTTTGACTACGTATATAAGAAAAAATATCAAAATGTAAAATATGTAATAAATATAAGGTACAGCGTGTCACACTCCATTGACCGTTGGATCGAGCGTGGCAGCGGGGGCGCTGGACGGGGTGGGCTGCACCATGCATGCAGCTGCCTCTCGCGTCGCAGTTTAGCTATTTTGCGTGCAGTCAACCGACGCAGCAGTGCTGCAGCGTATTTACTCCCTCCATCGCATTAAATAAGTGTACGTCTAACAACTTTCTTCAGTCAAGCTTCCTCCCCTCCGGTTCATGCGCCATAGAAAAAGTCAATATTTATAAACTTTGACCACGTATATAAAAAAATATCAAAATCTAAAATATGTAATAAATATAATTAGATTCACCATAACACATACTTTTATATTATATAAAATTGATGTTATAAATTAATATTATAAACTTAGTTTCATACTCCCTCTATTCACTCCAAATGACATTCCTCTGATTACTTCCACCGATTTTTCTTCTCACCCGTTGAGTTTCCATGTATGAGTTTGTTGCATGCGGTGTGTAAAAACAAACGAGTTTGTTGCATGTTGTGTGACAACTATCTTGGTCCTAGATTTCTGCATTTATTACCGAGTAAATCAAGGCCAAATTCTATTTTCTCTTTTATTTTTCAGTGCCAATGAACAACTACCTTGAACGTTTTTTCTCTCTTTCCCATTAATGCATGGGGGCAGGGGCGAAAGCGGGGTCGCGTCGCATGGGACGGGGGCGGGGTGGGCAGTGGCAGGTACAGATCCTAGCAATTTTTTTGCACGACCAGACATCACGGACGTGGCATAGCCGCTGCCTACACACAACGCAGCACACGCGGCTGCGCCAACGAAGATTCCCACGCCGTCCTTCACGCTGAGCCCTCAATAAATAGGCAAAACGTCTTTGCCTCCTCATCTCATCTTGCCCCTCATCTTCAACCTCGAGCCCGTCCCTTTGCCTCCTCCCAGCCCAAAAAAAAACACTCCGGCGACCATGGCGACCTCTCCCCCGCTTCCCTTCGGAATCCGAGGTCAGCGACGAGGACAACCACCCGGACCACAAGCAGGTCTGGGAGCAGGAGGCGCCCAAGCGCCTGAGGCGTGGCAGCAAGGGGGGCGACGCAAAGCCCCGCCCTGCCCCTGGGCCCAAGGCCACTTCGTCCACAACCCCCTCCCCAGCATCGACGGCAACCTCCCCGACGACGGCCCTTCCGACGAGTATTGGAAGGCGGCGAAGAAGCAGGAGGCGAAGGAGGAGGCTGCTTACGCCAAGTGGGAGGAGAAGCAGGCCGCGCGCGCCTTGAAGAAAAGGCAGAAACGGGAGGAGGGGGACCGACGGGAGGCCAATCGCTGGGCCTTCCAGGAGGAGCAGCGGCGGCGGGAGCAACGGGAGAGGGCAACGGCTTGGAATGCGGCGGCGACGGCTTGGAGGGCGGTGGCACCGCCCCCACCACCGATGGAGTAGGGCAGCCTCCCGGCGGTGAGGTTGACCGGCAGCCGGGCTAAACCCCCATAGTAGCTAGGGTTAGGGTGTAGCCCAGGGTTTTAGTTTCCCTTAGGGTCTATATTGTACCCCTTGTCTTTTATTGTAATGTTATTGGGCTATCTAATATATGTAATGTTTATCTAATATATTATTTATCCCGTGTTTTACTCGTGCAATATTTATAATCTGTTATCACTCGACCTGTGTTTTATTGTATTGTCATTTGTCAAAACACCTAAAACAACAAGTGCATAAAACTAAAGGCACAAAAAAAGTTCTCATATAATACTCGTGCAATATTTATAAAATGAGTGAAATTAGAAAAGATCAAAAGGAAGAATAAGTTAACGTTATGATGGTTGATTATTTTCAAACAACACATGCAACACATGGTTCATTTTTAAACAACACATTTACATATTTACATAAGTTAAAGGGGTGCCCAAGTTATGTTAGTTAAATGGATGCCCTTGACCTTTATTTATTTATTTACTTTCACAAAAAATAAAAGATTGTGACCTGAGCACGAGTATCTGCAGATCCACACGTCCCTAGTTAGATTGTAACGTGAGTACCATTTTTTGCCCAATCTACAAGTAGTTACTATTGGGCCTGAATACGACCATTTTGGCCTGGCTAAGTTTTATTTGGGCCTGGTCTTTTTCAATCACTCCTCGTCAATTGTTTTTTTAACTTTTCACCCCCCTCCCCTGCACACTGATAAAACTGAAGGAACACTGACGAAACTGAAGGAATACTGATTTCGAAAACAGAACAGCTCAAAATTTGCCCGAATTTGTGTTGCATTTTATTCAAGCCAAAGATATAGACCATTACATCCATTACAAAGCACCACTTGAACACTGATTGCGCTGTCTAATGACTAATGACCAGGAGATAAACTAATCCGAGAGAAATTATACAAAAATAAAAAAACCGGCCATCAGATTGTCCTGCTTCTTCAATTTGATGATTTGCCTTAGCTGCTTGTTCATCTTCTTCAGCTCGGCCTTCACTTCCGCATCCACCATAGTACCAACGAAAATGGGGTTTTCCAGATCTCAATTGCTCCACCACAGACGGGTTTTCGAGCTCCCGGGATGCTACCTCCACCCCAATTCGCTCGATGTACTCATCAAGCCACTCAAAATGCCCATATTTTGGCAGTTCCTGAAATCGCAGAGATGAACCCTAAATCCCAAATTCGATGAAATGCATAAAATTTTGAAAAAAAAGCGAGAAATTGGCGCTCGGAACACTCAGATCTCACCTTTCTTGGCTCGGGCTTGCTCTCACACTTCACAAATTCTCGGCCAATGTTGTCGTTCTTGTCGGTGGATGTGACAAGCCGCTTCAGGGGTGTGGTACGGGGGCAATCGGGACACCTCCTCATCGGCACCGCACCATACCGAGGCCATGAGCGGAGGGAGGCTAAAGCAGAGCTCGACATCCCTCGCCGGCGTTGCCGCACTTGCTCGCCGGAGAAGAAAACGGAAGGGGATGAGATGCTGGAACGGTGGCGGGAGTGCTCGGGTGCGGGGACGGATCGGGCCAACGGCTCTCTTCAACCACATCGTGGGTCCCACGATATGAGGTGAACATCAGGTGAGTTCTGCCGTGACGTGGAGAGGTTATGGGTCCTACTCTGCTTAGCTGATTCGAATTCGTTGACGTTCTCGTGAGGTTAAGTGGAAGTGTCGCACGGGAGCTATTTGCCACTTCAGAAGTGTCGCATGCGAGCTATTCTTTTCAACGATGTCATGTTTCTTCCAATTCCGTGTAAAGACGTCGCATGGGAGCTATAAGCCCGTTTGCTAGACGGTAATGGAAATCCACTCCCAACGTAGAACTTGGAGGCAACTGACTTTCACGCAAATATTGCGTGCTCCCTGTTTGTGCTGCATGATGACTACGGAAATTAGTTGGTTGCTCACGCTTCCACAAAACGTGGATGGCCGCATCGATGGTTTTATAAAAAGGACCCATGCATGCGAGTCCATGCATTATTGGAGATCATAGTATTATATGATCAGATCAGACAGACTGATGATCGATGTGAACAAAATGTATTAAGGTGTTGGAGGAAACTGATGCTCTAGTGTGTACTACCCGTGGTTGAGGAACCCCGAAAGATCTTCCCCAAAAGCTTTGACCCGCGTTCGTCGACTTTTAGGACACCGAGCCATGCCTCGTGTAGGTGACATACTACTTGCTCGTCTTCTTCTCCAGGATGTACTCATAACCATGAGCGGGTTCAACTAGACGCGTGTTATGAAACATCATGGCGCCCTACTCCAAGGTCGCGGCAGCATCTCAGGGCTTTACGGCATCCTTCTCCTCCTCTCCAACCTCGCCTCTAACATACCAACATATGTGTGTGGGGGGGATATGTGTGCACCCCCATTTAGCCATTGGATCTGCCTATAAAATATTTCTAACCGTAGATTTTAGTTAACGGTGTTAGTGTAACCATTTTCACCAATGAAAAGTAGCCATGTTCATCCCCAATTAATGAAAACAACATTCATGCCATTCTTTGTCAAAAAAAAGAGCAAGGGTTGTTTAGTTCTATCCACACTTCAAAAGATACACAAGTCCGTTAACAAAAAGTAGCAGCGTCCATCCCCAATTAACAAAAAAAGAAAACATGGAGTTCTTTGTCAATGAAAAAAGATTAACTATTGTTTAATTAAATGCACGGCTGGTTCACTTTCAAAAAAACATACAAACCTATCAACAAGAAGTACCCAACACCTGTAATCAATTAACAAAATAGAGCTATGCCATTCTTTGTTAACAGAAAAAGAGCAATGGTTTTTGGCTAGAATCACGGCATAGTTTGTGATAAGTTCATATTGATATCATATTCGTATTCCTCTCATTTTTCTGATCAACTTAGATATATTATTTATCGAATTCCGATTTACGGATTTAAAGATATTAATTATTCCATATTAAATAGAAAATACAAGAAAATCATTATAATTTTATTTAAATTCAATAATATTTTTATTTATTCATTGTTGTTTACTTAAATAACTTTATAATTTCAAAAAATACAAACATATGACATGATGATATAAGAGGTAATAGGATTGATATCATGGTATTGATAATAATGTATCAATTACTTTGCGAAAACAGATTCTAAAGGAACAGAGAAGTTAAGCGTGCTGGAGTTGGAGTAGTGAGGATTGATGACCGACCAGTAAGTTTGATCAAAGTATAAGTGTAATTAGTGTTAAAAATATTGAAAGTGAAAGATTAACGAGTCAAACAATTTAAAGATTAAAAAAATTGAAAATAAAAAGAAAATTTATTTTTGCAACCGGCCGATACGCTATGCCACGACCGCTATGCCGAGGGAATCCGTCGGCATAGCGTACGCCGACAGCCCTCCGTGCGCTTCGTCGAGGGAGATCTTTGCCGAGAAGGCTACGCCGATGGTTTTTTGACCTAGAGCTAAAGTAAGTACGGCGCCCGTGCAGCTGCTGTGTTCTCTTCCGTGTGACTACCAGCATACGTAGATGTTTTGCTTCATGATGTGGTCTGCAAAGGCACCTCTCTTTCGAACTTGATCAGCTGAGGCCCCAATCTGGTAGTATATGATGAGTATGCGAAAAAGCAGCCTCCAATTTGCAGGTCGCAGCATTGCTTCCTTCATTTCTTTTGACATGCCGGTGTCGTTGACGATGACGACTTGTTCGTCTATGGTCTCTTTTCTCAATTAATGTACTCCTTGTCAAGCTTCATGCACTAGCCAACGCAACCAAAAGTCCGAACTGATGGAAATGACTAGTACAATCTACTTATACACTTCAACACCTTCTCTCATGTGTGACGAGGAGAAGTCAGCACGAGCAACCGGAAGAAAGCGATGGCGCGCGAAACTCACGTATGACTCAAAAGGCCTATACATGGACACAGAAAGGTCAACAACAATTTTTAGGATAAATTGCGAAAGCCAGGACTCGAACTCGAGACCTTAAGCTCTGATACCATATCAAGCTACTTATACACTAATACACTTATACACTTCAACACTCCTATCTTTTAATCTTGTGATGATGATGACGATGGCAAGGCAAAAACAAAAAAAACAAAAAAAAAAAACCTAAGGCGGCAACGTACGCAAGTCGGGATCAATCCGGCTTGGATTAATTGGAACACAGGTCGGTATCGATCCGGCTTGGGATCAGTATTACAGGAGTTCTGGATAGCTTCCATCCGATCGAATCTTTAAATATATCTTCCCTAATACTAGTGTACTAGCTAGGACGGGCGGGCGTGCCCATCGAGTTGAGATCGATCATGGCGATGCAGCAGCCAGTCAAGACGTCGTCGGCGCACAAGTCCACTTTCGTCCGCGGCACGCACACCTTCGAGATCATCGGCTACGGCAAGCTCAAGGCGCTCGGCGTCCGCAACACCGTCAGGTCCGGCGACTTCAAGGCCGGCGGCCACACCTGGGCACTCGTCTGCTGCTTCGACGTCCTCCTCCCGGACACGAATCCTCCACACCGGTGCCAGCTCACCTCCATCTCACTCAAGCTCGTCTCCTCGACGAACCACAAGGACGTCATCGCAAAGGCCAGCCTGAGGATCGACGACCCGGCGCCGCCATCGTCGGGGAAGAAGGGTTGCGGTTGTCGGTGGCCGCCTGCCGTATGGGAGAGCGGCGTGGCCCACAGCTTCGCCGCCACCACCGCTGCTAGGTTTGAGTCTTACTCTGGCGACGACTCTGATGACACGAGATCGTGGAAGCTGTCTGTCCCCGACGCGTTCCGGGAGTCGCTCTATGTCAAGGACGACCGGCTCACCATCCACTGCACCGTCGACGTGCTCCTCCAGGAGAAGGTCCACATGGCGGCGACCAGGAATTGCTTCGTCTCCGTCGTGCCGCCGCCGACCATCCCCCGAGATCTCCGCAATCTTTTGTTTCTAGACGAGCCCGGGACAACGAAGTTGAATAAGCCGGATACACGCTTCAAGACAGACGTGACGTTTGTGGTGGAGCAAACCGAGATCCACGCTCACAGGCTCGTGCTAGCCATGCGGTCACCGGTGTTCGCTGCCGAGCTGTTTGGGGAGATGAAGGAGGGCGCGGCGTGTGCCCGGCCGGGTCACGGTCGATGACATGAGCGCCTCCACCTTCAAGGCCATGCTCTACTTCATCTACACCGATGAGCTCCCTGGTAATTTCCACAAGCCCAAACAAGACAATGATGTGACGACAACAACAACAACAACAAAAGGCCTCGTAACCATGGTGGGCGATTTACTCGTTGCTGCGGATCGGTACGATCTAGAGAGGTTGCGGCTCATGTGCGAGAAGATCCTCGCCGAGAACATGGACGCCGCGTCAGCGATGACAACCTTGATGTTGGTGCATGGACGGGACAGGTGCCGGCAGCTAGAGGCAGCGTGCATCGAGTACATGGCCTCGGATCCTAGCATGTACGCCGATGTGGTGTCATCAAAGGAGTACAAGGAGCTCAAGGAGAGGTGTGGCCCCTTTGTAACCGACGTACTGGAGAAAGTATGGAGGCGGGCGTTGACACGTGACTCCCCTCCTCCTCCTCCTCCTCCTCCTCCTCCTCCTCCTGCTGCTCCTCCTTCTTCCTCCTTGGAAGCAGCCGGCAGCCCACAAAAGAGCGCGTCCATGTTTAACTCATCGGCGGTGTTCAGCGGCTCGCATGAGTTCAGGATTCCTGACTTCAACATGATGCACAAGATTTTTGGCGTGAGCGAGCACATCGAATCTAGCCCTTTCCAGGTCGGCGGGCGCGAGTGGATCATATGCGTGTACCCATCAGGCCGGGTATGATGGGGAAGGGTTCATAGCCATGTCCCTCCAGACGCTGACTGCTCGTGGACCTACTACTAATACTGATGGTTGGGTGACGGCAACTTTTAAGATGGACGATCCTACTGGCAAGATGCCGCCAATAATCTGTTGGGCAGAGAACCTCAACGGTTCAGGCACATGCTTCCTAGTGAAAAAGTTCATGGACGTGGCATCTACACAGTTGTTCTACGTGAAATATATATGATGGCTCCCTCACCATACAATGCGACGTCAAGGTTAGCAAGGGGTACTCATATAGTACCAGAAGCCCTGCCGCCGCGGGATCAGCTACGATGACGGCGATCATTCCGCCGTCGTCCAACATTTCCTGTCATCTTGAGCGGCTGCTGCTGGTAAGCCATCCATGCTTCGACGTCAAGTTCCTAGTCCAAGACACTGCAGAGGTCTACGCACACGAGCTCGTGATCGCCGCGCGGTCACCAGTCTTGCACAGAGCGATAGCCTCGGCACCCGACAAAGACCACGTGCAGGTAGACGACATGGACGTCACGACTTTCAGAGCCATGCTCCACTTCATCTACGCCGACGAGCTGTCTCCGATGATGATGATGACGATGACGACGATGACGCCGGTAGGCAACCACCGCGCCGGAGACAACTTGGTGATGGCCCGAGACATGCTGATAGCGGCGGACAGGTTTGGTCTGGACAGGATGAAGGCCATGTGTGAGAACATGTTGTGCGAGCACGTCATGGCGAGCAACGTCGTAGCCACGCTAGAGCTGGCGGACAGCCGCGGCTTCCAAGGACTCAAGGATTTCTGCCTCGAGCATATCTCACAGCCACACGTTCTCAAGGAAGTGGCAGAGACACAAAGTCTCAAGGATCTCAAAACGACCTCTCCTGGGCTTTTAGTGGAGATCATAATCAAAATCTCCAAGCTGTCATGAATTGATTCGTAGTCGTAGAGGAGGCTCTCCTTTTCTAAAAAATAGCAAAAAAAAAAAAGGCTGACGACTGTGCACCAAACCCACCAATGTATTTACATTCTTTTTCTTGATTGGTCTGCGGTTTATTTTATGTTTCTTGACATAGTAAATTGTGGGTTTAAAGTTTTTTTCCCTGGTCAGTGACCACCAGAGTTCGCCACGACAGTGTTCCAACCGATATGCAGCCCAGGCCCATCCATGGCACAGGCCTCGTCTTCTCCGCGCTATGGGTCTCGCTCGCCTACCCTGGCCTCCTCTCGCACCTAGTGACCACCGCCCACCAACCTCCATCGTGCTGGAAAAAATAATTAGGATTTTACGAATTTACTAGGAATTATATACTCCTACTTCACGTAAGACCTGGATTGTTTTCCCGAGAGAGAAATTATCTTGCCTCGTGCATGATGCGCAGCTGGTTCCAAAAAGAATAAGAGCGTCTAAATCTAATTTTCAGTTACAACCTAGTTGTAATTTATAAAATTTATATTAATTCTTAGTTACAGCTAATTGCAACTTATTAAATTCTCGATTATACAACTCATGTGTAACCTCCACGAATCGTGAAGTATATCCAATAGCAAGAGAGACGACTCAGACTTAAATAAAAGTCAGGCAAAACCGAAAAAGAATACATAACACTATTACAGATCGGGCTATTAAGTCTCCCGTCTCATATGCATGATCCGTACAATTTCGACCGACTAGGGAATACTACACAAAGAATGCTTTCTAGAATAGTACTCCCTCCTTGCACTTTTCTAAGTCACGGAAGACGTTACGAAATATCTGAACTTTCAATTTTTGCCCCCGTTCGGAGAATCTCGCCCCGCTGCGCCATTCCTTTCGTCCCTGCGCCACGTCCCTCACCTCTCCTCCGATGCTGGCCACTCCCGCGCCCACGTCACCCTCTCCCTCTCCCTTGCCCGTGTCGTCGAAGTCGTCTACCTCGCCTGCGTCAACACCTCACTCTTCATCTTGCTTCTCCGTCGCTCGCGGAGCTATCACTTCCTGCGCCAGCGAGGGCGAGTTCAAGATGGGTTTTTTCTTCGGCGGCCAGATTTGCAGCGGACGTGCTATATCTGCTGCAGAAGTGTTGGATCTATCAAGCCAAGGACATTTAGGGTCTCCAATCGCGGTGGTTGCTGGTGGGGATTACCAAGATTGCATCCACGACAAGTTGTTGATGCCTCCACAAGCTCCTGCCAAGCGGAGGGACATAGCCCGGTCTAGAGCTCTTCGCCTCGCCACTACTAGGAAAACGGCTATAGGTAATCCACACTTCTGTGGCGCATTTGCTAGTGGTGCCCCACGGGTAAAATAGACGTGGCGCACTGCCCACAGGTGCCCTACGGCTAACTACCATAAGCGTGGCGCATATAGGGATGGTGCGCCATGCTATGTGTGGGCCAGGGCACAGGTGGCCGCAACACACATACCCGTAGCGCACTAGGTTAAGGTGCGCTACAGATGTGTTACTTAGCCGTAGCACATCTTGACCTAGTGCGCTACGGGCATGTGTGCTGAAGCCGCTGGGTCAGCTTAGCCGTAGGGCACTCTGCCCTATTGCCCTACGGCTAAGTGGCCTGCACCAACTTCACACCCCCTCCCGTGGATCGTCTTTTTAGGTTTTGCAAAAAATAAAAGAAAATGATAAACACTTCCAAAAATATAATCCTTTCATATTTAGGTAGGTAACGTGTTATAGTTTATAGGAAAATTAACAAACAATAATTTCGACTTTATCTAAAAAAAAGTCATGCCACGGTAAAATGGCCGTAACTTTTGCATACGATATCGAAAAAAGTCGTATAATATACCAAAATGACGAGAACAAGATTTCACATCCGCTCGCAACTACCTCTGGTCGTTTAGAGATTTTTTAGATTTTCAAAATTAGAAAAAAGTAAAAAGTTACGGTCAAAAGACCGTTTTTTCCTGCAGAAAAAAAAGAGGGCAACTTATCTGTAGCGCACCACCACCTAGTGCGCCACGGATAAGCTTGGGCGGGATTCAAATTTGAATCACCACCCCGCGGACCTACCCCTCCAATTTCCCTCCCCCTTTTTCTTCTCCCTTTTCCTTCTCCCTTTTCCTTCTCCTTCTCCTTCTCCTTCTCCTTCTCCTTCTCCTTCTCCTCCTTCCCATTCACCTATCTCTGGCCACCTTGCTCCAGCGTCCTTGCTTCGGCCTCTTCCTCTCCTTCAAGTGACAGCGGCACGACAACGGCCTTCTCCTCCTCCTCGCAGCGACGACGGGCGACGGTGGCCTCCTCCTCCTCCTCGCAGCGACGACCGGTGACGGCGGCCTCCTCCTCCTCCTCATAGCAACGACCGATGATGGCGGCCTCCTTCTCCTCACCTACCTTCCTTCCTCCCTCTCTTCTTCTCTTCCTCCCTCTCTTTGTACCTCCCCTTCGCAAGGACTACCACGGCCACGGCCTCCCGCACCTCCCTACGGTGGTAGGTCGTGGCCATGACCATGCTCCGGCGAGGCGACACGACGGCGGCGACAGGACCCGATTGCTTTTGCAATTCAAAACGAGGGTGTTTTTGCATTTTGTTTTTGTTTTTTGAAAAACACATCTGTAGCGCTCTCTGTACCCCTACCCGTGGCGCACCTGCTAGTGCGCTACGTCTATCCCCATATAACCGTAGCGCACTGCCTGGTGCGCTACGGGTAAGAGATAGCCGTAGCGCGAGGATAGTGGCGCACTGCTAGTGCACCACAGATGACCTTTTCAGGTGCGCCACGAACGGCCCTTTTCCTAGTAGTGCGCCCATGCGAGGCGGGGGAATCCCTCCCTTTCTTGCTGACGGGTCACTGGTTTAGGCGGACAAGATGTTGGATTATTAGGCATAATTTCCATGATTAATTCCAGAGTATAAATCATGACAAAAACAACTACTATCTCATGTAACTCGAACATACTAGATGTACTAAACAACATGATGATCAGAAACAAACAACAGCTTAACATGTACTCGCAAAACATGATGAATAACCAAACAGAAGCACGTAGCACGTACCGTTCGGTTGTCATAGTAAAAACTTTGGGGAAGACTGATCGAAACAGATGGCGACAAAGACGGCGGTAGGCAGCACCGCCTGACCTAGATGGAAGACGACCCGTGATGGAGAACTCGAGCAGTCGCGCGGAGCACTTCCCAAAAACCTTATTCGCCCTCTCCCGTATAGGATCAGAAGGGCGAGTGGTTCCGGAGACCTGCTCTCCCGTCCGCCGGTGCACGCCGGCAAGCGGGATGGAGTAGACTACGGTGACAGCGCAAGTAGAGAGGATGACAAAACCCTAGATTGGTTTTTCTGTGGTGTTGTGGCGGTAGCCGCGCAGGACTTTATATAGAGCGTCTCAGGAAACCCTAACGGAGGCGAACGTGGACCCACGATCTGGGAGCGACCCGAATAAACTAACCGTTTGACACGTCTGTCAATTTTCCTGAGAAACAAAATAAAGCTCGGCCCGGCGAGATTCCCGCAACCCGCAACCCGCGGCGCGTGCGCGCTTCGTGACGAGACGAGAGGAGCGTGCGTGCGAGCGGCGTCGTCGTCGGAGGAGGAGCGCGCGTGTGTATCTCTCTTATTGCCACTCACTTACAAAGTGGTGCAACACTCCACCTTATAAGGTGGTGCAACTCTCCTCCAACTTTCTATGTGGGACTAAACTTTAGCTCCCACTCCACTGCTATGTGAGCTGCCACAAACATGGGCCCAAACACATATGGGCTGCCACAAATTTGGGCTTTGAGATTTAGGGAAAATCTGAAATACACATGGGTCTAAATGGATTGGCCCCATTATTTCTAACAATCCCCCACCAGATCTCAAATGCCCATTTGAAGATTTGCCAATCCTTACTACTTGTTTATATACCAGTGTTTTAGCAGAGACTGTTAAGTTGAACTTCCGCCTAGAATCTTGAACTACGTCTATCAACAACTTGAACAATGGACGAACCTTGAATTGCAAGTTTGGTGCCAATAGATTTCGCTCAAAATCATAACTAGTACTTGGCTGTCAGTAGCCTACCCCGCGGGTTGGAGCATATGCGTCATACTCCCTGGTCTCTTCATGAGTTTACTAGAGATCACCCAAGTCTCATAGACCGTGACGTTTACAGTCGAGCTCATATAGGTGTGTTCTTTCAAGAATGCCCTGTAGGACGGCATCTTTGCTAATTAAAGCCAACAGAAACACATTAAGGCATGTTGCCAACCTGCCTTACATATTATGAGAGTTATGCATCTTCACATAGAGAGGGTTACAAAATAATCTCCTCAGTCAAACCACTAGCTTGTTCTTCCCAGGTCCTAATTCACGGGATCTCCGATCACATAGGTTGGGTTACCACTAGGTGTGACATCCATGGGTCTCAACCCCATCTCCCTCGATGCACTTTCTATCACATTTCGTGATAGTCCCTTTGTAAAGGATACGCCAGTTTTGTCTGTTTGAATATACGTAACAGTTATTACTCCGGAGTTTCTCAATTTCCTGATAGATTTCAAACGTCTTTTCAAGTGTCTTGATGACTTCGCGTTATCCTTAGAATTGTTCACTTTGACAATAATAGTTTGGTTGTCACAATTCAAAAGGATTGCCGGCACAGGTTCTCAACCACAGGCAAGTCCATCAAGAGCTCACGCGGTCATTCTGACTCAACAGTGGTTGTGTCTAAAGCAGTAAGTTCTGCTTCCATAGTTGACCTCGTCAATATGGTTTGTCTACGAGACCTCCATGACACTGCGCCACCTCCAAGGGTAAAAAAATACCCGCTCGTGGCGTAGAGTTCATCAACGTCAGAGATCCAATTCGAATCACTATATCCTTCAAGCACAGCAGGATTCCCTGAATAGTGAATCCCATAGCTCATTGTACCACATAGATAGCGCATGACCCTTTCAAGTGCATGCCAATGATCAATACCCGGGTTAGACATGAACCTACTCAACTTGCTCACAACAAAAGAGATATCGGTCTTATAGCGCTTGCTAAGTACATGAGAGAACCTGAAGGGTTTCGCGGCATAGTAAATCAAAATTTTCTATGGTTGCGAACAGAGGGAAGCCAAGATCTAATCTAGGAGATGCAAACAACAAGAGAGATTGGATTAGATCTTCATACCCTTGAAGATTCGCACAGTGAACGCTCATTTAACGCGTGGGTGATGTAGTCGTATTCGCTTCTCCTCCTCGCGATCCGATCCGATCTAGCACCACAAGTGGCGATGCCTCCGTGAGATGCACACGTGCAGCACCTCGACGTCTACTCCTTCCTTGGTCCAGCAAGTATGGTGGAGAGATGGGTTGGATCTACAACGCGACGGTGCGGTGCAATTGGTGGAGAATTTCTGCAGCAGGGCTTCGCCTACAAGCAGTCGGGAGGGAGAGAGGAGGGCAGCAGGGCGGCTAGGGTTGGAGGGGAAGGTGTGGGGGTTGGTGCGCCCCCAGCCCTCTATATATAGAGGGGTGGGCGCAGCCCTAACCCTCCCTGCCCCAAGCCGGGCGGCCAAGGAGGAGGAGTGGGGGCAAGGAAACCCCCTTCTAGAAGCTCCATCTAGGGTTTTACCCTAGCTGGCGGTTGGGCCCTATGGGGCCTTGTGCCCTGGCCCAATGCGCCAGGGCACTCTCATAGGCCCATGCCCCTCCCGGAAGGTGGGGCCACGTTGGTCCCCTTCCGAAGGTTCTAGAAGCTTCCAGATAATACCGATTAACCGAACAATTCAACTCCAAAAACTGCACGCCTTATATGAATCTTATTCTCCGGACCATTCCGGATCCTTCGTGATGTCCGGATCCCATCCGAGACTCAACAAAACTCATAAACCAATCATCCAATCTATCCTAGGCCGAGACACGTTATGTGTGACCGCTGGTTCGAGAATATGTGGACATGATCTTCTATCAATAATCAACGGGGTCTGGAAACCCATATTGACTCCCACACATTCATCGATGATCATATCGGATGAACCACGATGCCAGGATTCAATCAATCCCATATATATATTCCCTTCGTCTCGCGATATTTTACTTGCCCGAGATTCGATCGCTTGCACCGCCATACCTAGTTCAATCTCGCTCACGTTAAGTACTTTACTCGTCCGTAATCCGATATCACTTTGTGATTAACTCCTTAACCACATGCTTGCAAGCGGTGTTGATATCGACACCGAGTGGGCCCAAGTATATCTCTCCTACTTGGGAGGGACAATCCCATCTCGATACATACAACCCAATGTACTTTCCGATCACCGAGAGACACCTTTATGATCACCCTCTCATAGGATGACGCTTGATGACCTCAAAGCTTTCTTCCGATACTGTGGAGTTGTATTATCTCATGGTCTAAGGAATACAATATTTGACATAAGAAAAGCTTCGCAAAGATGAACACGATGACACGATCTAATTGCTTTGCTTAGTTTGTCTCATCCATCATATCATTCTCCCAATGATATGATCTCATTATCAATTGACAACTCATGTCTATGGTTAGGAAACCTTAACCATCATTAATCAATGAGCTAGTCCATAGAGGCGCATTAGGGACACGGTGTTGTTCACAAACCACACAAGTATTAAAGTTTCCGCTAATACAATTCTAGCATGGAATATAAACATTATCATGAACAAGAATTATAATAATAACATCTTTATTATTGCCTCTAGGGCATAATTCCAACAGTCTCCCACTTGCACTAGAGTCAACTAATCTAGATTACATTTGGCAACAATCGACACCCATGGCAATCGAGGTGCTGATCATGTTTTGCACGTGGAAGAGGTTTAGTCAATGGATCTGCGACATTCAGATCTGTATGTACTTTGTTAATCTTCAGATCTCCATCGCTATATAATCTCGGATTATATGAAACTTATGTTGATATGCTTGGTCTTTGGATGATATCTTGGTTCCTTAGCAAGTGCTATGGCGCCAAGGTTGTCACACAATATCTCCAAAGGGTCCAATACACTTGAAGCACGCCAAGCTCATGATGAAGTTTCGATCCAAACTCCTTCACTTGACGCTCGCAGCAGCCATGTATTCCGCTTCTACTATAGATCCCGCGATCACGCTTTGCTTGCAGCTTCTCCACTCATAGCTCCTCCATTCAAAATATAAACGTATCCCGTCTCGAGATTTAGAATCATCCTTGTCGGTGTCAAAACTAGCGCCGACGTAACCTTTTACGATGAGTGTTCATCACCCCCATAGACTAAGAACATTTCTTTAGTCCTATTTAGGTACTTTAGGATGTTCTTCACGGCCGTCCAAAGGTTCCACTCGGATCACTTTGATATCTGCCGTCAAACTAAGAGCATTGGACACATCCGTCTAGTACACAAAGATGGCATACATGATGGAACCTATGGCCTAGGCATAAGGCAC
The DNA here is from genome assembly GCA_023614405.1 of Avena insularis. Classification (NCBI taxonomy): domain Eukaryota; kingdom Viridiplantae; phylum Streptophyta; class Magnoliopsida; order Poales; family Poaceae; genus Avena; species Avena insularis. The sequence goes on along the minus strand of CM042685.1, from coordinate 459,834,351 downwards.
TTTGCTCATAGCTTCCCTATCATTTATCAGAATGGACACCGAGCCTTGCTCAATATCTTACCGACAACATAGGCACCTAACCTTTCTTTGCCTTATCCATTCGAACCTTTTCGAACTTTGTCTAGGTATGTACCGCTTAAAGCTATCAGCGCCTTTGTCTATATCTATAGATCTTGATGCCCAATATATAAGCAGCTTCACCTAGGTCTTTCATTGAAAAACACTTGTTCAAATAACTCTTCACATCGTTAAGCATGTTAATGTCATTTCCAATAATCAATATGTCATCCACATATAGTACCGTAAATGTCACCGAGCTCCCACTCACTTTCTTGTAGATACAAGCTTCAGCAATTTGGAACAAATCCAAAGCTCTTGATCACTTGATCAAAACGAGGTTCCAACTCCGAGATGCTTGCTTCATCCATAAATGGAACGCTCAAGCTTGCATACTTTATTAGCATCCTTAGGATCGATAAAACCTTCGGGTTGCATCATATACAACTCTTCATCAATGTTGCCATTGAGGAACGCAATCTTGACATCCATCTCGCCATATTTCATAATCATGAAACACATCAATTGCTAATAAAATCCGAATGGACTTAAACATCGCTACGGGAGAGAAAGTCTCATCGTAGTCAACACCTTGAACTTGTCGAAAACCTTTCGCGACAAGCCGTGCCTTATAGACGGTAACATTACCATCCGCGTCCATTTTCTTCTTGAAAATCCATTTGCACTCAACGGCCTTTCGGCCGCTAGGAGGGTCCACCAAAGTCCATACTTGGTTTTCGCCATGGATCCCAATGGATTTCATGGCCTCTAGCCATTTCTCGTAGTCCGGCTCATCATCGCTTCCTCATAGTTCGCAGGCTCACCGTCATCTACTAACAAGACAGCTTAAGACAGGGTTGCTGCATTACCACTCAGAGGGGCACGCGACCTTGTCGACTGCGACGCTCAAGAGCAAAGATCGTCCAAGCTTCATGATCCTTATCATTAGCTTCCTCTATTATTGGTGCAGCGCATCGAACAATTTCAGGTGCTGCGCTACTCTCCAATTCAAGAGAAGGTTCAATAACCTCGCCTAGCTCTACTTTCCTCCCACTCACTTCTTTCGAGAGAAACTCCTTCTCAAGAAAGGAACCGTTTTGTGACAAACACTTTGCCTTCGGTTCGGATAGAAGGTATACCCAATAGTTTCCTTAGGGTATCCTATGAAGACGCATTTCTCCGCTTTGGGTTCGAGCTTGTCCGACATCAACTTCTTGACGTAAGCTTCGCATCCCCAAACTTTAAGAAACGACAACTTAGGTTTAGCACCAAACCACAGTTCATACGGTGTCGTCTCAACGGATTTAGATGGTGCCCTATTTAAAGTGAATGCAGCGGTTTCTAATGCATAACCCCAAAATGATAACGGCAAATCGGTAAGAGACATCATTGATCGGACCATATCTAATAGAGTTCGATTCCGGCGTTCAGACACACCATTGCGCTATGGTGTTCCGGGTGGCGTGAGTTGCGAAACAATTCCGCTTGCTTTAAGATGCGTGAGAAAATCATAACTCAAATACTCGCCCCCACGATCGGATCGTAGAAACTTGATCTTTCTGTTACGATGGTTCTCCACTTCATTCTGAAATTCCTTGAACTTTTCAAATGTTTCAGATTTATGTTTCATTAAATAGATATACCCATATCTACTTAAGTCATCGGTAAAAGTGAGAAAATAGCGATATCCACCAAGGCCGTCAAAAAACACTCATCGGTCCGCATACATCGGTATGTATGATTTCCAACAAGTCCGTTGCTCGCTCCATCATACCGGAGAACAGTGTTTTGATCATCTTGCCCATGAGGCATGGTTCGCATGTGTCAAATAATTCAAAATCAAGAGACTCCAAAAGTCCATCAGAATGGATTTTCTTCATGCGCTTTACACCAATCTGACCTAGACGACAGTGCCACAAATAAGTAGTATTATCACTATCTACTTTGCATCTCTTAGCCTCAATGTTATGGATGTATGTTTCATCCCTTTCGAGATTTAGAAGAAATAAACCATTCACAAGAGGTGCATGACCATAAAAGATGTTACTCATATAAATAGAACAACCATTATTCTCCGATTTAAATGAATAACCGTCTTGCAATAAACACGATCCAGAAATAATGTTCATGCTCAACGCAGGCACATAATAACATTTATTAAGGTTTAAAACTAATCTCAAGGTAAAACTAAGGAGAGCGTGCCGACGGCCATCACATCAACTCTTGATCCGCTGCAACGCCATCGTCACCTCATCCTCGCAGTCAGCCGTTTATTCCGTAGCTCCTGCTTCGAAGTTACAAATATTAGCAATCGAACCAAAGATCAAATACCTGTGCACTACAACGAGGGCTAGTAAGGAAAACATCAATAACATGTATATCAAATATACCTTTGATGGTGCCAGCCTTCTTGTCCGCTAAGTACTTGGACGATTGCTTCCAAAGTGACCCTTGTCCTTGCAATAGAAGCACTCACCGTCCGCTTAGGGCCATACTTGAGCTTCTTCTCTAGGGCAACGCTTGCCGCCGCTTTCTTGAAGGGCTTATTTGCACCCTTACCTTTCTTAAAGGAGGGCTTGTTGACCATCAACACACGATTATCCTTCTTGATGTCCACCTCCGCAGCCTTCACTTATGTAAGAGCTCGTGATCGATCAAGGAACCAATCTGATTATGAGTCACTACAAAACTTTTTAGCCGGGAGGAGTGATTGCAGAACCCCGTCACAATCTTGAGCTCCTCTGGAATCTTGCATTCAGCTTGCTCAAGCTGAGTGTAGCCGACATCTTAATGGTGTGCTCACTAACGGAACTCCCTTCCTCCATCTTGCGCTTAAAGAACTTCTCGTAGATCTCATATCTCTCGAACGGCCCGAGTCTGAAACATAGTTTTCAGCTCCTCGAGAATCTCAAAGGGCCCGGGATAGTCTTCAAAACGATTTTGAAGGTCCGATTCCATAGCAAACAACATGGTGCTCTTAATCACACCATAATCATCTTTGCGCGACTGATAAACAACTTTCTCATCAGCCGGCGCAGTTGCAGCAGGGGCGTCACCTAACGCTTTCTCAAGGACATAGTCCTTTTGACCGCCAGAGAGAATGATTCTCAGATTGCGGAACCAATTGGTGAACTTAGACCCATTGTTCTTAAGCTTTTCTTTCTCAGCAAAAACGTTGAAGTTGAAGTTGGACTTAGCCATGTGATCTACAATATTTGCAAGTACAAATTAGACTATGTTCATGATAACTAGTTCAACTTTTAATCAAATTACTAGATAAACTCCCACTAAATTCAACATCCCTCAAGTTGTTTAGTGAACATGATCCAAATTCACCACACCTAATCCGATCTTCACGAGAAGAGATGTGGTTTCAATGGTGGACAACGAAGTGTCAATCATATCATGCATATGACTCATGCTTAACCTTTCGGTTCATGTGTTCCGAGGCCATGTTTGTACATGCTAGGCTTGTCAAGTTAGACCCAAGTATTTCCGTGTGTGCAAAACTGGCTTGCACCCGTTGTATGTGAACGTAGAGTCTATAGCACCCGATCATCACGTGATGCTTGGACACCATTTAACTTTCGCACCGGTGCATACATGGGGAGAACACAGTTTTATCTTGATCTTTAAGTGAGGAATCATCTTATAATGCTACCGTCGCGATCTAAGCATAATAAGATACATAAAAGGATAAACATCACATGCATATAACTTTATGTGACATGGTATAGCCAATCTTCGCGCAATGATCTCCATCTTGTGCGTGCCGGCATGATCTCCATCACTCCACCATGATTGCCTCCACCATGAATATCAACTACAACTATTGCTAACTACTTAGCGATAAAGTAAAGCTATTACATGGCGTATAAGAAGTTGACTCGCAGGTCATACACAATTATAAAGACAACCATATGGCTCCTGCCGGTTGTGTACTCGTCGACATGCAAGTCGTGAAACATTACAAAACATGATCATCGCATACATTATACACATCACATCTTGGGCCATACCATATCACAGAAAACACTCCCTGCAAAAACAAGTTAGACGCCTCTACTTTGTTGTTGCATGTTTTGTAGGGTTTCGTAGCATGGAAAACAAAAAATTTCTACCGCATACAAACAAACAAGCCAAGATCTATCTACTAGATTGTAGCAACGAGTCGATAGAATAACTCACCCTCGAAGATTCCAAAGTGTTTAACGAGAGCGGATTCTCGTGGGTGATGTAGTCGTCTCTTTTCCGATCTCAAGATCACAGACGATCCTTCCCAAGGCTGCGTTCAAGCAGCGCTCAATGGTCACACGCCTGATCGACGAAGACCTTCCTCTCCCTTGTTCCAAAGCAGGCAGCGGAGGTTGTAGCACTCTCCTCGCGATTCCGGCAAAGACAACGGCGTGGTACCTAAGTAGAGGGAGATCTCAGGCTTCGCTTAAGCCGAGCGAGTATGGTGGAGTATGAGAGAGTCCTCGACGATCTAGGGTTTAGACACGCCGAGGAAGAGGTGCTAGGGCGGGGGCTAGGGCTTGGAGGTGCCCAAGTCGGCGGCAAGGAGATCCCTAGGCGGGCGGGAGGAGGGCGGGCTAGGGTTAGGTTTTCGGGGAAAGGAACTTGTGTGTCTCTAGGAGGAGCCCTGCCTCCTTATATAGGTGGAGGGGCGGACGGGAGGGAGAGGAGTCCCTCCCCAACTCGCTTGGGTGGTGCGGCTTGGGGAGGGGACTCCTCAACTCATTCCTTCCTCCTCTTTTCCTCTTTCTAAATTTAGCCGTTTGACTTTTCAAACTAGCTATTTGACTTTTCAAACTAGGATTTGCATTAATCCTTTATTTGGAACAGCGATGACACTTAGTACATGATGCAATCATACCAAATTGATACAACACATTCATGTACCCTTCCCCTCCGGAGTGCCGGACATTCCGGAACATTCTAGAACATTCCCGAAAACACTGAACCATTCCCCAACTCCAAACGGGACTTTCCTTATATGAATCTTATTCTCCGACCATTCCGGATCTCCTCGTGATATCCCGGATCCCATCCGAGACTCAACAACATTCGGTCTCTTTCTCATCATTCCATAACTACTCAAACAACGTCAATCCTTAAGTGTGTCTCCTACGGTTCGTGAATTATGCGACATGATCGAGACACTTCTCCTAACAATAACCAATAGAGGAATCTGAAAATTCATATTCTACATATTTCTACGATTACTTTGCGATCGAATGAACCACTTACGCATTTATATCAATTTCCCTTTGTCTCACGATAGTTTACTTATCCGAGGTTATGATCGCTTGGTATCTCCGCATACCTAGTTCAACCTGCTACCGATAAGTACTCTTTTCTCGTTCCGTGATATGTGATCCCTTGTGAGCTACCACATGCTTGCAAGCTAATTGGATGACATTTCACCGAGAGGGCCCAGTCTATCTATCCGTCATATGGATGGACAAATCCCACTTGATCCATGTGTCTCAACCAATACTTTCCAACACTCAATGCCACCTTTATAGCCACCCGCCACGGTGTGGTGTTTGATGTCATCAAAGCATCCATCCGGTAAAGGTGATATGCATGATCTCATGGTCGAAGGAATTAGATTACTATGTATCAGAAAGCATATAGCAATTGAACTATTAAAATGACTTGATCTTTTATGCTACGCTTATCTATAGGAGTATGTCCATCATATCATTCTCCTAACGATATGATCTTGTTGTTAATAACATCTCAATGTTCATGATAGGGAAACCACAATCATCTATTAACCAACAAGCTAGTATTATATAGAGGCTTTACTAGGGACTTCAAATTAAGTTTACAAATCACACAAGTATTAATGTTTCCTTGTTAATACTATTATAGCATGAATGTAAACATTTATCATAAACACAAAGATATAATAATAACTTCTTTTATTATTGCCTCTAGGGCATATCTCCAACATGTTTTACGTGGCTTATGGGAGTAGCAAGCTAAGAACGATTCTTACCTACGGAAAGCCACAATGGTGATATTATGGTTGCCAAACTCCGGTGTTAAACCCATGACAACTATAGTGAGAGAAACGGGCATCCACCAGCCGCATGTGTGGAACAAGCCACACGTTAAGTGCGGAGCCGGTCTCGCGAACGACGTCGCGTAAGGTTGGCCTGGACCGCTTCAATCTCACTATCCCGCGTCATAAGAAGAACACAAACAAGAGGCTTGCAATAGAAAACATCAACGCCCGCAACAACCATGTTGCGTTCTACTCGTGAAACACATCTACGGATAGATCTAGCTCTGATACCACTGAAGGGTTTCACGGCATAGTAAATCAAAATTTTCTACGGTTGCGAACAGAGGGAAGCCAAGATCTAATCTAGGAGATGCAAACAACGAGAGAGATTGTATTAGATCTTCATACCCTTGAAGATTCAAGAACGCTCGCGTTAAATCGGGCGTGGGTGATGTAGTCGTACTCGCTTCTCCTCCTCGTGATCCGATCAGATCTAGCACCACAAGTGACGATGCCTTCGTGAGATGCACACGTGCAGAACCTCGACGTCTCCTCCTTCCTTGGTCCAGCAAGTATGGTGGATAGATGGGTTGGATCTACAACGCGACGGCGTGGTGCAATTGGTGGAGAATTTCTGCAGCAGGGCTTCGCCTACAAGCAGTCGGGAGGGAGAGAGGAGGGCAGCAGGGCGGCTAGGGTTGGAGGGGAAGGTGTGGTGGGTTGGTGCGCCCCCATCCCTCTATATATAGAGGGTGGGCGCAGCCCTAACCCCTTCCCAAGCCCTAGGCCGGCGGCCAAAGGAGGAGGAGTAGGGGGCAAGGAAACCCCCCCCTTCTAGAAGCTCTATCTAGGGTTTTACCCTAGCTGGCCGGTTGGGCCCTATGGGGCCTTGTGCCCCTGGCCCAATGCGGCCAGGGCACTCCCTCATAGGCCCATGCCCCCTCCCGGAAGGTGGGGCCACGTTGGTCCCCTTCCGGAAGGTTCTAGAAGCTTCCGGTACAATACCGATTAACCCGGAACAATTCCGAACTCCAAAAACTGCACTGCCTTATATGAATCTTATTCTACGGACCATTCCGGATCCTCTCGTGATGTCCCGGATCCCATCCAAGACTCCGAACAAAAACTCATAAACCAATCATCCAATCTATCCTAGCGTCGAGACACGTTAAGTGTGTGACCCTGCGGGTTCGAGAATATGCGGACATGATCTTCTATCAATAATCAACAGGGTCTGAAACCCATATTGACTCTACACATTCATCTATGATCATATCGGATGAACCACGATGCCAGGATTCAATCAATCCCATATATATATTCCCTTCGCCTCGCGATATTTTACTTGCGAGATTCGATCGTCGGTACCGTCATACCTAGTTCAATCTCGCTCACGGCAAGTACTTTACTCGTTCCGTAATCCGATATCACTTTGTGATTAACTCTTAACCACATGCTTGCAAGCGGTGTTGATATCGATTAAGTGGGCAAGTATATCTCTCCGACTTGGGAGGGACAAATCCCATCTCGATACATACAACCCAATGTACTTTCCGATCACCGAGAGACACCTTTATGATCACCCTCTCATAGGATGACGTTTGATGACCTCAAAGCTTTCTTCCGATACCAGGGAGTTGTATTATCTCATGGTCTAAGGAATACAATATTTGACATAAGAAAAGCTTCGCAAAGATGAACACGATGACACGATCTAATTGCTTCGCTTAGTTTGGGTCTGTCCATCATATCATTCTCCCAATGATATGATCTCATTATCAATTGACAACTCATGTCTATGGTTAGGAAACCTTAACCATCATTAATCAATGAGCTAGTCCATAGAGGCGTACTAGGGACACGGTGTTGTTCACAAACCACACAAGTATTAAAGTTTCCGCTTAATACAATTCTAGCATGGAATATAAACATTATCATGAACAAGAATTATAATAATAACATCTTTATTATTGCCTCTAGGGCATAATTCCAACAGAACCAACAACTTGTGAATATTTCAGCTGATCTGTTGGTTCCTTCTTATGCTTTCGTAATGTCAAACTGGGATCATAAGGTGTTGGAGAAGTCTTGCCATCATTAAAGACAAATCGGCTCAAGACCTTCTTAACATAATGAGATTGCGTTAAAGTAATCCCATTCTCGTTCTTAATAAGCTTGATGTTCAGAATCACATCAGCCTCTCCCAGATCTTTCATATCAAAACTCTTGGACAAGAAAGACTTGACTTCATTTATCACTTTCATGTTTGTACCAAAGATCAGAATGTCATCCACGTACAAACATAATATAACACTATCGCCCCCACCATGGCGATAGTAAACACACCTATCAGCCTCGTTAATGACAAAGCCAGCAGAAAGTAGAGTTTTGTCAAACTTCTTATGCCATTGCTTAGGTGCTTGTTTTAGGCCATATAAAGATTTTAATAACTTACACACATTTGTTTCTTCACCTTTTACCACAAACCCATCCGGCTGATCCATATAGATATCCTCTTCCAACTCTCCATTAAAGAAAGCTGTCTTCACGTCCATTTGATGAACGAGAAGACCATAAGAGGCAGCCAGGGATAGTAGTACTCGAATGGTGGCCAGTCTAGCGACAGGTGAATAGGTGTCAAAGTAATCTTCGCCTTCTTTCTGTGTGTAGCCCTTAGCTACAAGACGCGCCTTGTACTTCTCAATAGTACCATCAGGCCTTAGCTTCTTCTTAAACACCCACTTACATCCCACATGTTTACAACCATAGGGTCGTTCTGATAATTCCCAAGTTCCATTAGAAAGAATCGAGTCCATCTCATTTTGGACAGCTTCTTTCCAATCATCTGCATCAGGGTATGCATATGCCTCAGTAATGGATCTAGGAGTATCATCCACAAGGTACACGATGAAATCATTACCAAAGGATTTTCCAATCCTCTCTCTCTTACTCCTCGTGAGAGGTTCATCGTCATCCTTCTCAAGGAATTCCTCATGTGGTTGTTCAGAATTCTTAATAGATGCACTAGATTCAGGAAGTATTTCAGAAGAAATCCTACCAATGCTATACATATCTTTCATAGGAAAAATATTCTCAAAGAATGTTGCATCACGAGATTCCATTATAGTATCAACATGCATATCAGGTACCTCAGATTTAACCACTAGAAATCTATAGCCTACACTTCGTGGAGCATATCCTAGAAAGATACAATCCACTGTCTTGGGTCCGAGATTGCGTTTCTTGGGAATCGGTATCTTGACCTTCGCCAAACACCCCCAAGTGCGCAGATACGAAAGTGATGGTTTTCTCCCAACCCACTCCTCATAAGGGGTCTTTTCTTTATTCTTGTTTGGAACTCTATTCAGGACATGACATGAAGTCAACAAAGCCTCCCCCCACCATGCCTTTGATAAACCAGCAGTGGCTAACATGGAATTCACCAAGTCAGTAAGCGTGTGGTTTTTCCTCTCTGCAACCCCATTTGATTGGGGCGAGTAGGGAGGCGTCCTCTCATGAACAATTCCGTGTTCCTGACAGAATTCGTCAAATATTTTGGGAAAATACTCACCACCACGATCCGACCTAAGACGCTTGATCTTTCTCTCTAGTTGATTTTCAACTTCAGCCTTATAGATTTTAAAGTAGTCTAAAGCCTCATTTTTAGTTTGCAACAAGTAGACATAGCAGAATTTAGTAGCATCATCTATCAATGTCATGAAATATCTCTTTTCACCTTTTGTCAACACACCATTCATCTCGCATAGATCAGAATGTATGAGTTCTAGAGGTGCCAAGTTTCTCTCCTCGGCAACCTTGTGAGGCTTTCGAGGTTGCTTTGATTGCACACAACTATGGCACTTAGAACCTTTGGCAATAGTGAAATTTGGAATTAAACTCATACTGGACATCCGAGACATCAAACCGAAATTAATGTGACATAAACGAGAATGCCAAACACTGGTATCATCATTAACACCACCACATATATGATTCACGGATTTATTACAAAACTCTGAAAGTGAAAACCGGAACAAGCCTCCGAACTCATAACCTTTACCAATAAATTGTCCATGTTTCGAAACAACGACTTTATTAGACTCTAAGACAACCTTAAACACATCTCTGCATAGAAGGGAGCCACTAACGAGATTCTTGTTCATAGTAGGGACATGCTGCACGTTCCTCAGCTGCACGATCTTTTCGGAAGTAAACTTCAGATCCACCGTGCCAACACCACGAACAGAAGCATGTGATCCATTCCCCATTAGGACGGATGAATCCCGAGCGACCTGATAATAAGTGAACATAGAGATGTCAGCACACACATGAACATTAGCACCAGTATCAAGCCACCAACATGGTGATTGAAATACTGAAAGAACAGTAAATAAATTACCATACCCATCAGTATTGCTAGCGGTCACGACGTTGACAGTCTTGGCCTTTTTCCTCTCATGGGTTCAAGGCTCGACAGTCCTTGGAAAAGTGGCCGGGCTCTCCACAAGTGTAACAAGACAGCTCACTCTTGTCCCTGTTCGTCTTCTTCTTCTTGAAGGTTGTAGTCTTTACAGGCTTGTTAAAGGAGGGTTTGAAGTTCCCTTTGTTCTTGCCTACAGATTTGCCTTTTTGCACAAAGTTGGCAGTAGCATGACTCTCTCCTTTCTCAGTAGTGTCCTTAGCCCGAGCCTTCTCCTCAACATCAAGGGACGCTATCAGATTTTCAACTGATATCTCATGTCTCTTGTGTTTGAGAGTTGTGGCAAAGTTCCTCCATGAAGGGGGGCAACTTAGCAATAATGCAACCCTCCACAAACTTGTCGGGTAAGGTACACTTAAGGAGTTCGAACTCTTTGGCAATGCACTGTATCTCATGAGCTTGTTGAACCACAGGAAGGTCCTTTGTCATCTTAAAATCATGAAAGCTCTCCATGATATACAGTTCACTGCCAGCATCTGCAGCATCAAACTTTGCATCCAGTGCGTCCCAGAGCTCCTTCCCGCCAACAACTCGACTCGTTTACAGAACGAGCTCATATTTAAAACTCGGCTCGACTCGGTAAACTCACGAGTAACTCGCGAGCAGCTCGTTTAGATTGTTATAAGTTATGAATATGAACACATATAAGAAAAACTAGTAATTATTCTACTAATTTGAAACTAGAACAATAATAATACTTTCATAATAACACGAAGGAAGATCAATAAAGAATATAGTAGCTCTACACCATTACATGTTCAAGGAACATCCATAGTATGTCACTTATCTATGATAATTTTCAAACTCTATATTTGCACGAGTTTAACGAGCTAAATGAATAGCTCGCGAGTAGCTCATTTAGTTTGGGTGAACAAACAAGATTAAATTAAAAACTTGGCTCGACTCGTTAGACACCGAGTTGTCGAGTCGAGTTGTGTCACGAGTTACTCATTTAGCTTGCGAGTTTCAAGTTATAATTCCAGCCCTAGGTGCAGACCCGCCCCTGATTACAACGCACGCGTGTACGGTTACTAGTTGATTTAAGGATTATTATTTATTTAGGTTTCTATTTTCTTTTAATTCATTAAATAGTAGTGTTTTAATTGTTTAAATAGATTAGGCTTTTGTATTTCCAAAAATTCAAAGAATATTATTTCGCTAACCCTTTACACTCTGCAAAGAACGGCAACAGAAAGAAAAAAAGGAACCGCAAAACTGGTAGTGATTGCATCAACTGCGCGCCCTTGTCTCTTGCAACAACATCTTATCTTGTCTTGTCCCTCAAAATTTTTTTATCTTGTAACGATGTGGATGGCAATGCACAAACCAAGGCGGCAACGGATTAATTGGAATCCAAACAAGCCAGTGATCGATACGGCTTGGAAGTCGTGATCAATCGAGTCTTTACATATGGATACATCGTCCCCCATCGAGTTAATTGCGGTGGATCGATCCTGGCGATGATGCAGCCGCCAGTCAAGACGTCGTCGGCGCACAGGTCCAAGTTCCTCGGCCGGGGCACGCACACCTTCGACATCATCGGCTACGGCAAGCTCAAGGCGCGCTCGGCGTCCGCAGCACCGTCCGGTCCGGCGACTTCGAGGCCGGCGGCAGCACATGGATTCCTCACCGTGCACTGCGACATTACCGTCAGCAAGGAGTGCGCATACGCCACTAGCGTCGCCACCGCTGTGGGAGCCATGACGGCGATCGTTCCGCCGTCGTCCAACATTGCCTGCCATCTAGAGCGGCTGCTAGCAACCCAGAAATGCTTCGACGTCAAGTTCCAAGTCCATGATAGCCAGATATGCGCGCACGAGCTCGTAATCGCCGCGCGGTCGCCGGCCTTGCACACAACAGTATCCTCTCCTCTGCGCCCGACAAAGATCACGTGAGGATCGACGACATGGACATACCCACTTTCGAAGCCATGCTCCACTTCATCTACGCTGACGAGCTTTCCCCGATGTCGATGTTGGGAAGGGGCGGCGACCCCGCCAAAGACGCCACGGCGATGGCCCGAGACTTGCTAGTGGCGGCTGACCGGTTCGGTCTGGACAGGATGAAGGCCATGTGCGAGAACATGTTGTGCGAGCAGGTCACAGCGGAGAGCGTTGTGGCCACGCTAGAGCTAGCGGACCGCCACAATTTCCAAGGGCTCAAGGATTTCTTCCTTGACCACATCTCGCAGCCACACGTGCTCAAGGAAGCCGTGGAGACGAAAAGTTTCAAGGATCTCAAGATGACATCTCCCTGACTTTTAGAGGAGATCATACTCAAAATCTCATCAATCGATTCGTAGAGTAGGCTCAAGGATCAAACCCACCAATGTCTTTCACATTCGGAGTAGTATATTTATTATTGAATGAAGGGTGTGTCTAGGCAGCAATCGGTGGCTGGTTAGTCAAAACCAGCCACCGACCGGTTAGGAAAGACTCTCCTCTAGCCCACCGACACCTCCCAAAGCACGCGCTTCCCTAGCGACAGCTCCTGCACCAAAGCCGCATGCCTAACCACTCCTACCCCACGTGACGCTCTCATCCTCCCCTGTGTCTTCTTCCTCTCCAATACAGCTTTCCTTCGTCGTGCAGATTTCCATTAGAACTTCAATTCTTCAAATTTTCACGAACCAAATGGATTAGCTCCAGAGGAATCAAAAGAAGGTAATAAAAATCTCACAAGATCCCTTTGACAGAAACACCGTTTGCAGCAATATATAATGCAACTTAAACTTGATCTGGGAACAACAATTGGGTTTATACTCCACGAAACAACAAACAACTTGACACGAAACAACAAACAACTTAACTACAAGTAGCATACAACTAAACACTAGAGATAGACAATTCTCTAGGAATACTACAGTTGGTACTCCATACCCCCCCCCCCCCACACACACACAAATAGTCGAGATAAATAACCAGATCAACAACTAGTAGACAATGAAGCCAATGTAAAAAACGGAGCCATTGTTTTGCAGTCAACCTTCCGTCGTGCTCGGGGAGGATTTACTGTTGTAGCAGGTGTATTTTGGCGTATCCATAGTATCTACAGGTGCACCTACATTACTCTTAGGTGCAACCATGCTAGCATTTGATGTAGCAGACTGATGTCCCCTATCTGCAACAGTTGGTTGTTGATTAATAAAAGGAAACATCAAGGAAAAATGCATTACTGTGGAGGTAAAACATGTCATGAACTCCAAAACAATGTGTACCCTCCGTGTCACATGCCTGCTGATCCACTTGTAACTGAGCTGAAGGATGACTCCCTCCACATACTTCAGGTTCTGGTAAGCTCATGTTGCGCTTGCGTATATCGAGCGTGAGTGTTTGAATGCAAAACCTAAAATTGGAAAGTAACAATTTGTGTGCATGTTACAAACTAGGTTGAGTATGCCCTTAAAAGCAAGAGGATAGTGAAGCAAAAGAAACACCCCCTACAGGATGAGGCAATCATCGGATAAAACCCAACTTGGTTGCATAGATTTAAAAAAAACTAACCAAAAATCACCATACATCTCGACATGATCCCTGCTGCAATTTAGGTGTACAGTAAATACAATTAGATGAAAAATCATGTACCCAACTTAGTTGCATGGATTTAAGAAAAAGCAACTAAATAAAAATCATCATATAACTCTTCATGATCCCTGCTATAACTAAGGGGTAAAATAAATATAAATAGATGGAAAATCATGTACCCAAACCTAGTCATAGGGATTTAAAAAACAAGTAATCAGAAATCACTATGCAACTCTACACTGTCCCTAATGCAACTTAGGCTAGATTAAAATACAACTAGATAGAAAATCATGCATCCAAAACTTGGTTTCAGGGATTAAAAAAGGCAACTAATCAAACACCATCTTACAACTCTACTTGATCTTTGCTACGACTTAGGGTTGCAGTAAATACATCTGGATGGAAAACATGTACCACATTGAGTTGCCAGGGTTAGAAAAGCAACTAATCGGACACCACCAATTAATTTTGCATGATCTAATCTACAACTCAATTGGTAATGGCTGCAACTAGACTTAACGTACAACAAAATGCATGATGATTTGAGCACACGATAGCTAGAACCCCTACTGGTCAATCTTTTTGATGGTTTGGTAAAAAACAAAAAAAGTGAGGAAAATAACACTAAAATGATAAGTCGACACACCACATGTTGTGCCTTATACTTGGTGGGGCAGCAGAAGGTCTAGCAGCAGCTGCACTAGTTGCAGGTACAACTGCTAATGTAGGTGCAGCTCTAGAAGCAACTGCATTAGTTGCATGTGCAGCATTCGAACCAGTCATGGATCATGACAATAGGATTCCTAGCATCAATATCGAGACAACACAAAACCAAGCTAGGCAGATTAATACATGGAAAATATAAAAAGAAAAAAGAGCTGTATTTAACCTAAGGGTTTTCTCACTCATATGCTATACCTACTGGTGATGTTGTGTGCAGGTTGCTTCACATCTATGTTGTAGCAGTTGTAGCCACAGAAAAAGCTTAGTCATCTCTCTTTCTTTGATGGAAACTAACTTGCCTACAATCACCTTGGATAAATTAGTCTAGGGAAGCAACTTATCGTAAATATATGCAATTAAATGGTACAGCAAAATAAATAAATAAATAAAATCCTACTCTATGTAATCAACTTAGTGTAGAAAGTGAAAGCAATTTAACTACGTCAAAGAGCAACTTAAGGTAAACACTGTCTATCCTAGTCCAGTGGGAAACAGATTGCCGGACTAGCATCTAGACGTTCATCCAGAGGGATGGATCCAACGATGCAAGGTTAGGCTATATAATGATAAAGAACTTAGTCCATGTTGCAACAACAACTTAGTTAAATGATAAAGAACTAATTTAACCTTAATGAACCTCAATTCCTATGTAATTTCAGGAGAAATACAGACTATATAATGAACTTGCTATGCAGGGTTAAACATGCAACATTTTCCCAACAATTCTTTGTTCCATGTGGTAAGCAGGCTAACATGGGAAAAACGTGTAATAGAGTTCCTATACTACCTAGAACCATAAGACCATAGCCTTGTTGTGCTCTAGCAAAAACAGACTTTCCATAGGAATCTTGCTGTGGAGGGTAAGACTGGTATCCTGGCTGAGAAATCACTGAATGTTACCTATAGTACTGCCCATTTTGCATCTGCTCATATGGCAGTTAGCCTAGGCAAAGTATGAAAAACTTCTATAACCGCCAGATACGGTAGTGGATTGGGGCTTAGGTGAGTAGCACATTAGAGCTTGAACACCACTAGAACCTTTAGTTGAGTAGTACATTGGGGCTTGAACACCACTAGTACCTCTAGCTGAGTAGTCCATTGGAGCTTGAAAACCACTAGGGCCTCCAGCCGTGTAGCACAATGGATCTTGAAAACTACTAAGGCCTCTAGCTGGGTAGCACATTGGAGCTTGAATGCTACTAGAACATCTAGCCTGAATATGTGTTATAAGAGACAAAATAATGGCCATCCTGCTAAGCTGCCTAGCCAGTGGCGCCGCTTGAATGAGTGGCTAGAACACAAAAAATGATGACCCAAAGTATGCAACTCTTTCTCTACAGAAGCATCGGCAATCGATCATAGCGACAAAAAATGAGCAGATGAATTTATAATTTAATTACCTGTCGTGACCCAAAAAAAATGCATAGCGCACATTACAACTTCCTAGACAATGTGATGCAAAGTCCTTAGTAGCAAGTACTCCATCCGTTTTATAATTCTGGAACAACAACAATTATGGAACGGAGGAAGTATACGGTATGTTAAATTAAAGCATGATTTGTTCCTCCACTAGACGCAGTGTACTAGAATTAAAGAACCACGCGGGAAGATATAATCTACCATCAATCCTTTCATGCACCTCCACCTCACTAACTTTAATTGCTGAAATCATAGTGGTATGAACAGTACTGTAAGTACTTAGGGGATCTATAGTGGTATGAACAGTACTCTAAGTACTTAGGGGATCTACAAGCGTATAAGATTTCCATGCTTGACATCCCATCTGATTTCACCATGGTCATGTTAATATGCACACGTGAGAAGCATCCAATCTGACTAAAACCGCACACCAACAATCGGATGAAAAATAGGACAGGGGAATTTCCTATGGTATGGATTCACGACATTTTATCTGGGGGAGTTGGGCACATGGGCATACCTTGAGGAACCACGATTTGGCAACCGCCGTATTTGATGTCTCGTCTTCGAGCTCCCTAGCTCCTCGGCTCTCTGTCCCCGACTTCGACATCCTACAGAGCTCCTCGTTCCCGAGCTCCCGCCTCTTCCTAGAATGATCTCTGTCGCCGATCTCGGCGCACTCCTGCGCATCCCCGCCTCCGCCCATGATCTCTTGCCCCTCACGGGTGGCGAGCGCGTCGTCACCGATTTTGCTTTCCACCGGCGAGCTCGGTGCCCTGCTCCTATCCGTCGTGGAAATCTCCACCAAATCGGCGCTGAAACCCTAGACCCATGCCGACGAAATGAGGAACGGGAAATGGGGAGAGAGAGGAGTGTGTCTGGTCGGTCTCTAAGGTAAAAACGTGTCGGGGCGGAGGGGCACAACTCGCGCGCGATCAACTCGGTCGAAGACGATCAGACGGCTAGGAATCGATGGCTCGAAACGACAAGCTGGCCACCTCGTGCACTTTTTAGTGTTTGGGTTGAATGAATGATCCGTCGGTGAGTTATTTGTTTGTTTTTTCCGACTTAAATTTGCTGTTTTTTTTTCTAGCAAAACGGACAGTAATCGAGCCCACCGCGACAGTACTCCAACGGAGATGCAGCCCAGGCCCATCCTTGGCCCAGGCCTTGTCTTCTCCCCTCGTCGATCTCTCTCGCTCGCTGTGGTCGTCGTCTATCTCCTCCACAGTTGAAATCCCGTGGTGGACTTCCATTCAATTTCAAACTCCCACTCTCCCTCGCCACTCGCTCCTCTCCAGATTCGAACTCTGAAGAAGCTCCAGCGGGACGGGCCAGAATCCATGGCCGCCGCCGCAGCCGCGCCGCCGCCTCGGAGCACCGGCGCCCCCTCGCCGCCGGATCCCGCCGACCTAGGGTTTCCGGCGCCTTTCAGCGACCCTGTTTCCTCTCCGCCTCCTCTTCTTCCAGGCACCCAAGGTACTCGCAGCAGCCCCCGCTTCCTTTCCCCCACCCGTTCCGCATTTCTTTGTCTGTTCTGGACCCCTCGACCGAGTGAGTTTCCTAGCGCGAATCAGCTTGTTTTCCTTCAAGTCAGATTAGTTCCTGCCCTGCTCGCCCGCTCAAGTCAGCTATCTTTCCCTTCATTTTTTCCAAGTTCGTGGCCTGCTCACAAAGTTCGGGGCCGAATCCGAGTTCGTGGCCTGCTGGAAATTCGCCCCCGAACTCTAACAAGGTAACACAATGACAAAGGGAGCCATCAGCAACCAGGGTGTCGAATTGGGGGGCTAAAGGTAGAGGAAGACGAACAAGGGGGTATGTTATCGAAGACAGCACAAATGGGAGGGGTTATAATCAATTCCCCCGCTTAATTCCCCTCTCATTTTTGTGCATACTTTGGGTCCAAAGAAAATGTCATCTTCTGAAAATAAAACCTACCAATTTTTTCGCTGCTGATGTTACTCCAGTTTGTCGCTTCCAGATTAGTTCTGGAGTCTATTACAAGTTACATGAATGAAACTCCCCATCTGCTGTAAAACCAAAATTATATCTTGTACAGACAAAGAATATAGAATGTAACTCCTTGTTCATACATGTGCAAATTATTTTTCAGCAACATACCAAAAATTTGGGGTACTCATGGTAGTTACGGTTTACGGCGACTAGAATACTTCTCTGACTCTACGCAGAAGAACATGAAGCACCCGTTTTCTGCAAAAACCAAAATTTTATCTTGTGCAACCGAAGCATGTAGAATGGGGATTTCCTGTTCATCTTCATTATCCTAAACAGATCTTGGCCAGCTTGCTAATCTGCGAAAATGATGTTTCTAGTAACCACCGTCATCGTAATCATTATATCTCCAACCTGACACCCTAACTATCGTTGCTGTAATTACCATAGTCACAACCAGCGCCAAATGTTTCATCGTAACCGTCACCCTGTTCATAATCTGCATTGAACTGCATGCCTTATTTTCTGTTCTGGTCGGGACCTCGATTAAGTTGTGAAATGGAGTTCTTGTCCTGCTCAGGCCAGCTAGTTTTTTGCCGTCCCGCTACACAGTCATCATCAGAGTAACCATCATTGTTGTAATCGCCATAGTCATAACCAGCGCCAAATGTTTTATCGTAACTGACACCTTGTTCATAATCTGCATTGAACTGCATGCCATCTTTCTGTTCTTCTCGGGACCGTCGATCGAGTTGCGAAATGGAGTTCCTGACTTGCTCAAGTCATCTTTTCTGGTCTTGTCGGGACCCTCGATCGAGTTGCAAAACATAGTTCAACCTGCTTAAGTCAGCTTGTTTTACTTCATTTAAGAAAATATTTATACTTTGGTGTGAGGTTTAGAGTTCCTGATCTCTGTTAGCCTGCTCAAACCAGTTTTTCTTCCCTCATTAAAAAACGTACTTTGGGTGTGAATTATTTGTGTAACTAAGCTACCAATTTTTGGGCCTATTGATGTTACTTATAAGTTACAGTTTATGGCGACTAGACTAGTTCTAGAATGGAATTTTCTTGGGTTCATCCATATATCTGAACAGATCTTGGTTAGCTTGTCAATCTGTGAAAAATGGTACTAGGAACTGATATCCTGTTCATAATCTGCATCAGAGTACATCCCATCTTTGTCTTCGGCCTGCTCGGAACTCTCAGAAGCGTTTGAGTGGCCGGAAATATAGGAAGTAGTAGATAAAAAAAATTCTTAGATGTGGGAGTACCTATCACATTGATTTTAATATATAGAATCTATCAAGATTTAGTGAACATAGACGACGAAAACATACATTGTACAATCCACTAATAGATTCGACATTGATTTTGATTCACCTAGCTGCCCATAAATTTTTAAAAAATTATCCTTTCTTTGTTACTTTGCATTTAGTAGTATCCTATGTTGCATTATCTAGGTGAAACTAGAGATAATAATTTAGAACATTTTTTGCAGTTGGACCAGTATTGAAATTGTCAAGAGAAGATCACACTCCTGATCTGAAACCCTACCACGAATCTGAAGGTGCTCCAGATAGTGAGGTAAGTCTTTTCCTTTTCCAGTTTGCTCGTGCATCTCTCCCCGACATTGTCTGACTCATTTTCTTAATTTAGTTTTGTTATACATTTCAACCGTTGTGATCAGTTAAAATATGTTGACATGGTTTATCTTATTTGTTAGGATGTGAGGACACCAGAAAACTCAGAGTTTTTCATGAGAGAACTTGAAAGTTCTGATAAAAAGATCATTTTCGCACATGAAGCATTCACTGATGAACAGCGAGTGCAGTTGCATGCTCAAATACTAATTAGTGGATATCTTACGTAAGTCCTTACTCCTAAATGTTAGTAATAGTTATTTGAGTTTCTCCATGTTAATTTATTCCTTTCTAGGCATGGAAGACCACCAAAGGAGACCAACATGATTCTGGCTTTTGGACAGCCAGGTTTGTGCAATTACATGTTCAATAGATTCTGTCTGTTTACTGTTCTTCCTCTAATGTTTGTAATAACATTCAGTCGAGGGTCAAAAACATGCGTGGGAGGAGGTTTGGCGTGCTGCCCTTGACAGATGCCAGAACCAGATGTCGCCAATGGCTGGCCTTGCCACACCATCTAGTAGTTCTTTGATAGGTAATTCCTTTTATTATTTTGATATACTCATTCTTGTATATTTGTTCCATCACTAAATAAACGATTTTGCAGGTAGTTGCACTGTTGAACAAGATAGTAAGGACACCACTGTGGGCAAGAGCACCGTTACAAAATCACACTGTGATTCACTACAAGATGGCAGTGGTGAGAAAGAAACTCAGGGTCAGGATGTTGAGAGACCTACTGAAATGCTTAAACAAAGGAATGGTGATGAGGATCACCTAGCAGTCAGCTACGCCCAAAATGTTGATCAAACGCCATGTGGTGAAGGTAGTCGCACAGCTGAACAAGATTGGAAGGATACAGCTGTGGGCAAGACCATTTCAGAACCATACAGCACAGAAATTCTCTCAAATTCACTGCTAAATAATTTTTATGAGAAAGCACATGAAGGAGATGAAAGTGCCAGAATTAAGCCAACAAAACAACATCCAAATGATGATCTGAATGTACAAACTGCTGATTGTACTCAAGTGTTATCTGATTATGTTAATGACTTGAACAACAGTACAATTTGGGAGCAGTCTGTGTTGGACTCATGTTTAAAATGCGGCAAATCTGGACAGCTGCTGAAGTGTTGTAGCTGCCCCTTGGCTGCTCACGATAGCTGCTTTGGTTCAACGGAGAGATTTGATGATGGTCAGTTTTACTGCCCCGTTTGCTTCTATTCTAAAGCTGCTGAAGCATACAAAAAGGCCGAGAGAACATTATTTGAAGCCAAGAAAAACTTATCTGGTTTCTTTGGCTGGAAGCGGTTTGCAAAACAACAAGATGAGCTATCTACTGGAAAACAACAAAGAACCGCAGCTAACTGTGAGGATCACTTGAGCGGTTGTTGCACATCTAAAAGGCAAGGTAACCAACAGTCTGAAGCTGCTAACCTTTCTCGTAGAGATGAAGAGATTGGTCATCAGAAAACAAATGCTACAAGTTATGCTGACAAAGAGAACCGTCTGGTGAATTCGCCCAGTTCTGTCAAAGGAGGAGTTACATCAGTGCGTAACATGAGCCGCCGTAAAGTAAGTTTTCAAGAAAAGGAGACAGCAGCATCAAATAGTCATGGAAAAGCATCAGGGCGCCGGGACCAGTACATGCATTCACCTGCAAGAAAAAGATACTATCCGTATCCACCTGAGTGTTAGTAAGTTTAAACTACTTCATTTCATAGTTGTGCTTTTCTGAATATATATATGTATGCTTGTGGCCTGTGGTTATTTAGTCTTCACTTGTATTGCTTAATTGCATTTTTTAAAGTTGTTAGTTCTGTATCATGATAGCATGATGCTAACTAGCTTTTGAGATGTTTGAAAACTAAAAAAGTATATAAATCTCTAGAGGCAGGAGGGGTAACTCCATGGCATATACCGATAGTAGGGATTTGCAAAACATAAAGTTATACCTGGATATTGTGGGATGGAACCTGCCAATCCTCTTGCACAGTTGCAATATTTAAGGTTGTCAGACCAGTACCATGCTATTATGTTGCTAGTGTTCATTGAGATGGTCTGAAACTGAAAAGCCTTTAAATCTCCAGAGGCAGTGGTAACTCTATGCCATGACACTTGTGAGGGAAAAGCCATCTCTTTATTCATGGATAATTATGAACTCGCAGGAGTTTCTATGCACATGGTTAATTTGAATAAAGTTAGATTTTTAGTGGAAAGACACAAAGTGCCGAATCTGAAATTTATAAAGCCAACCAACAGACAATGTTTGATACAGAAACGAAGTTATATTTAGGACAGGGAAGTTAGATTGTATTCCACAATCTGTAGTTCATTTTCATAGGATGTTGATTGCTACGACATACCTAAAGGCACGATGTTGCTGTTAAATTGTTTTTCGCAGGCACATTTTTGGTATTATTGCACTCTGTGATTTACTGTTTCATAGCTGCCTATATACAGAAATAAAGTGCACACATAAAACATGAAGCACGGCTGAAGATTTATTTAACAGTACCCTTGTTCCTAAATTCAGATTCTCTGTTCATAACTTATAGTACAGATACCCATGTTTCTGTCTGATGTATTTCATAATTCCAAAAACTGAGCAAGTCTTTGTCGCAGCTCTACACCTGCTAGAAGCCCCCTGGCGCCAAGAAGAAAGTCCTTCGGGACAACCGCAAGGCGCACACGGCTCGTCTGGACTCCAGAAGAAGAGGAGGCTCTGAGGGTGAGCAAAGCCTACACCGAAATAACGGTCATTTTCAGTAGTAAAATTCACCTAGCATTGTCCGTAGCTAGTAAACGGTCTGTCCTTGCTTGCCACGTGTACTTACACACACTAACCGATTCGCACTGGTCTGATGATGCAGGAAGGGGTGGCCCGGTTCGCCCCGAAAGAGAAGGGGCAGATCTCGTGGATCCAGATCCGGGAGCACGGCGACGGCGTGTTCCACCCCAGGCGTCTACCGCACGACCTGAGGCAGAAGTGGAACTACATGAAGAAGAGGGACGAGGCGGCTCGCGAAGGTGTGGGCCTCGCGGGTTTGGATCCGAAGGCACGGCGAGACAGCCTTCCGCCTACATGGAGAAAGGTGGCCGACCTGTATGATGGCGGGGCTTAGGAAGAAGGTGGTGTGTGCGTGTATGTATGTGTCATCATGTATGGGGTAGGGACGGTTCCGGCGAGTAACCTGGTGGAATCTGTCTGGTCTGAGATCGTGATGCCTCTCTGATGCTTATGTAGGCGATGGTATATTGTTATCTGTTCTCTGTATGTCTGTATGACTGTATGTATGTTGAAGTGAATAGGAGCTAGTAGTTATTAGCTAGCTAATGGCCCTGTAACATTTGTGGGCAGATTTAATGTTGTTAACAGATCGAAGTGGAATAATTATACAGTGCTGATCTGAGTTAAAAGTTGGTCTCTGTGGCCTTGGGCTGCTGTGTCTTTGAAGTACAGAATGTTGGGGTAAACTGTAGTGTATGTTCCTCTCTGGCTCTCTCCAGGTGGAGCCTCATGTTTCTGAATATATATATATAAACTACACTGTATGTTCCTCTGGCTCTCTCCAGGTAAAGCCCCATGTTTCTGAATAATAAACTTTAGTCTATCTGGCCCTCTCCAGGCAACGCCTCGTCGGAATCTTTCCCCGGTGAGGCAGAATTGTCACATTGGCAATAGACAGGGCATCCAACAGGTTGCTGAAGCATGGGGGAGCTGTGTCATGTCTCATGTGCTGATAGGGGATTGCTGCTGACGAAATTTGTAACTTATGCGCGATGGTGTTTTCATTCTTTGTATTATGTACTGTACGAAACGTTTTTCAGTTAAGGAGAGGAACACACTTGTTCCATTGGATCCACCCGGATGATGCACACCGTGAAGGGCAGCTGCGGCCACCACCGCCTCGCCGGAATCCGCCGCTGGAGTCTCGCTGTGCTGCCGTCCAGTCGAGGCACAGGCGACGGTGGTGGAAAAGAGAGGCTGGTGATCGTCGGGCAAAACTGTCACATTGACTGTGGCAAGGAGACAGAGGAACTGGCTACACAAGCTGTGAACTAACATGTTAAGGGGTCCGATAGCTGATGACAAAATTTTCTATTTTGGGGACTTTTGCTTTAAATAATAATCGATGTTACTGGGTTTTGTTCACACGGACAACTTGATGATGACCTGTGGTCTTCAGGAAATGAAATGGAGGAGGAAAAAAAAAGTGATTTATATTGAGAAAAGAAGAGAGGAGGTGAAGTGATGGGCGACCCTGGAGGGGAACAGAAGAAAACAGAACCGACACCCGTATATAAAGGCAGCCAAGGGACCCGAGACTGAAACCCACCCCCACACCGCCACAGGTAGGACTCGATCGCACCACACCGCCGTCGCCGGTTGCAGCCGCCTTCGCCATGAGCGCCATGAAGTTCTGCCGCGAGTGGTACCACTCATTTCTTCCTCTTCTTTCTAATGGCTGCTAATGGTGGCCGAAACTGATAACTAACTGAACATCGATGGAATGGCAGCAACAACATCCTGTACCCCAAGGAGGAAAAGGGCCGCCGCGTCCTCCTATTCGCCTGCCGAAACTGCGAGCACCAGGTAATTAACCCACCATACGCAATGCCGCGATTTATTTGTTCCTTCCAGGGTTTCCAAATCGATCGCACCCAGATCCTGGGTTTTCGGCCCCTCTTCGTCCCAATTTCTGAACCCAATCAATCCCATGTTTGTCACGTTTTCCTAATGCCGATTAATCACGCCTGACATGTTTCCCAAGTACCACGAGGCAATGCTAGTTGACTGAAAATTGAGACAGATGAAAATGTCCGTCTCCTCTGACTTGCGCAACGTATCCATGGCCACAATCTTGTCAACCTTCATCACTTGTTGTTGCTCCACGAGAATTCCAATCCAACTAAAATGTGTGAAAACTTGGAAAAAAAAACATATGATGATCCACACGATGCTGGAGCAGAAGTTATTGGCACAAGCCAATTGTTATAAAGTGGAAATTCAAGAGAAGAAGTTATCTCTGCTGTCACTGAATCTTGGACTGGTATGAACACACGGAGGCACAAATGTAATTATAGAACTGAAGATGTCGAAGCTGTAAGAAGCCCCAGTCTTGGCAGACCCTGTGGCGACGTGCAGCCTCTCCGGCGCCGCTGGCCGCGTTCTGGACCATTTTCTGAACACACTTGTTCCATTAATTGGACACAGTTATCCACCCGTCCATAGTACTACCATTTTGATGCACATCTGCTGAGCCAATTGGGATCAACAACATCGTCAATCTTCATAACTTGTTGCTCCACGAGAATTTTAATCCAACTAAAATGTGTGAAAACTTGGAAAAAAAGAAACACTGACCGATTCTGGCTTGCTTGTGTGCTTCATTTGATTTCAGGAGGTCGCCGACAACAACTGCGTCTACCGCCACGAGGTGCAGCACGCTGCCGCGGAGCGCACACAGGTCCTGCAGGACGTGGCTTCCGACCCCACTCTGCCGCGGACCAAGGAGGCCCGATGCGCTGCCTGCGGTCACGGCGAGGCTGTCTTCTTCCAGGTCCATGCCAGCCAGCAACCAACTTGTATATTTACTTACTTGTTTGGCTTGCATTTCAGTGCATACTGCAAAATTCTTGCCCTGTTAGTGTTGATGTTGTCTTGCCTCTCTGCACCCAAAACTGTATATCTCTCTCGTTTGTGCCGTCCGCTGTATGTCTTTGTGTAGCCTTTATTATTCCCTTGCCGGCTGACCTTTATTATTCCCTTGCCGACATGGCAGTGCAAATTGCAAAACCCCAGCTTCTTAATGTTCCTGTTGTGTCCCAAATATTGCAGTCTTGGCCCTACATATCTCTCTCTAATTCTATATCTCTAGTCTTGTCCACATGTCAGCGGTGCAAACTGCATATCTCTCTCTCTCTGGTTTGTTTCTTGAACTGATATGTTTATGCAAAATTCCTAAGCTAATAACCTTTTCATGACAAGGGACAAATTCTCTCCTTGTTAATGTTTCTACTGTGTACCTACATCTGCCTGTCGCCTGTGTGCACTACGAACAGCATGTTTACCATATTTGTGCCATAAGCTGTCATTTATATCTTTATGCAAAGTATTTTATTTATTCCCATGTTTGGCTTGAAATATTGTGACATGGCGGTGTATACATTGCAAAACCCGCACCTTGTTAATGGTGCTGTTACGTACCAGATTTTACTATCTTGGCCTTCTGTTGACGCTTGCATCTATAATTCTGTATCCCTAGTGTTTCCCCAGGTCTGCAGTCTAATCTATATATGTCTGCATGCTTATGCAACAGTAAGGATACCTTCTATGCAAAATTTGATAACCTACTGACCATGGAAACATTGCATTTTTTCTGTACTCTTTACAATGAATGCAACTTAATATATCTTGCATAATGAACTTGGGTGTTGGGTTATTTCCCTGATCTATACTAGATCAACATCCACTGTTGAAACTTGAATGACTGTATCTACAATCTGTTTGAAGATGGCCGATGTCGGCTCTTAACATCTTGTTGTCTCCACAATGTGCAGGCTACAGCGAGAGGGGAGGAGGGGATGACGCTCTTCTTCGTGTGCTGTAACCTCTCCTGCGGCAACCGCTGGAGGGAATGATGAATGATTCGCGTTCCCTGCAGAGGCCACCCAGCCATGCCCTCAAGGCCCTGACCCATCGTGCTCTCGAATTCAGTTTCTGATAGCCGATGTTAGATCACAATAACTGAACCTATCAACCATTTCTTTTAGCTTCAGTACTTGCTCAGAACCAATGTCTTTGGAAATCTTATGTATGTCCCCTGATCATAATTGGTAGATTGTTTATAGCCCATCCACTATTAATTCATCTATGTGTTTGGTGTCCTCCTACAAAGTGGGTTATGAGCTGTGAGGCCATAAGCTAGCTATACCATATTACTGAATTTCTTTCTATTCAGTGTGTTGTCAGCTTAGATTCTCTGGATGAAAAGAACAAAAAAAATAAAAAGGTTGGCAATATTATATGGTTGTAGTGGTAGTTGGACTGCAATTCTGAATAGTACTAAACTGGAATGAACTATCCAAGGAACTAAGTACTAGCATCTCTCCCAAGAGTAGCAGGCAAGAGACGGAATCTCTCCCTGTCCACTTTTAATTCCTCTATGTGTTTGGTGTCCTCCTCTTTAGATTCTCTGGAAGGAAAGAAAAAACAAGGTTGGCAATATTATATGGTTGCAGTTGGACTGCAATTCTGAACAGTACTAAACTACCGGATGCCTGTTGCCATCTCACCATGTGCCGAAAGACAACAACTGGACTGAGCTATCCGAGGAACTAAGTACTAGCTAGCATCTCTCTCAAGAGCGGCCGGCGAGCAAGAGATGGAGTCCCTTCCCGTCCCGAGTGTGCAGGCCATGGTGGCCGCCACGGGCGGAGACGTCAGGCCGAGGTACCTCCGTCGAGGCAGCGGTGGGCGCGTCGCCGGCGCCCGGCGAGGCCAGATCCCCATCATCGATTACGGAAGCTGCTGATGGACAATGGCGAGTCTGCACGCCTCCACGGAGTCTGCCAGATGGGCTTCTTCGTGTTGCCCCTGCATCTTCAGTTTTACCATTTTACATAGTGTCTCTGACAGTCAAGCCAGATCGAATCACATCCAACATGCTTTCAGTTTGAGTTGTTTATACGGGACTGTAATTTTTTGAAAGCTTTGCGGTTGCAGCTGATTAACCACGGCATTCCAGATGATGTGGTGGACGGGATGAAGTCTGGCACTCAGCAGTTCTTCCATTTACCTGCTGAAACGAAGAAACAGTTTGCCCAGGAGCCCACTAATAGATTCGACATTGATTTTGATTCACCTAGCTGCCCATAAATTTTTAAAAAATTATCCTTTCTTTGTTACTTTGCATTTAGTAGTATCCTATGTTGCATTATCTAGGTGAAACTAGAGATAATAATTTAGAACATTTTTTGCAGTTGGACCAGTATTGAAATTGTCAAGAGAAGATCACACTCCTGATCTGAAACCCTACCACGAATCTGAAGGTGCTCCAGATAGTGAGGTAAGTCTTTTCCTTTTCCAGTTTGCTCGTGCATCTCTCCCCGACATTGTCTGACTCATTTTCTTAATTTAGTTTTGTTATACATTTCAACCGTTGTGATCAGTTAAAATATGTTGACATGGTTTATCTTATTTGTTAGGATGTGAGGACACCAGAAAACTCAGAGTTTTTCATGAGAGAACTTGAAAGTTCTGATAAAAAGATCATTTTCGCACATGAAGCATTCACTGATGAACAGCGAGTGCAGTTGCATGCTCAAATACTAATTAGTGGATATCTTACGTAAGTCCTTACTCCTAAATGTTAGTAATAGTTATTTGAGTTTCTCCATGTTAATTTATTCCTTTCTAGGCATGGAAGACCACCAAAGGAGACCAACATGATTCTGGCTTTTGGACAGCCAGGTTTGTGCAATTACATGTTCAATAGATTCTGTCTGTTTACTGTTCTTCCTCTAATGTTTGTAATAACATTCAGTCGAGGGTCAAAAACATGCGTGGGAGGAGGTTTGGCGTGCTGCCCTTGACAGATGCCAGAACCAGATGTCGCCAATGGCTGGCCTTGCCACACCATCTAGTAGTTCTTTGATAGGTAATTCCTTTTATTATTTTGATATACTCATTCTTGTATATTTGTTCCATCACTAAATAAACGATTTTGCAGGTAGTTGCACTGTTGAACAAGATAGTAAGGACACCACTGTGGGCAAGAGCACCGTTACAAAATCACTGTGATTCACTACAAGATGGCGGTGGTGAGAAAGAAACTCAGGGTCAGGATGTTGAGAGACCTACTGAAATGCTTAAACAAAGGAATGGTGATGAGGATCACCTAGCAGTCAGCTACGCCCAAAATGTTGATCAAACGCCATGTGGTGAAGGTAGTCGCACAGCTGAACAAGATTGGAAGGATACAGCTGTGGGCAAGACCATTTCAGAACCATACAGCACAGAAATTCTCTCAAATTCACTGCTAAATAATTTTTATGAGAAAGCACATGAAGGAGATGAAAGTGCCAGAATTAAGCCAACAAAACAACATCCAAATGATGATCTGAATGTACAAACTGCTGATTGTACTCAAGTGTTATCTGATTATGTTAATGACTTGAACAATAGTACAATTTGGGAGCAGTCTATGTTGGACTCATGTTTAAAATGCGGCAAATCTGGACAGCTGCTGAAGTGTTGTAGCTGCCCCTTGGCTGCTCACGATAGCCAGATTTTACTATCTTGGCCTACATTGACGCTTGCATCTATAATTCTGTATCCCTAGTGTTTCCCAGGTCTGCAGTCTAATCTATATATATGCGCATGCTTATACAGTGAAGGATACCTTCTATGCAAAATTTGATAACCTCATGACCATGGAAACATTGCATTTTTACGTACTCTTTACAATGAATGCAACAATATATCTTGCATAATGAACTGGGGTGTTGGGTTATTTCCCTGATCTATACTAGATCAACATCCACTGTTGAAACTTGAATGACTGTATCTACAATCTGTTTGAAGATGGCCGATGTCGGCTCTTAACATCTTGTTGTCTCCACAATGTGCGGCTACATGAGAGGGAGGAGGGATGGCGCTCTTCTTAGTGTGCTGTAACCTCTCCTGCGGCAACCGCTGGAGGGAATGATGAATGATTCGCGTTCCCTGCAGAGGCCACCCAGCCATGCCCTCAAGGCCACGACCCATCGTGCTCTCGAATTCAGTTCGATAGTGATGTTAGATCACAATAACTGAACCTATCAACCATTTCTTTTAGCTTCAGTACTTGCTCAGAACCAATGTCTTTGGAAATCTTATGTATGTCCCTGATCATAATTGGTAGATTGTTTATAGCCCATCCACTATTAATTCATCTATGTGTTTGGTGTCCTCCTACAAAGTGGGTTATGAGCTGAGGCCATAAGCTAGCTATACCATATTACTGAATTTCTTTCTATTCAGTGTGTTGTCACTTAGATTCTCTGGATGAAAAGAACAAAAAATAAAAAGGTTGGCAATATTATATGGTTGTAGTGGTAGTTGGACTGCAATTCTGAATAGTACTAAACTGGAATGAACTATCCAAGGAACTAAGTACTAGCATCTCTCCCAAGAGTAGCAGGCAAGAGACGGAATCTCTCCTGTCCACTTTTAATTCCTCTATGTGTTTGGTGTCCTCCTCTTTAGATTCTCCGGAAGGAAAGAAAAAACAAGGTTGGCAATATTATATGGTTGCGGTTGGACTGCAATTCTGAACAGTACTAAACTACGGATGCTGTTGCCATCTCACCATGTGCCGAAAGACAACAACTGGATCGAGCTATCCGAGGAACTAAGTACTAGCTAGCATCTCTCTCAAGAGCGGCCGGCGAGCAAGAGATGGAGTCCCTTCCGTCCAGTGTGCGAAAAGGCCATGGTGGCCGCCACGGGCGGAGACGCGTCCGCCGAGGTACCTCCGTCAGAGGCCGCGGTGGACGCGATCGCCGGCCAGCGAGCCAGATCCCCATCATCGATTACGGGAAGCTGCTGATGGACAATGGCCAGGAGTCTGCACGCCTCCACGGAGTCTGCCAGGACTGGGGCTTCTTCCAGGTTCGTTGCCCCTGCATCTTCAGTTTTACCATTTTACATAGTGTCTCTGACAGTCAAGCCAGATCGAATCACATCAAACATGCTTTCAGTTTGATTTTTTTATACTGTACTGTAATTTTTTGAAAGCTTTGCGGTTGCAGCTGATTAACCACGGCATTCCAGATGATGTGGTGGACGGGATGAAGTCTGGCACTCAGCAGTTCTTCCATTTACCTGCTGAAACGAAGAAACAGTTTGCCCAGGAGCCCACTAATAGATTCGACATTGATTTTGATTCACCTAGCTGCCCATAAATTTTTAAAAAATTATCCTTTCTTTGTTACTTTGCATTTAGTAGTATCCTATGTTGCATTATCTAGGTGAAACTAGAGATAATAATTTAGAACATTTTTTGCAGTTGGACCAGTATTGAAATTGTCAAGAGAAGATCACACTCCTGATCTGAAACCCTACCACGAATCTGAAGGTGCTCCAGATAGTGAGGTAAGTCTTTTCCTTTTCCAGTTTGCTCGTGCATCTCTCCCCGACATTGTCTGACTCATTTTCTTAATTTAGTTTTGTTATACATTTCAACCGTTGTGATCAGTTAAAATATGTTGACATGGTTTATCTTATTTGTTAGGATGTGAGGACACCAGAAAACTCAGAGTTTTTCATGAGAGAACTTGAAAGTTCTGATAAAAAGATCATTTTCGCACATGAAGCATTCACTGATGAACAGCGAGTGCAGTTGCATGCTCAAATACTAATTAGTGGATATCTTACGTAAGTCCTTACTCCTAAATGTTAGTAATAGTTATTTGAGTTTCTCCATGTTAATTTATTCCTTTCTAGGCATGGAAGACCACCAAAGGAGACCAACATGATTCTGGCTTTTGGACAGCCAGGTTTGTGCAATTACATGTTCAATAGATTACTGCATTTACTGTTCTTCCTCTAATGTTTGTAATAACATTCAGTGAGGTCAAAAACATGCGTGGGAGGAGGTTTGGCGTCTTGCCCTTGACAGATGCCGAACCAGATGTCGCCAATGGCTGGCCTTGCCACACCATCTAGTAGTTCTTTGATAGGTAATTCCTTTTATTATTTTGATATACTCATTCTTGTATATTTGTTCCATCACTAAATAAACGATTTTGCAGGTAGTTGCACTGTTGAACAAGATAGTAAGGACACCACTGTGGGCAAGAGCACCGTTACAAAATCACACTGTGATTCACTACAAGATGGCGTGGTGAGAAAGAAACTTCGTGGTCGAGGATGTTGAGAGACCTCTGAAATGCTTAAACAAAGGAATGGTGATGAGGATCACCTAGCGATCATTCGCCCAAAATGTTGATCAAACGCCATGTGGTGAAGGTAGTCGCACAGCTGAACAAGATTGGAAGGATACAGCTGTGGGCAAGACCATTTCAGAACCATACAGCACAGAAATTCTCTCAAATTCACTGCTAAATAATTTTTATGAGAAAGCACATGAAGGAGATGAAAGTGCCAGAATTAAGCCAACAAAACAACATCCAAATGATGATCTGAATGTACAAACTGCTGATTGTACTCAAGTGTTATCTGATTATGTTAATGACTTGAACAACAGTACAATTTGGGAGCAGTCTGTGTTGGACTCATGTTTAAAATGCGGCAAATCTGGACAGCTGCTGAAGTGTTGTAGCTGCCCCTTGGCTGCTCACGATAGCCAGATTTTACTATCTTGGCCTTCTGTTGACGCTTGCATCTATAATTCTGTATCCCTAGTGTTTCCCCAGGTCTGCAGTCTAATCTATATATGTCTGCATGCTTATGCAACGATAAGGATACCTTCTATGCAAAATTTGATAACCTACTGACCATGGAAACATTGCATTTTTTCTGTACTCTTTACAATGAATGCAACTTAATATATCTTGCATAATGAACTTGGGTGTTGGGTTATTTCCCTGATCTATACTAGATCAACATCCTTTGAAACTTGAATGGTATCTACAATCTGTTTGAAGATGGCCGATGTCGGCTCTTAACATCTTGTTGTCTCCACAATGTGCAGGCTACAGCGAGAGGGGAGGAGGGGATGACGCTCTTCTTCGTGTGCTGTAACCTCTCCTACGGCAACCGCTGGAGGGAATGATGAATGATTCGCGTTCCCTGCAGAGGCCACCCAGCCATGCCCTCAAGGCCCTGACCCATCGTGCTCTCGAATTCAGTTTACGATAGCCGATGTTAGATCACAATAACTGAACCTATCAACCATTTCTTTTAGCTTGATTGCTCAGAACCAATGTCTTTGGAAATCTTATGTATGTCCCCTGATCATAATTGGTAGATTGTTTATAGCCCATCCACTATTAATTCATCTATGTGTTTGGTGTCCTCCTACAAAGTGGGTTATGAGCTGTGAGGCCATGAGCTAGCTATACCATATTACTGAATTTCTTTCTATTCAGTGTGTTGTCAGCTTAGATTCTCTGGATGAAAAGAACAAAAAAAATAAAAAGGTTGGCAATATTATATGGTTGTAGTGGTAGTTGGACTGCAATTCTGAATAGTACTAAACTGGAATGAACTATCCAAGGAACTAAGTACTAGCATCTCTCCCAAGAGTAGCAGGCAAGAGACGGAATCTCTCCTGTCCACTTTTAATTCCTCTATGTGTTTGGTGTCCTCCTCTTTAGATTCTACGGAAGGAAAGAAAAACAAGGTTGGCAATATTATATGGTTGCAGTTGGACTGCAATTGAACAGTACTAAACTATCGGATGCTGTTGCCATCTCACCATGTGCCGAAGACAACAACTGGACTGAGCTATCCGAGGAACTAAGTACTAGCTAGCATCTCTCTCAAGAGCGGCGGCGAGCAAGAGATGGAGTCCTTCCGTCCAGTGTGCAGGCCATGGTGGCCGCCAGGCGGAGACGTCGTCCGCCGAGGTACCTCCGTCCGAGGCCGCGGTGGACGCGCCGGGCGCCGGCGAGCCCAGATCCCATCATCGATTACGGAAGATGCTGATGGACAATGGCGAGTCGCACGCCTCCACGGAGTCTGCCAGATCGGGCTTCTTCGAGTTCGTTGCCCCTGCATCTTCAGTTTTACCATTTTACATAGTGTCTCGGCAGTCAAGCCCGATCGAATCACATCAAACATGCTTTCAGTTTGATTTTTTATCTGTCTTGTAATTTTTGAAAGCTTTGCGGTTGCTGATTAACCACGGCATTCCAGATGATGTGGTGGACGGGATGAAGTCTGGCACTCAGCAGTTCTTCCATTTACCTGCTGAAACGAAGAAACAGTTTGCCCAGGAGCCCACTAATAGATTCGACATTGATTTTGATTCACCTAGCTGCCCATAAATTTTTAAAAAATTATCCTTTCTTTGTTACTTTGCATTTAGTAGTATCCTATGTTGCATTATCTAGGTGAAACTAGAGATAATAATTTAGAACATTTTTTGCAGTTGGACCAGTATTGAAATTGTCAAGAGAAGATCACACTCGATCTGAAACCCTACCACGAATCTGAAGGTGCTCGGATAGTGAGGTAAGTCTTTTCCTTTTCCAGTTTGCTCGTGCATTTCTCCCCGACATTGTCTGACTCATTTTCTTAATTTAGTTTTGTTATACATTTCAACCGTTGTGATCAGTTAAAATATGTTGACATGGTTTATCTTATTTGTTAGGATGTGAGGACACCAGAAAACTTAGAGTTTTTCATGAGAGAACTTGAAAGTTCTGATAAAAAGATCATTTTCGCACATGAAGCATTCACTGATGAACAGCGAGTGCAGTTGCATGCTCAAATACTAATTAGTGGATATCTTACGTAAGTCCTTACTCCTAAATGTTAGTAATAGTTATTTGAGTTTCTCCATGTTAATTTATTCCTTTCTAGGCATGGAAGACCACCAAAGGAGACCAACATGATTCTGGCTTTTGGACAGCCAGGTTTGTGCAATTACATGTTCAATAGATTCTGTCTGTTTACTGTTCTTCCTCTAATGTTTGTAATAACATTCAGTCGAGGGTCAAAAACATGCGTGGGAGGAGGTTTGGCGTGCTGCCCTTGATGATGCCAGAACCAGATGTCGCCAATGGCTGGCCTTGCCACACCATCTAGTAGTTCTTTGATAGGTAATTCCTTTTATTATTTTGATATACTCATTCTTTTATATTTGTTCCATCACTAAATAAACGATTTTGCAGGTAGTTGCACTGTTGAACAAGATAGTAAGGACACCACTGTGGGCAAGAGCACCGTTACAAAATCACACTGTGATTCACTACAAGATGGCAGTGGTGAGAAAGAAACTCAGGGTCAGGATGTTGAGAGACCTACTGAAATGCTTAAACAAAGGAATGGTGATGAGGATCACCTAGCAGTCAGCTACGCCCAAAATGTTGATCAAACGCCATGTGGTGAAGGTAGTCGCACAGCTGAACAAGATTGGAAGGATACAGCTGTGGGCAAGACCATTTCAGAACCATACAACACAGAAATTCTCTCAAATTCACTGCTAAATAATTTTTATGAGAAAGCACATGAAGGAGATGAAAGTGCCAGAATTAAGCCAACAAAACAACATCCAAATGATGATCTGAATGTACAAACTGCTGATTGTACTCAAGTGTTATCTGATTATGTTAATGACTTGAACAACAGTACAATTTGGGAGCAGTCTGTGTTGGACTCATGTTTAAAATGCGGCAAATCTGGACAGCTGCTGAAGTGTTGTAGCTGCCCCTTGGCTGCTCACGATAGCCAGATTTTACTATCTTGGCCTTCTGTTGACGCTTGCATCTATAATTCTGTATCCCTAGTGTTTCCCCAGGTCTGCAGTCTAATCTATATATGTCTGCATGCTTATGCAACAGTAAGGATACCTTCTATGCAAAATTTGATAACCTACTGACCATGGAAACATTGCATTTTTTCTGTACTCTTTACAATGAATGCAACTTAATATATCTTGCATAATGAACTTGGGTGTTGGGTTATTTCCCTGATCTATACTAGATCAACATCCACTGTTGAAACTTGAATGACTGTATCTACAATCTGTTTGAAGATGGCCGATGTCGGCTCTTAACATCTTGTTGTCTCCACAATGTGCAGGCTACAGCGAGAGGGGAGGAGGGGATGACGCTCTTCTTCGTGTGCTGTAACCTCTCCTGCGGCAACCGCTGGAGGGAATGATGAATGATTCGCGTTCCCTGCAGAGGCCACCCAGCCATGCCCTCAAGGCCCTGACCCATCGTGCTCTCGAATTCAGTTTCTGATAGCCGATGTTAGATCACAATAACTGAACCTATCAACCATTTCTTTTAGCTTCAGTACTTGCTCAGAACCAATGTCTTTGGAAATCTTATGTATGTCCCCTGATCATAATTGGTAGATTGTTTATAGCCCATCCACTATTAATTCATCTATGTGTTTGGTGTCCTCCTACAAAGTGGGTTATGAGCTGTGAGGCCATAAGCTAGCTATACCATATTACTGAATTTCTTTCTATTCAGTGTGTTGTCAGCTTAGATTCTCTGGATGAAAAGAACAAAAAAAATAAAAAGGTTGGCAATATTATATGGTTGTAGTGGTAGTTGGACTGCAATTCTGAATAGTACTAAACTGGAATGAACTATCCAAGGAACTAAGTACTAGCATCTCTCCCAAGAGTAGCAGGCAAGAGACGGAATCTCTCCCTGTCCACTTTTAATTCCTCTATGTGTTTGGTGTCCTCCTCTTTAGATTCTCTGGAAGGAAAGAAAAAACAAGGTTGGCAATATTATATGGTTGCAGTTGGACTGCAATTCTGAACAGTACTAAACTACCGGATGCCTGTTGCCATCTCACCATGTGCCGAAAGACAACAACTGGACTGAGCTATCCGAGGAACTAAGTACTAGCTAGCATCTCTCTCAAGAGCGGCCGGCGAGCAAGAGATGGAGTCCCTTCCCGTCCCGAGTGTGCAGGCCATGGTGGCCGCCACGGGCGGAGACGTCGTGCCGCCGAGGTACCTCCGTCCAGAGGCCGCGGTGGACGCGGTCGCCGGCGCCGGCGAGGCCCAGATCCCCATCATCGATTACGGGAAGCTGCTGATGGACAATGGCCAGGAGTCTGCACGCCTCCACGGAGTCTGCCAGGACTGGGGCTTCTTCCAGGTTCGTTGCCCCTGCATCTTCAGTTTTACCATTTTACATAGTGTCTCTGACAGTCAAGCCAGATCGAATCACATCAAACATGCTTTCAGTTTGATTTTTTTATACTGTACTGTAATTTTTTGAAAGCTTTGCGGTTGCAGCTGATTAACCACGGCATTCCAGATGATGTGGTGGACGGGATGAAGTCTGGCACTCAGCAGTTCTTCCATTTACCTGCTGAAACGAAGAAACAGTTTGCCCAGCAGTACTATTCTGTTTGTTTCCTTATCCATGAACTCCACTGCAGTTCTACTCATATCGACCGTATAAACCAGTCCAAGGTAGAGGACATGCGCAGCATCATGAACTTCCACTCATGGCCGGACCATTGACCTCTCCGCCGGCGGTCGTCGTTGCCTAGGCACCGGTCTCCATCACGTGTCCTGCTGCACCTACGCCTGCGGCAAATTCCAATCAGTCGCTGCCGCAGTAGAAGGTACCGTGGGGGTCCGCTCCTTCTCATGGCGGTGGCGGCGCTCATGCCTGTGGATGCGCTGGAGGTCGACGGAGAGCGGGGCTGCGGGGCATCCTGTTCGCCGGTGTCTTCATCCTCATGCTCTCGACAGCAACCGTAGCTGCCCATCCATTATGGAAGAAGCAAGGAAAAGTGGAACAGTTTGTTTCCTTTTTTTTTGGAGCGACGGTTTATTTCCTAAGCGAGAACGAGAAAGAATTAGTGGGCTTAGTTTGGCAGAGGATTGGCTGCCACCGGGTTATTGCAATCAATCGATGCCTCGCTCATTGCTGGCTGGGTTGACTATGGGCGACGGAAACTTGTACGTACAAATTTGCAGATTGTAGTGGGTTGGCGGCGGTAGCGGACGGGCCGCGACTGCCCGCCAGTTTTACAGTTCTTATCCGTGGGTGTCAACAGACGTGATTAAAAGGGAACGGCCCGGCGGCGCCGTGGGCAGCCGTCCCCACTTGCACCCTGAGTCGTGGAAGACCGGGTTCTTTATCAGCGTGATCGCTGACTTGTTGTCGACTCGCAGCTCTGGGGCACCGCCATCGCGTCCAAGGAGCTCGCTGTGGAGCCGCTTGAGCCAGACTCCCTGGCATGCGGCTGCGGTAGCGGCGACGTACTCAGCCTCGCATGAAGAGAGCACGACGATCTTCTGCTTCACGGATTGCCAGGTGACAGGTATACCTGGACGCGAGCCAGCTCGATCTGGCTCGGGCCGAGCCAGAGAAAAGCTCGGTCTAGAACGGCCGAGCCCGAGCCAGCTCGACGCCGCCGGCGAGTCGCAAGATGGAGCTCGGCCCGAGCTTCCGACGAGTTCGGTCCAGCTCGGTGCAGCTTGCGAGCTGGACGGTAGTAGGCCACTGCCGGGTGGGGCCAGCTGCCGGCGAGTCTTTTTGCGGGGCGGCGGTGGTGCGAGGCGACGCAGTTCGGGGCGGCGCGGCCATGGCAGTGCGGGGCCGCGTGGCCACAATGGGCGAGGGAAGGCAAGCGGCAGTGCCGGGCGGGGCAAGCACGATGCGACGGCGGCAGTACGGCGCGGCGACGACGATGCTGGGCTAGTTTGGCGGCGGCCGCGTCGTATGACCTAGGGCATATGTACGCAGGGAAGACGACGTGCGTCCGTTCATTTCTTGCTAGCTATGATCACGTGCAGACCAGCAGGCTTTAATTGTCCAGCCCATTGTGCTCAATTTGGCCCAGTTTTAATTCGGAAAAAAAAATTAACGAGCCAACGAGCCAGACCGGGCCGAGCCCGAGCCAGCCCGAGCTCACGGCGGGCCATGTTTGCTGACTCGGCTCAGTCCAGAGCCTCCAGCGAGTCGAGCCCAGCTCGCTCCGAGCCTGCGAAGCTAAGG
Source organism: Avena insularis (assembly GCA_023614405.1). Taxonomy (NCBI): domain Eukaryota; kingdom Viridiplantae; phylum Streptophyta; class Magnoliopsida; order Poales; family Poaceae; genus Avena; species Avena insularis. Next base: position 459,795,882 of record CM042685.1, on the reverse strand, counting down.
CCGAGCCCAAAAGCTCGAGCCCAGCGTCCAGGTATAGTGACATGGCACTGGCCGAAGAAGAACAACACACCGCTCGTGCTCTTGCGGTCATCGTCGTCGCCGGCCATGTCCGCGTCGCTGTAGCCGACGAGCTTGGCCTCGTGACCTTGGCGTGAGTAGACGCACCCAAGGTCCCTGGTGCCGGCGATGTAGCGCAGCAGATGCTTGACCGCACTCCAGTGCTCGGTGGTGGGCGCCTCCATGAACCTGCTCAAATACCCCACATTGAAGCAGATGTCAGGGCGCGTGTGCGTGAGGTAGCGGAGGCCACCAACAACACTGCGGTAGAGTGAGACATCCACCGCACGGCCGCTCTCCTTCTTTCTCAGCTTCAGGCGAGGCTCCATTGGCACCAACGCGGGGTTGCAGCTGCTCATGCCCAATCTGTCGAGCATCTTTTCTGAATACCCCGTCTGCGCCAACTGAATGCGACCTGGCTGCTGCTTCACCTCGATGCCGAGGTAGTAGGTGAGCAGCCCGAGGTCGCTCATCCTGAAGAGGCTCTGCATCTCCTCCTTGAACCTCCCAATCTCTGTTGGCGACGTCCCAGAGATGATGAGGTCGTCGACATACACTCCGAGGAGCAGTCGCGCCCCATCCTTACAGCGCGTGTAGACAACGTGCTTGGATGGGCATTTCTCGAATCCCAGTGTGACGAGGCTCTTGTCCAGCTTCGTGTTCCAGGCGCGAAGGGCCTGGCGGAGACCGTACAGCGCCTTTGACAGTCGCAGTACCTTTCCCTCCAAACTAGCCTTGACGAAGCAGGGAGGTTGGGACACATAAACCTCTTCTTCGAGATCATCGTTGAGGAAGGTGGATTTCACATCGAGGTGGTGCACCTCCCACTCCTGCTGGGCGGCGATGGCAAGGAGGCGCACGGAATCGAGCCTGGCGACGGGAGCAAAGACCTCCTGAAAGAACATGTGGCCCCCCATGTGTGGTTTTGGTATTTAATGACAATCTTTATGGACTAATGTGTGTATTAAGTTATACTTGTAGGAATTGTCCATTGGCATCTCTTGGAGCTTGTGTCGGCTTCATGGTCGATGAAATGAGAAGAAGATATGTTGTGCAAGCTCAAAATGTGCAATCTTTAGAAGATCTCATGTTTGATGCTTGCCATCCTCGGTGATCATGGATCGATGATGAGGAATCAAGAAAGGCGTTCCATCTTGAGAAGGTAAAGATCGTCTACGTAGAGCTCAAGTGTAATGCTCAAGGCAAAGGTATAATCTTGATAGGTTTTCCCTTTTGCCGGTCTTATATTGTTAGTGGAAGACCGGGTTTAGGATAGATAACCGTACTATCAAGAGGGGCTCCCGAATGAGTAACTCGATCACATCGTTTGGAGAGAGCTCAAACCTTTGCATACTTGCATCATCGTATTTGGTTGTTATTTGGTCTTATCCATGTGAGGATATAGAGCTTGTGGTAATCTCCATAACAAGCTCTTGTTCATCAAAATCGGATCCCTCTTTTATATCTTACTGCGATTTTGATCTATGCGGTTTTTCGGTTTCTCACCAAGTGAGGTATCTCACATTATTATACTTGATACATTCTCACTTGGTGATAACCAATATTTTCACCTTTTATAGGGAAGCTCATGTCGTCCTCTTTCCAACGCAATTGGAATCGGGTCGATCGGAGTTACCAATCAAAAGTTATAGCCGTTTGAATATCTGCTGGTCTCCTAGGTACCAAAATGCGGTAGAGGCAGAAGGTTTTGGAAAGTTGCCAAAATCCACTGCCGGGCTAGGTACCAAAAAGCGGTAGTACCGCATTTTAGTACCTAGCGCGGCAGAAGGTTTTTTACTTCTTCATTTGGATCTATCCTCCCTTGCTGGACTATGATGTTTCTTTGCATGATCTTATAGAGGTTGTTGTCCTCTTCAAAACGAGCTCAAGATCATCAAAATCGAAGTCTGGATGCAAAAGTTATGGCTGTTTTCGTTCTGTGATGACCGGTAGTACCGGACCAGGATCCGGTAGTACCGGGGTCCGGTAGTACCGCATTTTGGTACCGGGGAGCGCAGAGAAAAATTGCGTTTGGAGCCCCAGGAACCCGAGGAAATGTCCGGTAGTGCCGGGAAAGTCCGGTAGTACCAGGAAAAAGTCCGGTAGTACCGGGAATCGCGTTTTTGGGCTGCAACGGTTGGATTTTGGAGGGACCTATATAAGGGGCCTTCTTCCCCAATGGTTCCTTAACCTTTCTTGCAAGTTTTCCCCTCCATTGTTGATCTTCTTGAGCTTGCTTTCTCTCAATCCCTCCGATGATTCTTGCATATTCTTGAGGGATTTGAAAGAGGGGATCTAGATCTACAATCCCACCAATCAATCTCTCCTCTAAGTGAGGGGAACATATTGGGATCTAGATCTTGGAGTCTTTTGTGGATTTCCTCCATTGTTCTTCCTCTCTTATTCCCCTATAAGCTTTTGTAGCTTTGGTGGAATTTGGGAGAGAAGGATTTGAACACCTTTGTGGTGTTCTTGCCATTTGCATTTGGTGCATCGGTTTGAGTTCTCCTCGGAGGATTTGGTTTGTGTGACTCTTTGGAGCTTGTCCCTCTTGGGTTCTTGGAACCCTAGACGGTTTTGTGGCCTTGGTGGCATTTTGGCCTTTTGTGCCATTTGTTGGGAGCCTCCAATTAAGTTGTGGAGAAGTGCCCCAACCTTGTGAGAGGTTCCGGTTGCCACCGACAAGTGCACCGATAGTGGAAGCATGGATCGATCCCGTTGGGGTGAGATTCACCGGAGAATAAGGGAGGCCTTTTGTGGCGTTGGTGGTTTGATACCACCCCCTCTCCAAATGAGACGTACTCCATGTTGGGAGGAACTCGGTAAAATATCGGTGTCCCCGCGTGCCTCGGTTATCTCTATACCCGAGCTCTTTACTTATGCACTTTACATTGTGATAGCCTTCGTGCTTGAAGTAATATATATCTTGCTATCACTTTGTTGCTTGTATTGCTTAGCATAAGTTGTTGGTGCACATAGGTGAACCTTAGTTGTTCTTGGTTGTGCTTAACAAAGTAAACACTAGTTTTATTCCGCCTTTGTTGAGCCACTCTAGGAAAAGTTTTAGTCGCCTATTCACCCCCCCTCTAGGCGACATCTGTATCCTTTCACCTCCTCATAGTCAACTCCTTCCCTCTGAACGTAGCCCTTGGCGACGAGATGGGCCTTGTGTCTGACCACTGTCCCCTTCTCGTCCCGCTTGACCTTGAAGACCCACTTGAGCCCGATGGGCTTGTGGCCATGTGGGAGATCCGCTAGAGCCCATGTTTGGTTCTCCTTGATTGAGCCCATTTCCTCCTCCATCGCCTTCCTCCAACACTCCTTCTGTGCCTCGATGGCGTTTGCTGGTTCCTCAGATGTGAGGAACAGCCGCTCAGCGAACCCAGGTGGGGAGGTGTCGGTGTCGAGGATGTCGCTAAAGCAGCGGTAGCAGTGAGGGGCGCCCTCGTCATCGAAGGCGTCGTACATGTCTACATCTTGTGCTGATGGAGGTGTGGCAAACCTCACGGGCGCCGCCGCGGTCCTGCGAGGCGGCGGGGTGGCGGGGAGTACTAAATCCCCTCCAGCAGAGGTGACGGGTGATGCTGATTCCCCATCGTCAGGAGAAGGTTCGTCACCTGTCCCCCTTTTCTCACGAGCTGCTGCAGTTGGGGATGCGGGTGTTGTAGCGCGCGGCGTGGGCGGCGTCGCGTGCTCCACCACGAACTCGCTCCAGCTCGCGGTATCGGCCTGCTCTGCTTTCTCCTCCCATTTCGAGATTGCCGCTTCGTCGAAGACCACGTCCCGCGTCACGTGGACACGTCGCGTCTCCGGATGGTACACGCGGTATGCCTTCGTGCCCGCCTCATATCCGATGAACACCATCGGCGTGCTCCGATCGTCCAGCTTGTGGAGGAAGGGCCAGGCGCTCTTGACGTGCGCCACACAGCCAAACACCCGCATGTGCTCGACGGTGGGTTTCTTGCCATGCCAGGCCTCGTACAGAGTCTTGCCGTCGACGGCGTGCGTAAAGGTACGGTTCAGTACATACACGGCGGTGCTCATGGCCTCCCCCATAAGTAGCTGGGCATGGACTTGGCCTTCATCATTGATCTTGCCATGCCCACTACCGTCTGGTTACGGCGCTCGACGACGCCGTTCTGCTGCGGCGCATATGGGGCCGTCAGATGTCGCTTGACACCAGTGTCGGCGAAGTGCGTGGCGAGAGCATGCGAGGTGAACTCTCCCCCGCGGTCAGTGCGCAGTGTGCACAGCGTGCGCCGGCTCTCTGTTTGCGCCTCGGCTTGGAAACGCTTCAGGGCGGTGGCGACCTCGTCCTTGGTCGACAACAGGACCAATCACATGTAGCGGCTGTAGTCGTCGACCAGCAGGAGAAAGTAGCGGTGTCCGCCAGGCGTGGGTGGCGTGATGGCGCCGTAGAGATCAGCGTGCACCAGCTCCAGCGGCTCCTCTGCCCGGAACTTTGCCTGCAGGGGAAAAGGTGTGCGCCGCTGCTTGCCTGCCAAGCAGGCCTCGCATAGCTCACCTGTTGGCTCGACGCTGGGCAACCCGCGCACCATCCCCTCTTTTGCCATCTTCTGCAGGGCCTCGAGGTGGACGTGCCCGAACCGTGCGTGCCACCACCATGACACCGAGTCGTAGCGGAGTGCAAGGCACGCCGGCTACACGGCGCGCACCAGCAACCTGTAGAGGCGGTTCGCCGTGCGCCTCACCTTGATGAAGAGGATGCCGTTGGTGTCGCGGACCGTGAGCAGCCCGTGGCGGATCTTGACCTCGCAGCCGCGCTCGTCCAGCTGCCCGAGGCTGACGACGCTGCTCTTGAGCCTAGGGATGTAGTACACATCCGAGAACGCGCGCTGACGACCCCATCCACAGTGAACGCAATGGTGCCGCGGCCCATGATCTGCACCACCAAGCCATCCCCAAACTTGACGTTGCCACGCACGGTCTCGTCGAGCTGTGCGAACGCTGCCCGATCCCCTGTCATGTGGTTGGACGCTCCGGAGTCCAGAAACCAGACAGGTCCAGAGGGTCGGTGTGCGACCTGGCACGACTTTGGCCTTCTCGTTGTTCAGAAGAATGGATGTTGGTGGCGTCGCCGTTTCTGTCAGTGCCAGGGTGGCGCTGACAGGAGGAGCGGGATGCAGCTCAATTTCGGCGAGTAGCATGGCAGGATCAGCATCGTCCTCCCCTTGGGCTAGGTGTGCCTGCGCCTGCTCGTCCCGCTGCTTCTTCCTGCATTCTCAGGCCCAGTGCCCCTTTTTTCCCTCAGTAGCAGCACTTGTCATCCTTGGACGGGCCACCGCCGCCGCGGGTGCCATCCTTGCCGCTGCTGGGACGGTCTTTCCGTGGCTTGCCACCACCAGAGCCAGAGCCTCCTGCTCTAGACTGGCGGTTCGCGTTGCGTGCACGCCACTCCTCCTCCGTGAGGAGCAAGCGGCCGCCCGTCTCCTGTTCTGGCTCGCCGCGTGCCTCCGACGCCGTCAGACGACCGCTCAGGTCGTCGATCGTGAGGCTCTTCAGATCGAGTAGTGTTTCGAACAGGCCATCTGCGCATACCTCGGGGGAACGACGCACAGGATCTTGGAGACGCCGTCGAGCTCAGAGGTGGTGTCACCCAGCGACTGCAGCTCGGTCACGAGGTTGGAGACACGGAGGGAGAAGTCCTCGACGCTCTCCCCGCTCTTGAAGGCCAGCGCGTCGAAATCCTTTCAGAGTTTCTGACGGCGTGCTTCGCGCACGCGATCGACGCCAACGCACATCACCTTGATCATGTCCCAAGCAATCTTGGCGTTGTCCTTGGCGGCGAGCAGCTGCACCATCTCCGGTGGCATCGAGCCCAGGATGGCACCGAGAGCCTGTCGCTCCTGCCGCTCCGGTGCGTCGTCCGTGTCCACTGCCTCCCAGAGCCTGACGCCCTGGAGCTTGACGCGCATCAGGATTGCCCACTCCGTGTAGTTGGTCTTCGTGAGAGTGGGCCAGGAGACGGCTCCGCCGCCACCACCCTCCCTCACGATTGTCTCCCGCACCACGATGTCGCCGCCGCCGCCATCCCTTCTCTTGCTGCGTCCGCGGCTCAGCGAGTGCATGCGATGTGAGGAGCCTGACTCATCGGGCGTCGCGGGCCTGGCAGCTGCCGCTGGCGCAGCCGGTGGAGGAGTCCCAACCATGGGGTCGAGGCTCTGATACCACTTGTGGACTAATCTACTCTCTCAAGCTCACTCAAGAACACACGCGATTCAGGTGTAAAATTGAAGAACAGAGACAATGGTGTTTGTGCTGCGCATAAGCCTGCAGCTTTTCTGGGCTTTCTTCTCCTTTTATTACCAAGAGAGATCGATCGTGTGAGAGCACACGTTGCCCACACCAGACGTGCCATCCTACGTCCAGGCAATAGTGGATCACATCGCGATGATCGGGTCAAGAAAATGACCGAAACAAACTATCCTATCTACTGCTGATAAATAGCTGACACCTAACTGAAACCAACAGCTAGCTAACCTGACGAACCTGACGGCTAACTGAACCTGTTGACACTATTATTCAGACACTAGATTAACCAACAGTCTCCTGAACCTGCCAATGTCTGGTCTGGCACGGTAAGATTTGCCTTGTTAATTGGTTCCCTTGAGCCCCTATTTTCTCTTAAATTAATTTGATTGCTGTTTGCTTAGAAAGTTAGCTGAAGATATATTAGCTCATGAAACAAAAGTATGAGGTAGGAAGCTGCAGTAAGTAGAAGGGGTCGAATGTTTCATAAGTACTACTAGGAGGATCGACTGTGATCTAGCGGTACTAGTATTATACTGATACTGATGTGATCCAATCAAAGAGATCATCCATCCATCAGCTTCAGCTTCACACCGCTGCCGTTGCTTGTTTGAACCACTGATTCGTTGATACAACCGCTAGCGTAAGCAATTCATCAGAGATAGATTCAGAGTGCAGCCATCATCAGCTGAGGTACAGTACAGACGGCAGAAACAAGGATTGAAGTAGAACACTAACGCATAGGTACACAGCGTGATGTGCTGTGCTATAACCAGAGGATTTCCTACTGGCAGAGCAGAGCAATTCGGTGATATAACCAGAGGGTTGTGTTTCTGAAGAAAAGACAGTGCATGCTGTAATTCCTACATGCAATTCAGGATGGAACACGTGAGACCCAGGCTACGACCGCCCCGGAGTGCCGGAAACCAGGTGCTCTCTTCGTGTCCTGCCGTTTAGCAGTTTGTCGCCTCCTTTGAGCTCACGCCTGTAGCCATTTGCGTCGCCAGAACCGGGTGTGTTCACCGGACCGTCGCACGCGATTGGCGAGGGAAGCAAAGCTAAGAGGAGGCGGAGGTGGAAGAAGAGAGAACTTATCTACTCCCTCCGTCCAAGAAAAGATGACGCGGCGGTGTTTTTGTGAAAAAAACCCACCCCTTTTTCACCTGAAGGAAAACATCCTCGACTCTCCTCTCTTCCTCGCAAACGTCCTGACAGCGACGAGTTGTCCTCTCCCCAGCGCAAACCAGCCTCCCGCCGCCTCCCCCCACACTTCCCGTCGCCTCACCGACGGATACTGCTTCTCCGCCACTAGATCCAGTGGTACATCCTTGTTGTTTAGGTCAAAAAAAGTCGACCTTTTTTACCAGCCGGAGGCGATGTGGCATAGTTCTTCAGGGATCAACGAGGATTCACATCTGCGCGCCGAGAAGGAAAAGCTGGGAGGTTTGGTCTATGTCGCGATGTCGATTGACTTGGTGGTGGTTGAGGCGGTGAAGGCGGAAGAGAGGAGGAGGAAGTGATGGTGGTGGTAAAGGGGGCGGGGGAGGGTGCGGCGGCGACTAGTGAGACCGTAGTAGTAGCGCCGGCAGGCGCCGAGATCAAGGGGAACCCCTGCGCCTTCCATGTCCCCGACCCGCGCAACTTGCTGCATCCCAACTGGAGAGAGATCATCAGATCGAGTTGGTAATGGTTTCCCTCTCGCTTGTTAATTCCATGCCTTGCAGTTTCCTTGTGCTTTTGTTGGATTGAAATGGCATGTACTATGGTGGATGTGACGTGCACTATGGTCAATTTTGCTATCTGTACTTTCTTGAACCTTGTGAGCATGCTCGATTTCCTGAGATTGGGATTGTGTTATATATGAATGTGATGTGCACGTTTTCAGGAACTAGAGCTTGACTGGACTTGGGGAATTGGCAAGGACAGAGCCTCCACCTGACATGGGGAATTAGATAGGTAAGCTTCATGTTTGTTCATTGATCCTTTTCCAGGCTGTACTATATTCTAAATTCAGCTTTATGCTTATTTGTTTAATCAAACAAAATCTTTCTTGGAATCGGTCGTACATTGGAGTATTTGCTTTGTTACTTGTGGTAAACAATAATAACTCTGTTGACCTGGCTTGGTTGGCAACCCTCAAATTTTCTTAAGAAGGAACTTGCAACTAAATTTGTTCTGTTTAAACTTGTGTAGGTCGAGTACAGCTGAAGAATGGCAAACGTGTGCCCAGGCTTCAGGCGTTGGATAGATGGAAAATAGAGTAGAGATTTTGTGTTCAACCAGTGATGACTTTGTATACCGAAACAACTGGTGGATCCTACATTCAGACTAAAGAAAGTGCTTTGGTGTGGCAAAAGAGATGTTGACAGAGGCCAAAGAGATGCTTGATCACCTGGAGAGTGTACTAGAAAATTAACCAGGGAGTGGCGTCTAGTAGACGTTGTAGTACTCCAGAGATTGTAATAGGCTAGATGTTGTAATAGGGTAGATGCAGTATTACTCCGGAGCTTTGGTTTTCCTTGTAGATGGTAATGTAGAGATGTTGTAATACTCCAGAGGTTACAATTTGTATCAGACAACTCTGGATTTATATAATACTCCATAGCTTTCAATTTGTATAAAATGAATCAAATATTCATGGTTAGTTTCAATAGTACTCCAGTACTACTTGATAATGGATCTGCAGCTGGAGTAGACAACACTTATTTAAAGTACAGTACTCCTGATGAACGATGCTGTTGTTATGTTAGCAACATGTTACCTATTTATCTACTCCTGGAGTATTTCTTTGTCTGCTACCATGTTGTTGTTATTTTTGAATCACGCTCGTTGTAAAATTAGAAAGATAATGAATATTGTATCCTTTTATATATAGATAGGAGCTGTAACTCAAGCTAATGCAAATATTGGGAGTAAATTCTGAAGCAAAACAAGCTCCCTAGGTAACTAACCAGCAGAGTGAGTTAGAAAATGTTTTGTCCTCATTTCTGTTCTTTATCAAGGAGTAGAACTGATCTTCTATGCTATGGAGTCAAGCATTTGAAATTTGTTAGCGAGGATACAAAATGATTTGTTAGTGAGGATAGCCAAATGAGAAGTAAAACTTGGACAATAAGGGCAGACAAAATGATATGGTATATACATATATTGATGTTGGAGTATACACACAAGCACACACATGATGACATTCACAAGTACACACCAGATTGTTCTTCCTAAACCATCGTTGGGCGAACGGTCTTGGATTGAAGACAAGTATACATTCTACTTTCTCTACATATCATTTTCTTTGTCTTGTACTTTTAGCATTCTCTTGTTTTCTTGCGTTGGAGAACACTAATTGCTCATCAAATTAGGGGCTCTCTTGTATTTCGAGCATTGTCTTTCTCTCGTTGTCTTGCACTTGAGGTGGAGATGGTTCAAGAACGAATACAGCAGCTTCGGAGGCTCAATGATCTTCCTGCCTTAGATACCTACATCAAAAGAAACACACTGTGAGTGTTCAATCTTGGGTAGTACAATACATAAATAAAGAATAAGTCAAATAAAAACAAACACTTCATGATGGCAACACCACCAGATGTGCAAATTCAGTTTGAGTATTAGTGTATCACGTGAAGCTTATGATCCATCAAACAATAATGCACCACTCAAAAAGAATGGCAAAAGGAAATCCGGATTTCAAAAAGAAAATGTAGCACGATCAATTCTATATCATCCTTACTGCCAACTGATTAGTTCCAAGAAAAATTACTAACAAAGAGACACTAAAATATGATGAAGTCAATTCAGTCGAGTGAGCATGGACATTTAAATCTCACACTACATAGCAGCCTGTTTGAGCTAAATTGTACAAACAACTTGCTGCATAAATAAATAAATAAAAATTAGCAACATGGAAGATGTTTTCTCCAATCAACTTCAGTCTCAAGTACACAGATTTTTAAGCATAATATGTGAAAATCTGTTCACTTAGCCTCATCAACTCCTCACAATACCAGTACAAAGGCAATGTCCATACATAACTCTAGCTAGCCTTTCATGGCCAAACTCCTCTTTGCACTAGACTAGCTAAAAGCGCCGTATATGATTACAACCCTGTACGTGTAACAAGGTTAGTTATCTTCCGAATAACAAGGTGTTGCTGTGGTTTGTCAGTTACCAGTTCAACAAGAGTTGGTTAAGAATCCAAATGCACTCTACTGATCTAATTCATGATTTCCTGAGCAAACTGCAGCTAGTGGCAAGTAATCGCTAGATCTAGCCAAATCTAACAATTTTATGCTCTACATCAACTAATTACTTCGCCGCTTTAATGTTTGTCCTAGAGAACATCTCGGGAGAAAAAAAACTGAAACGAATCCTTCCATCTCCCCGGGTCTCCGTTCACCGCCGCCGTAGCTCTCCGGTCGCCGACACGAAGCTCGTAGCTCGCCGCAGCTTAGGCTCGCCGCCGTCGCGCCTGAACTCTGGCGCTGCCCCGCTACCTGGCGCTACCGGAGGCCCTTTTCGCTGCTGCTGCACACCCAAGGTCCGATGCCTCCCAAGGTTCCCCCACCGCCGCCCCCGGGGCTCTCCCGAGCCCCAACTGCGCCTCCAGACTTGGGGCTCTCCTCTGCACCAGATGCGTCCGCGAAGCAGGGCGACTCACGCGGCGAGCAGGGTTAGGTGGGGCGACCCACGCGGGATCCCTCCGGCAGCGACCGGAGCGGCGGAGGAGCAGCGACCGGAGCGATGGCGGGACTGCGGACTCCGAGGACGGTGAAGAAAAGATTTTAGTTTGAAATCCAAGTTTGAAGGCCAAACTTAGAACGTTTTGAGTGTATTAGGGGTTTATTTGCAAAAATAAATTTGAACTAGGAGGTGGAGAGGCTGCGACATCTTTTGTTGGACGGTGGGAGTACCACATTGCATGTAGAGAAAAACGCGACCGGGGATTTATACATAACCGAGCTGGTCATGGCGCGAAACTGCACGATACCGCTGCGAGAACCCTAGGTCCTACGCTGCCAGCTCAGCTATTAGCGGGTCCTACGCGAAACTCTCAAGACGACTGCACTGTACTGCCACGTCGTCTATGAATGGTACCCTCTGTACGATCTCGCCACAAAAACCCATGAACGTCTACGGTCTGGGCTGCCAACTGGGCTCTACGCCCGTGAGAAGCCGCGTCATCTATGGCTACTCTGATAATAGACATGGGTTTACGACATCGCGTTAATCTTTTTTGGGCTCCACGTTCATGAGAAACCGCGTCCGGCATGGGCTAACGGCGCCACATCGGCTCTCGGCAGACCCCACAACCTCGAGAGCCCGCAGCTGGCATGGTATCACGGCGCCACGTCGGCTCTCGGTGGACCCCATGACCGTGAGAGTCCGCAACCGACATGGACTCACGGCGCTACGCCGACTCTCGGCGGGCCTCGCCACCCGGCAGGTGCGGAGGCGTGTCGCGCCGTGAACGTCTCTCACGGAGCGTGGTCCTTGACGCTGACAGTGGGCCCATGGCGTGCGCGCGGTCCATTGTCGTGCGATGCGGGGTGGTTTGAGGCCCACCAATCAGCGACTTAGATAGGGTTTCAAGATCAAAAAACGGACTCCAAAGAGCACCGAACGCGCGATTGTAGTAAAATTTCGGGTCCGAAGACGGTTCTCAACCGCCGATCGTCGATATCCCATGGTGAAAAAAAATCAGAACGATGTGGATAGCAGTTTGAGGCGAAACAATCTAACGCTATTATTTGCTCTAATATGCGTGGCTATTAGGTTGGCTCTAAATAAACTTGTATCACCGTGCGTGGCATGCAATTTTGGACCGACTAGGGCTGCAGCTGCCTCAAGGACGGCGCATGGTGGTGCAAAATTGAAATCCTTCCCAAAGTTAGATATAACAATCTAAACACAGATATTCATGATATTTCATTAGTTGGTTAAAAAAATATTTTGATAGTGTACTAATCTTTCAATGAGTAACATAACAATCAAGTTCCGATTCGATTTGCCGGATGACTCCTTACTACAACCGACAGGCTCGGACTGGCTGCTGCACCTACTCATATGGATATTTGAGAATCAACGGGCTAGAATAATGCTAATTATCAGGAGAATTTGGCATTGCCATAACGAAATAACTCATGACAAACAATGCCCACCCATTGAGGGATCCCGACGTTTCTTGGTTAGCTATCTGAACTCCCTTTTGATGCTAAAACAATTCCCTGATGCTGATGTAGGGAAAGGAAAAATGGTCATTAACCAGGAGGAGGGTTTCAACACAACGATGAAGATGAAGGAAGCAGCTGCTAGCCCTGGACCACGCTGGGAACCTCCGGCGAGGGATGAGGCCAAGTTGAATGTTGATGGCGCGTTCTCTGAGGGTGGAAATGCAGGTGCGGGTATGATTATGCGTGACCATAATGGTTCAGTTATCTTTGTAGCGTCGAGACAAATCCATCAATGTACTGATGCGGGAAGCCGAGCTCAGGGCGATTGAGGAAGGGATTCAGCTTGGACTGAACTGGACACACAAGAAATTCACTGTTGAAACAGATTGTGTAGAAGCAATCAACTTGATTAGAGACAAGTCAAATTTTTCAATGCATGCCTTTCGTATTAATGTAATTCGAAAGTGTCTTAGAGAGATAGATCTCAGGATAGTCAAGGTTAGTAGAATAATAAACACGGCAAGCCATGAGCTGGCCAAGATAGGTAAAGTCCAAGGTTGGACTGCTGTATGGCTGGGGCATGTACCATCTGAGGTTGCCCAGGCTGTTGTAACGATTGTTCTTCTTTGATTGATTAATAGAACTCTTTTTACCCGCAAAAAAAAGTTTCGATTCGATGTAAATTGTTTTGGGTCTTCTCCCTCCTATAAATGGAAAGGCAGAACGACTGCCGTTCCTCGTAAAAAAAAAATCAAGTTTCTGCCGCTGCTAGTGAGCCTTCACCGCCTAGTCCGACTTAGTACTGTCCTTTTAGATCAACTTCAACAGCTTCTATATGGGTAAGCAAAAAGTCGTTTGAGTAAAAGGAGAGAGAGGGTATAGGTACTGCTCCAACATATTACCTATTTTTTGGCTATGCAAAACACAACATGGGCCCTCATAGACTTACAAACTACACTTAGGTCCCTCCTTTTTACACCAAGAACCTTGCACATAATTATAAAAAGCAATTAGGGACCTCCCGTCCCTCGCTAGAGTTGCACGCATGCCACACCTCGGCCTCGCCGGAGCCGCTTCCTGCCTAGGCGTTGCCACATGCTTAGGACGCACTCACGTCGTCGCCCGAGCATGGCAGTTGGAATGGTGGCCGGCGGTACACAGGGAACACGGTCAGGGCTCGGGTCGGGAGCTTGCAGGTGGGGGCGCGGGAGGGGTCGCGGTTCTCGACGGTGGAAGGAGGGTGGCGGGAGAAATTTCCGTGCGGGCGATTGTAGCACTCCCGTGTGAGTTTTTGCTGACATGGCAAAATATGGGTAGAAATTTGCTCTTAACCAAATTTTGCGTCCATCTACTCATACATAGGCAGGAGGTGTCAAAAAATTGGTGATCACGCCAAAAACCTACGGGTTCACAAATAGGTAAGCTGTTAGAGTTATAACGTTTGTACATCTTACCCATATGAATAGTTTTTGCAGCTCTTACTCATATATGTGGGTAAGCTGTTGGTAGTTATCGAACGGTGCCGGCTTCTTGCACAATTTCCACCGTGAGACTATTTAATATATTTCTTAAAAAGGTGAATCCAAATTCGTTCAAAATTTCTAGGGCGGTTCTGGTATTTCTGGTAACCTTTGGAGACTGGATTTCCCGTTGCCCTCCGGTAAAAATTCGATAGGTACAAAATTTCGATCCCGGCTAAAAAATTTATCTGCATATATAGGTATTAGGTCGAAGAAGAAGGCGTTCAAAAAGATGCCTTTTGTCTTAGATTGAACTGTAAATTAATGAGAGCGCGCGCGTTCCAAGAAGATACTCGTTGGAGTACCTTTTGTCTTAGCGACGAGCCATGATACAGCAAATTTGGACGTTGTTGAACAACAAGAAACAATTATCCAAGACTTGTGAGACGACTTGGGGAGTCCAAGAAATTAATTTAATTAGCTGAGCCGTCACGTTAACCCAACGTGGAGCCTCCTCGGTTTCCGTATGTTGAACGAATCAACTGGCTTAAATAAATGGCCTATGACATGTGAACTGTCGCTTATGCAGACGATGCGGATCATGTTATATTCCTGTCTCTAGTTTATAAGGAACGCAGCTGGTAGACAAAACAATCGACACTTCAACGCAAAAGGAGCCGGCATGGTTCTGAAGGCACGTGAACTGGCTCTCACACTATTAAGTCATATCGTACATTTCCAGAAGCACATCGTATACGGGCCAATTTTTGATGAACCACAATCTCTTAAAAGCAACTCTAACCGATACCCTCATACCCAATAAATGTTTAGAGGACTATATCTTTTGGCCGCTAACGTCCCCGGGCGCACTGAACCGACCCTTTCTTCGGCCGTTAGCGGAGAATACTTTTAGTCGCCCCCCCCCCCGCCCAAAAAAAACTCCCCCGCGGCTCTTATATTTCCTCGGCGCTAACCTCGCGGACTAAAAATCTCCTTCCCGCCGAAAACTCGACCCTCACGCCCAATTTCAACGCCGGTCCTCGCCGGCGCCACATTTCTCCCCTCCCACCGGCCGAAATGGCACCGGAGTTCCACGCCGGATTCGACCCCGGCGACGCCTCCGATGCCGCGGAAGCGGTTGGGCAACACCTCCGTGGTGCGGCCGGCGGGAACGGCTACCAAGGCCACCGGAAAGGTGTCAACGACGGGCAAGCCACCCCCTGTGTCGGTGCTGAGTGGCCTGCATCCCCGGAAGCCTACGGCGGGGCTGCAACCGCTGTCACAGGCGGCGGAGGAGAAGAAGATGAAGGCCACGGCGGCGATGGGGTCGACTTCTACACGCAGGTAAAATCCGTCACCGACGTCCTCATCGCCCACGCCTTCTTCCTCTGTCAGGGCGGCCGTCGTAGATTGCCCCCAAAGGGCCGCCCACAAGGTGATCGACGAAATGACCGCGCCTCAGCCGACTACTCCCGAGATTGGGGTGGCCGATTTCATGGCGCAGTTGGATAGTTCTCACCATGCTGGGCTCGACGACCTCCAATTCGGTGATGGAGATTCGTACGAAGGCATGTAGGAGACCCAAGTTGATGTTGATTGCATCGAGACCCTATTGGAGATATGACCAAGAGGCAATAATAAATTGGTTATTATCATATCTTTATGTTTATGATAAATGTTTATATGCCATGCTATAATTGTATTAATCGGAAACATTAATACTTGTGTGATTTGTAAACATGTAAGAATTCCTAGTAAACCCTCTTGTTAAACTATCTTGTTGATTGATTGATGATCATGGTTTCCTGATCATGAACATTAGATGTTATTGATAACAAGGTCATATCATTAGGAGAATGATGTGATGGACATACTCCTATAGTTAAGTGTAGCATAAGATCAAGTCATTTAAATAGTGCACTTGCTATAAGATTTCAAATATATAGTAACCTAAATCGTCCGACCATGAGATCATGTTAATCACCATCACCGGATGGATGCTTTGATGACATCAAACACCACTTTGTAACTGGGTGGTTATAAAGGTGGCATTGAGTATTCTGAAAGTATGTGTTGAGGCACATGAATCAAGAGTGGGATGTGTCCATCCATATGACAGATAGATATACTCTGGGCCCTCTCGGTGGAATGTCATCCAATTGGCCTGCAAGCATGTGACTAGCTCACAAGGGATCACATATCACAGGAACTAATAAAGAGTACTTATCAGGAACGAGGTTGAACTAGGTATGCAGAGATACTGACGATCAAACCTCGGATAAGTAAAGTATCACGAGACAAAGGGAAATTGGTATCGTATGTAAATGGTTCATTTGATCATGAAGTAATCGTAGAAATATGTGGGAGCCTTATGAATTTCCAGATTCTTCTATTGGTTATTAATCAGAGAAGAGTCTCGATCATGACTGCATAATTCACGAACCGTAGGGAGACATACTTAAGGATTCAATGTTGTTTAATAGGTATTGAATGTGAGTAAGAGACTGATTGTTGTTCGGAATCTCGGATTGGATCCAGGACATCACTAGGAGATCCAAAATGGTCCGAAGAACAAGAATCATATAAGGAAAGTCCAATTCCGGAGTTCGAAAATGTTTTCGGTGTTTTCACCAGAATCTTCTAGAAGGGTTTAGAAGGTCCACCACTCCGGAGTGGGAAGGGTACATGGATGTGTCATACCAAAGTGGAATGGTTTCATCATGTCCTAGGTCACTTGGTTGGGCAATGGGAAGAGAGAAATCAAACTCTAGTTTGAAAGTCAAACGCCAATTTGAAATAGTCAAATCCCAACATGGTTGCCTAGTGGAGGGAGGAAAGGAATTCCACTTACGGAAGGATTCCCTCCCTCCCTTGTCGCCGGCTGATACGTCCAATTTGCATCACCATTCTATATCATAATTTGCCTCTATTCATTGATATATGTCTTATTATGATGTATTACTTATGTCTTTTCATCTGTTTATGCATGTTGGATGATTCTTGGAGGATGAACTGCCAGAGTCTGGATTCTGATGGAAAAAGAGGTGTTTTGATGCAATTTCGCGAAGATCAGAAAAATACCAGAAAAATATAGGAAAATTATATTTTCCCAGAAGACAGAGGAAGCCAGAAGGGGAGGCGAAGAAGGGCCCTTTCACATATAACATAGGTAATAAAAATGCAGGGTTTCGGTGGTAACCCAGATAAGACACAGGGGGCCCACACCCCTAGGCGCGGGTCCACCCTGCGCCACGCCTAGGGCAGGTGTGGCCCACCTGCTCGGCCCCCGACTCCGCCCTCTCGCCTATATCTTCCTTACGGAACCCTAACACCAAGGGAGCGACCACAGATAGATTTCCGCCGCCTCTGCGGGGCGGAAAACACCGAGAGAGAAAGATCTCTCTAGTAGATAGATTTTTGCCAGGGGAATTCCTTCCCGGAGAGGGGAGATCGTCGCCATCAACACTATCATCAAGCTAGACTTCATCGGGATCACCATCATCATCATCCACACCATCATCTTCACCAACACCATCATCATTACTCCATCCCGCTGTAACAATTGTGTTGAATACTTGCTTAGTTCATTAGGGGAAACTTTCCCGGTGTTGATTACTATTGTAGTTGATGCTTGTGAGTGGAACCATTGGATTATTGTTTATGTTCAGATTGTTATCCATTACCATATCATCTTTTATCTTGATCCATATGATGTCTTGTGAGTAGTTCGTTTAGTTTTTGAGGACATGGGAGAAGTCATGTTGTTAGTAGTGGATTTGTGTTGAGTTATTATTCAATGGTTTAGTATTTAAGTTGTGGTGATATTCTTCTAATGGTGTCATGTGAACGTCGACTACATGATACTTCACAATTTATGGGCCTAGGGGAATGCATTGTGTATTTGTCTACTAATTATGGGGTTGCCGGAGTGACAGAAACCTGAACCCCCGTTAGGACACCTTTGCACAAGGGAGCGTAGGATCTCAGAGTTTAAGGCTGTGGTTAGATTTTTATCTTAATTACTTTCCTGTAGTTGCAGATGCTTCCAGGGGTTTAATCACAAGTATGTATTAGTCCAAGTAAGGTCGGTATGTTAGCACAGGTTCACCCACACAACACTTACAACACCAAAGAAGAGTACTCAGCTATTTGAAGCGGAAGCACTTGACAGAATTCTCATGTGTCCTCGAGAACGTTTGGTCCTTATAAGTATTTCCACCGGCTCGTCCTTTGCTAAGAAAGGATTGGGCCACTTGCTGCGTTTGTTTGTTGTCTTTATTACTTGCTCTTTGTTTTGTTGCTTTATCAGAAAACCACTAAAAATCCGTTTGCTAAGTATTTACAGAGAGTTCTTGTTCCATACCACTAGTCAACACCTTCTGCTCCTCGTTGGGATCGACATTCCTATTTATCGAAAGTACTACGATACACCCCCTATACTTGTGGGTCATCAAGAGTATTTTCTGGCGCTGTTACCGAGGAGTGAAGCGCTATTGAATAGTGGAACTGGTAAAGGAAATTTCTACTGTGAGTATTGCTTTTGTTTCTGTTTGTTACTTTGTTTCCAATATGGATAACCCACTTGGTTTTCTGTTTGGGAAAACTACTACCACTGTTAGGGTAGTAGATGAACCACCACCTGTTGAGATAGATCCTTTTAAGATACCTACAAGTATTGTTGATAGTGTTATGGATAATTATTATTTAGGGGATGGAACTATCCATCCTGGTGATCACTTGCTTTTTATCCATGAATTATGCGGGTTGTTTAAGTGTGCAGGTATCACAACTGAACAGGTGAAGAAGAAGTTACTCTCCATATCCTTTAAAGGGAGAGCTGAAGAATGGTACAAGTTGCTGAAGAATGGGCAATCCATGGAATGGGAGGAAATGACATCTCTCTTTTATTCTAAAACTCCCTAACAATATTATTATCAATAACTTTTATGCTAGGCTTTCTCTTCATGATAAAGATTTACTAGATGCTTCTTGTGCTGGATCATTCACACGTATGAAGGAAGAAGCTAAATGGGATCTCCTAGACCGTATTCAAGAGAACACTGAAGCTTGAGAGAATGACAAGGGAAGAAAGTCAGGTATAAACTATGATTATGAATGCATTAAATATTTTATGGGAACTGATGACTTCCGTGATATTAGTAATGAGTTTGGTCTTGATTCCCAAAGTATTGCCAACTGTTTTAAGGCCTTTGCCTCCTACATAGAAATTCCCAAGAAGAAGTGGAACAAGTACCATGCACCTTATAAGGATGTTGTTAGTCATGTTTCTATTAGAAGTACTGAAGTTTGTACTATTGATCATATTGTGCCTGAACCTTATATTGAGAAAATACCTTTTCCAGCTAAGGTAAAGGAGTATTCTATGATGATTAGTTCAAATAACAAAGGTACTAAGAAAACTATGGAGCTTGATGAGCAAATGAATAATGAACTTGTGGTAGCTATTGTGAAAGATCTTGTCACTAGAAATATAGAGGATGAGCACATTGTCTTCTGTGAAGACACTTCTAATATTATCTCTCAACCTAAAAAAGCTAGAAAAGCTAGTGTTCCTGTGTTTTCTGTTAGAATTGGTGATCATTGCTATTATGGTTTATGTGATATTGGTGCTAGTTCTAGTGCTATTCCTTATGAGCTTTACAGGGAAATTATGCATGAAATTGGTCCTTGTGAGCTTGAGTATATTGATGTGGTTATTCATCTTGCTAATAAGGAAACCATTTTCCCCATTGGTATTGTAAGAGATGTGGAGGTTCTCTGCGGTAAGATTAAGTATTCTGCTGATTTTCTAGTGCTTAATTCAGCAGCTATCAAAACTTGTCCCATCATTTTTGGTAGACCTTTCTTGAACACTTGTGAAGCTATTATAGATTGTAGGAAAGAGAAAGTTTTAACTAAGTTTGATGGAGATTCTTATGAGTTTAACTTTTCCAAATTTGCTAAAGCTCCTTGTGAAAATAGCTTGCCTAATAAAGATTTCAGGATGGAACAACTTGCTTCTATTGATCCAGTTTATGACCTTGGACCTCTTTTTGATGACTGTGAGTATGCTCATTCTGATGATAAAGTCATTGACAATGACAGTTATATTGTCAACTCTATTCAAAGTGCTACTGAAAGTTATTATGAAAGAGAGAAACATGGTTTTATGCATCTCAATAATGTTAAGTTTCCCCGTTTTATGTTGAAAGCTTTGAATTTGCATCTGTTTTGTCTTCCTATGCTAGTGCCTTTTTGTTTTAACAATTCATTTTCTCATGATACTCCCATGCATAGGAAGTGGGTTAGACTCAAATGTGTTGGTTATTTGCTTCTTGATGCTCTCTTTCACTTCAAATACTTATCTCCTATGTGAGCATCTTTGAAAAGTTTCAAGCCTAACTTAAAGGCATTAAAGAAAAGTACTTGTTGGGAGATAACCCAAGAGTTTTATCGAGTCTCGGAAGTTATTACTTCAGTAATAACTTCAGTAATAACTGCTCCTTATCCTTTTTGTTTTGGTTTTTGTGTCAAGTTAAACTACTTTTGTGAAGTAGAGGAGTTGTGAAAAGTGGCTATCCTGAGACAGATTTTTGTGCTGCATTGTAAAAATTCATGAGGAAGATCAGTACTTCAGATGGAGCTGCATTTGTCTGAGCTTATTCTCCAAGTTGTTACCCAAATTTCATTAGTTCTGCACTTTTTGATTTGAGCAACAAAAGGTTTTCGAAAAATCAATCTTTACCTGCTGGTCTATTTTGATAGATTTCTGCCATTATTTGCATTTGTCTCTTATAGAGCCTTTGTTTTGATGGATTTCAGTTGAAGTGTGAACCTAAAGGTTTATTATTTTTGCTCACACTAATGTTGCCATTGAAGTTTGTGTATTTCCTTGTGAGGAAAGGAATTTTCAGGAGAGGGAGAAAAGGAGTCTGCAGAGTTCGTATTTGAATAGGTAAAAGTGGTGAAAACAAAAGGTTCATGAAAGCCTAATCTTTTTATATTTTTGATGTTTTTAATACATATGAAAGATTACAAGATGGAACAGAGGAGGAAACGGAGGCTCGGGTGGCCACACCCACCCCAGGCGCAGGCCCCAGCTGGCCGCGCCTGAGGGGGGTGTGAGCCCCCCGAGCTCATGGCTCTTGTAAACAGAAACGGCAAGGTGCGTCTTACCCAAGGGCATCGAGAACTAGCTACCATCCACTCTATCCAGCACATCAAACGAAGGGAAATTTACCAAATAATCATTGTCCCCATAAGATAAAGCTTCCCACTTCCACTGAGATTGTAGCGGGCACCTTCTCGCAATTTGCTGTTGTACCACTTCTGCCGAAACTGCATCTCCGGTAACCTTGACCAAGGAAATAGGCGTCTGGGAAGTCTCCAAATTCTTACGGACCACACTGTCAGGAATCTGAGCAAAAAGAGTCTTGTCATGTCCAATCCTAGTCATATAGGCATTCAGACGCGGCTGTTTCAGTACATGACACCTCAAAGTCGGGTGAGAAGAAACATCACAAATATAACAATAATGAGCAACTTTACAATCCTTAGATGCATGAGTGTCCACAACGCACTTCCAACACCTAACCGGTTTCTTATTTTTCTTTGGTACAGTCACAACATCCGCAATAGCGGGTGCTTCGATCACGGCAGGATTATATTGTAACTGAGTACCATGCATGTTACCTTGAAACTGACTCGGATTGGAGTATGGTGGTGAAACAAAACCAGTTGTACCCTGCGGATACCCAAACTGCTGTTGTCCTGCCAACTGAGGCTGTTGATAGTTCTAAGGCTGGTGTAGAGCTGTTCCAGGCGCAAACTGCGGCTGCGGTGCACCTTGCACCGACTTCTTCTTCTTCTTCCTCTTCGGCACTGGTACCACCGACGAAACAGCCCCTGCAGCAAAAGAACCGGGCGGAAAATTCCCCTGACCCCCAAGATTCACGGTCGCAGGTACACTCCCATGCCCCGTTCCTCCAGGCGACAGACCATGACCTCCAACAAACTGCGGAAAAGGGCCCCGGTACGGAGGTTGAAGCGGTTGCACCTGATGCCCTTGCGTGGCTGCATAGTACGCCGCAGGCGTCCTGAAGACGATCCCCTGCGGGAAACCTACAAAAGGCGGCGGCCGGCATGCCACCAGAAGGAGCAGGGGCCAACTGACCCAGCGGCGGCTGCGTCGCCGGCGATGCCCGCTGCTGAGGTTGCGCGGGCGGAGCCCTAGGGTTTCCCCCCAGGTGCTAGCTGGCCATCCTTCGCGCAGAGGCAATGACGTCCGCAAACGAACGCCCAGGAAGAACCGCCGAAGGAGAAGCTCTCGGACTGTACGACGATCGCGGCGTAGATCGCGAGCACGGCGACACCACTACAGGAAAACGAATTTTTACTAGGTATTAAAAATACACAGCAAAGGCCAAAATACACTCGGCAAACATTTGCCGTGTATTTACACTCGGTAAAGAGTTCACAGCGTACATCCCGCCGGTAAACACGACTTTGCCGAGTGTTTAACTCCCGGATACTCGGCAAACATTTGTCGTGTGTCTATCAGCCGCACACTCGGTAAAATAATGCGTTCACGGCGCGGCCGCTGAAGACGGCGTCAAGCCTTTGCCGAGTGTTTCTGACAAACACACAGCAAATCAAACATATATTTGCCGAGTGTCTCTTAGGATAATACATGGCATAGACTTACTCTTTGCCGAGTGTACTGCCTGACATAGACGGTAAATTACGCACTCTTTGCCGAGTGTTTTTCCTGGGATACATGGCAAATACGTACTCTTTGCCGAGTGTCTCTTAGGGTAATACACGGCATAGACTTACTCTTTGCCGAGTGTACTGCCTGCCATACACGGCAAATTACACACTCTTTGCCGAGTGTTTTTCCTGGGATACACGGCAAATACGTACTCTTTGCCGAGTGTTTTCTTAGGATACACGGCAAAGTCCACAAAAATTTGGCAGGTTTATGCTGTTTTTTATTGTACCCTGCATTTCAAAACAAATCTGGACAAACATAATTCAAGTGCACTAGTAAATCAAACATATATCACAGCAGACATATATCACAGCAAGAAATAGGTTCACAGGTGCACTAGTACATCAAACATGCATACAAAGTTCACAAGTTTAACAAACACTTGAATTCAAGTTCACATATCCATCAACACAACCAAGTGACACACAAGTCCTCTAGCATGTGGTACATATCTCCATCAACGACGACCATGTTCCGCCACAATATAGGCTTCCTTGATGTAATCCTACAAAGTGCAAAACACACAAGCATGAGTAAAAATGATGCAATCTTACAAAGTTCAAACTAGGTATATATAGCTATATGGTAAGATGATTCTAACAAACATATTTACATGACACTAATAAGGTAAATTTAGCACTAGCATAATTGTAATTTATTATCTATGTAGCTATATGGTAAGAATATTGACATGATTCTAACAAGGTATAGTTTTGCACAAGCAAATTCAAATTTGTTATCTATGTAGCTATATGGACTTGGTATGTATATGGTAAGATGATTCTCCGAAGAATATTGACATTTGATTCTAACAAGGATATATTTGGAACAACCATAAAACTTGGTATCTATGTAGCTATATGGTAATGACTTGGTATAATTTGACACAAGATGTATACAAACAAGAAATTGACGAAGAGTGTGGGAACTCACAAAGTTGCCTCCTAATGTTCGGGTTGTCCAGAGTCAGCATGGGCACGCTCGTAGTGGCGGAGTCAGGCTTTCATCCTCCTGAGGGTCGGCTTGTTGTTGGATCGGCCAAGGCATTCCTATAAAACATGGTAAACGGTTATGAGACGGTAAACATGTGATAATAAGATGGACTACTGAATAGATGCAACACGGCTTACAAATTGGAAGTTCATCAAGGCAAAGGAGGAAGAACAGAGGAGTCTGTGCCATTACAGAAGCTAAGAGCTGTAAATGCAATTTCAGAAGGTAAGTTTTACAAGTTGAATGGAGTTAGCCATCCAGTCTTATGGGAAAAAACTCACATTAAGTTGCGCATCATAGGCTTCGAACCTAGCATGCATTGCCCGTTGTTTCTCAACCCACATCTCCTGCATTTGGAGAACCTTTTGCTCAGCCTCCTCTCGCTTTCGGCGATCCTCCTCTAGTTGAGCCTACATAGTGTTATCACAATTTCATCATCATCGTTATAATGCAAACATATAGTCAATTATTGTATGATCAATGAAGAGGACCATACCTGCATCCTGCTATACATGACCTGTGAAGGTTGTGGGCGCGTCTCTATACGCGAGCCCTTCCCACTACCGTAGAGTTGCCTCTTAGATGGAATGGAGATCTCAGGGACGCAACCGTCGGCAACATATAACCGACCATTCTTCTTGCCGTCTCCTGCTAGCATAGCAACCTCAGGGTCGAAGGGCTCCGTGAGCGGGTTTGAGTTCTCGCCATGCGACTCCTTGTACTTCGTCTCGTATTTTCCAACCCTCAGCTCGGATCCTAGGGTGATCCACTTTGACTTCCCCTCCTCGGGTTTCTTCACCTCCCGGGTAGAACAGAAAGCCTGAAACTGAGTGATGTCCTCGCTTGTGTCAAGTTTCTGCAAGAGAAAGAATTAAGATAAATAAAATATACAATCACACATATAGAATAAAGTGGTGGGAATAAATAAATTACGGATTGGCTCACCCTTTTCTGGATGACGCCAGTGATGGTGAGGTTGCCTTGACGGTGTGTTCCTTCACCCAACATCTCACGCCGACGCATCGCATCCATGTGAGCTTCCACATAGTCCTTGGATACCCACCTGGCAACCATCAACTGAAAGCATGGGCCCTTGGAGGCAGTATACCGAGGAGGCACCTACATATACATGATATAAATTAATAGAGGAATGAAAGTAAACTGTAGTCATGTGTGAAGTCCAAAGAAGCAAATATGCCTACCTTCAAGTATTGCTCACGTGTTAGAAGCCTTTTTCGGGCGCGCTTCTTCGGCATTGCAATCTTCTTCTCGTGCCCATACCAATTGGTCACGCAGTTCACGCACGCGTCATAGTGCATCTCGGGGATTAGCTTCTTGGCTTTCTCGACCACCACCTTACATCCTTCTTCAAATGTACCCTCAGCCGGGGTAAAAAAATCCTGCAATGAAGCAAACCAAGAGAAGTCAAATTCTGTTGCTCGATCAGAGTATATTGTTGACTAATAGTGTGAACGAAACTTACCCAAAACTCATTGACCACACGGTCAGCGGCTGAGCCATACATGGAATCCTCCGCGCGTTTGTAATGATCCCATGTCCAAGCAGGCTCCCGGGAACCATCCGGCATCTTTACCAGCCCAGGAAAATATTCCCGAATAAGACATCCAATGATGCCACCATAGGCGCGTTTGGGCTTCTGGGGTCCCAACCACTCGAAGCTCCTACAAAATAGAAAGACAAGATCAATATGTTGAAAATGGAAAGACTAGATCAATATGTTGGAAAATGATAAGACAAGATCAATATGTTGAAAAATGGAAAGACAAGGTCAATATGTTGAAAAATATAAAGATAAAATCAAAATGTTGAACAATGGCAAGACAATATCAATATGTTGCACAATTTAGAACCACTTACGTCTTTCCAGTAGGTCTTAAGTGCATATGGCCTATGGCCTATTGGGGAGCTTTGACACCCCACGCAAGAACACTTTCTCCTTCGGCGGTGGAACGGAAGTAAGTTCTGACTTCCCCACAAACCGCTCCTGCAGAATCTCATCCCCACTCTCCTCTTCCTCCTCACCCTCCACCTCCTCCTCCACATGCAGGTCCTTGAGGTATTCCGATGCTCCGGAGCGCGGTTTCCTGCGGAACCCTGATGTTCGGGCCTCGGATCGTCTACCCCCTAGACATTCTTCTGATGGGGGTAGCCCGGCATAACTCTCTTGTTTTGTGTTTGTTTAGGTCATAGGATAATGTAAAACCATGTTGGTTCACAAGGTGGGGAACTATCCTGACTTTCCCCCTTATACAAGTTCAGAACCTTCGCTTCTAGGTTAGAGCGCATGCATGCGAGGGGGACACATGCAAGCACCCGAAGACTAGTAGGTTTTGTATGTTTCAACATAGCACCACAATTTCATGCATGTGCTAGGGCCACATGAAGGTCCTTGAGGTATTCCGATGCCCCGGAGCGCGGTTTGCTGCGGAACGCTGATGTGCGGGCCTTAGATCGACTACCCCCCTAGACATTCTTTTGATGGGGGTAGCCCGACATAACTCTCTCTTGTTTTGTGTTTGTTTAGGTCATAGGAAAAAGTAAAACCATGTTGGTTCATAAGGTGGGGCACTATCCTACCCGGTTTCACCGGAACAGGGACTTTCCCCCTTATACAAGTTCAGAACCTTCGCTTCTAGGTTAGAGCGCATACATGCGAGGGAGGACACATGCTAGCACACCCGGAGACTAGTAGGTTTTGTATGTTTCAGCATAGCACCACACTCGCATGCATGTGCTAGGTCCACATGCAGGTCCTTGAGGTATTCCGATGCCCCGGAGCGCGGTTTGCTGTGGAACCTTGATCTGCGGGCCTCGGATCGTCTACCCCCCTAGACATTCTTTTGATGGGGGTAGCCCGACATAACTCTCTCTTGTTTTGTGTTTGTTTAGGTCATAGGAAAAAGTAAAACCATGTTGGTTCACAAGGTGGGGCACTATCCTACCCGGTTTCGCCGGAACAAGGACTTTCCCCCTTATACAAGTTTAGAACCTTCGCTTCTAGGTTAGAGCGCATGCATGCGAGGGAGGACACATGCAAGCACACTCGGAGACTAGTAGGTTTTGTATGTTTCAACATAGCACCACACTCGCATGCATGTGCTAGGGCCACATGCAGGTCCTTGAGGTACTCCGATGCCCCGTAGCGTGGTTTGCTGTGGAACCTTGATCTGCGGGCCTCGGATCGTCTACCCTCCTAGACATTCTTCTGATGGGGGTAGCCCGGCATAACTCTCTATTGTTTTGTGTTTGTTTAGGTCATAGGATAATGTAAAACCATGTTGGTTCACAAGGTGGGGCACTATCCTGACTTTCCCCCTTATACAAGTTCAGAACCTTCGCTTCTAGGTTAGAGCGCATGCATGCGAGGGGGACACATGCAAGCACCCGAAGACTAGTAGGTTTTGTATGTTTCAACATAGCACCAAAATTTCATGCATGTGCTAGGGCCACATGCAGGTCCTTGAGGTATACCGATGCCCCGGAGCGCGGTTTGCTGCGCAACGCTGATGTGCGGGCCTCAGATCGACTACCCCCTAGACATTCTTCTGATGGGTGTAGCCCAGCATAACTCCCTCTTGTTTTGTGTTTGTTTAGGTCATTGGAAAAAGTAAAACCATGTTGGTTCACAAGGTGGGGCACTATCCTACCCGGTTTCACCAGAACAGGGACTTTCCCCCTTATACAAGTTCAGAACCTTCGCTTCTAGGTTAGACCGCATGCATGCGAGGGAGGACACATGCAAGCACACCAGGAGACTAGTAGGTTTTGTATGTTTCAACATAGCACCACACTCGCATGCATGTGCTAGGGCCACATGCAGGTCCTTGAGGTAGTCCGATGCCCGTGAACGTGGTTTGCTGTGGAACCTTGATCTGCGGGCCTCGGATCGTCTACCCCCCTAGACATTCTTCTGATGGGGGTAGCCCGGCATAACTCTCTCTTGTTTTGTGTTTGTTTAGGTCATAGGATAATGTAAAACCATGTTGGTTCCCAAGGTGGGGAACTATCCTACCCGGTTTCATCGGAACAGGGACTTTCCCCCTTATACAAGTTCAGAACCTTCGCTTCTAGGTTAGAGCGCATGCATGCGAGGGGGGACACATGCAAGCACCTAGAGACTAGTAGGTTTTGTATGTTTCAACATAGCACCACACTCTAATGCATGTGCTAGGGCCACATGCAGGTCCTTGAGATATTCTGATGCCCCGGAGCGCGGTTTGCTGCGGAACCACGATAAAGTGTTTTCGATCGACTACCCCCTAGACATTCTTCTGATGGGGGTAGCCCGGCAAAACTCTCTCTTGTTTTGTGTTTGTTTAGGTCATAGGATAATATAAAACCATGTTGGTTCACAAGGTGGGGCACTATCCTGACTTTCCCCCTTATACAAGTTCAGAACCTTCGCTTCTAGGTTAGAGCGCATGATGCGTGGGGGACACATGCAAGCACCCAAAGACTAGTAGGTTTTGTATGTTTCAACACAGCACCACAATTTCATGCATGTGCTAGGGCCACATGCAGGTCCTTGAGGTATTCCGATGCCCCGGAGCGCGGTTTGCTGCGGAACGCTGATGTGCGGGCCTCAGATCGACTACCCCCTAGACATTCTTCTGATGGGTGTAGCCCGGCATAACTCTCTCTTGTTTTGTGTTTGTTTAGGTCATAGGAAAAAGTAAAACCATGTTGGTTCACAAGGTGGGGCACTATCCTACCCGGTTTCACCGGAATAAGGACTTTCCCCCTTATACAAGTTCAGAACCTTCGCTTCTAGGTTAGAGCGCATGCATGCGAGGGAGGACACATGCAAGCACACCCGGAGAATAGTAGGTTTTGTATGTTTCAACATAGCACCACACTCGCATGCATGTGCTAGGGCCACATGCAGGTCCTTGAGGTATTCCGATGCCCCAGAGCGCAGTTTGCTGTGGAACCTTGATCTGCGGGTCTCGGATCGTCTACCCCCCTAGACATTCTTCTGATGGGGGTAGCCCGGCATAACTCTCTCTTGTTTTGTGTTTGTTTAGGTCATAGGATAATGTAAAACCATGTTGGTTCACAAGGTGGGGCACTATCCTACCCGGTTTCATCGGAACAGGGACTTTCCCCCTTATACAAGTTCACAACCTTCGCTTCTAGGTTAGACCGCATGCATGCGAGGGGGGACACATGCAAGCACCTGGAGACTAGTAGGTTTTGTATGTTTCAACATATCACCACACTATAATGCATGTGCTAGGGCCACATCCAGGTCCTTGAGATATTTCGATGCCCCGGAGCGAGGTTTCATTGCGGAACCACGATGTTCGGTTTCGGATCGCTCACCCCCTAGACATTCTTCTGATGGGGGTAGCCCGGCATAACTCTCTCTTGTTTTGTGTTTGTTTAGGTCATAGGATAATGTAAAACCATGTTGGTTCACAAGGTGGGGCACTATCCTGACTTTCCCCCTTATACAAGTTCAGAACCTTCGCTTCTAGGTTAGAGCGCATGCATGCGAGGGGGACACATGCAAGCACCCGAAGACTAGTAGGTTTTGTATGTTTCAACATAGCACGACAATTTCATGCATGTGCTAGGGCCACATGCAGGTCCTTGAGGTATTCCGATGCCCCGGAGCGCGGTTTGCTGCGGAACGCTGATGTGCGGGCCTCAGATCGACTACCCCCTAGACATTCTTCTGATGGGGGTAGCCCGGCATAATTCTCTCTTGTTTTGTGTATGTTTAGGTCATTGGAAAAAGTAAAACCATGTTGGTTCACAAGGTGGGGCACTATCCTACCCGGTTTCACCGGAACAGGGACTTTCCCCCTTATACAAGTTTAGAACCTTCGCTTCTAGGTTAGAGCGCATGCATGCGAGGGAGGACACATGCAAGCACACCCGGAGACTAGTAGGTTTTGTATGTTTCAACATAGCACCACACTCGCATGCATGTGATAGGGCCACATGCAGGTCCTTGAGGTATTCCGATGCCCGTGAGCGCGGTTTGCTGTGGAACCTTGATCTGCTGGGTTTTGATCGCCTACCCCTAGACATTCTTCTGATGGGGGTAGCCCGGCATAACTCTCTCTTGTTTTGTGTTTGTTTAGGTCAATGGATAATGTAAAATCATGTTGGTTCACAAGGTGGGGAACTATCCTACCCGGTTTCATCGGAACAGGGACTTTCCCCCTTATACAAGTTAAGAACCTTCGCTTCTAGGTTAGAGCGCATGCATGCGAGGTGGGACACATGCAAGCACCCGGAGACTAGTAGGTTTTGTATGTTTCAACATAGCACCACACTCTAATGCATGTGCTAGGGCCACATGCAGGTCCTTGAGATATTCCGATGCCCCGGAGCGCGGTTTGCTGCGGAACCCTGATGTTCGGCCCTCGGATCGTCAAACCCCCTAGACATTCTTCTGATAGGGGTAGCCCGGCATAACTCTCTCTTGTTTTGTGTTTGTTTAGGTCATAGGATAATGTAAAACCATGTTGGTTCACAAGGTGGGGCACTATCCTGACTTTCCCCCTTATACAAGTTCAGAACCTTCGCTTCTAGGTTAGAGCGCATGCATGCGAGGGGGACACATGCAAGCACCCGAAGACTAGTAGGTTTTGTATGTTTCAACATAGCACCACAATTTAATGCATGTTCTAGGGCCACTTGCAGGTCCTTGAGGTATTCCGATGCCCCGGAGCGCGGTTTGCTACGGAACGCTGATGTGCGGCCTCAGATCGACTACCCCCCTAGACATTCTTCTGATGGGTGTAGCCCGGCTTAACTCTCTCTTGTTTTGTGTTTGTTTAGGTCATAGGAAAAAGTAAGACCATGTTGGTTCACAAGGTGCGGCACTATCCTACCCGGTTTCACCGGAACATGGACTTTCCCCCTTATACAAGTTCAGAACCTTCGCTTCTAGGTTAGAGCGCATGCATGCGAGGGAGGACACATGCAAGCACACCCGGAGACTAGTAGGTTTTGTATGTTTCAACATAGCACCACACTCGCATGCATGTGCTAGGGCCACATGCAGGTCCTTGAGGTATTCCGATGCCCGTGAGCGCGGTTTGCTGTGGAACCTTGATCTGCGGGCCTCGGATCGTCTACCCCCCTAGACATTCTTCTGATGGGGGTAGCCCGGCATAACTCTCTCTTGTTTTGTGTTTGTTTAGGTCATAGGATAATGTAAAACCATGTTGGTTCGCAAGGTGGGGAACTATCCTACCCGGTTTCATCGGAACAGGGACTTTCCCCCTTATACAAGTTCAGAACCTTCGCTTCTAGGTTAGAGCGCATGCATGCGAGGGGGGACACATGCAAGCACCCGGAGACTAGTAGGTTTTGTATGTTTCAACATAGCACCACACTCTAATGCATGTGCTAGGGCCACATGCAGGTCCTTGAGATATTCCGATGCACCGGAGCGCGGTTTGCAGCAGAACCCTAATGTGCGGGCCTCAGATCGACTACCCCCCTAGACATTCTTCTGATGGGGGCAGCCCGACATAACTCTCTCTTGTTTTGTGTTTGTTTAGGTCATAGGATAATGTAAAACCATGTTGGTTCCCAAGGTGGGACACTATCCTGACTTTCCCCCTTATACAAGTTCAGAACCTTCGCTTCTAGGTTAGAGCGCATGCATGCGAGGGGGACACATGCAAGCACCCGAAGACTAGTAGGTTTTGTATGTTTCAACACAGCACCACAATTTCATGCATGTGCTAGGGCCACATGCAGGTGCTTGAGGTATTCCGATGCCCCAGAGCGCGGTTTGCTGCGGAACGCTGATGTGCGGGCCTCAGATTGACTACCCCCTAGACATTCTTCTGATGGGTTTAGCCCGGCATAAATCTCTCTTGTTTTGTGTTTGTTTAGGTCATAGGAAAAAGTAAAACCATGTTGGTTCACAAGGTGGGGCACTATCCTACCCGGTTTCGCCGGAACAAGGACTTTCCCCCTTATACAAGTTTAGAACCTTCGCTTCTAGGTTAGAGCGCATGCATGCGAGGGAGGACACATGCAAGCACACCCGGAGACTAGTAGGTTTTGTATGTTTCAACATAGCACCACACTCGCATGCATGTGCTAGGGCCACATGCAGGTCCTTGAGGTACTCCGATGCCCCGTAGCGTGGTTTGCTGTGGAACCTTGATCTGCGGGCCTCGGATCGTCTACCCCCTAGATATTCTTCTGATGGGGGTAGCCCGGCATAACTCTCTCTTGTTTTGTGTTTGTTTAGGTCATAGGAAAATGTAAAACCATGTTGGTTCACAAGGTGGGGCACTATCCTACTCGGTTTCATCGGAACAGGGACTTTCCCCCTTATACAAGTTCAGAACGTTCGCTTCTAGGTTAGAGCGCATGCATGCGAGTGGGGACACATGCAAGCACCCGGAGACTAGTAGGTTTTGTATGTTTCAACATAGCACCACACTCTAATGCATGTGCTAGGGACACATGCATGTCCTTGAGATATTCCGATGCCCCGGAGCGCGGTTTGCTGCGGAACCCTGATGTTCGGGCCTCGGATCGTCTACCCCCCTAGACATTCTTCTGATGGGGGTAGCCCGGCATAACTCTCTCTTGTTTTGTGTTTGTTTAGGTCATAGGATAATGTAAAACCATGTTGGTTCACAAGGTGGGGCACTATCCTGACTTTCCCCCTTATACAAGTTCAGAACCTTCGCTTCTAGGTTAGAGCGCATGCATGCGAGGGGGACACATGCAAGCACCCGAAGACTAGTAGGTTTTGTATGTTTCAACATAGCACCACAATTTCATGCATGTGCTAGGGCCACATGCAGGTCCTTGAGGTATTCCGATGCCCCGGAGCGCGGTTTGCTGCGGAACGCTGATGTGCGGGCCTCAGATCGACTACCCCCTAGACATTCTTCTGATGGGGGTAGCCCGACATAACTCTCTCTTGTTTTGTGTTTGTTTAGGTCATAGGAAAAAGTAAAACCATGTTGGTTCACAAGGTGGGGCACTATCCTACCCGGTTTCACCGGAACAGGGACTTTCCCCCTTATACAAGTTCAGAACCTTCGCTTCTAGGTTAGAGCGCATACATGCGAGGGAGGACACATGCAAGCACACCCGGAGACTAGTAGGTTTTGTATGTTTCAACATAGCACCACACTCGCATGCATGTGCTAGGGCCACATGCAGGTCCTTGAGGTATTCCGATGCCACAGGGCACGGTTTGTCAGGGAACCTTGATCTGGGCCCTGGATCGTCTACCTCCCTAGACATTCTTCTGATGGGGGTATCCCGGCATAACTCTCTCTTGTTTTGTATTTGTTTAGGTCATAGGATAATGTAAAACCATGTTGGTTCACAAGGTGGGGCACTATCCTACCCGGTTTCATCGGAACAGGGACTTTCCCCCTTATACAAGTTCAGAACCTTCGCTTCTAGGTTAGAGCGCATGCATGGGAGGGGGGACACATGCAAGCACCTGGAGACTAGTAGGTTTTGTATGTTTCAACATAGCACCACACTCTAATGCATGTGCTAGGGCCACATGCAGGTCCTTGAGATATTCCGATGCCCCGGAGAGAGGTTTGCTGCGGAACCCTGATGTTCGGGCCTCGGATCGTCTACCCCCCTAGACATTCTTCTAATGGGGGTAGCCCGGCATAACTCTCTCTTGTTTTGTGTTTGTTTAGGTCATAGGATAATGTAAAACCATGTTGGTTCACAAGGTGGGGCACTATCCTGACTTTCCCCCTTATACAAGTTCAGAACCTTCGCTTCTAGGTTAGAGCGCATGCATGCGAGGGGGACACATGCAAGCACCCGAAGACTAGTAGGATTTGTATGTTTCAACATAGCACCACAATTTCATGCATGTGCTAGGGCCACATGCAGGTCCTTGAGGTATTCCGATGCCCTTGGTTTGAGCTGATGTCTTGGACCTCAGATCGACTACCCCCTAGACATTCTTCTGATGGGGGTAGCCCGGCATAACTCTCTCTTGTTTTGTGTTTGTTTAGGTCATTGGAAAAAGTAAAACCATGTTGGTTCACAAGGTGGGGCACTATCCTACCCGGTTTCACCGGAACAGGGACTTTCCCCCTTATACAAGTTCAGAACCTTCGCTTCTAGGTTAGAGCGCATTATTGCGTGGGAGGACACATGCAAGCACACCAGGAGACTAGTATGTTTTGTATGTTTCAACATAGCACCACACTCGCATGCATGTGCTAGGGCAAAATGCAGGTCCTTGAGGTATTCCGATGCCCCGGGGCGGGGTTTGCTGTGGAACCCTGATCTGCGGGCCTCAGATCGTCTACCCCCTAGACATTCTTCTGATGGGGGTAGCCCGGCATAACTCTCTCTTGTTTTGTGTTTGTTTAGGTCATAGGATAATGTAAAACCATGTTGGTTCACAAGGTGGGGCACTATCCTACCCGGTTTCATCAACAGGACTTTCCCCTTATACAAGTTCGTAACCTTCGCTTAGGTTAGAGCGCATGATTGCGAGGGGGGACACATGCAAGCACCCGGAGACTAGTAGGTTTTGTATGTTTCAACATAGCACCACACTCTAATGCATGTGCTAGGGCCACATGTAGGTCCTTGAGATATTCCGATGCCCCGGAGCGCGGTATGCTGCAGAACCCTGATGTTTGGCCCTCGGATCGTCAACCCCCCTAGACATTCTTCTGATAGGGGTAGCCCGGCATAACTCTCTCTTGTTTTGTTTTTGTTTAGGTCATAGGATAATGTAAAACCATGTTGGTTCACAAGGTGGGGCACTATCTTGACTTTCCCCCTTATACAAGTTCAGAACCTTCGCTTCTAGGTTAGAGCGCATGCATGCGAGGGGGACACATGCAAGCACCCGAAGACTAGTAGGTTTTGTATGTTTCAAGATAGCACCACAATTTAATGCATGTGCTAGGGCCACATGCAGGTCCTTGAGGTATTAGATGCCGGCTGAGCGGTTTGCTGCTAACGATGTGATGTGACCTCAGATCGACTACCCCCCTAGACATTCTTCTGATGGGTGTAGCCCGGCTTAACTCTCTCTTGTTTTGTGTTTGTTTAGGTCATAGGAAAAAGTAAAACCATGTTGGTTCACAAGGTGCGGCACTATCCTACCCGGTTTCACCGGAACATGGACTTTCCCCCTTATACAAGTTCAGAACCTTCGCTTCTAGGTTAGAGCGCATGCATGCGAGGGAGGACGCATGCAAGCACACCCGGAGACTAGTAGGTTTTGTATATTTCAACATAGCACCACACTCGCATGCATGTGCTAGGGCCACATGCAGGTCCTTGAGGTATTCCGATGCCCGTGAGCGCGGTTTGCTGTGGAACCTTGATCTGCGGGGCTCGGATCGTCCATCCCCCTAGACATTCTTCTGATGGGGGTATCCCGGCATAACTCTCTCTTGTTTTGTGTTTGTTTAGGTCATAGGATAATGTAAAACCATGTTGGTTCTCAAGGTGGGGAACTATCCTACCCGGTTTCATCGGAACAGGGACTTTCCCCCTTATACAAGTTCAGAACCTTTGCTTCTAGGTTAGAGCGCATGCATGCGAGGGGGGACACATGCAAGCACCCGGAGACTAGTAGGTTTTGTATGTTTCAACATAGCACCACACTCTAATGCATGTGCTAGGGCCACATGCAGGTCCTTGAGATATTCCGATGCCCCGGAGCGCGGTTTGCTGTGGAACCCTGATGTGCGGGCCTCAGATCGTCTACCCCCTAGACATTCTTCTGATGGGGGTAGCCCGACATAACTCTCTTGTTTTGTGTTTGTTTAGGTCATAGGATAATGTAAAACCATGTTGGTTCACAAGGTGGGGCACTATCCTGACTTTCCCCCTTATACAAGTTCAGAACCTTCGCTTCTAGGTTAGAGCGCATGCATGCGAGGGGGACACATGCAAGCACCCGAAGACTAGTAGGTTTTTTATGTTTCAACACAGCACCACAATTTCATGCATGTGCTAGGGCCACATGCAGGTCCTTGAGGTATTCCGATGCCTTGAGTTTCTTTTTGAAGCAGCTGATGTGCGGGCCTCAGATCGACTACCCCCTAGACATTCTTCTGATGGGTGTAGCCCGACATAACTCTCTCTTGTTTTGTGTTTGTTTAGGTCATAGGAAAAAGTAAAACCATGTTGGTTGACAAGGTGGGGCACTATCCTACCCGGTTTCACCAGAACAAGGACTTTCCCCCTTATACAAGTTTAGAACCTTCGTTTCTAGGTTAGAGCGCATGCATGCGAGGGAGGACACATGCAAGCACACCCGGAGACTAGTAGGTTTTGTATGTTTCAACATAGCACCACACTCGCATGCATGTGCTAGGGCCACATGCAGGTCCTTGAGGTATTAGATGCCGGGCGTGGTTTCTTTGTGGAACCTTGATCTGCGGGCCTCGGATCGTCTACCCCCTAGATATTCTTCTGATGGGGGTAGCCCGACATAACTCTCTCTTGTTTTGTGTTTGTTTGGGTCATAGGATAATGTAAAACCATGTTGGTTCACAAGGTGGGGAACTATCCTACTGGGTTTTATCGGAACAGGGACTTTCCCCCTTATACAAGTTCAGAACGTTCGCTTCTAGGTTAGAGCGCATGCATGCGAGGGGGGACACATGCAAGCACCCGGAGACTAGTAGGTTTTGTATGTTTCAACATAGCACCACACTCTAATGCATGTGCTAGGGACACATGCAGGTCCTTGAGATATTCCGATGCCCCGGAGCGCGGTTTGCTGCGGAACCCTCATGTTCGGGCCTCGGATCGTCTACCCCCCTAGACATTCTTCTGATGGGGGGTATCCCGGCATAACTCTCTCTTGTTTTGTGTTTGTTTAGGTCATAGGATAATGTAAAACCATGTTGGTTCACAAGGTGGGGCACTATCCTGACTTTCCCCCTTATACAAGTTCAGAACCTTCGCTTGTAGGTTAGAGCGCATGCATGCGAGGGGGACACATGCAAGCACCCGAAGACTAGTAGGTTTTGTATGTTTCAACATAGCACCACAATTTCATGCATGTGCTAGGGCCACATGCAGGTCCTTGAGGTATTCCGATGCCCCGGAGCGCGGTTTGCTGCGGAACGCTGATGTGCGGGCCTCAGATCGACTACCCCCCTAGACATTCTTCTGATTGGGGTAGCCCGACATAAATCTCTCTTGTTTTGTGTTTGTTTAGGTCATAGGAAAAAGTAAAACCATGTTGGTTCACAAGGTGGGGCACTATCCTACCCGGTTTCACCGGAACAGGGACTTTCCCCTTATACAAGTTTAGAATCTTCGCTTCTAGGTTAGAGCGCATACATGCGAGGGAGGACACATGCAAGAACACCCGGAGACTAGTAGGTTTTGTATGTTTCAACATAGCACCACACTCGCATGCATGTGCTGGGCCACATGCAGGTCCTTGAGGTATTCCGATGCCCCGGAGCGCGGTTTGCTGTGGAACCTTGATCTGCGGGCCTCGGATCGTCTACCCCCTAGACATTCTTCTGATGGGGGTAGCCCGGCATAACTCTCTCTTGTTTTGTGTTTGTTTAGGTCATAGGATAATGTAAAACCATGTTGGTTCACAAGGTGGGGCACTATCCTACCCGGTTTCACCGAAACATGGACTTTCCCCTTTATACAAGTTCAGAACCTTTGCTTCTAGGTTAGAGCGCATGCATGTGAGGGGGGACATATGCAAGCACCCGGAGACTAGTAGGTTTTGTATGTTTCAACATAGCACCACATTGTCATGCATGTGTTAGGGCAACATGCAGGTCCTTGAGGTATTCCGATGCCCCGGAGTGCGGTTTGTTGCGAAACCCTGATCTGCGGGCCTAGTTTGAAACGAGCATAAGAAATTCAAACCATGTTAAACCTTCAAGTTTAGCGAGGCTTGAGCCTAGCTAATTTCAACATAGACCCACCTCAGCCCTAATCCCATTTTGTTACTACTTTACTGTGTATCTGACTTAAACACTCGGCAAAAGCTAAGACACACAGCAAATTACCTCTTTACCGAGTGTTGTAGACTAACACACAGCAAAGTGGGGTGTTTCAAACGCTATGTTTTTTGGCGCGCGCGGGAGAAGAAATCTGGCGCGTACTTTTACTGTGTATACTTTTGCCGACACTCGGTAAACCGTAACGCCGTAAGCTGCGCTGTCAACCGCGGCGGGAAATACGCGTGGCATGACGGTTTGCCGTGTATCCATCTTTTGCCGAGTGTTTTTACGAACGTTACCGTGTATGTGCTTCTTTATCGGGTGTTTTCCCCGTGCATATATCTTTGCCGTGAATGACCTTTTTGCCGAGTGTCATATGTACGATACACGGGAAAGAGATGTTTACCGAGTGTCCGGAAATTAAACACTCGGCAAAGTAAAAAATACCCAACAAAATCTCGGTTTCCGGTAGTGCACAGGAGAAATGTGCAATTTGCTGTCATCCGTGTCCCGTTGAAGAATTTAAACCAACGTGGTGATTGAAGTGTAGATAAGGGATTAGTACTTGGAAGGAATTTAAAAATGTCGGAACAGGCAAAACTTTTGAAAAAAAGGGTTTATTTTGAACTGAAGTTTCATTTTAATGTTAGATTTGTTGTTTTGGCCAGCACAAGCTTCTTTTTTTAGATGAAAGGAGGGATGCAACACGAGAAATTCGCAGGGCTGGAGTGTAAACGATCAATTGACCGAGGCAGTGCCTTGCTCAAGTCACGCAGCTCAAGGCATTAATTTAAAAAGTTGTGGTCAACATAACACCATGTGAGTACTCAACCAGCATCATTTTATGGATCTACTCGGCTGCTAATATAAGAATATATATAGCACATATATAAAAAATGTGCAATTTGCTGTCACCCGCGTGTGTCCCGTACGTTGAAGAATTCTAACCAGCGTGGTGATTGAAGTGCAGATAAGGGATCAGTACTTCTTGGAAGAAGCAAGCTACTCTCAGACTAGACAAGAAAACACAAGGCCCAAGCTAGGTAGCTAGCTACTAGCTAGGGAGATCGAGATCTAGCTAGTGAGCAGCCATGGCGGACTTTGTGGTTGGCATGGCCAAGTCGGTGGTTGACGGGGCGCTGACCAAGGCGCAGGCGGCGATCGAGGAGGAGGGGAGGCTGCGGCACAGCGCGGCCCGCAACCTGCTGTTCATCACGGGCGAGTTCGACATGATGAAGTCCTTCCTGGAGGTCGCGGACAGCGAGCGGTTGGAGAACCCGGTGGTGAGGACCTGGGTGCGGCAGATCAGCGACCTGGCCTATGATGTGGAGGACTGCATCGAGTTCGTGGTCCACCTCGACAAGAAGAACCGTTGGTGGCTCCGGATGCTCAAGCCCATGGCGTCCTGCCTGGCGCTGGCGCCGATACCGCTCGATGTGGCTATCGACGACCTGGACCGGCTCAAGGCCATGGTGGAGGACGTGAGCAGCAGGAACGCGCGCTACAGCCTCATCAGCGACTCGGGCTCCAAGCCCGCCTCCGCACAAAATGATGAGCAGCAGCTGCCTTCCTCCACCATTGACGGCGCAGTCGCTGGTGCGCCCTTCCAGTCGACGCCCAGCAATACTACTTCCCAGAAGGGGCGTCAGTGTGATCTCACCCAGCTGCTCACCAAGAAGGACGCCGACCTTGGAGTGATCTCCATCTGGGGCTCCGGCACCGGTACCGGAGGTGGCGGGGTTCTTGGGATCGCATCCATCGCCTGGAACGCCTACATCGACAAGGAGACCTGCAAAAACTTCAAGTGCAGGGCCTGGGTGAAGCTGATGCACCCTTTCAATCTCCACGAGTTCGTCCGGTCTTTGACAGGTCAGTTCCACGCTAACTCCTGTTGCCAAGAGGATCCAGCAACGCCCATGTCTGTACAAGTCCTAAGGAAGATGGGACGACGCACCAGAGGAGGAGATCCCATCCAGGATTTCCGGAAGCTTGTCATAGAGAATAGATATCTGGTTGTGTTGGAGGGCCTGTCCACCATGGCAGACTGGGATGCTGTCAGCAGATTTTTTCCAAACATGAAGAATGGCAGCCGTATCATCTTTTCCACGCAGTATTTCGAGGTAGCAAGCTTGGCTGTGGGGCATCCATACCAAGTGTTGCATCTCGGCGAACTATTGGCTGACCACTCTCGCTACGCCTTATTCAGAAAGGTACGTACCTAAGCCTAGCTACCTAGAACATCGCAAGTTAGTTACATTCACATGTATAATTGATAGTTACTCCTTCATTCCATAATCTTTCTCATTGTCACTAATTTCTTTCAATAGTCTTTGTGTAGTTAGTAATTTCTGTCAAGTACTCCCTCCGTTTCAAATTCTAAGATGTTTTAGCTTTGTGAAAGGAGTTTATCTAGACCATTTTCAGTGTCTAGGTTCACTCCAAATCTACACACTAAAAGAGATGTAGATATACTTTTTTCACAAAGCTAAAACATCTTATATTTTAAAGCAGAGCGAGTATATGTATCCCTAGCCGTCGGATCAGGCGGATCAACGGTCCAGAACTTTTCTCCCTGCGTTTCATCCCACTTTTGCTATATTTGTCTCGCTTTTGCTACAAACTATCCCGTTTGCTAACGGCCCGCGTAAAAAATAGAACAAAAAGACTGTTTTGTCAGAGACTTCGCCGGAGATCTCGCCGAAAAATTTGTAGCAAAAAAGTTGTGCTAATGTAGCAAACCCGACCTTGCCGGAGACTTTCGTCGGGAGACCTCGCCGGAGATCTTGTAGCAAAAACTTTGCGCTATTGTAGAAAAACGGGAAAACAAGTGTAGCGGAAATTTTGTATTAGTGTAGCAGAAAACCAATTTCGCCAGATGCATCGCTGGGATCTCGCCAGAATTCATAGCCAAAATTTTGTGAAAAATATAGTGTAGCATTTAGAGAACATCAATGTAGAAAAACCGAAACGAATACATATCAAAACATAAACGAGTATGTAGAAAAATCAACTCCCACTTTGCCCCAAGGTAGCAACACCATGCACTCATGGTAGAAAAAGAACCTCCCGTCGGTAGCAACACCATGCACTCATGGTAGCAAAAGAACCTCCCGTCGGTAGCATGCACTCATGGTAGCAAAAGAACCTCCGGTCGATAGCAACATCGTAGACCCAAGCTAGCAAAGTAGTTTGCCGTCTGTAGTGACAGTGTACCCCAGGTGTAGCAAAAGCCACCCACCATCGGTAGCAACAGTGCCGAGCGTCGATAGAAAATACATTCTTCGTAGGTAGCATGCACGGGATGCGCCACCTCAAATCGTCGATACCGATGGAGTTTGGAGAGAGAGGGGAGGGACGGGGGCAGCGTCCGAAGAGGCCCCTGCCGATGGCGAGCCCGTCGTCCTCAACGCCAGAATGCGGAATAGATGGAGTAGCGGGGCAACACGCGCTGGCGGAGGAGCAAGACGAGGGCGGACATCAGCGGCACCACCAGAAGCAGCGCCTCCCTACAGCGCTGTTGCAACGCCATAGTCGCCTGGATCGTGCTCGCGGCCGCGTTGGTTGCCTCCCCTCGAAGCAGCACCACAGTCCTCTCCAAGGTTGTCGGGAAGATGCGAGAGGAGAGCCGGAGCTCGGCGGCAGCGACAGGATCCGGAGGTTGATGGTGGCGTGGAGGAGCCGGAGCCGGCGGCAGGAACCGGAGCTCGGCAGGGGCCGTTCGCGTGAAGTGAGGCGAAGGCGGTTCGCGAAGGGATAAGGAAGCAGGCGTCTCACGTGGGTGGGCCTCGACGCACGTACAAGGCACGAGCGACAAAATCGTTTGAACCCCCCCCCCCCCTCATCCGTATTAGTAGGATTTTTTTTGCTCCCCCCCGCGGAGGACGTGTATCATTTTTTATGAAGAAATGATGCACATATAGCCGTGCACACAACAGACTACGACTCATTCTAACAGAAAACATATATGTACTCCCTCCGGCCCATATTAATTGACTTCGATTTGTCAAAATTTGGTTGAATCTGGACACTATTTAGATATAGGTTCATTCAAAATTTGACAAATCAAAGTCAATTAATATGGGCCGGAGGGAGTACTTCATTTCGCAAAAAAAAAACATATATGTACTTCGTTTCGCAAAAAAACAAAACATATATGTACTTGGGAAACAGCAAGCTCCTATCTGTGGTACCTACGCACCCTAATTCAACCGTTGGAACACCCAGGTGCATTTTCATGATGCATCCAAAGTTCCAAACTATCAGCGTTACCGCCCGCATTTGCGCTGCGAAACAACAGCACATAATCAAACCGAAACAGAAAATAGAATCGATTTAAAAATGTACTAACATGAACCGAATTTCATGATTGTGGTTAAGCTTTCGTTTAGCAAAAGTGCTAACCATATACACCTCGTTTGGTTTAGCAGAAAAACAGCGGATTAGGCAATAAAAAAAGGATAACCCAGCAAATCAATGAATCTAGGGTTCCAGGCCCAGCCCAACTTCACGGTGACCTTTTATAGCCTGTTCGAAGTGCGTTCTCTACACACACAAAAAAAAATCCTCAACTGTGGTGGTTTGCACGTGTAGATTACCGATATTAGTGCATATATGTCGGGTGGTAGGTAGATATATGTGTTTTAGAAAAAAACTGAAGCATCTTGTATTTTAAAACGGAGAGGATAGTTGCAAGGAAAAAGGCTTACTCTACTTCGGCTTAACGTCAGCAGTACCCAGGAGAATGTTCTTCTCTCGTTCACAATAACATGTGGGCAAGCAACCTTGCTACCGTGGAAACGAAAGGCAATTTCCTTTCCTCCCTCCTTCTCTATCTTCATGACATGTCGGTCTCATCTTTACTTGTGACTTTGCGTCGTATAGAAAAAGGTAAAACCACATGCATGTACAGTTTCCATTCTTTTTCTCTTCTTTTATTTCCAATAAATAAGAAAATCACAAAATTGAAATTTTTAGTTAATTATCAACTGAAAATTCCAACAATAAAATCCACCATAATATTAAACAAAACCAAAGAATAAATGCTTCATATATCATATAGAGCTAAATTAAATAATGCACTATTTGTCTTCTGACTACGGAAGGAACCCCATAACGAGACTCATGCGAATCAACATTACAACATATATATGTTGAGAGAGAGAGCAGATGAATTAATTATACTCCCTTAATATATCTAATGTATTCCATTATTAAATAGTAGATAGGTCAAAGTGACTTTTATAAAAAAAATCCGAGACTATGTACTTTATACTAAGAAAAAGGTTATACTTCTTGGTGTACATACCCACGCTTCAATATACCTTTCAAATCAACATATAATATCTCTTTATCATTTATGGTATAACTCGTTATTATTCTAAGAAACCTCAATAAAGTAGCATGAAAAGAGTATCATCGGAGCCCTTACTGATTTTTCAATATACCACTTTTACGCACCAGAACAGCAATATATATGTGAATAGTATAAAGTATATAAACTAAAATATTTTTTTCAAAACATTCACCTTAGGGTATCTAGTAGTTATGAAGTATATTAAAATAATATAAAGATGTATAATTGATTATCATTTTATCTGTGTGGTATATTCGAACGTGGAAGTGCGTACTCTCATGGTCCAGACTCATTTTCCTATACGTAGATACATATCTTTGGTGCATTTGGTTTTTGCTCGTGTCGGTGTGGACAAATGGCACATTAAGTCTAGTGCTTTGTGTGTTAAGAACTAATCTAACTACTAATTGCCAGGGATCTGAATATGATGAAGGTAACAACATAGTGGCAAACAATGCACCTGCGAGCACTAAAACGGAAGCATCCCTTAAGTGGAGAAAGATGAATCCTCTTGTTGGACGCGAGTCCGAAATGAAGGTTCTTGGCCAAACTGTGACTTCTGCCCAAGCCAGAGGCTACCAGGTTGTGTCCGTGTGGGGAATAGCTGGAGTTGGAAAATCGGTTCTCGTCAAAAATAGTTTCTGTGAAAGAATAAGTACGAGCAAAATATTCAAGAAGTATGGTTGGGTGGATGTATCACATCCTTTCAATATATGGGACTTCTCTAGAGTCTTACTCTCCAATCTCACATCTGAATGTCTTGAAGGCCGTGACCCTGCAGGCTTGCTAACGATGGGAAGCACAGATACCATTGTAGAATGCCGTGGTATTTTAGAGAATGATGCATGTCTGGTTGTTATTGATGGACTGCAGTCCAAGGAAGATTGGGATCTCATAAAACATAATTTGGTATCTGGATCTCATACTCATACCGTTATCATCGTCGTTACAACTGAACTAGATATTGCCACTCATTGTCGCGGAGATAAGGAACGTGGGCTCGTGTTTAATGTAAAAGGTCTGGACGCTGACACTGCCTTCGAACTGTTCAACAAGGTGCTTTTTTTAATCACACACGTCCTTCTATTTTCCCTTCATTCGGTGTATTTCCTTAAATTCATGTTACTACATACTTACTTGTGCATAAAATCCATTTCAGTACATGTCATTGTGTATTTTATTACACCTATTATGATATTTAGCAGAAGACATTTTTTCTATCAAAAAGATAATATTGTAACGGCCTAAGGCAGATAACCAACATCGGGCAGAAGTTCCAACCAACGTCAAAGCCACAACTTATATGAGACCCCCTTAACCAATTTCTGACCATATTAGGGACACCTTGATGAGGTGATAAGTTGCATGCCACCTGTACTATATGCAGCATTGCTCGACTAATTAGCCAACATACTAGGAACGCCTTGAGGAGGAGAAGTGTGCTAGCTAAGCGATGAAATTATTCTGTTCTGCCATTTTTTTTACTTCATGGAACCATATATAGCATCAAGAGATAACTTATATGATGCATTACAATTTATATCTTGCACCCGTCTTTGAAGTTCTGCATTCTACTGATGTGAATATATATATTGTTTAAACAATAGGTAACCCAAAAGGGCGAACCTAAAGATAGACAAGAACTTACTTCAAGATGTGGTGGACTTCCCAGGGTAATTGTTGAGATAGCTGAATCTCTTGAGAAAAATAAAATTGCATTGAAGCATGCACTTTCTACCAATAGTATCTTTCTGCGAGGGGTTGAGACCAACAGTGAGTCTGACAGGCTAAGAGGCCTATTTGGATGGGTGAATTCGTACTTGCGCAAGTGCTTCTGCAACTTCCCAGATTCTCTCAAGCCATGTATTCTATATCTTCCAATTTTCCCTCGAAACAACTTCATTCGGCGGAGGCGACTGATAA
Organism: Avena insularis; assembly: GCA_023614405.1. Taxonomy (NCBI): domain Eukaryota; kingdom Viridiplantae; phylum Streptophyta; class Magnoliopsida; order Poales; family Poaceae; genus Avena; species Avena insularis. Next base: position 459,750,952 of record CM042685.1, on the reverse strand, counting down.
GGCGGTGGATTGCCGAGGGTTACTCTAGGGACAGCCAGGAAGTATCCGCAGAGATGACTGGGGAGTAATTGTTTTCTAACCTCCTTAACCTGAGTATAATCCAGCAGCCATCTGCGTTTGGTGTTGTTGACACAAGGATTGCCTCGTGCCAAGTCAATGGTTTCTTCCGAGAGTACATTGTCTCACGCCAACAGGAAGAGAATCTTGTGTTTGAACTTAGTGGCAGCTGTGACTTAACCACCAAACGTACCGGGCGTCACCTTGTGATATCAGAAAATTGGGTCAGAGAAAAAATTGTTTTTGAGAGCATTGACTTCTCTCGGCTCCGGTCACTAACGGTGTTTGGGAACTGGGAATCATTCTTCATTTCAGACACCATGAAACTGCTTCGCGTGCTCGATCTGGAGGGTGCATCAAAAGTGGAGTGTAGTGATGTTGAGAGGATGTTGAAGTTGACGTCTCGCCTCAAATTCCTATCACTGCGAGGTTGCAGCCAAATCTGCCATCTGCCGAGTTCAGTAGGTAACATGAGGCAGCTCCAGACTCTAGATGTAAGAAACACCAAAATAGCCAGTCTGCCAGTGAACATCACCAAGTTAGAGAAGCTGCAGTACATCCGTGCGGGCACCAGGCCCCCAACAAATATAGCACCATCTCCACGTAATAACTTAGTGTCCCAGCTGTCTAGCTACGTCGACTGCACTGGTTGTCGTCATCGGGTTGGTGTTGTGGTGCCAGGAAGGATCAAGAAATTGACACTCTTGCACACCCTTGGTGTAGTCAACGTTAGTACTTCAGGGACAAAGGCCGTCCTAGAAGATCTCAAGAAGCTCACACACTTGCACAAGCTCGGAGTGTCTGGCATCAACAAGAATAATAGCAAGCGGTTTCTCCGCGCAATCGAAGTTCTTGTTCATCTGGAATCACTGTCAGTGCGGCTCGAGAACAACAATGGAAGGTGTTTGGATGGTATATCGCTGCCTCTGGAGAGCCTGCGGAGCCTTAAACTGCACGGACTTGGAGACCGTCTGCCAGACTGGAACGGGCAGCTCACCATGCTCGCAAAGTTAGATCTGGAAATAGCCAAGTTAACAGAAGAAGAATATGAATACCCATCTTTGAGAGGCGTCCGTGCCACAACAGAAGGGGTAATGGAATCAACTAAAGGTGTCATCAAGATCCTTAGCGATCTAGGGCGACTTTGTATTCTGCGTCTTGGTGTCCGTCATCTTCAAGATGATGTGCTCAATGTGTCTGTCATCACAAACAACCTAGAGGAGGACTCATTCAAGAATATGAAGATCTTCGAGATTGGTTGCAGCTCGATCTCATTAGTTACTTTTGGGGCAAAAACAATGAAAAGACTTGAACAGCTGAAGGTCGATTGCGGCAGTGGCTCACGGTTGTTCGGCTTGGAGCATCTACCTGAACTCGAGGAAGTCTTTCTTAATGGTCCTAGTCGCAGTGACCAAGCATTGATAGGTGATCTTAAGGAAAAACTTGAGAACCACCCAAAGGCAAGGAAGCCTGTTGTAAAGCCCCAAGATCTACCCTCTTCATCCTGAAAGATCTAGAGCTCATCATGGTCCCTGCATGCTCTTCATTAATTATTCAAGCGCTCATTGTGGTTGCGATGATTTTTCTTAGCTTCTTCAAGTATCTTTGGACTCCAGATTAAGTTTGATTTTTCTTAGCTTCTTCAAGTATCTTTGGACTCCAGATTAAGTTTGATTTTTCTTAGCTTCTTCAAGTATCTTTGGACTCTAGATTAAGTTTGATTTTTCTTAACTTTATTTTTACTGACCTTTATTTGTAATTCTGGTACTTTTGCTTTGGTCTGGAGTTGTGTGGTTGATCGGCTGTGTTCATCCTAGCTATACAGAGGCTGGATGTAAACTTACTATTAAATAATAAAGCGTCCATTTTCGAAAAAAAAGCTATGAACTAGCGTCAAACTGCAAACCAAACTGTGGTTGAGTGGTTAGAATGATGGTTGTACCCCTATCCTACCCGAGTTCACACCATGTGTGTTTTATAAGAGGTGGAATATTCTTTCAGCAGGAGAAGATGTTCCCGTCGATAGCGAAACGCTGATGACTTTATCAATCTCAAGAATCAATCCGCCGGCCTAGTCTCTAAAAGGTGCTCATAGTGATAAGATGTGCGTATGTGCATTTATAAGAGTAGGTGCATGTACGTGTTATGAGTGTCTAGGATTGTACTGTGTTTTATAAAAATAAATGGACAAACGTCAAACTTTGGACATCAGGAGATCTATAGACCTGCAGACTATCAGCATGTTTAGTGAGTGGGCAGGAGATTTTGGGGCGTCGCACAGCTCGCACGGGACGCCCATGTATAAATAAGTGTATTCAAAGTCAACTTTAGTGTAATATTTTGCATTGTACTGGGATTATAAGTCCCGCGCGGATAACTAGGTTGCCAATTTGAACAACAAAATATAAATAATATAGCATAAAAATTATACCATTAGAAACTTTAGAGGTTATATTTTCTAATGGTATAATTTTTGTGATATATAATTTATATTTTGTTGGTCAAATTAATAACCTAGGTATGCGCGTAGGACCTATAATCCCGAACAGAGGAAGTATTAATTTTTTCGATCTAAATTAATTGATTTGGATTTGTCTAGATTCAGGTATATATAGTATTAAAAAAAGTCTAGATACATCGACAAATTCAAATCAATTAATTTGAATCGAATGGAGTAGCACAAAATTTCTTTGGTTATACACCCCAAGTTGCTTTTACAGGTTGCCGCTTCCCTCCCTCATGGTTTTTTTTTTGAACATAGCTTTTCCTCCCTCATGTTTGTAGGTCATTCTGATTGCTTTGTGTGTCATTGCTTTTCTTCATCGTGTTCATTGAAAAAACAAGTATTTTTATGACATTTCAATCTATCTATCTATATATCTATACTACTAAATTGCTTGAGCTCGATCAGCACAGTTCCGATAGGAAAATAAATCGGGCCACGCCACTCCTTGTATAGCTCACCATCAAAGTGAGAAAGGCGATGTGTGGAGACCCAACATTATCTGTTCTCACTTACGCAAGGCTCCCGCGGTTGCGCCCGGACGATCGTGGCTTTTTCATGATTTGATCCGAGCTGCTCGGGGAGGAAAAGAAACTGATGCAAGAAAATCGGAGAGCTTCATCGCCCGCTGTAGACATGGACTAATGACTACCACTACTCCACTGGATCACCGGCTGCTACAACCCAAATTCCCTTGCTGTGCTGCCGGTGGCTTACCTTTGTTGACATGGTTGCAGTGCAATTACTGATCAGGTCACACCTCCATCCCACACATCAATATAATGCCACATTCTTGGAAATCTGATACCTTGGCGGATCAGATTGATTTTCTTGAAAAGTATTGCAGCTCCGTACCGATCGACATCAAACTATAGGAAGGACATCACGTCTGACACGTGAGATTGTTTGTAGATGCTCGCCCAAGTCCACCATAATCACGAGGGAGGAGGAGGAGCACAAGAAGCAGTGGCGATAGGGCATCTCCCACGCCTTCCACCGTCGGGACTAGCTGGAGCATTAGGTGCTCATACGGGCCCATCGGGCCCGTGCGCTGCTGCTGCTGCTCGCATACCTCGAAGGGTCACTTCCCCTGGCGAGGCTTAAGTCATACCTCCGGAACTCCGAGCTCGAAGGCGTGCTGGGCCATAGACGTGGTGAGTCTTGAGGCGGACCTCCGCTTCTGCCTCCATATCCCCGTCCCGTGCACCTCTTGTGGAGATTGCCACGCCGACAGAGAGGTGCATAGCTCCCGATTCACACCGGCGGAAGGCCGGCGACGGCCATGGATAGTGGAAGGAAGGGGTGGGGGAGGATGGGAGGTGCGCGGCGATGGCAGAGCGTTGAAATTGTTGGTCGGCGGGTGGTTGGAGGACACTGATGTGCGGCGGCGGGTCTCCATGCTGAAGCTTCTGCGTGGCGGTTCACGTGCACGCGTGCGGGGTGTGGGATTTGCATCAGGCGCTCGCGTGTTGCAAATTTACATCACCAGGGGCATTATTTAAGGTCATGACCTAAAAAATTAGGTCAAAGAAAGTGAGAGTCGTCCATTAGAGATGATTCTTTTTTCCTCTTATAACATAAAAAGTAGGGTTAATTATTCCTTTGCCACTAGAGGTCGCGAAGTACTCAGTTTTGCCACTAGATGAAAACGGTGCTCAGTTTTGCCCCTACTTCCGGTGCAGCCGTTATGGCGAGGACAAAACGGCGAGCTTTCGGAGGATTCCGTCGGGTGGCGTTAGTGAAAGTGGGTCTAGAGGTGGGACCGCACAACGACGTAGCCAACGGTAACCCCTGCTCCCGCCAAACCCCTGATTCAGCACCACCCTCCCGCCCCGCTCCGGCCACCACCACCAGCGCCGCCAGCCCCTGCGCCGCCGCGCGGCCGTCCCGCGTGGCTACCTTCTCCACCGCCACCGGCACCTGCTCCAACGGACCCTGATTCAGCACCACCCCCCGCCCCCGATCCGGCCACCACTAGGAGCTCCGCCAGCACCTGCACCACCGCGCGGCCGTCCCGCGTGGCTACCTGCTCCACCGCCACTGACACCTGTTTGAGTGGAAGTTGCTGCGCCGTCAGTGCGCCCACAACCTGGTGAGGCTCTCGTTCCGCCAGTGCGCCCACAACCTGCTCGACGAAATGGCGAACGGCGAAGACGACCTTGGCGAGGCAGGCGTCGGGCCAGAGACCTGTCGCGTCCACAACTGGGTTCCTAAGGGGTAAGTCTTGTTGAAATATAGCCTTATTGTGCAGTGCAACTGCCGTTTTGATTTTACCGAGCGGTTTATTTAGTTGTGCTCATTTGCGTCTCTGTTTTTGTGGGTTAGGATGGAGTTGCGGTTTGCATTCTTGGTGAAAATTAGAAGGGAGAGGTTCATAGTGGATGCAAAGGATCAAAAGAAATTTCAAGGAGGGTTTGATTATCGGCTACCAATGGATTGTAATTGGAGTTTTCAACAATTTGCACAGGTACTTTGCGGCCCGTACCCTTGAAGTGGAATCCAAATACTATGATAGGAGTAGTGAATGGGTGACAGTTACCAATGATGGAGAGCTCGCTATCATGTTTGCTAAGCATAAGGAGAAAGGGCAATTTCAAGTGAGGCTGCAAAATGATGTGGTTGTGCCGGCAACTGGATCATCTCAGGCAGATTCATCTCGTCGTAATGGCATGTCTAGCCAGACCAGTTCAGCTAGGGGAGATTCAGTTAGTGCACGTCGACGTGGTGGCTCGTCAAGCGTGGGCACCGGCAGCAGGGTTCCACCTGAAACGGCCGAGTCAAGGATGTTAACCTGACAGAAACGGTAGATTCACAGAATGAGTTGCTGCACACAGAATAGGGACAAAACTGAGCACCATTCCGGTCTAGTGGCAAAACTGAGTTCAACATGACCTCTAGTGACAAAGAAATAATTATCCCTAAAAAGTAGTTTTTGGTCACAAGAGATGTTTTACATCATCCATTAGAGATGCTCTAAGCATGGCGGAGCCGCCTCGAATGCATAACGGGTTGGGAGCCTTGGAGTTAAAAAGCGCGACTCTCCCTATATAGATAAACTAGCATGACATGTTTGTTACCTTTGCGGTTTTACTGGAGGTGTATACATTTTTAGTTCTACATCTTGTATAAGAGAAGCGTTTTAGTCTGATATCTTTCAAAGTGAGCAAGATTAGTTTCACAACTTGCAATCTAGGAGCATTTTAGTACAATTTGATCGAATTTCAGTGAATTTGACCGAATTCATCCATGTATGAGTTGTCATGACCGTGTGCTTTTGTGTTTTATTCTACAAAAGAATTAAGTCACGTTCCTAGGTCCTGCCACGCGCGAGGTCGGTGAACATCTTGCAAAAACCATTCTAACAAATAATACCTCGGTTCAAATTTGATACTTTACATTATACTAGATTTTCAGTTCAAATTTGATATCTCATATTAAACTATAGCTCTAGCTTCACTAAGCAATACTAAAACTCACTAACCCTTTTTTTTTTGGAAAAGAGTATATATTAATATCACAAGGACATCAATTACACCCAGCCTCTGCAACAACGCAATGCCCTATCGGCTCTACGGATGCACACATCTCAAAAAAAAGAAAGAGAAATTACAAAAAAGAAAAGTCCCGCTACCTGAAACTCACTAACCCTAAACTATAGTTTTAGTTGAATACTTGAATATTCTATTAGCTATAGCTTCAGTTCAAAATCTAGTTAACACTTTATTGCCACAATGTCAACAAACCGAATATCACCTTCAACAACTAAAAGTCATTCTTTTTTACCAACAATGGGAAACAATCAGTAAACCGAACCTGCACATGATAAGATTCAATTAACTGAAACTGTCCCTACCGCTTTCGATTAACTGAACTTGATCCAATTTACATGCTTTTACTGCCACAACAAGTAAATATTGATGCAAAAACCCTTCACCAACTGAGAACATCAGCGAAAGTTCACTTTTTGTAACATAGAATCATGGAAAACACCGCAGCCGGGAGCTCATACGCATCAGCGGAGAACCGGACATTGACACAGCATAAATCAGCCTTAAACCATGATCTTTACCCTACTAATCGCTCTACCAGGGTAGTAATCCTATTTCCCAGCAAATTCTGACGCAAAAAGACCCTAGGATCGACACGATATCATGCGCCCACCTCGGCCTACACCAACGGCACCGCCACAAGAGGAGAAAGAACGAGAGGAGCAAAAATTGTGGTGCCGTAATGCGGCGGGTCCTCGTCGTGCTGATGGTAGTGCATCACCGGCGGGATCGAGCTGGAAGCAACGACAAAGATGACCTCACCACTTTGCCGTCGCCGCGAACTACTCCAGGTATGTCGCGACTTGCCGCTTCTGCTATGAACTACCCGGAAATGAATCTAGGTCATTTTTGTAAATTGTTCACCGACCCCGCACGTGTAAGGACCCAGGGTCAATGGCTCAATTTTTTTTTTTACAAAAACACAAAAGCCACTACAGAAAGGAAAGAACTAAGGTGCCGACGGTAGTCCGGCTACGTCGACGGCCAAATGTCGGGGTCGTCAGCGTAGCTGCCTTCTCTGGCTAGCCAACCAGCCCGGCTATCGGCGTAGGGACAGCCCTCGACGTAGATAACTGTGTCGAGGGTAGCCCTCGGCGTAGCGTGGCTGTTGGCGTAGTAGAGAGGGATGTGCCGACAGTGGCCCTCAGCGTAGGTACAGCCCTCGACGTAGCCTCAATTCAGACATGGCGACGAAAACGGCGTTAGACAGCTCTTTGAAAAAATTTGTTTGGTCTGTGCGACGGCTAAGCTGTCGGCGTAGGCCTTTAGATTTTTTTTCCTTTTATCTCATTATTTTTTGAAAAATCATAACTAAATCATTCTTATTCAGAAAAATACAAATAATATATCAAAATTTGCAGAAAAATAAGATCTATTTATCTACACTCAAATATTACATATTTATAAACTAAAATTAAGTTAAATATAAAACATTATATATAGTTTAAAACGGGCATTATAAATTCAAAAACGATCCAAACAATGCGAAACCTTCGCGTGGTGTCATATTATGTGACATAGTTAGAAAGAAAAATATCACACTTGGTATATTAATTATGTCTTAAAAAAACCTTCATAAAATGACCTATCTTGTTCGAGGTTTCTTGGCTTTCGGGTCAAATGACCAATGTTATGGCTATAATGAAGGCATAGTTTGTGATAATGTGTCCATGTTATGAATATGTGTGCATCATGAGATGGCGAATAATGTTTCAGGAGGAAGTTATCCTTTTCGTCGCACCAAAAAACCGTTTTCCATTTTCCGAGTGTAAAAAACGGACGGTTTTGTGAAGCAACCACCAAATGGTTAATTCAAAATGCTACCATCATATTTTTCAAAAAATACTAGACCACCTTATATGGATAATGTCATAACAAGGGGATCTCAAACCTTTCCGTCTATCCATGGTGAAAAAGACAAATTCCTACCGAATCGGTAGGAAGTGAGTCAGATATGAACTAAAGGTACATGATCGGATGCTCATGATTTTTACAAAAATCATTTTTATGTTCAAAATATGTTTTTTCATCATAGATACACTTCAAGTTTAGCGAGTCTAAGCCCCGTGCTAAGAATCTTCATGCCCGTCCTTCGATAAAGTTTAACGCTAGTTTAAAACGGGCATTATAAATTTAAAAAGGATCCAAACAATGGAAAACCTTCGCGTGGTGTCATATTATCTGACATAGTTAGAAGGAAAAATACGAAACTTGGTATATTGATTCTGTCTCAAAAAACCCTTCACAAAATGACCTATCTCGTTCGAGGTTTCTTGGCTTTCGGGTCAAATGACCAATGTTATGGCTAGAATGAAGTCTTAGTTTGTGATAATGTGTCCAAATTGTGCATAAGTGTGCATCATGGGATGGTAAACAATGTTTCAGGAGGAAGTTTTCCTTTTTATCGCACCAAAAAGCTGTTTTCCATTTTCTGAGTGCAAAAAACGGACGGTTTTGTGAAGCAACCACTAAATGGCTAATTCAGAATGTTACCATCACATTTTTAAAAAATACTAGACCACCTTATATGGATAATGTCATAACAGAGGGATCTCAAACCTTTCCGTTTATCCCTGGTGAAAAAGACAAATTCCTACTGAATCGGTATGAAGTGGGTCAGATATGAACTATAGGTACATGATCGGATGCTCATGATTTTTTACAAAAATCATTTTTAGGTTCAAAATATGTTGTTTCATCATAGATTCACTTCAAGTTTAGCGAGTCTAAGATGACACAGTGCCAGGGGATCAAAGGAAAGGGTGAGTGACTACAATGGCGATGGCGATCCACCCTCCTCCGCCGTAGCCCTCCCCATCCTTCTCGTCAGCGATCTACCCCTCCGGTGGATCGCTTCTGAGGCACCCTTCCCATCGTCAACACCCCCCTCCCTTACATCTACGCATTTTATTTCCTCGGATCATGCTCCCCTAGAGTGGAGCTGGAAGGCAAAGTTCTTCATCAATGGTGATCTAGATCAAGGTTTTTCCAAGGAGTTTGATGGAGAACTACAGATCTGGTCTAATTGGATCACTCTAACGAAACATAAGGGGGCAGGTATTGTGGGGAGACATCTCATGGATAATGAGTTGATCTCTCTTGGATCTAAGATCATCTTCTCATCCCACACGGCGTATGTGGGTACGTGCATGGTTTCGCCATATGGCGATCATTCTTTGGTTTGGTCTGCTACTGTTGGATCTGATGATGCATCTGGATCGGCTAGAACGTATCCTCCCGAGGTATGTGATCAGGTTTCTGCCCCTGCCCCCACTTTTGAACCTCCTCCTTGTAATAAGGGTTGGAATATTACATATTCCACTGTTAAGGATCTTGATCGTGGGCGTATGAAAGCCTACCATGGTACACTTTATTTGTGGATCGCTAGTAAGTGGTTGGTGCTTAAAAATGCAAAGGGTTCACCTATCACCAGACGCTATTTAATTCACAGAGACCATTTTGGCATTAGCTCAAAATTTTATTTCCCATCTCATGTGGTTAGGGTTGGATCACCTCTTTCAGTTGTATCTCCCGCAGTGAAAGCTCATGTGGAGCAGCCGTCTGTACACACTCGTTTGGATTCTGTTAGACAGGATGTGAATGATGGATCCAGTGCAGTTCTTTCATCGATCAAGTTGGGTCTGGATTTTTCCCATGGGAAGAAGTTTGCTGCAATGATTAAGACCAGGTTTGGCCAGACTGTTCATCCTTCAAGTAATTCTGGGAATTTTATAATGGTTGTGTCTTTTGGTAGAGCCAATTTCAGATTAGATGAGAATGTATTCGGTATTTCTCTGGAAGCTATAACAGGTGGTTTCTGTGGTGAGCTTAAAGTTTCTGTGTTGGCAGATAGGGTTTTCTCCTTTTGTGTGAGCAACAAGCAAGTGGGTTTTCAGGTTCTTAATATTAGGAATTTTGCCTACCCGCAATTCAAATGTTTCTTCCACCTCTAGGGTCGTGGGGGACCTAATTGGATAAAGGAGTTCAAGGATTGGCAGAGGGGATCCAGGGAAGAATGGACCATCATTAGTCCCTCTAAAAGAACTGCTCAAATTGGTCTTGCTGCTATAAGGGTTTTCGGCCTAAGCCGATAATTAAATTGGCAAGTTCATCCGGTAAAAAGTTAATGTTTGCTGAGAACATTAGTTATGATGCATGTAAGGGCTATCAGGACCAGAAGATTATAAATCCTGGTGTTATCTTGTCTGATTCATACAGGACGCAGTCCTCGCCTTCTATCATTTTTGGATCAGTCAAACCCTGCTCTTTCAGTCAGGAAAAGGTTGTTCGACCTGAATCTCTAGCTGCAGATCACTCTGCCGATTTTCACGCGCCAAATCTGGTTTCGCCAGTCTCTATTGATGGTGGGATATCTTCACCTGATAATGGTCCGTCCCAGTCTGACGATGGTGAGTTCGAGTCCATGATTGATGAGATGGTTTATCGTGTTTTCGAGTGTGGGAAGTGTTTGAGCTTTGGACATAAGCGTGAATCCTGTACTAATGAGGTTCGTTGTCGTGGGTGTTTTTATTACGGTCATGTTAAACGGAATTGTCACCGTTTTCTGTCTAAAAAGGCCAAGTGTTGGGTTCCTAAAAAAGGTGGAGGAGTTGGTTCCGACCACGTTTTACCTTAGAAACCGGGCGACGTTTCAGGACAGAGGGACTCTGTTTCTCCCACGCCTGCCTCTTCATCTTCTTCTCCGCCACCTGAGCCGCCGACTGCGCCAGTCAATTTCGTGATGGCCAACTTTGAGCTTGACCCTGCTAGATGGATTCCCATGGGCCATCAAGTGGTTGATGGAGGGCCAACTCGTCTCCCGCGTACATTCTACAGTCCCTTTGAAGCTCCCCCAGCAAATCATGGTAACTATGTTGTTGCTGTTCTTGAACCTGCTCCACCCATTGTTGATGAACACATCTGGCATGAGCATATTCGTGATTTTATCACGCAGCATCACCAGAGGGATGTAGTCAGTATACAACCTGCACGTTTTGGGTTAGGTCTATTCCAGCTTCGAAGTACTGTCGCGGTTGCAGCTTTGTTGCAGCACGAACCTTTTGAGATTGATGTTGATGTGTTTGTTAGATTTGTTCTACACAATGATCGGTTGAATCATAGGGCTGTGCAGGGGCATAGATCTGGTTGGTTAATGTTCCTAGGGTTGCCGCTGGATTATCGTAACACCTTTGATATTAGTAATGCGTTTGTAACTTTTGGAACTTGTCACTATTGGTATCGGGAGGATGCTTTGTTGGATCGTACGATGGTGTTTGCCTCTTATCCCTCCATTGCAACTGTGCCAAGGGATGTGGTTTTCGGGAGATATGCTAATTTTGGGGATAACAGGGAAACCTGGACTGCAGCAGTTTACATCATGCAGCCTGGTTTTGCTGCAGTTTTGCCCCCAGATGAAGATCAAATGCCTTTCAATGGAAATCCTCACCCTCTACCTAGTCAGTTGCAGCCTAATGATAACATGTTTGTGGTTCCACAGTTTCCTGAGCTTGGATGGAATATTAACCCACTGGAGCAGCACAATGATGAGCATCAGCATCACAATCAGGAGGCTAATTTGCACCAAAATCAAGTTCTGCAACAGGTTGAGGAAGTTCTACATAAACCTGTTGTTGTGGAGAATGTTGAGGATTCAATTGTCTTTGATCCTTCATCTAGCTCTGATTCTATCCATGGCCATGATCAAGAGATGGGGATTGCTGTTGATAATCAGGAGGTTGACTAGAACCTGGTTGTTCATCTTCAACAACAACAACCTATGGGACATGATATCTTTCATGTGGGTATAATTAGAACTTTTGTTGGTCCTGATTTACCTCCTGAAATGGTTTGGGAGAGAAATTTCAGGCCCTCTTTGCTTAATCTACTGGCCAACAAAATTGAAAAACCTGTCTTTGATCTTTCTTTCTCTGTTATTCTCTCTAAGAGAAACTGGCAGCAGACTTTTCAACAATTTAATGGATTGACAGTGAACTTTAAGGGTCCTGTTATGTTTTATACTCAAAGAAAGAAGTTAGTACTTCCTACAAGAAAGGTTAACAGGGCTCTATGTTTTGACGGTACTGAATTACCTCCTGAGGGAACCTCTCAAACTGTCTTTTCTGCATCCCCTGCTTCAGTTGTTAAAGAGAAGACTAGGGGGAAGGGAAAGAAATATGCTATGCCTTTTTCTGATGAAGGTTTGAGGAGAAGTGCTCGCATCTATGTCTCTCAAAATGGTAGTAGGCATAACTCTATGGCTGAATCTGCTTCTAGGCCGAGGAAAAGAGTAAAGTCTACTGTGCAAATTGTGGAACTAGATGAGGAAGAAAGCGATGGAAAGAAGGGGGATAATATAGAGCATGAAAGGATCGTATGGGCACCTAGAGGGGGGGGGGTGAATAGGTGCTACTTCAAATTTTCTTCTTTTTCAAATTAAGGTTTGACAATAAGGTAAATTCTCGATAATGCAACTACGGTGAATTTACCTATATGACAATTATGCAAGAGCTACCCTAACACAAAGTAGTAACAAGTAAGTAAGGTGCGGTAAAGGATAGAAGTAACCAAAATAGTGGATGCGGAGACACAAGGATTTCCCGTAGTTCCTTCCTTTTGAGGGGAAGTACGTCTACGTTTGGAGAGGGGGTGGTTTCAAACCACCAACGCCACGAAAGGCCTCCCTTGTTCTCCGATGAATCTCACCCCAATGGGATCGATTCACCTTCCACTATATCGGCAACCTTCAAGGTGGAAGCCGGCACCGTTACAAGTTTGGGGCACACATCCACAACTTAATCGGAGGCTCCCAAATACAAGCAAGCTGTCAAAGCAATCAAAGACAAGCTTGTAAGAACCAAAAAAAGAACTAGGGTTTCCAAGAAAACACTAGAGCAAAGGGTCCCTCAATGAAATGAGGGGGGAAATGAAGATATCTTTTGGTGAAGTAGTAGATCGTGGCCTCCTCCTTCGATTCCCCAAAGATCAAGGACTTTGGGTGGTGGAATGAGGAGATCTTGAAGATTTGGTGGCTCCAATGGCTCCAATGGTGGTCTTTGACTTTAATGTGGCTCCTCCACGAAATATGGCCGTTGGAGCCATTAATGCACCGGTAGTACCGGTACTCAAGCGGTAGTACCGCTGGCAAGCGGTACTACCGGTCCAGTACCGGACCCGGTACCGGAGATGCTTTAGTTGGTCGAGCCTTCTTCAGGTTTGGCCAGTATCGCCCTTGCGGTACTACCGCCAAGCGGTAGTACCGGTCCCAAGTACCGCTTGGTACTGAGCAAAACAGAGAGGGGTGGCTTTTCTTCAGAAAGGTCCGGTACTGCCGAGCGGTACGACCGTGTCCAAGTGGTAGTACCGCTTGTCTCAAGCGGTACTACCGGTTGGACCGGTAGTGCCGCTCTGTGGGATGGTACTGACTAAGACCCACCCTTATTAGTTTTGCACGGTTCCAACAGGTACTTGAACCGGTAGTACCGGTGTCAAGCGGTAGTACCGGTCGTATTTACGGTACTACCGTTTGACACATTGGTTTTTCGCAAAGGGAACAGTTATGCCAATATTTGTGTCACACCCTTATCAACCCTGTGATACATTTAGCATACGATTAAACCGATAAGTGTGTTGTTATCAAACATCAAAATCAGAGGGATAGGAAAATGCTCTTTCAATCTCCCCCTTTTTGGTGTTTGATGACAATACACTTTTGCAAGATGATTTAAATAGGAAGCATATGAGATTTGTAAAGTAGAGACGAGGCTCCCCCTAGATGTGTAGAGACAAACCTCCCCCTCTATTTTACAAACCTAACATGGATGCACGAATATTTATACTAGCATTTGAAATCATACCTTTGCATAATAGCATGTGATGAGAAATATATAGACAATAGATAGGGCATATCATCACAAGATGGATCCAATGAAATAAACCACATAGTCTCATAAGATGGGTCCATGATATAACCACTACATAACCACATAGTCTCACACATAAATAGAGGGAAATCGAAGTTCACAAGCAATAAAAGGATCAAAATAAGAACGAGCTTGTGACTTCCTATGCAACACCCATTCCTAAAGTGCAACTTCTCCCCCTTTGGCATCAAGACGCCAAAAAGGGACAAGTACAAGACTACCATCCCAACGGTCAATCATCCTCCTCCTCCTCCTCCTCATCCTCAAGGTCCTCCTCGTAAGGGGGTGGGGCGCGGTGCGAGGAAGAGACATCATCGTCCCAACGGCTGTCTTTGAGATCCTTGATCTTGGGAGTGATGTTGTTCTCGGACCCCTGAGAGGCAGTCAAACCCCGAGAAGCCATCATGTCCTTCGCGACCTTGGCTTTCTTGGCATACACATGCGCCTCATACATGCGCTTCTGGTTGTCAACCTGGAAGCAAAAGATCTTCTTGAGCTTGACCTCCATCCTTTTGGCCCAAGAGGGCTTAGCATTCTTGCGACGGGAGACAACATAGTCAGTGTCATATAGCGCCTTATCGAGTTCTGATACCGCCACGTGCGTGGGGCTTTCTTGAGCCCATATAGCGCCTTATAGAGTTTGTAGACATGGTTTGGGAAGTTGGGGTCCTCAAATCCCGGGGGTTGCTTAACATATACCAACTCATTTAATGGACCATAAAGAAATGCACTTTCTACATCCATTTGTTACAACTTAAAGTTATGATGTGCCGCATAAGCAAGAAGGATACAGGTGGACTCAAGGCGAGCCACGGGCGCATAAGTCTCTCCATAATCAATGCCTTCAATTTGAGAATACCCTTGTGCAACCAATCTAGCCTTGTTCCTTACTGTAATTCCATGCTCATCTTGCTTGTTCTTGAATATCCACTTTGTTCCAATAACATTGCGGCAATCCTTTGGCTTCTCAACTAATTTCCATACTTTGTTTCTCTCAAAGTTGTTGAGCTCTTTATGCATAGCCTCTAACCAATCCGAATCTTCAAGAGCTTCCCGCACTTTCTTTGGTTCAATCATGGAGATGTGAGCATGGTGTTCATTGAACCTCTTCAATTGTGCTCTTGTGGAAATACCTTTCCTTAGATCACCAACTACATTTTGTAGAGTGTGATCTCTTATTTCCAACATTCTTTCCTTTCTAGCTTCACGACGAGCGTGGATCTCTGTGTTGTTTCTTGGCGGACCCTCTTCATCATTTTGATCCTCGTCTTGACCATCATCTTGACCTTGATCATCATTGGAGTCATCCTCTACATTGGGAGGCAAAGATTGACCTTGGTCTTGATCAAGTGCACTTCTAGCGTAAATTTGAGCTTGTCTCAAAGCATCTTGTATGGATCTTCCTTGACAAATTGACTTGGCACCACTTGACAATCCGTCAAATGGACCAAGATCTCCTTGACTAGAGTTGGCACATTGATCACCATGTTGAGAGTCCACATCTTGTCTTTGGCTTGAGTTAATGTCCTTTTCGGTGGATGGAACATGTTGAGGTTGTGAAGATGAGGGCTCCACTTGAGTGGAGCATAGTTCTTCTCGATCCGCCATAAGGGGTTCCTCAACGGGGCGGATATATCCCACACCCATTCTTCCTATGGCATCCTGAGGCATTTCATCATCTGCATCAGAAGCATCAACACGCCCCCCTTCGGGACCATCATATTCTTCGAAGGTCACACTACAAGATTCTATGACGGCTCCGGAGAGCTTATCATAGATTCTATAAGTGTGAGATTTGAGACCATAGCCAACAAAAATACCCTCTAATGCTTTAGACTCGAATTTATACAAACGAACACCTTTTATGAGATAGAAACACTTACAACCGAACACCCGGAAGTAAGATATGTTGGGCTTGTTACCGGTAAGTATTTCATATGGAGTTTTGTTGATTTCTTTGCGGAGGTAGAGCCGGTTTGAAGCATGGCAAGCGGTGGAGATGGCTTCGGCCCAAAAGTTGTATGGAGATTTAAACTCCACCAACATGGTCCTAGCCATCTCAATATGAGTCCGGTTCTTCCTTTCGGCCACACCATTTTGTTGAGGGGTGTATGCAGCGGAATATTGATGTTTAATCCCCTCATCACTAAGGAAATCATTCAAGGTGTAGTTCTTGAACTCGGTGCCGTTGTCACTTCTTATGATCAACACGGGAACATTGTATTGTCGTTGAACCAAGTTGATGAAGTCGATAAAAGTCTTTTGAGTCTCACTCTTCAACTTGAAGAAATAAACCCAAGAGTATCTTGAAAAGTCATCAACAATCACCAAGCAATATTTCTTCCCACCAAGACTTGCATGAAATGGAGGACCAAAGAGGTCAACGTGAAGGAGCTCCAATATCTTGGTGGACTTGATGTGGTTCTTAGGCTTATGAGGAGCATCATGCATCTTCCCTAGAACACATGCCCTACAAACACGATCTTTGGCAAAGGAAACATTTTCTTTTAGTCCAACAATATGGCCCTCCTTATGGAGACTTTGCAAAGTTCTCATATTGACATGGGCTAGTCGGCGATGCCATAACCAACCCACATCGGCCTTTCCGAATAAGCACATCGCACTTGTAGTGGCTTGCCCCGAAAAGTCCACCACATACAAGTCATGTTCGACATACCCAACGAAAGCGACCTTGAGAGACTTGCTCCACATGAGGACCACAAGATCATTATGTATAAAGACGGAAAAACCCATCTTTCCAAGAGCACAGACTGAAAGTAAATTGTACCCAAGGGTCTCAACAAGCATGACGTTCACGAGTGTAATGTCGTGAGCAACCACAACCTTGCCAAAACCCATTACCTTATACTTTGACTTGTCGGCATATGTCACGGTGATTAGATCATCATTTGGCTTTAAGTCCTTGACAATAGACGATCTTCCAGTCATATGACTTGTGCAACCACTATCAAGCACCCATTTTGACCCTCCGGAAGCATAAGTCTACAAAAGATCAAGCTAATTTTTAGGTACCCATTTTTCAATGGGTCCTCTTTTGTTAGAAACAAGGGTCTTGGGAACCCAAATAGACCAAGCAACATAACCGTCATGTGGGCCAACATATTGTGCATACACATCACCATAATAATCACGCATTAGAACATAGTGAGGGTTAGCACTACCTGCAAAGTCATCATGAGACATAGTTTTACCACTTGTGGTCTTACTCTCCACAATGGTCTTGTTGGTCTCTTGTGCGGGCTTGTCCTTCTTCTTATTGTTCTTCTTCTTGGTTTTGGAAACAAAACCAATGCCCCCTTTATCACCACTATGCCTTTTCTTGCTCAAAAGATCATCAATGGACTTGTTGCCTTGTGGAAATGTGGCCTTAGCAAGCTCCCCCTTCAACCTAGCATTCTCTTCAAGAATAGTTGTGCTACTAGATGGAATGAAGTTACTAGGTGAAGGAATATTGGCCAATTGAGTTTGAAGTGTTTCATGGGACTTTGTGAGTGACAAGAGTTCACTCTCCAAGACCTTGTGAACCTTGTTAAGCAAACTAAAGTCCTCGGCAAGTTTTTCATGAACCACACCAAACTCAATCTTGTCCTTTTTAGCCCTTCTGTATTTAGCAATAGCATGATCACGCTCTTTGATGAGTTTGTTAACAATAACGTCATTAGCCTCATCAAGCCCTTCAAGTTTTAATTCAAGTGACAACCTAGTTTCTTGTTCTTCTTCTAGAGCATTGTTTAAAGCCTATAGCTCAATCATATGTTCATGCCCAAGTTTACATCTTACATCTAGAAGATCTTGAGTATGTGAGAGTTGATCTAAGATGTTCCCAAAATGTAGCTTAGAATCACCTTGTAGGTTAGTCATAAACTCATCAAAGGCAATTAATTCCTTTTTAACATCAAGAGACATCTCATCATCAATTTCATCATTATCTAAGTGAGTAGAGCGGGATGATGAGGATACCTCCGTTCCTCATGCCTGGAAGAGTTCTGATTTGGAGAATCGAAGAGTGAGAATGTCGGAATAGAGGTGGTGGCTAGAGCAGCCATACCATGAGAAGTTTCCTCTTCCTCATCTTCATCATCTTCATTGTCGGAGGAGTATTCTTCATGAGTGATCAAGACAATTTCTCCCGACTTCTTGTTGATGGGATTCTTTTTGATGAAGGGTTTCTTGTAAGGTGCCTTGAGAGTCTTCTTCAACACAAGCTTGCCACCATGATCTTCTCTCTTCTCATAGGGGCAACTTGCTACAAAGTGATAGCGGTCACCACAATTGAAGCAAGTTCTCAACCTAGTGGTATTCTCTCTTTTCCCATTTGGATTGCTTCTCCGTTGCATTTCCATCTTGGCCTTGGCGGGATTCTTCCAAAAGTTCTTTGCATAGAAGGCCATATATTGTCCATGAGCAATCTTGACTTCATCGGGATGGTCCATGGAAAGCCCTTCATCACTATCATCTTCATCCCCATGGTCCACAACTTTGGCCTTCAAAGCAACATTGACAACATTGCTCATACCTAGGGCACGAGCACGAGCATCTTTGGCATTTTTTGCGGCAACCTTGATAGCAGCCATCTCTTGCATAACTTCATTTGAGGTCATGAGATGGTAGTTGTGTCTTCCTTGTAAGCTCTTCAAGTCGGTGGGCTCAAACGGCATGAGTGCACTCACATATTTCCTTTTTATCCAAGCATCATCCACATGTGAGGCCCCCACATTCCTAAAAGCGGTGGCGGTGGTCTTGAGCCTTCGGTACATGTCTTCGTGATCTTCACCTTCTTTCATGTAGAAGCCTTCGGCTTCATTGCTTAGAGCATCATATCGGTTCCTCCTCATAATCTCATTTCCAACAAACAACACAGTGAGAGCATCCCAAGCTTCCTTGGCAATGCTAAAGTGCTCAATGTGTGGATAATCCTTTGTCCCCAAACCTTGTTGAATCATATGCAAAGCAGTGGCATTGAGTTTACTATTAACAATCTCTCTTCTTGTCAAGTTGTTTGGATCCCCAATAAAGAGTCCATGATCGATGATGTTCCAAAGTTCAATGCAAGAGCTGCGCATATGAGTTCTCATTAGTGATTTCCATTGAGCAAAAGTAGCAGATTCTTCAAGCTTAGGTGGGCCACCTCTATTGTATACATGAGGGTGAGGGATTGGAGGGTCGGGAGAGTACCATGAATCATGGTGCTCACCCTTCCCACCATCATTGTGTGTGGAGGAATTAACGTTGTCTAGTTTACCCCCCCACCATACCCTCGGGGGATACCAACGTATTCCCTTTAGGTAAAATGGATGGTTGATCCTCTTGAGGAGATGGGGGTGATGAGCCTTCTTTGTCTTTAAGAAGTTGCTCGAGCATCTTCTTGACTTTGTTGACCAAGGGAAGAGCTCAATCTTGTTTCCAAGTTTTTGAGATCTTCCATGGTCACCGGTGTCGGCTCACTACCACCATCCCCTTCGTTGCTACCCATATTCTCTTAGGTGGTAAAGACCGAATAAAGAGCCGAGTCTCTGATACCAATTGAAAGGATCGTATGGGCACCTAGAGGGGGTGGGGTGAATAGGTGCTACTTCAAATTTTCTTCTTTTTCAAATTAAGGTTTGACAATAAGGTAAATTCTCTAGATAATGCAACTACGGTGAATTTACCTATATGACAATTATGCAAGAGCTACCCTATCACAAAGTAGTAACAAGTAAGTAAGGTGCGGTAAAGGATAGAAGTAACCAAAATAGTGGACGCGGAGACACAAGGATTTGTTTCCCGTAGTTCCTTCCTTTTGAGGAAATCGTCTACGTTTGGAGAGGGGTGGTTTCAAACCACCAACGCATACGAGCCTCCCTTGTTCTCCGATGAATCTCACCCCAACGGGATCGATTCACCTTCCACTATATCGGCAACCTTCAAGGTGGAAGCCGACACCGTTACAAGTTTGGGGCACACATCCACAACTTAATCGGAGGCTCCCAAATACAAGCAAGCTGTCAAAGCAATCAAAGACAAGCTTGTAAGAACCAAAACCAGAACTAGGGTTTCCAAGAAAACACTAGAGCAAAGGGGCCCTCAATGAAATGAGGGGGAAATGAAGATCTCTTTTGCTGAAGTAATAGATAGGGGCCTCCTCCTTCGATTCCCCAAAGGGGGAAATGTGGAGGGGTATTTATACCCCTCCATGAAATATGGCTGTTGGAGCCATTAATGCACCGATAGTACCGGTACTCAAGCGGTAGTACCGCTGGCAAGCGGTACTACCGGTCCAGTACCGGACCCGGTACCGGAGGTGCTTCAGTTGGTCGAGCCTTCTTCAGGTTTGGCCGGTATCGCCCTTGCGGTACTACCGCCAAGAGGTAGTACCGGTCGTATGACGCGGTAGTACCGGGCGGTAGTACCGGTACCAAGTACCGCTTGGTACTGAGCAAAACAGAGAGGGGTGGCTTTTCTTCAGAACGGTCCGGTACTTCCGAGCTGTACGACCGTGTCCAAGCGGTAGTACCGCTTGTCTCAAGCGGTACTACCGGTTGGACCGTAGTCTTCTCGTGGTACCAGATGGTACCGACTAAGACCCACCCTTATTAGTTTTACGGTTCCAACCGTACTTGAACCGATACCGGTGTCAAGCGGTAATCGGTCGTATTCATACTACCGTTTGACACATTGGTTTTTCGCAAAGGGAACAGTTATGCCAATATTTGTGTCACACCCTTATCAACCCTGTGATACACTTAGCACACGATTAAACCGATAAGTGTGTTGTTATCAAACATCAAAATCAGAGGGATAGGAAAAATGCTCTTTTAGAGCAGAATGAGGTCCCTGAAACCCCTATTAAACTGATGCAACGTGTGGGGGCCTCTTTGGGGATTGATCCTAATAATCTGTCTGAGGAAAGGCTTAGGGATGATCCAAAAGATAAGAAGGCAAGCTCCAGTGTCAATGATAAGTGACAAGAATCTTCACCAAGGGAGACGGCACTCCCTTATTCATGCCCTGTTATGTTTACTGGTTGTCATCCTTGATGAGTACTTTTGCTTTGTTTTTGGGTCTGCAATATGCACTATGTTCTGGTGTTTGGGATCTCTGTGCTATGTGTTGATGATGTTGGTCAAACTATGTTTGATTATGTTGCCTCTTAGTATGTGGTTTTATAATGCATACAAAATATTTTAGAAAGTGGAAAATATTGTGCTGGAATGTGAGGGATTTGAACTCTAAGGCAAGGCAGAGGGAAGTTAGATCTAAAGTGGAAGAAAGTCAATGCTCTATTATTTGCTTGCAAGAAACTAAATGTGAACAATTTGATCAAAGATTCATTAGGAAATTTTGTCCAAAGAAATTTGATAATTTTGTTTATTCCCCTTCAGTTGGGGCTTCTGGGGGGATTATTATTCTTTGGAGCTTGACTGTTTTCACTAGAACCTTAAATGACATACAGAGTTTTGGGGCATCTATTACAATGTGTTTTGTGCACAATGGGGCAATGTGGAATCTTGTTTCTGTGTATGGGCCTTGTCAGGGGTCCCTAAGAGATGATTTTGTGCAATGGTTGTATAATCTCTAGATTCCTGTGGGTAGTGACTGGTTATTATTGGGAGATTTTAATTTTATCAGGTCTGATGAAAATAGGAATAAGCCTGGGGGGAATGTGAATGATATGCTATTATTCAATGAAATCATTGGGCATATGGGTTTATTGGAGTTGCCACTAAAGGGTAGAAAGTACAGTTGGTCAAATATGCAAGAAAAACCTTTATTAGAACAACTAGACTGGTTTTTTACCAGCACTAATTGGATCACGGTTTATCCAAACTCAATGGTTCTTCCCCTTGCTCATAGAAAGTCTGATCACCTACCTTGTGTTGTTCACATTGACACTGTTATACCTAAGAGTAATATCTTCAGGTTTGAGAATTTTTGGGTGGATCAGCCTGTTTTTTGAATTGTGTTAAACAATCTTGGGAGCAAATTTCGTCTAAACATCATAGTATAGCTATGATAGCGGATAAACTAAAGAGATTGAGATATGCTTTGAAACACTGGCATTTGAGCCTATCTCAATTGAAGATTCTGATCCAGAACTGTAATAAAGTGATTTTAATTATGGACAATATTGAGGAGCAATGGGCACTTTCTAAAATAGAGTTTAATTTTAGGAATATTGTGAAAATGCACCTAGAGGAGCTGTTCCTTATTGAGTGCAATTATTGGAGGAAAAGGTGTACAGTGAGGTGGATTAAGTTGTCAGAGGACAATACTAAAATTTTCCATGCTATGGCCACTCAAAGATTTAGAAGGAACACAATTTCCATGTTGAGAGCTAAGGATGGCAGAGTGGTGACTGATCATGATGAGATGGCTGGCATGCTATGGACTTGCTATAAGGATAGGATGGGTAGATCTGAGGGCATAAGTATGAAATTTGACTTATCCAGTTTAATTAAGAAGGTTAGAGGTTTGAAGGAACTCTCTATACCTTTCTTGGAAGAAGAGATGGATCTGGTGGTCAAGGAAATGACCTCGGATAAGGCACCAGGACCTGATGGTTTCAATGGGTTATTTTTGAAAAAATGCTGGCCTCTGGTCAAACAAGAGTTTTATCAGCTAGCTAAGGATTTCCATGCTGGGACTATTCACTTACAGAATATTAATGAATCTTACATTACTTTGGTCCCTAAGGTGCACAGTCCTGAGGATGTAAATGATTTTCGTCCTATCTCTCTAACTAATATGAGCATCAAATTCCTTACCAAGTTAGTGCCAAATATGTTGCAAGGAAAGATTCTCAATTGCATTCACAAGAACCAATATGGTTTTTTGAAGGCAAGAACTATCCAGGACTGCATTGCTTGGGCTTTTGAATATCTCCATCTCTGTCAGGTTTCCAAAAAACCAATTATCATTCTGAAGTTGGATTTTGCTAAAGCTTTTGACACTATTGAGCATGAAGCCATTCTGAAAGTGTTGGAGCATAAAGGTTTTGATGGCACCTTTCTGAACTGGATCAAAAACATCCTCTCCTCAGGGTCTTCCTCTATCCTACTGAATGGTGTTCCAGGCAAGCAGTTTCACTGTAAGAGGGGGGTCAGGCAGGGGACCCTCTCTCTCCTACTTTGTATGTGTTGGGTTCAGATTTATTGCAAACAGTGGTTAATGATTTGCTGCAGCAAGGGAGGATTTTGTTGGAGATATGACCTAGAGGCAATAATAAATGTAGTTATTATTATATCTTTGTGTTTATGATAAATGTTTACATTCATGCTATAATAGTATTAACAAGGAAACATTAATACTTGTGTGATTTGTAAACTTAATTTGAAGTCCCTAGTAAAGCCTCTATATAATACTAGCTTGTTGGTTAATAGATGATTGTGGTTTCCCTATCATGAACATTGAGATGTTATTAACAACAAGATCATATTGTTAGGAGAATGATATGATGGACATACTCCTATAGATAAGCGTAGCATAAAGATCAAGTAATTTTAATAGTTCAATTGCTATATGCTTTCTAATACATAGTAATCTAATTCCTTCGACCATGAGATCATGCATATCACCTTTACCGGATGGATGCTTTGATGACATCAAACACCACACCGTGCGGGTGGCTATAAAGGTGGCATTGAGTGTTCGGAAAGTATTGGTTGAAACACATGGATCAAGAGTGGGATTTGTCCATCCATATGACGGATAGATATACTCGGGCCTCTCGGTGAAATGTCATCCAATTAGCTTGCAATCATGTGGGCTCACAAGGGATCACATATCACGAACGAGAAAAGAGTACTTATCGATAACGAGGTTGAACTAGGTATGCGGAGATACCAAGATCATAACCTCGGATAAGTAAAATATCGTGAGACAAAGGGAAATTGATATCGTATGTAAGTGGTTCATTCGATGCAAAGTAATCGAGAAATATGTGGAGCCATATGAATTTCAGATTCCTCTATTGGTTATTGTTAGGAGAAGTGTCTCGATCATGTCTGCATAATTCACGAACCGTAGGGAGACACACTTAAGGATTCGACGTTGTTTGAGTAGTTATGGAATGATGAGAAGGAGATGAATGTTGTTCAGAGTCTCGAATGGGATTCGGGATATCATGAGGAGATCTGGAATGGTCCGGAGAATAAGATTCATATAAGGAAAGTCCCGTTTCGGAGTTGGGGAATGGTTCCGGTGTTTTCATCGGGAGTGTTCTAGAATGTTCCGGAATGTCCGGCACTCGGAGGAAGGGTACATGAATGTGTTGTATCAAGTTGGTATGATTGCATCATGTACTAAGTGTCATCGCTGAACCAAATTAAGGATTAATTCAAATCCTAGTTTGAAAAGTCAAATAGCTAGTTTGAAAAGTCAAACGGCTAAATTTGGAAAGAGGAAAAGAGGAGGAGTGGGAAACCGAGTTGGGGAGGAGTTCCCTCCTCCAACCGGCAGCGCACCCACCCAAGCCGAGTTGGGGAGGGACTCCTCTCCCTCCCCTTGGCCGGCCAGCCCCTCCACCTATATAAGGAGGGGCAGGGCTCCCTCCTAGAGACACACAAGATCCTCTCCTCCAAACCCTAAGCCGCCGGCGCCGCCACCTGCTGCCGCCGCCGCCGCCCTAGGGCAAACCGCCGCCACCGCCTAGCTAAACCCTAGCCGTCGGCTTGCCCCCTCCTTGGTGTGTCTAAACCCTAGAACACCGAGGACTCTCTCATACTCCACCATACTCGCTCCGGCTTAAGGCGAAGCCCTGCGAGATCTCCCCTCTACTTGCGGAATCGCGAGGAGAGTGCTACAACCTCCGCTGCCTGCTGGAACAAGGGAGAGGAAGGTCTTCGTCGAGTACCGAACGTGTGACCAACTGCGGGAGCGCTGCTGGAACGCAGCGCCGGAAGGATCGTCTACGCGATCTTGAGATCGGAAAGAGTACGACTACATCACCCACGAGAATCCACTCTCGTTAAACACTTTGGAATCTTCGAGGGTGAGTTATTCTATCGACTCGTTGCTACAATCTAGTAGATAGATCTTGGCTTGTTTGTTTGTATGCGGTAGAAATTTTTTGTTTTCCATGCTACGAATCCCTACAGTGGTATCAGAGTCGTGTCTATATGTAGATCTGTTGCACGAGTAGAACACAATGGTCATTGTGGGCGTTGATGCTTTTATTGTCAATTTCTTCTTGTGTACTTTGCATCTTGCGGGATGTTGGGATGAAGCGGCCTGGGCTAACCTTACATGACATCGTTCATGAGACTTGCTCCTCGCTTGACATGCAACTTGTATTGCATAAGTGGCTTTGCGGGTGCCTGTTTCTCCTAGCATAGTTAAGATCCAATTTACAACGGGTGATTAACAATACTAGTATCAATGTTGTGGTTCTTGTTCGTAAGTTAGAACGACACTTACTGAAAGCCCCAAACCACGTAAAATATGCAAAGAAAGTAGAGGCGTCTAACTTTGTTTTGCAGGGGTGTGCTGTGATGTGATATGGCCATGATTGTGATTATATTTGATGTATGCAATGTTCCTTATTGTAAGTTGGCAACCGGCAGGAGCCATATGGTTGTCTTTAATTTATGTTAAGACCCGCGTGTCTATTCAAAGTAGTTGTAATAGTTGAAGCCGGTGGACGACAACCATGGAGAAGCGTCATTGACCTTGATGCAATGCCGGTGATGATGGAGATCATGTTCGTGCTAGAAGATGGAGATCGGAAGCACAAAGAAGAAAGGCCATATCATATCACATATTATGAATTGCATGTGATGTTAATCCTTTATGCATCTTGTATTGCTTAGTAGACAACGGTAGCATTATAAGATGATCCCTCATGCACATGAATTTCAAGTCATAAAGTGTTCACCCTTAGTTAGCACCGTTGCTAAAGCTTGTTGTTTCGAAGCACCACGTGATGATCGGGTGTGTTAGATTCCGCAAGTGTATACAACGTGAGCAAGCCAGATTTGCTCATGCGAAACTAAGGTTTGATCTTGACGAGCCTAGCATGTACAGACATGGTCTCGGAACACGGATCACCGAAAGGTAAAGCATGAATCATATAGTAGATATGATGAACATGTCGATTGTTCGCCATTGAAGCTACATCAACTCTCGTGATGGTCGGTGTTGATGTGGTGTATTTGGTTCGTGTGATCACTAAAACAATGTGAGGGATATTGTTTTGAGTGGGAGTTCACCTAGATTAATTTTAATATTAATTTGAACTCAATTTGTCATAAACTTAGTCTAAACTATTGCAAATATGTTGTAGATCAATGGCAGCCCTACCATCAATTTTAATGCGTTCCTAGAAAGAAAAGTTGAAAACAATGGAAGCAACTTGGATTGGTTCCGCAATTTGAGGATTGTCCTCACAATTGGTAATTTGACCTATGTGCTGGATGCATTGGGTGACCCACTGCTGATGCCGCCGATGAAGTAAAGAATGTTTTCCTCACTCGGAAGACTCAGTACTCCACAGTTCAGTGTGCTATCTTGTATGGTTTAGAATCGGAGCTTCAGAAAAGGTTTGAGAATTCAGACCCATATGATATTGTCGAGGATCTCAAATTGATCTTTGAGACTCATGCGGCAATTGAAAGCTATGAGGCTTCTGAAAAGTTCTTTAACTACAAGATGGAAGAGGCCAGCTCCGTCAGCGAGCATGTGCTTAAGATGTCTGGGCACGCAAACAAACTTCAAAGCTTGGGTATTGTGATTCCTAATGCTTTGGGGATTTACCGTGTCCTCCAATCACTACCACCAAGTTACAAGAACTTTGTGATGAACTACAACATGCAAAACATGAACAAGGCGTTGCCAGAACTCTTTGCCATGTTGAAGTCTCAGAGAAGTGGAGATCAAGAAAGAGCACCAAGTGTTGTTGGTCAATAAGACCACCAAATTCAAGAAAGGCAAGTCTAAGCAGAAGGACACTTCAAGAAGGGTGGTAAGAAAGTTACCACGCCCGACGAAGAAGACCAAGGCTGGACCTAAGACGATCTTGAGTGCTTTTCTGCAAGGGAGAAGGTCCTTTGAGCGGAATTGCCCAAAGTACTTGGCGGATTTGAAGAACGGCAACATCAAGAAGAAAGGTATATCCGATATACATGTTATTGATGTGTATCTCACTAGTACTCGTAGTAGTGCATGGGTATTTGATACTGGTTCGGTTGCTCATATTTGTAACTCAAACAGTGCTGCGAGAATAAGCGGAAGCTAGCGAAGAACGAGGTGACGATGCGCGTTGGAAATGGATCAAAGGTTGATGTGATCGCGGTCGGCATGCTACCCTTCATCTACCATCGGGATTAGTTTTATACTTAAATAATTGTTATTTGGTGCCTGCGTTAAGCATGAACATTATATCGGGATCTTGTTTATTGCGAGACAGTTACTTGTTTAAGTCCGAGAATAATGGTTGTTCGATTTATATGAGTAATATGTTTTATGCACATGCACCTTTGATAGATGGTCTATTCTTATTGAATCTCGATAGTGGAAATACATATTGATAACATTGAGGCTAAGCGTTTGAAATCGAGCGATAACTCGACCTATATGTGGCACTATCGTCTTGGTCACATTGGAGTGAAGCGTATGAAGAAACTCCATTCGATGGACTTCTTGAATCACTTGATTTGAATCACTTGATAGATCGAAGCATGTCGATGGGTAAAATGACTAAGACACCATTTTACGGTATGATGGGCGAGCTACGGAGTTATTGGAAATCATACATACCGATGTGTGTGGTCCAATGAGTGTAGCATCGCGCGGTGGTTATCGTTATGTTCTTACCTTCACGGATGACTTGAGTAGATATGGGTATATCTATTTCATGAAACATAAGTCCGAAACTTTCGAGAAGTTTAAGGAATTTCAAAGTGAGGTAGAGAATCAACGTAACAAGAAGATTAAATTTCTACGTTCTGATCGTGGAGGTGAATATCTAAGTTACGAGTTTGGCGAGCATTTGAAGAAATGCGGAATACTTTCACAATTGACACCGCCGGGAACACCACAGCGTAATGGTGTGTCCGAACGTCGTAATCGAACTCTCTTAGATATGGTTCGTTCTATGATGTCACTTACAGATTTACCGCTATCATTTTAGGGTTATGCATTAGAAACAACCGCATTCACTTTAAATAGGGCACCGTCTAAATCCGTTGAAACGACACCGTATGAATTATGGTTTGGGAAGAAACCTAGATTGTCGTTCCTTAAAGTTTGGGGCGAAGCCTATGTAAAGAAGTTACAGCCGGACAAGCTTGAACCCAAAGCGGAAAAATGCGTCTTCATAGGATACCCGAAGGAAACTATTGGGTATACCTTCTATCATAGATCCGAAGGCAAAATCTTCGTTGCCAAGAATGGATCCTTTCTAGATAAGGAATTTCTCTCGAAAGAAGTGATTTGGAAGGAAAGTAGAACTCGACGAGGTTGTCGAACCTTCTCTCGAAATTGCAGTAGCGCAGCGCGGAAGAAGTTCTGTGGTGCCTGCACCAATAAGAGAGGAATCTAATGATAATGATCATGAAACTTGGTTGAAGTTGCTCTGAACCTCGCAGTCAACGAGAACTCGTACCACTCCATTGGTATGATCCGTTATGAGTGTCATGTTGGTGGATAACACATGACCCGAGACATATGAGGAAGCGATTATGAGCCCAGATTCCAATAAATGGCAAGAAGCCATGAAATCCGAGATTGGATCCATGTACGAAAACCAAGTATGGACTTTGGTGGACTTAACGGATGGCCGGAAGGCTGTCGAGAATAAATGGATCTTCAAGAAGAAAAAGATGCTGATGGTAATGTTATCGTTTATAAAGCTCGACTTGTCGCAAAAAGGGTTTCGACAAATTCAAGGAGTTGACTACGATGAGACTTTCTCACGATGGTTAAGCTAAAGTCTATGAGGATTATGTTAGCAATCGCTGCATATTACGATTATGAGATATGGCAGATGGATGTCAAAACAGCATTCCTCAATGGAGACATTGATGAAGAGTTGTATATGATGCAACCCAAAGGTTTTGTTGATCCTAAAGATGCTAACAAGGTATGAAAACTTCAACGGTCCATCTATGGATTGAAGCAAGCATCCGAAGTTGGAATCAACGCTTTGATAAGGTGATCAAAAGTTTTGGTTTTATACAAACTTATGGAGAAGCTTGTATTTACAAGAAAGTGAGTGGGAGCTCTAGCATTCTTAATACTATATGTAGATGACATATTGTTGATTGGGAATGATGTAGACCTTCTTAATAGTGTCAAGGAATATTTGAATAATAGTTTTTCAATGAAGGATCTTAGCGAAGCAGCTTACATATTAGGCATAAAGATTTATAGAGATAGATCGAAACGCCAAATATCATTGTCACAAAGTACATATTTGGACAAAGTTCTAAAGAGGTTTGGAATGGAAGATAGCAAGAAAGGGTTCTTGCCCATGTTGCCCAATACGACCTTGAGTAAAACTCAAAGTCCGACATCGCAGAAGATAGAGAAAGGATGAGTAAGACTCCCTATGCCTCAGCCATAGGATCTCTAATGTATGCCATGCTATGTACTAGACCCGACATTGCATACATTAGTTTAACTAGCAGATATCAAAGTGATCCAGAGTGGATCATTGGACAGATCAAAAACATCCTTAAGTACTTGAGAAGAACTAAGGATATGGTTCTTTCTTATGGAGGTGATGGACAGCTCGTTGTTAATGGTTACACCGATGCTAGTTGGAACACCGATCCGGATGATTCTAAATCCCAATCTGGATACGTATTTATTTTGAATGGTGCAGCTTAGCTGAGGAGTGCAAAGCAAAGCGTTGTGGCGAGATCTTCAACTGAATCGAATACATGGCTGCTTTGGAGGCTTCACAAGAAGCGATATGGATGAAAGAGTTCATTACAGAGCTGGGTGTGGTTCCTAGTGCTGGACCCATGTCTATCTCTGTGATAACATGGGCGCCATAGCCAATGCGCAAGAACCAAGGTCACACAAGAAGCTGAAGCATATCAAGCTACGTTTTCACGCTATTCGAGAACATATCCAAGATGGGGATATAAAGATTTGCAAAGTACACATAGATCTGAATGTGGAGGATCCGTTGACTAAACCTCTACTGAGGGCAAAACATGACCAGCACCAAACTGCCATGGGTGTTCGGTATATTACCATGTAATCTAGATTAGATGACTCTAGTGCAAGTGGGAGACTGTTGGAGATATGCCCTAGAGGCAATAATAAATGTAGTTATTATTATATCTTTGTGTTTATGATAAATGTTTACATTCATGCTATAATAGTATTAACAAGGAAACATTAATACTTGTGTGATTTGTAAACTTAATTTGAAGTCCCTAGTAAAGCCTCTATATAATACTAGCTTGTTGGTTAATAGATGATTGTGGTTTCCCTATCATGAACATTGAGATGTTATTAACAACAAGATCATATTGTTAGGAGAATGATATGATGGACATACTCCTATAGATAAGCGTAGCATAAAGATCAAGTAATTTTAATAGTTCAATTGCTATATGCTTTCTAATACATAGTAATCTAATTCCTTCGACCATGAGATCATGCATATCACCTTTACCGGATGGATGCTTTGATGACATCAAACACCACACCAATCGGGTGGCTATAAAGGTGGCATTGAGTGTTCGGAAAGTATTGGTTGAAACACATGGATCAAGAGTGGGATTTGTCCATCCATATGACGGATAGATATACTCTGGGCCCTCTCGGTGAAATGTCATCCAATTAGCTTGCAATCATGTGACTGGCTCACAAGGGATCACATATCACGGGAACGAGAAAAGAGTACTTATCGGTAACGAGGTTGAACTAGGTATGCAGAGATACCGACGATCATAACCTCGGATAAGTAAAATATCGTGAGACAAAGGGAAATTGATATCGTATGTAAGTGGTTCATTCGATCGCAAAGTAATCGTAGAAATATGTGGGAGCCATATGAATTTCCAGATTCCTCTATTGGTTATTGTTCGGAGAAGTGTCTCGATCATGTCTGCATAATTCACGAACCGTAGGGAGACACACTTAAGGATTCGACGTTGTTTGAGTAGTTATGGAATGATGAGAAGGAGATGAATGTTGTTCAGAGTCTCGAATGGGATTCGGGATGTCATGAGGAGATCTGGAATGGTCCGGAGAATAAGATTCATATAAGGAAAGTCCCGTTTCGGAGTTGGGGAATGGTTCCGGTGTTTTCATCGGGAGTGTTCTAGAATGTTCCGGAATGTCCGGCACTCCGGAGGGGAAGGGTACATGAATGTGTTGTATCAAGTTGGTATGATTGCATCATGTACTAAGTGTCATCGCTGAACCAAATTAAGGATTAATTCAAATCCTAGTTTGAAAAGTCAAATAGCTAGTTTGAAAAGTCAAACGGCTAAATTTGGAAAGAGGAAAAGAGGAGGAGTGGGAAACCGAGTTGGGGAGGAGTTCCCTCCTCCAACCGGCGGCGCCCCCACCCAAGCCGAGTTGGGGAGGGACTCCTCTCCCTCCCCTTGGTCGGTCGGCCCCTCCACCTATATAAGGAGGGGCAGGGCTCCCTCCTAGAGACACACAGGATCCTCTCCTCCAAACCCTAAGCCGCCGGCGCCGCCACCTGCTGCCGTCGCCGCCCTAGGGCAAACCGCCGCCGCCTCCTAGCTAAACCCTAGCCGTCGGCTTGCCCCCTCCTTGGTGTGTCTAAACCCTAGAACACCGAGGACTCTCTCATACTCCACCATACTCGCTCCGGCTTAAGGCGAAGCCCTACGAGATCTCCCCTCTACTTCCGGTACCACGCCAGTCGCCGAATCGCGAGGAGAGTGCTACAACCTCCGCTGCTTTGGAACAAGGAGAGGAAGGTCTTCGTCGAAAATTTAACGTGACCGATCAAGGAGCGCCTAACGCAATACTGAAGGATCGTCTACGCGATCTTGAGATCGGAAAGAGTACGACTACATCACCCATGAGAATCTGCTCTCGTTAAACACTTTGGAATCTTCGAGGGTGAGTTATTCTATCGACTCGTTGCTACAATC
This sequence comes from Avena insularis, assembly GCA_023614405.1. NCBI lineage: Eukaryota > Viridiplantae > Streptophyta > Magnoliopsida > Poales > Poaceae > Avena > Avena insularis. Next base: position 459,718,839 of record CM042685.1, on the reverse strand, counting down.
TAGTAGATAGATCTTGGCTTGTTTGTTTGTATGCGGTAGAAATTTTTTGTTTTCCATGCTACGAATCCCTACAGATTTCTCTTCCAATAGCTTCTGGTGATCCTAATTTCCCCATAATTCAGTATGATGATGATACATTGCTAATCTTACCTGCTGAAATGGATCATTTATTGGCTCTGAAGGAGTTGTTACATGATTTTTCCTTGTCTACTGTCCTTAAGGTAAATTATCACAAGTCAAGCTTAGTACCTATAAATGTGCCTGAGGATAAGGTTCTGGACTTAGCTACTGCTTTTGGTTGTCAAGTGGATAGCCTTCCTTTTACTTATTTGGGTCTACCACTTGGGACTACAAAGCCGCAGATCAAGGATCTGATGCCTCTTGTTTGCAGAATGGAGAGAAGGCTCTCCTGCATCTCCAGTTTTCTGTCGCAAGGAGCAAGACTACAACTTGTCAAGTCGGCATTGTCTTCTATTCCTCTGTTTTTCCTTTTGACGTTTCAGATTGCTCCTGGAATTATTAAGCCTATTGAAAGAATTTTGAGGAAATGTTTATGGAGGGGTAACACAGATATTCCTAAGCAATCTTTGCCCGCTTGGCATATGTTGATTCTACCTAAGGACAAAGGGGGCGTGTGCATTGTGGATCTTAAGAATAAGAATGAAGCACTTCTATTGAAGCACTTGGACAAGTTTTACAACAGAGTTGAAATCCCTTGGGTAAAGTTAATCTGGGAGAGTTATTATTCTGGTACGGTGCCTCATGCTGATAAGTTATGTGGTTCCTTCTGGTGGTGTGATATCCTGAAGCTTGTTGAGAACTTTAGAGGAGTTTCTTATGTCAAGCCAGGGCATGGAGATAGTTTCATGTTTTGGACTGATAGTTGGGAGTTTGCAGGGTCCAGAAGACCGTTAGCACAAAGATTTCCTAGGTTATTTTTGTTTGCGCAAGACACTAGCCTCTCTGCGGAGGCTGTGTTTGGAACTGAAGACAGAACCTCTCTTGTCTAGAGACCATTAACTGCTCAGGCCCATGAGGAATACAAGGCTCTAGTTGTTTTAATGCAAGCTAATCAGCTTTCTCTGGATAAGGGTACTTGGAGTTATGTGTGGGGGGATGGTTATGCTCCTGGCCTATATTATAAACACATTTTCTCACACATTACTGTCATGGGAGGTTATAGTTAGATCTGGAGGTCTGCCTGTGTCATGAGAGTAAAGTTTTTTTGCTTGGCTTTTACTGTCAGATAGATTGAATACAAGGGATCTCCTTAGAAGAAATTGGAAGGTAACTGAGGACAAGCATTGTGTGCTCTGTCCAATAAGAGCATATGAGGATAGAATGCACCTCTTTTTTGAGTGCAATTTCAGTAAACGGGTGTGGAATTACCTGCAGATTGATTGGTCGACGGGCTAGGATACTGAGACTGCACTGTTTGCTGCTAGGAAAGATTTTGGCAAACCCTTCTTTATGGAAGTTGTGATTATGGCTTGCTGGCATATATGGAAGCAAAGAAATGACAAAATTTTTAACCATGAAAGGCCTTCTTTCATGGGGTGGAGAAGGCACTTTATACATGATATGACCATGCTTGGGCCTAGGATCAAGAAGAAACATCAATCTGACTTTATGGCTTGGATAGGAAGCTTACAGTAGCTTTTCTTACCTTATTTTTAGTTTGTACACGTAGTTTTTCTTTCAGCTTATTATTCTTTTTCTCGGTTTATCTTTGTTCTTTACATTGGTTTTGAGTAATAAATTTCTGTGGGGCTTTTGCCTCAAAGTCTTCAAAGTTCAAAAAAAGTTTAGCGAGTCTAAGCCCCCTGCTAAGAATCTTCATGCCCGCCCTTCGACAAAGTTTAACGGTAGTTTAAAACGGGCATTATAAATTCAAAAATGATCCAAACAATGCGAAACCTTCGCATGGTGTCATATTATGTGATATAATTATAAGGAAAAATATCAAACTTGGTATATTGATTATGTCTCAAAAAACCTTCACAGAATGACCTATCTCGTCCGACGTTTCTTGGCTTTCGGGTCAAATGACCAATATTATGGCTAGAATGAAGGCATAGTTTTTGATAATGTGTCTATATTGTGCATAAGTGTGTATCATGGGATGAAAAACAATGTTTTAGGAGGAAGTTTTCCTTTTCGTCGCACCAAAAAGCCGTTTTCCATTTTCTGAGTGCAAAAAACGGACGGTTTTGTGAAGAAACCACTACATGGCTAATTCAAAATGCTACCATCACATTTTGCAAAAATATTAGACCACCTTATATGGATAATGTCATAACAGAGGGATCTCAAACCTTTCCGTCTATCCCTGGTGAAAAAGACAAATTCCTGCTGAATCGGTAGGAAGTGGGTCAGATATAAACTACAGGTACATGATCGGATGCTCATGATTTTTTACAAATGTCATTTTTAGGTTCAAAATATGTTGTTTCATAAGAGATCCACTTCAAGTTTAGCGAGTCTAAGCCCCCTGCTAAGAATCTTCATGCCCGCACTTCGACAAAGTTTAACGGTAGTTTAAAACGGGCATTATAAATTCAAAACGATCCAAACAATGTGAAACCTTCGCGTGGTGTCATATTATGTGACATAGTTAGAAGGAAAAATATCAAACTTGTTATATTGATTATGTCTCAAAAAAACCTTCACAAAATGACCTATCTTGTTCGAGGTTTCTTGGCTTTCGGGTCAAATGACCAATGTTATGGCTAGAATGAAGGCATAGTTTGTGATAATGTGTCCATATTGTGCATAAGTGTTCATCATGGGATGGCGAACAATGTTTCAGGAGGAAGTTTTCCTTTTCATCGCATCAAAAAGCCGTTTTCCATTTTCCGAGTGCAAAAATCGGACGGTTTTGTGAACCAACCACTAAATGTCTAATTCAAAATGCTACCATCACATTTTTCCAAAATACTAGACCACCTTATATGGATAAGGTAATAACAGAGGGATCTCAAACCTTTCCATCTATCCCTGGTAAAAAAGACAAATTCCTGCCGAATCGGGAGGATGTGGGTCAGATATGAACTACATGTACATGATTGGATGCTCATGATTTTTTACAAAATCATTTTTAGGTTCGAAATATGTTGTTTAATCATAGATCCACTTCAAGTTTAGCGAGTCTAAGCCCCCTGCTAAGAATCTTCATGCCCGCCCTTCGACAAAGTTTAACATTAGTTTAAAACGGGAATTACAAATTAAAAAACGATCCAAACAATACGAAACCTTCACGTGGTGTCATATTATGTGACATAGTTAGAAGGAAAATTTACAAACTTGGTACATTGATTATGTCTCAAAAAACCTTCACAAAATGACCTATCTCGTTCGAGGTTTCTTGGCTTTCGGGTCAAACGACCAATGTTATGGCTAGAATGAAGGCATAGTTTGTGATAATGTGTCCATATTGTGCATAAGTGTGTATCATGGGATGGCGAATAATTTTTCAGGAAAAAGTTTTCCTTTTCGTCGCACCAAAAAGCCATTTTCCATTTTCCGAGTGCAAAAAACGGACGGTTTTGTGAAGCAACCACTAAATGGCTAATTCAAAATGCTACCATCCCATTTTTAAAAATACTATACCACCTTACATGGATAATGTCATAATAGGGGATCTCAAACCTTTTCGTCTATCCCTGGTGAAAAAGACAAATTCCTGCTGAATCGGTAGGAAGTGGATGAGATATGAACTACAGGTACATGATCGGATGCTCATGATTTTTTTTAAAAATCATTTTAGGTTCAAAATATGTTGTTTCATCAGATATCCACTTCAAGTTTAGCGATTCTCAGCCGCGAGCTAAGAATCTTTATGCGTGCCGTTTTAAACGGGCAAACGAAATTATGATAAGAATCACAACATAGTTTGTGATAAGTTGATAATGATATCATATTTGGATTCCTCTCCTTTTTCTAATCAATTTAGACATATTATTTTCCGAATTCTGATTTACAGATTTAAAGATATTAATTACTCCCTCCGACCCATATTACTTGTCATTGAAATAGATGTATCTAGCACTAAAACATGTCTAGATACATCCACTTTAGTGACAAGTAATATGGATCGGAGGGAGTATTCCAGATTAAATAAAAAATACAAAAAAAGTAAAATCATTATATTTTTATGTGAATTCAATAATATTTTTACTTATTCATTATTTTTTACTTAAATAATTGCTTGTAATTTCAAAAAATATAACCATGTAACATGATGATATAAGAGTTAATAGGATTGATATCATAGTACTGATAATAATGTGTAAATTGCTTTGCTGAAAGAGATTCTGAAGGAATGAGAAAGTTAAGCATGCTAGAGCTAGAGTAGTGCTAGGATGGGTGACGTACTGGGAACTTTGACTAAGACTTCAATTTAATCAATTATTAATTATAAATAGTGTTAAAAATGATCAAAGTTAGAGATTAACGAGTCAATAATTAAAAATTAATTTTTTTTATAAAAACTATTTTAGGCTATCCCGATGGCCTGGCCGTCGGCGTAGCTCCAGGCTGGGCCGTTATCGGTGACGGCCGTTGCCTGACATGCGGGACCCGCTGGAAGACGCTATGCCGAGGGGGAGGGGCTGTGCCGACGAGGACGTACGTCGAGGGGGCTACGCCGATGGCCACCGTCAGCACAGCCTGTGCCGACAACAATTTGGCGTTGTGCCAACGGCAGCTGGCCGTTGGCGCATCAATATTTTCCTGTAGTGAGCATGCGGTCCAGACAGGGTCTGCGTGCATGAATTCGGTCAGATTCGCTGAAATTCGATTGAATTGGATGAAATTGCTCCCGGGATGCAAGTTTTCGGACTAGTGTTACTCACTTTGCAAGATATGAAACTAAAACGCTCCCGCAGAGCAAGATGTGAGACCAAAAGTGTATATACCTCTTTTATAGGTTGTGGCTTCACTAGTAGAAAACAGGCCTTTCGTCCAGGCCATTAGTCTCGGATGTGGCTGGGGCCAGGACTAATGGGCGGCACGGGACGGCCCCAGCCATCCCATACCATAGGTCCCGGCCCGTTAGACCCCATTAGCCCCGGCGTGAGAGATTGCATTAAATTTGGTGGAAATTTAATGGGATTTGAGTGGGAATTTGAGTGGAGAATGGAGGGTCTTATTTATGTGAGTGGAGCTTCCACCACATGAATGAGGGAGAGGTGGGGGCACCCTCTATGGCCGGCGGTCATGCCCCCTTGGGCTGCCCCCTTCCCTATATAAGGAGCCCCTCCTCTCACTTGTCACTCACACCTCCTCGCGAAGGATCTCTCTCCCCCTTTAGAATTCCCCCATGGTCTCAGATAAGCGAGATACATGTTCCGGGTGGCTTTTTCTGGAAGGATTTGTTGCTTCCGCTGCTTCTCTGGAGCGAGGGCGCGGAGGTTGTCGGGGTACCCGAACGTGTGTGCAATCACGGATGCACAACTGCTTTGCGGTGCTGGACTTGATGGTACTGGACCGGCTGGACTTGATGGACTTCATCACGATCTTGAGATCGGCAAGCGTTCGACTACATCATCTACGAGTACAACCTCGTTAATGCTATTCGGTCTTCGAGGGTATTTATTCTATGGATGTATATCCACCCGTTGCTTGTATCTAGTATATAGATCTTGGTACTTAGTTCCCATCGTAGGAAATTTTTTGTTTTCTATGCTGCAAACCCTACAGTGGTATCAGAGCCGGATCTATGCGTAGATGCTTTGCACGGGTTCACACATATGAGTATGTGGGCGATGATGATTATTTTATTGCTTCTTAGTTGTACTTTGGATATTGGTGGCATAGTGGAATGAAGCGGCCCAGACAAACTTTACATGTCCTCGCACATGAGACCCGTTCCAGGCTTGACATGCAACTATTTTTGCATAAGTGGCCAGCGTGTGTCTGTCTCTCCTACTATAGTCAATATCTAATTTTTAATGAGTTGTCAACAATTTGGTTATCCTCGTTGTGGTTCATGTTTGTAGGTAAGAATGGTTCTTTCTTCGAAAGCCCTAAGCCACGTAAAACTTGCAATGGATAAATTAGAGGCGTCTAGTTTAGATTGTTATTGGTCTAGTGTCATGATATGATGATGTTGTAAGTAGAAGTATAAGTCGATACTCTTACAATAAAAATAACGTGTAAGTTCCATAGACCTTGGCCTTACACATAGAGGTATGATGGAGATCATACCATGATGCACATGATGAAGATCAAGTGCAAGAACCATATCATTTCACTTATTAACATGTGATGTTTGTTGCATCTTATATTGCTTGTTTGGAGTTTTATTAGCATAATAAGATGATCCCTCATTTAGATATCAAGATAAAAATGTGTTGTCCTTTAAGTATGCACTGATTATGTTTCTTCGCTCCAAGACATCACGTGATGATCAGGTGTTCTTGGATCCACGATCATATTTTGGGTGTAAGACAGTTAGACACGCGAATACTAAGATTCTTACTTCGCGAGCCTAGCACGTACAGATAGGGCCTCAGAACACGGACCGAAAGGTTAAACATGAGTCATATGGAAGATACGATGCCCATTTGATGCTCGCCTTTGAAGCTACACCGACTCACGTGATGATCGGACTTGGTGTAGTGGATTTGGTTCATGTAATCACCAAAAATACACGAGGGATGTCGTTTTTGAGTGGGAGTTCATTTCTAATTTGGATTAGAAGAACTCAATTTATCATAAATTAAATCAAAGTGAATTTTCATAATTTGTTGTAGTCATTGGCATTCGGTTCACCACCTTATGCATAGTTGTAATTGAGATAATAGAACTATAGAATTCTGTATATATACTTTACGAACTGGTATCATATTATGTTGAGTGTCAATCTAAAATTTAAATTCCTATTGCAAACTTTCAGCAAACTCTATTTACTCCGTGATATTTAATAGTTAGTATTAAATCGAGTGTAACAATTCCAGTGTTAGTATCTTAAGTATCATGTTTGCCTCCATGATTCTTGATTGTTTTTAAATATCAAGGTTATCTAGGAGCTGAAAGAATTGTTTTAGAAATCATCATGTGTGGCAGATATAACGATATCTGAAACAATGTTTTGGTTGCAATATGATAGAGTACAGGGAAAATCTAACGCGCAGCGCCGCACCACACAAGTACGTATGGCAATTCCATACGAATCTGGCGCTTACGACTGTGGCCGGCGAACCGATCCACATATGAATCTGCTCGTATACATATTTTTTTAACCAACCTTATCCTCTCATGAATTTCTCTGGACCACTCATTCACTTCCTGTCTTTTCTCTCTCTCGAGAAGCAGTCGGGCGGAGATTTAACCTGGCAATCAGGCACTATGAATATGGCAATTAGATAAAATTAACCTGGCAGCTACGTAGTAATTAACTAATGATTCTATTTTTTTTAAATATGGTAATCAAATTTTGCTTATCTGGCAACTATGCTCGGGTGAGCCGGTAAGCATATCTTATTGGAGTAATTTTTCTGTCAATCCAGTTTAACTATTCTGGAAATCAAGTTTAATGAATCAGGCAATCAAGTTTAACTATTATGGCATTTAAGTTTAATGAATCAGGCAATCAAGTTTAACTATTCTGGCAATAAGTACAATTATTTAGCCAGTCAAGTATACTATCTGGCAAGTGACAGCTATGCTCTGTTTTATGCTAGCTAAACGGGACATCATGAGATTTTAGTTGAGAAATCGAATGATCTATCGTCTGATCCCATATGGAAGATGCTTTGTACTAGCTAGCATTAGATGCTTTGCATGCAGCTTTATGCATATGCATGCAGGAAGGCAGCATGCAGCTTTTTTATATTGCATTTATATTGTGCATGGAAGAACAGCCGGTTAAAAGTAAAAAGCAAACACAACGCTGGATACGCATCGACCGGCTGCGGATAGACATATAAAGGGCGCCGCTGCTAGCGATCTTAGAGTATAATGTATGTTATCATATTAGATGAGAATTTGCGAAGGTTGGAGATGGTAGACATCATAATCATCCAAAAGGGTTTTGGAAAGTGACTTTATACTCACGATTCACCTTTATAAGCTACATTATCTTGATCATGAAAGTCGTCATGATAAGGATGAACAGAATATGTATGTAAAGTGTTTACTATACTAAAAGATTACTAAAGAATGGATTTTGAAAGAATATTCGTCATTTGATGATGGTGATCTACTTTAAAGTGCAAGTCCAAAGGTATTTGTATTTGAATAAAAAACGCTTTGGACTATATGTCATGTATATGGCGTCACAGTTGATGTTGATAGATTCTTTTAAAAAGGAAAATAAAATGCTGAAAGAGAATCTATAAAATATATTTGGCAGAAAAGAAAAGATTGGAAATATCCAATTTAGGTATATGGATGATATACATGTTATGGTTATATTCTTTGCTTGTTAAACAATGTGGTACTTGGGTATTGAATACCGAATGGGTTGATATGAAATTTCATACAGAACGACGCAATTCATGAACCACAATGGCCTTGTTTGTATTTCATCGAAAAGAAACTAGTAAGCAAATATGTGATGATGTTTATCGAAAAGAAACAAACTGTTGTTTGTATTTCTCGTTGACATCAAAGCTTGCCTTCAAGATTTGTTTTAATAATAGTTATTTAAATCAGGTATTATGAGAATAAGTTTGTTCAAATAATTATGTTTTCCATATAAGATGGATGATTTACAAATCTAGTTGGAGAAATCATATCCATAAAAACTAACGCTAAAATGTCGCAAGACAAATGATTGAAAGATCACTTACGAAGTGACATCGCCGTTTAAATTATATTGGAAAGAAAACATGAAGAATCTCCATATTCATGGATTTTTGGAGTCTTTGATTTGATCAAGTGACGCTTGTGAGACTTTCCTCGGGATAATTAAAACTTCGTTCAAAGGCCAAAGAAGAACGTACGACTAAAATATTGGAATTGATACATATCGATGTATGTAGTCCATTATGTATAGTCATAAGCGATGGATTTCAACTTCATATGCTTTATTCGGAAATTTGAGTGAATCTTCACTTAATGAGAAAGAAGTATGAAATATTTAAAAATGTTCTAAGACTTTGAAGATGAAGTGGAAAATCATTGTAACAAGAAAATAAATGATTTATGATTTTATCAAAAGGGATTTATTTGAGTTGCAAGTGTAACAAGAAAATAAATAATTTATGATTTTATCATAAAGGGATTAATTTGAGTTACAAGTTTAGCAAAACACCTAGATTTGCATCTCCCGAAACACCATAGGAATATGGAGTGTTTGAGATTTGTAATGAAACCTTGTTTGACATGGTTGGATCAAAGGTGTTATTTATAAAACTGCCATTATGTTTTAAAAGATTAGAAGCTTTAGTAACTACCGCTTTTACACTGAAAATAGCTCCATCTTGATCCGTTGAAATGACACCATGTAAGATATGGTTTGGGATAAAACCCAAGTTGTCCTTTCTTAAATTTTGGTATGCTAAGCATAAGTAAGATGTTTACAACCAAAGTCGGATGAGCATGTCTTTATAGGTTATTTCAAATAACAATTGGTTATTCCTCCATAACACCGAGGACAAAAGGGTTTGTTGCTTGAAACGTGAAGTTTCTTGAAAAAGGAATTTTTCATAAAAGTTAAGTGGGAGGACAATAGAGATTTGATAAGGTTAACGAACCTTAGCTAAATGTGCTGAGTTGCGCAGCGCCTGAAATCGTTCCGGAGGCAGCCATAATGCTCATACCTTATGTTCCTCAAAGGTTGTAGTCACGGAGATCTAAGTTCCTATTGAACCAAGTAGGTCGGATAAATAATCAAATGCTGAGATTTGAGAGTAAATCATTATTGTTTGGCAATGATGAACCAACTACATGCAAAGAATCGATGATGGGCCCTGACTCCGTTAAATGGCTTGAAGCCATAAAATCTGTTGTAGTTCCATACACGAGAAATCAAGCTTTTTGAACTTGGAAGACCCTCCGGAAAGGTGTAAAAACCTATCAGTCGTATTTGGATCTATAAAGAAACAGACATGGATGTTTCACATCTATGAAATAGTCTGGTCGTATTTTATGACAATGTTCAACGAGTTGACTATGACAAGATTTGATCTTTCATAGCGATAATTAGTCTGGACGGATTAAAGTAGCAACCACTACATATAATTTGGTATATGGTAGATGAATAAACAAAACAAAGTTCTTCTAATAGAATGATTACCTAGGACGTGTACATGACACGGTCCAAAGGGTTTTGTTAAATACAAAGGATGCTAAAAGGGCATGCAAACTTCAATGGTTGAAGTAAGCATCGCGGAGTTGGAATCTTCACCGTGATGAAACTGTTAAAGGATTTTTCATCTGGAGACGATGAAGATGCTTGCATTTGCAAGAAATTAAGTGGGAGCGCTGAGACATATTTCTAATACATTATGTGGAGGACATCTTGTTGATTGGAATGTTGGAGATATGCCCTAGAGGCAATAATAAAAGTGGTTATTATTATATCTTTGTGTTTATGATAAATGTTTACATTCATGCTATAATAGTATTAACCGGAAACATTAATACTTGTGTGATTTGTAAACTAAATTAGAGTCCCTGGTAAAGCCTCGTTATAATACTAGCTTGTTGATTAATAGATGATCGTGGTTTCTCGATCATGAACATTGAGATGTTTTTAATAACAAGATCATATCATTAGGATAATGGTATGATGGACATACTCCTATAGATAAGCATAGCATTAAGATCAAGTCATTTCAATAGTTCGTTTGCTATGAGCTTTCTGATACATAGTAACCTAATTCCTTCGACCATGAGATCATGTTAAATCACCATCACTAGAAGGATGCTTTGATGACATCAAACACCACACCGTAACTGGGTGGCTATAAAGGTGGCATTAAGTGTTCGGAAAGTATGGGTTGAGGCACATGGATCAAGAGTGGGATTTGTCCATCCATATGACAGATAGATATACTCTGGGCCCTCTCGGTGGAATTTCATCCAATTGGCTTGCAATCATGTGACTGGCTCACAAGGGATCACATATAAACGGGAATGAGAAAAGAGTACTTATCGGTAATGAGGTTGAACTAGGTATGCAGAGATATCGACGATCAAAACCTCGGATAAGTAAACTATCGTGAGACAAAGGGAAATTGGTATCGTATGTAAGTGGTTCATTCGATCGCAAAGTAATCATAGAAATATGTGGGAGCCATATGAATTTCCAGATTCCACTATTGGTTATTGATCGGAGAAGTGTCTTGGTCATGTCCGCATAATTCACGAACCGTAGGGAGACACACTTAAGGATTCAATGTTGTTTAGTAGATAAGGAATGTTAGTAGGGATACTGAATGTTGTTCGGAGTCTCGGATGGGATTCGGGATATCACGAGGCGATCCGGAATGGTCCATATAATAAGATTCATATAAGGAAAGTCTATTTTGGAGTTTGGGAAAGTTTCCGATGTTTTCATCGGAGAGGTTCTAGAAGGTTCTAGAAGGTTTACCGGTCCGGAAGGAGAATGGTCCATGAATGTGTCATGGGTAAGTGAAATGATTGGATCATATCCTAGGTCACATGGTGTGTGCATTTGTAATAGAGAATTAAAGCTCTAAATTGAAAGTCAAATGGGAGTTTGAAAAGTCAAACTGGAACAATGGTTTCCTAGTGGGAGAAGAAACAAGTCCTTCTCTCAATCCAACTTGGGTTTGGGTTTGGATTCAAACCCACCCCTCCAAAGGCTGCCCCCTCTCATAAATAGAGGGGGAGGGCTGCCCCAAAGCACACAAGCCCAAGCCCCTCTCCCCGCTCAAGAGCCGCCACCGCAGCCCCCCGCCGCCGCCGCGCCGCCGCCGGTTCGTCGCTGCCGCCCTAGCTGCTGCCGACACCTCCTCCTCCTCCCAGACTTCTAAACCCTAGATCTCCTGGAAACCCTAATCCATCATAACTCGCACCGGCTTAGGCGAAGCCCTGCGGGATCTTCCCTCTACTTCCGACACCACGCCATCATGCTGCCGGATTCGCGAGGGGAGAACTACAACCTTCATTTTCTTTGGAACAAGGAGAGGAAGGTCTTCATCAAGCACCGAACGGTGACCGATCATGGAAGCGCTGCCGGAGCGCAGCGCCGGAAGGATCGTCTACGCGATCTTGAGATCGGCAAGTGTACGACTACATCACCCACGAGAATCTGCTCTCGTTAATCGCTTTGGAATCTTCGAGGGTGAGTGCTTCTATCGACTCGTTGCTACAATCTAGTAGATAGATCTTGGCTTGTTTGTGTGCATGCGGTAGAATTTTTTTGTTTTCCATGCTACGAACCCTACAGTGGTATCAGAGCCGTGTCTATATGTAGATCTGTTGCACGAGTAGAACACAATGGTCATTGTGAGCGGTGGTGCTTTTATTATCAATTGCTTTTTGTGTACTTTGCATCTTGCGATATGATGGGATGAAGCGGCCCGGGCTAACCTTACATGACATCGTTCATGAGACTTGCTCCACGCTCGACATGCAACTTGTATTGCATAAGTGGCTTTGCGGGTGTCTGTCTCTCCCATCATAGTATAGATTCAATTTACAATGGGCACTTGATAGTTCAAACATCAACGCGGTGGTTCTTGTTCGTAAGTTATAACGACACTTATTGAAAGCCCCAAACCACGTAAAATATGCAAAGAAAATTAGAGGCGTCTAACTTTGTTTTGCAGGGGTGTGTTGTGATGTGATATGGCCATGATTGTGATTATATATGAGGTATGCAATGTTCCTTATTGTAAGTTGGCAACCAGCAGGAGCCATATGGTTGTCTTTGAAATTCCGTTAAGACCCGCGTGTCTATTCAAAGTAGTTGTAATAGTTGAAGCCGGTGGACGACAACCATGGAGAAGCGTCATTGACCTTGATGCAATGCCGGTGATGATGGAGATCATGTTCGTGCTAGAAGATGGAGATCGGAAGCACAAAGAAGAAAGGCCATATCATATCACATATTATGAATTGCATGTGATGTTAATCCTTTATGCATCTTATATTGCTTAGTATGCGACGGTAGCATTATAAGATGATCCCTCATGCACACAAATTTCAAGTTTTAAAGTGTTCATCCTTAGTAAGCACTGTTGCTAAAGCTCGTTGTTTCGAAGCACCACGTGATGATCGGGTGTGTTAGATTCTACGAGTGTATACAACGTGAGCAAGCCAGATTTGTTCATGCGGAAGATAAGGTTTGATCTTGACGAGCCTAGCATGTACAGACATGGTCTCGGAACACGGATCACCGAAAGGTAAAGCATGAGTCATATAGTAGATATGATGAACATGTTGATTGTTCGCCATTGAAGCTACATCAACTCTCATGATGATCGGTCTTCATGTGGTGGATTTGGTTCGTGTGATCACTAAAACAATTTGAGGGATATTGTTTTGAGTGGGAGTTCACCTAGATTAATATAACTATTAATTAGAACTCAATTTGTCATAAACTTAGTCTAAACTATTGCAAATATGTTGTAGATCAATGATGGCCCCTACCATCAATTTTAATGCGTTCCTAGAGAAAGAAAAGTTGAAAAACAATGGAAGCAACTTCGCGAATTGGTTCCGCAATTTGAGGATTGTCCTCAATGCGGGTAATTTGACCTATGTGCTGGATGCGCATTGGTGACCCGCCTCAGCCATCGCTACCGATGAGGTAAAGAATGTTTTCCTCGCTCGGAAGAATCAGTACTCCATAGTTCAGTGTGCTATCTTGTATGGTTTGGAATCAGAGCTTCAGAAAAGGTTTGAGAACCATGACCCACATGATATTGTCCATGAACTCAAAATGATATTTGAGGCTCACGCGGCAGTTGAGAGTTATGAGGCTTCTGAAAAGTTCTTTAACTGCAAGATGGAAGAGGGTAGCTCCATTAGTGAGCACGTGCTTAAGATGTCTGGGCACGCAAGCAATATTCAAAGCTTGGGAATAGTGATTCCTAATGCTTTGGGGATTCACCGTGTACTCCAATCACTACCACCAAGTTACAAGAACTTTGTGATGAACTACAATATGCAAAACATGGACAAGTCGTTGCCAGAACTCTTCTCCATGTTGAAATCTGCAGAAGTGGAGATCAAGAAAGAGCACCAAGTGTTGTTGGTCAATAAGACCACAAAATTCAAGGAGCAAGGAAAGTCTAAGAAAAAGGGAAACTTCAAGAAGGGCGGTAAGAAAGTTACCGCGCCGGCGAAGAAGACCAAGGCTGGACCTAAGCCTGATACTGAGTGCTTTTACTGCATGGGAGAAGGTCACTGGAAGTGGAATTGACCAAAGTACTTGGCGTATTTGAAGAACGGCAACATCAAGAAGAAAGGTATATCCGATATACATGTTATTGATGTGTATCTCACTAGTACTCGTAGTAGTGCCTGGGTATTTGATACTGGTTCGGTTGCTCATATTTGTAACTAGAAACAGGTGCTACAGAATAAACGGAAGCTAGCGAAGAACGAGGTGACGATGCGCGTTGGAAATGGATCAAAGGTTGATGTGATCGCGGTCGGCATGCTACCTCTTCATCTACCATCGGGATTATTTTTATACGTAAATAATTGTTATTTGGTGCCTACGTTGAGCATGAACATTATATCCGGATCATGTTTATTGCGAGACGGTTACTTGTTTAAATCCAAGAATAATGGTTGTTCGATTTATATGAGTAATATGTTTTATGCACATGCACCTTTGATAGATGGTCTATTCTTATTGAATCTCGATTGTGGAAATACACACATTAATAACATTGAAGCTAAACGTTTGAAATTAAGCGATAACTCGATCTATATGTGGCACTATCTTCTTGGTCATATTGGAGTGAAGCATATGAAGAAACTCCATTCCGATGGACTTCTTGAATCACTTGATTTCGAATCACTTGAGAGATGTGAAGCATGTCTGATGGGTAAAATGACTAAGAATCCATTTCTAGTATGATGGAGCGAGCTACGGACTTGTTGGAAATCATACATACCGATGTACGTGGCCCAATGGGTGTAGCATCGCGCGGTGGTTATCGTTATGTTCTTACCTTCACGGATGACTTGAGTAGATATGGGTATATCTATTTCATGAAACATAAGTCCGAAACTTTTGAGAAGTTTAAGGAATTTCAAAGTGAGGTAGAGAATCAATGTAACAAGAAGATTAAATTTCTACGATCTAATCGTGGAGGTGAATATCTAAGTTACGAGTTTGGCGAGCATTTGAAGAAATGCGGAATACTTTCACAATTGACACCGCCAGGAACACCACAGCGTAATGGTGTGTCCGAACATCGTAATCGAACTCTCTTAGATATGGTTCGTTCCATGATGTCACTTACAGATTTACCGCTATCATTTTGGGGTTATGCATTAGAAATAGCCGCATTCACTTTAAATAGGGCACCATCTAAATCCGTTGAAACGACACCGTATGAATTGTGGTTTGGGAAGAAACCTAAATTGTCGTTCCTTAAAATTTTGGGTTGCGAAGCTTATGTAAAGAAGTTACAGCCAGACAAGCTTGAACCCAAAGCGGAAAAATGCGTCTTCATAGGATACCCGAAGGAAACTATTGGGTATACCTTCTATCATAGATCCGAGGGAAAAATCTTCGTTGCCAAGAAGGGTTCCTTTCTAGAGAAGGATTTTCTCTCGAAAGAAGTGACTGGAAGGAAAGTAGAACTCGACAAGGTTGTTGAACCTTCTCTCGAACTTGCGAGTAGCGCAGCACCGGAAGTAGTTCCTGTGGCGACTGCACCAATAAGAGAGGAAGCTAATGATGTTGATCATGAAACCTCGGTTGAAGTTACTACGAAACCTCGCAGGTCAACCAGAACTCGTACCACTCCTGATTGGTATGATCCCATTATGAGTGTCATGTTGGTGGATAACACCGATGACCCTGTGACATATGAGGAAGCGATGATGAGCCCAGATTCCAATAAATGGCAAGAAGCCATGAAATCCGAGATTGGATCCATGTACAAAAACCAAGTATGGACATGGTGGACTTACCGGATGGCCGGAAGGCTGTCAAGAATAAATGGATTTTCAAGAAGAAAACAGATGCTGATGGTAATGTTACTGTCTATAAAGCTCGACTTGTCGCAAAAGGGTTTCGATAAATTCAAGGAGTTGACTACGATGAGACTTTCTCACCAGTAGCGAAGCTAAAGTCTGTGAGGATTATGTTAGCAATCGCTGCATATTATGATTATGAGATATGGCAGATGGATGTCAAAACGGCGTTCCTCAATGGAGACATTGATGAAGAGTTGTATATGATGCAACCCAAAGGTTTTGTCGATCCTAAAGATGCTAACAAGGTATGCAAACTTCAATGGTCCATATATGGATTGAAGCAAGCATCCCGAAGTTGGAATCAACGTTTTGATAAGGTAATCAAAAGTTTTGGTTTTATACAAACTTATGGAGAAGCTTGTATTTACAAGGAAGTGAGTGGGAGATCTGTAGCATTCTTAATACTATATGTAGATGACATATTGTTGATTGGGAATGATGTATACCTTCTTAATAGTGTCAATGATTATTTGAATAATAGTTTTTCAATGAAAGATCTTGGCGAAGGAGCTTACATATTAGGCATAAAGATTTATAGAGATAGATCAAGACGCCTAATATCATTGTCACAAAGTACATATTTGGACAATGTTCTAAAGAGGTTTGGAATGGAAGATAGCAAGAAAGGGTTCTTGCCCATGTTGCCTAATACGACCTTGAGTAAAACTCAAAGTCCAGCAACGACAGAAGATAGAGAAAGTATGAGTAAGACTCCCTATGCCTCAGCCATAGGATCTCTTATGTATGACATGCTATGTACTAGACCCGACATTGCATATGCTGTTAGTTTGACTAGCAGATATCAAAGTGATCCATGAGTGGATCATTGGACAGCGGTCAAAAACATCCTTAAGTACTTGAGAAGAACTAAGGATATGGTTCTTTCTTATGGAGGTGATGAATAGCTCGTTGTTAATTGTTACAACGATGCTAGTTGGAACACCGATCCGGATGATTCTAAATCTCAATCTGGATACATATTTACTTTGAATGGTGCAACATTAGCTGGAGGAGTGCAAAGCAAAGTGTTGTGGCGAGATCTTCAACTGAATCGGAATACATAGCAGCTTTGGAGGCTTCACAAGAGGCGATATGGATGAAGGAGTTCATTACAGAGCTCAGTGTGGTTCCAAGTGCGATGGACCCAATGTCTATCTACTGTGATAACATGGGCGCCATACCCAATGCGCAAGAACCAAGGTCACACAAGAAGCTGAAGCACATCAAGCTACGTTTTCACGCTATTCGAGAGCATGTCCAAGATGGTGACATAAAGATTTTCAAAGTACACACAGATCTGAATGTGGCAGATCCGTTGACTAAACCTCTCCCGAGGGCAAAACATGACCAGCACCAAACCTCCATGGGTGTTTGGTATATTACCATGTAATCTAGATTAGTTGACTCTAGTGCAAGTGGGAGACTGTTGGAGATATGCCCTAGAGGCAATAATAAAAGTGGTTATTATTATATCTTTGTGTTTATGATAAATGTTTACATTCATGCTATAATAGTATTAACCAGAAACATTAATACTTGTGTGATTTGTAAACTAAATTAGAGTCCCTGGTAAAGCCTCTTTATAATACTAGCTTGTTGATTAATAGATGATCGTGGTTTCTCGATCATGAACATTGAGATGTTATTAATAACAAGATCATATCATTAGGAGAATGGTATGATGGACATACTCCTATAGATAAGCATAGCATTAAGATCAAGTCATTTCAATAGTTCGTTTGCTATAAGCTTTCTGATACATAGTAACCTAATTCCTTCGACCATGAGATCATGTTAAATCACCATCACCGAAAGGATGCTTTGATGACATCAAACACCACACCGTAACTGGGTGGCTATGGTGGCATTAAGTGTTCGAAAAGTATGGGTTAAGGCACATGGATCAAGAGTGGGATTTGTCCATCCATATGCCAGATAGATATACTCTGGGCCCTCTCGGTGGAATGTCATCCAATTGGATTGCAATCATGTGACTGGCTCACAAGGAATCACATATCACGGGAACAAGAAAAGAGTACTTATCGGTAATGAGGTTGAACTAGGTATGCAGAGATATCGACGATCAAAACCTCGGATAAGTAAACTATCGTGAGACAATGGGAAATTGGTATCGTATGTAAGTGGTTCATTCGATCGCAAAGTAATCGTAGAAATATGTGGGAGCCATATGAATTTCCAGATTCCTCTATTGGTTATTGATCGGAGAAGTGTCTTGGTCATGTCCGCATAATTCACGAATCGTAGGGAGACACACTTAAGGATTCGATGTTGTTTAGTAGATATGGAATGTTAGTAGGGATACCGAATGTTGTTTGGAGTCTCGGATGGGATCTGGGATATCACGAGGAGATCTAGAATGGTCCAGAGAATAAGATTCATATAAGGAAAGTCCTATTTCGGAGTTCTGGAAAGTTTTCGATGTTTTCATTGGAGAGGTTCTAGAAGGGTCTAGAAGGTTCACCGGTCCGGAAGGAGAATGGTCCATGAATGTGTCATGGGTAAGTGCAATGATTGGATCATATCCTAGGTCACATGGTGTGTGCATTTGTAATAGAGAATTAAAGCTCTAAATTGAAAGTCAAATGGGAGTTTGAAAAGTCAAACTGGAACAATGGTTTCCTAGTGGGAGAAGAAACAAGTCCTTCTCTCAATCCAACTTAGGTTTGGGTTTGGATTCAAACCCACCCCGCCCAAGGCTGCCCCCCTCTCATAAATTGAGGGGGAGGGCTGCCCCAAAGCACACAAGCCCAAGCCCCTCTCCCTGCACATGAGCCGCCGGCTTGCTTGCCGTTCGCCGCCTAGCTGCCGCCGACACCTCCTCCTCCCGGACTTCTAAGCCCTAGATCTCCGGAAAACCCTAATCCACCATAACTCGCACCGGCTTAGGCGAAGCCCTACGAGATCTTCCCTCTACTTCCGACACCACGCCATCGTGCTGCCTGATTCGCGAGGGGAGAACTACAACCTCCGCTGTCTGCTGGAACAAGGGAGAGGAAGGTCTTCATCGAGTACCGAACGTGTGACCGACTGCGGAAGCACTGCCGGAACGCAGCACCGGAAGGATTGTCTACGCGATCTTGAGATCGGCAAGTGTACGACTACATCACCCACGAGAATCTTCTCTCGTTAACAGCTTTGGAATCTTCGAGGGTGAGTGCTTCTATCGACTCGTTGCTACAATCTAGTAGATAGATCTTGGCTTGTTTGTGTGCATGCGGTAGAATTTTTTTGTTTTCCATGCTACGGACCCTACATGGAAATGATGTATATTTTATTGACAAAGGTGTAGAATTTCATTTCGATGTAAGACTTAGGCAAAACCCGAATATTTAGGATGAATGTCTACATGGATAGACAGTGACGCTAATATGGTCGTGCCAAATGTACATATATGAGATATTGAAGGGGTTCAATATAGAAACGACGAGAAAATGATCTTGTCGCATGGAAAAGGAATTGAATCAAGATTCAAGTGTATCGACACTTGATAAGTGAAACAAGATTCAAGTGTTTTGACACTTGATGAGTGTAATCACAAGAATGTTTTTGATCAATCATACCATGATATGTACACATCCAGATATGTTCTATGCTCTAAGTGTTATGAGCATATACCAGAATTAATCATAAAATGATCATTGGACAATAGTAAGGAAATTATTATGATCTTTTGGAAGAACTAAGAATATATTTGTGTAGAGGCGACAAACAATTACAAATAGTTCATTGTAAAGCGTTACATTGATACTTGTTTTGTCACAAGATACAAATTAAGTTTATCTCAATTTAAACTATGGATGGCACAATTAATGGAAAGGAGATTCCATGATGGATTTGGATGAATTCCAAAGTTAAGACATTGTGACGAATACTACAACAAAAGGCTAAGTATATGACTGCTATAGTATCAGCAAAGGAGGGCATTTGTGTCAAATAGTTTGTTATCAAACTAAGGTGTGGTTCGCAACAGGCTAACACTAAATATATATTGTACGACAATATTATCGACATGATTTAACCCCAAGGAAGTAAAGGTCTCATCAAAAGACCAAATTTATACAATGCCATCTCATTGGAGAATGAGTGATGCGTGAAGACGCAAAGACATGCAAATACACACGAACCTGAAAGCGTTAGATCCGTAGATTATGTTAACCACTTGCAATCGCGTATATGGAACACACGAAAGCCATAGCTGTTCAATACGCAAAGGTTTCAAACTAGATTATTTCTCTAGTGCAAGTGGGAGACTGAAGGGAATATGCCCAGGAGGCAATAATAAAGTGGTTATTATCGTATTCCTTGTTTATGATAAATGTTTATTTTACATGCTATAATTGTATTAATACAGAAACGTTAATACATGTGTGTTTAATAAACAAAAGGAAGTTCCTAGTTATGCATTGACATGGTTATACCCTGCGGGTACACGACATTAGCATACTAGGTCCAGCCCAAGGAAGGCCCACAAGAATATACGCGGCCCGTGGAGATTTTCAGCTGGCCCAAGCCCATGACATCTTCGGATCCTTGGAGAGCAAGACTAGAACAGATAGAATATTCAAAGGGGTTAACCCTAAACTTGTAACCGACTCGATCTGTGCCCGAGACCTGCCTAACTCTATAAAGGCTAGGAGGGCACGGCGAGGAGGCCAATCCTTTTCCACCGCATACACCTTCACGCCAGCTTGCATCTGCGCACCCCTATAACCTCCGTTTTCGCCGTAATCAAGAGCAGACAAGCAGGAGTAGGGTTTTCCCTCCGGGGGCCTGAACCTGAGTAAATCTCGTGTCCCCTGGTTGCTTGTCTGTTAACCGTTCCGTGATCTCCAGCACCCCCATCTTCTCCAAAACCCAAGCTCATAACAATGGGCATTGACGAGTCGAAACCTCGTCAATTAGCGCTGTCTGTGGGAATCGGGGGCGCTGATTATGCGATCGTGATGGTCCCGATCAAAGCGATCTACAACTCCTCGGCGACGGAGAGCCATCTCCTCTTCGGCGCTTTCGACTTCACCGCCCACTCGCCAACCACCATGAAGGACTTCGAGCCCGTAGGCGACGGGCTCGAGATTCTGTTCGGGAGCTTATGCTTCCAGGTGGGACAGACAGGCACTCTCCGCCTCCCAGAGCGGGTGCCACTACCATCGACCAGGCTCGCCTTGTGGGCCCCGCATCCCAGCATGCTACGCACGTCAGCATCGACAGATGAGTCATACAACAGCAGCTGCTACAACTCAGATCTGTCCGACCCCTCGTCGGACGAAGGGACCTACGGTTCCGGATCCGAAAGCTGCGGCATCAGCGATCTAATCCACGAACGCTACCAGTGCACCGTGATCCTGCCTGTGGACGCTTCACGGGACCTGCTGATGGCATACCACCTTCTCCTCATCGAAGAGCAAAAAAATCAGGTAAAGATGCAAGAAGTACTCGATAAACACAAGCAAGCGGCCTTAGAGTTTAGCGCGCGGCGAGCTGCGCTCTCCGGCGCTGGGGGCTCCAGCTCGCACGACAACAATGCCAACAAGCATCGCTCTTGCATAGAGCACATGGACCTCGCTGCACGTCGCGAGGTCACTCGAACCCTCAACACGTCCTTCATGGAGATGGACGCCAATGGCAACGTCATCCCGAAGACGCCGCACGTTGCGATCATGGCAGCCACCACGTACCTCGCGTCCCATCCACCTCCGGTGGGGGACCCGAAGAGAGCTATGCATAAGTCCGCACTAGCCGGACTCGGACTCGTTGGAGCTGCGCTCCACGAGGAGGCTCCTGCGGAGCCGAAAAAGAAAGTTGCGGTCAGATTCAACCGCAGCCCCACACCCTCATATGACGAGGAGGAGCACGATCTGCCTCGACGACGCAAGAGACCAAGACGTCGCATCCACGACTACAACGCTCGAAGCGACCTCGCTCAGCGCAAGGTCGACAAGGCACACGCCAAACACGCGTGCTCATCTGAATCCGAAGAGGACTATGACGGTGAACTCTACAGAGCCCGATGCTTCAGTAGATCTGTTCGGCGCACACGGATGCTGAGAAATTTCAAGCTCCCATCAGACACTCCAAAGTTCGACGGCACGCAGGACCCTAAGGCGTGGCTCAGTGACCTCCTGTCATCCGTCAAGCTGCATGGCGGAAACAAAAACACTGCCCTGCAATGCCTTCAGCTGCAGCTGACAGGCGCAGCCCGGATCTGGCTCAGCTGCCTGTCCTCGGGTTCCATCCAAAGCTGGGAGGAACTAGCGTGCAGTTTCATCTGAAACTTTAAGGGTACCAGCAAGAGGCCAGCCTCGATCGAAGAGCTGTGGGCCTGCACTCAACGAAAGGCCGAATCCATCTGCTCGTACATACTACGCTGGTCCAACATCAAGAACTCCGCGGAACACATCTCCGAGGAGAGAACGATCGACGTCTTCAAAGATGGCGTCAAACGCCAGGACTTCAAGGAAGAAATTGGGCGAGTCAAGCCCAAGAAACTCGACCACCTCATGGACATCACCAACAGGTGGGTAGATGGCGAGGATTCCGTCCACTGAGCACACTCGGATGAGGAAGATGATTGCGATCGCAGACGCAAGAGCCGTAGCAAGCAAAGATCGCGCGTCTACGACGATCACGACGGACCCGACATGGCTGCGGCTGGCTACGCCGACCGTTGCACTACGGCGGATACCGCGGAAGCAACTTCCGCGATGGAGGACGCCCAACGCAAACGTGGCAGCGCCACGGCCGAGACGACGAACCCTCGGCATACGACAAGTTGTCGGGCCCATGCACCATCCAATTATACATCGACAAGCAGGATGGCAAAAAGAAGGCCAACCACATGCTCAAGGACTGCCGCGAATTCCAGAAACTCAACGAGGGCTTCGCCCAGATGAGACATCAGATCTCGAACCCTGGGTTCGGACATGCACCTGCACCAGGTGACATCGCCGACGGAGCTCTTCCACCACCACCCATGGGACCTTCGAATCACGCGACCACGCCCATGCAAAACAATGGCGTAAATGGGTACCCCGCGCCAAAAGGGTCCCTGATGATCCAAAAGGGGCGCCGAACAAACAGGGTGCAAAAGAAGATCACCCGCCAAGTTAGCCTGGCTATGACCGCTCCACCCGCCATCCCTGAGTACCTCAGCGGGTCGGAGTCCTGCATCACATTCAATCGTTCGGATCACCCCCGCTAGATCCCTCGCCCAGGTCATGTTGCCCTGGTGCTTGAGGCGCAGATCAGAGGGTTTGAGATGAGCCGCGTCTTCATGGACGGCGGCAGCGGCATTAACCTGATGTTCACTAGCACCCTAGCAGCAATGCGGATACGGCTGTGCAACCTAGAGCAATCCAACACAACGTTCCATGACATAGTCCCAGGGAAGGGCATATTTCCCCTGGGAAAAATATGGCTCGATGTCGTCTTCAGCAAACCCGACAACTTTCGGTGCGAGCGGCTCGAGTTCTAAGTGGTGGACTGGCCATCACAATACCATGCCATCCTCGGGCGCGTGGCATTCATAAGGTTCCTGGCAGTACCGCAATATGTGTACCTGCTACTCAAGATGCCAGGACCTAGGGGAGTCATCACGGTCCAGGGCAGCTTCACCCGATCCGACCACTGCGACAGGGACTTCAACAGAATCTCCCAGTCGTTCGGCATGCAGGAGAAGCTCACAAGTCTTCGAGAGGTGACAGACAACAGGGCACCCCCAGTCTCCCGGCAAAATGCACCCGACATGTCGTTCGACTCAACAGTCAACATGAAAAACATGCAGGTCCACCCGACGGACGCCTCTAAGATGGCGCTGATCGCCAATGACCTCAACCCCGCATAGGAAAGCGCGCTTGTCGAATTCCTCTGTGAGCACTAGGAAATCTTCGCCTGGTGTCCTGCGGACATGCCAGGAGTTCCTAGGGAATTCGCTGAGCATGCACTCAACGTGTTTTCAGATGCCAAGCCCATCAAACAGTCCATCGAACGATTGTCCGAGCCACGGGCCGAAGCCATCGGATTCAAAGTCAACAGACTGCTCGACGCTGATTTCATCAGGGAAATCAAGGAAAGCGAGTGGCTAGCAAACACTGTGCTGGTCCCTAAAAAGGACACGGACATCCTGGGGATGTGTGTGGACTTCACATCGCTCAACAAGCACTTCCCGAAGGATCACTTCCCTCTACCTCAGATCGATCAGATCATCAATTCGACTGCAGGATGCGAGAAACTCTCCTTCCTTGATGCCTACTTAGGCTACAATCAGATTCGGCTGAAGGTCGAAGATCAGGAGAAAACGACATTCATCACGCTGTTCGGAGTATTCTGCTACAACACAATGCCCTTCGGGCTGAAGAACGCAGGTGCCACGTACCAGCAGTGCATGCAAGCATGCCTGAAGAGCCATATAGGCTGCAACATACAAGTCTATGTCGACGACATAGTCATCAAGACAAGGGAGGCGAACACGCTGATCAACGATCTCCGCGAGACGTTCGACAACCTTGATCACTATAAGTTCAAGCTGAACCCAGAAAAGTGCGCCTTCGGCGTCCCATCTGGCAAACTGCTTGGCTACTTCATCTCCCAGCGAGGGATTGAGGCAAACCCGAAGAAAATACGGGCCATAGGCCATGGAGAAGCCGAAGAACCTCAAAGGTGTCCAGCAGCTAGCTAGGCGCATCACGGCGTTGAGAAGATTCATCAGCCGCATGGGTGAAAAGGCCCTTCCTTTCTACCAGCTGCTACGCAAAGCAGAAAATTCAATTGGACACCTAAAGCAGACGACGCATTCGAAGATCTGAAGCATCTACTCTCCACCTTGCCCGTCCTGGTCACACCAAAGGAACGCGAGCCTTTGCTGCTATACATAGCAGCCACGCATCAGGTGGTCAGCAGCGTGCTCGTAGTCGAACTACCTGAAGATGGCAAGACACATGGGGTCCAATGCCCAATCTACTACCTCAGCGAGGTATTGACACCAACAAAATAGAGGTACCCTCACTACCAGAAACTCGCCTACGACGTGTTCATGATAGCTCGTCGGCTGAGCCACTACTTCTAGGGGCATCAGGTGCTGGTCGTCAATGAGGCACCTCTGAACAGCATCCTGAACAACCCAAAAGCCATAGAACGCGTGGCCCTGTGGGGCATCGAGCTGTCCCCTCTAGACATAGTCTACGAGAAGCGCCATGCGATCAAATCTCAGGTCCTCCCAGACTTCCTCGTCCACTGGATGGAGCTATAGCTGCCAGATACCCCGGATATGACGCGGTCATGGACGATGCACTTTGACGGCTCCAAACGCGAGGCTGGAGCAGGCGACATCGTCATACTGACGTCCCCGCAAGGCGACAAAATGAAATATGTCCTCCGGATGAAATTCTGGGCCTCCAACAACGAAGCCGAATACGAGGCACTCATCCACGGCATGAAGATGACCAAGATCTGCGATGCAACGCGCCTCATCATCTACGGTGACTCAAACCTCATCGTCTAGCAGACGATGAACGAGTGTGACGCACACGCCGCTAACATGATCGCGTACCGCGTGCTCTACAACTCACTCTAAGGAGACTTTGATGGCTGCGAGCTTCGGCACGTTGGAAGAGAAAGCAACGAGGAAGCCGATAGACTCGCCAACATCATCTCCGCATGCGCACGGGTGCCACCAGGTGTGTTCCTCGAACAAATCTGCGTGCCCTCCATCAAAAGGAAATTCCCCAAGGGATCACCCGAAGAAGTAGAGCACTCGGGGGCTACGCTACCTGAAGGATAGGAAGGACCCAAAAAACTCGACACGGAGGTCACGTTGGTCAACCTGATGTAGGTCATGGCAATCGAGGAAACATGGACGCAACCGTACCTTCGGTACCTGATAAACAGGGAACTGCCTGATGACCCGACAGATGCCCGGCGCATATCTCGCCGGTCCAAGGCCTTCATCATCAATGGCGAGTTGTTCAAGCGCAACATTTCGGGTGTACTCCAAAGGTGCGTCACCATCGGTGACAGCAAAACCATCCTCCAAGACATCCACGAGGGCATCTGCGGGCATCACGCGGGCAGTCGTGCCCTCGTCGCCAAAGCTCTACGAGCTGGGTTCTACTGGCCAACGGCCATGAATGATGCCAAGGACATCATCCTAAGGTGCAACGGTTGCCAGAGGTTTGCAGATAAACCGCACACACCAGGATCAGAGCTCAGGCCCATACCCCTGGCCTGGCCCTTCGCCCAATGGGGCCTCGACATGATCGGAAAATTCCCCAAATCCTCGAAAGAATGCCACGTCTACCTCCTGGTCGCAGTCGACAAGTTCACCATGTGGATCGAAGGCATGCCCGTTACCAACCAAAAGGGCAAAACGACCATGAAGTTCTTCGAGTCCATAGTCTACAGGTTCGGCGTGCAGCACAACATCATCACGGACAACGGATCGAACTTCATCTCCAAAGAATTCCAGGACTTCTATGAAAGCCTCGGGATCAACATATCATATGCCTCCATGGCGCACCCGCAAACCAACGGGCAGGTCAAAAAGGCCAACGGCCTCGTAGGCGGTGGCATCAAGAAACACCTACTTAGCCCACTCGAACGACTTGCGGGAGCCTGGGAAGAAGAGCTACCCTCTGTCCTCTGGATCTTGCACACAACGCCAAACAGCTCAACTGGCTACACGCCCTTCTTCATGGTGCACGGATCCGAAGCCGTGCTACCTGCAGAAGTACGCCACAAGGCCCCACGGGTCGTCGCTTACAGCAAAGACGAATCGACGGCCGCACTCGAAGACACTGTCGACACACTTGAGGAGGCATGCGACATCGCCGCAGCTCTCTCGGTGGTCTACCAACAGAGCCTCCGCAACAATCGCAGCCGCCGGTTGCGCCCAAGGTCCTTCGTCGAAGGATACCTAGTCCTATGACTCAAACAAGAGCGGCCGAAAAACCTCGAGTCACCCTGGGAAGGACCCTACGTTGTCACCAAAGTCATCCCAGGTGGCGCCTAACGCCTCAAGCATATGGAGTCTGGAGTCGCATACTCCAACCCATGGAACTTCGCACAATTGCGACGCTTCTAACCCTAGCTACCCCCCTTTACTCTCAATAAGGCTACTCAGCCGAACAATGTACCTCCTCATTACGATATGAATAAAGCTAAGTGTCTCGCCTGAAAATTTATGTTTTCCTCACATTTCTTTATGTTACAACACACTCGGGGGCTCCCCCTCACCTCACGACTTCATTGACTTAGGATAATGCATGTACACCTGAGTAGCTGATCACGTCAGGCTAACAAAAAGGGCATGCTTACAACCAAGCACCACGTGCTAATACAATTAACCTTTACAACAAAGGGCACAACACGCCCATTCGAAGTATATACAAGTTTTACACCTATCTTTTTTACAGGACCTACCTATTCTGAAGGATCACCCGTGCCCGATGCTAAAAAAGATCTACAATCTCTTCGGCATACTGCCTAGCAGCCGTGTAGTACGGGCGCATGTCCCATAGGCCACCATATGGTCGAGGGGGCGGCCTAGCCGCCACAGCCGCAATATTAACATCAGGGCGATGCAACCGCACGAGGGAAAGGGCGGCCATCACCCTCGCAACCAACTGGTGACGCACCAACTCCCTGATGTGACGCACGTCTCGAAACTTCGCCAGCAAACCCCATAGATTCGATGACGCTTCACCAAGGGGAAACATGACGTGAAGAATCGACGCCAGATAAGTCTTCACCTGCCTTAGCACTCGTGACACCTGATGAGCACGATCCTGCACAGTCGCAAGGACCGTGGCCCGATCGCGATCCATCCAGAAAAAGCCTCCGGCTTCCATATCCTACAGGGCCAAGCAGTTGATCCGAACTGCAACGCGCTCCTTCTCCTCCATCAGAACAAGGTTGGCACCTGCATAAAATACATAGTAAGATGACATGCACAACAGGCGCATCCGAAAACGAGCAACAGCCCAAGGAAACTTACACTGCAGCTGCTCGGCCAACTGCCACAGCTCCCTCATCATATACTCCTCCCTGGTGGTAGCTTTCTCCGCCTTCGACTACCACACATCCGCATGACCTCGGATGCCAAGTATCTCCATCTCAAGACTGTGGATGCGGTCACGGAGAAAAAAAAGCTGCGACGCATCATCCAAAGATGGTCGTGACTGCGGAGCAGACGAAGTATCGACGGGGTCCTCACCTGAAGGTCCCTAAAGGAAAACAGACAAGAGTATGAACAACACATGACTGAGCAACAGATCAAAGGATCATTTATATACAACAAAAGTCCACTGCATGGCATAGGGAAACTGTTCATCAAATATTACAACAAAAGAAGAAGACAACTATCCTAAAACTACAGCGACAAAGCCTAAGCAGTTTCATCCAGAGTGGCCTTGGAGCCAGAGTGCCTGCTCTTGACCTCCTCCTGCTGCTTCGCCGCATATTCCGCCAGAAGGTCAATGAGCTTTGGCCCATAGCGCTTACAGCGAGAAGCGTAGAGAGCGAAGGCTACCTCGGAACCGTCGGGAGCTGTGGGAATCTAAGAGGTGACCTGATGAAGATCCAGCTCCGCCCCCGACGCCATGGCCATAGCCAGTCCCATGGAAGCACTGATGCCCTTCTGCTTGTGCTTGTAGGCCGCAGGCGCATCCGTTGACAGCGCATCCGCCAAAGAATCTACACCCACAAGGGCATCACCCTTGGGAACGAGCTCCTTGTAGAAGCACCCGAGGATCTCCTTGGCCTTGGCAAGGGAGCCAACGGCAGTACCGCAGTGGTCTTCGACCGCCACGGTGGCATCGTCCAGAGCACTCCCGTGCTCCAAGGCAATGCGATCGAACTCAATGCTCGAGGCATCTGGAGCAAAAGGCAAAGCAGGAATCGAATAAGGGCATGGAGACAAAGCAGACAAAAAACAAAAGACAGGCAAAAACACTAACCAGAAACGGCCTTGGCAGCAGCCATCAGCTTCTCGGCCACCTCCTTCTCGTGCGCAGTCGTAGTAGTGGCGAGTTGCTCCTCGTGATTCGTAGCTTCCCGCTGCAGGCGCTCCTTGGCTGCGGCTGCATTAGCTAACTCCTGCTCGAGGCGCTCCTTTGCCCCAACAGCATCCTTGGCCTTCTTCTCCGCTCACCCAGGGCTCTTTTTGAGAGCATCAAGCTCGCGAAGGGCAACATTATTTTCATCTGCAAAAGCACCAAGAACATACATGAGCTACACAAGCTAGCGAGCAGGCGAAAAAGAACAGGATCAATTCAGCATGTACCTCCAGATGTCAGCCTTCTTTGCTGCACAAGCAGGTTTGCACTGTGCACAAAGGGCTGCGAGAAGAAACAAAGTATCACAAAAAGAGCTCGGGGGCTGCGCCCAAGAAACGAGCAAAACATCAAACACATGAAAAATGCTCGGGGGCTCCCCCCGAGACACGCAGAAAGGGAGCAAGATCAGCAGATCATCAAAAAATAAGGCCCGGGGGCTCCCCCTACAGCAAGAGATAAAACAACTTACATGCTCAGACGGAGACTCCGAAAGTCCCGGTGCAGTCTTCTGGGAGATGATCACTCGAGCCTCCTGCAGAGAGGGGTTCGGAGCAACGCCCCCAGAGGTGGCCACCGTCTGAGAGGGAGGGGGATTCAGTTTAGACTCCCCTACGGCATCCTGAGTGGCCTCACTAAAAGAGCCCTCAGATGAGTGGCTCCAAGGAAAGCACCAATCAAAAGCAAGAACACAAGAAGACATGAAAGTAGCGAAAGGTATTCGAAGATACTTACGAGTCCATGTCGCTCAAGTCAAAAACGGGCAGCGCCCTCTTCCCTTTCTTCTCTTCCTACTTCCTCTTGGCCGGCGGCTGCGGCGTCATAGCCCACACAGGCACGGCCGGGATAGGCGAGGAAGAAGCAACGTCACCTCCGTTGTGGCAGACAAGGAACAGCGGGTCCCTAGGTGTCGGCGGAGTCGAGGCATCCGAAGATTCGCTCGAGCTCCGTGTTTGCTTTCGGGTCTGCCCCTCGCTTGCATTGGGGGATTCCTCAGTCGGCGACTGCGCCGGTGGAAGCTCGGACTCGGAGTCCACAACTTTGTTGTCCGGCGCAATCGGAAACCTTTCGGGTAGCGGAGGCACCATACCAGCCACCTTGAGATCCTGCACAATGAAGACATCAACGATCAGTACAAACAATTACAAGGAAAAGCACTCGAAAATAAGGCGCTACGCGCACGTCGCAAATCTACATCTGCGGAACTGGTCCTGCGGCACTGAACGGGGGCGTCAGCAACTTACCCGGAAGATCCTCGTCGGACTTGTACTTCAGCAGTGGTCGAAGAACTCTGTCAAGGTCCCCTCTGGAGCGGTCCTCAGCCGAAACTCTCGTCGGGTCGTGGCGGCCAGAGTAAAGGAACATCGGATGCGCCCTCGCCTGGAGTGGCTGCACCTGACGTTTGAGGAAGGTGCGGATGATATCCACACCGTTCACCTCCTTCTCCGCAACCACCTGGAGGGCCTCCACCCGACAGTAAAGATCCTCTACCTCCTCCATCTCGCCCTCCAGGATATGATTCTTCCAGGATATCTTCTTCAAGATCTCCTGGGTGGAGTCGAAAGGGGCAAGGCCGAAACTTTGCCTGTCCACTGTGGAGTCGCGGATATAAAACCACTTCCTCCGCCTGTATTGGACGGACTCAGACATAGAAAAAGAGAAGAAAAGAATAGTAGATCGAAGAGAAATGATACAGCTGCCAATCGGATAAACTCCGCCGGAGCCGGACTGCCTCTTCACGGAATAAAGCTTCCGTAAGAGGCCAAAAAGTGCGGCTCGATACCGAGCCAGCACTCGCAAAAAGCAATGAAGTAGGCGATGTGGAGAAGAGAATTGGGTGAGAGATGATGAAGTTGGATGCCATAAAAGAACAACAGTTCACGAAGAAAATCGTGGACTGGGAAAGAGAGGCTGCGAAGAACAAAAGCGACAAACATCACCCGAAACCCTGCGGGTGAACGGGGAGTTACCTTATTGCCAGGGACCCTGACGGCGTCCTTGTCTTGCGGGATTAAACCCGCTTCACGAAACTTGCGCAGGTCGCCCTCGCGCGTCTTCGAGCGCCGCCACCCACCTTCGGTGACACGAGCGGCGGCGATGCCCTTCTTGCCACCGGCAGCAGCACTGGTGCCTGCTCCGGTGGAGGCCTTCTTCGAATTCCCCATCGCGGCGCGTCGACGGCGACGGTGTGCGTGCAAGAATGAAGAAAAAAACGATCGAAGAATGTCCAGCGCATGCAAGGATGAGCTTGTGAAATTGGAGGCAGTGAAAGCAAATGGCTAAGGGAGAAAAAAACCACAATTTTCCCCACAGTTATAAGGACGAAGACGATGAAAAGAGACCGTTCATCTAGAAGCCCTAACGCCAGGATCGGATCCAACCGTCCACGTGTCAGCACAGCAGCGAACCGTCGCTCGCACGCCATCCACTACGCACGGAAACTGAGGAGACGCCGTAATTCTCGCCACGTCGCACATGACCAGTCAACTCCAAGTCAGAGAGTGGGACCCACGTTCGTCTAGTCATGTCACCTATGGCGCCGCAGACGTTTAAGGTCACCGATCATCATCACTGACATCATCAAAACCACACTAGCAATGGTTAGAAATCTTCGGCTGACAAAAGTACTCACTCGAATCTACGATTCGAGCAACTACTCGGGGGCTACTCCTATCAGGAGTGCTGGCCGCGCACCCGAGGCACAAATAAGGTACTACACCAATGATCTATTCTTCGAATCCTACGTCGAGTATGCGACTCCACTACGGACTCGGGGGCTACTCCCATAGGGAGGATTGACTTAAGCATCCGAATTTTTTTGTACTACAGACCTGAAGTTAACAACAACTGAATTAAAGTCTCTGCTTGATTCTACGACTCGAATAGACACTCGGGGGCTACTCCCATAGGGAGCGCTGGTCGCACACCCTATGATTCTTCGACTGCGATCCTTCGGATCAAAATGCAAAAGGTATTTGAGCTGCCTTGGCCAATGCTGCCACCTCCAACATTTGATGCTTTTCTTGTGCTATGACCAGTGACTCGGCCAGTGAGGATCCGGCTGAGGGACAAGCGATAGATCTTTTGTAATCTCCTTCAACTGTGATCACCCCACATGGACCTGGCAGCTTCATCTTCAAGTAAGCAATGTGAGGAGTAGCCATAAACTTTGCCATAGCTGGCCTGCCGAGTAAGGCATGATACGAGCTGACCAAGTTAACCACCTCGAACTCTATGGCTTCAGTCGGACAATTCTCTCTGTTGCCGAATAAGACGTCAACCTAGATCTTGCCAATTGGCTCACAGGACAACCCCTGCATAATGCCGTGGAAATTTGTCTTAGTCGGCTCCAGCATGTTCATGGTAATGCCTAACTTGAGCACGGTATCCTTGTACATGATGTTGATGCTACTGCCATCATCAATCAGTACCTTGGAAAACTTCACATTGATATCAAGGCTCATGAAAGTTGGATCTAAGACTAGAGCATAACCTCCTGGGGTTGGCATGATCTTGGGGTGATCCTTTATGCTCCAAGTTATTTCTTGCTCAGACCAATGCATGTACTTTGGAATTGCCAGCATTGTGTCATTCACTTCCATCATCCGTCGCTGCTGAATCTTTTTGTCATTCGGCTCTGTGACAAAAACAACGTAGCTCTGGTGATGTTCTATGTACTCATTTCTGGTTCCATGGCCGACATGAGCGTCGTCACCTCTTGGATTGTGCACTTGGTGAATAGCTTCCCTTCTTTCTTGATTATGATACCTCGGCTACCTGTTTTCATATCTATTATCATCTCCCATAGCTTGAGCATTTCCTCCTGTGAGTGGTGGAGGGGGAGGTGGCGGTAGCTACTTACTCGGCGAATCCACTCTATCTCCTTTCTGAAACCAAGTGCATTGTCTTGTTGTGTGATTTGCTGGCTTACTCAGACTAGGCGTGTGAAATTTACACGGCTAGTCCAGCATCATCTCATAGGTATACTTCTGTGTGTCCTGATATGGCTTCCTTTGTTCATATGGCTTTTTGCCATCCATTTGTCCTTTGACGTTGGCTGCTTCCAGCATCTGGATGATCCTGGCTCACGGCCGCAACCTGAGTCGAACCATATCTGTAGTCTGGACTTTCATCTCTTCTTTTGCTTCTATACTCGGCTCTTTCCTAGCACCTTTGCGACTCGGCAGCATCATAGATCTAAATCTCAGTCATCCTGTCTGCCGACATGAGCAGAGGCTAAGTCAGATCTCCTAACGCATACGAGTCAGCAATCCTTATTGTTTCTGCCAAGCTTGACGGCATATCCCTCTGTAACCTTTGCCACAACACACCTTCGTGTCTGCATCCTTGTGCAAACCAAGTGATTGCCTGTGACTCGATTACCCCTTCGCAAGAGTTGCGCATTGTGCACCATCTTGTGAGGAACTCTTTGTATGCCTCATTCAGCCTTTGCTTGCACATTGCTACATGTTGTGGGCGATTTGGCCTCTTGTAGGTGCTCGTGAAATTGCTCACAAATGCGTCTTGAAAATTGATCCAGTTGTTGATGCTTCCAGGTGGCAAGTTGTTCAGCCATACCCGTGCTGGTCCTTCTAACATTTGCGGTACATATCGTACTTCCCATCTCAAATTTCTCTGTGCGATTTTCATAGCAGTCCCATAATCTATGAGCCAGTCTTCTGGCTTTGTGCTTCCATTGTAAGTTTTCGTTCCTCTGGCTAGCTGGAAATTTGGTACAGGTGGCTCCTTCATGATCCTTGGGCCAAAGCATGGTGGACCTTGTGGACCTTGCGACTCGATCAGCTCTGCCATATTTATTTGGTCAAGCTTCAGCCTTGCATCATCCGGCTGAAGGTTCCTGCCTCCAAGTCTGGCTCCCATCGCCTGATATGCGTGATTGTAACATACCATCCTTTTGTGTAATATAAATAAGATATATTTGAGCATTGCATGCATGCATAACATTTGCACTTTGATTAAACCAAAGAAGAACAAGCAAGACCCTAAACCCTAATAACTTTCCCTCTCTCTTCGAAACAATTCAAATGGTTCTTATATTTTTAAAATTCTCAAAACAAATGGAGCCCAAATTGTGTTGAGGGCCCCTAGTGTTTTCAAATAATATATAAAAGTTTCTGTAATTTGAAATCATTCAAAACAGGTTTGAAATTCAAAATATAAAAAGAAATCAGGAAACAGAAATAGAAAAGGTTTCCTGGAAAAAAATCTAATCCTAACCCTCTCTGGGCCGAGCCCATTTCCTCTCCTCTCTCTCTCTCTCTCTCTGCCGCCAGCAGCCAGCCCACCCGGGGCCCAATCCTGGCCCAACAGCAGCCCGTCCCCAGCCCCGTACCGCTTCGGTCGATCTTTCCGTCGTCGTCTTTGTCCCCGACAAGGAACCATCTCGCTGTCGCGCCGCCCGCTATCGGTCGCCGGAGATGCGCCAAGATACGCGTCGCCGCCTGCCAGCGCCTACAAATATCTCGCCGTCGCTGCCGACGAACCCTAACCTGCCATTTCCCCCTCTCCCTAGCTCTCCAGCGCCATGGCCGAACCCTAGCTCGCCAGGTCCTCCTCGTCCCAGTCGTCTCCGGCCACCGTGCGCCACGCTGAGACCACCGCTGGATGCGCCTCGCCGCCCTCGTCCTCCTACTCGAAGCACGCGAGCCCGGATGACCTCCTCTGGCCGGAATCGAGCAAGAAGCACCATCGGTCGCCGCCGTCGTCATCGTCGATTACTCCTTCGTCCGTGCTCGCCTCGCCTCGCCACCACCATCATCGTGCTCCTGGTGAGCTTGTGGTGCTCAAGCACCCATCTGTTCTCTCCC
The DNA here is from genome assembly GCA_023614405.1 of Avena insularis. NCBI lineage: Eukaryota > Viridiplantae > Streptophyta > Magnoliopsida > Poales > Poaceae > Avena > Avena insularis. The sequence continues at coordinate 459,683,807 of CM042685.1, read as the reverse complement.
TCTCCCTCTGTACCATCACCCCCGCAAGAGCCCGCCTCCGCCGCCGCTGTTCGTTGTCGCGCCGCCGTCTCCGGTAACCCCCTACATGCCGCGCCGCCAGTTTCTGGCTCCCCGCGACGCCCTGCCTCTAACGCGCCCATCCGCGTGTCCAGGCGCCCTCAGGATCGATGGATCCCTGTTCGATCTGAGGATGAGCTCCATTGCTAATGTCATGCTGACATCAGTATGAGGCAATAATCCATTTCTTTTATTTTAATTGTTTTGTAATTATTTCTGTAAATAAAATTCCCTGATAGGTGGGCCATACCTGTAAGAGTTTTATTATTTTTTGTAAATATTTTCTAAAATGATTAAAAGTCTGACATGTGGGCCCAAGTTTGGAAATTATTTCAAATATTCCAAAAATGATTTAAAATGAATTAAAATTTGGGAAATTCATAACTAATTCATTTTAAATCAGAAAAATACAAATAATATACCAAAATGTTTAGAAAAATGAAACCTATCTAACTAAGCTACAATTATACATTGTTAATCAACTTTGATATCAAGTTTAATTAGAAGAACTAATTGAACCCCATAGGTGATTCTGATGATCCCCCTGTTCTAGGGTTTGGACTTTCGGAACCCCCTTTAAAGTGACCAAGCATGCTTTAGGGTTCAATTCAACACTATTTAACTTGTCATATCATCCATATTGTATGAGCATTGCACATGCCATGTGTTGAGTGTTGCTTTCTCTTTTCCGGTGATTGGTTCTCGCGAATAGGAACCGAACCCGAAGCTGAAGTCAACGCCACCGAAGAGCAGTATCCGTCCAACAACGGACAAGGCAAGCGAATCCCCACTCATACATATGAATCCTATGATTACAAAGTATTTCATTCTCTTCATATGCATTCGGTTCAAACAGTCTTTTATCAGTAGACAGAGTAATCCTATCTGATGCATGTTGTCCTTTGTGAACTATATTACCTGATCCACCGCTCCTAGCATAACTAGGGTTTGGTTTATGAGCGTCACTGGTGCCACAGTTCAGTCAAGCTTAGCCATGCTTAGTGGTTTGATGCTGATCACCCATGTGATGCACCGGAGTTGCGAATGAATCTAGTATGGTAGGATGTGGTGATGTTATCAACAGTGGATGATAAAGATGCTAAGGTTTGTATGGGAGGCCACGTGGGTTGTGGTTTTTGTAGCCCCATACTTGCCGCCCCTAGGACCCGATGTTCTTGCCTCTTGAACCAAGACGAGCGTACAACCACACGGGGACCTGGAAACCCCCTCGACCAACTAACTTGCCTAGTAGATTCCATGAGTCACATAGTTCGGGCTTTCCATTCAACATACGCATATTGGTTGTTCTTGAATGGAGGTGCATTCATAACAGGTAGGTAAGCGTGGCCGGGAACAAGAGATGCCTGGCATCCGTAATCTTGAACCCTGCGCACATCATTAGGGACCGGCTTCGGGACTTGACCCGTTATGGCAGCATCTCCCTAGTGCGTGACTGATGGTCTCGGCGAAATCAAGGTAAAGGTCGTGGTCAACCACTCTCTGCTGTCCCTCCAAGGAAGAGGGCTAATTTATTGGCATTAAGAATCGGTTGGTATGTGTGGGTAAAGTTGTGCACCCCTGCAGGGGTATTAATCTTTTCGGAAAGCTGTGTCCACGGTTATGGACGACTTGGGAACGGACGTGAAGATCATAGAGAACTATAACCGAATGATAAAACTTGCCAACTAAAGTGAGATCCGGAATACTTCCTCGGGGTTGTTGAGGGGGTAGTCCGGGAAGAGTGGTCCAGTTGATGATGATACTTGGTGAATACCAAAGATGAATTTAAGAGCTAAAGTTGTAGTCTTCTTATCCCCTTTTGAAAATGATCTGACTAGACTAGTATCTTCTCCCTCTTGTTTTGAAAACAAAACATGGATTTATGCAAAATAACTCCACTAGCCATAAGTCTCGCGGAGTACACCCCGTACTCAGCCTTGCTTCGTTGATGTTTTTCTACAGATGATGCTATCCCAACTGAAGGTGGTTTCTACGTCGAGGTCGACGAGTAGTCGGGGTTCCCGGGCAGCAGCCTAGGATCTATGGAAGGGTCACTACTTCTGTTTAAGGCCTCTTAGGCCCTTTGCCAAGTTTGTTGTTTAGAAAAACTTGTTTGCTTCCGTTGTTTGATGTAATGATGGGTCTGTGACCCTTGGCTTGTATGACTGGTTTATAAATCTCTTAAGAGATTACCTTATTAATGTATGATTTGTATGTTCTGTAATGTTACCGATCTTCCCTGCGCGCTTCGGAATTTAGGTTAGGCTTGTATCAGATGAGGATCTGGTATTTTGTCTAGCCACGATCACGGTCGTGATGATTTTGGTATCGAGCGATGCTGTAGAAACCCTTCTAGCTGGTCGATGTTGATTCTAGAGTTTGATCAAACTATTTGAAAGCTAAAAACTATTTGCAAAACTATGAATAGGACTCTTTTTACTCCTTATCCAAGGTTTTTCTATTGTTGAGTTATCTTACCTCGTATGCTTTGCAAAGTTTTCACCTCTCGTCTATCATTTCAAACTCTTAGGATATACGGGTTTGGGTTGTTTTTTCCCTAAGTACTTCGTACTTGGTTGCAAGGCTCAGAGTTTCCAAGATATATCTGTGCAACTGAAGCATTGTTTTTCAACTTTGCTAAGGATGCCTACAATTTCGCTCTCAACTCTTTTGTGACTTGTTGGTACAATATCATGCGTGCATTCCATTGTTACGATTTGTATCTAAGTTGGTAGCGTATACGTTTTGTATGCTTGTTCTACTGCCATACTTAATGCATTGATATAGTTTTCATCCACATGTTCACCTTTACCATGATCTTTTGATATGGTTTTCCCATCCTTTGTTGTACCCTTTTTGGTGAATCCATTCTCATGGTTTCTGTTTTCTCCTCAGGATGCCGGCTGGCACTCCTGGTTCTTTTGGCCGTCGAGGAAACAACGATGCTGATCAGGAACTTCTGCCACCTCCCACAATGGCCGAGGTTCTCAACAACATTGAGACCAACCGTCTGAGGAATGAACGCCTTCTGGAGCGTGTGGCGCAGAACACTGAACGTCGTCCTGACGACTGTGTCACACTTGGAGATTTCATCCGCTCTTTTCCTCCAATCTTCACCCAGTCCAAGGAGCCCCTTGAAGCTGATGATTGGCTCCGCACCATAGAGCGCAAGTTCAGTGCTCTTCGTATCCGTCCTGCTGACCGTGTCAACTTCGCCACCTATCAACTGGAAGGTGAGGCTGGTGTTTGGTGGGAAGGTGTTCAGAATCTGCAAGCTTAGGGACATGTTGTTACCTGGGAGGAGTTCGTTGCAGCATTTCGTGCCTCTTATATCCCTAAGCCCATCTTGGATCTAAAAAGGAGGGAGTTTTTGGATCTGACTCAAGGGCGCAAGGATATTGAAACCTATGGGCGTGAGTTTACTCGCCTGGCTCGTTATGCAACCAGGGATGTGACCAATGATGAAGATAAGCAAGAGTTGTTTCTTAAGGGACTTAACCCTGCACTTCGCTATGAGTTGTTGCCCTTCAAGTTCCAGTCTTTCCAAGACCTGCACAATTAGGCTCTTACTCTGGAGCATGGAAGGAAGGATATGGAAGTATCTCAGAAGCGTGAAGAAGGAAATTCTTGTGCTTCTTCCTCTGGTAACAAGAAGCGCCATGTCTTTGTTTCATACAGTGTTGTGCCTCGTGCTCCTTATGCACCCAAGTCTTCTGGCAATAATTCTCGTCAGCCACAGTCAAATACTGGTGGATCAAACTATCATCCTCCTGCTGGTTCTCACACTGGGTTTACCTGTTACTCCTGTGGTCAGCCTGGTCACTACTCAAGGGAGTGTTCTCAAAGGGCTGCTAGACGCAATGATTAGTAGGCAAAGAAGAATGATAAATCTCAAGGTGCTGGACGTGGTCGTCTGACCCATGTCACAGTTGAGGAAGCTCAGGAAGATCCACGCGTCATTCTGGGTACGCTCTGTGTCAACCCAATTCTTGCAACAGTTTTGTTTGATTCTGGAGCATCACATACATTCATATCACAAGAGTTTGCTCGGGAGCATGGTATACCTTTTGAAGCAATGCCTTCTCCTATAGAGATTAGTACTCCTGGGTCTCGTTGGCAGACCATCTGGGTTACTCATGGGGTTGAGATAGATATAGCATATCAGTAGTTTCCCACTTCTCTAATTGCACTCAAGTCAACTGACATAGATGTCATTCTGGGCATGGACTGGTTAACCAAGTATCAAGCCGTCATTGACTGTGCACTTAGAACAGTTTCTGTGACCTCTCCTGCTGGCATAACTGTCAAGTATTGGACTGATGGTTCAAAGTCTTCGTCAGCAGTTTTTAAACCTTTCTCGGAGTTGTATGCCATGGATGTCCTACCTGCTCTCGAGGTCCAATATGTCCATGTAGTCTGCGATTTCCCGGATGTCTTCCCTGAAGAGTTGCCTGGCATGCCACCTGATCGAAGTGTGGAGTTTGTCATAGAGCTAGTTCCTGGAACTGCTCCTATCTCCAAAAGACCTTACCGCATGCCTCCTCATGAGTTGGTTGAGTCGAAGAAGCAACTTGAAGAGTTAGAGGGTTTAGGATACATCCAACCTAGTACATCCTCTTGGGGTTGCCCTACCATCTTTGTCAAGAAGCGGGATACAAATATTCCAAGATTGGTGGTTGATTACCGTCCACTCAACGCGGTGACAATCAAGAATAAGTACCCACTTCCCCGGATAAGTGACCTCTTTGATCAATTAAGTGGTGCCACTGTCTTCTCCAAAATGGACTTAAGATCAGGGTATCATCAAATCAAGATCAGAAAGGAGGATATTCCAAAAACAGCATTCACAACTCGTTATGGTCTTTACGAGTATACAGTGATGTCCTTCGGGTTGACCAATGCCCCTACCACATTTATGAGGCTCATGAACTCCGTCTTCATGGAGTATCTCGACAAGTTCGTTGTGGTATACATTGATGACATTCTAATCTACTCCAAGACCGAAGAAGAGCATGCCGAACATCTACGTTTGGTATCGACTAAACTTCGTGAACATCGTCTCTATGGCAAGTTTTCCAAATGTGAGTTCTGGTTACAAGAGCTCGTCTTCCTTGGTCATGTTGTGTCTGCAAGTGGTGTCGCTGTCATACCGGATAAGGTTCAGACCATTCTGGAATGGAAGTCACCTACTTCAGTCAAGGAAGTCCGAAGTTTACTTGGAATGGCTGGATATTACCGCCGATTCATCGAGAACTTCTCCAAGATAGCTAAGCCTATGACTGATCTCCTTAAGAAAGATAAGAAGTTTGAATGGTCAGAAAAGGCAGAAGAAAGCTTACAAGCTTTGAAAACTAAGCTAACCACTGCTCCTGTTCTTGTCGTTCTGGATACAAGCAAGGACTTCGTCATCTATTGTGATGCTTCTCTCCAAGGGCTCGGTTATGTGTTGATGCAAGATGGTCATGTAGTGGCCTATGCTTCTCGGCAGTTGAAGCCACATGAAAACAATTATCCAACCCATGATCTCGAGCTCGCTGTTGTTGTTCATGCTCTTAAGCAATGGCGACATTACCTCATCGGTAACCATTGCGAACTTTATTCGGATCATCAAAGTCTGAAGTATCTTTTTACCCAGCCAGATCTGAATCTCAGGCAAAGACGATGGTTGGAACTCATCAAAGATTATGATTTGGGTCTCAACTATCAACCCGGCAAGGCTAACGTCGTTGCTGATGCGCTAAGTCGGAAGTCTTATTGCAACAATCTGATGATTTCACAAGCCCAACCTGTTCTCTACGAGGAAATCAAGCGTCTTAACCTTGAAGTGGTTCCTTGTGGATTCCTAGCTAACCTTGAAATAAAAACTTCTCTAGAGGACCAAATCAAGGAAGCTCAAAAGCAAGATGAGGAAGTTACCAAGATCAAAGAACGTGTGGCAAGCGGTGAAGCTAAATGTTTCTCCATCAATGATCAAGGTATTCTATACTTCAGTAACCGGCTAGTGGTTCCAAACAGTCAGAAAATCAAAGATCTAATTCTTTTTGAAGCTCATGAATCCCCTCTATCTATCCATCCTAGTGGTACCAAAATGTACCGAGATCTCCGTCAAAGATTCTAGTGGAGTGGAATGAAACCAGAAATCGCTTGCTTTGTTGCAGAGTGCGATGTTTATCGACGTGTAAAGGCTGAACACCAAAGGCTGAAGGGAATATGCCCTGAGAGGAAATAATAAAGTGTTTATTATGTGTATTCCAAGTATATGATAGATGTTTACTTTGCATGCTATAATTGTATTAATACGGAAACATTAATACATGTGTGTTTAATAAAAAAACAGAAAGTTCCTAGTTATGCCTCTCTCATAAACTAGTTCGTTGATTAACAAGATGATCACGGTTTCCTGATCATAGACATTGGATGTTGTTAATAACGAGATCACAACATTAGTGTAATGGTGTGATGAACATTCATCTGAAGTATAGCATTACGATCAAAGTCAGTGAGTTTATATTGCTATAACAACTTACGAAGTGATCCTAATCCTTAGACCATGAGATCATGTCAATCTCTAACACCGGAAGAGTTTCTTGATAACATCAAACGTCACACCGTAACAGGGTGATTATAAAGATGGATTCAGAACTAATAAAGTGTTATGTTGAGGCTCATGGATCGAGAGTGGAATTTGTTCATCCCGATGACGGATAGATATACTCTGGGCCCTCTCGGTGATATCACATTGATTAGCTTGCAAGCAAGTGATTTGATCACTAGAATGTTATATCACGGGAACGAGAAAAGAGTGCATGTCGGTAACGAGATCAAACTAGGTATGGAGATACCGATGATCAAATCTCGGACATGTAATATATCATGAAACAAAGGGATTAAGATACTAGCGTAAAAGGTTCCGACGATCACAAGAAAGTCATCGTTGAATGTGTGGGAGTCGATGGGTCTCGATTCGCTTCTGATTATTGATCCGAGAGGGGTCTCGATCATGTCCGCATTATTCACGAACCGTAGGGTGACACACTTAAGAGACACCGACATCCAATTGGAGCAAAAGTTTCATGCCGAAAGAATGAACAATCGCATGAATTTATTTCACTAGATACCGAAACAGGTTTTAGGGTGAAATTGCATAAAGTGGTTATGCATGTGAAATGGAATTCGAGCAAGGGGTTATTTGTGAATGTTTTTCATTAAAGTAATTGACAAATTTCTGAATAAAATAAAAGAGTTTTATTTAATGAGAGTTTGCATTAAATTTGGTGGAAATTTAATGGGAATTTGAGTGGACTTTTGAGTGGAGGGAATTTAAAGGACTTTTGTGAGTGGAGTGTCCACCCACATGAAGAGGGGAGGGCAAGGGGGCAGCCCCATGCACCGGCCACCCCCTTGGGGTCCCCCCTCCTCCTATAAAAGGAGCCCCCCTCCTCACTTGTCTCTCACACCTCCTCGTGAAGGATCTCTCTCCCCCTCTAGAATTTATCCCCCATGGTCTCGGACTAGCGAGATACATGTTCCCGGTGGCTATTCGGCAAGAAAGAGTTGTGCTTCCGCTGCATCGCTGGAGCAAGGAGGCGGAGGTTGCTCGGTGCCTCGAACGTGTGTGCGAGCACGGATGCGCTGCTGATTTGCGGCGCTAGGACTTCCTCTCGATCTTGAGATCGGCAAGAGATCGTCTACATCAACCACGAGTTTAACTCGTTAAGCTTTGTCGGTATTCAAGGGTATGTTCTCTACGGATATACATTCGCCCGTTGTTTGTATCTAGTAGATAGATCTTGGTACATAGTTCCCATCGTAGGAAATTTTTTGTTTTCTATGCTGCGAACCCTTCAGTGGTATCAGAGCCAGGTTTATGCGTAGATACTTTACACGGGTAGTACACATATGAGTATGTGGGCGATGATGATCATGTTGTTGCTCCTTTGTTGTAATTTTGGATATTGGTGGCATAGTGGGATGAAGCAGCCCGGACAAACTTTACATGTCCTCGCATTACGAGACCTGTTCCACGCTTGACATGCAACTAGTTTGCATAAGTGGCTAGCGGTGTACATCTCTCCTACTATAGTCAATATCTATTTTGCAAACGAGTTGTCAACAATTTGGTTATCCTCGTTGTGGTTCATGTTCGTAGGTAAGAACGGTTCTATCTCGAAAGCCCTAAGCCACGTAAAACTTGCAATGGATAAATTAGAGGTGTCTAGTTTAGATTGTTGCTGGGCTAGTGTTATGATATGGTAGTGTTGTAAGTAGAAGTATGAGATGATACTCTTACAACACACATAGCGTGTAAACTCCATAGACCTTGGATTTACACATATAGGTATGATAGTGATCATACCACGATGCACATGATAGAGATCATCTGCGGGAACCATATCATTTCACTAATAAACATGTGATATTTGATAGCATCTTATATTGCTTGTTTAGCGCTTTGTTAGCATAATAAGATGATCCCTCATTTAAATATCAAGATAAGAATGTGTTCTTCCTTTAGTATGCACCGATTATGTTTCGTCGCTCCAAGACATCACGTGATGATCGGGTGTTCTTGGATCCACAACCATATTTCGGGTGTAAAACAGTTACACACGCGAATACTAAGGTTCTAACTTGGCGAGCCTAGCATGTACAGACATGGCCTCGGAACACGGACCGAAAGGTTAAGCATGAGTCATATAGTTGATATGATGCCCATTTGATGCTCGCCTTTGAAGCTATACCGACTCACGTGATGATCGGACTTGGTATAGTGGATTTGGTTCATGTAATCACCAAAAAGGCACGAGGGATGTCGTTTTTGAGTGGGAGTTCATCCGTAATATGGATTAGTTGAACTCAATCTATCATACACTTAGTCTAAACTTTACAAATTCTGTTGTAGATGGCACAACCTGCTTTTAATTTCAATGTGTTCATGGAGAAAGAGAAACTTGCAACGAACGGTAGCAACTTTACCGAATGGGCCATGAATTTGAGGATTCTCCTCTCTGCTGCACAAAAGCAATACGTGCTAGAAGCGCCACCTGGACCCCCACCTCTTGATGATGACCCTGACGAGGAAAAGGATGTCTATCCGACTCGTCAGGAGGACCACAACTTAGTTCATTGCGGCATATTGTATGGGCTAGAGCCGGAACTTCGAAAGCGTTTCGAAAACGGCAATGCATTTGATACAATGGGTGAGTTGAAAATGATTTTCGACACACATGCTGCTGTAGAGAGCTACAACGCTTCAGAAAAGTTCTTTAGCTGCATGATGGAAGAGCACTTTCATTAGTGAGCATGTACTCAAGATGTCGGGTTATGCCGATAAGCTTGTGTCCTTGGGAATAACGATTCCCATTGACTTAGGCATCCATCGTGTTCTGCAGTCTCTACCACCTAGCTATAACAGCTTTGTGATGAACTATAATATGCAAGGCATGAAGAAGTCTCTCCCCGATCTTCTGTCAATGCTTAAAACTGCAGAAGTGGAGATCAAAAAGGAACATCAAGTGTTGATGATCAATAGGAACACTTGTTTCAAGAAAGACAAGAAGGGAAAACGGAAGGGTAGTAAGGGCGGCAAGCCTGTTGCCGTGCCTGAAAAGAAACCCCAAGTTGGACCTAAGTCTGATACCGAGTGCTACTATTGTAAGGGGACTGGCCACTAGAAGCGCAACTGCCCCAAGTATCTGGCAGACAAGAAGGCCGGCAAGGCAAACAAGGATATATATGATATACATGTTATTGATGTGTACTTGACTAGTGCTCGCAGTAGCACCTGGGTATTTGATACCGGTTCAGTTGCTAATATTTGTAACTCGAATCAGGGGCTGCGGAACAAGAGACCGCTAGCAAGGGGTGAGGTCAAGATGCGTGTCGGCAATGGATCAAGCATTGATGTGATCGCCATCGGAACGCTGCCTCTCCACTTGCCGTCGGGATTAGTTATAAACTTAAATAATTGTTATCTGGTGCCTGCACTGAGCATGAACATTGTATCTGGATCGTGTTTGATGCGAAGTGGTTATTCATTTAAATCCGAGAACAGTGGTTGTTCCATTTATATGAATGAAATCTTTTATGGTCATGCACCAATGATGAATGGTTTATTTCTATTAGATCTCGATGATAATGTTACACAAATTCATAATGTTGATGCTAAAAGGATTAAACTTAATGATGATATATCCGCATATATGTGGCACTGCCGTCTAGGTCATATTGGCGTTAAACCCATGAAGAAGCTCCATTCGGATGGACTTTTGGAATCCCTTGATTTGAATCATTTGATACATGTGAGCCATGCCTTATGGGCAAGATGACTAGAACGCTTTTCCGGTTCAATGGAACGGGCGACAAATTTATTGGAAATCATACATTCTGATGTATGTGGTCCAATGAGTGTGTCGGCGCGAGGTGGATATCGTTATTTTGTTACTTTCACGGATGATTTGCGGCGCTAGGACTTCCTCTCGATCTTGAGATCGGCAAGAGATCGTCTACATCAACCACGAGTTTAACTCGTTAAGCTTTGTCGGTCTTCAAGGGTATGTTCTCTACGGATATACATCCGCCCGTTGTTTGTATCTATTAGATAGATCTTGGTACATAGTTCCCATCTGTCACATCCCAAGATTTTCCAAATCTTGTTATGTGAAAAATAAATGAATAAAATAAAAACTTTGTTGATTTTCAGGGTGAGAAGAAAATTTTTGAATCCAATTGGAAACTTTTCAAAACCTATTTGGATCAAATAAAATCCTAAAGGGATTTAAAAAGGTAAATAAACAATAAAGCTAAAAAGATTTGGAAATACTATTTTGAATCTTTTAATAAAAAGATTTGGTTTTCAAATGAGAATGTAGAAATATAAATAAAGATTAAAGAGCCAAATTAAAACTTGGCCAAGCCTTTGAAATAAAATATTTCTATTTGATAAAAATAGTAAAGGTTTATTTAAATAAAATAATAAGGATTTAATATCCAAGTTTATTAAAAATAAAGGTTTTACTATTTTTAATTCAACATCAGAACTTATTTATTTATTTTAAACAAGTTTTCCAAGTATTCTTTATTTCCAAATAAAACCTACTGATTTGGTTTTGAAAATATTTAGATTTCAAATGGAGTTTTTAAATAAATTAAAACCCATTTGATTTATTAACTAATGTCCATTTTATTTAATTATAAATGGACCCTAAAATAAAATTATTATATTATTTTGGGACTTGGAATATTGTTATTAAACAGAACCAAAACTCAATGCAATGTTTGGTGAAAGTTTGATTTGATATGAATGTTTGATTGGTTGTTTGAAATTCAAAACAGAAAATAGAAATACAAAAAGATAAAACATTCAGAAAGAAAAAAATGAAAACAAACCTGACCCAACCCACCTGGCCCAGGAAGCCCAACTCCAGCCCAGCTTCTTTCCCCCACGCGCGAAGCATTTTCTACCTAAACACACACCCGCAAAGCGACTGGCGAGTGGACCCTCTTTTCCTCTCACTCCCTCGCTGACAGCAAGGTCCCACACCACTATTCATCGTCTTCAAACCCGCGCTGAATCCTCCTCGCCGTTTCCTGTCCTTTACTCCGGCGATCAATTCGCGCTGTTAACGGCCATTACTCCCCCTGCGACCACGCTGTTTTAAACGCCCGCGTCTTACCTCTCTTTTCCCCCAGACAGCTCTCTTCCTCCGCCCCCAGGCCGTCGTAATTTCGAGCCGTGCTCTCACTGCTCCGGTGAGCTCCGCAACCAATTTCGGCCAGCAGACACTGCCCCTTGCCTCCCCAAGCACACGGGCACATTCCCCAGACCTAGGCGCTTCTCCATGTGCCATCTGTTCAACCGCGGGCGCCCCAGAACATCGGCAACCACCTCGACTGAGCGCCGCCGCGTCTGCTTCCTTCTCCGGCGACTGACCGTGCTCTCACATTTCCCATATTCGTACGCGTCTAACCACACCCTTGTTTTGCCTCAACACGATATGTAGCCTCGCCCCCGACAACGACCAGAGCCGCCTGACGCCGTCCTTGACTCCGGTGAGGAATTCCGACAGATCCTGAGCGCCCCTCGACTCCTCACAACCACGTTGAGCATCGCCACGATTCCCTGAGCACGGTGAGCATCCTCGTTTCCTCTATTGCTTCCTGTAGCCGCCGATAGCACATCGTCCGACCGTCGCCGCCGTCTGCCGCCGCCAGCGCCGCCACTAGTTGGCAAGCGTGCTGCGCATCATTGGATCTTAATCGTACGCACGCGATAGATTCTTAGCCGAAGGGGTATCGATCTATCTGTGCCGTGCGTTGTTAGTTTAATCCTACGGCCAGCATCACTCAATCCACCCGAACCGGTATCGACCAGTAGTTGTGCGCCGCGTGGCACTAGTTCTGTTTAAAAACAAATTTTGAATCTGATTAGAATGTGATTTTGTAAACCTTGTAACTTTTGATCCACACGTCCAAAATTTGCAAACTTTATATCAATGGAATCAATGGAACAAGCCCTAGCCAACCATGCAATTTATTTAGTAAAAAGTTTCTGTTAGATTGTTTGTTTTTGCAGAAACATTTGTATGCTTGTTTAGGTTATAAAAATTATTCCAAAATGATTTTGGGGTTGAAATCTTTGCAAATTAGTTTGTTGTGAACCTACTGACCCTAGGAACCAACTATTGGATTTAAAGATGAATTTTGAGAAGATTAGGGTTGATTAATTGAATTAACCTATTTCTAGTCAAATAGAAATATTGATTTTGTTATGGAAATGGAATTTGAACAAAAACCTTTGGAAAATGTTTTGATTCAAATCTACTGACCCTAAACACCAAGTTTTGTGAATTAACAACTTATTTGGTGAGCAATATAAAATGGTTGCTTCACTAAAAGTATTTTTCACCACATAAAATAATGAATGGGTTGAAAAATGGTTTTTAGATAAAACCCTTTTGCAAATGACTTTACCACTTTGGAAAATGACCACTTGGAACCTTACAAAGTCTAGAGCCTAGTAGAAACCATCTTTGCAAATAAAACCATCTTTTGCATGCTTACATGTATGACTTGGTTTCTATTATTTTATGTGTGTTTTGATTTTTTGAATATTGGTTGGAATGCTAGTTGATTTTGTGTTTGCTTGATTGATTGTAGTGAAATTAGAAAAGTGTGAAACTAGCAAGATCAAGAAGTGAACCAACATTCCCTACCAAAAAGGCAAGTGACACTATCATCCAAAGTCCTACTATTTTTATTATACTTAGTGGATTTTGAAACATGCATGAAAGGGATTTCTATACTTATGCTATGCTAAATCCTAATAGGATACCCTTACATATTCCTTAGTGAAAACAATGTAGTTGTAAAATGCTTAGCCATGCTAGATATTTTGAGAAGAGATACATGTTGAGATTTTATGAAGTTGAGAAAAGACTTATGTTTTATATAATAAAACAAGTACTCAATGAACCACCTGGGTGGACAAGGATACTTTGAGTTTTGGACAAGGTGGCAACAAAAGGAACCATGTCTATGGCAATCTCTTTGTGTTGTGCACCAAAAGAAAACCACCCAGGAACTTAGAGATTGAACATGTTTCTCCAACTGTGGCTTTCGTGTATAGCCACATGCTATTATGGCTCTGGCTTAGTCAACTACATTGGGAAGACCCATGCATTGTATTCAGGTTACTGAAAATGAGGGAACTCGAAACCCTACATGGGTGCCTGAAGACAAGCTAGCAATGGTGTATGGGAGGACCCTCTGGAAAGACTTCGTCACATTCTCAATCTGCCAGTACTCTATCTTGGTGAGTACCTATCCAGCGGCCACTGGTGGAAACAAGATGAGAGTGTGTCATGTGGGTATAGTGTACAACTTCTGCAGAAGATAAAAATTCTAAGTACTTAGCCGTGTCCCCGGTTATGGACAATACTGAGCAACTAAAGCTTGAAGCTATGGGAAATCTCGACATTCCAATTTCTAAAAGAAAAACTTTAAAGTGATAACAAGCTTGAAGCACTTGGGGATTTACCAAGGAGCTCAAGAGATTTTGATAAAAACTTGAAGTACTTGGGGTGTACCAAGGAACTCAAGAAGTTTTTGATAAAGACATGAAACACTTGGGGATTTACCAAGGAGTTCAGAAAGATTTGACAAAAGATCAAAACCATTTTGAAAAGATAGGATAAATTATTGCATTCTGCAAATGAGCCTAAAACCCTACCTAGCCAAATATGCATGTAATAATAGGATCCACTTATATTCAACATAGTAGTGAAACTTGCCAATACAATTCAAAAGTATTGACCCTTGTGGCTGTAACTTGTTATGTTGCAGGTTTTGATTGATATTAGTGAAGTTGATTGATTAGGATTACAAGTCTACAACCAGCATGTTTGCCTGTGGCACTTTGAAGACGAAGGACCCCATGCTTATAGAATTCTGCTGCAATGTAATGTAATAGCCAAATGAGCTATGTAAGATGTAATAAAATTATGTTATTCCTGGTTATAAAGTTGTATTATGAACTTTGTTTCTTGATATTACATCTTAACTGTGGATGCTAGCTATTGATCCAGGGACTAGCATTGTAAACACAGGGATCTCTACCTTATTAGAAGGTTGGGGACCCTTTACCGATGGTATCAGAGCATTGCGTTGCCTGTAGGATTTGTAACCCTAGGATTGGACAAAACCCTTAGAAAAATAGGAGTTGTATTTGTTCCAAAACTTATTTACAAACAATCTTGTAAACCCTTTCCTCAACCATTTTGGTTTTGATTCTACATCTCTTCTATTTCAACTTGATGGAAAAACCTACCCCATGGCCAAAGACTTCATCATGTGCAAAGAACTTCTTCAACTCTAATGACTTCAACATCTTTAACTCTAATGACTTCAACATCTTCAGCATATTCACCAAGGACTTCAATCTTGGATGTCACTAAGGGCAAGTGAGACAAAGAAATCTTGCTCAAAGATTTGGAGACTAAGGAAACACAAGTTAGAAGGAGCCCACATCACTTGAAGTTTTGTAACCAAGAGTTTTTCTCAAGGAAACCATGATCTCATGCAAAGTAGAATCAACCAAGAAAGATGGAAAGATCACAAGTGAACCATATAGATGGACCACCATATTTAGTTTAAGACAAACCCACCAACTTATGTGGTGTAACAAAAATATTTTGGTTGCCTAAAAATGTGCTTGAACTTTGTTGTTTGAGTAAAGTGTTTGTTTGTGTTTGCTTGCACATTGCTTGTGTGAAATGTGATGTGTGTGATTAGAATTATTTCCTTGGAAAATCTTTTGCCTATTCTAATCTCTATTCAACCCAAACAGATGACTACTCCAAGAAACTCCAACATCAAGGTTGATGACACCAACACCAACCAAGAGGACAACATGAGAGAACTCATAGGAACCCAAAACCAGCTGAACGAAATGATAGCTTGGTTCATAGCTAACACCAGTGGGGAAGATCCAACCCTGCAAGGATTTTTGGAGAACCAAGCTCAAATGTTGCATAAGGTGACAGACCAAATGCTCAACATGGAAAGCAACTTTTCCAAAGGAGACAAGGATGTTAATCTAAAAGGAACTAAAGCTTGCAACATTTGTGGAGACAAGGATCACACTACTAAGGAGCATGGAGATCAATGCCCCAATTGTGAAGAGAAACATCCAATAGGCCAATGTCCCACCTCTCAAGCTACTTGCTACCTATGTGAAGGAAATAATCATGTCCCCATCCAATGCCCCATCTATTCCATTGTTGAACAAAGGAAGCAAGGTGGTGTGCAACAAATGATTGCAAACTATCAAGAAGGATCCAAATCTACCAAGAAGAATGAGGACAAAGGAAAAGCTCCACTTATACCTCCATGCAATACAACCCAATTCAAAGGACCAAAGAAGAGGCATATGAATTTTCCAAGGAGCAATAGAAGGTCCAAGAAACATGTAGACATCCCTACCTACAAGATAACATATGAACAACATGAACTAGATGCACTCCTAGCTTTGGAGAAGCCCAAAAAGAAAAAGATGGACAAAAGCCATGTGCAATGTCATCATTGCAAAGAAATGGGACACTATTCTAGTGAATGTCCAGAGAAACAGAAGTATAAAGAGATTGGCCAAGTATGGTGCAACAATTGCAAAGAGCTAGGCCATTATGCAGCAACTTGTCCACAAGAGACACGTGAAGAACTCATAATTATCATGTGTTTCAATTGCAAAGAACCAGGACATTATGCAAGCAATTGTCCAGAAAAGATGAAGAACAAGATAAACAAGCCTATGAAGGATCTCAGCCTTGTCACATGTGTCAAGTGTGGAAACAAAGGACACTATGCAGATGTTTGCCCAGAGAAGTTTCCCCAAGATCCCAAGAAGGCCAATATGTAATTTAGTTTGAAAAATTTTAAGGGTGATAGTACCCTAGATGCTTTGAGCCTACTTGTAACCCTATCCTTCCCAAATCTCAGGACGAGATTTATTTTAAGGGTGGTAGCCTGTCACATCCCAAGATTTTCCAAATCTTGTTATGTGAAAAATAAATGAATAAAATAAAAACTTTGTTGATTTTCAGGGTGAGAAGAAACTTTTTGAATCCAATTGGAAACTTTTCAAAACCTATGTGGATCAAATAAAATCCTCAAGGGATTTAAAAAGGTAAATAAACAATAAAGCTAAAAAGATTTGGAAATACTATTTTGAATCTTTTAATAAAAAGATTTGGTTTTCAAATGAGAAGGTAGAAATATAAATAAAGATTAAAGAGCCAAATTAAAACTTGGCCAAGCCTTTGAAATAAAATATTTCTATTTGATAAAAATAGTAAAGGTTTATTTAAATAAAATAATAAGGATTTAATATCCAAGTTTATTAAAAATAAAGGTTTTACTATTTTTAATTAAACATCAAAACTTATTTATTTATTTTAAACAAGTTTTCCAAGTATTCTTTATTTCCAAATAAAACCTACTGATTTGGTTTTGAAAATATTTAGATTTCAAATGGAGTTTTTAAATAAATTAAAACCCATTTGATTTATTAACTAATGTCCATTTTATTTAATTATAAATGGACCCTAAAATAAAATTATTATATTATTTTGGGACTTGGAATATTGTTGTTAAACAGAACCAAAACTCAATGCAATGTTTGGTGCAAGTTTGATTTGATATGAATGTTCGATTGGTTGTTTGAAATTCAAAACAGAAAATAGAAATAGAAAAAGATAAAACATTCAGAAAGAAAAAAATGAAAACAAACCTGACCCAACCCACCTGGCCCAGGAAGCCCAACTCCAGACCAGCTTCTTTCCCCCACGCGCGAACCGTTTTCTACCTAAACGCACACCCGCAAAGCGACTGACGAGTGGACCCTCTTTTCCTCTCACTCCCTCGCTGACAGCAAGGTCCCACACCACTATTCATCGTCTTCAAACCCGTGCTGAATCCTCCTCGCCGTTTTCTGTCCTTTACTCCGGCGATCAATTCGCGCTGTTAACGGCCATTACTCCCCCTGCGACCACGTTGTTTTAAACGCCCGTGTCTTACCTCTCTTTTCCCCCAGACAGCTCTCTTCCTCCGCCCCCAGGCCGTCGTAATTTCGAGCCGCGCTCTCACTGCTCCGGCGAGCTCCGCAACCAATTCCGGCCAGCAGACCCCGCCCCTTGCCTACCCAAGCACACGGGCACATTCCCCAGACCTAGGCGCTTTCCCTGTGCCATCCGTTCAACATGGCGCCGAACATCGGCAACCACCACCTCATTGGCCGCCCGTCGCTTCCTTCTCCGCGACATCCTCGGTAAGCCGACCGCCCGAGCTCTCTCAGTGATGCTCTCACATTTCCATATATTCGCGTCTGCCACACCACCTTGTTTTGCCTCAACACGATCTGTAGCCTTGCCCCCGACAATGACCAGAGCCACCTGACGCCGTCCTTGACTCCGGTGAGGAATTCCGACGGATCCTGAGCGCCCCTCGCCTCCTCGCAACCACGTTGAGCATCGCCATGATTCCCTGAGCACGGTGAGCATCCTCGTTTCCTCTATTGCTTACTATAGCCGCCGATAGCACATCGTCCGACCGTCGTCGTCGTCTGCCACCGCCAGCGCCGCCACTAGTTGGCAAGCGTGCTGCGCATCGTTGGATCTTAATCGTACGCACGCGATAGATTCTTAGCCGAAGGGGTATCGATCTATCTGTGCCGTGCGTTGTTAGTTTAATCCTACGGCCAGCATCACTCGATCCACCCGAACCGGTATCGACCAGTAGTTGTCTGCCACGTGGCACCAGTTCTGTTTAAAAACAAATTTTGAATCTGATTAGAATGTGATTTTGTAAACCTTGTAACTTTTGATACACATGTCCAAAATTTGCAAACTTTATATCAATGGAATCAG
Source organism: Avena insularis (assembly GCA_023614405.1). NCBI lineage: Eukaryota > Viridiplantae > Streptophyta > Magnoliopsida > Poales > Poaceae > Avena > Avena insularis. The sequence continues at coordinate 459,665,331 of CM042685.1, read as the reverse complement.
TGGAACAAGACCTAGCCAACCATGCAATTTGTTTAGTAAAAAGTTTCTGTTAGATTGTTTGTTTTTGTAGAAACATTTGTATGCTTGTTTAGGTTATAAAAATTATTCCAAAATGATTTTGGGGTTGAAATCTTTGCAAATTAGTTTGTTGTGAACCTACTGACCCTAGGAACCAACTATTGGATTTAAAGATGAATTTTGAGAAGATTAGGGTTGATTAATTGAATTAACCTATTTCTAGTCAAATAGAAATATTGATTTTGTTATGGAAATGGTTTTTGAACAAAAACCTTTGGAAAATGATTTGATTCAAAGATACTGACCCTAAACACCAAGTTTTGTGAATTAACAACTTATTTGGTGAGCAATATAAAATGGTTGCTTCACTAAAAGTATTTTTCACCATATAAAATAATGAATGGGTTGAAAAATGGTTTTTAGATAAAACCCTTTTGCAAATGACTTTACCACTTTGGAAAATGACCACTTGGAACCTTACAAAGTCTAGAGCCTAGTAGAAACCATCTTTGCAAATAAAACCATCTTTTGCATGCTTACATGTATGACTTGGTTTCTATTATTTTATGTGTGTTTTGATTGTTTGAATATTGGTTGGAATGCTAGTTGATTTTGTGTTTGCTTGATTGATTGTAGTGAAATTAGAAAAGTGTGAAACTAGCAAGATCAAGAAGTGAACCAACATTCCCTACCAAAAAGGCAAGTGACACTATCATCCAAAGTCCTACTATTTTTATTATACTTAGTGGATTTTGAAACATGCATGAAAGGGATTTCTATACTTATGCTATGCTAAATCCTAATAGGATACCCTTACATATTCCTTAGTGAAAACAATGTAGTTGTAAAATGCTTAGCCATGCTAGATATTTTGAGAAGAGATACATGTTGAGATTTTATGAAGTTGAGAAAAGACTTATGTTTTATATAATAAAACAAGTACTCAATGAACCACCTGGGTGGACAAGGATACTTTGAGTTTTGGACAAGGTGGCAACAAAAGGAACCATGTCTATGGCAATCTCTTTGTGTTGTGCACCAAAAGAAAACCACCCAGGAACTTAGAGATTGAACATGTTTCTCCAACTGTGGCTTTCGTGTATAGCCACATGCTATTATGGCTCTGGCTTAGTCAACTACATTGGGAAGACCCATGCATTGTCTTCAGGTTACTGAAAATGAGGGAACTCGAAACCCTACATGGGTGCCTGAAGACAAGCTAGCAATGGTGTATGGGAGGACCCTCTGGAAAGACTTCGTCACATTCTCAATCTGCCAGTACTCTATCTTGGTGAGTACCTATCCAGTGACCTTGGTGGAAACAAGATGAGAGTGTGTCATGTGGGTAAAGTGTACAACTTCTGCAGAAGATAAAAATTCTAAGTACTTAGCCGTGTCCCCGGTTATGGACAATACTGAGCAACTAAAGCTTGAAGCTATGGGAAATCTCGACATTCCAATTTCTAAAAGAAAAACTTTAAAGTGATAACAAGCTTGAAGAACTTGGGGATTTACCAAGGAGCTCAAGAGATTTTGATAAAAACTTGAAGTACTTGGGGTGTACCAAGGAACTCAAGAAGTTTTTGATAAAGACATGAAACACTTGGGGATTTACCAAGGAGTTCAGAAAGATTTGACAAAAGATCAAAACCATTTTGAAAAGATAGGATAAATTATTGCATTCTGCAAATGAGCCTAAAACCCTACCTAGCCAAATATGCATGTAATAATAGGATCCACTTATATTCAACATAGTAGTGAAACTTGCCAATACAATTCAAAAGTATTGACCCTTGTGGCTGTAACTTGTTATGTTGCAGGTTTTGATTGATATTAGTGAAGTTGATTGATTAGGATTACAAGTCTACAACCAGCAAGTTTGCCTGTGGCACTTTGAAGATGAAGGACCCCATGCTTATAGAATTCTGCTGCAATGTAATGTAATAGCCAAATGAGCTATGTAAGATGTAATAAAATTATGTTATTCCTGGTTATAAAGTTGTATTATGACCTTTGTTTCTTGAGATTACATCTTAACTGTGGATGCTAGCTATTGATCCAGGGACTAGCATTGTAAACACAGGGATCTCTACCTTATTAGAAGGTTGGGGACCCTTTACACCATCGTAGGAAAATTTTTGTTTTCTATGCTGCGAACCCTTCAGTGGTATCAGAGCCAGGTTTATGTGTAGATACTTTACACGGGTAGTACACATATGAGTATGTGGGCGATGATGATCATGTTGTTGCTCCTTTGTTGTAATTTTGGATATTGGTGGCATAGTGGGATGAAGCGGCCTGGACAAACTTTACATGTCCTCGCACATGAGACCTGTTCCACGCTTGACATGCAACTAGTTTGCATAAGTGGCTAGCGGGTGTCTGTCTCTCCTACTATAGTCAATATCTATTTTGCAAACGAGTTGTCAACAATTTGGTTATCCTCGTTGTGGTTCATGTTCGTAGGTAAGAACGGTTCTATCTTGAAAGCCCTAAGCCACGTAAAACTTGCAATGGATAAATTAGAGGCGTCTAGTTTAGATTGTTGCTGGGCTAGTGTTATGATATGGTAGTGTTGTAAGTAGAAGTATGAGATGATACTCTTACAACACACATAGCGTGTAAACTCCATAGACCTTGGATTTACACATATAGGTATGATAGTGATCATACCACGATGCACATGATAGAGATCATCTGCGGGAACCATATCATTTCACTAATAAACATGTGATGTTTGATAGCATCTTATATTGCTTGTTTAGCGCTTTGTTAGCATAATAAGATGATCCCTCATTTAAATATCAAGATAATAATGTCTTCTTCCTTTAGTATGCACCGATTATGTTTCGTCGCTCCAAGACATCACGTGATGATCGGGTGTTCTTGGATCCACAACCATATTTCGGGTGTAAAACAGTTACACACGCGAATACTAAGGTTCTAACTTGGTGAGCCTAGCATGTATAGACATGGCCTCGGAACACGGACCGAAAGGTTAAGCATGAGTCATATAGTTGATATGATGCCCATTTGATGCTCGCCTTTGAAGCTATACCGACTCACGTGATGATCGGACTTGGTATAGTGGATTTGGTTCATGTAATCACCAAAAAGGCACGAGGGATGTCGTTTTTGAGTGGGAGTTCATTCGTAATATGGATTAGTTGAACTCAATCTATCATACACTTAGTCTAAACTTTACAAATTCTGTTGTAGATGGCACCACCTTTTAATTTCAATGTGTTCATGGAGAAGAGAAACTTTGTGCAGCGGTAGCAACTTTATCGAATGGGCCATGAATTTGAGGATTCTCCTCTCTGCTGCACAAAAGCAATACGTGCTAGAAGCGCCACTAGGCCCCCACCTCTTGATGATGCCCCTGACGAGGAAAAGAATGTCTATCAGACTCGTCAAGAGAACCACAACTTAGTTCATTGCGGCATATTGTATGGGCTAGAGCCGGAACTTCGAAAGCGTTTCGAAAACGGCAATGCATTTGATACAATGGGTGAGTTGAAAATGATTTTCGACACACATCTTGAGAGCTACAACGCTTCAGAAAAGTTCTTTAGTTGCATGATGGAAGAGCACAGCTCCGTTGGTGAGCATGTACTCAAGATGTCGGGTTACGCCGATAAGCTTGTGTCCTTGGGAATAACGATTCCCATTGACTTAGGCATCCATCGTGTTCTGCAGTCTCTGCCACCTAGCTATAACAGCCTTGTGATGAACTATAATATGCAAGGCATGAAGAAGTCTCTCCCCGATCTTCTGTCAATGCTTAAAACTGCAGAAGTGGAGATCAAAAAGGAACATCAAGTGTTGATGATCAATAGGAACACTGGTTTCAAGAAAGACAAGAAGGGAAAACGTAAGGGTAGTAAGGGCGGCAAGCCTGTTGCCGTGCCTGAAAAGAAACCCTGAGTTGGACCTAAGTCTGATACCGAGTGCTACTATTGTAAGGGGTAGCCATCGGAAGCGAATCGCCCCAAGTATCTGGCAGACAAGAAGGCCGGCAAGGCAAACAAAGGTATATATGATATACATGTTATTGATGTGTACTTGACTAGTGCTCGCAGTAGCACCTGGGTATTTGATACCGGTTCAGTTGTTAATTTTTGTAACTCGAATCAGGTGCTGCGGAACAAGCGACCGCTAGCAAGGGGTGAGGTCAAGATGCGTGTCGGCAATGGATCAAGCGTTGATGTGATCGCCGTCCGAACGCTGCCTCTCCACTTGCTGTCGGGATTAGTTATAAACTTAAATAATTGTTATCTGGTGCCTGCACTGAGCATGAACATTGTATCTGGATCGTGTTTGATGCGAAGTGGTTATTCATTTAAATCCGAGAACAATGGTTGTTCCATTTATATGAATGAAATCTTTTATGGTCATGCACCGATGATGAATGGTTTATTTCTATTAGATCTCGATGATAATGTTACACATATTCATAATGTTGATGCTAAAAGGATTAAACTTAATGATGATATATCCACATATATGTGGCACAGCCGTCTAGGTCATATTGGCGTTAAACGCATGAAGAAGCTCCATTCGGATGGACTTTTGGAATCACTTGATTTTGAATCATTTGATACATGTGAGCCATGCCTTATGGGCAAGATGACTAGAATGCCGTTTTCCGGTTCAATGGAACGGGCGACAGATTTATTGGAAATCATACATTCTGATGTATGTGGTCCAATGAATGTGTCGGCGCGAGGTGGATATCGTTATTTTGTTACTTTCACGGATGATTTGAGTAGATACGGTTATATCTACTTGATCAAACACAAGTCTGAAACCTTTGAAAAGTTCAAGGAATTTCAGAATGAAGTGGAAAATCATCATAATAGAAAGATCAAATTTCTACGGTCCGATCGTGGAGGTGAGTATCTAAGTTACGAGTTTAGCACTCGCATGAAAGAGTGTGGAATTGTTTCACAACTCATGCCTGCCGGAACACCACAGCGAAATGGTGTGTCGGAACGTCGTAATCGTACTTTATTAGATATGGTTCGATCTATGATGTCTCTGACGGACTTGCCATTGTCATTTTGGGGCTATGCACTAGAAACTGCTGCATTCACTTTAAATCGGGCACCATCTAAATCCGTTGAAAAGACGATGTACGAATTGTGGTTTGGAAACAAACCTAAGTTGTCTTTTCTTAAAGTTTGGGGATGCGATGTTTATGTGAAGAAACTTCAACCGGATAAACTCGAACCCAAAGCGGAAAAATGCGTCTTCATAGGATACCCTAAGGAAACTATTGGGTATTCCTTCTATCACAGATCCGAGGGCAAGGTTTTTGTTGCCAAGAATGGATCCTTTCTAGAGAAAGAGTTTCTCACGAAAGGTGTGAGTAGTCGGAAGGTAGAACTCGAAGAGGTTATTGAACCTTCTCTTCAAAGTATGGCGAGTAGCACAGCGCCGGAAGTTGTTCCGGAGTTGTCTCCACCTGTTGAAGAGGGAACTAATGATAATGATCATGAAACTCCGAAAGAGAGTACTACCGAACCTCGCAGGTCAAGCGGGACGCGTGCAGCTCCCGAGCTGTACAGAAATCCTGTCATGAATTTCATGGTTGATGAAAATGATGACCCTGCGACGTATGAAGAAGCGATGATGAGCCCGGATTCCAACAAATGGTTAGAAGCCATGAAATCCGAGATGGAATCCATGTATGAAAATCAAGTTTGGAACTTGGTGGAATTACCTCACGACCAAAAGGCCGTGGAGAACAAATGGATTTTCAAAAGGAAAACTGATGCTGATGGTAATGTGACCGTCTATAAAGCTCGACTTGTCGCAAAGGGGTTTCGACAAATTCAAGGAGTTGACTACGATGAGACATTCTCTCTCGTAGCGATGCTAAAGTCAGTTAGGATTATGTTAGCAATTACTGCATATTTCGATTATGATATATGGCAGATGGATGTCAAAACCGCGTTTCTCAATGGTAATATTGAAGAAGAGTTGTATATGATAAAACCAAAGGGTTTTGTCGATCCTAAGGATGCTAACAAGGTGTGCAAGCTTCAGCGATCCATCTATGGATTGAAGCAAGCATCACGAAGTTGGAATCTCCGCTTTGATGAGGTGATCAAAGAGTTTGGATTTTTCCAAACTTATGGAGAAGCTTGTATTTACAAGAAAGTGAGTGGGAGCAATGTGGCATTTCTGATATTATATGTGGATGACATATTATTGATCGGAAATGATATAGATCTTTTAAACAGTGTTAAAAGTTATCTAAACAGCAATTTTTCAATGAAGGACCTAGGTGAAGCGTCATACATATTAGGCATAAAGATCTATAGAGATAGATCTAGGCGCCTAATAGGGCTATCGCAAAGTACATACCTTGATAAGATTTTAAAGAAGTTTAAAATGGACGGAAGTAAGAAGGGGTTCTTACCTATGTTGCAAGGCAAGACATTGAGTAAGACTCAAAGTCCGACTTGGGAAGAAAGAGAGATAATGGACAAAGTCCCTAGGCTTCAGCCATAGGCTCTATAATGTAAGCCATGCTATGTACAAGACAGGATGTGGCACATGCTATTAGTTTGACTAGTAGGTACCAATCGGATCCGTTGGAACCTCGGATAGCGGTCAAGAATATCCTTAAGTACTTACGAAGAACTAAGGATATGTTTCTTGTATCTGGAGGTGAAGAAGAGCTCGTCGCTAAGTGTTATGTTGACGCTTAGCTTTGACACGATCCGATGACTCTAAGTCTCAATCCGGATCGTATTTCTCATGAATGGCGGAGCGTTAGTTGGACGAGCTCCAAACAACCTTGTGGTAGCGGATCAACAACGGAGGCGAATATGTTGCTGCTTGAGCGGCTCAGAAGCGCTTTGGATGAAGGAGTTCATATCCGAACTAGGAGTGGTTGCAAACGCGTTGGACCCAATGGTGATCTATTGTGACAACAATGGTGCCATTGCCAATGCCAAAGAACCAAGGTCTCACAAGCATTCCAAGCATATTAAGCGCCCGTTTCACTCCATCCGCGAGCATGTCAAGGATGGAGATATAAAGATTTGTAAAGTATATACGGATCTCAATGTAGCAGATCCGTTTACTAAAACTCTCCCTACAGCAAAACATGATCAACACCAGAACTCAATGGGTGTTAGATTTATCACTATGTAACTAGATTATTGTCTCTAGTGCAAGTGGGAGACTGAAGGGAATATGCCCTGAGAGGCAATAATAAAGTGTTTATTATGTGTATTCCAAGTATATGATAGATGTTTATTTTGCATGCCATAATTGTATTAATACGGAAACATTAATACATGTGTGTTTAATAAACAAACAGAAATTTCCTAGTTATGCCTCTCTCATAAACTAGTTCATTGATTAACAAGATGATCACGGTTTCCTGATCATAGACATTGGATGTTATTAATAAAGAGATCACAACATTAGTGTAATGGTATGATGAACATTCATCCGAAGTATAGCATTACGATCAAAGCCATTGAGTTTATATTGCTATAACAACTTACGAAGTGATCCTAATCCTTAGACCATGAGATCATGTCAATCACTAACACCGGAAGAGTTTGTTGATAACATCAAACGTCACACCGTAACAGGGTGATTATAAAGATGGATTCAGAACTAATAAAGTGTTATGTTGAGGCTCATGGATCGAGAGTGGAATTTGTTCATCCCGATGACGGATAGATATACTCTGGGCCCTCTCGGTGATATCACATTGATTAGCTTGCAAGCAAGTGATTTGATCACTAGAATGTTATATCACGGGAACGAGAAAAGAGTGCATGTCGGTAACGAGATCAAACTAGGTATGGAGATACCGATGATCGAATCTCGGACATGTAATATATCGTGAAACAAAGGGATTAAGATACTAGCGTAAAAGGTTCTGATGATCACAAGAAAGTCATCGTTGAATGTGTGGGAGTCAGTATGGGTCTCCAGATCCCGCTTCTGATTATTGATCCGAGAGGGGTCTCGATCATGTCCACATTATTCACGAACCATAGGGTGACACACTTAAGAGACATCGACATCCAATTGGAGCAAAAGTTTCATGCCGAAAGAATGAACAAGCGCAGGAATTTATTTCACTAAATACCGAAATAGGTTTTCGGGTGAAATTGCATAAAGTGGTTATGCATGTGAAATGGAATTCAAGCAAGGGGTTATTTGTGAATGTTTGTCATTAAAGTAATTGACAAAATTTTGAATAAAATAAAAGAGTTTTATTTAATGAGAGTTTGCATTAAATTTGGTGGAAATTTGATGGGAATTTGGGTGGACTTTTGAGTGGAGGGAATTTAAAGGACTTTTATGAGTGGAGTGTCCACCCACATGAAGAGGGGATGGCAAGGGGGCAGCCCCATGCACCGGCCACCCCCTTGGGGTCCCCCCCCTCCTCCTATAAAAGGAGCCCCCCTCCTCACTTGTCTCTCACACCTCCTCGTGAAGGATCTCTCTCCCCCTCTAGAATTTATCCCCCATGGTCTCGGACTAGCGAGATACATGTTCCCGGTGGCTATTTGGCAAGAAAGAGTTTTGCTTTCGCTGCATCGCTGGAGCGAGGAGGCGGAGGTTGCTCGGTGCCTCGAACGTGTGTGCGAGCATGGATGCGCTGCTGATTTGCGGCGCTAGGACTTCCTCTCGATCTTGAGATCGGCAAGAGATCGTCTACATCAACCACGAGTTGAACTCGTTAAGCTTTGTCGGTCTTCAAGGGTATGTTCTCTACGGATATACATCCGCCCGTTGTTTGTATCTAGTAGATAGATCTTGGTACATAGTTCCCATCGTAGGAAAATTTTTGTTTTCTATGCTGCGAACCCTTCAAAGGCCTGCTGGACTACTACAACCGTTGAAAATTCCTGAGTGGAAATGGGATGAAATTGGTATGGATTTTATCACTGGACTCCCCAGAACACAAGCAGGAAATGATGCCATATGGGTAATAGTTGATCGGTTATCTAAAGTCACTCATTTCCTTCCAGTTCGTGAAACTATCCATGCTAGTCAATTGGCTGACCTATACATCTCTCGGATCGTTGTTCTTCATGGTGTTCCCAAGAAGATCATCTCTGATCGTGGAAGTTTGTTTACTTCCAAATTCTGGAAAAGTTTGCAAGAAGCAATGGGAACTCATGTCTCCTTCAGCACAGCTTATCATCCTAAAACTGGTGGTCAAACTAAAAGAGCGAATCAAATTCTTGAAGACATGCTCAGAGCGTGTGTCATATCCTTTGGAAAGAACTGGGAGAAATTTCTTCCTTTCGCTGAGTTCTCCTATAACAACAGCTTTCAATCCAGTTTGGGCATGGCACCTTTCCAATTCCTGTATGGGAGAACATGTGGAACACCGCTAAACTGGACAGAAACTGGCGAAAGACAATTCTTTGGTCCGGACATGATCCAAGAAGTAGAAGATCAAGTTCGCATAATTCGAGAGCGTCTGAAGGCCGCTTAATCCCGTCAGAAGACCAACTACGATCGTCATCATCTTGATGTTCATTATGAAGTTGGTGATCAAGTCTATCTACGGGTCACTCCTTTGAAGGGTGTCCATCGATTCGGTATCAAAGGCAAATTGGCTCCTCGCTACGTTGGTCTCTTTCGCATTGTCTCCAAGAGGGGTGAGCTTGCCTACAAATTGGATCTACCTTCATCTTTTCCAGAGGTTCATGATGTTTTTCATGTGTCTCAACTCAAGCGTTGCTTCAAGGATCCCATTCGTGGTGTGGACCATGAAACTTTGGATCTCCAAGATGATCTAACCTACCGAGAATACCCTGTTCGTATTCTTGATGAAACCGAGCGCAAGACTCGTTGCCAAACCATCAAGTTCCTAAAAGTTTAATGGTCTCATCACTCTGAGTCAGAAGCAACCTGGGAACCAGAAGATCGTCTTCGATCTGAGTACCCTGCCTTCTTTTCTAAAACCTAGGAATCTCGGGTCGAGATTCTTGTAAGTGGGGTAGAGCTGTAACATACCATCCTTTTGTGTAATATAAATAAGATATGTTTGAGTATTGCATGCATGCATAACATTTGCACTTTGATTCAACCAAAGAAGAACAAGCAAGACCCTAAACCCTAATAACTTTCCCTCTCTCTTTGAATCAATTCAAATGATTCTTATATTTTGAAAATTCTCAAAACAAATGGAGCCCAAATTGTGTTGAGGGCCCCTAGTGTTTTCAAATATTATACAAACTTTCTGTAATTGGAAATCATTCAAAACAGGTTTGAAATTCAAAATATAAAAAGAAATCAGGAAATAGAAATAGAAAAGGTTTCCTGGAAAAAAATCTAATCCTAACCCTCTCTGGGCCGAGCCCATTTCCTCTCCTCTCTCTCTCTCTCGCCAGACAAGGGCAACCACCGGGGCCCAATCCAGACCCGTGCGCCTCACTGGTCGATCTTTCGATCTTCGTGTTGTCTTCGTCCCCGACGAGGAACCAGCTCGCTGTCGCACCGCCCGCCGTCGGTCGCCGGAGATGCGCAAAGATACGCGCCGCCGCCCGCCAGCGCCTATAAATATCTCACCGTCACCGCCGACGAACCCTAACCCGCCATTTCCCCCCTCTCCCTAGCTCTCCAGCACCATGGCCGAACCCTAGCTCGCCAGGTCCTCCTCGTCCCCGTCGTCTCCGGCCACCCCGTGCCACGCTGAGACCACCGCTAGATGCGCCTCGCCGCACTCGTCCTCCTACTCGAAGCACGTGAGCCGGGACGACCTCCTCTGGCCAGAATTGAGCAAGAAGCACCGTCGGTCGCCGTCGTCGTCATCGTCGATTACTCCTTCGTCTGTTCTCGCGTTGCCTCACCACCACCACCATCGTGCTCCTGGTGAGCTTATGGTGCTCAAGCACCCCTCCGTTCTCTCCTTCTCCCTCTGTACTGTCACCCAGTGAGAGCCTTGGGCCGCCGGCTGCCGTTGTCGCGCCGCCATCTCCGTGACCCTCGCACACTGCCGGTTCGCTCCCATGACGCCTCTCTCTAACGCGCCCATCCGCGTGTCCAGGCACGCTCAGGATCGATGGATCCCTGTTCGGTCTGAGGATGGGCTCCATTGCTGATGTCATGCTGACATCAGAATGAGGCAATAATCCATTTCTTTTATTTTAATTGTTTTGTAATTATTTCTGTAAATAAAAATCCCTGATAGGTGGGCCATACCTGTAAGAGTTTTATTATTTTCTGTAAATATTTTCTAAAATGATTAAAAGTCTGACATGTGGGCCCAAGTTTGGAAATTATTTCAAATATTCCAAAAATTATTTAAAATGAATTAAAATTTGGGAAATTCATAACTAATTCATTTTAAATCAGAAAAATACAAATAATATACCAAAATGTGTAGAAAAATGAAACCTATCTAACTAAGCTATAATAATACAGTGTTAATCAACTTTGATAGCAAGTTTAATTATAAGAACTAATTGAACCCCACAAGTGATTCCGATGATCCCCATGTTCTAGGGTTTGGACTTTCGGAACCCCCTTTAAAGTAACCAAGCATGCTTTAGGGTTCAATTCAACACTATTGAACTTGTCATATCATCCATATTGTATGAGAATTGCACATGCCATGTGTTGAGTGTTGCTTTCTCTTTTCCGGTGAATGGTTCTCGTGAATAGGAACCGAATCCGAAGCTGAAGTCAACGCCGCCGAAGAGCAGTATCCGTCCAACAACGGACACGTCAAACGAAGCCCCACTCATACATATGAATCTTATGATTAGAAAGTATTTCATTCTCTTCATATGCATTCGGTTCAAACAGTCTTTTATCAGTAGACAGAGTAATCCTATCTGATGCATGTTGTCCTTTGTGAACTATATTACCTGATCGACCGCTCCTAGCATAACTAGGGTTTGGTTTATGAGCGTCGCTAGTGCCACAGTTCAGTCAAGCTTAGCCATCCTTAGTGGATTGATGCTGATCACTCATGTGATGCACCGGAGTTGTGAATGAATCTAGTATGGTAGGATGTGGTGATGTTATCAACAGTGGATGATAAACATGCTAAGGTTTGTATGGGAGGCCACGTGGGTTGTGGTTTTTGTAGTCCCATACTTTCCACCCCTAGGACCCGATGTTCTTGCCTCTTGAACCAAGACGAGCGTACAACCACACGGGGACCTGGAAACCCCCTCGACCAACTAACTTGCCTAGTAGATTCCATGAGTCACATAGTTCGGGATTTCCATTCGACATACGCATATTGGTTGTATTTGAATGGAGGTGAAGGAGGTGCATTCATAACAGGTAGGTAAGCGTGGCCGGGAACAAGAGATGCCCGGCATCCATAATCTTGAACCCTGCGCACATCATTAGGGACCGGCTTCGGGACTTGACCCGTTATGGCGGCATCTCCCTAGTGCGTGACTCATGGCCTCGGCGAAAGCAAGGTAAAGGCCGTGGTCAACCACTCTCTGTTGGCCCTTCAAGGAAGAAGGCTAATTTATTGGCATTAAGAATCAGTTGGTACGTGTGGGTAAAGTTGTGCACCCCTGCAGGGTTATTAATCTTTTCGAAAAGCCGTGTCCACGGTTATGGACGACTTGGGAACGGACGTGAAGATCATAGAGAACTATAACCGAATGATAAAACTTGCCAACTAAAGTGAGATCCGGAATACTTCCTCGGGGTTGTTGAGGGGGTAGTCCGGGAAGAGTGGTCCAGTTGATGATACTTGGTGGATACCAAAGATGAATTTAAGAGCTAAAGTTGTAGTCTTCGTATCCCCTTTTGAAAATGATCTGACTAGACGAGTATCTTCTCCCTCTTGTTTTGAAAACAAAAGATGGCTTTATGCAAAATAACTCCACTAGCCATAAGTCTTGTGGAGTACACCCCATACTCAGCCTTGCTTCGTTGATGTTTTTCTACAGATGATGCTATCCCAACTAAAGGTGGTTTCTACGTCGAGGTCGACGAGTAGTCGGGGTTCCCGGGCAGCAGCCTAGGATCTATGGAAGGGTCACTACTTCTGTTTAAGGCCTCTTAGGCCCTTTGCCAAGTTTGTTGTTTAGAACAACTTGTTTGCTTCCGTTGTTTGATGTAATGCTAGGTTTGTGGCCCTTGGCTTGTATGACTGGTTTATAACTCTCTTAAGAGATTACCTTATTAATGTATGGTTTGTATGTTCTGTAATGTTACCGATCTTCCCTGCGCGTTTCGGAATTTAGGTTAGGCTTGTATCAGATGAGGATCTGGTATTTTGTCTAGCCCTGATCCCGGGTCATGACAGTGATCCGGCAATTCATACCCGTCGTTCACCATCGCCGAGTAACCATCATTGTATCTGTTTGCGTTGAATTGTCATGCATCTTTGCTTTTCCCGCGCTTTGCTATCTTCTTTTGGGTTGGGCTGGAGCATTATTCGGTGCTGGATTACCTCCTTCTGCCGAGTGAGCTCCACACCTAGGTTGAGGCGCAAATTTTGACCTCCATTGTTATTCCTTTGTCCTGCTTGCCTCTCGGCCTGCATTTTCTTGGTTCTCATTTCCCTGGGCATTATTCCTTCTCGTTCCCTTTGCATGCGCTAGGTTTCCCTGAGCCATTGCCGGGTCATAGGTGATCATTTGCTTGTTCCTCCCTGAATCCACACTCTTTTCTTTTCTCTGTCTTGGCGCCGCTCCGGGTGAGGATACCGTATGACCTGCTGATCATGCTGGGATAGGAGTTGCCGAATGAACCAGCTGTGACCTCCCTGCTATACCCGGATTGGCCCTGTAGTATGCTTCGTTTAGCATGCTAGCTGCTCTTACCAGTTCATTGACTCTCTCTTGTTGTCTTTTCTTCGATTCACCCGTCAAATGGGGTAGCTCTGCCATTGCTGCTTCTACGGCTCGTAGGTTGGCTGCTACTGTATTGTATGTCGGCTGCATGGTTGTTTCGTTGTTGTTTTCTGGTGTTATTTTTGATGTTGCATCTGCCAGCTCCTCATTGAGGTTTCTTCCTCTTAATCTTGTTGCATCAAGCCGGGTCTTTGCGCCCTTGACTCGATTTGCCGAGTTGAGCTCTCGGATTGTGATATCCACATCTTGCTGCAACTGTGCTAACTCCTTTGCTTTCTCCAGAACCTTTATCCTAGCTTCCTCTAACTCGGCTTGCACGCACACCGGGCCAGCTGCTTGCGCTACTGGTTGCGCTAACTTGTCTATTGCCTCCTGCAGCTCTTTAGCTCTCTTACTCTTGGCTATGTTTTCTGGCTTTTCTAGGGGTGCCTTTGCTGTTCTTGCAGCCCTTGGTGTTTCCTCGTGATTTCCTCCCCCGGGATCCTCATTCACCACTGGAACTACTGGGGGTGTTGTTGGGTTAGGAGTTGTCATCATTACCTCAATGGAGATGAGCTAGTGAAGTTTTCCCGCAGCAGGAACCACAGGTGGATCCGGTGCCAGGATGACGCGCTCCGGATACGCGCGCTCCACACGCACGGCGACGTAGACCTGGTGCTCGCTGAACTTGATGAAGCGACCGTCCCTAGGGAACGGCTTGGTCCCGAAGCATCCCGCGTTGTTGCTGACGAAGTTGAGCGCTCCAAACCTCTAGATGAGGCCAGAGTAGACGCGCTCGCCGGTCTTGGCGATGATGTTGCCCGTCCGGATGAGGAGTCTATCAAGCACCTTCTTCAGCCCCATGGTGGGCGCCAACTGTCGTGGTGGTGTCACGGCAGATGCCATGGGTAGGCTTAAGTTGGGGGCCGAATGTGTGCTTGTGGTCACCGGGGAGGGTGCGCATGGTCCTGCCATGCGCGAAGAACAAGAAGAACTCTCCACACTTATGAATTGTATTGATGCTCGTCGTTTACAGTGCTCCTTGAGCTGTATCAACTAGGGTCCAGTGCGCTAGTTTCCCTCTAGGTCCAACCTCCTTCTACTACAGCTATGCCCCTCCTTATATATGTGAGGCTAGCTAGGCTACATCCCTTTGGGTTCTAGGGTTACTGTTTGGATCTTGGTCCTTACTATGTGGGCCGGGTCATGGGCTTTCCCTAAGCCCAGTGACCCAGTCCATAAAGCTAGACAGCTAACGGTCTTCAGGTACGTCACCTCCTGTTCCTTTGGCATCACGCAATAACTTTGTACGTCAGCCCTCGCTTTGGGCATCACCCGACTCCTTTTGTGTCAACTGGTGTCGCCCTTCTCTTCTGACCACGCTTTACTATGGTCCCTACTGAACCTCACTCGAAAAGGTGCCACACGTCCTATCTGACTCGGCCCATCCTCGGGAGACTCGGCTCGTTGGTTCCCGCAAGGTTAACATCTTTGTCTTATACGGGACGACATAGTTTCTATGTCGGCCGCATATGATCCTCTTACCCGGCCGTACTTACTCGGCCTGGTTCTTTATTCACTCGGCGTAAGCCAAGCTGTGCTGTGTTTTACCCCTTGTGACCCTACCGGGGGTTATCCCCTGACAAGGGTGATTATAAAGATGGGTTCAGTGCTACGAAGGTGTTATGTTGAGGCTCATGGATCAAGAGTGGAATTTGTCCATCCATATGACGAATATATATACTCTGTGCCCTCTCGGTGATATCACATTAGTTAGCTTGCAAGCAAGTGATTTGATCACTAGAATGTTATATCACGGGAACGAGAAAAGAGTACATGTCGATAAGGAGATCAAACTAGGTATGGGGATACCGATGATCGAATCTTATACATGTAATATATTGCAAGACAAAGGGATTGAGTTACATGCGTATAAGGTTCACACGATCAAAGAAGTCATCGTTGAATGTGTGGGAGTCAGTACGGATCTCCAGGTCCTGCTGCTGATTATTTATCGGAGAGGGGTCTCGATCATTTCTACATTATTAGCGAACCGTAGGGTGACACACTTAAGGGATACCGACACCATTCGGAGCAAATGATATGCCAGAGAAATAAAAGGAAAGCGCAGGAATTTATTTCACTAGATACTGGAACTGTTTCGGTTGAAATTGCTGAAACTGGTTCTGCATGTGAAATTGAATACTAGCAAGGGGTTTTATGTGAATGCTTGTTAATTAAAGTAATTAACAAAATTCTGAATAAATAAATACAAGAGTTTTATTTAATGAGAGATTGCATTAAATTTGGTGGAAATTTAATGGGATTTGAGTGGGAATTTGAGTGGAGAAAATGGAGGGTCTTATTTATGTGAGTGGAGCTTCCACCACTTGAATGAGGGAGAGGTGGGGGCACCCTCTATGCCCGGCGGCCATGCCCCCTTGGGCTGCCCCCTCCCCTATATAAGGAGCCCCTACTCTCACTTGTCACTCACACCTCCTTGCGAAGGATCTCTCTCCCCCCTTTAGAATTCCCCCATGGTCTCGGATCAGCGAGATACATGTTCCCGGTGGCTTTTTCTGGAAGGATTTGTTGCTTCCGCTGCTTCGCTGGAGCGAGGGCACGGAGGTTGTCGGGGTACCCGGACGTGTGTGCGATCACGGATGCACCAGTGCTTTGCGGTGATGGACTTGATGGTGCTGGACCAGCTGGACCAGATGGACTTCATCACGATCTTGAGATCGGCAACCGTTCGACTACATCATCCACGAGTACAACCTCGTTAACACTATTCGGTCTTCGAGGGTATGTATTCTATGGATGTATATCCACCCGTTGCTTGTATCTAGTAGATAGATCTTCGTACTTAGTTCCCATCGTAGGAATTTTTTTGTTTCTATGATGCGAACCCTACAGTTGCGATGGCACATGGAAGAACGTAAGAAAGACGGGATGTTGAGGCACCCCGCTGATGGTCGGCAGTAGAGAAAAATCGAGAGAGACTTCCCGGACTTTGCTGGTGACGCATGGAACTTATGGTTTGGTCTAAGTACAGATGGCATGAATCCTTTTGGGTAGCAAAGCTGCAGTCACAGCACCTGGCCCATGAATCTATGTATCTACAACCTTCCTCCTTGGTTGTGCATGAAGCGGAAGTTCATTATGATGCCAGTGCTCATCCAAGGCCCGAAGCAACCCGGCAACGACATTGTTGTGTACCTAAGGCCATTAGTTGATAAACGTTTACAGTTGTGGGCCGAACCAGGTTTACGTGTGTGGGATGAGCACAAACAAGAGGACCTGGCCCAAATAACGAGTGTTGTTGTTCGTAACCATCAATGATTGGCCTGCTCTTAGTAACATCTCAGGACATACGAACAAGGGATATAATGCATGCATACACTGTTTAGATGAGACTGAAAATATATATCTGGATAAATCTAGGAAGAATGTGTACCCGTACAATCGTCATTTTCTTCTGCCCAGACATCCATTAAGGAAAAAGGCAAGCATTTCGATGGCAAGGCAGATCACCGGAAGAAGCCTGCCCCTCGTACTGGTGCTGATTATTTGGTATGGTCAAGGATTTAAATGTAATATTTGGAAAGGGTCCCGAAGGACAACCTGTTCCGAAATACGCCGACGGACGCGCACCCATGTGGAAGAAGAAATCTATATTTTGGGAGCTACCCTATTGGGAAGTCCATGAGGTCAGCTCTGCAATTGACGTGATGCACCTGACGAAGAATCTTGGCGTGAATATTCTAGGCTTCTTGGGCTTGTATGGGAAGTCAAAATATACACCGTAAGCACGGGAGGACCAGCAACGTCATAAAGGACGAGACGGCAAGCATCCAGGACAGTTTCAAGGGCCTGCCAGATACGCTCTTACGAAGGAAGAGAAGGAAATATTTTTTGAAGTCCTTTTCAGTATCAAGGTCCCGTCTGGCTTCTTGTCTAACATAAAGGGAATAGTAAATATAAAAGAGAAAAAATCCAAAACCTAAAGTCCCATGACTTCCATGTGCTTATGATGCAATTGCTTCTGGTTGCATTGAAGGGGATTCTACCGAAAAATGTTCGACTGGCCATTGTGAAGGTATGTGCATTCCTCAATGCAATTTCTCAGAAGGTAATCGATCCAGAAAGTCTATCAGGGTTACAGATTGATGTGGTCCAATGTCTGGTTAGCTTCGAGTTGTTGTACCCTCCATCTTTCTTCAATATTATGACGCACCTCCTAGTTCACCTAGTCAAAGAGATTAGAATTCTCGGTCCTGTGTTTCTACAAAATATGTTCCCCTTTGAAAGGTTCATGGGAGTCTTAAAGAAATATGTTCATAACTGTGCTAGGCCAGAAGGAAGCATCTACAAGGGCTATGGAACAGAGGAAGTCATTGAGTTTTGTGTTGACTTTCTTCCTGACCTTAAGCCGATTGGTGTTCCTGAATCTCGGTATGAGGGGATGCTGACTGGAAAAGGCACACTAGGAAGGAAAATAATGGTATGTATGGACAGGGATTCTTTCAGTAAAGCACACTACACAATTCCACCTTGGTGGCTCCGTATATCGAGAAACACAAGATTATTGTATGCTCAAAAAACTTGGGGAAGCCTGATTCCTGGATTAAAGTGGAACACGGGGACACTTTCGGCAGTTGGTTGCAGAAACATCTCATGAATAATTAACAACACTGTTGAAGATCATCTGTACTTGTTGGCACGGTTACCATCTTCGACTATATGTCCTTTCCAAGGGTATGAGATAAATGGTAATACATTTTACATGATCGCCCAAGATAAAAAGAGCACCAACCAAAATAGTGGTGTCCGCTTTGATGCAACAGATGACAATGGGCAGAAGGACACATATTATGGGTACATAGAGGAGATATGGGAACTTGAGTATGTACCTACTTTTAAGGTCCCTTTGTTTCGGTGCAAATGGGTCAAGATGACAGGAGGCGGAGTACATGTGGACGAAAAGTATGGCATGACAACAATGGATCTCAACAATCTTGCATACATGACGAACCATTCGTTCTAGCCAACGATGTGGCTCAGGTTTTCTATGTGAAGGACATGTCTACGAAACCGAGAAAAATAAATCAACAAAAGAATACATCGTCTGATAAGCCAAAGCGCCACATAGTTCTTTCAGGGAAAAGAAACATCGTGGGAGTGGATAACAAGACAGACATGTCAGAAGATTATAATAAGTTTCATGAAATCCCGCCCTTCAAAGTGAAAACTGACCCAAGCCTCCTTTTAAATGATGAAGATTCTCCATGGCTACGGCGCAGAATAAAACAACAACACTAGATAGGGATGTTGGTGATCTATGTAATATATTAAACCTTTTATGTAATCATATTGTGAATCATATTATGAGTCAAACATTTTACCCAGATACACATGCATGCAACATTGGTCATTTTAAAACTAATACATCTTGCTCAATCAAACTGGATGACGACTCCCAGGTCTATAAATAGACGGAAAGACCTATAAATAGAGGGAAAGACCTATAAATAGGAAAGGCCCATAAATAGAGGGTTCATCTTTAGTCCCGGTTGGAGAAACCAACCACGACTGAAGGGATTGTGGCAGGCTAGGCCAGGCAGGAATAATGATAGGGGTGAGTGTCGATATTATGTCATGCGGCTTATACCTTGTCCCGGATGGTGTCCCGGATGGAGTATATAACTCAGGACATTTATTAATATTAAAAACCGGGACAAACCGGGACTAGCTAACACTAATTACTAAATTATTCCCCTTTAGTCATAATCATGCCTAGTCCTATAGTACGCAGCTTCAGGGTCTTCTTCGTCATCGTCATCATCATTGTCATCGTCGTCGTGCCTAGGCGCATGTGGCTCGGTCCTTAGCCTAGCCATGCCATACACCGGGGGCACCTGCCAGCCCGGCCTCGGATTCACGGCGGGCGGGGAGGGGTCTCCTGGAAGATGATGCCACTACCGCTGGGCGGGGGAGGGGCCTTCTTGTTGCTCTATGGCGGGTGGACTTCTGGGCACCGCAGGAGAGGATGGTCTCCCCCGACGATGTAGCGCATCACGCCGATGATAGTACGGTTCGCCAACCACAGACAGCGTCTGGCTTCGTTGTGGTTCATCGGGGGCGATCCATCACCCTCGTACCTGGCGAGCTCCCTTTCCTGCCGGTTAGAGAAGAAGGCATTCCACGTGTCGTAGTTGTCGGGATCCCACTAGGGATCCATCCGCTACTCTGGTGTGAGCTCATGGTAGAAGTGATTCTTGATGGCCGCCTGTCGGGCGGAGCCTTGAGCACGGGAGGACAGAACCCTCGGCGCTTCGGCATCGGCCCGGATGGCGGTAACTGATGGCAAGGGTAGGTGGGCGCCTGGCGCCTCGGTCTCCTCGAGGGTCAGAATGGCCAAGTAGGCGCTGTCCATTTTTATGAGAGAGGAAGGTGTGGACGTGTGCATAACCATGGCGCCGTTGGCCTATATATAGATGGAAAGGGCGGAAAAACATGGCAGGAAGCGGTGGGAAATGGCGGGAAATATCTATAGTCCCGGTTAGTGGCTACAACCGGGACTAAAAGCTCGGTTCAGAGGAAAGGGCGGGAAAACTTGGCGGGAAGCGGTGGGAAATGGCGGAAAATATCTTTAGTCCCTGTTAGTAGATACACTTATTCAAATTTAAGCACTTCCATTTTCAAAGTTTAGTGAGATTTGAAAATATGCAAAAAATAATAGTTAATGCATTTTTAAATTGATAATGGCAAAATGGTTAATAATTTAACTATTTAAAATAATTATTTTATAAAATACAAAATGAATTTGGATTAATTATTCAAATTAAAGCACTTTCCATTTTGAAAGTTTAGTGAGATTCAAAAATATGCAAAAAATAATAGTTAATGCATTTTTAAACTGATAATGGCAAAATGGTTAAAAATTTGACTATTTAAAATAATTATTTTATAAAACAAAAAATGGATTTGGATTACTTAATCAAATTCAAACACTTTTCATGTTGAAAGTTTAGTGAGATTCAAAATTATGCACAAAATAATAGTTAATGCATTTTAAAATTGGTAATGGCAAAATGGTTAATAATTTGACTATTTAAATTAATTATTTTATAAAACATAAAATGGATTTGGATTAATTATTCAAATTCAAGCACTTTTCATGTTGAAGGTTTTCTCAAATTCATAAGTATACAAAAAAGTATAATTTAAATGTTTTAAATGATATATTAAAAAATTTGAAAAAAAGCAAAGCGCGCGCTGGTTTTGGCCCAACGAGCGCAAATTTGGGCCTTTAGTCCCGGGCCAGGTAACCAGCCGGGACTAAAGGGTCTGGCCCAACGTGCGAAAATGAAACACCCCCCCCCCCTCTAGTCCTGGTGCGTTCCACGCACCGGGAGAGGAGGCCAGACGAGGAAAACAGCGCCGCTAGGCTGCCCAATTTTCTCCGACGATGAGCAGCACGCCGTCGCGCCCACGCCTCCCTCCGCGCCGGCCTGCCGCCACCGCCGCTCCCACGCCTGTTCGCCGACCCATCGCCTCTGCCAACCGCACCTCATGGCTCTGATCTCCTCCACCTTGCCAAAGACCTCAGCACTGCTGCCAGCGCCGCCGCCAGGAAATATTAGGATTTGTTAGTGATTAGGATTTGTTAGTGTTTAGGATTATTGTAGGATTTTGTTAGTGTGTTTAGGATTTTTTAGTGTTTAGGATTTTGTTAGTGTTTAGGATTTGTTAGTGTGTTTATTTATTAGTGATTAGGATTTGTTAGTGTTTAGGATTATTGTAGGATTTTGTTAGTGTTTAGAATGATTTATTAGTGTAGGATATTGTTAGTGTTTAGGATTATTATTAGTGTAGGATGATTATGATATAGTATAGGATTTTTTTATATAGTGTAGGATTATTTTTTTATATAGTGTAGGATTATTATTAGTGTATTAATGTAGGATTTTTTTATATAGTGTAGGATTATTATTTTTAGTGTATGAGATATATTATAATATTGTAAGTTTTTTATTGTAATATAATAGTATAATATAGTATTTTTATTGTAAATATTGTAAGACCCTCTTTGTAACCGGAGTTAGGGTTAGGGTTAGGGTGTTGGTGCTTGGTAGTGACCTGAGTTAGGGTCAGGGTGGTGGTTTTCACGAAAAGCCGTAGTCGCTCGCCTCTCCCGCCGCCGCCATCACCGGCACCGGCCGCCGCCACCACACCTCCGGGTTTAGGGTTTATTTGTTATGTTCAAATAAATATTGTGTGCATTTTGCGGGAACTATGGATCCACCTAGTCCAATCCGTAGAGACCTAGATTCAGAACACTTTCTTGAGGATATGATTCACGATGCCGATGAGGGATATCCCTCGAGGTATCTGAACTCATCCGGTGAAGGAGAGGAGATTAACAAACAAGAGGTAGAAGCCCATGGACGCGTAACGCAGACCGATGAGGTATATATATATATATGATATCCGATGATCGTCACTAGATGTATCTAGTTGTATATATATTATGTTGACGAATGTTTCTTCTCTTAGGCCTCTACATCGAGCAAAAAAACCAAGAGCGGCCCAGCCAAAAAGTTGCCTCAGGGTACTATTTTTGAAATTACAGAGGTCTCAGGAGAGGCCAAACCATTGGAACTGAAAAAACAAAACAAGCATTTGTACAACAATGCGGAGTTGGCTAGAGATCGCACCCCGATCACTGTTCGAGAGTGGAATAAGCCCAAAGAGGCGGAATGGAGTGATGTGTATATCGATGATAGGTTCAAAGAGCAACTATTTACTGACCTCATGGCACATTTTAAGCTGCCAGAATGTGAGACTGATGACGAGACGGTTGAAATGAGAAAGAAAGTCAAGCAGTTTGCTCTTAAGAAGATGGCCGAACTATTCAAGAACTAGAAGAAATCATTATGGCTACAGTGTAAGAAGGACAAGAAAACTCTATTATTCGAAGGCTATCTAGCGAAGCAGCAGCCTTACTGGGATACATTTGTAAAGTATAGGAAGTCAGGAGTTGCAGAGGAAAAGTCTAAAAAAAAGATAAATGCTGCGAAGAAGAAATATCACCATAACATGGGGTTACGGGGCTACGCGACTGTTATGCCTAAGTGGGATGCAAAAGAGAAAGCACTTAATGATAAAGGGATCATTCTACAACCAATTCGCGAATATTGGGATTTGAGGGCAAGAAATTGGTTCCTTGGGCATGGGAGTACGTATGACGAACTTACAGGGGACCTTGTTTCCAGTGACGAGATAAAGGTACCTAGGAGTGCATGGCTAAAAGTGGTGCAAGAGATTAAAGATGGGATAAAAAAGTTTCAGCCAGATAGAGAGAAAGACTTGCTGACCTTGGTCCTCGGGAATCGCGAACACGGAGGACGAGTCCGAGGCCTTGACGGGAGTTTCACGTGGGAGAGTGGGTTTCCTAAGGACTAAGGTACTTATAGAAGCCGAGCAAGACCAAAGCAGCGACGGGAGGAGGAGGAGGGAGACAATTTCAACCAACTGCTATCAAGACTCGACAAGCAACAGCAGCAGATCAACGAACTTAGAGGAGTAGCGCGCTTGCAAGATCCTCCACTCGATATTACCGCCAACCCATCTCAGTGGAGAAGCAGCGTGGCTGAATTGGAGGTCCCCTCAGACGATGCACTCTATACAGATGGCGGTCCCGGCTACCCCGTGGATGGAATTAA
This sequence comes from Avena insularis, assembly GCA_023614405.1. Classification (NCBI taxonomy): domain Eukaryota; kingdom Viridiplantae; phylum Streptophyta; class Magnoliopsida; order Poales; family Poaceae; genus Avena; species Avena insularis. Next base: position 459,641,783 of record CM042685.1, on the reverse strand, counting down.
GGAGCATATATCTTGTGAGCTCCATCATAAATTGAAGAACGTATATGTGAAGGTGGCAGTCGGATCTGCTTTACCTTGCCCGCCTAACACACGTTGGCATGGCCGTAAGATTCCACCTGGCTATGCTAAATTCGGGGTGGATCAAATCGTAAAGGAGTGGGAGTCAAAGGAGCTTAACATCCCTGGACCTAAAGGTGAGATCACACTCTGAGAAGTACTTGGTCATATCATTCTATGGGATAAGAACAACATACGGTTTCCGGGCTCGGCCCCAAGGCCAACACTACCGTCTCCGAGTCGTTGCAGGTCTCCTTTACCTCCATCACCTCCAAGAATCTCACCCCATGATGACTATGACAACCACATCCCAAGTCCATCTCGATCTCCGCCGCAGGTTCAGCAGTCTTCGCCGCTCGCTAAGGACAATAAGCAGAAGCGTGCTCCGCTAGTGAGTACTAAAGACGCTGCAGCCCAAAACGGAAAATGTCGCCCCTCCCAACAGTGCCTCATAAGAATCTTCCCATCATACCTTACAATTGTACTGATGTGGAAACTGCAGCGGTAGCAAAGGCCGAAGTGGCGGCGCATTTTGAGAAGAAGAAACCCAAGCCTGCTCTGGCATACACCGAGAAGTAAAAGTCATATGCAATTTATTTTCTGAACACAATCCCAATATGAGTTGCACCATAAGCCAGATGACTATCTACGCACACTTCAGAAAGAAGTAGCGAAGAGCAAATCAAGTGCAAGCAGTAAAAAATCAGCAAGCACAGGTGCAAACGGGACCAAAACTGCAATCAGTAAAAAATTAGACGTTCCCCTTCTCGGATAACAGGCCAAACAAACGATCGCATCCCTCAAGGTGTTTTCAGAAAACGTTCCTCTTCTCGCACAATAGCCACTAGATATGTCAGTAGCTGCAGAGTTGGCGGCCAGCATGAAAATTAGTCTTGATGAACTGTTAGGCCCCCAACTCGACCTTCTACCCAAGGCTGGTGTAGCCCGTAGATATGTCGCAGGTGAGGATTTGGTCAGCAAAGAAAAGGTGAAAGAACTGTCAACACAACTGCGGAATCTCCATGAATGGTACTTGACAGCTGCAAAGCAAAGGGAGAATATTTATCACAGCGAAAGTCCCACGTGAGTACTACTTCAGAAAAGGCGACGAGGTCCATGTTGAGTGTCCAGAATTGTTCCAGTTATACAATCTCGACGCCCTCGACAAATCTATCCTCAGCTGCTATTGTCTGTAAGTTGTTGAATTCATTGTCTACATGTTCAGTTCATTGCATGTAATTATCCTCATTATATCCTTTCGTACTCTGTTATTATGCAGAATGAAGATCTAGGAATGTAAAATAAGAAAAATCTATAGTGTTGGGTTCATTGACCCATATAAAGTACATATAGAGACGCTAACAACAAACCCCGAGGAGACGGAGGAAAAACATTTTGAGGTTTTTAAAGGAGCAAAATTTCTGTGACAACATACTGTTTTCTTACAATTTCGAGTAAGCGTCTTACTCTGTTGTACACACATTCTCTTTTGATTACTCGACGCTAAGTGTAACTGATGAGTTACTGATGTATATATATAAACGTTTGCAACTTTCACTGGATTCTGCTAGACATTCAACTTGATAAGGGAAGAGTTGAAGTCATGGACCCATCAAAGAGAAACCTGGAAGCGTTCCACAGCATGCAGGACATGCTCTAGAAGTAATTTTCTCGCTATATCGGTCTCTTTCATTGATTTCCTGAGATATCAGGTAATGAATAACTCATTCATTCATTTTCTTCGTCGGGCAGGGTTTGGATCCGGTTCAAGCGCGAGGTTACGGATTCCTTTAGTCAGCAGCTGATGTTTAAGGCGGTCTCGGTAAGTAGCACGTGATATGTCCGCACATCTCTTTACTTCTAGTTTCAATACAATAATGATGCTAGATTATTATTTTGATTGAATTCTATTCTCGTAAAGTGCGCGAGACAGCCACAAGGTTTAAATTTATGTGGATTCTACGTTTGCGAGTTCATTCGCACGTTTACCACATAGAGTCGACGTAAGAAATACATTCACGTCATCATTTTATTACCGTCACTTTTTGTTATCATGATTGATATTCATATTGATCTCCTTTTCTTATATAGTTCGAGAGAATGCGGGATCAACTCCTACCACATCAACGCGTACTAGCAATTGCGGAGGAGCTGGCGGGTTTTATTTTCAAAGAGATGGTACACGATGGCGGATAATTTAGTGTGAATAGACGCTAATGATCTCCATGTAATTGAATAAACAGGCTCTAGTCCCGGTAATTATGATCTCCATGTAACTATGTAAATTGTATATATTTGTATGCTCGATATCGTAATACAAGTTATCTTATATATATGCACGAGCGTGTACGATATGTGGTGGCGTAAAAATATTCAAAAATTATTTTGAAATGAAAAATAAATAAATAAAACAATACAAAATGAATTCTCTGGCGCGGCAGAGAAAGGGCACAAAATGCTGTCGCGGCAGAGAAACACTAGTCCAAATTAATGCTCTATCGCGGCAGAGAAAAGACGCAAAATGCTGTCGCGGCAGAGACCCACTAGTCCCGGTCCTTAACACCAACCGAGACTAGTGGGGGTGTACCCCGAGCGCGCCATGTGGCCACCACTAGTTCCGGCCGCCCGGAACTAGTGGTGGCCCTCTAGTCCTGCTTGGTTAGTCCCGGTTCCAAAACCGGGACTAAAGCCCCTTACGGACCAGGACTAGAGACCCCGTTTTCACTAGTGCTTAAACACTTTGCCAAACAAGTAACTCCTCGCCCTTAAATTTTGTCTGTAGTTCACCGAATTCAACAAATCCCGACAAACCGACTTAGGTATGATGTATATATATAGTAAAAAGATACTTAGTTTTGTAGGCCCACAGAACGAAAGGTTCACTTCGATGCTAGCTCACTTTGATGTTTGCGTGAAAGGCTTAGAAAAGTTTATCCATGTTATCTCATTTAATATTTACTAACTGGAGCGTTAACCAATGAAAATAGTGGATGTTTCTCATCCAGAGGATTTGCACATTGTGTATTATTCCTTCATGCACGCTAAATCTCAGAGTTTCGTTATGGTAAATCTAAACGTCCTGCCTGTCAGCATTAAGTGAAGGCATGATTATTCCTAGCTAGGTTCTGGACAATTTATATGTTTTACGTTTAAAATAGACCATCTTCCTAGATCTTTTGAAATAATATCAGTTAAGTGTATAATTGTTTACCTATGAAACTGGTACAATGCGATAACTAAATCACATCAAAGGGAGTATGAGAATTTAGAGATGTTCCTATAAAAAATATTTAGGCTGGCTGAATGTTAGGATGCATAAAAGATGTAGTATGAAATTTCCTACAACTATGTAATTAATCTACACTTTCCAGCTCCCTTTCCCACACTATTTATGAACTTTTTCCTTTGTAGGTCTGGTATTTTGCGTTTAGAGCTGCCAAGCATCCCATGACACCAACTCGGTCTGCATACATGCAAATTTTGCGGAGTAGTAAGCTGCCGCATATTCACCTCGCTTTGAGCATGCACAATACTGAACGAAGCGAAACTATGCTCGCTAATCTCTTCTAAGATAGGACCGATCGAAGACCGATCATTGGTTCATTCCTGCCAATGTGTAACCAACACTATACATTCCACTTTGAAACCCCCCTCTTAATACTTATTGAAAGAATCTTTTTTTACATGTCTTTCATAAGATACAACAGTGAGTTGTCTAGAGTGTTAATGATCACATAATGTTAGCTAAATCCATTTTCAACAAATTAGTAAATTGATGCCTTTTATCATGCACAAATGATTGCAGTAACTCAACTACTTATTCCAAACGTATTCAGAATCTTCGCATTAGTGTTCATATGAGTTTAGCTACTGCCAACAGGCATAATAGCCTAATTACTTGTCACACTGAAACTGCTTTTGTTCTTGCAGGTACAACACAAGTCTCCTTGTCGATATACCCTTTTTGGCTACTTCATGTAGAAACCTGTTATGGAAAAGGACATGAAGAAATAATGTGTGGTTCTCGAAGAAGTATCGATAAGATTGAGGTGCTGCATTTGAAAATGCACAATCTCTAATCCATTGCATAGACTTATTCTTCAATTATTTGTTGAATTAGATAGCAAGAGCATTTTAGTTTGAAGCTAGCTTTGACATGATTTCTCCTGAATAGGAGGCATAAACCATCACTATATTTACCAAAAAGTGCACCACAAATATATTGTGAGTAATGGATGATAAGAAATAGTAGGGTGAACATAATTTTTAGCTTTGATGTTGCTCAACTAAATTGTTTCTAATTATATTAGGTGTGGTTATGGAAGGTTTCACCATCCCGAGCCCATGGCATCATAGTGACATTTGCATATCGCCAGGTCCTTTGGGACATGCTACTTAACCCGTAAATCTTTTTTTTCAAAATGGAGGCGATACACCTGGCCTCTGCATCAAAATGATGCTTAAAACGTAAATCTGCCCTCAAGTATCTTTTTTTATCTCAAGACATTGGACCTAAAAATCTGCATAATTCTGCACTCACATTTCTTTCATTTGTCTCAATCCGTTGGAGGGTCACATAATTCACCATTAATGATTTATTTGTCTAATACTGCAGGTAGAGTCAACAACAACAAAGCCTTTTTTTGCTGCAAAATACAGTGGGGAAGGCCCCCAATGCGTCATTTTTCATTTATAAATCAAGAGGTGGAGTTGGGTATGTTATATAAAAAACCAAACCGAAACATATAAAAATCAAAAGTGAAAGAGAGACGAATGAATCCTTGGACATTATAAGCCTTTTACTCATTTAATAGGTGCCTATTTGATGAGGGAAATAAGAAAATAAATAAATTACTTGCTTCTTCTGAACCTCCTTTACGATTAAGTGTAAACTGACATTTTTCTATAACGTGGAGAACATTTTCTTATATACACTTTCTCAAAATGAAATATGTTAACCCACACTATCAAAGAGGTCACCCAGAGGTCTTAGATATCAGCCTCTGCCAGAGCTTTGCCTCACACGAAGTGCATCTGGTGAACAATTACTTGGTACCGAAATTGGTGCTTCCATTTCAAAAACATCACATTTGTCCTATAGCTACTCAGCATTTTTTATTTTTGTAGCTCTATTTTCTCGAAAAGAAAGTAGAGGAAGGCATAACGATATCATTTTTGTGTTGTAACCGGGCTGTTGTCATGGATAAACAAATACAACTTTGCTTTTGTTTGTTTATTGCATGCCAAAATAGCAAAATGGATAATCATTTCGAAAATAGGCGAGGAGTTTAGGGGCGGAGCCAGCAGGGTGGAAGGGTTGGGCGGCCCCACCCTAAGAATTTGGGACCCACATCTATATTTATTTGAGAGAAAAGAAATAAAATCTGGGTCAACCCACGGGAGAAAATGTAGGGACTTACAATCGCCTAGACTGTGTGATTTCCTCCTGATGCAACTTCCCCTCCACCAGGCGCACGACTAAAATTTTTCCCGAGCAAGCCAGCATTCTATCTGCTTGTTCGTCTTGCCTTGCATTGGAGTGGCCGACTGGCGGCTGTCGAGGCACGCAGACAAGGACACACGGCCGAGTATAGCTACGCTATCAGGTCCCTTAGGGCAACCGTCCGTCAGCATAACAGCAACATCTTTGCATCCCCTTCCTTTTCTTTTCAGGTGGTAACTCTTCGTTTAATTCTCTCTTTATGTTTTTGATTTCTGAATACTTTTTTTGCAGTATAGAATTGTGGCATTGATTCATTAGTGATCAATAACTATAAAAGTTGATCAAGTATAATTAGATAAATGATGAACTGATCTGTATTTTTTCATCATAAATGTGTTGGAGCATAAAGATGCATTCTTTACAAGAAGAAGATGTAGTAGTATTGTTTCATTCTATAAAATACTGCGGGTATGTAATATTCTTATGTTCAAATTTCATACATAATAATCAAATTATGCTAGTTGTCAGGTCTTATGAATCTATTATGTGTACATTAACGTGTTATATTGTTAGCATGGGAGACAGTTATATTTAGTTGCCCCATCCTAATGTGAAATCCTAGATCCGCCACTGAGAAAATTGTACGCCTTGTGCCAATTCTCATTCTACTTAATTTCTTGCCCATGCCTTATTATTTGTGTTTTTGTCATGAATACTCTTGGGTTCCTATTATGCGAGAATAAAAGGGTTATACATGTATAAATCCCAAAGCAAAAGAAAAAACTAAGACAAAATCAAAACTTGCATTTAACTTAGTTGGAAGCTTCGGTGACTTAAAAGCGATATGAATGACAATTTAATATAGGGGAAAGATCCAACAGAGTAAGGTTGAACTGGGCGATGGAATCAATTCACTATGGTTCAGCCGTCAAAGCTGAGTTGACGGAGTGTGCTGCTAAACTTTACATAATTCGGAGTTCGGGACAAGGCACTTGTAGACATAACTATGTAGCCCCGTGTGATTCACGGGTTGATGACTAGTCGAAATAATTCCAATCAAATCTCGTGTAATCTAGAGATACCAAATGTATCTCTAACACTTTGTCGGCAATATAATTATACAAAATCTTCTCAATAGGGAGCATATGTGTCCAGAGTTTGTACCTGCTTCTTCGTTTATTGCCCATTGAGCATTTGGAGAATCTTATTCATGGAAGGTCTCTTGATCTGATCAATTTCCACACATTGTAGACCAATCTCTATGCAGGCTTCTACTTGATTTAACTCATTTTCTCCCAACTCGGGGTACATGGTCAATATTTGCTCTTCTGTGCAATTTTCTCGTACCTACATAAAAGGTTGGAATTACCCTCCTAAGTACAATTAACCATATCAGAATAATTTAACTTATTATTCAGATAAGGAAGTGATAAGTATTTTTACTCCGTCAATATATTTCCTTGCATGCTTCTGGCCATCATTGGAACTATTCTTCTCTCCTGTGGAGATCTCCAGTATGACTAGGCCTAAACTATATATGTCTGAACGGGCCGATATTTCACCATTATATAGGTACTCCGGGGCCATGTATCCACTAATGACATTTACATCAAAATGTGAACCAACATTATTGTATATGCTAAACATAAATTTACATAACAGTATATGAACAAGGTAGTTGACATATCATAATAATCGATGAGAAAAGTAGCTTACACTGATCCCACGGCACTCTTTGTCATCATTCGGGTTTGTTCTTGGCCAAACATTCTGGAGAATCCAAAATCGGAAATTTTCGGTGCCATGTTCTGATCCAATAATATATTTTGAGGCTTCAGATCCAAATGGACAATGGGAGACGGCAAGTTGTGTATAAAATGTATGCCTTTACAGATGCCCTTGATTATTTTGAACCGCATGTCCCAATTTAATATACTAGTATCACCTGAAGTAATATATCAGAGTCTATCACTTATCAATGGATACAAATCGTACTCCACCGATAGTAATGATAAATAGGATCTTGGCAAGTGAACAACCTGCACCGAAACAGCAACAAGTTCCTTCTATTGATAATCTATATGTGCTGTTTATTTTTCTTTGTCACTGCTATACTGGTGAAACTGGTGGAACTTATGCATGGCAAGCCACGTGAAAATACCAAACCATGTAAAAATGAAAAAACACAGAAAATAAATGCAGCATAGATCGGTTAGTGACTTATATGGCATACCAAAAAGTTGCTTGTCAAGGCTCCCCATAGGTAAGTATTCATAGCATAGTAAAGTTTCAGTAATCCCCACACTTGATCCATCCATCTGCACCAATCTGTTTTGTGCTTCCCGGCAGTATGCAACCATCTTCACAATATTTTCATGTTCAAGCACCATAATATTCTGAACCTCATTCGCAAATATTTGATCACGTGGCACTGGTGAATTTTCCGCGAGTTTCTTCACAGCAATGATTTCACCACTGTCCAGAGTCCCCTGTTTAACGTCACACATAAGTATGCTAGCATCTTCTTATCATCCATTGCATATACAGGAAGAAAATGCTGTAGCAAAAACCGTACCTTATAAACTGACCCAAATGTACCTGTGCCTATTAGTTGCTGTTGGGAGAAGTCATCAGTGATTTTCTTGATAAATTCTAACTTTAGTTCCCTCGATAGGTTTTTGCTGGTTGTTCCTCCGGTGGCCATGGCTAATGATGTAGGATACTGATTTGAGCAATTACGACTTCTAATTTACCAAATCACACGAGTTAAAGGATATCAGAGAAAGTATGCACAATCAAAATTTTGCAAAGGATCACTGAAAGGTTCCTTTACCAAAGAAAAAAAAGCATTCATGATATGCTATGAATATCTGAAAATAAGCATTTCGAGAAGTGCACTGATCTGACCTTGGAGAAGGAGGACACTAGATCTGGGATCCAAGCTGGGAAGAGAGAACGCCGAATATCTGACCTTGAAAAAGTATTCACAAGCATGCATGATATGCTATGAATATCTGAAAATAAGCAGTTTGAGAAGTGCACTGACCTTGGAGAAGACACTGGATCTGGGATCCAAGCTTGGAGAAGAGACCACTGAGAGGAAATGAACTTCAGATCTGAAATGGAGATGTACTTCAGATCTGAAATGGGTATGTATATATTAAGCAAACGAAGGACATGTTTATGACAAGTTGACTTGGCTGTATATACAGAGCCCAACACTACACTTCACCTCATTTGCCGACGCGGCTCGGTATCAATTTAATAATATTCCGATGATAGAGGTTAGGTGCAGCACGCCACTAGGCTTACAAGTTGTGTTACATGCAAAGTTTTAAATAGCCAGCTATAGCTGGCTACGGCTATGTCCTTTATAGGCTAAATAGAAAATAGCCGCTAATAGACAGCTATAGCCCGGTTTAGGTTTAAATTAGCCTCCAATTTAGCCGTTAAATTTATGCTCTCCAAAGTTTTCTTTTTTTTTCCTTTTTCTCAAACTTATGTTAAATATGATTCAATACAACTTGTGAGTTAATTGGTTAAATACTGAAATTCAAAGTTTTAAATAGCTGGCTATAGCTCGGTATAGCGGCTATAGCCTTTGGAGAAGTCTCCGGCTACGGCTATGCCATTCGTAGGCTAAATGGGAAATAGCCGCTAATAGGCCAGTTATAGCCCGGTTTAGCCTTAAATTAGTCTCCAATTTAGCCGTTAAACTTATGCTCTCTGAAGTTTTTTTTTTGAACTTATGTTAAATATGATTCAATACAACTTGTGAGTTAATTGGTTGAATACTTATTTGTGTTCAATAGTTGCATGACTTGTAGCTCGAATCTTGTTTGAGTCATAGTTTTCCCCATCTTTTGAAAAGATTAAACTGAAATTTGCTTAATTTTTTAAAATACTCTAAAAATGGAATAGCCCGCTATAGCTATAGCCTTTCATAGCCTCTGAAAAAGCCACGGCTAAATGGAATAGCCGGCTATTTTAAACTTTGGTTACATGCATGAACCTAGCACACAATATCTCTGCAGGTAAAAGTTAGACCCACAAATTGTTTAGTCCTTTTGTTTTACAGGGATACTAATTGACCGTAAGTTAGTTAGCACGCCCATAAGGTTAGGAAGATACTGTATTTTTTTGAATGGTCGTATGAGATGTAAAATCACACCAAGTACACTTCTACTATACGGGTTTTCGCAAGCTCCACTTGTATCCCTAGAACAAACAGTTAATTAAGTTTGCCAAATTATGTAGCTAGTCTCGAGCACACCAAAATAGTTTTGTACACCAATTTTTCTCATATAATTATATTGCCAGGCCAGCCCAAGTGGTTGTTGATCGCACCAACTGTGGTACTGAACCCTTCTTCCGCCCTGCTGGAGTTCTCAATAACACGTACTCGGTCTATGCTATAATGCCCTGTCTCTTTGCTTTACTCAAAGGAAAAGGGCAAACAAAGAGACGAAGAAGCAAATAATTAAGCAGAGCCATGACTAGCGACAGCTGGGGCCTGAGCATGCATCTGCCACCATACACGCATGGTAAATCACCCCAATACACACAGATGCAGAATTTAAACATGATCGAGTGTAAACTTTGAAGATGGAACCGATACACTCCTACCTATGTAAGTACCTTTGTTTTCGCGTGTCTCGAGAAGCACTTCATTAGGGGATCCTTGGTGGTTAAGGGGAGACCCTGTCGTGGTGCATGGGTGGCTCTTGTTTGATTAGCAGCACCGATTAATCAATCATGTGTGTGCTCCAAGCCTAGGAGAGCCCAATTAAGTTCTACAACTAGCATTTTTTCTTTTTTTTTGGACACGGAGATTATATTAACATTAGAAACAGAGTACCACGGTACAAAGCATCGGGGGTGGCCTGCAATGAACAAAACTGCCTACATGCACAAATACAGAACAGAGTGTCGATGAAACCGAAGATTCTCCACAACATTAATTAAGAAACAGTAAAACTAAGCAAGTTAGGAGCAACCACAGCGACTTGGGAATCTTAGCCATCCGATCTGGTCGATTGACGCTAAGTATTCGTTGGTCGTCCCACCAAGCGAGGCTTGGTCCTTTTCAACGAGCTCAGTAGTCTCACCGCTTGGACCAACGCTATTTCTGGGCCGCTACTCTGGATTCTGATTTGGACGCGCTCTCATTGATTAGGCTGAAAAATGTTAATTCGGCCTCCATTTTCGTCCAAATAGATTCCTGCTCTGCTAAGCCCGACAACCGGCGGTTCATTTCTCCCACCCATTACCAGCTAATGAGCTCTTATTGCCATGAGATTTAAAAAGCTTACAACAAAAGCAGTAAACTTTGTCAACATGTTTAGAGTAAACCACCCCTTTCTATCATGTACCTCTCCATTTCTCAACTTTCTAGAATAATAAGTTTGTGAAAAACATCTAGACTGATTATCTAATGGAAACATGACATTTTGTTCTCTTACAGAACCCTTCTCAACTAAAATATCCCTATCCTTATCGTCTAGATTGTCCCATTCTCGCGGATCAAAAATATTAACAAAGAAATGATGTTGTTCATGGACACTTGGATTTTCTAAATTTGGCGAATCGGCTGGGTTTTCATGCTCACTAGTATTATTATCACCCTCATTGATGTCGTCATCCACATCTACATTCTCAGTTTGGTTTTCTTCAACGGGCTAATTGCAGAGAGTCCGGGTTCCTTGAAGAACTACCATTTCTAAGAAACTTGTGAATGGACCCTTTTTGAAATTCTACCAACGCATCACCAATTTTTCTTTTCTTCCTTTTTTTCACTACCGGATAACTACTTTTTAGAAGAACAGTATAACTCAATTTATGTAAAACAAATCTTTGAATTATTAGGTTCGATCCCCCTTTCAATTTTCCCGCTCTCTAGCAGCCAATTTTTTTTATTTTTTTGCGTAGGTAGCCGGCCGGGCAGGCGGCCTCATGGGTTGGAGGGATCTGACAAATATGTAGGACTTGCCCTCTTTTTATAGTTTGATCCTGACACAAGTATTCCATTTTGTTACAAAAAAATGTGAATGATTTCTATGTAGTACTATTTTGCAGATATAAGAACCAAGCTAACAGAGGCAAAATTAGTGAAACGATATCAGCTCAAAGAGCACTATGTTTAGTATAATTTTAAGCAGATACTCATCACCCGCCAGAGTGACCTTGGCGTCCATAGAGAAGCTCGTTTGCTTTGTGGCCTCCTTTTCGACAGTGGGCATGCACAAAGAAGGATCATGAGGAAGCAGTCGCAACTGCAGCTTGCCAACACAAGAGAACACTGGGCTGCCTCGGTGGTCCTGCCCGCTCACCTTTTCATTATCTCTGTGCCCTCGTGCTAGCTCTTAGTAATTCTCCTCTCTTATGGTTACGCAATTTTCCTCATGCAAGGTCTGTTTCTGCAAGCAAATTATAAAATTTTGTTCTTTGGCAGGAGTACAACAGACCATCGAGTTGTCATGGAGCAGATTTGTTAATTTTGCCTTCTCACCTATCACAATGGTAACTGAAGAAAGTTCCAACTTCCAAGGACGACATGATACTGATTCTTATTCCTCTATGCAGATAAATTGTTGCTCTATTTATTGTTCGTTCCAAAAGTTTCTTCGACAATTATTTATCCTGATCGATCAATTAATGACTATCTTCAGTGAGAAACTGTACCAATGGAAAGACCGAAAGAGGCTTTAAAAATATTTTAGGAAAGCCCCAAGTACCCTCTCCAATGGATATTTTCTCAAGGCCATATGCGTTGCTATAACAGAATTCCTCTTTCATGCCCCCATTGTAAAAAAGTTGTCAACCAAGTTGCTGAAAAAATTATCTTCTTAAATCAATATGGATACAGCCTGTGTGATATGGTTATTTGTCCACTTGCATTTTTTGAATTGTTAGTGCATTGAATTCTTAGATAGAGGTGCTTTTTCTCATGCATGCGAGCTATTGACCTATGACTTCGGTTTATTAGATATTCGATGAACATTGGTCCAAGAATAGTTATTTCATGTTCGCAACAAAAGGCTCTTAATTTTCATTTGCTACTATTGTGTTTGATATGTCGGAAACATATCTATAATTTTTGATGTTTCATGCTTGTTTAGTATCTACTTTGTTTTGCTTTGTCCACACTTTGAGGTGTTTTTTATATCTTTTCTGGTACTAACCTATTAACAAGTTGCCACAGTGCCAGTTGCCTGTTTTCTGCTGTTTTTGGTTTCAGAAAAGCTAGTAAAGAAATATTCTCATAATTGGACGGGACAAAATACAAAGTTCATATTTTACCGGAAGCGATACGGAAAATCGAAGATGAGACGGAGGAGGAAACCAGGGTGGCCACACCCTAGGTGGGCGCGGCCCACCTTATGTCGCGCCCATAGGGGTGTGGGCCCCCTGGTTGCCTCCTCGCCGTGCCCCTTCGCCTATAAGAAGCCTCCGACCTAAAAACCCTAAATCCTAGAAACATCCACGAAAACCTCCGTAGCGCCGCCGCCATCGAAGGAGAGATTCGGGGGACAGAAAGTCTCTGTTCCGGCACCCAGCCGGGACGGGGAAGTGTCCCCAGAGCCATCTCCATCGATCTCCATCGCCATCTTCATCACCATTGCTGATTCACATGATAAGGAGGGAGTAGTTTTTCCTCAGGGCTAAGGGCTCTATCGGTAGCTATGTGTTCATCTCTCTCTCTCTCTCTATGCATGATCTTGTTGTGGTCATGAGCTTTGTAATCAAGTAGATCTACCTTACTACTCAAGTGCTTCATTAGATCTCTGTTTTTTTCCACGTGTGTGAAAGTGACAGCGTGCGTACCGTGTGTGGCACTTTGGCTAGATTGAATATTTGTTATGAGTTATATTTGGAGTTGGATGTCTCTATGAAATTGTGGTGTTTGTTGGAACCATCTAGTGCTCAAGATGACAGTGTGAGGTTATCTAGATTGGGGAAGGCGGACTTTGAGGAGTGTTGTTATAGCCCTACCAATGATTAGAGTGTTCAACCGGAAAGTGGTTAAGAGTAGTATCATGAAGAGAGGATATTTATATGAGAGAGTGTTCACCAGTGAAAGTATGATCCCTAGGCCTTGTTTCTAAGCATTGAAACACCGTTTGCTTCTAGATCTGTTGCATGTTTGCTTGCTTCCATCTTTATTCCGTTTGCCGGGGAGGTTACCTTTCCTCCACGACAAGATCTATTCTGGCACCATTACCCCACGTCAACAACAAGTTATAAGCTCTTTTCTGGCACCGTTACCTTTTGTATTTTACTATCTCTTTGCTGAACTAGTGCACCTATATACCTGGCAAGTGTATTGGGTGTGTTAGAGATACAAGAGACTTCTTGTATCTTGATTACAGGGTTGCTTGAGAGGGAATACCTTTGACCACTTCCTCCCTGAGTTCGACAAACCTTGGGTAATCCACTTAAGGGAAACTTGCTGTTGTTCTACAAACCTCTGCACTTGGAGGCCCAACAACTGTCTACAAGAATAGAAGTGCGTAGACAGCAAGCTCTTTTCTAGCGTCGTTACCGGGGATGAAAGGTAAAGGCACTCACATACCTTACCACACGGCAACAGCAATCCAGAAAGCTCTTTTCTGGCGTTGTTGCCGGGGAGGTAAGATAAAAGGTACTCACATCCTCTGGTGTGAGTGCTCGAAGTTATTTCCTTTAGATTCTGAAGTTTTGTCTTTTTGTTTCTTGTTTTCACTAGTTAAGCTTAATGGAAAACAACAACAAAATTAGAGAGCTTTATAGTGTTTATCTTGAGTTAGGACATGAAGTGTTTGAAGAAAAAATTAAAAAACCTATGGAGCTTTATTTGCATGCTAATAGCAATGTTATTAGTATGAGTTCTTTGGACACTATTATTGCTAATGCTATGGAAACGTCTAAGCTTGGGAAATCTAGTTTTTATGAAAATGATGTTTTTAGTTCCCCAGCTTTGGAAGATAGCTATTCTATTGCTTATGATGATACCAAACCTCCAATATTTGATGATTACAATGATGAATATGATATTTTTAGTCCACCTACTTTTGAGGAGGAAATTTACTGTGATTATAATAAGCCTCCTATATTTGATGATTATGGTGATGAGAATAATAATGATAGCTATTCTGTTGAATTTTCTCCCACTACGGTTAATAAGAATGACTATGCTTATGTGGAGAGTAATAATCATGTGGCTCATGATAAGAATGTTTTATGTGATAGTTATATTGTTAATTTTATTCATGATGCTACTGAAAGTTATTATGAGAGAGGGAAATATGGTCTTATGTATCTCAACAATATTAAGTTTCCCCTCTTTATGTATAAAATTTTGAAGTTGTACTTGTTTTACTTTCCTATGCTTGTTGTTTTGTGCTTTCATGACTTGTTTCTTTACAAGATTTCTATGCATAGGAAGTGGGTTAGAATTAAATGTGTTTTGAATCTGCTTCTTGATGCTCTTTTTTACTTCAATTCATATTTCTTATGTGAGCATCTTCTCAAACTATCAAGCCTAACTTGAAGGCGTTAAAGAAAAGTACTTGTTGGGAGATAACCCAAGAGTTTCCTTGAGTCTTGGAAGTTATTACTTCTGTAATGACCTCTCCTTATCCTTTTTGTTTGCTTTTTGTGCCAAGAATGACCTCTAATGAGAGGGAAGTATGATTTGGAGAGTTGCTGTCCCGAAACAGATTTCTGTCCTCCACCATAAACATTCGTGAGGAGTATCTGTAACTCATATTGAGATGATATTTTACGGGAAAATCCCCCAGTATTTTATCTAACTTTTGTTAGTTCAACACTTTTTTATTTGAGCAACAGAAGATTTTCGAAAAAATCGGTTTCTGCCTGCTGGTCTGTTTTGACAGATTTCTGTCATTATTTGCATTTGCTTCTTATTGATTCTTTTTTGAGTTCTCTTTTGGGGAATTGAGCTTTTTAAAGGAGTTACTACAGTAGCTTGTGTTTTTAGTGAAAAGCCTTGCTGTTTCAAAGCTTTGCCAGAGGTTTAATATCTTTTGAATAAACTAATGTTGCTAATGAAGATTGTGTGAAGTTTTGTATGAAGGAAAAAATCAGGTGTAGAGAAAGAATGATGCAATGAGATGAAGAATGGACAAAATCTCAAGCTTGGGGATGCTACCATGGTGTCACCCCAAGAAATATCCAAGAGGTACAAGCGTCAAAACTTGGGGATGCCCAAGGCATCCCCTTCATCAATAAAAAGCTCAGGTATGTCTAGACACTTCACTTTTATTGTTTCATACACAATTATGTTGTTCTTGGAGCGTCTTAGTTTTATTTTGCATAATTTGCTTGAGTAAGTTGGTTGATCCTAGCACACTTCTTGTGGAGAGATACACACTCTGTTTTCATTGCCTAGAACACTCCAGTTTTCATTCTTATTGTCTTGCGAGTGTTCTCTTTTGCTAGCACTACGTTCAGCCTTAGTTTTCTTGTACTTTTAGCTTAGAACTTTTTAGTTCTTATTTGTGGATTTGTGAGACAAGCTCACTGATCTTTATTGATTATTATCTTTGTGAGTTGTTTCAAATAAGTTGTTTGGTGTTGGAAAAGAGTAGGAAGCTTCATGCTTAAGTGGTACAAAAGGGAGCTTGTTTTGACTGTGGCTTAGACTTTACCATGTCATGCTAGGTGTTTTTTTGACCTTATTCTTAGTGATTATTGCTGTAGCATGACTTTATCCAAATAATTGGGATTGCTTAGTGTTCCTTGAAGAAATTATGTGTTGTTTTAGCATGCAAAAGCATAGTATTGTGGTATTCTCCTTTAATGCTTTATTTGGGTTGACTTGGCACATGATCACACCATGTTATGATTCTCACAAGTCACCATTAGCCTCTATGATCATTTAGTCCTTGACTTGTAGTACCACTCTATGCTTTTATTAGTAATGTTTTATTGCTCTGCATGATTATGGCTATTATTGCTCTCTTAGTTGGTTGCTCCAAGTCTTTTGCTAGCCTCCACTTGTATGAGTAAGCTCTACTCATGCATCCAACTCCTAAGAAACCAAGTTATTCCAAAGTGTCCACTATAAATTCCTATGCATGGTGTGTTACACCATTCCAAGTATATTCTTCTTTTTAGTTATCTTCCAATTAAAAACTATTGTGTTATGTGAAAACTTAGTGATTAAAGCTCTCACGAACTTGATGGCACACTTTATATTCTTTGCCCCTAATAAACCTGAACCATTGTGTCGTATATGTTGTATATGCTTGCACTTATACGTTGGAATTAGCAGAACCATGCTGTCATGGGGAACGTTTTCAACATTGCACTTGTACTCTGTACTCAGTTGATATCATGCTCTTTTGTCTGTGGATGTCATCGCTGTGAAATATAAAGGGAATTTGTAAGTCCATGGAGTTTGTATTCTGTGTTAGATAAACACCTGGGCCGCTAGCCTAAGCCATGCCTAATCATGCTAGAAACTTGCAGCATCAGCATAGTGAGCTATCTATGAAGCATCCTCAATAAAAACTATGCATATAGTAAATAAAAAGATTGTTGAGATGCTCATTGTCTGCTTGCCTTGTCATTTTGGTTATGGGAAAGCTCATGTACCATGTGCAAGGGGTACCCCGTTGGTGGTTCCCAATGATATGCAAATACTTACAATGACAAGAACTTGTATGGGCCCAAAGTTGATGTAGCATGAGGTGCGGCCATCACATTCAAGGGACTTGAGATTGCCAGCTTATACTTCGTCAAGCATATACTCCCTAGTTTGTTCACTTTAACCTTAATCACTTCAAGATGCTTATGATATGGGCAATAAGGATTGAAAGCTAACAAGTACCATAATTTTTGGAAGCTCTTTTTGAAACTTTAAATCCCTGCTTCCTTTATAAAAGGCCCTTCTTCCACCACTATTGAGTCTCCACCTTCTACCTTTAGGCACCATTAAGAGAGCATAGTTGTCATTCTTAGTTTTATGTGTTGTGTCCCAAATCTTATTGATTGATGCATATTGTGTTATTACTTGTTCTTGTGCTACTTGTTTCTAGTCACTCTTGTGAACTTGAAGGTATCCTATGCATCTAATTGCTACTCTATGAGGGACAAGCTGAGTGCCACTATGCTATTTTTCTGTATGTGAAACAAACAAACGTTTTTCAATACATGATATTCATGATCTTTGTTTGTATCTTGTCATGTTGCAACAGTAATTGCTCTGGCTTACTGTTAGAACTCTATTCTTCCATGTTCATGTGTAGAGTTATTTGATCCCAGCTTTCAATGCTTGCATATGGTTAGATCTCTATTATGAGGATGCATGTCACCTAAAAAATTATTCCTTTTATCACTTACCTACTCGAGGACGAGCAGGAGTTAAGCTTGGGGATGCTTGATACGTCGGAAACGTATCTATAATTTTTCATGTTCCATGCTTGTTTAGTATCTACTTTGCTTTGCTTTGTCCACACTTTGAGGTGCTTTTTATATCTTTTCTGGTACTAACCCATTAACAAGTTGCCACAGTGCCAGTTGCCTGTTTTTTGCTGTTTTTGGTTTCAGAAAAGCTAGTAAAGAAATATTCTGGGAATTGGACAGGACAAAAGCCAAAGTTCATATTTTACCAGAAGCGATACGAAAAATCAAAGATGAGACGGATGAGGAAACCAGGGTGGCCACACCCTAGGTGGGCGCGGCCCACCCTAGGTCGCGCCCATAGGGGGTGTGGGCCCCCTGGTTGCCTCCTCGCCGTGCCCCTTCGCCTATAAGAAGCCTCCGACCCAAAAAAAACCTAAATCCCAGAAACATCCACGAAAACCTCCGCAGCGCCGCCGCCACTGAAGGGGAGATTCAGGGGGGAGAGAAAGTCTCTGTTCCGGCACCCTGCCGAGACGGGGAAGTGCCCCCAGAGCCATCTCCATCGATCTCCATCGCCATCTTCATCACCATTGCTGATTCCCATGATGAGGAGGGAGTAGTTCTTCCTCGGGGCTAAGGGCTCTACCGGTAGCTATGTGTTCATCTCTCTCTCTATGCATGATCTTGTTGTGGTCATAAGCTTTGTAATCCAGTAGATCTACCTTACTACTCAAGTGCTTCATTAGATCTCTGTTTTTCCCACGTGTGTGAAAGTGACAGCGTGCATACCGTGTGTGACACTTTGGCTAGATTGAATATTTGTTATGAGTTATATTTGGAGTTGGATGTATCTATGAAATTGTGGTGTTTGTTGGAACCATCTAGTGCTCAAGGTGATAGTGTGGGGTTATCTAGATTGGGGAAGGCGGACTTTGATGAGTTCTGTTATAGCCCTACCAATGATTAGAGTGTTCAACCGGAGAGTAGTTAAGAGTAGTATCATAAAGAGAGGATATTTATATGAGAGAGTGTTCACTAGTGAAAGTATGATCCCTAGGCCTTGTTTCTAAGCATTGAAACACTGTTTGCTTCTAGATCTGTTGCATCTTTGCTTGCTTCCATCTTTATTCCGTTTGCCGGGGAGGTGACCTTTCCTCCATGACAAGCTCTTTTCTGGCACCGTTACCCCACGTCAATAACAAGTCAGAAGCTCTTTTCTGGCACCGTTACCTTTTGTATTTCACTATCTCTTCGCCGAACTAGTGCACCTATACACCTGACAAGTGTATTGGGTGTGTTGGGGACACAAGAGACTTATTGTATCTTGATTGCAGGGTTGCTTAAGAGGGAATACCTTTGACCACTTCCTCCCTGAGTTCGATAAACCTTAGGTAATCCACTTAAGGGAAACTTGCTGCTGTTCTACAAACCTCTGCACTTGAAGGCCCAACAACTGTCTACAAGAATAGAAGTACATAGACATCAATATTCATATTATTACTAATTTTACGATGTGTTCTTGCATTTCTTATATGTTTTCGGTGTCAGGAGCTACAAGTTTTTGTTCTCCTAGCATCATTGCACTGTCTACCATTGCCAACTGAATGATTCCTCCAAATCAACAACACCTATCACTTGGTTACCGGAAGGTTTATCAGAAGCCCACTCGTTATGTGTGCGTGTCGCTAACCGGTAATTCACTCCGTGCATATAATTCATCACAATATTCTCCATCTGAACATACCTGGAGTTAGGCTCGCCAATAATCATCTGCCCTTAATACCGAAAAGGTGTGTTGTCGATGTATTTTTTTAGTAAAATTTACATCTCAGATCAAAGAATTTGGCAGGTGAGAACACATATTATAATTATGTGCTCTCACACACAAGATCCATTCTCTTTAGCTCATTTTCCCATTTCAACCTGGAATATGTTTATTTTCTAGCCGGACCGGTTCCAGTTGGCCGAAGTTAACAAAAATTTAATGGCTGCACATTTTTTACCTCCGCCATATATAATACCCTTGAGCATCTGAAGTAGATTTGAAGTGCATACAAGTTAATTCAATTTTTTTTGGAAATGGGCGCATTTATTAATAATTCTGTTTAAAGCTTACATCCGGCCTCTGCATAACCAAGATGCACACAGCCACACGAATGACAGAACTAATGAAAAAGTACACAAGCATTACAAAAAGGCACAAACTAAATAAATGTCTAGAATCTAAGATAGATCAATCCTCAGATCACGCGGCCATCCATGTTGGGAGAAAATAT
This sequence comes from Avena insularis, assembly GCA_023614405.1. NCBI lineage: Eukaryota > Viridiplantae > Streptophyta > Magnoliopsida > Poales > Poaceae > Avena > Avena insularis. The sequence goes on along the minus strand of CM042685.1, from coordinate 459,621,659 downwards.
CCCTCGCCGTGTACTCCAATCGTGTACATCCCATCATAAATAAGTCGCGAAACTCCATGCGTTGGAGAATATTCCATGATTGGAGGATAGCCATGGCTCGATAGATAACCTGCATAGGGGAAGACACAATGTTATTAAAAATCTTGTCATTTCTACAAAGCCATAGCGATCATATAATGGCAAGCGCTCCCCCCTAAACAAAGTTCTGTATTTATCAATAATTCCATGCAACCAATTACCAAAAACATTGGTTACAGAACATGGCGAAGATAAACCAGAAGCTATTTGGATGAATGACCATATAGAGCGAGCAAATTTGCAATGTAAGAACAAATGGCGAATTGTCTCATCTTGATGACAAAAAACACATTGTGTACTTCCAAGCCAATTCCTCTTTGCAAGATTATCTTTTGTTAGAATTACCCCTTTCCGTAGATACCATGCAAATATCTTCGTCTTAAGGGGTATTTTCATTTTCCAAATTTTACTATTATCATCGACCGGGATATCAGGTTGGACCAAGGCTTTATATAGTGATCCAACAGAAAATTTACCACTTTCTAGTAATTTCCATTTGAACACGTCAACACCATCCGACAATTGTATCATGGACAAACGTAATAATAGATTGTTACAAGATACCAGTCTAGGAACGATGAGACTTCTTCTGAAAGACACATTAGGAGGTTGGACCAAGTTAATTCATAGCTTTGTATTTAGTTTATGTATAAATTTAAGTGCTGAAGCTCTTGTTACTTATTGGAAAGTGCGCTATTTTGAGAATAAGAGATACTTGTGATTTTATTTTATTATATCCATCTAGGAATCAATTGAGTCTAAAATGTGTGTGATCTTAAAATGAAAGTCCCTTTGTTACGCACCGATGGATTTGTCAGCTCTAGGCTTGATTAAATGATGGCTTGCATGCTAGGCCTTTTTTTTCTTGCTACTATTTGATAACATCGACAATAGAAGTTAACCAATCATAACTTTAATCAGTATATTATTCACATTTTGTACCATTATATTTGTATAAAATACTATAATTTATATAAAAAGGACGGACGCGGCAAAGGCGCGCCATAATGGTCTCCCTCACGTGCACTCCTTTCCTCTAAATACTCCTTCGATAGGCTGCTAATCTATATTCTTCAAGGATTGGTGTTCTACTTTGTCCATATTGATGTTGTTTCTCGCTCTCTTATGGCTGCAGGTATTCTCAATCAAAGCATTGGAGACTGGATTTGTTCAATTGATCCAGGAAATACATCACCAGAGGATTTCTGATTGATGTCTGCCAGGTAATCACCTTAGTATACTACCACTATGATATTTCATCTCGTCAGTACTCAGTACCTTGAGTCCTGCCCCCGCAAAAAAAGGTACCTTGAGTCCTGGATGCTTGTATACTGGTGATTTGCACACAGAGGGGTCGAAGAAAGAGGGAGCGATGATGATGGGGGAACAGTGGGTCTGCTTGGCAACAGTGGCATCAACAGCCAACGGTCCACCGTGCCTACCCCGTCAGACACACCTAGCTCCCATCCTGCTCTCTTCCTAAAGTTTGATAGTGGGGTTTAGTTTTGTTCTTTGATTTCCATTCCTAGGATTTTGAATTGCCACCTTGATCCACTTTCCTACATTTTAACTGGACCATCACATTAGTTAATTTGTCAAGAGGAGGCACGCATTAACCAAGACAGAGTGATGCAAACATCAATGGATCAGGAACAATGGAACTCTTTGTTTTGGAACATGGGCCACCCTATTACATTATTGAGGTTCTTTGTGGAGGAAGAGATGTGTGACAGCCTTCGATGATATGTCGCTGGTAGATTCCAAATGGTAGGCCTATATTTTTGTGTTTGCAATTTCATCATAATTCACCCATGACAAATCAATGGTCCTCAGTTAGTCAATTATCTTTATTTGCATCAATTTCTGCTCGAATAATGGTACCACTTGTTTCTTTGATTCCTCTAACAGCCAAGGTAGCAACGTCCATTCGCACGGTAAACAAATGCTCTTCTCATGAATTGTATGTAGTATAGATAATATGCAAAACACACATTTACTTGAGTATAATAACAATAAAAAAATTAACCAAGGCGGGAAAGAGAAAACTTGTACAGTATTTGTTAGTTCATCATAGCAAGCAGATATAGTGAAGAATGCTTTTACACTCATGTTGTTTATATTTTCAAGTGATAATTTCCTCGGCCTCAACTCCTCTGAATTGAAATTTTCTTGCAGTTCTAGAATTGGGAAATAAATCTTAATATTCTTTGGTAGTATTAAGACCCCTTGTCACAAACCTTGTAGTCACTATATTGTAACTTTTTCAAGCTCTCTCGATTTATAGGATAGGAAAAGTTTACGAATATAAAGGCTTTAGGATTTGATGTCATGTCTATTTAAATCCTGTGGGAAGAGCAATTATGTTTGATTGTCGAAATAATTTTCTGTGAGGTCCACACAATTCCTATATGATTATTTCTTATGGAATATGATCATGTTATTTCTCATTATCTTAATGTCTCGGAATACATCTCTTGTGCAATGGCCACCGACGATTTTGATGTTATTGTCATCGCACTGATATTTGACATTTCATACTTGAAACTGTAGACATATGTCCCTACATGAAGGCACTGTTGTTTTATTGTCCATATCTTATTAGATATTTGGACTGTCCAAACTCTCATATATATGTATATATAAATGACTGGTGCACCTTGGTGTCCAGGCACCATACACAATACATGTATGTTTTGCTTTAAACCACACATACCTGAGGGTATACGTACCGTAGTTATACATATCTAGGTATCATATACCTAAGTTACACATATCTAGGAATCACATACCTAAGATATTGCATACCTAAGGTGTACGTATTCAGGATACGTGTTTATATATGCAACTTAGGTACGTAAGGTAACCTTAGGTATGTGATACCTAGGTATATATAACTTGGATAAGTATATTTTAGATATGTAAACCTTAGGTATATAAAATTTAGGTATGTACATCTCGGACATGTACGAAATGAAGGTTTGGTGCCTGGGCACCATGGTGCCCCATATGACACCCAGGGTGCAGAATAGTTATTTTGCACCCCACATAACTTTATGTTGTCACGCTTAGAAATTTATGTTTTGTATACAAATAATTATGTTCATATTCATCCACAACGCAAAAAAATTGACATACAAAAATAATTTATGAGTAATTATAGTGTAAAAAACACTAAAAATACACATTTTATGTCGTATTTTTATACGGCATGTAAATAAAAAAATTATGACATGTCTAGTTTCTTACGTTCTTCTCAACTCTCGAGGTAAGACAAAATTTACGTAATATAAAAATAATATACAGTTCTAAAGATAGAGGGTTGGTGTAGAATAACTATTCTATATATATATATATATATATATATATATATATATATATATATGGGCTATCTAGGATGCTACATGTGCATACTAATCCAATCATTGAATATTTTATAGAGAGCATGAAGTTGAGCAGCAGGAGCTTAAAATATCTAACGAACATCACCCCCGTTACATCAAGAATATGTTTTGCATGCATTGCGAGAACATGCAAGTACACATGCAAGCTAGCACATGCATGCAAACTAGCAACAGCTCACAAATGCATGCGAGTTAGCAATACTAGTAGACCACTGAACTGGCTAAAATTTCAGCATGCATTCTAGCAATACATTCAGACCATTGAACCGGCCAAAATTTCAGCACGCATTCTAGCACTACATGTAGACCATTGAACAGACCATTTTTCGAGTATGTAAATTAGCACTACACAGAGACCATTGAGTAGACCAATATTTGAACAACCCAATCAAACAATCTCGCTAGCACACGACGGTTTATATAAGCAAAGTACTAGTACATTAAAGGAGGCTGAAAGGGAGAATGATCTGGAATCCAATCTACATATAAAGAAATGAGTTTTGCTTTTGTATCGAAAAAATTTAGCGGAAACAGACGCGGGAAGCACTCCCGTGCTAAAACGAAAGCCGCGCGCGAAAATATTGGCCGAAATTCGTGCAACCTAGAACGCATGATAATTTGCTTGATATGTTGGTATACTCCCACGGTTGGTTTTATTGCAGAAATTCTTGTATATTTTCATGCTAGGATTCATGCTAACGTGCATACATCCTATCAACTAGTACAGCTAGTCAGTTCTAGTGCATGCAAGTACAACTAGCAACCGAGCGTGCAGTTTGTAGAAATTTTTGCAACAATATAGGCTGTTTGGTATGCTACAATACAGTCTGGTCTTACTGTTCTACAAATGGCAAATAACACCGTTAACTGCATGCAAGATTTTGGCTCACTCTCATCTTGGCATCTAGTAATGGTACTCCCTATATTCAACATTATAGCACCTAGATAGCAAATTCGCGTTTATATATATATATATATATATATATATATATATATATATATATATATAGGGTAGCGCTATTTGACCCCAGGGTGTAGAATAGTTATTCTACACCCACCCTCTATCTTTAGAACTGTATATTATTTTTATGTCACGTAAATTTTGTCTTATCTCGAGAGGTGAGAAGAACGTAAGAAAATATAGACATGTCATAATTTTTTTTGTTTACATGTCGTATAAAAATACGACGTAAAATGCATATTTTTAGTGTTTTTACACTATAATTACTCATAAACTATTTTTTATATCAATTTTTTTTGCGTCGTGGATGAATATGAACATAATTATTTGTATACAAAACATAAATTTCTAAATTTGACAACATAAAGTTATGTGGGGTGCAAAATAACTATTCTGCACCCTGGGTGTCGAATAGGGTATATATATATATAGGAAGCACAAACGGTATGCCCTAATACCCGGGAGGAAGCATCTCCTACCACAAACTTGCTTTGAGATTGGTACCAATAGACCTCTCTTCATCTTTTTCCTTTTGTACCATCTATTTATGAAATTATTTTCTCTCACCACACACATGACATAGACAAGCAAAAGAGAAAACTTATAGCAGTTTTGCAGTTCTAAAAGAGTGTTTTTTGTCGCCTTAGTTTGAATATGTGTTTAAAATGTATGCAAAAAAAGCAATCCAGCACTCCTAGTGGCAGTGGACAGTAGGCTGACTGTAGCCCCTACCAGCCCACAGAGTGCATGCGGCGCGGGTCAGAACACAGAGCTACCATTTGAATTTCAAACAATCGGTACCCAAGTACTAACGCATGGGCTGGATTTAGTCGCTAGGTACCGAGTGTTGAACGTCCGACTTGGGCCAGTTTTCTTTATTGAGTAATAATCCGGTGCACGCGTGGTGTGTCAGCTGGTCGGCAGCGCGAGGGCCCAGGCAAAGATTCAAAATTCCATTCCAATCAATCCGGCCAGTACCTGATGCCACGAATACAAATATCTGAGAATGCTTCTCTCCAAAAAAAAAAGTGAATTTCATGACAGTGCAAACACGAAATAAAATACTCCCTTCGATCCAAATTAGTTGACACATATTTATCTAGATTTAAATATATCTAGTACTAAAAAATATCTAGATACAGAATTTAAACAAATCTGAATCAAGTAATTTAGATGGAAGGAGCATGCGGTTCCCGCGGCAATAAGGCTTGTCGTTTTGTTGCTAATGTAAACTAAAAAAATTCACGGGTATAATGTAAACTAATTTAACTTGTCGAGCACCATCCGGAATAACTTACTTAGTCAAGCACCGTCAAGAAATTCTTGTCAATCCAGCACCCTCGAAAAATACATGAGGCATGACCCAGTGATTCACATCACAGTTTTCCAGAAGACAACTGCATATAAATTCAAAATTTAGTTAACTGAAGATAACTGCATACATTTACGAAATTCAGTCACCTGAAGATAAACACCAAATTCCTTAAGGCAACAGATTCGGTACTGACAATGGTGGTTCGGTGCCTCGGTCCCAAACGCTCGGTACCAGGGAGGATCGTCTTGGTTATTCGGCGCCTCGCGTCCTCCGTGCTCGGTACCCGAGACGGAAGGTACGCTTGGTCATCATTTTACTCGGGATTATCACGTGGCTCCGACCCTACCGTTTCGGCGCCATGCGTACATCCCCCATTGTTCCGATACTTGTTACGCATCGAACCTCTATCGAAACGGTACCACCCATGTTTGCTTCCCACCGTAATTCTTTAAGGCAACAAATTCGTACTAACGAAGATGGTTCGGTGCCTCGGTCCCAAACGCTCGATACCAGGAGGGTCGTCTTGGTATTAGGGTTAGCCGTTTGGCGACCCCGCCCATCGCTTCTCGGGGCCGTTAGCAATGCGACCGCCGATTCCCCTAAAACGTTGGTTCGGTACTAGCATGGTTATTCAGCGCCTCGCGTCCTCCATGCTCGGTACCCGAGATGGCAGGTACTCTTGGTCGTCGTTCTATTGGGGATTGTCACATGGCTCCGATCCCTACCGTTTCGGCGCCATGCGTACGCCCCCTATTGTTCTGATACTTGTTACGCACCGAACCTCTATCGAAACGGTACCAACCATTTGCTTCCCACCATAATTTCTTAAGGCAACAGATTCGATGCTAACAAAGGTGGTTCGGTGCCTCGGTGTCGGGAGGGCAGAGCACTGGCACGCGTTACAGAGAGGCAGAGAAAGATTTTCATCAAAATACCACATTAGGATATAGTGGATATAGCATATAAAAACCGGCTGTCGGGATATTCTAGCCACGTGCGCGGATCTCAAAGCAGCCGACGGTGAGAGATGCTTCCTCCACAGGATACGGACCACCCATGGCTAGATTCGGTTCGTCGGTCGTGTTCCATACCAGTAATAAGCCAGTCAAGTGCTTCGATACCACTTGTGACTATATTCAGTTCCTCGTGTACCTAATAAGTATTAGGCTAGTCGTGTATTGGTTCGGTACCATCGAGATGCGCACCGGGAGATGAGGTTTTACAAATTAGGAAACTTCAAGTGTGACCTCCTGCTTCGGGCCACCCATGGCTAGATTCGGTTCCTCGGTCGTGTTCCATACCAGTGATAAGCCAGTCAAATGCTTCGATACCACTTGTGACTAAATTCGGTTCCTCGTGTACCTAATAAGTATTAGGCTAGTCGTGTATTGGTTCGGTACCATCGAGATGCGTCACCGGGAGATGAGGTTTTACGAATTAGGAAACTTTAAGTGTGACCTCCTGATTCGGTACCACACATGGCTAGATTCGGATCTTCGAGGTGCCTTTTTTGGCACAAACAAATTACTCAGCACCAAAGATTAGTTAGTCTAGCACCCTCGAAAGAATATATTCGGTACCCCAGTTAAAATTACTCGGCACCAAAAAAATACATTCAGCACCCTCGAAACAAAGAAATACATAGCTTGTTAAGCACGTAAAAAAACCATATGATAGTAGAACCGCAATATGCAACATGTCCGTGCTGCTAATTTGAGATAGTATAAAAGACGCACAAACAGGCTAGATGAAGGCTGCAGCTATAACGACTCTGACGCTTAAATCCTGAAGCTGAAACCCATCCAGCTGCTAACAATCTTAGATCAGATGGTTTCAGAATTCCCCTTCCACAAAATGCTAGTCCATACAAATGCAGTAAGAAATCACCATTAACATGTTTCTTTTCAGACGTGACAACGATTGTAGCTTTTCACCAACCATTAGCAAGAATGTAGGCCACATGTCAGAGAACCAAGTGATTGGAGGTGAAAACAAAGTATAACCAGGCCATGGAGCAATTCACACAAATTACACCAGTTTTCAATACTTTATGGCTGCGACATGTCCATACCAGATCCACTAGATCTTTGTTTCTTTAAATCGTGAGATCTGAAAAGAGCTATTAGTTTATGCTATCTTCTGACTGGATACCATAACAATTTGCTAAAACAGACACCAGTCAGGCACTGAAAGATCTCAATGTACAACATATAGTGCTAGCAACTTTCATTACAGCGGACCATGTTAAACAAAATTACAATGCTCCTCTTATTTTCTGCATCATGACAGTTCAAATGGTCCACAACAAAGGCAGCGAATAACTCTCATAGCCATTGATCTATGATCAAAGAGTGCCAATTTATGTAACAAATCATGGATTGACAGGGAAGAAGAATAAACACATTTACAGAAGAGAATCTATAGTGTAAGCAACGGTTAGCTCAAATCAAACAGGACCAAGAGGAAGAGAATTGAGAAGTAAATAGAAGACATCACAGGGAGGGGTAGAATCAAAGAAATAGGAAGCTTCTTTCATTAATAGGCACGGATCAACCTCCTGGACGCGGCCTTCATGCGGTGCCGGCTGCCGCTCCACGGGTATCCCCGGCCGGCAGCAGGCTCACAGCAGTTTAACAGGGCCGGGGCGACTACTGTCGGTGGTGGTAGTGCTCTTCTCCGGGGAGGTGCTGTCGGCTCCGGTCGTCGCCGTCTCCACCGCAGAGGAAGCACGGCGGCTAGCTCCGGCATGGCATCGATCTCCTCAACGCCGAAGCAACTGATCTTCCACGGCGGCAGTGAGGAGGCAGGTGGGGTGGTGGTGAGCGTGTGGTCAATTTGGTGAGATTGATGGGGGTGAGAGACTGGCAGAGACCTGCGTCAAGGCCCTGGCTGCCTTGCTCCTCGTTCAGAGTTGCGGCCCATGGCCGCGCCGTTGACGAAGTGGACGGAGCACAGATTCGCCTGGTTTTAGCTCTCTGAAACCAAATTAAACCCCCCAAAACAGACCGGATTTGACCAAATCAAACTACTAGCAAACCTGAATTTGATTGAGCGAGAATAAATCAGTTTCTTCAGTTTCGCACAGCTGACCTGGAGACACGGGCAATCCAGCGACCTGGAGTCCGAGTTGCCGTATGATATCGGGACGGACACAGGTGCTTGTGCTTCCCTTCTACCCGCTCCAGCAGGCGAGCCGAGCGGTGCAGGGAGTCGTGGTTGTCAGGAATATGCAACTTGTATTATTCTGGGGGCCAGAGGCCACAATATATAGTACATGTACAGGGCAAATATGCAGCAAGTCCCCTAACATATGGGGGAAATACAATATACAGATATATACATCTAACATCCCCCTCAAACTCATGGTGGATCCACAACACTGAGTTTGGAGAGAAAGAAATCATGCTGCGCTCTGGTCTGTGCCTTCGTAAAGAAATCCGCCAACTGTAAATCGGAAGGCACATACTGAAGCGCAACAACCTATCGAGCACGTGTATAGAAAGCATCAACACCAATATGCTTGGTAAGCTCATGCTTGATCGGATCACGTGCAACACTAATAGCACCTGTACTGTCAGACAAAACCAGAGTGGGTGTAGTAATAGAGACCCCAAAATCCGCAAGTACCCACCATAACCAGGTCACCTCAGCAGTCAACAAGGCCATAGCACGCAACTCAGCCTCAACACTCGAGCGGAAACGCTGCTACATTTCTTCGTCTTCCAAGGAATGAGCGAACCACCGAGAAACACACGATGGCGAAAGTGAACGACGATCCGAAGGATCACTCGCCCACGTAGCGTCCGAATAACACTGGAGCTGGAGAGAGCTGGAACGAGAAAAGAAAAGGCGACGAGTGATCGTACCGCGAAGATAACGAAGAACACGGAGAAGATGACTATAGTGAACAGTGGTGGGAGCAGAGACAAACTGACTCAGAATATGAACAGGATAAGAGATGTCAGGACGAGTGACAGCAAGATAAACTAGACTCCCAACAAGATGGCGATAGCGTCGGATCAGAAGAGGATCACCATCGATGGGTTGAAGCTTAACATTAAGCTCCATAGGGGTCTCAACTGTGCGCTCATTCCCAAGAGCAAAGACGAGCAAGAAGATCCTGAATATACTTTTCACGAGATGTAAAAGCCATCAGAAGTGGAGGAAACCTCAATCCCAAGAAAGTATCGAAGAGGACCAAGATCAGTCATAAGAAACTGATCACGAAGACGAGCCTTAACAAATGCGATATACTCAGGATCATCACCAGTAATGATCATATCATCAACATAGAGAAGAAGAAGAGTGCATCCACGAGGAGAAGTATGAACAAACAGCGCTGGATCATGAGCACTAGGGGAGAAACCAGCAGCAGTCACTATAGAAGCAAAGCGCTCAAACCAGGCACGAGGGGCCTGTTTGAGGCCATAAAGAGACCGTCGAAGACGACAAACCATCCCCTCGGGAACAGAATACCCAGGAAGAGGCTGCATATAAACCTCCTCACTCAACTCACCATTGAGAAAGGCGTTCTGAACATCAAGTTGAGACACAGACCAGTGTGACGCAAGCAACAGCAAGAAGAAAATGCATACGGTGGTCATATGAGCCACGGAGCAAAGGTCTCATCATAGTCACGACCATGCTCCTGCTGAAAACCACGAGCCACAAGGCGCGCTTTATAGCGCTCAAGAGATCCATCGAGGCGGGTCTTAATCTTATAGACCCACTTACGTGATAGGGGCGAACAGGGAGGGAGAAACAAGATCCCAGTGCCGGTGCGCTCAAGCGCAGCAATCTCCTCGGCCATGGCGGCTGCCATTCGGGATGATGCTCGGCATCCCGATAAGAAGTCGGCTCGGAGGCAGAGAAAGACCATCTTGACTAGGAGAGTAACGGTTGGGGGGCACGGCAGCGAGACGAGTAGAGGAAGCTCATCGAGAGGAAGGCGACTCGAGGCGGCGATGAAGAAGAAGGTATAGCAGAGGAAGGCTCCAGAAACGAGGAGAACTAGGAGAACTGGACGGGCGAGAGAGGGCGTGTCGAAGAAGAGACATCGGGGAAGATCTGAAGAAGACACGAGAGGAGTAGAAGGAGGTGTGTCAGGAAAGAGAAGAAAAGATATATCTTCCACCGGGTAGGTACCAGCGGTGGGACGAGGATAGAAAGGACGCGTCTCATCAAAAGTAACATCACGAGAGATACGCATCCGACGAGCAACAGGGTCCCAACATCGATAGCCCTTATGCTCATCAATGTATCCAAGGAAGACACACTCAACAGACTGAGCAGTCAGTTTGGTGCGTTCGCGAGGAGCAAGGAGAACATAACAAACACATCCAAACAAGCGAAGCATGGAGTAGTCCGGAGACTGTCCAGATAGGCGCTCAAGAGGGATACCACCCTGCAGAGCAGCAGAAGGCTGAATATTGATGAGGTAAGCCAATGTAGCAACAGCCTCAGCCCAGAAATGCAGAGGAAGGGAAGAAGCAATCATCATGGCACGAGTGGTCTCAAGAAGATGGCGATGCTTGCGCTCAGCAACGCCATTCTGAGCATGGGCGCCAGGACAGGAGAACTGAGCAAGGGTGCCCTGTTCAGCAAGAACACTACGCAACATCTGGGAGATATACTCACCAGCAGAATCAGCACGAAACACATGAATAGGGGTGGAATATTGAGTGCGGACCATGGCCGCAAAACGCTGATATATGGATAGCACTTCACTGCAAGAGCGCATAAAATACAACCAAGTGTATCGAGAAAAATCATCGATAAATAAAATATAGTAGCGATGGCCCCCTTTCGAAGCGAAAGGAGCCGGACCCCAAACATCGGAATGAACTAAATCAAAAGGTCGCTGAGATACAGACGCGCTAGTAGGGTAGGGAAGCTGAATCTGTTTGCCCAACCTACAGCCCTGACAATGTAAAGACCCATCTCCTGAGACAGACCCCAGAAGACCACGATGAACTAGTGTCGATAGGCGGGAGTCACAAAGGTGACCAAGACGATGATGCCACTGCTGAAAGGAGCTGGTAGCAGAGGCGACGACCGGAGAAGAACTGGCAGATGAAGTGGCAGCGGAAGGAACACGAAGCCAGTCTAACTCCCAAAGCCCTGAAGAATCACGGCTGCGAGGGCCACCTCCAACCAGGGCCCGTGTCGTGCGGTCTGAACAACACAAGAATCAGCATCAAGAATGACGCGACAACCAGAGTCGATGGTGGCTAGCGAGAACAATTCATCTTAAGAAGAGGGACATGAGAAATATCAGAACAGAAAAGAAGAAGTAGAAAGGGTGCCCGACTAAAACAGGAAGAGGTACCATCACCGTGAAAACACCAGACGGAGAAGGAAGAGAACGAAGAGCGGACAGAAAAGAAGACCGAGATGTCATATGAAAGGAAGCTCCGAATCCGATACTACGAGGACGTACTGATGTAGAAGATGGTGGTCGCAGAGCTGAAGAATCGATCCTGAACCGGCGGTGCCCGTCGAAGAAGAGCTCAGAAGCAGCAAGGAGACCGAAGACTCTGATAATGTCTGATCGAGAGAGCAACCGCTGAAGTCCGGAAGGAGCCGACGCCCACGAGCTGGTCTTTGGCGTACTGGGGTCCGGGTATAACGTGGCCCAAGTGTGGCCATCCACATTGCGATGAAGCGTTGACGAAGAGAACCACGGCGACCACGAACACGAACTTCTTGGTGCTGAATCGACCACGAGGCTGCTGGTCTGAGGTGACCACGACACGGAGGAGTAGGAAATATCGGAGGTGGCGGCACAGGAGATCGCGGCTGAGTCGAGGGAGCAGACGGCAAAGGAGCACCACGAGTAGCAAGTACGGACGGAACCGCAAGAAGACCAGCACCACGGAGACGGGTCTCCTCAGCCCGAAGCTCAGACAACACCTCAGAGAGCGGAACACGACCACGAGCATTCAGCTGAGCACGTCGGGGCTCAAACTCCTGGCGAAGCCGAGACAGAAACTCATAGATGCGGTGAAACTCCAAATCCGAGCGCATAATCTGGCAGCACGAGCAGGTGCCACAAACAACAGTACGGAGAGAATCAAGCTGACGCCAGATAGCAGCACTCTGAGTATAAAACTCATCAATAGTGGAATCACCCTACTGAAGAGCATGCTCCTGGCGAACCACGGACAGGTAAAGAGCATCCCCAAACGGCTGATAACGCTGACGAAGATGTGCCCACTGAGCGGCAACAGTAGGGAGACTCATGAACTCAGTAGCATACTGAGGCAGAACATTGGAGGTGAGAACAGCAGCAGCACGAGCATCCTCATCGACCCACTGAGTGTAAGCAGTCAGAGCGTGTCGATAGGCCTCAAGATCAGAAGAGTACTGTTTGAGCTTCAGGTCATAAGCAGCAACAGCACTATCATCAGCACTCTGAGCAGCATCCTTGGCCTCCTGAGAAGCATCAGCACCAAGAACAATCGGCGTCGGCGGAAGAGGAGCCACAGGAGGAGGGGGGCACGGCGGACAGGAGACCTCACCAGAAAGCACACCCCAAAGACGGAGTCCGCGCATGTGAACACGCATAAAGGAAGCGAAATCAGGGTAATTCGCGCCATCAAAGACCACCGGGCAGCGAGGAATCGCAACATAACCCGTGGAAGCAGACATATCTCTCTCTCTCTCTCTTTTTGAGACACAGATCTGGTCGATCCGAAGAAAATCTGACGCAGGCAGACAAGATCTGACGCAAGAACGGAGCTGGCCGGCGACGGGAGGCAGGGAGTCGCGCGTCTAGCAGCAGGGATCCACGTCCAGGGGCACGTGGGCGGCGACGGGAGGCAGGGAGTCAGACGGGATGGGGGGCGGTCCCATCCAGGGGCACGTGGGCGGGAGGTCGCGTCAGGCGGTGTCCCGCGTGGACGGTGAGAACCAGCAGGACCGGGTCCGCGTCAGGAGCAGGAGGCGGTGTCCCGCGTCAGGAGCAGTCGAGGCTGGGTGGCGGCGGGGAGGCAGCAAGTCAGATTAATCCTGCGTCTCCCTACTCGAAGGCAGATCTTGCGTGGATCTGGATCTGAAGACGGAACAAGCGGCAAGGCGATCAGGAACAACGGCAACCGGCGTGGCGACAACGGCAGGCCGGCCAAGACGGTGGCGGTGGAGCGACGGGTTAAGGGTAGGGAGGAGGCTAACCTAGCTCTGATACCATGTCAGGAATATGCAACTTGTATTACTCTGGGGGCCAAAGGCCACAATATATAGTACAGGTACAGGGCAAATATGCAGGAAGCCCCCTAACATATGGGGGAAATATAATATACAGATATATACATCTAACAGTGGTGTGCAACAGGGAAGGGAGGGGGAGGCAAGGGTTAGGATGGCAAATGCAAAGGTGTTAAATCCGGCGGATCGACGGGCGGTAGCTGCGGAGGGGCGGTGGGTGTGGGACGGGGCAGGATACGGGCGTGGATGGGTGAGGAATGGCGTCAGTACCCGGCGACGAAGGATCTTGGATGGTGACCACCGGGATTGAGAGACGGAGGTTGGTTGCTGACGGTGGTTGGAGCGACCGGGCTGTGGGACAAGGAGAGGATTTATAATGGCACGCATCTACGGTCGCAACGAGCGGGGTGAAGGGGGCAGTAGAAAACAAACCTTTGTCAAGAGCATTAGTCCGGTAGGTTTTTGGTACAAATCGGGACTAATGCTCTGGTTCCAACGGCTAGAAACGGTCGCAGGGATTCGAAGACAATAGCCCCGATTTGTTTAATAAACCGGGGCTAAAGGGTCTGGCGCTGGAAAAGAGCACATGCGTGGACCTTTAGCACCGGTTTGTTTCTCAAACCGGGACTAAAGTCCTCGACTATATCTTCTTTCCCTTCCCAGCCCGAGCCATTTCAAGCTCACACAATCATTCCTCTCAAATTTCTCCCCTCAATCTCGAGTTCTTCCCCATTTTTCTCAAGATTTGTGAAGATTTTTTGGCTCCACATCTATCAAGGGTCCAAGAGGTTAGCAACTTCATCATTTCAGCTCTCATTGCTTGTTTTAGCTTATTTCATGCTCTAAAAATGGATAGATTTTGTGTGGGTTCTATCTCTGTATATCTGGTTAATTTGGCACATATAGTTCTCGAAATTCATTTGATTTATCGAAGTACATAGATACATGAGTTCATCCTATATACATATCTTGGTTTGACACGTTATCTTGAAATCCGGTCGGTTCACAGTGCATCATGTCACCGTCGAGCAACAAAATATTCTTATTTCTTCTACCTGTCGTCACAAAATCCATTGAAACAAAAATAAGTACCAAAACTATGAAGGCACACATATATATAGTGGCGCCCTAGCATTTTAGTTAATCATCGGCCAGTTAAGCAAGAAATTAAGAACAAAAACATGAACACGCCAAGGAGCTACCAAATTAAATTAGGGAGTTCCTCTATGGCGAGCTCCTCGAAGATGTCTGAGGACGAGGTATCCTAAGACATCTTCGAGAAGCTCTGCCATAGTGGTGTCCCTGCTCTCGCACACCATCTTTCAGTTCATATCTTTTCTAGCTAAATTAGTATGCTGGTGGAGCTAACTAATTTCACATATTAGGGAGTGCCTCTACGGCGAGCTCCTCGAAGATGTCTGAGGACGAGGTCCTAAGACATCTTCGAGAAGCTCCGCCATAGTGGTGTCCCTGGTATCGCACACGATCTTTCTTGCAGTTGATAGTTTACAAGGAAGCATATTTATAGATTAAGCAGCACAACATAGTGCTGGAAAACATGGCGGCCCACAACGCTTGGGTCTCCTCGAGGGTCAGAATGGCCCAGTAGGCACTGTCCATAGTTGTGAGAGAGGAAGGTGTGTATGTATGGATAGCCATGGCATGGTCGGCCTATATATAGATGGAAAGTGCTGGAAAACATGGCGGGAAACGGTGGGATATGGCGGGAAATATCTTTAGTCCCGGTTAGTGGCTACAACCGGGACTAAAAGCACCGTTCAGAGGGAAAGGGCTGGCATGGCGGGAAGCGGTGGGATATGGCGAGAAATATCTTTAGTCCCGGTTAGTGGCTATAATCGGGACTAAAAGCATCGTTCCGAGGGAAAGGGCGGGAAGCGGTGGTCCAAGAGACCTATCATGTTCGAGGTTTCATGGCTTTCGGTCCAAGAGACGAATGTTATGTGTTGAATCGCGGCATAGTTTGTGATACGGTGCCCATATTATGCATGCATGTGTATATTGGGATGTAGAACAATGTTGCAGGAGGAAGTTTTCCTTTTCGTCGCTTGGAAAATCCATTTTCCATTTTCCGAGCGCAAAAAGACGGGTCATTTTGTGAAGCAGCCACCAAAATGCAGTTACACAATGCTACCATCCCATTTTTCTAAAATAGTAGACCACGTTACGTGAACTATATACCAACCGGGGGATCTCAAACCTTTCTGTCCTTCCCGGGGTGAAAAAGACAAATGTCTGCCAAATCGGTAGGAAGTGGGTCCGGTTTGAACTATAGGTACATGATCTAACGTCCGCGATTTTTTGAAAAAATCATTTTTAGACTCACAATATGTCTTTTTTTAAGAGATCCAATGCAAGTTCTAACATTCTCATCCCCTATCTTCACACACACCGTTTTGACCTAAGTTCGAAACGGCAAAAAAAATCAAAAAAGGTTTTAAAAAAGGTTTTTAATTTTTTTAAAAAGGTTTTTAAAAAAGGTTTTTAAAAAAGGTTTTTGAAAAAGGTTTTTTGTTTTTAAAAAGGTTTTAAACAGGCATATAATAATTAATTTTAAAAAAGGTTTTTAAAAAGGTTTTGAAAAAGCTTTTAAAAAAGGACCTTTAGCCCCGGTTTGTAGTACAAACCGGGGCTAAAAATCTTGGGTTCTTGTGGCTTGCGCAAAACCCTTTAGTCCCGGTTTGTGCTACCAACCCACCCCGTGCGCCCCGGTTCGATGCACGAATCGGGCGCCAGAATCGACCTGCAGGCCGTCTTCCTCCTCGCGCGCCGCCTGGCCGCCAAGCGTCGCCCTTGTCGCCCGCGCCGTGCCCAGCGCCCACTACCACCACCGTGAGCCGCCTCCCAGTAGCTCTAGTTTAGTAGTATGTGTTAATTTTGTTAGTGTTAATTTTGTTAGTTATTTTGTTAGTGTTAATTAGTTAGTGTATATAATTTTGTTAGTGTACTTTAGGGTTAATTAGTTAGGGTTGTTTTAGGGTTAATTAGTTAGTAAGTTTAGTGTAATTTTTTCTTAGATATTTTAGTTAGTGTTTAATATATTTTGTTTTGTTAGTGTAATTTAGTTAGTGTAATATAGTTTATTTTAGTTAGTGAATTTTTCTTAGTTAGTGAATTTTAGGATTTTAGTTAGTGTTTAATATAGTTTATTTTAGTTAGTGAATTTAGTTATTGTTTAATATAGTTTATTTTAGTTGATACTATTTATTTTCATCATGTTTAAAGTATATATGTTTAATTTAGTGTTTAGGAATATGACGATTCCTCATCCTTGTTCACTCGGCGTGACCCCCGGAGCGCTACTAGACAATGTCACCGGGCATCCACGGGGCTAGGCTCCGCCGGGCTGGCACTGGGAGGTGCTACCAGCCGGGGGACGTCGTCTCGTGAGGAATCCGGGTGTTGTCGTTGACCCGAATCTTCTATGGTGGCGGTCGAGTGGTCCAGGTGCGATGCAGAGGGAGCCGACCCCCGACGAGGTGGTACAGCGTCGTGTCAGGGAGGAGGACGAGCACGTCCGGCGCTACATGCACATTTTAGGAGTGTGGGACGCAAATACCTAGCAGCTTCTTTAGGCACCTTACCCGAGATATTCTCCGGTGATGGTTCCTACACTTTGGGTGCACACCTTCGGCGGCTCAGTAGCCGGGGCTCGACGTCTTCGCTGAGCTAGCTAGGTGTGTAATAGGGTTGTATTGTTGTTTAATTGGTACTTTATTGTTGTACTAGCTGGATTATTCGAGATGTATTGTTGTTTAATTGGTACTTTATCTTTCTTTATCGCATTGTTTAAGCTGGATTACTTTATCTTCCTTTATTTTATCGCATTAAGCAAAATGGTTTTATCTTTCTTCTGTATTAATTAAGTTATGGACGGTAGAGACAACGAAAAGCACATCATGTACAACATGATAGATGAGGGTACACGAGGTTACCATTATGATGGAGCAGATGATGATGGAGATGATGATGGCTCCCAATACCTCAACTTGGATGAAGCCGACGGAAGAGACGACTATGACGAATTCTTTGGTGGAGACGACGGTGGAACTGACGGTGGAGACACCACCATAGCAAAGACCGGTGAGGTATATAAAGCCTCTGCTGATCACGAGCTAGTAGATGCATTAGTTGATTCATAGACCTCCGCATCGGGCGAATCTTCTGCAAGGAAACGAGGCCCGACCAAAAAGTTGGCCGATGGTATGCGTTTCACCATTGATCTAGTGTCTGAGTTCGGCGAACCTTTGGAGCCGAAAGAGGCTGCAAGTGTATTTATATACCAATGCGGAGCGATAGTCAGGGACGCCATCCCGATCACTACTCAGAAGTGGAATAAGCCAGGAAAGAAAATTGATCGAGTTGGAGAAACTTTTGTCGATGACAGAGCCAAAGACGGACTTTGGAATTCACTCATGGCACACTTCTCTCTGCCTGAATTGGACACTCCTGAACTCACTGAGGCATTGAGGTTGCAAGTCAGAAAGTGGGCCCTTAAGAAGATGGGCGGACAGTTCAAGGACTGGAAGAAAAGATTGTATAACAACTTTGGCAAGAAGGGGCTGACTCCGCCATTCACTGGCCCGCTGGAGAATCAGCGGGATAACTATACCCCATTTGTGAAATACAAGGAATCAGAAGCAGCTACGGCCAAGTCAGAAAAGAATAAGATAAATGCGGCCAAAAAGAAATATCACCATACTATGGGGACATGTGGCTACAAGACGGCCGCGCCGAAGTGGGAAAAAACCGAGGAAGAAATGCATAAAAAAGGGGTCACGCCAGCTACAAATAAGTGGCCCGTGAGGTCAAAAAATTGGCTCCTTGGGCATGAGGGGTCGTATGACACTGAAACCAGGGAGATTATTGTTACAAAGGAGGCCATTACTAAACCCAAAGATGAACTTGTTAAAGTGACACAACTGAGAAAAGATGGAAAGTTCATTCCCGACAGAGAGAACGATGAGCTGACATATGCCCTCGGGAATCCTGAAAAAGTCGGACGAACACGAGGCTTTGGCCCATCTGTTCCATGGAAGACAGGGGTTTCACGACATCGACACTTATAGAAGCCGATCCAGAAAAACGAACCGGCAGAAGGCGGAGGAGGCAGCGCGGTTGGAGGCGGTTGAAAAAAGGAACGAGGAATTTCAAGCCATGTTCAAGCTGCAGCAGGAGCAGATTAATGAACTTAGAGTACTGGCCCAACAGCAAGATCCTGCGTTAGACAGTCCGGTGGGCCCATCTCAGCGGAGAAGCAGCATGGCTTCCACGGAGGTACAAGCTAATAATCCAATCCTGATGGACAATAATGCATCGGTGATAGATGATACGACCGGTGCAACGATGGTTCGCTACCCCGTGGATGAAGTCGAGGCAAGGACAGCTTGTGAGCTATATGTCACGGTGAAGAACATTTCTATGAAGGTGGCGCTCGGCTTTGCTTTACCTTGTCCACCGGAAGCGACCTACCATGGAAGTCAGATTCCAGCTGGCTATGCTCGTGTCGGTGTGTATGAAGTTGAACTGACATGTCGATCACTTGATCTTGACATCCCTGCAGGCGAAGGGGAGAAAACACTTGGAGAAGTGGAGGGTGGGATCATTCTTTGGAAAAAAACACATCGTGTTTCCAGGCTGGGCGTCAAGGAAATCTTCTCCTCCGAGAAGCAATCCATCACCTCCAAGGCCACCATCACCTCCGAGTCCACCGTCTCCACCAAGAAACAATAGTCCACCCCTTCCTGAGAGGGATCGTAGCGCGACTGCATCTCCATCTCTGGCGCCTCCGTCTCCGCCCACTGAATCAAAGGGAAGAAAGCAGAAGAATAACACCTCTACGTCGAGGGAGACCTGGTGCCGAAAACGACAAGATCCCCTCCCAAGAGTACCGCCGTCTCCTCTCAAGTTAGCTTATCACCAGACTGATGAGGAAAGCGTGGTGATCTCCCGGGCTGAAGTGAAGGCCCATTTTGCACCAAAACAACCCGAGCCACAGGTTCTAGTTGATCCAAAAGTCAAGAAGCACTTCAAGGCATTCCTTGAGCAACCACCCCAACATGTGTTAAATAGGAAAGATGACTATACACGATGTCTTATGAAGGCACTAAAAGAGAAGTCATCAAGCAGTGCTACAAGTGGGAGAAAATCAAAAGAAGTTGCCCAGCTCGGCAAACAGGCAAAAAAATCCATTGCCCCGCTCAAGGTGTTACCCCAGCCCACACAAGGTGGAATAGATATGAAATTAGCTATTAAATTAGCCAAGGAGTGTAACGTGCCGGTCGAAGAACTTCTAGCCGGCGGAGATAATGTCGCCAAGGGACCAATAGCACGAAAATTTGTCTACGGGGAGCCTCTGGTCAGCGATGAGGTATTCGATGATCTGCCAACACATATGCGACTTGTGTACCCATGTTGGGTTTGTAAAATAGAGGGGGAGGTTTGTCTCTACACATCTAGGGGGAGTCTCTTCTCTATTTTACAAATACCATTTGCCTATTGTTAAAATCATCCTGCAAAAGTGTATTGTCATCAAACACCAAAAAGGGGGAGATTGAAAGAGCATTTTTCTATCCCTCTGATTTTGATGTTTGATAACAATACACTTATCGATTTAACCGTGTACTAAGTTTATCACAGGATTGATAAAAGAAGGCACAAGTTATGGCATTACATTTCCCCTTGCAAAAACTTCTGTGTCAACCGACCAGCACCCAGCCCTCTCCGCTTTGGTCAAGTACCAAGCGGTACTTGGGACCGGTACTACCGAACCGGTAGTACTGCTTCTACTTCCTGACTACCGCTTGGGGTAGTACCGCAAGGAGTACCGCCTAAAGACTGAAGAACAGAGTCACCTCTGTACTGGTCGATCTTGGACCGGTAGTATGCAAGCGGTACTACGCTGTAGTACGGTACTACCGGTCATTTAATGCTCCAATGGCCATATATTTCGTGGAGGGGTATAAATACCCCTCCACCTACCTTGGGACAAAGTGCTCAGCACATTAAAGTCATTGCCCACCATTGGAGTCCATTGGAGCCACTCAAATCCCAAGATCTCCTCATCCAACCACCCAAAGTCCTTGATCTTTGGAGAATCGAAGGAGGAGACCCCGATCTACTACTTCACCAAAAGAGATCTTCATTTCCCCCTCATTTCATTGAGGGCCCCTTTGCTCTAGTGTTTTGTTGGAAACCCTAGCTCTTGTTTTTGTTCTTACAAGCTTGTCTTTGATTGCTTTGACAGCTTTCTTGTATTTGGGAGCCTCCGATTAAGTTGTGGATGTGTGCCCCAAACTTGTAACGGTGCCGGCTTCCACCTTGAAGGTTGCCGATATAGTGCAAGGAGAATCGATCCTGTTGGTGAGATTCATCGGAGAACAAGGGAGGCCTCTCGTGGCGTTGGTGGTTTGAAACCACCCCCTCTCCAAACATAGACGTACTTCCCCTCAAAAGGAAGGAATTACGGGAAACAAATCCTTGTGTCTCCGCGTCCACTTTTCGGTTACTTCTATCCTTTACCGCACCTTACTTACTCGTTACTACTTTGCGTTGTGTTAGCTCGTGCATATTTGTCATATAGGTAAATTCACCTTAGTTGCATTATCTAGAGAATTTACCTTATTGTCAAACCTTAATTTGAAAAAGAAGAAAATTTGAAGTAGCACCTATTCACCCCCCCCCCTCTAGGTGCCCATACGATCCTTTCAATTGGTATCAGAGCCTCGGCTCTTTATTCGGGCTTTACCGCCTAAGAGAATATGGGTAGCCAAGATGGGGATGGTGGTAGTGAGTCAACCCCGGTGACCATGGAAGATATCAGAAACTTGGAAACAAGATTGAGCTCTTCCTTGGTCAACGAAGTCAAGAAGATGCTTGAGCAACTTCTTAAAGACAAAGATGGCTCATCACCCCCATCTCCTCAAGAGGAACTACCATCCGTACCTAAAGGGAATACTCCGGTATCCCCCGAAGGTATGGTGGTAGGGGATAAACTAGACAATGCTAATTCCTCCACACGACTTGATGGGGGGAAGGGCGAGCACCGTGATTCTTGGTACTCTCCCGATCCTCCCATCCCTCACCCTCATGTGTACAATAGAGGTGACCCACCTAAGCTAGAAGAGTCTGCTACTTTTGCTCAATGGCAATCACTAATGAGAACTCATATGCGCAGCTCATGCATTGAACTATGGAACATCATCGAGCATGGACTCTTTATTGGGGATCCAAACAACTTGACAAGAAGAGAGGTTGTCAATAGTCAACTCAATGCCACTGCTTTGCATATGATTCAACAAGGATTGGGAACAAAGGATTATCCACACATTGAGCACTTTAGCATTGCCAAGGAAGCTTGGGATGCTCTCACTGTGTTGTTTGTTGGAAATGAGAGTATGAGGAGGAACAGATATGATGCTCTAAGCAATGAAGCCGAAGGTTTCTACATGAAAGAAGGTGAAGATCACGAAGACATGTATCGAAGGCTCAAGACCACCGCCACCGCTTTTAGAAATGTGGGTGCCTCACATGTGGATGATGCATGGATAAAAAGGAAATATGTGAGTGCACTCATGCCTTTTGAGCCCACCGACTTGAAGAGCTTACAAGGAAGACACAACTATCATCTCATGACCTCAAATGAAGTTATGCAAGAGATGGCCGCTTTCAAGGTCGCCGCCAAGAATGCCAAAGATGCCCGTGCTCGTGCCCTCGGTATGAGCAATGTGGTCAATGTTGCTTTGAAGGCCAAAGTTGTGGACTTTGAAGATGAAGATGATAGTGATGAAGGCCTCTCCTTGGACCATCCCGATGACGTCAAGATTGCTCATAGTCAATATATGGCTTTCTATGCATAGAACTTTTGGAAGAACCCCGCCAAGGCCAAGATGGAAATGCAACGAAGAAGCAATCCAAATGGGAAAAGAGAGAATACCACTAGGTTGAGAACTTGCTTTAACTGTGGTGACCGCTATCACTTTGTGGCAAGCTGCCCCTATGAGAAGAGAGAGGATAACGGTGGTAAGCTTGTGTTGAAAAAGACTCTCAAGACACCTTACAAGAAACCCTTCATCAAGAAGAATCCCGTCAACAAGAAGTTGGGAGAAATTGTTTTGATCACTCATGAAGAATACTCCTCCGACAATGAAGATGATGAAGATGAGGAAGATGAAACTTCGCATGGTGTGACTGCTCTAGCCACCACCTCTACTCCGACACTCTCACTCTTCGATTCTCCAAATGAGAACTCTTCCACCAAGAACGTCACTTGCCTTATGGCAAGAGGAACGGAGGTATCATCATCCCACTCTACTCAATTAGATAATGATGAATGTGATGATGAAATGTCTCTTGATGTTAAAAAGGAATTAATTGCCTTTGATGAGTTCATGACTAACCTAGAAGGTTATGCTAAGCTACATTTTGGGAACATCTTAGATCAACTCTCCCATACTCAAGAGCTTCTAGATGTTATATGTAAACTTGGGCATGAACATATGATTGAACTAGAGGCTTTGAGCAATGCTCTAGAAGAAGAACAAGAGACTAGGTTGTCTCTTGAGTCAAAGCTTAAAGGGCTTGATGAGGCCAATGACATCATTGTTAACAAACTCATCAAAGAGCGTGATCATGCTATTGCTAAATACAAACGTGCTAAAAAGGACAAGATTGAGTTTGGTGTGGTTCATGAAAAACTTGCCGAGGATTTTAGCTTGCTTAACAAGGCCCACAAGGTCTTGGAGAGTGAACTATTGTCACTCACAAAGTCCCATGAAACACTTCAAACTCAATTGGCCAATATTCCTTCACCTAGTAACTTCATTCTATCTAGTAGCACAACTATCCTTGAAGAGAATGCTAGGTTGAAGGGGGAGCTTGCGAAGGCCACATTTCCACAAGGCAACAAGTCTATTGATGATCTTTTGAGCAAGCAAAGGCGTAGTGGTGATAAAGGGGGCATTGGTTTTGTCTCCAAAACAAATAAGAAGAACAACAAGAAGAAGAAGGACATACCCGCACAAGTGACCAACAAGACCCTTGTGGAGTGTAAGACCACAAGTGGTAAAACCATGTCCCATGATGACTTTGCGGGTAGTGCTAACCCTCACTATGTTCTAATGCGTGATCATTATGGTGGTGTGTATACACAATACGTTGGCCCTTATGATGGTTATATTGCTTGGTCTATTTGGGTTCCCAAGACCCTTGTTGCTAACAAAAGAGGACCCATTGAAAAATGGGTACCTAAAAACTAGCTTGATCTTTTGTAGACCTATGCTTCCGGAGGGTCAAAATGGGTGATCGATAGTGGTTGCACAAATCATATGACCGGAAGCTCTTCTTTGGTCAAGGACTTGGTGTCAAATGAAGATCAAATCACTGTCACATATGCCGACAAGTCAAAATCTACGGTAATGGGTTTCGGCAAGGTTGTGGTGGCTCACGACATTACACTCGTGAATGTCATGCTTGTTGAAACCCTTGGATACAATTTACTTTCTGTCCGTGCTCTTGGAAAGATGGGCTTTGCCGTCTTTATTGATAATGATATTGTGGTCCTCATGTGGAGCAAGTCTCTCAAGGTCGCTTGGTTAAGTACGTCGAAAATGACTTGTATGTGGTGGACTTTTCGGGCAAGCCACCGCAGGTCCGATGTGCTTATACGGAAGGCCGATGTGGGTTGGCTATGGCACCGCCGACTAGCCCATGTCAATATGAGAACTTTGCAAAGTCTCCATAAAGAGGGTCATATTGTTGGACTAAAAGAAAATGTTTCATTTGCCAAAGATCGTGTTTGCAGGGCATGTGTTCTAGGGAAGATGCATGACGCTCCTCATAAGCCCACGAACCAAATCAAGTCTAACAAGATCTTGGAACTCCTTCATGTGGACCTATTTGGTCCTCCATCTCATGCAAGTCTTGGTGGGAAGAAATATTGTTTGGTGATTGTTGTGACTTCTCAAGATACTCTTGGGTTTATTTCTTCAAGTTGAAGAGTGAAACTCAAAGGACTTTTATCGACTTCATCAACTTGGTTCAACGGCAACACAATGTTCCCGTGTTGATTATAAGAAGTGACAACGGCACTGAGTTCAAGAACTACACCTTGAATGACTTTCTTAGTGATGAGGGGATTAAACATCAATATTCCGATGCATACACCCCTCAACAAAATGGTGTGGCCGAAAGGAAGAACCGGACTCTTATTGAGATGGCTAGGACCATGTTGGCGGAGTTTAAATCTCCATACAACTTCTGGGCCAAAGCTGTGTCCACCGCTTGCCATGCTTCAAACCGGCTCTACCTCCGCAAGAAAATCAACAAGACTCCATATGAGATACTTACCGGTAACAAGCCCAACATATCTTATTTCCGGGTGTTCGGTTGTAAGTGTTTCTATCTCATCAAAGGTGTTAGTTTGTCTAAATTCGAATCTAAAGCATTAGAGGGTATTTTTGTTGGCTATGGTCTCGAATCTCACACTTATAGAATCTATGACAAGCTCTCCGGAGCCGTCATAGAATCTTGTAGTGTGACCTTCGAAGAATATGATGGTCCCCAAGGGGGCGTGTTGATGCTTGTGATGCAGATGATGAAATGCCTCAGGATGCCATAGGAAGAATGGGTGTGGGTTATATCCGCCCCATTGAGGAACCCCTTATGGCGGATCGAGAAGAACTATGCTCCACTCGAGTGGAGCCCTCATCTTCACAACCTCAACATGCTCCATCTACCGAGGAGGACATTGACTCAAGCCAAAGACAAGATGTGGACCCTCAACATAGTGATCATTGTGTGAACTCTAGTCAAAGGGTGCTTGGTCCATTCGATGGGTTGTCAAGTGGTGCCAAGTCAATTTGTCAAGGAAGATCCATCCAAACTATTTTGAGACAAGCTCAAATTGAGGCTAGAAGAGCACTTGATCAAGACCAAGGTCAATCCGTGCCTCCCAATGCAGAGGAAGACTCCAATGATGATGAAGGTCAAGTTGATGGTCAAGACGAGGATCAAAATGATGAAGAGGTTCCCCCAAGAAACAATGAGGAGATCCACGCTCGTCGCGAAGCCAGAAAAGAAAGAATGTTGGAATTAAGAGACCACACCCTCCAAAATGTTGTTGGAGATCTAAGGAAAGGAATTTCCACAAGAGCACAATTGAAGAGGTTCAGTGAACACCAAGCTCACATCTCCATGATTGAACCAAAGAAAGTGTGGGAAGCCCTTGAAGATTCGGATTGGTTAGAAGCGATGCACAAAGAGCTCAACAACTTTGAGAGAAACAAAGTGTGGAAGTTAGTTGAGAAGCTAAAAGATTGCCGCAATGTTATTGGAACAAAGTGGATATTCAAGAACAAGCAAGATGAGCATGGGATCATTGTAAGGAACAAGGCTGGATTGGTTGCACAAGGTTATTCCCAAATTGAAGGCATTGATTATGGAGAGACTTATGCACCCGTGGCTCGCCTTGAGTCCATCCGTATCCTTCTTGCTTATGCGGCACATCATAACTTTAAGTTGCAACAAATGGATGTAGAAAGTGCATTCCTTTATGGTCCTTTAAATGAATTGGTATATGTTAAGCAACCCCCGGGATTTGAGGACCCCAACTTCCCAAACCATGTCTACAAACTTGATAAGGCGCTCTATGGGCTCAAGCAAGCCCCACGCACGTGGTATGAGCACCTTAGAGAGTTATTGTTTGACTGTGGCTTTGAGGTTGGGAAAATCGATCCCACTCTTTTTACTAAGAGGGTTAATGGGGAGCTTTTTGTATGCCCAATCTATGTTGATGATATTATCTTTGGCTCATCTAACAAAGCTTTTAATGATGAATTCTCAAACCTTATGACTAGTAGGTTCCGGATGTCCTTGATGGGGGAGTTGAAAGTATTCCTTGGCTTTGAGATCAAGCAAGTTAGAGGAGGAACATTCTTCAATCAAGCCAAGTATACTCAAGATATGCTCAAGAGATTCAAAATGCAAGATTTGAATGGAGCCCCAACTCCCATGGCAACAAAGACTCATCTAGAACAAAATCCAAATGGTAAAGATGTGGATCAAAAGGTATACCGGTCTATGATTGGCTCTTTGCTTTACCTTTGTGCATCTAGACCCGATATTGTGTTGAGTGTAGGTGTGTGTGCAAGATATCAAGCGGCTCCCAAGGAAAGCCATTTAATGGCGGTCAAGAGAATCTTTCGATATTTAGTTCATACCCCATTTTATGGTCTTTGGTACCCTCAAGGCTCAACATTCGCTCTTTGTGGATACACGGACTCGGATTGGGCGGGAGACAAGGATGATAGAAAATCAACTTCCGGGGCTTGCCAATTCCTTGGTAGGTCCTTGGTATGTTGGTCTTCTAAGAAGCAAAATTGTATATCTCTCTCCACCGCCGAAGCCGAGTATGTTGCTGCTGCTAGTGCTTGCACCCAATTGCTATGGATGAGGCAAACTTTAAAGGAATACGGTGTCCATTGTGACAAAGTGCCTCTTCTATGTGACAATGAAAGTGCCATCAAAATTGCATACAACCCGGTGGATCACACAAGGACAAAGCATATTGAGATTCGGCATCACTTTATTAGAGATCATGTTGCTAGAGGTGATATTGATCTATCCTATGTATCAACCAAAGATCAACTTGCCGATATCTTCACGAAGCCACTTGATGAAGCAAGGTTTTGCTACTTGAGGAATGAACTAAATATCGTAGATTCTAGGAGTTTGACTTGATTATCTTGCACTCTCACCTAATATTCGACCCATGTTTGGTTTAGGTGTAGGCATGGACATAGGGGGAGTGCGGTCCTAATTGATTGGACTATCCCTCCCCCCATTATGCGCAAATTAAACAAAAATCATTCCTCTTAATATCATTTTGTGATATGTGAGCTCAATGATGAGTTTCGGTAATGGACCCAAGATACATCTTCGTGGTGCCAAGCCGAGTATACTCAAATATGGTGGCCTAGGCCACCGTCCCTCTCAATCGAGAGGTTGATGTGCGTACTCGTGTTTGTCACCTAGTTGAATTGGTCTTCTCTCATGATTGTCATCTATTTGATGTGTCATCATCGTTCTTAGCCTCATGCACTCTAGTTTGGTATTTATTTGTTTCTTCCATTGTTTTTAGAGTGCATGTGCTTCTCAGCTCACTTGTCTTAACCCAAGCCTCCGTACTCCCTCACGAAAACCCTCTCTCTATCCGCACAAGAATCATCCTTGATCCCTGGCTTTGGACTCAGATGGGACCGGTACTACCGGATGTGCGAAAGGTACCCGGACGACTGGAAGTTCCCAAGTCGTCTCTGGCAAAACTGCTCCGAGGCGGTACTACCGCCGCATGTCCGGTCCCTACCGGTGTCAGTACTACGGTCGTGGGACCGATGGCGTGATACCGCTCCAACAACCGGTACTACCGGTTGACGGTTCCAGGTATATATTGGACGCGTGGGGAGAGGCACCCCTCAGTGCCTCATTATTTCCCACGCCCTCCACTCTAACCTGCGCCGCCACCGGAGATCTTGAAGCCACCGGAGCCCTGCCGCGCCCTCCTCTCTCCGGATTCTCCTTGGATTCGGCCTCTTGGCGGGCTCCCACTCCTTTCCACCGCCATGGATCCCGGTACAACCGCCCCTTCTCTTCTTGTTTGATTTCCCCATTAGATCTAGGTTTTGGCTTAGATTTGTGGAGAAATTGACTACTTGCAAGGTTGTACTGCCATATTATTCCTTGTTACCGCGTAGAATCTTCAATTTAGCAGTTTATATCGTCAATTTGGGCCGTTCCCATCAGATCTGACAACCTGTAGTACCGAACTTTTTCGGTACTACCGCTTATGATACTACCGGTTGTCAGGTCCGGTAGTACCGGTCCACTCTGACCACTTTGTTCTGCTCAACTTGTAGATTCTCTCGGTTTTGCCTTCTTGATTCTTGTGTCCTTATATCCTTGCTATCCTCCCTCGTGCTTTCACAGATGTAGGTGGTTCTCGGGGTGCACGCAAGCGCTCCAAGTCTGACCGTGAGATTGTTGAGGAAGAGACTGAGTCTGAGGAAGAAGTTATGCCACAGCCAAGACACCGTTCGAAGTTGCCTACCAATCGAGGTGGTCGTGGGGGTCGTGAAGGGGTTACCAAGCGCTCAGCTGGGCGTGGCAGAGCCCCTCCCTCTCGCCCCCTTCCACTGGGCGTACCAAGAGTCTCAGCTCTGGGCCATCTGGGCCAAAGAAACTTTCAGACATCTCTGAGTCAGACTTTAGGGCTCTCCGGGTGGACAATGCATACTCCCGCAACAGGAGCGAGTCAAGGGCAGACAGTCTTTTCTATGATGACTTCCAAGAGCGTGTGTATCATGAGGTCCTTTTGACCAATACCCAGCTGGTGGTGCCTCAGCAGTGGCTTGACATGGGACACATTGACAAGAACTCTGGCTACTTTGCTGAAGCTAAGGAAATCTGTTCCAACCTTGGCATGTTCCCCATTATGGAGTTTCAGCATGACTATAATCCCCTACTCATCTGCCAGTTTTATGCCACTGCACACTTCCACAATGGCTGCAATCGGAAGATTACCTGGATGACTCAAGGTGCTGTCAAGGAAGCCACGCTTGCGGAGTTTGCTGCCATCTTGGGGTATGAGGACCGCGGCCGGGACGTTCCTTGTGGTTTCCGCTGTCACATGCGGGAGCATCCCTCCAAAAAGGATGTTCTCAGACCTTTGTATATTCGCGGCCGTGGGATTGCTGGCAAGATCAAGGATCTTCTCCCCACATATGACATTCTCCATCGCATTTTCCGTGAGACTGTTGCTCCTCGTGCGGGCAACAAGGACGAGATACATGGATTCTCCGTTGACTTGCTGTTCAACACCTTCCTCAACAGAGAATCAGGCTAACCTCTTGATGTGACAGACTTCATTTGGAATGAGATGGTTGCTGCCGCACACACTCGGAGGGTTCCACCATTTGCTCCTTACATTCTGGCCCTCATTGTGTCCAAGTGCCCTGTCATTGCTAGGACGCTCTCCACTCGCTCTCTCGTTGTGCACAAGCCAAAGGCACTCAAGATCAAGACACATGCTAAACCTCGCGCTGCGCCAGGTGAGGATGATGAGGATGAGGATGAGGATGACTCTGAGCATGCTGACAATGGTCATGACACTGACTATGTGGTCTCTCGCCGTAAGAACGCCAAGCCCTCTTGGGCCAAAAGGATGGAGGTCAAGCTCAAGAAGATCTTCTGCTTCCAGGTTGACAACCAGAAGCGTATGTATGAGGCGCACGTGTATGCAAAGAAAGCTTGTGCTCGTCAGAAGGAACTAATGTCTGCTCAAGGGTTGACCATCTCCGAGGGATCCAAGAACAACATCACTCCAGAAGATTAGTGGATTTCTCAGCACAGCCGTTGGGACGATGATGTCTCTTCCTCGCACCGCGCCCCACCTACGTATGAGGATGAGGAGGATCTTGAGGATGAGGATGAGGAGGAGGAGGAGTATGATGATTGACCTTTGGGGCGGTAGCTCTGCACTTGTCCCTTTTTGGCGTCTTGATGCCAAAGGGGGAGAAGTTGCACTTTAGGCACAGGTGTTGCATGGGAAGTCACAAGCTCGTTCTTCTCTTTGATACTTTTATTGCTTGTGAACTTCGATTTCTTTCTATTTTATGTGTGAGACTACTATGTGTTTATGTCGTGTGAGACTTTGTGGTTTATGTCGTGTGAAACTATGTGGTTGGATCCATCTTATGCGACTATGTGGTTTATTTCTTTGGATCCATCTTGTGATGTTATGCAATATCTATTGTCTATATATTCCTCATCACATGTTTTGTGCAAAGGTATGTTTTCAAATGCTAGTATCCATACTTGTGTACCCATGTTGGGTTTGTAAAATAGAGGGGGAGGTTTGTCTCTACACATCTAGGGGGAGTCTCTTCTCTATTTTACAAATACCATTTGCCTATTGTTAAAATCATCCTGCAAAAGTGTATTGTCATCAAACACCAAAAAGGGGGAGATTGAAAGAGCATTTTTCTATCCCTCTGATTTTGATGTTTGATAACAATACACTTATCGATTTAACCGTGTACTAAGTTTATCACAGGACTGATAAAAGAAGGCACAAGTTATGGCATTACATTTCCCCTTGCAAAAACTCAACGTGTAGTACGGACCTGCAACCGCATTACCGCTGACACCGTATTACTACCGTTCGATGCCGGTGGCCTTGATCAAAAGAGAGAAGGGTGCGTACTAGTCAGTACCCACCGGTACCACGGAGCGGCACTACCGGTAGTACCGCTTGGTACAAGCGGTACTACCGCTTGAGGCGGTCGTACCGCTCGTCAGTACCGTGGCATACTGACTAGCACCCACCCCTCTCCGTTTTGGTCAGTACCAAGCGGTACTTGGGACCGGTACTACCGCCTGAACCGGTAGTACCGCTTCCTACTTCCGGTACTACCGCTTGGGGGTAGTACCGCAAGGGCGTACCGCCCAAAGACTGAAGAACAGAGTCACCTCCGGTACCTGGTCCGGTACTGGACCGGTAGTACCGCTTGCAAGCGGTACTACCGCTTGTAGTACCGGTACTACCGGTCATTTAATGCTCCAACGGCCATATATTTCGTGGAGGGGTATAAATACCCCTCCACCTACCTTGGGACAAATTGCTCAGCACATTAAAGTCATTGCCCACCATTGGAGTCCATTGGAGCCACTCAAATCCCAAGATCTCCTCATCCAACCACCCAAAGTCCTTGATCTTTGGAGAATCGAAGGAGGAGACCCCGATCTACTACTTCACCAAAAGAGATCTTCATTTCCCCCTCATTTCATTGAGGGCCCCTTTGCTCTAGTGTTTTGTTGGAAACCCTAGCTCTTGTTTTTGTTCTTACAAGCTTGTCTTTGATTGCTTTGACAGCTTGCTTGTATTTGGGAGCCTCCGATTAAGTTGTGGATGTGTGCCCCAAACTTGTAACGGTGCCGGCTTCCACCTTGAAGGTTGCCGATATAGTGGAAGGTGAATCGATCCCGTTGGGGTGAGATTCATCGGAGAACAAGGGAGGCCTCTCGTGGCGTTGGTGGTTTGAAACCACCCCCTCTCCAAACGTAGACGTACTTCCCCTCAAAAGGAAGGAACTACGGGAAACAAATCCTTGTGTCTCCGCGTCCACTTTTCGGTTACTTCTATCCTTTACCGCACCTTACTTACTCGTTACTACTTTGCGTTGTGTTAGCTCGTGCATATTTGTCATATAGGTAAATTCACCTTAGTTGCATTATCTAGAGAATTTACCTTATTGTCAAACCTTAATTTAAAAAAGAAGAAAATTTGAAGTAGCACCTATTCACCCCCGCCTCTAGGTGACCATACGATCCTTTCAGGACTCGTTAAAGAAGCCGATGTAAGACTATCGCAGCATAATTGATTGCCTCCAAAAGTAATTTCAATCACTATATCTGTCTCTTTCGTTCATTCTGTGAGATGTAAACTAATTAATAACTCATTCATTTCTTTTTTCCCAGACAGGGTTTAAAAAAGGTTCACGAAGGAGGTTCAGGGTGAATGGCGTGAAGAACTCACTTTTCGTATGGTCCCGGTAAGTAGTACGAGAGCTAGGGGACTAATTTATGTGGATATTACAATTATCATTCTTACAATTATCATGCTTGATTATTATCTGATTGAATTATATTCTCGATCAAAAAGTGTGCGACGCAGCCACAGGGGACTAATTTATGTGGATATTACGTATGCGAGTTCATTCGTGGGTGTATGGAGCAGGGCACAGACTTTTTTCAAGTACGTAAACAATATATTCGCAATTTATTCTATACCATAGTTTTTGTTGAGTTCCATTCATAATGATCTACTTCTTTTTATATAGTTGGATGCGATGCGGGATTCAAGAGGAGTTATCGGGTTTTTTGCTCAGGGACGTCATAAACTCAAAAGGAGAGTACAACGTAGATAGACCTTCGTGTAATCGTGGATAGACACAAAAGGACAGTATATATTGTAATGATGATCTTGGTGTAAATCAATTAGACGAGCTCTAGTCTCGGTTGTGTATATATTTATACGTATTTATGTTATCGTGAGTGAAATTATATTATATATACATCAATGTATACAGCATATAGTAGCGTAGAATAATATGTATATGAAAATACAAAATAAAAAATAATCAAACACAAAAAAAGAAAACCCTAAAACCCCACCTCCTGCCGTGGCAGCAGTTTGGTGCAAAACGCTGTCGCGGCAGAAGAACTTTAGTACCGGTTCGTGTTACGAACCGGGACTAAATATCCTCCAGCCCAGCACGCGCAGCGGGGTCACGTGGAGACAATCTAGTCCCGGTTTGTAACAGAACCGAGACTAAAGGCCTAACCTTTAGTCCCGATACGTTAGTCCCGAATTGCAATCCTGCACTAAAATCTCTTACAAACCGGGACTAGTGTCCTGTTTTCTACTAGCGGGGTGAAATTGGAGGGCCCGGCTGGAATCGGAGGTCGATGGGATGCCGATGCGTACGGCATGCCGGATGCCGATGCCCGACATGATCCTCCTCATGGCCAGCATCGTCGCGCGCCGGAGATGGATGTCGTTGGCCGCACAAGCAGAGACGTGGGAGCACGCTGCTGAAGCCAAGGTTTTGGATTTCGGTTTTGGTTTTTTACCGGTCGCTATCGAAATGGCCGAAATTCGGCTATTTCGATGAATTTCGGTCAAATCTCGGATGAAATGCAAGAATTAAAATTTAAACTTTGAAACGAAATTTGGCTGAAATTATACCAAAATTTAGAGTTTCAAATAAAATTCTACCAAATATAAAATATTTTAGATAATTCAACAAAAAATTCTTAAATTAAAAAGTTTTCATTCGGTAAATTCTCTTACCGGTCCTGGCCGAAATGGCTGAATTTCGGTAATTGAAATTAAAATCAAAACCTGCGCAACCTTGGTGGTGCCAGCCGGATGGAGCTTAATGGAGTGGCAGGGAGTAGGCGCGGCTCGGCCGCTGCTGTGTGTTCGTGTTCATCGCGCGCCGATAATTTCGTGTCGTGTAATGGAGCTCATATTGGCCCTTAATATGCCGGGTGCTGCTGCGACAATCCGGTAGCAGCGTTAGAAGGCGGCAGCGGTTGCTCTGTGCTTGGCGGAGTTAGAACTCCCGTGGCGCTGGTGAAGGTGGGAGCACCGCGCCAAGTGAAGGTGTAGATCATCCTCGCTTGGCTGGGCGAGGCGTCGACCGAGAGCCAGCCGGCGGATCTTGGGCGGGCATAAACCCTACTGGCGACCTGGATCCAGATGCAGGGGTGGTAATTCGAGTGGAGCGTCGGCGGTGGCTGTGGAGGGACGGTGGCGGTGGTTGTTGGAGGGGAGCGCCAGGGTGTGGGATAGGGTGGAAGGCGGGTTGGGGAACAGAAGGCCGGTTGATCGATTTATTGGCGAGATGTCTGCGGCGGCAACGACATGACGGTGCGTGCAGTCCGCATGGCCTGGGTGGGAGCATGCAGCCGAGCGAGCAGGCAGGCCGGTTCAGATGTGCAGCACATGGTTGAAAAATAGCCCACGGTAATTCCATTTTGGTCTATATTGGATATGGTTGATAATGCATAAAAGGGTGGAATTTCTCTTAGCTCACACGGATCTCCAGGCAACAAACGATGTGAGATGCTTTCTCCATAGGACACGGGCATACCATGTGTTTTGTCTCTCTCTATATATATATATATACTATTAAAAAGATACCCCTAGGAATTTCCGTCTGCCGGCAAAAGACGGTTTTGTCCTTGGTAGTTCGAGAATATTACAAGCACTGCCACCGCCAAGTTGAATCCTGTTTGGAAGAAAAATCCCGGAGGAGCGGGACCTTCGCCATGCCGCACTGCTCCGCCTCCATCCCGAGATCGATCCCTGCTCCGTCTTCCTCCCGAGAGGCCTGCCTCTCTCTGGCCGGTGCCTCCCCAAGCCCTGCACCGCCGCTGCCGACTATCTTCCCCTGCGGCAGCGACCTCCCTCCCACGCCTCCACGATGCTTCTCCATGGCAACCTCCTTCCGCCGGATCCCGACCCCCTCCGGTCGCAATACGAACTCCACGGCATGGCTCGGGCCGCAACCCGCACCTCCACGGCAAGGATACCCAGTGCAGCACTCACACTCCACGGCGAGGCTCCCGGCGCGGTCTGGGCCTAGATGGCGAGGACGCCCGGCCCTCCCCGTGTAGTAGCTACAGTCTCTCCTCGATCCCCATGGAGGCGGTGAGCCCTACATGGCGAGTCTACCGATGCGTCCCTTGTCCCGACTCTCCTCCGTGTGTAGGCGGGAGGAGCAGGGTGCAGAGATGGGCTGGCCTCGCCAAAACAGGGGTGTGCGTCCTTGTCCAGCAGGAACAGCGGTGTTAGACGATGCCCCGTAGTGGCAGGGCGGAGATCCACGGGACAGAGGTGGTCGCATACGTTCCAGAGCAAGGCGGGAGCCAAGGCTGCCATGGGAGACGGAGAGCGCCAGTGAGGTCGAGTAGGAGCGGAAAAGTCACTAAAATCTGCACAGGGCCTATGATTGTACAGAGAACCAAAATGCCTAAAATCCCCACGATTTGGGGACAAAAGTAATACTTAGAGGCAGGGCCTCCGCACCGGATGGCAGGCCATGGTCTGCACGCTCGAACACGAGCGCGTGGAGGCGTGTGACCGCTTTATTTGGTACCGCCGGTTTATTCGGTGCTGCCGGAAGTACATGGAAGGAGGCAAGGACGAGGCTCGCGCGCGAGGCTGCCTCGACCAGCCCTTGGCCAGAGGTGAGGAGACGCATGGGGAGTCCGGCGAGGTCGGAATCCGTGAGTTTTCAGCACCTAGCAGATTTTGGAGGAATCGCACATGACAACTCGATCTGAAGCGGAATAAGATTTGGAGAATCCGGGGAATTTATTCTAGGCAAGATAGTTACTTCCATGCGTTTTTTCTGATAAAGTCTATAAGAGAGCTCCTGTTATATGTTGCTCCATTGGAACTGGCCACTGTTTTGTTGCTCCATTGGAACAGGTCCAAGCGCATAGTGCGGATGCCATTTGGTGGTTTTGGGCTTCGTAGTCTCTGATTTGGTGGTTTTGCTTAGCTGCTTCTAATGTGAATTTCAGACAACATAAGTTGGATAAGTTTCAGAGATTGATGTAAGCATCTCATCTGGTCGAAGAAACATCCTGCGCCAGGCTTCATGTCATGAGTATAGTAGTATAGAAAGTACTCCACGGTTTTATCTAGCTTGTCGTACTTTCTCTGTTTTAAAATATAAGATGTTTTAGGTATATCTAGACTTTTTTTAGTGTAGGTCATAAGTATATCTAGACTTCTGTTTTAAAATATAAGATGTTTTAGGTACTCCCTTCGTTTCGGTTTACAAGTCCTGCACGTAGTTCTATGTCGCCAAATTGAGCAACTTAGTATGATGTATATATTGCAAAAAATATATCACCGGAAATTTTAGACTTTGTATTTTTCAATGATATAATTTTTATATTATATAATTTAAATTATATAGGTCAAATTGATAACCTAGATATACGCGTAGTACTTGTAAACCGAAACGGAGGGAGTACTCCAAATCTAAGTAAACCTACGTCTAAAAATCTAGATACATTTGTTTTACAAATCTAAAACGTCTTATATTTTAAAATGGAGTGAGTAGGTCATAAGTAGCAGCGAGCAAGCAAATCAACGACCGTCAACTTGCTATAGAATCGATCAGCCAAGAGACTCCACGTGCGCGGCGAGATCCCACTCCTTGACGCTCCGTGCTACGCCACCAACCACTATGTTGGGCGCGGTTGTATCCGTATGTTACTCAGCGGGAACCCAGTCTATGTGCTATTTTAACTTGCATATAAACATACATGTATATGTATGTAATCCATAGTAATACTACTACTAGATTGTTATGGATTGAAGTCTCTAGATTGTTAATGCCACACTGACATATATAAGGCGTGGAGTCTGGAGAGTACATCGGCGACGACCAAAGAGGCACATGACTACATGGTGTGGTGCGAGCATGTGTTGTTTTTTGAGAAGGGCTAGGGAAGTCGAATATGGTGTTGTTGGACCACATGCCGGTGGCGGCGACATACACATTAAAGTGGAT
The DNA here is from genome assembly GCA_023614405.1 of Avena insularis. Classification (NCBI taxonomy): domain Eukaryota; kingdom Viridiplantae; phylum Streptophyta; class Magnoliopsida; order Poales; family Poaceae; genus Avena; species Avena insularis. Next base: position 459,584,531 of record CM042685.1, on the reverse strand, counting down.
ATGTTCTATGGCAGAAGGTTGCAGAGTGTGCTCGCTCACGAAGGCCGAGGTGGAGAATGAGCAAGTGATTGTGCCAGACCAGTTTTGATCCAGGGGAATTGACATCATCGCTGTGGGGAATACACAGTAAAAACACACAAGCAAAACTCCAGTCGATGTGGGAGATTGATAATCTATCAGGTTTTAACATGTTAAAGAGTCGGCGAGGGAGAATGATAACAATGATCATGGCGACGAGAGAGGTTCACAGACAGTGAAGGAAGAAAATTGACACATGCTCGCGATAGTGTTGTCCTAATAGAAGAGACAATGCATTAGGTGGCGCGAAAAATCTTGACATCCACAACTCACGTAGAGATCTTCATGAACCGTAAGTAGATATTACAAAAAAGAAATTTTGACCATTTTTAAAATTTATTTGGCCATAGCAACGCACGGACATTCAACTAGTATATATATATATAACGATTGGTGCATTGGTGCCCAGACACCAAACATGATACGCATAAATTCTTTTTGAACTAGACATACCTGAAGGTATACATACTTAAGTTACACATACCTAGATATCATATATTTAAGATATAGATACCTAAGTTACAAATACCTAGGTATCATATACCTAATGTATACGTACCCTGCATATGTGAATATATAATTGATGTTGGGTATAATCTTGATATATGTATCTGCACATTTACTTTAGTTTTGCATGTGTAGCTAGTCGGTCTATTTAGTTGTGCAGCAGTACATGTGACATGTACAAGTTGGTGATGGATCAACCAAAAGAGCATGCAGGGTGAGATAGATGCCGAGGTGCCGCGAGAAGCTAGCCTTGCCGTGTGAAGTGGTACTGCATGCATGCAGGCGTTGAAGCCAACGAAGCTGCACAAGTTATCTAGATATGCATATCTATGTTAGTGGCGTAGGAATAGGACATGGAGTTAGTTGATCAGTGGAGTAGGTCGTGTGCATGAGAGCCAGGCAGGTTGTTGCCCGGCAGTGCCCTAGTGTGTGCCCGACAGTGCCCTAGTCGGTGAGGAAGAGGATTTGGAGGAAGAGCTCGAAATTGGGAGAAATGGAGGCGGGGATTTTGGAGCCGGCGGAGGGGAAGGTGTAAATTGGCGCGGCGAATCGGCGAGTGGTAACCCCAATTTCTCCCGCCGAATTTCGTGAGCTCCCGTCATCCTGAGCTTGCACAAGCGCGTGCAGCTTCTTCCCCCGCGAGCGCGAGTGTCGTGGGAATGGTCACGGCAGATGCTGCAATCGGCAGCGAGTAGTAGAACGAGGGGCAAGGGCGGCCAGCCATCTGCGGTGCGAGATGAGGGCGGAGACTCAGGGTTTTACCTGGTTCGGCCCCGAGGGTAAAGACCTACTCTGCTAGATTGTATTATGAAGGTGGTACAATGGGCGAGCTCGGCTAAGCGGCGAGTCGCTTGGGGAAAGTATGATGGAGCGTATCTCTACACGCCCATGAGGTTTATATAGGCTCACCTCCCTAGGGTTTACATATCCCAACGAATCAGTTAAGGCTTGGTGCTTGTTTAACCTAATCCGCTTTGGGCCTATCTACTACTGGGCCTTCACCTTCGATCGCTTGGATCCACGCCGGGCTTTGATCCGATCGCCGTCTTGCGCCCACTGCCCGATTCTTTGGGCCAGTCGGAAACGTCCTGCTGGGTATACCCCGGTAGGTACATCCCCATCAGTAGTCCCCGAGGCCGTCGTCGATTGGGCGTAGGTGACTGCTGGCAGTCGGAGTATGCGGCTTCAGAGTAGGCATCCAGTCGAATCGTCGGTGGGCTCCTGTACATAGGAAAAACTTGTCATTCTGTTCGCAGCTTTGGCGAGTCGAATCGCTGTTCGCAGCGAGTAGGTTGGTGAGCCGAGTGGCTGAAGTTGGACCGTTAAGCGTGGTCAAACTAGCCGTTGCGGTAATCCAACGGTAACTTTTGGCGTAATCACCGCGCAGTAACGGCCTCCTGATTTGGCGGGTAACAACCGCTATATAAGGGGAATGGCAGGCGATCAGAGAGCTATCTTCTCGCCATTCTCTCCGACTGCACGCATTCTCGCCTCCCTTCGCTTCGCGATCCAGCCGACCCGAAATCCTCCGACCCCCCACAAAGTCCTCCGCCATGGCCCTATCCACCGAACCCTGGGGGAGGTCCAAATGTACGAGGGCGCAACTGGCGTCCTTCGAGGAGGCCGGGATCCTGCGCGCCGGCTGCTGGCGCATCCCCGTGGCCGGAGAGGTGACCCCGAGCCCGCGCGAGAGGGAATTCATCTGCTTCACCAGTCACCTGGAGCGAGGATTGGGATTCCCCACGTCCTTGTTCTTCCGGCGGTTCTGCGCCTACTACGGGATCCAGCCGTCGGATCTGGGTCCCCATAGCATCGAGCAGCTCGCCATCTTTGTGGCGTTCTGCGAGTGCTACTTGGGCTGCCGGCCCTACTTCCCTCTTTGGCAAGATCTGTTCCATGGACGGATCATGGCGGAGGCGGCCCAATGCTCGCCACGGGTGGCCTAACCTTCCAGCTGAAGTCGAAGGCCTCATTCTTGACGATCTTGCTGCCGCCAAGGCAGGCGGAAGAAGTCGTGGTTCTACGTTGCGGCGACTCCGGAAGGCGAGCGGCGATTCCACGGTACTCCGCGGCCGAGCCGCCGCCTTCAAATCGGCAAGCTTCCAGCGACCAGCGGATGGTCGTTGACGAGATGCTTCAGACCATCCGCGTCACGAAGAAGAAGAACCTCGAGACGATAAACACAGCCTGGCTAACTGGCTCGGGCGGCGACTTCGTCCCGCCCGGCCATGAGCATTACATGTACCGATACACGGCCGGACGACCCGACAAAGGCTAACTGGCCGAGTGGAGGCTCGATGACTACACCGCACGAAGAAAATCACCCAAGCGGTGTACTTGGGCGCTCAAGCTGGGTCGCCCCTATACATGGCGCTCAGCTAACGGTAATCACTTCGTATCATTCGCGATCGCGATCCTTTTGCGATCGCGGTCATACTAACTTCAACTTGCCTTTGTTGCTGTTCCAAGTGGTGGAGGGTGGCTCCGCCTTGGATGGCGAGAATTGAGCTCGTCCGTCAAGACATGGGCGAGTCGCCCGCCAGAGCGACAAGCGGCAGCGACGACGAGTCCGAGGAGGAAGCTGCCCGGCCTTCGCAAGACCCACGGCGCGAGCAAGAGCCTCGGCGCCATGATGATGAAGAAGAACTTCCGGAGGCGACCTCGGCGCCAGCTACTCCGTCAAAGAAGAAGAGGAATGAGAAGGCGAAGGCCCCTCCAAGAAGGAAGACGGGCCGATGAGGCCGGCCTCGCCACCACACTCGGCAAGCGGTTCTGCCGCCCAGCCCTATCAGGGCGAGGCGCCACCGGCGCGCACAGCTGAACGGCCACCGTTGAGGTGCCATGGCTTCGATGCCCGCCATTCGCCCTAGTCTCGGGCTGGGGATGCTCTGCCAGAGCGGCTTCACCGAGGGAAGCTCTGTCGAAGAGGTTCTGAAGGCTCGGTTGCAGCCTCGACGACGAAGAAGCCGTCCGTGTCTTGGGCACGCGACGTCCTGGACATGGGGCTCGACCTTGGGCGGAACTGGAAAAGCCGGCCGCCTCGTGCGGGCTGCGCTTCATTCCGGTCGCCAAGTGAGTACACTCGCCTTCCTTCGTCTTTCAAATCACTTGAATTATCTTGCTTATACGACTGATGTACAGGACCGGAGTAAAGAGGATGGGCCACCCAACCGTGGCCAAGGTGCCACCCGTCGTCAGCGAGGAAGATCCTTCCCGCAAGAGGAAAGCGGACGAAGTCGTCGCCCCTGCGGATGGAGGCAAGAAGGCCAAGGGTGACACCGTCGTCACGATCTCGGCGACGCGGCCGCTGGACACCTGTGAGGCGGCGTCCCACGAAGGAGGGCGCTCCCTTGCCTGGAACGGCCGAGCCGACCTCCTTTGGGGCGGGTGCCTCTATCGCCACCTTCCCACGCTTCATGACCAAGGTGGCCGCGGCGAGTGGAACTTCGCCCTCGAGCCACGCTCCTGGGATCGCCGATGCTGAAGTCGACCAACGTCGTGGGCATACGCCGGCTCTCCTCGCGTCCGTGGACGCGATACAACTCCACGGCATGCTTGGCGCAGCCATCCAGGTACATCCAGTCCCCGAGGATCAGGTCGGTGCTTTGCAGCGGCCTGATTCTTTTAATGTCTTATCTTTATTTTTTGCATCCAGTCCCCGAGTGCTTACGCACTGAATTTCAGCGGGTGGGCACTTAGGAATTTCTTTGAGTACCAGTCCCCGAGTGCGCACTCGCTGAATTTCAGCGGGTAGGCACTTTAGGAATTTCTTTGATTGCCAGTCCCCGAGTGCTTTTCGCTGAATTTCAGCGGGTGGGCGCAAAATTTCTTTGATTACCCGGTCCCAGTGCGCTTTTCGCTGAATTTTAGCGGGTGGGCACTTATGATTTCTTTGATTGCCGGTCCCGAGTGCACACTCGCTGAATTTCAGCGGTGGGAACTTAAAATTTCTTTGATTAACCTTTTGGTGATGTGCGGTGCAACTTGAATCGGTGACCGATTGGTGGCGGCATGGCGGAGAAGGCAGCCATCATCCAGAGGCGAACAAAGGGCTTGAGCTGTTGCCGAAGGCGAGGAAGCTCGCCAGGGCTTGTCCTCGCCGGTGAATTGGCGGCGGCAATCGGCTTTGAGGTCGGCTGAGCAATGGATCGCCGACCTCGGCGCAAGCTGCGGAAGCGAAGGAAGAAGCGAGCTCGGTGATGCGAGCCAAGGCCGCCATTGCAGCCGCCAAGAGGATCGCAAAGTGTCGGATGCCCTTGTTGCTGGGCTTCAGGGGCGACCATACATCGCTTCAATGCTTCATCACGGATCTCGCCCGCCGTTGATTGGTAAGTGCATCCGCCTCTTTCATGGTTGTGCCATTTGTGGTGTCCGTCGTATTCATTATTGTCTTCTACTCGCAGGTCGCATCATCGATAGCGCGGAAGAGGCGAGCTTCGTTCGACGCAGCGGTGTGTCAGCATGCTTGTCGACTCGGCAACGTTGCCGGCGACGTGCATCCGTGCCTATCTCCAAGAGATATCGCCCACGGAAGTGATTCCCAGCGACCTCGTTGAGGTGTGGAGGTATTTGGAGAAGGCGCCCACGGTCGTTGAGTTCATGACGCGGTCGGCGTTTCGGCGCGGAGCGGCGACGGCACTTAGTCTTGGACTTGCCCACTTTCCCGAGGACTTCGACATCGACGATGTGACGGTACCATCGTCGTGGCTACCCATCGGTAGAGCTTTCCGAGGTCCTCAAGTTGCGGATCGCGCCGCCGTACTCGGGCGTGTTCGGGCAATGGGCGACCTCCTTCCGTACCAGGAGACGGTCGTCGTGCCGAACAACCCCGAGCCGCCGCATCGTGATTTCAAGGTCGAGCAACCCTTCCGCGCGGCGATGGCGGGTGAACTAACGACGTATCCGTCGAACTCGTACACGCCATTCATCCGCAATCGCCGGGATGTTGACGAGTCGTCGTCTAAGCCTGCAGAATAGGATAGTTTGCCTTGTGGCGTTAGTAGCAGGTCTGCCATGCGGGCATATTTTGTAATATGAGACAATGCAACATGCTATCGAATGAGATGTCGTGTCTATTTTGGTATTTGTCAAGTGTTTGTGATTGTTGTTTGAACGAGTCCCCGAGCGCGTCCGCCCTTTTGTGGGGTTTACCTCGTATGTGATGTGTTTGTTGTTTTTGTGTGTTTTATTATTGTGGTCGACTCGCCCGGACTCGAAGAGCCAGTCGCTAGGCGACTCCCTTGAACGCGATGTACTTCGCCGTTTTCCCGTGCGCGAACGAGGTCGGGTGGCCGAGTCCCCGAGCGTGGTACTTGGCTGTTCTAGGCGCGACTCGAGGGTGAGTGAGGACTTGGCGCGTTGGTTTGTGCGCGTCACTCCTGCCTGGCCCGTGGGGTTAGTCGCGTGGCGAGTCCTGGGCATGCTCTCCTACTTGGCGTTTTCCCGGACCGCTCGAGGTGAACTGGTCCGCAGTCCCCGAGCGTGGTACTTAGCCGTTCGAGTCGCTATGTCGAGGATGCGGAGGACCGTGGTCGCTGTAAGAAGCGTAGGCAGTAGTCTTGGTTCGTAGAACCAGTCGAGCTAGGCGACTCCAATGGGAGCTCGGGTAGGCGTTTTTCGTGGACGATGCAAGACCTGAGGTGACTCAGTGCTCTTGCACCGCACTACTTAGCCGTGCCGATCGCTATACCAAAGGTTGACTTCTGCGGTTAGCGTGATGCTGTTATTACGAGTGCGAGTGGCACAAGACATGAAGAGTAGGCGCAATTTGCGGTAACCGTTTCTTTTTATTTCATAGCGACTGGAGAGTACATATGTGGGGTTCTAGGCGTAGAACTTCCGTAGGAGGTTTACATTCCATGGTCGCTTGACGTCGAGTTCGCCGTCCCCGCGGACGTCGGTGAGGTAGTAGGCGTCGTTGCCGAGTCTGTGCCGATGGCGAATGGTCCCTCCCATGGAGGGGAGAGCTTGTGCATGCCCTTCTTGTCCTGGATGAGACGCAGCACCAGGTCGCCTTCTTGGAAGGTGCGAGTTTTCACCCGCCGGCTGTGGTAGCGGCGGAGTCCTTGTTGGTAGATGGCGGTGCGCGAGCGAGCTAGGTCGCGTGCCTCGTCGAGTTGATCGACTCCATCCTGTCGTGCGAGTTCGTTCGCAGCTTCCGTGTAGTGGACGACCCTTGGCGAGTCGTGCTCAAGGTCGGTGGGCATGACTGCCGGCGCCAGTACACCATGAAGAAGGGGTGAATCTGTCGACTGTTGACCGAGGTGCAGATTCCCCAAATGACGGAGGGTAGCTCCTCGACCCAGCACCCGCGCGCTTCGAGTGGTACTTGGAGTCGCGGCTTGCCGTGGAGGATGCTTTGGTTGGCCCGTTCACTGGCCGTTGGATTCCGGGTGGGCGACTGACGCGAGGTCGAGCCGAATGTGGTGCTCTTCGCAGAATTCGGCCATGGCTCCTTTGGCGAAGTTGGTGCCGTTGTCCGTGATGATGCTGTTTGGGAACCCGTAGCGATATATGATCTCACGGAGGAATGTGGTGGATCTTCCCATCGCATTTCGAATCGGCTTGGCTTCCACCCACTTTGTGAATTTGTCGACCGCAACCAAGAGGTGGGTGTAGCCAGAGGGCGCCTTCTTGAAGGGGCCTACCATGTCCATACCCCACACAGCGAATGGCCAGGTGATGGGGATTGTTTTGAGCGCTGAGCTCGGCATGTGCGTCTGGTTGGCGTGCCGGCACCCGCGCACCGCTGGACAATGTCGGCGTCGGCGTGTCGGTGGGCGAAGAGAAGCCATGTCGCATAGCCTTGGCGACAAGAGAGGGCGCCGGCGGTGGCCGCGATCACCGGAGTGGATGTCGTGGAGGATCTTGCGTCCTTCGGGCGGGTTGGACGCGGCGTTGGAACACGCCGGTGACATCGCGCTTGTGGAGCTCGCCGTCGATGATGGCGTGGGACTTGCATCGACGGGCGATCATCCGAGCTTCCGTCGTCTGCCGGCAAGGTGCGGCTTCAGGTAAGCGATGTAGGGCTTGGTCGGTCGTTCGCTCGTTGACGAGTGCGACCAAGGCTGCCTCGGTTGGAGCGGACTCGATGTCGATCTCCTTGGGGAGAGGCCGATGGCTTGGTGATCGTGTCGAGGAAGACACCGCGGGTGGTGCGAGTCAAGCCGACCCGATGCGAGAGAGGCGTCGGCCTCCTCGTTCTTCCGCTGTCGATCCACTCGACGGAGTAACTGTGAAGTGTCCGCCCAAATTGTTCATCGCGAGGTGCGATGACTTGTCCTGCGACGAGGTCGGAGTCGCCGTAGAAGCGTAGGCGGTTGACATTCATCTCCCTGGCGGCCCTCATGTCGTGTAGTAAGGCCTCGTACTCGCCATGTTGTTTGTGCAGGTGTGAAGTCCAGCAGAGGACATAGCGAGCTTGTCGCCCGGAGAAGTTAGCACGATCCTGCGCTGCAAGGCGTTCGCGTTCTTGGAGCTGTCAAAGTGCAGGCTCCAGTAGTGGAGGTATGGCAGCTTCTCTGGCTGCTGGGCTTCTTCCCAGTCGGCGATGAAGTCCGCTAGGGCTTGCGACTTGATCGCTCTTCGTGGCTCGTATTTGATGTTGTGGGCGCCGATCTCGACGGCCCACTTGGCGACTTCGCCAGTCGCCTCACGGTTGCGGATGATGTCCTGCACGGTGCGAGGAGACGACCGTGATCGGGTGCTCTGGAAGTAGTGCGCGGCGTCGTTGTGCCACGAAGACCGCGTATACCAGCTTCGGTACTGGGGTACTGGCGCAACTTCGGTGAGGACCTCGCTGATGTAGTAGACCGTCGCTGTACTGGGCGCCTTTCTTCCTCCGGTCGCTCGACGACCATGACGGCGCCGACGACGACGCCGGAAGCCGCGACGAGACTAGCATGGGTTCTTTGTCGATCGGTAGCGGTGACGGCGAGTAGCACCTTCTTGAGGTCGCGGGCGTCGTCCGCCTCCTTGTCCCACTAGAATGTGGGTTCTTGCGCATCAGCGATATAGAGGCATTGCCTTCTACCAGCGGGGATGAAGCGGCCGAGAGCCGCTACTCGCCCGCCAGCTTCGAGCGTCGCGCAAGCACTCGGTTTGCCGAGTCGGGCGATCGTGTCGATCTTGGTGGGTTCGCCTCGATCCCGCGCTGAGACGTAGCCCGAGCTGCCCTGCGGGTACACCGAAGGTGCATTTGCCTGGGTTGAGCTTTATCTTATATTTTCGCAAGTTGGCAAACGTTTCCGCCAGGTCGGCGAGTAGGTCGCCCTGGCGAGCGGACTTTACGACCATGTCGTCGATGTAGACGTGGATGTTGCGGCCAATTTGGCTCGCAAGGCATTCTTGCATGCACCGGTAGGTTGCCCCGGCGTTCTTCAGGCCGAAGGTCATGGCGGTGTAGCAGAAGGCTCCGAATGGCGTGATGAACGCCATCTTCTCCTCGTCCTCGATAGCCATTTTGATCTGGTTGTAACCAGAGTAAGCGTCGAGGAAACACAGCGACTCCGAGCCCGGTGGAATCGATTATCCGGTCGATCCGCGGGAGGACGAATCGCCTTTGGGCAAAGCGCCGTATTCAGGTTTGTGTAGTCGATACACATCCTCCGGTCCCGCTTTTTCTTCTCGACCAGGACTGGGTTTGCCACCACTTGAGTATTTGATTGGCGGATGAAGCCTGCGGTGAGTAGACGCTGCACCTCCTCGGCGATTGCTCGTGGCGCTCTTCATTGAAGGGCCGCGGATCGCTGACAGGTCGCACTTTGGGGTCGGCGTTAGCTTGTGCTCAGCGAGCTCCTGGGGACACCGGCATGTCGAGGGCTTTCATGCGAAGATGTCCTGTTCTCACGGAGGAACTTCGAGCGCGCCTTCCTATGCCGGGCTCATGCCCGTCCCGATCGTCACCGTCGGGCTGGAGTCGCTGGGACCAGCTCGACTGACGGGTGTCGCGAGTGGCCTCAAAGGTTGAGGTGTTTGCGCCCGAGTTGGGCTTCTTGAGTATGGTGGGGTCGTCGTTGTTGACCTTCGGGCCAGCATTTGGCGAGTTCATCCGCGTGGTTGGTCTCCGCCGCGATGACGGCGTCAGCGAGCTCGGCACCTTTGGCCTCGCACTCGGCGGCCATGTCGGGGTCGCCGTTGATGGTGATGACGCCACACGGCCCGGGGAGCTTCATCGCGTTGTACGCGTAGTGGGGCGCTGCCATGAACTTGGCGAACGCCTGGCGCCCCAGGACGCAATGGTAGGGGCTGTCGAAGGGCACGAGCTCGAAGACGATCCGCCGCGGAAGTTTGGTGTGCGAAGGTGACCGCAGCGTGACCTTGCCGATCGGGTACGCCTTCCGACCGGGACGATGCCGTGGAACGTGGTGTGGGTCGTCTCGATCATCGACGCGGGAGCCGCAGCTGAAGGTGTCAGTGCAGTGGATGTTGATGGAGCTTCCGCCGTCCATCAATGTCTTGGAGCCGAGTCGCCGACCTTAGGCTTGACCACCAGGGCGACTCGACCTGGGTACTCGATGCGTGGCGAGTGGTCTTGTCGACTTCAGGTGATGGGCTGCTCCGACCAGTTGAGGAACTGGGGAACGTCCACCTGGGCCACCGCGTTGACGGTGACGGCGCGGGCGATGACCTTCTTCTCGCGCTTCGTGTTGAAGCCCACCGTGCGGACCTCAGCAAGAACAAGGACGTCCTGCTGGGTATACCCCGGTAGGTACATCCCCATCAGCGAGAAGAAGTTGGCTCCGTGAAAACGCCCAATTCCGGCGTTCCTCCATGTCCTGGCTGAGGTCCGCTTTAAGAATCGTGCAATGCAAAGATTCCATCCGCCGTGCGAAACCAAACACCCTTATTTCTTTGCATCCCATGCGAGATACGGGGGTCGGGGCAACCAAACACGCAAGCGGGAGGTGAGAGAATAGAGAACATGAGGCGAGAGAATCAATTCATCGATAGATTGGTGAGAGACGACACTGGGGTTTATAAAAGCACCTCCTCCACTTACAGTTGGGACCCACTCTTGGAACTCACACACGCACGCACACGCACGCACGCACACGTTATCTCACAGCTAACTCACTGCTCAGCCTCTCTCTTTTATCACCTCCTTTTTTGTCATGGTGTCCAATTTAGCCTGGATCAAATAGCGTGTACATCACCACATTTGAATGGAGTGGGGACGTGACACTAAGCTTACTCGACTGCATAATCAACCATAGAAGAATGTTCAGGTCGTGTGTTTACTACTTGGGTCAAAGCTAGAAAAAAGAGAGAGCTTTTTTTCCTAAGCATGACACCCACTTCTTTTAGATATTTTCGATGCACCTAAATTTCAAAAACAAATATCTACACATTGTTGTACAAAAGTGATCCCTAGAGTTTGAGCTTAATATGTTGTGCTATTTACTTGGAATTATTTTTGATGAATTTTATATTAATATATATTTGCTACCACTTGTCTTTGTATGAAACACATACGACAAGTTTTCCCTCTGAATTTTTTTGGTGACATAGTATGAACTTGTACTACACATAATTTTTTAATAAAAAATCAATTGTTATAATTGAGTAAAAATAATAATAAATAACTAGCGGGTGTGTAGGTGTTATGGTGTTCAATCACAGCTTCTTTAAACAAGAAAGAAGAAGAATGTTCAGGTGGTGTGTAGCTAGGCTGGCCCGCGCAACTGAAGTGTTTCTCTGTATTTGTCTCTGTCTCAATTTGGGTGCCCCAAGCTCTTGCATAGATTCAGTCATTCAGAGTGCAGTATCTCACGTCAGAGAAGGACGAGCGAGCATATAAGCGTGATCATGTTACTCACATGTACTCTCTCCGTTTAGAAATATAAGATATTTTATGTTAGATACACCCCTTTCACAAACGTAAAACATTTTATATTTCTAAACAAAAGGAGTACCAGCGTACCGTATGTGCACATATTTTACGTGCACACCCGACCATAGTAAAAAGGAAAATAAAAACGTCCAAAAGAACCTACATGCGTTTCCAATAAGGTATTCAATGGCGGAGACAATGACTTCGTGCGAAAATCCAATTCAACTCACGGATGCAAATAAATTCATAGTATAAATATTTTAACATATCTAAAAAATTAGAAAAAAAAATCTTGCGTGGACAATCTATGTGCACACACAAGTTTTTAGGGAAATCTGCCAGATTGACATAGGCACCACGCGGAACTCGCGTCCTTGAGAATCAACCCATCTCTCCCTCGGGTACAGGCGGCACGACGCAACTCCCTCCCTCCTCCAGATCTAAGCCGGCGAGAACGCTGGTCCCCCTCCGCTTGCAGCTTGCTGCTTCAGTGTCAGGAGAGAGGGGACCTTGCTTCTCCGCCTAGTAGTTAGGGTTAGGGTCTATCTGCTGTTGTGTGCCATTGAAGTGGTGGGAGCGGCGTCTGGGCAAATAAATCTACCTCAACTCTACTCTCACACCAGCGACAACCTTCCTGACGGTGTCTCGGAGTTCATGGTAACGTGTGCTTGTTGATCCTTTAGATCGGCGACTTGGTCTTCTTGTGGATCTTCAGATCTGGCGAGATCTGTATCTCGACGTGTCACTAACGTTCTTCGTTATCCACAGCGGCGCTGGGGGCCGGGGCAAGGTGGATGCTCTAGAGCGAGGATGTTGTTTCGGAGATGGTGGATTTGTCATTATTCCTCGACTTCATCGATGGGATGTGGCGGATCTTGGTTCAAGATAGCACGGGGATGTCCCTCACGTGCCACAACGATATGTGTCTTGTTGTTTGCAGCAGGCCTGTTCATCGACTCACAAAGGCTCGTTAGCGATGATGCTCCCTTGGATCCGGCAATGGTGAAGAGCGTCTATTCCAACGCACGTCTAGGCGGTGTTAGTGTTTGGCGGCGGACACTGGTTTCGGCAAGTGCAGAAAATCCTAGGGATAGTTCTCTGCAAAATTTTCAGGATATCTGCTTATGGTCTGTCTGTTATTTTTCACGTTTGTTTACTCACGTAATTTGATTTTCGATTATTGAAATAAGTTGTTGCTCTAAAAACAAGTCTTCAAGGAAATTATTTTTTTATATCCGTATAAAATAGACAAATTAGGATGTCCAACATGACTTTTATTACACAATTTTTTTACAAGCCACATAATATGTTTCCTTTTCCTTAAAATTTGTGTGCGGACACAAAATATCTAAACGTACACACGGAGATTTCTTTCAGTTTTTTTGACATTTTAAAATTTGTCTTTTATGCATTCTGTAGGTTCATTTGCAACTGAGCGTGGCAAAACACCACCTCCCCCCCCAACCACCACCACCACACTATCTATCAACTAGTAAGTAGCACGTGCTTTGCACATAAGTAGAAGAGTACTTCCTCTATTTTAAAATATAAGATATTTTATCTTTTTCTAAAACATATGTATTTAGGTGGATAAGTTTGGAGCAAAATGAGTGAACATACAAATTATAAGGCATCTACATAAATATGTTTTCAGAAAATTCTAAACCATCTTATATTTTGAAACAGAGAAAGTACATTTTAAAAAGCGCAATAAGTAGAGCCAAATGGTCATTCTTCTTAATAAAAGTAAAAACTCGTGCTCTAGAAAAATGATACTACCTCCGATTCATATTAGTTGACTTGGATTTGTTAAAATTTGGATGAAGATATATATTAAATAGTGTCTAGATTTAATAAATCTGGACAAATTTGAGTAAACTAATATGGGTCGGAGGGAGTAGCTGATATCACTACGATTAGTTTTAATATACATGGAGTGAAAGTATCCTTGATCCAAATTAATTGTCGCGGATTTTGATAAAATGTTGTCTAAATTTTTTGTCTAGATTCAATGAACGTGCAATAACTTATTTAGACCAGATAGTAATGATATATTATGAAGTCACATAACCTTTTTTATCTATAGCTCAACATGAGTATGCATATGTTTTCGATTAGATGTTGAAAAAACAACAAGGCTTTGTTTTAGGTGTACTAACATTTTATTGCATTTAATCTCTTTAAGTCAGTTCTAAATAAGATATAATGAGTGGTCGGTCAAATAATTTGGAAAAAGATAAAGATTAGAATGTATTCCCTCCGTTTTTAAAATATAAGATGTTTTAGCTTTGTGAAGCAAATGTATCTAGACTACTTTTAGTATATAGGTCCACTCTTATTTTAGCTTTGTGAAGCAAATAAATCTAGACTCCTACATACTAAAAGTAGTCTAGATATATTTGCTTCACAGAGCTAAAACATCTTATATTTTAAAACGTTTTACCACGTCTGATGCAGCCTCTCGTTTATCAAAGTTACCGGTTGTTGTATGTTTTATTTCGTCCAGCACCACAAGTCTGCGATTTCCGTTCCACACAGAAATAAGGATTTTATTTAATGTCCGAATAAATCTTCATCACAAAAACCGGATTATCTTGCTCCGGAGAGACTCTTGGAGAAAAGAGACAGTTTGGCTGGGTAAATCACTTCACGTGCAGGTCTTGGCAGGTTTTCCAAAAAATAATGTGTATGCCACGTCGACTCCTAGTCACGCTCCAAGAAAAAAAACTGTCCTCACATCAGAGTATCAAGGTTGCATACATGCATGTCCGCATCGACTGCAGGTTTCTAGAAAAATCGGCTAGCTTCCAGGAGATTCACAAGCGCACGACACAAAGTGTACGGTTAACTGCGTGCAGAGACGAATCCAGCATGGGATGACCGTTGGATTATCCCCTATGACACCTGATGAATGGCAGGGATTGTTTTGGGTTGGAAATCAACGGCTGGGAATATCATAGGTGCTTTGGCAGGAAACTTGGAAGACACCGCTGAATCTAAATTCAAAACTGCTGCATTATAGTAGTAGAGATCTAGTATATCGATATCTAAATCGTCCTCTTGTTTTTTTTTTTGAGAATCCTCTTGCTTCTTTTTGCAGCCTCCTCTTCCCTCTTATTTTTGTATCATACGAGTCAAGCAACCCAGCCTGGTCTTCTCACTTACACACAATGGTTATACTCCCTCGGTTCAGAAATATAAGACATTTTAGTTTTGTAAAACAAATATATCTAGATATCTTTTAGTATATAGGTTTACTCCAAATTTATATAAAAAAATTATCTAGATACATTTGTTGCATAAAACTAAAACGTCTTATATTTCTAGACGAAAGGAGTACATGTGTACGTCTACTTCTATCTGAATATCTGATACTGTAACAAGACTAAACTACACCCACACTGAATATCTCGTACACTAGGTGGCATTACTGATAAAAAAAGGTTCAAGTATGCCGAGTGCTACACCAAGAGTCTTCTCGTCGCAATGCTCTGTCGCTTCTACACCAGAGCGCGTATCTTCTTCTGAGTCGCATACTTCTCCATCGACGTCCTCTACTAGTGCTTTCAGCTGAAGCGTCTGCTAGCTGCTTCTGGTGCTTTTAAAACTGCACGACCACCGTCTACACGTTCATGTACATCCTTGTGAGTCCTAGATACTAGAGTTTCTTATGATTCTTGTTCTTTGTCCTCTCATGATCATCTAGACTCTCAAACACGGCTAATGACACTTCTCTTTCTATTTGTAATCGTGGCACTATTTCCACTTCTTTTTATGTTTCTTGTGTTTCTCATGTTCCACATCTTACCATGAACCTGTTTTCTCCTGCTCAACTTAGTAATTCTAGTTATCGCGTCATTCTTAACGCTGATTTTGTTATGTCCAAGACCGTCGAACAAATGCTCTGGTTGGGGCTTGCCGTCGGCGCCATGACTCTTAGGATCTTTGGGAGCTCGATTGGATTCGTGTCCTTTGCCACCACACCCACCAGCCCATGTGCTCTTGTTGCTTCCATTTTCGCTTCCTTTCAGAAGTGGCATCATCAACTTGGTCATCTTTGTGATTCTTGTTTGTCATTCTTAGTTAATCGAGGTCTTCTAGGATTTGTCTCAGGAGATGTCTCTTTACTATGTCAGGGTTGTAGACGTGGCAAACAAACTCAGTTACCCTATCCTACTAGAACTTACTTCATAATATCCAAGTCATCATCCTTAACTACTCCCTTCGTCCTGAAATAAGCGACTTGGATTTTTCTATATTCGCATGTATCTAGACACGTTTTAATATCAAGGTACATGTGAATTTGGTCAAACCCAAATCACTTATTTCAGGACGGAGGGAATATAAGATTTAAGATGTGTATGTGCAGAACAGGGCGTACAGAGCAAAATACCTTCCAAAGGGAGCTTATTATTCCCTATCTTCCCCACGATCATCATAATTGCCTTGTCACTAGTGGTGCAATTGTTTAGTCGTTGTCATCAATATTCCATTCAAGAGAGTTATGATGGCACTCCTCTCTCTGGTGTCAGCCATGACACTCTTTCCACACATTTTTTATTCCTCGTGCTTCTCTTGTTGTCTTACCATGAACCTATTTTCTGCTGCTCAACTTACTGATTTTGATTGTCACGTTGTTATTAACGACGATTCTTGCTATGTCCAAGATCGTTGCACAAAGGCTCTGGTTGGGGCCGATCCTCAGCACCATGACTCTCAGGGTCTTTGGGAGCTCGATTGGCTTCATGTTCCCTCAACTACCACAGCCATCAACCTACGTGCTCTTATTGCTTATGTTTCCTTTCAGATGTGACATCATCGACTTAGTCATCATTGTGGTTCCCGTTTGCCGTCCTTAGTTCATTGAGGTCTTTTGGAACTTGTCTCACGAGATGTCTCTTTATCGTATCAGGGTTGTAGACTTGGCAAACAATCACTTACCCCGTTGTACTAGTGGGTATATGTCTCATCATCCTTTTTACTTAACTCATTCTAATGTATTGATCCGGCTCCATGTGTATAACCCCAGGCTCTCGTCCAACTACCACTGGTCAAAGAAGAAGCTCGGCTCGTCCATCTAGCACCTGCACAACCGAAGACCAAGAAAGTTTCACTTTGCATGATTAAAGTGATGTAAAAGCTACACCTAGGATAATAACCATAGACTCATTAAAAGGCATTACTAGTACTCTGTTATAAAAAGAAAAAACAAAGAACATCCACCAACCTATATAGTGGCGGTAAAATACCGTCTTCAACTTATTGGATATCATAACAAAATAATAAACCAAAATTGTCTTTACCTAGCGCCATGAACAAATCCTATAAACTATACCGACCACCACTAAAATATTAACCGATAGATCACTCGCTCGATGGGCGGACGACAATGTAACTATGGGGTATCTCATGGGATGTAAATGAGAGAGGAGGGGGGACAGGAACTCACCTAAATCATGGAGACGAAGAAGAGGCCACCTCGCTACCGAGGTGAACTGACCTCCATCGCAGGATAGTGAGGGTGGAGGTGAAGAACGAAGTAGTCAAAGCCAAGTGCCAATCCGGCCTACAGCCATGGGTGATGCACAAGAGGCTACAACCAGCCACCGAATTGGCGAAGGATGTGGTGGACTAGGTAGAGCTACACAAGCCTTCTCATAAAGCAATTAAATTTCACAATCCTAACATGCATTAATTCAAGGACCCGATTTAGCTACTCCCTCGGTTACAGTTTAACCCCCACCCCTCATTATATAGGTGTGTGTTGGGGGGCAACCCTGGATGGCCACCCCTCCCAATAACTCGGCCACCAAGGTGAAGAGTTGGGGCCTTTCCCACCAAGTCTTCCTCTTACCAAAAATTATAGTTTGACTTTTCGAACTAGGGTTTGACCTGCACGATATAAATAACACTGGGACCTAGGCGATCGCTCATTGGTTGAGAAAATGCGAGAGAACTGTCGTTTCTCTCTCACTTAGTGATGAGATTTAACTACGGAAGCAAAACGATCGTTAAAGTACCTCTATATGGCAAAGCTACTTCGAGCATCAGGAAAATAGAGCTCAACCTAGTTTTGCAATCAAGAATCAGCTTTCTTATAATTTTACCCAGGTGGTAGCTACCCACCCATGGGTATACGACGATTTAAGCAACATGGATCAATTTTAGCTTGTTTTTCTAGTAGAACGTGGATTTCTGGTGTATCTGGTATACAAAAATGGTTTCGAAAATTTTGTTCGAATTTGTTTTGGTCAAAGTCAACACAAGATTCAAACAAAATTTTGAAACCGCTTTTGTACATCAGAAATCAGCGGTCTATGTTAGAAAAACAATCCAAAATAAGTTCAGATTCCTTAAATCACCATATATCCATGGGTGGCTAGCTACCCATCTGGGTAGTGAATCCACACTCCCATCTCCCATATGCCACTTTCCCTGATGTTTACTATAGCTGACTTCATAACACCCAAGCTATTCTTAACTATAAGATTTAAGATGTGTGCAAGACAACACATATGCAGCAAAGTACCTTTCAAAGGGACCTTCTTCTTCCCTATCTTCCCACGATCATCTCAATTGGCTTGTCACTGGTGGTGCGATTGTTTATAGTCACCGTCATCAATTTTTCATCAATATTCCATTCAAGAAGGGAGTTATAGAGCTCATTGCATATCACATCAGCAGTATGTGGAGCTGGAACACATATAAACCTGCAGTATTCAACATATAAAGTCACAAACAGCAACAATCACATAGTAAACAACAGCACAACACATACTTCCTCTGTTTCAAAATATAAAATATTTTAGCTTTGTGAAGCAAATGTATCTAGACTTCTTTTAGTATGTAGGTTCACTCAGGTTTAAAGTGAACCTAAAAGAAGTCTAAATACATTTTCTTCACAAACCTAAAACATCTTATATTTTAAAACGGAGGGAGTAGAAAACAACACATATATAGAACATTAACACATACTAAACAATAAACAACAACAGCAGCATGGAGGCACCTGTGGGAAACTCTGTCAAGAGCATTTCGTTTAGGCATCTTGAGTAAAGAAAGAAGTGCATTCACAGAGCATAACCGAGACACAGTTAAGAATACCATATTCCAAAGCACAGGTGCAAAAGCAACTCCCTTCTTATCCCAGATAGATAATACGAGTGCATGATACTGATCTACACCGTGAAGCAACCCTTCCTAGAGAGTGCAGATTAGCTTTTGACTAACTGACAAGGCTAAGGTGATGGCTAAAGTCCTATACATACAAAATGCTCAGAGTATCTATTGCGCAAAATTTCAGCCTCGTAGATCCAAAAAGGATCCACCCATTTGGTCATTCTACGGAGACACTTAGCCAGCCACTCATAGTTTCCGAAGGCTACCCCTCATTCGACTACGTTCGTAGCATCTACCCGAGAACTTAAATTTCAATCCTCGACAGCGACCCCTCTTTCGACTCCTTTTGTAGCATTTACCCGAGAACTTCAATTTCAATTCTGGAAGCGCCTTTTCCTACAAAACAGATCGACACAGAGTTAGTCATGTGCAGGTATCTGAAGTACTAGAAAAGCAAGCATACCATATATGCAAGGTACGTACTGCGACAGGCTTAACCTCGGTCAAAACACAATTCTCGTTGCGCTGATCTGCACCAGGACTAGAAATATATCAACACCCCATAGAAAGTGATATGAGGCTTGTGTCTACGTAAGAATTATATATAAGGTGTTCTTTCAGTTACTGCAGAATCTTAAGTTGGTATAACTACAAAATAGTTGGTAGAAATAACATACAAGATCACTGAGTGACAGTAACTGGTAAAGAAGGTTGTCAACTAAGAGAACAATGAAGTGTCCGACATGTAGCAGGTAGGTCAACTGGTTATTTTGCAGGAACACACACAGCCTTTCAGAGCAGCACTAGTCATAAAATTCCCTGATTACAGCATGGTTTGATAAGACATATAAAAAAATGACAACATAACAATGTTGTTGCATAATCTGCAATATTCACCTCTTTAAACTCAGAAAACAAGGAACCCACAGTGTCACTAGTTTTTTTCTTTGACTCTCATGAACTGACCTGAATACAAGAAAACCTACCTGGCATTTGGTTGCCCATGAGCGTCCCCAGTAAAACTAACTTCTTGGTTTGGAGCACTAGTGGGAACATCAATGGCACAAATGTTCTCTTCACCGTGGTTACTCCGAATTTCCAGTAGCAGCTCAGGCTCCAGTCGGTCAATATCTTCCATCACCACTGAAGTGCTTTCTTGACTATCACTTTCTAATATATCATGAACGATACTTTTACACTCCAGTTGGTATTCCGAACCTGCAATTGCCAATAAGAGCTGAGTACAAGTATGCTAAAATTCAAGAATTTTGAAGCAACTTATCAGTTCAATTCATTATTTTCTGTATCTACAACTGCGTGGACAAAGACAAGAGCATTCATATTCAGAGGTAGCATCAATTTTCCAAAATTCTTAACTATTATGTTGAAAATCATATTCAATTTTTAAAAATTCCAGAAAACTGGTATCTAAGTGTTAACTAAAGCATGGGAGGGAGGGAGGGAGGGAGGGAGGGAGAGACCGTGCAACTCATCTTGATTACTAAATGCATTACTTGAAACCTTCTGATAAATAGTGGTTCCCCAAGAGTTGAAAATGGAGTTCCCTGTCAACTCTAAACTGGTATAGTTGGTCGGCGCTGTAACCATCAACTCTTCTGAATGATTCGAAGCAGTATTTACGATCATGTCACTTGTAGTGGCGCTTTCAAAACTGGCAATTCTGCTCTTCCCCAACTCCATTTGTTTAGCACTAAGCACCAACTCGATGTTCATATCCTTTGGATTATGACCCGCATCATTTAAAATCTTTTGGCACATGGTGGTTCCCTGGAAACTGAGAACACTACTCTCTGCCAACTTAAACCTGTCAGAGTTAGACATTGCTGTGAAACCAAAGGATCCTGTCCATGTTGCCAGAAGCTGAGGAACTGCAGGTAAGAGAAGCCTTTCGACCCCCCAGCCAGAAAGTAACTGGAAAATAAAAGAAAGTGAATGGATCAGCACACAGCGAAATAATACCAGGAGTATTGCCAAGCAAATAGGAACTGCCAATGATTTTGAAATAAATTGAAGTAAAAAACCTTCTCTAGTTCATTCATTATAAGATGACACATTCCTTGTCGACGATATTGGACTCTTGTGCCTATAAGAGGCAGCTCAGCAAAATTCTTCCCACATATCCTAATAAAAAAATGATTTGTGACATGGAGAAAAATGCTAAAATGAAAGCTTTCAATTACAAAGGAGGACCACTGTGAAGGCTACAATACCTAAAGGTGCCGACAGATATTAGCTCGCCGTCTTTCTGGAGAAGTATAGTGTAGAATCCCCTAAAATTAAGACGTCTGAGCTCTGATCTGTAGATGATATATAATAGTAATTAACAGAGGAATATCAACCACATTTAGATATATAATATGTAAATAGATAAATTAATTTGCCGAATATACTAGAAGCAAAAGCTAATTTAGGAAAAAGGTCCAGCACGTGGGAGGTGAAATAGAGAGAAGAAATG
The DNA here is from genome assembly GCA_023614405.1 of Avena insularis. Lineage (NCBI taxonomy): Eukaryota > Viridiplantae > Streptophyta > Magnoliopsida > Poales > Poaceae > Avena > Avena insularis. The sequence goes on along the minus strand of CM042685.1, from coordinate 459,563,520 downwards.
TTAACAGAGTTACAAGTCATGGCAGAACTATGCAAGTGTAGTTCTATTTGCGCATTATAGCAGAATATCCATGCTATAAAAATGATAGAGCATCTAAATTAAACTTCTTTAGTTCTTTAGATGGCGTAGTATGCTACTCCCTTCGTTTTGCTATATCTGTCCTCAGCCTACCATAAGAACATACCAAGGAAACAACAAATCTAAGAGGAGTTAGAAATGACTATACATGCCGCTATTAGATAACATTACAATCACTTAACATCTTCCAAACGCATTAAAGTAGGGCTACAGAGCAGAAACATTGCATTATTATTTTTTACTACACTTCTTAGCTTCTCGATGGAAAAAAATCAAAACAAAGACGACAAAGGACTGATATTGTGAAATGAAGCTAGTGTAAGCTAATGCTTTCCATAATCCCAGCAATACAATCGAAACGTGAGTAAAAGAAGGTAAAATGAAGAGACACACTAAATGGTGCCATAGCAGTTCTTACTCTCTATTGAACACAATATCTTCAACAATATCCCTTCGTGTGCGGGGCTCGATAATAGTAACAAAACATTCATGAAGAACATCAAGCGCAATGCACAACTTGCCATACTGTTCTGCCATTTTCTCATTGTCAAAATTGACATCGTCACTGGTATTTTCTCTGTCAAATTTCAGTATGGTACATGATAATCCTTCAACGGGAGTTGGAATAGGTTTCCCAATAAGCTTTTGCAAATGCTGGAATATCTGCACACCAGAATTGATCATATGACGGCTAAGAGACAACATAGTGAGCATCCAACAAGTTCAACTTTTATTCCAAGGTGATTCAGGGTGGAAACAACATTCTAAGTAATGCCATACCTCTGAGCATCCCCTACTGCAAAACCAGCACCCTTCTGGACAGCAGGAAAGTTGATCACTCTTGTTTCTAATGCAACCAACATGATCTGCCAAAATATGATGAAAAAGAAATCAGCAGATTTAAAATACAAGTATCTATCGTAATCGAGTGTTAAAAAAGCATACATTCACATTCACACTGATCACAGTACATAATAGTCTTCTCAGTGAATTGGTTGGCATCAGGATCATATGCACCAGAGTCACAAATACTGCATCTACAAGATGGACAATACCAGGTTCCTGTCGGAGTGTCCTACAAAAGTATTATGTTACTGAATTTCCGTTCATCAGACAAACAAGTTCATAGAGAAAGAACTGCCGGTTATGTTAAAAAAACAAAGAAATGCAGCAACTATATGAACTAACTGAAACCACATGCTTGTCATATATCATATATTACTAAAAAGAGAAACTGAACAGACATTCCAAGTACTCATTACAAATCATATACTTCAAACCACATGCTTGCAGTATGAATGTAAAATATTAAATGGAGCACTAGTGATCAGGTAAGATAAGTAAAATGGCTTTTGAAGTATATGACTGAAAATGACATTGCATCTGTGCTGTAACATGCAACTTGCAACAATATAGGCATGGAAAGTTAGAAACCCAGATGAGAAAAGTTCACTCTTATAATATAAGGAGTACCTGCAGACCAACACAAGAATGATGGAAGGATGAAGGACAACCGTCACAAAGTATTATATTCCCACCATCATTGCATATAGAGCATATTGAATCACTTTCGATATGTGAATAATTTTTCTTCAAGCGCACATGCTGTGAATTTTTGGGCTTGTTTTCACCCATCAATTCAACTAAACACTGTGAAAGGGACCTCCCATCCTTTAAAAACATATGAGCAGCAGGTAAATGAGTACTGTACCCAGCATGAACCTCAAAACTTTCGAGAGTGAATAGTTCATTGCAACACTTGCATTTTATTCCATCTGTAACAATAGAACCTTCCTTTATCTGAGGCCCATCACTTCTTTGCTTATAAATAACTTTGACTCTAGGTATCAGAATATTTTTTCCTACCAATAAAGACAGGACAGTTTTAGCACGATGCGGAGATGACAGGATCTGTCCATGTCTTGAACTCAAAACTCGTGCTTGGCTCATAGGTACTGATGATGATTTTCTTTTCTTGGATTTTCCATGACAAGTAGGCAAGGTAAACATGTCATCAGTGGTGATCCCGAAGTTTGCACTATTCTCCTTTTGATATGCTTCAGCTAGGTATCCTTTACATGCTGCCAGCAGAGAGTTGTAGGACTTTCCATGTGGATCATCATAACGGGGTTCCTGCTTCTTACTGGATTTTTTCTTCCGCCAAAGTTTCCACCCAGCAGAGTTGAGGAAATTTTTAGCTTTTAATCTCAGGCGTTTCTTTTTCCTGGAGTCTTGCTCATCAGCTTCCATGTAGTCCAGGTATTTTCTGATGTCATCAGATTTCTGTCCGCGTTTGCGTTTACCAGGTCTTGCCGGGTTCCTCCAAACTGTTGGATCAGGATTTACTATGTGTGCTGCCAAATAATTGTGACTATCTTCAATTATGTTCCCTTGAACTTGTTCAGAACATTGAACTGTGAAGGTTTTGAGTACTTTTAGGATAGAAAAATAGGTGTTCCCAGCAGGTGACTTGTACCGGTATCTCTTGTTAATAATATCTAATTTACCTCGGTGCCTCTTAACTTTATCTTCTCTGACCTCAATACTCCAACCTAATGCCAACAGATGCTTCTTCAGCTCCATCCTTATGTTTTCATTAATGTGTCCCTGGGAAATGGTGTTGATCTCTTGGTAACTAGCAAGCAGTGACCCTATCAATGGGGAAAGTTCTGCATTTAATTGTTCCGGTTTCCAAGTACTCAACTTATTATAGGGTTTGTTCTCCCTTAGGGAGAGATCCATGCCAGCTGGGTTGCTACATTCACTATTTCGTGTCACACTATCTAAAAGCAAATGATGTGTATGACAATCCTGGCGATTATTGTTTGTCTCTTTCTGTGCGAGATAAGCCTCACATGCTCCTATAAGAGATGTGAACCGCTTGCCATCAGGTGAGACACAATACTTGTTCTTGGATCTATCTTCAACAAAGGTCCACCCTAATGATTTAAGATAGCACTTTATATTCTCCCGCTTGGCACGAGCACCTACCCTGTCATTGCTGCGATAGCACGAGATGAACTCTGACATGGTCTGGGAGATGTCAGCTGTTGTGGAATCCGCCTTATCCAAGACAGTGGGCTCGACCTTCTTATTTTGAAAGTCCTCAGATGTTGAAGCTTCTGCTGATCTACAAGAGTGATATCCATCTTTGAGAGGAGTTCTGCCACATACAGACCACAATTCTGCAATAAGGACTGCAAGCGACCTCTCCCAAAAAGGTTTTGTTCCACACATCCACATATTGAAATCCATCAACAACGAAGAATCTGATCTCAAGTCATACCATATCTGCCTGACTGATATGGGTAAACCATCTTTCTCTTCATGTGACAAAAGCACTTGGAGGAACAACCAGTTTCCTCGCAGTTTCCATTTCCCAGTAACTTCATCCCAATCTTGAGTGAGGCGTAGCTGATCGACCGCCATAATGCGCTCATCACCTTCATCAGGAAAAAGGACCTTCCTCTCCACGGAGCCTTCAGCATGATCAGCAATAACACCTTCCCAGTAGGACCCTTCCACCAGGGCATCAACACAGAGTCCATAGATTGCATCAGTTACCTGCAGTGGTTGGTGTAGTTGCACAGGTCTAATTATGCCACGGCCAGATCCCCCAGGCACAATTGGCTTGCCATCGATAGCATCTGAGACCTCTAATTCCTCAACAAGAGGCGATCCACTGTCGCTGTCATCAACAAAGTCATTGTACCTTACCCAGCGAACGTTGTCTGAAATACCAGTAACAACTGCCTGATGCCATGATCCATATAGCCCTGGATCGAAACTAATGACCTGCAGAATAGAAACATATCAGTGAATGCATCTATTATTCCCGTTCACAAGTATGAGAGCATTCGTAATAGTGAGAATGCAGAAGAAGAAAAGGCAACATTTGCAACATGCAACAATGGTGGTACTGTGATAACAGAGATTCTGAAGGATGCAGACATACCAAGGGAATTACAGAGATGGGAGTATTAGCTGACAACAGTGGTATCCCAGACCATACCAAACCAAAACAACGCTCCAAATGCCAAGCAGTAATATAATCTCTTTTTTTTGGAACTACAAAGCACTAATGTAATGGTCAAAATTAAAGGGGATTGGTATCCCAGACCCAACACAGCAAAACAACCAAGAAAGCATCTACTCAAGTAGTAGTATGACTCCTGGATGAGAGACCATCAATCGATAACATCCCGACTCGCTCGAGCACCAACCAAGAACCTCATCCCGAACAATTTTCCCATACTCGTATCCACAGGACCTGATGCCAAGCCAGACCCATCCAGAGCAGAAATCGCTACTGATCTGGAGACTACTCTATTACACACGCAAGCGCAACCACGCACCAAACACCGTTATTTTACATGAACTCCATCGCAGATTAACCTAAACATACTAGTACTAGTATTTGTAACGAAATTCAGATATCGACTCATGTCAGTACCACACTAGGCAACATTACCAACATGCATCAGTGGTGGTACTGGATAACAGAGAATCCAAAGGATGCAGACACAGCAAGGGAACTACAGAGATGGGAGTATTAGCTGATCGACAGTGGTTCATTTTTTTCCTATATATTTTTCTTCTGAATTCCTACCAGACTAATACAATGCTCCAAATGAAAAATACTAATATAATTCTTTTTGAACTATATAAAGCACTAATGTATCAGTGGTCAACAATCAAAGGGGATTGGTACCCAGCACAGCAGAACAACCAAGAAAGCATCTACTCAAGTAGCAGTTATGACTCCTGGATGAGAGACCATCAATCGATAACATCCCCCCGACTCGCTCGAGCACCAACCAAGAACCCCATCCGGGACAATTTCCCCACACTCTGTATCCAAAGTACCCGATGGCAAGCCAATCTGTTTCCATGTTAGCAGCACTACATCAGGCAAATGAGACTGTGTTCAATCCCCAAGAGAAATAACCCGGGAGACTAATCTGGAGACTACTCTACCACACATGCAAGCGCAACCAGACTCCATCGCAGATTAATCCAAACATACTAACTATTTGTAACCAGACTCGCATCAGTTAGATATCGACTCGTCGCAGTACCACACTAGGATACTTCGATGGGTGCCCCGGAGACCTGACCAATGACACGACTGTGTGGATTTCGATTGTGGCTCACCTCGACGACTTCGCCTGGGAGGAGCTTCCTCTCCCCGGCCGCGGCCGCGGCGGGGGCAGGGGGCGGCGGCTCGCGCTTCCGCTTCGCCGTCCCGCGCGGCATTGCGGGCGGCGGATTGGTTAGGGATCGGGAGTGGGAGATTGGGGGGAAGGAGGAGGAGGAGAGGGAGGCGGAAGTCAGGGGAAGGGGACGGGTTTAATGGCCCCTCTCAATCGGCGGTGATTAGGAATAAAAATTTTACTGCTCCGCCGACCGAAGGCGTTACTAAATGGGCTCGCCTAATTAACGCGCGCGGGCGTTTAGGATCGCCTAATTTCATTGCTCGCCCTAATCCAAGCCTCATCATGATCCCTTCTCTCTCTCTATCCCTATCTTTTTCCGATTTGCTGTCTATGCTTACCAAGAGGAGGTTCGTGGTATTTAAGGAGCATATCAGTACCGCATCTTTTATTTGTTGATGATTCTCTAATCTTTATGAAGACAATCTTAGTTAATGCAACCTTGTTGAGACAAGTACTTGATCAATACTGTGCAAATTCGGGCCAGATGGTTAGTGAGGCAAAGTGTAGTACTCTTTTATTTCAGTCCGAATGCTTAAAACATTATAGCTGATGAAGCACTTTTGCTAGACTTGGGGGGATGAAAGGAGAAGTTTATGTCTATAGGTGCATAGGAGATTCTTCTGAAGGCGGTCATCCAATCTATTCCCGTCTTTGTTCTGGGAGTTTTTAGAATCCCAAAAAGCATATGCAAAAGAATAACTACACGGTGGTACCGAGCAACAGATGAGAATGTATTGGTGTGCTTGGTGGAGAATGTATTGGTGTGCGAGGTTTATAGAGGGATTTCTGAACCCCTTATCAGTGAGGCACTAGCGCTGAGAGATGCTTTCGCTTATTCAGTCCATCGAGGATTCCAACAAGTGGTGTTTGAAGTGGATTGTGTTGTTTTGTTCCAGCATTGAAATAATAGGCGTTCTAATCGTTCTGTGATCAAGCCTTTATTAGAAGAGATTAGCGGGTTAAGTGCTGCTTTGCTTTCTTTTAGTGTTGTTTTTGCCTGTCGTGAATCTATCCAGGCAGCCCACTGCTGCGCAAAGTATGAGTCTATGCAGGAGGGCTCGTTTTCCTAAAATGCTGAACCACCGGCGTTTTTAGATCACAGCCTAGAAGCTGATTGTAACTCTATTTTGATGGTCTGAATAAAGTGAGTGACTTCCCTCAAAAAAAATTGGTGCGAAAATCAGGCGAACTGATGGTTAAGGAACTCTAAGACGAAATCCGGTATGGGAAGATTTATGAAAGCTTAATGTACCAGTAAAGGTGAAATTTTTTTGTTTGGGGTTTTTTTCATGGTTTAGTTCGAGGAGTTGGTGCGCCGACTGATTGGCATATAAAGGTGTCTCAAGAATGTCCAGTATGCAAACAAGGTTGTGAAGATATCCAACATCTTATGATTACGTGTAAATGTGGAAATGATATATGGAAGGCTCTTGGTTTGGAGGAGGTGATTCAACATATTATTCGTCTGGATAACTCAGCTCCCTATGTCTCGAAAAAGGATATCAGAAATTTGGCTAAATTCTCGATATCTTTTTTGCGATGGAGGGAGTATTATAAAATTTAAGACATAAGTCATCTGTACTAGACAGTTGGGCCTTGAGGAGACCATTGTGGTGGCGGGATGGTATATACTCCCTCCGTTTCAAAATAGGCGTCGCAAGTTTCTAAATTTGAATATTGATAAATTTAAATAAATTTGCGACATCTATTTAAGATGGAGAGAGTATGATTGCAATGTCGTGGTGAAAGAGTATTCAATGCAGATAGTTTGGCTTTCTCTATTTGTGCTTTGATTCTGAAATATGGCCTAGCTGCATGTTCGGTTCAACTACAGAGGCAACGTTCCTTCGGTATGGTCTCACTCTGCTTAAGAAAATTGGTCGTACCCTTATGACTGTGAAATAATATACTCTATCTGATCCATATTAATGGACTTATTTTATCTGATACTACAAATGCATCTGGAAGTAGATTGGAGTTGATTAATGCGTCCACATGAGTAATCAAGTTTTTTTTAGAGTGAGTAATCAAGCTATGAGGCCCATATACTACTACTCTCGTGGATTGTTTCTAGATTTCTCAAAGAATTGGCAATATATCTTTCCAACATCGTCCTGGAGAGGCAGGAAAGCATAATCTATCTAAAGGTGTGTTTGTTTGGATTTCTTGTGGCTTTCCAGTGAAAAAAGTAGCTAAATCTAAACAAACGGGTCGGCTGTGCTGTGGGCTTCCGCGAAACCCAGACGCGGATTAGGCGAATGCGGGAAGCACATGTGGACCTGCTTTGCCCGGCTTCCCGCAACTTTTCCACTTGAACTCAAAGCGTTATATCAATTTTTCCTCATTATTCAGCTTATTTACGGGCATTTGCCATTAGGACCACCCGTGTGTGTCGCTTTGGCTGGCAGCTCCCGTCACTGATCCTTAATTCTTCCCATGTGCGTCAATCAACAATAGATCGATCAAGAGGCGTTACCTAGGATACAACCGTACCAAACATCCGTATGTATATTTTCCAGTTCGAATGAATTGTGTGCTGATCGTTGAGTGTGCTATTTGAACTCGTGCAGTTATCAAAGTCGGGATAGTAGTCATAGAAATGATGCACTAATTAATGTACTTTCTCCGTCCAAAAATAGATGTCTTAGATTTTTCAAAAATTAGGTAAATCTAGACATTATTTAGTATATAGATTTATCTAAATTTTTCTAAATCTGAGACGTCCATTTTAAGACAGAGAGAGTATTAAAGAATTAATTAATATGTATTCGTAGTATCTTATATTGACATACACATGTTTTTGTATTTCAATCAACAATTATACATGTTCTCGAAACTCTAGGGGCATTTTAGAAAAATTCTTAGCGTACAGTTAGACATCTAGCCAACTAGCCAAACAATCAGACTCAGAAAAACAGTTTTCCCTATGCAGTGTCGGCTGAGATACAGGCTCTAAAGCAAGGACTCCTCTTGGCGCAAGCTGTGGGATGCAACCGAGTCATCTGCTGTTCAGATAGTACAGACGTGATACAGGCTATGCTAGTAGGTGATTTTTCCAACGGAAGTGCAACAACAATTTTAGCTGATTGCTACCATCTTGCTTCAAACTTTGTCAAAATTCAGTTTGAACATAGTTTCCATGAGGCAAATCAGGTAGCCCACGAGTTAGCCAGGCTAGCTAGGAGCAACAATCAATTGGTTTGGCTAGATGATCCATCTAGCTTTCTTATACCTCTTCTTATGAAAGATGTAACTTATGTGACTAATGAATAACAAGGTTTTAATCTGTCAAAAAAAAGTTATGAGTCTAATATACTCCCTTCGTTGGTAAAGTCTCCCTCCCGGGTCGCTCGCGCGGGCGACCCCGGGGGCTCCCCAAACCCTAGCAAAGCAGCCGCCACCTGTGCTCTCCTGGTCGTCGCCGCCGTCGGCGGTGGCGGCACCCGATCGTCGAAGACGGAGGGAGTGGAGGCGGACCCCGACGACAAGCTTCTTCGCGCGGGGAGGCGGCGGTCTGGGGGGTCGCGGGCGGCGGCGCTGCAGATCTGCGTCGTGGTGGGGCGGTGGAGGATGGGCGAGGCGAACGTCGGCGATTCGCGGGCACGTGACCTAGCCTTGAGCATGGGGCCGCCCGGCGCTCGCTGAGCTCGATCTGGGCCTGTACTGGGCTGGGTTCGGCGGCGCTGGGCAGTCTGCTATGGAGGTCACGGGCGGCGCTTTGGCTCGGCGGAGGCGGTACTGCGACGACGACCGTCTGCGGGTGCGCCGCGTGGGCTAGATCTAGGGCCATCTAGGCGGGCGCCGTGGTAGGCAGCGGTCAAGCCGTGGCACTGGGATCTTGCTGGGTGGTGGCTCCGGCGCTGCTGCGGTGGTTCCCGGTTTGCTTCCTTTTGCCTACTCGATCCATCCTCCGGGAACCGGCCGGCGGTGTGGGGATCGCTATGTCGGATCTAATAAAGGTGGTGGTCCTTTGATTTCTTTCGCACGTAGACGAAGATCTACTTGATGTCTGTCCTCCTTGATTTGGTCTGGAGAGGCGGGTTCCGGAAGGCTCCGTCGGCAAACTCCCATGGGCGTATCATGCCTGGAGATTGCTGGATCGGAAGGTATTCGGTCGCGCGCACCTTGTTTTTCTGGCCGATTGGTTTCAGCGGGAGCGGTGCGAAGCTCTGTTGTTTGTTCCCACCAAGTGCCATGCTTTGAGCCAGGATGATGTCAGATGCGGAGAATGTCAGGAAAGTGGAAATTTGAGCGCAGCGATGGTGATTTTTGTTCTTGTGGTGATGGGGATCTGGCTGCGTGATCTGAGACTCGTTGTAGCGACTGTTGGTGCGGGAAGACAACACAGGGGAGTTTCCAGTCTTATCTTGCAGGGTGAAAATCCAAGGTCTGGTCTTAGCTGGTTGTGCCTGGCAATGATCTTGTTGAAGGCATTGTTTTGTGAGTAAGGACTTTCTCCAGGGTGAAAACCTATGGCCTTTGGTCGGGCAACGACGGCGCTTGAGCACTGTTTCCTTCTTGAAGGCGTTGTTATTGGAGTGGAGGACTACTGGTGTTGTTCTGATGGTGTCACTGTCGTTTCTTTGAGGATTAGTTCTCTGTAGCCAATGTTCAAAAAAGTGTACGCTTTGTTGCGCTTAAGCGCTGCTTAGAGCGAAGCGGAGGCATACCGCTTCGTTTTAGGCTTGAGCGAGTCGTTAAGTGCTAAGCGCGATTAAGCATCACGATTAAGCGTTGAGCGTTGACTAAGCGCGCGGAAGCGGGAAGAAGCGAAGAAAAGCGGCATGCTGAGCGTCCATGGCCGGCGGCAAAACGAAAAATTGAGGGTAGGTGGGAGGGAAAAGTGGGGGGGGGGAGTAAAATATGGGTTCCTGGGCACCCCAATCGTTGATTCCCTTGCGCTAGACACAGAGAGAGATAGGGGAGAGAGGCGGCGGCGGCTCGATTCGGCCTTTCTGCTCCGCTGGCGACGCTACTCTTCCACCGCCCTCGACCTCCTCCTCCAGCCAGGCAGACGCCCTCCTCCCGGCAGCTTCCCGTCTCGCTCATCTCCTCTCCTCCGAGGCGCTCGAGCCCTAGATCGAGCTGGACCTGGTCGCCGCCGTCCATCCTCCACGCCTCAGCCCTCAGGTATTCCCTTTCCCTAATCCTTTTATTATTTTATCAATCGATGAACAAAGTGATCAATGAAGAATGACTCCTATATGAAAACATGGAAGGACCTTTCAAGAAAAAGCTTGCAACTTCATGGGAAAGGGCGGATTTCAACCCCGGTAAGAAACTAAGAATAACATCACTTATGCCCCTATTTTTCTGCTGTCTGGCCCCTGTTTGCTGATGTATTGCTTGATGTTTTGCTGTTGTTGGCGGCCCCAGTTTTGTTGTTGTATGCTGGCTGTTTTGCCCATGTTTGCTGTTGTTTTCTACTGTATGCTTGCTGTTTTGCCCATGTTTTGCTTGCTGTTTTGACCATGTTTGCTTGCTGTTTTCTACTGTATGCTGGCTGTTTTGCTCATAATATTGATAATGTTATTATTTGCAGTTGGATGGTGGAAGCTCTATGGAACAGATGTTCCTTTGTTGCAAAAGATGGCTATGAGGATCCTCTCGTTGACTTGTAGCTCTTCTGGTTGTGAAAGAAATTGGAGCATCTATGAAATGGTAAAATACTTGACTATAGTCAATTTGCATTGTTCTTGTTCATACTCTCAAACTTAACTCTAATTATTTCTTGCACTTGTAGAATCACACCAAGAGAAGAAATATACTAACAACGGATCGCCTCAATAATATGGTCTATATATAGTTCAATACAAGGATGTTGTCCAAGAGACAAAGGTTGAAGGATAAGAAGAAAGCTAATTCTCTTCTAAGCAATGATGCATCCGAAGCTCAAGGATGGCTCTTTGAAGGAGGGGATGATCATGCAATGGTTGTTTTTAGAGATGAGGAGGATGGAGATCAAGGTGTGCATCCGGATACGGGGATACCATATGATGTGATAGGAGAAGCAATGGGAGCACATGAGCAACTCCAAGTTCGTAGGAGCACAAGGAACATGAGAGATCTTGAGGAGGAGGAGTTCGAGTCCGAGGAAGAGGATGTGCTTGAGGAGGATGAAGTTGAGTATGAGGATGATGACGAGTATTGATCACTTCATGTTCTTGATCATACCATCATAGAGAGATGCCTTGGAGTCTTGGGGATATGATGTCATCATGCTATCCATGCCATTGCCATGTGTGCTTAATTCTTGTGTGTTTTGTTAATGTTATGTTGTTTGTGTGGAACTTGCAACTGGAATTTGGAACCTCTTATTTCTTGTAATGTTATGTGAGACTGGCACTATAATATGTTCTATGGCCGTGTGGCCGCGTGGGTCATATTTTATTGCTTGTTAGTTGTTTCTTGTTTGATAATTGGATAGTATATTAGTATTGCTTACAACTTCTGACATGTGCTTGGTAAATGATAATATTTTCTTGCCATGTGCATATAGCTTTGGGAGAAAGGAATTGGAGAACAAGAAAATGGAGACAAACCGAACCAAATCAAGGTATATATTCCATATTATTTATTCTTCTTGCAAATGGAGCATTTACAAGCATGTCGTATGGTAAAAAATGTGAAAATTACAACATATTGTATGCCTAGATTGCCTTTTCTGCTCTTGTCCACGTGCTTTTACCCTGAACGCTTAAGCGGCGCTTAAGCTCGCCTAAGCAGTAGTTCCTCTAGGCTGAGCCTCACCGCTCTCTTAGCACTCAGCGCTTTTTTGAACATTGTCTGTAGCGGGACTTTTCTTTTTTGTAATTTCTCTTTTTTTTTCTAAGCTGTGTGCATCCGTAGAACTGTTAGGGCATGCATTGTTGCGTGTAATTGGTGTCCTTGTGATATTAATATATGCTCTTTTCCAAAAAAAAAAAATACTTCCTTCATTTCAAAATAGATGATGAAAATTTATCTGAATTTATCTAGACACTATTACTAGATACATCCAAATTTAGAAAGACCTGCGACATCTATTTTAAGATGAAGGGAGTAGTTTTTATTTTCCGGTGGTGACGCTCCAGCATCCGTGTAAAGAGATGTAATAAACTATGTATTGCTGTTTGAAATCTGAATGAATAAAATTGGCCCCATTGTTTCAAAGAGAATAAAGTATTACTCTTCTAAACTACACATTTCAAGAAATCCGCTTTGACTCGTAGGTATAGATGCACCATTTGTGTAAATAGACATTTCAAGAAAGAAATGCCGTGTATGTCTGGATATTCCCACATTAAGTTTTGGCGTAAGAGAATATTTTTGTGGATTGTATAAAAAAGATTTTGAATACCGCGTGATAAATAGTTATATTGGATTATTTTGACATTTTAATACTTTCTTCAATCCAAATTAATTGATTCAGATTTGTCTTTCAGATTCGGGTGTATCTGGTACTAAAACATGCCTAGATACCTCCAAATCTGAGTCCACTAATTTAGATCGGTGGAGCACGTGTTTTCCATGATATTTTATACCCATGAACCCAAAAGCCACCTGTTTCAGCAAGGACTCTGTTTACTCTGCTTCAGGAAGGACTCTGTTTTGGCCCTGACCGTGATTTACTCGGGGAAAGTCGGAGCGTCAAGTTGCTGTCTGTCCTTTGTATTCCGGAGATTGACAGAGTTGTTATCACGTTCCTGTCCGTCCTTGGGTGCCTGTCAAGCTTTTCTCATCATCATCATCATCATCCTTCAGATAGTTCAGTCTTTCCGTGTCTATTCATCAGAATAACAGTCAAACTACAACACCACATAATACTCTGCCAACCTGCTTCTTTTTTTTTTCTGTTGTTGTCTTTTAGGGAATCAACTCTTATTACTAATAAAAATCCCATGCTACTCTCCAAGATGAACATCACACTGGACTGGACACAGAGAGATTCAGTGATATGGTACAGCTACCTCAATAACCAAGCTTGCAGTCCCACAAGACATGCAGTTATCGCAAACACATGAGAGGAAATTCGCGGTGGATTGGATTGGCTACAAACGATCCATCAAACTTGATCTAAATTTGGACGTAGAGATTCCCGCACACACAATTCTCCTAGTACAAGGTTCTCAGCCTCAGAAAGTACCGAAGCTACAATGTAGTACGTTTGGCAAGTTCAGTTCCTGGGATCTAACAAGACGGCTAATTCAGAAACTCGATTCCAGAGCATGGTCGGTTAGGGCATGGCTCGGTGGTGGCCTCTGCAGGAGACGGCGGATCAGTCATCATTCCCTCCAGCGGTTGCCGCAGGAGAGGTTGCAGCACACGTAGAACAGAGTCATCCCCTCCTCCCCTCTCGCTGTAGCCTGCACGTTGCGAAGTAGACAGCGAGATGTTAAGAGCTGACATTGGCCATCTTCGAACGAATTACACCAAGGAAGCTATGCAACTCATGAAAACATTAAAAACAGCGAAATGACCAACAGGCAACAGCCAACTTCGTTGTGCAAGAAATTGCAAGATGCATTCATTCTAAAGAACGCAGGAAGAGTTCTATGCTCCCATGGTCGGTCAGTAGGATAGCAGGTGTTGCATAAATGGTGTCCTTACTGTTGTATCAACAATATAAACGAGAGATATGCTGTTTGGACCGCAGGCAATGGGAGCAATACTGGGGATATATAGAATTATAGATGCAGGCCTCAACATAGGTTCAAACAGAATAAATTTGGCATGCAGCAGCAACATAAACAAGGTGCAGGTTTTGCAATGTGCACTACCATGTCACAACATTTCGGAGGAATGTAAAAACGTGGGCTGCATAAGGACATATAGCTGACAGCACAAACCAGAGAGATATACAGTTCGGAACGCAGACAGGCAAGACGACAGCAACATTAACAGGGCAAGGAATTTTTTGCAATGTGCACTGCCATGTCACAATATTTCAACGAATTAAATATATTGGCTTCATAAGGACATATAGCTGACGGCACAAACCAGGGAGATACACAGTTTGCAATGCAGTAGACAGGCAAGACAGCAGCAGCAGCATTAGCAGGGCAAGGAATTTTTTTGCAATGTGCACTGCTATGCCATGAATCATGATCTGTCAGGACAAAGATACAGATAAAACAGGCCACGGGGACGAACCTGGAAGAAGACGGCCTCGCCGTGGCCGCAGGCAGCGCAGCGGAGCTCCCTGGTCCGCTGCAGGGTAGGGTCCGTAGCGACGTCCTGCAGGATCTGCGTGCGCTCGGCGGCGGCGTGGTGCACCTCGTTGCGGTAGACGCAGTTGTTGTCGGCGATCTCCTGAAATCAAGAAGCAAGAATGAACTGGTGAGGTTTCCTTCTGATGTTTTTTCCCACAATTCTTCACACATTTCGGTTGGATTGAAAATTTTGTGGATCAACTGGAACCAAGTAATGAAGGTTGACAAGGTTGTGGTGGTGGCTATTATTAGAGGAGGACAAACAATTAAGTTTTCACCATTTTTTTGACGAAAAAATAAATGAAGAATTTGGAGGCATGGTAATGCCCCGATTCGGCTGACAAGATTACTTGCATTAAATGCCACGGAGAGGGGTCGCGCTCGCGCAGCCAGCATTCATTCAGGAAATAACATGAAAACGGCATGTGTGGGTGTGACTGGGCCGCAATTTTGGGTTCAGAGCAATCCCGGAAGCAGGGAAACGCGAGGAACAGGGGGGGCCTAAAACCCTAGGATTTGGGGGCGATTCGAGAACCCCGGGACGGACAAATCGTCGCGACGGGACGGCGATGGGGTTAGGGTTGGTAGCTAGAAAATTACCTGGTGCTCGCAGTTGCGGCAGGCG
This sequence comes from Avena insularis, assembly GCA_023614405.1. Taxonomy (NCBI): domain Eukaryota; kingdom Viridiplantae; phylum Streptophyta; class Magnoliopsida; order Poales; family Poaceae; genus Avena; species Avena insularis. The sequence goes on along the minus strand of CM042685.1, from coordinate 459,548,410 downwards.
AAGAGGAGCACGCGGCGGCCCTTCTCCTCCTTGGGGTACAGGATGTTGTTGCTGCCACCCACCGAATTTAAGTTTCAGTTAGTTCGTCGGACGATTCCGGCCACCGTGTTAGCATCCAGCAGCAAGAGCATGCGAGGAAGGAAGGAGGGAGGGAGGGGGCGGCGCGCGAGTACGTACCACTCGCGGCAGAACTTCATGGCGCTCATGGCGGCGGCGGCGGCGGCGGCGGCGGCGGTCTGTCGGTTCGCGCTGGCAGACGCGGTGCGATCGAGTCCTGTGGTAGGCGTTTCGGGGTTGGGTTTTATATACGGACGGAACGGGACGGGACAGGTGTTGATCGGTTGGTCGGTTTCAGCTCTTTTCTGCTCTGTTTTTTTTTTAAGTAACCATATATTTTATTAGACAATCCAGAGATTACATGTATGGTCAACACCTAAGACAAACATGCTTGTCAAGCAATTTTGCACAAAGAACTCCGTCAGTAAAAATACAATTCTACCCATGGAGAAACTCGTGCCTCGCCGAACCGTCGTCCATCGTCCTCCACCGCCACCATGATAGCGCCGGAAAAAAAAAAAGAGGCGATCAACCGCCATACCAAGATCTGAGAGAGCACCATCGAATATAAGGATGTTTTTCGAGCCCTTCCCTCCTTTGTTACGACTACGCCCTTCCCTCCTCTGTTTTCCTTTTTTTTTTGATTCCCCTGTTCTTTTCTTTAAATAAACTCCTACTTTTCTATACTCCCTCCGATCCATATTACTTGACTTGGATTTGTTAAAATTTGGATAAATATATATACTAAATAGTGTCTAGATTCATCTAAATCTAGACGAATTTGAGTCAAGTAATATGGATCGGAGGGAGTATATAAATTGACCCTTTTCATTTTTGTACTCCGCATGAATTTTATAAGAACAAATTAGCAGAGTGCCCGTTGCTAAGGTACTTTAATTCTTTCCTTCTTACACAAACATAATGCACATGAAAATTCACATGTATATAAATACAGTTGGATAAGTAGTATGCCTGGCAAGCAAGAATTTACTTAGGGCATCTCTAACCGATCCCCAATAGTTAGACAAGTAAAATCGGCTCCTAAAACTATAAAACGGTTCCTAACCGATCTCGAGTAGTTTAGAGGAGTAAAACCCTGATCACAACGAAATTCACTCAACCTAATCCTCATATCAGTCAAAGGAAGAGGAATTGATGTCAAGCTCGATGACCGTCGATGGTCCCGCGTCCTCCTCCTTCATCCTCGTCGGCCATTGCGAGGCTGTGGTGGTGGTTGGGGTGGCGGCAGGGGACGCCAGCGGTCGCCGGGAGTGGAAAAGATGCCAAGGTGGAGGGGGAAATGGGAGGAGAATATTTTATTCATCAACGGCGGGTATTGCTGACACCAACCTCACCGTGGCAGCAGACAGTCGTTGGCGTTAGGGGCCAGCCTCCCTCTACTCCAGCCGCAACCTAGCTCTGGTGCCGGCCTTCTACCACCTTCCCAACCTCTGGCATCTCTATTTTGCAAAGAATCAAGCCTGATGGTGGCCGATTTGCAACAAATCGGGGTGGCGGCCGATGAAATCTCGATTTCTCGGCTAATTCCGGCGATGACGGGGAGCGGTGAGCGGCAAAATAGGTGGGATCGAGGTCGGCGTAGGGTCCGGAATGCTGGCCACGGGTTTTGGTGGTCACCGGAGGCGACGCTGGCGGGAATGTGGGAGGAGGGGTGGGTGGTCGTGTTTTTTCTTTAGAGTGGCCGTCCACTCTTATATCCTAAATTTTTACTCCTCAAACAGTTATAGAAGTTCGGTTAGGTATGTGTTAGAGAAGTAAAGCGGTAACTTTTACTCCTCCGACGGGTTTTCTGGATCTAACAAAACCCTTACCACGCCATGCATATGCATCCTCCTGCCCGACGTGGAAAAATCAGAAATTGCCAGTTAGCGTCAGCATACCTTGAGCAGACCTTATACTAATAAATGATCCAAGTAAATCGTTTAGATTGCAAATTGCTCAGTAAGTAGGATAGAGGGTGTAAGTGGCTAGGCATCACTTGCCTGCACGCGTGGGGTTCTTGGTATCATCTATGGCTGAAGCCAATTGGTTCTTGCTAAGTCTGAATTGGTTTTACACTGAGCAGGTAGGGCTCGAAGCTGAACTGATGTCACGGAGTAGCAGCGAAGCAGCCGGACATGATGAACTGAGGTGGACATGGTGATGCTATGGGATGAGCCAGCGACAATGGTGAGGTGTGAACCGCCAAGATAGTGGATATGCATGAATCGATGGGCCAATTCATGTCATGATGCAACAAGCAATCTTTTTATCCTACTCTTCTAAATCATGAATTGATTTGCTGACACTTCAGATAGAGCTTAACATTATGTGTATTGTGTGCACACCATTTTTTCCAAAATAATATAAAAATTCAAAAGTTATAGCTTTCAGAAAATTCAAAAATTCCAAAATAATATTAAAAAATCAAAATAATTAAAAACTAAAATAAACAACAAAAGAAATTCAAAAATTTCAGAAAATATCATTTTTTTTTCTTAATTTTTTCCTAGCAAAAACCTAAAATATTCTTGCTTTCATATTTCCTGTTGGAATTTTGAAAATCTGTCATTTCTGCAAACGGCCATAGGCCGCTGAAATTGGATATAAATTTTTGCGTAGATACTTTTCATACATTACATATTTTTTTCCAAGTTCGTACGCAAAAGTTATAGCCCGTTCTAATTCGGAACAACCTTTTTTTGCAAAAAAAATCAAAATTTTAAATTTCCCTAAAAGTTGGTTGCGTGGGGTAGAGGCATACCGAAGGATTTTGAAATTTGAAGTTTTTATTATTTTTGTTTATTTTTTAGACCTTTTTTGCAAGGAGAAAGGGGATTAGGCATGAGAGGAAAAAAAATGTACGTTTATCTTTAGTCTATCTTTAGACACCGATCCAGTTGGTACGTCCAACCGAGACTAAAGGTCCCGTTTGACCCGATACTAAAGCTGGCTGCCCACGTAGCCGTTGAAACCAGGACTAATGCTAACATTAGTCATGGGTCCAAACGCGACAGAGACTAAAGCTTATAATAGCTTGGAAGGAGAAGGCCTATTTTCTACTAGTGACTGGCCATTGCATCAACACAACACAAACCGAAACAAGATCATACCACATACCAATAAATATGGGATTTGCTAGTTCTCGTGGTGCGCCCGAGTAGAACATACCACAACCGAAACTGTTGGAAGAACATGGCGGTGTAGTCCTGGAATCAGCGGGTACAGCTGCAGGATCTGGTCTGTGTGAGCGAGGAGAGGGAGTTTGGCTATGCACCTTGGGTGCTGCTCATTGTATTCATCGAGTATATATAGACACAGAGTACATGCGTGCGAGGACGTGCACGAGGTGGGGTGAGTGCGCGTAGTGGGTTGACTCAACTGTACAAGACCGATTCCTAGCTAGAACGTGTACACGCTAACAGTCTGGTCCCACATGCCGTGGTGCCATAGAGCCTGCCTTGGAACCCTAAACCCTATCTCAACAGCTGCAGGATCTATCTCAACAGGTCGACCTCGCGGGCGTCGTCCGGGCGGACCGCGTCGCCGCCGTAGAGGGCCACCCAGCCTCGCGGGCGGAGGCGCGCGTCGCGCAGGGCAGGGTCGAGCTCGCGCGGCGTCGGCGTGCAGGCGCGCCAGGCCGAGCAGACGGCGCGGAAGGCTATGTAGTCCGCGACGTCGTTGTCGAGGAGACGGTTGGTGACGAGGCCGACCAGGCCATGTCGGTGGCGAGAGACGCCCAGCCGCCGCTTGCCTGCTCCGGCCGGCGGCGCTTGCGGGCGGCGAGCGGCGCGGCCAAGGATACATCTTTGCGCTTTCTCCCCCATCTAGCCCGCACGGCTTGCTCGATCGATCGGCGACTTCACCAGATCACGAACGACGTACGTAGATCCGACTTCCGAGTATCCGATCCGGCTGAAATATGGATGCACAAACATACCGCATCCGATCCTGCGCGTACGTGCTATATATACTTTGTTTGCGGAACTGCCAAGTGCCACGTCGTCCTCCCACATCTATGTAAGTCGTGTTTGGATAATTGGTTAATTAATGGAGGACAATTGATTTTGTACCGTGGATGATATGGTTCTAGCTAACAATTAATTGATATGCTATTTTGTTCTTTGGGAATAGATAGATGGTCTGCTTGATGCCGGCTCTCATTTTCTGGCTAGCGATGAGTTTTGAAAGGCTCCGCAGGTGATCTTCATTGTGCACAAGTTGCCTGCAGATTGCTGAATTGTGTGAGATTCAGTCGTGTGTTCACGTTTCAAAGGAATGACACGAAACTGCGTTGATTTGTTGCCAACATGGAACATGTCGGTCTTCGATTTCTATGGAGGACACGGTGGCGAAGAATGTCAGTCGGCTGAAATATGAGGCTAGTGATGGTGGGCTATGTCTTGGTGGTGACGAGGGCCTTGCTTGTTAATTCTTGACTTGTAGCAACGACAGAGAAAAGCAGGGACGGCAACACATGAAGAATACATGGTCTTATCTTTCAGGGTGAAAATCCAAGGTGTGGGCTTAACTGGTTGAGCCTGCCAATGGTCTTGAATACATTGTTTTGAGAGAGAGACGGACTTGTTTCAGGGTGAAAATCCAAGGTCTAGCCTTAATTGGTTGTGCCTAACAATGTTCTTATTGAAGGCATTGTTTTGTGAGCGTGGACTCTGAATGATGAGCACCAACCATAATGCTCAAGCAAGCTCAATAAGGCACCACAAGCACAAGAAAAATGCCAAGGCAAACGATCACCGTCGTGAGCGTCATGTGGATGACCAAGTGCTGCACCAACATCAACCATCGGCAAGGCACGCCAATGACCTCCGTCGACACCATCATAGGGCACCTTCAACTACTCGTGCCACCACCACAATGGCACCAAGAGCAAGCCTTCCTCCACGGCATCAAGCTTCAACGCCTACGCTTGACTTCCACGACTTCGCGAACGAGGAAAATGTAGACCTCTACTTCGCCAAGTTGGATAGCATGAGCCTACCTCCACCACTACTACGAGACGGCCACAAAATGGTCGAGCATGGGATTTTACCTTCGACCATGGAGGCGAGCGATGATGCCCATCTTATGACATCCAACTTTAAAGGCGACAAGGTCAAGAATGGTGAGCATGGGATTTTCCCTTCACCAAAGAAGGCATATGGAGTTGAGGAAACCGAGTCTATCCCTATATGCTTGAGTTATGATGTGGTACCAATCCCATGTGAGTATGAGAGTCACTTAGCCCACTTGAGTGAGAACACAAGTGAGATGAGTGACTCCACCTTATGTGAGATTGAGTGCTTCCACTTGGAGGGCATGAGTGATACTCCTAGTGAGTTGAGAGTGGTAGTTGATAGGTCAAGTGAGACCATTTTGATTTCTAACAACTTACCCTCTACCTCTAGTGTGTTCTCTTGTGTTGTGCTAGGTTCCATGGAGGAACACGCGCCAAGCCATGAAGCAATGATTCCTCAATTGGAGAAGACGTACATGGTGGAAGAAGATGATGCTACGCCATGGCTACATCAAGAAGACGAAGTCGTCCACAAGGAGACCATTACTTCCACAACACCCACTTCATATGAGAGGTATGAACAAGGTAACAATAAGGGTGTTGATGATGCCATGATCCCACTAGTGGACATGATGAATTGTGAGGATATGCATGCTATGGATGATACTTGTGACATTACATATGCTTCATCCATATTCCCATGTGATGCTTTGCCTTTGCATAATATTGATCATGCGGAATTGTTTGATTGCGATATCATTTCCATAAACATGTCATGCTATGCATCTTGTGTGTATCCTCCAATTGCTTCAGACTTGCCTTGTCATGCTAGCCATTCCATTTCTCCCGTTGCTTGTGATAAGATGAATGCTTGCTATTCCACTTGTTTTGCTTGCAACAATATTGATCATTTGCGTTATAATGAGATGGCCCCCATAGCTTTCTCAATTTTTGGAGATTTTGATGATTGCCATGATAAGCATGTTCCCACTTGCATACTCACCATGCATCTATTTCATACTTGATTGACATTAATGGTGATGTGCACAAGAAGAGATACGTCATGATGGATGATGTGTTTCTCTACCATGCACACACGTTCTTCCTTTTGTGTATGATGTGTGTAGGTACCCGCACTATCATGTCAACCTCGGTTGAGCACGAGTTGACAAAAAGAGTTCTTGAGAGCATCCCACAAGTGAGTTCAAGATCGAACCCAGCTCTAATACCTTTTGCATTCTTTGCATCTTTCATGTTGACAAATTGCTCTTTCCTATGGTTTGCTTGCAAGCATGCTAATGGTATTATCTCCCCTTGTGACATTCATGTTTCTTCGCTTTTGGATAATGATGCTTTGTGTGTTGTAACAAAATTGTTGAACAATTTCTCTTTCCAATATTTTGTGTGCAACCACAATTCCATTAAGAGCATATATTGTCATGAGAGCTTCCAAGAATTTCGTCTTGTTGTTGCAACAAACATAAGGACCACTTGCTTTTTCATTTGGTTTATTTGCAAACATGTTGTTTTTGCTTTCGTTTGGGATGCTCAAATTCCCATGATACTTGCTTTTGATGACATGTGTATGGCATCCAACATAATGAACAATATCTCTTTCCAATGGTTGGTTTGCACACATAATGATGTTGTTTTGGATATTCTTCCTTGTGTGTTTTTGCCGAATTCTCCAATTCTCGCATCAAGGATGTTGATCAAAATTCTAGTCAAGTGCCTTGAGTGCCGCACTAAGACTGACGAGGTTTAATATTGTCAATTCCCATTGTTACGGACTTGGGTTTTGGAGAAGATGGGGATGCTGGAGATCATGGAACGGTTAGCAAACAAGCAACACGGGGACACGAGGTTTACCCAGGTTCAGGTCCCCAGAGGGAAAACCCTACTCCCGCTTGTCTGCTCTTGATTACGGCGGAACCGAAGGTTATAGGGGTGCGCAGATGCAATCTGGCGTGGAGGTGTCTATGCGAAAGTATGAGGTGAACCATCTAGGTTGTGCCCTCCTAGCATTTATATAGAGTTAGGCAGGTCCCAGGCACAGATCAATTCGGTTACAGGTTTTAGGGTTTACCCCTTTGAATTTTCTATCTACTCTAGTCTTGCTCTCCAAGGATCCGAAGGCGTCATGGGCCCTGGCCACCCGAAAGTCTTCATGGGCCGACGTATATTTGTCGCGGGCCTTCCTTGGGATGGACTAGGTATGCTGAAGTCGTGTACCCGCGGGGTATAACCATGTTAGTAGCCCCCGAGTGTTCAGTCGAATCGTAGATTCGGCTGAGGACTCTTCAATCCTTCGGGTGCGACTATCTCTGTCTTTCAAGAGAATGATTTGAGTGTGTAGGGATTGTTGATGCGTGTGCCTGACTCTCCCGATGGATCGGGGTCAGTTAACTGTCTTAGGGCAAAACAACATGATCTTCTTCAGATTCGAGTCCCTCGACTCGAACCCGGAACATATGCTGGCGTAATTTGACTCAGGCCGCGGAGGACTTACAGGAGTGGAATTCCAGTGAATTTAAATGATGTACCCAACGCGTCCGTTGGGATTTTTCATCGCGCCTGTTGGCACGGATTTTTACTAGCAGAGAGCAGTCGTGTGTGTTACCAGGCCATCAGATGGTATCTGTAGGTCTTATCTTTGCGTCGCAGACACATCATCCGAATATTTATCACTGCGGAGGTGTTTCGGGTGGCCAAGGAGAACGTTGCTTACTTAGCATTAATTAGGGCAGAGTTGCCAAAAAGTTTTGCATGCTGATCCGAAGGATCGCACTCGAAGAATTCATAGGGTGCACGACCAGCGCTCCCTATGGGAGTAGCCCCCGAGTGTCTGTTTGAGTCGTAGACTCGAGCGGAGACTTTAATTCAGCCATTTGTTCGACTTCCGGTTCGTAGGACACAAATTTTTCGGATGCTTGAATCCATCCTCCCTATTGGGAGTAGCCCCTGAGTCCGTAGTGGAGTCGCATACTCGACATAGAACTCGAAGAAATAGTTCAGTGCTGTAGTGTTTTGTTCATGTTCGGGTGCGCGGCCAGCGCTCCTGATAGGAGTAGCCCCTGAGTAGTTAGCCGAATCGTAAATTAGAGTGAGTACTCTTAGCTGTGTAGCCGAAGAATTGTAACCGTTGCTAGTATAGCGTTTTATGACGTCAGTGCTGACGATCGGTGACCTCAAGCGTCTGCTGCTCCAGAGATGACGTGACTGGACGAACATGGGACCCACCTTCTGACTTTGAGTTGACCGGTCATGCGCGGCGTGGAGATAATTACGACGTCGCCTCGATTTCCGCACGTAGTGGACGGCGTGTTAGCAATGGTTCGCTGCTGTACTGACACGTGGATGGCCAGATCTTGATGTTGTCTCTAGGTCTTCCCGATGGACGGTCGTCGTGCATCGTCCTTATAATCGTTGGGGAAAAGGTATTTTGTTTTCACCGCAGCCATTCTTGTTTCACTGCTCCCATCTTCTCTGAGCTTTCTCATTGCGCGCTGGGATTTCCCCGAGTTTTTCCTTCCTTGATCCTGCGTGCTTTCCGCCAGCGCCACCGCACTGCGATGGGGAAGCCGAAGAAGTCCTCCTCTGCAGTTGGCACCAGTGCTGGTGGTGGCAAGAAGGGTTCCGCCGTGGCCCGTGTCACCGATGGTGGCTGGCGGCGATCAGAGACGCGTGAGAGTGATCTCCGCAAGATCCGTGAGCGGGGCCTAATCCCGCAGGATAGGGAGGCCGTCAAACTCCCCGGCAACGAGGTAATTCCCCGTCCCCCGTTGGGTTTCGGGTTATGTTCGTCGCCTTTGTCCTTCGGGGCTTTTCCTTCCCAGTCCACGATTTTCTGCATGGATTGCTTTTTCTGTATGGTATCCAGCTGCACCATCTTTTGCCCAACTCTCTTCTTCATGTCGCCTGCTTCATCACTTTTTGCGAGTGCTGGCTCGGTATCGAGCCACACTTTGCCCTCTTCCGGAAACTCTATTCCGTGAAGAGGCAATCTGGTTCTGATGGTGTTTATCCCATTGGGGGTTGCATCATCTCCCTCAAATCCAATCTTCTTTTCTTCTCCTTTTCCATGTCCGAATCTTTCCAGTACTGGCGGAGGTGGTGGTTTTACATCCGGGACTCCACGGTTGCTGGGCAGGATTTTGGACTTGTTCCTTTTGACCCCTCCCAGAAAATTGAGCCGAAGAGGTCCTGGAAGAACCAGATCTTGGATGGCGAGGTGGAGGAGATAGAGACTCTCTACCGTCGAGTGGAGGATCTTCAGCTGACTCCGGATAAAGAGGTGAACAGTGTGGATATCACCGCACATTTCTCAAACATCGAGTGCAGCCGCTCCAGGCTAGGGTGCACCCTATGTTTCTTTATTCTGGTCATCGTGATCCGACTAGGGTTTCGGCTGAGGAATTCTCCAAGGGAGATCTCGACGGAGTCCTTCGCCCGCTGCTGAAGTTCAAGGCTGGAGAGGATATCCTGGGGAAGTCGCTGACTTCTCCGTTCTCCGCTTCTCGTCCGGTTCCACAGGTGTAGATCTGGGACGTGCGCGTGGCGCTATTTTCGGCTGCGTTTTACTTGTATTTATTTGTCTGCTGACAAACTTGCTTCTTTTGTGCAGGAGTTCAAGGTGTCGGGCATGTCGCCGCCACTTCTCGAATTGTTTCCGGATGCGCCGGACAATGAGGTGGTGGACTCCATGTCTGAGCTTCCATCAGCGCGGTCGCCGGCCGAAGAGGCCATCGAGTCGAGCGAGGATCACACTCGCAAGAGGACACAGAGCTCCAGCGAGTCATCAGATGCTTCGACTCCGCCAACGCCGAGGAATCCGCTATGCCTTGAACGTCACAGTGGGGATCATGGGGGCTCTTCTTCTCCAATTCCTGCCATTCCCGTGCGAGCTGTGGCACCGCACCCGCCGGCAAAGTGGAAGAAGGAAAGAAGAAGGAAGAGAAGAAAGAGGAGAAGAAGGGCAAGAGAACTCCGCCAGTATTCGACTTGAGCGAGCTCGACTCGTAAGTGTACTTCGGTTGCTCTTTGCTTGCTCTTGTTTGTTTGATTTGATTGCTCCTGTCTAATGTTTTTCCTTTGCAGCCACTCTTCCGATGGCTCCTCCAGCGATGGCGCTCGGGAGATGGTGGGGGAGTCGAAGGTTGTTCCTCCTCCTCCTCAGACGGTGGCCACCTCTGAGGGTGCTGCTCCGAACCCTCCTCCGTAGGAGGATCGAGTGGTTATCCGTCAGAAGACTGCGGGCGAATCTTCGGAGTCGCTGTCTAACCACGTAAGTAATTTTGTTTTCTGCTGTAGGGGGAGCCCCTGAGCCTTTTCAAATGATCTGCTGATCATTGTTTTTGCTTCTTGTCTCGGGGGGAGCCCCCGAGTATCTGTAGGAAGATTTGCTGATCGTTTTTGTTTGAGTCTCGGGGGGGAGCCCCCGAGCGTTTTTTGTATGTGTAACTTGCTTCTGCTCGTTCTTTTGGGCGTAGCCCCCGAGCCGTTCTTTTGACGAGTGGTTCCGTTTGCAGCCTTTTGTGCAAGGCGCCAACCAGCTGGTGCAGCAGCACCTGGCATTGGAGGCCAATTTCAAACGGCTTCAAGGTCCGTATATGTGTTGATCTTTTTCCTCCTTTTGCATTTCTTGTCCTACGATCTGACGAGTTTTATACTGATTGCAGAGGACAACAATGACACTCTTCGTGAGCTTGATGCTCTCAAAAAGAGTCTCGAGCGAGCGGAGAAAAAGGCCGAGGACGTCGTTGCTGCGAAAGGGCGCCTCGAGCAGGAGTTAGTCGACGCGGTTGCTGCCAAAGAGCGCCTGCAGCAGGAGGCGACGGACCGCGAGGAGCAGCTCGCCACCGCCACGGCTTCGCGCGAGAGAGAGGTAGCCGGCAAGCTTATGGCGGCTGCCAAGGCTATTTCGGGTGAGTTTCTCCGCCTTCCCCCTTTTGACTTCCTTGTCTTTCTTTTGCAGTGCTTTTATTCATGCTGCTTTCTTTGTTTCTTTAGATGACGCGGGCATCGAGTTTGATCGTGGTGCTCTGAAGCACGGGAGTGCTTTGGATGATGCTGCTGTGGCGGTTGAAGACCGCTGCAGTACCGTTGTCAGCTCGCTTGCCAAGGCCAAGGAGGTCCTCGGGCGCTTCTACAAGGAGCTCATCCCCAAGGGCGTGGCCCTCGAGGATGTCGGTGCCTTGGCGGATGCACTGTCAGCCGAAGCGCCTACGACGTACAAGCGCAAGCAGAAAGGCATTGGCGCGTCCGTCGGGTTGGCAATGGCCTTGGCGTCTGGAGCGGAGCTGGATCTTCCTCAGGTCACTTCCCCGATGCCGACGGCTGCTGACGGATCCGAGGTAGCCTTCGCCATCTACGCTGCTCGCTGTAAGCGTTATGGGCTGAAGTTGATTGATCTGCTGGCCGAGTACGCGCTGAGGCGGCAGGGGGAGGCCAAGGCGAGGTAGTCCGGCTCCGAGGCTACTCAGGATGCAGCTTCGTAGGCTTTGTAGTTGTAGGATAGTTTCAGTTTCTTTTGTTGTAATTATTTCGATGAACCATCCATGTGCCACGTAGTGGCTTTTACTGCACATAATGAATTTCCGAGTTCTGTGCTCCTTCGTTTGCTTGTTCATATCTTTGTCTTCTGTTACTCTAGGGTCCTTCGGGTGATGAGCCCGTTGACACTTCGTCTGCGCCGCAGTTGTGGCCATCCCTGGATGGTGCGTCACAGCTTGTGTCTCTTCGAGACCGCATCCGTGGCCTCGAGAAAGAATTTCTTGGGGTGCGTGGCCATGCTGATGTTTGGAAATCCAAAGCGGATCGAGGCGCTACCAGAGAGGAGTACTTGATGGCGGAGTTGCTTCGTTTGTTCGAACAGCTTCAGTGTGAGTTTTTCGAGCTGTTGCCCATTACTTCGGATGCGCCTGTTGGTCTTTCATCTTACTCTTTGCAAGTATTGCAGGTGCTAACATTGCTCCAAGGGAGGAGAAAGAGCATGTTGCTATTCGGATCAACTGCTTGACTCAGCAGGACATGGAGGCTGGCGGTTTCTTTTGGATGGACCGTGACCGTGTCATGGTCCTTGCGACAGTGCAGGATCGTGTTCACCAGGTATCGCGGGTGTTGCGTCGGGTGAAGTCTTCGTTGGCGTCGGTTCTGCATGTAATGTTCCCGTTGGATGATGCGCCGTCGACGCTTTCTGGCCTGCTGTCGAAGTTTCGGAATGTGCATCATGTCAGGGAACTGGTGCGGCACCAGCTTGTCGCGGGGGTGAAGGCCGCGCTCTCCCTTGTGCGGTTACACCGTCCTGATGTAGATCTGCCTGTTGTAGCGGTTGGGCCGCCTCTTCGGCCAAATGGTGGCGAGTGGGATATGCGTCCACATTATGCAACTGTGAGGCAGTATGCCGAACAAATCGTAGATCTGTTTGAGCAGCGTGCTCAGGTTATTCTTCAGAATAGGTAGGACCTGTAAAAAAGATAGATGTAAAATTTGTATATATTTGACTGGGCGATAGGCGCCACCTGGTATGACTTCAGTGACGATGATAGGCGCGTAGGGTCCTTCCCATGGTGACTCGAATTTCTTCGGTCGCTCTTGCTTGAGTCGCAAGACGAGGTCTCCTTCGACGAAGGACCTTGGGTGCAGCCGTCGGCTGTGGTAGTTGCGGAGACTCTGTTGGTACACCGCTGATCGAGCTGCTGCTATGTCACGTGCTTCGTCGAGTGTGTCGACGGCGTCTTCAAGCGCGTCGATCGATTGGCTATGTGACGACCCGTGGGGCCTTGTGGCGTACCTCTGTTGGTAGCACGGCTCCGGCTCCGTGCACCATGAAGAACGGCGTGTAGTCGGTTGAGCTGTTTGGCGTTGTACGCAGGCTCCACAAGACGGAGGGCATCTCTTTTGTCCAAGCTCCGACGAGTCGCTCGAGTGGGCTCATTAGGCGCTTCTTGATGCCAGCGCCGACGAGGCCGTTGGCCTTCTCGACCTGCCCGTTCGTTTGCGGGTGCGCCACTGAGGTGTATGTGATGTTGATTCCGAGGCCTTCGCAGAAGTCCTGGAATTCTTTGGAGATGAAGTTCGATCCATTATCGGTGATGATGCTATGCGACATGCCGAACCTGTAGACAATGGATTCAAAGAACTTGACGGCAGTTTTGCCCTTTTGGTTAGTGACCGGCATGGCCTCGATACACTTGGTGAATTTGTCGACTACGAGAAGGAGGTAGACGTGACCCCCTTTCGAGGACCTTGGCAGTTTGCCGATCATGTTGAGGCCCCATTGGGCAAAGGGCCAGGCCAAAGGTATAGGCCTGAGCTCTGATCCGGGTGCGTGTGGTTTGTCGGCGAACCTTTGGCACCCGTTGCATCTTCGGACGATGTCCTTGGCGTCGTTCATGGTCGTTGGCCAGTAGAATCCAGCTCGTAGAGCTTTGGTGACAAGGGAGCGGCTGCCTGCATGATGGTCGCAGATACCCTCGTGGATGTCTTGTAGGATGGGTTTTTTCGTCGGCGATGGTGACGCACCTTTGTAGTACACCCGAAATTATGCGCTTGAATAGCTCACCATTGATGATGGTGAAGGCCTTGGACCGGCGAGATATGCGCCGGGCATCTGTCGGGCTATCAGGCAGCTCTCCGTCTATCAGGTATCGAAGGTATGGCTGCGTACAGGTTTCTTCGACTGCCATGACCTGCATCAGGTTGACCACAACGACTTCTGTGTCGAGCTTTTCGGGTCCCTCCTGTCCTTCGGGTAGCGTAGCCCCCGAGTGTTCTGCTTCTTCAGGTGATCCCTTTGGGAATTTCCGTTTGATGGCTGGCACGCAAATCTGTTTGAGGAACACACCTGGTGGCACTTGTGCGCAGGTGGAGCCGATGTTGGCGAGTCTGTCGGCCTCTTTGTTGCTTTCTCTCCCAACATGCCGAAGCTCGCAGCCGTCGAAGCCTCCTTCGAGTGCATTGTAGAGTGCGCGGTATGCGATCATGTTGGCAGCGTGCGCGTCGCACTCGTTCATCGTCTGCTGGACGACGAGGTTGGAGTCACCGTAGATGACGAGGCGTGTTGCGCCGCAGATCTTGGCCATCCTCATGCCGTGGATGAGGGCCTCGTATTCGGCTTTGTTGTTGGAAGCTCGAAACTTCATCCGGAGGACATACTTCATATTGTCGCCTTGAGGGGAGATTAGTATGACCCCGGCTCCTGCTCCGGCCTCGCGCTTGGAGCCGTCTAAGTGCATAGTCCATGACTGCGTCATGTCTAGGGTGTCTGGCAGCTGCAGCTCCATCCAGTGTACGTGGAAGTCCGGGAGGACCCGAGACTTGATCGTGTGGCGCTTCTCATAGACGATGTCTAGAGGTGACAACTTGATGCCCCACAGGGCTACACGTCCTGTGGCCTCCAGATTGTTTAGGATGCTGTTTAGGGGTGCTTCGTTGACGACCATCACCTGGTGCTCCTGGAAGTAGTGGCTCAGCCGACGGGCCGTCATGAACATGCCGTAGGCGAGTTTCTGGTAGTGAGGGTACCTCTGCTTTGTCGGCGTCAATACCTCGCTGAGGTAGTAGATTGGGCGTTGGACCCAATGGGTCTTGCCCTCTTTGGGTCGCTCGACCACCAGTACGGTGCTTACCACCTGGTGTGTGGCTGCTATATACAACAGCAAAGGCTCGCGTAACTTTGGCGTGACCAGGACGGCGGCGGTGAAGCGCCGCTTTAGATCTTGAATGCATCGTCGCCTCAGCGTCCACTCAATTTGTGCGCTGCGTGGCGATTGGTAGAACGGCAGAGCCTTTTCGCCCATGCGGCTGATGAACCTGGTCAATGCCGCGATTCGCCCGGCAAGCTGCTGGACGCCCTTGAGGTTCTTCGGTTTTTCCATGGCCTCTATGGCCTGAATTTTCTTCGGGTTCGCCTCGATCCCTCGCTGGGAGATGAAGTAGCCAAGCAGCTGGCCAGATGGGACGCCGAAGGTGCACTTTTCAGGGTTGAGCTTGATCCTGTAGTGGTCGAGATTATCGAACGTCTCGCGGAGATCGTCGATGAGTGTTCTCGCCTCCCTTGTTTTGATGACTATGTCGTCGACATAAACTTGTATATTGCAGCCTATCTGGTCCTTCAGGCATGCCTGCATGCACCGTTGGTACGTGGCGCCTGCGTTCTTTAGCCTGAAGGGCATTGTGTTGTAGCAAAACACTCCGAACGGCGTGATGAACGCCGTTTTCTCCTGATCTTCGACCTTCAGTCGAATCTGGTTGTAGCCTGAGTAGGCGTTGAGGAAGGAGAGTTTCTCGCATCCTGCAGTCGAATCGATGATCTGATCGATCCGAGGGAGAGGGAAATGGTCCTTCGGGCAGTGCTTATTCAGCAACGTGAAGTCCACGCACATCTGCATGATGTCCGTGTCCTCTTTGGGGACCATCACTGTATTGGCGAGCCACTCGCTCTCCTTGATCTCCCTGATGAAGTTTGCAGCGAGTAGTCTGTTGACTTTGACTCCTATGGCTTCAGCCCGGGGTTCAGACAGTCATCAGATGGACTGCTTGACGGGCTTGGCGTCTGGAAAGACGTTGAGTGTGTGCTTGGCGAATTCCCTAGGAACTCCTGGCATGTCCGCAGGACACCAGGCGAAGATTTCCCAGCGCTCACGGAGGAATTCGACGAGCGCGCTTTCCTATGCGGGGATGAGTTCATTGGCGATCAGCGCCATCTTGGAGGCATCCGTCGGGTGGACTTGCACCTTCTTTGTGTTGATGGTGGAGTCAAAGGACATGTCAGGTGCGTTCTGTCTTGCGACTGGGGGTGCCCCGTTGTCTGTCACCTCGCGGAGCCTTACGAGCTCCTCTTGCATGCCGAATGACTGGGAGATTCTGTTGAAGTCCCTGTCGCAATGGTCCGATCGGGTGAAGCTCCCGTGGACTGTGATGACGCATACAGGTCTGGCATCTTGAGTAGCAGTGCAGCGTAGTGCGATCGCCGAATCGTGCGAATACCACACGCCCGAGGATGGCATGGTATTGTGATGGCCAGTCCACCACTTCGAACTCGAGTCGCTCGCATCGGAAGTTATCCGGCTTGCCGAAGATGACGTCGAGCCATATCTTTCCCAGGGGAAATATTCCCTTTCCTGGGACGATGCCATGGAACGTTGTGTCCGACTGTTCCAGGCTGCACAGCGGGATCCGCATTGTTGCTAGGGTGCTAGCGAACATCAGGTTAATGCCGCTGCCACCGTCCATGAAGACGCGGCTCATCTCGAACCCTCCGATCTGCGCCTCAAGCACCAGGGCAGCATGACCTGGGCGAGGGAACTGGCAAGGGTGATCCGAACGGCTGAGCGTGATGCAAGATTCCGATCCGCTGAGGTACTCAGGGATGGCGGGTGGTGCTGTCACGGCCAGGTTGATCTGACGGGTGATTTTCTTCTACACCCTGTTCGTTGGGCGCCCTTTTTGGATCATCAGTGCTCCTTTCGGCGGGGGATACCCGTGCCCACCGTTATTCTGCGCAGGTGCGACTGGGTGGTTCGGGTCTCCTGCAGGTGGTGTTGGAGGTGCTCCATGTGCGATCTCGCCAGGTGCGGGTGCGTTCTCGTATCCAGGGTTCGGGGCTTGCTGCCTCATCTGGGCCATGCTCTCGCTGAGTTTATGGAACTTGCGGCAGTCCTTGAGCATGTGGCTTGCCTTCTTCTTACCATCCTGCTTGTCGATGTAGAAGTGGATGGTGCACGGACCCGACAGTTTTTTGTATGCTGACGGTCCGTCGTCGCGGCCGCGGCACTGCCATGACTGCGTTGGGCATCCTCTGTCACGGAAGTTGCTTCCGTGGTATCCGCTGTTGTTGCGGTTGCCGTCGCTGCGGCGGTCGGTGTAGCCAGCCGCGACCATGTCGGGTCCATCGCGATCGTCGTAGACACGCGATCTTCTCTTGCTACGGCGTTCACGTCGTCGGCCATAGTCGTCTTCTTCCTCCGAAAGCGCCGGTGGGCGGAATCGCCATCGGCCCACCTGTTGGCGATGTCCATGAGGTGGTCAAGTGTCTTGGGCTTGACGCACCCAAGTTCTTCTTTGAAGTCCTGGCGTTTGACACCGTCCTTGAAGGCGTCGATAGCCCTCTCCTCAGAGATGTGCGCCATGGAGTTCTTGGTGTTGGACCAGCGCAGTATGTACGGGCGAATGGATTCGCCCATTCGTTGAGTGCAGGCCCGTAGATCCTTGATCGAGGCAGGCCTATTGCTGGTGCCCTTGAAGTTTCAGGCGAAACTGTACGCCAGCTCCTCCCAGCTTCGGATGGATCCTGAGGATAGGCTACTAAGCCAGATCCGAGATGCGCCTGTCAGCTGCAGCTGAAGGCATTGCATGGCGGTTTCCTTGTTTCTGCCGTGCAGCTTGACGGACGACAAGTGGTCGCTGAGCCACGCCTTGGGGTCCTGTGTGCCATCAAACTTCGTAGTGTCCGAAGGAAGCTTGAAGTTTCACGGCATCCTCGTCCGTCGAACAGATCTGCTGAAGCATCGGGCTCCGTAGAGTTCTCCTTCGTCTTCATCCATCTCGGATTTAGACGAGCATGCGCGCTTGGCGCGCGCTTTGTCGATTTTGCACTGGGTGAGCTCGATTCGGGCGTCGTAATCGCGGCTGCGATGACGCGAGCACTTGTGCCTTCGAGGAAGGTCGTGCTCTTCATCTTCGGATGAAGGTGTGGGGCTGCGGTTGAACTTGACCGTAGCCTTCTTCTTTGGCTCCGCAGGAGCTTCTTCGTGGAGCGCAGCTCCGACGAGTCCGAGTCCGGTAAGCGCGGACTTATGCATGGCCCTTTTCGGGTCCCCCTCCGGAGGTGGGTGAGACGCGAGGTACGTGGTGGCCGCCATGATTGCGGCCTGGGGCGTCTTTGGGATAACGTTGCCGTCAACATCCATCTCCATGAAGGATGCGTTGAGGGCCCGAGTCACCTCGCGACGCTCCTTGGGGTCCATGTTCTCCATCCGAGAACGGTGCTTGTTGCTGTTGTTGTCGTGCGAGCTGGAGCCAATGCCCATGGCGGAGAGCGCAACTCGTCGCGCACTGGACTCCGAGGCTGCTTGCTTGCGTTTGTCAAGCACCTCCTGCATCTTCACCTGCTTCTTGTGCTCCTCGATTAGGAGTAGGTGGTATGCCATCGGCAGGTCTCGCGAGGCATCGGCGGGCATGATCTTGTTGTCTGCCACGGCTTCGCGTGCTTGAGACCATCCCTCCTTGCTGAGGTGGATGACCCGATCGGTGTTGTCCCCGTTGGGTGGGGGACTGGCTTCTTCTGTTCCCACCGTTTCTACCCTGCAGGTTGGGTGGTGGATTGTGTTACTGGTCTTGGATGACCACGGCGCACTGGTAGCACTCGTAGATCGGATTGCTGCTGCCACAGCTTTCGGATCCGGAACCGTAGGTCCCTTCGTCTGATGGTGGACCGCACAGATCGGAGTTGTAGCTGCTGCTGTCATAGGACTCGTCTGTCGATGATGATGTGCGTAGCACAGGGTGTGGAGCCCACGAAGCGGGCCTGATCGATGGTAGGGGCACCCGCTCTGGGAGGCGGAGAGTGCCGGTCTGCCCCACCTGGAAGCAAAAGCTCCCGAACAGGATCTCGAGTCCATCGCCAACGGGCTCGAAGTCCTTCATGGTGGCCGGTGAGTGGGCGGTGAAGTCGAAGACGCCGAAGAGGATATGACTCTCCGTCGCCGTGGAGTTGTAGATCGCTCGGGTTGGGACCGTCACGATCGCACAATCAGCGTCCCCAGTTCCCACAGACGGCGCCAATTGACGAGGTTTAATCTCGTCAATGCCCATTGTTACGGACTTGGGTTTTGGAGAAGATGGGGATGCTGGAGATCGCGGAACAGTTAGCAAACAAGAAACACGGGGACACGAGGTTTACCCAGGTTCAGGCCCCCAGAGGGAAAACCCTACTCCTGCTTGTCTGCTCATGATTACGGCGGAACCGAAGGTTACAGGGGTGCGTAAATGCAATCTGGCGTGGAGGTGTCTATGCAAAAGTATGAGGTGAACCATCTAGGTTGTGCCCTCCTAGCCTTTATATAGAGTTAGGCAGGTCCCAGGCATAGATCGAGTCGGTTACAGGTTTTAGGGTTTACCCCTTTCAATTTTCTATCTACTCTAGTCTTGCTCTCCAAGGATCCGAAGGCGTCATGGGCCCTGGCCACCCAAAAGTCTTCATGGGCCGACATATATTTGTCGTGGGCCTTCCTTGGGCTGGACTAGGTATGCTGAAGTCGTTTACCCGCGGGGTATAACCATGTCAAAGACATTATATGGAGTTTTTGAGTTCTCACATTTGGATGATGTTCAACCGATTTCCATGCACTTTGATCTTGCATATGCATCCCGTTTGCTATACTTGAGTTGTCCTAATAGTGTTGTGAACAAGAATGGACATGCCACAAATGGCATGCTCCTCTATCACACAAAAACATATGTTGCTTGGTCTTTGTTGTATGAAGGTACAAATGCATACACGTCAACCTCTACCAACCATGGGTTGACAAGAAGAACCAAAGAGAGTTACCTATGGCTACCCTTCATCGAGCTATCTCTACAAGCTAAGGTGACTTCCTTCTACTTGAGGACTCATGCGATAATCTTCATGAATTGGCTACGCTTTGAGTGTTGATTCGCTTTTGTTGCGAGCTTTCTAGGCTTCATGGAAGGTGAAGGAACATTGAAGTGTTGTCAAGTCAATCTTCCCGAGGACGACTATATGGTAAACCCCAGGATCAAGAAGGTCTCTCGACCTCTTCTACTTTGTGATGAGCATGTAGAGTCGAGGACGACTCTTTTTGAAGGGGGGGAGCTGATGTAGCCCGACCTACGGTCGTTACCACATCATGTTCTCCAACTTACACCAAGTCGTCGTGGACTCCAAAGGTGAATCCGTTCCTCTATGCGAGCCCACTTCCTACCCTATTGAATGGTATGATACTTCATACTCCGTCACATATGCATGATAGGTTCACACTGACGAGTACGGAGACGAGGGAGGAAGCCCGGGGACTCACGCCCGACAAGACGGAGGCTTGGAAGAGGAGACGGAAGAAGCTCCAGCTGGAATCGGCGACAGAACCGGCGAACCGGAGCCACCGCCAGAATCCCCGACGACAGCACCGGCGAACCGGGCTCACCGCCGGAAATCCCGGTGCCAGGACCGGTCGACCGGACCCACCGGAACGCCATCAGATGCTATTCGTGTGCAACCGAATATCCGGACCGAAAAAAAAAATGCACTGATCAGCGCGCATGGAACTCCCGCGGAATCCCACATGCAGCAGCGGATCTAGGTTTGATGCCCTGGAATATTCCCTTTACCTACCCCTTTGCCTAGTTTATTCCCAAACTACCCCCTTGTTAAGTGGCTGGCCTATAAATAGAGCCCCTACCCCTCATGTATCCCGGAGGCATAGATGATAGACTAAAGACAACCCCCTTGTGTGGAATCTCTAGTTTTGCCTCATCCCCTTTACCAAGGGGACCGACTATCGTCACCAACCTCGATTGGACTTTGCATCACGCATCCATCGTTGAACAAGGCCTTGGAGTTCGGTGTCTCGTCTCCAAGTTGTCAAGACCCTTCCCAAGGTGTTGTTCCCTCTCCGATGTGGATATGAGGGAGCACGTTGACCGATCTTTCCTTGCGAGGATTCTATCGGACCGGTGGCCGCCGTCCGGGAGCAATCGTCCTTGTATCGTGTGAGTTTTGCGTGTGTTCATCGTGTTCTTCGCGAGGTGTGTGTTCGCTTCCGCTACCTTCTCCCTTTTCTCTCACTTTCCCATCGATTTGAGCACGGGATCCGTGAAGATCGGGCCACCCAATAGGTTAACCCCTTTATCAAAAGCAGTATTCTCTCATCACACACAAATTAAATAATTCGGTTACATGGTCTTTGGCAAGAAGTATTCTCTCATCACACCAATAATTAAGGGGTAGTGTGTCTATATCCAGGTAGACACGCACACAAACACACAGAGAAATAAAAAAACACAAATAATAGAGAGCTAGCAAGCACCCTTTTATTCTTGAGAAACGACTCAAACCATAATCTTGGCAAGCAAACACATATCACTTGATAGAACCGGTGGCTGCCAAATACTCACGTAGCGTGGCAGTTGTCGTTGTCGCTGGAAGTCACACGCAGCGCGTACCTACACAATCCAGGGAATAATTAATGGTAAGTACCAATTACTAGAAGCAAACCGAAATATATGGGTCGTTGAACTAAATGCTCAAGTGAGCAGGGTCAAGGAATTTTGTGTAGATAGGACGACTAATGAGAGAGTTGTTGCCTGCGTATGTGTGTGTATGCATTCTATCTTCAGCTCTTTAGATAGTACTACCACGTGCATGACAGGACAAAAACAAGACATGTGTGTGTGCAGTTACCTGGACAAACAGTGAGGTCGGTTCACCGGAGCACAGAGACTCTGGACAGGGGCTTCTTGTAGTAGGACGAGTGGCGCGGCTCGAAGAGGGAAGGGTCATGGCCGGCCTCTATCCCATCCCACTCCAATTTCTCCCACCAGTCCTTCTCGCAGTCCACGACAGGACGGTTATCCCGGTAGTCGACTGCCGGCAGGCGCCTGAGACCCCAGCAGCCCCTGAGCCTGACGGTCTCAAGCATGGGAGCAAACATCTTGGCTTCGCATATGTGCTGCAGCTCATAGAGCTCATGCAGGTAGATGTGCTTCAGGTTTGGGAAACTCAATACACATTCTTTGCCGTAGGTAGCTATTTTTGCTACATACATTGAATTCATGGGGAATACCTCAACAAGAGCACCACAGTTGACTATGTAGAGGGTCTCTAGGTTGGGCAAATATGGGTGTGTAGTACTCCGGCCCCACGATAATGAAAGCACAAATGCGAGCCTCGGGCAGGAGTAAAGGTGTATGCTTCGTAGTTTTTCAAATGACCCGCGAGTGCTACCGAAATAGAACATATGTGGGTTCCAAATGCAATGGGCCATTGGGAGATCAGCCACCCAAAGGGCCTCTAATTTATTAAAAACTTGAAAATCAAAAGAGTTAGTGATGAAGACCGTTTGCATCTTGGGGCATCTCACAACATGACACCGTTTCAGGTGTCGCCATGTAAGTTGATTTTTGTTGGAATCTATCATGTGTTCAGGGATAACAGTTGTGATGGATGAATTGTCATGCACATGCAATGACTCATCCCTGTTCATCAGAGCGATGATAGAGTTCATTCCTTGTATGCTTTCCACGCTAGTGTTGCTAATTCCCTCACCAATCTCCACATGGTATCCCAAGGGCTCAATCTGCACTTCACTATTGTAACCATGATGACCAATAGTTATGTCACCAATAGCAACACCTGTGTAGGTGTTGTGAGAATTCTCGGGAATTAATGACTTTGGTACGGGTGGCCCCAATATTTCCCCACTACTCTCTGAGCCCATCTTCCCCTTGCATCTATGTTCACCATTTGTGCTAGTGGTGGATATACGGATGTTTAGACGAAAACAATTGTTGTTCCAAACTATGTCATTGCGACCTATTTGCACAATTGACTGGATGAATCTCATGTCCATAATATTGACATATGCTTGGCAATATCCCTCTATTAACTTCTCAGAGTCGTGTAGTATTCTCCTCATCTCTCCTCCTCCATGAGTATCAATGAATATCAAATTTAGTCGGGGTAAATCCTCTTCTAACCAAAGAACAACACGGAGTTTCTCACATCCCAAAAGCACGACTCGTTGGAGATATGGGATCTGCACCACCTCAGTTCTCAGGTCAAGCATCTTTAATTGTGTGCCTGAGAGATCCAGCTCCTCAAGGTTTGGAAGTGATCCATACAATGTGAAGTGAGATAATCTTGCACAGCCAGCCATGGATATGCGGCTTATTTTGGCTTTCTTGTAATCATTCTTTCCTGATCTTATTTTGGCTTTCTTGTAATCATTCTTTCCTGATCTTGCATCTAAGCTGAATGATTCCAGTGACAGAGGAAGTCCTTCAACATGATCTAACCCAACACAACCATCTAGAACCAGAGTCTTGAGGCTATTCGATGCTGATAATCTTGGCAAAACTGTGAATTTATCTTTTCGTCCCATCTCCCAGGAACATGTCGGGTCAATTACTCGAAGCTTGCGAAGGTTCAGCAGTTGTCTCCATGCAAAAGCCATGTGCCAAAACCTTCCATTCTTTATATGTACTTCCCTTATGTTTACAGCCATCTGTTGTATTATCTCCGGTGATAAATCTAGTTCCCAGTCTGTGTTGCATATGTCTAGCACCCATAGACTGTTAAAAAATTCCATAGTTGGTCTAACCTGCCTGTCAGTTTGTTCTACACGCTGATCTTTGCAACCATCTAATCCGAGAAACCTTAAGTTGCGGCAACAGCAGAAAGGTGGCGAAGAAAAACTGAAAGTGCAGCCGCATAACTTGAGCACGCGAAGTTTGTCCGATTGATGAAACATGTCATTAGGTAGTAACCTTAATGGAGGATCAGATCCACTTGTGGCAGCCGCAAGGAAAAATGATGTTGACTCTGGATGGACAGCCGCAGTGCCTACTTTTGTCCTTCCATGCACATCACACTTGTCCCAGAACAATATCCACCGGTTTGGAGGAGTCTGCAGTTCAGTACCAAAATAAGGCAGTGTATTTGATGAATAATCATCCATACATATTTGTTGTTGCAGAGCAGTAGCAACCTCCCATGCTTCATCGGACTGAGCTCCTTGTATAAGCCCATCACAGACCCAATAGCTTGAAGCATGGGTGGCCCAGTTGTAGTCCATGATGTTGCCTCCCTGAGAATTTAATGACAACATATACAAGCAACACTCTTCGACTGCTTCATATTGCTTATCTATGTACCGAGCGATTTCTCTAACCTCTTTTTTCAGAAAATATCTCCACCTTTTGAAAGAGAATTTGCCTTTGAGAAAAAAATGTGAAGTATCCACCTTTTCACTAATGTTTAAGTTGAGCCGAAGCCTTCCTCGAAATGTCCACAATACTCGAATACTGCTCCATAATGGCAAAGGAATGCCAAAATTAACCAAGTCAACCGTGTGATCGCTCCCATTAAGGAAGACTACTAAGCATTTTTCTTGTAGTAAGATCTGATAGATCTCTACTCCAACGTCATTTATCTCAGCTCTAGAGCTTTCATCTATCCCTGTGAAATCATCTTCTTCATCTTGTCTATCAATAACAGCCATTACATGATGAGGAAGCTTCAGTTCTTGTGCGATTTTCCTTTGGAGTGCTCTTCGGCTTTTCCACCTCGAGCAATCGACGTGGATGATCTTTTTAAATTTTTTCACCAGAGATTGAGGAGGGTCTTTTGCTATAGCTCTAAGCACCGCTGAAGCGGCCAGCCCATCCCATCCATCATAATAGATGGGCTTGTGTGCAGTACTGCTTGTATCATTCAGATAAGGGATTATTTTTCGCACCGATTCTTCGATGTCGTTCGCAGAAAGCCACTGCATTAGTTGATGTCACTCAGTTTAGTAGTTTTCGTCTAGTAACATGTACTATGCATTTCCAAAATCTAACATTTATTTTCAAGATTCAAACCAGAACGTGTGAGAAAATTACTACTCGGTCCATATCACGAGAATAGCATGCATGTGATAAATACCTCTCGATGCATGATGAGTAGTACTTCTTCAATGAAGGCCCAGCATATAGACGAGAAGCTCCAGGAATCTAACCCATCGTATACCGATCAATCTGCACCTCCAGACGAGTTATTTGCTAGTTCGCACCTAGTTACATGAAAATCGTGGGAATTAATTATTATTCTTGGCCATGAACAAAACATTGTGCATAATATATATTAGTCAATTCTGAGAACAAACAAAGCTGCGAGAAACTAGAGCAGAAGAAGTAAAACCATATAGCAACGGCGGTAGTACCTTACTCAGCAAGCGGCTGGCACATGGATCGATCTTGATTGCTGTATATGTTGGTCCCTTCCAACGGCTGCTTTGTTATGGCAGACAGAAATCAGCCGGAGCAATGAAGGAATGGTTGCAGTTGGCTTTGTTTTGACAAAGCAAGCACCCGTCCCTGGCTGGTTAGTTGATTCTTTGCTTGAAGCTGGAGCAAAGTAAAGAACAAAGACATATGCAAAAACTGTCTCCATGGATCTGATTCTTTTCTCCTTTTTCCTTTGAATAAAGCAAAGGTGCGTGCAGGGCACAGCCTAGACCACGGATCAGCAGGATGCCATCGGTCTTTCGCCCTCCCTAATAGCAAGGAATATCTCTAATAAAGTCATGAAGAGTTTACTCAGGAAAACAAATTGCACGCATGCACTTGGATTTCTCCCTGCCCTGCCCTTCCCTGCCCTGCCCATGGTTTTGTTGAGCTGTTGCGGTTGCAAGCATTTGCGCGAGCACCTTGTGGGGATGCCCCATCGCTACTTTGCTTAAAGAGAAAGAGACCTTGTGGATTCCGGCGGCGTTTGTTACTGTGGATGGGGTGGGGTTTCCCTTTTTCTTTGGAGTTTGTATCCTGTGCTGGGTAGAGGTCTGGAGCTGGCCGGCCATGGCGTAGCCGAGCTTTGCTTTGCTTTGCTTGCCTTGGCTGGGAAGGAGAGGAGGGCAGAGGGGAACGTCGCCAAGTGAAGTCATCTGACCAGCGGGCCCAGCTAATGTAGTACTTATTGGAAATGATTTTATTGCCTACTATAGTTAGAGTTGAGTGCTCCGTCTATTCTAAAAGAATAGAAATTATTTTTAATAAAACTTTAAAAAATGTAACAGTATGCAAACATGTAAAATCTCAGTTTAAAATACTTTGTATTCTGAGCTGCACAAAAAGGAAAAGGTATGAATAGTACTTAGTTTTAAAACTTTCAAATTTTGACATGGTTGTAGGATACATCAGTGACTGCATATAGAATTCTTGTCAGATTTTTCTGTAACATGTAAATATGATTTTTCGGATTATTATTTTTTTCAAGAGGAAGCATTCGAGCTCAGGAGCCAAAGAGACTTCTCACAAAATCACATACCAGACCTCCTATTCATGTGTTACATGCTCACAGTTTCATCTGAAGATGCCGCCCGAATAAGCCCTCAAATCATCCATCTATTTGTGCATCACAGCCTTTGCTTACCAGTGATGCAAAAAAGAGGGGATTTGCTACATGGCGACCGTTCTACAGATGGAAAACACTGGCGTGCGTTCAGACATTTATGTTCGCGATAAAACAAACTAACCGCGCGTGCTACTATGTGCGTTGTTGGAAGCCGGGTCAAACGAGTCTGTCTTATAGTCCGAGCCACACAAGCCTAATAGCCCCAATATGCATTACGTTGGTGAAAGTAGCTATGATTAGAGCATAATCATAAAATGACAAAACTGCTGATATCACATGCATTAAATGTAAAATTCAAAAATTTAAAATGTTTTGTAACTCAAACTCTTTATCCGATTGATGATCCGTTTTTACTATTGGACTAGTCACAACGAGATCTTCGAAACTAGATATCATGTTGATATATTTTAATGATATTTTTTTTTGTATAAAAGTTATCCATCTTGTAACACATGAGTTATCCAGGCTATAGTATATAAGTTATCCATCCTATATAACATGTTGTGTGAAGATGCAAAAGAGTATCCGGTGACCGTCCTGAGAATTACATAAATCGGTAGGTGTTCCAACATGCGTGCATGTTCTAGCTAAAGAACACGGTATTTTTTATCTAAAAGTTACCTATCAGTAACATTATAGTTATCTAGACTTCAACATGTAAGTTACCCACCCTATAACATGTATGATATTTATCATTATAAAAAATTATTCGCAGATAGAATATAAAATTTATGCGTTGGGTAACTTATATGTTTTAGGTGGATAAGTTACATACTATGACATGGATAAATCACGTGTTAGAGGTGGGTAACATGATTTTGCTTACCTCAAAAATTATCAATCGGTAACACGAGAGTTATCCAAGCTTTACCATATAATTTACCCACTCAATAACATGTAAGTTATTCACTAATACAAAAATTATCCATAAATAGAATATAAAAATATTTTACCGGTTCGGCTTCGTCGCCGCTCTCGCGATATACGCGCGACTCAACCTCGAAAGGCTATCGCGTCAAACATCAATCATAATGTTTTTAAGAAATTAAATCTACACTTATTTTACATACGATATAATAAATATAGTCTTATGTCCTACCATCCAGCACACTAAGTCGTAGTAAACAAACGTAACGCGTAACCAGTAGTCTAATGCATCGACGACAGTGTGTGTGAATTAAACTTGCTCAATATGTATGCGAGAACACATATACCCAATGTGTTTATACGGTGGATAACTTATGTATTACAGGTGGATAACTTACATATTATGTCATGCATAACTCACGTGTTAGGGGTGGGTAACCTTTTGGTTCAATTTTTTTTTCATCGAAACATATCAATATGAGATCTAGTTTTGAAGATCTCGTCGCAACTAGTCTAACAGTGAAAACGGATCCTAAGTCGAACAAACGGTTTGTGTTATAAAGCTTTTCATATTTTCAGATTTTTGCATTAAATGCTGTTGATGTCAGCAATTTTATTTTTCATGCATGTATCCAAGATGGTTGAGAATTAGAAGAGAATCCGATTAGTTGGGATCGATTCCACGTAGAGTCCAGGGATCGGATTAGTTGGGTGATTGATCTAGCCCGTTTGCCAAAAATCCAATGGTACATGTGAGTCCGCCGGGTTTGGTCACCTGCCGAACGGTCTATATGTAGATTTCCCGAAAAAGAGAGGAGGAGAAACAATGCACAGCAACCAAACACCACACAAAGCAACTCTTCAGTGCAAGAGAAATAATCAGCATCAGCCAAAACATACACAAACATGGTGGTACATCATATAATGGAATTCTGAATTAAATACATCATTATTTGGTCCTAAAAATGGATCTGTCCAAAATCCTACAGTGTTTGTTTCACCGCAGCGGTAGATCGGAACAAAGGTTGCTCCGCACACAACAAACGGGTTCCTGAAGTCATAGTTCAGTTGATGGGCATCTTTCCTGTCGCCGCAGGCCTGCAGGACCTGCCGAGCCTTCTTCGCCTGGGCCTCGTTCGGGCTGTTCTCCAGGAGCATGCCGCGGTGGCATAGTTCCTGCCCTTGAAGCAGAGACCCATGGCGCTGGTGAGGACCAGAAGCGTGTGGACCTTCTGTAGCTAGCTTGCAGTTGGTGAAGTACGCAGCCAGCTCCTGTTGCCGGGTGGCGTCGTTTTTCAGCTCCTTCCTCTTGACTTCCATCCTGAGGCCGAGGACGTACTCCCTCACTATCTCAATGAGCTCCTTCACTTCATCGACTTCTCGCCGCGAGTCCACGGCAAGGAGCGGGATGGTGTATAGGATGTTGAGGAACTGCCTCGGTGCTTCTGGGAATTTACCCTTAGTTGTAGCCTTATATGCAGCCTTAAGCTGGTCGTCCATCTGCGAGAAGCCACTAGTGGAGAACGAGGCACTAGTCCCGGTTGTAGAGGGCCTCTAGTCCCGGATGGCCAGCCGGGACTACGGAAACGGGACTAGAGGTCTCAGCCTCTAGTCCCGGTCCAGTCTTGTGGGGATGGTCTTTAGTCCCGGTCCAGACACGAGCCGGGACTAGTTTCTTTCTGCCGCGGCAACATTTTACCAATTTGGCTGCGATGACGATGGGAAGTTACCGCCAGCAGAGTTTTGGGGTCGTTTTCTGCCGCTGACGATGGGGTTTCGCCACAGGAGGATAGGTAGAGGAGGGTTGCGTTTGGCGTAAAGTGACATGCAACGAAGAGATCACAACCCGTCTAATATAGATATGATTCTACATTACATATAATTCTATACTACATAAATATATATATAAATGGAGATCACAACCCGTGTATTCGGTTACAAGTTCATTAAATCATGGGTAGCCGGAGGTATGATATTTTCCTTCTGGGTTTATGACATGGTCAACAAGAAATCATGCCAATTCCTCTTGAATTTCTACCGAACGCTTCCTTGGATCAAGATTCTCCCGCAATCTTTCCAACCATATATAAAAGAAGGAGGTCAATATGAATATCAATAGTCATAACAAATATTATGAATGACATTCAACAAAAATTGTGAATATATTGCTCACGTACTTCTAAAATTGTCTCTCCGTCCCGCTCACTGACCTTAGAGCGAACGTACTCGCACACGGAGTATCCACATAGGTTAGTACCTGGTGGTTGCCTCTCGCACTTTACGACAAAAGGTTTCAATCAAATAATAATCAAGCATGACATGATGGTATTGAAACTAGAATTGAAGAGATGCGCGAATCTAGCTCGTACTACTTACATAGATTCGATGAAAACTAAGCTCGTCTTTAAATGCACCAACCATAGCATTGGTGAAAGCTTTCCAAACCCTGTCCGGCAAAAAAAAAGTGTTATTAGTTAC
Source organism: Avena insularis (assembly GCA_023614405.1). Lineage (NCBI taxonomy): Eukaryota > Viridiplantae > Streptophyta > Magnoliopsida > Poales > Poaceae > Avena > Avena insularis. The sequence continues at coordinate 459,518,861 of CM042685.1, read as the reverse complement.
TTGATATCTCAGGATATATATATGAACGAAAGAGACCGATATAGTGCGATAATGACTGAAATTACCTCTAGAGCGCATCTTTAATGAATGTGTAGTCTGATTCGTCTCTCATTAGCTAGTCCTTGATTTGAACTCTTCCAGCGTCAACTTCAATGGTTAGCAGAATTCAGTGATAGCTGTGCACGCTTATATACGTCAGTAACTCATCAATTACACTTAGCAGAATCAAGTGATCTGTATAAGGAAATAACACTCTTACCTGTAGTTGTAGGGAAACAATATTCTTCGTTTGTAATGTTGCCTTAATAAGACCCTTAGCAAGTTACGCTCCGTGTCTTTGGGGTATTCCTTTAGCAATGCTTGATTAAACCGGTGTGGGTCGATGAACCCAGTATCAAAGATTTTCTTCCGGTCACATTTATCGCTCTTCATTCTGCATAATAGCATATAGTGAAGATAATTACATGCAATAAAAGAGCTGGGTTAGAGACTTTATCATAGAAATAAATGAACCACTTACAGACAATAGGTAGCGAGGAGACTCAAGTCAAGGGCATCTTGTTTGAATAACATATATAATTCCTCAAAATAAATTTGCAACTGGTCTTCACTATTAAAATGCTCACTTGTAATTTTCACAAGCAACACTGACAATTGATCTTCTTCATCGCATGTAGAGACTTTCTCGTACCACTCATGCAGTCTTCGCATTTGAGTTGGTAGAAATTTGACCTCATCAGGTCTGACCAGAGTCTTCCCGTATTCAAATCTCCATGCAAATTCCTCTTGTATGGGGATATGCCCGCCTAGCGCTTGATCAACTGTAATATTAGCACCTTTGGCAAATTCCATTGCTATAATATTCTAATGATCAGTATTGGATAACAGCTTGAGCGGGGCGATCGATTTGTTTGCCTGCATTCCGAGTTGCGCAACCTCTCTTTTCCCGCTGCTTGCAGTAGTATTTCCTGGAGTATTACCGCTGCTTGCAGTAGTATTTCCTGAATTCTTCCTACCAATTCTCAGCAGACGGCGTTTGTAGTCATCAGCCTTATTTATCTCGTATTGTGATGGTTGCTCAAGAAACCCCTTAGCCCACTTTTTGGCTTTCGAATCAAATATTTGTTTTGGCTCGGGAGCTTTGGGTGCAAAGAAGGCTTTAACTTGGGCATCACTGATTGCTTTGGTTTCCTCATCAGTCATCTCGTAAGGTAACTTCGGAGGAGGCGGCGGGATTTTCTTCACCTTTTTACCTTTGGCTTTCTTCTGATTAGTATTTATACTAGTTGACTGAGAGACCGCCTTCTTCGTCTGACACGGCGGCGGTGGAGTGGGATGACGCGGCGGGGGAGGAGTGGGCTGATGCGGTGGTGGACTCGCGCTATGGTGGTCGTCCCACTCCTCATGTGGACTTGCTGGAGGCGGCAGACTCGGCTGACGCGGAGGAGACAGTGGTGGCTTGGGTGAGCCTAGAAACACGATGTATTTCTTGCGCCATAGAATGATAGAGCCCCTGACTTCTCCTAGCGTGCTCTCATCTTCAGGTCCAAGGATGTCAAGTTGTAGTGATTCATATTGAGGTAGAATCTCATCCACCCCGACACGAGCATAGCCATCTGGAATCTCTTTGCAATGCCAGCGTGCTTCAGGTTCACAAGATAAAGCATAGCTGAGAGCCTTCTTGAAGGCTAAGTTCATCACTCCCACATGCAGCTCGCAGCTTGTCTTCTCAGTGATATTGTCCACGGGATAGCGATCTATCGGATCGGCTGCCATGGAAGCGACACTGCTTCTCCGCTGAGATGGGACACCGGCACTTTCTTCTAGCCGCTGATGAGTTGGCCCTTGCTGGCGCATTTCGTCCAGCTGCTTCTGTTGCTCTTTTAGCATGGCATATATTTCCTCGTTCTTTCTTTCCACGCTACGCAACCGGATGCCTCCTCTATATCCTTCCGCTTCTTTGACCTCACTCGGCTTCTATAGGATTCAGTGTCCTGAGGAAACCGAGTCTTCCACGGCACAGAAGGTCCAAAGCCTCGGGTTCGTCCTGGTTTTTCAGGATTCCCGAGGGCCTTTGTCAGCTCGTTGTTCTCTCTGTCGGGTTTGAAGTCACCCTTTTTAACCTCCTCAATTGTTTTAACAATTTCTCCATGGGGTGTAGCAACATTGGAATTTTTATCGAATATTAACTCCCCTGTTTCCATGTCATACTTTGCCCCATGGGCAAGTAACCAATTCCTTACTTTGATGGGCCAGTCCTCTATAGCTGGAGTGAGCCCTTGGGCACGCACGGCTTTCTCGGCTTCCTCCCACTTAGGAACGGAAGTCCTATAGCCACCTGTCCCCATCGTATGGTGATATTTCTTTTTTGCAGCATTTTCTTTATTCTTTGCGGACCTTTTTTTTGCTATTGCTGATTTCTTGTAGTCTAGAAATCTTTTCCAGTGAGGCTGCTGCTTCTCTAGTGAGTCCTTGAATGCTAGAACTTTTCCTTCCTCGAGATATTCATTGTACAATCTTTTCTTATAGTTATTGAACTGTTGGGCCATCTTCTTAAGAGCGAAACGCTTAACTTTGGACCTCATATCATCTGTGGCCTCCTTAGTCTCTAAGACCGGTAGGGTGAAATGGAGAATGACCTTATCCCATAGTATGTCTTTGTATCTGTCCTCGACATAACTCATAGAATATTCATCGGCCTTTGCTGGCTTATTCGAGTTGATAATGCTGATCGGGACGTTGTCCCTAACAACAAATCCACATTGATGAATAAATGTGTTTGCGTTCTTTATGGGAAGCAACGGGACACCCACTAGAGAGACCTCAACAATTGTGAGATGCGCATCATCGGGCATCCCTTTGGCCGGTCCTTGTTTACTATTTTTAACTGGCGCGGTCGATGTGGATGTCTAAAATAAGAAACAACATTTGTTAATATATATATATACACAAATCAATTAATGCATCTATCGATCAAAAGACTTAATAATATACCTCGCCAGACTTTGTGAAGGCTGGTCCATCATTTTCCAAGCCATCATCGAAATTAAAACTAATATGCGCTTCGACTTGAGGTTCTATCTCTATTCCCTCACCGGACTCATTTAGAAACTGTGAGCCGTCTTCTGCTCCACAGTCTTCTTCCCCACCCTGATCGACGAGCGCTCCATCCTGATAGGGGAGCGGTCCTCCACCACCCAGTATCATATCGAATAAAGGCTCTTCACCTTCTCTACTGTTGAAGTGATCCATAGAATAACTGCTATGACATAATGTGCATATATGAGTAATAAAATTATATAACATCTCGAATGACAACAAAAGTATTAATATCATATAACATCTTGAATAACATCTCAGAAAACAACAAAGAAGTCATAATAAATCTCGAATAACGATAAAGTAGTAATATCATATAAAAAACAACATCTTGTCTGATAACATCGCTCAAACTCAACGTCGGCTACCGGCTTCCTGAGCCGCGGGATGTGACCAACTAAATAGTCGGAACCATCACCGGACTATAACTAGGGTGAGATCCCTGAATAACCTGCCAGGTATGGGGGCCACCCTAGCGTCCAACATCACCATATAGCGACGGACGTGTTCGTCCTCCTCCCTGACGCGACGTCGTACGACCTCCTGGGGGCCGGCTCCCTCTGCAACCTGCCTGGGCCACGTGACCTCCACCAAAGAAGATCTGTGTCGACGACGACACCCGGATTCCTCACCAACCTACGCGTCCCTGACGGTAGCACCTCCCACTGCCAGCCTGGCGGAGCCCAGTCTCATACAACACCGTCAGAGCGTAGTACTCCCTCGCTCTGGCCGAGTTGGCTACGAGGATGCCTGTGCATATCCTAAAGTAGGTATGGATTTGATCGAAATAATGCGGTAAATAATTATATTCTAATAATAGTAATAGATTCCTAAATATTAGCAGTAATATCCTAAATACTAACAAATATTATATACAAATCTCTAAATATCCTAAATACTAACTAATAGTATATACAAATCCATAAATATCGTTAAACTAAATAATAATATGTCTAAAGAAAATTATATATCAAACTAAAATATCCTTAAATATTATATATACTAAAAACTAAAATATTCCAATCCCTATATAATATACTAACAAATTTATATCTAACTAAGATACATCTAAACTATATACTTAAAACTAAACAATGATATATCTAAATTATATACTAAAATAAATTATGTATACTTAAAACTAAACAACGATATATATATCTAAATTATATACTAAACTAAATTATATATACTTAAAACTAAACAAATATTTCTACATTATACCCTAAACTAAATTATATATACTTAAAACTATATTATATATACTTAAAACTATATACCCTAAATTAAATTATATATACTTAAAACTATAAAAAATTGAAAAAAAAGAAAACAAACAACACTTACCGATGAGGGGCTCATGAGGCAATGTGGCGTGAGAACGTTGGATGGCGCGGAATGGTGAGTGGTGACGCATGGCGGCGAAGAAGTTCCACGGGCACGCAGGCAGGCGGCGGCAAGATCTAAGACGGACCAGAGCAGGCGCGGTCGGCGTCGTCGATTGGAGAAGGAGGGCCGGCGGCGTCGATTGGAGAAAGTGTTGCTCGGGAGGAGGAGGCGATGGGTATTTATACCCACCACCTCTAGTCCCGGTTCTAGCCTCTAGTTAGGACTAGAGGGGGGCCTCTAGTCCCGGCCCCAGCCTCCAACCGGTACTAGAGGTCTTTGCGCGCGGCTCCACGCAAAGACCTCTAGTCCCGGTTGGAGGCTAGGGCCGGGACTAGAGGTTAATTTGTTTAAAATCTATTTATTTCTTTATCTTTTATTCTGTGAGGATGATAAATATGTATTATATATCAAATTTTGCAGAAAAAAAAGATCTATAATGTAAATCTATAGATCTGCTAGAGGTTTGTTTGATGTTAGTGAAGTTTGTTGAGTAGGGATTACAAGTCTACAACCAACCTGATTGTCTATGGCACTTGAAGATGAAGGACCCCATGCTTTATAGTTATATCTGCTGCATTGTAATGAGATAGCCATATGAGCTATGTAAGATGTAATGAATTATTTTATTCTTGGTTATAAGTTATAATATGACATTTGTTTCTTGATATTACATCTTAAGCTATGGATGCTAGCTATTGATCCAGGGACTTTGTAAACAAGGGATCTCTACCTTATAAAGGTGGGGACCTCTACACTCCAGCAGCTGAATCCAACAGATTTCTTGAGGAGAAGTTCAAACCTGCATAGAAAGTCTGGATAATCATCCAAGCAGTGAGTCCATGAGTGGGACAATTCTTAACCAAAGACTTCATTCTTTCCCAAGCTGAAACAACATGTTCATTATCAAGTTGTTTAAATTTCATAATGTCACTTCTCATAGATATAATCTTAGCAGGAGGATAGTATTTTCCAATAAAAGCATCTTTGCACTTAGTCCAAGAATCAATACTATTTTTAGGCAAAGATAGCAACCATTCTTTAGCTTTTCCTCTCACGGATAAAGGAAAAAGCTTGAGCTTAATAATATCTCCATCTACATCCTTATACTTTTGCATCTCACAAAGTTCAACAAAGCTATTGAGATGGGCAGCATGATCATTAGAACTAGCACCAGAAAATTGCTCTCTCATCACAAGATTCAACAAAGCAGGCTTAATTTCATAAAAGGTAGCATCAGGAGCAGGTGGAGCAATAGGAGTGCTTAGGAAATCATTGTTGTTGGTTCTAGTGAAGTCACACAACTTGGTGTTCTCAGCAGAGTTCATTTTGGCAAAGGTGGGCAAGCCAAAAATAGCAGCAGCAGCTAGAGCAGGAACTAATTTTTTGTGTGTTTTTGAATAAAGAAAGCAAACCAAACTAGACTAATTTTTTGGGGTTTTTTGAAAAGAGGCAAACAAAACCAAGCAAAATAAACAAAGCAAACTAAAAACAAAGTAAAGAGAAAGGAAGTGAAGGACTCCCCTAGTGAAGACGTCCTTAGCCTCCCGGGCAACGACGCCAGAAAGACTTGATGGTGCTCGACGTGGCACTTTGTTGGTAACCCCAAGCGCAGGGTGTGAAGAGCACAACAACAAGTTTTACCTCAGTTGAGACCGAGGTTATCGAACCAGAAGGAGGAAGAAAACGTCACACATGTGTTGCAAACAACATGGAGACCTGCACAGCACAAACTCAAGACTTTGTCCCAACGAATCAGTGAGGTTGTCAAGCTCAACGGTTTGCTGTAACAAAGGATTAAACGTATGGTGTGGAAGGTAATGGTGGTTTGCAGCAAGTAAACAAGTAACAATGTAAGATGTATCAATGGTAAATATTGGACCGGGGTCCATAGTTCAGTAGAGGTTCTCTCCTTAGATAAACAACATGGCATGAAGGGTAAACAAATTACAGCGGGGCAATTGACAGGAACTGAGTAAGGCATAACAATGCAATACTAATCAGAAAGATCCTATGAGATTCCATTGGGCAATACAACAAGATACATAGACCACCATCCAACTGCATCTATGACTAGAAGTCCATCTTCAGGTTATCATCTGAACCCCTTCCGGTATTAAGTTGCAAGCAACCGATAACTGCTTTAAGCAAAGTGTGTAAGGTAAACAGTCCACATGTTCTATGAACAAGAGACCGTTGTTTTCTCCCTAGTAGCAACAACACATCTACAACCGAAGAGATTCCTGTCACTTCCCTTAGAAACTAGAGGCATGAACCCACTATCGAGCATAAATACCCCCTCTTGGAGTCACTAGCATCTACTTGGCCAAGATAGCTACTAACAATGGAGAGCATGCAAGATCACAAACAACACAGACATGATAGAATCATAAAGACAAAACCATTAATCAAACCAACATAATAATCTCAATATCCATCGGATCCCCGCAAACACAACATGCATGATTACAAATAGATTAAATCTTGATCATGAACGGAGCTCACAAGATCTATACAAGAAAGCACAAGGAGGAGATACAACCATCTAGCTACTACATGGACCCATAGTCCAAGGTGGAACTACTCACGCATCATACCGGAGAGAAGGCCTCCGGGATGATCTCCCCTCCGGCAGGGTGCCGGGAAGAACTTCAGATCCCCCCAATCTAGGGACGACGGTGGCGGCGACTACAGAAGGTTTCGTGGAATATTGATCGGTGCTTAGGGTTTCTGCATCGGGGGCTTCTTATAGGAGAAGGGGGAGGCCAAGGAGGTGGCCAGGGGCCCCACACCATGCCTAGGCATGGGCCCACCCCTGGCCGCGCCTAGGGGGGTGTGGCCGCCCTGGCACGCCTCTCCGTCTCCCCTCTGGACTTCTTGTTCCCCACGGAAAGTTATTGACTTTGACATTTGTCCCGTCCAATTCCGAGAATATTTCCTTACTAGCTTTTCTGGAAGCAAAAATAGCAGAAAACATGCAACTGGCACTATGGCAACTTGTTAATAGGTTAATACCAGAAAACATGTAAAAAACACCTCAAAGTATAGACAAAGCAAAGCAAAGTATATACTAAATAAGCATGGAACATCAAAAATTATAGATATGTTTCCGACGTATTAGGCGCTGATGGTCATGTTATTACTTCTTCCTTGTACTTTGGATATTGATGGCATAGTGGGATGAAGCGGCCCGGACAAACTTTACATGTCCTTGCACATGAGACCTGTTCCACACTATAGTTAATATCTGATTTACAACGAGTTGTCAATAATTTGATTATCATCGTTGAGGTTCCATGTTCGTAGGTAAGAACGGTTCTATCTCTGAAATCCCTCAGCCACGTAAAACTTGCAATGGATAAATTAGAAGCGTCTAGTTTAGATTATTGCTGGGCTAGTGTCATGATATGGTGATGTTGTAAGTAAAAGTATAAGTCGATCCTCTTACAACACACATAACGTGTAAGTTCCATAGACCTTGGCCTTACACATAAAGGAAAGATGAACATCATACCATGATGCACATGATAATGATCAAGTGCAAGGACCATATCATTTCACTTTTCACATAAGATGTTTGTTGCATCTTATATTGCTAGTTTGGCGTTTTATTAGCATAATAAGATGGTCCCTCATTTAGATATCAATATAAAAATATGTTCTTCCTTAAGTGTGCATCAATAGCCTCTTCAAGACATCACGTGATGATCGGGTTGTAGGGGTTCGTAGCATGGAAAACAAAAAAATTCTACCGCATGCACACAAACAAGCCAAGATCTATCTACTAGATTGTAGCAACGAGTCGATAGAGGAACTCACCCTCGAAGATTCCAAAGCGGTTAACGAGAGCAGATTCTCGTGGGTGATGTAGTCGTACACTTCCGATCTCAAGATCGCGTAGAAGATCCTTCCGGCGCTGCGTTCCGGCAGCGCTTCCGCAGTAGGTCACACGTTCCGTACTCGATGAAGACCTTCCTCTCCCTTGTTCCAGCAGGCAGCGGAGGTTGTAGCACTCTCCTCGCGATTCCGTGCACTGACGGTGTGGTAATGCAGGAAGTAGAGGGGATATCTCGCAGGGCTTCGCCTTAAGCCGGAGCGAGTATGGTGGACTATGAGAGAGGCCTTGGCGATCTAGGGTTTAGAGGCACCAAGGGAGGAAGCTTGGCCAGCGGCTAGGGCTTGGGGAGAGCCCCAACTCGGCAGCTAGAAGGAAACCCTAGGGCAGCGGCGACTTGTGGTGGCCGGCGGCTAGGGCTAGGGTTTGGGTGGTGAGAGATGTAGGTAGAGGGGCACCCCTGCCCCTTCTTTTATAGGTGGGAGGGCGCCCGGCCAGGGAGAGTCCTCCCCAAGTAAACCTCCTTGGCGGGTGGAGGGAGGAGGACTTCCTCCCCAAGTAGGTTTCCTACTCTCCCTCCACCAAGCAAACTTGCCGTTTGACTTTTCAAATTGGCGTTTGACTTTTTCAAACTAGGATTTGATTTATCCCTTTATTTTGCTCAGCCATGATACCTAGTACATGATGCAACCATTCCACATTGTCATGACACATTCATGTACCCTTCCCCTCCAGAGAGCCGGACCTTCCGGACCCTTCTAGAACATTCCCGATGAAAACACCGGAATCATTCCCCAACTCCGAAACAGGACTTTCCTTATATGAATCTTATTCTCCGGACCATTCCGGATCTCCTTGTGATATCCTGGATCCCATCCGAGACTCCGAACAACATTCGGTCTCTTACTCATCATTCCATAACTACTCAACAACATCAAATCCTTAAGTGTGTCTCCCTACGGTTCGTGAATTATGCGGACATGATCGAGACACTTCTCCGAACAATAACCAATAGAGGAATCTGGAAATTCATATGGCTCCCACATATTTCTACGATTACTTTGCGATCGAATGAACCACTTTCATACGATACCAATTTCCCTTTGTCTCACGATAGTTTACTTATCCGAGGTTTTGATCGTCGGTATCTCTACATACCTAGTTCAACCTCGTTACCGATAAGTACTCTTTTCTCGTTCCCGTGGTATGTGATCCCTTGTGATCCAGTCACATGCTTGCAAGCCAATTGGATGACATTCCACCGAGAGGGCCTAGAGTATATCTATCCGTCATATGGATGGACAAATCCCACTCTTGATCCATGTGCCTCAACCCATACTTTCCAAACACTCAATGCCACCTTTATAGCCACCCAGTTATGGTGTGGTGTTTGATGTCATCAAAGCATCCTTCCGGTGATGGTGATTAACATGATCTCATGGTCGAAGGAATTAGGTTACTAAGGATCAAAAATCTTATAGCAAATGAACTATATTAAATGACTTGATCTTTATGCTACGCTTAACTATAGGAGTATGTCCATCATATCATTCTCCTAATGATATGACCCTGTTGTTAATAACATCTCTATGTTCATGATCAGGAAACCATGATCATATATTAACCAAACAAGCTAGTTTAACAAGAGGCTTTACTAGGGACTCTTTTATGTTTACAAATCACACAAGTATTAATGTTTCCGTTTAATACAATTATAGCATGGTATGTAAACATTTATCATAAGTGTGAAGATATGATAATAACCACTTTATTATTGCCTCTTGGGCATATCTCCAACAGTCTCCCACTTGCACTAGAGTCAATAATCTAGTTTCAAACCTTTGTGTATTCAACACCTATGGCTTTCCGGTGTCGTATGTACATGATTGCTAGTGGTCAACTGATCTCCGGATCTGACACTTCCAGGTCCGTGTGTAATTGCATGTCTTTGCGTGTCTACGCATCACTCATTCTCTAATGAGATGGCTTTGTACAAATTTGGTCCTTTGGTGAGACCTTTAGTTCCTTGGGGTTAAAACATGTCGATAATATTGTCATACAATATATCTTCATAGTACTATCCCGTTGTGAACTACACCTAGTTTGATAACAAACTAATTGACACAAATGCTCTCTTTTGCTGCTATAATAGCAGTCATATACTTAGCCTTTTGTTGTAGTATCTATCACAATGTATTAACTTTGGAACTCATCCAAATCCATTATGGAACTTACTTTCCATCATATTGTGCCACCCTTAGTTTAGATTGAGATAAACTTAATTTTTACTTCGTGACAAAACTAGTATCAATGTAATTCATTTACAATGAACTAACCATCTATTTGTCACTTCTACAAAATAATATATTCTTAGTTCTTTTACAAGATCATAAGAATATCTTTACTATCGTCCAATAATCATCTTATGAATCATTCTGGTATATGCTCATAACATTTAGAGCATAGGACATATCTGGATTTGTACACATCACAGCATGATTGATAAAATACTCTTTGTGATTTCATGCATCAAGTACCAATCTATACTTGAATCTTTGTTTCACTTACCAAGTGTCAATACACTTTAATATATCATCAATATTGAACTCATTCAACCCTTTCTGTGTGACAAGAACCTTTATTGTAGTTTCTATATTGAACTCATTCAATATATCATCTATGTACTTTCGGCATAACCATATCAGCGTCTATTGATGCCAAATATTTGGGTTTTGCCTAAGTCTTTCATCGGGATGAAATTCTTAATATGTGTTAATAAAAGATATATCATTTCCAATCAACAATATGTCTTCCACATAATGTATTAGAAACATGTCTTAGCGCTCCCACTTAATTTCTTGCAAATGCAAGCATCTTCATCGTTTCCAACGAATTTAAACTCCTTTAATAGTTTCATCATAGTGAAGATTCCAACTCCGCAATGCTTACTTCAACAATTGAAGTTTGCATATGCTTTTAGCATCCTTTGAATTAATAAAACCCTATGGACCGTGTTATGCACATGTCCTAGGTAACAATTCTATTAGAAGAACTTGTTTTGCTTATTCAACTACCACATAACAAAATTATATGTAGTGGTTGCTACATTAATCCATCTAGACTAAATATCGCTATGAAAGATCAAATCTTGTCATAGTCAACCTTTGAACATTGTTGTGAACTCTTTCCCAACATGTCGACTATTTCATTGATGTGAAACATCCATGTCTATTTATTTATAGATCCAAACACAACTGTAAGGTCTTACACCTTTCTCGAGGGTCCTTCAAGTTCAAAACTTGATTTCTCGTGTATGGAACTATCACGGATTTTATGGCTTCAAGCCATTTTATGGAGTTAGGGCCCATCATCGCTTCTTTGCATGTAGTCTGTTCATTATTCTCAAATAATGATTCAACCCTCAAATCTTGGTATTTGATTGTTTACTCGACCTACTTTGTTCAATAGAAACTTTGACCTCCGTAACCACAACCTTTGAGGCACGTGAGCCATGAGCATTGTTGTTGTCTCTGGAAAACTTTTCGGCGCTGCGCAACTTTGCACATATAGCTAAGGTTCTTTTAACCTTATAAAAGTTCTATTGTCCTCCCACTTAACCTTTCACGAAAAATTCCTTCTCAAAGAAACTTGACGTTCTAAGCGACAAACACTTTTGTCTCCGATGTTATGGAGGAACAGTTATTCGAAATAACATACAAAGATAGGTTCATCCGACTTTGGTTGCAAACATCTTTCTTATGCATAGCATACCAATGTTTAAGAAAGGACAACTTGGGTTTTATCCCAAACCATAACTTTATATGGTGTCATTTCAACGGATTATGATGAAGCTCTTTTCAGTGGAAAAACGGTAGTCTCTAAAGCTTTTAATCTTTAAAATACAGTGGCAGTTTTATGAATTACACCTTTGATCTTACCATGTCAAACAAGATTTAATTACATATCTCGAACGCTCCACACTCTTATGGTGTTTCGGGAAATGCAAATCCACGGAACGATTCCTTAAATCTTAGGTATTATGCTAAACTTGTAACTCAAATATCTTCCTTTATGATCTTATCATAAACTATTTACATTCTTGTTACAATGATTTTGCACTTCATCTTGAAAATCTTTGAACTTTTCAAATGTTTCATACTTCATCCTTATTAAGTAAATATTCATATATTCACTCAAATTTTCTGAGAAAGCATATGAAGTTGAAATCCATCGCTCTTGACTACTCATAATGGACTTCATACAACAATTTGTACAAGGTCCAATAAGCTAGTCATTCGTTCCCTTTTGGCCTATGAACGAAGTTTTAATTATCTGTAGGAAAGTTGCACAAGCGTCATTTGATCAAAAATCAAAAGACTCCAAAATTCCATCCACATGGAATTTCTTCATGTTTTCTTTCCAATATAATTTAAACAGCGATGTCACTTCCTAAGTGATCTTTCAATCAATTTGTCTTTCGACATTTTTAGCATTAGTTTTATGGATGTGATTTCTCCAACGAGATTTGTGAATCATCCATCTTTTATGGATTACGGCAATTATTTGAACAACCCTTTTGTTCTCATAATACCTGACAAAACAAATCTTGAAGTCAAGCTTTGATGTTTAACAAGCAGCACAATAACCCTTTATTTGTTCTCGATGAACATCATCACATATTCTTTTGATAGTTACTTAGGCCATTATAGTTCATGAGTTGTGTTGTTTCGTATGACAATTCACACCAACAAATTCAGTATCAAATACTTAAGAACCACATTGTTTAATTAGCAAAGAATATAGCCATAACATGTATATCATCTATATACTTAAGCTGAACAATTCTAGTCTTTTCTTTTCTGCCATATATTTATGAGATTCTCTTTCAGTATTTCCTTTTCTGTTTGAAAGAATCTATCAACATCAATTGTGGAGCCATATAAATGACACATAGTCCAAAGCATGTATAGTAAAATACCAATGTCTTTGGACTTGCACTTTGAAGTAGATCACCATCATCAAATGTTTGGTGTTCTTTCAAATTCCTTTCTTTACTAATCTCTTGGTGTAGTAAACATTTTACCTACATCAAATATTCACCCTTATCATGGAACTATCCATGATCAAGCTACTTTTAGCTTATAACGGTGAATCACGAGTATAATGTTGCTCTCCAAAACCTTTTGGAGGATTAGGACAACTAGTGTCTCCAACCTTTTGTAAATTCTCATCAAATATGAGAACATTAACTTTGTCATATTATACTCTATCATGTTGTAACCAAAACATCATTTCAGATATCGCAATATCTTCCATACATGATGGTTTCTGAAACAACTCTTTCAACTCCTAGATTACCTTGATATTGAAACTATCTTTCGAATATCAAGAATCATGGAGATAAACATGATACTTATATACTAACACTGGAATTGTTACTCTTGATTTAATACCAATTATTGAACTTCACGGAGTAATCAAAACTTACTGAAATTCTGCAATGGGACTTTTAAACTTTAGATTAACACTTCAAACCAATACGATACTAGTTCGTAAAGTAACTAACCAGAATTCTATAGTTCTATCATCTCAATTAAAACTAAGCGCAAGGTGGTAAACAGATGCCAATGACTACAACAACTATGCAAATTCACTTTGATTTAATTTATGATAAATAGTGTTCAACTTTTAATCATATTGTTGTTGAACTCCCACTCAAAACAATATCCCTCACATTGTTTTAGTGATCACACGAACCAAATCCACCACATCAAAACCGATCATCACGAGAGTTGATGTCGCTTCAATGGCGAACAATCAACATGTTCATCATATCTACTATATGACTCATGCTTTACCTTTCGGTGATCCGTGTTCCGAGACCATGTCTGTACATGCTAGGCTCGTCAAGATCAAACCTTAGTTTCCGCATGAGCAAATCTGGCTTGCTCACGTTGTATACACTCGCAGAATCTAACACACCCGATCATCACGTGGTGCTTCGAAACAACGAGCTTTAGCAACGGTACTTACTAAGGATGAACACTTTAAAACTTGAAATTTGTGTGCTTGAGGGATCATCTTATAATGCTACCGTCGTTAACTAAGCAATACAAGATGCATAAAGGATTAACATCACATGCAATTCATCATATGTGATATGATATGCCCTTTCTTCTTTGTGCTTCCGATCTCCATCTTCAAGCACGAACATGATCTTCATCATCACCGGCATTGCATCAAGGTCAATGACTCCGTTCCATGGTTGTCGTCCACCAACTTCAACTATTACAACTACTTTGAATAGACACGCGGGTCTTAACAGAATTTAAAGACAACCATATGGCTCCTGCCGGTTGCCAACTTATAATAAGGAACATTGCATACATCAAATATAATCACAATCATGGCCATATCACATCATAGCACACCCCTGCAAAACAAAGTTAGACGCCTCTAATTTTCTTTGCATGTTTTACCTGGTTTGGGGCTTTCAATAAGTGTCGTTCTAAATTATGAACAAGAACCACAACGTTGATGCTTGAACTATCAAGTGCCCGTTGTAAATTGAATCTTTACTATGATGGGAGAGACAGACACCCGCAAAGCCACTTATGCAATACAAGTTGCATGTTGCGCGTGGAGTAAGTCTCATGAACGATGTCATGTAAGGTTAGCCCGGGCCGCTTCATACCATCATACCGTAAGATGCAAAGTACACAAAAAGCAATTGATAATAAAAGCACCACCGTCCACAATGACCATTGTCTTCTACTCGTGCAACAGATCTACATATAGACACGGCTCTGATACCACTGTAGGGGTTCGTAGCATGGAAAACAAAAAAATTCTACCGCATGCACACAAACAAGCCAAGATCTATCTACTAGATTGTAGCAACGAGTCGATAGAGGAACTCACCCTCGAAGATTCCAAAGCGGTTAACGAGAGCAGATTCTCGTGGGTGATGTAGTCATACACTTCCGATCTCAAGATCGTGAGCGATCCTTCCGGCTGCGTCCTAAGAAGGCTTCATGATCGGTCACACGTTGATGCTGATGAAGACTTTCCTCTCCCTTGTTCCAGCAGGCAGCGGAGGTTGTAGCACTCTCCTCGCGATTCCGGCAGAACGATGGCGTGGTACCGGGAGTAGAGGGGAGATCTCGCAGGGCTTCGCCTTAAGCCGGAGCGAGTATGGTGGACTATGAGAGAGGCCTTGGCGATCTAGGGTTTAGAGGCACCAAGGGAGGAAGCTTGGCCGGAGTCTAGGGCTTGGGGAGAGCCCCAACTCGGTGGCTAGAAGGAAACCCTAGGGCAGCGGCGACTTGTTGTGGCCGGCGACTAGGGCTAGGGTTTGGGTGGTGAGAGGTGTAGGTAGAGGGCACCCCTGCCCCTTCTTTTATAGGTGGGAGGGCGCCGGCCAAGGGGAGGGAGTCCTCCCCCAAGTCGGCCTCCTTGGCTGGCGGGTGGAGGAAGGATCACTTCCTCCCCAAGTAGGTTTCCTACTCTCCCTCCACCAAGCAAACTTGCCGTTTGACTTTTCAAATTGGCGTTTGACTTTTTCAAACTAGGATTTGATTTATCCGTTTATTTTGCTGAGCCATGATACCTAGTACATGATGCAACCATTCCACATTGTCATGACACATTGATGTACCCTTCCCCTCTGGAGTGCCGGACCTTCCGGGCCCTTCTAGAACATTCCCGATAAAAACACCGGAATCATTCCCCAACTCCGAAACAGGACTTTCCTTATATGAATCTTATTCTCCAGACCATTCCGGATCTCCTCGTGAATATCGCTAAACTAAATAATAATATGTCTAAAGAAAATTATATATTAAACTAAAATATCCTTAAATATTATATACACTAAAAACTAAAATATTCCTAAATCCCTAAATAATATACTAACAAATTTATATCTAACTAAGATACATCTAAACTATATACTTAAAACTAAACAATGATATATCTAAATTATATAATAAAATAAATTATGTATACTTAAAACTAAACAATCGATATATCTAAATTATATACTAAACTAAATTATATATACTTAAAACTAAACTAATATTTCTACATTATACCCTAAACTAAATTATATATACTTAAAACTATAAATATATACGTAAAACTAAATTATATATACTTAAAACTATATACCCTAAACTAAATTATATATACTTAAAACTATACTTAAAATTGTACTTAAAACTATAAAACAATTGAAAAACAGAAAAAAAACACTTACCGATGAGGGGCGGCGGCGGCGACCATGGGCACTATGGCAACTTGACGTGAGCGGCACAGCGTTGGCCATGGCGAGAGCTGTCGATGGCGGCTGGCGGTGTCGTCGATTTGGAGAAGGAGGCGTCCTGGGCAGTTGCTCGGGCCGGGAGGAGGGCGGTGGGTATTTATACCCACCACCTCTAGTCCCGGTTCCAGCCTCCAGCCGGGACTAGAGGGGGGGCCTCTAGTCCCGGCCCTAGGCTCCAACCGGGACTAGAGGTGTTTTCGCGGCGCCGTTTCGTTCTCGCGCGCAAAGACCTGTAGTCCCGGTTGGAGGCTGGGGCCGGGACTAGAGGTTAATTTCTTTTAAATTTATTTATTTCTTTATCTTTTATTCTGTGATGATGAAAAATATATATTATATATCAAATTTTGCAGAAAAAAAAGATCTATAATGTAAATCTATTAGCATATTCTGTTATAAAAATAATATTTTGTTGAATTAAAAAATATCTTTTGTATACTAGAGCTTGAATTTATTAATATTATTATTTCTTTATTTTTTATTCTGTGATGATGAAAAATATGTATTATATATCAAATTTTGCAGAAAAAAAAGTTTTATAAATCTATTAGCATATTCTGTTATAAAACTAATATTTTGTTGAATTAAAAAATATCTTTTGTATACTAGAGTTTGAATTTATTAATATTATTATTTCTTTATCTTTTATTCTGTGATGATGAAAAATATGTATTATATATCAAATTTTGCAGAAAAAAAGATCTATAATGTAAATCTATTAGCATATTTTGTTATAAAACTAATATTTTGTTGATTTAAAAAATATCATTTGTATACTAGAGTTTGAATTTATTAATATTATTATTTCAATATCTTTTATTCTGTGATGATGAAAAATATGTATTATAAATCAAATTTTGCAGAAAAAAAGATCTATAATGTAAATCTATTAGCATATTCTGTTATAAAACTAATATTTTATTGAATTAAAAAATATATTTTGTATACTAGAGTTTGAATTTATTAATATTATTATTTCAATATATTTTGTTGCGTTATGATGAAAAATATGTATTATAAATAAAATTTTGCATAAAAAGGATCTATAATGTAAATCTATTAGCATATTCTGTTATAAAACTAATATTTTGTTGAATTAAAAAATATCTTTTGTATACTAGAGTTTGAATTTATTAATATTATTATTTCAATATCTTTTATTCTGTGATGCTGCAAAATATGTATTATAAATCAAATTTTGCAGAAAAAAAGATCTATAATGTAAATCTATTAGCATACTAAATATGGACCGGGACTAAAGGTTGCGGCAGGCTAGGGAAGGCAGGACTAGGGCAGGCAGGCTAGGGAAGGCATCACTAATGATATGGGTGAGTGTCGACATTATGTCGTGCAGATTTTCCCTTATCCCGGATGGTGTCGCCAACTGGGACTAAAGTTGAACCTTTAGTACCGGTTGGAGACACCAACCAGGACAAAACACGAGTGATCACTAATAATAGGGGTGAGTGTCGACATTATGTCGTGAGTGTCGACATTATGCCGAGCTGCTTGTACTATAAATAGGCCAGTCCTCCAGCCAGTTTGAGGCATCTCCAAGATCGATGGTTTGTGAAAGCAGGGACACCACTACAGCCAGTTTCAGGGAGATGCCGCCAGAGCCCAGTCCTCCGGCATCTCCAAGAAACTGGTCATAGAGGCACTCCCTAATATGTGAAATTAGGTTAGCTCCCACGCATATTGATCTAGTTGGAGAAGT
Organism: Avena insularis; assembly: GCA_023614405.1. Taxonomy (NCBI): domain Eukaryota; kingdom Viridiplantae; phylum Streptophyta; class Magnoliopsida; order Poales; family Poaceae; genus Avena; species Avena insularis. The sequence goes on along the minus strand of CM042685.1, from coordinate 459,500,504 downwards.
TACAAGCTGCAAGATGGTCTTCGAGAGTAGGGACACCACTACGGCCAGTTTCAGGGAGTTGCCGCCGGAGCCCAGTCCTCCGGCATCTCCAAGAAACTGGTCATAGAGGCACTCCCTAATATGTGACCGCACGTGTTTGGAGATCAGATCTTCATGGTAAGTACGAATCGGGACAACATCTTCATAGTTTGGGAAAGTCGTAGTACGAATCGGAACTAAAGGCCCCCATTTAGTCCCGGTCCAACCATAAAACAGGACTAATACACTCAAGACATTTATTAATATTTAAAAATTGAGACTACGAAATCAGGACTAAAGGCCCCCTTTAGTTCAGGTCCAGCCACAAACCGGGACTAACACTCAATATTAAAAACCGGGACTAGCTAACACTTAGGACTAAAGCCGCCCCCTTTAGTCATAATCATGCCTTGTCCTATAGTACGCAACTTCAGGGTCTTCTTCGTCATCGTCATCATCATCGTCATCGTCAGCTGCCACTCCGGGGATCCTCAGCCAGCCATGGCATATACCGGGGGCACCTGCCACTCCGGCCTCGGATTCACGGCGGGCGGGGGAGGGGTCTCCTGGAAGATGATGCCGCTACCGCCGGGCGGGGGAGGGGCCTTCTTCTTGTGGCTCTGTGGCGGGTGGTCGTGTGGGCACCGCAGGCGAGGATGGTCTCCCCCGGCGATGTAGCACATCACGCCGATGATAGTCCGGTTTGCCCACCACAGGAGGCGGCTAGCTTCGTTGTGGTTCATCGTGGGAGGGCCGTCACCCTCATACCTGGATAGCTCTCTTCCTCGCCGGTTAGCAAAAAAGTCATTCCAGGTGTCATAGTTGTCGGGATCCCACTAGGGATCCATCTGCTTCTCCGGGTGAGCTCGTGGTAGAAGTGGTTCATGATGGCCGCCTGGCGTGCGGAACCTTGAGGGACATGAGGGATAGGAACCCCTCCAGCGCTCAGCATCCAGCCGGCGGGCGGCCGGTATCCCGGAAGGCAAGGGTAGCTGGAGGCGCACAGCGCCTCGGTCTCCTCGAGGGTCAGAATGGCCCAGTAGCTGCTGTCCATTGTTGTGAGAGAGAGAGGAAGGTGTGGATGTGTGGATAGCGATGGCGCGGTCGGCCTAGATATAGAGGAAAAGGGTGGGAAAACATTGCGGGAAGCGGTGGGAAATGGCGGGAAATATCTTTAGTCCCGGTTAGTGGCTACAACCGGGACCAAAATCTTTGGTCGGAGGAAAAGGGCGGGAAAACATGGCGGGAAGCGGTGGGAAATGGCGGAAAATATCTTTAGTCCCGGTTAGTGGCTACAACCGGGACTAAAAGCTTCGGTCAGATGGAAAGTTAGTATAATTATTCTTATAAAACAGAAAAAATAACAAACTTTGTAAAAGCTTCACAAAATGATATACATGCATATGTACATATTGATTGCATCTAAAAAACGGCCGCAAGCAAATTCTGAATACATCATATGACTTTCTTATGACCGTGTGTCCTTAACCATGGAGCATCTTCATCAAGTAACATGACGCTTGGGTCATCCTTCACATAGTAGCACATCACGCCGATGATAGTCATCGTTTGAAAGAACTATGTGGCACTTTGGCTCATCGTTTGATGATGTATTTGTTTGCTTATATTTTCTTTTTCTTGGTTTGGTAGACATGTCCTTCACATAGAAAACCTGAGACACATCGTTGGCTAGGACGAATGGTTCGTTCATGTACGCAAGATTGTTGAGATCCACTGTTGTCATTTCGTATTTTTTGTCTACCTCAAACCCTCCTCTTGTTAGCTTGACCCATTTGCACCGAAACAAAGGGACCTTCAAAGCAGGTCCATAGTCAAGTTCCCATATCTCCTCTATGTAACCATAATATGTGTCCTTTGACCCATTGTCGTTTGTTGCATCAAAGCAGACACCACTGTTTTGGTTGGTGCTCTTTTTATCTTGGTCGATCGTGTAAAATGTATTCCCATTTATCTCGTACCCTTGGTAAGTCCATATAGTCGAAGATGGTGAGCTGGCCAACAAGTACAACTCATCACAAACAGTGTTGTTATTCATGAGATGTGTTTGCAACCAACCGCCAAAAGTCTTCATGTGTTCATCTCTAATCAAGGAGTCATGCATTCCCGGGTTGTTTGAGCGTACAATATCCTTGTGTTCCTTTATATACAGAGCTGCCAAGGTGGAATTATGCAGAACCGTGTAGTGTGCTTGAGTGAAAGAATGCCCGTCTCTACATATTATTGATTTCTTTCCTAGTGTGCCTTTTCCACTCAGTCTCCCCTCATGCCGTGATTCAGGAACACCAATTGACTTAATGTCAGGAATAAAGTCAACACAAAACTCAATGACCTCCTCTGTTCCATAGCCCTTCGAGATGCTTCCTTCTAGTCTAGCACGGTTATGGACATATTTCTTCAAGACTCCCATGAACCTCTCAAAGGGGAACATATTGTGTAGAAATACAGGACCCAAAATAGTAATCTCGTCAACTAGGTGTACCAGCAGATGCGTCGTAATATTGAAGAAGGATGGTGGGAACACCAGCTCAAAACTAACGAGACACTGGACCACATCATTTTTTAACCTCGGTAGAATTTCTGGATCGACTACCTTCTGAGAAATAGCATTGAGGAATGCACATAGCTTTACAATGGGCAGTCGAACATTTTCTGGTAGAATCCCCCTCAATGCAACCGGAAGCAATTGTGTCATAAGCACGTGGCAGTCATGAGACTTTAGGTTCTGGAATTTTTTTCTGCCATATTTATTATTCCCTTTATATTCGACGAGAAGCCAGAGGGGACCTTCATACTTCTTAGGACTTCAAAAAAAAATTCCTTCTCTTCTTTGGTAAGAGCATAGCTGGCAGCACTTAGAAGTCCTTTATCTATCTTTATTGGATGCACGCCGTCTCGGTCTTTCATACCTTGCTGGTCCTGCCGTGCTTCTGGCGTATCTTTTGTCTTTCCATACACGCCCATAAAGCCTAGAAGGTTCACGCAAAGATTATTCATCACGTGCATCACGTCGATTGCAGAGCGGACCTCTAGAACTTTCCAATAGGGTAGCTCCCAAAATATAGATTTCTTCTTCCACATGGGCACATGTCCGTCAGCGTCATTTGGAACAGATTGACCGCCAGGGCCCTTTCCAAAGATTACTTCTAGATCCTTGACCATACCAAATATATCATCACCAGTACGGCGGATAGGCTTCTTCCGGTGATCTGCCTCACCATTGAAATGCTTGCCTTTCTTTCTTGCGGGATGCCTGGCCGAAAGAAATCGATGATTCCCCAGGTACACAATGCGTGAATGCATTGTATCCCTTGTTTGACTGTCCTGAAAGGTTACTAAGAGCAGGCCAATCATTGATGGTTACGAACAACAACGCCCGTAGGTCAAATGGTTCCTGTTTGTGCTCATCCCACATACGAACACCTTCGTCGTGCCACAACTGTAGTAGTTCTTCAACTAATGGCCTTAGATAGACATCAATGTCATTTACGGGTTGCTTCAGGCCTTGGATGAGCACTGGCATCATAATTAACTTCCGCTTCATGCACAACCAAGGAGGCAGGTTATATATACATAGAGTTACAGGACAGGTGCTATGACTGCAACTCTGCTCTCCAAAAGGATTCATGCCATCTGTACTTAGACCAAACCTTAAGTTCCTTGCGTCATCTGCAAAGCTCGGGTACTCTCTATCGATTTTTATCCATTGCGACCCATCAATGGGGTGTCTCAACATCGAGTCTTTCCTGCGCTATTCTTTGTGCCATCGCAACAACTTGGCATGCTCTTTGTTTCTAAACAAACGTTTCAACCGTGGTATTATAGGAGCATACCATATAACCTTTGCAGGAACCCTCTTCCTGGGGCGCTGCTCGCCCTCAACATCACCAGGGTCATCTCGTCTGATCTTATAATGCAATGCGCCGCATACCGGGCATGCATCCAAATTCTCGTACTCCTCACCGCGATATAATATGCAGTCATTAATGCATGCATGTATCTTCTGCACCTCTAGTCCTAGAGGGCAGGCGACCTTCTTTGCCTCGTATGTACTGACAGATAATTCATTATCCTTTGGAAGCTTCTTCTTCCAAATTTTCAGTAGCTTCTCAAATCCCTTATCAGATAAACCATTCTCTGCTTTCCATTGCAGTAATTCTAGTGTGGTACCGAGCTTTGTGTTGCCATCTTCGCAATTTGGGTATAACAATTTTTTGTGATCCTCTAACATGCGCTGCAACTTCTTCTTCTCGTTTTCATTTCCGCATTCGCTCCGTGCATCAAGAATGGCCTGACGAAGATCATCAGCAGTCTCATCTAATGCCCGTTCTTCACCTTCTTCTTGTTCATTGTCTTCTAGTGCAGTGCCACCGTATTCAGGAAACATTGGATAATTATCATCGTTCTCTTCTTCTTTGCTGTCTTCCATCATAACCCCGCTTTCTCCATGCTTTATCCAACAAATATAGCCGGACATGAAACCTGATTGAATCAGGTGGATGTGAATGATTTTGGATAAAGAGTAATCCTTCTCATTCCGACTGACACGACACGGACAACACATAAAAACATTTCACTTGTTTGCCTCAGCCAACTCGAGGAAAGAATGCACGCCTTTAATGAATGCGTCAGACATTCGGGGAGCGGCATACATCCATTCTCGGCTCATCTGCAGTATAATAAAATTTTTCTATCATATAAAAAGTTTGGATCATTTTTACTACAATTACTTTTACATGCACTAATTTTTGAATTAAGATTTTCTATCATATTAAAATTTTACATGCACTAATTTTTGAATTGGACAAAACTGTTAACATAAAAATGTTGACTATTTAATTATTGCTCTAGCAGTGAAAATCTTATTCAATTCTGAGATCCGAAACTCTTCAAATGCACATCTCAACTTTCAGTAGCTTTTTGTATAATCAAACTATGCTTAAAACTACACATCTAAAATTCCCTCTACACTTCTAAGCATGAAATTCCTCATTCTATAGTTCTAGAGCATTGAGCTAAAGTATAACAATAAGAAGTGAATGATTGAAGTTGCTAACCATTTTAGAAGCTTCGATTGATAGATGATGCCACCAAATCTTGGATTGAAAGTTGCCACCAAATTGGAAAAAAAATGAGGATGAACTTGAGCTGTTACTTGGAGGAAATGGCCATGCTTTTGGGTTGGGTCGTCCCGGGTGGTAAAATGAACCCATACTAGAGGTTGACCTCTAGTCCCGGCTTGTAACAAGAACCCAGACTAAATATAGCCATGGGTCCCACATGAGCTCTAGTCCCGGCCTGTGTTACCAGCCAGGACTAGAGGTTGCCCATGGACCGGGACTAGTGATATGGGGCCATGTAGCCGTTGCAGAATTCACAGACCGGGACTAGTGCTAACACTAGTCCCGGTTTCAGAGGCTGGAGATGCAAAAAACGAAAGGTCGTTTTTCTACTAGTAGCTGAACACAAGTGTAGGTGGGCCCCTCACGTTGGGACTAGAAGTTTCAGTCCAGCCTTTCTCAACAGCAACAGGTATCACTGGAGCGCTTGCAAATGCACGCAGAAAGGTATGAATTCCCATATGTGCATCAAGAAACAAGGTCTTCAGAGGAGCAAAGTTCCTGATGCCCAACTGGCGGCTAAGCAGCCGCATTGCAGTGTTGAAATTCCCTGCTGCAGCATGCTCCCCAACAAGAGATGACTTCTGAGTCCAAATTTGGCTGACGGGCATGCCTGGTGTGGGAGCCACAAACAAAGCAGAGCGGGCAGGACTGGTAGCTTTTGGTGTATCTGCCTCAGGTGTCAATTCCAGATCTTCCAGGTCCCAGCCACCTTCTTCTTCTCCATCCTCTTCATTTGCTTCACTTCCCTCACCGTGGCCCACATCTCCATTCTCTACCACATTACTTACATCAACAATTTCTAGGTCTTTGTCTCCCCAATCACCACCAGCATCTTCATAGTCTTCCTCCTGCTATGCCCTCCCAGTAGCATCTAGTCCACCATCAAAAATACCACGCATCACCCTCAACAATGGCCAATCACTGCTAGCTATGAGAGGTGCAGGAGGAATCAAAAGTGAACTATTTTTCCCTTCAGGTAGAGCTGGTACATTTTCTCCCAATTCACTAGCAAGCCTATCAGCGATTTCAGGAAGTCCATGAGTGGCAGCAGTTACATATGCAAGAGGTAGCTGCCCCGCATTCTCCAAGATCTCGACTCTCTTCCTAACATCCCCAAGATACAACGCATTGTGGAACTGGCCCATCAAATTGTTATTCTGCCCAGCTATCATAGACATAAAGCCCACCTTGTCCAAGTAACCAGTTATCAGATAAAGAAAGGCAAGCCTGTCAAAATTCTTTGTCCGCTAGTAAGCATATTCTACAATACCAACATTTCCCTGCCTCGGAGCCTCGATTCTACTTGGAATGGTGTAACACACCATGCATAGGAATTTATAGTGGACACTTTGGAATAACTGGGTTTCTTGGGAGTTGGAAGCATGAGTAGAGCTTACTCATACAAATGGAGGATAGCAAAAGACTCAGAGCAACCAACTAAGAGAGCAATAATGGCCATAATCATGCAGAGCGACAAAACATTACTAATCAAAGTATAGAGTGGTACTACAAGTCAAGGACTACATGATCCTAGAGGCTATGGCGACTTGTTCATAGTCATAACATGGTGTGAGAATGTGCCAAGTCAACCCAAATAAAACATCAAAGGAGAATACCATAATACTATGCTTTTGTATGCTAAAACAATGCATGATTTTTTCAAGGCACACTGAGCAATCCCAATGACTTGGAGCAAGTCATGCTACAGTAATAATCACTAAGCATAAGGTCAAAACAACACCTAGTATATCATGCTAAAGTCTAAGTCATAGTCCAAGTAAGCTCCTCTTACACTTTCAAGCAAGAACTTTCAACTCCTTTTCAACACCAAACGACTTATTTGAAACAACACAGCGAGAACGGAGGTCCAAACTACTTTATTCAAGCAAACTAAACAAACTAAGCAAAGCAAACGAAAACTAAGATGCTCCAAGAACAACACAACAGTGCATGAAACAATAAAAACGAAGTGTTTAAACAGACCTGGGCTTTTTATTGATGAAGAAGGGGATGCCTTGGACATGCCCAAGCTTTGACACTTGTACCTCTTGGATATTTCTTGGGGTGACACCATGGCATGGACGGCGCTGGGGGTATTCCTGTGTATTCCCGTGAATACCCAAAAAATCCGTGGAAAAATTAGTACTACACGGCCCAGCCAAGTAATGTCTCACGCACACGCCACAGGCACATCTCCTCGTCCTCGACTCCTTGCACTCGAACCGCACGCGTCAGGAACTGCCTGAGCGAACCGCACGCAACCTAGCTAGGCGGCGGCGGCGCGGCACTGCCCCCTCCCCTCGGCCCCTCCCCGTCCCCGGCCGGACAAGCAGCGGATAGGCGTGGCAAGGCCAAAGCTAGAAAGAGGAACGAGGCGGGAAGCGGCGGCTACCAGAATAAGCACACCAGCGTTTGCTTGACAGTAATGCTGTGGAAGAGGCGGAGCAAAGCCGGCTGACACCTCTGGTCAAACAGCAGTAAGGCCACTACATGCGCAGTCGTTCCTACTTTACCTATTTCCCCTTCCCCTCTTTAGTGTTATTTTCTAGATTACCTATATGAGTAGATTCATCATTCCTAGATGCTTTTGATTTCTAAAGTTTACTACCAATTTCTAGAGTACCTAGTAGCAGATTTCATATAATCAATTAGCTGGTCACTTACAAAAACCACAGATTCTTGTAATCACCTGAGTAGCAGATTTCTTATAACCAATTCCAGGTTTCTTGTATTCACTTGAGTATCAGTTTTCTTGTATCAATTAGCAACAACATATTAACTATTCCTCTTTTGGTTTCTTGTAATCTAGATGAAGAAGAATGTTCCTGGCAGTAGCATATTTTCATTGTGGTATAAATCTTCAAAAGCCAAAAATACAAACGAAACAGCCACACCCAACTAGATAGTTGTTGAATCAAGTAGTTCCCATGATGAGGCCGAGAGCATTTTGCAATTGGTGCTAGTGCAAGCACTAGATGCAGAACATGAACCGGAGAGCAACCGTTCAACCCCAGATCCAATTGTAGAAGATGAAGAAACAATTGATGAAGAGGATGAAGAAACACAAGCAGATTTAGGGGCACTAGAACATTATCTTGGGAAGCGGATTCCCATCTCAAGGTATAATGTCAATGATCAAGATAGAGTAAGAAGGAGATACATTGAGATGGGGCCAGGTTAAGCAAATAATCATAAGTTTCCATTTATAGATAAAAGTGGAAAAGATCGTTGCTTTTGACGCTTTTGGTTTAAAGAATATCCATGGATTGAGTACAGTGTGGACAAAGATGCTGCTTTCTGCTTTGTTTGCTACTTGTTCAAAGATAAAACAAAATGTTCCGGTGGAGATTCATTTTTGAAGGATGGGTTTAGGAACTGGAACATGAAATTGAGATTGAAGAGACATGAAGGTGGTGTAAGCAGTGCTCATGCTGAAGCTCAAGAAAAGTATGATATGTTCACTACACCATCTGCATCGATTAGGGAGTCTCTTGCTTCAAACATCTCACAGTACAAGGCTTTGTATAAGCAACATTTGACATGGACACTCAAGTGTTTGAGGTTTCTATTGCGCCAAGGCTTGGCATTTAGAGGACACGATGAAAGTGAAGACTCACTAAATAAAGGAAATTTCCTTGAGCTCTTAAATTGGCTAGGTGGAAATTTTGAAGAGGTTGATAGGGTGGTTCTAAACAATGCTCCACGAAACTGCAGGATGACTCACCATGATATACAACATGAGCTCATAAAATGTTGTGCACAGTTGACTACTAAACTGGTCATGGAAGAACTTGATGGTGGCCATTTTGCAATACTTGCTTATGAGTCTAGTGATGTGTATCAGAATGAACAGTTGGTTGTTTGCTTGCGTTATGTTGACAAGAAAGGAAGGGCTGTTGTAAGATTTCTTGGTCTTGCTCATGTTCAAGATACTACCTCTTTGACACTTAAAGCTGCAATTAAAGAAATGCTAATAAACTTCAATTTGACATTAGCGATGGATCATGGGAAAGGGTATGATGGAGCTAGTAACATGAAAGGTAATGCCAATGGACTGAAAAAACTTATCATGGATGAGTCTCCTTCTGCCTATTATGTTCATTGTTTTTCCCATCAACTACAATTAACTCTTGTTGATGTTGCTAAGGAGAGTGGTGATTGCACTTGGTTCTTTCAGCAGCTTGCATACTTGTTAAATGCTCTTGGCATGTCTTGTAAAAAAATGAGAATGCTTCTCATAGCTCAGGCCGAGGAACTAATTGATGCATTGGAATTATAGGAAGTAGAAACATGGAGTGGACTCAATCAGGAAATGGGTTTGGCAAGGCCATGTGATACACGTTGGGGCTCTCACTTTAGAACTGTGAGTCGTGTCATATCTATGTATGGTGCAATACGACGAGTGCTCGTGAAGATTGGAAAAGAGTACCATGGTGCGGAGGCCGTAGCGGCTATAACAGTGTTGACATCATTTCGGTCATTTGAGTTTGTTTTCATGGCACACTTGATGCAGGAAATATTTGGATACACAGATGATTTGAGCAGAGCTTAGCAAGCGAAAGAGCAAGATATTGTTCATGCTATTGAGGTACTTGATGTCACAAAGTATCACTTGGAGGGCTTGAGGTCTGATCCGGGATGGGATGATTTTCTTATAAAGGTCACATCTTTCTGTACCAAACACAAGATCAAAGTTGTTGTTATGGAGGGTCCTTACTTTCCTATTGGGCGACCTAGAAGGGGTTTCTTTAATAGTGCAATGAATTTCCATCGCTTCCATGTTGATATGTATGTGGGTGTCATTGACAGGCAAATTTCTAAGCTCAATGACAAATTTGATGAGGTAAACACGGATCTACTTTATTGCATGGCAACATTTAGTCCACTTAGTTCTTTCTCTACTTATGATCAAAAGAAGTTGGTTAAGCTTGCTACAAAGTTTTATGCTAATGATTTCACAAGTGATGAACTTGCAAGACTTCCCTGGCAATTAGACATGTATATTACTCATATGCGTAGAGATGAAAGGTTCAAAAACTTGAAGAATCTATGTCAGCTTTCAGTTATGCTTGTCGAGACAAACAAACATGGACAATACTTTGTTGTTTACAAGCTTCTTAAGTTGGTATTGATTCTACCAGTAGCTACTGCAAGTGTTGAAAGGGTTTTTTCCTCAATGCATTATGTGAAGAATAAGCTAAGAAACAAAATGGATGATGACTATTTGAACAACTGCTTGGTTACATTTGTTGAGAGAGAGTTTTGTAATGAAGTAAAAGATGAGGATGTCATCAATCTCTTCCAACAAGGCGATCGCAAAGTTGTATTGTAATTTGGCTTCAATCAAGAGGTAATGCCTCAATGCGAAAATCTTTTGAACTATTGTAGTACATTGGTACTTTGTTGTTATTATGAAATTATCATCTTAACTCTTATTATTTATGAATTGTGGCTTCAATGAGAATTTTTTACTATCCTATACTGTTTTGTGCTAATACTATCAATTCTCATAGTTCATATTATGCATTAAGATCAATTTTTTTTATAAAATGAATACCCACAAGCCATTTCCTGGCACCGCCACTACACCATGGTGGCATCCCCAAGCTTGAGCTTTTGTCCATTATTCATCTCATTACATCATTCTCTCTCTACACCTGAAATTTTTACTTCATACAAAACTTCACACAATTTTCATTAGTAACATTAGTGTATTCAAAAGATAATAGACCCTTGGGTTTAGCTTTAAAACAGAAAAACTTTCACTAAAAATACAAGCTACTGAAGCAACTTCCTTTAAAAAGCTCAATTCCCCAAAAGAGGACTCAAAAAGAAATCGATAAGAAGCAAATGCAAATAATGGCAGAAATATGTCAAAACAGACCAGCAGATAGAAACCGATTTTTTCGAAAATCTTCTGTTGCTCAAATAAAAAAGTGTTAAACTAACGAAAGTTAGCTAACATACTGGAGGATTTATTCGTAAATTTTTAGCTCAATCCTACTTACATAGACTCCTCACGAATTTTTATGGGGGAGGACATAAATCTATTTCGGGACAGCAACTCCCCAAATCTTCCCTCTCATTAGGGGTCATCAAACAAAAAGGATAAGGAGAGGTCATTACTGAAGTAATAACTTCCAAGACTCAAGGAAACTCTTGGGTTATCTCCCAACAAGTAATTTTCTTTAACGCCTTTAAGTTAGGCACAAGAAGCAAGAAAATCAAGTATTTTCAATTGAAGCAGCAACTCTCTTGTTCTTTCTTTTCTTACCTTTATTCTTCTCTTTATGGAAAATATGATTGCTTACTGGAGGAGAAAAATGCATAATGCCTTTTCCCACATCTATTATTGCTCCAAGGTGTTTCAGTAGGGATCTTCCAAGTGTAATTTGTCCTTGCCTACACATTCAATAACAAGATAATCAGTAGGCACCATTTTCCCTGAGATTTTTGTAAACACACCTTCAGCAATTCCAATAGGTAATAAAGTGGCATTATTAGTAAAAGAGATTTCCTCTCCCCCTTTAGAAAGCCCCCAAAGACTCAAAGACTCATAAATATCTTTAGGCATAAGGCAAAATTCAGACATGATATCACAACAAGCATCAAAAAGTGTAGTATTTATAGAGAATTTGATTGTGGGAAACCACTTTGAAGGGTCAGAATTTATTGGAACATAATCATGGTACGCCCTAAGTGTATGATAGCAACTATTTATAGCAGTAATACTAGACTCAAGAGTGTTCAACCTAGATAAAATATTTATGAAAGAGGAATCAGACTTGCCAGGCGTATTATAGATTATAATCAAAAAAATTATGGCATCAAAGGCTTCATCCTCAGTACATTGAAAATTATCTTTCCTAGCCACAACATCCAAAGCATATCTATAACAAAGAGCAATACCGCGGTAGAAACTATTGATAACCAAGCTAAGACTCATCTTAGGCTCGATTCCCTTTGTAAAGCAGAGATTCTAGACCAAGCTTCTTTAAAACTATCTTCACATTTTTGCTTGAAAGCAAAGATCTCTTCCATAGGTGTCAAGAGAGATAGGACCAAGACCAGACATGGTAGCAACTAGGGTAGGAACTAATTTTTTTGTATTTTTGAATAGAGAAAGCAAACCAAACTAAACTATTTTTTTTTTTGGAGTTTTTGATAAAAAAAAGCAAAAAAAACCAAGCAAAATAAACTAAGCAAACTAAAAACAAAGTAAAGAGAAAGGAAGTGGAGGACTCCCCTTGTGAAGACGTCCTTAGCCTCCCCCGCAACGGCGCCAGAAAATCTTGCTGGTTGTGCATGGTGCCCTTCGTTGGAAACCCCAAGAGCAAGGTGTGATGAGCACAGCAGCAAGTTTTCCCTTAGTAGAGACCGAGGTTATAGAACCATAAGGAGGAAGTAAATGCCTCAAAGGTGTTGCAAGCAACGTGGAAACCTGCACAATAAAAACTCAAGACTTTGTCCCAACGAACAGTGAGGTTGTCAAGCTCACCGGTTTGCTATAACAAAGGATTAACTGTATGGTGTGGAAGGTAATGGTGGTTTGCAGCAAGTAAACAGTAACAGTGGAAGATGTATTAATGGTAACGATTGGACCGGGGTCCATAGTTCACTAGAGATGCTATCCTTAGATAAACAACACGACATGAAGGGTAAACAAATTATAGCAGGGCAATTAACAGGAACTGAGCAAGGCATAACAATGCAATACTAGCCAGAAAGATCCTATGAGATTCGTTTGGGCAATACAACAAGATACATAGACCATCATCCAACTGCATCTATGACTAGAAGTCCACCTTCATGTTATCATCCGAACCCCCTCCAGTATTAAGTTGCAAGCAACGGACAACTGCTTTAAGCAAAGTGTGTAAGGTAAACAATCCACTTGTTCCATGAACAAGAGGCCGTTGTTTTCTCCCTAGTGGGAACATCACATCTACAACCGAAGGGATTTCTGTCACTTCCCTTGGAAACTAGAGGCATGAACCCACTATCGAGCATAAATACTCCCTCTTGGAGTCACTAGCAACTACTTGTCCAAGATAGCTACTAACAACGGAGAGCATGCAAGATCACAAATAACACAGACACGATAGAATCAAATAGACAAAACCATTAATCAATCTGACATAATAATCTCAATATCCATCGGATCCCTGCATGATTACAAATAGATTAGATATTGATCATGAACGGAGCTCACAAGATCTATACATGAAAGCACAAAGAGGAGATACAACCATCTAGCTACTACATGGACCCGTAGTCCAAGGTGGAACTACTCACGCTTCATACCAGAGAAGAAGGCCTCCGGGATGATCTCCCCTCCGGCACGATGGTGGCGGCGGCTATAGACGATTTCGTGGAGTTTTGATCGGGTGCCTAGGGTTTCTGCATCGGGGGCTTCTTATAGTCGAAGAGGCGAGGCAGGGGGTGCCCAGGGGGCCACACCACCTTGGCGCATCTCCGTCTCTCCTTTGGACTTTGTGTTGCCCACGGTAAAATATTAACTTTGGCTTTTGTCCCGTCCAATTCCGAGAATATTGATTTTCTGTCTTTCTGGAACCAAAAATGTAAGAAAAGCAGTGCACCGCATCGTGGCAACTTGTTAATAGGTTAGTTCGAGAAAACATATAAAAACACCTCAAAGTGTAGACAAAGCAAAGCAAAGTAGATACTAAACAAGCATGGAACATTAAAAATTATAGATACGTTTTCTACGTATCATGCTCCAGCTCGAAATCCAGCCCAGGAGTCGGCGCCATTTTAAAAGGCGCTAAACTGGGCAACTTCGGCGCCTCTTTAACTGGCGCCGAATATTCGGCGCCTAAATGTGCTTCGGCGCCAAACCAGGCACAGAAGAGGTGCTCCAACTCGAAAACCCCCGAATGTTCGACGCCATTTCAAATGGCGCCGACATGGCGGCCATGTGAGCCCTCGAAGGCCACCTGTGTCGCTGCCTCGGCGCCATCGCCGACCTACCGTTTGATTCCGAATTAGTTTCGTCCCAGGGTCAGATTTGGTTGAAGTTTGCCGTTTTAGGCAGATTTGGTCAGATATATAAACAACTAGAAAATCAGAGATAACTGACCAACCTAACTTTGCTACAAAGCAATCAAAGAATAGATGAATGCCTACGTTAAGAGAGATTGGCCCTAGTAAACAATTTATTATTAGTCAAAAGACATGATCAAATAGTTGATCAGATAATTGACCGCTGAAGGATATAGAACCGGGCAGCTAGCGATGATGTTGAAGTGACATGGGGTAGACGACAGACATGACGGTGACACCTCCGACCCCAAATAGCGGAGTTCTGAATTCTGATGCTTGTGTCTGTCTTATTTTTTCCTGGTAGTTTTTTTTTTTTGAGAGTTCTTTTTTTTCCTGGTAGGTGACTGCACCAAATTAAATCCATCGGGGTGCTAGTGCAACGGCCCATGCACTAAGCATCAATCCATTTATCTACACAAGACCGCCCTTTATAATGGTGAAGTAGTACGACGGCCCATGCACCAAGGCTTCTAGACCCGAACAAGACCAGTTTGTTATCAGTTTGACTTTGTCCTTTAAAAAAACATAGACCTTTTTAAAGGTCCATACATGGGGATGCTGCGCCTCTGACACATGCTGCACCTCCCTCGTGGATTGAGTACATCACTATGACTAGTAACGTGCATGCATGCTGGGAGAAGTACAACAAAATTCTCTCATCATGTGCAAGAGCTACACCAAAAAAAAAAAAATCCCAAGTACAGAAGTACTAACCAACATAATGCAAATATAAGTACAGCCAAGTATAACTGTAGATAAAATCCAAGTAGACCAAAATACAATTGTTCCGAGATTTGAAGTACATGAAGTACAAGTGTACCAAACATGAAGTACACCAAGTATAAGTGTACCATCGAAGTACACGAAGTACAAGTGTATTGAAGCCCAAGTACATCGTACTCTAAAACCCCAACTACAAAATATATTGAAATCCAAGTGTTACCAAATACAGCCGTAGTTGTTTAGAAGTACAAAAAAAGTTTCTCAAAATATATCAACATGCGATCTACTCCCTCCGTTTTAAAATATAAGATGTTTTAGGTCTGTGAAGAGAATGTATCTAGACTTGTTTTAGTGTGTAGATTCACTCTAAACACGAGTGAACCTATGTACTAAAACAAGTCTAGATACATTTGTTTCACAAAGCTAAAACATCTTATATTTTGAAACGGATGGAGTAGTTTTGAAAATATCAGACAAGAGGAACTCAAAAGTAAAAAATGTTCATAGTTTGGGCAAATGGATTTTGAGATATTTCATTTTAACTCATTGTATTTGGAAAAAGAAAAGGAAAAAGGTTTACTACCGCCCCTCCCGTTTCTATCTCGTCTTAATCTCAATCTCACTTTGATTCTCATTACGACACTTGACAAACATATAAACACGCATCTCCATTTTTTAATTGAGATTTCGCAATTTCTGATGCTACTAGAGTTGTTTTAGATGTAGAAAAATAAGTTTCTCAAAACATATCAACATGTGATCTAGTTTTAAAAATCTCGACGAGGGAAACTCAAAAGTAAAGATGTTCATAGTTTGGGCAAACGGTTTTCGAGATATTTCATTTTAACTCATTGTATTTGGAAAAAGAAAAGGAAAAAGTTTTACTCCCGCCCCTTCCGTTTCCATCTCGTCTTAATATCACTTTGATTCTCATTGGGACACTTGACAAACATATAAACACGCATCTCCAATTAAAAAATTGAGATTTCACAATTTCTCACGCTGAGTGTATACTCCCTCCAATCCATATTACTTAACTTGGATTTGTTAAAATTTGGATGAACCTATATGCTAAATTATGTCTAGATTCATCCAAATTTTGACAAATCCAAGTCAAGTAATATGGGTAGGAGGGAGTAGTATTAAGCAAATATTATTTTGTTGGGGTGACTAATTAGTGGCCCGGCAGTCCATGAAAATTACAAAAGCCTGTACTTCGTAAGTGCTAGTAGTACTACTGTTCGTGGGCCGAGGATTCTAAAACTAGATGGCCCATCGATCAAGGCCCACAAAATATAAACTGCTGGTGCTTTTCTATAAGATCGTGTCCAGCCCAACAATTAGTTGGCTCTAATTTCAACCACTAGATTGCCTTTGCTTATTATTCAGGAGCCCGAAAGTTTGACATGGTTCACAACAAATTTTCAAGTAACAGATATTTATTTTTTATGACCCACAAGAACATTTTGGTAGATGGCGTATAATTAGCACAATCAATACAGTAGCGGAAAACACGAGTATTTCGGTAGTGGTAGCACATATATATGGTATAAATGTTCGGGCATGTGTTTACTGTATTATGCAACAAAGTCCACATCCCAAACCTTATGAACACACTTGCAACTAGGTGTGCGCCTGTATCACCCTTCCACCATACATGATCAAATACAAATATTATGTTAGATTATTAGGCATAATTTTCACGATTAATTTCAGAATATAAATCATGACAACAGCAGCTACAATCACGTGAACCTCTAACATACTAGATGTATTGATCAACATGAACAGTAGCAGATTATACGCACTAACAACCATATTAAAACAACAGATCTGTTGACGGTATACGTATTGATTGGTTGTCGATGTAGTCGCCGTTGGTGCAGTAGACTGATGAAGAAGTCGGCGTTGAAGACGACGCGCACAAGGTCCGGCTTGACGACTGGGAAGACGCGCCGTGATGACGAACTTGAGCAGTCGCGCGGAGCGCTTTCCAAAAACCTTATTCGCCCTCTCCCGTACAGGATCGCAAAGACGAGTGGTTCCGGAGACCTGCTCTCCCGACCGCCGGTGCACGCCGGCAAGCGGGATGGAGTAGACTACGGCGGCGGCGCAAGCAGAGAGGATGGCAAAACCCTAGATGGGTTTGATGTCGTACGTTGTGGAAGCCGTACAGACGTTTATATAGAGCGGCTCGGAAATCCCGTACAGGACACGAAGTGGACCAAGCCCACGTCGCGCACGTTCGGGTCGGTTACCGCTAACTGTTGACACGTCTGTCTAACCGCACACATTTTCCTGAGCAGCAAAATAAAGCTCGGCTCAGCGAGATTTCCGCAACCCGCGGCGCGCGCGGGTCGTGACGAGCGTGCGTGCGGGCGGCGGCGTCGTCGTCAGAGGAGCGCGCGTGTAGCTCACTTATTGTCACTCACTTACAAAGTGGTGCAACACTCCACCTTATAAGGTGGTCCCTTCAACTTTCCATGTGAGACTAAACTTTAGCTCCCACAGCTCTTGCCACACACACATGTGAGCTGCCACCAACTTGGGCCAAATCACATATGGGCTTCCACATACATGGGCTTGAGATTTAGGAAAAATCTGAAATCACACATTGGTCTAATGATTTAGCCCATTATTTCTAACAATCCCCCACCAGATCTCAAATGCCCATTTGAAGATTTGCCAATCCTCGCTACTTGTTTATATACGGTGTTTCAGCGAGATTAAGTTGAACTTCCGCCTAGAATCTTGAACTACGTCTATCAACAACTTGAACAATGGACGAACCTTGAATTGCAAGTTTGGTGCCAATAGATTTCACTCAAAATCATAACTAGTACCTGGCTGCCAATAGCCTACCCCGCGGGTTGGAGCATATGCGTCATACTCCCTGGTCTCTTCATGAGTTTACTAGAGATCACCCAAGTCTCATAGACCGCGACGTTTACAGTCGAGCTCATATAGGTGTGTTATTTCAAGAATGCCCTGTAGGACGACATCTTTGCTATTTAAAGCCAACGTAAACACATTAAGGCATGTTGCCAATCTGCCTTACAGATTATGAGAGTTATGAATCTTCACATAGAGAGGGTTACAAAATACTCTCCTCAGTCCACCCACTAGCTTGTTCTTCCCAGGTCTTAATTCACGGGATCTCCGATCACATAGGTTGGGTTACCACTAGGTGTGACATCCATGGGTCTCAACGCCATCTCCCTCGATGCACTTTGTATCACATTTCGTGATAGTCCCTTTGTAAAGGGATCTGCCAGGTTTTTGTCTGTTTCAATATACGTAACAATTATTACTCCGGAGTTTCTCAATTTCCTGACAGACTTGAAACGTCTCTTCACGTGTCTTGATGACTTCGCGTTATCCTTAGAATTGTTCATTTTGACAATCACAGTTTGGTTGTCACAATTCAAAAGGATTGCCGACACAGGTTTCTCAACCACAGGCAAGTCCATCAAGAGCTCACGCAGCCATTCTGTAAGGTTCCCAACCTTTAATAAGGTAGAGATCCCTGTGTTTACAATGCTAGTCCCTGGATCAATAGCTAGCATCCACAGTTAAGATGTAATATCAAGAAACAAAGGTCATAATACAACTTTATAACCAGGAATAAAGAAATTTTATTACATCTTACATAGCTCATTTGGCTATTATATTATATTGCAGCAAAATATCTATAAAGCATGGGGTCCTTCATCTTCAAAGTGCCACAGGCAGACATGTTGGTTGTAGACTTGTAATCCTAATCAATAAACTTCACTAACATCAAAAAAACCTGCAACATAACAAGTTACAGCCACAAGGGTCAATACATTTGAATTGTATTGGCAAGTGATACTATGGTAGTATAGTGGAGTCTATCATCTATATGCATTTGGCTAAGTGGAGCTTAGGCTTGCTTTGCTCAAAATAGATTTTCCTTATCATTTGAAAACACTAAGTTTATGCTTGTCAAAATCTTTCCCAAGGTATCTACCAATAGAAATTGGTGATCCTTTAACCCTTGTTCAACCACAAGTTTTTAACTTAGAAATTGGGATGAGGAGATTCTTGATAGCTTCCATGTCTTGATGCTCAGATTGTCCTTTACCAGGGACATGGCTAAGTACTTAGATTTTTCACTCTGCAGAGGTGGTGCACTTTCCCCACAAGACTTGGTTTCCCAAGACAAGATCTTTCAGAAGCCTTCCCTTAGACCAAAATGGACGCGTTCCCACCTATCATCCCCTACCACCAACTGTCCATTTGGCTAAGTTATTGCAACCTATATGATCCAGGCAGAGCCCATAATGCCAAGTGGCTGCACTTGAAGCTTCTCAACATTTGACATCTCAAATCTCTTTGTTCCTGGGTGGCCATCCACAAGTGAGATACACAAGGTAAGCCATAAAAATGGTCCTTGTGAACCACTCAACACAAACCATTCCTTCCATTCCACCCAGGTGATTCATTCACTTAGTTGTTTTATTAAACAAAACACAAGTCCTTGACTTAGAAATATTTCATAGTGTGAATATATATTCCACCCCTTGTTTTCTACTAGCTAAGCTAAGCATGATAGTAGTAGGAATCTTAACTTAAGAAATTTCTACTAAGGTTTCATCTACTAGGATTTCCCATGGCATAGTTTATACTTAGCAAAAATTCCATGCAAGTCCTATTTAGAAATATCACTAATGCATAGTGAAAATAATGGGACAAAAGTATGAAGCATCACTTGCCTTGTTGGTAGAGAGTATAAGTTCACTCCTTGATCTTGCAATGTTCACACACTTCAAGTCACTACAATTCAATCAAGCAAACAATATTTCAATCTACCATTCAAGCAATTCATCACATAAAATGATAAAATCAAAGTAATGCATGCAAGCATGCAAAAGATTGTTTTATTTGAGAAAGTGGTTTCTAATGGTTCATAAACATTTGAAAACACCTAATGGTCATTTTATAAAGTGGCAAAATCATTTGCAAAAGATTTACTTCATAAACCATTTTTAAATCAAGTCATTATTTTAAGTGGTTGAAAATGTCTTTAACAAAGCAATGATTTTATATGGTTCACAAAATATGTTTTCAAAACATAAAACTTTGTGTTTGGGGTCAGAGAGTTTATTCCAAAACATTTTCC
This sequence comes from Avena insularis, assembly GCA_023614405.1. Classification (NCBI taxonomy): domain Eukaryota; kingdom Viridiplantae; phylum Streptophyta; class Magnoliopsida; order Poales; family Poaceae; genus Avena; species Avena insularis. The sequence goes on along the minus strand of CM042685.1, from coordinate 459,480,416 downwards.
AAAGGTTTTCCTCCAAAACCATTTTTAATAACTAAACCATATTTTTATTTGGCTAGAAATGGTTTTAAATCAAAGATTCATTATTTTGTTTCACCAAATACATTTTTGAAACCACAATTTGTTTCCTAGGGTCAGTAGGTTCAAAACAAACCATTTTCCAAAGATTTTATCCTCAAAATCATTTTAGAACAATTTTTATAACCTAAACATGCATACAAAAGTTTCTGCAAAAACAAACATTTTACCAGAAGCTTTTTACTAAACAAATTGCATGGTTGGCTAGGTGTTTTCTTGCTGAATCCAATGATATAAAGTTTGCAAAATTTGGACGTGTGGATCTAAAGTTATGGAATTTACAAAATCACATATCTAATAGATCAAATCTGTTCTAATTCAAATCGACAGAGACACGTGTCCTATTCCTATTCGCTGATACCGCTTCACTCGGATCACGCTCTCTGGTGCGTTGGATCAAGTTAGATCGAGCGGCACAGGTTGCGTACCTCTTCGGCGTTAAGTGATTCTATGCTAATCGTTAGATCCAGATCGGACGATGCTGAGCACACTTGCCAACTAGTGGCGGCGCTAGCGGTGGCAGACGGCGGCGGCGTGCCTGGCTACGGCGGAGCTGGCGCTAGAGGAGGCAAGGAGGAGTAAGGAGATGCTCACCAGGCTCAGGAGATCACGGCGAAGCTCAACTCGCTGCGATTTGTCAAAGGCGCCTGAATCGATCGGATTCCTCGCCGAGTCGGTGGCGGTCTCGCTCGAGCGTTGATGGGCGGCCATCTGGTCACGAAGAAACAAACGGAGGACACAGTTAGCCTCGTACGCAAGTCGCGGACATGCGTGCATCAAAAGGAGGGCAAGGGGGGTCTGGTCTCACCGGTGGGGCTCGTCGGAGCGGAGGCAGACGCGGCGGCGTGTTTGTGCTTGTCCTTGTCGCCCTGGCGAAACGGTTGAACGGAAAGTACTGAGAAGCGCCAGAGGTGGGGATCACTCGCGAAGCAGAGTTTGCGGGTGAGTGCTGGCGAATTGGCTGGGAAGCTTCGCCGGAGGCGATGGCGGTGTGGGGCAGCCTAGAGGCAGAGAGGAGTAGCTGTCTGGGGGAAATGAGAGAGGGGGCGTGGGCGTTTAAGTGAGCGTGATCACAGCGAGTAATGGACGCATCGTTAAGGCGAATTTAAACCGCGGAATCATAGCCAGAAACGGCGACGGGGGAAGGAAGAAGGGGTCGTCGCGAGGAGGAAGGAGGTGAGGTGGCAGTGGGGTCCTTTCGTCAGCGAGGAGAGACAAGGGAGGTGGGGTCCGCGCGTCATTGACCACAATGGGTTACATCTGCAGTGGAAAAGCAGTTCGATCAGGCGAGAGGGTAAGATGGGCTTCTTGGGCCTTGTTGGGCTCTTGGCGGGCTGGGTCCTTTTCTTATTTTTTTCCTGTTCTGTTTGTTTTTCTTTTTCTGTTTTGATTTTTCTGTATTGATTTTGTTTAACCAATTCAAATCTCAATTTGAATTCAAACCTTTGCCAAAATTTGGGTAGGTTTAAACACTGATTAGTAGTACATTCTGAAATCAATTTTTGAATAAAACTTTATTCTTTTTGGGGTCTTTTAAATTATTCAAAAGGCCCTAGTTTTAAATCAAATAAGTTTTAATAATAATTTCAAACACCAATTCAAATCAAACCACCACCAAATTTTGTAAAGTTTTTAGTTCTGCTTAATAACACAAAACAAAGTCCAAAACAAAATAATTTTTATCCTTTTAAGATCTATTAATAATTAAATAAATAGACCTTAGTCTTTATTTTCAAAATAGGGTTTAATTTATTTTTAAAACTCTATTTGAAATATAATTCAAACCAAAACCTTTTCAGTAGGTTTTATTTGAAAAACAAAAACCTTTGGAAAACTTATTTAAAAATAAAATAATAGGTTTTAGTGTTTATTTAATAAAAGAAAAAGCCTTTACTTAAATAAAATTGGATATTTAAATCCTTATTATTTTATTTAAATAAACCTTTACTCTTTTTTTATCAAAACAAAATATTTTATTTTAAAAGCTTGGCCAAGATTAATTTGGCTCTTTAAAATATAATCTTAATTTATAAATCTATCTTTGCTTTTGAAAACCAAATCTTTTTATTTTAAAGATTCAAAATAGTAATTCCAACTATTAAAACTTTCTTTATTAGTTCTTTATCTTTTTAAATCCCTTTAGGATTATTTGTTCACCAATTGGTATGGGTTTTTGGTAAGGGCTTTATTAGCTTTGGAAATTCAATTTCCTTATCTTATTATATTCATAAGATTTTGTCCATGGTTCCAAACTAAGTGAAACCAATTTCTATGGTCTTATAATATTTCTATTTGTCTTTCTTGATCCTTTGTGAATGTTTGTTGATCAATTTTGATATGGATCAAAATCCATGGATTTGGAGATGCTTTGGAAAATGATTTTTATTCCATTAGGGTTTAGGGTTTTGGATTTATTTTCCAAATGTTTAAATTTCCAGATACATTCATTGAGGAATGCATTTCCCTTGATTTTGATTTGTTGAATTCAAACTTTAACCAAAGTTTGTTCAAGATGGGATTTTAAGTTTCCATTTAGAAACAAAAGTTTCTTTTCACCCTGATTTTCAACAAAATTTATTTTGTTTATTTTATTTTTCACATTACAAGATTTGGAAAATCTTGGGATGTGACAGACTACCACCCTTAAAATAAATCTCGTCCCGAGATTTGGGAAGGCTAAGGGTTACAAGTTGGCTCAAAGCATCTAGGGTACTACCACCCTTAAAAATTTTCCAACTAATTACATCTTGGCTTGCTTGGGATCTTGTTGAAATCTCTCTGGGCAAACATCTGCATAGTGTCCTTTGTTTCCACATTTGAACATGTGACAAGGCTGAGATCTTTCATGGGCTTGTTTATCTTGTGCTTCATCTTTTCTGGACAATTGCTTGCATAGTGTCCTGGTTCTTTGCAATTGAAACACATCACTTGGTTGATATCTTTCTTTTCCTTTGGTATCATTGCCTCTTGTTTGTTTCCTTGGTTCTTCTTCTTTTCTGGGCATTCATTGGCATAATGTCCCATCTCTTTGCAAGTGTAACATTGCACTTGGCTTTTATCCTTCTTCTTCTTGGGTTTCTCCAAAGCTAGGAGTGCTTCTAGTTCATGTTCTTCATATGTTATCTCATAGGTAGGAATGTCTACTGGTCTCCTTGACCTTTTATTATTCCTTGGATAATTCATATGTCTCCTCTTTGGTCCTTTAAATTGGGTCATAATGCTGGAAGGTACAAGCTGAGATTTTCCTTTGTCTTCATCCTTCTTGGTAGACTTGGCTTTCTCATGGTAGTTTGAAATCAGTTGTTGCACTCCACCTTGTTTCCTTTGTTCAATTATGGAATAGATGGGGCATTGGATAGGGACATGATTATTTCCTTCACATAAGTAACAAGTAGCTTGGGATGTGGGGCATTGGTCAATTGGATGTTTCTCTTCACAATTGGGGCATTGATCTTCATGCTCCTTGGTAGTGTGATCCTTGTCTCCACAAATATTGCAAGCTTGGGTTCCTTCTAGAATAACATCTTTGTCATCCTTGTTGTCATAAACTCTTTGGGAAAAGTTTTCTCCCATGTTGATCATTTGAGTAGCCATCCCTTGTAACAATTGGGATTGAAGTTCCAAAATCCTTTGTATGGATGGATCTAATCCATTGTTGTTGGCTAAAAGCTGAGTTGTCACTTGGCTCAACTGGGTTTGGTTTGCTAGTAGTTGTTCTCTCATGTTGACCTCTTGGTTGTTGTTGTTGTCACCATCCTTGATGTTGGAGTCTCTTGGAGAAGTCATCTGTTTGGGTTGGGTTGGGATTAGAATAGGCAAATTATTTCCAAGGGAGTAATTTTAATCACACACATCACAAGTCACACAAGCAATGTGCAAGCAATCACAAACAAACATTCCATTCAAACAACAAGGTTCAATCACATTTTTAGGCAACCAAAAAAAATAGTTTTGTTACACCACATAAGTTGGTGGGTTTGATTTAACTAAATATGGTGGTCCATCTATATGGTTCACTTGAGATCTTTCCATCCTTCTTAGTTGATTCTTCTTGCATGAGATCATGGTTTCCTTGGGAAAACTCTTGGTCACAAAACTTCAAAGGTGATGATGGCTCCTTCTAAGTTGTGTTTCCTTAGTCTCCAAGTCTTGAAACATTTCTTGTCTCAATTGTAGTCCTTAGTGATATCCAAGATTGAAGTCCTTGGTGAAAATGATGAAGATGTTGAAGTCATTAGAGTTGATATCCAAGGTTGAAGTTGTTGAAGTCTTTAGAGTTGATGAAGTCCTTTGCTCATGGTGAAGTCTTTGGCCATGGGGTAGGTTTGTCCATCAAGTTTGAAATAGAATAGATGTAGAGTCAAAACCAAAATGGTCGAGGAAAAAGTTTACAAGATTGTTTGTAAATAAGTTTTGGAACAAATACAACTCCTATTTTTCTAAGGGGTTTTGTCCAATCCTAGGGTTACAAATCCTATAGGCAACACAATGCTCTAATACCATCTGTAAGGTTCCCAACCTTTAATAAGGTAGAGATCCCTGTGTTTACAATGCTAGTCCCTGGATCAATAGCTAGCATCCACAGTTAAGATGTAATATCAAGAAACAAAGGTCATAATACAACTTTATAACCAGGAATAAAGAAATTTTATTACATCTTACATAGCTCATTTGGCTATTACATTACATTGCAGCAGAATATCTATAAAGCATGGGGTCCTTCATCTTCAAAGTGCCACAGGCAGACATGTTGGTTGTAGACTTGTAATCCTAATCAATAAACTTCACTAACATCAAACAAACCTGCAACATAACAAGTTACAGCCACAAGGGTCAATACATTTGAATTGTATTGGCAAGTGATACTATGGTAGTATAGTGGAGTCTATCATCTATATGCATTTGGCTAAGTGGAGCTTAGGCTTTCTTTGCTCAAAATAGATTTTCCTTATCATTTGAAAACACTAAGTTTTTGCTTGACAAAATCTTTCCCAAGGTATCTACCAATAGAAATTGGTGATCCTTTAACCCTTGTTCAACCACAAGTTTTTAACTTAGAAATTGGGATGAGGAGATTCTTGATAGCTTCCATGTCTTGATGCTCAGATTGTCCTTTACCAGGGACATGGCTAAGTACTTAGATTTTTCACTCTGCAGAGGTGGTGCACTTTCCCCACAAGACTTGGTTTCCCAAGACAAGATCTTTTAGAAGACTTCCCTTAGACCAAAATGGACGCGTTCCCAACCTATCATCCCCTACCACCAACTGTCCATTTGGCTAAGTTATTGCAACCTATATGATCCAGGCAGAGCCCATAATGCCAAGTGACTGCACTTGAAGCTTCTCAACATTTGACATCTCAAATCTCTTTGTTCCTGGGTGGCCATCCACAAGTGAGATACACAAGGTAAGCCATAAAAATGGTCCTTGTGAACCACTCAACACAAACCATTCCTTCCATTCCACCTAGGTGATTCATTCACTTAGTTGTTTTATTAAACAAAACACAAGTCCTTGACTTAGAAATATTTCATAGTGTGAATATATATTCCACCCTTGTTTTCTACTAGCTAAGCTAAGCATGATAGTAGTAGGAATCTTAACTTAAGAAATTTCTACTAAGGTTTCATCTACTAGGATTTCCCATGGCATAGTTTATACTTAGCAAAAATTCCATGCAAGTCCTATTTAGAAATATCACTAATGCATAGTGAAAAAAATGGGACAAAAGTATGAAGCATCACTTGCCTTGTTGGTAGAGAGTATAAGTTCACTCCTTGATCTTGCAATGTTCACACACTTCAAGTCACTACAATTCAATCAAGCAAACAATATTTCAATCTACCATTCAAGCAATTCATCACATAAAATGATAAAATCAAAGTAATGCATGCAAGCATGCAAAAGATTGTTTTATTTGAGAAAGTGGTTTCTAATGGTTCATAAACATTTTAAAACACCTAATGGTCATTTTATAAAGTGGCAAAATCATTTGCAAAAGATTTACTTCATAAACCATTTTTAAATCAAGTCATTATTTTAAGTGGTTGAAAATGTCTTTAACAAAGCAATGATTTTATATGGTTCACAAAATATGTTTTAAAAACATAAAACTTGGTGTTTGGGGTCAGAGAGTTTATTCCAAAACATTTTCCAAAGGTTTTCCTCCAAAACCATTTTTAATAACTAAACCATATTTTTATTTGGCTAGAAATGGTTTTAAATCAAAGATTCATTCTTTTGTTTCACCAAATACATTTTTGAAACCACAATTTGTTTCCTAGGGTCAGTAGGTTCAAAACAAACCATTTGCCAAAGATTTTATCCTCAAAATCATTTTAGAACAATTTTTATAACCTAAACATGCATACAAAAGTTTCTGCAAAAACAAACATTTTACCAGAAGCTTTTTACTAAACAAATTGCATGGATGGCTAGATCCTTTCTTTCTGAATCCAATGATATAAAGTTTGCAAAATTTGGACGTGTGGATCTAAAGTTATGGAATTTACAAAATCACATATCTAATAGATCAAATCTGTTCTAATTCAAATCGACAGAGACACGTGTCCTATTCCTATTCACGATATCGCCGCCCTTCGCTTTCGGATCACGCCTCTGCGCGTTGGATCAAGTTAGATCGAGCGACACAGGTTGTGTACCTCTTCGGCGTTAAGTGATTCTATGCTAATCGTTAGATCCAGATCGGACGATGCTGAGCACACTTGCCAACTAGTGGCGGTGCTAGCGGCGGCGGCGTGCCTGGCTACGGCGGAGCTGGCGCTAGAGGAGGCAAGGAGGAGTAAGGAGATGCTCGCCAGGCTCAGGAGATCACGGCGAAGCTCAACTCGCTTGCAGTTTGTCAAGGGGCGCACAGAATCAGTCGGGATTCCTCGCCGGAGTCAGTGACGGCGTCGGTCTCGCTCAGACGTCGATGGGGGCGGCTCTACTGGTCACGAAGAAACAAATGGAGGACACGGTTAGCCTCGTACGCAAGTCGTGGACATGCGTGCATCAAAAGGAGGGCAAGGGGGGGTCTGGTCTCACCGGTGGGGCTCGTCGGAGCGGAGGCAGACGCGGCGACGCGTTTGTGCTTGTCCTTGTCGATGCTCTGGGGCGAGCGCGGTTGAACGGAAAGTACAGGGAGAAGCGCCAGAGGCTGGGGATCACTCTCGTGAGCGAGTTTGCGGTGAGGGTCTTGGCCGGAATTGGAGAAGCTTCACGGAGCGATGGCGGTGTGAATTGGGGCAGCCTAGAGGCAGAGAGGAGTAGCTGTCTGGGGGAAATGAGAGAGGGGGCGTGGGCGTTTGAGTGAGCGTGATCACAGCGAGTAATGGACGCATTGTTAAGGCGAATTTAAACCGCGGAATCATAGCCAGAAACGACGACGGGGGAAGGAAGAAGGGGTCGTCGCGGGGAGGAAGGAGGTGAGGTGGCAGTGGGGTCCTTTCGTCAGCGAGGAGAGACAGGGGAGGTGGGGTCCGCGCGTCATTGACCCTGTGGGTTCTGTCTCTGGTGGAAAACGGTTCGTTCGGGCGAGAGGGTAAGATGGGCTTGCTGGGCCTTGTTGGGCTCGCTGGCTAGGCTGGGTCCTTTTCTTATTTTTTTCCTGTTCTGTTTGTTTTTCTTTTTCTCTTTTGATTTTTATGTATTGATTTTGTTTAACCAATTCAAATCTCAATTTGAATTCAAACCTTTGCCAAAATTTGGGTAGGTTTAAATACTGATTAGTAGTACATTCTGAAATCAATTTTTGAATAAAACTTTATTCTTTTTGGGGTCTTTTAAATTATTCAAAAGGCCCTAGTTTTAAATCAAATAAGTTTTAATAATAATTTCAAACACCAATTCAAATCAAACCACCACCAAATTTTGTAAAGTTTTTAGTTCTGCTTAATAACACAAAACAAAGTCCAAAACAAAATAATTTTTATCCTTTTAAGATCTATTAATAATTAAATAAATAGACCTTAGTCTTTATTTTCAAAATAGGGTTTAATTTATTTTTAAAACTCTATTTGAAATATAATCCAAACCAAAAACTTTTCAGTAGGTTTTATTTGAAAAACAAAAACCTTTGGAAAACTTATTTAAAAATAAAATAATAGGTTTTAGTGTTTATTTAATAAAAGCAAAAGCCTTTACTTAAATAAAATTGGATATTTAAATCCTTATTATTTTATTTAAATAAACCTTTACTCTTTTTTTATCAAAACAAAATATTTTATTTTAAAAGCTTTGCCAAGATTAATTTGGCTCTTTAAAATATAATCTTTATTTATAAATCTATCTTTGCTTTTGAAAACCAAATCTTTTTATTTAAAGATTCAAAATAGTAATTCCAACTATCAAAACTTTCTTTATTAATTGTTTATATTTTTTAATCCCTTTAGGATTATTTGTTCACCAATTGGTATGGGTTTTTGGTAAGGGCTTTATTAGCTTTGGAAATTCAATTTCCTTATCTTATTATATTCATAAGATTTTGTCCATGGTTCCAAACTAAGTGAAACCAATTTCTATGGTATTATAATATTTCTATTTGTCTTTCTTGATCCTTTGTGAATGTTTGTTGATCAATTTTGATATGGATCAAAATCCATGGATTTGGAGATGCTTTGGAAAATGATTTTTATTCCATTAGGGTTTAGGGTTTTGGATTTATTTTCCAAATGTTTAAATTTCCAGATACATTCATTGAGGAATGCATTTCCCTTGATTTGGATTTGTTGAATTCAAACTTTAACCAAAGTTTGTTCAAGATGGGATTTTAAGTTTCCATTTAGAAACAAAAGTTTCTTTTCACCCTGATTTTCAACAAAATTTATTTTGTTTATTTTATTTTTCACACTACAAGATTTGGAAAATCTTGGGATGTGACACATTCTGACTCAACAGTGGCTGTGTCTAAAGCAGTAAGCTCTGCTTCCATAGTTGACCTCGTCAATATGGTCTGTCTACAGGATCTCCATGAAACCGCACCACCTCCAAGGGTAAACACATACCCGCTCGTGGCATAGAGTTCATCAATGTCTGAGATCCAGTTCGAATCACTATATCCTTCAAGCACATCAGGGTGCCCTAAATAGTGAATCCCATAGCTCATTGTACCACATAGATAGCGCATGACCCTTTCAAGTGCATGCCAATGATCAATACCCGGGTTAGACATGAACCTACTCAACTTGCTCACAGCAAAAGAGATATCAGGTCTTGTAGCGCTTTATAAGTACATGAGAGAACCAACAACTTGTGAATATTTCAGCTAATCTGTTGGTTCCTTCTTATTCTTCCGTAATGTCAAACTGGGATCATAAGGTGTTGGAGAAGTCTTGCCATCAGCAAAGCCAAATCGGCTCAAGACCTTCTCAACATAATGAGATTGCATTAAAGTAATCCCATTCTCGTTCTTAATAAGCTTGATGTTCAGAATCACATAAGCCTCTTCCAGATCTTTCATATCAAAAATCTTTGACAGGAAAGACTTGACTTCATTTATCACTACCATGTTTGTACCAAAGATCAGAATGTCATCCACGTACAAACATAATATAACGCTATCGCCCCCACCATGGCGATAGTAAACACACCTATCAGCCTCATTAATGACAAAGCCAGCAGAAAGTAGAGTTCTGTCAAACTTCTCATGCCATTGCTTAGGTGCTTGTTTCAGTCCATATAAAGATTTTAATAACTTGCACACCTTTGTCTCTTCACCTTTTACCACAAACCCATCCGGTTGATCCATGTAGATCTCCTCTTCCAACTCTCCATTAAGGAAAGCTGTCTTCACGTCCATTTGATGAACGAGAAGACCATAAGAGGCAGCCGGGGACAATAGTACTCGAATGGTGGTCAGTCTAGCGGCAGGTGAATATGTGTCAAAGTAATCTTCGCCTTCTTTCTGTGTGTAGCCCTTAGCTACAAGCCGCGCCTTGTACTTCTCAACAGTACCATCAGGCCTTAGCTTCTTCTTAAACACCCACTTACAGCCCACAGGTTTACAACCATAGGGTCATTCTGATAATTCCCAAGTTCCATTAGAAATAATCAAGTCCATCTCATTTTGGACAGCTTCTTTCCAATCATCTGCATCAGGAGATGCATATGCCTCTGCAATGGATCTGGGAGTATCGTCCACAAGGTACACGATGAAATCATAACCAAAGGATTTTGCAATACTCTGTCTCTTACTCCTCGTGAGAGGTTCATCGTCATCCTTCTCAAGGACTTCCTCATGTGGTTGTTCAGAATTCTCAATAGATGCACTAGATTCAGGAAGTATTTCAGAAGAAATTCTACCAATGCTATGCATATCTTTCATAGGAAAAATATTCTCAAAGAATGTTGTATCACGAGATTCCATTATAGTATCAACATGCATATCAGGTACCTCAGATTTAACCACTAGAAATCTATAGCCTACACTCCGTGGAGCATATCCTAGAAAGATACAATCCACTGTCTTAGGTCCCAGCTTGTGTTTCTTGGGAATCGGTATGTTGACCTTTGCCAAACACCCCCAAGTGCGCAAATACGAAAGTGATGGTTTTCTCCCAGCCCACTCCTCATAAGGAGTCTTTTCTTTATTCTTGTTAGGAACTCTATTCAGGACATGACAAGAATTCAACAAATCCTCCCCCCACCATGCCTTTGATAAACCAGTAGTGGCTAACATGGAATTCACCAAGTCAGTTAGCGTGCGGTTTTTCCTCTTGGCCACCCCGTTCGATTGGGGCGAGTAGGGAGGCGTCCTCTCATGAATAATTCCGTGTTCCTGACAGAATTCATCAAATATTTTGGGAAAATACTCACCACCACGATCCGACCTAAGACGCTTGATCTTTCTCTCTAGTTGATTTTCAACTTCGGCCTTATAGATTTTAAAGTAGTCTAAAGCCTCATCTTTAGTTTGCAACAAGTAAACATAGCAGAATTTAGTAGCATCATCTATCAACGTCATGAAATATCTCTTTTCACCTTTTGTCAACAGACCATTCATCTCGCATAGATCAGAATGTATGAGTTCTAGAGGTGCCAAGCTTTTCTCCTCGGCAGCCTTGTGAGGATTTCGAGGTTGCTTTGATTGCACACAACTATGGCACTTCGAACCTTTGGCAATAGTGAAATTCGGAATTAAACTCATACCGGACATCCGAGACATCAAACCAAAATTAATGTGACATAAACGAGAATGCCAAACACTGGTATCATCATTAACATCACCACAAATATGATTCACGGATTTATTACAAAAATCTGAAAGTGAAAACCGAAACAAGCCTCCGAACTCATAACCTTTACCAATAAATTGTCCATGTTTCGAAACAACGACTTTATTGGACTCTAACACAACCTTAAACCCATTTCTACACAGAAGGGAGCCACTAACGAGATTCTTGTTCATAGTAGGTGTTGGAATTATGCCCTAGAGGCAATAATAAAGATGTTATTATTATAATTCTTGTTCATGATAAAGTTTATATTCCATGCTAGAATTGTATTAAGCGGAAACTTTGATACTTGTGTGGTTTGTGAACAACGCCGTGTCCCTAGTATGCCTCTATGGACTAGCTCCTTGATTAATGATGGTTAAGGTTTCCTAACCATAGACATGAGTTGTCAATTAATAATGAGATCATGTCATTGGGAGAATGATATGATGGACAGACCCAAATCAAGCAGAGCAGTTAGATCGTGTCATCGTGTTCATCTTTGCGAAGCTTTTTCTTATGTCAAATATTGTATTCCTTAGACCATGAGATAATGCAACTCCCTGGTATCTGAAGAAAGCTTTGAGGTCATCAAATGTCATCCTATGAGAGGGTGATCATAAAGGTGTCTCTCAGGTGATCGAAAAGTACTTGTTGGGTTGTATGTATCGAGATGGGATTTGTCCCTCCCAAGTTGGAGAGATATACTTCGGGCCCACTTCGTGTCGATATCAACCGCTTGCAAAGCATGTTCCGATCTGCGATCGGTCACACGTTCGTGGCGCTTCCTTGATCGGTCACACGTTAAGATTAAATGAAGACCTTCCTCTCCCTTGTTCCGAGGGCAGCGGAGGTTGTAGCACTCTCCTCGCGATTCTGAAGCATGACGGTATGCAAAGTAGAGGGAGATCTCAGAGGGCTTAAGCCGGAGCGATTATGGTGGACTATGAGAGAGGCCTTGGCGATCTAGGGTTTAGAGGCACCAAGGAGAGAGGGCTAGGCCGGCGGCTAGGGCAAGGGGAGAGCCCCAAGTCGGCGGCTAGGGTTTTCCCTAGGGCGGCCGCAAGAGGGGCAAGGCCGGCTAGGGCTAGGGTTTTAGTGGGGCAAGGTGTAGGTCTAGAGGGCATCCCTGCCCCTCCTTTTATAGGTGGGAGGGCGCCGGCCAGGGGAGGAGAGTCCTCCCCCAACTCGGCCTCCAAGGCCGGCGGGTGGAGGAAGAGGAACTCCTCCCCAAGTAGGTTTCCTACTCTCCCTCCACCAAGCAAACTTGCCGTTTGACTTTTCAAATTGGCGTTTGACTTTTCAAACTAGGATTTGATTTATCCCTTTATTTTGCTCAGCGATGACACCTAGTACATGATGCAACCATTCCAACTTGTTATAACACATTCATGTACCCTTCCCCTCCGGAGTGCCGGACCTTCCGGAACCTTCTAGAACATTCCCGATGAAAATACCGGAATCATTCCCCAACCCCGAAACAGGACTTTCCTTATATGAATCTTATTTTCCAAACCATTCCGGATCTCCTCGTGATATCCCGGATCCCATCTGAGACACCGAACAACATTTGGTCTCTTACTCATCATTCCATAACTACTCAACAACATCGAATCCTTAAGTGTGTCTCCCTACGGTTCGTGAATTATGCGGACATGATCGAGACACTTCTCTGAACAATAACCAATAGAGGAATCTGGAACTTCATATGGCTCCCACTTATTTCTACGATTACTTTGCGATCGAATGAACCACTTACATACGATACCAATTTCCCTTTGTCTCACGATAGTTTACTTCTGAGGTTTTGATCGTCGGTATCTCTGCATACCTAGTCTAACCTCGTTACCGATAAGTACTCTTTTCTCGTTCCCGTGATATGTGATCCCTTGTGAACCAGTCACATGCTTGCAAGCCAATTGGATGACATTCCACCGAGAGGGCCGAGAGTATATCTATCCGTCATATGGATGGACAAATCCCACTCTTGATCCATGTGTCTCAACCCATACTTTCCGAACACTCAATGCCACCTTTATAACCACCCAGTTACGGTGTGGTGTTTGATGTCATCAAAGCATCCTTCCGGTGATGGTGATATGCATGATCTCATGGTCGAAGGAATTAGGTTACTATGTATCAGAAAGCATATAGCAATTGAACTATTTAAAATGACTTGATCTTTATGCTACGCTTATCTATAGGAGTATGTCCATCATACCATTCTCCTAACGATATGATCTTGTTGTTAACAACATCTCAATGTTCATGATAGGTAAACCACAATCATTTATTAACCAACAAGCTAGTATTATGAAGAGGCTTTACTAGGGACTCTAGTTTAGTTTACAAGTCACACAAGTATTAATGTTTCCTGGTTAATACTATTATAGTATGAATGTAAACATTTATCATAAACACAAAGATATAATAATAACTACATTTATTATTGCCTCTAGGGCATATCTCCAACAGTCTCCCACTTGCACTAGAGTCAATTAATCTAGATTACATGGTAATATACCGAACACCCATGGCAGTTTGGTGTTGGTCATGTTTTGCCCTCGGGAGAGGTTTAGTCAACGGATCCTCCACATTCAGATCTGTGTGTACTTTGCAAGTCTTTATGTCACCATCTTGGACATGTTATCGAATAGCGTGAAAACGTAGCTTGATGTGCTTCAGCTTCTTGTGTGACCTTGGTTCTTGCGCATTGGCTATGGCGCCCATGTTATCACAGTAGATAGACATTGGGTCCAGCGCACTTGGAACCACACCGAGCTCTGTAATGAACTCCTTCATCCATATCGCTTGTGAAGCCTCCGGCGCCTATGTATTCCGATTCAGTTGAAGATCTCGCCACAACGCTTTGCTTTGCACTCCTCCAGCTAACTGCTGCACCATTCAAAATAAATACGTATCCAGATTGAGATTTAGAATCATACGGATCGGTGTTCCAACTTGCATCGGTGTAACCATTAACAATGAGTTGTTCATCACCTCCATAAGAAAGAACCATATCCTTAGTTCTTCTCAAGTACTTAAGGATGTTTTTGACCGCTGTCCAATGATCCACTCCCGGATCACTTTGATATCTGCTAGTTACACTAAGATATGCAATGTCGTGTCTAGTACATAGCATGACATACATTAGAGATCCTATGGCTGAGGCATAGGAGTCTTACTCATCCTTTCTCTATCTTACGCCACATCGGACTTTGAGTTTTACTCAAGGTCGTATTGGGCAACATGGCCAAGAACCCTTTCTTGCTATCTTCCATTCCAAATCTCTTTAGAACTTTGTCCAAATATGTACTTTGTGACAATGATATTAGGCGTCTTGATCTATCTCTATAAATCTTTATGCCTAATATGTAAGCTGCTTCGCCAAGATCCTTCATTGAAAAACTATTATTCAAATATTCCTTGACACTATTAAGAAGGTCTACATCATTCCCAATCAACAATATGTCATCTACATATAGTATTAAGAATGCTACAGAGCTCCCACTCACTTTCTTGTAAATACAAGCTTCTCCATAAGTTTGTATAAAACCAAAACTTTTGATTACCTTATCAAAACATTGATTCCAACTTCGGGATGCTTGCTTCAATCCATATATGGACCGTTGAAGTTTGCATACCTTGTTAGCATCTTTAGGATCGACAAAACCTTTGGGTTGCATCATATACAACTCTTCATCAATGTCTCCATTGAGGAACGCCGTTTTGACATCCATCTGCCATATCTCATAATCGTAATATGCAGCGATTGCTAACAAAATCCTCACAGACTTTAGCTTCGCTACTGGTGAGAAAGTCTCATCGTAGTCAACTCCTTGAATTTGTCGAAACCCTTTAACAAGTCGAGCTTTATAGACAGTAACATTACCATCAAAGATTCTGTTTTCTTCTTGAAAATCCATTTGTTCTCGATGATTTTCGGCCATCCGGTAAGTCCACCAAAGTCCATACTTGGTTTTCGTACATGGATCCAATCTCGGATTTCATGGCGTCTTGCCATTTATTGGAATCTGGGCTCATCATCGCTTCCTCATATGTCGCAGGGTCATCGGTGTTGTCCACCAACATGACACTCATAACGGGATCATACCAATCAGGAGTGGTATGAGTTCTTGTTGACCTGTGAGGTTCTGTAGCAACTACAACCGAAGTTTCATGATCATCATCATTAGCTTCCTCTCTTATTGGTGCAGGCACCACAGGAACTTCTTCCGGTGCTGCGCTACTCGCAAGTTCGAGAGAAGGTTCAACAACCTCGTCGAGTTCTACTTTCCTTCCAGTCACTTCTTTCGAGAGAAATTCTTTCTCTAGAAAGGATCCATTCTTAGCAATGAAGATTTTGCCTTCAGATCTATGATAGAAGGTATACCTAATAGTTTCCTTCGGGTATACTATGAAGACGCATTTTTCCGCTTTGGGTTCAAGCTTGTCCGACTGTAACTTCTTTACATAGGCTTCGCAACCCCAAACTTTAAGGAACGACAATTTAGGTTTCTTCCCAAACCATAATTCATACGGTGTCGTTTCAACAGATTTAGATGGTGCCCTATTTAAAGTGAATGCGGCTGTTTCTAATGCATAACCCCAAAATGATAGCGGTAAATCTGTAAGTGACATCATAGAACGAACCATATCTAAGAGAGTTCAATTACGACGTTCGGACACACCATTACGCCGTGGTGTTCCCGGTGGCGTCAATTGTGAAAGTATTCCGCATTTCTTCAAATGCTCGCCAAACTCGTAACTTAGATATTCACCTCCACGATCAGAACGTAGAAATTTAATCTTCTTGTTACGTTGATTCTCTACCTCACTTTGAAATTCCTTAAACTTCTCGAAAGTTTCGGACTTATGTTTCATGAAATAGATATAACCATATATACTCAAGTCATCCGTGAAGGTAAGAACATAACGATAACCACCGCGCGATGCTACACTCATTGGACCACAAACATCGGTATGTATGATTTCCAATAAGTCCGTAGCTCGCTCCATCATACCAGAAAATGGAGTCTTAGTCATTTTACCCATCAGACATGCTTCGCATCTTTCAAGTGATTCGAAATCAAGTGATTCAAGAAGTCCATCGGAATGGAGTTTCTTCATACGCTTCACTCCAATGTGACCAAGATGACAGTGCCACATATAGGTCGAGTTATCGCTCAATTTCAAACGTTTAGCTTCAATGTTATTAATATGTGTATTTCCACTATCGACATTCAATAAGAATAGACCATCTATCAAAGGTGCATGTGCATAAAACATATTACTCGTATAAATAGAACAACCATTATTCTCGGACTTAAACAAGTAACCATCTCGCAATAAACAAGATCCCGATATAATGTTCATGCTTAACGCAGGCACCAAATAACAATTATTTAAGTATAACACTAATCCCGATGATAGATGAAGAGGTAGCGTGCCGACCGCGATCACATCAACCTTTGATCCATTTCCAACGCGCATCGTCACCTCGTTCTTCGCTAGCTTCCGTTTATTCGCAAAGACTGCTTTGAGTTACAAATATGAGCAACCGAACCAAGATCAAATACCTGTGCACTACTACAGTACTAGTGAGATACACATCAATAACATGTATATCGGATATACCTTTCTTCTTGATGTTGCCGTTCTTCAAATCCGCCAAGTACTTTGGGCAATTCCGCTCAAAGGACCCTCTCCCTTGCGGAAAAGCACTCAAGATCGTGCTTAGGTCCAGCCTTGGTCTTCTTCGCGGTGGTAACTTTCTTACCACCCTTCTTGAAGTTTCCCTTTTGCTTAGACTTGCCTTTCTTGAATTTGGTGGTCTTATTGACCATCAACACTTGGTGCTCTTTCTTGATCTCCACTTCTGCAGATTTCAACATGGAGAAGAGTTCTGGCAACTGCTTGTTCATGCTTTGCATATTGTAGTTCATCACAAAGTTCTTGTAACTTGGTGGCAGTGATTGCAGGACACGGTAAATCTCCAAAGCATTAGGAATCACTATACCCAAGCTTTGGAGTTTGTTTATGCGTCTGCACATCTTAAGCACATGCTCACCGATGAGCTGCCTCTTCCATCTTGCGGTTAAAGAACTTTTCAGAAGCCTCATAACTCTCAACTGCCGCATGAGTCTCAAATATCAATTTGAGTTCACGAACAATATCATGTGGGTCTGAGTTCTCAAACCTTTTCTGAAGCTCCGATTCCAAACCATACAAGATAGCACATCGAATCGTGGAGTCTTGATTCTTTCGAGCGAGGTAAACATTCTTTACTTCATCGGTAGCATCAGCTGCAGGCGGGTCACCCATCGGTGCATCCAGCATATAGGTCAAATTACCAGCATTGAGGACAATCCTCAAATTGCGGAACCAATCCGCGAAGTTGCTTCCATTGTTTTTCAACTTTTCTTTCTCTAGGAACGCATTAAAATTGATGGTAGGGGCCGCCATTGATCTACAACATTTTTGCAATAGTTTAGACTAAGTTTATGACAAATTGAGTTATAATTAATAGTTAAATTAATCTAGGTGAACTCCCACTCAAAACAATATCCCTCACATTGTTTTAGTGATCACACGAACCAAATCCACCACATCAAAACCGATCATCACGAGAGTTGATGTAGCTTCAATGGCGAACAATCAACATGTTCATCATATCTACTATATGACTCATGTTTTACCTTTTGGTGATCCGTGTTCCGAGACCATGTCTGTACATGCTAGGCTCGTCAAGATCAAACCTTAGCTTCCGCATGAGCAAATCTGGCTTGCTCACGTTGTATACACTTGCAAAATCTAACACACCCGATCATCACGTGGTGCTTCGAAACAACAAGCTTTAGCAACGGTGCTTACTAAGGATGAACACTTTAGAATTTGAAATTTATGTGCATGAGGGATCATCTTATAATGCTACCGTCGTTAACTAAGCAATACAAGATGCATAAAGGATTAACATCACATGCAATTCATAATATGTGATATGATATGGCCTTTCTTCTTTGTGCTTCCGATCTCCATCTTCAAGCACGAACGTGATCTCCATCATCACCGGCATTGCATCAAGGTCAATGACGCTGCTCCATGATTGTCTTCCACCAGCTTCAACTATTACAAATACTTTGAATAGACACGCGGGTCTTAACAGAAATTAAAGACAACCATATGGCTCCTGCCGGTTGCCAACTTACAATAAGGAACATTGCATACTTCAAATATAATCACAATCATGGCCATATCACATCACAGCACACCCCTGCAAAATAAAGTTAGACGCCTCTAATTTCTTTGCATATTTTACGTGGTTTGGGGCTTTCAATAAGTGTCGATCTAACTTACGAACAAGAACCACAACGTTGATGTTTGAACCACAAGATGCAAAGTAAACAAGAAGCAATTGATAATAAAAGCACCACCGCCCACAATGACCATTGTGTTCTACTCGTGCAACAGATCTACATACAGACACGGCTCTGATACCACTGTAGGGTTTTGTAGCATGGAAAACAAAAAATTTCTACCGCATACAAACAAACAAGCCAAGATATTTCTACTAGATTGTAGCAACGAGTTGATAGAAGAACTCACCCTCGAAGATTCCAAAGTGTTTAACGAGAGCGGATTCTCGTGGGTGATGTAGTCGTACTCTTGCCGATCTCAAGATCGTGTAGACGATCCTTCCGGCGCTGCGTTCCGGTAGCGCTTCCACAGTCGGTCACACGTTCGGTACTCGATGAAGACCTTCCTCTCCCTTGTTCCAGCAGGCAGCGGAGGTTGTAGCACTCTCCTCGCGATTTCGGCAGCATGACGGCGTGGTACCGAAAGTAGAGGGGAGATCTTGTAGGGCTTCGCCTTAAGCCGGAGCGATTATGGTGGACTATGAGAGAGGCCTTGGCGATCTAGGGTTTAGAGGCACCAAGGAGAGAGGGCTAGGCCGGCGGCTAGGGCAAGGGGAGAGCCCCAAGTCGGCGGCTAGGGTTTTCCCTAGGGCGGCGGCGGCTGCAAGAGGGGCCGGCGGCTAGGGCTAGGGTTTTAGTGGGGCAAGGTGTAGGTCTAGAGGGCATCCCTGCCCCTCCTTTTATAGGTGGGAGGGCGCCGGCCAGGGGAGGAAGGTCCTCCCCCAACTCGGCCTCCAAGGCCGGCGGGTGGAGGAAGAGGAACTCCTCCCCAAGTAGGTTTCCTACTCTCCCTCCACCAAGCAAACTTGCTGTTTGACTTTTCAAATTGGCGTTTGACTTTTCAAACTAGGATTTGATTTATCCCTTTATTTTGCTCAGCGATGACACCTAGTACATGATGCAACCATTCCAACTTGTTATGACACATTCATGTACCCTTCCCCTCCGGAGTGCCAGACCTTCCGGAACCTTCTAGAACATTCCCGATGAAAATACCGGAATCATTCCCCAACCCCGAAACAGGACTTTCCTTATATGAATCTTATTCTCCAAACCATTCCGGATCTCCTCGTGATATCCCGGATCCCATCTGAGACTCCGAACAAGATTTGGTCTCTTACTCATCATTCCATAACTACTCAACAACATCGAATCCTTAAGTGTGTCTCCCTACGGTTCGTGAATTATGCGGACATGATCGAGACACTTCTCCGAACAATAACCAATAGAGGAATCTGGAACTTCATATGGCTCCCACTTATTTCTACGATTACTTTGCGATCGAATGAACCACTTACATACGATACCAATTTCCCTTTGTCTCACGATAGTTTACTTCTGAGGTTTTGATCGTCGGTATCTCTGCATACCTAGTCCAACCTCGTTACCGATAAGTACTCTTTTCTCGTTCCCGTGATATGTGATCCCTTGTGAACCAGTCACATCCTTGCAAGCCAATTGGATGACATTCCACCGAGAGGGCCGAGAGTATATCTATCCGTCATATGGATGGACAAATCCCACTCTTGATCCATGTGTCTCAACCCATACTTTCCGAACACTCAATGCCACCTTTATAACCACCCAGTTACGGTGTGGTGTTTGATGTCATCAAAGCATCCTTCCGGTGATGGTGATATGCATGATCTCATGGTCGAAGGAATTAGGTTACTATGTATCAGAAAGCATATAGCAATTGAACTATTTAAAATGACTTGATCTTTATGCTACGCTTATCTATAGGAGTATGTCCATCATACCATTCTCCTAACGATATGATCTTGTTGTTAACAACATCTCAGTGTTCATGATAGGGAAACCACAATCATTTATTAACCAACAAGCTAGTATTATGAAGAGGCTTTACTAGGGACTCTAATTTAGTTTACAAGTCACACAAGTATTAATGTTTCCTGGTTAATACTATTATAGTATGAATGTAAACATTTATCATAAACACAAAGATATAATAATAACTACATTTATTATTGCCTCTAGGGCATATCTCCAACAGTATATGATGCAACCCGAAGGTTTTGTCGATCCTAAGGATGCTGATAAAGTGTGCAAACTTCAGCGTTCCATTTATGGACTGAAGCAAGCATCTCGGAGTTGGAACCTTCGTTTTGATCAAGTGATCAAGAGCTTTGGATTTGTTCCAAATTGCTACGAAGCTTGTATCTACAAGAAAGTGAGTGGGAGCTCAGTGACATTTTGGTACTATATGTGGTTACATATTGATTATTGGAAATGACATTGATATGCTTAACGATGTGAAGAGTTATTGGAACAAATGTTTTTCAATGAAAGACCTAGGGGAAGTTGCTTATATATTAGGCATCAAAATCTATAGAGATAGACAAAGACGCCTGATAGCTTTAAGCTAGAGTACATACCTATACAAACTTCTGAAAAGGTTTAGAATGGATAAGGCAAAGAAAGGTTCAGTGCCTATGTTGTCAGGTAAGATATTGAGCAAGGCTCAGTGTCCAGCTACGGTAAATGATAGAGAAGCTATGAGCAAAGTGCCTTATGCCTCGGCCATAGGATCTATCATGTATGCCATGCTATGTACTAGACCGGATGTGTCCAATGCTCTTAGTTTGACGAGCAGATACCAAAGTGATCCAGGAGTGGAACACTCGACAGCCGTGAAGAACATCCTAAAGTATTTAAATAGAACTAAAGAAATGTTCTTAGTCTATGGAGGTGATGAACAGCTCATCGTAAAAGGTTACGTCGATGCTAGTTTCGACACCGACAAGGATGATTCTAAATCTCGACGTGATACGTTTATATTTTGAATGGAGGAGCTGTGAGCTGGAGAAGCTGCAAGCAAAGCGTGATCGCGGGATCTACAGTAGAAGCGGAATACATGGCTGCTGCAGAAGCGTCAAGTGAAGGAGTTTGGATCAGGAACTTCATCACTGAGCTTGGTGTGGTTCCAAGTTCCTTGGACCCACTAGAGATATTGTGTGACAACACTGGCGCCATAGCACTGGCTAAGGAACCAAGATATCATCCAACGACCAAGCATATCAACCGCAAGTTTCATATAATTTGAGATTAGATAATAGATGGAGATCTGAAGATTAGCAAAGTACATACGGATCTGAATGTCGCAAATCCGTTGACTAAACCTCTTCCACGAGCAAAACATGATCAACACCTTAGTGCCATGGGTGTTAGATTGTTGCCAGATGTAAACTAGATTATTGACTCTAGTGCAAGTGGGAGACTGTTGAAATTATGCCCTAGAGGCAATAATAAAGATGTTATTATTATAATTCTTGTTCATGATAAAGTTTATATTCCATGCTAGAATTGTATTAAGCGGAAACTTTGATACTTGTGTGGTTTGTGAACAACGCCGTGTCCCTAGTATGCCTCTATGGACTAGCTCATTGATTAATGATGATTAAGGTTTCCTAACCATAGACATGAGTTGTCAATTAATAATGAGATCATGTCATTGGGAGAATGATATGATGGACAGACCCAAATCAAGCAGAGCAGTTAGATCGTGTCATCGTGTTCATCTTTGCGAAGCTTTTTCTTATGTCAAATATTGTATTCCTTAGACCATGAGATAATGCAACTCCCTGGTATCTGAAGAAAGCTTTGAGGTCATCAAATGTCATCCTATGAGAGGGTGATCATAAAGGTGTCTCTCAGGTGATCGAAAAGTACTTGTTGGGTTGTATGTATCGATATGGGATTTGTCCCTCCCAAGTTGGAGAGATATACTTTGGGCCCACTTGGTAATCGATATCAACACCGCTTGCAAGCACGTGGTTAAGGAGTTAATCACAAAGTGATATCGGATTACGGAACGAGTAAAGTACTTGCTGTGAATGAGATTGAACTAGGTATGCCGATACCGACGATCGAATCTCGGGCAAGTAAAATATCGCGTGACGAAGGGAATATATATATGGGATTAATTGAATCCTGGCATCGTGCTTCATCCGATATGATCATCGATGAGTATGTGGGAGTCAATATGGGTTTCCAGACCCCGCTGTTGATTATTGATAGAAGATCATGTCTGCATATTCTCGAACCCGTAGGGTCACACACTTAACGTGCGTCGACGCTAGGATAGAATGGATAATTGGTTTATGAGTTTTTGTTCGGAGTCTTGGATGAGATCCAGGACGTCACGAGAGGTTCCGGAATGGTCCGGAGAATAAGATTCATATAAGGGAAAGCAGTTTTTGGATTTCAGAATTGTTTCGGATTGTTCGGTATTGTATCGGAAGCTTCTAGAACCTTCCGGAGTGGGAACAACGTGGCCCCACTTGTCGGGAGGGGGCATGGGCCTACGAGGGAGTGCCCTGGCCGCATTGGGTCAGGGTCACAAGGCCCCATAGGCCCAGCCGGCCAAAAGCCTAGGGAAACCCTAGGGAAACCTTCTAGAAGGAGGGGGAAAACTTGCCCCACACTCCAACCCTTGGGGCCGCCGCCCTAGGGCTTGGAGGAGGGGCCAAGGGGGCCGGCCAGCCCCCTATATATATAGGGCAGGGGTGCATCCCTCCTCCCCCACTCCTTCAACCCTAGCCGCCATACTGCTGCCCTCCAGATCTCTCTCTCTCCCGACTGCGCGTAGGCGAAGCCCTGCCGCAGAAACTCTCCACCTTTGCACCACACCGTCATGTTGTAGATCCAATCTATCTCTCCACCCCACTTGCTGGACCGAGGAAGGAGGAGACGTCGAGGTGCCGTACGTGTGCATCTCTCGGAGGCATTGCCACTTGCGGTGTTGGATCAGATTGGATCTCGAGGAGGAGAAGCTAGTACGACTACATCAACCACGTTCCGTTGAACGTTCCGCTGTGCGAATCTTCAAGGGTATGAAGATATCATCTATCCCCCCCTCGTTGTTTGCATCTCCTAGATTAGATCTTGGCTTTTCCGTTTGCATCCGTAGAATTTTTTTGATTTACTATGCTACGAAACCCTTCAGTAGGGACATGCTGCACGTTCCTCAGCTGCACGATCTTTCTGGAAGTAAACTTCAGATCCACCGTGCCAACACCACGAACAGAAGCATGTGATCCATTCCCCATTAGGACGGCTAAAGCCCGAGCGACCTCATAAGAAGTGAACATAGAGATGTCAGCGCACACATGAACATTAGCACCCGTATCAATCCACCAACATGGTGATTGAAATACTGAAAGAACAGTAAATAAATTACCATACCCATCAGTGTTGCTAGCGGTCACGATGTTGACAGTCTTCCCACCTTTCCCTCATCCGCATTTAATCAAGTCCTTGGAAAAGTGGCCGATCTCTCCACATGAATAACAATGTAGCTCGGCCTTGTTCAGCTTCTTCTTCTTCTTGAAGGTTGTAGTCTTTTTAGGCTTGTTGAACGAGGGCTTATAGTTCCCTTTGTTCTTGCCGAAGGTCTTCTTCTACGCCATGTAGGCGCTAGACTGACCCTCGCCTCCTCTCTCAGCAGTGTCCTTAGCCCGAGCCTTCTCCTCAACATCAAGAGACGCTATCAGGTTTTCAACCAATATCTTCTGTCTCTTGTGTTTGAGAGTTGTGGCGAAGTTCCTCCATGAAGAAGGCAACTTTACAATAATGCACCCAGCCACAAACTTGTCGGGTAAGATACACTTGAGGATTTCAAGCTCCTTGGCAAAGCACTTTATCTCATGAGCTTGCTCAACTACAGAACGGTTGTTAACCATCATGTAATCATGAAAGTTCTCCATGATGTACAACTCACTGGCAGCATCTGCTACACCGAACTTAGCGTTCAGTGCCCCCCAGAGCTTTTTTCCATCTTTGATGTGTATATACACATCAAATAGCTTGTTGTCAAGAACACTCAGAACGCATCCCACAAAGGCAAGATTGGTTTCCTTGAACTTGTTCTGAATCTCGTCAGATGTAGTTCCTTCAGGTAAACCCTCACTAGCCTCGAATACTTTCAGAGCTTGCAGCCACATAGTGGTCTTATACTACCACCTCTTAAAATGAACACCGGTAAACTTTTCCGTCTTCATAGCAATGGCCAAGTGTCCCATGTTTAATTCAGAAAAATGCCTATAATAAGGTTTTTGGATTGTTGGATTATTAGACATAATTTCCATGATTAATTTCAGAATATAAATCATGACAACAACAGCTACAATCACGTGAACCTCTAACATACTAGATGTATTGATCAACATGAACAGTAGCAGATTATACGCACTAATAACCATATTAAAACAACAGATCTGTTGACGGTGTACGTACTGATCGGTTGTCGATGTAGTCGCCGTTGGTGCAGCAGACTGACGAAGAAGTCGGTGTTAAAGACGACGCGCACGAGGTCCGGCTTGACGACTGGGAAGACGCGCCATGATGACGAACTTGAGCGGTCGCTCGGAGCGCTTCCCAAAAACCTTATTCGCCTTCTCCCGTACATGATCGCAAAGACGAGTGGTTCCGGAGACCTCCTCTCCCGATCGCCGGTGCACGCCAGCAAGCGGGATGGAGTAGACTACGGTAGCGGCGCAAGCAGAGAGGATGGCAAAACCTTAGATGGGTTTGATGTCGTACGTTGTGGAATCCGCACAAGCGTTTATATAGAGCGGCTCGGAAATCCCGTACAGGGCACGAAGTGGACCAAGCCCACGTCGCGCACGTTCGGGTCGGTTATAGATAGCCCACGATCCGGGAGCGACCCGAATCCGCTAACTGTTGATACGTCTGTCTAACCGTACACATTTTCTTGAGCAGCAAAATATAGCTCGGCTCGGCGAGATTCCATAACCAGCCTTGTAGCGCTGCATGGCGTCGCGAAAGCGTGCGGCGGCGTCGGAGGAGGAGCGCGCCTGTAGCTCTCTTATTGTCACTCACTTACAAAGTGGTGCAACACTCACTAGTGCAAACAGCTCCATGCATCCCGGTTGGTACGGGGCTTTAGTCCCGGTTGCCCAACCAAGACGGGGCAATCGGGACTAAAGCCCTAACCTTTAGTCCCGGTTGCCCCACCAACCGGGACAAAAGGGTGCAAACGTGGCCGCTGCTCCGTGCGAGGGGGGGAGGAGCTTTAGTCCCGGTTCGTAATACGAAACCGACTAATAACCTTCGCCGCGGCAGAGATTTGGCCATTTTCGCCGCGTAGAATTCATTTTGGCATATTTTGTTGTCATGCAGCATTTTCGCCACTTTTTGTGCCGCGGCAGAGAATTCATTTAGGTTGTTTTATTGTTTATTTAGTGTTTTGCACTTATCAATGAAGGAACCTTATATTACACAAGATCATCATGACAATATTACATTCAATACACGGATCGAGTTCATGCACTACATACAAAAGTATTCCCCTTGTCTATACACGGATCGAGTTGCTATTTTTACAATCCCTATTGTCTATACACAGCAGAATAGTATTCCCCTTTCGGGTTTAGGACTTCTGCATCCAAGAATCCCGCCAATTCCTCCAAGAATCCCGCCATTTGAAATTAAAAACTATAGAAATTGTTTACGTACGTGGAGTTGCTCTAAATTTCTGCCCTTCTCATCGCACGTCTGCCGGATGAACTCGCAAACATAGTATCCACATAGATTGTTACCGGTCCCTCGCAGCACTTTACGAGAACAGAGTTCAATCAAAATAATAATCAAGCATGATAATAACTGTATCAAAACTAGAATCAAAGAGATGCGCGGATATAGCTAGTGGTGCTTACATCTAGTGGTTGAAATGTAAGCTCCTCTTCCAAACACCCTAGCCTTGTTGGTGAACCGCTTCCAACGCTGCCCGCCAAGAAAACGAATAAAAGAAGTTATTAATTACTTGATATCATAAAATTCACGTAACGCTGCCGATATAGTGTCGTAATGATTAGAATTATCATGGAGAAGCATCTGCATGTCCTTCCACGTCTCAAGGGGTTTATGTTTCGAGTCCATGACTAGTACACGCCCTTTGTCAAGTTGAATGATTAACAGAATATAGTGGAAGCTGCAAATGCATAACTAATCAATTATATACTTAACATCGAAAAGCGAAATAGAAAGTGTATACAAGACAATAACACTCACTCAAGTTGTAAGGAAAAGTATTTCCTTTGGTTTCTTGAAACCTTAACGCGTGTACTATATTATCCTCCGTATCCCGGGGGCTTGTTTTGAGATTAGCTTCATGAACCCAATATGGGTCAATGAAGCCAATGTCATAGATTTGTCCTCTGCTGCATTCGAGAATCTTCATTCTCGCATATTACAAGATGATTATATACATGCAATAAACAAAGTGAGATAGTGAAGACTAAATTAATTACAGAATTAGTACTTACGTACAATAGGCAATCGATGATCGATTTGTCCAAGGCGTCTTGATTGAATAATTGAAATAGTTCATCAAATTCAATGGATATCATGTCATCATTTTCTTTCCCATGATGCTTTTTGTAACCCTCAAAGACTATCCAGCTTAGCCCCGCCTTTGTGGCATGCATGTACCAGTTATGCAATCTTCGCATTTTGTTGGAAGATTGTTTACCTCCTCAGTTTGACGAGAGGTTTGTCAGACCGGTATTTGTATGCTACTTCACTCACGGGAAGAACTCTAACGGATAAATCTGGCAATACTCATACCTTGAGCAGCGGCGGCTTCTCCAGACAGTGCAACTACCTCGGATCATACCGCTTCGCCCCATATTTGCTCGACCCCACATTGGTTTGGGAAATCACCTTGAGAGGGGCGCAAGTCTGTTCTGCTTGTTCTCCGAGCTGGGCAACAGATTTCTCGCTTGCATCAGTACTGCTCTTCGAGGCTTTTTGTGCCGCATGTGACTTGAGAATAGAACGCTCATAGTCTGATGACAGCTTTGGCTCGGGTTGATGAAGATTCTTTAGCATTTTCAACACTTTGGCCTTTTCTTCTTTGGTGCTGGGGAACTCGCTCTTCGGCCGCCTCGGCTTAGCTTAAAAACGTTGTCGTTTCAAGATCAACGATCGCCAGATCTCCTCTTCAAGATCCATAAACTCTCTTGGGAGGTACCTTTGGTACTTTTGGAAGAGGCTCTTGTTTACGTTTCGGCGATCGCTTACCACGACGCACAGTAGCGGTACGCTTACGCTTTTTATCCAGAGACGTCGGCGATGGCTCCCGCGGCGATGGCTGCGCCGGAGATTGGTGAGGCGACGGAGCGGGGTGAGGCGACGAAGACGGCTGCC
This sequence comes from Avena insularis, assembly GCA_023614405.1. NCBI lineage: Eukaryota > Viridiplantae > Streptophyta > Magnoliopsida > Poales > Poaceae > Avena > Avena insularis. Next base: position 459,452,523 of record CM042685.1, on the reverse strand, counting down.
GCGGCGGCGACGACCTCGCTGGAGACGGGTGAGGCGGCGGCGAAGACGGCTGCCGCGGCGGCGACGACCTCGCTGGAGACGGGTGAGGCGGCGGCGAAGACGGCTGCCGCGGCGGCGATGACCTCGCTGGAGACGGGTGAGGCGACGGCGAAGATGGCTGCCGCGACGGCGACGACCTCGCTGGAGACGGGTGAGGCGGCGGCGAAGATGGCCTTGGCGTGTGATTTCGAACCACGATACATTCCTTCGGCCATAGAATGGTGACGCTATGCCTCCCAAGACAAATACATCCCATTCACCTACAGGGTAGTGAAGATCCAAAACTTCAAAGGTGGGCATGATTTCATCCACCCCGACAACAGCGTAGCCCTCTGGAACCGGACGACAGTGGTAAGTTGGTGTGGGTCCAATTGGTAAGGCATAGCCGACCGCCACCTTCATTGATATGTTCACAACTTTGACATGTAGCTCGCAGTGTGTCATCTCTGTGATATCATCCACTGGGTAGCAAACAGGAGCCATCGTCGGTGCATCATCGTCATCGCCATTGTCATCACCCGGGACCTCGGTGGAAGCAACACTGCTTTTTCGATTATTCGATAGGCCGGTAGCATCGAATGCGGTGTGCTGCTGAGATGGGACGGTAGTACTTTGCTCTTTAAGTGCGTTAATTTCATCTTGTTGTTGCTTTAATCGTTCTTCAATTAAACGCATTCGCTCTTTCTGACTATCTGCTTCAACTTCCGCCATGTCCTTTCTCCTCTGACGGCTTCTATCAGGATATTTCTTCCTCTCTTCGGGAAACCCAGTCCTCCATGGTTGGGAGCCTCTTGTGCCTCGTGTTCGTCCATCATGTTCCTTATTTCCAAGGGCGAGTGTGAGCTCATCATTCTCTCTATCGGGAATGAAGTCCCCATCTTTAACAGCCTTTACTGCTTTTCTGATCCTCTCGATTGGCAAGGGGTCTTCTTGATGTCGTATGTTATATATACACTTCATTTCCGAGTCCAACGTGCCCCCATGCCCGTAACACCAATTCCTTGCACGTTCTACCCAATCGTTTGTCTCTAGGGTGATATTTTTAGCACGCAGTTCTTTCTCAAGTTTCTCCCACTTAGGAATGCCAGCCCTGTAGCCACCTTGCCCCATAGTATGGTGATACTTCTTGTTAGCAGCATTCAGCTTATTCTTTGCAGACATTTCCGTAGCTTTTTCTGATGTCTTGTATTCCACAAACTCAGCCCAGAATGGTTTTATCTTCTGAAACTGAGTCTTCTTGAAATCCGGAGTCTTCCCTTTCACGACATAGTCAAGGTGCAATCTTTTCTTCCAGTTGGTGAAACACTGGGCCATCTTCTTCAAAGCCCACTCCCTGACCTTAACCTCCATGGCTCTCCCATGTTCTAAGGCGTCCTCAACTGGATTCTCCGCATTTGGATCCAGCTCTATCTTCGGTAGTTTGAAATTAACCATGAGCCTCTTCCACAGTAAATATTTGGCGAGGTCAGGGACATATAAACATGTTCCCTCTTCATCCGCATTAGCAGGCCTATTCCAATTTCTAATGGTGATCGGGATTAAGTCCCTAACGATTACTCCGCATTGTGCCACAAATTTGTTTGCGACAACTTCGGAGCCGTCGGTTTGTCAGATTCAGCGACATCTTCGATCCTGAACCTCTCATGGTCTTGCAACTTTTGGTTGGGCCTCGTGCTCTTTTCAAGAGATTCCTTCGATCCGAGGGCTAAAAGAAGAAAGATCGCATTATTTCTATATAGATAGCAGATGATTAATTAATGAATTGATTATATTACATGCACCTCACGAGCGGTCGCTTCTCGACACAAGGCATCGCCTTTCTCCTCGCGAAGGCAACACCTTCAACCTCAAACAAGTCGTCTATTCCGGTAAAAAGAGGATCACCCTCACCGGAGTTGTTCAGAAACGTTGATACGTCTAAATTTTCTTCCCCACGGATCACACCTTGGATCAACTCTTCCTTTTCTTCGTCTCTGACGTGTGGGTCCATATTTTCTGCATAGGTGGAAAAACGAATAAGTCAAAGCGGCTAAAGGAGAAAGTTAGGTACAGTATTGAGAGATATAAACCCTAATTCAGAGAAACCCTAATATATACAACACATGGCATCGATGCAATGCTCAAACAAATATGAGGATATGCCAAGTTAATTTGTATTGAAATGTAACCCTAAGGCATGCTCGACCATTTAGTCGGAGTTCCGAGGGGGTATAAACCCTAATCCGGGGAAACTCCAGAAACTCATGAGAGGGGTTGATTTTGTTCTCTAACTAAACTTGTCATGAAAGTTGTTGAACAATGCATGATTATAGCTTAAATAGCTAGGTTTCATTTTTCTGAACATTTTTATATATTATACATATTTTTCTGACTAATAAATAATAAGTTATTGATTTTACAAGTTTATAACAATTTCTAGAATTATTAAACCCTTTTAAAAAGGTTTACTGCGTCAACATGATGTCAGCACAGGGTCAGGGTTGTTTTACACCGAGGCAGAGGCTACCCACGGTGGCTGACAGAGGGGCCCGAGGACACCTCAGCTGCCACGCGGGCAAATAACGGTCCAGTCTGTAATACGCCACCTCGACGCGGCATGACGTCAAGACGACGCCCACCTCAGCGGTGGTCGCCATGACGACAGAGGCCTCGCCTACACGCGCTGATGGGCTCGTTAGAAAGCGCGGGGCAAAGCAAACCATCTAGGGCGCTGTTGTTCTTAGTCGCCGAGCGACATCCACAATGACGCGGCAAGCTTGCAGAGCATCGTCGGCCGGTGGTTACAGAGCGAGAGGGGGAGGTTCAAGGAGTCCTTCCAGACTAGGAGCTCACTGTGGTGCCGAAGAAGGGCTCGGAGAGTCGTGGGGAGGTCGGAATCAATGTCGACGGTGGCGGAGCTCGTCGGGCTTGAGGAAGACGACGGCGATGCGGAGATTCCGGGCGCCCCTCTTCGATTACTTCTGCGGTGAGGTAGAGGGCGGCGAGGCGAAGCTCGTGGGGCTATAGGGTGGATGAAGGGCGCGGGCGGCATGGCTGTCGTCAAGGAAGAGACGCGGCAAGCTGTCGGGAGCCATGGAGGCGGTCGTCGGGAGTCGTGGCAGTGGCGGAAGCGGAGGCGGGACGACGACCTGAGGCAAGGCGCTGGAAGCTCAAGGCTGGCGTCGATGAAACAGAGAAGCAGAGAAGAAGAAGGGAAGTTATAAAGGGGAGGGAGTATACGTCCCGGTTGGTGGCTCCAACCGGGACTAAAGGGGCATACGTCCCGGTTGGAGCCACCAACCGGACGATAGTCCAATTTTCAAGAAGCGGCATACAGTTAGGCTCTTTAGTCCCTTGGTGGCTCCAACCGGACATATTCCCTGCTTCAAATTTTTTCGTATTTTCTCTGTTCATACTTATTTTTATTTTGGGATTTAAATTTGTAATATTTTTTAAATGATAATTACTTTGGAATTTAGAAAAACTTTAAACATAAAAAGTGTTTGAATTTGAATAACTAATCCAAAACCATTTTCTATTTTTAAAAAATAATTAATGTAACCATTTAAAATTAAAAATGAATTAACTTATATTTTTTAAATATTAATTTGGAATTTAGAAAAACTTTAAACATAAAAGTGTATGGATTTGAATAAATAATTCAAAACCATTTTCTATTTTAAAAAATAATTAATGTAACCATTTAAAATTAAAAATGAATTAACTTATATTTTTTAAATATTAATTTGGAATTTAGAAAAACTTTAAACATAAAAAGTGTATGGATTTGAATAAATAATTCAAAACCATTTTCTATTTTAAAAAATAATTAATGTAACCATTTAAAATTAAAAATGAATTAACTTATATTTTTTAAATATTAATTTGGAATTTAGAAAACTTTAAACATAAAAGTGTTTGGATTTGAATAAATAATTCAAAACCATTTTCTGTTTTAAAAAATAATTAATGTAACCATTTAAAATATGAACCATTTACAATTAAAAATGCATTAACTTATAAGTAATTCAAAATGGCGCCTCCGCCTCCCTGGGAGTTAGTGCTACGGTGGAAGCCATGGGAAAGAGTGATGAGGTTGCAGATATGAGTCTAGAGATGTGCATAAAGATAGGGGACGAGCATCGTTAGAACTTGCATAGGATCTCTGAAGAAACCACATATTGCGAGTCTAAAAATGATTTTTTCAAAAAATCACGGGCGATAGATCATGTACCTGTAGTACAAACCGGACCCACTTCCTACCGATTCGGCAGACATTTGTCCTTTTTACCCGGGATGGACGAAAAGGTTTGAGATGTACCGGTTGGAAGATAGTCCATGTAAGGTGGTCTAGTATTTTAGGAAAATGGGACGGTAGCATTCTGAAACGGCATTTTGGTGGTTACTTCACAAAACGGCCCGTTTTTTGCGCTCGGAAAATGGAAAAGGGCTTTTCCGTGCGACAAGAAGGAAAACTTCCTCCTGCAACATTGTTCTCCATACCAATGTCCACACACATGCATAATATGGGCACAACATCACAAACTATGCCGTGATTCAGCACATAACATCGGTCGTTTGGACCGAAAGCCATGAAACCTCGAACATGATAGGTCATTTTGTGAAGGTTTTTTCGAAACATGGTGAATATACCAAGTCTGGTATTTTTTCTTTCAACTATGTAACATAATATGACACCACGCGAAGGATTTTCATTGTTCGGATTTGTTTTGAATTTATTATGCCCGTTTTGAATTATCTGAATTTCTAACTATGGTCGAACCGGTGTGCATGAAGATAGGGGACGAGCATCGTTAGAACTTGCATTGTATCTCTGAAGAAACCACATATTGCGAGTCTAAAAATGATTTTTTCAAAAAATCACGGGCGATTGATCATGTACCTGTAGTACAAACCGGACCCACTTCCTACCGATTCGGCAGACATTTGTCCTTTTTACCCGGGATAGACGAAAAGGTTTGAGATGTACCGGTTGGAAGATAGTCCATGTAAGGTGGTCTAGTATTTTAGAAAAATGGGACGGTAGCATTCTGAAACGGCATTTTGGTGGTTACTTCACAAAACCACCGCTTTTTTTGCCGAAAATGGAAAAGGGCTTTTCCGTGCGACAAGAAGGAAAACTTCCTCCTGCAATATTGTTCTCCATACCAATGTCCACACACATGCATAATATGGGCACAACATCACAAACTATACCGTGATTCAGCACATAACATCGGTCGTTTGGACCGAAAGCCATGAAACCTCGAACATGATAGGTCATTTTGTGAAGGTTTTTTCGAAACATGGTCAATATACCAAGTCTGGTATTTTTACTTTCAACTATGTAACATAATATGACACCACGCGAAGGATTTTCATTGTTCGGATTTGTTTTGAATTTATTATGCCCGTTTTGAATTATCTGAATTTCTAACTATGGTCGAACCGGTGTGCATGAAGATAGGGGACGAGCATCGTTAGAACTTGCATTGTATCTCTGAAGAAACCACATATTGCGAGTCTAAAAATGATTTTCAAAAATCACAGGCGATAGATCATGTACCGTAGTACGAATCGACCCACTTCCTGCCGATTCGGCAGACATTTGTCCTTTTTACCCGGGATGGACGAAAAGGTTTGAGATGTACCGGTTGGGAGATAGTCCATGTAAGGTGGTCTAGTATTTTAGGAAAATGGTACCGTAGCATTCTGAAATGGCATTTTGGTGGTTACTTCACAAAACGACCCGTTTTTTGCGCTCGGAAAATGGAAAAGGGCTTTTCCGTGCGACAAAAAGGAAAACTTCCTCCTGCAACATTGTTCTCCATACCAATGTCCACACACATGCATAATATGGGCACAACATCACAAACTATGCCATGATTCAACACATAACTTCCTGCCGATTCGGCAGACATTTGTCCTTTTTACCCGGGATGGACGATTTCGGCAGGCTGGGCCAGGCAGCACTAATGATAGGGGTGAGTGTCGACATTATGTCGTATGGCGTGTATTTTGTCCCGGATGGTGTCACCAACCGACTAAAGATCAACTCGTAGTCCGGCTTGGAGACACCACCGACAAAACACGAGTCAAGACTAATGATAGGGTGAGTGTCGACATTATTTCGTAAGTGTCGACACTATGCCGAGCTGCTTGTACTATAAATAGGCATCCTTACGAGTCCAATCCTCCAGCCAGTTTTCAAGAGCAGGACACCATCATGCGGCTGGAGATGCCGACGGAGCTTAGTCCTCCGGCATCTCCGAGAAACTGGTCATAGAGGCACTCCCTAATATGTGAAATTAGTTAGCTCCGAGGCGTATTGATCTAGTTAGAGAAGTTACAAGCTGCAAGATGGTTTTCGAGAGTAGGGACACCACTGTGGCCAGTTTCAGGGAGATGCCGACGGAGCCTAGTCCTCCGGCATCTCCGAGAAACTGGTCATAGAGGCACTCCCTAATATGTGAAATTAGTTAGCTCCGAGGCGTATTGATCTAGTTAGAGAAGTTACAAGATGCAAGATGGTTTTCGAGAGCAGGGACACCACTATGGCCAGTTTCAGGGAGATGCCGACGGAGCCCAGTCCTCCGGCATCTCCGAGAAACTGGTCATAGAGGCACTCCCTAATATGTGAAATTAGTTAGCTCCGAGGCGTATTGATCTAGTTAGAGAAGTTACAAGCTGCAAGATGGTTTTCGAGAGCAGGACACATTTACTGACCAGTTTTGAGGAGATGCCGCAGATCCTGGGCCCTCCCAAGATCTCCAAGAAACTGGTCATAGAGGCACTCCCGGTCCAGCCACAAAACGGGACTAACACTCAAGACATTTATTAATATTAAAAACTGAGACTACAAAACCGGGACTAAAGGCCACAAACCGCGAAAGATATCCTTCGGTCAAGCCACAAACCGCGAAAGACATGAACTAGAGTTACATAATATGAGCATGAACTTCTTGGCATATGTCATTCCTTATGACCGCTTCACACGTAACCATGGAGCATCTTCTTTACTTAACGGAATGCTTGGGGCAGTTTTCACTGTGAAGGGCGGAATTTCATCAAACTTATTATAATCTTCTGACATATGTCCATCTTGTCCTTGATTCCCACGATGTTTCTTTTCCCCGAAAGAACTATGTGACGCTTTGGCTCATCATATGATGTATTCGTTTGCATATTTTTTTTTTTTCGTCCGAGGACATGTCCTTCACATAGAAAACCCGAGACACATCATTGGCTAGGACGAATGGTTCATCTCTATAACCAAGATTGTTGAGATCCACTGTCATTCCGCATAACCGGTCTATCTTTACCCTTCCCCATTCAGGTTGACCCATTTGCAATAAACAAAGGGACCTTAAAAGAGACTCCATAGTCTAGTTCCCATATCTCCTCTATGTAACCATAATATGTGTCCTTTGTCCATTCTCGTCTATTGCATCAAAGCGGACACCACTATTTTGGTTGGTGCTCTTTTATCTTGGGCGATCGTGTAGAATGTATTCCCATTTATTTCGCCCTTGGAAATTCAATACAGAGAAGATGGTGACGCGCCAACAAGTATAGCTGATCTCCAACAGGTGGTGTCATTCAAGAGATGTGTCCGCATCCAACCACAAAAGACTTCATGTGTTCATCTGAATCCATGATTCAGGCTTCCCGGTTTTTGAGCGCATAATATTCTTGTGTTCCTCGATATACTGAGCTGCCAAGGTGGAATTATGTAGAATCGTAGTGTGCTTTAGTGAAAGAATCCTCGTCCCTACATATCATTGCTTTCTTTCCCAATGCCTTTTTCCACTTAGTCTTCCTCATGCCGCGAGTCGAGAAACACCAATCGCTTAAGGTCGAGAATAAAGTCAACACAAAACTCAATGACCTCCTCTGCTCCATATCCCTTGAGATGCTTCCTTCAGTCTAGCACGGTTATGAACATATTTCTTTAAGACTCCATGAACCTCTCAAAGGGGAACATATTGTGCAGAAATACCGACCGAGAATGGCAATCTCTTCCACTAGATGAACCAGAGATGTGTCATAATATTGAAGAAGGATGGGAACACCAATTCAAAACTAACAAGACATTGTACCACATCCTTCGAACCTTGGCAGAATATCCGGATTGATTACCTTCTAAGATATTGCATTGAGGAATGCACACACTTCACAATGGGTACTCGAACATTTTCCTAGAAGCCCCCTCAATGCAATCTAAGCAAGCGTCATAATCACGTGATACTATGAGACTTCAGGTTTTGGAACTTTTTCTGCCATATTTATTATCCCTTTATATTAGATGAGAAGCCCGACGCACCTTGATACCGTAAAGGACTTCAAAAAGATTTCCTTCTCTCGCTTTGGTAAGAGCATAGCTGGTACGACTTAAGTGACGCCTTTATCTGCCTTGTTATGTGTATGCATGTTCTTTGGGTCTTTCATAATTTGTTGGTCCTCCGTGCTTCGTGTATCTTTTGTCTTCCCATACACGCCTAGGAATCCTAGCAGTTCACGCAAATATTCTTCGTCACGTGCATCACGTTGATTGGAGAGCAGACACGTAGGACTTTCCAATATGGCCGCTCCCAAAATATAGATTTCTTCTTCCACATTGGTGCGTGCCGGTAGCGACGCTGTTCGAAACTGATTGACCGCCGGGACCCTTTCCAAAGATTACTTCTATGTCCTTGACCATACCAAATACATCATCACCCAGGAGTTCAGCTTCTTCCTGATCCGCCTCACCTTTGAAATGCTTGCCTTTCTTTCTTACGGATGATTGGTCGGAAGAAATCGTCGATTCGCCAGTACACAACCTTCTTGCATTTATGCAAATATGTACCTTCAGTCTTATCTAAACAGTGGGTGCATGCCTTATATCCCTTGTTTGTATCATCCGAAGGTTACTAAGAGCAGCCAATCATTGATGGTTACGAATAACAACCCTCGAGATCAAATGGCTCCTGCTTGTTCTCATCCCACGACGTACACTGGTTTGCCCCACAACTGTAAGAGTTCTTCAACTAATGGCCTAAGGTACACATCAATGTCGTTGCCGTTGCTTCGGGCCTTGGATGAGCACCGCATCATAATGAACTTACGCTTCATGCACAACTAAGGAGGCAGGTTGTAGATACATAGAGTCACGGGCGGTGTTGTGACGCAGCTCGCTCCCCAAAAGGATTCACGCCATCCGCATTTAGACCAAACCATAAGTTCGTTGCATCACCGCAAAGTCCGGAAGTCTCTCGATTTTTCTCCACTGTGACCCATCGCCAGGGTGTCTCAACTTCCCGCCTTTCTTACGGTCTTCTTTGTGCCATCGCAATAACCCGCATGCTCTTTGTTTCGAACATGCTTTCAACCTTGGTATTATAGGAGCATACCACATAACCTTAGCAGAACCCTCTTCCGAGGGCTCTCCTCAACATCACCAGGTCATCTCGTCTCGATCTTATACCGCAACGCATTGCATACCGGCATTTATCTAAATTCTCATACTCCTTACCAGTAGAGGATGCATCATTAATGCATGCATGTATCTTTTGCACATCTAATCCCAAAGGACGTAGAGTCTTCTTTGCTTCAGAGGTACTCTCGGGAAGTTCGTTATGTTTTGGAAACTTGACTTCATTATTTTCAGCATCTTTTCAAATGAGGAGTCGGTTAGACCACACTCCGCCTTCCATCGCAACAATTCTAGTGTGGTACCGAGCTTTGTGCCGCCATCTTCATAATTTGGGTACAATTTCTTGTGATCTTCTAACATGCCCTCTAACTTCAACTTCTCATTTTCATTTCACGTCTCCCTTTGCATCGAAATGACCCTACCAAGTTCATCACCGCTCATCCGATGCCCGTTCTTCACCTCTTTCCTCTCCATTGTCTTCCATTGCAAGATCATCAGATTCAGAAACATATGATGATAGTTGTTATCATCATCTTCTTTTCACCATCTTCCATCATAACCCCTCTTTCCCCGTGCTTGGTCCAGCAATTATAGTTGGGCATGAAACCTTTCATAATCAGTGGCGCGAATGATTTTCGAGGAAGAGTACTCCTTGTTGTTCCGACATTGAACACATGGACAACGATAAAACCATTCTCTTTGTTTGCCGTAGCCACATCGATAAATTTATCCACGCCTTTCATATACTACGCCACGGCCACCGTACATCCATTCCCTAATCGCTCATCGCATCATATAAGTAAGTTTATCAAAAAACAGGACATCATAAATAGTGAAATAACCAATTCACATCGACACATGAATTGTATCAATGACAGAGAAAAGATAAGATTGCTAACCTCGATCGAGGGAAATAAAGAGGAGAAAGCTCAAGTGCGTCTCGGACACCTTCTATATTTTTGTTCTATGAGAAATTGAACGGGATTATTCACTTAAACATTTCATCAAACACCTTCAATGCATGCATAGAAGAGAAAAAACTAGCACACCCCTCACACCTTCCACCAAAAGAAAAACAGTGGAAGGAGGCAGAGGGTGATGCATTTATAGAGGGCGGGAGAATACGTCCCGGTTGGAGCCACCAACCGGGACTAAATGTTTGGCCATAGCCATAGTCCCGGTTGGTGGCTCCAACCGGAACGTATTCCCCCTTACCAACCGGGACGATGCCCCTGCCCCCGCTCGAATCGACGTGATGCAGATAGTCCTTGGTGGCCCAACCGGGACTAATGCTCTGAGGGGGCGCGAACGGATGACCCTTTTTCCACCAGTGACTCCACCTTATAAGGTGGTGCAACTCTCCTTCAACTTTTCATGTGGGACTAAACTTTAGCTCCCACAGCTCTTGCCACACACAGATGTGAGCTGCCACCAATTTGGGCCAAATCACATATGGGCTTTCACATACATGGGCTTTGAGATTTAGGAAAAATCTGAAATCACACATGGGTCTAGTGATTTAGCCCATTATTTCTAACATATTAACCTTTCACCTTCGGCATGATTGGCTACTCCCACATTTACATATATAATTGCATTTACTCTTTCATAACCTCCTCGATGGATTTCCCTATTCTTATCCATTGATAACCGCACAAAAACCTCCGCCAGACTATGTTCCACGCACTTGGCTATTTGCAAATTTTGTTATGACCTACATTTTCATAAAGCTAAAATAAATTACTATCATCTAAACATCAGAACAATTACTCGATGGCTATGATATCCCCCTCTCCTTGCGTCTAATAGCAACTTGGCAAAGCAGAACCATAACATGGATGGATATTTTTGGCAGCCTTTTGGCGCTACACTAACGTTGCCGATAAAATTGCTGTTGGCTTGGACCCGGCCGGACCAACAAGTTGATAATGGTATCTGGTCCATGGATGAATTCCCAAAAGGGTGGGTACAAAACCAAACACATACAGGGCTAGAATTGATGTGCTGTAATTACTCAACGGGGACAAGATCGATGAATGGACCAACAAAACCTTGTGGTTATGGATCGATGGCAAGTTATCAATCACGTTTTTCTACTGCTACTTTTTTTTTATATAGAATGAGGGAGATGCCCTACACGACGTAAATTGGAGTGTCAATTATAAGTGGCCAGCAGGGCATGCCATTATTATTATTTTGGAAGATAGTAGTATGTATCTACGTGTTCCCTGACAGAGAGGTGGTCACATATATAATGTTGTGGTTGTCATCTTGGCTTAATTAGCTAGATTGCACAGAAGTTAGACCTTTGCTAGTTATGAAGATGGACCTACACGTAGTACGTTGTGCCATGGAGTTAGGTGGCGTGCGAGAGGAGGAAGAGAGCAGGCGACAAGTGAGCCCGGCTTAGAGGAAACATGCATGTATGTATTGGAACTAAACACATTGATCCATCCAGCTACCATGAAAGCTACTGCTGCCCATGCATGCACCCCAAATAATCTTTTATAATTTATTTTTTGTTTGTGTATGCATTAAATAATTTTGGACATGTATATACTAGTTATATACGTGTATCTATCTTCAAGGATAAGAGAAAGATCGTGTCGACCAGCCCATTCAGAGTGTACATGTGTTGTATATCCTTGCAGATTAATGTACGTGCCAAAGCAAAATGGTTTATATGTGCAGTAATAAGTAGTATATAGTCTCCGATGAAACTAGCACCAGCTCCCAATTTTCACTTCCAAATGAAACTCACCAAACAAAGTTCTGTTTGGACCGAGACCTTTAAGATCATAGTATACAACTTTGATGAGAGATATACACAACAAGCACACAAATAAGACATACAAATAAGATTGCTACGCAAAATGGAACTATTACATCATCGTGTGCCTCTTACCCAATGATAAATAGAACTCTACTCATAGTCATATTTTCACTCTTGTCAGACAAGCAATCCATCAAATCATCCTCAACCATTCTCCACGAGAAGCACCATTGATCGAACCCCGACATTGTCTTGCGTCGATGAACACTTTTTTTAGATGTTCAATGCAAGACTAGGTGCTACCAAAACAGGAAGCCTTGAAGCGTCGCCCTGCGTTTTTCGGCATTTTTGTATCCTACTATATATGCCCGGACTAAAGGGGATACTATGAGCAAACTTAAAAACAATTATGGTGATTATGGTGTGATCTCATCGATAAATACTCCAATAAAACAGGCATCATATCTAGGCTTCTAGCTCTTTCTGGCAGCCTAACGAACACATCTATGCCCGCGCCAGTAAACACTTAACAGAAAGCGACTCACGCAACTCTGTAGGTGAAATAGGAATAAGAGATGACTATTAGAAGTATGTACATCTGATGATCGACCAAAACAGCCACTACCTACAATCCATATTATATGTTGTTAAAATGGATGTATCAGTACCACTAAAATATGTCTAGATACATCTATTTCAGTAATAAATAGAAATAATATGGATGGAAGAAAGTAGTATGGTTAACCGGAGTAAGCTAGGAGAAGAAGACAACTTTAGTGATGAATTAACATTCATGGATGATCAAGTAGTAACTTGTTTTTGGAGGGAGAATCGAGCAAGTTGAAGTAGGAAGAGAGTGGTCCTCGACGTCGGCAGGTCCGGCACAGTCATGGCTGCCCGGGCGCCAACCGACACGTGGCAGTGGTACGGCATGGCCCACGGGCGAAAGGCACCAGCACGTGCTGCCGTGCAGGGAGGTGTCAGAGCTAGGGGCCGAAAGAGACTCGTCCCGCTGCTCCCAACTAATCGTCATGTGATTTACAGCTAGCCCCTGTCAGAACTCTGAACCTCCTCCCCTCCCCCACAAAGTTAACGAGTGAGTAGGTCCATCACCTCTCTCTAATTAACCAACTACCCGGCAGTACAAACAAGATTAGTTAACTAATCACTGTGGTGTACTGACAGTTCATTCATCGCAGGCAGCAGCAGAAGGAAGCTTCCTGCTCAGCGATATATATAGCTAACATCAAGGTGCAATATACTGATCACTCCGTTTTATAATGTAAGATATTTTAGATTTGTGAAATAAGTGTACATACTCCTCTTTTAGTGTTTAGGTTCATTTCTATTCACTCTGAACCTACACACTAAAAGAGGTCTAGATAAACTTATTTTAAAACCTAAAACATCTTATATTATGAAACCGAAGGAGTACCTCTTTCTTCCTATTGCCTCCAATCTATAATAAATGTTGCTTATATGTCTATATACTTTGCTAATTAGTCGTTGTTAGTCCCTTCCTTAAAAATCGGTGAATTTCTTGCCTGGTGTCCTACTTTGTGGGGATAAAAATGTGTGTGCTCCCGGTGCACCCGGCGCATGTGAGAATTTTACATGGTCGATCCATATGTTTACCAACCTAACTCTCTATTTCTGAAAATAGGTGATTTGGATTTGTCAAGATTTAAATATACCTATATACTATAATACATTAAATTTAGATAAATGTAAATATAGAAAAAACAAAGTAACTTATTTCGGGACAGAGAGGGGTATGTATGGTTATCATGTTAATTCACTACTTGTAGTAATGAATCAATGCATGGGTTCCGATTTTTGACCGAAATAGTAGAATTATTATGCTATGCATGGAGGAGCTAGCTAGCTAGTATATGTTTGCTAGAGAACATGCATATACAAGTGGTAGTAGTACTTGTTGCTGTCCAGAACGTACCATGTACGTAGCTAGCTAGGTCTTGAGGACGTGACATATTCTTGAAGATGGAATATGTGCAGTGGGTGGTCAGCAGCTAGGCATATATTCACCGAATCACCGTGACTGCCCCTCCGGCCAACAGATTTCTCTACATGCGCGCGACCGAAAGAGATGGAGCCGGCAACTCCCCCAAATGTTGTCCACACTTCTAAAAAAAATAGAACTTTGAACACATGGAACTAAGCTATAGCAAACTTGATAAAAGTAGATGGATTTGAAATGATGATTAAACAAATAAGTGTCATACTTGAACGTCCAACTAGATGAACTTAAGCATACAACTTAATTTAAACTAGAACAAACTAGAACTAAAACTATCCTAGATATAGTCGATGGAGATGCATTCCTTGGTGCGGACGATCAACAACTTCATTGATGATGACCTTTAGGGGCGCAAGGGGATGTCGTTTCTTTACACTGTAATCGGCTCTTATTAATAAGATAAAAACAAATTACAAGATACGAACGAAAGATATGATAAAAACCTATACAAAATACCAACGCCTATCCTCCTCCTTCGACACCACCGAAGCGACCACCAAAGGGGCAAATGCACAGCGACGACCGCTCCTCTGGCAAATGCATGTACAAGTCCTCATTGGCCCGTGCACCGTTGCGGGGTTGGGCCGGCTGACGCTTTACCAGAGGAACCATTCTTGCGGCTCGCGCGCGAAGAAGCATTCGACGCGCAGTTGGGTTCACTTTTTGGCCTAGTCTTGTCTCGTTCGAACACTTCTGGACCAATAGGAGGGTTTGGAGAGCCATTTGGAGATGCTCTTAGACAGTGGCGGACCTTCATGGAGGACAACCCCCTCCCCCCCCCTCCCCAACATTATTGCAAATTCTCTAACTAGCAGTGTTGTTAATACTAGAGGATTAGGATTAGTTATAGCTATTAAATGGTTTAATCGACATCTTGCCCCCTCTCTTAATTTCTCTCTAAGATTCGGCACTGCTCTTAGATGAGCTATATAAAGCTGGATGTGGTACTGTAACTGGAGTTGTGGTACTACTCCTACATACCAGCAATGCAACAATTTGAGAGTACGATCGAGTACATACATACGAGCATCATACTACTACTGGAGTGGAACTAGAGATGGATTAGTTTAGTCTAGTTCAAACAAATGAACTAATTTTCTTAAAAAGTGGTGTTTTGTCAAAATTAGTTCATTTTTTGTACTAAGTAGGGTAAAGGGTATCCTAATGGGTACCCGCTGCCACCCCAGCACCTCCACTCGTGTTTTCAGCAGGCTGTTCCCAGGGTGTTTTTTTGTTCGGACGCTAAAAATTGGCTCGGTCGCGTTCCCAGGACGCCGGTTTTATCCGGATTTGGCCCAACTTTGGTCCAGAGTTTCCAGGCCGATTCCGGGACGCCGGAAACGCCCTAGGAACGCCAGACGAAGCGAATTCGGCAAAAAAAAATGCTCTACGCGTGGACCCGCTTACTCAGTGACTGAAGCCGAGTTGTCGTCATCCTTCCGCCTCGGAACCCCGCGAAGGACTGTCGGGAAATAACTGCCCATCTTGTCGACCACGCGTCGCCGTAATGGCGTGCCACCGCCGCCTCGGTGGCCAGGAGGATGGCCAGCCTCAGCTCCTCCTCCTCTGCCGCCTCGGCCTCCCGCTCGTCCGTGTTCGCGTCGGCGTATTCGTCTCGCGCAAGCGGCGAGCTTCGTCCCGTCAAGCGCGAGGTCGCAACGCCGGTCCGCTCGCCGCCACGGACAACATAGCTAGGCATCGTCATCAACGAGCCCCGCGCGCCATCGCCGTCGACTGGCGGCTTCGCCATCGAAACCAGAGCCGACGGACTGGGCGGTGCCCGTCGACGAGGACGCATTCGCCATGAAGATGGCGATGAAGCGCTCTCTCCAGGACACGGTGCCGCCACCGCCGATGCCGGAGCCGGACATCCTCGCCTGGTCCAGGGCGGACTGGGAGCAGGCGGAGCAGTGGCGTATTCAACGCCAACAGGAGGAGGCCGAGTGCCAGGCCAGGGCGTGTCGCGAGTTCGCCTACCAGGACGCTCCGCTCATCGTCCTCGACGATGGCGACGCTGTCCCCTCATACCAGCCGTGGAGGTGCGGCAACGCAGGCCAGGGCAGCTCGCGCCCCCGCAGCCGCGAAGCGGCGATGCCGACGGCAAGGCGGACCCCGGTACACCTGCTTCTACAACAACTTTGGCATGTGAAGCGGCATCCGACAGCATCGGCCTCGGCATAGGCCTTTTTTAAGTTTTTTAGTTATTATTAGCCTAAATGCAGCTATAATTCGGGTGTTCGCCTGAATTTTATGTAATATTTATGAATTCGACCTTTATTAATGAAAATCGTCTATATTTGTCCAAATTTTGCCAAGTTTGATTGAAATTTGGTTAAACCTTGAAACTCGGTCTGGGAACGCGAGTGAAAAACTGAGCATGGCCAGACCGAAAACTAGTTTCATCTGGCTCTATTTACGTCTGAATTTCGGTCCGAGAACGCCCCGAAGAGTCGACGTGCTCTTTAGTGGAACAGAAAGCAAAAGAGGGCAGACATGTAATAAGTGAATTGTTGCACCGCATGTAATAAGTGGCTGCTAGGTGGATATGTCTGCACCAACGTATAAACAAGCATGGCCGGCCGGGCGGTCCGCTCTAGCTAACATTGAAGATGGGAGTGGACGAAAGTAAACGGCCGGGAAGAGATCCCCCCATGCACCCACCCACGAGAGAGCACAGCGCGTTCACCTAGCTACGAGAGAATCCACGTTGCCTTGACGCCAACCCTTTAGTTCCCTTCCCTAATTCACTTAGGCTATGTTCGGTTAATCCTCTACTTAAAAGGATTGGAGTGGAATGGAGTGGATTGAGGTGAATTTTGACTTGCATGGGATTTGATCCACCCAAATACCTGCCAATCCACTTTAACCCCTACGAAACCGAACAAGGACTTAGGCATCTCCACCGGGATCCAAACCATCCTAGCGGTCTTAATTGATTTGTGCGGACGCGTGGAACGTGTGCGGTATTTTAGTGGGACGATTCATCCGAACTAACTCGGACCAGACTGATCCATTCGTGGCCCAAATCTGTTGCGCGAATGGTTTTGTCTGAATGCAGACGCTGGCATGTCCAGTTGTTCTAACAGAAGAGTCCAGTTGGCAGTTACACTATGGTCTTTTTTCTCTTTTCTCTTTTGGCTGCCCTGTCACTCTGTTGGGCTGGTCAAATGAAATAGAACAACTTGAATCATGATACTAGACATAGCTGGCCAGACAGACCGGACCAGAACACAAAAGATCGATGACTCGATCCAAACTGACTAAAACGGACCCGTTTAGGTGGCGCCTTTGTATCTCCCCGTGAAGGATGCCCTTACATATATACTGCTACTGCTACAAATGCATAGATGCGTGTAACTGCGAATGCCGGCCAGCCGTAACACAGCACAGTGCAGTCCATCCATGCACATGCATGTCACTCCCGGCCACCGATTACTGTAACGCAATTAGGATAGCGGTCCGACCCAGCACACCAAATTCTTTCTGGAATTTTGTTCATTTCGAGCGCGTGCAACCAACGGGGCACCCCATTTAGTCGCGTCAGCCACTTATGTTTTCTATTTCATCCAATTTGATCATTTTTTAGTAGAAAACAATGATGATGTAGCTTAAAATTGAAACAACAAATTAAGTAGTTCACAAGTAACTAAATAAACAATGTAGTTGGCTATCAACATACTTCACAACCAAATATAAACCAATGGTAAGAAAATCGGTAATCGTTAACTGCTCGGTTGGCTTGAGAGTAGCGACTAATCGGAATTAAGACGATTAACTAATTTAATCGGTCGGCTATTAATCGGTGCAGCCTACAAAAATTAGCACCTAAAACACATATGAATCCTCTTGCACCTCAACCATCTACCCTATTAAAGGCAGCCTTAAGCTCCCAGATGAGATCCTCAAGGTGCTCGAGCTCTTGTATCTGAGGTCTGGTCCGCAAATGTGAGGAACTGGTCAACAACGACAAGGAACGTGGTGATGACGGAAATCAAGCTCCTGGAGGCAGGGATTGAGCAGGAGCTTTGCAAAACCTACTCCATTGGGGCGGGCTAGCGGATGGATGGACAATATGTGTTGATAATTTTGCACCTTTTTTGACCAAGTGTAGTGGTTAATTGGGAACATACCTAGTAATCAGAGTGTCAGACCTATTAACCGGGCTAAACGATTAATACAAACGATTAGTGGTAATCGACACGGTCAGGTCCCTAGTAGCGATTAATTGGCCTATTAATCGCTGATTCGGCCTATTTTTTGAACAGTGATATAAACAAATAAATGAGATGGGATGACTAGTTATTTACTTCTTGTACTGTTGTTGATGATTATTACTAAATTGGCGAAATTTTGCAAAAAAAAGTGAGCCCACATACATATGCTCAATCAAACCCCCTTGAAATTGATTGTGAGTGTTCCGATCACGGATCGCACGATGCACATGAAGCAACTGTTCAAGCGATGATGCCCCAGACATTTACTCAACCAATTCACCAGGACATTTCCACCCTTCGTCAAAGAGACTATCATCATGCTCGTCCTCAATGATAATGTTGTGCATGATCACACAAGCTGTCATCACCTCACACATGGTCTCATGGCTCAATGTTCTCGCACGATGCCAGATAATAGACCACCAAGATTAGAGCACACAAAATGTCCACTCCACATCCATCCTGCAGGCCTCTTGTGATGAGTTTGTAGCATGAAAAACAAAAAAATTCCTACGTAATAGCAATAGGAAACCCAACAAGATCTAATCTGAGATATGGAACAAAGTAGAAGATAGATCTAATCTACTTACCCTCGAAGAACACGAGCGGTTAATGATCTATAGATCGTGGGTGATGCAGTCGTTCGCTTGCGTTGGTTCAAACTGATGGATTCCTATGATCCGGCAGCATCTCTGCGGTATCCACATGTTCCGTCTTGGTGGCGTATACTACTTGATCCCGCAAGAGAGAGAAGAACTCTGCGAGATTCCGGCAGCACAACAATGGTGCTACTATGGTGGAGAAGGAATTCTGCAGGGCTTCGATGTTCTCTATTCTAAAGGAGGAGGGAAGTATCTGGAGGGAGAGGGGAGGCAGCGGCCAGAGAAATGGGTGGCTACGCCCCTAGCCCCTTCATCTCCCTTTTATAGGAAGAAGGGAAGCTTGGCCCCTCCTCCGAGCCATAAGGGCTGACGACGGCCAAGGGGAAGAGGTAAACCCTCCCCTCCTCCCACGTACCCCCATATAGGGTTTTCCGAACCCTAGGCTGCATGTGACTAGGTGGCTATGGCGCCTTTGCCCACTAGTACCATGGTGCCCCCACTCAGGCCCATGTGGACCCACCTCGCAGGTGGACACCACATGTGGACCACGGGAACCTTCTAGAATATTATGGTCTCACAGAAACATTCTGAACTTTTCCCGATACCCTAAATCAAACTTTCCATTACTTTTCTCTTCCTTCATACCATTCCGAAGCTCCTCGTGATATAAAAGATCTCATCCAAGACTCCAAATCAACATTTGATTAAACCATCTATAATCTCAATGAAAACTAGCGACACCGAAGTGTTAAGTGTGTGGCCCTATGAGTTCGAGAATATGTAGACATGATCAAGACACCTCTCTAATCAATAACCATTAGTGGGACTGGGGATGTCCATAGTGGTTCCTACATATTCATCGAAGTTCTTTTCGGTTGAACCACAATGTCAAAGAATTAATCAATCTGGTATATGATTCCATTTGTCTCGTGATGTATTACTTCCCCGAGATTTGATCGTCGGTATCTCCATACCTAGTTCAATCGCGTTACTGATAAGTTCTCTTTAATCGTATCGTGGTATAGGATCCCCGTGAACAAACACATTATTCACTTGAGCTCTTGGATGTTATACTACCGAGAGGGACCATAGATATCTCACTCTCCATCACACGGAGGAACAAATCCTAGTCTTGATTCATTCAACCCAACAAGCACCATCGGAGATACTTGAAAGCCACCTTTATAATCACCCAATTACGAAGTGATGTCTGATGTCCACAAAGTATTCCTCTGATGCCAGGGAGTAACACAATCCTATGGTCTAAAGAAACAATACCTGACATATTCAAAAAGCGATAGCAATCAAGACTAAACAATAAAATGATAAGCTATGCTTATTATTGGGTCTATGCATCCAATCATTCTCCTAATGATGTGATTCCGTTATCAAGTGACAATCATGTTCATGGTCAGGAAACATTAACCATCGCTTGACTAACGAACTAGTAGAAGAGGCTCACTAGAGACTCTATGATGTTTATTCATCCACATATGTATTTGGTTTCCAATACATACAATGATAACTTGGACAATAAACATTAATCATGAACAAGGAAATATGAATAATAACAACTATATTATTGCCTCTAGAGCATATTTCCAGCATCATGCTCTTTCGCAAACTTCTTTTATTTCTCTTTTGTAGGCTTGTTGATTGTCTTCACAAATGTTGACCACTCATGATAGATGCCGACATCTAGATAATTCCACTTGTTGTATGTATTGTCATTGATCCCATAGTTAACCCTCTAGAGCACCGCCTTCCACAAGACTAGGGAATATCAGATATAAATGGAGTACGTTGATTTCATTGTTAGAACCTATCACAATGAAGAAAGAGTGCCAAATCCAACAACTTCATCACTAACACTGGTTACGGCCCACGCGACCCCAAGAACTTCCGCCGTGACTCAAGCGGATACAGCGGTAACAACACTGCATGCCCAAAATTTGACCCTGCAACTCTCCTGAACCAGCCCTATGTTTATCATAGCTGGGAGGGAAAGCCCACTGCCGACACAACCACCGACTACTATTCTCTCAAAGAGATAAAAAAGGCAAGGCATGCCAGGGAAGGCCCAAACCCTGATCAACCGAGAGACAACGACAACACTAGCACATTCGGAAAGTATAGTCGGATCGCTCCACCCATTCACCGGTGTGGGGACACAGCACGAGAAGAATGTGCTCGCACGTGTGGTGTCCATCAACGCAGTGACACAAGTGGGCATCCCACTGGCTCAACTAGTCAGAGCAAAGTATCACCTAGAGCCACGAGGATCACACGCCCAAGATCGAGTACCCAGGGCGAGTCATTGTGGTCGTCAAGCCCAAGGTCGGTAACTACTAGCTTCCCAAGAACCTGATGGATGGAGGAAGTTCCTTCAACATCATGTACCTAGATACCTTCAAGCGGCTGCAACTCACACAACCAATGGTCGAATCGACCCTCTGCACATTCCACGGGATCATCCTAGGCCAGAAGGCCTATCCGATCGGCAAGATGACTTTGTCAGTCACCTTCATCACTCTAGCCAACTTCTGCACGGAGCGGATCGTATTCGAGCTGGTGAACTTTCAGCCCATACCACTTTGTGTACTTGGGCGACATGCATTTTCCAAATTCATGGTGGCCCCCGCTACACATACAACATGATGAAGCTCCCTGACCCGCGCGGCATCATCACCATGCCCGGCGATCCCGATAGGGCCCTAGAGTTCAAGGACAAAGGCGCCCTGCTCCCTGATGCTGCAATCACTAAGGAGACAGACCACGCAGATGAACTCGCCAAGTATGTGAGTGGCATGAACAAGGACGACCCCTTAATTCTAAAGATGCCAACCACGACGAGCTCGGCACCAGACGCATTTGAAGCATCCACGCACACTCGCCAAGCCGAGATCGTCCCAGGCGACTCGAGCCAGCAAGTCACCGTGGGGACCAACCTCACCCCCACATAGGAAGGCGCGCTCATCGTATTCCTACATGAGAATCGCGACATCTTCGCATGAAAGCCGCCTGACATGCCTGGTGTCCCGAGGGAACGCGCTGAGCACAAACTCAACACCGAACCGAAGGTGCGGCCTGTCAAGCATTCACTACGACCCTTCAATGAAGAGCGTCACCGCGCAAATGCAGATGAGGTGCAACGGCTACTCGCCGCAGGGTTCATTCGACCCATGAAGTACTCCAAGTGGCTGGCAAATCCAGTCCTAGTGATAAAAAAATGTCAACACCTGAAGGATGTGTATCGACTACACCAAACTCAACAGAAGGAAGAGTTTGTGCTACCATGAATTGACCAGATCATCTACTCAACCGCGGGGTCCGAGTCGCTATGCTTCCTTGATGCATACTTCGGCTACAATCAGATCAAGATGGTTGCTAAGGATGATGAGAAGACGGCCTTCATCACGCTGTTCAGAGCCTTCTGCTACACTGCCATGACCTTCGGCCTCAAGAACGCCAGGGCAACCTACCAACGGTGCATGCAGGAGTGCCTAACGAGTCAAATTGGCCGTAATATCAATGTCTACATCGACGACGTGGTGATGAAGTCGACTCTCCAAGATGACCTACTCACCAAAACTTTTGCAAAT
The DNA here is from genome assembly GCA_023614405.1 of Avena insularis. Classification (NCBI taxonomy): domain Eukaryota; kingdom Viridiplantae; phylum Streptophyta; class Magnoliopsida; order Poales; family Poaceae; genus Avena; species Avena insularis. Next base: position 459,429,861 of record CM042685.1, on the reverse strand, counting down.
ATGCGAAATTACATGATCAAGCTCAACCCGGAAAAAATGTATGTTCGGCGTACCCATCTTACAACTGCTGGGATACGTCGTCTCCAAACAAGGCATCGAGGCGAACCCCTCAAAGATCAACACAATCGCGTGACTCGACAAACCTGAGTGCCCGTGCGACGGGCGAAAGCTGGCGGGTCGAGTGGTGGCTCTTAGCCGCTTCATCCCCCGGTTTGGTGAGAAGGCAATGCCTCTCTACCGCCTCTTGCGCAAGACTCCCACATTCGTGTGGACCACGGAAGCCAACATCACACTCGCCGCGCTGAAAGAAGTACTGCTCACGGCACCGGCCGGTGCTCGCCACGCCCCTCGACAGCCTCATTAGCCCACAACACCTAAAGAACCAAGAGAAGCGCAAGAGGTGGTGGGGTAGGGTGGGATGCACACTGGGTCTCTTCCTCGCGCAGATCGGTCGTGGTGTCCCTCGCCTAGACATGTCACCATCGCCATCATCGTTACCACCAGCGCCCCGGTGGCTGCCTAGGGAGACAGTATCGTCACGTTCTTCCCCGTTCCGCTCATCGTCGTCTGGGCCGTAACACTCCCTGTCGTCGTCCTCGTGTGTCTCCTACTACTTCGTTCTGAAGTGCGAGGTGAATGGTCGAGCCGCCGCATTGCATCATATTCCGCACGGCGGCATCGCCTCTGTGAGCGGTGATGGCCCTAGCGGCGTCAAGAACTAGCCGGCGAGTCGGGGAAGGATGACGACTCCAACTACCATTATTTCTAGTACCGCGGTTAGTTTTAGTTTAGTTTACTTTAGTTAAATTTATAAGATATTGTTAAAGTTTGAATGAAATCTGAATTATTATTGTTTGATTTTAGTTTAAGAAGAAGTCCGAGAATCGTCTGTTTGGTGACATCCCGTTCGTTGGAGTTTCCCTGGTAGTAATTAAGAAGAAGCTACTACTAGCTCGGTACTCCCTCTGTTTAGGATTATAGGTCCTACGCGCATACCTAGGTTGTTAATTTGACTAACAAAATATAACTTATATATCACAAAATTATACCATTAGAAAATATAACCTCTAAGGTATCTAGTGGTATAATTTTTATGCTATAATATATATATTTTATTGTTTAAATTGGCAATCTAGTTATCCGCGCGAGACTTATAATCCTAAACGGAGTTAGTAGATATATAGGTTCCACTTCCAACTGGCACGACGCCCCGCCCCACTACCACGCTCCGGCAATGGAGGTGTGGTTGTGTCAGAGGGGTAGCCCAGCGAAAGCAGCTAGCTGCCGGTGCTGCTGCTGCAGGGAGGTTTTCTTTTATATATACTGGGAAGGAAGCAGGCATGTTATATCCTGGCTGGCAATTCTGGTCTCTAACCCTTGTTAATTATTACTAACACTGTACTAGTACTACGTGCCCAGTGTCAGTGTGGCGCAGCAGCACTAAGAGAGAGCTAAATAAATTATTTTTAACGAGAGAATCAGCTCGGGATCACATCACGTACGAAACTAACGACCAATTGGGCTTGGTAGCTAGCTAGCTCGATGATCATCCATGGCTTCTTTCTTCGTAAAGCTGCATATATAGAGTAGATGAAGAGTAAATAAAAAGTTTCACGTCACAGCGGCGTCACGTGCATGGGGGGCCGATCGAGGGCAAGGCATGCACGAGGCAGCACGTGACGACGGACGGACGATTCTCCGCCTCGGGATCCTGGCCGCCCTCACGTGACTCGATGCCCTGCTTCGTGCGTGCTCCATGCATCCATGCCATGCCATGCCATGCATGCTCCCTCGCACCACTCCCTGTCCGTCCAATTCTCTTCCTCCATGAACCTAAATGTTTAACAACCTCACCATCCCCAGGGTACATCGAGGCGCTCATGCCAAGCTGTGAGTTCACTGCCTCCTATGCGTGTGCCGGCCCTCCCGGAGACGAGACGGCCGTCAATCGGAGGCGTGACCTCAGGCGCCTCGATCGCGGTTCGAATTGCAGATAAAACCATGAAAATCGACAGCTATCGTGTGTTGACTCTGGATGATGTAAAATACTATGGAGTAAGTATACAAGAGTTAGCTACTAACTACTGCCCCCTAGGACGGCAAATGTTAATCCATCATGACACGCTTTTCAAGGTAAATTCACCCAGACAAGACGGTGTGACATCGACTATATATGCCCACCCTTTAACTTGAAGATACTACTCCATACTAACAACATTGACCCCAACTAGATGATGTAGAAGATAATGTGAAATATCTGGAACCTAGGCTTCCTAACCTCATTGGTGCTAAGTGATAGTATCTCATGCGAAATCTCTGGGCACTAGCCTTCCTCTCTCATGCGAAATATCCCAGACACTAGGCTTCACCGGTGTAGTATTTGCGAGAAGACACCCGTTGTTGATTCATCACCGAGTAATAGGTACTTATGATCCACTAAGTGAATAGTAGGAAACGACTGCTGAAACTAGACCGTCTGAAACTTTCTTATAACTACGTAATTCCTATCTGTGAGGTGGCGCATGGATGATTGAGGGGGAAAATACTAAATGTACCCATCATTAGATGGACTTAGACGTAAGAAAATCTAAATCGGCCAACATGCATGTACCCATAGAGAAAACTGATAGGATTTCCATACTAGTACCTTTGGCATATTATGTGGTCAGGAAATTATGTGCTGGTGGGAAATTTTGCTCGTCGACAATGTTAATCGAAGAAGAGACCGTTAATCTATCTATGGTGGTGAACGGGCTTGGGCCCACGGGTTAGCTAGTAAGACGCTGGCGCCTGACAAAACTACAGCTTGTCACAGCGTACGTCCTGCAACGACTGCAACCAGGTGCCCCACCACGTACGCACACCACGATATATGCATGATAAGGTTAACAGCAAGTAAACGGACCTGCCTGCTGCTGCTGCTGCAAAAGACGGACGGTTAAACTATGTAGTATGAGGTGGGTGAAAGTAACTAACAAAATCCACAATGATTGTGTGACGACGTGCTCTGAGTGGTCAGGGCCGGACGGTAGTAGGCCATGCATGGTGGACACTCCTATGAGTGAGTGAGTGAGTGTGAGCTCAGAGTACGGGCAGTGCAGACTGTGCATCAGTGCATGTGGCCCCTGCTAGCTCCTTCCCATGGTAACTAAGGGTGTGTTTGGTTTATGACCAAGATTGTCTCACTAAATATTTGGCTAGCCAAAATTTTGGTTGAGTCTTTGCTTGCCCACAAGTTGGTCAACATTGGCTAAAAAATTGAACTAGAGTTGGTAGTGGAGCATTGACATGCCAAAAAATTGGCAACAATCCAAACAAGAGCCAACCTTTTAGTCATGACCAATATATTGATACACTTTGACCATAATCCAAACGCACTCTAAGCTTTCGCTCAACCCCTTGCAGCAGCAAGCTGGCTCATAATTTACCAGCTAGCTAGTAGCTCTCGATCGATCGGGTCGTCACCTCTCTGCTCTCTCTCTCTCTCCAGCTAAGCTAGCTGCCCAGCCGAGAGCGAGCTTCCTTCTCCTCCTATATTAATGGTTTTGCTTCGGCGGCTTTCTTGTTACTGGTGCTCGATTGCAGCTCCCCAGAGCTTTGCTTGTGCCGGCAGCTTGCTTGCCAGGACTACTGAGTCTGAGCTACAGCACACTCCCACTCACTGCCACTACCACCACCTAGCTCTGCTCAGTTCAGTCCAGTACCACTCCGCCATTACTGCAAGCTCTCTCTGCTCCTCCATCCTTCCTCCCTAGCTAGATTTCCTTCCAGCCACTCACTGCACTTCCCGGCCGGTTCTATAATTAAGCATGGCAGCGGAGTGGGAGGCAGCCTTGGGCATGGAGCTCGGCATGGGAACACACTACCACCACCACCAACACCAACACCACGCGCCGTCCGCAGCCGCTCAGATGAACCAACACCACCACCACGCCGCATTCTCCCACTCCCACTCCCAGCCGCACCACTACCACTTCTACGGCGGGCCGTCCTCTGCGGCCGCCGGCGGAGAGGACCACATGCGCGTCGACGAGATGCTCGACCTCTCCTCCCACCTCGGCGCCCACGACTTCTTCCCCGGCGCCGGGGGAAATGGCAGTGGAAATGGCGGACACTACCACGGTGAAGGGGTTGTCGTGAAGAGCGAGGCGCCGCCCACCCCGCCTGCTACTGCTCCCGCCGCGTCCTTCAACCTCTCCTCCTACGCCGACGAGTTTTACCTGCCCGTCCCGGTAAGCACACCTAAACCCTCACTCACTCAGTTAACTGCTCGATCGTACCAGTATTCACTACTCGATCTTACTTTCTGAAGATTTTTCACGAGAATCATGAGATCTACCGTGCTAACTAGCTAGCTACACAATTAATAACTGACGACAAATAATCGATTGATGTGTGCAGACTGAGGAAGCTGCGGAGCTGGAGTGGCTGTCCAATTTCGTGGACGACTCCTACCCCGACATCCCCAACTACCCGCCGGCCGTGCAGGCGGCGATGGCCGCCGCCGCGAGGAACGGCACTGGCGGCAGGCAGCTGAACGCGGGGCAGGAGAATTCCGGGTCGGCGGCGTCAGGCGCACGCGGCGCACGCAGCAAGCGGTCGCGGGCGGCCTCCGCGGCGGCTGCCGCGTGGCACGCGCTCGCGCCGCGCCAGGCGCCCTCGCCGTCCTCCTCGTCCTCGTCATCGGACCTGTCGAACTCCAAGTCGGGGCGCTCGTTAGGTGGCGGCGGTGGAGGCATGAAGAAGAGCGGCCTGACCGTGGACGTAGGAGGGAGGGAGAACGGCAACAACAACAACATCGGCGAGGACGGCGGCGTGCGGCGGTGCACCCACTGCGCGTCGGAGAAGACCCCGCAGTGGCGGACGGGGCCGCTGGGCCCCAAGACGCTGTGCAACGCGTGCGGGGTGCGGTACAAGTCGGGCAGGCTGGTGCCGGAGTACCGCCCCGCGGCCAGCCCCACGTTCGTGCTCACGCAGCACTCCAACTCACACCGCAAGGTCATGGAGCTGCGCCGCCAGAACGAGCTCGTCCACATCCGCGGCGGCGCGGGGGGCCTCGTGTCGGCGTCGTCGGGGCCGGCCGGCGGGGGCAGCGCTGCCGAGCACATGTTCCGAGACTACGGCGTCTGCTGAGTCGAGTTGACCCCGAAAGCTCGGACCTTTGGTGGATCCGAGATAGGCATCGCCAGTTAGCTCGCTCGATCATCGATCTGCTTAATTTTGCATGCAAATTCCTTTTCCTTGCCTCCTTTTTTTTCGCAATTCCATGTACTACTGTAATATTTTTGTTGCTTCCTCTAGTTCATATGGATCTCTCTTTTTTTTGTCCGAAATAAACAATGAAAACTGTTGAGAAATTCGGAAATAAATCTTTTGCTTCGAGCTTTAGTACACTATCTATCTACTGACCTGCATAAGTGTGATGGACAGTGAGTGCAACTGAATGTAGTACATAGTAATTCAGTGGTGGTGAGGTGTGAAGTACGTCACGATGGAGAGTAGTAGGTCAAAGACCTTTTTTTTTTCATTTATTTAACGGGAGAGAAGGAAGGGGACGAGGGGGGTGCTGCGTCAGCACGTGATTTGGTTCGTTGGTGCGCTGCAGCTTTAATTTGTCAGCCCGGGAACATTGTTATGCTCCCCTCACGTGATAGGTCCCCTCGCCTCCCCCCTCCTATCATGTGTCCCTCCCTTGGTTATTTCAACCACTTTGTTTTTCCTTCGACGACCTGGTTAATATTTTACTTACAGTTACCAAGATAGGTGTTTAGTGTAGCTTTACTAAATCTAAGACTAATTATAATGATACCGTATCTACTTATGGTATTAACACAATCTCTTTCATCTTTGTAGTGATATATAATCATTTTGCATGCATGTAATGCATGATACCACGTATGATACCCTATTGGGGCTAGTCTAAGAGCATCTCCAACCATCCCTCAAAATTCCCCAAGAGGCTTTTTTGCAACGACAAAGCGTTTTTCTCCTAATCGGCTCCCTAGAAGCCAATTTTTTGTCGGATTAGACCGAACTTTCAGCCGGCGAATCAACATGTTGGTACTATTAGGGGTGCTTGCGGAAGGGAAAAGGCGATTGTGACAGCTCTATCAGCGAGACAACGCATACTCCTTGCTGAGATTCGCCCGCTTGCTCCACCTCTTCACCACGCTGACATGCCGCTGCCAGCACCACCCATCCCCACTCTGCCCAAAGCTCTCCGTTAGCAAGGGTTTCCTCCATTGCACCAGCCTCTACCTTCTTGTTCCCTGAGATTTCACGGTGACTCCACGCCATGTGCAGCTTCTCGAGCAGCTCCACGCCCACCACGGCTGCGAAGCGCTCAACATTTTTCCTACTCACTGATGGACTCCAACGATGAGGATATGTTCGCTGTCCTGATGAAGGAGGATACCACCATAGCCATCGATGATGAAGAACATTTGAGGACCCTCTCCTGCATGGCCGACATATCTGGATGCATAGCACTCAAGACCGGTTTGCAGACTGTGCCGCCAAGAAGAGCAAGAAGCAGCGTCTCGAGGGGAACTACATGTTGTATGCCGACTACTTCGCTGATGATATGTTGCACGATGAGAAGTATTTCAACACCGTTTTAGGATGGGTTGGAAGCTCTTCATGAAGATTGTGCATGAAATCCGGGAGTTTGACATACTTTAAATGCAAGAAGGACAACATTGACACAGTAGGATTTTTCTCAATCCAAAAGAGCACAGCCGCTTTGAGGATTTTTCTCGGTGATACATGAGATGACTATCTACGCATGGCCTAATCCTCCGTTATTGAGTGCATGTACCATTTCTGTAGGGTAATGGTTACAGTGTTTGGACCAACATACTTGAGATCACCCAATACTAAATACACTACTCAGATCCTAGCAATGAATAAAATCAGAGGATTTCCTGGGATGCTTAGAAGCATCGACTGCATGCATTAGGCATGGAAGAACTACCTATTTCTTTGGCAGAGAATGTACAAAGGCCACAAAGAAGTTTGCAATGTGATACTTGAGGCAGTGGATACACAGGATCTCTAGATTTGGTATTCCTTCTTCCGAATGGCAGGATCTCATAATAACATCAACGTCCTACAGTTCTCAAATGTCTTTGCCAATTTTTTCGATGGTCATGCTCCCCCGGTGTACTATGTAATCAATGGGCACCACTACAACAAGGGATACTACTTGGCATATGGCATCTATCCAAAATATTCAACATTTTTGAAGACTATCTCAACCTGTTGTGGGCAAGAATTCCGATTTTGGTATGCCCCAAGTTTGGTATGGCAGATGGCATATGGCATATGGCATATTATAGATCTGATGTGTACTCTGATTATAGTACCAGGGGAGGAGCGCCCGTAAAGCATGCCCCGCAGATGTAGGCTTTGCCGAACTGCGTTACCAAACATCGTCTTCTCCGTCTACTTTCTGCAATGATCTAATCACACGTATAATGCTAACAGAAACTATCTAGCTTGATTAGAGAGACGGGCAGGTAGAGAACTCGTCGCAGAAGATGTTGAAGTCTTGAAGGACGCAACGTTGTGGGGCTGATGCAACGAAGATATCACCATCGGAGCTGAAGCAGGCGAGGTGGGCGGCGGCTCGCACTTGACGGCACGGTCGTCGTGGTAGTGGCCGCGCCACCATATTGTGGCCGCCGCGGGAAAGAAATTGACGGCCGGCGCAGAGGTTGGAGGAGAGGTCGAGCATGTCGTCAACGCTCCCTAGAAGTGGTAGTGAGAGAATGCAGCGTAGTTCATCTGGGCGGCTGCCAACGGTAGTGTGTTACCATGCCGAGCTCCGTGCCCAAGACACTGCCTCCCACTCCGCTGCCATGCCGCTAGCTTAACGCTATAGAACTGGGAAGTGCAGTGCAACCGAAGCAGCGAGGAAATCTATATCAAGGATGGAGTAGAGTTTTTCAGTCTAGTCATAGTGGGAGTAATTTGAGTAGTAACATAGTCCTATATGTATTGCCAACTAAACATTTAGATGACATGATATGCAATTAAATGATGAAAAAGAGGCTTATGGTAACTAGCTATGTTACCATAACATCACACATTTCAAAACAAAATAAGTCTATATTGTAATAAATAAGCTTTTGCATAACACCACACATATATTATATTTCACTATAAAGATAGAATTCTTGACTAGTAACATACGCATGTTACTACTCTAAGTTACTCTCCACTATGACCCGCCTCAGTAATCAATGGCGGCGTAGTAAGTGAGCTAGCTAGCTACTGGCAGTGAGTTGAGACTTGAGTGTGCGCTCTAGCTGAATAATACTTCCTGGCCGCAGGCCGGAACAAGCAAAGCGCTCCGATCGCGAATGAAAATGAAGCGACAGCTGGTAAATTATGAGCTAGTGTGTGTGTGTGCAGTGGAGCCAGCTTGCTGCGAGGTTGAGTAAGGCCGGTGCAAGATTACCAGAGGAGGAGCAGGACCCATGCACTGCCCGTACTCACACTCACCAAGGATGTGTTTGGTTCCTGAACCCGAGAGGGAACGAAACGGACCGAGTCCATTCTAAGGACATGGGACGACGGTTCTTCCTGTATTGGTTTGGAAAAAAACGAGTGGTCCCATATTATGTTTGGTTGAGATAATTGGGACCGGAACGGAATAGCTATAATAATATTTTAAATTCTAATAATTTAAGCTTAAATTTAACAACTGTAATTAACGGTAGCAAATATTTTTTTTGTCTTAATATCTTTGCTAAAAGTACCAAATCACATAAATCTTTTTGTTTCAAAATCTTTGCAAATTATACTCAAATTAGAGGGCCACGTGTTTTTGCAAAGATTCTATGGCTAATCATCGCCACAGCTAAAAAAAACCCACCGGTTCAGTCACTAATCATCTCAGCTGGGTTAGTTCGTGAATTAGCGAGTCGTTTCTCGCGATCCGGCCGATTCGGTCGGATGAACCTGTTCCGCATATTAGGGGAATATTCTGTTTCGATGGACTATCTAATTTCATTCCTTTCTTTCAACTGAACGCAAGCGACAAATGCTAGGTGTGGAACGGACCGGTTCCGTTCCACCCATTTGCAGAACCGAACACACCTTAACTCATAGGAGTGTCCTGGCCACTCACAGCATGTCACACAATCATTGTGGATTTTGTTAGTTATTTTCACCTCATATATAGTTTAACCGTTTTGCAGCAGGTCACTTTGTTGGAATATTAGGCATAATTTCCACGATTAATTCCAGAATATAAATCATGACAAAACCAGCTACTAGCTCATGTAACTCGAACATACTAGATGTACTAAACAACAGGATGATCGGAAACAAACAGCAGCCTAACATGTACTCGCAGAACATGATGAATAACCAAACAGGATCACGTAGCACGCACTGCTTCGGTTGTCGTAGTAGAAACTTTGGGGAAGAGTGATCGCAGATGGCGAAGACGGCGGTATGCAGCACCGCCGACTTGGATGGAAGGCGACCGTGATGGAGAACTTCGGCGGTCAGCGAGCGCTTCCAAAACCTTATTCGCCTCTCCGCAGGGATCACAAGGGCGAGTGGTTCCGGAGACCTGCTCTCCCGTCCGCCGGTGCACGCCGGCAAGCGGGATGGAGTAGACTACGGTGACGGCACAAGTAGAGAGGATGGATTGGTTTTCGGTGGTTGTTGTGGCGGTAGCCGTGCAAGACTTTATATAGAGCGGCCAGAAACCCTAACGGAGGAACGTGGGCGAGTCCACGTTACGCACGCGTTCGGTCGATTCTGAGCCCACGATCCGGGAGCGACCCGAATAAGCTAACCGTTTGACACGTCTGTCAATTTTCCTGAGCAGCAAAATAAAGCTCGGCTCGGCGAGATTCCCGCAACCCGTGGCAGCTGGCCAGCACGTAGACGAGGCGAAGCGTGGCGGCAAGGCGGCGTCGTCGGAGGAGGAGCGCGTGTATCTCTTATTTCCACTTACTTACAAAGTGGTGCAACACCTCCTTATAAGGTGGTGCAACTCTCCTCCAACTTTCCATGTGGGACTAAACTTTAGCTCCCACTACACTCCCATGTGAGCTGCCACAAACATGGGCCCAAACACATATGGGCTGCCATAAATTTGGGCTTTGAGATTTAGGGAAAATCTGAAATACTCATGGGCCTAAATGGATTAGCCCCATTATTTCTAACAATCCCCCACCAGATCTCAAATGCCCATTTGAAGATTGCCAATCCTTGCTACTTGTTTATATACCAGTGTTTCAGCAGAGACTGTTAAGTTGAACTTCCGCCTAGAAACTTGAACTACGTCTATCAACAACTTGAACAATGGACGAACCTTGAATTGCAAGTTTGGTGCCAATAGATTTCTGAGAATCATAACTAGTACTTGGTCACGTTAGCCTACCCGGGTTGGAGCATATCGTCATACTCCTGGTCTCTTCATGAGTTTACTAGAGATCACCCAGATCTCATAGATCATGACGTTCTGATCGAGCTCATATAGGTGTGTTCTTTCAAGAATGCCACAGAGGACGGCATCTTTGCTAATTAAAGCCAACAGAACACATTAAGGCATGTTGCCAACCTGCTTACAGATTATGAGAGTCATGCATCTTCACATAGAGAGGGTTACAAAATACTCTCTCACCAAACCACTAGCTTGTTCTTCCTGGTCCTAATTCACGGATCTCCGATCACATAGGTTGGGTTACCACTAAGGTGTGACATCCATGGGTCTCAACCCCATCTCCCTCGATGCACTTTCTATCACATTTCGTGATAGTCCCTTTGTAAAGGGATCTGCCAGGTTTTTGTCTGTTTGAATATACGTAATGATTATTACTCGGGAGTTTCTCAATTTCCTGACAGATTTCAAACGTCTCTTCACGTGTCTTGATGACTTCGCGTTATCCTTAGAATTGTTCACTTTGACAATAATAGTTTGGTTGTCACAATTCAAAAGGATTGCAAGACAGTTTCTCAACCACGTGCAAGTCCATCAAGAGCTCACGCAGCCATTCTGACTCAACAGTGGCTGTGTCTAAAGCAGTAAGTTCTGCTTCCATAGTTGACCTCGTCAATATGGTTTGTCTACGAGACCTCCATGACACTGCGCCACCTCCAAGGGTAAACACATACCCGCTCGTGGCGTAGAGTTCATCAACGCCGAGATCCAATTGAATCACTATATCCTTCATACAATGAGGATTCCACGAATAGTGAATCCCATAGCTCATTGTACCACATAGATAGCGCATGACCCTTTCAAGTGCATGCCAATGATCAATACCGGGTTAGACATGAACCTACTCAACTTGCTCACAGCAAAAGAGATATCGGTCTTATGGCGCGCTAAGTACATGAGAGAACCAACAACTTGTGAATATTTCAGCTGATCTGGTTCCTTCTTATTCTTCGTAATGTCAAATCGGGATCATAAGGTGTTGGAGAAGTCTTGCCATCATTAAAGCCAAATCGGCTCAAGACCTTCTCAACATAATGAGATTGTGTTAAAGTAATCCCATTCTCGTTCTTAATAAGCTTGATGTTGAATGACATCGCCTCTCCCAGATCTTTCATATCAAAACTCTTTGAGGAAAGACTTGACCTCATTTATCACTTTCATGTTTGTACCAAAGATCGAATGTCATCCACATACAAACATAATATAACGCTATCGCCCCACCATGACGATAGTAAACACACCTATCAGCCTCATTAATGACAAAGCCAGAAAGTAGAGTTCACAAACTTTTCATGCCATTGCTTAGGTGCTTGTTTCAGGCCATATAAAGATTTTAATAACTTACACACCTTTGTCTCTTCACCTTTTACCACAAACCCATCCGGCTGATCCATATAGATCTCCTCTTCCAACTCTCCATTAGGAAAGCTGTCTTCACGTCCATTTGATGAACGAGAAGACCATAAGAGGCACCGGGGATAGTAGTACTCGAATGGTGGTCGTCTAGCGAGGTGAATAGGTGTCAAGTAATCTTCGCCTTCTTCGTGTGTAGCCCTTAGCTACAAGACGCGCTTTGTACTTCTCAATAGTACCATCAGGCCTTAGTTTCTTCTTGAACACCCACTTACATCCCACGGGTTTACAACCATAGGGTCGTCGATAATTCCCAAGTTCCATTAGAAAGAATCGAGTCCATCTCATTTTGGACAGCTTCTTTCCAATCATCTGCATCTGGAGATGCATATGCCTTAGTAATGGATCTGGGAGTATCATCCACAAGGTACACGATGAAGTCATTACCAAAGGATTTTGCAACCCTCATCTCTTACTCCTCGTGAGAGGTTCATCGTCATCCTTCTCAAGAAATTCCTCATGTGGTTGTTCAGAATTCTCAATAGATGCACTAGATTCAGGAAGTATTTCAAGAAATCCTACCAATGCTATGCATATCTTTCATAGGAAAAATATTCTCAAAGAATGTTGCATCACGAGATTCCATTATAGTATCAACATGCATATCGTACCTCGATTTAACCACTAGAAATCTATAGCCTACACTCCGTGGAGCATATCCTAGAAAGATACAATCCTTTGTCTTGGGTCCGAGCTTGCGTTTCTTGGGAATCGGTATGTTGACCTTCGCCAAACACCCCAAGTGCGTAAATCTGAAAGTGATGGTTTTCTCCCAACCCACTCCTCATAAGGGGTCTTTTCTTTATTCTTGTTAGGAACTCTATTCAGGACATGACATGAAGTCAACAAAGCCTCCCCCCACCATGCCTTTGATAAACCAGCAGTGGCTAACATGGAATTCACCAAGTCACCAACAGGCGGTTTTTCCTCCTAACAACCCGTTTGATTGGGGCGAGTAGGGAGGCGTCCTCTCATGAATAATTCCGTGTTCTGACGAGAATTCATCAAATATTTTGGGAAAATACTCACCACCACGATCCGACCTAAGACGCTTGATCTTTCTCTCTAGTTGATTTTCAACTTGGCCTTATAGATTTTAAAGTAGTCTAAAGCCTCATCTTTAGTTTGCAACAAGTAAACATAGCAAAATTTAGTAGCATCATCTATTAACGTCATGAAATATCTCTTTTCACCTTTTGTCAACACACCATTCATCTCGCATAGATCGAATGTATGAGTTCTAGAGGTGCCAAGTTTCTCTCTTGTGACCTTGTGAGGCTTTCGAGGTTGCTTTGATTGCACACAACTATGGCACTTAGAACCTTTGGCAATAGTGAAATTGAATTAAACTCATCTTTGGACATCCAGATATCAAACCAAAATTAATGTGACATAAACGAGAATGCCAAATCTGGTATCATCATAACACCACCACAAATATGATTCACGGATTTATTACAAAACTACGAAAGTGAAAATCGGAACAAGCCTCCGAACTCATAACCTTTACCAATAAATTGTCCATGTTTGAAACAACGACTTTATTAGACTCTAAGACAACCTTAAACCCATCTCGCAAAGAAGGGAGCCACTAACGAGATTCTTGTTCATAGTAGGGACATCTTGCACGTTCCTCGGCACGATCTTCCGGAAGTAAACTTCAGATCCACCGCCAACACCACGAGCGAAGCATGTGATCCATTCCCCATTAGGACGGATGAATCCCGGCGGCGACCTGATAAGAAGTGAACATAGAGATGTCGACACACATGAACATTAGCACCCGTATCAAGCCACCAACACGGTGATTGAAATACTGAAAGAACGATAAATAAATTACCATACCCATCAGTATTGCTAGCGGTCACGGCGTTGTGTCTTGGCCTTTTTCCCTCTCAAGGTCTGCGCGTTACAGGCAGTCCTTGGAAAAATGGCGGGCTCTCCACAAGTGTAACAAGGCAGTTCACTCTTGTCCTGTTCGTCTTCTTCTTCTTGAAGGTTGTAGTCTTCTGAGCTTGTTAAAGGAGGGTTTGAAGTTCCCTTTGTTCTTGCCTCTACGGATTTGCCTTTCGCACAAAGTTAGCGATGCAAGACCCTCTCCTTTCTCAAGAGTGTCCTTAGCCCGAGCCTTCTCCTCAACATCAAGGGACGCTATCAGATTTTCAACCGATATCTCCTGTCTCTTGTGTTTGAGAGTTGTGGCAAAGTTCCTCCATGAAGGGGCAACTTAGCAATAATGCATCCCGCCACAAACTTGTCGGGTAAGGTACACTTAAGGAGTTCGAGCTCCTTGGCAATGCAATTGTATCTCATGAGCTTGTTGAACCACGGAAGGTCCTTAGTCATCTTAAAATCATGAAAGCTCTCCATGATATACAGTTCACTACCAAAGATCTGCAGCACCAAACTTGGCATCCAAAGTGCATCCCAGAGCTCCTTTCCGTCTTTTATGTGCATAAACACATCACACAGACGGTCGAAGAATGCTCGAATACATCCCACAAAGACAGATTAGCATCCTCGAACTTCTTGATCCTCGTCGATATAGTTCCTCAGTTTGCCTTCTTGATGTGGAACACTTTCATCGTGGTCGCCAAAGCTCAGCCTTGTATCGCCACCTCTTAAAGTGCACACCGGTAAACTTATCCGCCTCAAAGGCATCGGTAAAACCAGCCATTGTTAATTCAGGAAATTGCCTACAATAAGGTTTTTGGATTGTTGGAATATTAGGCATAATTTCCACGATTAATTCCAGAATATAAATCATGACAAAACCAGCTACTAGCTCATGTAACTCGAACATACTAGATGTACTAAACAACAGGATGATCGGAAACAACAAGAGCCTAACATGTACTCGCGAGAACATGATGAATAACCAAACAGGATCACGTGTACGACTGCCGTTCGGTTGTCGTAGTAGAAACTTTGGGGAAGAGTGATCGCAGATGGCGGCGAAAGGCGGCGGTATGCAGCACCGCGACTTGGATGGAAGGCGACCGTGATGGAGAACTCGGCGATCGCAGGCGCTTCCTAAAAACCTTATTCGCCCTCTCCCGTACAGGATCACAAGGGCGAGTGGTTCCGGAGACCTGCTCTCCCGTCCGCCGGTGCACGCCGGCAAGCGGGATGGAGTAGACTACGGTGACGGCACAAGTAGAGAGGATGGATTGGTTTTCGGTGGTTGTTGTGGCGGTAGCCGTGCAAGACTTTATATAGAGCGGCTCAGGAAACCCTAACGGAGGCGAACGTGGGCCGAGTCCACGTTACGCACGTTGGTCGATTCTGATAGCTCACGATCCGGGAAGGCGACCCAGCTGTATGCTGTCGTGACGAGAATGACGGCGTCGTCTGAAGCGGCGTCGTCGGAGGAGGAGCGCGCGTGTGTATCTCTCTTATTTCCACTTACTTACAAAGTGGTGCAACACTCCTCCTTATAAGGTGGTGCAACTCTCCTCCAACTTTCCATGTGGGACTAAACTTTAGCTCCCACTACACTCCCATGTGAGCTGCCACAAACATGGGCCCAAACACATATGGACTGCCATAAATTTGGGCTTTGAGATTTAGGGAAAATCTGAAATACTCATGGGCCTAAATGGATTAGCCCCATTATTTCTAACACACTTTACTTGTTAACTTTATTATCATCGCGGTGTGCATGGTGGGGCACCTGGTTGCAGTTGCAGGACACTGTGACAAGCTGTAGTTTGTCAAGGCACCGGCGTCTTATTACTACCACATGGGCCCACGCCTCCATAGATAACGGTCTCTTCTTCGATTAACATTGCTTTGTCCCCGAGCAAATTTGGTGGCCACATAATTTGCCGACAATGTTACCGGAAACCGTAAGACTAGTCAAAATCATCCAGTACACACGCTTAGTCTTGTCAACCTTGAGTGTAGGGAAATCTTCTCATAAGTTTTTGATACACACCCTGATCGAATATATAAACGTGGGTGTCGATCGATACCCTAGTCACCATTAGGGCAATGACATACAATTAGTCACCATCAGTTAATTATTCTATTAACACGATAATACTAGATGATACTACTGCTATACCTATATATTCAGAAATTCTGGTTTTTGCAATGTATAACACTCATTATTAGTTGAAACAATATTCTTTTTCTTTTGCGAAGAAGTTGAAACTAAAAGAAACAGTGAATCAAATATTTACGTTGAACTCCTCGCAAGAGAAGAAGAAGAAGGTTCAGCTCGAAAAGTGTGTGGCAATAATGTGAAAGAGGGAGGAATCTAAGCTAGCCGACTTGAGAGAGGGGAGAGAGGAGCGAGGGGAGCATGGATGCATGGACGGCGCACGCAGCAGACGGAAGGAAGGAAGGAAGGAGCATCGAATCACGTGAGCGCGGCCAGGATCCCGAGGCGGAACTCACGTGCTTCCTCGTGCATGGCAATGGCCTGGCCCCATGCACGTGACGCCATTGACGACCTCCTTCCGACTTTTTGTTTACTAATCTACTCTTTATTCATACTGTATGCAGCTAGCAAGCTTAGCATCATCCGTCCCTAAAAAGAAAAAGAAAAAAGCTTAGCATATATCCGTCCACCATCCATCCATCCATGATGGAGCTAGCTTAGCAAGGTGAGAAACCCAATTGGTCGTTAGTTTCGCCGATGTGATCGTTGCTTGATTCGCTCCCATAGTTAAACAACAACAACGACTCCAAAATAATATCTTCTCTGTACTACTGAGCACCGCCACAGGAGAAGAATAAATGATTGAGACCAGAAATGCCAACGAATACTCCCTCTGTCTACAAATAAGTGTACCTTTGGGTTCAAAATTTGTCCATAAAAGAGTGTACTTCTACCCTCCCAATGCACTTTAAAGTAGAAAAAATTGCTTCACGGAAATCAAGCCCAATAACATTTAGCAAATGGTCTTTTCATTTTATACATGCACTTGCCTCGTTGAGGTGGAAGAATTAAAGATGAGAGAGAACATGATTAACACATTCCCAATGCACTTTCTACTTCATCCCATAATTTATCTTAAAATTTCTAAACGTCCACTTATTTGCGGACGGAGGGAGTACATAACATGTTGCGTCCCCGCTATATATAAAACCTCCTCATCCTGCAGCAGCCGAGCGAGCTGATTTCGTCGTCGTCCATGGGCGACGAGCTCTGCTAACACGAGCACACCTCCATTGCTGGCCACGCTGAGTGGTGGTGGGTCGCCCTGCCAGTTGGAATCTGCTGCTGTATCTATATATCGAGCTACTTTGCCTCCTAGATGTTCATCCGTGCAATATTCACTAGAAAACATGCTATCCGTTCGCGCCCCCTAACAGCATTAGTTCCGGTTGCGCCACGAACCGGGACTAATGCTGGCACGCGTCCCGGTTCGAGCGGGCACGATGGCTGGAGACATGCGTCCCGGTTCATAAGGGATCATGCGTCCCGGTTTGTGGTTTGTAACACAAACCGGGACTAAAGGTTGGGCGTCAGCCACGTAGCGTGGCACACACCTTTAGTCCCGGTTGTGTTACAAATCGGGACGTATCATCCCGTCCTCTATAAATACGACGCCCCAGCCTTCTGCCTCCCCTCTGTTTTTTCTTGGTGGAAGGTGTGAGAGGTGTGCTAGTTTATTTTTTTTCCTATGCATGCATTCAAGGTGTTTGATGAAATGTTTGAGTGAATGATCCCGTTCAATTTCTCACAGAACAAAAATATAGAAGATGTCCGAGACGCACTTGAGCTTTCTCCTTTTTATTTCCCTCGATCGAGGTTAGCAATCTTATCTTTTCTCTGTCATTGATACAATGCATGTGTCGATGTGAATTGGTCATTTCACTATTTATGATGTCCCGTTTTTTATAAACTTAATTATATTATGCAGATGAACGGTCGGGAATGGATGTACGGTGACCGACGTGTACCCGGGTATATTAAAGGCGTGGATAAATTTATCGATGTGGCTACGGCAAACAAAGAGAATGGTTTTCTACGTTGTCCATGTGTTCAATGTCGGAACAACAAGGAGTAGTCTTCCTCGAAAATCATTCGCGGCCACCTGGTTATAAAAGGTTTCATGCCCAACTATAATTGTTGGACCAAGCACGCGGAAAGAGGGGTTATGATGGAAGACGGTGAAGAAGATGATATGTTTCCTGAATACAGTGATACTGCAATGGAAGACAATGAAGAGGATTGAGGTGAAGAACGGGCATCAGATGAGCCCGCTGATGAACTTGGTAGGGCCATTTCTGATGCAAAGCGAGACTGTGAAACAGAAAATGAGAAGTTGAAGTTAGAGGGCATGTTAGAAGATCACAAGAAATTATTGTACCCAAATTGTAAAGATGGCAGCACAAAGCTCGGTACCACACTGGAATTGCTGCGATGGAAGGCAGAGTGTGGTCTAACTGACTCCTCATTTGAAAAGATGCTGAAAATAATGAAGCCAAAGTTTTTAAAACATAACGAACTTCCCGAGAGTATGTACGAAGCAAAGAAGACTCTACGTCCTCTAGGATTAGATGTGCAGAAGATACATGCATGCATTAGTAACTACAACCTCTACCACGGTAAGGAGTATGAGAATTTAGATAAATGCCCGGTATGTAATGCATTGCGGTATAAGATCAGACGAGATGACCCTGGTGATGTTGAGGGAGAGCCCCTCCGGAAGAGGGTTCCTGCTAAGGTCATGGACTCGAAACATAAACCCCTTGAGACGTAGAAGGACATGCAAATGCTTCTCCAGCGGTAATTCTAATCATTATGACACTATATCGGCAACGTTCATGAATTTTATAATATCAAGTAATTAATAACTTCTTTTATTCGTTTTCTTCGCCAGGCAGCACTTGGAAACGGTTTACCAAGAAGGCTAGAGGTGTTTGGAAAGAGGAGCTTACATTTAAACCACTAGATGTAAGCACCACTAGCTATATTTGCGCATCTCTTTGATTCTAGTTTTGATACCGTTATTATCATGCTTGATTATTATTTTGATTAAACTATGTTCTCGTAAAGTGCCTGACGCATGGACCAGGGAATAATTTATATGGATACTATGTTTGCAAGTTCATTCGTCAGACGTGCAGTGAGAAGGGGAGAAATTTAGAGCAACTTAACGTACGTAAACAATTTCTATAGTTTTTAATTATCATCAAATTGTGTTTAGTTTCATTCATATAGGTTGACTCCTTTTTTAAATCAGATCGAACGTCTACGGGACGGTCTTCTGCCAAAGAATCGCGTACGAGCAATTCAGGAGGAATTGGCAGGATTCTTGGATGCAGAAGTCCTAAACCTAAAAGGAGAATACTATTCGGGTGTGTATATCCAATAGGGATTGTACAAAGAGCTTATTTTGTATATGTAGTGCATGAACTCCGTGTATCGAATGTAATATGTTCGACACTTGGATCTATATTGTCATGATGATCTTGTGTAATATAATGGTTCCTTCATTGATGAGTGCAAAACACTAAATAGAAAATAAAACAACATAAATGAATTCTCTGCCGCGGCACAAAAAGTGGCCAAAATGCTACGGCGGCAAAAAAAGTTGCCAAAATGAATTCTCTGCCGCGGCAGAGAAATATGCCAAATCTCTGACGCGACAGAGCGTTATTTGTCCCGGTTCGTGTTACGAACCGGGAAGGTTTCTCCGCCCCCCCCCCTCGCACTCAGCAGCGGCCACGTATACGCCCTTTTGTCTCGGTTGGTGGGGCAACCGGGACTAAAGGTTGGGGCTTTAGTCCCGATTGCCCCGTCCCGGTTGGGGAACCGGGATTAAAACCCCTTACCAACCAGAACACATAGGACGGTTTGCACTAGTGATTATTACCGGCCTTGGGATTACTCTCCTAGTGGACCTAGCAAGTCCGTTTCTATCCAAGACAACAAAGGGCAAGGCCCAATGGGCAGTGGCGATTCGATGAATCTAACCCATATATTTTTGCTAAGGTGGGACATAACTAACTTGGTCTGGCAGTTTCTTTTTCTTACTTTTCTATACATGATATATCGGCGAGGCCACATCTTAGGATGGGGAGGCCCCACCATTCCACCATGTTGGCTCCGCCATTGCCAATGGGGCAACACAAATGGACACAGGGCCATAGTCCTGTTTGTTTCGAAGCATTCCTAGCCAAATTATGTTCTAGATTTGTAGTCCAGCAGACATGTGTCTCTCTATTGCATAGCGTCGTCGTAGCCTGGCGACAGACATGTGCGCTATGTACGCCTCCATGTTACTCCTCACTGCATATGTGACCTCCCATTCCCTCTTTCACAGCCGTCGTTGCACCCTCTCATGTCCCTCCTTAGCACCTCTATGGCCTCCCGCGGCTCTAGGGTTGCCTCCTTAGCCCACTTGAGTATCGAGCCTATGGCTCCATAGCCAGCACAATCGCGAGAGAGATGAATGCCCATCTGGATACGGGAACGCCCAGAAGTGTTACCGACTTGGGTCTGATGTCAGAAGACTAGGAGTTCAAGATGTAGTAGTTACCAACTATGTACTAATCTGTACCAAAGCCGGATAGGTTTCTCCATGTAAGCCCTAGGCCGGATGACTATATAAGTTGGTCTACGGGCAGCCTTTAGGACGGAAGCAATCCCACAACTCGCACAGACGAACATATCTTCAGCTCTTTATAACCTCCGTCTTTGCCGATTATAGTGCATTGATAGCACGAGTAGGATGCGACCACCGTAGTCGAATCTAAACCTGGGTAAACTTGTGTGCTCCCTGAACCAGACATCCTTACGTCTCATATCCCCTTTCGTTCCACGCCTTAAGGACCCCCTCATGGCGTATTTGTCATCAATACGATGCTATCAAAGTTTTGCAGGAGAGCTCCATGGTGCATATAGAAAGGAGGGGGTTGCCTGCTCCGGGTCGGCCGCTATCGCCCATTGCCAAGGTTTCACGAGAGAGTTCCATGGTGCAGATCCAAAGGAGGGTGGTCGCCCGTTCCAAGTCGGTTGGTAGATGCTCTTGCTTCTTGTCCTCCTCGCAGACGTCGTCGCCCTCCTCCATCTCCGCCTCCTCGTCCTCATCTCCTTTCGATAGCGGGTGTCGGTAGCGCTCACCTTCCTACTATAGGTTGGGCGGAAGATGGTATTCCTTCTCATCCTCCTCGTCGACTTTGTCCCACTTCTCTATATTTGCCTCCTCATCCACATCATCGTCTGATAACAGTGTGTGGGTTGGTAGCGATTGACCACGTTCTAGTTGAGCTGGGCCCAAGTGGTTGGAAGCCGATGAGGCATGGCTGTGTGTGGGGCCCCCTCGCCTCTGTGGCTCGGTTCTTCTTATAGTCGGCGGACTAGGAGGGAAAACGTGTGGGCAGACGGCCTAGGTGGGAGCGACATGAAGTATCGGGGTGAGTGGGGGAGACGACGTGTCGCCATTAACATGGTGTACTTCTACCGCATCGTCTGTGGCGACACCCTGAAAAACGAGCATGGTCACCCCAAACGAATAAGGGGAGGACACGATGCCTCTGACCTATAGCGCCGTAGCCCAAAAGGACCAAATCGTACATTTATTTGTCCAATTTGGAGGGCACCCGTTGGTGCTACCCCAAGTTCTCACCGGAACATTAGCAACAATGTGCTGTGTTAAGGCTGGCCTGCAGTTACTAGTAGTAGAAGTATATGCAACCCTAGGTAGGTACCTAGGTAAATGGAAGAGGGAAGGGAATGAAGGGTTGACGTACGTTAAGGTAACGAACGTGGAGTGTCGGTGAACGTACGCCCTCTTCCATTGCATGGGTACTTTCTGTCTTTCCATCGCGTTTACTTTTCTGCACGTACTCACCATCTTCTGCTGCCTGCTCCTTCGCCCGTTTGCCGTTAGCTAGAGGCCGATAGTTTACTTCTTGGTGCAGAAATATCCACCATTGACCCGGCACAACTCAGCCTATATATATGTCTACAGCGCCCTTGTACGTAGTTTTTTTTTTTTTAGAAATGGGCCCTTGTACGTAGTTTCACCGATTTGTATATTCAAACCGTACACTGACTGAGGTTAGCTGGGTTGAGACGGGTTGAACCCGGTTTGAAACTGTTCAAAACTGTCCGCTGAAGTACTTGTCTTGCAGCGGTGGCCAGGCCACGGAGAATACAGTCAATACATGGCACACGACTGAGGTAGTAGCTAAGCCGTACGTGGACCGTGGTACAAGGACGGCCGTGGCTGCCGGCTCGCCACACTCCCCGCCTTAGAGCATCCTCACTTGTTGGTCAAAATCCAGACTTTTTTTGGCCGGACGAAACACGATTTTCGGCCTGGGTCCGCCGAGATTCCCACTCGCGTATCCATGCCGAGTTCTTAGGTTCGGCAAAATTCAGTTAAACTCGACGAAATATGGACGAATATAGGCAGATTTCTTTAATTATTAGGGTAAGGACGCACATATTACATCGAATTTATTAATAATTAACTAGGAAAAGGCCGCCGCCGTGGTCGACGCCGGATGCCGCAACTACAGGCCGAGGCGGGGGTGGTTGCCGGCCTGGATGTGCTCCATGACGCCGGCGAGAGTTCGCCCTGGAACGCTCCACCGTATCAGCGGCGGCGGAAAGCCACATTGTGACGCGGCGGCGGCAAGCCCGGCGGCCCGTCGTGTCGGGCGAGTTTCTTGAGGCGCCTGTCGGCGAAGAACTGTCTTCAGAAGACCAGGTTGTCAGGATCCTCGGCAAGATCCGGGTCTTGCATGGCGTATCGCCGCCTGGATCCCACGGCCATGGCTTTTCGGCGGAGTTGAGGAAGAAGAAAGGTGCGAGCGTCCGGAGTTCGCCGGAGTTGGGAGTGGTGTGAGAGACTGTGAAGAGAGACGGCGAGATGTACGCCGAATTCGGCGGCGAGGGTGGGAAAAGGAAAACGACGAAAAGGATGACGATGACTCGGCTTCTGTCGCTGACAGGCTGGTCCACTCGGCCAATTCGCTGCATCCGGCGTTCCCAGGGCGTACCCGGGATCCTGGGTTCGGCCTGGGTAGTCCGGACCAAAGTTGACCCAAATCCGAACAAAAAGAGGTGCCTGGATAGACGACTGGACCAATTTTCGCCGTCCGGACCTAATTTCGACGTTCGGATCGACCTCCTAGGTAGGAGGGTGGAGATGCTCTTAGCTCTTCAAGGCTTTCAAGGCCTTTGAGTCTCTGTCCTTGCAACTCGCAATCGACGGTACATGCAGGCCAGCACTGCCTCGACGTGGAGTGCCGCCAGAGCTCCTAGTGTAGTAAGCCATGGCACCGGATTGCCGTACGTGCTCCAGCTCTGAGTCGATCGTTGACTGCTTCTCTACTACCAGGTCACCCATGCCAAGCTCGTGGCCTTCCTCGCCGGTAAGCCCGGTAGACGGTAGTGTTCGCTGCGCTGTACATGATCGCGTTGGGGACGGGCGGAATCAAGCCGTGCGTGTCATGACTCCATCTCCGTCGCTCCACGGTGCAAAACCGTACAAACCTGGAAACCAGCCCAACCAAACCCGTATATATACCATACTCCAATCACCAGAAACCAAACCAAACCAATCTAACCCGTAGAATATTTTACCGGTTTGCTAAACCACCTAAAACCGCTCAACCCGGCTATGCACAGGCTTAAGTACGTGTACGTACTTGTGTGTATCAGTTTATTTTATTAATCACATACCTGCCTCACTGCCTGCCCCTGTTTGGTGTTATGCTCCACTCCGGTATTAGTATACATGTAGCTAGTATAATGTATGCACGTTTGTATGTACTTATATACACGTCTTCTGTTATTGCATCGGTGGTATATACTCCCTCCGTTCTAGAGTTTAGTCCTTAATTTTTTTTAAAAAGTCAAGCTACCAAAAGTTTGACCAAATTTTTAGAAAAAATTATCAAGAACTATAGTATTATATAGATACCATGTAAAAATATGTTTCATGATGCATCAAAAGGTATAAATTTTGTATTGTAAATACTAATACTTTTCTAAAAACTTGGTTAAACTTTACATACTCCCTCCGTCTCGGTTTAAAGGACACAATTTGCAAACCATGCAATCCCAAAATACTTAGACACAAAAGCATTTAATCTCTGTAATTACTCCTGTGTGAAAGCAATAAAATGCTTGCATACACGTGTGTGAACAAATGTGAACACTTTTCTAACTCTTTTTCTCCTTATGCATGTTCTACTCCATACTATTAAATGGACCAATTAGATGACACCTAGGGCCCAGAGAATTGCAAATTGTGTCCTTTAAACCGGGACGGAGGGAGTAGTTGTTTGACTTTTGAAAGAATATAATCTTGTGACCGAGATAGTACGTAGGAGTATATCTATATATAGTAGCTCCTGTAACGTACGTGTAACATGACGGAACATGCAATAATATGGCTAGCTAGCTGCAAGTCGCCCGCCTAGCCTAGCTAGCTAGCTAGTCACACGTAGTACGTACTGACCGGTAGAAATCGGGAGGTAGGAATAGGATGCATGTGCACGCACGGTGAAGATCGAATTACATAGGGTTAATTGGTTTTATGTCACTCCCCAATTCATAAGTTGTATATATGTCATTATATAAACACAACTTATGAATATGCCATTCTAACTTTTTAATACCTCCTCATATGCCATTTTCTTCAATACAACAATGTATTCTTTCTATGTACAAATATTTGTACTCTCTCTGACCCATATTAGTTGACTTGGATTTGTCAAAATTTGGATAAACCTATATACTAAATAGTGTCTAGATTCATTCAAATCTAGACAAATTTGAGTCAACTAATATGGGTCGGAGGGAGTACCATATACGAACACTTTTTTAACAGAAAATGTTAGTTTATCGATGCAAATCTGTCCAGAGATGGCTCAAATTAGAATAGTACACTCGTTTTAGTGTTTTTGATTTTCTGTGATTTTTTTAGATTTTTCTAAAAAGTTCAATTTTTTGTCAAAATTTCAAAATTTTGGGCGCCCTAAACACCCAAAAGGACTGCCAAAATCTGAATACATGGTTATTATGGTCAATATTAAAGTATACACTGAAATACACCTATTTATTGAACCGTTTTCCTCTTGTATTGAAGAAAATGACATATGGAGAGGTATTCAGAGGTTGTGTTTTTATAATGGCATATGCACAACTTATTGATTAGAGAGTGGCATAAAACCAATTAACCCAATTACATATATACGGGGCTATCCGTGCGCATGCCGACCGGTACCTACTCGATCGAGAATATGTCACGTCTTCAAGACCTACGTACGTACGTCTTGGACTTAAACAAGTACTACTGCTAGCTAGTACTAGTATGCTCCCTAGCTAACAAAATAGCTCCTGCATGCATATGCAAACTACTAATTTGTACGTACGTAGGTCAAAACTCAAATCTCCCCCATGCATTGAGTATTTGAGTTAGTACAAGTGTAGTGAAAGAGAACACGATACCAGGCCAGCTGGACGTACGGGCGAACCAATTAAGTCTTCTACGGGTTGTCGAGTGTACATGTCGGTGGAATTAATGATCGATGTTTGCTCCATGGATGGATGACCGAGAAGACACACTATTATTTCTTCTTTTCAGACAGAACGAGTTATCTAATTAAATACGTACCGAATACATGCAGGCGCTGAAAATGAGCGAACAAACACACTAACACGCGTATAAATGCATATTTCACTAAGCAAATACTAGTATAGACCATCTTATGGTAATTGGGCACGGAGAGTGGGGTAGTCAGGATATATACATATTTTCCTTGAGAGCTAGGGAACGCTGCAACATCATCGTACTTAGGCGACAGATCCCATGTCAACAAAACATAACTTGAGCTGGTTCAACTGCTATTTCCCCTTGCCAAGGTTTTGCGGGAGATATCCATGGTGCAGATTCAAAAGAGGGTGGTCACATGGTAGATGCTCTTGCTTCTTGTCCTCCTCGTCGACGTCGTCACACTCCTCCATCTCCGCCTCCTCGTCCTCATCGCCTTCCGATAGCGGGGTGGCTAGCGCTCACCTGCCTACTATAGGTCGGGCAGCAGATGGTCTTCCTTCTCATCCTCCTCGTCGACTTCGTCCCACTTCTCTATATCTGCCTCCTCATCCACATCATCGTCCGACAATAGTGTGGGTTGGTAACGGTTGACCGCGTCCTAGCTAAGTCCCCCCTCCCCCTGTGGCTCGGTTCTTCTTATAGTCAGCGGACTAAGAGGGAAAACGCATGGGCAGGCGGCCTAGGTGCCTGGGAGCGACATGAAGTATCGGGGTGAGTGGGGGAGGCGACGTGCCGCCATTAACAGGGCATCCTTCTACCGCATCATCTGTGGCGCACCCAAAAGCGAGCAAGGTCAGTAGGTCACGACCAAATGTGTCGGCCATTGGGTGCAATGCCCACCCGAAACGAATAAGGGGAGAACACGTGCCTCTGACCTGTATGCCGCGCGCCGTACCCCTAAAGGACCAAATCGTACACTTGTTTTTCCAATTTGGGGCACCCATTGGAGTTGCCCCGAGTACTTACCGGAACATTAGCAATGTGCTGTGTTACGGATGGCCGGCGGTTACTAGTAGTAGAAGTATATATAAGTAACCCTAGGTACCTAGGTAAATGGAAGAGGGAAGGGAATGAAGGGTTGACGTTAAGGTAACGAACGTGGAGTGTCGGTGAACGCCCCTCTTCCATTACATTTTCATGGGGCCGGCCGTATTCTCTTTCTTCTTTCCATCGCGTTTACTTTTCTGCACTCACCATCTTCTGCTGCCTGCCCCTTTCGCCCGTTTGCCGTTAGCTAGAGGCCGATAGTTTAGTGCTCGGTGCATATATATACATATATATATATATATAATTATATATATAATCCCTATTTGACACCTAGGGTGTAGAATAGTTATTTTGCACCCTACATATTTTTACGCTGTTAGACTAAAAAATTATGTTTTGTATACGAATAATTATGTTCATGTAATCACCACAACCAAAAAATTTGACACAAAAATAAATTTTTTGAGTCATTATAGTGTAAAAAACACCAAAAATATGTCTTTTACATCGAATTTTTTTATGGCATGTAAACAAAAAAATATATATCATTTTTAAATTTTATTATGTTCTTCTCAACTTACGAAGTAATACAAAATTTACGTGACGTAAAAATAATATACGGTTCTAAAAATAGAGGGTGGGTGTAGAATAGTTATTCTACACCCTGGGTGTCAAATAGCGCCAGCCTATATATATCGACGCGGATTTGCTACACACGGACATAACTGCGCATAGGCTTAGGACCGTTGGATAAAGAGATCACATACACTACTAGTTTAGATGGTAATGGCTGGCTCTTGAAAGTAGTAACGGTCCCTAACGGCGTTTGCAGCACCGCGTGTGTGTACATGCATGCAATGCCTAGGGGCTCGGAAAAACCTAAAAATTTTAGCTCGATGTTTGGCAAAGAAACTTTTAGCATCTAAAATGGAAAGATAAGTCAACACGGCTTAAAATGAGTTCTACATAGTATGCAAACCCTAGTGAAGATTTGTGGTACTATGCAAACCCTAAATTTTCATCTAAGTTCTACATAGTATGCAAACAAAATTAGACAAGCTTTATTTTGCATGTTGCTTGTTAGGGTTTGACTCATGCAAACGAAATTAGACAAGCTTTGTTTTGCATGTTGCTCATTAGGGTTTGCCTCATGCAAACGAAATTAGACAAACTTTGTTTTGCATGTTGCTCGTTAGGGTTTGCCTCATGCAAACGAAATTAGACAAGCTTTATTTTGCTAGGGCTTCATGCATGCATGCCAAAGGAACACTAACGGCGTTAGTTTCTTAGACAAATCCTGGGTCTGGATACATGTGCTCCCTATATCAAAAGAGGATAGAATCAACGATGGATAGGCTATACGCAGCTCTGCCCGTGTTTAGCAGGCTATATATATATATATATATATATGTCTACAGCGTCCTAGTACGTAGTACGTACGTGTATGTATTTGTGTGAATAAGTTTATTTTATTACATGCCTGCCTGCCTGCCCCTCTTTGGTGTTATGCTCCACTCCGGTAATATTAGTATAAATGTATGCACGTTTGTATGTACTCGTATACACGTCTTTTGTTATTGCATTGGTTAGGAGCAGTGTCCCACAATGATCTCTACTGACAATACCACAGCCATTATAGTACTTCCTTCATTTAGAATTATTAGGAAAATTAAGCTAGGACCAAGCAGGCATGCGAGGATAGGCAAGGATGGGAAAAATGGCCAAAGTCCCCACGTCCCTCCTAGTCTGTCTCGGAAAAACAAGGCGTGCATTGGCTGCATGTAGAGAAATTAAAGGAGAGGAGGCGGAAGGAAGGCATACAGCCTATTTAATTGAATATTTAATGTGCAATTTAGCCTAATATTTTGGAATGTCTATAAAACCGTAATTTGTCCAATATTCCGGAATGGGGTGAGTAACGTACGTGTAACACGACGAACATGCAATATACTATAATGACTAGCTAGCTGCAAGTCGCCCGCCTAGCTAGGAGTAGGATGCATGTGCACCCACGGTGAATATCGAAATTAATTTCTATGTTTGGGATTATAAGCCCCGCGCAGATAACTAGGTTGTTAATTTGAACAATAAAATATAAATAGTATAACATAAAAATTATATCATTAGAAACTTTAGAGGTTATATTTTCTAACGGTATAACTTTTATAATATATAAGTTATATTTTGTTAAACAAATTAATAACCTAGATATACGCGTAAGACCTATAATCCTGAAAAGAGGGAGTACATACTAGTACTACCGGCAATCCGCGCGCGTGCCGACCGGTACCTTGATACTCGATCGAGAATATGTCACGTCTTCAAGACCTACCTACGTACGTACGTCTTGGACTTAAACAAGTACTACTACTAGCTGCTACATGCATGCTCGCTCCCTAGCTAGCAAAATAGCTCCTGCATGCATGCACACTACTAATTTGTACGTAGGTCAAAACTCAAATCTCCCCCCATGCATGCATTGAGTAAGTATTTGAGTTAGTAGTACTTCCTCTGTTTGGGATTATAAGTTCCGCGCGGATAACTAGGTTGCTAATTTAAACAATAAAATATAAATAGTATAACATAAAAATTATATCATTAGAAACTTTAGAGGTTATATTTTCTAACGGTATAATTTTTATGATATATAAGTTATATTTTGTTGAACAAATTAATAACCTAGGTATACGCGTAGGTAGTGAAAGAACACGATATATACCAGGCCAGCTGGAGGTACGGGAGAACCAATTAAGTCTTGTACGGGTCGTCGAGCGTACACATGTCGGTGGAATGATCGATGTTTGCTCCATGGATGGATGACCGAGAAGACACACTAAGTATTTCTTCTTTTTTAGACACAGAACGAGTTATCTAATTAAACACGTACTGAATACATGCAGGCGCTGAACATATATACTGTATTTGCCTTGAGAGCTAGGGAAGGGAACGCTGCAACATCATCATCGTACTTAGGCGACGGATCCCATGTCAACAAAACATACTAACATGAGCTGGTTTCAGATTGCAGTTCGATTTGCCTCTGGATGGATGCATGTATACGTGGACTGTACTGTGTTAGTAGTAGCTCCCAGTACATCTTAGTTGCACTGCACATTATCAGCTCGGGATGCTCAGCAGGAAGCTTCCTGCTTGCATGACAGAGTAGTGATTATACTTAACTAGTCCTGTTTGTACCGCAAAGTACTAGTTGGTTAATTAGAGAGAGGTGATGGCCTACTAGTGGTAATTAACTTTGTGCATGGGGAGAGGAGGGGGTTCAGAGTTCTGACAGGGGGTAGCTGTAAATCACATGACGATTAGTTCGTTGGGAGCAGCAGCAGGAGGCGTCTCTTTCGGCATGCACTAGCTTTGACACCTCAATGCACGGCAGCACGTGCTTCTGGCTTCCACCGCCAGTGGGCCATGCCATACCACTGCCACGTGTCGGTTGGCGCCCGGGCAGCCCTCACTGTGCCGGCCCTGCCGACGTCAAAGGACCACCACCTTCGTCCCATTGCCTACTTCAACTTGCTTCATTCTCCCTCAAAAGTAAGTTACTACAGTACTATACTTGATATACATGCATGTTACGGAGTAATCAATTTCTACCACCCTAACTCCCTCTGATCGATTGTTCTTTACTTTTAGAAAATGGTTGTCGTCTCAGTTGGCATCGCAGTTGGGGGCTCGGAGAAACATGTTGCCTACGGTTTATTTGAATGATGAAAAAGATAGACCTAAATGGAAGTTCACTAAGTCGAAGGTTTTCTCTGTCAAATATTTATATAATAAACTAGCAGATGTGGGTCGAGATAGGTCGTTTAGGCATATGTGGAAGGCTCATTTGCCTCTGAAAATCAAAGTTTGGCTTTGGTTGATTTGGCATAACACTATTGCCACTAAGGATAATATGAAAAAGAGAAAATAGGTGGGTAGTTATACTTGTCCTGCATCTGCTTATATGTGGAGTGCCATTGCATCTTGTTTAGGGGCACCTTCCCGTCCTTAGTGCTTTACCCAGTACTTTTGGTGGATTAGGGACTTTCTTCCTTATGGTCACAATATCCATGTTGTTTGCGTTGCTGCTCTGTGTTGGGCTTTATGGAAAACTAGAAATAGAGCATGTTTTGAAGGAAAACCGGTTTCTTCCCCTTTGGGATTGATATGTTATATGTGTTCGTTCCTTTGATACTGGGCGGATATGCAAAACGAGCGGGACAGGAATGTGTCGGTTGAAGGCGCTGATCGTCTACAGTGGATGGCGACCCAGGTTCACGAGATGGCGAGGAGAGTCTCGAATCATAGGATTGAGGGGGCAACGGTGAATGATGGCGGCTGCTCCTCTGAGGACTGAGGTGGAGGTGGTTCTTTCCTTGCTGTCAGAAGAAACCTGTGTAAAAAATTCCTTGAAAATGTTTCGGTTTTCGTTCCCAAATGTTGGGGTTTGGTTATCATGGCATGAAGTTATTGCCTTGTGGGGTTGGATTTTATGTGGTAGGCAGACTAAGTTTCCTTTTTTAGTTAGTCTTTTGTCATGTTTTCTGTTTACCTTGAGACAATTGTTGTGTTATCTGATAGTAATGGAACCCGGCTTAGTGGAGTCGTATGGAAAAAAACTCCCTCTGATCCATAATTAGCGACACTTGTTATCCAAGAGAGTAGCTAATTTAGTATGTTGCAAATACTTTTGTCTTCTTCTCCATTTTTTTTATCGATACAAGCTTTTTTGTCATGCTTATAAATAGATATGTACTGCTGATCTGATACAAAGTGATGAGATTTCTTCTTTGCTTTACTCCGTTCTTCCTATTTTAGCTACATAGTCTTCTGAGTGGTAGGGTCCCTTTCCTGTTAAGTTCAAGTGTTTAGTGATGTGTTGCCATGCCCGAGATTACAAGTCTAGTGTAACTCCGAATAGAGTTCCTATGCAAGCCGAGCTACGCTTCTTGTCTCGTACTCCAAGCCGCAACCATCGCCTTGCCGTCTTCGTCACGAACTCACAAGAACCACCATTAACAATGACTGTTTCCTTCTTATAGGCCTATACGGTTGGTATACCCATGTCAAATTTGCAACTTTAGCGGCCTTCTTATCATCAAGGTATTGGAAATCCACCCGACAGAGTTGCTAAACTGATAGTGGAAGCCCCAGGTATTTGATGGGAAAGGATGCGCGCTCCACCAGGAGACCACTAAGGATGTCATCCAAGTCAATTTGCCCACACCGAATACGGACAACAACTCTTTTGAATAATCGTGCAAAGACCGGTAACCTCCCCAAAAAGCATGAAGGGTGCATGCTCGCAAGGTTTTGAATGTCTTATTTCAAAGGAGGCACAAAAATTGCCGCGTCATCAACATAGAGGGAGGTCCTCAAAATGTGGTTGCGCCCTCTAATTTTGTGAAGTAGCCCGTGGGAGGTGGCAAGCTCAAGGATTTGTTGGAGAGGGTCAATGTCGATGTTGAAGATGGGAGGTGACAAAAGGCCTTGGACAAAAGGCCGGCTAGCCACCCCATTAGGGATGACTCGTGACGGAGCTGTCGCAAAAAGGGCGTAATCCAGTTGCGAAGGCACTAGGGAACCATCTTATAGAGTCAAAGACCTTTGGGATATATATCTTGATGACAAGATTTTGACTTTTTGCTTTTCTATAATCTTGAGGAAAAATTCTTTACATAAATGAAGTTATCATGGATGCTCATATTCTCTATGAAATCACTTTGGGCATTGCAAACGAGCTCATTCATATAAGGACCAAGCCGAAGTGTGAGCATTTTGCAATGATTTTGGCACCTGGGCTTTGTAATCATCTCCCTACAAATGCTTCTGAGCTGAATGAAACTTTTGCCATTCAAAAACAAAAATAGTACTCCATTCAATCTGTAATCTGTGTCGCTGATTTAGTACAAACTAAATCAAC
This sequence comes from Avena insularis, assembly GCA_023614405.1. NCBI lineage: Eukaryota > Viridiplantae > Streptophyta > Magnoliopsida > Poales > Poaceae > Avena > Avena insularis. The sequence goes on along the minus strand of CM042685.1, from coordinate 459,397,547 downwards.
GATACTTATTATGGATCAAAGAGAGTATATACAAACCATTGAGTTCGCATGTACATTAACCTGCAAGGATATACACACCTATATGCTCTGAATGGGCTCAACACGATCTTTCCCTTATCCTTGAAGATAGATACACATGTATACATAATTATATATACGAGTCCAAAATTATTTATAACATACACCAATAACAACAAATATCAATTGTATATAAAACATTATTTGGTGCATGGGCAGCAGTACCTTTCGTGGTAGCTTCCTGGATGGATCGTTGTGTGTTCAGTTCTAATACATACATCCATGTTTCCGCTAAGCCGGGCTCACTTGTCGCCTGCTCTCACGCTACCTAACTCTCCATACCTGTAGGCTTAACTCGCAAAGGTCGACAAGTGCAGGCTAGCTCATTAAGCTCACAAGATCACCACGACAAACACGCAGATACTCCAACTGATATGGATATGACTTTTTGGGTTCTTGTGATTGATATACCTCGTGCATATCTACGCTACAGCTCATGAGACCCATGAAGAATAGAGCCCAGGTGACATCCGACGATTGGAAGCTTGGCTTGACGATCAAGATAGTGCAAATTGACATAGTCCTAGTAGTGTTGTAAATGTAATATGTAACATATCTGTATACGGCTTTAGGACCCAGTTTCTCATATAAAGGCTAGGAGGAGCCGACAGAGAGGGCACAATAGCTTTGCAGCAACACACAATCCGCCATCAGTTAGATCGCATCTAACGAATCGATGACTTTGTAATCATCTTCTTCTTCTCCACAAAATTATACTACATTGACTTACTTATTTGTCTCATAAGCCGGCGAAATCACCAGCGCTCTCTTTCCCCCGAAACCCAAAGTCCATAACCATAGACATTGCTGAGGTTACCCCTCGTCAATTGGCGTCGTCTGTGGGAAGCCTAAGCGCTGGAGCCATGGATTCGTGACTCCCTCTTCACCAAGCAACAATCCGACGATTGTGGTCAGTGAGATCCGCTAAAATCCCAAAAATCTCGATCCACGCTCGCCCACCCCTCTCCCGGCCTCCGGCGACTTCGACCAGGAGACAGATCTAATAACCAGGAGACAGAAGAAATGATATTACGAAAGGACATAAGTAGAAAATAAATAAAAGGAGGAAATAAACTTACAGCGTGAACAAGGTTCTTCTTCCCAAAGTGTTTGACCCAACACTTCGATGGAACGATGTCCTTCTTTATGAGTGTGGTAAAGGATCTTACCCTTTTTTGAGTTCAGAAATTGGCATATTTTCTGAGGAGATCCTCATCGAGTGCTTCTTCCCAGAATATGCCCACATACCCGACAATCTAGCCTAGAGAGGTAGGATATGAACCCAAAGGAAATAGACCATGATTTGCAAACCTAAAAGATCATACCCAGCTTGATGTCGCAAGTTGTGGATCCATTCCAGTAGCAGTTGGATCTCCTTCATTTCTTCTGAACTTGGACGCTGCTCCTAGGAATTGAGTTTCTTGTAGGTTTTCTTCGGGTCGAAAGGGGCCAACCCGTAAGATTGGCCCTCAACCTGCTAGTCCTTGATGTAGAACCACCTTGACCACCACCCTTGGATGGAATCCGCAATTTTGAAATCGAAGTAGTCGACATCTGGGTGGACGGAGATTATGGCCCCACCGATGTTGTGGACGACGGTTTTGCTAGCGTTCCTTTAGACGCAGAAAAAAGTTTCCACGGGCCCTGGGGATGGATCCCGAGGAAACATTCTCAGAGGGTGATGAAACAGGAGATGTGGAGAATCGAGTTGGGCGTGAGATGGTAAAGCTACAAACCGTAAACAAAGAGGAGCCCACGAAGAAACTCATGGGCAGGAAGAGAAAGGCCGCGGAAGAGAAAGGATAGAAACATTACCCACCATCTGTGTTCAGGTGCGGGAGTTGCTTCATCAGTAGGAAGCTTGAAGGAGTTCTCCGTGAGGTAGCCAGATTTGCGATCTTCACGCAGGTATCATACCTTGCACCGTGAGGGAGACCACCTAACAGTCCTCGTCTTTGAAGGGAATATGCCCGAGAGGCAATAATAAAGTGGTTATTATCGTATTCCTTATTTATGATAAATATTTATTTTGCATGCTATAATTGTATTAATACGGAAACGTTAATACATGTGTGTTTAATAAACAAAAGGAAGTTCCTAGTTATGCCTCTCTTATAAACTAGCTCGTTGATTAACAAGATGATCAAAGGTTTCCTGATCATGGACATTGGATATTGTTAATAACAAGGTCACAACATTGTTGGAATGATGTGATGAACATTCATCCGAAGTATAGCATTACGATCAAGGTCATTGTGTTTATATTGCTATAGCATCATACGAAGTAATCTTAGTCCTTAGACCATGAGATCATGTCAATCACTAACACCAGAAGAGTATCTTGATAACATCAAACGTCACACCGTAACAGGGTGATTATAAAGATGGGTTCAGTGCTACGAAGGTGTTATGTTGAGGCTCATGGATCAAGAGTGGAATTTGTCCATCCCGATGACGGAGAGATATACTCTGGGCCCTCTCGGTGATATCACATTGGTTAGCTTGCAAGCAAGTGATTTGATCACTAGAATGTTATATCACGGGAATTAGAAAAGAGTACATGTCGCTAATGAGATCAAACTAGGTATGGGGATACCGATGATCGAATATCGGACATGTAATATATCGCGAGACAAAGGGATTGAGTTACATGCGTATAAGGTTCACACGATCACAGAAGTCATCGTTGAATATGTGGGAGTCAGTACGGATCTCCATGTCCCGCTGCTGATTATTGATCGGAGAGGGGTCTCGATCATGTCTACATTATTAGCAAACCGTAGGGTGACACACTTAAGGGATACCGACACCATTCGGAGCAAATAATATGCTAGAGAAAGAAAAAGGAAAGCGCAGGAATTTATTTCACTAGACACCGAAACTGTTTCGGTTGAAATTGCTGAAACTGGTTCTGCATGTGAAATGGAATACTAGCAAGGGGTTTTATGTGAATGTTTGTTAATTAAAGTAATTAACAAAATTCTGAATAAATAAATAAAAGAGTTTTATTTAAATGAGAGCTTGCATTAAATTTGGTGGAAATTTAATGCATGTGAGTGGATTTTTGAGTGGAGGCTCTTTTATGGGAGTGGAGGCTTTTCATTTTGAGTGGGAGCTCCACCCACAAGAATGTGGAAGAGGTGGGGGCAGCCACCATGGATGGCGCCATGCCCCTTGGGGTGCCCCCTCTCCCTATAAAAGGCCCGCCTCTCATCCTCTCAAAGCACACCTCCTCGCGAAGGATCTCTCTCCCCCCTTTAGAATTTCCCTATGGTCTCGGATCAGCGAGATACATGTTCCCGATGGATTTTTCTGGAAGGATTTGTTGCTTCCGCTGGAGCGAGGGCGCGGAGGTTGTCGGGGTACCCGAATGTGTGTGCGATCATGGATGCACCACTGCTTTGCGGTGCTAGACGTGATGGTGCTGGATCGGCTGGACCAGATGGACTTCATCACGATCTTGAGATCGGCAAACGTTCGACTACATCATCCACGAGTACAACCTCGTTAACGCTATACGGTCTTCGAGGGTATGTATTCTATGGATGTATATACACCCGTTGCTTGTATCTAGTAGATAGATCTTGGTGCTTTGTTCCCATCGTAGGAAATTTTTTGTTTTCTATGCTGCGAACCCTTCAGTGGTATCAGAGCCGGATCTATGCCTAGATGCTTTGCACGGGTAGTACACATATGAGTATGTGGGCGATGATGATCATTTTATTTCTTCTTTGTTGCACTTTGGATATTGGTGGCATAGTGGGATGAAGCGACCCGGACAAACTTTACATGTCCTCGCACATGAGACCTGTTCCACGCTTGACATGCAACTAGTTTTGCATAAGTGGCTAGCGGGTGTTTATCTCTCCTACTACAGTCAATATCTAATTTGTAACGAGTTTTCAACAATTTGGTTATCCTCGTTGTGGTTCATGTTCGTAGGTAAGAACGGTTCTTTCTTCGAAAGCCCTAAGCCACGTAAAACTTGCAATGGATAAATTAGAGGCGTCTAGTTTAGATTGTTGCTGGGCCAGTGTTATGATATGGTGATGTTGTAAGTAGAAGTATGAGATGATACTCTTTTAACACACATAGCGTGTAAGTTCCATAGACCTTGGCCTTACACATAAAGGTATGATAGAGATCATACCACGGTGCACATGATGGAGATCATATGCGGGAACCATATCATTTCACTTATAAACATGTGATGTTTGATTGCATCTTATAGTGCTTATTTGGCGTTTTATTAGCATAATAAGATGATCCCTCATTTAGATATCAAGATAAGAATGTGTTCTTCCTTAAGTATGCACCGACAATGTTTCGTCGCTTCAAGACATCACGTGATGATCGGGTGTACTTGAATCCACGAGCATATCTCGGGTGTAAGACAATTACACACACGAATACTAAGGTTCTTACTTGGCGAGCCTAGCATGTACAGACATGGCCTCGGAACACGGACCGAAAGGTTAAGCATGAGTCATATGGAAGATATGATGCCCATTTAATGCTCTCCTTTGAAGCTACACCGACTCACGTGATGATCGGACTTGGTGTAGTGGATTTGGTTCATGTAATCACCAAAAATACACAAGGGATGTCGTTTTTGAGTGGGAGTTCATTTCTAATTTGGAATAGTAGAACTCAATTTATCATAAATGAAATCAAAGTGAATTTGCATAATTTTTTGTAGTCATTGGTATTCGTTCACCACCTTATGCTTAGTTATAATTGAGATAATAGAACTATATAATTCTGGATATATACTTTACGAACTGGTATCGTATTATGTTGAGTGTCAATCTAAAGTTTAAAGTCCTATTGCAAACTTTCAGCAAACTCTGTTTACTCCGTAAAATTTAATAATTGGTATTAAATCGAGAGTAACAATTCCAGTGTTATTATCTTAAGTATCATGTTTGCCTTCATGATTCTTGATTGTTTTAATATCAAGTTTATCTAGGAGCTGAAAGAATTGTTTCAGAAACCATCATGTGTGACAGATATAACGATATCTGAAATAATGTGTTGGTTGCAATATGATAGAGTATAGTGTATGTTCTCATATTGGATGAGAATTTACAAAGGTTGGAGATGCTAGACATCCTAATCATCCAAAAGGGTTTTGGAAAGTAATGTTATACTCACGATTCGCCTTTATAAGCTACAGTAGCTTGATCAAGAAAGTCGTCATGATAAGGATGAATAGTAGATGTATGTAAAGTGTTTACTACACTAAAATATTACTAAAGAATGGATTTTTGAAAGAATGCTGATCATTTTGATGATGGTGATCTACTTCAAAGTGCAAGTCCAAAGGTATTATTATTTGAATATACACGCTTTGGACTATGTGTCATGTATATGGCGCCACTTTTGATGTTGATAGATTGTTTTAAAAGGAAAAGGAAATGCTGAAAGAAAATCGATAAAATATATTTGGCAGAAAAGAAAAGGTTGGAAATATCCAATTTAGGTATATAGATGATATACATGTTATGGTTGTATTCTTTGCTTGTTAAACAATATGGTTCTTGGGTATTGGATACCGAATTGGTTGGTATGAAATTTCATACGGAACAACGCAATTCATAAACCATAATGGCCTAAGTAACTAGCAAGAGAATATGTGATGATGTTCATCGAAAACAAACAAAGCGTTGTTTGTATTTCTCGTTGACATCAAAGCTTGACTTCATGATTTGTTTTAATAATTGTTATTTAAATCAGGTATTATAAGAACAAAGGTTGTTCAAATAATTACCGTATTCCATATAATATGGATGATTTACAAATCTAGTTGGATAAATCACATCCATAAAACTTAATGCTAAAATGTCGCAAGACAAATGATTGAAAGATCACTTACAAAGTGACATCGCCGTTTAAATTATATTGGAAAGAAAACATGAAGAATCTCCATATTTATGGATTTTTGGAGTCTTTGATTTGATCAAGTGACGCTTGTGAGACTTTCCTCAGGATTATTAAAACTTCGTTCAAAGGCCAAAGAAGAACAATCGACTAAAATATTTGAATTTATACATATCGATGTATGTAGTCCATTATGTGTAGTCATAAGCGATGGATTTCAACTTTATATGCTTTCTCCGGAAATTTGAGTGAATATTCACTTAATGAGAAAGAAGTATGAAATATTTGAAAACGTTCGAAGACTTTCAAGATGAAGTGGAAAATCATTATGACAAGAAAATAAATGGTTTATGATTTTATCATAAGGGATTTATTTGAGTTACAAGTGTAACAAGAAAATAAATGAATTATGATTTTATCATAAAGGGATTTATTTGAGTTACAAGTTTAGCAAAAACACCTAGATTTACATCTCCCGAAACACCATAGGAATATGGAGTTTTTGAGATTTGTAATAAAACCTTGTTTGACATGGTTGGATCAAAGGTGTTATTTATAAAACTTCCATTATGTTTTAAAAGATTAAAGCTTAAGAGACTACCGCTTTTACACTGAAAAGAGCTCCATATTGATCCATTGAAATGACACCATGGAAGTTATGGTTTGGGGTAAAATCCAAGTTGTCATTCTTAAATTTTGGTATGCTAAACATAAGTAAGATGTTTACAACTGAAGTTGGATGAGCATATATTTGTAGGTTATTTCGAATAACAATTGGTTATTCCTCCATAACACCAAGGACAAAAGGGTTTGTCGCTTGAAACGTGAAGTTTATTGAAGAAGGAATTTTTCATAAATGTTAAGTGGGAGGACAATAGAACTTTGATAAGGTTAACAAACCTTAGTTATATGTGCTGAGTTGCGTAGCACTGGAAAATGTTCCGGAGGCAGCCAGAATGCTCATGGCTCACGTGCCTCAAAGGTTGTGGTCACGGAGGTCTAAGTTCTTATTGAACCAAGTCGGTCGGATAAACAATTAAATGTTAAGATTTGAGAGTAAATCATTATTGTTTGACAATGATGAATCGACTACATGCAAAGAAGCGATGATGGGCCCTGACTCCATCTAATGGCTTGAAGTCATAAAATCCGTGATAGTTCCATACACGAGAAATCAAGTTTTGAACTTGAAAGACCCTCCAGAAAGGTGTAAAAACCTATCGGTCGTATTTGGATCTATAAAGAAACAGACATGGATGTTTCACATCTATAAAATATTCGACATGTCTTAAAGTATTTGACGACAATATTCAAGGAGTTGACTATGACAAGATTTGATCTTTCATAGCGATATTTAGTCTGGACGGATAAAAGTAGCAACCACTACATATAATTTGGTATATGGTAGATGAATAAACAAAACAAAGTTCTTCTAATAGAATGGTTACCTATGACGTGTACATGACACGATCCAAAGGGTTTTGTTAATTCAAAGGATGCTAAAAAGGGGCATGCAAACTTCAATGATTGAAGTAAGCATCGCAGAGTTGGAATCTTCACCGTGATGAAAAAGGAGTTTTTCATTAGGAGACGATGAAGATGCTTGCATTTGCAAGAAATTAAGTGGGAGCGCTGAGACATATTTCTAAAACATTATGTGGACGACATCTTGTTGATTAGAAATGATGTATATTTTGTTGACAAAGGTTAAGAATTTCATGTCGATGAAAGACTTAGGCAAAACCCAAATATTTAGCATGAATGTCTATAGTGGATAGACCGTGACGCTAATATGGTTATGCCAAACGTACATATATGAGATATTGAAGGAGTTCAATATATAAACGACAAGAAAAAGTTCTTGTCGCATGGAAAGGAATTGAATCAATATTCAAGTGTATCGACACTTGATAAGTGAAACAAGATTTAATTGCTTTGGCACTTGATGAGTGAAATCACAAGAATGATTTAATCAATCATACCATGATATGTACACATCCAGATATGTCATATGCTCTAAGTGTTATGAGTATATACCAGAATGAATCATAAAATGATCATTGGACAATAGTAAGGAAATTCTTATGATCTTTTGGAAGAACTAAGAATATATTTATGTAGAGGTGACAAACAATTACAAATAGTTCATTGTAAAGCGTTACATTGATACTAGTTTTGTCACAAAATACAAATTAAGTTTATCTCAATTTAAACTATAGGTGGCACAATGTAATGGAAAGGAGATTCCATGATGGATTTGGATGAATTCCAAAGTTAAGACATTGTGACGAATACTACAACAAAAGGCTAAGTATATGACTGCTATAGTAGCAGCAAAGGACGGAATTTGTGTCAAGTAGTTTGTTATCAAACTAAGGTGTGGTTCGCAAAGGGCTAACACTAAAGATATATTATATGACAATAGTATCAACATGATTTAACCCCAAGGAATTAAAGGTATCACCAAGAGACCAAATTTATACAATGCCATCTCATTAGAGAATGAGTGATGCATGGAGACGCAAAGACATGCAAATACACACGGACCTGAAAGCGTCAGATCCGTAGATTATGTTAACCACTTGCAATCGCGTATATGGAACACCGGAAAGCCATAAGTGTTCAATACTCAAAGTTTTCAAACTAGATTATGTAGGGTTTCGTAGCATGGAAAACAAAAAATTTCTACTGCATACAAACAAACAAGCCAAGATCTATCTACTAGATTGTAGCAACAAGTCGATGGAATAACTCACCCTCGAAGATTCCAAAGTGTTTAACGAGAGCGGATTCTCGTGGGTGATGTAGTCGTACTCTTCCCGATCTCAAGATCGCGATTTAGGCGATCCTTAGCGCAAGAGGCTCGGTCACACGTTCAGATTTTCGATGAAGACCTTCCTCTCCTTGTTCCAAAGTGCGGCGGAGGTTGTAGCACTCTCCTCGCGATTCCGGCAGCACAACGGCGTGGTATCGAAAGTAGAGGGGAGATCTCGCAGGGCTTCGCCTTAAGCCGGAGCGAGTATGGTGGAGTATGAGAGAGTCCCTCGACGATCTAGAGTTTAGACACGCCGAGGAGGAAGCTTGGCCGGCGGCTAGTGTTGCTAGGCGGCGGCAACGGCGGCTTGACCTAGGTCGGCGGCGGCGGCAATGGAGGTGGCGGCGCCGGCGGCTAGGGTTTGGAGGAGAGGATCTTGTGTTTATCTAGGAGGGAGCCCTGCCCCTCCTTATATAGGTGGAGGGGCGGCCGTGGGGAGGGAGAGGAGTCCTCCCCAACTCGGCTTGGGTGGTGTCCCCGGTTGGAGGAGGAACTCCTCCCAACTCCTGCTTTCCACTCCTCCTCTTTCCTCTTTCCAAATTTAGCCGTTTGACTTTTCAAACTAGCTATTTGACTTTTCAAACTAGGATTTAAATTAATCCTTTATTTGGTTCAGCGATGACACTTAGTACATGATGCAATCATACCAACTTGATACAACACATTCATGTACCCTTCCTCCGGAGTGCCGACATTCCGAACATTCTAGAACATTCCGATGAAAACACCTAACCATTCCCCAACTCCGAAATGGGACTTTCCTTATATGAATCTTATTCTCGGACCATTCGGATCTCCTCGTGATATCCCGAATCCCATTCGAGACTCAACAACATTCGGTCTCTTTCTCATCATTCCATAACTACTCAAACAACGTCAATCCTTATGTGTCTCCTCACGGTTCGTGAATTATGCGACATGATCGAGACACTTCTCAACAATAACCAATAGAGGAATCTGGAAATTCATATGGCTCTACATATTTCAACGATTACTTTCGATCGAATGAACCACTTACATACGATATCAATTTCCCTTTGTCTCACGATAGTTTACTTATCCGAGGTTATGATCGTCGGTATCTCGCATACCTAGTTCAACCTCATACGATAAGTACTCTTTTCTCGCTCCGTGATATGTGATCCCTTGTGAGCTACCACATGCTTGCAAGCTAATTGGATGACATTTCACCGAGAGGGCCCAGAGTATATCTATCCGTCATATGGATGGACAAATCCCACTCTTGATCCATGTGTTTCAACCAATACTTTCCTAACACTCAATGCCACCTTTATGGCCACCCGCCACGGTGTGGTGTTTGATGTCATCAAAGCATCCATCCGAAAGGTGATATGCATGATCTCATGGTCGAAGGAATTAGATTACTATGTATCAGAAAGCATATAGCAATTGAACTATTAAAATGACTTGATCTTTATGCTACGCTTATCTATAGGAGTATGTCCATCATATCATTCTCCTAACAATATGATCTTGTTGTTAATAACATCTCAATGTTCATGATAGGGAAACCACAATCATCCATTAACCAACAAGCTAGTATTATATAGAGGCTTTACTAGGAACTTCAAATTAAGTTCACAAATCACACAAGTATTAATGTTTCCTTGTTAATACTATTATAGCATGAATGTAAACATTTATCATAAACACAAAGATATAATAATAACTACTTTTATTATTGCCTCTAGGGCATATCTCCAACAGTCTCCCACTTGCACTAGAGTCATCTAATCTAGATTACATGGTAATATACCGAACACCCATGGCAGTTTGGTGCTGGTCATGTTTTGCCCTCGGGAGAGGTTTAGTCAACGGATCCGCCACATCAGATCTGTGTGTACTTTGCAAATCTTTATATCCCCATCTTGGATATGTTCTCGAATAACGTGAAAACGTAGCTTGATGTGCTTCAGCTTCTTGTGTGACCTTGGTTCTTGCGCATTGGCTATGGCGCCCATGTTATCACAAAGAGATAGACATTGGGTCCAGCGACTAGGAACCACACCCAGCTCAGAATGAACTCTTTCATCCATATCGCTTGTGAAGCCTCCGCAGCCATGTATTCCGATTCAGCTTGAAGATCTCGCCACAAAGCTTTGCTTTGCACTCCTCCACTAATCGCTGCACCATTCAAAATAAATACGATCCGCATTGTGATTTAGAATCATCCGGATCGGTGTTCCAACTAGCATCGGTGTAACCATTAACAACAAGTCGTTCATCACCTCCATAAGAAAGAACCATATCCTTAGTTCTTCTCAAGTACTTAAGGATGTTTTTGATCTGTCCAATGATCCACTCGATCACTTTGATATCCGCTAGTTAAACTAACAAAGATATGCAATGTCGGGTCTAGTACATAGCATGGCATATATTAGAGATCCTATGGCTGAGGCATAGGGAGTCTTACTCATCCTTTCTCTATCTTCTGCCGATGTCGGACTTTGAGTTTTACTCAAGGTCGTATTAGGCAACATGGGCAAGAACCCTTTCTTGCTATCTTCCATTCCAAACCTCTTTAGAACTTTGTCCAAATATGTACTTTGTGACAATGATATTTGGCGTTTCGATCTATCTCTATAAATCTTTATGCCTAATATGTAAGCTGCTTCGCCAAGATCCTTCATTGAAAAACTATTATTCAAATATTCCTTGACACTATTAAGAAGGTCTACATCATTCCCAATCAACAATATGTCATCTACATATAGTATTAAGAATGCCACAGAGCTCCCACTCACTTTCTTGTAAATACAAGCTTCTCCATAAGTTTGTATAAAACCAAAACTTTTGATCACCTTATCAAAACGTTGATTCCAACTTCGGGATGCTTGCTTCAATCCATAGATGGACTGTTGAAGTTTGCATACCTTGTTAGCATCTTTAGGATCAACAAAACCTTTGGGTTGCATCATGTACAACTCTTCATCAATGTCTCCATTGAGGAATGCTGTTTTGACATCCATCTGCCATATCTCATAATCTTAATATGCGATTACAACATAATCCTCACAGACTTTAGCTTCGCATCGGTGAGAAAGTCTCATCGTAGTCAACTCCTTGAATTTGTCGAAACCCTTTGCGCATAAGTCGAGCTTTATAGATGAACATTACCATCAAGATCTGTTTTCTTCTTGAAGATCCATTTGTTCTCGACAGACCTTCCTACCATCCGTAAGTCCACCAAAGTCCACACTTGGTTTTCGTACATGGATCCAATCTCGGATTTCATGGCTTCTTGCCATTTATTGGAATCTGGGCTCATCATCGCTTCCTCATATGTCTCAGGGTCATCGGTGTTGTCCACCAACATGACACTCATAACGGGATCATACCAATCTGGAGTGGTACGAGTTCTCGTTGACCTGCGAGGCTCTGTAGTAACTTCGACCAAAGTTTCATGATCATCATCATTAGCTTCCTCTCTAATTGGTGCAGGCATCACAGGAACTTCTTCCGCGCCAAGGCTACTGCAATTTCGAGAGAAGGTTCGACAACCTCGTCGAGTTCTACTTTCCTTCCAGTCACTTCCTTCGAGAGAAATTCCTTCTCTAGAAAGGATCCATTCTTGGCAACAAAGATTTTGCCTTCGGATCTATGATAGAAGGTATACCCAATAGTTTCCTTCGGGTATCCTATGAAGACGCATTTTTCCGCTTTGGGTTCAAGCTTGTCCGGCTGTAACTTCTTTACATAGGCTTCGCACCCCCAAACTTTAAGGAACGACAATCTAGATTTCTTCCCAAACCATAATTCATACGGTGTCGTTTCAACGGATTTAGACGGTGCCCTATTTAAAGTGAATGCGGCTGTTTCTAATGCATAACCCAAAAATGATAGCGGTAAATCTGTAAGTGACATCATAGAACGAACCATATCTAAGAGAGTTCGATTACGATGTTCGGACACACCATTACGCTGTGGTGTTCCCGGCGGTGTCAACTGCGAAAGTATTCCGCATTTCTTCAAATGCTCGCCAAACTCAGAATTTAGATATTCACCTCCACGATCAGAACATAGAAATTTAATCTTCTTGTTACGTTGATTCTCTACCTCACTTTAAAATTCCTTAAACTTCTCGAAAGTTTCGGACTTATGTTTCATGAAATAGATATACCCATATCTACTCAAGTCATCCGTGAAGGTAAGAACATAACGATAACCACCACGCGATGCTACACTCATTGGACCACACACATCGGTATGTATGATTTCCAACAAGTCCGTAGCTCGCTCCATCATACCAGAAAATGGAGTCTTAGTCATTTTACCCATCAGACATGCTTCACATCTATCAAGTGATTCAAATCAAGTGATTCAAGAAGTCCATCGGAATGGAGTTTCTTCATACGCTTCACTCCAATGTGACCAAGACGACATACATATATAGGTCGAGTTATCGCCGATTTCAAACGCTTAGCCTCAATGTTATTAATATGTGTATTTCCACTATCGAGATTCAATAAGAATAGACCATCTATCAAAGGTGCATGTGCATAAAACATATTACTCATATAAATCGAACAACCATTATTCTCGGACTTAAACAAGTAACCATCTCGCAATAAACAAGATCCCGATATAATGTGCATGCTTAACGCAGGCACCAAATAACAATTATTTAAGTATAAAACTAATCCCGATGGTAGATGAAGGGGTAGCGTGACGACCGCGATCACATCAACCTTTGATCCGTTTCCAACGCGCATCGTCACCTCGTTCTTCGCTAGCTTCCGTTTATTCGCAAAGACTGCTTCGAGTTACAAATATGAGCAACCGAAGAGTATCAAATACCTGTGCACTACTATGAGTACTAGTGAGATACACATCAATAACATGTATATCGATATACCTTTCTTCTTGATGTTGCCGTTCTTCAACCGCCAAGTACTTTGGGCAATTCCGCCCAAAGGACCTTCTCTCCCTTGCAAAGAAAAGCACTCAAGATCGTGCTTAGGTCCAGCCTTGGTCTTCTTCGGCGTGGTAACTTTCTTACCACCCTTCTTGAAGTGTCCCTTCTGCTTAGACTTGCCTTTCTTGAATTTGGTGGTCTTATTGACCAACAACACTTGGTGCTCTTTCTTGATCTCCACTTCTGCCGACTTCAACATGGCAAAGAGTTCTGGCAATGTCTTGTTCATGTTTTGCATGTTGTAGTTCATCACAAAGTTCTTGTAACTTGGTGGTAGTGATTGGAGGACACGATAAATCCCCAAAGCATTAGGAATCACAATACCCAAGCTTTGAAGTTTGTTTGCGTGCCCAGACATCTTAAGCACATGCTCGCTAACGGAGCTGCCCTCTTCCATCTTGCAGTTAAAGAACTTTTCAGAAGCCTCATAGCTTTCAATTGCCGCATGAGTCTCAAAGATCAATTTGAGATCCTCGACAATATCATATGGGTCTGAACTCTCAAACCTTTCTCAAGCTCCGATTCTAAACCATACAAGATAGCACATCTGAATCGTGTAATCGAGTCTTCCGAGTGAGGTAAACATTCTTTACTTCATCGGAAGCATCACTGCAGTGGGTCACCAGCGGTGCATCCAAAGACATAGGTCAAATTACCATTGTGAGGACAATCCTCAAATTGGAACCAATCCGCGAAGTTGCTTCCATTGTTTTTCAACTTTTCTTTCTCTAGGAACGCATTAAAATTGATGGTAGGGGCTGCCATTGATCTACAACATATTTGCAATAGTTTAGACTAAGTTTATGACAAATTGAGTTCAAATTAAAATTAATCTAGGTGAACTCCCACTCAAAACAATATCCCTCACATTGTTTTAGTGATCACACGAACCAAATCCACCACATCAACACCGATCATCACGAGAGTTGATATAGTTTCAATGGCGAACAATCGACATGTTCATCATATCTACTATATGATTCATGCTTTACCTTTCGATGATCCGTGTTCCGAGACCATGTTTGTACATGCTAGGCTCGTCAAGATCAAACCTTTGTTTCCGCATGAGCAAATCTGGCTTGCTCACGTTGTATACACTTGCGGAATCTAACACACCCGATCATCACGTGGTGCTTCGAAACAACAAGCTTTAGCAACGGTGCTAACTAAGGGTGAACACTTTATGACTTGAAATTCATGTGCATGAGGGATCATCTTATAATGCTACCGTTGTCTACTAAGCAATACAAGATGCATAAAGGATTAACATCACATGCAATTCATGATATGTGATATGATATGGCCTTTCTTCTTTGTGCTTCCGATCTCCATCTTCTAGCACGAACATGATCTTCATCATCATCGGCATTGCATCAAGGTCAATGACGCTTCTCCATGGTTGTCGTCCACCGGCTTCAACTATTACAACTACTTTGAATAGACACACAGGTCTTAACATAAATTAAAGACAACCATATGGCTCCTTCCGGTTGCCAACTTACAATAAGGAACATTGCATACATCAAATATAATCACAATCATGGCCATATCACATCACAGCACACCCCTGCAAAACAAAGTTAGACGCCTCTACTTTCTTTGCATGTTTTACGTGGTTTGGGGCTTTCAATAAGTGTCGTTCTAACTTACGAACATGAACCACAACATTGATACTAGTATTGTTAATCACCTGTAAATTGGATCTTAACTATGCTAGGAGAAACAGCACCCAAGAAGCCACTTATGCAATACAAGTTGCATGTCAAGCGTGGAGCAAGTCTCATGAACGATGTCATGTAAGGTTAGCCCGGGCCGCTTCATCCCAACATCCCGCAAGATGCAAAGTACACAAGAAGCAATCGACAATAAAAGTATCAACGCCCACAATGACCATTGTGTTCTACTCGTGCAACAGATCTACATATAGACACGGCTCGATACCATCAGAGGGTTTCGTAGCATGGAAAACAAAAATTTTCTACCGCATACAAACAAACAAGCCAAGATCTATCTACTAGATTGTAGCAACAAGTCGATGGAATAACTCACCTCGAAGATTCCAAAGTGTTTAACGAGAGCGGATTCGTGGGTGATGTAGTTGTACTCTTCCCGATCTCAAGATCGCGTAGACGATCCTTCGGGCGCTCGCCAAGCGGCTACCGCAATCGGTCACATCGCTCGATTTCGACGAAGACCTTCCTCTCCTTGTTCCAGCAAGCAGCGGAGGTTGTAGCACTCTCGTGATTCCGAAGACAACGGCGTGGTACCAAAGTAGAGGGAGATCTCGCAGGCTTCGCCTTAAGCCGAGCAGTATGGTGGAGTATGAGAGAGTCCTCGACGATCTAGAGTTTAGACACGCCGAGGAGGAAGCTTGGCGGCTAGGCTTGGCGGCTAGGCTTGACTAGGTCGGCAGCGCGGCAAGTGGAGGTGGCGGCCAAGGCTAGGATTTGGAGGAGAGGATCTTGTGTGTATCTAGGAGGATCCTGCCTCCTTATAGGTGGAGGGGCCGGCCAAGGGGAGGAGAGGAGTCCTCCCCAACTCGCTTGGTGGGTGCCGGGTTGGAGGAGGAACTCCTCCCTAACTCGGTTTCCACTCCTCCTCTTTCCTCTTTCCAAATTTAGCCGTTGACTTTTCAAACTAGCTATTTGACTTTTCAAACTAGGATTTAAATTAATCCTTTATTTGGTTCAGCGATGACACTTAGTACATGATGCAATCATACCAACTTGATACAACACATTCATGTACCCTTCCCCTCCAGAGTGCCGGACATTCCGGAACATTCTAGAACATTCCCGATGAAAACACCGGAACCATTCCCTAACTCCGAAACGGGACTTTCCTTATATGAATCTTATTCTCCGGACCATTCTGGATCTCCTCGTGATATCCCGAATCCCATTCGAGACTCCAAACAACATTCGGTCTCTTTCTCATCATTCCATAACTACTCAAACAACGTCGAATCCTTAAGTGTGTCTCCCTACGGTTCGTGAATTATGCGGACATGATCGAGACACTTCTCCGAACAATAACCAATAGAGGAATCTGGAAATTCATATGGCTCCCACATATTTCAACGATTACTTTGCGATCGAATGAACCACTTACATACGATATCAATTTCCCTTTGTCTCACGATAGTTTACTTATCCGAGGTTATGATCGTCGGTATCTCTGCATACCTAGTTCAACCTCGTTACCGATAAGTACTCTTTTCTCGTTCCCGTGATATGTGATCCCTTCAGAGCTACCACATGCTTGCCAGCTAATGGGATGACATTTCACCGAGAGGGCCCAGAGTATATCTATCCGTCATATGGATGGACAAATCCCACTCTTGATCCATGTGTTTCAACCAATACTTTCCGAACACTCAATGCCACCTTTATGGCCACCCGATTCACGGTGGTGTTTGATGTCATCAAAGCATCCATCCGTAAAGGTGATATGCATGATCTCATGGTCGAAGGAATTAGATTACTATGTATCGTAGCATATAGCAATTGAACTATTAAAATGACTTGATCTTTATGCTACGCTTATCTATAGGAGTATGTCCATCATATCATTCTCCTAACAATATGATCTTGTTGTTAATAACATCTCAATGTTCATGATAGGGAAACCACAATCATCCATTAACCAACAAGCTAGTATTATATAGAGGCTTTACTAGGGACTTCAAATTAAGTTCACAAATCACACAAGTATTAATGTTTCCTTGTTAATACTATTATAGCATGAATGTAAACATTTATCATAAACACAAAGATATAATAATAACTACTTTTATTACTGCCTCTAGGGCATATCTCCAACAGTCTCCCACTTGCACTAGAGTCATCTAATCTAGATTACATGATAATATACCGAACACCCATGGCAGTTTGGTGCTGGTCATGTTTTGCCCTCGGGAGAGGTTTAGTCAACGGATCCGCCACATTCAGATCTGTGTGTACTTTGCAAATCTTTATATCCTCATCTTGGATATGTTCTCGAATAACGTGAAAACGTAGCTTGATGTGCTTCAGCTTCTTGTGTGACCTTGGTTCTTGCGCATTGGCTATGGCGCCCATGTTATCACAGTAGATAGACATTGGGTCCAGCGCACTAGGAACCACACCCAGCTCTGTAATGAACTCTTTCATCCATATCTCTTCTTGTGAAGCCTCCGAAGCAGCCATGTATTCCGATTCAGTTGAAGATCTCGCCACAACGCTTTGCTTTGCACTCCTCCAGCTAATCGCACCATTCAAAATAAATACGATCCAGATTGTGATTTAGAATCATCCGGATCGGTGTTCCAACTAGCATCGGTGTAACCATTAACAACTTGTTCATCACCTCCATAAGAAAGAACCATATCCTTAGTTCTTCTCAAGTACTTAAGGATGTTTTGACATTGTCCAATGATCCACTCCTGGATCACTTTGATATCTGCTAGTTAAACTAACAGCATATGCAATGTTGGGTCTAGTACATAGCATGGCATATATTAGAGATCCTATGGCTGAGGCATAGGGAGTCTTACTCATCCTTTCTCTATCTTATGCCATTGCGGGACACCTCCTCGCGAAGGATCTCTCTCTCCCTATAAAAGGCCTCCCTCTCATCCTCTTAAAGCACACCTCCTCGCGAAGGATCTCTCTCTCTCCCCTTTAGAATTTCCACATGGTCTCGGATCAGCGAGATACATGTTCTCGGTGGCTTTTTCTGGAAGGATTTGTTGCTTCCGTTGCTTCGCTGGAGTGAGGGCGCGGAGGTTGTCGGGGTACCCGGACGTGTGTGCTATCACGGAACCCTGCTTTGCGGTGCTGGACGTGATGGTGCTGGACCGGCTGGACCAGAAGGACTTCATCATGATCTTGAGATCAGCAAGCGTTCGACTACATCATCCACGAGTACAACCTCGTTAACGATATACGGTCTTCGAGGGTATATATTCTATGGATGTACATCCACCCGTTGCTTGTATCTAGTAGATAGATCTTGGTGTTTTGTTCCCATCATAGGAAATTTTTTGTTTTCTATGCTGCGAACCCTTCAGTCTTTGCGGCAGTGGCATCGGCAGCGGAGGAAGCGCCCTTGCTCCTGCCCATGGTGATGAAGTTGTGAGCGTTGGTGTGCGGGAAGCTACATGCAGAAGCGAGGGAAGCAACAACGCAGAGAAAGATTTAGCATGAGGAGGGAGAAGAAGTGTGCGGAGGGGAAAGAGAATGAGCAGTAAAATTACCCCACCGTGGCTTATAAAACTTTTACAGTGATTTGGAGCCGTTTGATTTGGAGCATGAATCGTAAAGTCAAGGGAGGTGATGACAACAAAATAATAGTAATGGGCAATAATTACCGCGGTAAAGATAGGTACAAATTGTGTGACACCTCGATTTTTGCACAAAGTGGGATCATGCGGTCAAACTCTCCGCTGACGTGCCGCCCACGCGTCACCATGCTGCAGCAATGGCCCACCACTAAAACGTCCCATCAGCTCTTTTCCTTCGCAACTGAAGCACACATTATTCGTCAGTAGTGACGTCATGTGCAACAACGAAAAACATTGGGTGAATTCCAGGAAAATTCGACAGCAACCGCTATTTGCAAAGACAAGGCCTAAGATGAACATTTACTTGAATGTTGAAGAACTCTGAGCCTATGCTCCTGTGCAAGCACCCGAACATAGTCTCGGGGGCTACTCTTATCGGGTTCGCTGACCGCGCACTCGATAATATTAATGGTTCAAGATATGCAAGGTCTGAGTCGAGTACCTCCTAAGAAGATAGAACTTTGAGCCTATGCTCCGGTGCAAGCACCCGGATATAGCTTCGGGGGATACTCCCATCGGAAGCGCTGACCATGCACCGGACGAAAAATAAATCCTTCTCGGAGACGGCAATAAAAAGCCCATAATGATGAACTCTCAGCCTACACTGGAATACAAATATTCGAATATAGTCTCGGGGGCTACTCCCATTAAAAGCGCTGGCCGTGCACCCGATAAAAATCTAAAATTCCTCTTACAAAGTTGAAAAATATGAAACCTATGAGTATTACCCAAGTGTATCCTTAAAAGGTTACTCCCATCGGGAGCTCCCATAGCGCACCCGACAAAAAATAGCAAAAAGTAGACAGTTTCAGCTATTCTAACAGCCAAACAAGGCAGTCGATAAATATTTTAAAATTCTCAGACCGCGTCTGTCATGATAACATGTCTGAATGCCGTGTCCACGACATGAAGGTAAGACCCCCAATATCTATCATGTGAGGCATGATAATTACACACGAATGCGCACTACGAGTAAATTATTCGTATCCATGACCAGATGAAAAATCCTAAAGGACATGTTAGGTACCCATTACATGAAACTGGAATTCATTACTCCATAATACTTTAAACGACCCGAATAGAATTACCCCAATATATACCGGGTTCGAGTCCGGGACTCGAGCTTGATGTAGTTTCATGTTGTTTTTGCCCAAGAGTAATTAGTTGGTTCCTGATCCATCGGATGCACCAGACTTGTTATATCAAAATTCCCATGATAAAATTATCTAAAGTTATAAAATACTTGCTCGGAAAGATATCCGAGTCAATAATGAAAATGTCTTTAAGACTCAACCCGAATCTATGATTCAAGTGGAGTATCGGGAGCTACTAACATGGGTATGACTTATTGGGTTCCCGTGATTGGTATACCCTATGCGTATCTAGGCTACATCCCATGAGTCACATGAAGAATAGAGTCTAGGGGGAATCCGACGATTGGAAACTTGGCTTGGCGATCAAGATAGAAGTGCAACCTGTCATAGTCCTAGTATTGTAAACATAACATGTAACCTATCCGTATACGGCTTCAGGATCCAGCCTCTCATATAAGGGCTGGGAGGAGCCGATGAAGAAGGAACCGTATCTTTCCAGCAACACACAATCCGCTATGAGTTAGATCACATCTAACGAATCAGCGATTTTGTAATCATCTTCTCCATATAATCAAACTATAACGACTTTTTTGTTTGTATGATAAGACGACGAAATTACCGGCGCTCTCTTTTCCCCAAAACCCTAAATCCATAACCATGAGCATTGCCGAAGTTACCCCCATCACCAACAATTATTAATAATGACAAACTTTGCCTTGCTGGCCACTTAAGTCTTTCATGATGAAGTGCATCTTAGAACCTTTTCATATGAGTTATTATCCATAGTGAGAGTATCATATCTAGCATCATGCATGCCATGTTGATAAAAAATTGATGTGGCACAAAAATTAATGAACAAAAGATGATTAGAGCATCATTGGTAGATACCGTATCATAGAACGTAAAACTAGAAATACTAATGACAAGTAAATCTTGTAAATAATTTTACATTGAGATTTTAGAAATTAATGAATATACTAAAATTATGATACTACTACATGATACAATGCACTATATGAATAGTATCGTATAGTAATATCATATGAATAATATCACTACATGATACTTTCACTATGGGTAGCCTTAGATGTTGTGGCTTAGAAGGGTTACTTTAATAATTTTAGTCTCATGCATGTGTGTAATTGGATTTACTGAGTTTTTTGCCTATGAGACAATAAACATCTTAAGAAAAATACCTAGGATGCAGCCCATTGTGAAGTTCCTACTATGATTGACCTCCAAATTACTTGTGTAGGCATGCCAGCCCATAGGGCAGGGCAGAGGGGTACTCGCCCCGAGCCCTATGATGAAGGAGCCTGACCCACGATATTTCTTGTGACCCATATTAGTGTATTACTTTTGAGGCCCAATAATGTAGAATAATTATACTCCCCTATATGCCGCAGGTTTGTCAAAATTTGGATAAATATATACTAAATAGTGTCTAGACTCATCCAAATTTTGAAAAATATGTGACATCTATTTCAAGATCGGAGTGTAGAAAATATAGATGGTACAAGATATAGCCTATAATGACTTTATTCTGACTCTTATTTTCCAAAAAAAATACTCCAATATTTTTCTAGCCTCCCCAAATATGCAGCGACAACAACCCTCATGTGCTTTTACAATGTTATGATTATTCATTATTGGACCTAACGACACAATCATGAAACTACACAATTTCATAAGCAGCTGTCCTTTCTATAACGGTCCTACTTGTCCCCATCGTGCATATTTTAGAGACTATTCCATCCTCTTATTAATTCAATGCATACTATGTCAACTCTCTACTCTTTTTGTGCACATGTATATGAACACAAGGAGAAATTGGTAGAAATAAATATCATGGTATATAGTTTGCTCGGTCAATAGAATAGGTTTAGGATATCTTCACCGAGATTTAAAACACCATGGATCTGTAAAATATATAGATCATTTAATTTTCTACTGCATTACAGTAATATTTCTACTGCATAATAATATTTTTAAGTGTTCCGTGCGTAAACAAATGATGGATCTTGAAATACATTGTTGAGAGACCTATTTACGCTAATCATGCTTAAACTTTTATAAATCTTGGTATCCAAAGAAAGATTCCTACGGGGCATTTTTTTTTTTTTCAATTTAAGATTGAAGAAGGGTTCCCGTAAACATTAAAGTTTTAGTATAAATATTAAAGATATATTTATGATGTTTTCTGGAGTAGGGGGGCAATTGCCCCCCTTGACCCAAGGAAGCTCTATTTAAACAAGGGCCCCATGTTGTTGTTTTGCCCTAGGAACATCAAAATTTGTGGACCGGTCTGGACCCATGAGGTTGTTGTTGTCGAGGTGGACAAACTGGAGTTGTTGCTGGGCGGCACGAGGCCGACAAGTTCGTTACTGTTGAGATAGAGGTTAGTGAGTTCCTTGCAAGCCCTGATGCCATCAGGGATGGGCTAGAGAAGTGGTTTCCATGCAGGAAGGCCATTTGGAGATGGGGAATTTCGGTGAGCATGTCGAGCTTTCAATGGCCGAGCTGATTGTTGAGCCATAGCGACTAGATTCCGGAGCCGATGAATCTGGATGGGATGGGGACGAAGAGCGTGTTGTACGATAGGCGGATATCTTGGAGTCCGACAATGTGGCCTAGATCCTCCGGCAACATGCCGACGAGGCTGCAGTTGACGAGCCACAGGGCCCGCAGCTGTGGCACAGAGGCTGTGAGACTGGGCGGCAAGACCCACCCATCGATGGAAGCGTTGATCGTCGGGTTGTGGTTGAGTGAGATCTCATTGAGCTCGGAGAGCCCATCGAAGAAGTCCAGTGGGAAGGCGTCGACAAAAACAAGCAGTGAGAACGCCACTCCCGACTCCACTCACCACACTCCCCACTGATCAGGTGCGGCTACTCGCTCAAACTTGAGATGGCTCATTTCAGGAGTGTTTTCTTTGAGCTATATATAGGTAAGATCCATGGCCAGATATGTGGTTCATCTCACTAGTGATGATTGCATGTTGACCGTCTCCTTCTCCTGCCTCGACGCACTCAATGTCCTTAACCTCCAGAACAACGCATTCTCCGGACCACTCCCGTCCTTCCGGTCAGGGCATGGCCTCCCTCCACATCACCTACCTCAAAGACAATACGGATTATGCTTAAACTTTGATTAATTTTAAAATTTGAGCATAAATATTAAAATATTTTTAAATGTTTTATGGAGTAGGGGGCCATTGCCCTCCTTGACCCTAGGAAATATCTTGCAATTTAAACAGGGTATACCTTGGTGTCTGTGTTGCGCTAGAGCCCCCAAAATTTTCTATGTAAACAATATGTTTTGTCTAAAATATCTTTCTAGAAGGAACACTAAACTGCAAAGACATCCAAGAAAATATGTGCACAATCGATCACTCACTGGATTTGATTTTCTACGAAAGTGGGCCCTCCTCTTCCTTTGTGCATGCGCATGCAGCAGTGTTCCTGTCTGAAATCTTATT
The DNA here is from genome assembly GCA_023614405.1 of Avena insularis. Lineage (NCBI taxonomy): Eukaryota > Viridiplantae > Streptophyta > Magnoliopsida > Poales > Poaceae > Avena > Avena insularis. The sequence continues at coordinate 459,373,943 of CM042685.1, read as the reverse complement.
ACTGGTGAGATGGTTCATCTCACGGTGCAGTTTTCCATTCTCATAACTTTTTTGCCAGTTCATCTCGGGTCCATTTTAATCTAAACTTTTTTTCGTTCCAGGAGCGTGTGAACTCGGTTTTTTCGTTGATCTTTGCTGGATAATCGTTCTCGTCGCCTTCATCCTGGGCACTCGCACAACTACGGCCATGGGCCGACCTGGGCAAGCTAGCAGTCGTGGGCTGGCTGGTCGATCTAGACCCAAGGCCTGTTCGGTGTGGAAGGTCGATCGGTTATTCTAATCCTGGTGGCTGAAGGTGGGTACGTCGTCAACTATACTCTTGCTGCTAGCCCACCCAGGCCCGCCGGGCCGCATGGACCATCCGGACCTATGTCATTGCTGTTGTCGCCATTATAGGTCCTCTACTTTGTCACTTCTTTCTACAATGGAGGAATCTTCACACGCATGGGAAACTAGCCTAGTACTAGATATTTTGTAATGGATAACGTACTACGTTTCAAATTAGCTAGTATCAAAGCAAAATAATAAAAAAGATAAGTCAGCCAGTCAGTCTCTCGGACAGGGAAGGGGAGGGGGCAATGGCCCTCCCTTACCCTAGAAATGGTCCTTTACTGTCGTGTTGCCATGACCCCCCCTGAAATCCTTAGACCGTGCCTCTGTGTAGGCCACCTCTCCATTCATGCAACGTAACAGTAAAAGAAACGTCGTTTATAACTTGCTATTGTTGACCTAGGTTTTAGTCCATGCAAATGATGTCCCTATGAGTAATTACCGTTTCGCAACCCCTGCCGGCTGGCCCGTCCCGAGGCTGCTCCACAACTGAGGAAGAAGACTAGAGTCGAAGGCACACAAGAATTACATAAGAATTGACACAGGGAACAAGAAGGAGCTTTATTGATATCTCTCTGATGAGTTCACGTACAATGGTTGCTCCTCTATTTATAGACTAAAGGAGATAGGATATCCACATGGGATAACCCTAGCCTAGTAGAGGCCACACTGAATAGGCCTCAACCGGCCCAGATTCCAAACACTCCCCCTGGGTATCTTATCTGTATAACCATGTCTCAAAACTTCGAAAAACCTAGTGTAAAAAATATGGAGAAACGCACATGGTATACCTCTTTCTATGTTGCACGAATTGCCTCATTAAAAATCTCATGTGAGAAACTTCATAAAAACTCACTAAGGGAAAAAGAGTACAATTCACTTAACTATAAAGTTAAGTACTCAATCATCGGGATCGAGATTTCGGTGATGAGTTTGTGAAGATTCTCCCCCTGAACCTTGCATTTCCCTAATTCACATCATGTCAATCCCACGAACACATCTCTCGAAAGAAGATGCTGGCAATGATTTAGTGAACAAATCAGCGAGATTTTCACATGACTTAGTATGCAAGACTTTTACTTCGTTCAACTTTTACAGTTCATGTGCATAGAAGAACTTGGGGTTTATATGCTTTGTGAGATTGTTTTTCACGTAACCCGTCTGGACTTGTGCAACACAAGCAACATTATCTTCATAGATAATTGTTGGGGTTTATACGGTGTTCAGCCCACATGACATCTGGATGTGGCTGACTACTCGTCGAAGCCATACACATTCTCATGATGCTTCATATAATGCTATGATTTCCGAGTGGTTCGTCGAAGTTGACACAAGAGTTTGCTTAGACGATTTCTAGGAAATCGCTGTTCCACCACAAAGGAAAACATATCCAGTCTGCGACTTGGATGTGTGCGGGTCCTGTTGGAATTATGCCCTAGAGGCAATAATAAAGATGTTATTATTATAATTCTTGTTCATGATAAAGTTTATATTACATGCTAGAATTGTATTAAGCGGAAACTTTAATACTTGTGTGGTTTGTGAACAACACCATGTCCCTAGTACGCCTCTATGGACTAGCTCATTGATTAATGATGATTAAGGTTTCTTAACCATAGACATGAGTTGTCGATTAATAATGAGATCATATCATTGGGAGAATGATATGATGGACAGACCCAAATTAAGCGGAGCAATTAGATCGTGTCATCGTGTTCATCTTTGCGAAGCTTTTGTTATGTCAAATATTGTATTCCTTAGACCATGAGATAATGCAACTCCCTGGTATCGGAAGAAAGTTTTGAGGTCATCAATCGTCATCCTATGAGAGGGTGATCATAAAGGTGTCTCTCAGGTGATCGGAAAGTACCTGTTGGGTTGTATGTATCGAGATGGGATTTGTCCCTCCCAAGTCGGAGAGATATACTTCGGGCCCACTCGGTAATCGATATCAACACCGCTTTCAAGCACATGGTTAAGGAGTTAATCACAAAGTGATATCGGATTACAGAACGAGTAAAGTACTTGCTGTGAATGAGATTGAACTAGGTATGCCGGTACCGACGATCGAATCTCGGGCAAGTAAAATATCGCGAGACGAAGGGAATATATATATATGGGATTGATTGAATCCTGGCATCGTGGTTCATCTGTTATGATCATCGATGAATGTGTGGGAGTCAATATGGGTTTCCAGACCCCGCTTTTGATTATTGATAGAAGATCATGTCTGCATATTCTCGAACCCGAAGGGTCACACACTTAATGTGTCTCGACGCTAGGATAGATTGGATAATTGGTTTATGAGTTTTTGTTCGGAGTCTTGGATGAGATCCAGGACATCACGAGAGGTTCCAGAATGGTCCGGAGAATAAGATTCATATAAGGCAAAGCAGATTTTGGAGTTCGGAATTGTTTCGGGTTGTTCGGTATTGTACCGGAAGCTTCTAGAACCTTCCGGAGTGGGACCAACGTGGTCCCACTTGTCGGGAGGGGGCGTGGGCCTACGAGGGAGTGCCTTGGCCGCATTGGGCCAGGGGCACAAGGCCCCATAGGCCCAGCCGGCCAAGCCCTAGGGGAAACCCTAGGGGAGCTTCTAGAAGGGGGGAACTTGCCCCCCACTCCTCCCTCCTTGGCCGCCGGCCCTAGGGCTTGGGGGAGGGGCAAGGGCCAGCCGCCCACCCCTCTATATAAAGAGGTCTGGGGGTGCACCCTCCACATATCTCCTCCTCAAGCCCTAGCCGCCCTGCTGCCCTCCTCTCTCTCTCCCTCCCGACTGCGCGGAGGCGAAGCCCTGCCGCAGAAACTCTCCACCGCTTGCACCACGCCGTCGTGTTGTAGATCCAACCTATCTCTCCACCCCACTTGCTGAGGAAGGAGGAGACGTCGAGGTGCCGCACGTGTGCATCTCTCGGAGGCATCGCCACTTGCGGTGTTGGATCGGATCGGATCGCGAGGAGGAGAAGCGAGTATGACTACACCTACCACGTTCTGTTGAGCGTTCCGCTATGCGAATCTTCAAGGGTGTGAAGATCTCATATATTCCCCCCTCGTTGTTTGCATCTCCTAGATTAGATCTTGGCTTTTCCCGTTTGCATCCGTAGAAAATTTTGATTTACTATGTTGCGAATCCCTTCAGTGGTATCAGAGCTAGATCTATGCGTAGATGTGTTTCACGAGTAGAACGCAACATGCTCGTTGCGGGCGTTGATGTTTTCTGTTGCAAGCCTCTTGTTTGTGTACTTCTTATGACGCGGGATAGTGAGATCGAAGCCTGTGCCAACTTCTACGACCTCGTCATGACCGGCCCGCACTTGACGTGTGGCTTGTTCCACATGCTACCGGTGGATGCCAGTTTCTCTCACTATAGTTGTCATGGGATTTACACCGGAGTTTGGCAACCATAATATCACCGTTGTGGCTTTTCGTAGGTAAGAATCGTTCTTAGCTTGTTACTCCCATAAGCCACGTAAAACATGCAACAACAAAGTAGAGGCGTCTAACATGTTTTTGCAGGGAGTGTTTTCTGTGATATGGTATGGCCCAAGATGTGATGTGTATGTTGTATGCAATGATCATGTTTTGTAATGTTTCACGACTTGCATGTCGATGAGTACATAACCGGCAGGAGCCATATGGTTGTCTTTATAATTGTGTATGACCTATGTGTCAAATTCTTATACGCCATGTAATAGCTTTACTTTATCGCTAAGTAGTTAGCAATAGTTGTAGTTGCTATTCGTGGTGGAGGCAATCATGGTGGAGTGATGGAGATCATGCTGGCACGCACAAGATGGAGATCATTGCGCGAAGATTGGCTATACCATGTCACATAAAGTTATATGCATGTGATGTTTATCCTTTTATGTATCTTATTATGCTTAGATCGCGACGGTAGCATTATAAGATGATTCCTCACTTAAAAATCAAGATAAAACTGTGTTCTCCTCATGTATGCACCTTTGCGAAAGTTCGTCGTGTTCAAGCATCACGTGATGATCGGGTGCTATAAACTCTACGTTCACATACAACGGGTGCAAGCCAGTTTTGCACACGCGGAAATACTTGGGTTTGACTTGACGAGCCTAGCATGTGCAGACATGGCCTCGGAACACACGAACCGAAAGGTTAAGCATGAGTCATATGAATGATATGATCGACACTTCGTTGTCCACCATTGAAACCACATCTCTTCTCGTGAAGATCGGATTAGGTGTGGTGAATTTGGATCATGTTCACTAAAACAACTTGAGGGATGTTGAATTTAGTGGAAGTTCATCTAGTAATTTGATTAAGTTGAACTAGTTATCATGAACATAGTCTAAGTTATACTTGCAAATTTTGTAGATCAAATGGCTAAGTCCAACTTCAACTTCAACGTTTTTGCTGAGAAAGAAAAGCTTAAGAACAATGGGTCTAACTTCACCAACTGGTTCCGCAATCTGAGAATCATTCTCGCTGGCGGACAAAAGGACTATGTCCTTGAGAAAGCGCTAGGTGACGCCCCTGCTGTAGATGCACCGGCTGATGAGAAAGCTGTTTATCGGCCGCGCAAAGATGATTATGGTGTGATTAAGAGCACCATGTTGTTTGCTATGGAATCGGAACTTCAAAATTGTTTTGAGGATTTCCCCGGGCCCTTTGAGATTCTTGAGGAACTGAAAACTATGTTTTAGACTCAGGCCCGTTCTGAGAGATATGAGATCTCTGAGAAATTCTTTAACTACAAGATGGAGGAAGGGAGTTCCGTTAGTGAGCACGCCATAAAGATGTCGGGCTACACTCAACGCCTTGAGCAACTGGACTGCAAGATTCCAGAGGAGCTCAAGATTGACAGGGTTCTACAATCACTCCTAGCTACAAAGGTTTTGTAGTTACTCATAATCAGATTGGTTCCACTGATACGATCACCGAGCTCTTCGCTAAGCTGAAAGCTTCGGAGGTGGACATCAAGAAGGATAATCATGTGTTGATGGTCAACAAGCCCCCCAGCTTTAAGAAAGGTAAGGGTGCAAAGAAGCCCTTCAAGAAAGGCGGCGGCAAGCGCGTTGCCCCTGCTGAGAAGAAGCTCAAGTCTGGACCTAAGCCGGACACTGAGTGCTTCTATTGCAAGGACAAGGGTCCTCGAAGCAATCGTTCAAGTACTTAGCGGACAAGAAGGCTGGCACCATCAAAGGTATATTTGATATACATGTTATTGATGTTTTCCTTACTAGCCCTCGTTGTAGTGCCTGGGTATTTGATACTGGTTCAGTTGCTAATATTTGTAACTCGAAACAGGAGCTACGGAATAGATGGCGGCTGGCGAGGGATGAGGTGACGATGCGCGTTGGCAACGGATCAAGAGTTGATGTGATGGCCGTCGGCACACTCTCCTTAGTTTTACCTTTGGGATTAGTTTTAAACCTCAATAAATGTTATTATGTGCCTGCGTTGAGCATGAACATCATATCTGGATCGTGTTTATTGCAAGACGGTTATTCATTTAAATATGAGAATAATGGTTGTTCTATTTATATGAGTAACATCTTTTATGGTCATGCACCTGCTGTGAATGGTTTATTTCTTCTGAATCTCGAAAGGGATGAAACACACATCCATAACATTGAGGCTAAGAGATGCAAGGTAGATAGTGATAATACTACTTATTTGTGGCACTGCCGTCTAGGTCATATTGGTGTAAAATGCATGAAGAAACTCCATTCTGATGGATTTTTGGAGTCTCTTGATTTTGAATCATTTGACACATGCGAGCCATGCCTCATGGGCAAGATGATCAAAACCCCGTTCTCCGGAATGATGGAGCGAGCAACGGACTTGTTGGAAATCATACATACCGATGTATGCGGACCGATGAGTGTTTCGACGCGCGGTGGATATCGCTACTTTCTCACTTTTACTGATGACTTAAATAGATATGGGTATATCTATTTAATGAAACATAAATCTGAAACATTTGAAAAGTTCAAAGAATTTCAGAATGAAGTGGAAAACCATCGTAACAGAAAAATTAAGTTTCTACGATCCGATCGTGGAGGTGAATATTTGAGTTATGATTTCCTCAAGCATCTCAAAGAAAGCGGAATTGTTTCGCAACTCACGCCACCCGGAACACCACTCGCAATGGTGTGTCTGAACGCCGGAATCGAACTCTATTAGATATGGTGCAATCAATGATGTCTCTTACAGATTTGCCGTTATCATTTTGGGGTTATGCATTAGAAACCGCTGCATTCAATTTAAATAGGGCACCATCTAAATCCGTTGAGACGACACCGTATGAACCGTGGTTTGGTGCTAAACCTAAGTTGTCCTTTCTTAAAGTTTGGGGATGCGAAGCTTACGTCAAGAAGTTGATGCCGGACAAGCTCGAACCCAAAGCGGAGAAATGCGTCTTCATAGGATACCCTAAGGAAACTATTGGGTATACCTTCTATCACAGATCCGAAGGCAAAGTGTTTGTCACAAAGAACGGATCCTTTCTTGAGAAGGAGTTTCCCTCGAAAGAAGTGAGTGGGAGGAAAGTAGAGCTAGACGAGGTTGTTGAACCTTCTCTTGAGTTGGAGAGTAGCACAACACCTGAAATTGTTCCAGTGTCGTCTGCACCAACAATAGAGGAAGCTAATGATGAGGATCATGAAGCTTCAGACAATGCTACTACTGAACGTCGCAGGTCGACAAGGTCGCGTGCCCCTCCTGAGTGGTACGGCAACCCTGTCTTAACTGTCTTGTTAGTAGACGATAGTGAACCTGCGAACTATGAGGAAGCGATGATGAGCCCAGACTCTGAGAAATGGCTAGAGGCCATGAAATCCGAATTAGGATCCATGAGCGAAAACCAAGTATGGACTTTGGTGGACCCTCCTAGCGACCGAAAGGCCGTTGAGTGCAAATGCATATTCAAGAAGAAAACGGACGCGGATGGTAATGTTACTGTCTATAAGGCTCGACTTGTCGCGAAAGGTTTTCGACAAGTTCAAGGTGTTGACTACGATGAGACTTTCTCTCCCGTAGCGATGTTTAAGTCCATTCGGATTTTATTAGCAATTGCTGCGTTTCATGATTATGAAATATGGCAGATGGATGTCAAGACTGCGTTCCTCAATGGCAACATTGATGAAGAGTTGTATATGATGCAACCCGAAGGTTTTGTTGATCCTAAGGATGCTGATAAAGTATGCAAACTTCAGCGTTCCATTTATGGACTGAAGCAAGCATCTCGGAGTTGGAACCTTCGTTTTGATCAAGTGATCAAGAGCTTTGGATTTGTTCCAAATTGCTACGAAGCTTGTATCTACAAGAAAGTGAGTGGGAGCTTAGTGACATTTCTGGTACTATATGTGGATGACATATTGATTATTGGAAATGACATTGACATGCTTAACGTGTAGGGTTCGCATCATAGAAAACAAAAAAATTCCTACGATGGGAACAACTAAGTACCAAGATCTATCTTCTAGATACAAGCAACGAGTGGATATACATCATAGAATACATACCCTCGAAGACCGAATAGCGTTAACGAGGTTGTACTCGTGGATGATGTAGACGAACGCTTGCCGATCTCAAGATCGTGATGAAGTCCATCTGGTCCAGCCGGTCCAGCACGATCAAGTCCAGCACCTCAAAGCAGTGGTGAATCCATGATCGCACACACGTACGGGTACCCCGACAACCTCTGCGCCCTCGCTCCAGCGAAGCAACAGAAGCAACAAATCCTTCCAGAAAAAGCCACCGGGAACATGTATCTTGCTGATCCGAGACCATGGGGGAAATTCTAAAGGGGGGAGAGAGATCCTTCGCGAGGAGGTGTGCTTTGAGAGGAGGAGAGGGGGGCCTTTTATAGGGGAGAGGGGGGCACCCAAGGGGCATGGCGCCCAGCCATGGGGGCTGCCTCAACCTCTTCCACATTCATGTGGGTGGAGCTTCCACTCAAAATGAAAAGCCTCCACTCCCATTAAAAAGCCTCCACTCAAAAATCCACTCACATGCATTAAATTTCCACCAAATTTAATGCAAGCTCTCATTTAAATAAAACTCTTTTATTTATTTATTCAGAATTTTGTTAATTACTTTAATTAACAAGCATTCACATAAAACCCCTTGCTAGTATTCCATTTCACATGCAGAACCAGTTTCAACAATTTCAACCGAAACAGTTTCGGTGTCTAGTGAAATAAATTCCTGCGCTTTTCTTTTCTTTTTCTGGTATATCATTTGCTCCGAATGGTGTCGGTATCCCTTAAGTGTGTCACCCTACGGTTCGTGAATAATGCAGACATGACCGAGACCCCTCTCCGATCAATAATCAGCAGCGGACACGAGATCCGTCATCGACTCCCACACATTCAACGATGACTTCTGTGATCGTGTGAACCTTTTACGCTAGTATATTAATCCCTTTGTTTCACGATATATTACATGTCCGAGATTCGATCATCGGTATCTCCATACCTAGTTTGATCTCGTTACCGACATGCACTCTTTTCTCGTTCCCGTGATATAACATTCTAGTGATCAAATCACTTGCTTGCAAGCTAATCAATGTGATATCATCGAGAGGGCCCAGAGCATATCTATCCGTCATCGGGATGAACAAATTCCACTCTCTATCCATGGTTCTCAACTTAACACTTTAGTAGTTCTGAATCCATCTTTATAATCACCCAGTTATGGTGTGACGTTTGATGTCATCGAGAAACTCTTCCGGTGTTAGTGATTGACATGATCTCATGGTCTAAGGATTGGGATCACTTAGTAAGTTGTTATAGCAATATAAACTCAATGACTTTGATCGTAATGCTATACTTCGGATGAATGTTCATCACATCATTACACTAATGTTGTGACCTCGTTATTAACAACATCCAATGTCCATGATCAGGAAACTTTGATCATCATGTTAATCAACGAGCTAGTTTATAAGAGAGGCATAACTAGGAACTTCTTTTTTTTTATTAAACACACATGTATTAACGTTTCCGTATTAATACAATTATAGCATGTAAAATAAACATTTATCATAAATAAGGAATACGATAATAACCACTTTATTATTGCCTCTCGGGCATATTCCCTTCATAACGATGTGAAGAGTTATTTGAACAAATGTTTTTCAATGAAAGACCTAGGGGAAGCTGCTTATATATTGGGCATCAAAATCTATAGAGATAGACAAAGACGCCTGATAGCTTTAAGCCAAATTACATACCTAGTTCTGAAAAGGTTCAGAATGGATAAGGCAAAGAAAGGTTCAGTGCCTATGTTGTCAGGTAAGATATTGAGCAGGGCTCAGTGTCCAGCTACGGTAAATGATAGAGAAGCTATGAGAAAAGTGCCTTATGCCTCGGCCATAGGTTCTATCATGTATTCCATGCTGTGTACTAGACCGGATGTGTCCAATTCTCTTAGTTTGACGAGCAGATACCAAAGTGATCCAGGAGTGGAACACTGGACAACAATGAAGAACATCCTAAAGTATTTAAATAGGACTAAAGAAATGTTCTTAGTCTATGGAGGTGATGAACAACTCATCGTAAAGGGTTACGTCGATGCTAGTTTCGACACCGACAAGGATGATTCTAAATCTCAGACAGGATACGTTTATATTTTGAATGGAGGAGCTGTGAGCTGGAGAAGCTGCAAGCAAAGTGTAATCGCGGGATCTACAGTAGAAGCGGAATACATGGCTGCTGCAGAAGCGTCAAGTAAAGGAGTTTGGATCAGGAACTTCATCACTGAGCTTGGTGTGGTTCCAAGTGCCTTGGACCCACTGGAGATATTGTGTGACAACACTGGCGCCATAGCACTGGCTAAGGAACCAAGATATCATCCAAAGACCAAGCATATCAACCGGAAGTTTCATATAATCCGAGATTATATAACAGATGGAGATCTGAAGATTAGCAAAGTACATACAGATCTGAATGTCGCAGATCCATTGACTAAACCTCTTCCACGAGCAAAACATGATCAGCACCTTAGTGCCATGGGTGTTAGATTGTTGCCAGATGTAAACTAGATAATTGACTCTAGTGCAAGTGGGAGACTGTTGGAATTATTCCCTAGAGGCAATAATAAAGATGTTATTATTATAATTCTTGTTCATGATAAAGTTTATATTCCATGCTAGAATTGTATTAAGCGGAAACTTTAATACTTGTGTGGTTTGTGAACAACACCGTGTCCCTAGTACGCCTCTATGGACTAGCTCATTGATTAATGATGATTAAGGTTTCCTAACCATAGACATGAGTTGTCAATTAATAATGAGATCATATCATTGGGAGAATGATATGATGGATGAACAAATTAAGCGAACAATTAGATCGTGTCATCGTGTTCATCTTTGCGAAGCTTTTCTTATGTCAAATATTGTATTCCTTAGACCATGAGATAATGCAACTCCCTGGTATCGGAAGAAAGCTTTGAGGTCATCAAACGTCATCCTATGAGAGGGTGATCATAAAGGTGTCTCTCAGGTGATCGGAAAGTACCTGTTGGGTTGTATGTATCGAGATGGGATTTGTCCCTCCCAAGTCGGAGAGATATACTTGGGCCCCTTTCGTGTCGATATCAACACCGTTTGCAAGCACGTGGTTAAGGAGTTAATCACAAAGTGATATCGGATTAAGGAACGAGTAAAGTACTTGCTGTGAACGAGATTGAACTAGGTATGCCGGTACCGACGATCGAATCTCGGGCAAGTAAAATATCGCGAGACGAAGGGAATATATATGGGATTGATTGAATACTGGCATCGTGGTTCATCCGTTATGATCATCGATGAATGTGTGGGAGTCAATATGGGTTTCCAGACCCCGCTTTTGATTATTGATAGAAGATCATGTCTGCATATTCTCGAACCCGAAGGGTCACACACTTAATGTGTCTCGACGCTAGGATAGATTGGATAATTGGTTTATGAGTTTTTGTTCGGAGTCTCGGATGAGATCCAGGATGTCACGAGAGGTTCCGGAATAGTCCGGAGAATAAGATTCATATAAGGCAAAGCAGATTTTGGTGTTCGGAATTGTTTCGGGTTGTTCCGTATTGTACCGGAAGCTTCTAGAACCTTCCGGAGTGGGACCAACGTGGCCCCACTTGTCGGGAGGGGGCGTGGGCCTACGAGGGAGTGCCCTGGCCGCATTGGGCCAGGGACACAAGGCCCCATAGGCCCAGCCGGCCAAGCCCTAGGGGAAACCCTAGGGGAGCTTCTAGAAGGGGGGGAACTTGCCCCCCACTCCTCCCTCCTTGGCCGCCGGCCCTAGGGCTTGGGGGAGGGGCAAGGGCCAGCCGCCCACCCCTCTATATAAAGAGGGCTGGGGGTGCACCTTCCACATATCTCCTCCTCAAGCCCTAGCCGCCCTGCTGCCCTCCTCTCTCTCTCCCTCCTGACTGCGTGTAGGCGAAGCCCTGCCGCAGAAACTCTCCACCGCTTGCACCACGCCGTCGTGTTGTAGATCCAACCTATCTCTCCACCCCACTTGCTGGACCGAGGAAGGAGGAGACGTCGAGGTGCCGCACGTGTGCATCTCTCGGAGGCATCGCCACTTGCGGTGTTGGATCAGATCAGATCGCGAGGAGGAGAAGCGAGTACGACTACACCAACCACGTTTTGTTGAGCGTTCCGCTGTGTGAATCTTCAAGGGTGTGAAGATCTCATCTATTCCCCCCTCATTGTTTGCATCTCCTAGATTAGATCTTGGCTTTTCCCGTTTGCATCCGTAGAAAATTTTGATTTACTATGCTGCGAATCCCTTCAGTGGTATCAGAGCTAGATCTATGCGTAGATGTGTTTCACGAGTAGAACGCAACATGCTCATTGCGGGCGTTGATGTTTTCTATTGCAAGCCTCTTGTTTGTGTACTTCTTATGACGCGGGATAGTGAGATCGAAGCAGTCCAGGCCAACTTCTGCGACCTCGTTAGCGAGACCCATCCGCACTTGACGTGTGGCTTGTTCCACACATGCGGCTGGTGGATGCCAGTTTCTCTCACTATAGTTGTCATGGGATTTACACCGGAGTTTGGCAACCATAATATCACCGTTGTGGCTTTCCGTAGGTAAGAATCGTTCTTAGCTTGTTACTCCCATAAGCCTTGTAAAACATGCAACAACAAAGTAGAGGCGTCTAACTTGTTTTTGCAGGGAGTGTTTTCTGTGATATGGTATGGCCCAAGATGTGATGTGTATGTTGTATGCAATGATCATGTTTTGTAATGTTTCACGACTTGCATGTCGATGAGTACATAACCGGCAGGAGCCATATGGTTGTCTTTATAATTGTGTATGACCTATGTGTCAAATTCTTATACGCCATATAATAGCTTTACTTTATCGCTAAGTAGTTAGCAATAGTTGTAGTTGCTATTCGTGGTGGAGGCAATCATGGTGGAGTGATGGAGATCATGCTGGCACACACAAGATGGGGATCATTGCGCGAAGATTGGCTATACCATGTCACATAAAGTTATATGCATGTGATGTTTATCCTTTTATGTATCTTATTATGCTTAGATCGCGACGGTAGCATTATAAGATGATTCCTCACTTAAAGATCAAGATAAAACTGTGTTCTCCTCATGTATGCACCTTTGCGAAAGTTAAATGCGTGTTCAAGCATCACGTGATGATCGGGTGCTATAAACTCTCGTTCACATACAACGGTGCAAGCCAGTTTACTGCCGGAAATACTTGGGTTTGACTTGACGAGCCTAGCATGTGCAGACATGGCCTCGGAACACACGAACCGAAAGGTTAAGCATGAGTCATATGAATGATATGATCGACACTTCGTTGTCCACCATTGAAACCACATCTCTTCTCGTGAAGATCGGATTAGGTGTGGTGAATTTGGATCATGTTCACTAAAACAACTTGAGGGATGTTGAATTTAGTGGAAGTTCATCTAGTAATTTGATTAAGTTGAACTAGTTATCATGAACATAGTCTAAGTTATACTTGCAAATTTTGTAGATCAAATGGCTAAGTCCAACTTCAACTTCAACGTTTTTGCTGAGAAAGAAAAGCTTAAGAACAATGGGTCTAACTTCACCAACTGGTTCCGCAATCTGAGAATCATTCTCGCTGGCGGACAAAAGGACCATGTCCTTGAGAAAGCGATAAGTGACGCCCCTGCTGTAGATGCACCGGCTGATGAGAAAGCTGTTTATCGGTCGCGCAAGGATGATTATGGTGTGATTAAGAGCACCATGTTGTTTGCTATGGAATCGGAACTTCAAAATCGTTTTGAGGATTTCCCCGGGCCCTTTGAGATTCTTGAGGAACTGAAAACTATGTTTTAGACTCAGGCCCGTTCTGAGAGATATGAGATCTCTGAGAAATTATTTAACTGGAAGATGGAGGAAGGGAGTTCCGTTAGTGAGCACGCCATAAAGATGTCGGGCTACACTCAACGCCTTGAGCAACTGGACTGCAAGATTCCAGAGGAGCTCAAGATTGACAGGGTTCTACAATCACTCCCTCCTAGCTACAAAGGTTTTGTAGTTACTCATAATCAGATTGGTTCCACTGATACGATCACCGAGCTCTTCGCTAAGCTGAAAGCTTCGGAGGTGGACATCAATAAGGATAACCATGTGTTGATGGTCAACAAGCCCCCCAGCTTTAAGAAAGGTAAGGGTGCAAAGAAGCCCTTCAAGAAAAGCGGCGGCAAGCGTGTTGCCCCTGCTGAGAAGAAGCTCAAGTCTGGACCTAAGCCGGACACTGAGTGCTTCTATTGCAAGGACAAGGGTCACTGGAAGCGCAACTATCCGAAGTACTTAGCGGACAAGAAGGCTGGCACCATCAAAGGTATATTTGATATACATGTTATTGATGTTTTCCTTACTAGCCCTTGTTGTAGTGCCTGGGTATTTGATCTTTGGTTGATTGCTAATATTTGTAACTCGAAGCAGCTCTGGAATAGATGGCGGGCGAGGGATGAGGTGACGATCGGCGTTGTAGCGGATCAAGAGTTGATGTGATGGCCGTCGGCACACTCTCCTTAGTTTTACCTTTGGGATTAGTTTTAAACCTCAATAAATGTTATTATGTGCCTGCGTTGAGCATGAACATCATATCTGGATCGTGTTTATTGCAAGACGGTTATTCATTTAAATATGAGAATAATGGTTGTTCTATTTATATGAGTAACATCTTTTATGGTCATGCACCTGCTGTGAATGGTTTATTTCTTCTGAATCTCGAAAGGGATGAAACACACATCCATAACATTGAGGCTAAGAGATGCAAGGTAGATAGTGATAATACTACTTATTTGGTAATCTTGCCGTCTAGGTCATATTGGTGTAAAACGCATGAAGAAACTCCATTCTGATGGACTTTTGGAGTCTCTTGATTTTGAATCATTTGACACATGCGAGCCATGCCTCATGGGCAAGATGATCAAAACCCCGTTCTCCGGAATGATGGAGCGAGCAACGGACTTGTTGGAAATTATACATACCGATGTATGCGGACCGATGAGTATTTCGACGCGGGGTGGATATCGCTACTTTCTCACTTTTACTGATGACTTAAGTAGATATGGGTATATCTATTTAATGAAACATAAATCTGAAACATTTGAAAAGTTCAAAGAATTTCAGAATGAAGTGGAAAACCATCGTAACAGAAAAATTAAGTTTCTACGATCCGATCGTGGAGGTGAATATTTGAGTTATGATTTCCTCATGCATCTCAAAGCAAGCGGAATTGTTTCGCAACTCACGCCACCCGGAACACCACAGCGCAATGGTGTGTCTGAACACCGGAATCGAACTCTATTAGATATGGTGCGATCAATGATGTCTCTTACATATTTGCCGTTATCATTTTGGGGTTATGCATTAGAAACCGCTGCATTCACTTTAAATAGGGCACCATCTAAATCCGTTGAGACGACACCGTATGAACCGTGGTTTGGTGCTAAACCTAAGTTGTCATTTCTTAAAGTTTGGGGATGCGAAGCTTACGTCAAGAAGTTGATGCCGGACAAGCTCGAACCCAAAGCGGAGAAATGCGTCTTCATAGGATACCCTAAGGAAACTATTGGGTATACCTTCTATCACAGATCCGAAGGCAAAGTGTTTGTCACAAAGAACGGATCCTTTCTTGAGAAGGAGTTTCCCTCGAAAGAAGTGAGTGGGAGGAAAGTAGAGCTAGACGAGGTTGTTGAACCTTCTCTTGAGTTGGAGAGTAGCACAACACCTGAAATTGTTCCAGTGTCGTCTGCACCAACAATAGAGGAAGCTAATGATGAGGATCATGAAGCTTCAGACAATGCTACTACTTAACGTCGCAGGTCGACAAGGTCGCGTGCCCCTCCTGAGTGGTACGGCAACCCTGTCTTAACTGTCTTGTTAGTAGACGATAGTGAACCTGCGAACTATGAGGAAGCGATGATGAGCCCAGACTCTAAGAAATGGCTAGAGGCCATGAAATCCGAATTAGGATCCATGAGCGAAAACCAAGTATGGACTTTGGTGGACCCTCCTAGCGACCGAAAGGCCGTTGAGTGCAAATGCATATTCAAGAAGAAAACGGACGCGGATGGTAATGTTACTGTCTATAAGGCTCGACTTGTCGCGAAAGGTTTTCGACAAGTTCAAGGTGTTGACTACGATGAGACTTTCTCTCCCGTAGCGATGTTTAAGTCCATTCGGATTTTATTAGCAATTGCTGCGTTTCATGATTATGAAATATGGCAGATGGATGTCAAGACTGCGTTCCTCAATGGCAACATTGATGAAGAGTTGTATATGATGCAACCCGAAGGTTTTGTTGATCCTAAGGATGCTGATAAAGTATGCAAACTTCAGTGTTCCATTTATGGACTGAAGCAAGCATCTCGGAGTTGGAACCTTCGTTTTGATCAAGTGATCAAGAGCTTTGGATTTGTTCCAAATTGCTATGAAGCTTGTATCTACAAGAAAGTGAGTGGGAGCTCAGTGACATTTCTGGTACTATATGTGGATGACATATTGATTATTGGAAATGACATTGACATGCTTAACGTGTAGGGTTCGCACCATAGAAAACAAAAAAAATCCTACGATGGGAACAACTAAGTACCAAGATCTATCTTCTAGATACAAGCAACGGGTGGATATACATCATAGAATACATACCCTCGAAGACCGAATAGCGTTAACGAGGTTGTACTCGTGGATGATGTAGACGAACGCTTGCCGATCTCAAGATCGTGATGAAGTCCATCTGGTCCAGTCGGTCCAGCACGATCAAGTCCAGCACCTCAAAGCAGTGGTGCATCCGTGATCACACACACGTACGGGTACCCCGACAACCTCCGCGCCCTCGCTCCAGCGAAGCAACGGAAGCAACAAATCCTTCCAGAAAAAGCCACCGGGAACATGTATCTTGCTGATCCGAGACCATGGGGAAATTCTAAAGGGGGGAGAGAGATCCTTCGCGAGGAGGTGTGCTTTGAGAGGAGGAGAGGGGGGCCTTTTATAGGGGAGAGGGGGGCACCCAAGGGGCATGGCGCCCAGCCATGGGGGCTGCCCCCACCTCTTCCACATTCATGTGGGTGGAGCTCCCACTCAAAATGAAAAGCCTCCACTCCCATTAAAAAGCCTCCACTCAAAAATCACTCACATGCATTAAATTTCAACCAAATTTAATGCAAGCTCTCATTTAAATAAAACTCTTTTATTTATTTATTCAGAATTTTGTTAATTACTTTAATTAACAAACATTCACATAAAACCCCTTGCTAGTATTCCATTTCACATGCAGAACCAGTTTCAGCAATTTCAACCGAAATAGTTTCGGTGTCTAGTGAAATAAATTCCTGCGCTTTCCTTTTCTTTTCTGGCATATCATTTGCTCCGAATGGTGTCGGTATCCCTTAAGTGTGTCACCCTACGGTTCGTGAATAATGCAGACATGATCGAGACCCCTCTCCGATCAATAATCAGCAGCGGGACTTGGAGATCCGTA
Organism: Avena insularis; assembly: GCA_023614405.1. NCBI lineage: Eukaryota > Viridiplantae > Streptophyta > Magnoliopsida > Poales > Poaceae > Avena > Avena insularis. The sequence goes on along the minus strand of CM042685.1, from coordinate 459,356,648 downwards.
CCGACTCCCACACATTCAACGATGACTTATGTGATCGTGTGAACCTTTTACGCTAGTATATTAATCCCTTTGTTTCACGATATATTACATGTCCGAGATTCGATCATCGGTATCTCCATACCTAGTTTGATCTCGTTACCGACATGCACTCTTTTCTCGTTCCCGTGATATAACATTCTAGTGATCAAATCACTCGCTTGCAAGCTAATCAATGTGATATCACCGAGAGGGCCCAGAGCATATCTATCCGTCATCGGGATGAACAAATTCCACTCTCGATCCATGGTTCTCAACTTAACACTTTAGTAGTTCTGAAGCCATCTTTATAATCACCCAGTTATGGTGTGACATTTGATGTCATCGAGAAACTCTTCCGGTGTTAGTGATTGACATGATCTCATGGTCTAAGGATTAGGATCACTTCGTAAGTTGTTATAGCAATATAAACTCAATGACTTTGATCGTAATGCTATACTTCGGATGAATGTTCATCACATCATTACACTAATGTTGTGACCTCGTTATTAACAACATCCAATGTCCATGATCAGGAAACTTTGATCATCATGTTAATCAACGAGCTAGTTTATAAGAGAGGCATAACTAGGAACTTCCTTTTTTTTATTAAACACACATGTATTAACGTTTCCATATTAATACAATTATAGCATGTAAAATAAACATTTATCATAAATAAGGAATACGATAATAACCACTTTATTATTGCCTCTCGGGCATATTCCCTTCATAACAATGTGAAGAGTTATTTGAACAAATGTTTTTCAATGAAAGACCTAGGGGAAGCTGCTTATATATTGGGCATCAAAATCTATAGAGATAGATAAAGACGCCTGATAGCTTTAAGCCAAATTACATACCTAGTTCTGAAAAGGTTCAGAATGGATAAGGCAAAGAAAGGTTCAGTGCCTATGTTGTCAGGTAAGATATTGAGCAGGGCTCAGTGTCCAGCTACGGTAAATGATAGAGAAGCTATGAGAAAAGTGCCTTATGCCTCGGCCATAGGTTCTATCATGTATTCCATGCTGTGTACTAGACCGGATGTGTCCAATGCTCTTAGTTTGACGAGCAGATACCAAAGTGATCCAGGAGTGGAACACTAGACAACAATGAAGAACATCCTAAAGTATTTAAATAGGACTAAAGAAATGTTCTTAGTCTATGGAGGTGATGAACAACTCGTCGTAAAGGGTTACGTCGATGCTAGTTTCGACACTGACAAGGATGATTCTAAATCTCAGACAGGATACGTTTATATTTTGAATGGAGGAGCTGTGAGCTGGAGAAGCTGCAAGCAAAGCGTAATCGCGGGATCTACAGTAGAAGCGGAATACATGGCTGCTTCTAGAAGGGGGGAACTACAGTAGAAGGAGGGATCTACAGTAGAAGCGGAATACATGGATGCTTCTACAAGGCCCCATAGGCCCAGCCGGCCAAGCCCTAGGAGAAACCCTAGGGGAGCTTCTAGAAGGGGGGAACTTGCCCCCCTCTCCTCCCTCCTTGGCCGCCGTCCCTAGGGCTTGCGGGAGGGGCAAGGGCCAGCTGCCCACCCCTCTATATAAAGAGGGATAGGGGCGCACCCTCCACATATCTCCTCCTCAAGCCCTAGCCGCCCTACTGCCCTCCTCTCTCTCTCCCTCCCGACTGCGCGTAGGCGAAGCCCTGCCGCAGAAACTCTCCACCGCTTGCACCACGCCGTCGTGTTGTAGATCCAACCTATCTCTCCACCCCACTTGCTGGACCGAGGAAGGAGGAGACGTCGAGGTGCCGCATGTGTGCATCTCTCGGAGGCATCGCCACTTGCGGCGTTGGATCGGATCGGATCGCGAGGAGGAGAAGCGAGTACGACTACACCAACCACGTTCCATTCATGTTCCGCTGTGCAAATCTTCAAGGGTATGAAGATATCATCTATTCCCCCCCTCGTTGTTTGCATCTCCTAGATTAGATCTTGGCTTTTCCGTTCGCATCCGTAGAAAATTTTGATTTACTATGCTGCGAATCCCTTCAGGTCCAAAAGGTACCCAGCATCTGCATAGCCTACAACAGATAGGTCTTGGTTCTTTTGGTAAAACAAGCCAAGGTCTTTGGTCCCTTGTATGTACCTAAAGATGTCCTTAACGCCTTTCCAATGCCTTTTGGTAGGCTCAGAACTATATGTAGCAAGAAGATTAATGACGAATGCAATATCCGGCCGTGTACAATTTGAGAGGTACATAAGTGCGCCAACTAGACTTAAGTAGGGGAATTCCGGTCCCAGAATTTCCTCCCCTCTTCTTTAGGCCTGAATGGGTCCTTGTCTTGCTGCAAAGATCTTCCGACCATCGGGGTCTTAGAAGGATATGCTTTGTCAAACCCAAATCGTTCCAACACCTTCTGGGTGTAGGCCGACTGGTGAACTAGAATCCCAGCAGGGGAATGCTCAAGTTGCAGAACCAGGTAGAACTTAGTTTTGCCTAAGTCTTTCATCTCGAATTTCGACATCAGGTAGGAACTCGCTTCCTCAATATCGTTAGGTGTACCGATTATATTCAAATTGTCCACGTACACCGAGATAATACAGAAACCATCCTGGGATCTCCGTATTAAAACACATGGGCAATCGTCATTGCTCGCATAGCCTTGATGAAGGAAATCGCTTAAACGATTATACCACATCCTACCTGACTGTTTTAGTCCATACAATGACTTCTTAAGCTGAACATTGTATAAGATCTTGTTTGCTCTATCCTGGTCCAGGACAGGGATACCTTCTGGTACTTTCATGTATATGTCTGAATCCAAGTTACCATATAGGTAAGGGTGACAACATCCATCAGTTTCATTTTTAAGTCCATGTTTACTGCCATTGAGATCAAGTATCTAAAGGTAATTCCATCCATGATCGGGTAGTAGGTTTCCTCAAAGTTGACACCTGGTCGCTGAGTGAAACCTTGAGCAACGAGCCTTGCTTTGTACCTTACTACTTCATTATTCTCGTTTCTATTCCGAACAAAAACCCACTTATGGCCAACGGGGCGAATGTGGGGAGGAGTTAGACAAACAGGTCCAAATACCTCTCTTTTGTTTAACAATAATAATTCAGCAGTGATTGCCTTCTGCCAATCTTTCCAATCCGACCTTTTCTTACAATCAGCGAGCGTGTTAGGCTCAAGGTCAAGATCTATGATTGAGGCAATTTTCTTGGCAAAATTAACGTCGACATTTGCCATGGCTCGGTTGTATGACTCGCCCGAATTAACATAGTTAATGTCCATTTCATCATGAAGTGCATCAGGCACATCCTCTTGCTCCATCGGATTTCCCAATCCAGGGGCTAGGTCCTTTAACTTTCCCACTCCGATGTGTGCGCACACAACTTTGCTGGGTATTTCCGATATAGGAAAATTCAAGTCCTGAATTTCGTGCACTGAAATATCCGTACTTGTGCCAGGTCTCAGCTGGCTCCCCGCAACAGGGACAGACTATAATAAATCTCTCTTATCATTTTTCTTCGGGCGTCCCCGGGTACTTGGGATTTGTGAAACCGGATTCCGCGTCCTCTTAGACCTTGGAACGGGAGTGGGTATACCATAATTTTTCTTCGGTATTTCAACCCTTTCCGGTGCATTGCGTGCATGCACATGCGACTTTGTCACAGTCTTTAAATCACTAAAATGATCAGGCAGTTGATTCGCTAGAGAGTGCAAATCTAGTATCTTTTGTACTTCTCGATTAGACTCAACAGTGCGCGGGTCATGAGCATGCACATGTTGGCTTTCCACATGATTTCTCGACTTTTGTCATCCAGGGGTTGATTACCTCCCCCCAAAGTCGGAAAAATATCCTCGTCAAAAATGCAGTCAGCAAAACGGGTTGTGTGACAGTCACCTGTCAAGGGGTCCAAGAACCTGATTATGGACATAGTCTCATAATCAACATATATCCCCGACTTACGGAGCGGTCCTATTGCTGATCGCTGGGGTGGTGGTATAGGTACATATACCTGGCAGCCTAACCTACGTAGGTGGAAAATTTTCGATGCCGACCCTTGTGCAAGTTGAATAGGAGAGTGGATATTGTAGGCCGATGGTCGAAAGTTGATGAGATTAGCAGCGCGTAACACCGCGTGTTCCCAACATGTAGTTGGTAAATTACAACCCTGAAGGAGTGGTCGGGCAATGAATTTAATTCTTTTAATCAATGCCTCCGCAAGTCTATTTTGAGTGTGGACATGCGGTACAGAGTGCTCAAGTTTGATTCCTGTTGCCATGCAATAATCATCGAATGCCTTTGAAGTAAATTCTCTGGCATTGTCCATTCGAATATACTTTAAACGATAATCAGGGAATTTATTCCTTATTTGTATGATCTAGGAGATCAACTTTGCAAAAGCATGGTTCCTTATTCACAGCAGGTAAACATTGGACCATTTAGAGGAAGCATCAATGAGCACCATGAAGTACCAAAATGGCCCTAAGAGGGGCTGAATTGGACCACATATATCCCCTTGTATACGTTTCAAGAACGCGGGGAGTTCATCCTTGACCTTTAGGGGGGACGGTCTAATGATCAGTTTCCCCATAGAGCATGCGGAGCACACGAAATCATCAGGATTCGGAAATTTTTTCACATTAACATTATGACCATTTGAGTTGTTAATTATATTTCTCATCATCCTAAGACCGGGGTGGCCTAACCTATCATGCCAAAGGAAGAATAGTTCAGAGCTGCTAAAGACAATCTTAAGGGTAGTGTAAATAGGTGGTTCTACTATCTTAGTGTAGTACAACCCAGTAGCTAATGAACTGAGTCTTTCAACAACATGTTTACCATTTTTGTCGCGCTCGGTAATGAGTAGGAACTCCTTTCCATTCTCATCATCATCGGTCTCTACATAGAAACTATTTTCACGGATGTCTCTAAAACTCAAGAGAGTATGAGTCGACTCCGGGTACAACAATGCCTCTTCAATGATCAGAGTTGTTCTATTCGGGAGTATGATAGTTGCTCTTCCGGAGCCAACTACATTCGGAACGTAGCAGACGATCGTCATTATGTTACCGAGGTTTTTGGCAATAGACTGAAAGTACTTTGATTCTCTCAAGATGGTATTTTTGGTGCCGCTCTTAGCAAGGCACGTTTCCTCCATTTCGACGCCACATGCGTTCTAAAATATAGTGTCTAATTAATATAATGGAGCGAGGACGATAGTATCAAGTAAGTAAAACACATAAACATTTCAGAACATAACACAACCATCTCATATTAAATAATGGAATAAATGAATGAAATAAATGTCATCCAATCGCCGGAAACAAATAAATGTTTTGCTCTCATAGAGATTACAACCATATCGAAAGATTGTATCAGATTATTTGCGGAAAAAAATCATGAAGTAAATAACAACAAAAAGGAGCTCAGGTGGATTCTTCAAAGAAACCATCGATCTCAGCTTCTATCTCCAGCTCGCTGAGCTTCTCTTCGTTGGCTATCATCACCGAGGTAGCAGAAATGTCTAGCTGGGGCATGGGAGGGGGCACGAGATGCTCAACCTCCATGGACACAGTGGCGTTCGTGGCAACCGCCAAAGGTGCTGCCACATGTGCTACGTCCTGTGCAACTACGGATGCGACGTTGTGCACGAGCGCCGCTCCGGGCACCAGTGGTTCCTCAACCTGGACGAGGTGCGCCTTGCGTGCCTTCTTGTTGGCCATGAACGCGTCCACGATGTGCTTGGGGGCCAAACGCAGCCTGGAGAAGTGGGTCTTGGAGCCACAGCAAAAGTAGTCTTGGGGCCTTGCCTTCCCCTTGCCCGCCTTGTGTTGCTTGGCCGGGTTGGAGGAGTTGGGGCCCTTCTTGCCTCGCCTCTTGTGGATGGGCTTGTGCACCTTGTAGGCACCGACATTAGCTTCATGACTTGGCCCCCCGCGAAGGGTTGCGCAAAGAAGTTCTGTTTGAGAACATTATCCTGCACCTCGGCCACTTGGAGAGCATCAATAAGCGCTGCATATTCTGTAAATACTTCCTGGCAATAGTTTCGCGAGGACTGGATGTTGTCAGGGTGGAATGTGGAGAGAGTCTTGTCTATCTTCTGCCGATATGTGGTACTGGTTCAACACAGCTAAAGAATGGTACAAATCCGGTGTAACGTGGAGTTTTACTCCCCCACAGTCTTAAAGTCCACAAACCTCAAAAGAATCCAATCTGCCTCCGCTTGTGGCTGAATGGTGTACTTAAGCCTAGAGAACCGCTTGTTGAGGGCGGTCCAAAGGGCAGAAGCACACCGTTTTGCCGTGTAATCATTTTTGAGAGTCTCACACATGTGATGACGGAGAAAATGCAGTGCTTTGGCGTTGTCCGCCGGGATGGTGGTGCTGGGGGCCGTCTGGGTCCCCGCACTCAGTGCACCCTTGATGCATCGGTGGTGCTTGATGTGGAGCACTTTGTTGGAAACCCCAAGAGCAAGGTGTGATGAGCACAACATCAAGTCTTCCCTCAGTAGAGACCGAGGTTATCAAACCAGAAGGAGGAAGGAAACGTCTCAAAGGTGTTGCAAGCAACGTGGAAACCTGCACAACACAAACTCAAGACTTTGTCCCAACAAACAGTGTGATTGTCAAGCTCACCCGTTTGCTGTAACAAAGGATTAACTGTATGGTGTGGAAGGTAATGGTGGTTTGCAGCAGGTAAACAGTAACAGTGGAGGATGTATCAATAGTAAAGATTGGAGTCACTAGCACATCTACAACCGAAGAGATTTCTGTCACTTCCCTTGGAAACTAGAGGCATGAACCCACTATCGAGCATAAATACCCCTCTTGGAGTCACTAGCAACTACTTGGCCAAGATATCTACTAACAACGGAGAGCATGCAAGATCACAAACAACACAGACATGATAGAATCATAAATACAAAACCATTAATCAATCTGACATAGTAATCTCAATATCCATCGGATCCCCGCAAACACAACATGCATGATTACAAATAGATTAGATATTGATCATGAACGGAGCTCACAAGATCTATACATGAAAGCACAAGGAGGAGATACAACCATCTAGCTACTACATGGACCCGTAGTCCAAGGTGGAACTACTCACGCATCATACCAGAGAAGAAAACCTCTGGGATGATCTCCCCTCCGACAGGATGCCAGGAAGAACTTCAGATCCCCCCGATCTAGGGATGATGGTGGCGGCAGCTACAGACGGTTTCGTGGAGTTTTGATCGGGTGCCTAGGGTTTCTGCATCGGGGGCTTCTTATAGGCGAGGAGGCGAGGCAGGGGGTGCCCACGGGGCCCACACCCTGCCCAGGCGCGGGCCAAGCTTGGTCGCGCCTGGGGGGTGTGGCCATCCCATGGATCCCCTCCATCTCGTCTTCTGGATTCGTGTCGCCCACGGTAAAATATTGACTTTGGCTTTTGTCCCGTCCAATTCCGAGAATATTGATTTTCTGCCTTTCTGGAACCAAAAACAGAAGAAAACATGCAAATTGCACTGTGGCGACTTGTTAATAGGTTAGTTCCAGAAAAGATATAAAAACACCTCAAAGTGTAGACAAAGCAAAGCAAAGTAGATACTAAACAAGCATGGAACATAAAAAATTATAGATACATTTCCGACATATCAAGCATCCCCAAGCTTAACTCCTGCTCGTCCTCGAGTAGGTAAGTGATAAACGAATAATTTTTGAGGTGACATGCACCTTCACAATAAAGATCAAACCATTTGCAAGCATTGAAAGCTGGGATCAAAGAACTCTAAACATGTGCATGAAAGATGGAGTTCTAACAATAAGACAAAGTAACTATGCATGCAACATGAAAGGCTACAAACAAAGATCATGAATAACATGCATTGAAAAACATTTCTTTGTTTCACATACAGAAAACATGGCATAGTGGCAATCAGCTTGTCCCTCATAGAGTGGAAAATAGATGCATAGTACACCTTCAAAGTTCATAAGAGTGACTAGATACAAATAGCACTAGAACAAATAATTTCACAATATGCATCAATCAATAAGTTTTGGGACACTGCACATAGAACTAAGAATGGCCACTATGCTCTCTTAATGGTGCCTAAAGGTAGAAGGTGGAGACTCAATAATAGTGGAAGAAAGGCCCTTCATAAAGGAAGCAGGGATTTCAAGTTTCAAAACGAGCTTCCAAAAATTATGGTACTTGTTAGCTTTCATCCCTCATTGCCCCTATCATAAGCATCTTGAAGTGATTAAGGTTAAAGTAAACAAACTATGGAGTATATGCTTGACAAAGTATAAGTTGGCAATCTCATGTCCCTTGAATATGAGGGCCACACCTCATGCTACTCAGCTTCAGTCACCTGTAAGTTCTTGTCATTGTAAGTATTGTTGGAGATATGCCCTAGAGGCAATAATAAATGTAGTTATTATTATATCTTTGTGTTTATGATAAATGTTTACATTCATTCTATAATAGTATTAACCGAAAACATTAATACTTGTGTGATTTGTAAACTAAATTAGAGTCCCTAGTAAAGCCTCTTTATAATACTACCTTGTTGGTTAATAGATGATTATGGTTTCCTGATCATGAACATTGAGATGTTGTTAACAACAAGATCATATCATTAGGAGAATGGTATGATGGGCATACTCCTATAGCTAAGCGTATCATAAATATCAAGTCATTTTAATAGTTCAATTGCTATAAGCTTTCTGATACATAGTAACCTAATTCCTTCGACCATAGTCGCCGCGTCCGGCATCGCTTGTTTAAAGAGGGGGATTTGGTGCTCCGACTTAAGCAGAAGAAGTCACACAAATTATCCCCGCCATGGGAAGGACCGTTCATCATAAGCAAGGCGCTTCTTAATGGGTCTTACTACCTTGTCGATAATTGTGAGCTCAAGGATAGACCCAACGAGGATCATAAGAGTAAGCGACGTGACCCGGATGATGACTACCCGGAGCTTGATCGGCCATGGAACATAGCACAGCTACGTCCTTTCTACACTTAGCATTTTTTATCTAATCGTGTACCTCTTATATGATCAATGAAATAAAGCTCTTTGGTTCACTCATATTGTTGAGTCTTTTACCTCCTTTAGTGTTCATTTTTGGATCATATAAACCTTTATGCACAAGCTTTGCAATTGCACTTGTGAAAATTCCGCCTACGGGCGTTAGCTTAAGTTTTCTGGTCTACACGTTCTTTGTTGTTTTTATGTGGATTCTGGAGTAGTGACTTTCGGCACTCATTGTCAGCAATTTTGTGCTAAGGTTTTTGACGATGCCATTGGGTATCATCACCTAAGCGCATGGTTCCGACAACGAGTCTTCTGACTCACGAAAAGTCAAGCATAAGAACCAAAGTAATGGATAAGCCAACACTTGATTAAAAAATATATACATGCTGGGCATTAATTCTTAAGTAGCAGGACAAGACAAACATTGTTTTCCGCCTTAAGATTACATCACCAAGTTTTTTCAATGCACCTTCCAGAGGTGAAACAAGAATTACAAAGTGTTTTTCACTCCTTGGGTGCAGGGGACTTGGAGGCCGCATCATCACCAGCCGGAGATTCACCCTCAGCGTCACCACTGTGAGGAGACTCGGAGGATTCAGGGTCGACGTTGTCAAGGAAGTTTCTAGGCACGAAGACGTCGACATCCACCAACTCGGCAACCCTGGTGTCATAGCCCGCGAGTGATGACAGGATAGCTTCGTGATAGATTTCCTTGCCGTCATCATCTACGTCGGGGATACCAGATGTCACCGTGTCGATGTCGGCACCTTCATAGTGTGCCTTCACCATGGACAACACCATCCTAGCGCCAGCCCGTGCACATGAAGCTTTCCAGCTTGCGACACGCAAGGGGGCTCGGCGCAGAATCTCCGAGTACTTCACCACGGAGTCGGAGGCCTTGATATAAATTTGGAGGGGCTGGGCGATCTCCTTGGCTTGGGTGATGGCGGTGTTGATGAAGTTGCCAGCAAGAATCATGCATTCCTTGTCTGAAGGAGGCGAGCGGGTTAAACCCAGGGGTGCTAAAAATTCCGACAACGATTGCATGAGTTCGAAAATCCTAAGTATCCAGATTACAGAGCTACAAGGCGGAGGATACTTACTGAAGATGCTGGCCTTAGCCTGCCAGACGACGTCCGCCAAGGATTCTTTCTCTTGTTGGAGGAGCTTAAACGCCTCACTATGGAGAAGGTTTTGCTCATCGGCAGCTTGCTTCTGATCCTTTAGGATCGCAAGCTCCTCCTTCAAGCGATTGATCCCAGCGGAGGCGGAGTCCTGCAGGGCTTTCATGGAATCCTCATGCATATTCAGCATTTGTTCCCTCTCCTTCTTAAGGATCTTGTTCTCGCTGTCCAGCTGCTGGATGTGCTTGGACTGCTCGACAATATCCTTAGCCTTGGCGACATGCTCTGCAAGTCGGAGAAAACACAGTACACCGTGAGTACTCGAAGAAGGAAGGCACAAAAGTAAGATGGAAGTGCGCAAAAAGAAAACAGACTCTTGTTTTTGATGATCTGTTCCTTCAAGATGGCGGTTTTACCCTTTTCAGCTTCAAGGTCCGCGCGCATCTTCTGGTACTTATCATTGGCCATGCCCCTCCGAGCATTCTTGTTCTGTTGAAACAAATACAAAGTCAAGTCGTTGTTTAGTCTACTTGGAGCCCCTAGTCGGAGATTTTTCCATCTAGGTGCTCGGGGGCTACAGCGAGAGTTTTTAACTTAGCAATATGCTTAGCTTTTCTTTAAGCATCTAGTCGGAGCTAATTCAGTTCTCAACTAGAAGCTTGGGGGCTACAGTATAAAGTTTTAACTTGGAAAATGCTTAGCTTTTCTTTAAGTATCTAGTCAGAACTGATTCAGTTACAACTAGAAGCTTGGGGGCTACAACACTTAAAATTATGAACACTGTGTATGCTACTCTTAAAGCATCTAGTCGGAGTAATTCATTCCATCTAAATGCTTGGGGGCTACAGTGAGAGTTTTTTCTAACTTAGTCACTCTTAGAGCATATAGATGCAAAACCAATGGTTTTCTATCTACATCCTCGGGGGCTATAGTGGGATACTCATATGAAATGGAAAAGGTAAAGTAAAAATTACAAGTGCGATGATCTTGAGGTTTGTAGCACTCTCGGCCAGCAGCTTGCCAAAGGAAACACTGTTGCTTCGCAAGATGTCTGCTTGTCGGAGTAGCTCCTCAAGACCGCACGTCGGAGATGACGGCACTCCTCTAGGAACCGTAGTTGTGCTACCCGGCGTTAGCACCGGGAAGATAATCTTTGGCAGTTCTAAGGGTTTCTGGGGAGCAGAGGCGCCGCCTTCGGCAGATGTACCAGCAACCACCACCGCCTTGCCACTACCGATGGCGTCCTTAGCCGGAGCTTCAGCCATTTGAAGGGCAGCGCTCTCCTGCGCACTTTGCACGACAATTCAATTGCGAGTTCGGTGGCGCGAATCCACTTCCATGGCGGAAGGGCCTAGTGCCTCTGGGCTTGGGAGCTTGTCGGAGCGGAGGAGGGCTTGGCAGGAGTAGCGAGGCGATGGTGGGGAAGAGTCATGATCTGATATCTTTAATATTTCTAGAAGCCCCAAGAGTCTTGGAGGACCTCTTGAGGCTGGTTGTGGCTTTCTTCCTGAAACGTGCAAAATGCATAAGTACAGGAATAAGACAAATAAACAAGGCAATGTCGGAGAATAAGAAGCTTACACTAGGGGGGGCACTTTGGCAAACATCCCGGTGGCTTTCTTCTTTTCCGCCTCCAGGGCGGCAGTACTCTTTTTGGAGGCTCCACCCTCCGTCTTCTTTTTCTTGCCTCTGTCGGCAGTGTCAGAGGTGGAGCTCTTCCGCTTTCGCGCCAACGGGGCATCATCGTCGGACACGACCGTGACTTCCTTCATCTTGGGATCATAGATTTGGGCGGCCAGGTTGTCCTCCTCTAGATCGCTAAGCTGTTAAGTGAGAAATCACCGTGTTAAACAAGATGGTATTAGCAAGACGGAAAATTGGAGCAATGTCATACACGGAGAATAAATACCTACCTTTGGGCACTTTCCGTTTACGAACATGTTGTAGGTAAGGGTGAAGCCACGCTTCTTGTCCTTCACCTTGACGATGTCCTTGAGACGGAACTTTACGGAGTCGCTCGAGAAGTTGTCCTCGGAGATCCGGAGGGTATCCCTTCGGTCGCCGGTGTACTCGTGCATGGACTTCGTACGGTGCTGCAAAGGTTGGATCCGCCTGATGAACCAGCACATGGCTAGGTCCAAGCCGGTCAGACCCGTATCGACAAACCATTCGATCTGCCTTATTGCGCGAGAAGCATTGAGGTCGGAGGGAAGGGAGGCATGGGACCGCCATGTGGAGACTTCAGCGGCGGCTCCATCCACGAAGTCCGGGTATGTTTCTTCTCGGCCCGACAAAGGAATGTCGGGGCCGTAGAAGTACGTCCGCTGCCAATTCTTACACGACTCGTGGCCGACAATGTCGGGGAACCGCCGGCCAGGTCGGATCTTGAAGCTTATGGTGTCGCAGTTTCTAAGCTCCTCCTTGTTGTGTCCGGCTTCACGTTTGACGGTGAAGAAGTAGACAAATAGATCTAACCTAGGCCTAATCCCTAGGTAACCCTCGCAAAGTGCCGTGAAGTTGCTAAGCACTAGGATGCTATTGGGGGAGAGGTTGTGGGGTTGGACCTGGAAGTGATTCAAGACGGATAGGAAGAAGTGGGAGATGGGCAAAGAAACGCCGCGTACCAATTGTGCCTTGAGGTATACCTTCTCTCCGGCTTGGGGAGAAGGGGTCACCTCGCCGGCCGGCGCCGCCTGCCAGGCGAGCCCCTCCGTCGCAGGGAGGTAACCCTCAGCGACCATCTCTTGGATGTCGCGGCCGGTGATGTCCGAGCCGCGCCAGTCGCCTTTGTGCGAGTATGGCTCCTCTTCCAGGGGCTCCAGCGCCGCCAGGTTATGGTCGCCGCCGGTGGTTTCTATCATCGCAGATGCGGGAATAACCAGGCCCTCTAGGGGCACGACGATGGAGCTCGCCGGCTTCGCCGCGGCTTTGCTCGACGCTGCCATTGATGGAGATGAACCGCCGCTAGCCATGGAGGAAGGAGAGGATGCGACTGGTGCAGGAAGCGGGGCTAGGGTTTCTCGAGGTTTTCATGGAGAGCTCGAGGAGGCGCGCGGCTGGAGAAAGAATACGATGACGCGAGAGAATGAGGTGAAAAAGTGGCAAGTGTCCCACGGTCACTATTTATCTTACTCTGCGTCAAGATTCGTGCAGCTAATCGGACGGTTACCGCGTAGATGACGTGTTCGTGAATGTGCGCGGTAATTTCGCCACGTCTCCAACCGTCGCCGCCAACGGTTCGTATCACTCGCGCGGGAAAATCGGATATGATTATGTTCTCTGCATGTGTGAGTTACGAGGCGTCGCTGACCTACAGCCTACGTCGTCATAACTGACATGGTAGATGAGCCGTCCCATCGAAGATTCCGGCATGGACGGATTTAATCCGACAACAGGAGCGTATGATGGAAGATTCAGCATTTCTCCGACTTACTCGTTGAAGACGGAGAAAACCTTGCAGGGTTCTTTGGGAGGACTACAAGATATTGCTTGACGATTTGCCAACATCAATATAGACGGAGCATTCCACGGGAAGAGGCAAGACGGCGCAAGATCTCGGAGTTCTCCGGGGGCTACTGTTGGGGATATGCTATATGGGTATCCTCATAGCATGTCTCTTATCCGACTAACCCGGGTGGCCCATAGTCGATAGCATGGCCTATGGCCTGCTGGGCGGCCCAGTTAGGTGGATCCAGAAGGGAGGACCATGCCAGATAAAGGAAGGCTACGGTGGAGTCACCAGCATACCCGGAGCCTTGGAGTGCAAGATACACAAGACTAGTAATAGACGGTGTAGAACTCTGTAACCTGTCCGGCCAGGACTTTTCCCTGTAACCCTAGGACCTGACGACTATATAAGCCGGGCCTATGGGAGCCTTTAGGGCACGATAACTTAGACTTTCTAGTCACCTCGCACAGCGAACCTATCTCTGTAACTCGGCGTATTTCCATTATAGTGATTTATAGCAGGAGTAGGATTCCGCCACCGTTGTGGGATCTGAACCTGGGTAAGCTATGTTACCTCGTACCCGTCAACCGTCCGCCTTACCCCACGTCTCTAAACACGCACTGTGAGGACCCCTCCATGGCGTACTCGTCAGCAATACTACGACACGTATCATAGAGAACCGCCAAAGGGGTACCCCTTGCACATGGTATAGGAGCTTTCCCATAACCAAAATGACAAGGCAAGCAGACAATGAGCATCTCAGCGATATTTTTATTTACTATGTGCATAGATTTTTATTCAGGATGCTTCATAGATGTTACTATGGTGATGCTGCAAGTTTCCACCATGATTAGGCATGGATTAGGCTAGCGGCCTAGGCGTTTCTCTAACACAAAATACACAACTGCATGGATTTTACAAGCTCCCTTTTTATTTCACACCGGTGACATCCATAGACAAAAGAGCATGATATCAACTGAGTACAAAGTACAAGTGCAATGTTGAAAACGTTCCCCATGACATCATTGTTCTGCTAATTCCAACGTATAAGTGCAAGCATATACAACATAGACGACACAATGGTTCAAGTTTATTAGGGGCAAAGAATATAAAGTGTTCCATCAAGTTTGTGAGGGCTTTAATCACTAAGTTTTCACATAACAAAATACTTTTAACTGGAAGATAGCTGAAAACAAGAATATACTTGGAATGGTGTAATAAACCATGCATATGAATTTATAGTGGACACTTTATATTAACTTGGTTTCTTGGGAGTTGGAAGCATGAGTAGAACTTACTCATACAAGTGGAGGCTAGCAAAGGACTGAGAGCAACCAACTAAGAGAGCAATAAAAGCCATAATCATGCAGAGCGCCAAAACATTACTAATCAAAGCATAGAGTGGTACTACAAGTCAAGGACTAAATGATCATAGAGGCTATGGTGACTTGTTCATAGTCATAACATGGTGTGAGAATGTGCCAAGTCAACCCAAACAAAGCATCAAAGGATAACACCACAATACTATGCTTTTGTATTGTAAAACAACGTATGATTTATTCAAGGCACACTAAGCAATCCCAATTGTTTGGAACAAGACATGCTACAGTAATAATCACTAAGCATCAGGTCAAAACAACACCTAGCATGTCATGCTAAAGTCTAAGTCATAGTCAATGCAAGCTCCTTTTACACTTTCAAGTAGGAACTTCCTACTCCTTTCCAACACCAATCGACTTATTTGAAATAACACAGCGACAACGAGGTCCAAACTACTTTATTCAAGAAAACTAAGCAAAGCAAAAAAAAACTAAGACGCTCCAAGAACAACACAACTGTGCATGAAACAATAAAAACAAAGTGTCTAGACATACCTGAGCTTTTTATTGATGAAGAAGGGATGCCTTGGGCATCCCCAAGATTTGATGCTTGTACCTCTTGGATATTTCTTGGGGTGACACCATGGTGTCATCCCCAAGCTTGAGATTTTGTCCATTCTTCATCTCATTACATCATTCTCTCTCTACACCTTAAATTTTTCCTTCATACAAAACTTCACACAATCTTCATTAGCAACATTAGTGTATTCAAAAGATAATAGACCTTTGGGAAAAGCTTTGGAACAGAAAAAAAATTCACTAAAAACACAAACTACTGAATCAACTTCCTTTAAAAAGCTCAATTCCCCAAAAGAGAACTCAAAAAGAAATCGATAAGAAGCAAATGCAAATAATGGCAGAAATCTGTCAAAACAGACCAGCAGGTAGAAAATGATTTTTTCGAAAATCTTCTGTTGCTCAAATCAAAAAGTGTTGCACTAATGAAAGTTAGATAACATATTGGGACTTATTCTTAAAATATCAACTCAATCCGAGTTACAAAGACTCCTCACAAATTTTTATGGTGGAGGACAGAAATCTTGTTCGGGACAGCAACTCCCCAAATCTTACTTCCCTCTCATTAGAGGTCATTCTTGGCACAAAAAGCAAACAAAAAGGATAAGGAGAGGTCATTACTGAAGTAATAACTTCCAAGACTCAAGGAAACTCTTGGGTTATATCCCAACAAGTACTTTTCTTTAACGCCTTTAAGTTAGGCACAAGAAGCAAGAAGAATCAAGTATTTTCAAATGAGGAAGCATTAATATCAAACATTGCTTTCAAAGGAGGATCAAAAAGCAGCTTATCTCTCCTCATAGGGAAGTGTTCAGTACCTTTCTTGAATGGAAAATGATATTTAATGGTGCCTTCTTTCATATCAATGATGGCACCAATAGTTCTAAGAAAAGGTCTTCCCAAAATAATAGGGCAAGAAGCATTGTATTCAACATCCAAAACATAGAAATCAACAGGGACATAAGCATTGTTAACCATAATGAGAACATCATTAATACTTCCCATGAGCTTCTTCTTAGCATTATCATTAAGTGGGACATCCAAATAACAATCTTCCAAAGGTGGCAAATCAAGCATTTCATAAATCTTCCTAGTATAATAGAGACACTAGAACCAAGATCACATGAAGCTTTGAGATCAAAGTCATTCACTTGCATATTAATAATGGGTTCCCAACTATCTTCTACTTTCCTAGGAATAGAAGCTTTGTGTTTTAACTTCTCTTCCTTAATCTTAACAAGAGCATTTGTGTTTGGTGAAAGAAACATGCATATCACTAGCATCAGGACTTCTAGCAAGCTTTTGTAGGAACATAATCACTTCAGAAATATTGCAACCATCTATATCAAAATTAAACTTTTCATCACTAGTAGTAGACTCATTAGGCTTAGGCATTGTAGGAGGAGGAATATGGACTTCTTGTGGTTTAGTGGTGATGGTGCACACACTATTGTTTCTATCAATTTCAGCTTCCCCTTCCCACCTAGCATGAAGTTGGGCTAACAGTCTAACATTTTCATCAATAGTAACTTGTATGGCATGAGTAGCAACGAAGGTACTTTCCATGGTTTTAGGTTTAGCAGCCATTTTATTAATCAAGGAGGACTGTGCTTTAGACAAAGATGATATATTTTTCTCAACATTTAAAAGCTTTTCCTCTATAGCCTTGTTGAAAGTGGTTTGTTTACTAATAAAGTCTTTGAGCATGACTTAAAGTTCAGAGGGGGCACTTCTAGCATTGTTGTAGGAGTTTCCATATGAATTGCCATTATTAGGAGGACAAGGCCTATAGTTGTTACCACCAAAATTACTCCTATAAGCATTGTTGTTGAAAATGTTGTTTCACATCAACTTGCTCTTCTTGAGCAACCAAAGAGGCTAAGGGAACATGATTAGGATCGAAAGGAGCTTTCCCATTAACTGTAGGGGTTCGTAGCATGGAAAACAAAAAAATTCTACCGCATGCACACAAACAAGCCAAGATCTATCTAATAGATTGTAGCAACGAGTCGATAGAAGCACTCACCCTCGAAGATTCCAAAGCGGTTAACGAGAGAAGATTCTCGTGGGTGATGTAGTCGTACACTTGCCGATCTCAAGATCGCGTAGACGATCCTTCCGGTGCTGCTCGTTCAGCGCTTCAATGATCGGTCACACGCTTGGTACCGATGAAGACCTTCCTCTCCTTGTTCCAAAGAAAGTGAGATTGTAGTTCTCCTCGAATCCGCAGACGACGACGGCGTGGTGTCGGAAGTAGAGGGAAGATCCCGCAGGACTTCGCGGAGTTATGGTGGATTAGGGTTTCCCGGAGATCTATGGTTTAGAAGTCCGGGAGGAGGAGGAGCTGTCGGCGGTGGCTAGGGCGGCGGCGACGCTAGGCGGCGGCGTGGCGGCTCAGGTGGAGGGGCTAGGGCTTGTGTTCTTTGGGGAAGCCCTCCCCCTCTATTTATGAGAGGGGGACAGCCCTGGGAGGGGTGGGTTTGAATCCAAATCCAAACCCAAGTTGGATTGAGAGAAGGACTTGTTTCTTCTCCCACTAGGAAACCATTGTTTCAGTTTGACTTTTCAAACTCCTGTTTGACTTTCAATTTAGAGCTTTAATTCTCTCTTAAAAATACACACACCATATAACCTAGGATATGATCCAATCATTCCACTTACCCATGACACATTCATGGACCATTCGCCTTCCGGACCGGGAACCTTCTAGACCCTTCTAGAACCTCTCCGATGGAAACATCGGAAACTTTCCCGAACTCCGAAATAGGACTTTCCTTATATGAATCTTATTCTCCGGACCATTCCGGATCTCCTTGTGATATCCCGGATCCCATTCGAGACTCCGAACAACATTCGGTATCCCTACTAACATTCCATATCTACTAAACAACATCGAATCCTTAAGTGTGTCTCCCTACGGTTCGTGAATTATGCGGACATGACCAAGACACTTCTCCGATCAATAACCAATAGAGGAATCTGTAAATTCATATGGCTCCCACATATTTATACGATTACTTTGCGATCGAATGAACAACTTACATACGATATCAATTTCCATTTGTCTCACAATAGTTTACTTATCCGAGGTTTTGATCGTCGGTATCTCTGCATACCTAGTTCAACCTCGTTACCGATAAGTACTCTTTTCTCGTTCCCGTGATATGTGATCCCTTGTGAGCCAGTCACATGCTTGCAAGCCAATTGGATGACATTCCACCGAGAGGGCCCAAAGTATATCTACCTGTCATATGGATGGACAAATCCCACTCTTGATCCATGTGCCTCAACCCATACTTTCCGAACACTCAATGCCACCTTTATAGCCACCCAGTTACGGTGTGGTGTTTGATGTCATCAAAGCATCCTTCTGGTGATGGTGATTTAACATGATCTCATGGTCGAAGGAATTAGGTTACTATGTATCAGAAAGCTTATAGCAAACGAACTATTGAAATGACTTGATCTTAATGCTATGCTTATCTATAGGAGTATGTCCAGCATACCATTCTCCTAATGATATGATCTTGTTATTAATAACATCTCAATGTTCATGATCGAGAAACCACGATCATCTATTAATCAACAAGCTAGTATTATAAAGAGGCTTTACTAGGGACTCTAATTTAGTTTACAAATCACACAAGTATTAATGTTTCCGGTTAATATTATTATAGCATGAATGTAAACATTTATCATAAACACAAAGATATAATAATAACCACTTTTATTATTGCCTCTAGGGCATATCTCCAACATTAACAAGCATAGCCATAATAACATCAATCTTATCACTCAAAGAGGAGGTTTCTTCAACGGAATTTACCTTCTTACCATGTGGAGCTCTTTCAGTGTGCCATTCAGAGTAGTTAACCATCATATTATCAAGGAGTCTTGTTGCAGCACCCAAAGTGATGCCCATAAAGGTGCCTCCAGCAGCTGAATCCAACAGGTTTCTTGAAGAGAAGTTCAAACCTTGTGAAGACGTCCTTGGCCTCCCCGGCAACGGCGCCAGAAAACTTGTTGTGCTTGACGTGGCGCACTTTGTTGGAAACCCCAAGAGCAAGGTGTGATGAGCACAGTAGCAAGTCTTCCCTCAGTATAGACCGAGGTTATCGAACCATAAGGAGGACGGAAACGTCTCAAAGGTGTTGCAAGCAATGTGGAAACCTGCACAACACAAACTCAAGACTTTGTCCCAATGAACAGTGAGATTGTCAAGCTCGCCGGTTTGGTGTAACAAAGGATTAACTGTATGATGTATCAATGGTAAAGATTGGACCGGGGTCCATAGTTCACTAGAGGTTCTCTCCTTAGATAAACAACATGGCATGAAGGGTAAACAAATTACAGTAGGGAAATTGACAGGAACTGAGCAAGGCATAAAAATGCAATACCAGACAAAAAGATCCTATGAGATTCGATTGGGCAATACAACAAGATACATAGACCTCCATCCAACTGCATCTATGACTAGTATTCCACCTTTGGGTTATCATCCGAACCCCCTCCAGTATTAAGTTGCAAGCAACAGACAACTGCTTTAATCAAAGTGTGTAAGGTAAACAATCCACTTGTTCCATTAAACAAGAGATCGTTGTTTTCTCCCTAGTGGCAACAACACATCTACAACTGAAGATATTTCTGTCACTTCCCTTGGAAACTAGAGGCATGAACCCACTATCGAGCATAAATACCCCCTCTTGGAGTCACTAGCAACTACTTGGCCGAGATAGCTACTAATAACGGAGAGCATGCAAGATCACAAACAACACAGACATGATAGAATCATAAAGACAAAACCATTAATCAATCTGACATAGTAATCTCAATATCCCTCGGATCCCCGCAAACACAACATGCATGATTACAAATAGATTAGATCTTGATCATGAACGGAGCTCACAAGATCTATACATGAAAGCACGAGGAGATACAACCATCTAGCTACTACATGGAACCGTAGTCCAAGGTGGAACTACTCACGCATCATATCGGAGAAGAAGGCCTCCGGGATGATCTCCTCTCCGGCAGGGTGCCGGGAAGAACTTCAGATCCCCCTGATCTAGGGACGATGGTGGCGGCGGCTACAGACGGTTTCATGGAGTTTTGATCGGGTGCCTAGGGTTTCTGCATCAGGGGCTTCTTATAGGCGAGGAGGCAAGGTAGGGGGTGCCCCGGGGGGGCACACCCTGCCTAGGCGCGGGCCAGGCTTGGCCGCGCCTAGGGGGTGTGGCCACCCCGTGGCGCCCCTCCGTCTCGTCTTCTGGATTCGTGTCGCCCACGGTAAAATATTGACTTTGGCTTTTGTCCCATCCAATTCTGGGAATATTGATTTGCTGCCTTTCTGGAACCAAAAACAGAAGAAAACAGGCAACTGGCACTATGGCAACTTGCTAATAGGTTAGTTCCAAAAAAGATATAAAAACACCTCAAAGTGTAGACAAAGCAAGGCAAAGTAGATACTAAACAAGCATGGAACATAAAAAATTATAGATACGTTTCCGACGTATTAATCGGTCTCGAGGACGATCTCCACGTCCGAGGCCCAAGTCAGGTAGTTCAACCCATCCTGGGTTAACTTCGGGAACTCACGGCTCACAATTCCGGTCTTCTGCAATTTATGCAAAGTGTGTAATATTACACCAGGTAATCGGTTACATAAATGCGAGCATGGTTCTGCTAATCCCAACGTATAAGTGCAAGCATATACAACATAGATGACACAATGGTTCAAGTTTAATTAGGGGCAATAAAATAAAGTGTGCCATCAAGTTTGTGAGACCTTTAATCACTAATTTTTTACATAACAAAATGACTTTTTAATTGGAAGGTAGATAAAACAAGAATATACTTGGAATGGTGTAACACACCATGCATAGGAATTTATAGTGGACACCTTGGAATAACTTGGTTTCTTGGGAGTTGGATGCATATAAGTGGAGGCTAGCAAAAGACTGGGAGCGACCAACTAAGAGAGCAATAATGGCCATAATCATGCAGAGCGACAAAACATTATTAATCAACGCATAAAGTGGTACCACAAGTCAAAAACTAAATGATCATAGAGGCTAAGGTGACTTGTTCATAGTCATAACATGGTGTGATCATGTGCCAAGTCAACCCAAACAAAGCATCAAAGGAGAATACCACAATACTATGCTTTTGTATGCTAAAACAACGCATGATTCTTTCAAGGCACATTAAGCAATCCTAATTATTTGGAACAAGTCATGCTACAACAATAATCACTAATCATAAGGTCAAAATAACATCTAGCATGACATGATAAAGCCTAGGCCACAGTCAAAGCAAGCTCCTCTTGTACTACTAAAGCAAGAACTTCCTACTCCTTTCCAACACCAATCAACTTATTTGAAACAACACAGCGAGAATAGGGGTCCAACTACTTTATTCAAGAAAATTAAACAAACAAAAACCAAAAACGAAAACTAGGACGCTCCAAGAACAATACAACTGATCTAAGTTTATGGGAATGAGCTCACTTTTATGATAGTTTATCCTCATCCCAGAGATTTGTTCAAAACAAGTGAGAATCAACTTGAGATTAATGGCACCAACTCTATCAGGTTTTAGAAAAAGTAAAGTATCATCTACATATTGCAGGCAAATAACACCACCAGGAACAAAATTAGGGCAGAGGCCAACAATGGCCCCACAAACAGAGCCTTTAGTTAGCATCCTAGAGAAAACATCAATCATGATATTAAATAACAATGGGGCAATGGGGTCACCTTGTCTAAGACCTTTCCCAGTCAGAAAGAAATCACTTTCAAAATCATTTATTTTGACCCCTATGGACCCTCCTAGAGAAATTTGTCTAATGAATCTAATGAAAATAGGACAAAAGCCTCTAAGCTCTAGAACTTCAAACAAAAAATCAAGGTTAACTCTATCATAAGATTTCTCATAATCTATCTTAAGGACAAGCCCTTCACTTTTATTACTATGCACCTCATGAATGATCTCATGGGATGTCACCAAACTCTCATAAATCTTCCTCTAATAAAAGCAGATTGATTAGGAGAAATGATCCTACCTATCACTTTAGCTAGCCTATTTGTCAAAACCTTAGTAAAAAATTTAAAAGAAGTTTAGTAAACTAATAGGCCTAAATTTCTTCATGGTTTCAGCATCATTTTATTTGGGAATTAAAGTAATCATGGAAAAATTCAATCTAAAGATATCTAAATGATCGGCATTCCCTGCATTGAACATGGATAGCAGATCAAACTTAACAATTTCCCAAAAGGATTGGTAAAACAGGAAGGAAAGACCATCAGGCCAGGAGCTCCTTCAGCATAGGATCCAAAAACTGCTACTCTAACTTCTTCTTTAGTGAAAAGAGCTCCCAAAACTAAATTTTTCTCATCTCTAATTTTTTCTCCCTGAGAGAGAAAATCTTGTTTTAGCCTAATCGCAGGCCTAGGTTCCCAAGCAAAAAGATCCTTATAGTAGTCCATAGCAATTTTAATCATACCACTAACATCTGTAACCGGTCCATCTGGCCCCTCAAGGACAGAGATTAACTTCCTCCTCTTTCTCTGATTAGCCACGGCATAAAAATATGCAGTATTCATATCTCCTTCTAAAATGTTCCTATCTCTAGACCTCTGTCTGGCTTTGGTCTCTTCCAATACACAGTAACTCTGAAGTTCTTTATAAATCCAATCTAGTCTATTTTTTTCTAAATTAGAGAGTAATTGAGTCTCAGCTTTAATTGACGCAACCATCTGAATGTAGCAAATGGAAGCAAGAACCTTTGGATTCACCAGGTGAAGGCACACCACCTAGTCTGCGTCGAGATCGGCGGCGCGCTGTCCGACTTCCTCGGACTCCTATGCAGCACGATGCCTCCTCCATGCTCTTCATCAGTGAGCACCCGGCAGCAGGGCTCAACGCCGTCCTCCACCACAACCCAGCAGCAGGGAACAACAAATAATTGATCGCTTTCAGTGCTTCCTTTGTTGCTAACGATTCATTCCACTACTCCATAAGAGTAAGACCAACTACATCCATCCATCCTGCTGTACAATCTTCGCACAATCTGAAATGTGTGTCGTTAGATGTTTGTTCCTGTCTCTGTGATGTGCATCCCATGTTTTCTGAATTTGTTCTGTTATCAGCAGCTAGTGTATCTCACGGAACTGTAGCAAATTCATGTGCGTCTGCGTGCAGAATAATTCCAGAATTCAGAGATAATATAAACGAATAAATTCAAGGAGGAGGTCAAGCTTCCGGTTCATGCAGCTACCAAGAAAGCAACACAAGTTTTAACCCCACTCTCCCTCTCCTTCCCCGTGTCTCCCTCCCCTTGAGAGTCTCGCGTGTGTTGCCGGGCCAATCCCGAGCCAAATCCGGCGGCGAGGGAGCGGCACCGGAGTAGTTAGGCTAGTTTTTAGGTTTTGCTTGGGCTTATAGCTCCCATGCGACGTCTTTACTCGGAATTGGAAGGAACATGACATCGTTGCAAGGAATAGCTCGCATGCGACGCTTGTGAGGCAGCTAATAGCCTAGAGCCACACAAGCCATAAAACAGTTGTTAAGGACACATTTAACTTTGTTCCAAGATTAGGGTTAAGCCAAACCGGTCGGTTGGGACAGCCAATCAAGCCAGTCAAACCAACCGCTTCCGACCGAGAGCGCGCGTCACACTGACTGTAGCTTCCCCGACGGCGGTGGCAGACCTCACCCATCGTTCTCGGTGCCGGCGGCGGCAGCAGGGCAATTTTTTTAGGCGGCAGCGCTTTCCGTTCGACGGCAAAGGTGATGAGTGCCATTTGAAAGCTAATTCTCCTCCCATTCTTCTCAATTCGAGATCTAAGCGTGTCCATTGATGCTAGATTGTGGAGGCCGGGGTGTGCTGAACGGGGCGAGGGGGAACGAGATGGAGCATGGAGAGGGGACTTCTAATCGATATATCCCGCATCTCTGCACTTAATTTCTCTATGGTTGATCTCTTTGTTTGCTTCCGCTAGCTCACAGTGCCCGCCAAAAATAGGGGAGATGATGTTGCGCGCCAAACCTTCGAATTTCGCATCAATTTCTTTCCCTCTAGGGCCGTTTTATTTGATGGCAGCACGCAGATCATTGAGAGAGACACGGTTGTTAAATGGTAGGTGGAATTAGAACATGTTGATCCCCAAGAGCTAATAAACATGGGAGAGGAGGCGGTGAGGAAAATGGTGGAAAAATTGGGGATAGTGTGGTTTGGGGGCCAGAGAAAGAAGTTTCTTTGTTATGATTTGATGATTGCAAATGTGACTATGTTAGGGTTGAGACAGGCGAACATATAGTTGATGAAATCGATGATCGAAACGGTTGTACAAGCAAAATTATTCTGTTTTTAGCAGAGCTCATTGATCTGGAACCTGATTCGAGGGTTGGATATGTGGCCTCGAAGCTGGCTGCTCAGATGGTCGAGGATGATTGGGCTGCACAAAGGCAAGTAAAGCCTATACTTACTGCGTTGGATGTGTTAACAGTGGAGGAGGATGCTAATGCACAAGGGGAGGCTGCAGATGCTAATGCACAAAGGATTGTAAATGTTGATTGGAATTCAGTTGAGATACATGACCGGACTGATTTGGTCATTGCACCAATAGATGACATTGAAATGGCAAAGCTTTTTGGCATTCCTATAGATGACAAAGACAGGGAGAAGAAGAGGGATGAAGCTGCAAATTATGGTGACAACCATTTAAGAGATGAAGAGGCAGATATAGATCTAGAGTTGTTGGAAAATGCTACAGTTCATGTAGATGATGCACATGATGATGAGCTAGTAACAGTTTATGACAAAGAGGACCCAGTTATTGAAGTTGGGAGATTGTTTCCAAGCATGGATGAATTCAGGATGTGTTTCAGGACATATGCAGTCAAACGTGAGTTTGCTACCAAGACTATGTGGACTGATAAAAAGAAGTTCTATGCAAAATGCATAGGTTATGATGGTGGTGCCAGTCCTTGCAAGTGGTATATATCTGTTAGACGCCAACCAGATGGAAGGACAATTAGAGTGAATCAAATTCCAAAACCTCATACTTGCATTACAAGTTCTCAAACAGTTACAAAGATGACATCACAAATTATGGGTTGTAGAAAATATCAATCCTATTTTAGCCACAACACCAAACAACACTGCAAAGAGACTGAAAATAGACTTAGAAAAGTAGTACCCCATTAAGCTGAATTATACTATAGTGTGGAAGGCAAAGCAAAGGGCAGTGAAAGAGCTATATGGTGATTGGGAAAATACCTTTCAAATGATTTATAACTTCAAAGCAGAAGTAGAGAAGAGGTCACCTGGCAATGTTGTGGAGATAGATACTGAGGTAACAGCTGATGGGAAAGTCTCCTTCTCTAAATTATTCATGGCTTTAAAGCCTTGCATCGATGGCTTGAAAGCAGGGTGCCGTCCATATTTGAGTATAGACTCATCTTTCTTGACTGGAAAGTGGAATGGTCAACATGCTGTGGGGAGGCCAGGTGGTTATGGTAAGAAAAAAGAGCATAAACCTGTTGTGTGGTGTGAAACTTGTGAAGGAGAAGAAAACGAGGGGTAAACATTTGTTATTGTAATAATTTGGCACTTGTTGTTGTAATAATTTGGCACTTGTTGTTGTAAACATTTGTTATTGTAATAATTTGGCACTTGTTGTTGATAATTTGGCCAAAATTCAAATATGATGGTAAATTTGAATTTCAACCAATGTAGCTATGTGTACTTTTCTATGTTTGTATGAGCTTCCAATGTTTTTCTCATATGTAGAGTACAACTCATCCTCACCCTGATCCCTTTTGTGAAGTACAACTCACCCTCACCCAAAATATGGTAGAAATGGGCTCCAAAGCTAGGGTAAACCACCCCATTTCTAAGCAAGTTTTTTCGACCATTTCTAAAACCAAGTTTGATATTTTTCCTCACAACTATGTCACATAACATGACCATGCGAAAATTTTGTATTTTTTGATTTTTTTGAATTAGTTATGCACATTTGAATATCTAGTCAAACTTTTTGAAGAGTTTTCATAAATATTCTTAGATAGGGGCTGAGGCTCACAAAACTAGCATTGGATCTCTGATGAAATAGCATGTTGTGAACCTAAAAATGATTTTTTTAAAAAATCATCAGCATGAAATCATGTACCTATAGTTTATATCTTACCACTTCCAACCTATTCGGCAGGATTTGTCTTTTTTACCAGGGATGGAATAAAAGATTTGAGATACTCAAGTTGGGAAATTGTACATGCTAGGTGGTCTAGTATTTTTGAAAAATAGGATGTTACCATTTTGAAACTTCAATTTGGTGGTTGCTTCACAAATCACCCCCTCTTTCGGCACTCAGAAAATAGAAAATGGATTTCTGTGAGTCGAAAAGGAAAACTTTGTACTACAACATTGTTAGTCATCCCATTATACACATGCATGCCCAATATGGGCATATTATCACAAACTATGCCTTGATTCTAGCCATATCATTGGTCATTTGACCCGAAAGCTAGAAAACCTCGGAGGAGATAGGTCATTTTGTGAAGGGTTTTTTGAAATATGATCAATATACCAAGTTTGATATTTTTCCTCACAACTATGTCACATAACATGACCATGCGAAAATTTTGTATTGTTTGTTTTTTTTGAATTAGTTATGCACATTTGAATGTCTAGTCAAACTTTTTGAAGGGTTTTCATAAATATTCTTAGCTAGGGGCTGAGGCTCACAAAACTAGCATTGGATCTCTGATGAAATAGCATGTTGTGAACCTAAAAATGATTTTTTTTAAAAATCATCAGCATGAAATCATGTACCTATAGTTTATATCTTACCCACTTCCAACCTATTCGGCAGGATTTGTCTTTTTTACCAGGGATGGAATAAAAGGTTTGAGATACTCAAGTTGGGAAATTGTACATGCTAGGTGGTCTAGTATTTTTGAAAAATAGGATGTTACCATTTTGAAACTTCAATTTGGTGGTTGCTTCACAAATCACCCCCTCTTTCGGCACTCAGAAAATATAAAATGGATTTCTGTGAGTCGAAAAGGAAAACTTTGTACTACAACATTGTTAGTCATCCCATTATACACATGCATGTCCAATATGGGCATATTATCACAAACTATGTCTTGATTCTAGCCATATCATTGGTCATTTGACCCGAAAGCTAGAAAACCTCGGAGGAGATAGGTCATTTTGTGAAGGGTTTTTTGAAATATGATCAATATACCAAGTTTGATATTTTTCCTCACAACTATGTCACATAACATGACACCATGCGAAGGTTTTATATTTTTTTGATTTTTTTTGAATTAGTTATGCATATTTGAATGTCTGGTCAAACTTGTGAAAACCCCGTTGACTGCATCCTAAACCCAGCTAACCCTAAGACCGAATGCGGAACGTAGATCTAACCCTAACGCGACACTGTGGCCATTCGATCGCGTCTTCTAGAAGGATTTCGCGGGTGGCTTTGGGCGATCCGTGGGTGGGCTTGTTCTGCAACCTGATTGGTTGGCGTCTCTTAGAAGGATTTCGCGGCTAGCTCTTGGTGATCCGTGAGATGGATGATTCTGGAATCTGATTGGCTCGCATCGTTTTTCCATAAAAAGATAAAGTACAGAGTGACACACTCCATTGACCGTAGGACCGAGCGTGGCATGCGAGGGCGCTGGGCGGGGCGGGCTGCACCATGCATGCATGACATGCAACTACCTCTCGCGTCGCAGTCTAGCTATTTTGCGTGCAACCAACCGACACAGCAGCGCTGCAGCGTATTTACTCTCTCCGTCGCATTAAATAAGTGTACGTCTAACAACTTTCTTCAGTCAAACTTACTCCCCTTCGTTCATGCGCCATAAAAAAGTCAATATTTATAAACTTTGACAACGTATATAAGAAAAAATACCAAAATCTAAAATATGTAATAAATATAAGGTACAGCGTGGCACACTCCATTGACCGTTGGACCGAGCGTGGCATGCGAGGACGCTGGGCGGGTCGGGTTGCACGATGCATGCATGCCATGCAGCTGCCTCTCGCGTCGCATTCTAGCTATTTTGCGTGCAACCAAACGACGCAGCAGCGCTGCAGCGTATTTACTCCCTCCGTCGTATTAAATAATTGTACGTCTAACAACTTTCTTCAGTCAAACTTATCCCCCTCCTGTTCATGCGCCATAGAAAAAGTCAATATTTATAAACTTTGACTACATATATAAGAAAAAATATCAAAATCTAAAATATGTAATAAATATAATTAGATTCACCATAACACATACTTTTATATTATATATTCTAGTATTTTGTTTTTAAACTTAGTTTCATGCTCCCTCTATTCCGGATTATAGGCTTATATATGCATTGATTGCTCCAATTGACATCCCTCTGATTACTCGCATCGATTTTTCTTCTCACCCGTTGAGTTTCCATGTGTGAGTTTGTTGCATGCGATGTGCAAAAACGAACAAGTTCGCTGCATGTCGTGTAACAACTACCTTGGTCCTAGATTCCTGCATTTATTACCAAGTAAATCAAGGCCAAATTCTATTTTCTCTTTTATTTTTCACTGCCAATGAACAACTACTTGGACGTTTTTTCTCTCTTTCCCATTAATGCATGCATGCAGGAGGCGACGGTGCAGGGCAGGGTCACGTCGCATCTAGCAATTTTTTTGCACTGACCACATTGATCACGCACGCGGCTACGTCCGCTGCCTACACGCAACGCAGCGCACTCGGTTGCGCCAACGCATGATTCCCACGCCGCCCTTCACGTTGAGACCTCAATAAATAGGCAAAACGCCTTTGCCTCCTCCCAGACCCAAAAAATACCTCTCCGGCAATGATGGCAACCTCCTCCCCCCCCCTCCCCGTCGCTTCCCTTTGGAATCCGAAGTCAGCGACAAGGACAACCACCCGAACCAGAGGTAGGTCTGGGAGATGGAGGCGCCCACGCACCCGAGGCGGCATGGCATCAAGGGGGGGCGACGCAAATCCCCGGCCTACCCCTGGGCCCAAGGCCACTTCGTCCACAACCCCCTCCCTAGCGGCGGCGGCAACCTTCCCGACTCCGGCCCCTCCGATGAGTATTGGAAGGCGGCGGAGGAGCAGGAGGCGAAGGAGCTGGCTGCTGCCGCGAAGTGGGAGGAGAAGAAGGTCGCGCGTGCCCTGAAGAAAAGGCGGAAACGGGAGGAGAAGGACCGACGGGAGGCAGCTCGCTGGGCCTTCCAGGAGGAGCAGAGACGGTGGGAGGAACGGGAGAGGGCGGCGACTTGGAGGGCGGCGGCATTGCCCCCACCGCCGATGGAGTAGGGCAACCTCCCGGGGGCGAGGTTGGCCGGAAGCCGGGCTAAACCCACATAGTAGCTAGGGTTAGGGTTTAGCCCAGGGTTTAGGCGCCGGGCCCTTAGGATTAGTTTCCCTTAGGGTCTATGTAATGTGGGGCCCTCTATGTAATGTGGGACCCCTCTCTATATTGTACCCCTTGTGTTTTATTGTAATGTTATCTAATATATGTAATGTTATCTAATATATTATCTATGTGATCGACTTGTATTTTATTGTATTGTCATTTGTCAAAACACCCAAAACAACAAGTGCATAAAACAAAAGACACAAAAAAAGTTCTCATATAATACTCGTGCAATATTTATAAAATGAGTGAAATTAGAAAAGCTCAAAAGGAAGAATAAGTAACGTTATGATGGTTGATTATTTTCAAACAACACATGCAACACATGGTTCATTTTCAAACAACACATTTACATATTTACATAAGTTAAAGTGGCGTCCAAGTTAAAGTGCTCGGCTTGTTAGTTAAATGGATGCCCTTGGCCTTCATTTATATATTTACTTTCGCAAAAAAATAAAAAATTGCGACCTGAGCACGAGTATCTGCAGATCCACACGTCCCTAGTTAGATTGTAACATGAGTACTATTTTTTTCCCCAATCTATAAGTAGTTACTATTGGGCCTGGATACGACCATTTTGGCCTAGCTAAGTTCTATTTGGGCCTGGAATTTTTCAATCACTCCTCGTCAATTGTTTTTTTAACTTTTCCACCCCTCCTCTTCCCCTGCACACTGATGAAACTGAAGGAACACTGACGAAACTGAAGGAACACTGACGAAACTGAAGGAACACTAATTTCGAAAACAGAGCAGCTCAAAATTTGCCCGAATTGCATTTTATTCAAGCCATAGACCATTACATCCATCTCCGCAGGTTCTACGATAACAAAGCATCATTCGAACACTGATTGCGCTGTCTAATGACTAATGATCAAGAGATAAACTAATCCGAGAGAAATTACACAAAAATAAAAAAAGGGCCATCAGATTGTCCTTCTTCTTCAATTCGATGATTTGCATTAGCTGCTTGTTCATCTTCTTCAGCTCGGCCTTCACTTCCGCATCCACTATAGTACCAGCGGAAATGGGGTTGCCAGATCCTAATTGCTCCACCACGGATAGGTTTTCGAGCTCCCGGGATGCTACCTCCACCCCAATTCGCTCGATGTACTCATCAAGCCACTTAAAATGCCCACATTTTGGCAGTTCCTGAAATCACAGAGATGAACCCTAAATCATGAAATTTCGAAAGAAAAGCGAGAAATTGGCGCTCGGAACACTCAGATATCACCTTTACCGGCTCGGTCTTGCTCTCACACTTCAGAAATTCTCGGCCAATGTTGTCATTCTTATCGGTGGATGTGACAAGCCGCTTCAGGGGCACGGTACGGGGGCAATCGGGGCACCTACTCATCGACACCGCACCATACCGAGGCCATGAGTGGAGGGAGGCTGAAGCAGATCTCGACATCCTTCGCCGGTGTTGCCGCACTTGCTCGCCGGAGAAGAAAATGGAAGGGGATGAGATCTTTGGAGCAGTGGTAGCGGAGTGCTCAAAAGGGACGGATCGGGCCAACGGCTCTCTTCTACCACAGAGTGGGTCCCACGATATGAGGTGGACATCAGGTGGGTTCCGCCATGACGTGGAGAGGCTGTGGGTCCTGCTCTCCTCAGCTGATTCGAATTCGTTGATGGTCTCATGAGGTTAAGTGGAAGTGTCGCACGGGAGCTATTTGCCGCTTCAGAAGTGTCGCATGCGAGCTATTCTTTGCAACGATGTAGTGTTCCTTCCAATTTCACGTAAAGACGTCACATGGGAGCTATAAGCCCGTTTTGCTTTGCCCATGTGCAGTTTGAGAGTAGGTCGCCGCGGTGTTTTAGCTGCTGTCGACGCGCCCTGGGTCTTTCCTGCCTGGTGCTGATCTTCCTTTGGCAGGGAAGCTCGCCGCCGGTGGACTGGAGCTCAGGCATCTCCGCCAATAAAGCTGATATCCAAAGCTATTCTCTGTCGCTGGTGTCGCGCGTTGCGGTGGGGGTGTCTACGATCCCGTTCAACCTTCCAAGGAGGAAGGCATCGACGAGCTCGGGTTCAAGCTTCATCAATAAGTGCGGTGGTCGGCAGGATGACGACGCCGATGAACAAATCTTTCTTCTGGACGGCTGTGGAGGCGAGGGGGAGGAAGATTTGGGAGTCCTGTGTCTGCTACTCGGCCGATGTTGGGGTTCTATAGCTGCAGTGGCAAACTATTCCACAGAAGCTTTGGTCAAGCTTCGGATCCTGGCCGGAAGACGGCAGCTCGCGGCGCCAGTTTGGCGTCTTCGAAACCTCCATGAGAGGCCTCTTTTTGATGGCACGGCGACGGCGATCAACACTGCCCCCTTCCCAAGTGGCTTGTTCCCCGGTGAAGGCGACGGCGGCCGGATTTTGTGCTCATCGCGTAGCAGCGTTGGGAAGAAGATAGGACTTGATTGCGTTTTCTGCGCAAATTCTAGGGTCCTCAGTGCTTATTTCAGGGGTGTGTTTGTAATTTTCCATTTTGTCAGGGACCTCCTTGTATTCTGTACTCCCACTGCTTTGACTTAACGCAGCTCTTCTGGGTCCTTCGGGACCGTCCCCGTTTCAAAAAAAAGGTGGGTGCTACGCGTCCCCCGGGGGATTAAAACTTTCGATCCCCCGGGTCCTCCTGCTGACACGTGTTCATTTTTGCTACACTAAATCACACTTTTGCTACATAATGTCCGCTTTTGCTACGCAGTAGCAGAAAACGGTTCGCACAAAAACAGAACAAAATGACTATCCCTCGCCGGAGACCTCACCAGTGACCTCGCCGGAGACGCCGTAGCAAAACAAATATACTAATGTAGCAAAACCTATTCGCCGGAGACTCTCGCCGGAGATTCTCACCGGAGACTCTCGCCGGATACTTCATAGCAAAAAAACTATGTAATGTAGCAAAACTGAAGAACAATTGTAGCAAATAATTTATGTTGGTGTAGCAAAAAATCGACTTTGTCGGAGAGTTGGATGTCGCCGGAAATGCCACTGCTGCAGCGGTAGCAACACCAGCCACCTCTGTAGCTGAGCCTCACGCCGCTTGTAGCAAAATAACAAAACAATTGTAGCAAAAAAGATACAAGTATGTAGCAAAACTAAAACGGGCAAATAGCGAAATCAGCCTAGCCCAGCGCCATGGGTAGCATCGTCGTCTGCCATCTTAGCATCACCATGTGCCCGTTGTAGCACCTCTATACAACAATTGTAGCATCGCCTGCAGCCCTTTGGTTGCTACCATCACCGTTGGCCGCCTCAATCACCTGCAATCACCTGAGCAGCAGCGGGGAGACATCACCCGAGGGAGGAACGACGAGGATCGTCGGCCATGGCACGGAAGTGGTGTGGTGGTGGGACCTCCGGCGGCGGAGGGGCGGCACGGTCGTCGGCGGGAGCTTCAGCGGCGGAGGGGCGGCGCGGTTGGCGGGAACTCATGCGGCGGAGGACGGGGGCGCTCCGGGGAGGAGCGGCGGCGGCTCCCGACGAGCCGGCGCTTTGCGAGGGAGGAGCAACAGGGGCGCCCGGCGTGGCGGCGCTCCGGCGCGCGTAGGTACTCGGCACGGCAGCACGACGGGAAGAGGAGAAGGACGCACGCGTGGTGTGTGGTTGGATAAGGTTTTTTTTTTTTAGTTTAGCTGTACGCATACCAGAAGCTACGACCCGGGGATCCCGGGAAAGTAGTATCATTTTCTAAAAAAAAAGCAACACAAGGGCCTTCAAAGATAGTACCTTCTAGTAGTAGTGGGTCTAGAGCCTCGAACTACCTAGTATTTTTTTTCTCTCTCGTTTGCGTACGCAATTTTTCTTGACAAAATATAAAAGTATCAGCAGTAAGTTGCCCTACGTACTATTCAGCCTAAAATAACATGGCAAAATTGAGTGGTTTTCTCTTTGGCATTAAGCCCGAAGCTCTTTTCTCGTGCAGAACTTTACATGCTGATTGTTAGAATCCAACTGGATTGATTGTTCCTGCAATGGTATAAAAGTACTTGCAAGAACTACAAAATTATTCATATTTACTCTCTCTGTTTTAAAATATAAGATGTTTTAACTTTGTAAAACAAATACATCTAGACTACTTTTAATAGTATACAGGTTCACTTAGGTTTAGATGTCGTTTGATATCCATCATTTGGGCCTGAAATCCTGAAATTTATTTTGTAATTCCATCCCGTGCTGTTTGGTTGGCACGGAATTGAGCTGTCATTTCATTTGGCAAATCCATTCAAATATCCTCACGTGTAAATCTGATTCCTATCTCAGATCTGTCATTTTCAAATTCCGGTGATAGCCAAATATATGAGTGTTTTTGAAATCATAATATAAATAAAATGAATCCATATATTCATTTCATTTCTACTAAATAAAATGAATACCTAGATGCCAAACAATCTTTTAGAATGAATCTACACACTAAAAAAAAATCTGGATACATTTTCTTCACGAACCTAAAACATCTTATATTTTAAAACGGAGTGAGTATGAATTAGCACAAAGTTGTGATGGATCTAGGCTATTTCTAGTGATATTGTAAAGATTACAATGAGTATGAATTTCCTTTGATTCTTTTTCTAGGCTATATAAATCAAGTGAACGAACATGACGAGGCTCCGTATTTTCCTTGGGGAAAAAAAAGCCCAGAAATATATCCCCGTCCCCTTCATCAAGGCTTCACTTATCCAAAGGGAATCCCCTGTCTGAACTCAAGGACTGAAGCAGCGCAAAACCGGGCAGAAGCTGAGCCGTCCGGCGATGCTCCCGTTCCTCGGTCCTCCAGCCGCATCCCGTCGACGGATCTCGCCTCGGGTCAAACCTGGGCGAGCGCGAGCAGGTCGACGAGGCCGGCCGCACCTCCGTTTCTCCGCCACCGCCCGTTCCTGCCAACCGCGCTCCCAACTGCGCCGCCGTTTCCCGACGACCATTTCTCCGGCTTGAAGAGGGTCGGGTCGGGTCGGGTCGGGTCGGGTCGAGGCGTACCCCGAGTGGTTGCAGATGCTCGTTCCGGCTCCAAATCCCTTCCGCCCCCAACCGCGGTGAAGGCGGCCGTGGACTCAGCCTCACGCCCACAAGAAAGCTCCATATGGTGGACTCAGCAGCCTCACGCCCGGACAGACACAGGTATAAATATTTCTGTTTCTTCTTCTTCTTCTTCTAAGTTGCTCTCATTTGATGAGAGCTGAGATGAGCATGGTTGCGTCAACTAGCACTGATTAGGAGATGGTGTAGCATTTAGTTCAAGATACATACAAGCAAGTTCTGAAAAGAAAATTATTATGATTTTTTGCTTTGGTTGATTGAAGAATGCTTGATTTTCTCTTGTCAATTGCAATCAAACTAGAGGTATAGATAGATCCCAATGGTCCCTTGCAGTGTGGGATTCAGAGCATAGTTCTGCTGTTGTAAGAACTCAAACGTGTGATTGTCTTGTTGCTTAAATTTGCACTTAAGCTGTCTCTTGTGTATAGATTGTCAGGTAGCCGAAAATTTATCGCCCTGCTCGAAAACTTCCTTGGCAAAACCCCTTAATTTTTTCTGTCTGAAGAATACATATCCTAACCAGGTAGGCTCCTCTTTCAATCTTGTTTTCTGCTTCAAAAGCCATCAAAGTATGACACATACTATGACATAGAGGTTGTGTATGACTTTAAAAATTGAGTATGGTCTAGAGCAAGAGGATCTAATAATCATGTATGGGCAATCAGTTGGTAGAGATTCTGAAACAGAGGTTGTTCATCTTGTTGGTCAAATTGTGTTGTCACACGCGCACATTGATTCAAAAGGTAAAGTACAGTTTTAGACACCAAACGAATTAGAGTGGAATTTGGACATTACCAAAACATTCCAAATAATTGCTAATTTTTTTAAATAATACATTTTTTTTATTGAATTGCACAAATAATACACAAAACGGATAAATTGTAAATCTGTTGGTCGGTCGGCCGTTCAACAGACGATACACTGCCTTCGTCCGTTCAACAGACGACACACTGTCTTCGTCCGTTGAATCACCCTGTCTGAACTACAAAGGCAGTGTGTCGTCCGTTGAACGGACGAAGGCAGTGTGTCTGTTGAATGGCCGACCGACCAACAGATTTGCAATTTGCCCGTTTTGTGTATTATTTATGAAATTCAATAAAAAAATGTATTATTTAAAAAAATTTAGCCAAATAATTGGACAGGAATAGTAAAGGTCCAAAGTTGCATGGTACAAAAATGGAAATACCAAGGGCAAATCGGGAGGCAAATCATATTTCTCCCTTTTTTCCCCTTCTATATAGTAAGTATCCCTCAGCACTCGTCCTCCCCATCGATCACAACTACGACGCGGCCGCCGCCGCTCCCAATCAATAGCTGCTGCCTCCCGATTCCCCAACCACGCACCACCAGTAGTCCACAACCAAGCCTCCCCCACGTCCCTCTCAGCCAGCCATGGAGGCGGCTGACAAGGATGTGGCCTTGGCAGCTTTGGTTGCAGCGGCGGCTGCCGCGGAGGAGGCGGCTGTGGCGGCCAAGGAGTCAGCGACTGTGGCGGCGACTGCATTGGAGGCGGCGGCCGCTGCGGCGGCAATGGAAGCATCCAAGAAGCGCAAGTTCTGTCTCGTCAGTGACGACCAAGAAGATCCACCGGGGAGTGGGAACAACGATCTCATAAGCAGCCTCCCCGACGATCTTCTCGGCACTATCATCTCGCTTCTCCCCGCCAAAGAAGGCGTCCGCACGCAGGCCATCTCCCGCCGGTGGCGCCTGCTCTGGCGCTCCGCTCCTCTCAACCTTGTGGAGGACGAGGGTCTCAGGAGTAAGGGCCGCAGGACCAGCGACTTAATCCATAAGATCCTTTCCGAGCACCCTGGCCCCGGACGCCGCTTCTCGGTCAGCCTGTTGACTGGCGGCTATTTCAACAGGATCAAAGGCTGGCTTAGTTCCCAAGCCCTGGACAACCTAGAGGAGCTGGAGCTCACCTACAGTTTTTGGCCAGGTGACAGGAAGGATGAGCTGTGTCGGCTGCCACTGTCCGCGTACCGTTTTGCGCCCACGCTACGCGTGGCCAAGTTCCATGGCTGCCGTTTCCCGGACTTGATCATGCCTAAGTTTCCATGCCTCAAGCAGCTGACCTTGGAGAGAGTCACTATCTCGGAGGATGCGCTCCACAGCATGCTCTCTGTCTGCACTCTGTTGGAAAGCCTTGAGCTCATGAACAATATCAACATTCGTCACATCTGCATCTGCTCCCGAACTCTCAAGAGTTTAGGCTTCTGTGCCAGGTGGACTATCAAAGGCGTTGTTCTAGAAGAGTTGGTAATCGAGGACGCCCCGTGCCTCGAGAGGCTGCTACCACTTGATCCAAATCATACCCCAGCGACCATACGGGTTATCTCGGCGCCTAAACTGAAGATATTGGGCGTGCTCTCTGAAGGCATACCAGAGCTTCAGTTTGGAACCATGATTTTTCAGGTAGAAGCAGCCTTCATCCATTTGCTCATTTCAGAAATTCCTATATGCAGGCTATATATTATTCTTATCTGCACTTGTTTTCTATTTCTGCAGAAAATGATTGCTGTGGGCTTGACAACCAGAATGGACACTGTGAGGGTGTTGGTTCTTGACTCTGTTGGCCCTAATCTGGATACAGTCGTAAACTTCCTCAAGTGCTTCCCCTTCCTGGAGAGGCTGTATGTCATTGTGAGTACATAACATAGTTGCTTGCCTTAGAATTTGATTTGACGTGTAACGTAGCCAACTACTTTATTGTTAACCCAGTTGGCAACTTCATTTTTTATATTGTTTGTTCTTTTCTATCTCCAGTTCCAGTCAAGGACGGGTATGGATAATACCCGGAAGTATGACCCACTGGACCCAATTGAATGCCTCGAGCTCCATCTCAAAGAGGTGGTGTTGAAGAATTATGATGGCAGAAAGAGTTCACCATCTATTGACTTCACCAAGTTCTTTATTTTGAATGCGAAGGTGCTAGAGGAAATGGAAATCACACTGCCTTACCACCGCATGCACAATTGGTTTGCTAAGCAACGCAGGCTGCTACAAGTCAAAGACAGAGCTTCTCGAGATGCTCAGATTGAACTGGCATGCGGTTCCAAGGAAGATTTCACAGACAACGGTCATACCCATGATCTGTCAATTGCCGATCCGTTTTCTGACATGCCCTCCGAGGAATGCCATGATTGTAGATTTGATCGTAGGTTCCATCATGCTTGAATGCTAGTTTATAAATCTGATACATTTACTTGGGTTCTAGTTATTTATTTGCTTTTTGGTCCTATATATATTGTACGCTGCTGACGACAGCAGCTGGTACGTTTATGATGAATTTACTATTATAGTGAAAAAGGATGGCCTTGATGCCTCTTGTCCCAAGTTTATTCGCATGGCCAGCCGGCCTGTGGGTCTCTAGATTGGTTGTCTGTTTTCATTCCCATGATTTCTATTTAATTTTCCTTTTACTCGCGATATGCTCATACTATGTGTAGCAGGACTGTACATTAACTGGATGTTAGTTCATGGGCTTGAGACAAAGATCACAAATCATCCAATGGCTGAAGGCTCAGAAACATTGCAGTAGGGATGCACTGTCTCGAGGTTTAGGTAACAGTTTGAAGATGGCACGGCTTGGAGTCTGAAGATGGAAACAGTTTCTTCAGATTGAAATGGTGGCGCTACAAGTCGGGACTTGCTGTACATTGGAAATGCATAGCTCTCGCTGCAATGATCTCAGGTTGGTACACAGCCTTGCGGGTGTGTTCTGGATTCAGATATCCTGGGAAGTGAGAGCATGCAGTCACCTCGTTATTAGTCTCGGTTGCAGCAAATGGTAGTACATATATGCTCGTTATTAGTCACCTCATTAAACCGGGATTTTTTTTATGCAGCAAACCTAGATTTTTTTATGCGCGATATATGCTCGTTATTAGTCACTGAGCTCGTTATTAGGCAGCAAATGAGGTAAGGAACCTGGCCAGCGATCGACTTTTATGAAACGCCGGCGATGTCTTACTGAAAACCTTGACTAATTAACTGAACCGGATCTGCTGGCCGTTCACTATATTATTTCGTGGTACATATAGGGGTCCGGATGGCAGGTTCAGTAAACACATCAAAGATGACCTCCTGGAACCTGAAACTGTTTGTTTAAACGGAAGACCTGCATCTAGATGGTTATTCAAATTACCCTGAGCACGCTATTTGCGGAAGAAATATCTCCGTTCAAATTTATATTGTTTTCTCTTGGGCATCGCAAATATCTATCTTGTGTGGTGGCATTTATTTACATCCAAATTCATCTAGTACATAATGATGTACAAAATGACAAATTCTTTTGCAAATAGTAGCCTAATTAATGTGAAAAAATACGGATTTTTTTTTGCAAAATAGTATATTAGCATGAAAAGAAATAGATGGTGACATAAGGTGAAACTAAAATGATTAATACATTTTTGCACATGGATAGTCTCAACACTTTTGGCCTCTCGGAGAAATGGTAGGTTGGAAAGAGATGAAGAAGAGTTCGTAGTCTCGTGCTCTCAATTAAAATCGTGGGATGAACCTGATATGCAAAATGATTCAATAAAAGTGTTCAACAAAATGATTCACCCTGTGTACCCTCGTGGACTTCTGATGAGGTACTTCTGTGGTGGGCGCCTTCAATGTGACCCTGGAAAACCTTTTTCATGCGGGATTTTGTCGAGTCCAGCGACTGGAGATGCGTTTATACCTTATCCCTGAATGTTTGCACGGAAGACCTGTATCTAGATGGTTACTCAAATTACCCTGAGCACGCTATATGCGGAAGAAATATGTCTGTTCAAATTTATATTGTTTTCTCTTGGGCATTGACATTGGCATAGCAAATATCTATCTTGTGTGGTGGCATTTATTTTTTTGCAAAATAGTATATTAGCATGAAAAGAAATAGATGGTGACATAGGGTGAAACTAAAATGATTAATACATTTTTGCACATGCATAGTCTCAACACTTTTGACCTCTAAGAGAAATGGTAGGTTGGAAAGAGATGAAGAAGAGTTCGTAGTCTCGTGCTCTCAATTAAAATTGTGGGATGAACCTGATATGCAAAATGATTCAATAAAAGTGTTCCACGGTTACCAAAAAGGAGAGAAGATGACACGTTTTTTAGAAAATATCATTTGACTAGTACTTGTAGCTACAAGCTTAATTCTACATGACTTTTCCTAGCATCTGAAGACCGGATCAGTTAATTTTTCACTCCATGCATGCTAGTTTTGGATCTGATTCTACATGACTCATTATCGCTAGCTTCATCATTTTCTGCAGCTCCATGTCTTACTCTACAGACTAGACCCATCAGTCCCCTTAAAGGCTTCTACCAGCCTCTTGGTTGATTCTACTAGCATTCTATTCGCTTCCGCACAACTGATCAGTGCATCTTCCAGCTCTCTGTTTGTTTCTACGCGCCTCTTGTTTGATTCTGCCAGCATTCTATAAGACTCCGCGAGACTCATCGCTCCATGTTTCAGCTCAGTTGCTAGTGATCTCGCCGTCTCAACAGTAGACGATTCTTCCTGCTGTAATATCCTCTTGGGTTCGGTTGATGAACTTGTCGGAATGCGCGGAATCCGCAGCTGCGAATCTTTCACCCTGATCTTCTCCAATAGCTCAGTGAAAGATTCAGGTATGAGTTGGTACTCGTGAAACATGAGCCCTTTTGTCCACTCTTTAGGATGGCAAAAGGTAAGGAGATGATCGACGATGGTATAGGGGCGCACCGATGGCCGGATCCTCTTCTTATTGTCATGTATCTCACACTCCTTGGCCAAATCCTCGGTCAGACCCGTGGTGAGTGAGTGCATCACGATGGGGCTGTGCTCGGTGGAGAAGTAGATGGAGTTTCTGCTCAGTGAAGGGAGGTCGGTGGCCGAGACCGATATGCATCCATCTTTGCCGAGGAACAACGCGCGGTCGCTGAGGCTGGTCATCGGCGTCAGGTTCCAGCGGCCATTGTTGTCATTCATCAGGTCCACGTCCACCGCGTAGATCGTGAAGTTTTGTCGTTGCCACCACTTTGGTTCCAGTTTTGCACGTTGGACCACGACCAGTACCGTTCCATGAGACTCTGCGAGGTGGACGATGCTGCAGGTCATGCTGGGGTGGTGGCCGGAGCTGCTGGGAACGTGAGCGACAACCGCAGGAGGACCGTGGAGTGGTGTGGGAGCAGCTGGGTAGAGCTGCACGATCTGGAGCGAGCACCCCATGGTGGTGTGGAGCGAGCACTCCATGGTGATGGTGGCATACAACCTTCCTTGGAAGACCAATGTGTTGTGGATGAGGAGATCTCGGTGGAGGATGTCCCAGCTGCGGTCTGAACCGGCCTCGGCAACGAGCATCAACTGGATTCTCGGGAACGAGAGGACGACGGCAATGGAAGAGGACGCGGCGCTGCTGCATACCGCAGCGTTCATGGAGCGGAAAGAGCCACTGTACTTGATGGCCTCGCCGTACACGGGTGGGAGCGACGGGAAGTCGGCGGCGACGCGGGTGAAGGGATGCAGCACGCGGACCTTGGCCAAGCGCTTGTGGAGGAGGACGAGAAGACCGGCGCTAAACCCGACGATCCTATAGCCCCGGTGGTGTTTCTTGGGAAGGCAGACGCGGAGGCGCATGGCCGTGCGCGTGTGGAACAGGGCGATCTCGCCGGTGTCCTCGGGCCAGACAGCGTCACCGTCGCAGAGCGCGATCCACGACTCTGCCCGGAGATCCATGGAGATGCTGCAGGCGCGCCAGCTGGAGCAGACGGCGCGGAAGGAGACATAGTCCGCGATGTCCGTGTCGATAAGGCGTTGTGTCACCAGCTGGACTATGTCGGTAGGGAGAGACGCCCAGTCGCCGCCGGTTGCCGACCAGCGGCGCTTGCGGCCGGCGAGCGGCGCGGCCAAGCTTGCACCTTGGCGCTTCCTTCTTCCCATCCGGCCTCGATCGATCGGACTACACTTTCACCGGATTCATCAGATCCGGCCGGGGATATAAAATTAAATTCTCGGTAGGTACTTGTCATGAAACCTACTGAAACATGGATACCGGAATAGAGTAGGAACGACCGATTAGCTACCATACGAGGTGTCTGGGCTCCGTACTTCTTTCCAACTCTAAGCAGCAACAAGTTCTAAGCAGGGTACACGTACACACACCCTCGCTTCTTTTAAATATTTTTTGGTACCAAATATTTCCAAAAAAACTCAACACTTTATAGTTGAAAACATTGATCTATAAAGTTTGAGGCTAATAAGTTGTGCTGTTTGACAGAAACAAATATATAAAATTTGATGAATTTGTATTCACACATACTCCTTTTGTCGCCAAATATAAGGCTTCTAGGGATTAGTTAAAGTCAAATCTTGCTAACTTTTCCCGCAAAAAAGTCTTACTAATTTGGACTAAATATTTAGATAAAAATATCTACATCTCACTAGTAGGAAAAAGTCTATCAATGGCGCACCTTTTTGGCCTATCAGTCCCGCATGGGGCATGCGTCGCCGTGATCACGCCACTGATAATATTTATGGTGCGCCATGGATAAGTGCTCTACCAGTGACGCATATTGAGCAAGTGTGCGCCACTAGTTGTATTTGTGGTGCCCCACCGGTAAGGTTTTCGTATTTTTTATATGCTTCTTGCGTATTTATATATTATTATACGATACACGGTACATGTATACACCACTACATAGCAGTACAATAACATATATAATAGTGATAATACCAAACGCAATTGTACTTCATCAAATTAATTAGAATCCGATATAGCGACGACGGATTTTTACACAAGTTTAGATCCCGAGACAGATCGAGTAGCAAGTTGTTCATCATATTACAAATGAAGTTGCCACATAAACTACGATCAAATATAGTAGAACCACAACTACAGTGAGTAAAACGGTTCTTTCACCTAGCTTGTGTCATCTCTCTACTCTTGTACCCTTTGTAGTTGTTGCTCATGAACTTGTTCACTTGTTTTAGACAGTTCTCCCACTCGTTCTAGACCCTTGGAACCCAACATTTGTACACCACATAGCAGTTTGCCATCTCTATACAAAAGGCAGATAGTATATTAGGCAACGAAAAGCAAAGGGGTTCACATGTATGTTCATAAAAACTACAAAACAACAAAATAAACATCATGCAGAGCCATTACAAACAAATAAGAACCAAAATGAATATAAATTAAGGCCTCATACTTACATTGGACACAGGCTCATTCAAGCTCCGGTGATCAAAGACGCAGTAGCAAATGCCGATCTTGGATCACGACACTGGTTCCTAGCACCTCTCGTAGCCAACACGAAACGGGAAGTTGAACTGATATGGATTCATATCAGGGGAACACTAAACAACGTTGGTGATACAATAGAGCATATGGGGACACTACTTTATTCGTATCCATCTCTAAGGTGTCATGTTTTCTCGAGGTCCACATGCCTATCCAAAGACCCAGTAGAACAAGTCTGGAGCAGAGTCGACAGTTTGAAGGGACATTCTGTGTTTTTGGGATCAACTACCCTTTCTTCCTCGGAGCCCTGGAGTTGTTGAACCTGTGATTTCTCACGCAGTCCCAGGTGCCACTGTTGCTGCTGGTGGTGGTGCTGGTAGTGATGGAGCTGAAGAAGAGAAAATTGATGTTGCTGTTGTTGTAGCCGACGGTGGTGATAGAGATGACGACATACTTGATGATGCTGTTGTCGGTGCCGAAGGCGAACAACCCGAGGTTGCTGCCGGAATCTAGGAAGAACATGCGGGTGTTGTTGCTGAGGTGCCAACAGTTCCAGTGTTCAGAGAAGACTGTGTGTTTAATGCACACTCGCGCGTCTATCATGATGACCCTCTAAATCCGACCTAGAGTCGAATGCACGTCATGGGTGGCCCTGCCATTGGCTTATCAGTGGGGTTGTACGAGTCATGGAACCGGCCAAATGCACAGTTTTCTGGTTCATTCCGACGGTGCCACCAACACC
The DNA here is from genome assembly GCA_023614405.1 of Avena insularis. Classification (NCBI taxonomy): domain Eukaryota; kingdom Viridiplantae; phylum Streptophyta; class Magnoliopsida; order Poales; family Poaceae; genus Avena; species Avena insularis. Next base: position 459,312,745 of record CM042685.1, on the reverse strand, counting down.
CGGACCTAGTGCTCAACTAGCGGATCTGAAGTACCATATATTTTTATCTTTAGTTTTCCTCTTACTTCTATGAAGTAATGCTTCTATGTTCACAAGACCCAGTTATCTTATTTCTATAAGACCATGCTTTGCTTACTTGTGCAAAAACAAGTTGAGAGACTATCTATGTAAGACTAAGTTAGGCCTATCTATGTAATATTAAGTGAAGCCTATACTTGTGTCAACTCTAGCTTGGTCACTAATGTGACCATCTTTTCTTTTTCTCCACCTAACAGCAGAATTGCAACATAGAATAGACAAAGGAAATGCGCATACCAGACATTTTGCTCAAAACAGGACAACAACCACTTCAAGTTAATTGTAATTTCAAGATTACTATCTAGTAAAAGCAATGTGTCATCAGCATATAAAATGGATAACTCCTACAAACAGTTATCAATACTTCCGATAGTTTTATTGTTATGCATTATATATGGTGTTTGCATTAGAACGCATCACTAGTGTGCAACCAATTCATGATTGATGACACTCTACCAGCAATTCGCTTCTTGTATTTGCATTGAATCACTCATGTATTTGTCCCTGATAGGGCAAAGGTGTCTGATCTTTCGATGAGATGGTGATAGTCGATTTGGGTGGAGTTCGGGCTTGACGATCCGACTACACGTGCGAGCACGAGCGCCAATACAATCGCTAGGCCAATCTCCTGGAGGTTACCGATCCTGCGGAAACACGATCAGCCTGACTAGCGAGGGTCTTAATTCCTACCTAAAATCGAGAACAAGTAAGAACTAATATTGCAATCAAGATATTGCGGATTAAGAGTAAAGCTTTATTGAAAAGGTGGGATCCTGTATAGGTGCGAAGTACAAGAGGCCTCTGCGACGCTCGAGCCTTGGCGAAGTTGCTATGATGGCTAACTTAATGTCTAAACAAAATCCGAGTCTATGGTGACGGCTATGGGGAGTATTTAAGGAGGAAAAGGTGGGGTTTCGGCCAGCCATGGAAGTGGTGGCCGAATCCAACCCTAGAAGACCTTTTCCTCTCAAATACGGACTCTAAAAAGTGGCTATTTAAAATCCTGCGAAAATTACATGGACCTGGCCCAAAATTACATGGGTCTGGCCCAAAATTACATTTCTGGTACTATATGTCATCCACATATAGTACCAGAAATGTCACCGAGCTCCCACTCACTTTCTTGTAGATACAAGCTTCTTAGCAATTTGGAACAAATCCAAAGCTCTTGATCACTTGATCAAAACGAAGGTTCCAACTCCGAGATGTTTGCTTCAGTCCATAAATGAAACGCTGAAGCTTGCACACTTTATCAGCATCCTTAGGATCGACAAAACCTTCGGGTTGCATCGTATACAACTCTTCATCAATGTTGCCATTGAGGAACGCAGTCTTGACATCCATCTGCCATATTTCATAATCATGAAACGCAGCAATTGCTAATAAAATCCGAATGGACTTAAACATCGCTACGGGAGAGAAAGTCTCATCGTAGTCAACACCTTGAACTTGTCGAAAACCTTTTGCGACAAGTCGTGCTTTATAGACGGTAACATTACCATCCGCGTCCGTTTTCTTCTTGAAGATCCATTTGCACTCAACGGCCTTTCGGTCGCTAGGAGGGTCCACCAAAGTCCATACTTGGTTTTCGCTCATGGATCCCAATTCAGATTTCATGGCTTCTAGCCATTTCTCAGAGTCTGGGCTCATCATCGCTTCCTCATAGCGATTGCCATATTGACTATCACACATTCATCGATGATCGATCATATCGGATGAACCATGATGCCAGGATTCAATCAATCCCATATATATTCCCTTCGTCTCACGATATTTTACTTGCTCGAGATTTGATCGTCGGTACCGTCATACCTAGTTCAATCTCGTTCACAGCAAGTACTTTACTCGTTCCGTAATCCGATATCACTTTGTGATTAACTCCTTAACCACATGCTTGCAAGCGGTGTTGATATCGATTACCGAGTGGGCCCGAAGTATATCTCTCCGACTTGGGAGGGACAAATCCCATCTCGATACATACAACCCAACAGGTACTTTCCGATCACCTGAGAGACACCTTTATGATCACCCTATCATAGAATGACGTTTGATGACCTCAAAGCTTTCTTCCGATACCAGGGAGTTGTATTATCTCATGGTCTAAGGAATACAATATTTGACATAAGAAAAGCTTCGCAAAAATGAACACGATGACACGATCTAATTGCTCCGCTTAGTTTGGGTCTGTCCATCATATCATTCTCCCAATGATATGATCTCATTGTTAATCGACAACCCATGTCTATGGTTAGGAAACCTTAACCATCATCAATCAATGAGCTAGTCCATAGAGGCATACTAGGGACACGGTGTTGTTCACAAACCACACAAGTATTAAAGTTTCCGCTTAATACAATTCTAGCATGGAATATAAACTTCATCATGAACAAGAATTATAATAATAACATCTTTATTATTGCCTCTAGGGCATAATTCCAACAATAAGAAGACGAAGAAGAAGAAGAAGAAGAAGAAGAAGAAGAAGAAGAAGAGGAGGAGGAGGAAGAGGAAGAAGAAGAAGAAGAAGAAGAAGAAGAAGAAGAAGAAGAAGAAGAAGAAGAAGAAGAAGAAACAGAAGAAGAAGAAGAAGAAGAAGAAGAAGAAGAAGAAGAAGAAGAAGAAGAAGAAGAGGAAGAAGAAGAAGAATAAGACGAAGAATAAGAAGAAGAAGAAGAAGAAGAAGAAGAAGAAGAAGAAGAAGAAGAAGAAGAAGAAGAAGAAGAAGAAGAGGAGGAGGAGGAGGAGGAGGAGGAGGAGGAGGAGGAGGAAGAAGAAGAAGAAGAAGAAGAAGAAGAAGAAGAAGAAGAAGAAGAAGAAGAAGAAGAAGAAGAAGAAGAAGAAGAAGAAGAAGAAGAAGAAGAAGAAGAGAGGAGGAAGAGGAAGAAGAAGAAGAGGAAGAAGACGAAGAAGAAGAAGAAGAAGAAGAGGAAGAGGAAGAGGAGGAAGAAGAAGAAGAAACAGAAATATATATACATGTGTCTGTCCAGGCGTGAGTATGTATAACTCAAATCAAATGAGTCCACCATTTGCAACTTTCTTGCCCACGGTTGAGCCATCCGGTGTGCCCGCTTGAGCTTCTGCATCAACGCGCTTGGAGCCGGAACGAGCGCCTGCACCCATGACCTGACCCTCTTCAAGCCGGAGGGATGGTCGTCCGGAAATGGCGGAGCAGTTGGCGGATAGACGGAGGCACGGCGGTTGGCGGAGAAAGTAAGGTGTGGCCGACCTCGTCGACCTGCTAGCTACTCGTCCAGCTCTGACCCGAGGCGACGCAGGGGCGAGATCCGTCGACGGGATCTGGCTGAAGGCCCGAGGAACGGGATCCTTCCTCGCCGGACGGCTCAGCTTCCGGCCTTCCTCTGCTCTAGTGTTCAGACAATTGATATATTTCTGGGCCACCATTTGATGGTGTCTAAATATGTGCTTTCCTTTTGAATCAATGTACACGTGTGGCAACACAATTTGATTAACAAGAAAAAATTCTTGACTTATTTTTTCATATTTTCCCTCCGATCTCAAAATAGATATCTTAGATTTACAAATTTTGAATGAATCTAGATACTATTTAGTATATAGGTACATTCGAATTTTGATAAATCTAAGACTGTTGGAATATTAGGCATAATCCCCATAATCAATTACAAAATATAAATCATGACAGAAACAGCTACAATCACGTGAACTTCTAACATACTAGATGTATTGATCAACATGAATAATAGCAGACTATACAAACCAACAGGCATAATTTAACAACATAGCCCACGACCTCGATGAGTTCTTGCATAATGAGGCAAACCTTTAGAACATGCGTAATATGATGGTTATTGAACATGTGTTCTCAGGGCGTGCATCTGACTCAAATTTTTAACTTCCTTGCTTATCTACAGCAGTGGCGTCTGCTTTCTAGACAGCTGGACATGGAGCATCTGGATGGTCTTCTTCAGGCTTTATTGGCGGCAGCCCACCTCTTCGCTCCTCCGCAAGCACCTTGAGTAGCTCGTCTCGGAGGCGGTCTCTTGTTTCCTCTCCTTTTTAGTTTTCCTCTTTGGGCAATGTTGTGATGTTGCCCCAGCGGAAACGCTGTCGCGGTTTTTCTTTTTTTGCTTTGCGAACTTGTGTTGAACTCGGAAGATATTGTTTTATTTTTAAAAGGGGACGAAAGTTTGTTTCGAGGAGGAAAAAGGAAGGACTCTTAATTTCCTCGCTTGCTGCAATTCAGAACTAGCCTGAATTTCATCTCCATGGCATTGTTGTTTTGTAGTGTCACATTACCATTGGAGACGGCCTACACATGTAAATAAACTTATAAGTACAAACTCACAACAGTCGTTTGGGAGTAAAAAAAAAAAAGAATTTTTTGTTCCTTTTTGAATTATCATTTTTACTTTGTTTTCTCCCGTACGTTTGTGTTGTAGCTTGGTTTCCGGGCAGGTGGAATAAGGAATTCCAACTTCGTAACCAAGTTTTTGTAGCCTAGACGAGAGTTGGAAAGAAGTACGGAGCCGAGCAAAATCGCCCAAAACAAGCCGTTTTCTAGCCAATCGTCCATGTTGGTTTCGTCAAGATCGGATCTACAACGAACTAAGGTCTCAACTCTCCGATCGAGCAGGCCGTGCGGGTTGCCGGATGGGAAGGAAGCGCAAAGATGGCTCCTTGGTCAGGCCGATCGCCGGCCGCAAGCGCCGCCGCCGGCCGGAACACGGAACCAGCGACTGGGCGTCTCTCCCCACCGACATAGTCGAGCTCGTCACCGCCCGCCTCCTGGACGGCGGCAACGTCAAGGACTACGTCTGCTTCCGCGCCGTCTGCTCCGGCTGGCGCGCCTGCACGGAGCCAATGGATCTCCGGGCAGACTCGTGGATCGCGCTCTGCGACGGCGACGCTGTCTGGCCGGCGGACGCGCGCGAGATCGCCATGTTCCACACGCGCACGGCCAGGCGGCTCCGCGTCTGCCTACCCAGCAGCAAGCTCCGGGGCTACAGGATCGTCGGATTCAGCAAGGGTCTCCTCGTCCTCATGCACAAGGGCTCCGGCGAGGTCCGCGTGCTCCACCCGCTCACCCGCGTCGCCGTCGACTTCCCGTCGCTAGCGACCGTGTATCGCGAGGCCATCAGGTACAAGAGCTTTTTCCGCGCCATGAGCGCCTCGGTGTGCAACGCAGCCAACAGCTGCTGCTCCTCTTCCATTGCAGTTGTCCTCTGGTTCCCATACAGGGGACTGGTGGTCGCCGCCGACGCAGGTTCCGACCGCTGGGACATCCTCCACCGAGGTCTGGTCATCAAGAACACCTTGGTCTTCCAAGGAAGGCTCTACGCAACCACGGGCACGTTCGAGATCGTCAAGCTTTACCCTCCCACCACAGGTCCACTCGCTCCTCCTACGGTTGTGGCTCGCCTTCTTCCCAATAATGTCGGCGGCCAACATCCGTTGGACGACATATACATTGTGGACTCCGGTGGAAGGATGTTGCTCGTTATCCCGACTCGTAGTACAAGCTCAATCGCAAATTCGTCAACCAATTGGTGGCAATCCCAGCTAGGCTTCGCAATCTACGCGGTGGACGGCCTCAACGACAACAACAACAACAACAACGGCGGCTCGAAGCTGACGTCGGTGACAAGCCTCGGTGATCGGGTATTGTTCCTCAGCAAGAAGGCATGCCTGTCGGTGTCATCCAGCAATCTACCATCGCTTAGCAGAAACTCCATCTACTTCTCCTCCGTTGGCTCCCACCCCGTTCTGCTTATGCACTCGCTCACAACCAGTTTGTCGGAGGAGTATGCGGCGGAATGCCAGATACACGACAGGAATGAGCGGATACGGCCCTCGGTTCGCCCCTTCACCATCGCCGATCATCTCCTCACCTTCTGCCATCCTCGAGAGTGGACCAGAGGGCTCATGTTTCACGAGTACCACGTTATACCCAAATCTTTCACGGAGCTGCGGAAGAGGATCACCGCAAAAGAGTCGCAACAGCGGTTTCGACACAAACCATGGAAACAAAAACAAGTTGAATCAACCATGAAAACGGCAGAATTTTTGCTAGCAACCGAGCTGAAAGATAATGCAACCTCGATGAGTCTTGTGGAATCGAATACGATGCTGGCAGAATCAGAAAAGAGCCTTGCAGTAGAAGAACGGATTAGAAAGATGAAAGATGCACTGATTCGTCTAGTTTGTAGACCGGAAAAAAAAGAGAGCTAAAGGAGAAGATTCAGTAACTACAGATAGCTGACCAAACATGCAAGGATAGGAGTTGATCCAACACTACTAGCGTGCAATGGAAGACTGGTCTGGTCTTATACTATCTCATATAGATAGGTCCTGAAGGCTTGTAATTAAGCTTGTAGCTAGAAATATTTAGTGAATTATCTGAAGGTATTTTCCAAATGTGTATCCTCGATTGAAGGCTTCAAATGTGTATCCGCCCCTCTGACCGGCTGAACAAGACAATCCTGAAGAGAGTAATAACAGAAAATTCTAAGTTCAAGAAACGGCACAGTATCAGGTTCAACGTGTTATTTAAAATAGACACAGGCCTACAAAAGTTTCAGTTATCGAAAAGCTAAAAACTGAATTCCATTTTAAGTGCTATAAACGAACCTCCAATACAATTATTTTGTAGAAAACTATAGTGAATATTAGTAAAAGTAGATGTGCCGCTGAGCCTACACGTTGCTAGGAACTGCAATGCCCAGTAACAAAAATATCACACCACAATATCTTAATGAACTGAACATGGTGATCACAAAAAATACTAAGAAGAAAGATCCATGCATACAAATAGGAAACTAAGCTTTACTCCCTTACAAGCACAACTATGCACCATTCCTAAGACAAATTCTTATCAATCAAGCAGCAAATTATGAGCTTGGTATAGTTTGCGCAACTAGCAAAATAAGCAGGCATATGTGCCTCAAATATTTAAGGAGCGACCCTCCAAGTATGCAACAAAATAATTTAACCAAGCACACATATAACTGCTGAATCCAATAAAGTTTCCTCAAGTAGGATGATATACTATTTGCTTAACAGTTTCTATGTGTTACAGTTCACAAAATAAATGAATTCTGTGTTCCAAGCAAAGAAATGTTTCAAGCAAGAAGTGGCATCATTGCAAATCTGCAGAGAAGAAAGTTTGTATGTTGATCTTGGACAACCACCAATGTATATGGTTGCATGGCACAAACTTGGACACCCACCATTGCTTTACATCAACTTGAGAACTCAAATACCTTGTGGACACAAAAGGCCTGCAAGTTTGCAACTAAGTTTCTACAGTTCTATTTATATCAACTCCAGTTACTTACAGATAATCAAAACATGATACATCCATCACCTAACATGTTGCCTGTAGGATAGTAGAGCAATATTAATTGGATAGACCATGTAACTTTTTTCCCATCTTGCACAGTTCATGTGGGAACAAGGTTGGAAATATATATTGAGCAGAAGTGCCGACATACCTAACATCATAGGATAGAGAAGTAACAATTGACAAATAAAGTAGCACTTCTTCCCAACGTGCACAATTCATGTGGGAATGAGGTCAGAAAATATATATTGATCAGAATTCCCTAAAACCTCCTTCACCTTACAGATACAAGTATACCAAAAAGAACACTTGTCAAACTTCACATGCTAGTTCGATGATACCAGCAGAAAGAAGAGAGCAAACATTCTGTCATGAACTACATATGAATAAATTTGGAACAAGAGGAATGTAGTAACTGCTGTTGTCAGCAGTATAGGACCAAACAGCAAAGAAACAACTAGAACCAAGTAAATGTATCAGATCTAAACTAGCATTCAAGAACGATGGAACATAAGAGCAACACTACAATGATGGCATCCCCAGGAGGGCAAGTCAGAAAATGGATCGGCCATTGACAGATCATGGGTATGCCTGTTGTGTGTGAAATATTCCTTAGAACCACATGTCAGTTCGATTTGAGCATCTTGAGATGCTCTATCTTCGATTTGTAGCAGCCTGCGTTGCTTAGCAAACCATCTGTGCTCGCGGTGATAAGGCAATGTGATTTTCATTTCCTTCAGCACATTCGCATTCAAAATAAAGAACTTGGTGAAGTCAACAGATGAACTCTTTCTGCCATCATAATTCTTCAACACCACTTGTTTGAGATGAAGCTCGAGGCATTCAATTGGGTCCAGTGGGTCATACATCCGGACATTATCCATACCCATCCCTGACTGGAACTGGAGATAGAAAAGAACAAACAATATAAAACGGAGTTGCCAACTGGTTAACAATAAAGTAGTTCGCCATGTTACACGTCTAATCAAATTCTAAGGCAAGAAACAATGTTATGTACTCACAATGACATACAACCTCTCCAAGCAGGGGAAGCACTTGAGGAAGTTAACGACTGTATCTAGATTAGGGCCAATAGAGTCAAGAACCAACACCCTCACGGTGCTGATTCTGGTTGTCAAGCCGACAGCAATCATTTTCTGCAGAAAAAGAAAACAAGTGCAGATAAGAATAATAGCCTCCATATAGGAATTTTTGAAATAAACAAATGATTGAAGGTTGATTCTACCTGAAAAACCGTGGTTCCAAACTGAAGTTCTGGTATGCCTTCAGAGAGAATGCCCAATATCTCCAGTTTAGGCGCTGAGATAACCCGTATGGTCGCTGGGCCGTGATTTGGATCAAGTGGTAGCAGCCTCTCAAGGCATGGGGCGTCCTTGATTACCAACTCTTGTAAAATGAAGCCTAAACTCTTGAGAGTTTGGGAACTGATGCAGAGGCGACTAATGCCGAGATTCTTCCTGAGCTCAAGGCTTTCCAACAGAGTGCAGACAGAGAGCATGCTCTGGAGCGCATCCTCCGAGATGGTGACTTTGTGTAGGGTCAACTGCTTGAGGCACGGAAACTTGGGCATGATCAAGTCCGGGAAACAGCACCCATGGAACTTGGCCACGCGGAGCGTGGGTGCAAAACGGTACGCGCACGGTGGTAGCCGGCACAACTTCTTCCTGTCACCCAGCCACAAACCATAGCGGAGCTCCAACTCTTGCAGGCTATCCAGGGCTTGGGAACTAAGCCAGCCTTCGATCCTGTTGAAATAGCCGCTAGTCAACAGGCTGACCGAGAAGCGGCGTCCGGGGCCAGGATGCTCGGAGAGGATCTTTTGGATTAAGTTGCTGGTCCTGCGGCCCTTACTCCTGAGACCCTCGTCATCCACGAGGTTGAGAGGAGCGGAGCGCCAGAGCAGGCGCCACCGGCGAGAGATGGCCTGTGTGCGGGCGCCTTCTTTGGTCGGGAGAAGCGAGACGATAGTGCAAAGGAGGTCATCAGGGAGGCGGCTTATGAGATCCGTGCTCCCACTCCCCGGTGGATCTTGGTCGTCACTGATGAGACAGAACTTGTGCTTCTTGGATGCTTGCACCACCGCCTCCCATGAACTCACCTCCACTGGCACTAACTCCTTGGCATTTAACGCTGCCGCTGCCGCCTCCTGCGTGGCAGTCGTCACCTCGTGGGCAGCCGCGGCTGCAACCGAAGCGGCTGAAGCCACGTCCTGGGCAGCCGCCTCCATGGCTGGCGAGAGGGACGCTGGAGGAATTTTCTTGGTGGTGGACTGGTGGTGCGTGGTTGGGGAATCGGGAGGCAGCAGCGCTTGATGGGGAGTGGCGGCGGCGGCGTTGTGCTCGATGGGGAGGACGACCGCAGCGTTATATAAAGGGGGAAAAGGGAGGATTATGATTTGCCCTAGGTATTTTCCATTCTTGCACCATATAACTTTGGAAATTGATGGTTTCCCCTTTTGTAATGGATGCGTCCAATCCAGCCCTCGAACAAAAAAGGAGAGCAAAAACAGGCCACAAAGGCCACTTCGGGAAAACATGGGCCTCAGATAGCCATGGATAACTCCAACTATTACTCATACGCCAACTCGTAATATGTGTTTAACCATAGAACCCTGAGATTTTTCACGTACAAGCAAAAAAGTAACCCATCCCCTTTGATCACTCTACTTCCTCTCCAACAACCCAGATCCAAGTCAAAAAAAAGATCCTTCTGCAAACCAAAGAGATAAAATATCTGCTTTAACATGACAAAACCAAATTAGTATGTAGATAGAATACTCTTGACTAATTTGGAAAGGACAACTTCTTTAACATGCAGCGAATGAACTCAGCCAAAAATGGAATAGATTCTAGAAGAGGAACTTAATTAGCTGTTGCAAAACTAAGTTAACTAGGATGACAAAAAACAACTTAGTTGAAGGTAGAAACAACTTGACTAGTTTGGAAGACCACATTATTTACAAGTTGCAATGAACTAAATAAAATAGAATAAAATCTGCAATAGCAACTTAATTAGATGCTGCAACAATTAAGTGAACTAGGATGACAAAAGCAACTTAGTATGCAAAAAGAAAATAACTTGACTATGTTGGAAAAGCAACTTAGTATGCAGAAAGAAAAACAACTTCTGTTGGAAAAATAACTTAGAGATGATACCTATCCAATTTATAAGATGCCACAAAAACAACTTAGTATGCAAAGAGAAAAACAACATAACTATGTTGGAAAAGCAACTTAGAGATGATACCTGTCCAACCTATAAGATGCTACAAAAGCAACTATGCAGAGAGAAAAACAACTTTACTATTTTGGATAAACCGCTTACAGGTACAAAATCAAGTCAATCAAATTATAGAAAAGTACACATAGCCTAACTTCGTTCAACAACACCCCTTGCTCCGTCTAAGTGCATCGGCACAAACTTGGTAAAAAATGAAACATGATCATATTGACAAAAGATATGTTAATTACCCCCCCCCCCCCCCCCAACATACACACCTACAGGAAGTATACAACTTCAATAGTCTACAATGAACTTAATTAAATGGTGCAAATAACTTAACTAGGATGACAAAAGAAACTTAGTATATGTGAAAATACACTTAATTTAATGGTGAAAACAATCCTAAAAACTGAATAATAAAAACCTAAACCTATGTGATCTTCCTATTCCTCACACTTGAAAATCTCCTAAAAAGGGAACGGCACTACAAGGAAAATCCAATCTATCTGTCTATGCTAGCTTCCTCTTCTATCCATTTGAACAACCACACACATTTGGACAACAAAAAACTACGCTGATTAGGGCATGATTACTGCATGGCACTAACCTGAACCAATATAATTTTTCTCTTTCTCATACTTGACAAAACTCCTAAAAAGGGAACATGCTACAAGGCAAATTCTTTCTACGTGCTATGCTATCTTCCTATTCTCTTCACTTGAACAACCACACACACTAGGACGACAAAAAGAACTACACTGATTAGGGCGAGATTACTCAATAGGCCTGTAATCCATACCAATCTCCTATGCAAACAAAGGAATTGGGCACACACAACAAAATCACAGGGAATCAAGGCCTCCAAAAGCATCCTATGCCAATCTCTCGGTACCTAGGCGTAAATTAGAGCAATGGATGTATAATAACTTAGCAAATAGCAGCGAGTAACTTAATTAAACCGGAGAAACAACACATAGAAAAGAATAATACAGAAACTATCCCTCCAAAAACCTAGTCCATGGATGTACAATAAACTTAACAAGTTTCAAAAAGAAACTTAACAAGTAGTAGTTAGTAAATTAGTTGAAAAGGACAAGCAACACCGTACTACATTCAGAATCAACTTAGAAGGCATGTCTTGACGCCTGACACACATCAAAATGAACTCTTAAATGCCAAAAAAAAAATAACGCCCCCCACTCTGAACCAACCAACTCTTGAGTTGCTAATCTCTGACCCCCGCACTTAAATCATGAAATTTTGGTGTGTATGTATGTGTGTGTAAACCAAAATATCACCGAACCACCTCTCCCATAGAAACAACACCATTCTAGCAAATCTACAATGATATAATCTTGGAACAAACAGAACCATAACACTAAAATCATGAAATTTTTGGTGTGTATGTGTGTGTAAACCAAAATATCACCGAACCTCCTCTCCCATAGAAACAACGCCATTCTAGCAAATCTACAATGATATAATCTTGGAACAAACAGAACCATAAAGAAGCATGAAAGTAAAACTGAACATAAAAGAAAATCTAACCATGGTGAAGCAGTGACAATATGATCTTTGACTCCAAACCGAATTCAGCACATTGCCACAGTTGTGAGCAAAGTAGAAAATTGGAGGCTTTTAGTTTCGGCAACTAAAACAGCATCCGGTAGGCATCTTAGCATTAAAGCTGGCCAAACTTAGAAGTACCATGAGCCTCCAGTGTACTTTTGACGGAACAATGTCAACAACCATCTACAGTCAGCAGCATAAACAAAATGGTAAACATACCCAATGTGTGGTTCCTAACTCTAGCATTGCACCCAAGATAGCAGTAGACTAGTTCATGTACCAATTCATTAAAACATAACTAATAATCTGAAGGGAGAGGAACCAAAGTTCTTGGCGATGCATCACCAAAATGATCCAACAAAATTCGAAATTTGTGTATATTACCTTGGATCGAGTCACAAAGGATCCATCTGCGCCCTCCCATAGTCCCATTTGTGAAGGAGGCCGGATCGTTGGCATAGTGACGACGTTGAGCTTCATATTCCTTCATAGGAGTCGACCTCGTGGTCGACGGATGGTTCTTTGCTTGCTGGACTGGCTCGAGCCTGTAGGCTGGTGTCAGCCATCGGCAGCTGTTCCCGTCACGGGACCTCAGGAGCATCGGGGAGCTGGAGGTGGGGCACGGAGGCGGAGCTGCACCTGGCACCGAGCGTCATGGGGTAGGGGTGTGCAGCAGCGGGCCCGATGCGGCCGCGGGAAGCCAGAGGCGAGGCGAATCACGACGGAAGCAGTTGGTGTGGCAGTGGAATTGGCGCAGCTCGGTGACGCTTGAATTCGGGGTATCACCTTCAGGGACCAGGACGCTGGCAGAAATCCCTGGCGGCGGGGCTCCTCTGCGGCGGAGGCGGCGGCGGCGGCGGCGGCGAGGGCCACCATTGGCGCAGGCGAGCGGCGGAAAGAAAGGGGATCGATGGGAAAGATTCGCGTGCGGAATGCGTGCCCTGTCGGGACGATTAGCGCGCGATGTGATGGGTCGATCGCGTCGATACTACTAGTATTATTTGTAATGTTTTGGTAATATATTATATGTAACGAGCGGAGTGTTCGTGCGTTGCCATGGCTTTTTAATTATATAAATAAAAACGTTATTTACAGCTATATAAACAGGTCTTATTGGTTTAAGCTCTAGAATGCATGGATTGACCTGTATTACGGTTCAATCCATGTCGTCTAACCCATGGAGGCAAAAATTCTAGTCCATCCAACGTGTGGTTTTCATTTATCCCTACACGGCATTTTTTCCTAACCAATCAGTTCGTTTACACAATCTTGGGCTTGAAATAAATAATCATCAATTGACCCTTGGAACGATCTCAAGACGGTAGAGACGAGCAAAGTGAACGCAGCGACATCGACCCCGACGATCTAAGTTGCTTAAATGAACAAATTTGTTTCGAAGGGGTTAGGAGGGATCGATCAAACATGGATTCGGTGATGGTATGGTATCAACCTAATTCAAGTGTAGATCAATCCCTTTTCTGTTTTTGTTCCCCACAAAATAAACGAGGTCTTAATGTCCCGATCCGGAAGTGCGGATTTTAATTTTTTTAAAACTATCTGCATTTTGACGAACGACGTATTATTAACGAGGTCTTAATGTCCGAGCTCGCGGACGTCGTCCTGCTCCGAGTTCCCGTACCTCGATGCGTGCAGGACCGCGCCCGCCACTCTGCTCACCGTCGGAGGGTTCCCGTCGGGGTCGCCCCACCACACAGCTGCTCCGCCGTCCTCGAATTGGACACTCTGCCGCAGGCGGCGAGGCGCCATGAGCCAGGAACTTTGCAACCTGTAGATCCTCTTGAGCAACCTGGATGGCCGATGCAACCTGCAGATCCTCTTGAGCTGGTATGTCCTGTAGAATTGGTTTAAGACAGAAATTTACTAAATGTGTGAAATGAAATTGGTTAATGGTTGTTCGGGTACTACAGTAGAAGTAATCTAGAATACCGTGGTTGCATGAAACCAAGAGCTCGCTGTAACCTCTAACATTTAACTGCAACTTCAGTCGTGCATGTGTGCTCGATGTTGCTTTCTCTGAATTTTAAAACTGAATTTGCAAACGGAGGTGTTAACAATTTGACAATATGGCCAATGCTATAGAGTGCTAACCTGAAACTTTGTTAAAATAAAACTATGCATGTTACACCAGTCTTGTAATGTGCCCATGCTCAATAAGGCTGCACCAAGATCAAAGGAGAACCGTTATATTCCCTTAAAATAGAAGTTGTTTTCCAAACAATACTGCTCGGGTGCCATATATGTCACATACATAGAAGTTAATCTCTAATGGTTGTTGAATAGCACTGGATTAATTAAATAAGCAGAAAAGAAACTGGTGATAAGATTCACATTCAGTAGATGTTGATCTTTCTTCCTACACCAACGAGGGCATGCATAAAAATTCATGAGTAAAACATCAATGTCATACAGTATCATTTTCATAATGCATGGAGCACTGGTTTTGTTGCTAGCATGGAATCACTATGTTGATGATTTAATTTCAGGAAGAAAAATAGCAGAGTACCTAATCAATGGATGTCAATGGTGTACCTGATCTAAACATGAGACTGTCGGACGATCAAAGATATCGATGGTGAACCTGATTTAAACATGAGACCACCGGATGATCAATATGTGAACCGTGTATCTAATATAAACATGATACTGCCGGATGATCTAGATATCAATGGTGAACCTGATGTAAACATGAGACCACCGGATGATCAAGATGTGAATCGTGTACCTGATCTAAACATAACACTATCGGATGATCAAGATGTCGATGGTGAACCTGATGTAAACATGAGACCACCGAATGATCAAGATGTGAATCATGTACTTGATGTAAACATGACACTGCCGGATGATCAAGATGGTGAACTTGAACATGATGTACATATACCACAAGATGAGCGGCTCAGCCATGTAGATCTTCCAAAGACCCGTAAATATGCAGCATATGTTTCCTTGAAAACACTCGAACATGACATAAAAAAATTGAGAAGAAAGACAAGCAACTACCATAATATTATTCTATTTTGCTTTCAACCAGTGATACCACGCGAAGATGCGGAATATCAGGATATCAGCCACGCAAAATTAACGATTTTAGCTATATTTTGCTTGCAACGGTGACCCAAAGAGAAGATGATGATCCTTGTTCTATAATATTATTGTGCAGACCTATGAACATGATGAGTTGCAATCATCTGAGAAGTGATATTTTTATCTTCACCGTGATGTTTCTCCTTTCTTTGTTAGTTGCTGCAAATTAGGATTTATGGATGTATTTATGCGTTTGTATACATATGGAACATCTGCTTATGTACATACCTGATCCTAGATTGTACATAAATGACAAATATATGTATATATTTATTTTAATTCCAAAAATGTAACCAGTGATGATCCTATAACATTTAGTCGTTGGATCTTCAAACAATCACTAGTGCACAGGTAGGCTTCTAACACCGGTTCATAGAGGCCTCTAACACTGGTTACAGAACCGTTGTTGGGGGTTCGGTGTTAGAGCCCCCCCCCCCTCCCCCTTTAAGAGCGGTTTTTATACAAACCGATGTTAAAGGGTGGCGCATGTGGCACTCAGCCCCCCCCCCCCCCCCGCCGCGGCAGGAAAACGACATAAAACTCTATCGCGACAGAGTTCTGCCGCTTCCCCGTTCTGGGCGGATTTCTGCGGCACGGCGGGGACGGGGAGGGGGAAGGGGGATCGATCGGGAGAGGTATACACATACATCGTCGGTACATACGAGTACATGAATAATTAAGCAATTATTATTATACATAAACATCGTCATTGTGGTATTCTCCGTACACGTTGAAGCATCAAGTACAAGACAAACGCGTTCAAGCATATATACAATATAACATCTCCGTACACGTTCATTTTGGTAGATATTTAAAGAGTTCTCCGCCAGGCGTGATGACCTCATCAAGTATGAACCCCGCTAATTCCTCTTGAATGGCTCGTATGCGGTCAAATGGTAGGAGTTGGTCCCGCATCCGTTCGATCTAAATATATATAAAGAATGGGGTCAATATATATATATATATATATATATAATAATAAAACTCAACACAAGTGATGGTAATAAAATAACGTTGTGTACTTTGTTTACTTACTCTAAGTTATTCTAGTGCGGCTTGGCCCGTCGCACATATCGTGTTGCGAATAAACTCACAAATATAGTATCCACATAAGTTATTGTCGGGTCCCTGATCCGCGCACTTTACGAGAATAGAGAGTTAATTCAAAATAATAATCAATAAAGCATGATATAATGGAATTGGAAGCAGAATCAAAGAGATACGCAGACCTAGCTGGCTAGTATTACTTATATTTTGGTCTACAAATTTTAGTTCTTCTGACCATTCACCCACGGTCCTGCCCGTGAACCTTTTCCAAACCCTGTCCGGCAAAGAAAATAGATAAAGAAGTAATTAATTACTTGTTGTCACGAAAGTTGTCGATCTAGTGTGATAATATGATTGAAATTATCTCTGGAGCATCTCTTTAAAGTCTGCCCATAGCTCTTGGTCTTTTCGTAACGAGTCCATGACAAAGAATTTTTCTGAGTCAACTTAAATGACTAGCAGAATAAAGTGGAACCTACGCACGCATAACTCATCATCAGTTACACTTAACATCGAGTAAGCCGAAACAGAATGTGTATAAGAGAGGGTGACACTCACGAGAAGTTGTAAGGCAATAGTATTTCCCTTTTGATTTGTTGTCTCAGTAAAGACGTTAGCAAGAAATCTTCTGTTTGCCCGGGTTTGTTTTTTACCACTTGTTCATAAACTCTATTTGGGTCAACGAACCCAATATCAAAAGGGCCTCCTTTCATGCATTCCATAACCCTTTTCCTGCATAATAGTATATACATATATGGTGAGTATATATATACATGAATTGAATGAGTTGAGATAGAAATTACAGAAATAGTACATACACACAATAAAGGCTGATGGCAGCTTTGTCGAGTTCCTTATGATTGAATAAAAAATGCAAGTCTTGAATGTTGAAGGTGATCGCGTCGTCTCCGCACAAGAAAATCTGATCTCTTATATGCGTCGTGATCTATTCTTCATTTCTCGTCTTACAGAAATCAAGGTACCACTTATGCAATCTTCGCATTTTTGTTGGTAGATTCTTGAGCTTCTCTTTCTTGACGAGATTCTTCTCGTACTTCCATGGCTGTATGGGGTTGACATCGCCTTTGGACAAGTGGTCTCCCATGATGTTCAAGTATGCAATGTAGGTCATCCCCATCTCATTGGCCTTTCTTTGTAGCTCTTCCTCGTAATCATTTACAGGAGGAGCTATCCATGTGTCGAACACTTGGAGCGGGGCGCACGATTTGTTTTCCTGCTCTCTGAGCATGGGAACTTTTTTCCAGGGTGCCTCATGACTACTACTTTCAGACTCCCTCCGCCATGCATCCCCCTTCATAATCTGGCGCTCGTAGTCCGGCACAAGTGGGGTTTCAAGTTTCAAAAGATTATTCTAAAACTTCTCCGCCACCGCCGGATCTAGTTTCTCCTTTGGCTCGGCCCATCTAGGTGCAAAGAATTTCTTGACCTCTTCTTTCGAGATCCTCTTGTTCTCCTCGTCGCTGCGATTCCACGGTAATACCGGCAATGGCTTGGCGGAAGGCTGCGGGACGTAGTTTCTTGAACTCTTTGGCGTATGGTTTTCTGCGGATTTCTTGTGGCAGTGCTAGTGATGCTCTTCGTGGCAGTGCTCTTCCGCTTCTGTTGTATACAGAGATGGCTGAAGGCCGGAGATGGTCGACGACAGAGATGGTGACGCATGAAGATGGTCGACGCAGAGAGATGGTGGCCTTGGAGATGGCTGTCGCGCAGGAGATGGATGAAGTGTCGGAGATGGCTGACGCGACGGAGACGACATGGGAGTATTCTAATGACTTGGAGACGGCTGAGGCGGCTCAGACTGCTGACGCTGCGGAGACGGCGGGGGTGCCAGTGGACTCCAATTTGGAAGCACGATGTGTTCCTTCTTCCAAAGAATGGTTGTTTTCACTGTAAATTTGAGTTGAGTTTCCCCTTCACCTGTAGCATGGTCAAGTTGTGCTTCCTCATATTCCTTCACAACCTCATCCATCCCGACAATAGCATAGCCATCTGAAATCGGTCGGCAGTGGTAAGTTCCACCAGCTATAGGAGGTAAGGCATAGCCGACCGCCACCTTAATGGATAAGCCCATTAATCTCACATGCATCTCAGCGTGTTCGCTCTCCGTGTTCTCCATTGTTTCTTCCTCTTCAAGGTTTCTACTGAGTGGATCCATAGTTTCTATTGAAATGCTCGAGCAAGGATGATGATATGACAGGTTAAAAGTATTGAAATGTAACCCTAATACATGCTTGGTCATTTTAAATGGGGTCCAAACCCTAATTCGGAGAAACCCCGGATTCATATGAGGGGGTACATTTACTTCTTCTAATTAACTTGTCATGAAAGTTGGTTAACAATGCATGGTTATAATGCTATTAACAATGAGAGGTGTGCTAGGACAGCGGCTGGCGGCGCTAGGGCGAGAGCGGGGATGCGTGGGGGTGTGCGTTCGAACCAGCACGACGTGGGCTACCTAAAATGAGAGACTCACCATCGACGCGTGTATAGGCTCAGCGAGGGCAGAGGAGGTCAGGGTCGACGGCAATGGTCGCATGGTCGGTGGACGGCGGCCAAGGTAATGGCATATTGGCATATATTCAATCACAACAATATATATACAATACACTTTCATAATTACCCTTTCTATATTCATACAATCACAACAATCAAATTATATACAACAATATATATACAACAATCAAATATATACAACAAATATATATACAACAATATATATACAACAATCAAATTATATACAACAATATATATACAACAATCAAATATATATATACAACAATATATATACAACAATATATATACAACAATCAAATATATACAACAATATACATATATACAACAATAATCAATCAAATATTCAATCAAAGGACTCCTCACTGGCGGCAAACGACGGGGTTGGCGCGCGGCGGCGAGTGGAGGAGGGTTGGCGGCGGCTCCGAGCGGCACGGGCAATGCATGGACGGCGGTGGCGACGGCGGCGCCAGGCGACGGCTCCAGCGGCGCTGGCGTCGCTGCCGCGGCACGGTGTGGACGGCGGTGGACGACGCAGCGTGCCTGTGGCGGCTCCGAAGCGGCCTTGATGGCTCAGCGCCGCGGCACCGGGCCTGGACAGCGGGGGCGGACGGCCTTGGTAAGCGTTGATGGCGCAGCGATGACGGCGGGCAACATTGCGTCGAAGCACCTGCGGCGTTGTCCTCTGCTAGCTCTGCTCCTCAATCTGCTCGATCCCACAATCTAGCTGGGGGGAAGAGGAAGAGGAGTACGCGCGCTTCCCCCCTTTAACACCGGTAACCATTTCCGACCTCAATCAAAAGTCTCGTTTCCACTAGTGAATACAGTGGCAGACATAAATGACATGGCTTGTCGCCATTAAAACTATCAGAGACGAATAGGGAAAAACGAAACATGTCAGGACTACTCTACTGACGACAACTAACAGTGGTGAGTATGGAATGACAGGCGATCCATGACTAGAACGTCAGTGGTATGAGACAAATCACCGTTTGTTTCAAATAAGATCGACACAGGAACATTACAAATGATATACACACATCAAAAAGAACACTACAAATGAAGGCCGCACGTTATCCAGGCACGTCACCAACATCATGGTCGTGACGGCCACGTGTAGTTTCTATTTGTCACTTACTAGAGCAGCATCGATGTGCATAGATTATGAGGGTGCTACTAGAATGCCGCTGGTTAGCCGCATCTCGTCGACTGGAGTACCTCCGTCAACGGACAAAAATCAAGTTGGTGTCAGCACTAGCAGTCCAGACGACGAGGCCTGACGTCAGCGGTGGGGTGTGATACGTCGTAAACGTATCTATATTTTTTGATGTTTCATGCTTGTTTAGTATCCACTTTATTTTGCTTTGTTTTTACTTTTAGGTGTTTTTATATGTTTTCTAGGATTAACCTATTAACAAGTTGCCACACTGCCAGTTGCCTTTTTTTACTGTTTTTGGTTTTAGAAAAGGCATAAAATGAATATTCTCGAAATTGGACGGGACAAAAGCCAAAGTCAATATTTTATCGTGGGGAACACGGAGCCAGAAGACGAGACGGAGGAGGGCCACGAGGGGGCCACGCCCCCTGGCCGCGCGGCCAGGCCTGGCTCGGCCTGTGAGGGTGCAACCTCCTCGGGCACCCCCTCGGCCTCCCTCTTCGCCTATAAAGACCCTTCGATACCAAAACCCTAAGGACCCGATCAATCTTTCACAAAATAGTCCATAGCCGCCGCCACCATCGTCTCTAGATCGGGGGGATCTGAAGCTCTTCCCGGCACCCTGCCAAAGGGGAGAGATCATCCCGGAGGCCTTGTTCATTACCATGCCAGCCTCCGGTATAATGTGTGAGTAGTTCCACCTTGGACTATGGGTCTATACAGTAGCTAGATGGTTGTATCTCCTTTGTGCTATCATGTTTAGATCTTGTGAGCTCTGTTCATGATCAACATCGTCTATTTGTATTCATACATGTTGTGTTTGCGGGGATCCGATGGATATTGAGATTACTATGTCAGATTGATTAATGGTTTTGTCTTATTGATTCTATCATCTCTATGTTGTTTGAGATCTTCATGCTCTCTGTTTCTAGTAGCTATCTTGGCCAAGTAGATGCTAGTGACTCCAAGAGGGGGTATTTATGCTTGATGGTGGGTTCATGCCTCTATTTAATCTGGGAAAGTGACAGAAATCTCTAAGGTTGTAGATGTGTTGTTGCTACTAGGGAGAAAACAACGATCCTTTGTTCATGAAACAATTGTATTGTTTACTTTACACACTTTGCTTAAAGTAGTTATCCGTTGCTTGCAACTTAATACTGGAGAGGGTTCGGATGATTACCTGAAGATGGATTACTAGTCATAGATACAGTTGGACAGCGGTCAATGTATCTTGTTGTATTGCCCAATCGAATCTCATAGGATCATGAATGTCTAGTATTTCATTATTATGCCTTGCTCAGTCCTGTCAATTGCCCTGTTGTAATTTGTTTACCTAGCATGTTATGTGTCTATCTTAAGGAGAACACCTCTAGTGAACTGTGGACCCCGGTCCAATCTTTACCATTGATACATCTTCTATTGTTACTGTTTACTATCTGAGAGCCACTATTACTTTCCACACCATACGGTTAATCCTTTGTTTTCAGCAAATCGGTGAGATTGACAACCTCACTGTTCGTTGGGGCAAAGTCTTGAGTTTGTGTTGTGCAGGTTTCCAAGTTGCTAGCAACACCTTTGAGTCGTTTCCTTTCTCCTACTTGTTCGATAACCTTTGTTTCTTACTGAGGTAAAAACTTGTTGTTGTATTCATCATACCTTCCTCTTGGGATTTCCCAATGAAGCTCTATAGTGATCTGAGCCGCATCAAGCCTTTTTCTGGCGCCGTTGCCGGGGAGGCTAAGGACGTCTTCACAAGGGGAGTCCTTCACAACCTTTCTCTTTACTTTGTTTTTATTTTGCTTAGTTTCATTTGCCTTGTTTTGTTTGTCTCTTTTTTATCAAAAACTCCAAAAAAAATAGTTTCTTTTGGTTTGCTTTCTTTTATCAAAAACACAAAAAAATTAGTTCCTACTTCAAGTTGTTTTTATGTTAGTTCTGCTCCAATCACTATTTCATTATGGATAACCCACTCGGTTTCCTATTTGGGAAAACTACTATCACTTCTAAGGTATTAGATGGACGACCGCCTGCTAGAACCTCCATGGAAGATTTTATAAGGTATAGAGAATCTTATAAGGGTAAAGTCATGAGAGTCGTGTTAAAAAGGTTGGATCTAATTGCTAAAATTTTGCTTGAACGCTATGATATAAATTGTTTCTCTGAACAGTATACTAAACATCTTAAATTCCAATGTGGCTTTAGTAAAGAATTTGTAATTATGAACTATCATTGGAATAACTATATTCATCTTGGATTTGAAGAAGTAGAACAATTTGTTTTGTTTATGGGAGCTTATGAAATAGAATTCTTCATGTCTAAAAACTATGAAACCTGTGTTGCTTGTAAAGACCTTAAAGATATGGTCTCTTCTATCCTTGATCATTGCATAGAAAATTTCAGCAATAATTTTTATATCATTGATTATAAAGAGAGACTTAGTCATGCACAAGAATGTGTCCACAATTTGCAGGAGCCTGTGGAAGAATAAATTTAATGGGGGAATACCAATCGGGGTATACCCATGAAGAGGATTCGCCAGCTGAATCGAGTTGACTGAAGCCTAGCCCTGAGCGGGTCGACTCGCCCAACTCGGCGACTGGCGCATGCTGGACCCAGACGAGTGGCGTCGACTGGAGGCCCAAGACGGCGACTTCAATACAAATCCCACCAAATACTTGTAAACCCTAACTGTCTGCATATATAAAGTCACCAGGGGCACCCCCACGCGGCATCCTCTCCCACGATAGATTAGATCTAGTCTCTCCCTCCGCCTACGGCGGCTCCCATGTAAACCAATCTATGATCATATACTGGATTGATAGCAGGACGTAGCGATTCTCCACCGAGGGGACGTGAACCTGGGTACGTCGTGTGCCAATCTTGCTCCCGGATTCTCCTACGTCGCCTTGCTCCCTCTACGTAAGCTACCCCCAGTAGCATCTGCCGTGCAATAACACGATAGTTGGCGCCCACCGTGGGACAAGCGATGCTTGGAGGGTGATAATCCGGACGGGATCCCTTATCGTCGCTGGCGGCCAAAACGCACCACCATCCGTGCTGTTCAAAAACTGCTATTTGGAGGCTCTAGAATTAGAGGCCGATCGGTCAGATCCAATCTGCCAGGTAGTGCGGCCGCCACGGCCGATTCGTTGGGAAGCCGTCTACGCGTAATCAGCGCACACTGGTGACGATTGACGAGCACGCACGATCGATTGATCAGCTAAATTTTTATTCCGATTCTGTCTCTCTCTACGTCAATCGATTATTTTGTTTATACCTGATCCCCGTACTATGAAACATATACTGTGCACAAATATTCTACGGGTGCTGAAGCCACAACAACGTACGCCATGACCTGTATTACACGCCAACATGGCCGGTTGCATCAGGACTCCCAGCAATGTCCAACTAAGTTCCAAGCCACTCCTATCGATTTGGATCAAAGAAAAATAGGATCAGATCCATGCGATGCATGCACCCGATCAGCATGAAATAATGTCTCTCTACTCAAGCTTTTTCCTAATTATTATATTATATCCTGACGTCTAATTGTTTTGTATGTACGAATGCAAGAAAAATCAATCTACAACAAAGTGGAACGGAAAACGTCGACACTATTGGCCGTACAGTCGACCCATTCATTGTCACGATCAGCTCCGCTACGTGACTCCGTCCGACCAATGGTCTGATCGGACTCGCCTGCTGCGGGATCGCCATCGCGACCTCGCCTCTCACGGCCTCGTCCATGGACGACTCTCCAATCTACCGGCTCGCCGACTCGCCATGCTTCGGAACTTGCCTAAACACGGACACGCTTAAACGCGGACTCGCTAGGCCCGGGAACTCGCCTGCCGCGGGATCGCCATCACGACCTCGCCTTCGCGGTCCGCTACGTCGACTTCTCCATAGTGCGACCTCTGTCCGCCGCGTCGACTTCGCCATAGCGAGATATCCGTCCGCCGCGTCGACCCTGTGTCCGCCGCGTCGACTTCGCCGTAGCGCGAACTCCGTCCGCCGGGTCGACCCCGCGTCGACTTCGCCAAAGCATGACCATACTTTCGCCGCGTTGACCCAGTGTCCACCGCGTCTACATCGCCATAGCGCGACCTCCGTCAGCCGCGTCGACTCCTTGTCCGCCACGTTGACTTTTTAAGGCTAAACGCCGTGCGACCCTGTCCGCTACGCCAAATGCGTACACCGCTCCTACTAAGGGACCTTCATCGTCCGAGTCGCCAGAGAGGGTCGCATGCCATGCTGCATGGACTCACCACTGGGTGTCTCTTCCCCCGGGAAAAATCTATTCGCCTTTGTCAACCTTTGAAAGAGCGACTCGCAATGGCCAAGTAGTGTGGACGAGGACTCGCAAACCGAGCCTCGGATCGTCCACGAAAAACGCTAACCGAGAGCCATCATTGGAGTCGCCTTGCTCGACTGGCCTTACGGGCCAAGACAAATGGTAGTGCTACACAAACAGCACCATGTCCTCCTCAACCTTAGACAGTGCGACTCGCACGGCCAAGTACTACGGATGAGGACTCGCAAACCGAGCCTCGGATCGTCCAGGAAGAACGCCAAGTCGAGAGCCATCTTTGGAGTCGCCATGCGACTGGCCCCCGGGCCAAGACGAGAGACTCGCTAACAAAACAACACAATCAACATCATCGCGGACTCGCAATCATCGCGGACTCGCCACACTCGGGGACTCTCCCCTCGCGTACTCAACGCGCTCGGGGACTCGCCACCACGGACTCGCCCTCGCGTACTCAACACGCTCGTCGACTCGCCACCGCGGACTCACCCTCGCGTACTCAACACGCTCGGGAACTCGTCTGTCGCGGACTAGCCATGCCAGACGACTCGCCCTCCACGGACTCGCCAAGCCAGGCAACTTGCCCGCCATGAACTTGTCATATCAACAGTTCTTCACATCGTCGACTCGCCCATATTATATTCGCCGTGCTCGGCGACTCCTCCGCCGCGTCGACTCTGTCCGCATTTGACAGCTAAGTTTCTCTACATTCGTACATGCTATAAGTCCAAAACATATTCATCTTTCCGTTCAATTTACGAACCATACTTAGGATCGGTTTCAGTTTTGTCTGTTGTTTATTCGCGTCCGTCAAAGTAGTGGGGCTGGGTACCAAAAGGTCGACCTTGTCTCCGGTTCAATACCGCATCGTGTCCTCATTGACAAGCTTTTGATGCTGGAGGTCTGCCTACTCATGAAAAGACACGCATAAACCTTATATACTGCCCGTCGATCCACATAGCAAAAGTGCATTTTCTTTAACGTCTACAATTCGCACGTCTTACAATTATTCAATATATTATGCAAGTACACCTTAATACAATTGTATCTTTTCTCCTTCTCAGCAAAACGGTGTCTTTCTCGCCACTCGCCGCGCACAGGGACTCGGCGCCCGTCGGTCGCTCGGCCTCGCCGATCGTTCAACCTCGCCGCTCGCCGTGCTCGGGGACTCGGCGCCCATCGGTTGCTCGTCTCGGGGACTCAGCACTCGCCGGTCGCTCGACCTCGCCGCTCGCCGCGCTCGGGGACTCGGCGCTCGCCGGTCGCTCGACCTCGCCACTCGCCGCGCTCGGGGACTCGGCGCTCGCCGGTCGCTCGGCCTCGCCACTCGCCATGCTCGGCAGCAACCACTACTATTTTCAGAATATGCATCTCTAAAGAGCCTCAAATCGCCTCTACAAGCCAACTCGAGCCTCGGGGACTACTCCTAGGCATACTGCATGTGCGCATGGTTCCACGACCGTGTCTCAACACGCTCGGGGACTCTCCACCGCGGACCCGCCCTCGCGTACTCAACGCGCTCTAGGACTCTCCACCGCGGACTCTCCCTCGCGTACTCAACGCGCTCGAGGACTCTCCACCACGGACTCGCCCTCGCGTACTCGACACGCTCGGGGACTCGCTACCGCGGACTCGCCCTTGCGTACGCAACATGCTCGGGGACTCGCCACGCGGACTCTCCCTCGCGGACTCAACACGCTCGGGGACTCGCCACCGCGGACTCGCCCACAGACTAACACGCCGGGACTTCGCCACGGCGGACTTCCTCACAGATTAACACGCCGGGGACTCGCCATCATGGACTCGTCACAGATTCAACACGCTGGGACTTCGCCGCCACGCGGACTTCGCCTCGTTCTCAACACGCCGGGGACTTCGCCATCATGACTCGCCCTCACAGACTCAACACGCCGGGACTTCGCCATCGCGGACTCGTCACAGATTAACACGCCGGGACTCGCCATCATGACTTCGCCCTCGCGTACTCTCCACGCCGGGACTCGCCATCATGACTTCGTCACAGATTTCCACGCCGGGACTCGCCATCGCGACTCGTCTCAGACCTTAACGCCGAGGCGGCTTCCGACCCTAAACCCTAGTTGGTCACCGGTCGATGACTCGCCGCGTTCGGGGCCTCGGCACGCTCCGTGCTCGGATACTCGTGCAACTGGCGACTTCACCGACTCCCTGCGTCTTACACCAACTGTCCATCACTGACTAGCTCACGCCGACCGCCTCCCACTTCACGGTTCTTTTCTCTGTTCAGGAGCTCGTCGCCGATTCGCCGCGACCCATCATCAAGACTCTCCGCGCCCTGCCTCAAGCCCGCGTCGAATCGACAACGCGCTCGGGGACTACTAATGGGGGAATACCAATCGGGGTATACCCATGAAGAGGATTCGCCAGCTGGATCGAGCCGACTGAAGCCTAGCCCTGAGCGGGTTGACTCGTCAAACTCGGCGACTGGCATATGCTGGACCCAGACGAGTGGCGCCGACTAGAGGCCCAAGACGGCGACTTCAATATAAAGCCCACCAAATACTTGTAAACCCTAACTGTCTGCATATATAAAGCCACCAGAGGCACCCCCACGTGGCATCCTCTCCCACAATAGATTAGATCTAGTCTCTCCCTCCGCCTACGGCGGCTCCCATGTAAACCAATCTATGATCATATACTGGATTGGTAGCAGGACGTAGCGATCCTCCACCGAGGGGACGTGAACCTGGGTACATCGTGTGCCAATCTCGCTCCCGGATTCTCCTACGTCGCCTTGCTCCCTCTACGTAAGCTACCCCCAGTAGCATCTGTCGTGCAATACCACGACAAAATTACTGAACCCGAAAGCTCATTAGATGAAAATTAGGAGGAGAGTGATGAACAAAAGTAGGAAGAATGGATTAGCTACCCATGCCTACCTTCTAATGAGAGTAACTCTTTATCCCTTACATTATTTGATTGTCCCGCATGCTTACCAAAGGAGTATGAATGTTATGTTCCTGTGGATTCTTTTGAAATATCTACTATGGGTAAAACTTGTGATAATAGTTATGCTCCCGTTATCTATGATAATACTTTATTTGTGCCTAATTTCGAAATGCATGGTACTAAAGAGTTTTGCTTAGAATTTTTTTATGATAAAGCTCTAGATGATGATCCTATATTGGTTGATAATAGTACTACTATTGAAAATGAGATTGGAGAGGTCTTGACTTTATCTTGGAACCCCATACCTCTTGAGAATGATCAGTCATCTTGTTATAAAATTGTTAAAAGTGGGTTTGAAGATTTTAATCCCATTATTTTTGAGCTTGATAAAAATTATGTGTTTGTAGACCATGAAAATCATACTTTATGTGATATTTATATTATTGAGTTTATTCATGAGGCTACTGAAAATTATTATGAGAGAGGAAAATATGGTTGTAAAAGTTTTCATGGTACTGAAACACCTCTCTATGTGCTGAAAGTATTGAAGTTGCTCTTGTTTTATCTACCCATTCTTGTTACTATGTGCTTCTTTGATTTATTTATTTTACAAGATTCTTATGCATAGGAAGTGGGTTAGACTTAAGTGTGTTTTGAATTTGCTTCTTGATGCTCTCTTTCACTTCATATTTCTTATGTGAGCATCTTTATATGCCTAACTTAAAGGCGTTAAAGATAAGTACTTCTTGGGAGATAACCCAATAGTTTTCTTGAGTCTTGGAAGTTATTGCTTCTATAATAACCTCTCCTTATCCTTTTTATTTGATTTTTGTGCCAAGAACTACCTCTAATGAGAGGGAAGTAAGATTTGGGGAGTTGCTGTCCCGAAACAGATTTTTGTGCTCCACTATAAAAATTTGTGTAAAATCTCTGTAAGTCGGATTGAGCTATAATTTTCTGAATAAATGCTCCAGATTGTTAGATAACTTTCGTTAGTTAAGCACTTTCTTATTTGAGCAACAGAAGGTCTTCGAAAAAATCGGTTTCTACCTGCTGGTCTGTTTTGACAGATTTCTTCCATTATTTGCATTTGCTTCTTATTGATTTCTTTTTGAGTCCTTTTTGGGTGAATTAAAAATTTTAAAGGGAGTTGTTTCAATAGCTTGTGTCTTTAGTGAAAGTTTTGTTATTTTAAAACAAAGCCCAAAGGTCTATTATCTTTTGAATGCACTAATGTTGCTAATGAGGGTTGTGTGAAGTTTTGTATGAAGGAAAATTTTCAGGTGTAAGGAAAGAATGATGTAATGAGATGAAGAATGGACAAAAGCTCAAGCTTGGTGATGACACCCCGTGTCACCCCAAGAAATATTCAAGAGGTACAAGCGTCAAAGCTTGGGGATGCCCAAGGCATCCCCTTCTTCGTCAATAAAAATCTCAGGTCTTTCTAGACACTTCGTTTTTATTGTTTAATGCACAGTTGTATTGTTCTTGGAGCATCTTAGTTTTCATTTGCTTTGTTTGCTTAGTTTGTTTGAATAAAGTAGTTGGACCCCCGTTTTCGCTGTGATGTTTTCAAATAAGTTGATTGGTGTTGGAGAAGAGTAGATAGTTCTTGCTTAGTGATACAAAAGTGAGCTTGCTTTGATTGTGGCTTAGACTTTATCTTGTCATGCTAGATGTTGTTTTAACCTTATGCTTAGCGATTATTGCTATAGCATGACTTGTTCCAAACAATTAGGATTGCTTAATGTGCCTTGAAAGAATCATGTGTTGTTTTAGCATATAAAAGCATAGTATTGTGGTATTCTCCTTTGATGCTTTGTTTGGGTTGACTTGGCACATGCTCACACCATGTTATGACTATGAACCAGTCACCATAGCCTCTATGATCATTTAGTTTTTGACTTGTGGTATCACTTTATGCTTTGATTAGTAATGTTTTGTCGCTCTACATGATTATGGCCATTATTGCTCTCTTAGTTGGTCGCTCCTAGTCTTTTGCTAGCCTCCACTTGTATTGAGTAAGCTCTAATCATGCATCCAACTCCCAAGAAACCAAGTTATTCCAAAGAGTCCACTATAAATTCCTATGCATGGTGTGTTACACCATTCCAAGTATATTCTTGTTTTCATCTACCTTCCAATTAAAAAGTATTTTGTATGAGAAAAATTAGTGATTAAAGATCCCACAAACTTGATGGCACACTTTATTTTTCTTGCCCCTAATAAACTTGAACCATTGTGTCATCTATGTTGTATATGCTTGCACTTATATGTTTGAATTAGCAGAACCGTGTTGTCACGGGGAACGCTTTCAACATTGCACATGTACATTATACCCAGTTGATATCATGCTCTTTTGTTTATGGATGTCGTCGGTGTGAAATAAAAGGGGACCTTGTAAGTCCATGGAGTTATGTATGTGTGCTAGAGAAACGCCTAGGCCGCTAGCCTAAGCCATGCCTAATCATGGTGGAAAATTGCAGCATCACCATAGTGAGCAATCTGTGAAGCATCCTCAATAAAAACCTATGCAAATAGCAAATAAAAAGATCGTTGAGATGCTCATTGTCTGCTTGCCTTGTCATTTTGTTATGGGAAAGCTCCTTTAGCATGTGCAAGGGGTACCCCGTTGGCGGTTCTCTATGTTACACATGTACTTACTATGGCAAGAACTTGCAAGTAACTAAAGTTGAGTAGCATGAGGAGCGGCCCTCGTATTCAAGGAACATGAGATTTCCAACTTATACTTTGTCAAGCATATACTCCATAGTTTGTTCACTTTAACCTTAATCACTTCAAAATGCTTATGGTAGGGGCAATGAGAGCTGAAAGCTAACAAGTATGATAATTTTTGGAAGCTCTTTTTGAAACTTGAAATCCCTGCTTCCCTTTATGAAGGGCCTTTCTTTCACTATTATATTGAGTCTCCACCTTCTATCCTTAGGCACCAATTAAGAGAGCATAGTTGCCATTCTTAGTTCTATGTGCATTGTCCCAAAACTTATTGATTGATTCATATTGTTGATATTGCTTGTTCTTGAACTATTTGTATCTAGTCACTCTTATGAAATCTGAAGGTGTCCTATGCATTTATGTTTTGCTACTCCATGAGCGACAAGCTGAATGCCACTATGCTATGTTTTGTATATGTGAAACAAACAAACATTTTTTAATGCATGCTATTCATGAATATTTGTTTGTATCCTTTCATGTTGCATGCATAGTTACTTTGTCTTAGTGTTAGAACTTCATCTTTCATGCTCATGTTTAGAGGACTTTGATCCCAGCCTTCAATGCTTGCAAATGGTTTGATCTTGATTACGATGGTGCATGTCACCTTAAAAATTATTCTTTTTATCACCTACCTACTCGAGGACGAGCAGGAGTTAAGCTTGGGGATGCTTGATACGTCGTTAGTATCTATATTTTTTTATGTTCCATGCTTGTTTAGTATCCACTTTGCTCTGCTTTGTATTTACTTTGAGGTGTTTTTATATGTTTTCTGGGACTAACCTATTAACAAGTTGCCATAGTGCCAGTTATCCGTTTTCTTCTGTTTTTGGTTCCAGAAAAGGCAGAAAATGGATATTCTCGGAATTGGAGGGGACAAAAGCCAAAGTCAATATTTTACCGTGGGAAACACGGAGCCAGAAGATGAGACGGAGGAGGGCCACGAGGGGGCCACACCCCCTGGCCGCGCGGCCAGTCCTTGCCCGCGCCTAGGGGTGCAACCGCCTCGAGCACCCCCTCGGCCTCGCTCTTCGCCTATAAAGACCATCTGATACCAAAACCCTAAGGACCCGATCAATCTTCCATGAAACAGTCCGTAGCCGCCGCCACCATCGTCCCTAGATCGGGGGATCTGAAGCTCTTCTCGACACCCTGTCGGAGGGGAGAGATCATCTCGGAGGCCTTCTTTGTCACCATGCTAGCCTCTGGTATGATGCTTGAGTATTTCCACCTTGGACTATGGGTCCATACAATAGATAGATGGTTGTATCTCCTCCTTTGTGCTATCATGTTTAGATCTTGTGAGCTCTGTTCATGATCAAGATCATCTATTTGTATTCATACATGTTGTGTTTGCAGGCATCCGATGGATATTGAGATTACTATGTCAGATTGATTAATGGTTTTGTCTTATTGATTCTATCATGTCTGTGTTGTTTGAGATCTTGCATGCTCTCCATTTCTAGTAGCTATCTTGGCCAAGTAGATGCTAGTGACTCCAAGAGGGGGTATTTATGCTCGATGGTGGGTTCATGCCTCTATTTAATCTGGGGAAGTGACAGAAATCTCTAAGGTTGTAGATGTGTTGTTGCTACTAGGGAGAAAATAACGATCCTTTGTTCATGAAACAATTGTATTGTTTACTTTACACACTTTTCTTAAAGCAGCTATCCGTTGCTTGCAACTTAATACTGGAGGGGGTTCGGATGATAACTTGAAGGTGGATTACTAGTCATAGATGCAGTTGGATGGCGGTCTATGTATCTTGTTGTATTGACCAACGAAGGTGGATTACTAGGATCATGAATGTCTAGTATTGCATTATTATGCCTTGCTCAGTCCTGTCAATTGCCCTGTTGTAATTTGTTTACCCAGCATGTTATGTTATCTATCTTAAGGAGAACACCTCTAGTGAACTGTGGACCCCAGTCCAATCTTTACCATTGACACATCTTCCACTGTTACTGTTTACTATCTGCAAGCCACTATTACTTTCAACACCATACGGTTAATCCTTTGTTTTCAGCAAATCGGTGAGATTGACAACCTCACTGTTCGTTGGGGCAAAGTCTTGAGTTTGTGTTGTGCAGGTTTCCAAGTTGCTAGCAACACCTTTGAGTCGTTTCCTTCCTCCTACTGGTTTGAAAACCTTGGTTTCTTACTAAGGGAAAAACTTGTTATTGTACTCATCATACCTTCCTCTTGGGGTTTCCCAATGAAGCTCTACAGTGATCTGAGCCGCATCAGGGTGTTACCATAGACAATATACCATTGACGAACGCTTCTATCATCGGTGAAGTTGATTTTTAGCCTGTCATTGGTAGGCATTTTTGCGGTAGTGTAGGATAGAAAATACACAAAACAATGAGTTTAGAGTGCCTTAGTAACAATAGCTACACTAAAAAAATAAAATAGTGCTAGGAAGAACTAGACACTTTTTGATATAGTAGAAACGGGACGACGTGAGAATTCTGAAAAATTCATCTATGACAGGGATCGAACTTTGGCCGCTGGGATGCGCCAGCTGCGATCCAACCACTAGGCGATTGTCCCGTTCTCAATAATAGCTACACTAGACAAATAAGTTCGAAATGAATAGTATGATTCAGCCATACAACACATACAACACAATAAAATGGTGAAAAGAAAAGTAGTGTAAGTTTTTCTTTTAATAAGAAAATCAATGTATTGAAACATTAAAATGGATAGCAAGTTGATAGTTGTTAAATCAAAGGCTCCTGACTAACTAGTGCTCTTTTCAGTCATTTGACTTGCGTCTAAGTATATGACAGAATGCCCAAATAGTATCATGCAAATCTTGGGCCTGAAGTTCCCGAGCAAGAAGTTGCAATGAGAAGTCCTACACATATTACAACTCAAACAAATCAGAATAGAGTGAAACACAATATAAGAAAACTTTATCATAAGTGGCAATTTAAAATGGAATAATAAATCCAAAATAGCAAAACCCTAATTCTAAGCATTGAATAAAAAGAATCTTGCCTTCAATAATGAAATCAAACGCCATTTTATTATTTTACGAAATATCAATACAAAATATAATAAAAGTATGCCTAAGTAACTTTTGGGAATAATATTTCCAAAAAACATTTTAAAATAAAATGATAAAATAGATAAAATGATTTATAAATATTATTGGAGAAATACTTTTCCAACTGCAAGGTAATTTTTGAATTAAAAATTAAACCCTAAAAAAATAAAGGTGATGCGATGACCCAGCATACCACTGCATGTGTAGTACACTATAGTCGTTGACATGACATCCACAGAACACCGTTCCGTAAATATCACATCCCTCAGAGTGGTACAACAGAAACATTGCGGGTCCATATTACAAATATACACACACATATTATTATTACAATGCCAGAAGTTCAAGACTTCAAAGATTCAAATTACAAACCAGCTTAAACTGTTTCAGCGGAAGATTTAAAGTTTCAACTTAAACATCGAATTGAGCTCAACAACTTATTATATAAGGTTCATGCTGCTTGGCTCAATCGACTACTAATAACTAAGGCAACTAATCTGACTCGTTGCCATCCACTCCATATCTTATCTCATAGTCAACTCCTTCCACTCCTCCAGACAGATCTGTCTCCTCGTAGTAGACATCCTCTTGACCTTCAACTGCATATAACGGGATATCTTCTGGATCCTTAGAGTCTAAGCAGGGTATCAAAGGAAAGGGTGAGTAACAGCGTTACCCAGCAAGCTCATTATATGCAAGGTGGAAAGTTTGATGCTCTATCTACCACCTCGGACTATCATTCATTGGTACTATGCAATTTTTGTTAATCTTTCTTCGAAGATTTATTTTATTATCAAAAACTATGCGCATCAGTCTTCACAGGTTGACCAGAACTTTCATGGAGTTCCTTTACTGCCGCGTTCATAGCTCCTTCCCGGAATAGAGAGTAACAAGTTACAGTTCTTACACTCTATAGAGATGCGTTACTTTATCCATGAGAGATCAACTCCTTGCTGCACAACCGGGCGTACTTTCCCGTCCACAATTCCATGATGTGGGGCCCAGTAGGTGATCCAAGCCAATCACTGCCCTCTCTGCAACCCCGCATGTCTAACGATCCTCCGGGGTTGACTACACCTCAGTTAAGACCCCTCCCGGGTAAGCTATAACCATGATGAGTTTCCGAAGACTCTATGAGCTGGTGATACCCCTGGCAAGTTCCATATAGGGCTGACTATACCT
Source organism: Avena insularis (assembly GCA_023614405.1). Classification (NCBI taxonomy): domain Eukaryota; kingdom Viridiplantae; phylum Streptophyta; class Magnoliopsida; order Poales; family Poaceae; genus Avena; species Avena insularis. Next base: position 459,278,493 of record CM042685.1, on the reverse strand, counting down.
CTAGCATCCACTCATAGATAATCTAGACACCAAAATCGTGGGGGATAAGGGTGCCCACCCATATGCTAGATCCTCGCAAGGAAACACATCTTCATGTTAAGGTCGTCTTGCCTACATTCAAAAGGAAAAGGATACAGCTGACTTCTCCATCCCATTCCAAATCTCATGGTTAACGCGTAATATACGGCGCTAGAATCACTGATGTCATGGGTTGTTAATTCCTAGATGATTAATCTTGTTGCAAATGGAAACCTGGGTTCCATTGCTCCTCTAATCCATATCATCACTTAGGATGATATCAACAATTTATTTGTTTGAGAAAATAATATTTTCTTTCCTCGTAACATAGATGATAACACACGATTTACAAATGTTTTGATAAAGACTCTTCAAAGGACATGAGCAAGTGATGAACTTGCCTTGTGATTGCAAGGTAGTGAAGTCAGATGCTTGCGCTGGACCTTGAGCTTCTATGTCTACAAAACACCATTATTGACCGGTAAGGACAATATTTAAAGAAGCAAAAATGAATATGCATAGTAATGTAATGCATCATTTATTATTTATCTTCTTTGTGTGTTTTACCCAATATTTTAGTTTCTGGAATTTCTTTATATAATAAAGGAATACATTTCAAGGAATAACCTTAATATCTTATAAATATTACATTCACTATTTTTATAATGTAATATATTATTAATAGAGTTAAAAATTATTTTTTATTTAATTTTAACTCCTATAATTATTTTCTTAATATTCTTCTTAAGAATAAGCATTTTACTTTAGAAGATTTTATTTTGATAGCTTAAATATCCATTTAGTATTTTTCTAAAATACTATAATATTTAAGGATGATAAAAGTTATTTTTATTTTTTTATGTATTTTATTGATTTTTACAAAATTCCATAAGGAATAGATATTATAAAAATCTTTAACCTAAATTTATGCTATTAAAAATAAACTTCTTAATTTAATTAAGTAGCTTATATTATTATAAACCTAAAAATATATTATTTGTATTTTTAGGGTGTTTCTTTTATTTACTGGAATTTATTAAATCCTAAGGGTATTTTGGTCTTTTGCTAAATGATTAAATTACTTTCCTTTTAATATTTGGGCCAACCCCATTGGGCTATTTGGGCCCATCTTGGCCCAATTGGCCTGGTCAAAACAACTCCCCAAAGTGGTACTGGCCCTATTGGCCCAGTACACTCCTCTCTCTCTCTCCCTCTCTCTCTCTCTCTCTCTCTCTCTCTCTCTCTCTCGTTCACTCTTCTCCTTATTCCTCGGCCCGTGGTGTTGTCGACATTGCCGCCGTGTGATTCACGCCGCCCTGGTTCTGCCTGGTTGTTGTCATGGTGTATGGCAAGGTTGTTGACCCCGCTCCTTCATCTGGTCCATTTCGATTTGGCTCTGGGGCTCTCCTTCGGCCAGGCTGGCTCCATTCCGAACCCTAGGGTTTGGGGTTCTGCTGGTGATGCCTTCGCCGCTGCCCCAGTGGTGCTGTGAGGTGTTCGTGCGTTGATGTGGTGGTGTTGTTCGTCCTCCTGCGTTGTTGTGGCCACCGCCTCGGCTCGGTGCGGGTTGCAGCGCCCTTCGAGTGCTTCCCGTGCCGCCATGAGCTCGTCGGCCCCTCTGCTTCCTCTTCTAATCTACAGCGAGTACCTCCAGTAAGTTTGTTCTCTCTTCCCTCTCGTGCTTTCTGTCCTCTACCTTACTTGATCTCCTCGGTGTACTTCTAGTGGCTATCCCTGATTAGGGTTCATGTCTTGATTAGGGTGTTGGAGATATGCCCTAGAGGCAATAATAAATGTAGTTATTATTATATCTTTGTGTTTATGATAAATGTTTACATTCATGCTATAACAGTATTAACCAGGAAACATTAATACTTGTGTGATTTGTAAACTAAATTAGAGTCCTAGTAAAGCCTCTTCATAATACTAGCTTGTTGGTTAATAGATGATTGTGGTTTCCGTATCATGAACATTGAGATGTTATTTACAACAAGGTCATATCATTAGGAGAATGGTATGATGGACATACTCCTATAGACAAGCGTAGCATAAAGATCAAGTCATTTTAATAGTTCAATTGCTATAATCTTTCTAATACATAGTAACCTAATTCCTTCGACCATGAGATCATGCTTATCACCATCACCATAAGGATGCTTTGATGACATCAAACTGAAGGGTTTCGCAGCATAGTAAATCAAAATTTCTATGGATGCAAACAGAGGAAAGCCAAGATCTAATCTAGGAGATGCAAACAACGAGAGGGATTAGATGAGATCTTCATACCCTTGAAGATTCAAGACAGTGAACGCTCATTTAACGTGGGTGATGTAGTCGTACTCGCTTCTCCTCCTCGCGATCCAATCCGATCTAGCACCGCAAGTGGCGATGCCTCCGTGAGATGCACATGTGCAGCACCTCGACGTCTCCTCCTTCCTCGGTCCAGCAAGTATGGTGGAGAGACGGATTGGATCTACAACACGACGGTGCGGTGCAAGTGGTGGAGAGTTTCTGCAGCAGGGCTTCGCCCACACGCAGTCGGGAGGGAGAGAGAGAGGAGGGGCAGCAGGGCGGCTAGGCTTGAGGGGAAGGTGTGTGGGGGTGGTGCGCCCCTAGCCCTCTTTATATAGAGGGGTGGGCAGCAACCCTAGCCCCTCCCCCAAGCCTAGGCCAGCGGCCAAGGAGGGAAGAGTGGGGGCAAGTAATCCCCCCTTCTAGAAGCTTCAAACTAGGGTTTCACCTTGTTTGGCCGGCTGGGCCCTATGGGGCCTTGTGCATAATTCCAACAGTCTCCCACTTGCACTAGAGTCAATAATCTAGTTTACATTTGGCAACAATCTCACACCCATGGCACTAAGGTGCTGATCATGTTTTACACGTGGAAGAGGTTTAGTCAATGGATCTGCGACATTTAGATCTGTATGTACTTTGCTAATATTCAGATCTCCATCTGCTATATATAATCTCGGATTATATGAAACTTGCGGTTGATATGCTTGGTCTTTGGATGATATCTTGGTTCCTTAGCGAGTGCTATGGCGCCAGTGTTGTCACACAATATCTCCAGTGGGTCCAATGCACTTGGAACCACGCCAAGCTCAGTGATGAAGTTCCTGATCCAAACTCCTTCACTTGACGCTTATGCAGCAGCCATGTATTCCACTTCTACTTTAGATCCCGTGATCACGCTTTGCTTGCAGCTTCTCCAGCTCACAGCTCCTCCATTCAAAATATAAACGTATCCTGTCTGAGATTTAGAATCATCCTTGTCGGTGTTGAAACTAGCATCGACGTAACCTTTTACGATGAGTTGTTCATCACCCCCATAGACTAAGAACATTTCTTTAGTCCTATTTAGGTACTTTAGGATGTTCTTCACGGCTGTCCAGTGTTCCACTCCTGGATCACTTTGATATCTGCTCGTCAAAGTAAGAGCATTGGACACATCCGGTCTAGTACACAGCATGGCATACATGACCTATGGCCGAGGCATAAGGCACTTTCCTCATAGCTTCTCTATCATTTCATCAGAATGGACATCGAGCCTTGCTCAATATCTTACGACAACATAGGCACTGAACCTTTCTTTGCCTTATCCATTCGAACCTTTTCGAACTTTGTCTAGGTATGTACTCGCTTAAAGCTATCGCGCTCTTTGTCTATCTCTATAGATTTTGATGCCCAATATATAAGCAGCTTCACCTAGGTCTTTCATTGAAAAACACTTGTTCAAATAACTCTTCACATCGTTAAGCATGTTAATGTCATTTCCAATAATCAATATGTCATCCACATATAGTACCAGAAATGTCACCGAGCTCCCACTCACTTTCTTGGAGATACAAGCTTCGTAGCAATTTGGAACAAATCCAAAGCTCTTGATCACTTGATCAAAACGAAGGTTCCGACTCGAGATGCTTGCTTCAGTCCATAAATGGAACGCTGAAGTTTGCATACTTTATCAAGATCCTTAGGATCGACAAAACCTTCAGGTTGCATCATATACAACTCTTCATCAATGTTGCCATTGAGGAACGCATCTTGACATCCATCGCCATATTTCATAATCATGAACGCAGCAATTGCTAATAAAATCCGAATGGACTTAAACATCGCCGGGAGAAAGTCTCATCGTAGTCAACGCCTTGGACTTGTCGAAAACCTTTGCGACAAGTCGTGCTTTATATACGATAACATTACCATCCGTCTGTTTTCTTCTTGAAGATCCATTTGCACTCAACGGCCTTTCGATTGGCTAGGAGGTCCACCAAAGTCCATACTTGGTTTTCTCATGGATCCCATTTGGATTTCATGGCTTCTAGCCATTTCTCGAGTCCGGGCTCATCATCGCTTCCTCATAGTTCGTAGGTTCACCGTCTTCTACCAACAAGACAGTCAAAACAGCAGGTTGCATTACCACTCAGAGGGCACGCGCGACCTTGTCGACCTGCGACGTTTAGTAGCAGCATCGTCTGAAGCTTCATGATCCTTGTCATTAGCTCCCTCTATTGTTGGTGCAGGCGGCACTGGAACAATTTCAGGTGTTGTGCTACTCTCCAACTCAAGAGAAGGTTTAATAACCTCGTCTAGCTCTACTTTCCTCCCACTCACTTCTTTCGAGAGAAACTCCTTCTCAAGAAAGGAACCGTTCTTTGCGACAAACACTTTGCCTTCGGTTCTGTGATAGAAGGTATACCCAATAGTTTCCTTAGGGTATCCTATGAAGACGCATTTCTTCGCTTTGGGTTCGAGCTTGTCCGGCATCAACTTCTTGACGAGGGCTCAGATCCCCAAACTTTAAGAAACGACAACTTAGGTTTAGCACCAAACTACAGTTCATACGGTGTCGTCTCAACGGATTTAGATGGTGCCCTATTTAAAGTGAATGCAGCGGTTTCTAATGCATAACCCCAAAATTATAACAGCAAATCAGTAAGAGACATCATTGATAGGACCATATCTAATAAGGTTCAATTCCGGCGTTCAGACACACCATTGCGCTATGGTGTTCCGGGTGGCGTGAGTTGCGAAACGATTCCGCTTGCTTTAAGATGCGTGAGAAAATCATAACTCAAATATTCACCTCCACGATCGGATCGTAGAAACTTAATCTTTCTATTATGATGGTTCTCCACTTCATTCTGAAATTCCTTGAACTTTTCAAATGTTTCAGATTTATGTTTCATTAAATAGATATACCCATATCTACTTAAGTCATCGGTAAAAGTGAGAAAATAGCGATATCCACCGCGCGTTGAAACACTCATCGGTCCGCATACATCGGTATGTATGATTTCCAACAAGTCCGTTGCTCGCTCCATCATACCGGAGAACGGGGTTTTGATCATCTTGCCCATGAGGCATGGTTCGCATGTGTCAAATGATTCAAAATCAAGAGACTCCAAAAGTCCATCAGAATGGAGTTTCTTCATGCGCTTTACACCAATATGACCTAGACGTTGCCACAAATAAGTAGTATTATCACTATCTACTTTGCATCTCTTAGCCTCAATGTTATGGATGTGTGTTTCATCCCTTTCGAGATTTAGAAGAAATAAACCATTCACAACAGGTGCATGACCATAAAAGATGTTACTCATATAAATAGAACAACCATTATTCTCCGATTTAAATGAATAACCGTCTTGCAATAAACAAGATCCAGAAATAATGTTCATGCTCAACGCAGTCACATAATAACATTTATTGAGGTTTAAAACTAACCCCGAAGGTAAAACTAAGGAGAGCGTCGACGGCCATCACATCAACTCTTGATCTGTTGCAACGCCAATCGTCACCTCATCCTCGCAAGTCGCCATCTATTCCGTAGCTCTGCTTCGAGTTACAAATATTAGCAACCGAACCAAGATCAAATACCTGTGCACTACAACGAGGGCTAGTAAGGAAAACATCAATAACATGTATATCAAATATACCTTTGATGGTGCCAGCCTTCTTGTCCGCTAAGTACTTGGATAGTTGCGCTTCAAAGGACCCTTGTCCTTGCAATAGAAGCACTCGATGTCCGCTTAGGACCAGACTTGAGCTTCTTCTCGGGCAACGCGCTTCTGCCGCCTTTCTTGAAGGGCTTCTTTGCACCCTTACCTTTCTTGAAGGTGGGGGGCTTGTTGACCATCAACACATGATTATCCTTTTTGATGTCCACCTCCGCAGCCTTCAGCTTTGCGAAGAGCTCGGTGATCGTATCAGTGGAACCAATCTGATTGTGACTCACTACAAAACTTTTGTAGCTAGGAGGGAGTGATTGCAGAACCCTGTCAATCTTGAGCTCCTCTGGAATCTTGCAGTCTAGTTGCTCAAGGCGTTGAGTGTAGCCCGACATCTTAATGGCATGCTCACTAACGGAATTCCCTTCGTCCATCTTGCAGTTAAAGAACTTCTCAGAGATCTCATATCTCTCAGAACGGGCCTGAGTCTGAAACATGGTTTTCAGCTCCTCGAGAATCTCAAAGGGCCCGGGATAGTCTTCAAAACGATTTTGAAGGACCGATTCCATAGCAAACAACATGGTGCTCTTAATCACAACATAATCATCTTTGCGCGACTGATAGACAGCTTTCTCATCAGCTGGCGCATCTACAGCAGGGGCGTCACCTAACGCATTCTCAAGGACATAGTCCTTTTGACCGCCAGAGAGAATGGTTCTCGATCATGAACCAATTGGTGAAGTTAGACCCATTGTTTCTAAGCTTTTCCTTCTCAGCAAAAACGTTGAAGTTGAAGTTGGACTTAGCCATTTGATCTACAATATTTGCAAGTACAAATTAGACTATGTTCATGATAACTAGTTCAACTTTTAATCAAATTACTAGATGAACTCCCACTAAATTCAACATCCCTCAAGTTGTTTAGTGAACACGATCCAAATTCACCACACCTAATCCGATCTTCACGAGAAGAGATGTGGTTTCAATGGTGGACAACGAAGTGTCGATCATATCATTCATATGACTCATGCTTAACCTTTCGGTTCATGTGTTTCGAGGCCATGTCTGTACATGCTAGGCTCGTCAAGTTAGACCCAAGTATTTCCGCGTGTGCAAAACTGGCTTGCACCTGTTGTATGTGAACGTAGAGTCTATAGCACCCGATCATCACGTGATGCTTGGACACGACGAACTTTCGCAACGGTGCATACATGGGGAGAACACAGTTTTATCTTGATCTTTAAGTGAGGAATCATCTTATAATGCTACCGTCGCGATCTAAGCATAATAAGATACATAAAAGGATAAACATCACATGCATATAATTTTATGTGACATGGTATAGCCAATCTTCGCGCAATGATCTCCATCTTGTGCGTGCCGGCATGATCTCCATCAATCCACCATGATTGCCTCCACCATGAATAGCAACTACAACTATTGCTAACTACTTAGCGATAAAGTGAAACTATTACATGGCGTATAAGAAGTTGACACACAGGTCATACACAATTATAAAGACAACCATATGGCTCCTGCCGGTTGTGTACTCATCAACATGCAAGTCGTGAAACATTACAAAACATGATCATCGCATACAATATACACATCACATCTTGGGCCATACCATATCACAGAAAACACTCCCTACAAAAACAAGTTAGACGCCTCTACTTTGTTGTTGCATGTTTTACGTGGCTTATGGGAGTAGAAGCTAAGAACGATTCTTACCTACGGAAAGCCACAACGGTGATATTATGGTTGCCAAACTCCGGTGTAAATCCCATGACAACTATAGTGAGAGAAACTGGCATCCACCAGCCGCATGTGTGGAACAAGCCACACGTCAAGTGCGGAGCCGGTCTCGCGAACAACGTCGCGTAAGGTTGGCCTGGACCGCTTCAATCTCACTATCCCGCGTCATAAGAAGAACACAAACAAGATGCTTGCAACAGAAAACATCAACGCCCACAACAACCATGTTGCGTTCTACTCGTGAAACACATCTACGCATAGATCTAGCTCTGATACCACTGAAAGGTTTCGCGGCATAGTAAATCAAAATTTCTACGGATGCGAACAGAGGAAAGACAAGATCTAATATAGGATATGCAAACAACAAGAGGGATTAGATGAGATCTTCATACCCTTGAAGATTCGCACAGCGGAACGTTCGTCGGAACGTGGGTGATGTAGTCGTACTCGCTTCTCCTCGTGATCCGATCCGATCTAGCACCACAAGTGGCGATGCCTCCATGAGATGCACACGTGCAGAACCTCGACGTCTCCTCCTTCCTCGGTCCAGCAAGTATGGTGGAGAGATGGATTGGATCTACAACGCAACGGCGCGGTGCAAGTGGTGGAGAGTTTCTGCAGCAGGGCTTCGCCCACACAATGGGAGGAGAGAGAGAGGAGGGAGCAGGCTGACTAGGCTTGAGGGGAAGGTGTGTGGGGGTGGTGCGCCCCCAGCCCTCTTTATATAGAGGGGTGGGCGGCAACCCTAGCCCCTCCCCCAAGCCTAGGCCGGCGGCCAAGGAGGGAAGAGTGGGGGGCAAGTAATCCCCCCCCCTTCTAGAAGCTTCAAACTAGGGTTTCCCCTTGTTTGGCCGGCTGGGCCCTATGGGGCCTTGTGCCCCTGGCCCAATGCGGCCAGTGTTGGAGATATGCCCTAGAGGCAATAATAAATGTAGTTATTATTATATCTTTGTGTTTATGATAAATGTTTACATTCATGCTATAATAGTATTAACAAGGAAACATTAATACTTGTGTGATTTGTAAACTTAATTTGAAGTCCCTAGTAAAAGCCTCTATATAATACTAGCTTGTTGGTTAATAGATGATTGTGGTTTCCCTATCATGAACATTGAGATGTTATTAACAACAAGATCATATTGTTAGGAGAATGATATGATGGACATACTCCTATAGATAAGCGTAGCATAAAGATCAAGTCATTTTAATAGTTCAATTGCTATATGCTTTCTGATACATAGTAATCTAATTCCTTCGACCATGAGATCATGCATATCACCTTTACCGGATGGATGCTTTGATGACATCAAACACCACACCGTAACTGGGTGGCTATAAAGGTGGCATTGAGTGTTCGGAAAGTATTGGTTGAAACACATGGATCAAGAGTGGGATTTGTCCATACATATGACGGATAGATATACTCTGGGCCCTCTCGGTGAAATGTCATCCAATTAGCTTGCAAGCATGTGGTAGCTCACAAGGGATCACATATCAGGAATGAGAAAAGAGTACTTATCGGTAACGAGGTTGAACTAGGTATGCAGAGATACCGACGATCATAACCTCGGATAAGTAAACTATCGTGAGACAAAGGGAAATTGATATCGTATGTAAGTGGTTCATTCGATCGCAAAGTAATCGTAGAAATATGTGGGATCCATATGAATTTCTAGATTCCTCTATTGGTTATTGTTCGGAGAAGTGTCTCGATCATGTATGCATAATTCACGAACCGTAGGGAGACACACTTAAGGATTCGACGTTGTTTTGAGTAGTTATGGAATGATGAGAAAGAGACCGAATATTGTTCGGAGTCCCGAATGGGATCCGGGATATCACGAGGAGATCCGGAATGGTCCGGAGAATAAGATTCATATAAGGAAAGTCCTGTTTCGGAGTTGGGGAATGGTTCCGGTGTTTTTCATCGGGAATGTTCTAGAATGTTCCGGAATGTCCGGCACTCCGGAGGGGAAGGGTACATGAATGTGTTGTATCAAGTTGGTATGATTGCATCATGTACTAAGTGTCATCGCTGGACCAAATAAAGGATTAATTCAAATCCTAGTTTGAAGAGTCAAATAGCTAGTTTGAAAAGTCAAACGGCTAAATTTGGAAACAGGAAGAGAGGAAGGGAAAGAGTTGGGAGGTTCCTCCTCCAACCGGCGCACCTCCAAGCCGAGTTGGGGAGGGACTCCTCTCCCTCCCCTTGGCCGGCCGGCCCCTCCACCTATATAACGAGGGGCAGGGCTCCCTCCTAGAGACACACAAGATCCTCTCCTCCAAACCCTAGTACCAAGCCGCCGCCGCCTCCAAGCCGTCGCCGGCCCTAGGGCACTCGCCGCCACCGCCTAGGTGAAACCCTAGCCGCCGGCACTAGCCCCTCCTCGGCGTGTCTAAACCCTAGACCGTCGAGAGACTCTCTCATACTCCACCATACTCGCTCCGGCTTAAGGCGAAGCCCTGCGAGATCTCCCCTCTACTTCCGGTACCATGCCGTTATGCTGCCGGAATCGCGAGGAGAGTGCTACAACCTCCGCTGCCTGCTGGAACAAGGGAGAGGAAGGTCTTCGTCGAGTACCGAACGTGTGACCGACTGCGGCGCTGAACGAGCATGGCCGGAAGGATCGTCTACGCGATCTTGAGATCGGGAAGAGTACGACTACATCACCCACGAGAATCCGCTCTCGTTAAACACTTTGGAATCTTCGAGGGTGAGTTATTCCATCGACTCGTTGCTACAATCTAGTAGATAGATCTTGGCTTGTTTGTTTGTATGCGGTAGAAAATTTTTGTTTTCCATGCTACGAAACCCTACAGAGATCATGCATATCACCTTTACCGGATGGATTCTTTGATGACATCAAACACCACACCGTAACTGGGTGGCTATAAAGGTGGCATTGAGTGTTCGGAAAGTATTGGTTGAAACACATGGATCAAGAGTGGGATTTGTCCATCCATATGACGGATAGATATACTGGGCCCTCGGTGAAATGTCATCCAATTAGCTTGCAAGCATGTGACTGGCTCACAAGGGATCACATATCACGGGAACGAGAAAAGAGTACTTATCGGTAACGAGGTTGAACTAGGTATGCAGAGATACCGACGATCATAACCTCGGATAAGTAAACTATCGTGAGACAAAGGGAAATTGATATCATATGTAAGTGGTTCATTCGATCGCAAAGTAATCGTAGAAATATGTGGGAGCCATATGAATTTCCAGATTCCTCTATTGGTTATTGTTCGAAGAAGTGTCTCGATCATGTCCGCATAATTCACGAACCGTAGGGAGACACACTTAAGGATTCGACGTTGTTTGAGTAGTTATGGAATGATGAGAAAGAGACCGAATGTTGTTCGGAGTCTCGAATGGGATTCGGGATATCACGAGGAGATCCGGAATGGTCCGAATAAGATTCATATAAGGAAAGTCTTGTTTCGAGTTGGGGAATGGTTCCGTGTTTTCATCGGGAATGTTCTAGAATGTTCCGGAATGTCCGGCACTCTGGAGGGGAAGGGTACATGAATGTGTTGTATCAAGTTGGTATGATTGCATCATGTACTAAGTGTCATCGCTGAACCAAATAAAGGATTAATTCAAATCCTAGTTTGAAAAGTCAAATAGCTAGTTTGAAAAGTCAAACGGCTAAATTTGGAAAGAGGAAAGAGGAGGAGGAAACCGAGTTGGGAGGAGTTCCTCCTCCAACCGGCGCACCCTCCAAGCCGAGTTGGGGAGGGACTCCTCTCCTCCCTTGGCCCGGCCCCTCCACCTATATAAGGAGGCGTGGCTCCTCCCAAAGACACAAGATCCTCTCCTCCAAACCCTAGCCGCCGCCACCTCCACCGCCGCCACGACCTAGGTCAAGCCGCCGCCTAGCAACCCTAGCCGGGCCAAGCTTCCTCCTCGTGTGTCTAAACCCTAGATCACCGAGGAATCTCTCATACTCCACCATACTGCTCCGGCTTAAGGCGAAGCCTCGCGAGATCTCCCTCTACTTCCTACCACGCCACAGCCGGAATTGCGAGGAGAGTGCTACAACCTCCGCTGCCTCCGGAACAAGGGAGAGGAAGGTCTTCGCCGAAATCAACGTGTGACCGATGCAAGAGCTGCCAAACGCAGCCGGAAGGATCGTCTGCGATCTTGAGATCGGAAGAGTACGACTACATCACCCACGAGAATCCGCTCTCGTTAAACACTTTGGAATCTTCGAGGGTGAGTTATTCCATCGACTCGTTGCTACAATCTAGTAGATAGATCTTGGCTTGTTTGTTTGTATGCGGTAGAAATTTTTTGTTTTCCATGCTACGAAACCTAACAGCCAGGGCACTCCCTCATAGGCCCATGCCCCCTCCCGGCAGGTGGGGCCACGTTGGTCCCCTTCCGCAAGGTTCTAGAAGCTTCCGGTACAATACCGATTAACCCGAAACAATTCCGAACTCCAAAAACTGCATTGGCTTATATGAATCTTATTCTCCGGACCATTCCGGAACCTCTCGTTATGTCCCGGATCCCATCCGAGACTACGAACAAAAAACTCATAAACCAATTATCCAATCTATCCTAGCGTCGAGACACGTTAAGTGTGTGACCCTTCGGGTTCGAGAACATGCAGACATGATCTTCTATCAATAATCAACAACGGGGTCTGAAAACCCATATTGACTCCCACACATTCATCGATGATTATATCGGATGAACCACGATGCCAGGATTCAATCAATCCCATATATATATTCCCTTCGTCTTGCGATATTTTACTTGCCCGAGATTTGATCGTCGGTACCGTCATACCTAGTTCAATCTCGTTCACAGCAAGTACTTTACTCCTTCCGTAATCCGATATCACTTTGTGATTAACTCCTTAACCACATGCTTGCAAGCGGTGTTGATATCGATTACCGAGTGGGCCCAAAGTATATCTCTCCAACTTGGGAGGGACAAATCCCATCTCGATACATACAACCCAACAGGTACTTTCCGATCACCTGAGAGACACCTTTATGATCACCCTCTCATAGGATGACGTTTGATGACCTCAAAGCTTTCTTCCGATGCCAGGGAGTTGTATTATCTCATGGTCTAAGGAATATAATATTTGACATAAGAAAAGCTTCGCAAAGATGAACACGATGACACGATCTAATTGCTCCGCTTAGTTTGGGTCTGTCCACCATATCATTCTCCCAATGATATGATCTCATTATTAATCGACAACTCATGTCTATGGTTAGGAAACCTTAACCATCATTAATCAATGAGCTAGTCCATAGAGGCGTACTAGGGACACGGTGTTGTTCACAAACCACACAAGTATTAAAGTTTCCGCTTAATACAATTCTAGCATGGAATATAAACTTTATCATGAACAAGAATTATAATAATAACATCTTTATTATTGCCTCTAGGGCATAATTCCAACACAAACACCACACCGTAACTGGGTGGCTATAAAGGTGGCATTGAGTGTTCGGAAAGTATGGGTTGAGACACATGGATCAAGAGTGGGATTTGTCCATCCATATGACGGATAGTTATACTCTGGGCCCTCTCGGTGGAATGTCATCCAATTAGCTTGCAAGCATGTGACTGGCTCACAAGGTATCACATACCACGGGAACGAGAAAAGAGTACTTATCAGTAACGAGGTTGAACTAGGTATGCAGAGATACCGACGATCAAAACCTCGGATGAGTAAACTGATGGGTTTTGCAGCATAGTAAATCAAAATTTTCTACGGAAGCGAACAGAGGGAAAGCCAAGATCTAATCTAGGAGATGCAAACAACGAGAGAGATTGGATTAGATCTTCATACCCTTGAAGATTCGCAATGGAACGCTCGTCGGAACATGGGTGATGTAGTCGCATTTCGCTTCTCCTCCTCGCGATCCGATCCGATCTAGCACCACAAGTGGCGGTGCCTCCGTGAGATGCACATGCAAAGACTGACGCCTCCTCCTTCCTTGGACCAGCAAGTATGGTGGAGAGATGGATTGGATCTACAACACGACGGTGTGGTGTATATGGTGGAGAATTTCTGCAGCAGGCTTCGCCACAAACAAATGGGAGGGAGAGAGGAGGGCGCAGGCAGCTAGGATTTGGAGGAAGGTGTAGGTTGGGGAGGGCGCACCAGCCCTCTATATAGAGGGGGTGCGCCAGCCCTTGCCCATCCTCCAAGCCTATCTCTAGTTTAAACGATTTAAACTCTCCTTCTAGAAACCTATCTTATCTCTAGTTTAAACGATTTAAACTTATCTAGGATCGGCTGGCCCTATGGGGCCTTGTGCCCTGGCCCAATGCGCCAGGACACTCCTCATAGGCCCATGCCCCTCCCGGAAGGTGGGACCACGTTGGCCCCTTCCGAAGGTTCTAGAAGCTTCAGACAATACCGATTAATCCTAACAATTCAACTCCAAAACTGCACCTTTTATATGAATCTTATTCTCGGACCATTCCGAACCTCTCGTGATGTCCTGGATCCCATCCGAGACCAACAAAAATTCATAAACCAATTATCCAATCTATCCTAGCCGAGACACGTTATGTGTGACCGCTGGTTCGAGAATATGCGCACATGATCTTCTATCAATAATCAACAGTTAGGTCTGGCACCCATATTGACTCTACACATTCATCGATGATCATATCGGATGAACCACGATGCTAGGATTCAATCAATCCCATATATATATTCCCTTCGTCTCGCGATATTTTACTTGCCCGAGATTCGATCATCGGTATCGTCATACCTAGTTCAATCTCGCTCACGCAAGTACTTTACTGCTCAGAATCCGATATCACTTTGTGATTAACTCCTTAACCACATGCTTGCAAGCGGTGTTGATATTGATTACCGAAAGTGGGCCCAAGTATATCTCTACGACTTGGGAGGGACAAATCCCATCTCGATACATACAACCCAATGATACTTTCCGACACCGAGAGACACCTTTATGATCACCCTCTCATAGGATGACGTTTGATGACCTCAAAGCTTTCTTCCGATACCAGGGAGTTGTATTATCTCATGGTCTAAGGAATACAATATTTGACATAAGAAAAACTTCGCAAAGACGAACACGATGACACGATCTAATTGCTTTGCTTAGTTTGGGTCTATCCACCATATCATTCTCCAATGATATGATCTCATTATCAATTGACAACTCATGTCTATGGTTAGGAAACCTTAACCATCATTGATCAATGAGCTAGTCCATAGAGGCGTACTAGGGACACGGTGTTGTTCACAAACCACACAAGTATTAAAGTTTCCGCTTAATACAATTCTAGCATGGAATATAAACTTTATCATGAACAAGAATTATAATAATAACATCTGTATTATTGCCTCTAGGGCATAATTCCAACATAAACTATCGTGAGACAAAGGGAAATTGGTATCGTATGTAAGTGGTTCATTCGATCGCAAAGTAATCATAGATATATGTGGGAGCCATATGAATTTCCAGATTCCTCTATTGGTTATTGTTCGGAGAAGTGTCTCGATCATGTCCGCATAATTCACAAACCGTAGGGAGAGACACTTAAGGATTCGATGTTGTTGAGTAGTTATGGAATGATGAGTAAGAGACCGAATGTTGTTCGGAGTCTCGGATGGGATCCGGGATATCACGAGGAGATCCGAAATGGTCCGGAGAATAAGATTCATATAAGGAAAGTCTTGTTTCGGAGTTGGGGAATGATTCCGGTGTTTTCACCAGGAATGTTCTGGAAGGGTCCGGAAGGTCCGACACTCCGGAGGGGAAGGGTACATGAATGTGTCATGACAATGTGGAATGGTTGCATCATGTACTAGGTCACTTGGCTGGGCAAAAATAAAGGGAGAAATCAAATCCTAGTTTGAAAGTCAAACACCAATTTGAAAAAGTCAAACGGCAAGTTTGCTTGGTGGAGGGAGAGTAGGAAACCTACTTGGGGAGGAGTTCCTCTTCCTCCACCCGCCGGCCAAGGTGGTCGACTTGGGGGAGGACTCCCTCCTCCCAAGCCGCGCCCTCCCACCTATATAAGGAGGGGCAGGGATGCCCCTCTTCCCTACACCCAACACACCCACAACCCTAGCCCTAGTCGCCGGCCTCCTCCAAGTCGCCGCCGCCTCCTAGGGTTCCTCCAACATGCCGAGTTGGGGCTTACCCAAGCCCTAGCCACCGGCAAAGATCCCCCCTTGGTGCCCTCTAAACCCTATATCACCAAGGCCTCTCTCATAGTCCACCATACTCGCTCCGGCTTAAGGCGAAGCCCTTTGAGATCTCCCCTCTACTTCCGGCACCACGCCGTCGTGCTGCCGAAATCATGAGGAGAGTTCTACAACCTCCGTTGCCTGCTAGAACAAGGGAGAAGAAGGTCTTCATCGAGTACCGAACATGTGACCGATCATGAAGCGCTGTAACGCAGCCTGGGAAGGATCGTCTACGCGATCTTGAGATCGGCAAGAGTACGACTACATCACCCACGAGAATCTGCTCTCGTTAACCGCTTTGGAATCTTCGAGGGTGAGTTCCTCTATCGACTCGTTGCTACAATCTAGTAGATAGATCTTGGATTGTTTGTTTGCATGCGGTAGAATTTTTTTGTTTTCCATGCTACGAACCCCTACATAGGGTTCATCCCCCCTGTTTGGTTATATTTGATGGATTGGAACTAGTGGTGATGATTATTGTGGATGGTGATTAAGCATATCATGTTGGTCACTGTCTCAATTGATTTTGATGATGCTAGTGGCTTATTAGTTTGATTCCAATTGGTAATTAGACATGGCCTAGATTATAGTATTCATGTGAAACTATTACTTGTGTATCCTTGTGATTTGAAAGTTCACTACTGTCATGATCCTGATATTGATAGTAGTTCTATCAGTGATGTTTTCACTGCATCTATAATGTTGGCTTATGTAATCATATGCAGATTGAAGTTAATCAGTTTCTTACAGTGGTGCTATGTATATATAAACTTGGAAATGATTCCTGGTGATTTATTCTAGGAAAATGATAATTAGTGGCTTGGCAGTTTATTTATGAAAACTAGGTAATTAATCTGCTTAGTTTAGAATATGTTCTTGTGACACCATCTTAAAATGGCACACAAGTGTAGGTTCTACTACTAGGCTTGATTCTAGTAGTGCTTAAGATTGGGTTAATGCCAAAGATAAGTTGAAAGCTCCTTTTAAACATATGTGCCTATGATGTTGGTCTGAGGCTTAGGAATTAGATACCTATCTTGTTATCCCTCATAGATATGTTCTGGTATTGTTACCAGTTACTTATTCTGGAATCCTTTTGATCAAATGGTTGGTGTGCTTATATGGATCCATAAGATCTATGGATTCTGGGGTGATACTCTTTTAAGAGATGTGCCCAAAATTCATAACTTTGGTTATGTTTATTTTGGAATATGGAATATAACTTTATAGCCAGGATCAATGATGTTGGTCTGAGATCCTGGTTTCATTTGTATGGTTTTCTTATGACTATGACTTTAGTATTCAAAAACCCTCTATGATGGATTCACCCCACTTTGGTGATTTCTGAGATATTTAATATAAAACAACACATGAATTCTTATCTAAATAAGATAGACATATCATGTGAAGGTTTTATATTACTCACCACAACAGTTGAGTTGTTGGTGCTGTTGCTGGTTGATCTGGTGACTTGATCTTGCTAGCTTGTGTTGCTGGCTATATCTGGTTCTTCTCCTCCTGGTGCTGCTCCTGCTACTTCTAGCTCCTGGAAGCTTGTCCTTGATCTTGCTATCTAGCTGCTCCACCCCCTCCTTATGTCACCATCTGGTGAAGGTTTGGATGATATGTGTATAGTTTGGATGGTGGTTTTGCTTGGCTTTGGCAAGATTGATGTGTTCCCGGTTTGGTGCTTGAGTGTGAGAATGAGCTGCTGGGCTATGCTACGGTTGTGCACTCTCCTTTTGCTTGTGTGGCTATTGCTGTTGTGTTGACATCACACTCCATGCAGTTAGATGAATGTGTTGTCTGGCTGTTTGGTGCATTGTGTGGATCAGATCAATGATGTGTTTCACCTTTTAACCTATTACATTTCACTCACCTGGTGAAACTTGCCTCTTTTACTTGTTGTTAATATATGTACTTGTGGCTTATTTGATATGAAAGAACAGATTCTTTCATATTGGTGAAACTTGACCCTTTCATAATTACTCAATGATGTGACCTTGAGCAGTGCACTTCACTACTCCCAACTGAGAGTAAATCTAACAATTAATCTTTTATTTTCATTTTGTTTGTTTTGTATTTTGCAGGTACAAGATCTGGATACTCAAGATTTAGTATAGGATTAAATAGATAGATAGATTCTTTTTGTAATCTTTATTTTATTCTTTTTGTAAGAATCTTGTAATGGTTTATTCATATCTGAATTTCCTTTCTTGTAATTATTTTAATGTAATGAACCTCTTTATTGATTGAATGAGTTCCTCTTTGTAAAATGTTTATGGAATAAAGATAAGAATTAAGCATTCATTTCTTATTTGAATTTCTTAATCTTAAACTCTTATTATTACTTATTATATATTTATCATAACAAATAATATTACCAAATCATTTTGAAAAACATTTTAAAATACCAAATCCTAACTTTTAAATATAACTTCAAATTTGAATTAAAATTCTTCTCTCCAAAACACATTGGTTCATAAAGATCATGTCAAAATTTATAATGATCACTCTCTGGAGCTATTCCTACACCTAGAGAGTGAAAGAAACTCTGATCACTTTAGGTTTTTGTTTGGCGAAAAATTTACCCGCATTTTACGGATG
Source organism: Avena insularis (assembly GCA_023614405.1). Lineage (NCBI taxonomy): Eukaryota > Viridiplantae > Streptophyta > Magnoliopsida > Poales > Poaceae > Avena > Avena insularis. The sequence continues at coordinate 459,259,958 of CM042685.1, read as the reverse complement.
AATGCATGCATATCCACAAAATCCTATTTCTACACTTCGTTGATTCCTAAATGTTGGGATGTTACAGGTGATTCACTTGTGCTCTCATAAATAAAGTGAATTAACCATTATCTTTAATAATTAATATCTCAATTACAGTCAAAACATAATTAAGATAAAAACATGGTTTAAAGGAATTATTCCTTTAGTAAAGAAAAAGACTTGGCAGTGTGAGATCAACTCAAACATCCAAACCCTAATTATTGAATCTAGGATTGGAAATACATTTAGACTTAAAGGATAATTTTCTTCAAAGGTTATGTTTTTGCTAAAGTAAAGAAAGACAAAATTGCCAAGTTCCTTAAAAGTCTCAACCACACCCTAAGTATACTCGTCACACACCACTTTTCATGGTGGGCCAGGTGCGCCACGTGTATATACCCATAGCACACCAATGTTTCCATGCGCCACATGTAAGGAACCCACCTATAGTTGTTTTCCTAGTAGTCGATAACCGTGTTGTTTAGGGATTCTACCTTTTGTTTTTGTCTTGTGATTCTACTGGGTTGATGGTTCGGGCCAACGAGAGCAAACCAAATTGTACCGGGTGTGGTATGCGTTTGTATCGTGTTCTTCATTCTGTCCATCATGTTCCCTCGGATCCTCTCTTAGACCCCCCATCGGATCCTCTCTTAGACCTCCCCCCCGGTCGAATCTGTTAAGATCGGGTCACCCTTGAGGTTCAAGTCTATATCAACTAGCCTAGTAATTAGGTGCATCTTACTGTAGAGCTTAGGAATGTCGTGGATCTACACCCACACATGCATATGATTCAATTCTAGAGCCGACGTGCTGCAGCTACCATCATACCTTTCAACGAGCACACCATATAATCCCTAAAGTTTGTTATACTCTTCTAGTCTCCCATGCAATTCGCATGGATGATGAATCCACCCTCCTCCAAATCCCTAAAGGACACCTCCTAAGATGGTGGCCATGCAAAATTCATTGTCTTCTTCATCGATGTCTAGCTGAAAGGTTATGAAAATAGGGTGCACATCATCGCCATCCACTTCGCTCCTTCCTTCAGAGATCCAACTTCGCCTTTTTTGCCACGAAGATTCCATCAATGTCCTCTCCCCTGATGTTGAGGCCCTTCAACAACACCTCGATCAGCGGCTCGGTCCTAACATGGATCGGCGTCTTGTTAGTCTCGCAGTATATCTTTTACACTTTCAAACCTTTAAATCATGTTTAGCACATAATTGGAAATTACTATAAACCATTATGCCCAATATTATATCCATATATTAATCACACTTAAGCAAGTAGTGAATAACTAGTTCCAAGAAAAGAATTATGCATATTCAAAATAAGAAAGGTGGTTAGGATTCACATGTTATTAGGTTTTGAATAATAGAATTCACCATATAAAGATTTCCTTAATATTATGAGTTAATGAGAATAAAATCTCATGAGTTAATAGTAAGGCATTCTACAATTAGTTTGTGGATATTAGCTCAATTAAATTCATATCAAAAGCTCTCACAAATAATAATAATAGGAAAAGTATATAGATGAAGAAAATGAAGAAAATATAATAATATATAATAAAAGTTCACCAATTGATTCATAATAAATTTATAGTTGCTGCAAGTATTCAGCAAATAAATTCCATAAAGAAAAGTTCAAATCAAGTATTAAAATACAAATCTAGAAACAAAAACCTAAAACCCTAATTCTTATTTATTCCATTCAATAAATAATTCTTGATATAATTGTGAGCATTGAAAAATATCAACATGATTAGAGTAATCAATTAGTATAGTTATCTTTGGAATATTAAAAATATTATACAAAAATTATGGTAATTAAAACCTTGAAGAAATTTGAATTGAAAACAAAACAGAATAAATAAAAGGGAAAGAACCGGGAAAAAAATAGAAGAAGAGTCAATTCTGGCCCACAACCCGCTTCTCCTCCACCTATCCAACGCTCACGAGTAGCAGAGAAAACAACCCGCTCACTTCACCACGGCCCAACAGAAGCCCGACCTAGATACCCTCTTGTCAACCAATCCATCGTCTTCCTCCTCGCGTCAAGCAGCTCGCTGGAGGGGCCGGCGACCGCCCGATGCCACTCCGTCGTCGCGACGCCGCCAACGGGGGCTCTGCGAGGATAAGAACGCCACGCCGTTGTACCTGCTCGTCCTCATCCTTGCCATTTCTCTCTTTCTTTCTCTCCCACTTGAATGCGAACCCTAGCTCTGGTCAGAGAGGACCGTCGCCGTCGGTAGAGGCCGTCCCGGAGTCCGTGGAGTGCTTGAGGAGATGCACCAGAGTGCGTAGATCATCTGTGAGGAATGCAGCATCAAGGGGAGCACGAGGGCGGTCGAATTTTGACGTTTCCTTTCATCGGCCTTCATCGGAATTCTCATCGGAGATGCCACCTCCGACCACACCATGCCTCGACGATCATCGTATGAGAATCAGGGTCAGCTCATTGTACCCCTGCACCCCTTAAATCCTTCTATCTTGCCATCGTTTGCCATTCTGTCGTAAACCTCTGACCGCCGTCGTGGAGCAAGTTCCGACGACCAAACAGTGGCGGCGCCGCCACTATTCGGCTTCCCGCACTCCACTGATTCGAACAAGACCAACCCAGCATGCCCGCATGCTCCCAATCCGAGGATCAAACCATGATCTAAGGATCATTCCTTGGATGATGTCAGCGTGACATCACGCTGATGTCATATATGATTTTATCATTTCCTAAATTGAGTTATTTATTTATGTAATAAATAAAAACCTGACATATGACATGGCAAAGGTCCCACCAGTCAGTGACTAGGTTAGGATAGGCTCTAGTGAGAAAAACCCTTCATTTCATGCTGACATCAGCATTACCTAATAAACACATTTAGTTATTTAATTAAAAAATCATAAAATGATTCAATCTTATAAAATCAATAACTTTTGTTTTGTAATTCAGAAAAAAATGTTTAATATATGAAATTTTTTAGAAAAATAAAATCTACAACTTAAAACTATTATCAAATATTATTATGATGATTATTTAAATAAATATTATTTAATAAAAGTTTTATAAGTAATAAAACTTTGATAATTCATATTTTAATAATGGTAAATGTTAAAAATATAAATAAAATATCAAACATCTTAGAAAAAAAGAATTATAATTTAAAACTATAATCATGCATTATTATTCCACTTAATTAAATATTTGTTATTTATTAAGTCTTTATAAAGTAATAAGTATTATAAAAATCATATCTTATTATTTTTAAATCACAAAACTAAGTATAACATACCAAAATGATCACAAAAATAATACCTATATGTTAAAAATATAATATTCCACTTTTAAGTTAAATAAAAAGTTAAACACTTTAATAACTTGAATTTAAACCTATTTCTTTAGTTAATAATTCATATAATGTCAAATAAAATTTGTTAATATTTCTTAAATTAACCAATTAAATCTAATAAATAGTATTAATCTTAAATACTAATATTATGAAGTCAAATGGTTCAACGCATTTTAAAAATGCAATTTTATTGAATTATCATTCAACCATAAGTGTAGATTATTTTCTAAAAAGATTCTTATCCAATATAAAATCTCCAAGAATAATTTGTAATGAGATAAAACCCATTCCTTTACTTTAACCACATGTTTATAAACAAATCAAAACACTATAGTGAGTTCATAAGTAGTAAATAATATTGTTTACTTATTCACAACCCTTAACCACACCCTTATTGGGAGATAAATCCCTTTATACATTTATAATATAAATAAACCACTACCAAATAAAAGTAATACCATTCTTAAGTAACTTTAAAGAAACAATATGAAGTGAACAAGGTTTAAGTATAATAAGCATTACACCTAAAGTCCATCTATGTTTTAAAGTTAACTTTAGTCTACCAGACTTTAAGTATGATACTAAAAACTTTATTATATACTTTATAGTTAACTTTGGTATGTTATAATTAAGTTATAAAGCATCTCAAATCCAAACTGTTCCAGCAAGCACAAACAACATCAACCACCTCTGATTAGTCACAAGGATTGTTTAAACCTAAATAAAGGAATATTTTCTTCAAAAGTTATTCGTTTTGCCACTTCAGTCAACATATGACAATTAATAGTAAACACCTTACTTTATACTTTACTTATATATTTAGGATTAATAACACTTAAAGTTCTTTATAAGTGACACTACTTGTAAAGTAAATTTGAAGATAAACAATTATTATATAAGTAATATATAAGTAGCATTCCATATGTGTGTACCTTATTGTTAAATAGATATGTGTTGTTCACACACATTCACAAGCCTTAATAAGAAGCACAAATATGAAACTTAATCTAAAAGAGCAACACATTCCAAAGAAACCAGTTCTAGTATTCAAACCCTAGAGCAACGTTATCCTCGGGATCCGAGTTTACAAAATTGCATTACATTACTTATGCATAATAGCATCTTGCTTCTTTAAACATTAGTCCTTACCGGACCAATGATGTTGTTTTCAGATATTGGATCTTATATTGTCTTGAAGACCGTGAGTGCATAATATTGCAATAAAAAAATGCAAGTTCACACTTGCTCATGTCCTTTGATTATTTTCTATAAAGTATTTTACAAATCCAGTGTTGTCATCGCCTGCATTTGAAAAAGGTCAGAAAACACTATTTTCATAATAATATGGTTATAGGTTATTTACCATGAGGTAATAACCTACTATAAGAGTTCCGGTGGTAAAGGAACATATTATCGAGGACTTAACAACCAATGTCGCCAGTGATTCTTGCACCGTATATTACGCGTTGACCATGAGATTTGGAATGGGACAGAGAAGTCAGCTGTATATTTTCCCTCTCGCATGGAGCCGGATGTGCGGGTCATGGCTGTTATCACTCGTAGCATGCATATTATATGGTAATTCATAGAGGATATGCAGCATATGGGTGGGAGCCCTCAACGTCCCACGATAGTTCCGGCATCTGAACGGTATGTACTCCCAATAGCCGTAATTCAATAGGTGGAATGGCATACACCAAGGAGACATGTGGGGTCACGGAGAAGGCAGTGATTGGCTTGGGTCTTAGTCTGGGCCTCACACCAAGGAAGTGTGAACGGGTTCATGACCCGGATGTGCAAGAAAGCTAAGATCTCTCATGGGTAAAGTGACGCACCTGTGCAGAGTGTAAGAACTGTAACTTGTAACTCCCTGTTCCGGGAAGGAGCTGCGAACGCGGCGGGAAAGGAACTCCATGAAAGTCCTGGTAAACCCGTGAAGGCTGACGGACGTAGCTTTTCCGAATAAAAGCAACCTTTGAAGAAATGTTTACGAAAACCTGCATTGCCTACGACCTATGGTCTGTGGCTGTAGATATAGTGCATCAAACACTCCTTTTCTAGTGAACTTGCTCAGTACGCTCGTACTCAAAGTATCTTCTTAACCCTTGCTAGGTTCTAAAGCCAGTACAGACGATGTATATATCAAGTTATGCTCCAGGAATTATCACCAGAATCTAAAGTTCTTCAATGAAGTCAAGGAAGTCAACATATACATTAACTCAAGTGAAGATGAAGTTACTGATTAGAAAGGAATATAATCTCTAGCCATAGAACCTATTTCTGTAGTGTATTGCAATAGCAGCAATGCCAGACCATTAGTTAAGATACTAGTCTTAATAGTATGATAGTTTTTGAGTTGTTTATTTCTGATTCTTCTTTGTAAGAAGTTTCTTTCTCTCTCTTTAACCTAGAGTGTTCTCTGGATCTTGTGTAAAGAGTTGAGTTGTAACCTATAGTCATCTCGACCTGTTGTGTTTCTGTTGTACCACTCTAAGGGATGTAATACTAGTGAATGGTGTTTCGTTGGTGTTATGTCAACGACTATAGTGTACTACATCATGCAGTGGAATGACCCAGAACAATCCTGACCCAGCAACACCGGAGACTCCGGTCTTCCAACACCGGAGACTCCAGACTGAACAAAGTCCGAAGACTCCGGAGTAACCTCTGGTGCAAGCTCTGGACCCCTAGTCAGAATGTCCCAGCCCAGATCCTGAAGAGCCCACCGGAGACAAGTCTGGAAACTCCAGACCACACCGGAGACTCCGGTCTTGGTAGACCGGAGACTCCGGTCTGGAGTTTCCAGAAATGTGTCAAATGAATGAGGACTTTTCCCAAGTGTGAGGGTGCTCTTCATTTATCAAAATACCAACCTGTTGACAATGACAAACTGTAAAATGATCTACTTGTTGTTAATGAACACCAAAAGTGATTATGACAATAAATGCCCTTTCAATCTCCCCCTTTTTGGTGTTCGATGACAACAAGTGATTTGCATGGAATAAAATATATATATGGGACTCCCCCTGACTATGTGCAACAAGATAATTAAGTAAAACATGCAAGATAGATAGTATCAACGGTAGCACACATAAATCTCACATGAGTTACAATAGATTGTGCACACAAGCACATAGTCATAGTCACACACATGAACAGCAAATGACACACATAAAGTTCAAGTTCGAATATGGCAAATAAAGACAGATAGTCGCAAATCCCAAATCCCAAGCCCATGCAAACCGATGAGAATGCCTTCTCCCCCTTTGGCATCGAAACGCCGAAAAAGGGAAAAGACCTACACTAGCGCCCCCAACCGCTCAGTAGTCATCGTCATCCTCATCCTCCTCCTGGTCACCATCATCCTGATCATAGTCATCATCATCGTCTTCAGGGACAGCAGGCCCTTTGCCGTGAGGGCGAGAAGAGGAAGTACCCTGGTACCCAAACCCGGAGGTGACATCAGCAAACGTCTTCCAATCCCCCAGACTATCCTGTTGGGCATTCCATGCCCCAAATGAGAGTGTATGATCAGACTCTGTGGACTCCTGAGCCCCATGCTCATCATTGTATTCATCCTCACCTTCCTCATTATCCTCAGCACCCTGTTCCTTGATCTCTTTGAGGAGCTTCTCAATGCGGCGGTTGCTTTGGTAGGATGCATGCTGCTGCTTGCGGATGTCGACATTCATGCAACAAAGGGTCCTCTCCCAAAAGCTAGCCTTCTTGACCCGCTCATGCACATAGTCTCGATTCATAGTAGGCATAGGGGCATTGGAGGCATTCTTCCTCCGAACTCTAGGTGGGGAGGGAGCCCTCTCTATCTCAATCTCCTCATCATCATCCCCATAGCAACGCCTCGGAGCAGGCCCCATACGCCCCTTCTGCTGCAGTGAGACCAGAGTGTGCTCAGTGAGGTGTGGTGGTATGCCATGTGGAGAATCATGCTCCTGGGAGTTGATGAGCCTCATAACCAAGCGTGCATATGGAGGAGATTTCTTGTACAGAATGGCATGGTACATCTCCTCAAAAATAAATTCCATCACATCAATAAGTGCAACATCTGCCTCAGGTCCAGCATTGAAGGTCCGGTGAGTGTGGTACAGAAGGTTGACAAGCCCACCCCTAATTGCATCATCATTCCCAGCACTTGGTGCAATGGTATAGCGGAAAATCCTCAACATAAGGTTGTAGAGGGTCTTGAGTCCCTTGGACCCCCCACCACAACACCATCATCATACAGAGGTGCCAGATTCAACTTGTTCTCACCCAAAGCTGCAGAGTGCATGCGCAGTCCCACAGGAGTGGATACTCCATGAAAGGTCTCAAAGATGATGTTGGCAAAGTCATGAAATGTAGTTGTGCAGCGAGTGGTACCAGACATCCATACCATGTTCCTGTCAAGATCAGACCCAAACACAACGGTGGCATAAAACTGTTGTACAAGTTGGATATTGTAGTCTTCACATAACTCCATCAAGTTGTACAGTCCCAACTTCTCACAGATCCATAAAGCATCATTGAAGTAGGGGCTAAGACGCATTTGCTCAACACTCATGAACTTCTGAGGGCAGATAGGTGATTTGGTGAGTACACCATACACATCCTTCATGAACACAGCCTTTTCTTTCCTCCAGTAGCGAGGGTCCTCACTGGTACGAGGCAGCGCATAGAAATATGTCTCTTCTCAGCTCACGGTACTCCTCTTTGGACATTTTGGCTAAGGACTAAAGGTTGTCATACTTGGCCCTCTTGGCACGGTCCTCCCGTTCATCCCTCTCCTGATCCCTCTTCAAGTAAGCTGCATCACGTGCCTGCTGTTTCCGGTTGGACGGAGGCACAATGAATTGACCCCTAGCTTCATCATAGCGAGGATTTCCCCTTTGGGACTTGGCCTTGGTACGACGAGGACGACTAGAACCATCACATGTGAACAACAGTGAGGGAGATAGCATGGAGATGAGTATATATGCCCTAAGAATGTAGTACAAGAGCTTTGATGCATTTCTGGTCTGTTTTGATTCACCCAGCACCGGAGTCTCCGCACCGCATACCGGAGTCTACGGCTTAGACCGGAGTCTCCGGTCTTGGGGACCGGAGTCTCCGGACCTGGGTCCGGAATCTCCGGTCGGGAGGCTCGGGCATGAGATGGGGAGAGGCCTGTGGGGGTGAATCTAGCAGACCGGGCAATGCAACAAGGCTAAAGTACTATTGTGCACGCAATCAAGTGATTCCAATGGACAAATCAGCACCAATCCTCAAAACACATCTAAGGATGAACCCTAGGAGAAAAAAGTAGAGGGGTGGTACCAGATCTGTCCATGGGATCAATTCCTCTGGTGGGAATGACCCAATGGAGGAGGAGGGAAGATTGGTCGGCGGCACGGCGGATCCCAGGGGCTTCTTGACCTCCGGGGAGGATTGTTGGAAGAGGGGGCGACGGGGTTGGAGGTAGGGGACAGGGTGAAGAATGGGGAACTGATGTACCAGTTCACCCCGACCCCCCTTCTTTAAGTGACATAAACCGTCTGGACCGGAGACTCCGGTCTACACCGGAGACTCCGGTGTATGTACACCCGAGACTCCTATCCTCCTCGACCAAAAGTTCCAGGAAAGGTGTTTTAGGGACATATATGAGAAATAGACAGTTTTTAAGATAGGGATAGGGCTTGGGTTAAGACAACAAACTATGAAGAACCAACAAAAGCCATAGGAATTCACACAAATATTCAGAAAAGCTCCAAGAGACTAGAATCAAGCAAATGACAAACATGAGTAAGTACCAACCTCTCGAATGAGAGAGGGCGGTGGCCTAGGCCACCATATTTGAGTATACTTGGCATGGCACCACGAAGATATATCTTGGGTCCATTACCAAAACTCATCCTTAAGCTCACATATCACTAAATGATATTAAGAGGAATGATCTTTGATTGCTTTGGGCATAATGGGGGGAGGGATGGTCCAATCAATTAGAACCGCACTCCCCCTATATCCATGCCTACACCTAAACCAAATATGAGATGAAACATAGGTGAGAGTGCAAGAAAATAAAGTCAAGCTCCTTGAATCTACAACATTTAGTACATTCCTCAAGTAGCAAAACCTTGCTTCATCAAGTGGCTTCGTGAAGATATCGGCAAGTTGATCTTTGGTTGATACATATGATAGATCAATATCACCTCGAGCAACATGATCTCTAATGAAGTGATGGCGAATCTCAATATGCTTTGTCCTTGTGTGATCCACCGGGTTGTAGGCAATCTTGATGGCACTTTCATTGTCACATAGAAGAGGCACTTTGTCACAATGGACACCGTATTCCTTTAAAGTTTGCCTCATCCATAGCAATTGGGTGCAAGCACTAGCAGCTGCCACATACTCGGCTTCGGCGGTGGAGAGAGATATACAATTTTGCTTCTTGGAAGACCAACCTACCAAGGAATTGGCAAGCCCGGATGTTGATTTTCTATCATCCTTGTCACCCGCCCAATCTGAATCCGTGTATCCACAAAGAGCAAATGTTGAGCCTCGAGGATACCAAAGACCATAAAATGGGGTATGAACCAAATATCGAAAGATTCTCTTGACCGCCATTAAATGGCTTTCTTTAGGAGCCGCTTGATATCTTGCACACACACCTACACTCAACACAATATCGGGTCTAGATGCACAAAGGTAAAGCAAAGAACCAATCATAGACTGGTATACCTTTTGATCCACATCTTTACCATTTGGATTTTGTTCTAGATGAGTCTTTGTAGCCATGTGAGTAGGAGCTCCATTTAAATCTTGCATTTTGAATCTCTTGAGCATATCTTGAGTATACTTGGCTTGATTGAAGAATGTCCCTCCTCTAACTTCTTGATCTCAAAACCAAGAAATACTCTCAACTCCCCCATCAAAGACATCCGGAACCTACTAGTCATAAGCTTTGAGAATTCATCATTAAAAGCTTTGTTAGAAGAGCCAAATATAATATCATCAACATATATTTGGCATACAAAAAGCTCCCCATTGACTTTCTTAGTAAAAAGAGTGGGACCGATTTTCCCAACCTCAAATCCACGGTTAAACAATAGCTCTCTAAGGTGCTCATACCACGTGCGTGGGGCTTGCTTGAGCCCATAGAGCGCCTTATCAAGTTTGTAGACATGGTTTGGGAAGTTGGGGTCCTCAAATCCCGGGGGTTGCTTAACATATACCAATTCATTTAGTGGACCATAAAGAAATGCACTTTCTACATCCATTTGTTGCAACTTGAAGTTATGATGTGCCGCATAAGCAAGAAGGATACGAATGGACTCAAGGAGAGCCACGGGTGCATATGTCTCTCCATAGTCAATGCCTTCAATTTGAGAGAACCCTTGTGCAACCAATCTAGCCTTGTTTCTTACTATGATTCCATGCTCATCTTGCTTGTTCTTGAATATCCACTTTGTTCCAATAACATTGCGGCAATCCTTTGGCTTCTCTACTAACTTCCATACTTTGTTTCTCTCAAAGTTGTTGAGTTCTTTGTGCATAGCTTCTAACCAATCCGAATCTTTAAGAGCTTCCCACACTTTCTTTGGTTCAATCATGGAGATGTGTGCTTGGTGTTCACTGAACCTCTTCAATTGTGCTCTTGTGGAAATACCTTTCCTTAGATCAACAACAACATTTTGTAGAGAGTGGTCTCTTAATTCCAACATTCTTTCCTTTCTAGCTTCGCGACGAGCGTGGATCTCCGTGTTGTTTCTTAGGGGATTCTCTTCATCATTTTGATCCTCGTCTTGACCATTAACTTGACCTTGATCATCATTGGAATCATCCTCTTCATCTGGAGGCAAAGATTGACCTTGGTCATGATCAAGTGTTCTTCTAGCATCAATTTGAGCTTGCTTCAAAGCAGTTTGTATGGATCTTCCTTGAGCAATTGCCTTGGCACCACTTGACACCCGGGCGAAAGAATCAAGCTCCCCTTGACTAGAGTTGTCACTATGATCATGGTGTTGAGGGTCTACATCTTGTCTTTGGCTTGAGTCATTGTCCTCCTCGGTGGATGGAGCTTGTTGATGTTGTGAAGATGAGGTCTCCACTTGAGTGGAGCATAGTTCTTCTCGATCCGCCATAAGGGGTTCCTCAATGGGGCGGATATATCCCACACCCATTCTTCCTATGGCATCCTAAGGCATTTCATCATCTGCATCACAAGCATCAACACGCCCCCCTTGGGGACCATCATATTCTTCGAAGGTCACACTACAAGATTATATGAAGGCTCCGGAGAGCTTATCATAGATTCTATAAGTGTGAGATTTGAGACCATAGCCAACAAAAATACCCTCTAATGCTTTAGACTCGAATTTGGACAAACGAACACCTTTTATGAGATAGAAACACTTACAACTGAACACCCGGAAGTAAGATATGTTGGGCTTGTTACCGGTAAATATTTCATATGGAGTCTTGTTGATTTCTTTGCGGAGGTAGAGCCGGTTTGAAGCATGACATGCGGTGGAGATGGCTTCGGCCCAAAAGTTATATGGAGATTTAAACTCCGCCAACATGGTCCTAGCCATCTCAATAAGAGTCCGGTTCTTCCTTTCGGCCACACCATTTTGTTGAGGGGTGTATGCAGCGGAATATTGATGTTTAATCCCCTCATCACTAAGAAAATCATTCAAGGTGTAGTTCTTGAACTTGGTGCCGTTGTCACTTCTTATAATCAACATGGGAACATTGTATTGCCTTTGGACCAAATTGATGAAGTCGATGAAGGTCTTTTGAGTCTCACTCTTCAACTTGAAGAAATAAATGTAGGGGTTCGTAGCATGGAAAACAAAAATTTTCTATCGCATACAAACAAACAAGCCAAGATCTATCTACTAGATTGTAGCAACGAGTCGATGGAATAACTCACCCTCGAAGATTCCAAAGTGTTTAACGAGAGCAGATTCTCGTGGGTGATGTAGTCGTACTCTTTCCGATCTCAAGATCGCGTAGACGATCCTTCGGCAGCGTTCCTCAGCGCTCCCTTGATCGGTCACTGCGTTAAATTGAAGACCTTCCTCTCCTTGTTCCAAAGAAAGTGGAGGTTGTAGCACTCTCCTCGCGATTCCTGACAGGCGTGGTCAGGAGGTAGAGGAAATCATGAGGCTTCGCCTTAAGCCGGTGCGAGTATGGTGGAGCTTATGAGAGAGGCTATTAGTGGTCTAGTAATTAGACACACCAATTAGAGGGCTCTAAACCAATTAGAAGTCTCTAAACCAATTAGAAGGCTCTAAACCGAAATAGCTCTAAACCGGGGTCTAGATCTAGGGTTTAGTTTAGAGGATAGGAAACTTGTGTGTCTAGGAGGGGAGGCCCTGCCCCTCCCTTTATAGGTGGGAGGGCGTGACCAGGGAGGAGTCCCTCCCAAGTCGGCCTTGGGGCGCAGCAGCCAAGGGGACTCCTCCCCAAGTCGGTCTCCACCTCCTCCTCTTTTCCCACTTCCCAAAATTGCCGTTTGACTTTCAAACTGGCCGTTTGACTTTTCAATTTAGGATTTAAATAAACCCTTTATTTTGGACAGCAAGAACACCTAGTACATGATGCAATCATTCCAATATGTAATGACACATTCATGTACCCTTCCCCTCGAGTCTTGGGACATTAGGGACCTTCTAGAATGTTCTGATGAAAACACGGAACCATTCCCCAACTCAAACGGAACTTTCCTTATATGAATCTTATTCTCCGGACCATTCGGATCACCTCGTGATATCCGGATCCCATCGAGACTCGAACAACATTCGGTCTCTTTCTCATAATACCATAACAACTCAAACAACGACGAATCCTTAAGTGTGTCACCCAACGGTTCGTCAAATATGAGGACATGATCGAGACACATCTCAGAACAAAAACCAATAGAGGAATCTGGAAATTCATATGGCTCCACATATTTCTCACGATTACTTTGCGTCGAATGAACCAATTACATACGATACCAATTTCACTTTGTCTCACGATATGTTACTTATACGAGGTTATGATCGTCGGTATCTATTCATACATAGTTAATCCTCGTTCTTGATAAGTACTCTTTTCGTTCGTGATATGTGATCCTTGTGACCAAGTCATATGCTTGCAAGCTAATTGGATGACATTTCACCGAGAGGGCGGAAGAATATCTATCCGTCATGTGGATGGACAAATCCCACTCTTGATCCATGTGTTTCAACCAATACTTTCCGAACACTCAATGCCACCTTTATAGCCACCCTGTTACGGTGTGGTATTTGATGACATCAAAGCATCCATCCAGTAAAGGTGATATGCATGATCTCATGGTCGAAAGAATTAGGTTACTATGTATCAGAAAGCATATAGCAATTGAACTATTGAAATGACTTGATCTTTATGCTACGCTTGTCTATAGGAGTATGTCCACCATATCATTCTCCTAACGATATGATCTTGTTGTTGATAACATCTCAATGTTCATGATAGAGAAACCACAATCATCAATCAACCAACAAGCTAGTGAAGTATAGAGGCTATACTAGGGACTTCAAATTAAGTTTACAAATCACACAAGTATTAATGTTTCCTTGTCAATACTATTATAGCATGAATGTAAACATTTATCATAAACACAAAGATATATAATAATAACTACATTTATTATTGCCTCTAGGGCATATCTCCAACAGTCTCCCACTTGCACTAGAGTCATCTAATCTAGATTACATGGTAATATACCGAACACCCATGGCAGTTTGGTGTTGGTCATGTTTTGCCCTCGGGAGAGGTTTAGTCAACGGATCCGCCACATTCAGATCTGTGTGTACTTTGCAAATCTTTATATCCCCATCCTGGATATGTTCTCGAATAGCGTGGAAAGCTTGATATGCTTCACTTCTTGTGTGACCTTGGTTCTTGCGCATTGGCTATGGCGCCCATGTTATCACAGTAGATAGACATTAGGTCCAGCGCACTTGGAACCACACCCAGCTGTAATGAACTCTTTCATCCATATCGCTTCTTGTGAAGCCTCCAAGCGACCATGTATTCCGATTAGGTTGAAGATCTCGCCACAACGCTTTGCTTTGCACTCCTCCAGCTTGTTGCACCATTCAAAATAAATCATTATCCAGTTGTGATTTAGAATCATCCGGATCGGTGTTCCAACTAGCATCGGTGTAACCATTAACAACGCTGTTCATCACCTCCATAAGAAAGAACCATATCCTTAGTTCTTCTCAAGTACTTAAGGATGTTTTTGATCATTGTCCAATGATCCACTCTGGATCACTTTGATATCTGCTAGTTAGACTAACGACATATGCGATGTCGGGTCTAGTACATAGCATGGCATACATTAGAGATCCTATGGCTGAGGCATGAGTTTTACTCATCCTTTCTCTATCTTACCGATGTCGGACTTTGAGTTTTACTCAAGGTCGTATTAGAGCAACATGGGCAAGAACCCTTTCTTGCTATCTTCCATTCAAACCTCTTTAGAACTTTGTCCAAATATGTACTTTGTGACAATGATATTTGGCGTTCGATCTATCTCTATAAATCTTTATGCCTAATATGTAAGTTGCTTCAAGATCCTTCATTGAAAAACTATTATTCAAATATTCCTTGACACTATTAAGAAGGTCTACATCATTCCCAATCAACAATATGTCATCCACATACAGTATTAAGAATGCTCTGAGCTCCCACTCACTTTCTTGTAAACACAAGCTTCTCCATAAGTTTGTATAAAACCAAAACTTTTGATTACCTTATCAAGCGTTGATTCCAACCGGGATGCTTGCTTCAATCCATAGATGGACCGTTGAAGCTTGCATACCTTGTTAGCATCTTTAGGATCGACAAAACCTTTGGGTTGCATCATATACAACTCTTCATCAATGTCTCCATTGAGGAATGCTTTGTTTGACATCCATCGCCATATCTCATAATCATAATATGCGTGATTGCTAACATAATCCTCACAGACTTTAGCTTCACTACGGTGAGAAAGTCTCATCGTAGTCAACTCCTTGAATTTGTCGAAACCCTTTGCGACAAGTCGAGCTTTATAAACGATAACATTACCATCGACATCTGTTTCTTCTTGAAAATCCATTTGTTCTCGTGACCTTCCGGCCATCCGGTAAGTCCACCAAAGTCCATACTTGGTTTTCGTACATGGATCCAATCTCGGTTCATGGCTTCTTGCCATTTATTGGAATCTGGGCTCATCATCGCTTCCTCATATGTCTCGGGGTCATCGGTGTTGTCCACCAACATGACATTCATAACGGAATCATACCAATGCAGGTGGTACGATTTCGTTGACCTCCGAGGCTCTGTAGCAACTTCAACGAAGTTTCATGATCACTATCATTAGCTTCCTCTCTTATTGGTGCAGGCACCACAGGAACTTCTTCGGTCTGCGCTACTATAATTCGAGAAGGTTCGACAACCTCGTCGAGTTCTACTTTCCTTCCAAATACTTCTTTCGAGAGAAATTCCTTCTCTAGAAGCGATCCATTCTTAACAGCGAAGATTTTGCCTTCGGATCTATGATAGAAGGTATACCCAATAGTTTCCTTGGGTATCCTATGAAGGCGCATTTTTCGCTTTGGGTTCAAGCTTGTCATTGTAACTTCTTTACATAGGCGCATCCCCAAACTTTAAGGAGCGACAATTTAGGTTTCTTCCCAAACCATAATTCATATGGTGTCGTTTCAGCGGTTTAGGCGGTGCCCTATTTAAAGTGAATGCTTTGTTTCTAATGCATAACCCCAAAATGATAGTGGTAGATCATAAGTGACATCATAGAGCGAACCATATCTAAGAGAGTTCGATTCTGACGTTCGGACACACCATTCTGTTTGTGGTGTTCGGCGGTGTCAGCTGAAAGTATTCCACATTTCTTCAAATGCTCGCCAAACTTCGTAACTTAGATATTCACCTCCACGATCGAGCGTAGAAATTTAATCTTCTTGTTACGTTGATTCTCTACCTCACTTTGAAACTCCTTAAACTTCTCGAAAGTTTCGGACTTATGTTTCATGAAATAGATATACCCATATCTACTCAAGTCATCCGTGAAGGTAAGAACATAACGATAACCCTTTGGCGATGCTACACTCATTGGACCACACACATCGGTATGTATGATTTCCAATAAGTCATGGCTCGCTCCATCATACCTGAAAATGGAGTCTTAGTCATTTTACCCATCGGACATGCTTCGCATCTTTCAAGTGATTCAAAATCAAGTGATTCAAGAAGTCCATCGGAATGGAGTTTCTTCATCGCTTCACTCCAATGTGACCAAGGCAGCGATTGCCACATATAGGTCGAGTTATCGCTTGATTTCAATCGTTTAGCTTCAATGTTATTAATATGTGTATTTCTACTATCGAGATTCAATATGAATAGACCATCTATCAAAGGTGCATGTGCATAAAACATTTTACTCATATAAATCGAACAACCATTATTCTCGGATTTAAACAAGTAACCGTCTACAATAAACAAGATCACGATATAATGTTCATGCTTAACGCAGGCACCAAATAACAATTATTTAAGTATAAAACTAATCCCGATGGTAGATGAAGAGGTAGCGTCCGACCGCGATCACATCAACCTTTGATCCGTTTCCTACGCATCGTCACCTCGTTCTTCACTAGCTTCCGTTTATTCGCGGCTCTGTTTCGAGTTACAAATATGAGCAACCGAACCAGTATCAAATACCCAGGCACTACTACGAATACTAGTGAGATACACATCAATAACATGTATATCAGATATACCTTTCTTCTTGATGTTGCCGTTCTTCAAATCCGCCAAGTACTTTGGGCAATTCCGCTTCCAGTGACCTTCTCCTTGTAGTAAAAGCACTCGGTTTCAGGCTTAGGTCCAGCCTTGGTCTTCTTAAATCGGCGTGGTAACTTTCTTACCACCCTTCTTGAAGTGTCCCTTTTGCTTAGACTTGCCTTTCTTGAATTTGGTGGTCTTATTGACCATCAACACTTGGTGCTCTTTCTTGATCTCCACTTACTGATTTTAACATAGCAAATAGTTACGCAACTCTTTGTTCATGTTACGCATGTTGTAGTTCATCACAAAGTTCTTGTAACTTGGTGGTAGTGATTGGAGGATCGGTAAACCCCCAAAGTATTAGGAATCACTATACCCAAACTTTGAAGTTTATTTGCGTGCCCGGACATCTTAAGCACATGCTCACCGTGAGCTACCCTCTTCCATCTTGCAGTTAAAGAACTTTTCGGAAGCTTCATAACTTTCAATTGCGCATGAGTCTCAAAGATTAATTTGAGATCCTCGACAATATCATATGGATCGACTCTTCAAACCTTTTACGAAGCTCAGATTCTAAACCATACAAGATAGCACCTTTGAACTAGATCTTGATTCTTCCGGCGAGGCAAACATTCTTTACTTCATCGGTAGCATCAGCTGCGGTGGGTCACCTAGCGGTGCATCGACACATAGGTCAAATTACCATTGTGAGGACAATCCTCAAATTGCGGAACCAATCCATGAAGTTGCTTCCATTGTTTTCAACTTTTCTTTCTCTAGGAGCATTAAAATTGATGGTAGGGCTGCCATTGATCTACAACATATTTGCAATAGTTTAGACTAAGTTTATGACAAATTGAGTTCAAATTAATTAATGAAATTAAACTAGGTGAACTCCACTCAAAACAACATCCCTCACATTGTTTTAGTGATCACACGAACCAAATCCACTACATCAACACCGATCATCACGAGCTGATATAGTTTTAATGGCGAACAATCATCATGTTCATCATATCTACTATATGATCCATGCTTTACCTTTCGGCGATCCGTGTTCACGAGGCCATGTACGTACATGCTAGGCTCGCAAAGATCAAACCTTAGCTACCGCATAAGCAAATCGCTTGCTTACGTTGTATTCACCAGCGGAATCAAAGACACCCGATCATCACGTGGTGCTTGAGCGCAAGCTTTGTAGCAGTGCATACTAAGGGTGAACACTTTAGAACTTGAAATTTATGTGCATGAGGGATCATCTTATAATGCTACGCTCTACTAAGAAATACAAGATGCATAAAGGATTAACATCACATGCAATTCATAATATGTGATATGATATGGCCTTTCTTCTTTGTGCTTCCGATCTCCATCTTCAAGCACGAACATGATCTCCATCATCACCGGCGTAACATCAAGGTCAATGATGCTTCTTCATGGTTGTCGTCCACCAGCTTCAACTATTACAACTATTTTGAATAGACACGCAGTCTTAATGAAATTAAAGACAACCATATGGCTCACTGCCGGTTGCCAACTTACAATAAGGAACATTGCATACATCAAATATAATCACAATCATGGCCATATCACATCACTGCACACCTCGCAAAACAAAGTTAGGCGCCTCTACTTTCTTTGCATATTTTACGTGGTTTGGGGCTTTCAATAAGTGTCGTTCTAACTACGAACAAGAACCACAACATTGATACTAGCATTGTTGATCACCGTTGTAAATTGGATCTTTACTATGCTAGGAGAAAGCACCCATAAAGCCACTTATGCAAAAGCAGTTGCATGTCAAGCGTGGAGCAAGTCTCATGAGCGATGTCATGTAAGGTTAGCCAGGCCTTCATCCCAACATACCGCAAGATGCAAAGTACACAAAAGCAATCTACAATAAAAGCATCAACGCCCACAATGACCATTGTGTTCTACTCGTCTAGCAGATCTACATATAGACACGGCTCGATACCCTTTGTAGGGGTTCGTAGCATGGAAAACAAAATTTTCTATCGCATACAAACAAACAAGCCAAGATCTATCTACTAGATTGTAGCAACGAGTCGATGGAATAACTCACCTCGAAGATTCCAAAGTGTTTAACGAGAGCGATTCTCGTGGGTGATGTAGTCGTACTCTTTCCGATCTCAAGATCGCGTGAGCGATCCTTCCGGCAGCGTTCATTGGCGCTCCCTTGATCGGTCCTGCGTTAAATTTTCGGCGAAGACCTTCCTCTCCTTGTTCCAGTGAGCGGAGGTTGTAGCACTCTCCTCGCGATTCCTGTGGCGTGGTCTGGGAGGTAGAGGAAATCATGAGGCTTCGCCTTAAGCAGTGCAGTATGGTGGAGCTTATGAGAGAGGCTATTAGTGGTCTAGTAATTAGACACACCAATTAGAGGCTCTAAACCAATTAGAAGTCTCTAAACCAATTAGAAGGCTCTAAACCGAAATAGCTCTAAGCAGGGGTCTAGATCTAGGGTTTAGTTTAGAGGATAGGAAACTTGTGTGTCTAGGAGGAGGCCTGCCCTCCTTTATAGGTGGGAGGGCGGCGGCCAGGGAGGAGTCCCTCCCAAGTCGGCCTTGGGGGCCCTGGCCAAGGGACTCCTCCCCAAGTCGGTCTCCACCTCCTCCTCTTTCCCTTCCCAAAATTGCCGTTTGACTTTCAAACTGGCGTTTGACTTTTCAATTTAGGATTTAAATAAACCCTTTATTTTGGACAGCAAGAACACCTAGTACATGATGCAATCATTCCAATATGTAATGACACATTCATGTACCCTTCCCCCTCAGTGGGACATTAGGGACCTTCTAGAATGTTCTGATGAAAACGGAACCATTCCCCAACTCAAAGCGGAACTTTCCTTATATGAATCTTATTCTCGGACCATTCCGGATCACCTCGTGATATCCGGATCCCATCCGAGACTCGAACAACATTGGTCTCTTTCTCATAATACCATAACTACTCAAACAACGTCGAATCCTTAAGTGTGTCTCCCTACGGTTCGTGAATTATGCGGACATGATCGAGACACTTCTCGAACAATAACCAATAGAGAATCTGGAAATTCATATGGCTCCCACATATTTCTCTGATTACTTTGCGATCGAATGAACCACTTACATACGATACCAATTTCCCTTTGTCTCACGATATGTTACTTATCCGAGGTTATGATCGTCGGTATCTCTGCATACCTAGTTCATCCTCGTTACTGATAAGTACTCTTTTCTCGTTCCCGTGATATGTGATCCCTTGTGACCAAGTCACATGCTTGCAAGCTAATTGGATGACATTTCACGAGAGGGCCAGAGAATATCTATCCGTCATGTGGATGGACAAATCCACTCTTGATCCATGTGTTTCAACCAATACTTTCCGAACACTCAATGCCACCTTTATAGCCACCCTGTTACGGTGTGGTATTTGATGACATCAAAGCATCCATCCAGTAAAGGTGATATGCATGATCTCATGGTCGAAGGAATTAGGTTACTATGTATCAGAAAGCATATAGCAATTGAACTATTGAAATGACTTGATCTTTATGCTACGCTTGTCTATAGGAGTATGTCCACCATATCATTCTCTAACGATATGATCTTGTTGTTGATAACATCTCAATGTTCATGATAGAGAAACCACAATCATCAATCAACCAACAAGCTAGTGAAGTATAGAGGCTATACTAGGGACTTCAAATTAAGTTTACAAATCACACAAGTATTAATGTTTCCTTGTCAATACTATTATAGCATGAATGTAAACATTTATCATAAACACAAAGATATATAATAATAACTACATTTATTATTGCCTCTAGGGCATATCTCCATCTCCCACTTGCACTAGAGTCATCTAATCTAGATTACATGGTAATATACCGAACACCCATGGCGGTTTGGTGTTGGTCATGTTTGCCCTCGGGAGAGGTTTAGTCAGCGGATCCGCCACATTCAGATCTGTGTACTTTGCAAATCTTTATATCCCCATCTGGATATGTTCTCGAATAGCGTGAAAGCAGCTTGATGTCTTGACTTCTTGTGTGACCTTGGTTCTTGCGCATTGGCTATGGGCCCATGTTATCCAGATAGATGAACATTGGGTCCAGCACTTGGAACCACACCAGCTCTGTAATGAACTCTTTCATCCATATCGCTTCTTGTGAAGCCTCAGAAGCGACCATGTATTCCGATTGATTGAAGATCTCGCCACGCTTTGCTTTGCACTCCTCCATTAGCTGTTGCACCATTCAAAATAAATCGTTATCCAGTTGTGATTTAGAATCATCTGGATCGGTGTTCCAACTAGCATCGGTGTAACCATTAACAACATTTGTTCATCACCTCCATAAGAAAGAACCATATCCTTAGTTTTTCTCAAGTACTTAAGGATGTTTTTGACCACTGTCCAATGATCCACCCCTGGATCACTTTGATATCTGCTAGTTAGACTAACGACATATGCGATGTCGGGTCTAGTACATAGCATGGCATACATTAGAGATCCTATGGCTGAGGCATAGGAGTTTTACTCATCCTTTCTCTATCTTACGCGATGTGGACTTTGAGTTTTACTCAAGGTCGTATTAGCAACATGGGCAAGAACCCTTTCTTGCTATCTTCCATTCAAACCTCTTTAGAACTTTGTCCAAATATGTACTTTGTGACAATGATATTTGGCGTTCGATCTATCTCTATAAATCTTTATGCCTAATATGTAAGCTGCTTCGCCAAGATCCTTCATTGAAAACTATTATTCAAATATTCCTTGACACTATTAAGAAGGTCTACATCATTCCCAATCAACAATATGTCATCCACATACGATTAAGAATGCTCTGAGCTCCCACTCACTTTCTTGTAAACACAAGCTTCTCCATAAGTTTGTATAAAACCAAAACTTTTGATTACCTTATCAAAGCGTTGATTCCAACTTCAGGATGCTTGCTTCAATCCATAGATGGACCGTTGAAGCTTGCATACCTTGTTAGCATCTTTAGGATCGACAAAACCTTTGGGTTGCATCATATACAACTCTTCATCAATGTCTCCATTGAGGAATGCTGTTTTGACATCCATCGCCATATCTCATAATCATAATATGCAGATTGCTAACATAATCCTCACAGACTTTAGCCGCTACGGTGAGAAAGTCTCATCGTAGTCAACTCCTTGAATTTGCCGAAACCCTTTTGCGACAAGTCGAGCTTTATAAATGAACATTACCATCGGCATCTGTTTTCTTCTTGAAAATCCATTTGTTCTCGTGACCTTAGGCCATCCGTAAGTCCACCAAAGTCCATACTTGGTTTCGTACATGGATCAATCTCGGATTTCATGGCTTCTTGCCATTTATTGGAATCTGGGCTCATCATCGCTTCCTCATATGTCTCGGGGTCATCGGTGTTGTCCACCAACATGACATTCATAACGGAATCATACCAATGCAGGTGGTACGATTTCGTTGACCTCCGAGGCTCTGTAGCAACTTCAGCGAAGTTTCATGATCACTATCATTAGCTTCCTCTCTTAGTGCGGGCACCACGGGAACTTCTTAGGTCTGCGCTACTATAATTCGAGAAGGTTCGACAACCTCGTCGAGTTCTACTTTCCTTCCGTCACTTCTTTCGAGAGAAATTCCTTCTCTAAAGCGATCCATTCTTAGCGAAGATTTTGCCTTGGATCTATGATAGAAGGTATACCCAATAGTTTCCTTGGTATCCTATGAAGGCGCATTTTTCGCTTTGGGTTCAAGCTTGTCGGCTGTAACTTCTTTACATAGGCCGCATCCCCAAACTTTAAGGAGCGACAATTTAGGTTTCTTCCCAAACCATAATTCATATGGTGTCGTTTCAGCAGATTTAGGCGGTGCCCTATTTAAAGTGAATGCGGCTGTTTCTAATGCATAACCCCAAAATGATAGTGGTAGATCTGTAAGTGACATCATAGAGCGAACCATATCTAAGAGAGTTCGATTCTGACGTTCGGACACACCATTCTGTTGTGGTGTTCCGGTGTCAAGCTGAAAGTATTCCACATTTCTTCAAATGCTGCCAAACTTCGTAACCCAGATATTCACCTCCACGATCGAGCGTAGAAATTTAATCTTCTTGTTCGTTGATTCTCTACCTCACTTTGAAACTCCTTAAACTTCTCGAAAGTTTGGGACTTATGTTTCATGAAATAGATATACCCATATCTACTCAAGTCATCCGTGAAGGTAAGAACATAACGATAACCAACTTAGCGATGCTACACTCATTGGACCACACATCGGTATGTATGATTTCCAATAAGTCGTATTCGCTCCATCATACTGAAAATGGAGTCTTAGTCATTTTACCCATCGGACATGCTTCGCATCTTTCAAGTGATTCAAAATCAAGTGATTCAAGAAGTCCATCGAATGGAGTTTCTTCATACGCTTCACTCCAATGTGACCAAGGCAGCGATTGCCACATATAGGTCGAGTTATCGCTTGATTTCAATCGTTTAGCTTCAATGTTATTAATATGTGTATTTCTACTATCGAGATTCAATATGAATAGACCATCTATCAAAGGTGCATGTGCATAAAACATTTGTGTGAGCGATGAAACTCCATTCGATGGACTTCTTGAATCACTTGATTCGAATCACTTGAAAGAAAGCATGTCGATGGGTAAAATGACTAAGACTCCATTATATGATGGGAGCTATGGACTTATTGGAAATCATACATACCGATGTGTGTGGTCAATGAGTGTAGCATCATGGTTATCGTTATGTTCTTGGATGACTTGAGTAGATATGGGTATATCTATTTCATGAAACATAAGTCCGAAACTTAGAAGTTTAAGGAATTTCAAAGTGAGGTAGAGAATCAATAAGAAGATTAAATTTCTATGTTACGATTGTGGAGGTGAATATCTCATTTGAAGAAATAATACTTTCACAATTGACAGAACACTGGTGTGTCCGGAACTCTCTTAGATATGGTTCGGATGTCACTTCTATCATTTTGGGGTTATGCATTAGAAAGCATTCACTTTAAATAGGGCACCATCTAAACTCCGTGAAACAACCCGTGAATTATGGTTTGGGAGAAATCTAAATTGTCGTTCCTTAAAGTTTGGGTGTAAAGAAGTTACAACCGGACAAAAAATGAGGAAACTAGGAAACTACTATCATAGATCCGAAGGCAAAATCTTCAAAAGAAGAATGATCCTTTCTAGAGAAAGAATTTCTCTCGAAAAGAAGGAAGGAAAGTAGAACCGAACCTTCTCTCGAAAATGCAGTAGCGAGTGACCGAAGATGATGATCATGAAACGATTGGTATGATCCCGTTATGAGTGTCATGTTGGTGGACAACACCGATGACCCTACGACATATGAGGAAGCATGATGAGCCCAGATTCCAACAAATGGCAAGAAGCCATGAACCGAGATTGATCCATGTACGAAACCAAGTATGGACTTTTATGGACTTACCGATGGCAAGGTTGTGAGAACAAATGGATTTTCAAGAAGAAAATGATGTCGATGGTAATGTCTATAAAGCTCGACTTGTCGCGAAAGGGTTTCGACAAATTCAAGGAGTTGACTACGAGACTTTCTCACCTATAGAAGCTAAAGTCTGGAGGATTATGTTAGCAATCGCTGCATATTATGATTATGAGATATGGCAGATGGATGTCAAAACAGCATTCCTCAATGGAGACATTGATGAAGAGTTGTATATGATGCAACCCAAAGGTTTTGTCGATCCTAAAGATGCTAACAAGGTATGCAAACTTCAACGGTCCATCTATGGATTGAAGCAAGCATCCTGAAGTTGGAATCAATGTTTTGATAAGGTGATCAAAAGTTTTGGTATTATACAAACTTATGGAGAAGCTTGTATTTACAAAAAAAAAGTGAGTGGGAGATCTGTAGCATTCTTAATACTATATGTAGATGACATATTGTTGATTGGGAATGATGTAGACCTTCTTAATAGTGTCAAGGAATATTTGAATAATAGTTTTTCAATGAAGGATCTTGGCGAAGCAGCTTACATATTAGGCATAAAGATTTATAGAGATAGATCGAAACGCCAAATATCATTGTCACAAAGTACATATTTGGACAAAGTTCTAAAGAGGTTTGGAATGGAAGATAGCAAGAAAGTGTTCTTGCCCATGTTGCCCAATACGACCTTGAGTAAAACTCAAAGTCCGACAACGGCAGAAGATAGAGAAAAGATGAGTAAGACTCCCTATGCCTCAGCCATAGGATCTCTAATGTATGCCATGCTATGTACTAGACCCGACATTGCATATGCTGTTAGTTTAACTAGCAGATATCAAAGTGATCCAGGAGTGGATCATTGGACAACGGTAAAAAACATCCTTAAGTACTTGAGAAGAACGAAGGATATGGTTCTTTCTTATGGAGGTGATGAATAGCTCGTTGTTAATGGTTACACCGATGCTAGTTGGAACACCGATCCGGATGATTCTAAATCACAATCTGGATACGTATTTACTTTGAATGGTGCAACAGTTAGCTGGAGGAGTGAAAAGCAAAGCGTTGTGGCGAGATCTTCAACTGAATCGGAATACATGGATGAAAGAGTTCATTACAGAGCTGGGTGTGGTTCCTAGTGCGCTGGACCCAATGTCTATCTACTGTGATAACATGGGCGCCATAGCCAATGCGCAAGAACCAAGGTCACACAAGAAGCTGAAGCACATCAAGCTACGTTTTCATGCTATTCGAGAACATGTCCAAGATGGGGACATAAAGATTTGCAAAGCACACACAAATCTGAATGTGGCGGATCCGTTGACTAAACCTCTCCCGAGGGCAAAACATGAATAGCACCAAACTGCCATGGGTGTTTGGTATATTACCATGTAATCTAGATTAGATGACTCTAGTGCGAGTGGGAGACTGTTGGAGATATGCCCTAGAGGCAATAATAAATGTAGTTATTATTATATCTTTGTGTTTATGATAAATGTTTACATTCATGCTATAATAGTATTAACAAGGAAACATTAATACTTGTGTGATTTGTAAACTTAAATTGAAGTCCCTAGTAAAGCCTCTTCATAATACTAGCTTGTTGGTTAATAAATGATTGTGGTTTCCCTATCATGAACATTGAGATGTTGTTAACAATAAGATGATATCATTAGGAGAATGATACCTATAGATAAGCGTAGCATAAAGATCAAGTCATTTTAATAGTTCAATTGCTATATGCTTTCTGATACATAGTAACCTAATTCCTTTGACCATGAGATCATGCATATCACCTTCACCGGAAGGATGCTTTGATGACATCAAACACCACACCGTAACTAGGTGGCTATAAAGGTGGCATTGAGTGTTCGGAAAGTATTGGTTGAGACACATGGATCAAGAGTGGGATTTGTCCATCCATATGACGAATAGATATACTCTGGGCCCTCTCGGTGAAATGTCATCCAATTAGCTTGCAAGCATGTGACTGGCTCACAAGGGATCACATATCACGGGAACGAGAAAAGAGTACTTATCAGTAACGAGGTTGAACTAGGTATGCAGAGATACCGACGATCATAACCTGGGATAAGTAAACTATCATGAGACAAAGGGAAATTGGTATCGTATGTAAGTGGTTCATTCGATCGCAAAGTAATCGTAGAAATATGTGGGAGCCATATGAATTTCCAGATTCCTCTATTGGTTATTGTTCGGAGAAGTGTCTCGATCATGTCCGCATAATTCACAAACCGTAGGGAGACACACTTAAGGATTCGACGTTGTTTGAGTAGTTGTGGAATGATGAGAAAGAGACCAAATGTTGTTCGGAGTCTCTAATGGGATCTGGGATATCACGAGGAGATCCAGAATGGTCTGGAGAATAAGATTCATATAAGGAAAGTCCTGTTTCGGAGTTGGAGAATGGTTCCGGTGTTTTCATCGGGAATGTTCTAGAAGGTTCCGGAAGGTCCGGCACTCCGAAGGGGAAGGGTACATGAATGTGTCATACCAAGTTGGAATGATTGCATCATGTACTAGGTGTCATCGCTGAACAAAATAAAGGGTTTAATCAAATCCTAGTTTGAAAAGTCAAACGCCAATTTGAAAAGTCAAACGACTATTTTGGGAAGTGGAGGGGAAGGTGGAAACCGAGTTGGGGAGGAGTTCCTCCCCTCCACCGCCGGCCCCCTTGGGAAACCGAGTTGGGGAGGGACTCCCCTCCTGCGCTGCCCTCCACCTATATAAGGAGGGCAGTATCCCTCTAACACAAGTTCCCCACCCCAAAACCCTAGCCCGACGCCGCCACCTCCTGTTGCCGCCGCCGCCTAGGGCTCCCCTAGTCGCCGATTTGGGCAAGCCCCAAGCCCTAGCACCTCCTCCTTGGTGTGTCTAAACCCTAGATCGCCGAGGAGCTCCCTCATAGTCCACCATACTCGCTCCGGCTTAAGGCGAAGCCCTGCGAGATCTCCCCTCTACTTCAGTACCACTTGGTTGTCTTGGGAATCGCGAGGAGAGTGCTACAACCTCCGCTGCCTGCTGGAACAAGGAGAGGAAGGTCTTCGTCGAAAACCGAACGTGTGACTGATCATGGGAGCGCTGCCGAACGCAGCACGGGAAGGATCGTTCTGCGATCTTGAGATCGGGAAGAGTACGACTACATCACCCACGAGAATCCGCTCTCGTTAAACACTTTGGAATCTTCGAGGGTGAGTTATTCCATCGACTCGTTGCTACAATCTAGTAGATAGATCTTGGCTTGTTTGTTTGTATGCGGTAGAATTTTTTGTTTTCCATGCTATGAAACCCTACACTAGCATTCTCTTCAGGAATAGTTGTACTACTAGATGGAATGAAGTTACTAGGTGAAGGAATATTGGCCAATTGAGTTTGAAGCGTTTCATGGGACTTTGTGAGTGACAAGAGTTCACTCTCCAAAGCCTTGTGGGTCTTGTTAAGCAACCTAAAGTCCTCGGCAAGTTTTTCATGAACCACACCAAACTCAATCTTGTCCTTTTTAGCCCTTTTGTATTTAGCAATAGCATGATCACGCTCTTTGATGAGTTTGTTAAATAATGTCTTTGGCCTCATCAAGCCCTTCAAGTTTTAATTCAAGTGACAACCTAGTTTCTTGTTCTTCTTCTGGAGCATTATTTAAAGCCTCTGGCTCAATCAAGTGTTCATGCCCAAGTTTACATCTTACATCTAGAAGCTCTTGAGTATGTGAAAGGTTATCTAGGATGTTTCCAAAATGTAACTTAGCATCTCCTTCTAGGTTAGTCATAATCTCATCAAAGGCAATTAATTCCTTTTTAACATCAAGAGACATCTCATCATCAATTTCATCATTATATAAGGGAGTAGAGCGGGATGATGAGGATACCTCCATTCCTCTTGCCATAAGGCAAGTGATGTTCTTGGTGGGAGGGTTCTCATTTGGAGAATCGAAGAGTGAGAATGTCAGAGTAGAGGTGGTGGCTAGAGCAACCACACCATGAGAAGTTTCCTCTTCCTCATCTTCACCATCTTCATTGTCGGAGGAGTATTCTTCATGAGTGATCAAGACAATTTCTCCCGACTTCTTGTTGATGGGATTCTTCTTGATGAAAGGTTTCTTGTAAGGTGCCTTGAGAGTCTTCTTCAACATAAGTTTACCACCATGATCTTCTCTCTTCTCATAGGGGAAACTTGCCACAAAGTGATAGCGGTCACCACAATTGAAGCAAGTTCTCAACCTAGTGGTATTCTCTCTTTTCCCATTTGGGTTGCTTCTCCGTTGCATTTCCATCTTGGCCTTGGCAGGTTTCTTCCAAAATTTCTTTGCATAGAAGGCCATATATTGACCATGAGCAATCTTGACTTCATCGGGGTGGTCCATGGAGAGCCCTTCATCACTATCATCTTCATACCCATGGTCCACAACTTTGGCCTTCAAAGCAACACTGACAACATTGCTCATACCAAGGGCACGAGCACGGGCATCTTTGGCATTCTTGGCGGCAACCTTGAAAGCAGCCATCTCTTGCATAACTTCATTTGAGGTCATGAGATGATAGTTGTGTCTTCCTTGTAGGCTCTTCAAGTCGATGGGCTCAAACGGCATGAGTGCACTCATATATTTCCTTTTTATCCATGCATCATCCACATGTGAGGCACCCACATTTCTAAAAGCGGTGGCGGTGGTCTTGAGCCTTCGGTACATGTCTTCGTGATCTTCAACTTCTTTCATGTAGAAGCCTTCGGCTTCATTGCTTATAGCATCATATCGGTTCCTCCTCATACTCTCATTTCCAACAAACAATACAGTGAGGGCATCCCAAGCTTCCTTGGCAATGCTAAAGTGCTCAATGTGTGGATAATCCTTTGTCCCCAATCCTTGTTGAATCATATGCAAAGAAGTGGCATTGAGTTGACTATTAACAACCTCTCTTCTTGTCAAGTTGTTTGGATCCCCAATAAAGAGTCCATGCTCGATGATGTTCCATAGTTCAATGCAAGAGCTGCGCACATGAGTTCTCATTAGTGATTGCCATTGAGCAAAAGTAGTAGATTCTTCAAGCTTAGGTGGGTCACCTCTATTGTACACATGAGGGTGAGGGATTGGAGGGTCAGGAGAGTACCATGAATCACGGTGCTCACCCTTCCCACAATCATTGTGTGTGGAGGAATTAGCATTGTCTTGTTTACCCCCCACCATCATACCCTCGGGGGATACCGAAGTATTCCCTTTAGGTACAACGGATGGTAGATCCTCTTGAGGAGATGGGGGTGATGAGCCATCTTTGTCTTTAAGAAGTTGCTCTAGCATCTTCTTGACTTTGTTGACCAAGGAAGAGCTCAATCTTGTTTCCAAGTTTCTGAGATCTTCCATGGTCACCGTGGTCGGCTCACTACCACCATCCCCTTCTTGGCTACCCATATTCTCTTAGTCGGTAAAGCCCAAATAAAGAGCCGAGGCTCTTATACCAATTGAAAGGATCGTATGGGCACCTAGAGGGGGGGTGAATAGGTGCTACTTCAAATTTTACTCTTTTTCAAATTAGGGTTTGACAAGAAAGGTAAATTCTCTAGAATATGCAACTATGGTGAATTTACCTATACGTCAACCAAGCACAAGCTAACACAACACTAAGCAAGAACAAGTAAGTAAAGTGCGGTAAAGGATAGAAGTAATCAAAGGAGTGGACGCGGAGACACACGGATTTGTTTCCCATAGTTCCTTCCTTTTAAGGGGAAGTACGTCTACATTTGGAGAGGGGGTGGTTTCAAACCACCAACGCCACGAGTTTGGATCCCCGATAAAGAGTCCATGCTCGATGTTGTTCCATAGTTCAATGCAAGAGCTGCACACATGAGTTCTCATTAGTGATTGCCATTGAGCAAAAGTAGTAGATTCTTCAAGCTTAGGTGGGTCACCTCTATTGTACACATGAGGGTGAGGGATTGGAGGGTTAGGAGAGTACCATGAATCACGATGCTCACCCTTCCCACAATCATTGTGTGTGGAGGAATTAGCATTGTCTTGTTTACCCCCCACCATCATACCCTCGGGGGATACCGAAGTATTCCCTTTAGGTACAACGGATGGTAGATCCTCTTGAGGAGATGGGGGTGATGAGCCATCTTTGTCTTTAAGAAGTTGCTCTAGCATCTTCTTGACTTCGTTGACCAAGGAAGAGCTCAATCTTGTTTCCAAGTTTCTGAGATCTTCCATGGTCACTGTGGTCGGCTCACTACCACCATCCCCTTCTTGGCTACCCATATTCTCTTAGTCGGTAAAGCCCAAATAAAGAGCCGAGGCTCTTATACCAATTGAAAGGATCGTATGGGC
Source organism: Avena insularis (assembly GCA_023614405.1). Taxonomy (NCBI): domain Eukaryota; kingdom Viridiplantae; phylum Streptophyta; class Magnoliopsida; order Poales; family Poaceae; genus Avena; species Avena insularis. The sequence goes on along the minus strand of CM042685.1, from coordinate 459,228,970 downwards.
ACCTAGAGGGGGGGGTGAATAGGTGCTACTTCAAATTTTACTCTTTTTCAAATTAGGGTTTGACAAGAAAGGTAAATTCTCTAGAATATGCAACTATGGTGAATTTACCTATACGTCAACCAAGCACAAGCTAACACAACACTAAGCAAGAACAAGTAAGTAAAGTGCGGTAAAGGATAGAAGTAATCAAAGGAGTGGACGCGGAGACACACGGATTTGTTTCACATAGTTCCTTCCTTTTAAGGGGAAGTACGTCTACATTTGGAGAGGGGGTGGTTTCAAACCACCAACGCCACGAGAGGCCTCCCTTGTTCTCCGATGAACCTCACCCCAACGGCTCGATTCACCTTCCACTATATCGGCAACCTTTAAGGTGGAAGCTGACACCTTTACAACAAGTTCGGGGCACACATCGACAACTGAATTGGAGGCTCCCAAATACAAGCAAGTTGTCAAGACAAATCAAAGACAAGCTTGTAAGAACCAAATAAAAGTTAGGGTTTCCAATGAAACACTAGAGCTTGGGGGCCTCAAGTGAATGAGGGGGAAATGAAGATCTCTCTTGGTGAAGATGTAAATCAAGGCCTCCTCCTTCGATTCTCCAAAGATCAATGACTTTGGATGGTTGGATGAAGAGATCTTCTAGATTTGGTGGCTCTAATAGGGTTGGTGTTCTTGAGCAGCTCGAGCAGCTAGAGGAAGAAGATAAGGGTCCCTTTTTATAGGCACCCCCTCCACGAATCGTTTTCTGACCGTTGTAGAAAAGTCAGACCGGAGACTCTGGTCTACACCGGAGATTCCGGCCAATCTCCGGACCAGCCTCCAGACCGCCCATCTGAATGACCCAGACCAATCCTGACCCAGCAACACCGGAGACTCCGGTCTTCCAACACCGGAGAGTCCTGACTGAACAAAGTCCGGAGACTCCGGAGTAACCTCCGGTGCAGGCTCCGGACCCCTAGTCAGAATGTCCCAGCCCAGATCCTGAAGAGCCCACCGGAGACAAGTCCGTAAACTCCGGACCACACTGGAGACTCCGGTCTTGGTAGGCGGAGACTCGATGAGTTTTCAAATGTGTCAAATGAATGAGGACTTTTCCCAAGTGTGAGGGTGTTGTTCATTTATCAAAATACCAACCTGTGGACAATGACAAACTGTAAAATGATCTACTTGTTGTTAACGAACACCAAAAGTGATTATGACAATAAATGCCCTTTCAATTGAAGAGATTTAGAACCTAGCAAGGGGTACGAAGATACTTTGAGTACGAGCGTACTCAGCAAGTTCACTAGAAAAGGAGTGTTTGATGCACTATATCTACAGCCATAGACCGTAGGTCGTAGGCAATGCAAGTTTTCGTAAACATTTCTTCAAAGGTTGCTTTTATTCTGAAAAGCTATGTTCGTCAGCCTTCACGGGTTTACCAGAACTTTCATGGAGTTCCTTTCCCGCTACGTTCGCAGCTCCTTCCCATAACAGGGAGTAACAAGTTACAGTTCTTACACTCTGCAGAGGTGCGTCACTTTACCCATGAGAGATCTTAGCTTTGTTGCACATCCGGGCCGTGAACCCGCTCACACTTCCTTGGTGTGAGGCCCAGACTAAAACCAAAGCCAATCACTGCCTTCTCCGCGACCCCGCATGTCTCCTTGGTGTATGCCAGCCCACCTATTGAATTACGACAATTGGCGAAGATGATTCAGATCACGGAACTATCGTGGGACGTTGAGGGATCCCACCTGTATGCTGCATATCATCTACGAATTACCATATAATATGCACGCTACGAGTGATAACAGCCATGACCCACACATCCGGCTCCATGCGAGAGGGAAAAGATACAGCTGACTTCTTCATCCCATTCCAAATCTCATGGTCAACGCGTAATATACGGCGCAAGAATCACTGGCGACATTGGTTGTTAAGTCCTAGATAATATGTTCCTTACCACCGGAACTCTTATAGTAGGTTATTACCTCATGGTGAATAACCTATAATCTCATTATTATGAAAATAGTGTTTTCTGTCCCTTTTCTAATGCAGGTGATGACAACACTGGATTTGCAAAATACTTTACAGAAAATAACCAAAGGACATGAGCAAGTGTGAACTTGCCTTTGTGATTGCAAGATTATGCACTCACGGTCTTCTAGACAATATAAAATATTCAATATATGAAATCAACATCATTGGTCCAGTAAGGACTAATGTTTAAAGAAGCAAGATTGTATTATGCATAACTAATGTAATGAAATTTCGTAAACTCGAATCCCCGGAATAACGTTGATCAAGGGTTTGGAAACTGGAATGGTTACTTTAGAATGTGTTACCCTTTTAGATTAAGTTTCACACATGTGCTTCTTATTAAGGCTTGTGAGTGTGTGTGAAACAATTATAATACCATAAAACAATGAGATACACAGAAATGTGAAATGCTACTCAAGATTGCTTATACAATACTTGTTTAACTTCAAATTTTATTTTACAAGTAATGTAACTTATAAAGAACCTAAGTGTTATTAATCCTAAATATACAAGTAAAGCATAATGTAATGTGATTATTATTAATTGTCATTTGTTGTTTGAAGTGGCAAAAAGAATAACATTTGAAGAAAATCTTACTTAACTAAGCAGAAGTATTTAAACTTTTAAGTTAACCTTATAAGGTGTTCTTTCTAGTTATAGTCTTTAAGTAAGAAAGAATTACTCCATTTGAATAATGACATCATTAGTATTTGAGACTTATCTATCTTGGTTTTTAACTTGATTAGTTTGGTATTAAGATACTTTATAACTTAATTATAACAGACCAAAGTTAACTATAGAGTATATAATAAAGTTTTTAGCATTATACTTAAAGTCTTGTAGACTAAAGTTAACTTTAAAACATAGATGGACTTTATAGTATATTGCTTATGTTATTTGTACCTTATGTACTTTATAATGTTTCCTTAAAGTCACTTAAGAATGGTTGTACTTTTATTTGGTGTAGTGGTTTCTTGATTTTATAACGGAATAGAATAATTTACCTTTTTGTAAATGAATGGTTATAATTGGTAATTAGGGAAATGACATTATTTAACTACTTATGGTTCACTATAGGGTTTTGATTTGTTTATAAACTTGTGGTTAAAGTAAAGGAATAGGTTTTATCTTATTATAAATTATTCTTGGAGATTTTATATTAGATAAGAATCTTTTTAGAAAATAATCTACACTTATGGTTGAATGATAATTCAATAAAATTGCATTTTTAAAATGTGTTGAACCATTTTGACTTCATAATATTAGTATTTAAGACAAATACTACTTATTAGATTTAATTGGTTAATTTAATAAATATTAATAAATTTTATTTGACATTATATGAATTATTAACTAAAGAAATAGGTTTAAATTCAAGTTATTAAAGTGTTTAACTTTTTATTTAACCTAAAAGTGGAATATTATATTTTTAACATATAGGTATTATTTTTGTGATCATTTTGGCATATTACACTTATTTTTGTGATTTAAAAATAATATGAGTTTTATAATACTTATTACTTTATAAAGACTTAATAAATAACAAATATTTAATTAAGTGGAAAAATAATGCATGATTATAGTTTTAAATTATAATTCTTATTTTTCTAAGATTTTTGGTATTTTATTTATATTTTTAACATTTACCATTATTAAAATATGAATTATCAAAGTTTTATTACTTATAAAACTTTTATTAAATAATATTTATTTAAATAATCATCATAATAATATTTGATAATAGTTTTGAGTTGCAGATTTTATTTTTCTGAAAATTTTCATATATTAAACATATTTTTCTGAATTACAAAACAAAAGTTATTGATTTTATAAGATTGAATCATTTTATGAATTTTTAATTAAATAACTAAATGTGTTTATTAGGTAATGTTGATGTCAGCATGAAGTGAAGGGTTTTTCTCACCAGAGCTAATCCTACCCCAGTCACTAACTGGTGGGACCTATGCCATGTTATTTCCATGTTTTTTATTTATTATAGAAAACATTATCACAACTTCTAAAATAATAAAAACATAAATATGACATCAGCGTGATGTCATGCTGACGTCACTCGCGTCTGATCCTCTCTGGTTGATGATCAAGCTAGCGATTGAATGTGCACGCGGAGTTGTACTTGGACTTATTGGAAAGAGGGGGATGCGGGAGTCTAATAGTGGCGGCACTGCTCGATTTAGGTCGCCGGAACAGTGGTGGCGACGGTGGCGGAGACAGACGTTCGTCGGGGAAGCAAACGAGGAAGCAAGGAAGAACTTGAGAGGGTGCGTGAGCACCGATAGCTCACCGTGGAGCTGAAAGGCGTGACAGCGTGGCCGTAGGAAGTCCGTGGTGGCGGCGATTGACGATGAACGGCAGCATCTGGCGATGGAGATGAGGTGTCGATTGGGCCGACAGAGGGCTCCCCGGCTTGCGTGAGTAGGGGCGAACGACGGAGAAGATCACGGCGCGTCTGATAGTCACCTCCGCGGATCAAGGGGTGGTCGTAGATGGTGGGTAAGATGATCTCTAACGAGCTAGGGTTCGGTGTTCAAGCGAGAGAGGAAGAAAGAGGAGTGGAGTGGCGTGCTAGGGTTTCTTGTCGACGTCCAGGGCTACTTGTAGACGAACGGAAGCGGTGGCGCGGATCTTGGCGCTCGCCGGCGACGAGAGTGCGGCCACCGAGCTGCTTGCAGCATCGGAAGTTCGACAACAGCGCGGGGAAGACGACGAACCGGTATGGGCTTGTCTTGGGCTGCAATTAGGCTAGGTGGGCCGTAGCAGAAGGAAAGAGGAAGCTGACTGCTGCTGCTTGTGGGCGACGGATAAGGAGGATGAAGATGGGCCACGGGCCATAAACAAATCCCTTTGTTTTTTCCCTGTTCCATTTCTTTCTCTATATTCTGTTTTGTATTTTCACCTTTGTTTTAAGATTTGTATTTTACTTATTTGTTTGAAATTTTCTATAGAATTTTATCTGCTAGATAATTGCAGCAAATCCTAAAATGTATTCAAAGTCATTTTGTGAGTTTTTATTGTATAATGATTATTTCTTTATTTTCTTTATATATATTCCTTTTCATTTAGTATTTGTAAAGGCTTTAAATATGAATTTTAACTTATCTAATATCCATAAACTTATTAAAGAATGTATTACTATAAATCCATAAGTTTTAATTCTTATTGATTTATAATATTAAAGAAACTTTTATATATATTGATCCTTCATTAATATTTGATACATGAAGTTTTGAGTAATTAATATGGTTAATATTATTCTAAAAAATTTAAGAAATATCAATGTAGATATTTTATTATATCTAACATAGAAGTTAGGGTTTGAATTGCAAATGCTTACCCTAGGGTTTAGGGTTCTTAATATACTTATATTCTTCTGTTGATGTGAATAAAGATTAATGGATAAGACAGATTGTTTTTATGTTTGTGGTCTTGAATGATATCACCATTTAAATTAAAATAGTGGGATTGTTTTCTAGGCTAACTTATGAGACAGAATTGATAAAGATAGTTCTTAAGCACCTAGGATAATGATGGTTGAGAATGTCCAAGATGTGCTAAAGTGATTTGATGTAGTAAATTATTCCTATCAACCATTGTGGGAACAAGATGATTGCTCCAACAGATGGGATGGATGTTAAGCTTGATTATAGATTTAGGGTTTAATGTTTACCCAGAATTCCTATCTTCCATAATTCACAATCCTGGACTTCTAATTAAGGAATTCCTTTCCTAGATATACTACTCCTTCATATCCATCATCATGTGTTAACATGATGAGCTTTACTTCACAAGAATATTCTTATCCACCTTGTATTCTTCTAAATCCACTTGTAAATCTAATGCGCTTGACAATGAAGCTTTCATAATATTCTTATATCCATACTTGGTTATAACAACTACTCTACTCCTGATAACCTCCAATCTAACAATTGTTTTACAGTTACTTCCATTCATGCTCTTCCCTTATCATCCTTCACTAATATCATTTCAATAGATGTATACATCAAATCCTACTTCACCTCAAGTGCTTAGTATTTCCAAAGAGGAGAATACTACTTCTTTAATCCAATGTTGCTCTAACATCATCTTAATCATACTATCTTGTCTCTACTTAACTCTAGTATCTAACATTCCAACCTCACATTATATTAATGTGACTTGTAATGGCTAACCTAGGATAATATATCTAGACTAGGGTTTAATCATGTTCTATCCACCAATGTCAGTTATACATGATATAAGCATTCAATATTGGTGAGTAAAGCATGATCATTATAATCCCTTGATCATATATGGCTTAGGTTTCCAGTTGGCTAATCAAGGCTTTCATCCATACAACATTATAGTTGTATTAAAATTATCTTCTCAGTGAATCTATCTGACTAAGAGAGATTATTCATTTACTATACCTACTTTATTCAATAGGATTACTCATTGGTAACTATCTTCAATGTTCATCCTTATAATCCTATTTGTTAACATATAATTATATCTTCTACATAACTCTTCTATCTATTCAGGAGTGAGTTAACTCCATCAAGTATTATAATGATTTCATTCTCTTCCAACACTCCCATCCTATAGATGCTATCTAAATCTATCTGACGAGGTTTGATCTCGTCAATGCCCATTGTTATGGACTTGGGTTTTGGAGAAGATGGGGATGCTGGAGATCGTGGAACGGTTAACAGACAAGCAACCAGGGGACACGAGATTTACCCAGGTTCAGGCCCCGGAGGGAAACCCTACTCCTGCTTGTCTACTCTTGATTACGGCGGAACCGAAAGTTACAGGGTGCGCAGATTCGATCTGGCGTGGAGGTGCGTATGCGAAAGTATGAGTCGAGAGATCTAGGACGTGCCCTCCTGGCCTTTATATAGACTTAGGCAGGTCCCGGGCATAGTCCTAGTCGGTTACAGGTTCTAGGGTTTTGCCCCTTTGAATTTCCTATCTACTATAGTCTTGCTCTCCAAGGATTCGAAGGCGTCATGGGCCTGGGCCACCCGAAAGTCTTCATGGGCCGGCGTACATCCACCGTGGGCCTTCCTTGGGCTAGACCAGGTATGCTAAGATCACGTACCCGCAGGGTATAACCATGTCAGTAGCCCCCGAGTGATCAGTCGAATCATAGATTCGGCTGAGGACTCTTCCAATCCTTCGGGTGCAACTATGTATTAACAGTATGTGTGTAGGGATTGTTGATGCGTGTGCCTGACTCGCCCGACGGATCCGGGACAGTGAACTGTCTTAGGACGAAACAACACGATCTTCCTCAGGTTCGAGTCCCTTAACTCGAAACTGGAACATATGCTGGGGTAATTCGACTCAGGCCGCGGAGGACTTACAGAAGTGGAATTCCAGTGAATTTATTTGATGTACCCAACGCGTCCGTCGGGATTTTTCATCGTACCTGTTAGCACGGGTTTTTACTAGCAGAGCGCAGTCGTGTGTGTTGTCAGGCCATCAGATGATATCTGTAGGTCTTATCTTTGTGTCGCAGACACAACATCCGAATGTTTGTCATCACGGAGGTGTTTCGGGTGGCCAAGGAGATCGTTGCTCACTCAGCGTTTTGTTGGGGCAGAGTTGCCGAAAAGTTTTTGCGTGCTGATCCGAAAGATCGCAGTCGAAGATTTTATAGGGTGCGCGACCAGCGCTCCCTATGGGAGTAGCCCCCGAGTGTCTTTTCGAGTCGTAGACTCGAGCGGAAACTTTAGTTCAAACATTGCTCAGTTGTTAAGTCCATAGGACACAAAAAAATTCGGATGCTTAAATCCATCCTCCCTATGGGAGTAGCCCCCGAGTCCGTAGTGGAGTCGTAGACTCGACGTAGGACTCGAAGAAATATTTTGTCTTTATTCATCTTTTCGAGTAGGCCAGTATCCACGTGGAGTAGCCCCAGTATTTAGTCGAATCGAAGATTAGAGTGAGTACTCTTAGTGTGGAGTCAAGAATTGTAGTTGGTGCTAGTATAGCTTTTGATGACATCGGTCTTGACCATCAATGACCTCAAGCGTCGCTACGCCAAGATGACTTGATCGAATGACGTGGGTCCCACTTGCTGACTTTGAATTGACCGGTCACGCGCGGCGTGGAGAAAATTACAGCGTCGCCTCGATTTTCGTGCGTAGTGGACGACGTGGTAAGGACGATTCGTTGTGATGCTGACACGTGTATGGCCAGATCTGTCGTTGGCGTTAGGTCTTCTGGATGGACGGCTGCCGTGCGTCGTCTTTGTTGTTATAATCATTGGTGAAAGCTGCAGTTTGTTTTCACCGCATCTACTCTTGTTTTCACTGCCTCCTTGTGCTCTAGCGATTCTTGCTGCGCGCTGGGATTTCCTGCTACATTTCCATCTTCCTGTCTGCGCCTTCACCGCCGGCGCCGCCGTAGCACGATGGGGAAGCCGAAGAAATCGTCCTCTGCCGTTGGTACCAGCGCCGCCGGAGGAAAGAAGGGCGCCACTGCTACCCGTGTCACCGACGGTGGCTGGCGGCGATCAGAGATGCGGGAGAGTGATCTCCGCAAACTTCACGAGCGGGGTTTGATCCCGCAAGATAGGGAGGCCGTCAGACTCCCCGGCAACGAGGTAATCCCCCGTCCCCCAGCTGGGTATCGGGTTATGTTTCTTGCCTTTGTTATGCGTGGGTTTTCCTTCCCAGTCCATGACTTCCTTCGTGGGCTGCTCTTTCTCTATGGCATCCAGCTGCATCATCTTTCGCCCAACTCCCTTCTTCACATTGCTTGTTTCATTACTTTTTGCGAGTGCTGGCTCGGCATCGAGCCGCATTTTGGCCTCTTCCGGAAACTCTATTCCGTGAAGAGGCAATCCGGTTCGGATGGTGTATATCCCATTGGGGGTTGCATCATCTCCCTCAAAGCCAATGTTCTCTTCTTTTCTTTCTCTATGTCCGAATCTGTCCAGTACTGGCGGAGGCGATGGTTTTACATTCGTGACTCCACGGTGGCTGGGCAGCAATTTGGGCTTCCCTGTTCGACTCCTCCCAGATAATCGAGCCGAAAAGGTCCTGGAAAAATTATATCTTGGACGGCGAGTCGGCGGAGATAGAGGCCCTTTACCGTCGGGTGGAGGATCTCCAGTTGATTCCGGAGAAGGAGGTGAACGACGTGGATATTATCCGCACGTTTCTCGAGCGTCGGGTGCAGCCGCTCTAGGCGAGGGCGCGCCCGATGTTTCTTTACTCTGGCCGTCGTGATCTGACGAGGGTTTCGGCTGAGAAAATCTCCGAGGGAGATCTTGACAGGGCCCTTCGCTTCTTTGAAGTTCAAGGCCGAGAAGAAATCCTGTGGAAGTCGTGACTCCTCCGTTTTCGTGACGTTGGCCGTTCGCAGTGTAGATTCGTCGCGTGGCCTTTTTTGTCGATCGCGATTTGTTTTCCTTTGTTTGCTAACAAGATCCCTTTTGATTTTGCGAGCTTCAAGGTGCGGGCATGGTACCGCCATTGCTGAAAATTATCGAATCGCGCCGAATAATGAAGTGGTGGAGTCCGTGTCGAACTTCCTTGGCGCGATCGCCTGAAGATGCCGACGAGTCGAGAGGATCATCTGGCATAAGCGGTCACGGAGCTCCAGCGAGTCTTCGGATGCCTCAACTCCTCCGACTCCCAGAAACCCTTTGTGCCTTGAGCGTCATAGTGACGGGCATGGAGGCTCTTCCTCTCCCATTCCTGCCGTTCCTGTGCGGGCTGTAGCGCCGCACCCGCCAGCGAAGCGGAAGAAGGAAGAAAAGAAGGAGGAGAAGAAGGAAGAGAATAAAGAGGAGAAGAGAGCCCGAAGGACTCCTGCTATCTTTGACCTGAGCTCGCCGGGCTCGTAAGTTTCTTGTTATACTGCTGTCCTCCTCTTTTTTCTTGTTGACTTTGTACTTGTGCTGATTGCTTCGTATGCAGGCATTCCTCCCATGACTCCTCCAGCGATGGTGCTCGGGAGATGATGGGGGAGTCTAAAATTGTGTCTCCTCCTCCTCAGACGGTGGCGACGTCGGGGGCGCCGCTCCGGATCCTCCTCTGCAGGAGGTGCAGGTGGTTGCGCCTCAGAATTTCGCCGGCGGGCCTTCGGAGTCGCTATCAGAGCATGTAAGTTCCTCTGCGTCGTGTCACGGGGGGAGCCCCCGGGTGTCTGAAAATTTCTTGTCTTCTACTTTTTTCGAATCTTCGGGGGGGAAGCCCCCGAGTGTCTTCGTGTGCGAGTCTTGCCTTTATTCCTCTGTGTTGGGCGCAGCCCGCAAGTCCTTTTTCTTACTGGTGTTTCTTTTTCTGCAGCCTTTTGTATAGGAGGCCAAGCGGCTGGTGCAGGAGCGCCTAGTGCTGGAGGCTAACCTTCGGCAGCTTCAAGGTACCTATTTGCCTTTTGGCGCCTCTGTTGTTTATTCTGGTCCTGCTCTCTGACGTTTGTTTGTTGTGAATGCAGAGGAACATAATACTTCTCTCCGTGAGGTCGACGCTCTCAAGAAGAGCCTTGGTTAATCGGAGAAGAAGGTCGCGGCCGCCGTTGGTGCGAAGGAGCGCCTTGAGCTGGAGCTGACCAAGGAAGCCGAAGCTAAGGAGCGTCTGCAGCAGGAGGCCGCGGATCGTGAGGAGCAGCATTTGCAGCTGCAGGAGAGGAGGTGGCAGGCAAGCTCATGGCTGCTGCCAAGGCTGTTTCGGGTAAGTGTTGTATTTGTGCTTCTTTCGCTTTGATTTCTTGTCTTCTTCTGCGTTGCTTGTCGTCATATCCCTTTCTTTTTGTCTCAGATGCCGCGGGCATCGAGTTTGACCAAGGCGCTCTGGAGCACGGTAGTGCTCTAGATGATGCTACTGCAGCGGTCGAAGATCGATGCAACACCGTCGTCAGCTCCCTAGCCAAGGCGAAGGAGGTCCTTGGCCGCTTCTACAAGGAGCTTGTCCCTAAGGGCGCGGCCCTTGATGACGTGGATGCTCTGGCGGAGGCTTTGTCAGCTGAAGCGCCTACGGCATACAAGCGCAAGCAGAAGGGCATCGGCGCGTCCGTCGGGCTGGCGATGGCTTTGGCGGCTGGAGCGGAGCTGGACCTGCCCCAAATCACCTCCCGGATGCCGACGACCACAGATGGATCCGAGGTAGCCTTTGTTGCCTACTACCTCGCCGCAGTATATGGGCCAAGCTCATTGATTTCTTTGTTCGAGTATGCATCTGGGCGGGGCCAAGGCTAGGTAGTCCGGCTCCGAGGCTACTCAAGGTGTCACGTCTTAGGCATTGTAGACGTAGAATAATTTGTAGTCTGCTTTTGCTGTAAATATTTTGAAGAAACACAGTCCCTGTGCCACGTAGTGACCTTATATGCTTAAATGAATTCGCCTGAGTTGTGCTCTACTACTGTCTGAATGTTTGTGTCCTTTGCTTTTCTGCTGTTCTAGGTTCCTTCAAAGTGCGGACCACGTTGATACCTACGCTGCTTGGCAATGCAGCCATCGTTGGATGATCCCTCGCAACTCGCTTTCCTTTGGGACCGTGTTCGTAGTCTTGAGAGGGAGTTGCTTGGGTTGCGCGGTCACGCCGATGTGTGGAAGTCCAAGGCGGATCGTGGTGCGGCCAGAGAGGAGTACTTGATGGCGGAACTGCTTCGGTTGTCTGATCAGCTTCAATGTAAGTTGTTCTTTGTTTTGAGCTGCAGCTCGGTTCTTCGAATGAGCCTGCTGGCCTTGCCTCTTATTTTGTGCAATTGTTGTAGGTGCTAACCTTGCTCCAAAGGGAGAGAAAGAGCGTGTCGCTGTTCGGGTCAATTGCTTGACTCAACAGGACATGGAGGCGGGCGGCTTCTTCTGGATGGATCGTGACCGTGCCATGGCTCTGGCGACGGTGCAGGATCGTGTCCACCAGGTTTGGTGCCATGAAGTCAGACGTCGCTTCGCATCTTTGCGTCATGTTTCCTTTGGATGCCGTACCGACGAGCCTTTCGGGTCTTCTGTCGAAGTTTCGGGGTGTGAGCAATGTCAAGGAGCTGGTGCGTCAACAGCTCGTCGCGGGAGTGAAGGCTGCTTTCTCTCTCGTGAGGCTGCACCGGCCTGATGTAGATTTGACTGTTGTGGCGGCTAGACCACCTCTTCGGCCGGATGGTGATGAGTGGGACATGCGTCCACATTACGCAGCTGTAAGGCAGTATGCCGAATAGGTCGTAGATTTGTTTGAGCAGCGTGCTCAGGTTATTCTTCAGGATAGGTAGTACCTGAAAAAAGAGATAGATGTAAAATTTGTATATTTCGGCTGGGCGTGTTGTGCCCTTTGTTGTAAAGGTTTGTTTGTTGTGAGCACGCAGTGCTTTGATTGAGTACGTGTCCTTTTCGTTTGCCTGACGTTGTCAGCTACTCAGGTGTACACGCTTGATCCTCAGTCGATGAAATCGTAAGGTGGGGGGAGCGCCCGAGTGCGTTTGTAGCATAAAGTAAAGTTGCAAAATGGCGAACTGAAGTTTGGGGCGAGACACTTAGCTTTATTTATATCGTAACGGAGGAAGTACATTGTTCGGCTGAATAGCCATGGCTGAAAAGCCTTATTGAAAGTAAAGGGGTAGGTAGCTAGGGGTAGAATCGGCGCAGGTGCGCGATGTTCCATGGGTTGGAGTATGCGACTCCAGACTCCACGTGCTTGAGGCGATAGGCGCCACCTGGGATGACTTCGGTGATGACGTAGGGTCCTTCCCATGGTGACTCGAATTTATTCGGTCGCTCTTGCTTGAGTCGCAAGACGAGGTCTCCTTCGACGAAGGACCTTGGGCGTAGCCGGCAGCTGTGGTAGTTGCGGAGACTCTGCTGGTACACCGTTGATCGAGCTGCTGCTATGTCTCTTGCTTCGTCGAGTGTATCAACGACGTCTTCGAGTGCAACCGTGGATTCGGCTTATGTCACGACGACGAGGGCCTGGTGGCGTTTGGTGGCAAGACGGCTCAGCTCCGTGCACCATGAAGAACGTGTGTACGGTGGAGCTGTTTGGCGTAGTCCGTAGACTCCATAGTACGGATGGTAGTTCTTTCGTCCAGGCTCCAGCTTTCCGTTCGAGTGGACTCATGAGGCGCTTCTTGATGCCAGCGCCGATTAGGCCATTGGCCTTTTCCACTTGCCCGTTCGTTTGCGGGTGTGCCACTGAGGCGTATGTGATGTTTATCCCAAGGCCTTCGTAGAAGTCCTGGAACTCATTGGAGATAAAGTTCGATCCATTGTCGATGATGATGCTGTGCGGTACGCCGAACCTGTAGACAATGGACTCGAAGAACTTGACGGCAGTTTTGCCTTTCTGGTTGGTAACCGGCATGGCCTTGATCCACTTGGTGAACTTGTCGACTGCGACCAGGAGGTAAACGTGTCCCCCTTTCGAGGACTTTGGCAGTTTGCCGATCATGTCGAGGCCCCATTGAGCAAAAGGCCAGGCTATGGGTATGGGTCTGAGTTCGGACCCAGGTGCATGCGGTTTGTCGGCGAACCGTTGGCATCCATTGCATCTTCGGACGATGTCCTTTGTGTCGCTCATGGCCGTTGGCCAGTAGAATCCTGCTCGTAGAGCTTTGGCGACAAGGGAGCGACTGCCTGTGTGATGGCCGCAAATGCCCTCGTGGATGTCTTGGAGGATGGCTTTCCCATCACCGATGGTGACACACCTTTGTAGTACACCCGTAATACTGCGCTTGTACAGCTCGCCATTGATGGTGGTGAAGGCTTTTGACCGACGAGATATGCGCCGGGCCTTTGTCGGGCTGTCAGGCAGTTCTCCGTTTATCAAGAACTGGAGGTATGGTCGCGTCCAAGTTTCTTAGACTGCCATGACCTGCATTAGGTTGACCATGGCTACATCTGTGTCCAGTTTTTCGGGTCCTTCGTGTCCTTTGGGCAGCGTAGCCCCCGAGTGTTCTGCTTCTTCGGGTGATCCCTTGGGGAATTTCCGCTTGATGGATGGCACGCAGATCTGTTTGAGGAACACACCTGGTGGCACCTTTGCACAAGTGGAGCCGATGTTGGTGAGTCTGTCGGCTTCCTCGTTGCTTTCTCTTCCGACGTGCCGAAGCTCGCAGCCGTCGAATTCTCCTTCGAGTGCGTTGTAGAGCGCGCAGTACGCGATCATGTTTTCGGCATGTGCGTCGCACTCGTTCATCGTCTGCTGGATGACGAGGTTGGAGTCACCGTAGATGACCAGGCGCGTTGCGCCGCATATCTTTGCCAACCTCATGCCATGGATGAGGGCTTCGTATTCGGCCTCGTTGTTGGAGGCTCGGAATTTCATCCGAAGGACGTACTTCATCTTGTCGCCTTGCGGGGAGGTCAGTATGACCCCTGCTCCTGCTCTGGCTTCTCGCTTGGAGCCGTCGAAGTGCATCGTCCATGACTGCGACATATCTGGGGTGTCTGGCAGCTGCAGCTCCATCCAATGTACCAGGAAGTCCGGAAGGACTTGAGATTTGATTGCAAGTCGCTTCTCGTAGATGATGTCTAAGGGTGACAGTTCAATGCCCCAAAGGGCCATGCGTCCTGTGGCCTCTAGGTTGTTCAGGATGCTGTTCAGGGGTGCCTCGTTGACGACCATCACCTGGTGCTCCTGGAAGTAATGGCTCAGCCGTCGAGCCGTCATGAACACGCCGTGGCGGCTTCCTGTAGTGAGGGTACCTCTGTTTTGTTGGCGTGAGTACCTTGAGGTAGTAGATTGGGCGCTGGACCCGTGGGTCTTGCCTTCTTCGGTCGTTCGACCACTAGCGGTGTCTTGACCACAGTGCGTGGGCTGCTATGTCTGCAGATGAGGCTCGCGCTCCTTTGGCGTGACCAGGACGAGCGAGGTGGAGAGAATCCGCTTGAGGCTTTCGAATGCGTCGTTGGATTCCGGCGTCCACTCGAATTTATATGCTTTATGAAAGTGGTAGAATGGTAGGGCCTTCGCCCATGCGGTGATGAACACGCTTAGCGCCGCTACTCGTCTGCGAGCCGGACGCCTTTGAGGTTTTTCGCTTCTCCATCGTCATGATGGCTGATTTTCTTCGGGTTCGCCTCGATCCTCGTTGAGATGAAGTACCCAAAGCGGTGACCCGATGGGACGCCGAAGGCGCATTTTTCGGGGTTGAGCTTGATCCTGTAGCGATCAAGGTTGTCGAACGTCTCGCGGAGATCGTCGATAAGTGTCCTTGCCTCTTTGGTTTTTATCACTATGTCGTCAACATAGACTTGGACGTTGCGACCGATCTGGTCCTTGAGGCAGGCCTGCATGCATCGCTGGTACGTGGCACCTGCGTTCTTTAGCCTGAAGGGCATTGTGTTGTAGCAGAATACTCCGAACGGTGTGATAAACGCCATTTTCTCCTGGTCTTCGACCTTGAGTCGAATCTGGTTATAGCCTGAGTAGGCTTCGAGGAAGGAGAGTTTCTCACAGCCTGCAGTCGAATCGATGATCTGATCGATCCGAGGAAGAGGGAAGTGGTCCTTTGGGCAATGCTTGTTTAGTGACGTGAAATCCACGCACATCCGCAGGATGTCCGTGTCCTTCTTTGGGACCATGACTATGTTTGCAAGCCACTTGCTTTCTTTGATTTCCCTGATGAAGTCTACAGCGAGTAGTCTATTGATTTCCTTGCCGATAGCTTCGGCTCGTGGCTCGGACAGTCTCTGGATGGACTGCTTGACTAGCTTGGTGTCTGGAAATACGTTGAGTGCGTGCTCGGCGAATTCCCTGGGAACTCCTGGCATGTCCGCAGGACACCAGGCGAAGATTTCCCAGCGCTCACGGAGGAATTCGACGAGCGCGCCTTCCTATGCTGAACTGAGGTCATTGGCAATTAGGGCCGTCTTGGAGGCATCCGTCGGATGGACTTGCACCTTCTTTGTGTTGACGGTGGAGTCGAAAGACATGTCAGGTGCGTTTTGCCTTGTGACTGGGGGTGCCCCATTGTCCGTCACCTCACGGAGCCTCACGAGCTCGTCTTGCATGCCGAAAGACTAGGAGATCTTGTTGAAATCCCTGTCGCATTGGTCCGATCGGGTGAAGCTCCCATGGACTGTGATGACGCCTTTTGGCCCTGGCATCTTGAGCAGTAGGTATGCGTAGTGTGGGACAGCCAGGAACCTTGCGAATGCTACACGCCCAAGGATGGCGTGGTATTGCGACGGCCAGTCCACTACTTCGAATTCGAGTCGCTCCTGCCGGAAGTTGTCTGCTTTGCCAAAGATGACGTCGAGCCCTATTTTGCCCAGGGGGAATATGCCCTTCCCTGGAATGATGCCGTGAAACGTTGTGTCTGACTGTTCCAGGTTGCATTGCGGGATCCGCATTGCTGCTAGAGTGCTTGCAAACATTAGGTTGATGCCGCTGCCGCCGTCCATGAAGACGCGACTCATCTCGAAACCGCCGATCTGCGCTTTCAGCACCAGGGCAGCATGACCTGGGCGGGGGATCTGGCAAGGGTGTTCCGCACGAGTGAATGTGATGTAGGACTCCGATCCGCTGAGGTACTCAGGGATAGCAGGTGGAGTTGCCACGGTCAGGTTGATTTGTCGGGTGATTTTCTTCTGCACCCTATTCGTAGGGCGTCCCTTCTGGATCATATTTAGTGCTCCTTTCGGTGGGGGGTACCCGCTCCCGGCGTTGTTCTGTGCTGGTGCGACTGGTTGGTTTGGGCCTCCGATAGGCGGCGGTGGGGGGGCTCCATGTGCTATTTCGCCTAGCGCAGGTGCGCTTCCGAACGCAGGGATTGGGGCTTGCTGCCTCATCTGCACCATGCTTTCGCTGAGTTTCTGGAACTCGCGGCAGTCCTTGAGCATGTGGCTAGCTTTCTTTTTGCCATCCTGCTTGTCGATGTAGAAGTGGATGGTGCATGGACCCAAAAGTTTGTCGTATGCTGAGGGTCCGTTGTCGCGGTCGCGGCGTTACACGATCTTTGGTTGGCATCCGCCGTCGCGGAAGTTTCTCCACGGTATCCTCATTGCTATGGCCGTTGTCGGTTGCGTAGCGTCTGCCGCGATGTCCTCTCGGGTCCGTCGCGATCATCGTAGACGCGCGATCTCCTCTTGCTGCGACGTTCCCGTCTTCGGCCGTATTCGTCCTCTTCGTTCGATTGTGCTCGTTGAATGCAATCTTCGCCGTCGGCCCACCTGTTGGCGATGTCCATGAGGTGGTCGAGTGTTTTGGGCTTGACGCGCCCAAGTTCCTCCTTGAAATCCTGGCGTTTAACGCCGTCCCTGAAGACGTCAATGGCCCTTTCTTCAGAGATGTGTGCTGCGGAGTTCTTGGTGGTAGACCAGCGTAGTATGTACGAGCGAATAGATTCACCCGTTCTCTGAGTGCTACTAATTCTTGATTGAGGCGGGCTCTTTGGTGCCCTTGAAATTTCGGATGAAGGCGTAAGCTAGCTCCTCCCACCGGATGGACCACGATGATAGTCACTGAGCCAGATCCGCGTCGCGCTTTGTCAAGGCATTGCATGGCGGTTTCTTTGTTACCGCCGTGCAGCTTGACGGATGACAGATGGTCACTGAGACAGGCTTTTGGATCTTGCATGCCGTTGAACTTCGGAGTATCCGAAGGAAGCTTGAAGTTGCGTGGCATCTGTGTTCGCTGAACAGATCTGCTGAAGCATCGGGCTCCACAGAGTTCTCCTTCCTCTTCGTCCATCTCGGATTCAGATGAACATGCACGTTTGGCTCGCGCTTTGTCGATTTTGCGCTGTGTAAGCGCGTCTCTGGCATCATAATCGCGTTTATGGTGACGCGAGCTCTTCTTCCTTCGAGGAAGGTCGTGTTCCTCTTCCTCTTCGGATGAAGGGGTGGGGCTCCGATTGTGCCTGGCCGGAGCTTTCTTCTTTGACTCCGCAGGAGCGTCTTCGTGGAGCGCAGCTCCGACAAGTCCGAGTCCGGTGAGTGCGGACTTATGCATTGCTCTTTTCGGGTCCCCCTCCGGAGGTGGGTGGGCCGCGAGATACGCAGTGGCTACCATGATCGCAGCTTGCGGCGTCTTCGGGATGACGTTGCCGTCGGCGTCCATCTCCATGAACGATGTGTGGAGAGTTCGGGTCACATCACGGCGCTCATTGGGATCCATGTTCTCCACCCGAGAGCGGTGCTTGTTTCCTTGGTTTCCGTTCGTGCTAGATCCGGGAGCCATGGCGGAGAGCGCAGCTCGTCGCGCGCTGGATTCAGAGGCTGCTTGCTTGCGTTTCTTGCATCTTGACTTGCTTCTTGTGCTCCTCGATGAGGAGGAAGTGGTATGCCATCAGTAGTTCACGCGAGGCGTCTGCAGGTAGGACTATGTCGTCTGCTACGGCACGGCGTGCCTGGACCCATCCTTCTTTGCTAAGTCGGATGACGTGGCCATTGTTTTCCCCGTCGGGTGGGGGGACTGGCTTCTTCTGTTCCCGTCGTTTCCGCCATTTCTGTCCTGCGGGTTGGGGTTCGTGTTGGGCGGCGGGTTAGGCGTTTGCTGTTCCTGGATGACTGCGGCGCATTGGTAGTGCTCGTAGATTGGTCTGCTGCTGCCGCAGCTTTCGGATCCGGAACCGTAGGTCCCTTCATCCGAAGGTGGATCGCCTGGTCGGAGTTGTATTGTTTCGTCGTAGGACTCATCTGCCGATGGTGATGTGCGTATACGGTGTGGAGCCCACGAGGCAGCCTGATTGATGGCGGGGCACCCGCTTCGGGGAAGCGGAGGTGGGTTTTGCCCCCACCGGAAGCAGAAGCTCCCGAACAAGATTTCGAGTCCGTCGCCTACGGGCTCGAAGTCCTTCATGGTGGCCGGCGAGTGGGCGGTAAAGTCGAAAGCGCCGAAGAGGAGGTGAATCTCTGTCGCCGCAGAGTTGTAGATCGATCGGGTCAGGACCGTCACGATCGCACAATCAGCAGCCCCGATTCCCACAGACGGCGCCAATTGACGAGGTTTGATCTCGTCAATGCCCATTGTTATGGACTTGGGTTTTGGAGAAGATGGGGATGCTGGAGATCGTGGAACGGTTAACAGACAAGCAACCAGGGGACATGAGATTTACCCAGGTTTAGGCCCCCGAAGGGAAAACCCTACTCCGCTTGTTCGCTCTTGATTACGGCGGAACAAAGTTCAGGTCTTGTGATTCGATCTGGCGTGGAGGTGCGTATGCAAAAGTATGAGTCGAGAGATCTAGGACGTGCCCTCCTGGCCTTTATATAGACTTAGGCAGGTCCCGGGCATAGTCCTAGTCGGTTACAGGTTATAGGGTTTTACCCTTTTGAATTTCCTATCTACTATAGTCTTGCTCTCCAAGGATTCGAAGGCGTCATGGGCCTGGGCCACCCGAAAGTCTTCATGGGCCGGCGTACATCCACCGTGGGCCTTCCTTGGGCTAGACCAGGTATGCTAAGATCACGTACCCGTAGGGTATAACCATGTCACTATCATTACCACCTATCTCTTCTTACTTCTTTATCTAAAGGTTTTAGAGTGGATGCTATGATAAGGACATGAGTTGATAGATCAAGAATTGATAGTTTAAGAATTTGTGAATCAATAGTTGATTACTCAACATCGATGAACAACAGATATTGAGATAGGATTCCATAAGGATGACATGGAAATAAAGATATATGGTGAATGATCTTGACTTGGTTTCTTTCCTACTCAATCTTACTAAAGAGTTAAGGTTAGGTATTACCATGATACTCATGGTATAAGTAGATGAGATTAAGATAGGTCAATATTAAGTTGTTACATTCCTATTACTTAAGTCATGTTTATAACTTGGTATTCATGAGTTGTGTAATGAATACTAGGATATGATTACCTAAGGATCAAATATAAATCATTAAATAATGTATTAGGTTTAACTTTTATTACATTTGATCTATCCTTGGATCAAATCTCCCTTACCCAAAATAAGGTTTTAACAAAGGTCATATTGAAAATTATCGCAGTCAACTTGATGATCTACTTCAATTCCATCAAGTTAAGAGAAGCTTTAATCTCTTTGACAAGTTTTTATTTAAAAGCGCGAAAATTATTCGAATTTTCTATGCATGAATGCAATGCACACATCTGTGTTCAGCTTATTTCTAAGCTCTAATGCTGGGATGTTACAATGATGGTGTAGATTGCCTCCATATGTGAGTAGTTCCCTCTGTTCTTAGGGAGATGGAGAAGCCCTATCACTATTATGAAATGAAATAAAGATAATCTATAACTTTGGTCTTTGATTTTTACTTGATCTATAATATTGTGTTATATATCTCTCTCTCCCTCTCCCTAGATGGTATATGAAGTCGACCAAATAGCATTTGCCTTCGGGACTAGAAAGAGGGAAATACCCTTTGGACGTGTATGTACGGTGCTATTTTATGAATGCAAGTATTGGCTTATGACCTACACGGTCAAAGGGGGATAAACGGAGATTCACTAAGCTCATAACGATATCCATGGGGAAACCCTTTATTGTCGTGGTCTATAGAAGTGATTTCCCCACATACATTGCAGTGGTTATTTAGAGATGACCTCATCACATGACTCATAGAAGTGGCTTGCTCACGAGACTTGTTGGTGAACATCTTATTATAAAACTCCCTCCGCACATGTCATGACGAAAGATACAGATTATCCTAATAACAGGTAATTCTCACATGCTAGTGGTATATCCTACACCCCCGAGAACATGTAAGCCCTATTGAGTTCCGACACCAATCCCAACGTACTTTTTACTTGCTTTCATTACTTTCTTGCACACAAACACAACACTCTTTACTTAAAATTAAAGGCAACTTACAAGTATCCTTTGATAGATAGTGACGAGGGGCATAAAAATTTAACCAAATAGCTCTATGTGGGTTCGATACTCTTATTTTGAAACTAGATACAATTGATATGTACACTTTAAGTCACCAGGAGGCTAGAGCATGATTCGCCCTAGAACATGGGCACGATATAAACAAGAGCGCGACATGGACATCATGTGGATCATAAAATATTTGGTGCTTGCACTTTGTGATTAAGTTTATGGATGTGACACAATCTTCTTATTTGATCCACGTGTGCTGATTGGTCCAGATACTATGGTGCCATATTGCAAGAAAATACATAATTGTACAACCAGTGTGCTGATTGGTCCAGATACTATGGTGCCATATTGCAAGAAAATACATAATTGTACAACCATTACTAGCTGCGTGATTGTACAACACATAAACCCTAACCATAGGTAAATGTTAAATTAGGGTACATCACATAATAAAAGACAGGACATATATGTTGGACAAACCACTACTTCATCGAACTTATTAGAGACCGTCTACTTCTTCCCTCTCAAGTGGCATATGATGGTTCACACTTCCTTAGAGCCAGCATTCCCATGAGTCCTTTGCTCGGCAGGGAGCTTGTAGCCACATGACCACCATACCCGATCAAACATGAACTTCACCCTTGTCTTCCCACCCACCATCTATCGATGCTGCTACATGAATCTGTAGGTGTGGACCAGTGGAAGTGCCAGTGGAGCAAGAAATAACCTAACAAGACTCAAGCTCAAACATTCGATCAATATGTATTCTGCGTATACATGAACTAGATTCATCATGCATTTGTTCTCAAAGATAAATAAATAAATTTCTTTACTACCTATAATATCCTAAAATGCAAACAAACCTTCCTATTGATATGTTGGTGTCAAACATCTTTATGCTCTAGGTACTAGTAGGAAGAAACATAATAATATAACATACTAGCTACATGAGTAGCCAAGGCTTGTCTTGCTACAAATGCCAAGCCGAAAACGAACAACGAGAATATGTTAAACATGAGTACGTCACACAATAAATAGATTGCGTATATACCGGACAAACCACCGCTTCATAAAACGCTAGAAAATGTTTGTCTACTTCCGTTCATCACCACAATCACTCTTCTATCTCTCTCTGGAGCTCGTTGTCATGTGACAACCTTGCCCAACCTAACAAGTAATGGATCAACCCTATGTAGGCATCCGTAGGCTCGGGGTGTAATGAGTGGCAAGAAAACCTCAACTCGGGACTTAAACACTCGGTAGAGTCCCTACATATATAAATTAAACTCATTAAAGATTTTGTCCACGGTTAAAAGTGGAGTATATATATATATGTAAACTCCAATCTATCTATCTATCTATCAATTAATGTGCAGAAATATATTATTCCCAAAGATACCTATCCATACCAGCTGGCTTCCTCGATGGATCTGGGGCCGTCGATCCCCAGACGGACGGACAGGGAGAGACCCATCGACGCAAACACCTCGTTACACGGCTCGGCGGTCCAGGCCGATCGACCGACCCGGCGCGGTATAAACACGAGGAGGACTCCACGCGACTCCGCCATCTGCCCTGCTGCCTGCCTGCCTGCGCGAACTCCCTTTGCAACTGCGGACAGCCACCCCCCGATCCTCCTCTCGCCCTAGCGCACGCGCACCTCCCGCCGCCGCCGTGGCGTCGCCGCCCGCCGGCGAGATGGTCCCGCTCAACCACGACGTGTCCACCGAGGTGCGCCTCATGCTCCAGGGCGCCACCGCCTCCGCCTCCGAATCCATTCGCCGCGAGCTCTGCCAGGTACACCCTTCAAACCCTAGACCCACCCATCATCCCCTGCCCCCCCTACTCCCTTCCGCCGTGTCCCGTGGGGCGCTGGCCCCCGCCCGATTGCCCCTCGCTCGCGTCCGGATCTACTCTGTCGTCAGTCTCTCCCAGTCGACCTAGTTCCCCGACCTCGTGTTTGTCGAATTATCGCTAGTACATTCCGCCGCCGAGTGACCTGGGTTCCCAATCTCGGATGTTCGTAGCGTCCTGTTTTACTGGCTGTCCATGTTGGCGATTGATCCGATCTCTGTATGCCAGGATTATTATCATGACCTGCATGTCTGTCTGCCTGAGATTATTTTAGGGCATGTCTTCAGGCTGACCTTATCCAATAGGTTAGGGCACCACTCAGCATGCAGGCATTAGCCTGAAAGGCTGGCATCTGCGCGGCATGGTAATTAATCCCGAGGGATTTTGATCTCATTACTACTTCTGCTTCAGCCGGCAATCCGACCAGCTAGATGCGTTCCTGCAATAATTGGAAAGTATGGTTTAGGATTACGTGTCGCACGTGCTCCTGGCCTTGAAGATACAACCTAACTGAGATATCTTTAATTAACCGTTGTGTGAATGCTTGCTATGCAAATCGTGGGCATCCCCCGCTTGTCATTCCCAAGTATAGAAGGATCCAGGACCGTCTGTGTCGAAGGAAACGGGGTGTGACGAGTCAGCGTTTGGGCTGAGCGGCGGCACGTGGCGCCGCCAGCAATATATGATTCTCTGTGTCGGTTGCGCCAGGTAGTCAATTGCAGAAAAGGTGCAGACTTGTCCACGGGTAGTCCGAATGATTGAGAGTCTGCAGCTGCAGCTCGGCTCAAAATTGGACTGTAATATTTTACAACTTTCTGATACTGTAAAGAGTTCCTTCATGTTTGCTGAAGTTCCATAGGTCGTTCCTTCATTCTGCGAAACAATCCGTTGCCAACAAGCTGTTAAGGGCTTAAGGCCCTCCATCATGCAGTTACTTTATAGGGCTACAGTTACAGTATTTTGTATTTATTAGTCAAAATATTTACCGGCTTCATAGCAAATACAGGATCGATTATCTGGTCAGCATGGATGCAAAGATCTCTTTGACACTTTCCATTAATAAAGAGCTTATGATTTATATTTTCTTCCCCTTTATGGAAGTTGTCTATGTAATTCAGGGAGCCATCATTGTGCGCAACCTAGCAGTTTGCGAGAAGTTTATTGCTTTTAACTATTTCCCATACAAGCAAATGTACCAATTAAATCTTGTGTCTGATAGAGGTTTTCTAACGCATATATCTTCCACCTTTTCAGTTAGTTGACTGTGGTCTTGACGGATGCCTTTTGCTGCTCCAAGTCTGTTTTGGTGAAGTGTTGCTGAATGCCAGGGAGGCGGAGAACTTCCAGTTGAAACATGGTCTTTTATCCGCCATTTTCAGATATTGTCTGGATAAAACATACTTCAGTACTTGCTTTTGTGAGGCTCTGATGCCTATATCTGATACTGATGGCCTTCTTGAGACCCTGTCTAATGCCCTGGAACTCTCAGTAGCTGAGAAAGTTGGTATTGGTCTTGCACTGTCAGATTCTGATAATTCAGGCATGAAGCTGAAAGGTAAATAGTAAGTTAAACTTTGTCGAGTCAGCCATTGTTGCTTATATTTATAGATGTTCATAACATCTACATTCTTTTCATTTCCAGGGCAACAATTTGCAATTACTCAAATTGAGGAGTTGTGTTCGAGTCCGAATCAATCAGTATCCAATGACCAAATTCATGAAATTGTAGTCTTCCTTCACCAGACTGATGGCCTGTCAAAGCATATGGATACTTTTAGTAACATTACTTCTCTGCTGGAAGTCAGACGGAGTCCATTTTTTGCCCCTTTCCCAATAAAGCAGCATGATGTTCAGTCAACAAATCCCTCAAGGTGTTTAGTCTTTAACTAGCCAAAATGTGTGTTTTATTTTTTCTCATGTCCATTTGTTCATTTATGCATTACCCCTTATTTTCTGTCTCATGCAGGCATTTGGAGACGTACTTTGCTAGCACAAATGATGATTTTGAATCACTTCTTTCTGAAATTGGGAAAGAAATAAGCATGGCAGACGTTTTAACCGAATTGGGTTATGGATGTACTGTTGACAGCACACAGTGTAAGGAAATTCTTTCAACTTTTGAGCCTCTCGATGACATGGCAGTATCTAAGTTGCTCGGGGCAGTTATTGGCACTCAAAATAGTCTTGGAGATGCCCATAACACATATGCAACCTTTGTATCTGCTATTCGAAATAGCCCCATGAGTGATTCGCCTCAGTTGTCTACATGGAATACAGATGTTCTTGTGGATTCAATCAACGAACTTGTGAGCTCTTGGCTTCTTTTTCGTTGCGCTGAATTGTTCTCTTTTGACTCACACATTTGCATTCTAACTTCGCTGCTCTTTCACTTGTAGGCCCCAAGTACTAATTGGGTGCATGTAATGGAAAATCTTGATCATGAGGGTTTCAGTGTTCCTGATGAAGCAGCTTTCTGTTTACTGATGTCTATATATAGTCGTGCTTGCAAGGTATATATATTTGTGTCTCCGTTCAGGCATTTCAACAGACACAACTCCTTGGCTGACAATTTCATGGAATAATACAGGAGCCCTTTCCGCTTCATGCTGTTTGCGGGTCAATGTGGACAAATACAGAAGGCCAGATATCATTTTTAAAGCATGCAGTTTCTGCTCCTGCTACGATATTTACATTCGCACATTGTTCGAGACAGCTGGTACTATCTTGATAACATGTGTCCTTACTGCACATGGACAAGACCGTGTGCATTTCATACATCTAACAGCTGTAATTTCTTTTAGGCACTTCCGGACTTCGCAAGTCCCAGTCCAGGTAATCAGGCTTGGTTCTGCCTTGACCTTCTAGAGGTTTTATGCCAGCTTGCTGAAGTTGGACACACTGTGTTGGTGCGATCGATGCTTGATGATCCTTTGGGGCATTGCCCTGAAATCTTACTTGTTGGTCTCGCACATGTCAATGTACGCCTTTCCAGTCCTGCTTAGTAGCTTATACAAGCTATATCCAATTATGTCATTTTACTAATGTTAGATCTCACGCTATGCTATGCAGACTGCTTATAATCTCCTCCAATTCGAAGTGCTATCCTGTGCATTTCCTGCTATACTGAAGGATTCTGCAAAGAGTAATGTGGTGAATTATCTCTGGCATATTAACCCTTGCCTTACTCTGCGAGGATTTGTTGGTGCTCATTCTGATCCAAGCTGTCTTATGAGAATTGTTGATGTGTGTCAAGACATGAAGGTTTGTACAGACACAGTAAGACCTAGTAGTTTTCAAAATAAAACAATTTCGTTGCAGCTTCTTCAGTACTGTATTTATATTATCTTTTAAGTTAGGGGTTATATTGTGCTCTGCACAACCACAACACATAGTAAGCTTTTCCAGGAGAAAAAGGCATTAATGTTGCTGACGCACATTGCACAATGATCAATCCATACACTTCTGGTGTAGAATATAGTTTTGGTTACTGGCAGCATTAGAAATATGATCTCAATTTTTTTCATCTTGCCTTTGTTTCGTTCAATTTTTATTTCTATTGAAACAGATCCTATCTGCTGTCCTGGATTCGACTCCATTCGCCTTCAGCATTAGATTGGCTGCTGCTGCTTCTAGGAAAGATCACAGCCATCTTGAGAAATGGCTGACTGAAAAGTTAATTTTATATAATGACAGTTTTCTTGAGGTAATATGCATGATTATGCCCTAATTTGTTACATCTTATTGATGCATGTTTTACTGTTTCTGTACTTGATGTGGATTTCTAATTCTTATAGGTATTGTTCAATACTTACTCCTCTTCTTTTTTAGATGACGTGTTAGCATGCATGCAGTTAATGTTTTGAAACTTTGACTGCTAATCTACACGATACTGTTTTGATTCATCATATGCAAATGCTGTTGCTAGATTTGTCAATAAAAATACATCTGGATCACCACAGTATTTATTCTTTTAACTTCCTTCTAATTAAAATGAGATTCAAAAAGTTGTGCTCAACATTGAGACTGTTGATGTCCAGAGCGACAAGTTAAAAAAGGAAAAAACTGAGGCTGTACTTTTCTTGCCATCTCAAAGTTTTAGCATGCCCTACTTACACTTCTGAGTTCTGACTCCCAGGAATGTCTTGATTTCGTGAAAGAAACTATGAACACCACATCTTATGCGGTAGAAGGTGCCACGGAACAACCTCAAGCCAGTGTCACGGATATGTATTGGGAAGCCTGTCCTCCCTTTATAAAGGTTTGAATGTGCTTCTGCAACTTTTTATTGGCTCTTTCTGCCAGCTGTTAATATTGCCATGTGATCCACATTTGCAGGTTCTCCAGTCTTACTCGGGACAGCTCTTATCAAACCAACTCTTGGATGAGCTAAGGGAATTGTTTACTTTGTATGAATCGAGGAATCATGGTTCTGCAGCAAGGGACATCCCTACCCCGGAGGGCGGTTCAGATGACGTTGAAGTAGAAGCAAATGCGTATTTTCAGCAGATGTTCTCTGGACAGATCAGCGTTGATGCTATGATACAAATGCTCACACGCTTTAAGGAATCTCCAGACAAGAGGTGCATTTCTGAGATCATTTTGAATAAATCTTATTTATTGCCTGTTTGACTTGCTCTGGTTTATAGTCACGTAAAGAACAACTAAAACATTATTTGATTATTCTGTTTAGGACCATGATTAGAGACCAGTTTTTTTTGGTGATCTGGCTTTCTAGAATTCTTTTGTAATTATAACTTCTAAGTACTGGACGATTCTGGATAGACAACCCACGCAGCATTAATTTGAGAAGCTTTATGATAATCTGAAAGAATCAAAGTTCATGAAAATTATGATGACACGAGGGTCCTAACTAGTATCCTTTTTTTTTCTGGAGCTTTGTCTTAAGAGTACAGTATTTCCTGCACTGATAGTTGTTTATTAGTTGCTGACAATTGGCTTACATGAATGGTATTGATATCCAGGGAGCAAGCGATTTTTAATTGTATGATCTCAAATCTGTTTGAGGAATACAAGTTCTTTACGAAGTATCCTGACAAGCAGCTTAAACTAGCTGCTGTGCTGTTTGGTAAGTATATCTTCACTTTGCTACACCATCATGCGCCATTTATCATGTTGAATTGCGACCTTTCTCATTAAGCAAGCTGTTTCTGTTCTGTCTTGTGCTTAGATTGCTCATGGTTTATGTGGATTATACAAAACCAGTTGCCGTGGAATAACATATCTACTGTCCTATCTAGGGAACAATAGCTTGAAAGTGTTGCAATGTATAGGCTTTTGCTGTGTTGGATTGGGTTTGCAAAATGTCATATGTGCTTGCATCAAGACCTTATCTTCCTTCCCTGTGTGGTTCTATCCAAACAACGCAGTTTAGTTTGCATTATGTTTTTGTGGGAGTCACAAGAACTGTGACTGAAATGGCAACATGTTCCATGTTATTCCAGATGTGTTTTTTGCTGCCTGCAACATAACTTTTTTTCATAATAATAGAGTTCCAACCCTGTTCATTGCTGCTACATCAAGATTTAAATTAGGGCTATAGCAGTCTATGCTTTAAGTAAATGCCTTGGCTGCTTGCCTGTAACATGTTCTGCAGGACTGCAAAATCATCATCTGCACCAATCATGTGTCGTTCTCTAATCCAGTTTCATCTTTGGAAATAGGATCCCTTATTAAACATCAACTTGTGGCTCACCTCGGACTTGGGATTGCTTTGCGTGCTGTTCTTGATGCCTTGCGCAAGTCTGTTGATTCAAAGGTTAGATCTCATCTGTTTTAGGTTGGTGTCCCCATTTGTCAAATGATCTGTAGAACTTGTAGTACTGATTGTGTTTTTTGGCTGCAGATGTTTGTGTTTGGTACAACAGCACTGGAACAGTTCATGGATCGTGTAATAGAGTGGCCACAATACTGCAATCACATATTGCAGATTTCACATCTTCGTGGAACTCATGCTGAAATGGTCTCTGCAATTGAGCAAGCCCTTGCCAGGATTTCATCAAGTCAAAACGAGCCCAGCATTGGCAACATGCTCTCTGCAGAGCAGCTTGTTTCTGGATCGTCACCGATTGAAACCATGGAGGTATAGAAACTTAGTAAAGGGTAAAATTATATTTTGGGCAATCATTGACTTGGAACTGAAGAATGGCTCTCTGGAATGTATTGCTTGGCATTTTGTTAGGATGCTAAGATCCTGCCATCTTGCTTACTGATTTGATATGTTTTACTACGATCTAATCCCTTTTCCTGGTTGGATTATGTAGGCTTCTGAACCATCATGGCAGTTGATGGGTACATCTCCAACTCAGATAGGAAGGACACCTTCCTACCCTTTGCAGCCAAGGCAACAGAGTGTTCTTGGGGACAGGTCCAAGGTCTCCATGGCCATCTCTCAGAATAAGAGCATTTTACCCAGCCAACCTTCAATTCCTTCAGCACCTGCTGATTCGGCTATTAATCCAAAGGTACGAGTGATTTTCTATATGTATTTCCTGTTAGTTTGCCAGTTCATATTCTTGAATGCAGTGTCCTTTCTGGTCTTTCCTTTCATTTTCTGTTATTTGTGTAATTTAGACACCTGTTGTCTCTTTCTTTGACCTACTGTAACTTCTTAACTGCAGATAACTGTTCCATCCTCTTCACTAGCTCACTCTACAAGCATGTCAACTACTGCTCATGCCACTGGTTTTCTGCGCAGTCGAAGTACTGCCACAGGTGAATTGGGTGCTTGTCTTATTCACAGTTACAATTGTGATTCAATTTTATTTACTTTGTAATCTCTATACTACCACTCCATGAGATTGTTATGGCCCTCTTTTATAGGCTTGCCTCGGCAACATTCCTACACTACTGGATTTGGAGCCGCTTTAAATATTGAGACCCTTGTAGCAGCAGCGGAGCAAAGAGATAGTCCGATTGAGGTTGGTATTGCTATTGTTTTCCTTGGCATGTTCTCTCATGGGAAAATGCTCAACTTCTATTTGGCTAATTCATTTTCCTCTTCACCTAGACTCCTCCGTCTGAAGTTCATGACAAGGTCTTGTTTATGATTAACAATATATCTACCTCAAATATGGAAGCCAAGACAAAAGAATTTAATGAAGTGCTTCAGGAGCAATATTATCCTTGGTTTGCACAATACATGGTCATGAAAAGGTATTATACACATTTGTTTCCTTCCTTTTCTGCCTCAGTTTTTTAACCTCGAAGATTTAATTACCTGTTTATCTTTCCAGGGCAAGCATCGAACCAAATTTTCATGATTTGTACCTGAAATTCTTTGACAAACTTAACTCAAGATCCTTGAGTAAGGAGATGCTGAAAGCTACGTATGAGAACTGCAAGGTTGTGGTTACTCTAATTTGTCTACTTTTTTCTGTCTTGATGGTTAAACAGGTTTGTTGAATCTTAGATTTGCTCGTGCAGGTTTTGTTAAGATCAGATCTTATCAAATCTAGTTCTGAGGAACGCTCGTTACTAAAAAATTTGGGCAGCTGGTTGGGAAAATTCACTATTGGAAGGAACCAGGCACTAAGAGCTAAGGAAATTGACCCGAAATCTCTTATTGTGGAGGTACTTCTTTTGGACCAGAATCTGCATTTTAGATTTCTGGGACAAAATTGATTTGTTTGACTGCACACTAATTCTGCCCAAAATTGTGTTTACTGAGATCAATTTCTGAGTTCTCTCCCTTCTATAGGCTGACTTGTTTAGATTTCATTTATTTCTAAATCTTGCATTGTATTTCTGTGCATGTATTGGTGTAGTGATTCTGCAAAGTGATGTTATTAAGCAATTCTCTGCCTACTGTTTGACAATCCTTTGAAATTATTTTTACAGGCATATGAGAAAGGACTGATGATTGCTGTCATTCCATTCACTTCAAAGGTGTGCATTTGCAGTAATCTCATTTTCATGAAACAGGTTATCTGATGTCCTGACCAGTGATTACTCTGCAGATTCTCGAACCTTGCCATTCAAGTATAGCATATCGTCCTCCAAACCCATGGACAATGGGAGTTCTTAGTCTACTTGCAGAGATCTATAATCTACCAAACCTCAAGATGAATCTGAAATTTGACATTGAGGTTAACAACGTTTTCTGTTTAGACTGCCTCATTGAATCTGTATCTTCTGTTCCGTTACATTGCGTAACTATTATCATTTGTTTTTTAGGTCCTGTTTAAGAACCTCACCGTGGACATGAAAGATGTAAAACCGACTTCCCTTCTTAAAGACCGAGGTCGTGAAGTTGAGGGAAACCCAGATTTTTCAAACAAAGATGTTGCTGCATCTCAAACCCCAGGGGCCGTAGAAGTCTCTTCAGGCATCAGCACCCCAATAAACCACATGGAACTGCAGCCTGAAGTCAATAACACTTCTCGTGCCATGAGCCTTCCTACTATACTGAATCAGGTAGGCTTCAGACTTGCGTTATCAATTCAGTTATGTTGGTGTGCAATTGTGCATTGAACCTGTATTATAACATTTTTTATACTTGCAGTATACTGCTCCTGGTCGTCTACCTCCTAACAGTATGGTGGAAGATGACAAAATTGCTCTAATGATGCCTGAGCAATTCTCCTCGCACACCTTGGCCCAGGTCTCACCATCACAAACACCATTGGCATCTCTGTCACCATCGCCACTCTCTCTCAGTCAGGTTTTGCGATGCTACTATTTCCACCCATCTTTTTACTGGACAACTAGATGTTTTCGGTGATGGCATATATTCTTTCATCTGTCCTTTGCAGCTTTTGTCATTGATTCCACATGAAGAGATACGCTTCAAGATAAATTCCAAACTTGGGTCTCTTGGCTCACAGTTGCAATTTAGCAAGTATGTTACACATAAATTTCTTATGCTATTTGAATTTTTCTGAATAGCTGATAAACGCCTGTCATTTCATAGAATCATGGGCGTGGCTTTGGATAAGGCTATCAAAGAGATAATACTCCCCGTCATTGAACGAAGTGTCACAATAGCAAGCAAAACTACAAAAGAACTTGTCCTGAAGGTTTCATATCTTACCTGTATTTGTTAAGAAAGCTTTGTGTTATATGGAAATAGTTGATATGTTAATGAGTTTTTACTTCCTGAAGGATTATGCAACGGAATCTGATTACAATGCTGCAAACCGTGCTGCTCGTTTGATGGTCGGCACATTAGCTGGAAGTCTAGCCCATGTTACTTGCAAGGTACTCCTGGCTTGTTTTGAAGGCCTGTAAGCGTTGATGTTCTTCTGTGGTTGTGCCTTCTGTTTCTTGTTTCATTATTGTTGTTGATCTTTCGTGCAGCTTATTATATCATTTATTTTCCATCTGGTGTAGGAACCACTTCGTGTTGCACTATCGTCTCATCTTCGAAGCCTTATTCAAAATCTTACTAGTAACAGTGAGACTGTGGAGCAAGTAATCCATATTCTAATCAACGACAATTTGGATCTTGGCTGCGCAAGTATTGAGTCTGTGGCAACACGAAAGGTAGCTCTTGACATGCTAGTACTAATCCTACTCAGCAACATATACTTTTTCTGCCATATTTTAAAGTCTCAAAACCTTCTTGAATTTGGAAGTCCTACGAATTATGTGGTCTCTGTAGCTGCTTCTAGTTCAGCAGTTTGCATGCCAACACCTACCAATGATTTACCTTCAAACTATAGAGACGTCTCTTCCCTTTTTTGACCATCGTTGGGCATGTTCCTTAGCGCAATTAACTGCAATGGAAAATCTGGTGATATATACGTCATTTTTGCAGGCTGTTGATTCGATCGATGGGGAAATAACCCAATCCTTTTCACAACAAAGGAAAAAACGAGAGGCAGCAGGTCCTGCATATTATGACTCGTTTACTTATGCTCAAGGTCCATATGCCCCTGTACCTGAAGTACTCCATACTAAGCCCGAGTCTGCTGCCCAACAACGAGTGTATGAGGTGTGTAGCATCAGGACTTAAATTAGTCAACGGAAATTAAACCTTGATGTTTCTATACTCTACATGTGACTAGCTTCGTATCGCCTTGTTGGTTTCAGGAGTTTGTTCATGTATGGCAGAGCAATAGCCAAAATGCTGGTGCTGCAGGTTCAGGTTCATCTGGTACAGCTGTTGTCTCAAGCAGTTTTGGCGTACCCCGAGCTTACAGCCCAAATCCAGCACCAGCCTCCAGTGCTTTTTTGACTGCTCAAACAGCTCCGCTTACATCAGCTCAGCCTACGGAGCTGGTGTCTGAGGACTTGATTCCTGGTGCTGCACAGCTATATAGGTACACATGCTTTTGTACCTTCTTGTTGTGAAATGCGGGTTTGCTCAAGCTGCAGCTTGATCAATGTCTTATGCCTCTCGTAGTGATTCTACTGCTCAAGTTGGGACCATTGACTCTTCTGCCTGGCTTGGTGCAACCATTGCCACTGCATCCACATCTCCTCCATTGATATCTAATGACCTTCCTGTGGGAGGAACAACGGTCATGACCACATACCTTTTCTTCCCTACATAGTGTATACATGTCATACGGCAGACTTCTGAAACCCGTTTCAACCATGTACCAGGATTCAAGCGCTGTGATGTCATTTCCAGCTACAATTTCTGTTGACAATCGTGGATCTGTCTTACCTGATGCTTTGAATACTGGTGTTGCCTTGGAGAGATACGAACAAGTTTCACAAAAGGTAATGGCATTTGGATGGGAATCGAAATTGGAACTATTATTTGAAATTCCTTATGATTTACTGACTGCTTTCTATCAGAATATAAGAAAGTTATATTCCATGAGCCAAAGGCCATCATATAAAATGTACTCCCTCCGTCTCAAAATAGATGTCTCAAATTTGTCAAAATTTGGATGAATCTAGACACTATTTAGTATATAGATTCATCCAAATTTTGAAAAATCTAAGACATCTATTTTGAGTCGGAAGGGAGTACATGTGGGCAATAACACGAAAAACACCTATACAAGGAATTAGTACTATCATATACAATGTACTCTTAATACTGTTAAAGGGCGACCTTTATATGTTTGAAAGGTCTTTTTGGCCATATGATTAACTTGTTGTGTTGTATGTCTTGTTTTGGTTTGGTTTCTTACGGATCAATATGATATGTTGTTAATTTAATAGGCACATGCTGTAAATATCATGGAGTTTTTGTTGAAATGTCCGAGAGTTTATCTATATGTCTAGAAACTAGCATGCTGTGATGGATAAAAATATGTAACTTTCCATGTTACGCGGTTACTACTGCCTCACTTTGTCTGCTCTCATCTGAGTTCTACCTATGCCGGTGTCATGCCTCTTCAATTGTGCCTTTTTGTGCCCTTTTCATCAAACTTGCAAAAAAAAATTCTCTAACAAAAGAATAACACACTAACTGAATCACAATGAAGCCCCCTCCCCCTAGAAGACTATTTTATTTTGAGAAAAATCTAAAAAATGGAGCATGCACAGGTCAAAAAGGTGTGGCGTGGGGTCCCCATGTACATAATAAAATATAAAGATCATTCCAGGATGTCCATAGTTGACAACTGGGCCTTGGCCCACATTTCCGTTGCACATTGATGGTATTTTATTGCGATGTTCGCATGGTGTAGAACGATTTGCAGTAAATTTTGCTATTAGTATTGTGTTCTTTTTGTTTATATATTGTGTAGATAATGTGATCATTACTGTATATTCTGACCTTCTGTACTTTCTGATTAAATCCTAGTTCCCTGTAGACAGCTCCAATAGTTTTCACTTTCCACAACCACCTATCTTTGGTTATCTTGGATAATGTTTTGATTCACTTAATTCATTTGTTGTTACCCCCAGATGGAGACCTTGATTGCCAAGGATGGAAAAGATGGGGAAATCCAGGTCAGTTACTCTTCATTACTTCTGCTACACATGCTAATGTTCCTCTGTAGGTTTTCAGTGGCTGTATTTTAGGCAAAGTGTTTCCTGCTGCAGTTCCTGTGCTGGTGAACTTTTAAATAAGTTGGTGTAAATACTGTGGCAAGAGAAGCAATATTATCATCCCACTTATTCTGTAAAAAATGTCAGTGAACCTCTAAAAACTGGTGTAAATACTGTAGCAAAATAAATAATATGTTATCATCCCACCTTCTCTAAGAACTATAGTAACTAGCAAGTGTTATGCACCACAGTGCTCGTAGGCAATGTTTAACTGTCAACCAGACAACTCATGTACCTATTTCAATATTACTTTTTGTGGAGTTATCCCAAGCTAATATTTTATCTATTTCACTATTACTCATGTACCTATTTCACTATTACTTTTTGTGGAGTTATCCCAAGCTAATATTTTATCTAATGGATACTAACTATCTTCGTTATTATTCAGTCTGTTATTGCGGAAGTTCCTGATATCCTACTCAAATGTGTTAACCGGGATGAGGTTGCGTTAGCTGTTGCACAAAAGGTATACCATTTTTGTTTTTGTTATGGTATTTAATTGTATTGCTTGGCTCATTGTTGTCTTGACCTTTGTATCTTGGTACCTTTGGTCTCAGGTTTTCAACAGTCTGTACGACAACACATCAAATAGTGGTGGTATCATGTGGTATGTAGCAACTTTAGTTGCGATACGAGATGTCTGCAAGCTTGTTGTCAAAGAACTAACAAATTGGGTATGTTTCTTTATGATCTTCACCCATGTTATGGTTCCCCTTCTCTTGTGTGATAATTTGGTTGTTGTGCGTGAGATGGAAAGGGCTACCAATTATGAACAATAACACACAAAATACCTTAGAACCTTTAGTTCTGATTTTGAACTGCTTGTGAAGTTGGGTTGGCATAGAGATTTATGCCACATACTTTCAGAACCCTTGCAGTCTGCAAAAATCATCCCACTGATCCATATTAGTTCTCGCTGATTTAGTATAACTCTACTAAATCAGCGACAACTTATGAATTGGAGGGAGTAGCAAAGTTTATCAACATTGTTCATGCATTGCTTCCGCTATTCCACAGTTTTAGGTTAGAGATTTCACACTTTTTGTTGTTGTGTGCAGGTGATCTACTTGGACGACGAGAAGAAGTTTAACATTGAAATAATCTTTTGCCTTATTCGTTCTGATTTGCTGAATGTTGGAGAGTACAATGTTCATCTGGCAAAGCTAATTGATGGTGGAAGAAATAGTATGTTGAAGTCTTCATATTTGTTTATATATCTATACTAGCAATCTCTTTCATACTCCTCACAAATAATGAATCTGTTCCTTATTACCTTGCTATTATTGTTTGTAAACTTGTATTATTTTCATCGATTAATTGGGTTGTCAACCTTTTTTTTTCTCAGAGATTGCAACAGAATTTGCGATGTCACTTGTCCAGACATTGATTACTCAGGACTCTGTTAGCATATCAGAACTTTATGATGTTGTTGATGCGCTATCAAAGGTACACTAGATTTCTGAGCTGCTCTATATATTTAGTTGTTGTTTTATTGGTCTTGCCCACCCCAGGAGCAGACTCTTTGACTGACAACCAAGGACACCTTTGTATATTGCTTTGACTGAAAGTACAAAGTATCTTTTTGGCAAAAAATACTAGAAAATGGCAAAAAAATGCTAGAAAATTATGTGATATGGAATTTTTTGCGGTGATATAGAGATGGAAGTATGATGTATTTTAAAACCAGGAGCAGGCCATTGCCAGGAAGGCCGGTTACTGGCAAACAATTTTTCACTGGTTGTGACATCTGTTGGTTTGCAGATTTCAACAAGGCCAGGTTTACCTGAGTCATTGCAACAGTTGATGGAGATTGCAAGGAGTAATGCCAACAATGCTCCTGGTTTTGCTTTTGGAAAGGATGAAAAGGTCATACAATCCAAGGATAAAAAGGTTAGGTAGCATTTAAGAATGATCTGAACTATCATGTGTAGTTTGTTCACCCATACGAATGCATCTCATCACCCACAAGAACTTTTGTTCTTAAAATGGATGCCCAGTGACTTGATTGTATATTGCCCTTGCATGTTTGTAGGTTCTCTCTAGTCGAACAAACAAAGAGGAAAACAGTGTTAATGACACAACCCTTGCTGATTCTATAGCTTTTCAAGACCAGGTATCTTTGGTGTAACTTCTTGTTCGGTTACATAAACTTTTATTTCTGCGATATTTACTTGCACTTTGTTTTGATTTACATAAATCTTGAAAATAGAATAATGAGCCTTTTTTGTGTGGTTGACTTAAGTAGTGCCTAACCATAAATCATTACAGTACAGATTTGCATTTTAACGGATCTTCTGATGTGGTTCTCATTTGTATTATTATAGAGACTAGCTACATTGTTAACAATAAATAAATCTATTACATTGAGGTGTTTGCCTATAGAGGATTTGTGTACAACTGTGTAATTTAGAAAATACATGAATGAATTCTGTATGCTGGAAATTTGATGCATTATGTTGATTGATTCATAGGTTGCACACCTATTTTCTGAGTGGTGTCAAGTATGTGATCACCCAAATGCTTCTGATGCGGCATATAGTCGCTATGTTATGCAATTGCAACATATTGGCTTGCTGAAGGGAGATGAATTCACTGAGCGCTTCTTCCGTGTTCTCACGGTGATTATTCTACTTTGTAGTTTGTAGAACCTGTATTCCATTGATTTGTTAGTTCCATGCTAATTTTGGTTCAATCAGGAACTTGCTGTTACACACTCTCTGATCTCTGAGCAAATTGTCGCTCCTGGTGGATTATCTCAGCAGTCATCTCATATATCATATATCTCCATTGATTCATATTCAAAGCTTGTGTCTATGGTGC
This sequence comes from Avena insularis, assembly GCA_023614405.1. NCBI lineage: Eukaryota > Viridiplantae > Streptophyta > Magnoliopsida > Poales > Poaceae > Avena > Avena insularis. Next base: position 459,191,551 of record CM042685.1, on the reverse strand, counting down.
TAAAGGTATCTATAAGGATATTTTCTACACATGTTCCTTGTTACTTTGGAATCTGACTGTTGATTGTTTAGGGTTATAATAGAATGAACATGGTAGATTTGTCAAACGTTCAAAGGTTTGTTAGTTGTCAACGTGTTATTTGTGTTAGCGAGAATTGGCATGCGAACAAAATTCTACTAAATGAAACCAGAGAGTAAGCAGGCTAAATAGGCTTAGCATACAGCAAAAAAACAATTTGGTGGACATAGGTAATTATGTATATTTCAAGCATGCAATATCTTGATCTGAAGTACTTGTATTATGGGCTACACCAAAAAGATAAAATCTGACAAGATTTGGAAGTTACTGTTCACCTGCCCAGATCTGTATTTTTTTCTTTTTTGTGTAGCCTAAAATTCAAAATATCTTGGATAGGGAATTTTTGCTCTTAAAGTATACATCACTGCCTATTCAAATATATTCTTTTCAGATTTTTTTGGAACTTTGAAAATACAAATTTTGAGTGTTCAAACTAAAGGGCTTCAGTGAGCTCGTCTACCAAAATGCCGTACTCAGTATAATCTACTCCCTCCGTTTCAAAATATAAGATGTTTTAGATTTGTGAAGGAAATGTATCTAGACTTATTTTAGTGTGTAGATTCATTTCAAACTTGCATATATCCAAAGAAAAGAAAATTGAGATCCTTGTAATTATTTACTACTATGTACTTCTGTTGCACTCTGTTTCTTCAAAGCTCTACTATAGTTGCTTCTTATAGCGATTTTATCCACATTTTCTGATGTGCTAAAAACATTACCATAATAATTCTAACTTATTTGTTTCAGATGGATTTTAAATGGCAATTTTGATGCCATGCACCAAATGTTAATGCAGTTCATGTTGATATTAATTGCTTGTTTGTTATTTGTCTTCAGTATTCTCCGGTGGAAATAGGACCAATTAAAGGCAGCCTTCTTCCTAAGGTCAGTGTCTAAAAATCATTCTGCTCTTTAGACCAGTGATGTCCTTTTGCCCCTTGACTGGCTAAAACATGTGTAGATTCAAATTCCAAACTCAGAAATTGAGGTTCAAAATTCTTGCATGCAGATTATTGAATGTACCTTTGTTAAACATGTGTAGAACATGAATTGTGTCAAGGACATTTGGTTATGCAGTTTCATACATTTTATCATCTAGGCAATGTTGCATCACCAGATAATTTCGTTTATTTACATTGCATACAAGACAAACTTATGTTTCTCTTTTTTAGTTGCTAGCTGGTCGGTTAGTGGCCACACATTTCTATAGACCCAATAGTTTCGCCAATTTTGATTTTGTATCCTTGCTCATGTATCCAGTGCACGCAATAAGTATTGTTCAACTTGTACAGATTCTGTCAGTGACAGTTAGGGTCATTCAGAAAGATGCTGAAGAGAAGAAAACTTCATTCAACCCCCGACCATACTTCCGACTTTTTATAAATTGGTTGAATGACCTTACTACTTCTGACATACATCATGACGGTGCTAATTTCCAGGTACACATCCTTTTGACTCTATATATTTATCTCTGTTGTACCAGGAGTAATATAACATTTTAATTTGGTATAGCAGGCGTTGACTACATTTGCAAATGCATTCCATGCACTGCAACCCTTGAGAATTCCTGGTTTGAGGTTTGTCCATCACATTAGCCCACTTATTAATTTTTCCTCTGTCAATATCTACTTGCTAATGTCATCTGAGTTTCCAACTCGCGCTTAAGCGTTTCTAAAATTCACTGATTTTAGTACTCCCTCCGACCCATATTACTTGGATTTGTCAAAATTTGGATGAACCTATATACTAAATAGTGTCTAGATTCATCCAAATCAAGACAAATTTGAGTCAACTAATATGGGTCGGAGGGAGTAGTTGGATTGCATCCAAGAGCAGAGAAGTAGAGGAGTAGATGAGAAGTTTGCTTGCTGCAGGGAAGGAGAGGTGGCGTAGGCAGAGAAGGGGCCGCACTTGCAGCGCCGTCATTGTTGTTGTGCATGTGTGCGTGAAAGTGGAGAAGGTGAGAGACGGAGATAAAGAGAGTAGGTGGACGGCTAAGATTAGAAAAGATGAACGGTTCAGACTGGGTTGGCAGACTAGGGTTCAATAATGGCCCTTACTGGGCCAACTCTGTAGCACGGAGGGTTGAAGAATGGAGTTTATTTGCGCTAAATGACCTTACCAGCACTTAAACCTTAGCTTATGCCTAAGTGAGGTGATTTGCCATCGCTCAGCGCTTAAGCGTACACTTAATTACACTTTCTTGGAACTTGCATCCAGATGGCCAGCCCAATTCCCTTTAACAGAGCCGCCTTACCTTATCTAACTAATCAAATAACATGACTGCCTAGCAAAAATAATGAAATAACACTAGGAGAAGAATATATAGTTAATACTACTGCTGCTCCAGCCTCTAGACCCGTTGGATCATGTGCGCACAGCTGCTTCTCCTACTGCTTGCTGTGTGCTCGGTTGTCCTGAGACCCCAATCCTGTAACAGTAGCTGATGGTTTCTGGTTCCCAACTGCAGCTAAAGCTGAATTATTCAGTAGAAAGTTGTACTATATTTATATTTGACATCCTAATCTGTAAAATTTCGGTATGATCTTATTAACACACTTCTATTTCAGCTTTGCTTGGCTTGAGTTGGTGAGTCATAGAACCTTCATGCCAAGACTGCTGACGTGCAATTTGCAAAAAGGGTGGCCTCTTTTCCATGTGCTGCTTGTTGATCTGTTCAAATTCATGGAACCATATTTGAGAAATGCTGAACTTGTAGAACCAGTTAATCCCCCTCTCCCTCTCCCTTCAATCAGTTTTTGCATCTATCTTGTTCAAGTAATGTTGCTCAAGTTCTTATTTCATTGTGTTTGTTTTACGTAGGTGCACCTTTTGTACAAAGGAACTATGCGAGTACTGCTTGTACTACTACATGACTTTCCTGAATTTCTGTGCGACTATCACTTCAGTTTTTGTGACGTGATCCCTTCAAGTTGCATCCAAATGCGCAATGTCATTCTTAGTGCTTTTCCACGCAGCATGAGACTTCCAGATCCATCTACTCCTAACCTGAAGGTTTGAGGATACATGAGTGTTTCCTTGGTTATCCTTATTTCAGTCAGACAGTATTTGACTATTTTTCTTGTTCACTTGTTGCAGATTGATCTGCTACCTGAAATTACGAAAGCTCCACGAATCATGTCAGATGTTGATGGCGCTCTGAAGTCAAAGCATATGAAGGCTGATGTCGATGAGTATCTTAAGGTGATAGAGTTGACATGCCGATTCATTGTCTTCCAAAACCTTCATTTCACAGCTTTGTTGAATCTTTATTGCTGTTGTGCAGAGACCAGATGGATCTTCCTTTCTGAGTGATCTGAAGCAAAAATTGCTGCTGCCTCAGAATGAAGCTAGTATTGCTGGGACATGCTATAATGTGCCTCTGATTAATTCGCTTGTTCTCTACATTGGCATCCAAGTAAGTGGTAATCTTGTAATGTGGAATACAGTAGGAATCAGTATTTCCGAAATATTTGAAGTTCACTTTTCCCCCAAAAATCTATCCAAAATATTTTACGCACTTGAAATTTGAAACACGTGAGACGGTCCTTTTTTATTGTCTAACATTATGTTTTATTTATCTTCGATAGGATGGCAGTACTCTTGTGCCCATTATCTCTGTTTAGTTTGTTTTGAGTTTTACATTTCTTCCTTTTTCTTCAGTGCAATTCTAACCTTTAGTTTTAAAACAAATACCAGGCGGTGCAACAACTGCAACTGAACAAAGCGAATGCATCTGCATCAGCCCAGCAGATCAACCATGGTCAAATGGATATTTTTCAGATTGAAACAGCCACTGATTTTTTCAGAAACCTTGTGACAAACTTGGATACAGAGGGTCGCTACCTTCTTCTGAACGCAATCGCTAACCAATTGCGATTCCCCAATAACCACACACACTACTTCTCCTTCATCATTCTGTATCTATTTGCGGAAACTACCCTGGTATTTTTCTGATTTTCCCTTTATAATGACATTTTCTTCTATTTTGGTATATGTTTTTAGCCTTTCCTGTCTAGTAGCTTAAGTGTTACTCTTTCCCTGGTATTGGCTGAAATTTATTCCGTGGATGATCTTGTTAACAATGTCTCTGGAACTGGGATTTTCAGGATAGTGTCCAGGAGCAGATAACGAGGGTCCTTTTAGAACGCCTGATAGTGAACCGCCCCCATCCTTGGGGATTGCTCATTACTTTCATTGAGCTGATAAAGGTGCACCTCCTGTTCATTTTTTATGCTTCGCCGATATTATTAAGGACTATGTCGCTGATCCATCATTTCTCTATTAGAACCCTCGCTACAACTTTTGGAACCGATCCTTCACGCATATCGCTCCCGAGATCAGGTTGCTGTTCGAGTCTGTCGCGAAGTCGTGCGCTGGAAAAGCTTCGGATGATGGCCCTGATGGCAGCCACTAATGTAGTTTGATGTAAACTGTTGCCTGACACCGTCAGAAGTTCTTAGCCTTTTTCCGTTGATATGCAGTTTTTTTTGTAAACGCCTGTCAGCGAGCCTGCACTCGTCGTTGTATATAGTAGTAACTGGATATTGTGTTTAATGTAGCAAACCCAGTGTTAACTTTTGTGGTTTCACAATGTAGTCTTCTGGTTAATTTGCAGTGAATAGTGTACATATATTATTTTGGCGTACCTTACTTTTTGCAGATATATCATTTGTCCCTGTCCTGAAAAGGATGTCGCAGATCTATAAACTAAAATGTGTATTTATACATTTTGATGAAAGCTGCATTTGCAGTCCTGTGCTATTCTCTGCGCTTGTATCTCTGAAACCAGTTATGAATAGTGGCTGTGACAAATATACCTGGCCAGGTCATGTTGCTCCTCGACTTATCAGGCTGCTGGCATCTATAGTCAATTGTGAGCCGGCAATATTCTTATCTGGGCAAGAGTACCAACACCAGAATTGTATGGAAAGAAAACCGAACAGCCCGATCAATGTCGCTAGCAAATTGACAGAACGAAACACCATCGTCAAGAACGTAGCAGCTGGAATACTAGACCACCATTGATGCCAGGAAGGAAGGGTCAAAGATCATTTATTATAGACGAGGCTATCTCCATTGAGCGTAGAGATAAAAAAAGAAGATGACCAAAACACTAATCTTTTGAAAACACTACTACTTTTATTGAAAACTTCACCCATAGATCGGGTTCCTCACCCCTCCGGATGTTTTTTTTTACTTTACTTAGTCTACTAAGTAATATTTTCTTCTTCTTTGATTTTAGTCTACTAAGGGTAAGCCAGACACACATGCATGAGAGGAATTTGAACTATATGCATTTGTGTTGTGCCGCTGGTGCCATATGGTCATGGTTCGTCAACGAAGATTGATAAGTAGCTCGATCTCACTTGTCTTCTCCGCCGACCAATCAAAAGTCGATTCCCTACACGATCAGATTAAACTTGTCAAGAAGGCTGATCCTCACTAATGCTTGTGTGTCTGGCTTACCCTTGTTCACTACGGGTCTGTTCCTGCTTGCAGATAGGACCCACCTCCAGTGTGATTCGCATAGGGGTTGGTTCTTTTGGGAAGGTTCAGGCGATAGAAGGAAGCACCACTGGGTAAGTTGGCCTGAAGTGTGCAATCCTAGAGATCAGGGGGCTCAACATCATGAATACCAGACTGATGCATATCGCTCTCATGTAAGGGTGGGCAAAACTGGTTTTACTGGTTTAACCGGTTTGGGCCAGTTCATTTTTTTAAACTAGATTGGAAATCTAAATTAGGTTTGTGAAGAATAATAAACTAGCACTAGTTTAAACGGTTTGGATGGTTTCAGCTTTTGCCCAGGCCTACTCTCATGACAAAATGGATTTGGCGCCTCTTTGCGGAATCTCCTCAAGACAATATCTGGCTACAAATTGTTAGAGCCAAGTACCATGGAGCAAGGAATATTTTCATCTCCAATCCAAGGGGATCCCCCTTCTGGTTCCGACGAACGAATAATCATTAAGTCCTCCTCTTTCCGGACAAGACATACAAAAGAGACCCGCCAACTGTCTTTTTAGTGAATCTTTGAAAGATAGATTTTGAAAGATAGATATTATGGTTAGTTCTTTTCTTTACTATCTATCGTTCTTCTATTTTTTTTAGTTATTCACTCGAGAAATTATATATTGAAGTCAACGCCGAGGCAAGTGTTCGGATCTATTATGACATAAAGATTAGGTGCCTAACGGACATTGTTTGTCTTGAAAAACAAATATTTCCCGACGTAAGATTTTTTCTTTTGAAATTTAAGAAACTGGTGTATTTTTTTGAAGGTATAAGCTCCTATATACATCTACTTTCCTTGAGCATAATATAGGGTTTTTTATTTTATTCTAAATTCCAAGATAACTCATTAGAATTATTAATAAGACAATCCTGATATATTAGCAATATTTATATTGCCACTATTTTTTCTTTTTATTCACTTTGTTACTTCTATTCTGGACCCTATCCCTATGGTTTATCCTTATGAAATATCATATAAAATAGAAGGTAGAAGAAAGGGATATAATAAAATTCTTGGTTCGATCTTACGACCTAATTGATTTGATTAATGGATCAATAACAAAACCACCCATTTTTATGAAAAATAAGAAGCGTGCTCTTATTCAAATTCATCGGAGATAGTTCCCTTTGTGCTTGATACCCTAGGATTTTCGATATTTCAACCAACCCTGAGATGTGGGCATCCCAGGCTTTCCAGAGTGGGGTCTGGCAGATCAGTTTTCGCCGTTCTTTTGAGCCTGAGGAGTCCGAGATGTTTGCTTCTCTCCTAGTGGAGTGGATTTGTTGGTCTGTATCCCCTCTGCTGAAGATGATAAGTTGAGCTGGGCCTTGGATCCCTCTGGAGTGTTCACGTCTCACTCCCTGCATAAAAAGTTGTAGCAGGGCGCGGTGGTGGCACATGCTACAGAATGATGGAAACTCCATATTCCTCTTAAGATCAGGATCTTCACCTGGAAGCTCGCGAAAGGTCGCCTACCCTCTAATTACCAGATCAAGAAGTGTCATGGGCCATCAAATGGGCAACGTGTCCTTTGTGGGCACGAGGAAAATCAATACAGAAATATCCCCGTACCCGGCGGATTGTTGGGCGGCATAAGCGAAAAGAACTGTCAAAAGTTGGTAATGTGGCGGATGAGCTGTCACAGCACCATTTGTCGCTGCGGGCAATTATATTCCTTGGTAGGTCCGATACGTGATAAGGTGCAAAGGCGTATAATAATGCCCTGGTACGTCAACGGGGGCATAATTAACTGTACCACATATTGGACTTACGTTTACATTGGTTTCCACAACAAAGACTAGTCAATCGCGCAACCTTGACGCGGCAAGCACATCTCAGTGACTTGTGTGGCCCACCACTTCCTAGACTCGCACATATATTATGCCCTCCACATCTTCCCCGAACACACTCTCTGGGCTACTCCGGCCACTACTCTTCCCAAATCCCTCTCAAAGAATCTTCAGCGGTTGGCAGCGGAGTGTGCGGAGTCAGCGAATGGAGATGGCTGAAAAGCGAGGCACCATTCCTCTCCGCGGTGGCGGCATGGTAGATGCCAAGAATGGCAATAGGTTTCTTTTATATCTGTGACAGGGGTTTCTTCTTCTGGGTTGTTTCGATCGATTTGTCTTTCTCTGACTGGGGTTGTCTTCCTTCTCCTTTTTGTTTTTCGATCTCTCTCTAATAGATTCGGGGTTTCTCTTACCTTATTTGGAGATTTTTTGACAGATCATGCCAAAGTGGATCGAATGCACGGATATAAAGGAATGGAGTGGTCTCCATTCTATTAGAAGGGTCTGTTGCAGGTGTAGCCCTGAATTGAAGCCACATCGCATACAACAGCATGGACACTAGTCGTAAGTTCCTTGGGTGTCACTACAAAACTTCGAGATGCAAGTACATTATATGGATCGATGATCCGCACAGCGGGAGGATGCAAGCAGTGTTGGAGCACATGTGGAAGAAAGCCGAGGATGATGAATACCCAATGACCACTTGTGAATTCAATGACAGAATTGAAGTAGCGAGGGATCAAGCCGATGACACAGTCCAGGGTGAACTGACCGGGATTGTGAACGAGTTGGATCGCCTCATGGCTTTGATGGAATTCACTTAGGCATAATTTAGAAGAAATTCGTTAGACTTGAGTTGCGTGTAATAATTATTGTAGGTGCAGTTTAATAAATATATATTTGAGCATACTTTTCTTATATATCTCTCTAATTGATAATTTGGTTTGTTTGTAGTTGCGGCACCCTTGTGCAATTCGTAACACGGTAGTTCTGTTTGTCGTGGATATATGTACCGTGGCATAAATATATTGTTCCTAGAAAAGTCAGTAGTGCCCACATGTCATAGACTTCGAGCTTTCCCCGCCCTGCGAGATTTTTTGTGAAATTTCACTTATCATGCCGCTCGCCAGGCCTTGTAAATCGTCCAAAAACGTCCAAATTGTAGGCAATAGCTCATAAAAACAATCACTGATATGAAAATGACAAGTTTTATGTGATGCCTCTCAAACATGAACTAGTTCTCACAGGCCTTGTAAATCACCATGAAAGGTCAAAACTGTGGTCAATAGCTCGTGAAAACGGCCTCAAAATGCCTAAATGACGAGTTTTTGGTCGTGCCTCTCAAACATGTATCAAGTCACACGGGTCTTGTGAATACACCCGGAACCACAAAACTGTGAGCAATAACTTATGAAAACGGACATAAAACACGAAATGATGAGTTTTTGGTCATTCCTCTCAAACATGTATCAGGTCACACTGGGCTAGTGAATCGCCCCGTAACCCCAAAACTGTGAGCAATAGCTCATGAAAATAACCATAAAACACGAAAACAACGATAGTTTGGTGTTGCCTCTTAAACATGTATCGGGTCTTACTAGCCTTCTGAATTGTCCTGCAACCCCAAAGCTGTGGGCCATAGCTCATGAAAACGATTCTAAAACACAAAACCGTGATCTTTTGGCCATGCCTCTCAAACATGTATCGGGTCTCATGGGCCTTGTAAACCATCCCGAAACCCCAAAACTGTGAGCAATAGCTCATGAAAGCGACAATAAAATGAGAAAACGACATGTTTTTGCTCATGCCTCCCAAACATGTACCGTGTCTCAAGGGCCTTATAAATCATTCCGAAACTACAAAAATGTGGGTAATAGCTCATGAAACTGGCCCACAGACACGAAAGGGGCGACTTTTATTGCATGATCCTTGAGAATCTTCCCGGTACCGCAAAACTATGGGTAATAGCTCATGAAAACGACCATTGATCCGAAAACGACGAGTTGTATGTGACGCCTCTGAAACAAGAACTAGTTTTGATAGGCCTTGTAAATCACCCTGAAATATCAAAATGGTGGGCGATAGCTCATGAAAACGGCCTTAAAATGCCTAAATGATGAATTTCTTATCATGCCTCGCAAACATGTATCGAGTCACACGGGCCTTGTGAATTGACCTGGTCCCAAAAGTGTGAGCAATAACTCATAAAACATCCATTAAAAGTGAAAACGACGAGTTTAGGTCATGCCTCTGAAATATGTACCAGGTCACACAGTCCTTGTGAATCACCATGTAACCCCGATACTATAAGAAGTAGCTAATGAAACCGGCCATTAAACACAAAAACGACGATAATTTGGTGTTGCCTCTTAAACATGTATCGGTTCTTACTAGCCTTGTGAATCGCCCCGAAAACCCATAATTGTGGTCCATAGATTATGAAAACAGCCACAAAACACGAAAACAATAATTTTTTGGCCATGTCTCTCAAGCATCTATCGGGTCTCACGGGCCTTGTAAATTGCCCCGGAACCCTAAAACTGTGGGCAATAACTCATGGAAACTGCCATAAAACACGAAAATGACAATGTTTTGGTCATGCGTCCTAAACATGTGTCTGGTCTCAGGGGCCATGAAGTCATTCCGGAACCCCAAAAATGTGCGCAATAGCTCATGAAACTGCCATTAAAACGCGAAAAGAGCGAGTTTTTGGTCAAGCATCTGATACATGTATTTGGTCTCAGGAGCCTTGAGAATCGCCCGGTAGCGCAAAAGTGTGGGTAATAGCTAATGAAAATAACCATTTGATGCGGAAACGACGAGTGTTTGGTGATGCCTCTCAAACATGAATCAATTCTTACAGGCCTTGTAAATCGCCCTGGAATCTCAAAACCGTGAGCAATAGGTCATGAAAATGGCCTTAAAACACATAAATGAAAAGTTTTTTGTCGTGCGTCTTAAACATGTATCGGGTCACACTGGCCTTGTGAATCGCCCAGAACCCCCAAACCGTGGGCCATTGCTCATGAAAACTGCCTTAAAACACGAAAACAATGATTTTTGGCCATGCCTCTCAATATGTATCGAGTCTCATGGGCCTTGTAAATCGCTCCAGAACTGTAAAACTATGGGAAATAGCACATTGAAACGGGCATAAATTGCGAAAACGACAAAATTTTGGTCATGGCATGTATAACGCGTCTGGTGTGGCCAGTTTTTTCCCAAAACTGTAAGCTAGCTGTTATTTTAAGAATCTATGGGTTTTAAGGGGCTTCTAAAGATGCTCTTAACATACACGAAGAATCAGGCTATATATATTGTCAAGCGAATACCTCGTGGTCTACCAAGCAAGCATCCTTTGTTCAGCCTATATCGTGAACTACCCCACCATGGCTAGCGGCCGCTGATCCCACTACCTTGTTTCTGATAGAAATCAACATAGTACTCTGCTGTTGTCCCAATCCAGGTACCTAGGCTGAACCACCATGTAGCAACAGGCCTTGTAAATCGCCCCAAAATTTCAAAACAATGGGCAATAGTGCATGAAAACGACCATTTGGTGCGAAAACAGTGAGTTTTATGTGATGCCTCTCAAACATGAACCCGTTCTAAAAGGCCTTGTAAATCGCCCTGAAATCTAAAAAATGTGGCAAATAGCTCATGAAAACGGCCTTAAATGCCTAACTGACAAGTTTTTGGCCGTGCCTCTCAAACATGTATCAGGTCACACGGGTCTTGTGAATCGACCTGAAACCCAAAACTGTGAGCAATAACTCATGAAAACGGCCATAAAACATGAAAATGATGAGTTTTTGGTCATGCATCTTAAACAAGCACCAGGTCACACTACCCATATGAATCGCTTCGTAACCCAAAACGGTGAGCAATTGCTCATGAAAATATCCATAAAACACGAAAACGGAGATATTTTGATGTTGTCCCTTAAACATGTATTGGGTCTTACTACCCTTATGAATCGCCCTGAAACCCCAAAACCGTGGGCCATGGCTCATGAAAACGGCCCTAAAACACGAAAACAATGATTTTTTGGGCATGCCTCTCAAACATTTATCGGGTCTCATGGGCCTTTTAAATCGCTTCGAAACCCCAAAATTATGGGCAATAGCTCATGAAACCTTCCATAAAACATGAAAATGACAAGTTGTTTTCATGCCTCCAAAACATGTACCGGGTGTAATGGGCCAAGTACATCATTACAAAACCGCAAAAATTTGCGCAATAGCGCATGAAACTGGCCCATAAACGCGAAAAGGGCGAGTTTTTGGTCAAGCATCTAAAACATGTATTGGGTCTAACGGGCCTTGAGAATCGCCCTGGTAGCGCAAAACTGTGGATACTAGCTAATGAAAATGACCATTTGATGTGGAAACGACGAGTTTTTGGTGAGCCTATCAAACATGAGCTAGTTCTTACAGGCTATGTAAATCGCCATGAAATTTCAAAATTGTTGGCAATAGCTCATGAAAAGGGCCATAAAACGCGAGAATGACAATGTTTTTGTCATGCCTCCCAAGCATGTATTGGATCTCATGGGCCTTGTAAATCGTTCTACAACCGAAAAATATGGTCAATAGGTCATGAAACTGGCCCTCAAATGTGAAAAGGGCGAGTTTTTGGTCAAGCATCCGATACATGTATTAGGTCTCACGAGTCTTGAGAATCGCCCCGGTAGCGCAAAAGTGTGGGTAATAGCTAATGAAAAAAATCATTTGATGCGGAACGGCGAGTATTTGGTGATGCCTCTCAAACATGAACCAATTTTCATAGGCCTTGTAAATCGCCCTGGAATCTCAAAACTATGGGCAATAGGTCATGAAAACGGCCTTAAAACACCTAAATGATGAATTTTTTGTCGTGCTTCTCAAACATGTATCGGATCACACTAGCCTTGTGAATTAACCTGGAAACCAAAAGTGGTAGCAATAACTCGTGAGAACGACCAAAAAACACGAAAACGTAGAGTGTTTGGGCATGCCATTCAAACATGTACCAGGTCACCGTAGGCTCGTGAATCGCCCCGTAACCCCAAAACTGTGAGCAATACCTGACGAAAATTGCCATAAAACACGAAAACGACGATAATTTGGTGTTGCCTCTTAAACATGTATTGGGTCTTACTGGCCTTGTGAATTGCCCTAGAACCCGAAAAATGTGGGCCATAGCTTATTAAAACTGCGCTAAAACATGGAAACAATAATGTTTTGTCCATGCCTCTCAAATATGTAACAGGTGTCATGGGCCTTGGAAATCGCTCCAGAACCCTAAAACTGCGGGCAATAGCTCATGAAAACGGCCATAAATCACGAAAACGACAAGTTTTTGGCCATACCTCCCAAACATGTACTGGGTATCATGGGTGAAAGGATACGAATGTCGCCTAGAGGGGGGGGGGGTGAATAGGCGATTAAAACTTTTCCTAGAGTGGCTCAACAAAGGCGGAATAAAACTAGTGTTTACTTTGTTAAGCACAACCTAGAAACAACTAAGGTTCACCTATGTGCACCAACAACTTATGCTAAGCAATACAAGCAACAAAGTGATAGCAAGATATAGATTACTTCAAGCATGAAGGCTATCACAATGTAAAGTGCATAAGTAAAGAGCTCGGGTATAGAGATAACCGAGGCACGCGGGGACACCGATATTTTACCGAGTTCCTCCCAACATGGAGTATGTATCGTTTGGAGAGGGGGTGGTATCAAAACACCAACGCCACAAAAGGCCTCCCTTATTCTCTGGTGAATCTCACCCCAACGGGATCGATCCATGCTTCCATTATCGGTGCACTTGTCGGTGGCAACCGGAACCTCTCACAAGGTTGGGGCACTTCTCCATAACTTAATTGGAGGCTCCCAACAAATGCCACAAAAGGCCACAATGCCACCAAGGCCACAAAACCGTCTAGGGTTCCAAGAACCCAAGGGGACAAGCTCCAATGAGTCACACGAACCAAATCCTCCGAGGATAACTCAAACCGATGCACCAAATGCAAATGGCAAGAACACCACAAAGGTGCTCAAATCCCTCTCTCCCAAATTCCACCAAAGCTACAAAAGCTTATGGGGGAATAAGAAAGGAAGAACAATGGAGCAATTCCACAAAAGACTCCAAGATCTAGATCCCAATATGTTCCCCTCACTTAGATGAGAGATTGATTGGTGGGATTGTAGATCTAGATCTCCTCTTTCAAAGCCCTCAAGAATATGCAAGAATCATTGGAGGGATTGAGAGAAAGTAAGAAGGTCAATAATGGAGGGGAAAACTTGCAAGAATGGTTGGGGATCCATTGGGGAAGAAGGCCCCTTAAATAGGTCCCCCCAAAATCCAACCGTTGAAGTCCAAAAACGCGAATCCCGATACTACCGGACTTTTTCCCGGTACTACCGGACATTCCCGGTACTACCGGACATTCCCTGGGGATCCCAGGACGCCAAACGCACCTTATTCAGTACCAATCGGTACTAAGGGGCGGTACTACCAGACCTCCGGTACTATCGGACCCTGGTCCGGTACTATCGGTCACCCCTGAACGAAAACGGCCATAACTTTTGCATCTGGACTCCGATTTTGATGATCTTGGGCTCGTTTCGAAGAGGACAACAAGCTCTAAAAGATCATGCAAAGAAACATCATAGTACAGAAAGGGAGGATAGATCCAAATAACGAAAGGTTTAACCTCTCTCGAAAAGACGAACCGATAAAACCTCCAACATAAAAAACGTAATAGAAAATGCATATGAAATACGTTTTCGACGAACTAGAGCTTGTCATGGAGATTAACACTAGCTCTAAATCCTCACATGAGTAAGAACCAAATAATGTAAGGTTTTACCTATCTCTAAAATATAAACCGGTAAAACCTCCAAGATCAAAATGCAATAAGATATAAAAGGGAAATCCGATTTTGATGATCAAGAGCTTGTTATGAACATTACAACAAGCTATATATCCTCACATGGACAAGACCAAATAACAACCAAATACGATGATGCAAGTATGCAAATGTTTGAGCTCTCTCCGAATGATGTGACCGAGTTACTCATTCGAGAGCCCCTCTTGATAGTACGGTTATCTATCCTAAACCCGGTCTCCCACACACAACATGAGACCGGCAAAAGGGAAAACCTATCAAGATTATACCTTTGCCTTGAGCATTCCACTTGAGCTCGATGTAGACGAACTTGACCTTCTCAAGATGGAACATCTTTCTTGATTCCTCATCATCCATCCATGATCACCGAGGATGACAAGCATCAAACATGAGATGTTCTAGAGATGGCGCATATTGAGCTTGCACAACACATCTTATCCTCATATCATCGAACTTGAAGCCAACACATGCTCCAAGCAAGGCCAATGGACAAATCCTACAAGTGCAACTTAATACACACATTAGTCCATAAAGATTGTCATTAATTACCAAAACCACACATGGGGGCCCATATGTTCTTTCAATCTCCCCCATTTTGGTATTTGATGACAATCCCTTTAAGAGGGTTTATATAAGGAATTTTAACGAATAAAATGGTAACACCAATATCAAATACTACATAAGTATGTGATATTGGTACCACCACCATATATAGAGCAAACTCCCCCACAATCTATGCATGTGTGATGAACTTGAATTTCATTGCATATATTGCCAATCATTATCATTGGTGGAGTTTCCACTATATACCACATGCTAAGCAACAACAATGATGCAAGAGCATGAATGGCAAATGCTTAAGAAAAAACTCAAAGCATAAACTATTTCCCTCTAAAACTTCTCCCCTATTGGCATCGATTGCCGAAATGGGTGACAAGTTCTAGAAGGCCAATATAGTGATAAATCCTCCAAAGGTGTGCATTCACACATATCCAATGATGAATACTTGGGAGGAAGTAGAACTATATCGAGGACCCAAAGATTGCCAAAAGAAAAAAAAAGCGACACATCACAAATGACGCAAGCAATCACAAGATCCGACAAATCAATTGAAAACAACAAATGAGTCCAAAACAAAACAACAAGATATTATGATATGAGCAAAAGAGTGTTTTAAATAACAAATAGAGAAGCTCCCCAAGATTTGTGCATAATTCAAAATAAATGCATTAGAATGCATATTGCACAAATATGGAATCCTCGCTCCCCCATAATCATTTAAGACACAACAAATGAAAAAAGAAGACAAATGAGCATTATTAACTGAATTGGATGAGCTCCCCAAAGATAATGCACCAATTATGATAATTGCATTTGGGAACAAGGTGCATAATCATGGAATCCTCACTCATCCAAGTTCATTTAACAATACAGGGCATGAGAGAACAGATATGAGTGCCAAAATGTGCAAACAAGAGGAACAAGCACTCATAGGCAATTAAATTAGGAAGTCACCGAAGAATCAAAAGTAATAGAAAGGTGGTCTCCAAGGATTAAAAATCAAATAAAATTATCTTCTCATATGTGTATATGTCTCTAAGTGGAAAATATCACAAAGACATATTCCAAAAAAGAAATATACACACATAAAGAAGATTATACAAGAAAGCACATGAAAGGCAAAAATGAAGTCATAACATATATCAATAAGATTTTTTGCTTCAAAGAATGGCCAAAAGCTCACATATGTCTTATTATACATTAATGGACTTCAAACACCAACACACTACATATATTACAACTTTCACCAAGGGAAGAGGAGAAAGTTGGAATATATGGAGAAAGGCAACGAGTATCACAAGAAAATTTTAACTAGCAAAATCTCACTATTGCACATGAGAGAAGTTGAGGAAAATATAGGCAATAAAATTGCTAGATTGACCTATTTGGGATTGGAGGATCATATGCATGATTTTTTATAGTCCCAAATATATATACTCATCTCAACTTATACACATATACAATAGAGAGTTTTCTTAATACCATGGCTAGAGATACAACAATTACAAATACATGAATTCATGCTAGAAGGCAACCGACAAACGGTTGGAATCAAGATATATGAGCATGAGAAAGAGATACTTGTTACCGAGATATAATTGGTAGGATGTAGAGGATATGAAATCAATGAACATCCTATAGCATGCCTCCAATTTTCATTAACGCACCACTTCTTCAAGATTGAGAGACAAACATCCAATATATCTCCAATGTATCTAAAACACATTTAAGTACAAAATGGTCTCCAAACTTATTGGGACCAAAGTAGTTAGTGCAACTACAATACATAGGAGATACTCCACATAAATATGTGCATATTGATATGAAATTGAATTTCATGCACAACTTAGCCGATGGGATTTGGTGGAGTTTCCCCTATATATTGGATCAAAGAAAGCAAGCATGCCATAATATAGATATGCAGTAAATATGCATACACAAGGCTTTCAAGAACCAAAAATGAGATACAATTTGAACAAAAACACCAAGTAAACCGAGATGGCACACACGAGAGTGTGACAAGACAAGCGGTGTCCAAATTGTATCAAAGAACCAATTCAACACATGAAAGCTCACAAGTTCAACAAATGAACTAGGCTAAGGCCAAAAGAGCAAAAATATATAGAAATAAAAATGCTCAAGGATTTATCTCATTCTAAAATGGTCAAATCAAGAAACAAGGTATGAGACAAAAAAAACTCCCAAAAAGAGTAAGGTTCCAACAAGAAACCAAACTCCCCAAACTTTTCATGATGGCACAAAGTACCAAAACGAAAAGATTGAGCATCCAAGCACATAAAACTCGATATGGATCAAACAAAGAAGCATAAAAGGATTGTTCAAGATAATATAGGAGAGCTCACCCATAAGTAGTACATTATATAGAATTTTGCTTTTGAATGCAAAATGCACATAAATGAGAACATCACTACTACCTACATTAAATAAAACACAAGAGGATATCAATAAAAATAAAGGGATCCAAAAGTAGCAAGGAATACATGGGAGCACACAAAACATTTACTTGGCCAAAGATAGGACAATATTAAGCAAAGGCCAAAGTGAATATGATCAATAAAGTCTACTGTAGATTTGGTACTAATTGTCCAGGGACAGGAAGAATTAAGAATAATATTCCCTAGGTAGTTCATACGGATATCCAAGATCGTATTCACACAAAGAAGCATGTAACAAAGTATACAAATTAAGTTTGATGCTTCGAAAGAGATTCTTGGTAGCTTCCAATAGTCACACAATCATAGTGATTAGAGTGACTTGAAGTAAATGGTTTCCATGAGAATATAGAGATCTAAATATGAGGAAACACATACCAAGAAACACTCTCATATACAAGATCCAAAATATGATCAACAACAACATTCAAGCAAATTGGAACTTGTATGAGCAAATGTGTCACATAGGTGCTAGATAATTATCAATATCAATTCTAAGTGACACAACCTCGAATATTCACATTTTCTAGGATTGTAATATGCACTAAGCATATGACTCCCCCATAATGTGATACTACCATAAAACCAACACGAGGCAAAATGATACAAATAGAGATAATTAATGGACATTATAAAATTAAGTTTCTCATGAGAATTATACCACATAGAGACTAGACAATAATCCAATATAAATACTAGGTGGTATTCCTCATGTACACACAATTTTTAGGATTGTGGAATGCCCAAGCATAACACTCCCCCAAAATGGGATAATCCATTAATCTCTCAAACGAGCCAAATAAGATACCAAATATAACCAAGTAAGGCTCAAACACAAGAAACACACATACATGGTGTGCCACCTAATCATACACAAATATGCTTGATACCTCAAGATAGTTAAGTGGAAAGCACAACATGTACAAAAGCATGGAATATACAAAACCAACACATGCACAAGGGGGCGAGTAACTTTCAATGTAAAGAGTTTAGCATATGTTACCGCAAGGAGGAACATTGGACATATAATATAATCATGATACTACAAATGGCTTGGATTGACAATAATAATTGATGAAGATCCCTCAATTATTCATAATGTAACCAAGTCTCCAATGCTCTCCAACAATACCTATTGATCAAGTTTTGGCTTGTTGGTCCCCAACCAAGTTGGGTCCTAAGAGGTTAGTCACAATAGGCTTGGCAACCCAAATGGTTCTTTTCTTGAACCCACATTGAGCACCAACAAACTTGGCAAACACATTGCTAACCTCATCCTTATAAAGTGAATAAGCATCATCAATTAAGATAGGATTGGATGAGGAGATACCAATAGTGCATGCGGAAGAATGTGCCCCTTCTCACGACATATGTAGTAAGTTCTACTCTTGCCATCTTTCTTCTTAGGTGAAGCCACAACTAGAGGAAGAGCTCGAGTAGTCCTCTTAGGAAGAGGCCCATTAATGACTTGAGGTGGAGCTTGAGGCCGCTTCCCTTGTTGCTTCACACTAGGAGACTTCTTCTTCTTCAATGGGCAAGATCTAACATGATGCCCTTCTTCCTTGCACTTGAAGCAAACAATGTTGGCCGGATTCTTGACTTGATCTTGGCCATTATTCTTGTTGTCCTTGTGCTTCAACTTGATAGTGGACTTGTTCTTGACATTGGAGTTGAATCCAAGCCCACTCTTGTCATTGGGGGATTTTTGCACACTCAAGATTTTGTTGAGTGTGACCTTCCCTTGATGACCCTTTTTCAAGTCATTCTTCAAAGAAGTGACTTGAGCCTTGAGCCTTGAGCCTTTTGATTTCCTCTACATGGTTAGTTTCAACAAAAACACTAGAGGAAGTAGATGCTACATTGTTAGAGCAACAAGGCACGAAATGTAATTCATCACGAGATATATCATGGTTGTGAGAGGTTGAACTACAAGGACTAGCACATGGCAATATAATATTTGGAGTAGATATAGTGCTAATGTCCACATGAGGCCCACTAGATGTTACCTTTGACACGATGGCCTCATGAGCTAACTTTAGCCTACCATGAGAGACTAGAAGATCCTCATGCGAGCTCGAGAGCTTAACATGACTTTCTTCTAATTTCCCATAGTTGCTAGTTAGCAAAGCAAGTTGAGCCTTTAGCTCAACATTCTCCTTCAAAATAGATGCTTCACAAGAAATAGAGTTAGTAGCACAAGCATCATCACTATTTGCAAGAGGTGAGGGTAACTTGGCAAGCTCTTTTGAATATGAGGCTTTAAGTTGCTCATGTGATTCAGTGAGTTTGATGAGCTCACCATTTATGACCCTAGAGCCATTTTTGAGGTGCTCAAAATCCTCAAGGAGTTTAGCATAAGCAACTTGAGTCTCATCATTTTTATGTTTGAGATCACTTGCCACCTCAATTTGTGTTTCTAACTTATCAATAAGTTCTTTGCTCTTAATAGCAAAGTCCAAGATTTCAACAAAGTTAGAGCAAGCAATATCCTTGTTAACAAGGGCACAATAAACAATCTCACCCTTTTCATATAAATCATCAATATCTAGCTCTTCTTCCACATTATCCACATCCTCCTCATCACAAGAGGTAATGGGTTCCAAAGTA
This sequence comes from Avena insularis, assembly GCA_023614405.1. Classification (NCBI taxonomy): domain Eukaryota; kingdom Viridiplantae; phylum Streptophyta; class Magnoliopsida; order Poales; family Poaceae; genus Avena; species Avena insularis. The sequence continues at coordinate 459,171,652 of CM042685.1, read as the reverse complement.
GGAGTTACCTTAGAATCCCTAGCCATAAGGCATAGGTGAGTACCGGAAGAAGGTGAAGATGAGATTGCATATGTGGCTTCATTCAAAACCATGTCTTGGCCCATAGAATCTTCGGTTTCCTCTACATGGTTAGCAACACAAGCACTAGAGGAAATGGAAGCATTTTTATCATGGCAACAAGACAACACAAGCATATCATCATGATATTTATTCAAGTCATTTCTACATGATATGCAAGGACTATTAACACAAGCATGTAAGGAGTTTGTAGTGCTAGAAGTGTTAAAGTCCAAAGATATATCATTGCAACTAGATAGAGATGAGGGATTAAAAATAGTAAGCACACTATCCAAATTGCAATTTCTATCACCACTCACCAAATCATTACCTTGTGAAAAGTCACATGTTGGTGAAGTGGTAGAGGATGAGAACTCATCTCGACCAGAAGTGGAAGCAACACAATCATCCTCAATAATGTTGGACACAACATATTTATCTTGAAGTTTTGTCCATAACTTATGAGTGCTCCAAAAAGGAATGATTGAAGATGTAACTACATAGCTCAAAGCATTAACAAGCACATTAGAAGCTTGAGCATCGATATATAAGTTTTTCTCATCCTCACTAGATAGATTTTTGAAATCCATTGGAGGAGAAAAACCTATATCTACAATACGCTCCAAATTTGGGTCCATGCCCCGAAAATGAATGAGCATGCGATTTTTCCATATATCATAATTTGTGCCATCGAATGTGAACATGTCATTGTGCACTAATCCTCTAGCCGACATCTTTACTCTCAAGGCGGTGAAGCCTAAAATGAGAGACCGGGCTCTGATACTAATTGAAAGGATACAGATGTCGCCTAGAGGGGGGGGGGTGAATAGGCGATTAAAACTTTTCCTAGAGTGCCTCAACAAATGCGGAATAAAACTAGTGTTTACTTTGTTAAGCACAACCTAGAAACAACTAAGGCTCACCTATGTGAACCAACAACTTATGCTAAGCAATACAAGCAACAAAGTGATAGCAAGATATAGATTACTTCAAGCACGAAGGCTATCACAATGTAAAGTGCATAAGTAAAGAGCTCGGGTATAGAGATAACCGAGGCACGCGGGGACACCGATATTTTACTGAGTTCCTCCCAACACGGAGTACGTATTGTTTGGATAGGGGTGGTATCAAACCACCAATGCCACAAAAGGCCTCCCTTATTCTCCGGTGAATCTCACCCCAACGGGATCGATCCATGCTTCCACTATCGGTGCACTTGTCGGTGGCAACCGGAACCTCTCACAAGGTTGGGGCACTTCTCCACAACTTAATTGGAGGCTCCCAACAAATGCCACAAAAGGCCACAATGCCACCAAGGCCACAAAACCGTCTAGGGTTCCAAGAACCCAAGAGGGACAAGATCCAATGAGTCACACGAACCAAATCCTCCGAGGATAACTCAAACCGATGCACCAAATGCAAATGGAAAGAACACCACAAAGGTGCTCAAATCCCTCTCTCCCAAATTCCACCAAAGCTACAAAAGCTTATGGGAGAATAAGAGAGGAAGAACAATGGAGGAATTCCACAAAAGACTCCAAGATCTCGATCCCAATATGTTCCAGATAGGGAAAAGGTGTCCGATCTTTCGATGAGATGGTGATAGTCGATTTGGGTGGAATTCGGGCTTGACAATCCGACTACACGTGCGAGCATGAGCGCCAATGCAATCGCTAGGCCAATCTCCTGGAGGTTACCAATCCTGCGGGAACACGATCAGCCTGACCAGCGAGGGTCTTAATTCCTATATGAAATCGAGAGCAAGTAAGAACTAATATTGCAATCAAGATATTGTGGATTAATAGGAAAGCTTTATTGAAAAGGTGGGATCCTGTATAGGTGCGAAGTACAAGAGGCCTCTGCGACGCTCGAGCCTTGGCGAAGTTGCTATGATGGCTAACTTAATGTCTAAACAAAATCCGAGTCTATGGTGACGGATATGGGGAGTATTTAAGGAGGAAAAGCTGGAGTTTCGGCCAGCCATGGAAGTGGTGGCCAAATCCAACCCTAGAAGTCTTTTCCCCTCAAATATAGACTCTAAAAAGTGGCTATTTAAAATCCTGCGAAAATTACATGGGCCTGGCCCAAAATAAAGGTGTCGTAGCACCATATTAAGCTATGGACGAATTTGTGAAGTATTAATCTTGGATATTTCGTCCAAGCCTTCTTTCTTTATTATGGAGGCCTCAAAGTTCTGAAATCTTCATCCGTGGCCTTCTCTTGAATAATCACATGCTTGCTGCCATCTCCATGCATGGCCATGCTCCAAGGCTTGTCCCTCTCATCCACGCTTGGCCCATCATTCCTAAGAGTAAGAAATACATCTGATTTAGGCAGCATCATATTCTCATGTATGTGAGGAATAGTTCCAAGAAACGAAAGTACCTGATAAGTAAGTTGTTTGGCACGAGATCGAGTGATAGGTCCTTGTATGTGTGTAGCTATAGGTACCACGGTTGTATCAATAGATGGGATGTCCACATCAGTTCCCCTCACTTAGAGGAGAGATTGATTGGTGGGATTGTAGATCTAGATCTCCTCTTTCAAATCCCTCAAGAATATGCAAGAATCATTGGAGGGATTGAGAGAAAGCAAGATCAAGAAGGTCAACAATGGAGGGGAAAACTTGCAAGAATGGTTGGGGATCCATTGGGGAAGAAGGCCCCTTAAATAGCCCCCCCCCAAATCCAACCGTTGAAGCCCAAAAATGCGAATCCCGGTACTACCGGACTTTTTCCCGGTACTACCGGACATTCCCTGGGGATCCCAGGACACCAAACGCACCTTATTCAGTACCAACCGGTACTAAGGGGCGGTACTACCGGACCTCCGGTACTACCGGACCCTGGTCCGGTACTACCGGTCACCCCTGAACGAAAACGACCACATCTTTTGCATTCGGACTCTGATTTTGATGATCTTGGGCTCGTTTCGAAGAGGACAACAAGCTCTAAAAGATAATGTAAAGAAACATCATAGTACAGCAAGGGAGGATAGATCCAAATGACGAAATGTTTAACCTCTCTCAAAAAGACGAACCGATAAAACCTCCAACATCAAAAACGTAATAGAAAATGCATATGAAATCCGTTTTCGATGAACTAGAGCTTGTCATGGAGATTACCACAAGCTCTAAATCCTCACATGAGTAAGAACCAAATAATGTAAGGTTTTACCTATCTCTAAAATACAAACCGGTAAAACCTCCAAGATCAAAATGCAATAAGATATAAAAGGGAAATCCGATTTTGATGAACAAGAGGTTGTTATGAACATTACAACAAGCTCTATATCCTCACATGGACAAGACCAAATAACAACCAAATACGATGATGCAAGTATGCAAAGGTTTGAGATCTCTCCGAATGATGTGACCGAGTTACTCATTCGAGAGCCCCTCTTGATAGTACGGTTATCTATCCTAAACCCGGTCTCCCACACACAACATGAGACCGGCAAAAGGGAAAACCTATCAAGATTATACCTTTGCCTTGAGCATTCCACTTGAGCTCGATGTAGACGAACTTGACCTTCACAAGATGGAACACCTTTCTTGATTCCTCATCATCGATCCATGATCACCGAGGATGACAAGCATCAAACATGAGATGTTCTAGAGATGGCGCATATTGAGCTTGCACAACAGATCTTCTCCTCATATCATCGAACTTGAAGCCAACACATGCTCCAAGCGAGGCCAATGGACAAATCCTACAAGTGCAACTTAATACACACATTAGTCCATAAAGATTGTCATTAATTACCAAAACCACACACGGGGGCCCATATGTTCTTTCAATGGGCCTTGTAAATCGTACTGGAACCCCAAAAATGTGGGCAATAGGTCATGAAACTAGTCCTAAGAGGAGAAAATGGCAAGTTTTTGGTCAAGCATCTCAAACATGTATTGGGTCGGACGAGCCTTGAGGATCGCCTCGGTACCACAAAACTTTGGGTACTAGCTCATGAAAATGACCATTTAATGCGACAACGACGAGTTTTATGTGATGGCTCTCAAACATGAACTAGTTCTCACATCCCTTGTAAATAGCCCTGGAATTTCAAATCTTTGGGCAATAGCTCATGAAAAAACGGCCTTAAAACGCCTAAATGATGTGTTATTGGTTGTGCCTCTCAAACATGTATCGGGTTGCGCATGCCTTATTAATCGACCCGGAATGACAATAATGTGAGCAATAACTCATCAAAACAGCCATAAAACTGAAAATGACGAATTTTGGTCATGCCTCTTAAACACGTACCAGCTCACACGCCTTGTGAATCGCCTCGTAACCCCAAAAGTTTGAGCAATAGCTCATGAATACGACCATAAAACACGAAACGATGATATTTTTTTGTGTTGCCTCTAAAACATGTATCGGTTCTTACTAGCCTTGTGAATCACCCCGGAAACCCAAAACCATGAGCCATAGCTCATGGAAACATCCCTAAAACACGAAAACAATGATTTTTTGGCCATGCCTCTCAAACATGTATCGGGTCTCACGGGCCTTGAAAATCTCTCTAGAACCCCAAACCGTGGGAAATAGCTCATGTAAATGGCCATAAAACGTGAAAACGACAATGTTTTGGTCATGCCTCCCAAACATTTACCGGGTCTCACTGGCCTTGTGAATCGTTCCGGAACCCCAAAATTGTGGGCAATAGCTCATGAAACTGGCCCTAAAACGCGAAAAGAGCGAGTTTTTGGTCATGCCACTTAAACATGTACCAGGTCACACTAGGCTAGTGAATCGCCCCATAACCCCAAAACTGTGAGCAATAGCTCACGAAAATAGCCATAAAACACGAAAGCGGGATATTTTGGTGTTGCCTCTTAAACATGTATCGGGTCTTACTATCCTTGTGAATCGCCATGCAACCCCAAAGTTGTGGGCCATAGCTCATGAAAATGGCTCTAAAACATGAAAATAGTGATTTTTTGGCCATGTATCTAAAACATGTGTCGGGTCTCATGGGCCTTGTAAATCACCCCGAAACCCCCAAACTGTGTGAATCAACTCATGAAAATAGCCATAAAACGAGAAAACGACATGTTTTTGGTTATGCCTCCAAAACATGTACCAGGTTTCAAGGGGCTTGTAAACATTCTAGAACTCAAACAATGTAGGCAATAGCCCATGAAAGTGGCTCAAAAACGAAAAGGACGAGTTTTATCGCACGAGCCTTGAGAATCGCCCCTGTACCGCAAAACTGTGGGTAATAGCTCAGGAAAACGATAATTTGATGCGAAAACGACGAATTGTATGTGACCCCTCTCAAACATGAACCAATTTTGATAGTATTGTAAATCGCCCTGAAATCCTAAAACGGTGGGCAGTAGCTCAAGAAAAGGCCTTAAAACGCCTTAATGACGAGTTTCTGGTCGTGCCTCTCAAACATGTATTGGGTCACACGGGCCTTGTGAATCGAACCGGAATTCCAAAAGTGTGAGCATTAACTCATAAAAAACCATAAATCGTGAAAACAATGAGTTTTAGCCATGCCTCTGAAACATGTACCAGGTCACACGCTTTGTGAATTGCCCCGTAACCCCGAAAAATGTGAGGAATAGCTCATGAAAACGGCCAAAAAACATGAAAACAACAATTGTTTGGTGTTGCCTCTCAAACATGTTCCGGTTCTTACTGGCCTTATGAATCGCCTCGAAAACCCATAATTGTGGTCCATAGATTATTAAAATGGCACTAAAACACGAAAATAATGATTTTTTGGTCGTGCCTCTCAAACATGTATCGGGTCTCACAAACCTTGTAAATCGCTCTAGAACCCCAAAACTGTGGGCAAAGACGATAATGTTTTTTGTCATGCGACCCAAACATGTAATGGGTTGCATGGGCCTTGTAAATCGTTCCGAAACCCCAAAAATGTGGGCAATAGGTCATGGAACTGGCCCTAAAATGCGAAAAGGGAGAGTTTTTGGTCAAGCATCTGATACATGTATTCAGTCCCACGAGCCTTGAGAATCGCCCTGGTAGCGCAAAAGTGTGGGTAATAGCTAATGAAAATGACCATTGATGAGGAAACGACGAGTATTTGGTGATGACTCTCAAACATGAACCGGGTTTCACAGGCCTTGTAAATCGCCCTAGAATCTCAAAACTATGAGCAATAGGTCATGAAAATGGCCTTAAAACACCTAAATGATGACTTTTTGTCGTGCCTCTCAAACATGTATCGGGTCACACTAGCCTTGTGAATCAACCTGGAACCCCCAAAGTGGTAGCAATAACTCATGAGAAAGACCAAAAAACGAAGAGTTTTTGGGCATGCCTCTCAAACAGGTACCATGTCATAGTAGGCTTGTGAATCGCCGCGTAACCCCAAAACTGTGAGCAATAGCTTATGAAAATAACCATAAAACACGAAAACGATGATATTTTGGTGTTGCCCTCTTCAACATGTATCTTACTGGCCTTGTGAATCGCCCGAGAACCCCAAAAATGTGGGCCATAGCTCATGAAAACTGCCCTAAAACACGAAAACAATAATTTTTTGGCCATGCCTCTGAAACAATATCGAGTCTCATGGGCCTTGTACATCATTTCAAAACCCCACAACTATGGGAAATAGCTCATTAAAATGGCCGTAAACTGCAAAATGGACATGTTTTTGGTGAAGCCTCTCAAACATGTACCAGGTCTCAAGGGCCTTGTAAATCATTCTAGAACTCCAAAAAATGTGGACAATAGCTCATTAAACTAGCGCAAAAACACGAAAATGGCGAGTTTTTATTGCATGAGCCTTGAGAATCGCCCCGGTACCATAAAACTGTGGGTAATAGCTTATGTATCACCTCTAAAAAATGAACCAGTTCTGATAGGCCTTGTAAATTGCCCTGAAATCTGAAAACGGTGGGCAATAGCTCATGGAAACAACCTTAAAATGTCTAAATGATGAATTTTTGGTCGAGCCTCTCAAACATGTATCAGGTCACACGAGACTTGTGAATCAACCCGGAACCCCAAAAGCATCACCAATAAGTCATGAAAACAGCCATGAAAAGCAGAAACAACGAGTTTTTGTTCATCCCTCTCAAACATGTACCAGGTCACACTGTCCTTGTGAATCACCCTAAACCCTAAAACTGTGAGCAATAGCTTATGTAAACAACCATGAAATATGAAAACAATGATATTTTGGTGTTGCCTCTTAAACATGTATCGGATCTTGCTGGCCTTGTGATTCGCCCAACAACCCCAAAGCTATGGGCCATAGCTCATGAAAACGGCCCTAAGGCACAAAAACAATGTTTTTTTGGCCATGTCTCTCAAACATGTATCGGGTCTCACGTGCCTTAAAATCGCTCTGGAACCCGAAAACTATGGACAATAGCTAATGAAAACAGCCATAAAACACGAAAACGACATGTTTTTGGTCATGCCTCCCAAACATATATCGGGTCTCAAGGGCCTTGTAAATCATTTCGGAACTCCAAAAATGTGGGCAATAGCTCATGAAACTGGCCCACAAACATGAAAAGGGCGAGTTTTATCGCATGAGCCTTCAGAATCGCTCAATGCCGCAAAACTGTGGGAATAGCTCATGGAAACGTCCATAACATGCGAAAAAGACAAGTTTTTGGTAATGCCTCCCAAACATGTACCTAGTCTTATGGGCCTTGTAAATCATTCTAGAACCCCAAAAATGTTGGCAATAACTCATGAAACTGGACCTAAAACACGAAAAGGGTGAGGTTTCGGTCAAGCATATGAAGCATGTATTGGGTCTCACGGCCTTGAGAATCGCCCCCGTAGTGCAAAATTGTGGAAATGATGAGCCTTTAGAATCACTAGCTAATGTAAACAACCATTTTATGTGGAAATGATGAGTGTTTGATGACGCCTCACAAACATGAACCATTTCTTACATGCCTTGTAAATTGCCCTGAAATCTGAAAACTATGCGCAATAGCTCACGAAAATGACCACTTGATGCGAAAACGACGAGTTTTATCTAATGCATCTCAAACATAAAATGGTTCTCACATGGCTTGTAAATCATGCTAAAATCTCAAAACTTTGGGTAATAGCTCATGCAAATGGGTTTGAAAATCCTAATTGACGAGTTTTTATTCGTGTCTCGCAAACATTTATCGGGTCACACAGGCCTTGTAAAATCGACCCGGAACCCGAAAAGTGTGAGCGATAACTAATGAAAACGGCCAAAAGACGTGAAAACAACAATAAACCCCTAACCCCCAAAACTATGAGAAATAGCTCATGAAAACGGCCAAACAACATCAAAATGGCGATATGTTTGTGTTGCCTCTCAAACCCGTAGTGGTTCTTACTAGCCTTATGAATCACCCTGGAAAACCAAAACCGTGGGCCATAGCTCATTAATCCATAAAACACGAAAACAATTATTTTTTGGCCATGCCTCTCAAACATGTATCAGGTATCATGGAACTTGTAAATCGCCCCGGAATGCCAAAAATGTGGGCAATAGCTCATGAAACGGCCATAAAACGTGAAAATGACAAGTTTTTGGTAATGCCTCCCAAACGAGTACCCGGTCTCATGGGCCTTGTAAATTGTTCCAGAATACCAAAATTATGGGCAATAGCTCATGAAACTGGCTCTAAAACGCGTAAAGGGTGAGTTTTCGGTCAAGCATCTGAAGCATTAATTGGGTCTCACGGGCCATGAGAATCGCCCCAGTAGCGCAAAACTATGGGTACTAGCTAATGAAAACAACCATTTGATGTGGAAACATTGAGTTTTTGGTGATGCCTCTCCAACATGAACCAGTTCTTACATGACTTGTAAATCGCCCTGAAATGTGAAAATTGTGTGCAATAGCTCATGAAAAGGACCATTTGATGCGCAAACGATGAGTTTTATGTGATGCCTCTCAAACATGAATCTGTTCTCACATGCCTTATAAATCGCCTTGAAATATAAAAACTATGAGCAATTGCTCATGCAAATGGGTTTTAAACGCCTAAATGATGAGTTTTTGGTCGTGCCTCTCAAACATGTATTTTGTCATACAGGCCATGTGAATCGACCCGGAACCCAAAAAGTGTGAGCAATAACTCATCAAAATGGTCATAAAATGCGAAAATGATGTGTTTTTGGTCATGCCTCTCAAACATGTGCCAGGTCGCATTGGCCTTGTGAATCAACCATAATCCTAAAACTATGAGCAATAGCTCATGAAAACAACCATAAAACATGAAAACTATGATATTTTGGTATTAACTCTTAAACATGTATCAGGTCTTACTAGCCTTGTGAATTGCCCTGGAACCCCAAAACTATGGGCAATAGTTCATGAAAATGGCCCTAAAACGCCTAAATGATGAGTTTTTGATTGTTCCTCTCAAACATGTAACGGGTCACACAGGTCTTGTGAATCGACCCGGAACCCCAAAAGTGTAAGCAATAACTGATGAAAATGGCCATAAAATATGAAAATGACCAAGTTTTTGGTCATGCCTCTCAATCATGTTCCAGGTCGCACTGACCTTGTGAATCGCCATGTAACCCCAAAACTGTGAGCAATAGCTCATGAAAACAACCATAAAACACGAAAATGACGATATTTGCTGGTTCCTCTTAAACATGTATCGGGTCTTGCTGTCCTGGTGAATCGCCCTGCAATCCCAAAGCTATGGGCCATAGCTCATGAAAACGGGCCTAAAACAAGAAAACGATGATTTGTTTGCAATGCCTCACTATGAGGAATCTGTTGATACATTACAATTCATTTTTGTCACTGAATCACCATTGTCTATGATGTATGACAATCTTATGATAAAAACATATTGTTACAAACTAAGCGTCACTAATTGCATACAATGCCGTTTTTGTGAAATCGTAATAATCGTGTATGACAATATTAGATCGTCATAACCCCTATAACGATCCAATATCATCACTATCACTCTATCCTAGCCACGTTAGATCGTACGTGGCCAATCTAATATAGAAAATTGTGACGAAACGAAATCGTCGTAATGCAAATTCAGCCCGATCCAATTCAGTAGCTTATACAGAGCCCAGTCCAATTCGGTCGCTTATATGGGCCAAACCTAATAATCTAGCCGTTTCTTTTCTTTGATTTTAGCCTTTTCAATGTCCTTTTTATATTGGCCTTGTCCTTTTGTAGTCCTAGGCCTTAGGATTTTTACGGTCCATCTTTGTTTAAAAAATTGACCAAATTACAGTTTTTTTATTACCCATTCAAGTATTGTTGGGCCATGGCCTTAACAACGACCAGTTAGTATATAGTCCATTACACGGATCTAGGAATTTCTAAGGAAGCTAATATTCAATCAAGTACACGACAATAGTCAGCTTTCGTCGCTCTGATAACCATTTGTCGGCAGAACCACTTCCATTAGGTTCACCATGCTTCACTCGATTGAACACATGCAAAAATCACTTCCCACAACCCCTCTCACACTGTCTCCGGCGGTATTCTGACGAGGTTCTCCGGCGAGCCCATGTAGCGCCTAGGTGGCGTCGACGTGGTGCCACGTAGAATACCAACGTGGCCTTAGGCCCACTCGTCAGCGAATAAGGTTAGAGTTATCCCCAATGAAAAACAACCACACCACACGCTGTCATCAGGGTGATGTCAGCATGAGCTAATAAATAGTTTTAATCATTTTCAAAAATCCAGAAAATGAATAAACATTATAAATTCAATAAATTTTGTTTTATAATTCAGAAAATATGTATTATATATATCAAAAAACTATATAAAATAAGATCTATCATTCAAATCTATTGCCCAATTTTATTAAACAACTTAAATAAATTATATTATTATTTAGTAATTATTCTATTAAGAATAAATTTTAGAGAGACATAGTTTATTCATTTTAAATGAGAAAAATATAAATAATATATCAAAATATTAAGAAAAATAAAATCTATAATCTAAAACTATTATCATATATTTTTAAGTAAATATTAAAGGGTTTTACTATTTATCTTATTTTATTTAAGTAATTAAACTTAGACAATTGATATTTTATTATTTATAAATCATAAAAATATATAATATACCAAAATGATAACTACAATTTAAAAATATAACCTTCCACTTTTAACGTAAATCAAATTTTAATACTCTAATAACTTGAATTTAAACCTAGTTCTTTTATTATTAATTCATAAAAGTGTATATAAAATGGCCAATATTTTTAATATTATCAATTTAAGGTCTAATAATAATATTAGTCTTAAGTAATGCTAGTATGATGTCAAAATATACTGAAACCTCTTAAATATATTTTTTGTTAAATTATCATTCACAAATAAGTGTTTATTATTTACCAAAAGGATTTTATTAAATATTAAATCCTCAAGAATAATGTTTTTTGACTTAATAAAACCTTTTACCATTATTTCAGACTTAATTTTATAAATGTATTAAAAATCTAAAGATAATTCATAAGTAATTTAAATTATGTTGTTTCCATGTTTATAAATTATAACCACTCATTTGTAAGGAGATAAATGATTCCATTCAATTATAATGCTAAGAAAACACTACTCAAATAGAAGTATTACCACTATTAATTAACCTCGAGGAAAAATTATGAAGTGAACAAAAAATAATATCATCTAATATAAAGAATAACAAGTCTGAAGTATAAGTAATCCAGTTAATTTAATCAAGTCCATGTTTCTTCCATAATTACTTGAGTTAAGAGAAAACCCTAGGAGTTCCTGTTCAAACAAGTTAAATACTTTGACTTTCAAAACTATGCTTTTCTTCAAAAGTTGTTATTTTAAGATACCTTAAAAATAATTCTTAAGCATTTCTTTAAGGGCTCAATAGAATATCGAATCTTTAAATAAGAAGTCTTTCGAATGACATTCAACAATTCAGTGTTCTATTATTATATGTTACTTTATTATACTTACATGTTGTTTCACACACTCTCACAAGCCTTAATAATAAGCACAAGTGTGAAACACATCTAAAAGGGCAACCCATTTTAAAGAAACCATTCCTAACTTCAAAACCCTAGATCATCGACATTTATTCTGGGGATTCGAGTTTACAAAGTTGCATTACTTTACTTATGCATAATAGCACCTTGCTTCTTTAAAAATTAGTCCTTACCGGACCAATGATGTCGTTTTCAGATATTGGATCTTCTATTGTCTCGAAGACCGTGGATGCATAATCCTGCAATCACAAAAGGTAAGTTCACACTTGCTCATGTCATTTGTTTAGTTTCTATCAAGTATTTGCAAATCCAATGTTGTCATCACCTGGATTTCAAAAAGGTCAGAAAATGCTATTTTCATAATGATATGATTATGGGTTATTTACCAAGTGGTAATAACCTACTATGGAAGTTCTAGTGGTAAAGGAACATAATATCTAGGACTTAATCAACAAATGTCGCTAATGATTCTTGCGCCGTATAATACGCGTTAACCATGAGATTTGGAATGGGACAGAGAAGTCAGACGGATCTTCTTCCTTTTTCATGTCAATGGACGACCTTATCGTGAGGCTGTAGATTCCCTGTGAGGACAAAGCACATGGGTGGGACCCCTTAGTTCCCCGTGATATTGGTGTCTAGATTATCCGTGAGGGGCCGTCAGAGTTATTTCTGCCAGTTCGGTGGGGGTAGCCAGGGACATGATCTGCTCACTAGAGTCTCCAAGGGGTTACCAGGGTTATATATGCCTATATGGGGGTTAACGGAGGTAAAACTTCTTAGGGAGTCATGTTGGTATGTGAAAATGTCCAAATTGTTGGCAATAGCTCATGAAAACAATCATTTGATGTGAAAATGACAAGTTTTATGTGATGTCTCTCAAACATGAACTAGTTCTCACAGGCCTTGTAAATCGCCATGAAAGGTCAAAATTGTGGTCAATAGCTCATGAAAACAGCCTTAAAATGCCTAAATGATGAGTTTTTGGTCATGCCTCTCAAACATGTATCAAGTCACACGGGTCTTGTGAACACACCCGGAAGCACAAAACAGTGAGCAATAACTTATGAAAATGAACATACAACGCGAAATGACGAGTTTTTGGTCATTCCTCTCAAACATGTACCAGGTCACACTGGGCTAGTGAATCGCCCCGTAACCCCAAAACTATTAACAATAGCTCATGAAAATAGCCATAAAACACGAAAACAACGATATTTTGGTGTTGCCTCTTAAACATGTATCGGATCTTACTGGCCTTCTGAATTGTCCTGCAACCCCAAAGCTGTGGGCCATAGCTCATGAAAAATATTCTAAAATATGAAACCATGATATTTTGGCCATGCCTCTAAAACATGTATCGGGTCTCATGGGCCTTGTAAACCATCCCGGAACCCCAAAACTGTGAGCAATAGCTCATGAAAGCGACAATAAAATGAGAAAACGACATGTTTTTGGTCATGCCTCCCAAACATGTACCGTGTCTCAAGGGCCTTATAAATCGTTCTGAAACTACAAAAATATGGGTAATAGCTCATGAAACTGGTCCACAAACGCGAAAAGGGTGACTTTTATTGCATGATCCTTGAGAATCTTCCCGGCACCGCAAAACTATGGGTAATAGCTCATGAAAACGACCATTGATCCGAAAACGACGAGTTGTATGTGACGCCTCTGAAACAAGAACTAGTTTTGATAGGCCTTGTCAATCACCCTGAAATATCAAAATGGTGGGCAATAGATCATGAAAACGGTCTTAAAACGCCTAAATGATGAAGTTCTTATCATGCCTCGCAAACATGTATCGAGTCACACGGGCCTTCTAAATTGACCTGGTCCCAAAAGTGTGAGCAATAACTCATAAAACATCCATTAAACGTGAAAATGACGAGTTTAGGTCATGCCTCTGAAATATGTACCAGGTCACACAGTCCTTGTGAATCGCCATGTTTCCCCAAAACTATAAGCAGTAGCTCATGAAACCGGCCATAAAACACAAAAACGACGATAATTTGGTAGTGCCTCTAAAACATGTATCGGTTCTTACTAGCCTTGTGAATCTCCCCGGAAACCCATAATTGTGGTCCATAGATTATGAAAACAGCCAGAAAACACGAAAACAATAATTTTTTGGCCATGCCTCTCAAGCATGTATCGGGTCTCATGGGCCTTGTAAATTGCTCCGGAACCCTAAAACTGTGGGCAATAACTCATGAAAACTACATAAAACGCGAAAATGACAATGTTTTGGTCATGCATCCTAAACATGTGCATGGTCTGAGGGGCCATTTAAGTCATTCCGGAACCCCAAAAATGTGCGCAATAGCTCATGAAACTGCCCCTAAAACGCGAAAAGAGCGAGTTTTTGGTCAAGCATCTAATACATGTATTCGGTCTCACGAGCCTTGAGAATCGCCCTTGTAGCGCAAAAGTGTGGGTAATAGCTAATGAAAATAACCATTTGATGCGGAAACGACGAGTGTTTGGTGATGCCTCTCAAACATGAACCAATTCTTACAGGCCTTCTAAATTGCCTTGGAATCTCAAAACCGTGAGCAATAGGTCATGAAAATGGCCTTAAAACACATAAATGAAAAGTTTTTTGTCGTGCGTCTGACACATGTATCGGGTCACGCTGGCCTTGTGAATCGACCTGGAACCCCCAAAGTGGCAGCAATAACTCGTGAAAACAACCATAAAACGCGAAAACAAAAAGTTTTTGGGCATGCCTCTCAAACATGTAGCAGGTTACACTAGACTAGTGAATCGCCTCGTAACCCCAAAACTATGAACATAGCTCATGAAAATAGCCATAAACATGAAAACAATGATATTTTGGTGTTGCGTCTTAAACATGTATCGGGTCTTACTAGCCTTGTGAATCGCCCCAGAACCCCCAAACTGTGGGCCATAGCTCATGAAAACTGTCGTAAAACACGAAAACAATGATTTTTGGCCATGCCTCTCAATATGTATCGAGTCTCATGGGCCTTGTAAATCGCTCCAGAACTGTAAAACTATGGAAAATAGCACATTGAAACGGGCATAAATTGCGAAAACGACAAAATTTTGGTCATGGCACGTATAACGTGTCTGGTGTGGCCACTTTTTTCCCAAAACTATAAGCTGGCGGTTATTTTAAGAATCTATGGGTTTTAAGGGGTTTGCTAAAGATGCTCTTAACATACACGAAGAAGCAGGCTATATATATTGTCAAGCGAATACCTCGTGGTCTACCAAGCAAGCATCCTCTGTTCAGCCTATATCGTGAACTACCCCACCATGGCTAGCGGTCGCTGATCCCACTACCTTGTTTGTGATAGAAACCAACATAGGACTCTGCTGTTGTCCCCATCCAGGTACCTAGGCTGAACCGCCATGTAGCAACATGACTTGTAAATCGCCCCAAAATTTCAAAACAATGGGCAATAGTGCATGAAAACGACCATTTGATGCGAAAACGGTGAGTTTTATGTGATGCCTCTCAAACATGAACCCGTTCTAAAAGGCCTTGTAAATCGCCCCGAAATCTAAAAAATGTGGCAAATAGCTCATGAAAATGGCCTTAAATGCCTAACTGACAAGTTTTTGGCCGTGCCTCTCAAACATGTATCAGGTCACACGGGTCTTGTGAATCGACCTGAAACCCAAAAGAATTTAGGCTACATCTGTAGGCTACATTGTTTTTGTTGAAGGGATACGGGTAGGCTACACTAGCGCAAATCAAAGAATTTTCTACCGTGTATACCAGGATTACTGTTGTCATAGATCACGGGATTACCACTAGGCAGCGATTCGGAATTGATGAAGCGTCGAGGCGTGCGAGCGTTCCACGTCTCCTCCTTGTCCTCGTCCCACGAGCAGCTCCCCTTGCGCGGCTTGTCCAGCGCTTCTGATCTGGCGCCTCCGAGGTATCCACACGTACAGGGTGGAAGCGTCAGACGCCGGACTGCTAGGTCCGCGCGTGCAACACAGGCGTGAGGAGTGGCGGCTGGGAATGATCTGAGGTCTAACCCTGATCATCTCGCCCCACCCTCTCTTATATAGGCGTCGCTAGTGGGCTTCTACATTAGTATCCCATTAGTAGCCTAAGCCTGGTCTAATTCGGATCCAATCCTCATTAGGCTTCCAGCCCCTTAAGTGTGTGACCCTATAGGTTCATATGCGTATAGACATGACACGAATACACTTATTCTATCAATAGTTGGTAGCGGCCTCTAGCAAGACGTGCCAACTCCTAAACGCATACAAAGATCATATCGGACGAACCATCACAAGGTTTAGTACATGTCTTTCCCTTTGCCTCACGATATTTGGTCTAGCTCCAAGATGACCTCCCTTTCTCGATACCGTGATTCGAAAGCCCTTTACTAGGTTAACTCTTAACCATATGTAGCACGACCATGCATTTCTAGACGATCACTCGAGGGGCCCAGAGATATCTCTCTCAAGTAGAGAGGGGCAAATCCCATCTTGATTGACCATGCCTTGCAGCATGCTTCAGGACAAACCCGAAAGCTACCTTTATAACTACCCTGTTACGATGCAGCGTTTGATAGCCCCAAAGTAGGTAGATCCACATCTCAAGTACATACGACAATCTCAGGTCTAAGGACAAAACATACACGATGTGTAGAGAGAGAGCTGCAACTAATTGCCAGTCTCAAGTTGGGTCAGTCCAACCCCATGTTCATAACATGTGTCCACATCATTAGTTTGACATCTCCATGTCTATGACTTGCGAAACATAGTCATCAACCAATCGATGTGCTAGTCTAATATTCACGTGTGTCCTCACATGAACTCCGACTAGGGACAACTCTTAAATAACCATACAAGTAATGAGTTTCACAAACAATTCACATAATTGCCAATCAATACAAGTGGCCTGATATGGATATTCAAGGAACATTACAATAACTCATGGATACATATGAAATATAATCATCTCTATGATTGCCTCTAGGGCATATTTCCTTCAGTCTCCCACTTGCACTAGAGTCAATCTAAAATGTATCTAATACCAATTGCTCTTGTGTGCGCTTCATGCGCGGGCTGCGGGAGAGGCTTAGTCAAGGGATCAGCAACATTTGAGTCCGTATGTATTTTGCATATCATGACACTACCATCCTCAACGAACTCTCGAATATGATGGTAATGCATGCGAATATGTTTGTTCTTCTGGTGCTGTCTAGGTTCCTTGGCCTGTGCAATAGCACCATTGTTGTCACAATAAATGTCCAAGGGATTATGCGGCATACGAACCACACCGAGAGCGATCAGGAAATTCCTAATCCAAACAGCTTCCTTTACTGCCTCCGAGGCAGCAATATATTCAGCTTCTGTTGAAGAGGAGGTCACCGTATCTTGCTTGGAACTTTTCCAGCTCACAACACCACCATTCAAGACAAACACATAACCTGATTGCGATTTAGAATCATCTTAGTCGTTAAGGTAACTCGCATCTGTGTAACCCTTTACACTGAGTTCATCCTCACCTCCATAAACTAGGAACACATCCTTAGTCCTTTTCAAGTACTTAAGGATGTTCTTTACCGTCCGATGACCTTCACAGATCGGCTGGTATCTGCTCGTAATACTTAGAGCATAGGAAACATCTAGGCGAGTACATATCATTGCATACATGATGGATCCAATAGCCGAAGCATATGGAACTCTGCTCATCCGCTCACGCTCATTAGTAGTCAAAGGACACTGAGTCTTGCTGAGTTTTATGCCATGAGACATGGGCAAGAACACCTTCTTAGCCTCTTCCATGCTGAACCGTTTCAACACTTGTCAATGTATGTACTCTGGCTTAATCCAATTAGCCTCCTTGATCTATGTCTATAGATTTTGATGCCCAGAATATATGCCGCTTCTCCCAAGTCCTTCATCGAAAAACTATTTTTCAATGAGGTCTTAACAGACTCGAGCATAGGAATGTCATTTCCAATCAGCAATATGTCATCCACATATAAGATTAGAAATACCAGTGCTCTCCCACTTTCCTTCTTGTAAACACAAGGTTCTTGTTCGTTTTTGATGAAGCCAAACTCCTTTACAACTTCATCAAATCGAATGTTCCAACTCCAAGATGCTTGCTTCAGCCCATAAATGGACTTCAGAAGTTTGCATACCTTTCCAGCATTGTTTGGATCGATAAAACCTTCGGGCTGCATCATATACACGTCCTCAGTAAGGATTCCATTTAGGAAAGCCGTCTTGACATCCATCTGCCATATTTCATAGTCGAAATGTGTAGCAATGGATAGAATAATCCGTATAGATTTAAGCATCGCTACGGGCGAGAAAGTCTCATTGTAGTCAACTCCTTGAACTTGTCGAAAACCTTTTGCAACAAGTCGAGCTTTATGGATGTGAACATTTCCATCCATATCAATCTTCTTCTTATAGATCCATTTGCACTCGATGGCTTTAAAACCATTAGGCAGGTTAACCAAGTTCCAAACTTGATTGTCTCCCATGGACTCTATCTCGGATCTCATGGCGATTAGCCATTTCTCAGAGTCTGGGTCCACCATCGCTTCTGCATAGGTCGCAGGCTCATCATTGTCTAACAATAATATTTCTCGCGCTTCGTGGAGCCTCGCCGACCTTCGTGGTTGTGGTGCTTCTGTTGCCACGGGTTCCTCAACTTGTTCTGCTAAAATAGCATCACTTGTAGAAGCATCCCTAACTGGCTCATCTTGAACTTCTTCAATTTGCACCGACCTTCCACTTGTTCCCTTTGTGAGAAACTCTTTCTCTAGGAAAACACCGCTACGAGCGACAAACAATTTGCCCTCCTCTCGGTTGTAGAAGTAATACCCTAAGGTTTCCCTAGGATATCCCACGAAAATGCACTTATCCGATTTGGGCGTTAGCTTGTCCGACTGAAGTCGCTTGACAAATGCATCACAACCCCAAATCTTTAGAAAAGATAAACTGGGATTCTTTCCAGTCCACATCTCATATGGTGTCTTAACTACGGATTTAGATGGTACCCTATTAAGTGTGAAAGCTTCCGTTTCTAGAGCGTAACCCCAAAATAACAATGGTAAATCCGACTGGATCATCATAGATCGAACCATGTCCAACAAAGTTCGATTACGCCGTTTCTTTGAGGCGTTCTGGGCGGTGTAAGTTGTGGAACAATTCCGCAACTCTTAAGATGATCGCTAAATTCGTGACTCAAATATTCACCTCCACGATCAGATCGCAAGGCCTTTATTTTCTTGCCACGTTGATTCTCTACTTCACTCTGAAACTCCTTGAACTTTTCAAAAGTTTCAGACTTATGCCTCATCAAGTAGACATAACCATATCTACTGAAATCATCAGTGAAAGTAATGAAGTAGTGATATCCTCCTCTGGCTGTCGTGCTCATTGGTCCACACACATCAGTATGTATGAGTTCCAACAAGTCAGTCGCTCTCTCGGGTAAACCCGAAAAAGGCGATTTGGTCATCTTTCCAAGTAAACAAGCCTGACATGTATCGTATGATTCAAAATCAAACGAAGTTAGAAGACCATCACCATGGAGCTTCTTCATGCGCTTTTCACTTATATGCCCCAAACGACAATGCCATAAATAGGTAGGATTCAAATCATTAGGCCGAAGCCTTTTAGCACTAACATTGTAAACAGATGCATCATCAAGATTTAAAATAAATAACCCATTCACAATGGGAGCATTAGCCATAAACATATAATTCTTAGAGATTACACAACCATTGTTTGCACTCGCGAATGAATAACCATCCCTCATCAAACATGAAGGCGATAAAATGTTTCGACCCATACTAGGAATGTAATAACAATTATTCAACTCCATAATAAATCCTGAAGGAAGGTGAAGTTGCATGACGCCGACGAACAATGCAGCAACCCTTGCTTTATTTCTGACGCGAAAATCCACTTCGCCTTTCTGCACTTCTCTAGTCCTTATTAGCCCCTGCATCGAATTGCAAATATGAGCAACTGATCCGGTATAAAATACCCAAGAGTTAACATAGGAATCAGCGAGAAGAATGTCCACAACATTTACAACAAGCGTACCTGAGTGGGAAGTACTCTTACTTCCACTCTTCTTCAAAGAAGCCTGGTACTTGCTGCAGTTTCTCTTACAGTGGCCATGTTCATGACAAAAGAAGCACTCAGTGTCTTCTATAGGTCCAGCCTTTTGCTTGGGTGCAGACTTAGGGATCGTATCCTTAGCCTTGCCCTTCTTCTTCCAAGAAGTACCCTTTTTATTGAAGCTAGGCTTATTCTGCACATCCATCAAATGGCTATGCCCTGCACACTTCTTCATGTCACTTTCTGTTGTTTTTAGCATCCCGCATAACTCATTAAGGCCCTTCTCCACCCCATGGATATGGTAGTCCGAAATGAACTGCCCATAGCTAGATGGAAGAGACGCCAAAATGAAGTCAGTGGCCAACTCTTGGCCTAGTGGAAAACCAAGATTTTCCAAAGTCTGATTGTAACCAACCATTTTGATCACATGGGGGCCTACAGCTGCTCCCTCTGGCAGCTTGCATTCGACAAAGGACTTGGCAACATTGTACCACTCAGTCCTTGCCTGATCTTGGAACATGTCCTTAAGAGCTACGATCATATCGTACGCTTCCTGATCCTCAAACTTGTTTTGGAGTTCAGGTTCCATGCATGCAAGCATAAGACAACTAACCTCAAGAGAATCATCACATGCTCTCTTGTAGGCGTTCTTTAGGGCAGCATATGCATTATCAGCAGGTTCATTGGGGATTGGGGTATCCAGAACCGTTTCCTTTTTATCTGACCTAAGAACAATTCCCAGGTTACGGACCCAGTCCGAATAGTTTGTTCCATTTAGTTTATCTTTATCAAGAATCGAATGCAAAGAGAAAGGTGATGTAGTGTTCGGTGCCATTGATGTACAACAGAAAACATGCAAAATACTAATCCATGTAACCATGAAAGAGTAAAACATATTAAACAGTTTAATAGCATATACTCCCACTTAAATCAATATCCCTCTATTGATACTAAGTGATTCAATATCCACAATTAACAAGTCGACTAGTGAGCTTTAGCATCACTGCTAGAAGACAAGGTAAATCGGTAAGCAACACTTGCTAATCATATCACATATGACTCTTGTTGTTGGGTGACATCTCTATGTCAAAACTAGGCGCCCAACCTTTATGCCGCAAGGTCCTTAACTGTTAAGATGACCTTGTAAAGCTCACCAACCCTTATGCATGTAGGTATCCGATACAAACCCATCCAGCCAAGGAAAACCGCGGCACCCTAATTTCATAGGCCCACCAACGATTGTACAGGGCATAAGATGGTGCAAGGTTTGGTTGGGAGGGCATGGTTTAACTTAAAATTTGTGAGGGATCGTTCTAATTCTATCATATAAGCATGCATAGTAGTAAAACACATAAGAATAGCATTCACATAGATGTGACACAGTATGGCCCATTTTCTCATGGTGATCTCCATCGCCATAGAACCTGTCCACCATGATGATCTCCATCTTCATGTTCCATGTGAGCCATCTTCCAAGTGATGAGTCCTCCAAGAATTAATACAAGCTATTACTCCTAACAGCTAGTAATCAAATTTACATAGTATTGGGATCATCACAAGTTGGCACACAGGCCATTACAATAAATGACAACACATATGGCTCCAGCCGTGTTGCCCTACTCACGACACGCAGGTCATGCAATTTTTCATACATGCATCACATACATATATAGGCCATACTGATCACATACATCCTGCAAAAACAAGTTATGCATAGAATCACATTCTACCGGATCATGTGACATCGCAGCACCTAGTTACCTTAACGAGATACAAAAGGGGCTACGATAAAGGGGGGTCTAGGGGGTCTCCCCTACTGAAATCGAAGGCGGCGCCCTCCATCGGGCAAATCAAATTTACCATAAACCGACTCCTATCCCGATTCAATCAAACTACTTTGATCACGATACATCGATTTTAGATCTAGGTTCCAATTCGATCTATCATATTGATCTTTGCGTGATTCAACAGGATTTATGTGTCACTGTCTACCCCGATGGCGGAAACCGACCGGTAGGGGTCAGTCGTTCGACAACCTCAGAATCACGATCATGGAAAGCAAGATCATAGATCAATCCTGAACCACCGCCATATAAATGATCACACCATTCATATCAATCTGCATATCACCATATGCAAACATCCCGAACCTATAACTGAACAGCATCGGCTCTGATACCACTGAAGGGATACGGGTAGGCTACACTAGCGCAAATCAAAGAATTTTCTACCGCGTATACCAGGATTACTGTTGTCATAGATCACGGGATTACCACTAGACGCGCAGTTGCGGAATTGATGAAGCGTGTCGGCGGTCGAGCGTTCCACGTCTCCTCCTTGTCCTCGTCCCACGAGCATCTCCCCTTGCGCGGCTCGTCCAAGTGCTACAGATGCAGCGCCTCCGAGGTATCCACACGTACAGGGTGGAAGCGTCAGACGTCGGACTGCTAGGTCCGCGCGTGCAACACAGGCGTGAGGAGTGGCAGCTGGGAATGATCTGAGGTCTAACCCTGGTCAGCTCGCCCCACCCTCTCTTATATAGGCGTCGCTAGTGGGCTTCTACATTAGTAGCCCATTAGTAGCCTAAGCCTGGTCTAATTCGGATCCAATCCTCATTAGGCTTCCAGCCCCTTAAGTGTGTGACCCTATAGGTTCATATGCGTATAGACATGACACAAATACACTTATTCTGTCAATAGTTGGTAGCGGCCTCTAGCAAGACGTGCCAACTCCTAAACGCATACAAAGATCATATCGGACGAACCATCACATGGTTTAGTACATGTCTTTCCCTTTGCCTCACGATATTTGGTCTAGCTCCAAGCTGACCTCCCTTTCTCGATACCGTGATTCGGAATCCCTTTACTAGGTTAACTCTTAACCATATGTATCACGGCCATGCATTTCTGGATCCGATCACTCGAGGGGCCCAGAGATATCTCTCTCAAGTAGAGAGGGGCAAATCCTATCTTGATTGACCATGCCTTGCAGCATGCTTCAGGACAAACCCGAAAGCTAACTTTATAACTACCCTGTTATGGTGCAGCGTTTGATAGCCCCAAAGTAGGTCAATCCACATCTCAAGTACATGCGACAATCTCAGGTCTAAGGACAAAACATAAACGATGTGTAGAGAGAGATCTGCAACTAATTGCCAGTCTCAAGTTGGGTCAGTCCAACCCCATGTGCATAACATGTGTCCACATCATTGGTTTGACATCTCCATGTCTATGACTTGCGAAACATAGTCATCAACCAATCGATGTGCTAGTCTAATATTCACGTGTGTCCTCACATGAACTCCGACTAGGGACAAATCTTAAATAACATACAAGTAATGAGTTTCACAAACAATTCACATAATTGCCAATCAATACAAGTTGCCTGATATGGATATTCAAGGAACATTACAATAACTCATGGATACATATGAAATATAATCATCTCTATGATTGCCTCTAGGACATATTTCCTTCATTTGTCATGCCTCCCAAGCATGTATTGGATCTCATGGGCCTTGTAAATCGTTCTACAACCGAAAAAATGTGGTCAATAGGTCATGAAACTGGCCCTCAAATGCGAAAAGGGCGAGTTTTTGGTCAAGAATCTGATACATGTATTAGGTCTCACGAGCCTTGAGAATCGCCCCGGTAGCGCAAAAGTGTGGGTAATAGCTAATGAAAACAATCATTTGATCCAGAATGACGAGTATTTGGTGATGCCTCTCAAACATGAACCAATTTTCATAGGCCTTGTAAATCGCCTTGGAATCTGAAAACTATGGGCAATAGGTCATGAAAACGGCCTTAAAACACCTAAATGACGAATTTTTTGCCGTGCTTCTCAACCATGTATCGGGTCACACTAGCCTTGTGAATTAACCTGGAAACCAAAAGTGGTAGCAATAACTCATGAGAACGACCAAAAAGCGCGAAAACGTAGAGTGTTTGGGCATGCCGCTCAAACATGTACCAGGTCACAGTAGGCTCGTGAATCGCCCCGTAACACCAAAACTGTGAGCAATACCTGATGAAAATTGCCATAAAACACGAAAACGATGATATTTTGGTGTTGCCTCTTAAACATGTATCGGGTCTTACTGGCCTTGTGAATTGCCCTAGAACCCGAAAAATGTGGGCCATAGCTTATTAAAACTGCCCTAAAACATGGAAACAATAATGTTTTGTCCGTGCCTCTCAAATATGTAATAGGTGTCATTGGCCTTGGAAATTGCTCTAGAACCCTAAAAATGCGGGCAATAGCTCATGAAAACGGCCATAAATCATGAAAACGACAAGTTTTTGGCCATGCCTCCCAAACATGTACCGAGTATCATGGGCCTTGTAAATCGTCCCAGAACCCCGAAAATGTGGGCAATAGATCATGAAACTTGTCCTAAGATGAGAAAATGGCAAGTTTTTGGTCAAGCATCTCAAACATGTATTGGGTCGTACGAGCCTTGAGGATCGCCCCGGTACCACAAAACTTTGGGTAGCTCATGAAAATGACCATTTAATGCGAAAGCGACGAGTTTTATGTGATGGTTCTCACACATGAACTAGTTCTCACATCCCTTGTAAATAGCCGTAAAATTTCAAATCTTTGGGCAATAGCTCATGAAAACACGACCTTAAAACGCCTAAATGATGAGTTATTGGTTGTGCCTCTCAAACATGTATCGAGTTACACATGCCTTATTAATCGACCCGGAATGCCAATAATGTGAGCAATAACTCATCAAAACGGCCATAAAACTGAAAAAGACGAATTTTGGTCATGCCTCTTAAACACGTACCAGCTCACACGCCTTGTGAATCGCATCGTAACCCCAAAAGTTTGAGCAATAGCTCATGAATACGACCATAAAACACGAAACGACGATATTTTTGTGTTGCCTCTAAAACATGTATCGGTTCTTACTAGCCTTGTGAATCACCCCGGAAACCCAAAACCGTGAGCCATAGCTCATGGAAACGACCCTAAAACACGAAAACAATGATTTTTTGCCATGCCTCTCAAACATGTATCGGGTCTCACGGGCCTTGCAAATCTCTCTAGAACCCTAAACTATGGGAAATAGCTCATGTAAACGGCCATAAAACTTGAAAACGACAAAGTTTTTGTCATGCCACCCAAACATTTACCGGGTCTCACTGGCCTTGTAAATCATTCCGGAACCCCAAAATTGTGGGCAATAGCTCATGAAACTGGCCCTAAAACGCGAAAAGGGCGAGTCTTTGGTCATGCCACTTAAACATGTACCATGTCACACTAGGCTAGTGAATCGCCCCATAACCCCAAAACTGTGAGCAATAGCTCATGAAAATAGCCATAAAACACGAAAGCGGGATATTTTGGTGTTGCCTCTTAAACATGTATCGGGTCTTACTGTCCTTGTGAATCGCCATGCAACCCCAAAGTTGTGGGCCATAGCTCATGAAAATGGCTCTAAAACATGAAAATAGTGATTATTTGGCCATGTCTCTAAAGCATGTGTCGGGTCTCATGGGCCTTGTAAATCACCCCGAAACCCGGAAACTATGTGAAACAACTCATGAAAATAGCCATAAAACGAGAAAACTACATGTTTTTAGTTATGCCTCCAAAACATGTACCAGGTTTCAAGGGGCTTGTAAATCATTCCGAAACTCAAACAATGTAGGCAATAGCCCATGAAAGTGGCTCAAAAACGAAAAGGGCGAGTTTTATCGCACGAGCCTTGAGAATCGCCCCTGTACCGCAAAACTATGGGTAATATATCATGAAAACGACAGTTTGATGCGAAAACAAGGAATTGTATGTGACCCCTCTCAAACATGAACCAATTTTGATAGTCTTGTAAATCGCCCTGAAATCTCAAAACGGTGGGCAGTAGCTCAAGAAAAGGCCTTAAACGCCTTAATGACGAGTTTCTGGTCGTGCCTCTCAAACATGTATTGGGTCACACAGGGCTTGTGAATCGAACCCGAATTCCAAAAGTGTGAGCAATAACTCATAAAAACAACCATAAATCGTGAAAACAATGAGTTTTAGCCATGCCTCTGAAACATGTAGCAGGTCACACGCTTTGTGAATTGCCCTGTAACCCCGAAAAATGTGAGCAATAGCTCATGAAAACGGCCAAAAAACATGAAAACAACGATAATTTGGTGTTGCCTGTCAAACATGTTTCGGTTCTTACTGGCCTTCTGAATCGCCCCGAAAACCCATAATTGTGGTCCATAGATTATTAAAACGGCACTAAAACACGAAAACAATGATTTTTTGGTCGTGCCTCTCAAACATGTATCGGGTCTCACAGACCTTGTAAATCGCTCTTGAACCCCAAAACTATGGGCAAAGACGATAATGTTTTTTTCATGCGACCCAAACATGTACCGGGTTGCATGGGCCTTGTAAATCGTTCCGTAACCCCAAAAATGTGGGCAATAGGTCATGGGACTGGCCCTAAAATGCGAAAAGGGAGATTTTTTGGTCAAGCATCTGATACATGTATTCAGTCCCACGAGCCTTGAGAATCGCCCCGGTAGCGCAAAAGTGTGGGTAATATCTAATGAAAATGACCATTGATGAGGAAACGACGAGTATTTGGTGATGACTCTCAAACATGAACCGGTTTTCACAGGCCTTGTAAATTGCCCTAGAATCTCAAAACTATGAGCAATAGGTCATGAAAATGGCCTTAAAACACCTAAATGATGACTTTTTGTCGTGCCTCTCAAACATGTATCGGGTCACACTAGCCTTGTGAATCGACCTGGAACCCCCAAAGTGGTAGAAATAACTCATGAGAAAGACCAAAAAACAAAGAGTTTTTGGGCATGCCTCTCAAACAGGTACCATGTCAAAGTAGGCTTGTGAATCACCGCGTAACCCTAAAACTGTGAGCAATAGCTTATGAAAATAACCATAAAACACGAAAACGATGATATTTTGGTGTTGTCCTCTTAAACATGTATCTTACTGGCCTTGTGAATCGCCCGAGAACCCCCAAAATGTGGGCCATAGCTCTTGAAAACTGCCCTAAAACACGAAAACAATGATTTTTTGGCCATGCCTCTCAAATATG
This sequence comes from Avena insularis, assembly GCA_023614405.1. Classification (NCBI taxonomy): domain Eukaryota; kingdom Viridiplantae; phylum Streptophyta; class Magnoliopsida; order Poales; family Poaceae; genus Avena; species Avena insularis. Next base: position 459,144,512 of record CM042685.1, on the reverse strand, counting down.
TAACATGTCTCACGGGCCTTAAATCGCTCCAGAACCCTAAAACTATGGGCAATAGCTCATAAAAATGGCAATAAATCACGAAAACGACAAGTTTTTGGACATGCCTCCCAAACATGTAGCGGGTCTCATGGGCCTTGTATATCACCCCAGAACCCCAAAAATGTGGGCAATACCTCATCAAACTGGCCCTAAAACATGAAAAAGGTGAGTTTTTGGTCAAGCATGTCAAACATGTATTGGGTTGGACTAGCCTTGAGATTCGCCTTGGTACCACAAAACTGTGGGTACTAGCTCATGAAAACAACCATTTGATGCGAAAACGACGAGTTTTATGTGATGGCTCTCAAACATGAACCAGTTCTCACATACCTTGTAAATTGCCATGAAATTTCAATTGTGTGAGCAATAGCTCATGAAAAGGCCTTAAAACACATAAATGATGAGTTATTGGTTGTGCCTCTCAAACATGTATCGGGTTACACGGGCTTTATTAATCGACCCGGAACACCAAAAAAAATGTTTTGTTGCCTAAAAAGATGCTTAAAAACTTGTTGTTTGAAAGGAGTGTTTGTTTGTAATTGCTTGCACATTGCTTGAGTGAATTGTGATGTGTGTGAATAGAATTATTTCTTTAGAAATATCTTGCCTATTCTAATCTTAATTCAACCCAAACAGATGACTACTCCAAGAGACTCCAACATCAAGGTTGATGACAACAACAACCAAGAGGACAACATGAGAGAACTCATAGCAACCCAAAACCAGTTGAACCAAGTGACAGCTCAATTCATAGCCAACACCAGTGGGGAAGATCCAACCTTGCAAAAGTTTTTGGAAACCCAAGCCCAAATGTTGCATAGGGTGACTGATCAAATGCTCAACATGGAAAGCAACTTTTCCAAAGGAGTTTGTGACAACAAGGAGGACAAAGATGTTATCCTAGAAGGAACAAAAGCTTGCAATATTTGTGGAGACAAGGATCACGCTTCCAAGGAACATGGAGATCAATGCCCCAATTGTGAAGAGAAACATCCAGTTGGCCAATGTCCCACATCTCAGGTTACTTGTTACCTATGTGAAGGAAATAATCATGTTCCTATCCAATGCCCCATCTATTCCATAGTTGAACAAAGGAAACAAGGTGGAGTGCAACAACTGATTGCAGACCATCATGAGGAAGCCAAATCTACCTAGAAGAATGAGGACAAAGGAAAATCTCCACTTATACCTCCATGCAATACAACCAAATTTAAAGGACCAAAGAGGAAACATATGAATTTTCCAAGGAGCAATAGAAGGTCAAGGAAACAAGTAGACATTCCTACCTATGAGATAACATATGAACAACATGAACTAGATGCACTCCTAGCTTTGGAGAAACCCAAGAAAAAGAAGGACAAACACCATGTGCAATGTAATCATTGTAAAGAAATGGGACACTATGCCAGTGAATGTCTAGAGAAGCATAAGTATAAAGAGATTGGCCAAGTATGGTGCAATAACTGCAAGGAGCTAGGCCATTATGCAGCAACCTGTCCACAAGAGATACGTGAAGAACTCAAACTTATCACCTGTTTCAATTGTAATAACCAAGGACATTATGCAAGCAACTGTCTAGAAAAGATGAAACACAAGATAAACAAGCCTATGAAGGATCTTAGCCTTGTCACATGTTTCAAGTGTGGGAACAAAGGACATTATGCAGATGGTTGCCCAGAGAAGTTTCCCCAAGATCCCAAGCTAGACAAGATGTAATCTAGTTGGAAATTTTTTTAAGGGTGGTAGTACCCTAGATGCTTTGAGCAAACTTGTAACCCTAGCCTTCCCAAATCTCAGGACGAGATTTATTTTAAGGGTGGTAGCCTGTCACATCCCAAGATTTTCCAAATCTTGTGTTGTGAAAAATAAATGAATAAAATAAAAAAACTTTGTTGATTTTTAGGGTGAGAAGAAACTTTTTGATTCCAAATTGGAAACCTTCAAAACCTATTTGATCAAACAAATCCTAAAGGGATTTGAAAAGATAAACAATTAATAAAGAAAATATTAAATTTGTGAAATTACTATTTTTGGATCTTTTAATAAAAAGATTTGGTTTTAAAAAGCAAAGGATAGAATTATAAATAAGGATTTAATATCCAATTTTATTAGAAATAAAGGTTTTACTATTTTAATTAAACATCAAAACTTGTTAATTTATTCTTAACAAGTTTTCCAAGTATTTTGTATTCTTAAATAAAACCTACTGAAGTGTTTTTGGTTTTATATTTAGATTTCAAAAATAAAGATTTTAATAAAACAAATCCTATGTGAATTAATAACTAAGGACTATTTATTTAATTATTAAATGGATCCTAAAAAAAATATTATTTTGGGACTTGGAATATTGTTGTTAAACAGAACTAAAACTCAATGCAAAGTGTGGTGAAAGTTTGTTTTAATTTGAGTGTTTGAATTGTTGTTTGAAATTCAAAACAGAAAACCAAATAGAAAAAGAAAAGGATTACTGAATAAAAAAAAGGGAATCAGACTCAGCCCAACTTTCCGCCTCAAAGAAGCCCAATTCCAGCCCGACTACTTTTCCCACGCCACAAACGTTTTCACCCAAACACGCACCAGCGATCCACGACGGGTGGACCTCTCTCCTATCTCTCCTCACGGCAATGAAGGCCCCACCTCTCCTGTTCATCGTCTTCAAACCCGCGCCGATTACTCCTCGCCGTTTCTGTCTTGAATTGCAGAGATCAATTCGCGTCAATGGGGGCATTAATCTCTCCAATGTCTATGCCCTTTTAATCGCCTCTGTCTCCTCCTCCTTTCCCCTCAAACACCATTGCACGAGATCCACCAGGCTGCCCTGAATCGGATTTGCACTGCCACTGCTCCGACGAGCATGTCCAGTAAATTCCGGCCGAACCCTGCCGCCCCTTGCCTCCCTGAGCACATGGCCGTGACCCCCAACCTTTGGCGCTTCTCCCTGTGCCTTCCGTTCGCCCGCACTCGCCCCAAAGCCTCGGCTTCGACAACCTCTGAGCGCCGCCGCGTCTGCTTCTTTTTCCGGCGACCACCCCTGGTAAGTTTCGACCGCCCCGGCACCTCCAATTGATACTCACTTCATCAGCAGATCAAACCGCGTGTAACCATGCCCTTATTCTTCCTCGAGGTGATCTGCAACGTCGCCCTCGACGACCTCCAGAGCTGCCAGACGCCGCCACCTACTCCGGCGAGGAATCCCCGTCGCGTCTAAGCGCCCCTCGACGAACCGACCACGCCTCAAGCTTTACCGCCACCCCGCGAGCACGGTGAGCACCTCCAATTATCTCCTTGCTTCCTGTAACCGTCGCAACGCCATCGTCTGACCTCGCGCCGCTGCCAGCCGCCGTTAGCACCGCTCGAATATAGTCAATTAGATTTACACCGTTAGATCTTGATCTAGTGGCAGAGAATAGAACTAAGCGAAGGGGTATGAGTTGAACCAGAGCCGCGTGATCTTTTTTGATCCAACGATCCACAAAGGCCGATCCGTGCGAACCGGTACCGACCAATGGTATCACGCCGCGTGGCATTGGATCTGTTTAAAACAGAATTAGAATCTGATTTAGATGCAAATTTGTAAATTGCATAACTTTGGATCCACACGTCCAAAATTTGCAAATTTTATATCAATGGAATCAGCAAGACAATCCCTAGCCAACCATGCCATTTGTTTAGCAAAAAGTTTCAGTTAAATTGTTTGTTTTTGCAGAAACATGTGTATGCTTGTTTAGGTTATAAAAATTATTCCAAAGTGTTTTTGAGGATGAAATCTTTGAAAATTGCTTTGTTGTAAACCTACTGACCCTAGGAACCAACTTATGGAATTAGAAATGTATTTTGTGAAGATTAGGATTGATTAATTGAATTAGCTTATTTCTAGTCAAATAAAAACATTGATTTTGTTATGGAAATGATTTTTTGAGTAAAACCTTTTGGAAAATGATTTGATTCAAACCTACTGGCCCTAAACACCAAGTTTTGAGAATTAACAACTTATTTGGTGAACATTATAAAAATTATTACCTTACCAAAAACATTTTCACCACATGAAATAATGACTTGGTTTAAAAATGGTTTATAGATAAAACCGTTTTGCAAATGACTTTGCCACTTTAGAAAATGACCACTTTGAACCTTACAATGTTTAGAGCCTATTAGAAACCACCTTTGCAAATAAAACTATCTTTTGCATGCTTGCATGCATGACCTTGTTTCTAATATTTTATGTGTGTTAAATTGTTTGATTATTGTTTGGAATGCTAGTTGAATCTATGTTTGCTTGATTGATTTGTAGTGAAATTAGAAGAGTGTGAAATTGGCAAGATCAAGAAGTGAACCTACATTCCTTACCAAAAAGGCAAGTGACACTATCATCCAAGTCCTATTATTTTCATTATACTTAGTGGATTTTGAAAACATGCATGAAAAGGATTTCTATACTTTATGCTATGCTAAATCCTATTAGGATACCCTATATATTCCTTAGTGGAAACAAAGTAGTTGTATTATGCTTAGCCCTGCAAAATATTTTGAGAAGAGATACATGTTGAGATTTTATGAAGTTGAGAAAAGACTTATGTTTTATATAATAAAACAAGTACTCAATGAACCACCTGGGTGGACAAGGATACTCAAGTTTTGGACAAGGTGGCAACAAGAGGAACCATGTTTATATGGCAATCTCTTTTTGTTGTGCACCAGATGAAAACCACCCAGGGACTTAGAGATTGAACATGTTTCTCCAACAGTGGCTTCCATGTACAGCCACATGCTAAATGGGCACTGGCTTAGTCAACTACATTGGGAAGACCCATGCATTGGTCTTTAGGTTAACTGGAAATGAGGGAACTAGGAACCCTACATTGGTGCCTGAAGACAAGCTAGCATTGTGTATGGGAGGACCCTATGTAAGGACTTCGTCACATTCTCAATCTGCCGATACTCCATCTTGGTGAGTACTTATCCAGCGGCCACTGGTGGCAACAGGATGAGATTGTGTCATGTGGGTAAAGTGTACAACTTCTGCAGAAGATCAAAATTCTAAGTACTTAGCCGTGTCCCCGGTTATGGACAATACTGAGCAACTAAGGCCTGAAGCTATGGGAAATCTTGACATTCCAACTTCTAAAAGTAAAACTAGAAAGATTTTAACAAAAGTCTTGAAGTACTTGGGGTGTACCAAGGAGCTCAAGAAGATTTTGATAAAGACTTGAAGTACTTGGGGTGTACCAAGGAGCTCAAGAAGATTTTGAATAAAGACTTGAAGTACTTGGGGTTTACCAAGGAGCTCAAGAAGAATTTTTATAAAAACTTGAAGCACTTGGGGTGTACCAAGGAGCTCAGAAAGATTTGAAAAAGGATCAAAACTATTTTGAAGAGATAGGATAAATTATTGCTTTCTGCAAATGAGCCTAAAACCCTACTTAGCCAAATATGCATGTAATGATAGGATCCACTTATTTCTACATAGTAGTGAAACTTGCCAATACAAATCAAATGTATTGACCCTTGTGGCTGTAACTTGTAATGTTGCAGGTCTGTTTGTTTTTAGTGAAGTGTGTGAAATAGGATTACAAGTCTACAACCAACATGTCTGCCTGTGGCACCTTGAAGATGAAGGACCCCATGCTTATAGTTATTCTGCTGCAATGAAATGTAATAGCCAAATGAGCTATGTAAGATGTAATAAGTTATTTTATTCCTGGTTATAAAGTGGTATTATGACCTTTGTTTCTTGATGTTACATCTTAACTGTGGATGCTAGCTATTGATCCAGGGACTAGCATTGCAATCACAGGGATCTCTACCTTATTAAAGGTTGGGACCTCTACACATGGGCCTTGTAAATCGACCCGGAACCCCAATAGTGTGAGCGATAACTAATGAAAACGGCCAAAAGACGTGAAAACAACGATAAACCCCTAACCCCCAAAACTGTGAGCAATAGCTCATGAAAACGGCCAAACAACATCAAAATGGCGATATGTTTGTGTTGCCTCTCAAACATGTAGTGGTTCTTACTAGCCTTATGAATCACCCTGGAAAACCAAAACCGTGGGCCATGGCTCATTATAACGTCCCTAAAACACGAAAACAATTATTTTTTGGCAATGCCTCTCAAACATGTATCAGGTATCACGGGGCTTGTAAATCGCTCCGGAATGCCAAAACTGTGGGCAATAGCTCATGAAACGGCCATAAAACGTGAAAATGACAAGTTTTTGGTAATGCCTCCCAAACATGTACCCGGCCTCATGGGCCTTGTAAATTGTTCCAGGACACCAACAATATGGGCAATAGCTCATGAAACTGACCCTAAAACACGAAAAGGGCGAGTTTTCGGTCAAGCATCTGAAACATGTATTGGGTCTCACGGGCCTTGAGAATCGCCTAGTAGCGCAAAACTGTGGGTACTACCTAATGAAAACAACCATTTGATGTGGAAACATTGAGTTTTTGGTGATGCCTCTCCAACATGAACCAGTTCTTACAGGACTTGTAAATCGCCTTGAAATGTGAAAATTGTGTGCAATAGCTCATGAAAAGGACGATTTGATGCGCAAACGACGAGTTTTATGTGATGCCTCTCAAACATGAATCTGTTCTCACATGCCTTATAAATCGCCTTGAAATCAAAAAACTATGGGAATAGCTCATGCAAATGGGTTTTAAACGCCTAAATGATGAGTTTTTGGTCGTGCCTCTCAAACATGTATTTTGTCACACAGGCCATGTGAATCGACCCGGAACCAGGAATTTTTGGGCCATGGCCTTTACAACGACCAGTTAGTATACAGTCCATTAAACGGATCCAAGAATTTCTAAGGAAGCTAATATTCAATCAAGTACACGACAATGGTCATCTTTCGTCGCTCTGATAACCATTCATCGGCAGCGCCAGCTCCATTAGGTTCGCCATGCTTCACTCGATCGAACACATGCACAAATCACATCCCACAACCCCTCTCACGCCGTCTCCGGCGGTATTCTGACGAGGTTCTCCGGCAAGCCCATGTAGCGCCTAGGTGGCGTCGACGTGGTGCCACGTAGAATACCAACATGGCCTTAGGCCCACTCGTTAGCGAATAAGGTTAGAGTTATCCCCAGTGAAAAACATCCACACCACACGCTGTCATCAGGATGATGTCAGCATGACCTAATAAGTAGTTTTAATCATTTTAAAAAATCCAGAAAATGAATAAACATTATAAATTCAATAAATTTTGTTTTATAATTCAGAAATATGTATTATATATATCAAAAACTATAGAAAATAAGATCTATCATTCAAATCTATTACCCAATTTTATTAAACAACTTAAATAAATTATATTATTATTTAGTAATTATTCTATTAAGAATAAATTTTAGAGAGACATAGTTTATTCATTTTAAATGAGAAAAATATAAATAATATATCAAAATATTAAGAAAAATAAAATCTATAATCTAAAACTATTATCATATATTTTTAAGTAAATATTAAAGGGTTTTACTATTTATCTTATTTTATTTAAGTAATTAAACTTAGACAATTCATATTTTATTATTTATAAATCATAAAAATATATAATATACCAAAATGATAACTACAATTTAAAAATATAACCTTCCACTTTTAACGTAAATCAAATTTTAATACTCTAATAACTTGAATTTAAACCTAGTTCTTTTATTATTAATTCATAAAAGTGTATATAAAATGGCCAATATTTTTAATATTATCAATTTAAGGTCTAATAATAATATTAGTCTTAAGTAATGCTAGTATGATGTCAAAATATACTGAAACCTCTTAAATATATTTTTTGTTAAATTATCATTCACAAATAAGTGTTTATTATTTACCAAAAGGATTTTATTAAATATTAAATCCTCAAGAATAATGTTTTTTGACTTAATAAAACCTTTTACCATTATTTCAGACTTAATTTTATAAATGTATTAAAAATCTAAAGATAATTCATAAGTAATTTAAATTATGTTGTTTCCATGTTTATAAATTATAACCACTCATTTGTAAGGAGATAAATGATTCCATTCAATTATAATGCTAAGAAAACACTACTCAAATAGAAGTATTACCACTATTAATTAACCTCGAGGAAAAATTATGAAGTGAACAAAAAATAATATCATCTAATATAAAGAATAACAAGTCTGAAGTATAAGTAATCCAGTTAATTTAATCAAGTCCATGTTTCTTCCATAATTACTTGAGTTAAGAGAAAACCCTAGGAGTTCCTGTTCAAACAAGTTAAATACTTTGACTTTCAAAACTATGCTTTTCTTCAAAAGTTGTTATTTTAAGATACCTTAAAAATAATTCTTAAGCATTTCTTTAAGGGCTCAATAGAATATCGAATCTTTAAATAAGAAGTCTTTCGAATGACATTCAACAATTCAGTGTTCTATTATTATATGTTACTTTATTATACTTACATGTTGTTTCACACACTCTCACAAGCCTTAATAATAAGCACAAGTGTGAAACACATCTAAAAGGGCAACCCATTTTAAAGAAACCATTCCTAACTTCAAAACCCTAGATCATCGACATTTATTCTGGGGATTCGAGTTTACAAAGTTGCATTACTTTACTTATGCATAATAGCACCTTGCTTCTTTAAAAATTAGTCCTTACCGGACCAATGATGTCGTTTTCAGATATTGGATCTTCTATTGTCTCGAAGACCGTGGATGCATAATCCTGCAATCACAAAAGGTAAGTTCACACTTGCTCATGTCATTTGTTTAGTTTCTATCAAGTATTTGCAAATCCAATGTTGTCATCACCTGGATTTCAAAAAGGTCAGAAAATGCTATTTTCATAATGATATGATTATGGGTTATTTACCAAGTGGTAATAACCTACTATGTAAGTTCTAGTGGTAAAGGAACATAATATCTAGGACTTAATCAACAAATGTCACTATTGATTCTTGCACCATATAATACGCGTTAACCATGAGATTTGGAATGGGACGGAGAAGTCAGATGGATCTTCTTCCTTTTGCATGTCAATGGACGACCTTATCGTGAGGCTATAGATTTCCCGTGAGGACTAAGCACATGGGTGGGACCCCTCAGTTCCCCGTGATATTGGTGTCTAGATTATCCGTGAGGGGCCGTCGGAAGTATTTCTGCCACTCGATTGGGGTTGCCAGGGACATGATCTGCTCACTAGAGTCTCCATGGGGTTGCCAGGGTTATATCTGCCTATATGGGGGTTAACGGAGGTAAAACTTCTTAGGGAGTCATGTTGGTATGTGGGGTCACGGATAAGGGCAGTGATCGGCTTGGATCATCTACTGGGCCTCACACCATAGGAAGTGTGGACGGGAATAAGCTGCCTATACAACAATAATTTGATATATTATGGGTAAAGTAACACACCTTTGCAGAGTATACAAAAGTGTGACATGTTACTCCCTATTTCGGGAAGGAGCTATGAACGCGGTAGGAAAGGAAATCCGTGAAGTTCTGGTAAACCTGTGACGGCTAAAAGACATAGCTTTTCAGAATAAAAGCAACCTTTGAAGAATTTTTTATGAAAACTTGCATAGCCTACGACCTATGGTCTATGGATGTAGATAGTGCATCAAACACTACTTTTTAATGAACTTGCTGAGTACGCTCATACTCAACCATACCTTCTTAACCCTTTCTAGATTCTAATGCTAATAAAGACAACGTCAAAACCAACTTATACTCAAGGGAATTGTCACCAAAAGCTCAAGCTCTTCAATAAAGCCAATGGAGTCAACATATACCTCAACTAAAGTGAAGGAGAAGTTCCTGATTAGATAGGAGTATAATCTCTAGCCATAGAACCTACTTCTGTAGAGAAATGCAATAGCAGCATTTGCAAGCCAGCTAGTTTATATACTAGTCTATTAGTATGATATTTATGAGTTGTTACTTTTGGTTCTTCTTTGTAAGAAGTTTCTCTCTCTTTGTCTCTCTCTTTAACCTAGAATGTTCTCTGGATCTTTTTTAAAGAGTCAAGTTGTAACCTATAGTCATGTCTTGGACCTGCTATGTTTTTGTTGTACCACTCTGAGGGATGTAATACTGGTGGAACAGTGTTTCAATGGTGTTATGTCAAGGACTATAGTATACTACATCATGCATTGGTATGTTGGGTCACCGCACAATGTTATAGCCAGAATCGTGGCATAGTTTGTGATAATGTGCCTATATTGTGCACTCGTGTGCATCTTGGAATGGCAAATAGTGTTCAAGAGGAAGTTGTTTGGTGAAGCAACCACGAAATGGAAGTTTCAAAATTTTACCACCCCATTTTGCAAAAATACTAGACCATGTTTCATGGAAAATTCCCCCAACTGGTGTATCTTAAACCTTTCCGTCCACCCCTAATGAAAAAGACAAATTCCTTCCGAATCGACAAGAAGTAGGTCAAATTTTATCTACAAGTACATGATTTAATGATCATGATTTTTTGAAAAAGTCTTTTTAGCTTCACAATATGATGTTTATTTAGATATATATTAAGAGTTTAGCAGGACTCGACCCCTAGACGGTTACTCTCGCCATTTTGACCATGTTTTGAAATTAGCGTAAGTACTTCAAAAAACAATGGAAAACCTTCTCGTTGTGTCATTATATGTGACATAGTACCCGGAAAAATTAACAAACTTGGAATAATGTGAATATCTTAAAAAATGTTCTCAAAAGAGCTATCGAGCATGAAGTTTCATGGTTTTTCAAGCCAAACGACAAATATTATGGCTAGAATCATGGCATAGTTTCTGATAATATGTTCATATTGTGAACACATGTGCAGCTTGGAATGGTGAACAGTGTTGTAGGAGGAAGTTTTTTGTTTTCGTCGCACAAAAAACCGAAATTTTCTGGGTGCGAAAAGCAGGGTGTTTTGTCAAGCAACCATTAAATGAAAGTTGAAAATGGTACCATCCTATTTTTCTAAAATACTAGACCACCTTTCGTGGATAATGTTGCAATCGGGGTATCTTAAACCTTTCCGTCCACGCCTCATGAAAAAGAAAAATTCATGTCGAATAGGTACGAAGTGGGTCAGATTTATACTACAGGTATAATATATAATGCTCATGATTTTTTGGAATAATCATTTTTAGATTCACAATATGCTATTTCATCAGCGATTCACTACAAATTTAGCGAGGCTCACCTTGAGCTAAGAATCTTCATTCCCGTTGTTTTGACCATAGTTTGAGATGAGCATAAAAATTAGAAAACGATCCAAACAATGTAAAACCTTGATGTGGTTTCATATTATGTGCACGAAAAAATATCAAACTTGGAATATTACAAATATCTCAAAAAATCTTCTTAGAAATGAGTTATCATGTATGATGTTTTTGGTTTTCAGGCTAAACGACCAATGTTATGGCTAGAATCACGACATAGTTTGTGATAATATGCCCATATTGTGCATACATGTGCATCTTGGAATGGAGAACAATGTTCCCGAGGAAAGTTTCCTTTTTGTCACATCAAAAAACTATTTTCCTTTTCCAAGTGCAAAAAACAGGGTGTTTTATGTCGCAACCACCAAATGAAAGTTTCAAAATGGTACCATCCTATTTTTATAAAATACTATACCACCTTCTATTGACAATGTCTCAACCAGGGTATTATAAACATTTCCGTCCACCCGTCGTGAAAAAGATAAATTCCTGCCGAATTGCTAGGAACTAGGTCAGATTTGAACTACAGGTAAATCATTTTTTAGGTTCAAAACATGTTATTTCATCCGAGATCCACTTCAAGTTTAGTGAAGGTCGGCCCCGAGCTAAAAATCTTCATACCCGCCATTTTGACCATAGTTTGAAATGAGCATAAGAAATTCAAAAAGATGCAAACAATGTAAAACTTTTGTGTGGTGTCATATTATGTGACATAGTTGCACAGAAAATATCGAACTTGTAATATTGCAAATATCTCAAAATCCTTCTCAGAAATGAGCTATCATGTATGATGTTTTATGACTTTCAGGCCAAACAACCAATGTTATGGCTAGAATCACGGAATAGTTTGTGATAATATGTCCATATTATGCATACATGTGTATCATGGGATGGCGAAAAATGTTGAGGGGAAATTTTCCTTTTCATCGCACCAAAAAGCTATTTTCCATTTTCCGAGTGCCAAAAACAGGGTGTATTATGAAGCAACCACCAAATGAAACTTGCAAAATGGTACCATCCTATTTTTCTAAAATACTAGACCACCTTCCATGGACAATGTCCCAGCCGAGATATCTTAAACATTTTCATCCACCCCTCGTGAAAAAGACAAATTCTTGTTGAATCCGTAGTAAGTGGGTCAAATTTGAACTACAGGTACACTATATAATGCTCATGATTTTTTTGGAATTTTTTTAGGTTCACAATATGCTATTTCATGAGATATCCTCTGCAAGTTTAGTGAGGCTCAGCGCGAGCTAAGAATCTTCATGCCCGCCGTTTTGACCATAGTTTGAAACGGGCATAAGAAATTCAAAAATAATCCAAACAATGTAAAACCATCGCATGGTGTCATATTATGTGACATAGTTGCACTGAAAAATATCAAACTTGGAATATTATAAATATCTTAAAAAACCTTCTCAAAAATGACTAAATGAGCAATCATGTATGATCCTTTATGGCTTTCATGCCAAACGCCCAATGTTATGCCTAGAATCGCGGCATAGTTTGTGATAATGTGTTCATATTGTGTATACGTGTGGATCTTAGGATGACGAACAATGTTGCAGGAGAAAGTTTCCCTTTTCATCGCACCAAAAAGCCATTGCCATTTTTGGAGTGCCAAAAATGGGGTGTTTTGTGATGCCGTAGCTTCGCACCCTAGAGGAGTCTTGCCCCCGCTAGTCCATAATCATCTAGATGCTCAACGATGTCGGCATTTACCTTACGACCCGGATCAACCGGAGATCTCTCAAAGGATCCCAACAGTGTTATGCTGGAGGAGGTAGGAGGTGTTGGAGATATGCCCAAGAGGAAATAATAAAGTGGTTATTATCATATATTTATGTTTATGATAAATGTTTACATCTCATACTATAAAATTATATTAACCGGAAACATTAATATTTGTGTGTTTTGTAAACATAAAAGAGTCCCTAGTAAGCCTCTTGTTAAACTAGCTTGTTGATTAATAGATGATCATGGTTTCCTGATCATGGACATTAGATGTTATTAATAACAAGATCATATCATTAGGAGAATGATGTGATGGGCACACTCCTATAGTTAGCATAGCGTAAGATCAAGTCATTTAGAGTTTGTTTGCTACAAGCTTTCAAATACATAGTAACCTAATCCTTCGACCATAAGATCATGTTAATCACCATCACCGGATGGATACTTTGATGACATGAAACACCACTTCGTAACTGGGTGGTTATAAAAGGTGGCATTATGTATTATGAAAGTATGTGTTGAAAAACATGGATCAAGAGTGGGATTTTTCCATCCATATGATAGATAGATATACTCTGGGCCCTCTCGGTGGAATGTCATCCAATTGGCTTGCAAGCATGTGACTAGCTCACAAGGGATGTCATATCACGGAACAAGTAAAGAGTACTTATCGGTAACAATGTTGAACTAAGTAAAGCATCACACGACAAAGGGAATTGGTATCGTATGTAAATGGTTCATTCGATAAGTCATCATAGAAATAAGTGGGAGCCAGTATGGATTTCCAGATCACACTATTGGGTATTGATCAGAGAGGTGTCTTGATCAGGTCTGCATAGTTCACAAACCATAGGGATACACACTTAAGGATTCGATGTTGTTTGAATAAAAATGGAATGTGAGTTGGAGACCGAATGTTGTTCAAAGTCTCGGATTGGATCCAGTACATCACGAGGAGATCCAGAATGGTCCAGAGAATAAGATTCATATAAGTAAAGCCAATTTCTTGGGTTCGGAAATGTTTTCGGTGTTTTGACCGGAAGTTTCTAGAATGTTGTGAAAGGTCCACCACCCCGGGAGGGGCACTTGGAATGAACCATGCACTAAGGGGATGGCCACACCAAACCCTAGGCCAACTCGGCCAAGCAGTAGAAAGGTAGGGTCAAACCCTAGTTTGAAAAGTCAAATCCTAGTTTTGGAAGGGAAGTGAAAACTTGAAAGGCAAGTTTACAACTCCCCTTCTTCCTAGCTGAGTTGGGGAAGGAGTCTCCCGCAACTCGGCTAGGGAAAATGGGTTAGCCACCTCCCCCTCTCCCATGTAAGGAGGGGTAGGGCGCCCCCTTGGTACCTTGTCCCTGGCACCTAGAACCCTAGCCGCCGCAGCCCTCTCTCCTCCACCGCACTACTCCGGCTTAGGCGAAGCCCTGTAAGAATCTCTCCTCCTCCTCCACCACCACCACCACACCGTCATTTTGTTGGGATTCCGAGGAGACCTACAACCTCCGATGCCCTGCTAGAACAAGGGAGAGGAAGGTCTTTATCGACTACCGTACGTGTAACCGACTGCGGAAGCGCTGCCGGAACGTGGCGCCGGAAGGATCGTCTACACGATCTTGAGATTGACAAGTAATCGACTACATCAACCACGAGAATCCGATCTCGTTAAACGCTTTGGATCTATGAGGGTTAGTTCTCTACAATCTTGTTGCACTGATCTCGTAGATTAGATCTTGGCTTTACCTAGGCCTACTCTCATGACAAAATGGATTTGGCGCCTCTTTGCTGAATCTCCTCAAGACAATATCTGGCTACAAATTGTTAGAGCCAAGTACCATGGAGCAAGGAATATTTTCCTCTCCAATCCAACTGGGGGATCCCCCTTTGGCTTAAAATCATGGATTATTTCAAGCTGGGAGCATGGTTCTCCCTGGATGACGGGTCCCGTATTAAGTTATGGTCTGATTGGTGGCTCGGAGATAGTTCCCTTTGTGCTTGATACCCTAGGATTTTCGATATTTCAACCAACCCTGAGATGTGGGTATCCCAGGCTTTCCAAAGTGGGGTCTGGCAGATCAATTTTCACCGTTCTTTTGAGCTTGAGGAGTCCGAGATGTTTGCTTCTCTCCTAGTGGATTGGTTGGTCTACATCCCCTCTGCCGAAGATGATAAGTTGAGCTGGGCCTTGGATCCCTCTGGAGTGTTCATGTCTCACTCCCTGTATAACAAGTTGTAGCAGGGCACGGTGGTGGCACATGCTACAGAATGATGGAAACTCACGATTCCGATTCCTCTTAAGATCAGGACCTTCATCTGGAAGCTCGCGAAAGGTCGCCTACCCTCTAATTACCAGATCAAGAAGTGTAATGGGCCATCAAATGGGCAACGTGTCCTCTGTGGTCACGAGGAAAATCAATACAGAAATATCCCCGTACCTGGTGGATTGTTGGGGCGGCATAAGCGAAAAGAACTGTTAAAAGTTGGTAATGCGGCGGATGAGCTATCGCAGCACCATTTGTCGCTACGGGCAATTATATACCTTGGTAGGTCCGGTATCGGCAGAAAATTATGTCATGATACGTGGTAAGGTGCAAAGGAGTATAATAATTCCCTGGTACGTCAACGGGGGCATAATTCACTGTACCACACATTGGACTTACGTTTACATTGGTTCCCACAACAAATACTAGTCAATCATGCAACCTTGACGCGGCAAGCACATCTCACTGACTTGTGTGGCCCACCACTTCCTAGACTCGCGCATATATTATGCCCTCCACGTCTTCCCCGAACACACTCTCTGTTCTACTCTGGCGACTACTCTTCCCAAATCCCTCTCAAAGAATCTTCAGCGGTTGGCAGCGGAGTGCGCGGAGTCAGCGAACGGAGATTGCTGAAAAGCGAGGCACCATTCCTCTTAGCGGCGACATGGTAGATTCCAAGAATGGCAATAGGTTTCTTGTATATCTGTGACAGGGGTTTCTTCTTCTGGGTTGTTTCGATCGATTTATCTTTGTCTGACTGGGGTTGTCTTCCTTATGCTTTTTGTTTTCCGATCTCTCTCTCTCTAATCGATTCGGGGTTTCTCTTACCTTATTTGGAGATTTTTTGACAGATCATGCCAGAGTGGATCGAATGCACAAATATAACGGAATGGAGCGGTCTCCATTCTACTAGAAGGGTCTGTTGCAAGTGTAGCCCTGAATTGAAGCCAGATCGCATACAACTGCATGGACACTAGTCGTAAGTTCCTTGGGTGTCACTACAAAACTTCGAGATGCAAGTAAATTATATGGATCGATGATCCGCACAGCGGGAGGATGCAAGCAGTGTTGGAGCACATGTGGAAGAAAGCCGAGGATGATGAATACCCAATGACCACTTGCGAATTCAATGATAGAATTGAAGTAGCGAGGTATCAAGCCGATGCCACAGTCCAGGGTGAACTGACCGGGATTGTGAACGAGTTGGATCGCCTCATGGCTTTGATGGAATTCACTTAGGCATAATTTAGAATAAATTCGTTAGACTTGAGTTGTGTGTAAGAATTATTGTAGGTGCAGTTTAATAAATATATATTTGAGCAAACTTTTCTTATATATCTCTCTAATTGATAATTTGGTTTGTTTGTAGTTGCGGCACACTCATGCAATTCATAACACAGTAGTTCTGTTTGTTGTGGATATATGTACCGTGGCATAAGTATATTGTTCCTAAAAAAGTCAGTAGTGCTCATAGACTTCGAGCTTTCCCCACGCTGCGTGATTTTTTTTGTGAAATTTCACTTATCCCGCCGCTCGTCAGGCCTTGTAAATCGTCCAAAAATGTCCAAATTGTAGGCAATAGCTTATGGAAACAATCATTTGATGTGAAAATGACAAGTTTTATGTGATGCCTCTCAAACATGAACTAGTTCTCACATTCCTTGTAAATCGCCATGAAAGGTCAAAACTGTGGTCAATAGCTCGTGAAAACGGCCTTAAAATGCCTAAATGACGAGTTTTTGGTCGTGCCTCTCAAACATGTATCAAGTCACACGGGTCTTGTGAATACACCCGGAACCACAATACTGTGAGCAATAACTTATGAAAACGGACATAAAACACGAAATGACGAGTTTTTGGTCGTTCCTCTCAAACATGTATCAGGTCACACTGGGCTAGTGAATCGCCCCGTAACCCCAAAACTATGAGCAATAGCTCATGAAAATAACCATAAAACACGAAAACAACGATAGTTTGGTGTTGCCTCTTAAACATGTATCGGGTCTTACTAGCCTTCTGAATTGTCCTGCAACCCCAAAGCTGTGGGCCATAGCTCATGAAAACGATTCTAAAACATGAAACCGTGATCTTTTGGCCATGCCTCTCAAACATGTATTGGGTCTCATGGGCCTTGTAAACCATCCCGGAACCCCAAAACTGTGAGCAATAGCTCATGAAAGCGACAATAATATGAGAAAACGACATGTTTTTGGTCATTCCTCCCAGACATGTACCGTGTCTCAAGGGCCTTATAAATCGTTCCGAAACTACAAAAATATGGGTAATAGCTCATGAAACTGGCCCACAAACGCGAAAAGGGCGACTTTTATTGCATGATCCTTGAGAATCTTCCTGGTACCGCAAAACTATGGGTAATAGCTCATGAAAACGACCATTGATCCGAAAACGACGAGTTGTATGTGACGCCTCTAAAACAAGAACTAGTTTTGATAGGCCTTGTAAATCACCCTGAAATATCAAAATGGTGGGCAATAGCTCATGAAAACGGCTTAAAACGCCTAAATGATGAATTCCTTATCATGCCTCGCAAACATGTATCGAGTCAGACGAGCCTTGTGAATTGACATGGTCCCAAAAGTGTGAGCAATAACTCATAAAACATCCATTAAACGTGAAAACGACGAGTTTAGGTCATGCCTCTGAAATATGTATCAGGTCACACAGTCCTTCTGAATCGCCATGTAACCCCGAAACTATAAGCAGTAGCTCATGAAACCGGCCATAAAACAAAAAAACGACGATAATTTCGTGTGGCCTCTAAAACATGTATCGGTTCTTACTAGCCTTGTGAATCTCCCCAAAAACCCATAATTGTGGTCCATAGATTATGAAAACAACCACAAAACACGAAAACAATATTTTTTTGCCATGCCTCTCAAGCATCTATCGGGTCTCACAGGCCTTGTAAATTGCTCCGGAACCCTAAAACTGTGGGCAATAACTCATGAAAACTACCATAAAACGTGAAAATGACAATGTTTTAGTCATGTTTCCTAAACATGTGCCTGGTCTCAGGGGCCATGTAAGTCATTCCGGAACCCCAAAAATATGCGCAATAGCTCATGAAACTGCCCTTAAAACGCGAAAAGAGCGAGTTTTTGGTCAAGCATCTGATACATGTATTCGGTCTCACGAGCCTTGAGAATCGCCCCGGTAGCGCAAAAGTGTGAATAATAGCTAATGAAAATAAGCATTTGATGCCGAAATGACGAGTGTTTGGTGATGCCTCTCAAACATGAACCAATTCTTACAGGCCTTGTAAATCGCCCTGGAATCTCAAAAACGTGAGCAATAGGTCATGAAAATGGCCTTAAAACACATAAATGAAAAGTTTTTTTTGTTGTGCGTCTTACACATGTATCGGGTCACACTGGCCTTGTGAATCGACCTGGAACCCCAAAAGTGGCAGCAATAACTCGTGAAAACAACCATAAAACGCGAAAACAAAAAGTTTTTGGGCATGCCTCTCAAACATGTAGCAGGTCACACTAGACTAGTGAATCGCCTCGTAACCCCAAAACTATGAACAATAGCTCATGAAAATAGCCATAAACACGAAAACGACGATATTTTAGTGTTGCATCTTAAACATGTATCAGGTCTTACTGGCCTTGTGAATCGCCCCAGAACCCCCAAACTGTGGGTCATAGCTCATGAAAACTGCCTTAAAACACGAAAACAATGATTTTTGGCCATGCCTCTCAATATGTATCGAGTCTCATGGGCCTTGTAAATCGCTCCAGAACTGTAAAACTATGGGAAATAGCACATTGAAACGGGCATAAATTGCGAAAATGACAAAATTTTGGTCATGGCACGTATAACGTGTCTGGTGTGGCCAATTTTTTCCCAAAACTATAAGCTAGGGGTTATTTTAAGAATCTATGGGTTTTAAGGGGTCTGCTAAAGCTGCTCAAGAAGCAGGCTATATATATTGTCAAGCGAATACCCCTCATGGTCTACCAAGCAAGCATCCTATGTTCAGCCTATATCGTGAACTACCCCACCATGGCTAGCGGCCGCTGATCCCACTACCTTATTTCTGATAGAAACCAACATAGGACTCTGCTGTTGTCCCCATCCAGGTACCTAGGCTGAACCGCCATGTAGCAACAGGCCTTGTAAATCGCCCCAAAATTTCAAAACAATGGGCAATAGTGCATGAAAACGACCATTTGGTGCGAAAATGGTGAGTTTTATGTGATGCCTCTCAAACATGAACCCGTTCTAAAAGGCCTTGTAAATCGCCTTGAAATCTAAAATATGTGGCAAATAGATCATGAAAACGGCCTTAAATGCCTAACTGACAAGTTTTTGGCCGTGCCTCTCAAACATGTATCAGGTCACACGGGTCTTGTGAATCGACCTGAAACCCAAAACTGTGAGCAATAACTCATGAAAACAGCCATAAAACATGAAAATGATGATTTTTTGGTCATGCATCTTAAACAAGCACCAGGTCACACTACCCATATGAATCTCTTCGTAACCCAAAACGGTGAGCAATTGCTCATGAAAATATCCACAAAACACGAAAACAGCGATATTTCGATGTTGTCTCTTAAACATGTATTGGGTCTTACTACCCTTGTGAATCACCCTGGAACCCCAAAACCGTGGGCCATGGCTCATGAAAACAGCCCTAAAACACGAAAACAATGATTTTTTGGGCATGCCTCTCAAACATGTATCAGGTCTCATGGGCCTTTTAAATCGCTTCGAAACCCCAAAATTGTAGGCAATAGCTCATGAAACCTTCCATAAAACATGAAAATGACAAGTTGTTTTTCATGCCTCCAAAACATGTACTGGGTCTAATGGGCCAAGTACATCATTAAAGAACCGCAAAAAATTGCGCACTAGCGCATGAAACTGGCCCTTAAACGCGAAAAGGGCGAGTTTTTGGTAAGGCATCTGAAACATGTATTGGGTCTAACGGGCCTTGAGAATCGCCCGAGTAGCGCAAAACTATGGATACTAGCTAATGAAAATGACCATTTGATGCGAAAACGACGATTTTTTGGTTAGCCTATCAAACATGAACCAGTTCTTACAGGCCATGTAAATCTAATTTCAAAATTGTTGGCAATAGCTCATGAAAAGGGACATAAAACGCGAGAACGACAATGTTTTTGTCATGCCTCCCAAGCATGTATTGGATCTCATGGGCCTTGTAAATCGTTCTACAACCGAAAAAATGTGGTCAATAGGTCATGAAACTGGCCCTCAAATGCGAAAAGGGCGAGTTTTTGGTCAAGCATCTGATACATGTATTAGGTCTCACGATCCTTGAGAATCGCCCCGGTAGCGCAAAAGTGTGGGTAATAGCTAATGAAAACAATCATTTGATGCGGAATGACGAGTATTTGGTGATGCCTCTCAAACATGAACCAATTTTCATAGGTCTTGTAAATCGCCCTCGAATCTCAAAACTATGGGCAATAGGTCATGAAAATGACCTTAAAACACCTAAATGACAACTTTTTTGTTGTGCTTCTCAAACATGTATCGGGTCACCCTAGCCTTATGAATTAACCTGGAAACCAAAAGTGGTAGCAATAACTCGTGAGAACGACCAAAAACACGAAAACGTAGTGTGTTTGGGCATGCCGCTCAAACATGTACCAGGTCACAGTAGGCTCATGAATCGCCCCGTAACCCTAAAACTGTGAGCAATACCTGACGAAAATCGCCATAAAACACGAAAACGACGATATTTTGGTGTTGCCTCTTAAACATGTATCGGGTCTTACTGGCCTTGTGAATTGCCCTAGAACCCGAAAAATGTGGGACATAGCTTATTAAAACTGCCCTAAAACATGGAAACAATAATGTTTTTTCCGTGCCTCTCAAATATGTAATAGGTGTCATGGGCCTTGGAAATCGCTCCAGAACCCTAAAACTGCGGGCAATAGCTCATGAAAATGGCCACAAATCACGAAAACAACAAGTTTTTGGCCATGCCTCCTGAACATGTATCGGGTATCATGGGCCTTGTAAATCGTCCCGGATGAAACTTGTCCTAAGATGAGAAAATGGAAAGTTTTTGGTCAAGCATCTCAAACATGTATTGGGTCGGACAAGCCTTGAGGATCGCCCCGGTACCACAAAACTTTGGGTACTAGCTCATGAAAATGACCATTTAATGCGAAAGCGACGAGTTTTATGTGATGGCTCTCACACATGAACTAGTTCTCACATCCCTTGTAAATAGCCCTGAAATTTCAAATCTTTGGGCAATAGCTCATGAAAAAACGACCTTGAAATGCCTAAATGATGAGTTATTGGTTCTGCCTCTCAAACATGTATCGGGTTACACATGCCTTATTAATCGACCCGGAATGCCAATAATGTGAGCAATAACTCATCAAAACGGCCATAAAACTAAAAAGACGAATTTTGGTCATGCCTCTTAAACACGTACCAGCTCACACGCCTTGTGAATCGCCTCGTAACCCCAAAAGTTTGAGAAATAGCTCATGAATACGACCATAAAACACGAAACAACGATATTTTTCTGTTGCCTCTAAAACATGTATCGGTTCTTACTAGCCTTGTGAATCACCCCGGAAACCCAAAACTGTGAGCCATAGCTCATGGAAACGGCCCTAAAACACGAAAACAATGATTTTTTGGCCATGCCTCTCAAACATGTATCGGGTCTCACGAGCCTTGCAAATCTTTCTAGAACCCCAAACCGTAGGAAATAGCTCATGTAAACGACAACGTTTTGGTCATGCCTCCCAAACATGTACCTGGTCTCACTGGCCTTGTAAATCGTTCCGGAACCCCAAAATTGTGGGCAATAGCTCATGAAACTGGCCCTAAAACACGAAAAGGGCGAGTTTTTGGTCATGCCACTTAAACATGTACCATGTCACACTAGGCTAGTGAATCGCCCCATAACATCAAAACTGTGAGCAATAGCTCATGAAAATAGCCATAAAACACGAAAACGGGATATTTTGGTGTTGCCTCTTAAACATGTATCGGGTCTTACTGTCCTTGTGAATCGCCATGCAACCCCAAAGTTGTAGGCCATAGCTCATGAAAATGGCTCTAAAACATGAAAATAGTGATTTTTTGGCCATGTCTCTAAAACACGTGTCGGGTCTCATGGGCCTTGTAAATCACCCCAAAACCCCCAAACTATGTGAAACAACTCATGAAAATAGCCATAAAACGAGAAAACGACATGGTTTTGGTTATGCCTCCAAATCATGTACCAGGTTTCAAGGGGCTTGTAAATCATTCTAGAACTCAAACAATGTAGGCAATAGCCCATGAAAGTGGCTCAAAAACACAAAGGGCGAGTTTTATCGCACGAGCCTTGAGAATCGCCCTGTACCGCAAAACTGTGGGTAATAGCTCATGAAAACGACAATTTGATGCGAAAACAACAAATTGTATGTGACCCCTCTCAAACATGAAACAATTTTGATAGTATTGTAAATCGCCCTGAAATCCCAAAACGGTGGGCAGTAGCTCAAGAAAAGGCCTTAAAACGCCTTAATGACGAGTTTCTGGTCGTGCCTCTCAAACATTTATTGGGTCACACGGGCTTGTGAATCGAACCGGAATTACAAAAGTGTGAGCAATAACTCATAAAAACAACCATAAATCGTGAAAACAATGAGTTCTAGCCATGCCTTTGAAACATGTACCAGGTCACACGCTTTGTGAATTGCCCCGTAACCCCGAAAAATGTGAGCAATAGCTCATGAAGACGGCCAAAAAACATGAAAACAACGATAATTTGGTGTTGCCTCTCAAACATGTTTTGGTTCTTACTGGCCTTCTGAATTGCCCCGGTAACCCATAATTGTGGTCCATAGATTATAAAAACGGCACTAAAACACGAAAACAATGATTTTTTGGTCGTGCCTCTCAAACATGTAACGGGTCTCACAGACGTTGTAAATCACTCTAGAACCCCAAAACTATGGGCAAAGACGATAATGTTTTTTGTCATGCGACCCAAACATGTACCGGGTTGCATGGGCCTTGTAAATCGTTCTGGAACCCCAAAAATCTGGGCAATAGATCATGGAACTAGCCCTAAAATGCGAAAAGGGAGAGTTTTGGGTCAAGCATCTGATACATGTATTCAGTCCCACGAGCCTTGAGAATCGCCCCGGTAGCGCAAAAGTGTGGGTAATAGCTAATGAAAATGACCATTGATGAGGAAACGACGAGTATTTGGTGATAACTCTCAAACATGAACCGGTTTTCACAGGCCTTGTAAATCGCCCTAGAATCTCAAAACTATGAGCAATAGGTCATGAAAATGGCCTTAAAACACCTAAATGATGACTTTTTGCCGTGCCTCTCAAACATGTATCGGGTCACATTAGCCTTGTGAATCGACCTGGAACCCCCAAAGTGATAGCAATAACTCGTGAGAAAGACCAAAAAACGAAGAGTTTTTGGGCATGCCTCTCAAACAGGTACCATGTCATAGTAGGCTTGTGAATCGCTGTGTAACCCCAAAACTGTGAGCAATAGCTTATGAAAATAACCATAACACATGAAAACAATGATATTTTGGTGTTGCCCTCTTAAACATGTATCTTACTGGCCTTGTGAATCGCCCGAGAACCCCCAAAATGTGGGCCATAGCTCATGAAAACTGCCCTAAAACACGAAAACAATGATTTTTTGGCCATGCCTCTAAAATATGTAACAGGTCTCACGGGCTTTAAACCGCTCCAGAACCCTAAAACTGCGTACAATAGCTCATAAAAATGGCAATAAATCGCGAAAATGACAAGTTTTTGGACATGCCTCCCAAACATGTAGCAGGTCTCATGGGCCTTGTATATCGTCCCAGAACCCCAAAAATGTGGGCAATACCTCATGAAACTGGCCCTAAAACATGAAAAAGGTGAGTTTTTGGTCAAGCATGTCAAACATGTATTGGGTCGGACTAGCCTTGAGATTCGCCCCGGTACCGCAAAACTATGGGTACTAGCTCATGAAAACAACCATTTGATGCGAAAACGACGAGTTTTATGTGATGGCTCTCAAACATGAACCAGTTCTCACATACCTTGTAAATTGCCGTGAAATTTCAATTGTGTGAGCAATAGCTCATGAAAAGGCCTTAAAATGCCTAAATGATGAGTTATTGGTTGTGCCTCTCAAACATGTAGCTGGTTACACGGGCTTTATTAATCGACCCGGAACGCCAAAAATATGAGCAATAACTCATCAAAACGGGTGGAAAACTAAAAATGGCGAATTTTTGGCCATACCTCTTAAACATGTACCAAATCACACTGTCCTTGTGAATCACCCCTAAACCCCGAAACTGTGAGCAATAGCTCATGAAAACATCCAGGAAACATGAAAACAACGGTATTTTGGTGTTGCCTCTTAAACATGTATTGGGTCTTACTTGCCTTGTGATTTGCCCTGCAACCCCAAAGCTCATGAAAACGGCCCTAAGACACGAAAACAATGATTTTTTGACCATGTATCTCAAACATGTATCGGGTCTCACAGGCCTTGTAAATCGCTCAAGAACCCAAAAATTGTGGGCAATAGCTCATGAAAACAATCATAAAACACGAAAACAACATGTTTTCGGTCATGCCTCCCAAACATATATCGGGTCTCAAGGGCCTTGTCAATCGTTTCGGAACTCCAAAAATGTGGTCAATAGCTCATGAAACTGGCCCACAAACGCGAAAAGGGTGAGTTTTATCGCACGAGCCTTCAGAATCGCTCAGTGCCGCAAAACTGTGGGAATAGCTCATGGAAATGGCCATAACATGCGAAAAAGACAAGTTTTTGGTAATGCCTCCCAAACATGTACCTAGTATTATGGGCCTTGTAAATCATTCTAGAACCCCAAAAATGTTGGCAATAGATCATGAAACTGGACCTAAAACACGAAAAAAATGATTTTTTGGTCATGCCTCTTAAACATGTACTAGGTCACACTAACTGTAGAGGTCCCAACCTGATAAGGTAGAGATCCCTGTGTTTACAATGCTAGTCCCTGGATCAATAGCTAGCATCCACAGTTAATATGTAATATCAAGAAACAAAGGTCATTTTATAACTTTATAACCAGGAATAACATAATTTTATTACATCTTACATAGCTCATTTGGCTACTACATTACATTGCAGCGGAATAACTATAAGCATGAGGTCCTTCATCTTCAAAGTGCCACAGGCAGACATGTTGGTTGTAGACTTGTAATCCTAATCAATCAAGTTCACTAAAATCAATCAAAACCTGCAACAATACAAGTTACAGCCACAAGGGTCAATACATTTGAATTGTATTGGCAAGTTTCACTACTATGTAAAATATAAGTGGATCCTATCATTACATGCATATTTGGCTAAGTAGGGTTTTAG
Source organism: Avena insularis (assembly GCA_023614405.1). Lineage (NCBI taxonomy): Eukaryota > Viridiplantae > Streptophyta > Magnoliopsida > Poales > Poaceae > Avena > Avena insularis. Next base: position 459,118,894 of record CM042685.1, on the reverse strand, counting down.
GCTCATTTGCAGAAAGCAATAATTTATCCTATCTTTTCAAAATGGTTTTGAACTTTTGTCCCCTATTTCTGAACTCCTTGGAATCCACCAAGTGTTCAAGTTTTCATCAAAATCTCTTGAGCTCCTTGGTACCCCCAAGTGTTCAAGTTTTTCCAAATCTCTTGAGCTCCTTGGTACCCCCAAGTGCTGCAAGTCTTTTGTTATCACTTAAAAGTTTTTCCTTTTAGAAATTGGAATGTCGAGATTTCCCATAGCTTCAAACTTTAGTTGCTCAGTATTGTCCATAACCGGGGACACGGCTAAGTACTTAGATTTTATTATCTTCTGCAGAAGTTGTACACTTTACCCACATGACACAATCTCATCTTGTTGCCACCAGTGGCCGCTGGATAGGTACTCACCAAGATGGAGTACTGGCAGATTGAGAATGTGCCGAAGTCTTTCTAGAGAGTCCTCCCATACACCATTGCTAGCTTGTCTTCAGTACCCATGTAGGATTTCAAGTTCCTCATTTTTAGTAACCTGAAGGCAATGTATGGGTCTTCCCAATGTAGTTGACTAAGCCAGAGCCATATGTAGCATGTGGTTGTACACGAAAGCCACAATTGGAGAAACATGTTCAATCTCTAAGTTTCCTGGGTGGTTTTCTTTTGGTGCACAACACAAAGAGATTGCCATAGACATGGTTCCTTTTGTTGCCACTTTAACCAAAACTCAAAGTATCCTTGTCCACCCAGGTGGTTCATTGAGTCCTTGTTTTATTATATAAAATTACAAGTCTTTTCTCAACTTCTTAAAATCTCAACATGTATCTCTTCTCAAAATATTTTGCATGGCTAGGGCTAGGGCTTGTTCCACTGATTCCATTGATATAAAGTTTGCAATTTTTGGACGTGTGGATCAAAAGTTACAAGGGTTTCCAAATTGAATCTCTAACAGATTCAAAGTTTGTTTTAAATCAAACCAGTGACACGCGTCCTATTCTTATTCGTCGGTACCGCTTCGCTCGGATTGTCTACTCTGGCACGTTGGATCAAGTCAGATCGAGTGGCACAGGTTGCGTACCCCTTCGCTTTAAGTGAATCTATCCAGGCCCTTCGATCTAAATCTAACGATGCGCAGTAGCTGGTCAAAAACGGGCGGCGCAAGCGACGATGGCTGGCGGCGGAGCGGCCATACGGTGGGCTAGCGGCAGTTCTAGGAGGCAAGGAGGGAAGGGGAAGTGCTCACCGAGTTCGCGTGGTCGTGGTGGTGCTCAAGGTGCTCTCGAGGAAGGAAGGGGCGCACAGGGACGAAGGTAATGGCTCGCCGGAGTTGAGTCTAGCGACGGTTGCACGCGGTCGTCGTCGAGGACGGTGCTACGGGTCACGAGAGGGTAAATAGTGAGCACGGTTAGACGCGCAAGGTCAGTGCGAAGGTGCGTGCGTGAAGGAGAGGGCTCGGGGTGGTCTGGACTTACCAGGAATCTTCGACGGAGTGAATTGCTGGCACGACGGCGCTCAGTTGAAAACAGAGCCGACGTTCTGGAGCGCCCGCGGTTGAACGGGAGGTACAGGCAGAAGCGCCTAGGTCTGGGGAGTGTGCTCGTGTGCTTGGGAAGGTGAGGGGCGGCAGTGGTTCGCCAGAATTGACTAGGGATGCTCGTCGGAGCAGTGACGGTGTTGCTTCGATTCAGGGCAGCCTGGTGGCGTTCAGGGTGTGGAGTCTGAGGGGAAAGGAGGAGAAGGCGCAAGCGTTTAATACCGCGTGGTCGCAGGGCGGAGTAATGGCGTGGTTTACACGAATTGATCACCGGCGTTACTCAGATGCAACGGCAGGCGGTGTCTGCGCGAGGAAGAAGGGGTGAGCTAGCTGCGTGGGGTGTTGCTGTTAGTGAGGCAGTGAGAGGGAAAAGAGGGGCCACCGGTCAGTGTCTCTTCGGGTCAGTTGACAGGTGCGAAACGTTTTATTCGTGAAGAGAGGGAGTGGGCTAGCTGGGCTAGTTGGGCTTGGCCAGTTGGGCTGAGTCCATTCTATATTTTTTTTCTTCTGAATGTTTAATTCTTTTCCAAATCTGTTTTCTGTTTTGAATTTCAAACAACCAAACAAACTTTCATATCAATTCAAACATTATTCACACTTTTACAATTGAATTTGGTTCTGTTTAACAACATAAACCAAAGTCCTAAAATAAAATAATAATTTTTATTTTAGGGTCCATTATTAATTAAATAAATAGACCTTGTTTATTAATCACATAGATTTTGTTTTATTTAAAATCTTCATTTGAAATTTATTTATTTTCAAAACCAAATCAGTAGGTTTTATTTGGTAATAAAGAATACTTGGAAAACTTATTTTAAATAAACAAATAAGTTTTGATGGTTAAAAATAGTAAAACCTTTATTAATAAAACTTGGATATTAAATCCTTATTACTTTATTTAAATAAACTTTTACTATTTTTCTCAAATAGAAATATTTTGCTTCAAAGGCTTGGCCAAGTTTTAATTTGGCTTATAAAATAATCCTTATTTAAATTCCTTCCTTTTCATTTGAAAATCCAAATCTTTTTATTAAAAGATTCAAAATAGTAATTCTAAATATTTTTATTTTCTTTTATTAAATGTTTATCTTTTTAATCCCTTTAGAATTTGTTTGGTCAAAATATGTTTGAAAGTTTCCAAATGGATTCAAAAATTTTCTTCTCACCTTGAAAATCATCAAATTTTTATTTTATTCATTTATTTTTCACATTACAAGATTTGGAAAATCTTGGGATGTGACACTAGCCTTGTGAATCGTCCTGTAACCACAAAACTGTATGCAATAACACATGAAACCGGTAATAAAACGCGAAACCGACGAGTTTTTGGTCATGCCTCTCAAACATGTACAGGTTACACTGGCCTTGTGAATCACCTCGTAACCCCAAAACTATGAGCAATAGGTCATAAAAATGGCCATAAAACACGGAAAAACAATATTTTGGTTTGCCGCTTAAATAGGTATCGGGTCTTACTGGCCTTGTGAATCATCCTCCAACTCCAAAGTTGTGGGCCATAGCTCATGAAAACGACCCTAAAACACGAAAACAATGATTTTTGGCCATGCCTCTAAAACAATATCGGGTCTCATGGGTCTTGTACATCATTTCAAAACCCCACAACTGTGGGAATAGCTCATTAAAATGGCCGTCAAATGCAAAATGGACATGTTTTTGTTCAAGCCTCTCAAACATGTACCAGGTCTTAAGGGCCTTGTAAATCATTCTAGAACTCCAAAAAATGTGGACAATAGCTCATTAAACTAGCCCAAAAACACGAAAATGGCGATTTTTTATTGCACGAGCCTTGAGAATCGCCCCGTTACCATAAAACTGTGGGTAATAGCTTATCAAAATGACCATTTGACGATAAAACGATGAGTTTTATGTGTCACCTCTAAAAAATGAACCAGTTCTGACATGCCTTGTAAATTGCCCTGAAATCTGAAAACGGTGGGCAATAGCTCATGGAAACAACCTTAAAATGTCTAAATGATGAATTTTTGGTCGAGCCTCTCAAACATGTATCGGGTCACACGGGACTTGTGAATCGACCCGGAAACCCAAAAGCGTCAGCAATAGTCATGAAAACGGCCATAAAAAGCGAAAACGGCGAGTTTTTGTTCATGCCTCTCAAACATATAACATGGCACACTGTCCTTGTGAATCACCCTAAACCCTAAAACTATGAGCAATAGCTCATGTAAACAACCATGAAATATGAAAAAAAATGATATTTTGGTGTTTCCTCTTAAACATGTATCGGATCTTGCTGGCCTTGTGATTCGCCCAACAACCCCAAAGCTGTGGGCCATAGCTCATGAAAATGGCCCTAAGGCACAAAAACAATGATTTTTTGGCCATGTCTCTCAAGCATGTATCGGGTCTCACGTGCCTTGTAAATCGCTCTGGAAAATGACATGTTTTCGGTCATGCCTCCCAAACATATATCGGGTCTCAAGGGCCATGTAAATCGTTTCGGAACTCCAAAAATGTGGGCAATAGCTCATGAAACTGGCCCATAAACATGAAAAGGGCGAGTTTTATCGCATGAGCCTTCAGAATCGCTCAGTGCCGCAAAACTGTGGGAATAGCTCATGGAAATGGCCATAACATGCGAAAAAGACAAGTTTTTGGTAATGCCTCCCAAACATGTACCTAGTCTTATGGGACTTGTAAATCATTCTAGAACCCCAAAAATGTTGGCAATAGATCATGAAACTGGACCTAAAACACGAAAAGGGTGAGGTTTCGGTCAAGCATATGAAGCATGTATTGGGTCTCACGGCCTTGAGAATCGCCCCGTAGTGCAAAATTGTCGAAATGATGAGCCTTTAGAATCACTAGCTAATGTAAACAATCATTTTATGCGTAAATGATGAGTGTTTGGTGATGCCTCACAAACATGAACCATTTCTTATATGCCTTGTAAATTGCCCTGAAATCTCAAAACTATGCGCAATAGCTCACGAAAACGACCACTTGATGCGAAAACGACGAGTTTTATCTAATGCATCTCAAACATAAAATGGTTCTCACATGGCTTGTAAATCATGCTGAAATCTCAAAACTTTGGGCAATAGCTCATGCAAATGGGTTTAAAAATCCTAAATGACGAGTTTTTATTCGTGTCTCGCAAACATTTATCGGGTCATAGGGGCCTTGTAAATCGACCGAAACCCCAAAAGTGTGAGCGATAACTAATGAAAACGGCCAAAAGACGTGAAAACAACGATAAACCCCTAACCCCCAAAACTGTGAGCAATAGCTCATGAAAACGGCCAAACAACATCAAAATGGCGATATGTTTGTGTTGCCTCTCAAACATGTAGTGGTTCTTACTAGCCTTATGAATCACCCTAGAAAACCAAAACTGTGGTCCATAGCTCATTAGAACGTCCCTAAAACACGAAAACAATTATTTTTTGGCCATGCCTCTCAAACATGTATCAGGTATCACGGGGCTTGTAAATCGCTCCGGAATGCTAAAACTGTGGGCAATAGCTCATGAAACGGCCATAAAACATGAAAATGACAAGATTTTGGCAATGCCTCCCAAACATGTACCCGGTCTCATGGGCCTTGTAAATTGTTCCAGAACACCAAAAATATGGGCAATAGCTCATGAAACTGGCCCTAAAACGCAAAAAGGGCGAGTTTTCGGTCAAGCATCTAAAACATGTATTGGGTCTCACGGGCCTTGAGAATCGCCCCAGTAGTGCAAAATTGTGGGTACTAGCTAATGAAAACAACCATTTGATGTGGAAACATTGAGTTTTTGGTGATGCCTCTCCAACATGAACCAGTTCTTACAGGACTTGTAAATCACCCTGAAATGTGAAAATTGTGTGCAATAGCTCATGAAAAGGACCATTTGATGCGCAAACGACGAGTTTTATCTGATGCCTCTCAAACATGAATCTGTTCTCACATGCCTTATAAATCACCTTGAAATCTTAAAACTATGGGCAATAGCTCATGCAAATGGGTTTTAAACGCCTAAATTATGAGTTTTTGGTCGTGCCTCTCAAGCATGTATTTTGTCACACAGGACATGTGAATCGACCTGGAACCCCAAAAGTGTGAGCAATAACTCACGAAAATGGTCATAAAACGCAAAAATGATGTGTTTTTGGTCATGCCTCTCAAACATGTACCAGGTCGCATTGGCCTTGTGAATCAACCCATAACCCCAAAACTATGAGCAATAGCTCATGAAAACAACCATAAAACATGAAAACTATGATATTTTGGTATTGCCTCTTAAATATGTATCGAGTCTTACTAGCCTGGTGAATCGCCCTGGAACTAAGGATGGCAATGGATATATCAAAACCAAATCCAAATCCAAATCCATCAACCTCACTCTAGCCCGCCCACAAAGATATCCATTGGCATGGATGTCGCCCCAGATCCAAACCCGCCGGATATCCATGTATCCATGGATATCCATTGGTTTACACACTATATATACAATCATAACAACATTCAACATAACTTCGATATTATAGCAAATTTTGACAGCATTTTAGCATAACACGTGTCCATTCTTTCCCACTTGCGCCAAGACGTCTACTCAGCAGTAGCAGCGGCAAGCCCTTCAATTAGAAAATCAAGGTATGGGTGAGGGGAAAAGGGGAAGGTCGACTATTACAAGGATGTAGGGAATTAGGGGAATTCTTACCGTCGAGGAGGTCGCCGAGGACAAGACAACCGCCGACAATTCTTGTAGACGAGAAGGAATGCAGGAAGGGCAGTCGCCGACGATTCCTAGGAGGAATAGGTGTGGTAGGGAGAGTGGAGGCGTCGCTGGTCCGCTAGGTTGTGTCCTGGCCTGCGAGGATCCTAGGAGGGGATACATGATTGGCGCTCTGCCGCTTCCCCTGACGGTTGCCTCGTCCGTATGTAGGGAGTGATTAGGGAAATGTAATAGGTAGGGATTGAGATAATAAGAGTAATTATCTAGGGTTAGTACTTAGGTGGGTCTTTGGGCCTAGGTCTTGAAAGTTGGTTCATTAGGACTTTTAGTGAGTAATATGGTATATGTAAAAAATGTCTCGCTGACATGTGGGTCGCATGTTTCCGCCGGGTATCCACCGGATATCCATGGAGCGAAAGCACTACCCATACCCACCCCATGAATTAGCGGATATCCGCCCCATGAAATTTGTGGGCGTACTTAGTCCTCCATACCCTTACCCACCGGGTCGGATATCCATGGATACCCGGATCCATGGATAAAAATTCCATCCTTACCTGGAACCCCAAAACTATGGGCAATAGTTCATGAAAATAGCCCTAAAACGCCTAAATGATGAGTTTTTGATTGTTCCTCTCAAACATGTACTGGGTCACACAGGTCTTGTGAATCGACCCGGAACCCCAAAAGTGTAAGCAATAACTCATGAAAACGGCCATAAAACATGAAAATGACCAAGTTTTTGGTCATGACTCTCAATCATGTACCAGGTCGCACTGACCTTGTGAATCGCCATGTAACCCCAAAACTGTGAGCAATAGCTCATGAAAACAGCCATAAAACACGAAAACGACGATATTTGTTGGTTCCTCTTAAACATGTATTGGGTCTTGCTGTCCTGGTGAATCGCTCTGCAATCCCAAACCTATGGGCCATAGCTCATGAAAACGGGCCTAAAACAAGAAAACGATGATTTGTTTGCCATGCCTCACTATGAGGAATCTGTTGATACATTACAATTCATTTTTGTCACTATATCACCATTGTCTACGATGTATGACAATCTTATGATAAAAACATATTGTTACAAACTAAGCGTCACTAATTGCATACAATGCCATTTTTGTGAAATCATAATAATCGTGTATGACGATATTAGATCGTCATAACCCCTATGACGATCCAATATCATCACTATCACTCTAGCCTAGCCACGTTAGATCATACGTGGCCAATCCAATGTGGAAAATTGTGACAGAACGAAATCGTCGTAATGCAAATTCAGCCCGGTCCAATTCGGTAGCTTATACAGAGCCTAGTCCAATTAGGTCGCTTATATGGGCCAAACCTAATAATCTAGCTGTTTCTTTTCTTTGATTTTAGCCTTTTCAATGTCCTTTTTCTATTGGCCTTGGCCTTTTATCTTCTATTTGAATATTGGGCCTTGTCCTTTTGTAGTCCTAGGCCTTAGGATTTTTATAGTCCATCTTTGTTTAAAAAATTGACCAAATTACAGTTTTTTTATTACCCATTCAAGTATTTTTGGGCCATGGCCTTTACAACGATTAGTTTAGTTAGTATACGGTCCATTAAACGGATCCAGAAATTTCTAAGGAAGCTAATATTCAATCAAGTACACGATAATGGTCATCTTTCGTCGCTCTGATAACCATTCGTCGGTAGCGCCACCTCCATTAGGTTCGTCATGCTTCACTCGATCGAACACATGCAAAAATCACTTCCCACAACCCCTCTCATGGCGTCTCCGGCGGTATTATGATAAGGTTCTCCGGCGAGCCCATGTAGCGCCTAGGTGGCGTCGACGTGGTGCCACGTAGAATACCAACGTGGCCTTAGGCCCACTCGTTAGCGAATAAGGTTAGAGTTATCCCCAATGAAAAACATCCACACCACACGCTGTCATCAGGATGATGTCAGCATGACCTAATAAGTAGTTTTCATCATTTTAAAAAAATCCAGAAAATGAATAAACATTATAAATTCAATAAATTTTGTTTTATAATTCAGAAATATGTATTATATATATCAAAAACTACAGAAAATAAGATCTATCATTCAAATCTATTACCCAATTTTATTAAACAACTTAAATAAATTATATTATTATTTAGTAATTATTCTATTAAGAATAAATTTTAGAGAGAGATAGTTTATTCATTTTAAATGATAAAAATATAAATAATATATCAAAATATTAAGAAAAATAAAATGTACAATCTAAAACTATTATCATATATTTTTAAGTAAATATTAAAGGGTTTTACTATTTATCTTATTTTATTTAAGTAATTAAACTTAGACAATTCATATTTTATTATTTATAAATCATAAAAATACGTATAATATATAAAAATAATAACTACAATTTAAAAATATAACTTTCCACTTTTAACGTAAATCAAATTTTAATACTCTAATAACTTGAATTTAAACCTAGTTCTTTTATTATTAATTCATAAAAGTGTATATAAAATTGCCAATATTTTTAATATTTATAAATTTAAGGTCTAATAATAATAATAGTCTTAAGTAATGCTAGTATGGAGTCAAAATATATCCAAACCTCTTAAATATATTTTTTGTTAAATTATCATTCATAAATAAGTGTTTATTATTTACCAAAAGGATTTTATTAAATATTAAATCCTCAAGAATAATGTTTTTGACTTAATAAAACCTTTTACCATTATTTCACACTTAATTTTATAAATGTATTAAAAATCTAAAGATAATTCATAAGTAATTTAAATTATGTTGTTTCCATGTTTATAAATTATAACCACTCATTTGTAAGGAGATAAATGATTCCATTCAATTATAATGCTAAGAAAACACTACTCAAATAGAAGTATTACCACTATTAATTAACCTCGAGGAAAAGTTATGAAGTGAACAAAAAATAATATCATCTAATATCAAGCATAACAAGTCTGAAGTATAAGTAATCCAGTTAACTTAATCAAGGCCATGTTTATTCCATAATAACTTGAGTTAAGAGAAAACCCTAGGAGTTCCTGTTCAACAAGTTAAATACTTTGACTTTCAAAACTATGCTTTTCTTCAAAAGTTGTTCTTTAAGATACCTTAAAAATAGTTCTTAAGCATTTCTTTAAGGGCTCAATAGAATATCACATCTTTAAATAAGAAGTCTTTCGAATGACATTCAACAATTCAGTGTTCTATTATTATATGTTACTTTATTGTTGTTTCACACACTCTCACAAGCCTTAATAATAAGCACAAGTGTGAAACACGTCTAAAAGGGCAACCCATTTTAAAGAAACCATTCCTAACTTCAAAACCCTAGATCATCGACATTTATTCCGGGGATTCGACTTTACAAAGTTGCATTACTTTACTTATGCATAATAGCATCTTGCTTCTTTAAAAATTAGTCCTTACCAGACCAATGATGTCGTTTTCAGATATTGGATCTTCTATTGTCTCGAAGACCGTGGATGCATAATCCTGCAATCACAAAAGGTAAGTTCACACTTGCTCATGTCCTTTGTTTAGTTTCTATCAAGTATTTGCAAATCCAATGTTGTCATCACCTGCATTTGAAAAAGGTCAGAAAATGCTATTTCCATAATGATATGATTATGGGTTATTTACCAAGTGGTAATAACCTACTATGGAAGTTCTAGTGGTAAAGGAACATAATATCTAGGACTTAATTAACAAATGTCACTAATGATTCTTGCGCCATATAATACGCGTTAACCATGAGATTTGGAATGGGATGGAGAAGTCAGATGGATCTTCTTCCTTTTGCATGTAAATGGACGACCTTATCGTGAGGCTGTAGATTCCCTGTGGGGACTAAGCACATGGGTGCGACCCCTCAGTTCCCTGTGATATTGGTGTCTAGATTATCCGTGAGGGGCCGTCAGAGGTATTTCTGCCACTTCGATGGGGGTTGCCAGGGACATGCTCTGCTCACTAGAGTCTCCAAGGGGTTACCAGGGTTATATCTACCTATATGGGGGTTAATGGAGGTAAAACTTCTTAGGGAGTCATGTTGGTATGTGGGGTCACGGATAAGGGCAGTGACCGGCTTGGATCATCTACTGGCCTCACACCATAGGAAGTGTGGACGGGAATAAGCTGCCTGTACAACAATAATTTGATATCTTCTGGATAAAGTAACGCACCTTTGCAGAGTGTACAAAACTGTGACATGTTACTCCCTATTTCGAGAAGGAGCTATGAACGCGGTAGGAAAGAAAATCCGTGAAGTTCTAGGAAACCTATGAAGGCTAAAAGACATAGCTTTTTAGAATAAAAACAACCTTTGAAGAATTTTTTATGAAAACTTGCATAGCCTACGACCTATGGTCTATGGATGTAGATAGTGCATCAAACACTACTTTTTAATGAACTTGCTGAGTACGCTCATACTCAACCATACCTTCTTAACCCTTGCTAGATTCTAATGCCAATAAAGACAACGTCAAACACCAACTTATACTCAAGGGAATTGTCACCAAAAGCTCAAGCTCTTCAATAAATTCAATGGAGTCAACATATACCTCAACTAAAGTGAAGGAGAAGTTCCTGATTAGATAGGAGTATAATCTCTAGCCATAGAACCTACTTCTGTAGAGCAATGCAATAGCAGCATTTGCAAGCCAACTAGTTTATATACTAGTCTATTAGTATGATATTTATGAGTTGTTACTTTTGGTTCTTCTTTGTAAGAAGTTTCTCTCTATTTGTCTCTCTCTATAACCTAGAATGTTCTCTGGATCTTTTGTAAAGAGTCAAATTGTAACCTATAGTCATGTCTTGGACCTGCTATGTTTCTGTTGTACCACTCTGAGGGATGTAATACTGGTGGAACAGTGTTTCAATGGTGTTATGTCAACGCCTAGTGTACTACATCATGCATTGGTATGTTGGGTCGCCACACAATGTTATGGCCAGAATCACGGTATAGTTTGTGATAATGTGCCTATATTGTGCATTCATGTGCATCTTGGAATGACAAATACTGTTCATGAGGAATTTGTTTGGTGAAGCAACCACGAAATGGAAGTCAAAATTCTACCACCCCATTTTGCAAAAATACTAGACCATGTTTCATGGATAATTCCCCCAACTGGTGTATCTTAAACCTTTCCATCCACCCCTGATGAAAAAGACAAATTCCTTCCGAATCGACATGAAGTAGGTCAAATTTTATCTACAAGTACATGATTTAATGATCATGATTTTTTGAAAAAGTCTTTTTAGCTTCACAATATGATGTTTATTTAGAGATCCATTAAGAGTTTAGCAGGACTCGACCCCTAGATGGTTAATCCCGCCATTTTGACCATGTTTTGAAAGGGCTTATAGCTCCCATGCGACGTCTTTACGTGGAATTGGAAGGAAAGCGACATCGTTGAAAAGAATAGCCTGCATGCGACATTTCTGAAGCGGCAAATAGCTCCCGTGCGACACTTCTACTTAACCCCACGAGACCGTCAACGAATTCGAATCAGCTGAGCGCAGTAGGACCCACAGCCTCTCCACGTCACGGCGGAACTCACCTGATGTCCACCTCATATTGTGGGACCCACCCTGTGGTTGAAGAGAGCCGTTGGCCCCGATCCGTCCCCGCACCCGAGCACTCCCACCATCGTTCCAGCGTCTCATCCCCTTCCGTTTTCTTCTCCGGCGAGCAATTGCGGCAACGCCGGCGAGGGATGTCGAGCTCTGCTTCCTCCCACCGCTCATGGCCTCGGTATGGTGTGGTGCCGATGAGGAGGTGCCCCGATTTCCCTCGTACCGCGCCCCTGAAGCGGCTTGTCACATCCACCGACAAGAACGGCAACATTGGCCGGGAATTTGTGAAGTGTGAGAGCAAGCCCGAGCCGGGAAAGGTGAGATCTGAGTGTTTCGAGCGCCAATTTCTCGCTTTTCTTTCGAAATTTCATGCATTTCATCGAATTTGGGATTTAGGGTTCATCTCTATGATTTCAGGAACTGCCAAAATGTGGGCATTTTGAGTGGCTTGATGAGTACATCGAGAGAATTGGGGTGGAGGTAGCATCCCGGGAGCTCGAAAACCCGTCCGTGGTGGAGCAATTGGGATGTGGCAACCCCATTTCCGCTGGTACTACGGTGGATGCGGAAGTGAAGGCCGAGCTAAAGAAGATGAACAAGCAGCTAAGGCAAATCATCGAATTGAAGAAGCAGGACAATCTGATGGCCGGTTTTTTTTATTTTTGTGTAATTTCTCTCGGATTAGTTTATCTCCTCATCATTAGTCATTAGACAGCACAATCAGTGTTCGAGTGATGCTTTGTAATGGATGTAATGGTCTATGTCTTTGGCTTGAATAAAATGCAACACAAATCCGGGCTAATTTTGAGCTGCTCTGTTTTCGAAATCAGTGTTTCTTCAGTTTTGTCAGTGTTCGTTTTATGAGTGTGCAGGGGGAGCCCGTGTGCAGGGGAGGGGGAGGGGTTGAAGAGTAAAAATAATAATTGACGAGGATTGAAAAAGGCCAGGCCCAAATATAACTTAGCCAGGCCAAAATGGACGTATCCAGGCCCAATAGTAACTATATGTTGATTGGGCAAAAAAAAATGGTACTCACGTTACAATCTAAATAGGGACGTGTGGATCTGCAGATACTCGTGCTCAGGTCGCAATCTTCTTTTTTTGCGAAAGTAAATATATAAATAAATTCCAAGGACATCCATTTAACTAACATAACTTGGGTGCTCCTTTAACTTATGTAAATATGTAAATGACTTATTTGAAAATGAACCATGTGTTGTATGAACTTGTTTTTGTGTCTTTTGTTTTATACACTTGTAAATATATAAATATTGCACGAGTATTATATGAATTTGTTTTGTGTCTTTTGTTTTATACACTTGTTGTTTTGGGTGTTTTGACAAATGACAATACAATAAAACACAGATTACAATAAAACAAGGGGATAGATAATATTGGGATAACATTACTTATATTAGATAGGGGGATCGATAACATTACAATAAAAAGAAAAAAGTACAATAATATAGAAGGGAATAGGCGCCCCGCCTAAACCCTGGGCTAGCCCCTAAACCCTAACCCTAGCTACCCTACTCCATCGGCGGTGGAGGCGGTGCCGGTGCAGCCGCCTTCGCGGCATTCCACGCCGCCAGCCTCTCCCGCTGGTCCCGCTTCCGCTGCTCCTCTCGGAAGGCCCGGCCATTGGCCTCCCGTTGATCCTCCTCCTGCCGTCTGCGCCTTTTCTTCAAGGCGCGCTGGGCCTGCGTCTCCTCCCACCTGGAGATAGCAGCCTCCTGCTTTGCCTCCTCCTTCGCCGCCTTAGCCCAAGAGGGCTTGGAGGGAGGTCGCCGCCGCCGGGGAGGTTGGGGACTGGGTTGGTGACGATGGGGCCCTGCTCCCCCTAGGGGAAGGGCGGGGACTTCTTCTTCTTGCCACGCTTGGGGCGCGTGGGCGCCTCCTGCTCCCACCACTGCTTGTGGTCCGGGTGGTTGTCCTCGTCGCTTACTTCGGTGTCGGAAGGGAAGCGGAAGGGGGAGGTCGCCATGGTCGCCGGAGTATTTAGGGGCTGGGAGGAGGCAAAGGGACGGGCTCGAGGTTGAAGATGAGGGGCAAGATGAGATGAGGAGGCAAAGGCGTTTTGCCTATTTATTGAGGGCGGGGCGTGTAGGGCGGCGTGGGAATCCAGCGCCGCGTTGGCGCAGACGCCGAGACGAGACGCGTGCGCTGCGTTGCGTGTGGGAAGCGGGCGTGATCAATGCGAAAGAGAGAAAAAATAGCTACGATGCAACGTACTGTAACCCTGCACCGCCGCCCCCGCCCCTGCATGCATGCATGCATTAATGCGAAAGAGAGAGAAAAACGTCCAAGGTAGTTGTTCATTGGCAGTGAAAAATAAAAGAGAAAATATAATTTGGCCTTGATTTACTTTGGTAATAAATGCAGGAATCTAGTAGCAAGGTACTCGTTCGTTTTTACACACCGTATGCAACAAACTCGTTCGTTTTTACACACGCAAGAAAAATCAGTGGGAGTAATATTGAATTTTTGTATGGCGCATGAACCAGATGGGAGTAAGTTTGACTGAAGAAAGTTGTTCGACGTACACTTATTTAATAGGGCAGCGCTGTTGCACGCAAAATAGCTAGACTGCGACGCTAGGGGCAGCTGCATGCATGGTGCAGCCCGCCCCGCCCAGCGCCCTCGCATGCCACGCTCGGTCCAACGGTCAATGGAGTGTGCCACGCTGTACGTTATATTTATTACATATTTTAGATTTTGATATTTTTTCTTAGGCTGGTCATAGTGACATGCATACTCCCTCTGTCCACAAATAAGTGTACGTTTGGCTTCAAAATTTGTCCACAAAAAAGTGTACTTCTACCTTTCCACTATGTAGTCCATAAGGCTATCCACAAGCCAAAAAGTAGTCCATAAGGCTATCCATATACATAGTGGAGGTTTACTTTAGAAGATTTTCCTTAAGGGTGACCTACAAGCTTATGGGTTGCCCACAAGCAATAAACAGTTATTTTACTCTCTCCTCTCTCTCTTGCTTGTGTGTACTTTTAACAGACATGTGGGTCCCAGCTTATGGTGAACTTGACCTTATATACATTGTAGCCATTTCCATAAGTTGTGTGGGTCTCATCCTATAGCAAAGGTTCACCTTATACATAGGTGATGTGGTATCATGCATATGTTACTAGTCTAAGTTACTACTCCATAGTGCAAAATAACATAGGTGTGGTATCATGCAAAGTCTCATTTATTACAATGAACCTGAGGGGAGTAAGTTTGACTGAAGAAAGTTGTTACACGTACACTTATTTAATACGACGGAGGGAGTAAATATGTTGCAGCGCTGTTGCACGTAAAATAGCTAGACTACGACGCTAGGGGCAGCTGCATGCATGGTGCAGCCCGCCCCGCCCAGCGCCCTCGCATGCCACGCTCGGTCCAACGGTCAATGGAGTGTGCCACGCTCGCATGCCACGATGTTGCACGTAAAAACGATGAAGCCAATCAGATTCCAGAATCATCCATCCCACGGATCGCCAAGAGCTAGCCACGAAATCCTTCTAAGAGACGCCAACCAATCAGGTTGCAGAACAAGCCCTTCCACGGATCGCCTAGAGCCACCCGCGGAATCCTTCTAGAAGACGCGATCGGACGGCCACAGTGTCGCGCTAGGGTTAGATCTGTGTTCCTCATTTGGCCTTAGGGTTAGCGGGGTTTAGGATGCAGTCAACGGGGTTTCACAAGTTTGACCAGACATTCAAATGTGCATAACTAATTCAAAAAAAATCAAAAAAATACGAAACCTTCGCATGGTGTCATGTTATGTGACATAGTTGTGAGGAAAAATATCAAACTTGGTCTATTGATCATATTTCAAAAAACCCTTCACAAAATGACCTATCTCCTCCGAGGTTTTCTGGCTTTCGGGTCAAATGACCAATGATATGGCTAGAATCAAGGCATAGTTTGTGATAATGTGCCCATATTTGGCATTCATGTCTATAATGGAATGACTAACAATGTTGTAGCACAAAGTTTTCCTTTTCGCCTTTGAAAATCATTTTCTATTTTCCGAGTGCCGAAAGAGGGGGATTTGTGAAGCAACCACCAAATTGAAGTTTCAAAATGGTAACATCCTATTTTTCAAAATACTAGACCACCTAGAATGTACAATTTCCCAACTTGAGTATCTCAAACCTTTATTCCATCCCGGTGAAAAGACAAATCCTCATTAATCTACCGAAGTGGGTAAGATATGAACTACATGTACATGATTTCATGCTGATGATTTTTTGTAAAAATCATTTTTAGGTTCACAACATGCTATTTCATCAGAGATCCAATGCTAGTTTTGTGAGCCTCAGCCCCTAGCTAAGAATATTTATGAAAACCCTTCAAGTTTGATCAGACATTCAAATGTGCATAACTAATTCAAAAAAAATCAAAAAAAATACAAAACCTTCGCATGGTGTCATGTTATGTGACATAGTTCTGAGGAAAAATATCAAACTTGGTTTTAGAAATGGTCGGAAAAAAACTTGCTTAGAAATGGGGTGGTTTACCCTAGCTTTGGAGCCCATTTCTACCCCATTTTGGATGAGGGTGAGTTGTACTTCACAAAAGGGATCAGGGTGAGAATGAGTTGTATTGTACATATGAGAAAAACGTTGGAAGCTCATACAAACATAGAAAAGTGACATAGCTACATTTGTTGAAATTCAAATTTACCATCATATTTGAATTTTGTCCAAATTATCAACAAGTGACAAATTATTATAATAACAAATGTTTACAACAACAAGTGCCAAATTATTACAACAACAAGTGTCAAATGTTTATAATAATAACAAATGTTTACAACAATAACAAATGTTTACAATAACAAATGTCTATTTCTTTTGGCTCTTCTTACCCGTCGTTTTCTTCTCCTTCACAAGTTTCACACCACACAACAGGTTTATGCTCTTCTTTTTCTTACCATTACCATCTGGCCTCCCCACAGCACGTCCAAGAGTCTCCTTCACCTCCTGCACCTCCTCAACAACCTCATGATCATGATCCAGCCTCATCAACATGGTCACTTTGCACGTGAGCCTCAACAACATGGTCGTTGCACAGAGCCTCAACCACAGGCTCATTTTGCACCAGAGCCTCAACAACAGGCTCATTTTGCACCAGATCCTCAACAACAGGCTCATTTTGCCCCTCATTTTGCACCAGAGCTTCCAAATCAGAAACGGTGTGCCCTAAAGCCTCAACAGTTTGCACATCATCCTCCAAAACAAGTTCTGATTGCACCTCAAGAAGACCAAACATGATCCGTTAGTTCTCTTCTTTCTTTGGCCATTGATTCTTGCCCTTTCTTTGGCCAGATTCGTCAACAACAAGAGGTGGGCCTTTTCTCCACGCTTCCTCCGAAAACAAGCAAGTTAATGGGGAGAAAAATCATCAACAAGAAATGGGATAGATTTTGGATGAACATACTTTGGCTTTTCAGCAGTGTATTCGCACTTGGTAGAGCCAGCTCGGTGTCCAAGTTCTTCATGAGTTTGCATCTATTCTTGTTACCTTTTGGGCCCTTTTGGCTTGGCATCTTTCTTTTCATCTTTCTTTCCTTCTACTCCCACCTTTCTCAAACCAAGCCTTGAATCTACTCGCTTGGGCCTGCCAAATTTTCTTTTCATCAAAGGAGGACACAAGGAGAACTGAATGTCCACTTCAGTCCACCGAGACTGATCTGTAAGTGCTGGAATTGGTGTTCCATATGCAGCCTTGAATTTTGCTATAGAATAATACTCATGCAAATATGGGTGCATATTTAGCTTGTGTTTGAGGCCAAGAAAAGTATGGCATGCTCACAAGGCTTCCCAGTGTGTTGCCACTCAAGGCATGTGCATTCATGCAATTGAGTGTCAACAACATGCCTCTGCCATCTTTGTATCTCGACTTCAGACCCCACAATGAGGATTTCTCAACACGCAAATGTGCAAGATTTCGCTCTTGTTGACCACTGCCGCACAACATCAGAAGCTTATCTCCTTGAAGAACATCACCAAGCCTTCTTCTCAATTCCCACAACCTCATGATCATGATCCTAATCTGGTCAACCATGTCATGACAGCAAGTCTTTAACTCCTTCACTTTGTTGTTGAAACTTTCTGCCAAATTATTGTTGATATGATCACATTTGATGGCAGTGTTAAAACCAAACCTGTACCATAAAAGAGAATGGTAGGTTTCCAACCATGTACAAAACTTGACCCTATCCTCCTCAGAGCATGCCGCCTTAATCTTCTCAAGGTGATATGAATGTGTCACGGTGTAAGATCTTGCAGCCACATGCGTCCAAAATCATCTCCTCTGAATTTTTTGATCAAATTCATCCACATATGGTCAAGCACTCCCTCTCGGCATGAGGGAAAACAATCTTCACTGCATTTTCTAAACCTTTACATGCATCTGTGCACCGCCAATGGAGAGATGGCCCTATGCATCTTTTTCAATGCATCATGAACCATGTCCATGACGCCTTTGTCTCGCATCAAACATGCCAATAGCTACAGGGAACATCCAATTGCGTCCATCTAAAGCATTGCATGCTGCTGGTTGACCATTCCACTTTCCAGTCAAGAAAGATGAGTCTATACTCAAATATGGACGGCACCCTGCTTTGAAGACATCGATGCAAGGCTTTAAAGCCATGAAGAATTTAGAGAAGAAGACTTTCCCATCACCGTTACCTCAAGATTCATCTCCACAACACCGCCAGTGACCTCTTCTCTACTTCGCTTTGAAGTTATAAAGAATTGAAAGGTATTTGCCCAATCACCATATAGCTCTTTCATTGCCCTTTGCTTTGCCTTCCACATGTAGTATAATTCAGCTTAATGGGGTACCGCTTTTCCAAGTCTATTTTCAATCTCTTTGCGGTGTTGTTTGGTGTTGTGGCTAAAATGGGCTTGATCTTTTCGCAACCCATAATTGTGATGTCATCTTTGTAATCGCTTGAGAACTTGTAATGCAAGTATGAGGTTTTGGAATTTGATTCACTCTTATTGTCCTTCCATCAGGTTGGCGCTAGCAGATATATACCACTTGCAAGGCTTGGCACCACCATCATAACCTATGCATTTTGCATAGAACTTCTTTATCAGTCCACATAGTCTTGGTAGCAAACTCACGTTTGACTGCATATGTCCCAAACACATCCTGAATTCATCCATGCTTGGAAACAATCTCCCAACTTCAATAATCGGGTCCTCTTTGTCATAAACTGTTAGCTCATCATCATCTGCATCATCTACATGAACTGCAGCATTTTCCAACAACTCTAGATCTATATCTGCCTCTTCATCTCTTAAATGGTTGTCACCATCATTTGCATCTTCATCCCTCTTCTTCTCCTTGTCTCTGTCATCTATAGGAATGCCAAAAAGCTTTGCCATTTCAATGTCATCTATTGGTGCAATGACCAAATCAGTCCGGTCATGTATCTCAACTGAATTCCAATCAACAGTTACAATCCTTTGTGCATTACCATCCAGCCTCCCTTGTGCATTAGCATCATCATCCTCCACGTAACACTTCCAACTCAGTAAGTATAGGCATTACTTGCCTTTGTGCAGCAATCATCCTCGACCATCTGAGCAGCCGACGAGGCCACATATCCAACCCTCGAATCAGGTTTCAGATCAATGAGCTCTGCTAAAAACAGAACAGTTTTGCTTGTCCAACCGTTTCACTCATCAATTTCATCAACTATATGTTCCCCTGTCTCAACCCTAACATAGTCACATTTGCAATCATCAAATCGTAACAAAGAAACTTCTTGCTCTGGCCCCTAAATCACACTATCCCCAATTTTTTCCACCATTTTCCTCACCGCCTCCTCTCCCATGTTTATTAGCTCTTGGGGATCAACATGTTCTAATTCCACCTCCCATTTAACAACCGTGTCTCTCTCAATGATCTGCGTGTTGCCATCAACTAAAACAGCCCTAGAGGGAAAGAAATTGATGCGAAATTCAAGGTTTGGCGCAACATTGTCTCCTGCTTTTTTGGTGGCACTGTGAGCTAGCGGAAGCGAACAAAGAGCTCAACCTTAGAGAAATTAAGTGCAGAGATACGGATATACCGATTAGAAGTCCCTCCATGCTCCATATCGCTCGCCTGCTCAAGACACCTCGCCTCCACAATCTAGCATCAATGGGCACGCTCAGATCTCGAATTGAGAAGAATGGGAGAGGAATTAGCTTTCAAATGGCACTCACCACCTTCGTCATCGAACGAAAGCGCCGCCGCCTAAATTAATTGCCGTGCCGCCGCCGGCGCCGAGAACGATGGGTGAGGTCCGCCGCCGCCGTCGGGGAAGCTTAAGCAGACGCAAGCGCTCTCGGTCGGAAGCGGTTGGTTTGACTGGCTTGACTGGCTGTCCCAACCAACCGGTTTGGCTTAACCCTAATATTGGAACAAAGTTAAATGTGTCCTTAAGACCGTTTTAAGGCCCGTGTGGCCCTGGGATATTAGCTGCCTCACAACCGTCGCATGCGAGCTATTCTTTTCAACGATGTCGCTTTCCTTCCAATTCCATGTAAAGACGTCGCATAGGAGCTATAAGCCCGTTTTGAAATCAGCGGAAGTACTTAAAAAACGAAACAATGGAAAACCTTCTCATTGTGTCATTATATGTGACATAGTACTTGGAAAAAATAACAAACTTGGAATACTGTGAATATCTTTAAAATGTTCTCAAAGGAGCTATCGAGCATGAAGTTTCATGTTTTTTCAAGCCAAACGACAAATGTTATGGCTAGAATCATGGCATAGTTTCTGATAATATGTCCATATTGTGCACACATGTGCAACTTGGAATGGCGAATAGAGTTGTAGGAGGAAGTTTTTTGTTTTCGTTGCACAAAAAAACCATTCCATTTTCTGGGTGCGAAAAGCAGGGTGTTTTGTGAAGCAACCAGCGAATGAAAGGTTAAAAATGGTACCATCCTATTTTTCTAAAATACTAGACCACCTTTCGTGGATAATGATGCAATCGGGGTATCTTAAACCTTTCCGTCCACGCCTCATGAAAAAGAAAAATTTCTGTACGAAGTGGGTCAAATTTATACTACAGGTATAATATATAATGCTCATGATTTTTTGGAATAATCATTTTTAGATTCACAATATACTATTTCATCTGCGATCCACTACAAATTTAGCGAGGCTCACCTCGAGCTAAGAATCTTCATTCCCGTTGTTTTGACCATAGTTTGAAACGAGCATAAAAATTAGAAAACGATCCAAACAATGTAAAACCTTCATGTGGTTTCATATTATGTGCACAGAAAAATATCAAACTTGAAATATTACAAATATCTCAAAAAATCTTCTTAGAAATGAGTTATCATGTATGATGTTTTTGGCTTTCAGGCCAAACGACCAATGTTATGGCTAGAATCACGACATATTTTGTGATAATATGCCCATATTGTGCATACATGTACATCTTGGGATGGAGAACAATGTTGCCGGAAAAAGTTTTCCTTTTCGTCACATCAAAAAACTATTTTCCTTTTCCAAGTGCGAAAAACAGGGTGTTTTATGACACAACCACCAAATGAAAGTTTCAAAATGGTACCATCCTATTTTTATAAAATACTATACCACCTTCTATTGACAATGTCTCAACCATGGTATTATAAACATTTTCGTCCACCCGTCGTGAAAAATACAAATTCCTGCCGAATTGGTAGGAACTGGGTCAGATTTGAACTACAGGTAAATCATTTTTAGGTTCAAAATATGTTATTTCATCAGAGATCCGCTTCAAGTTGAGCGAGGCTCGGCCCCAAGCTAAGAATCTTCATGCCCGCCGTTTTAACCATATTTTGAAACGCGCATAAGAAATTCAAAAAGATCCAAACAATGTAAAACTTTTGTATGGTGTCATATTATATGACATAGTTGCACAGAAAATATCGAACTTGTAATATTGAAAATATCTCAAAAGCCTTCTCAGAAATGAGCTATCATGTATGATGTTTTATGACTTTCAGGCCAAACAACCAATGTTATGGCTAGAATCACGGAATAGTTTGTGATAATATGTCCATATTATGCATACATGTGTATCATGGGACGGCGAAAAATATTGAGGGGAAATTTTCCTTTTCATCGCACCAAAAAGCTATTTTTCATTTTCCGAGTGCCAAAAATAGGGTGTATTATGAAGCAACCACCAAATGAAATTTGCAAAATGGTACCATCCTATTTTTCTAAAATACTAGAACACCTTCCATGGACAATGTCCCAACCGGGATATCTTAAACATTTCCATCCACCCCTCGTGAAAAACACAAATTCTTGTTGAATCGGTAATAAGTAGGTCGAATTTGAACTGCGGGTACACTATATAATGCTCATGATTTTTTTGGAATTTTTTTTAGATTCACAATATGCTATTTCATGAGAGGTCCTCTACAAGTTTAGCAAGGCTCAGCGCGAGCTAAGAATCTTCATGCCCGCCGTTTTGACCATAGTTTGACACAGGCATAAGAAATTCAAAAATAATCCAAACAACATAAAACCTTCGCGTGGTGTCATATTATGTGACGTAGTTGCACTGAAAAATATCAAACTTGGAATATTATAAATATCTCAAAAAACCTTCTCGGAAATGAGCAATCATGTATGATCTTTTATGGCTTTCATGCCAAACGACCAATGTTATGTCTAGAATCGCGGCATAGTTTGTGATAATGTGTTCATATTGTATATACATGTGGATCTTGGGATGATGAACAATGTTGCAGGAGAAAGTTTTCCTTTTCGTCGCACCAAAAAGCCATTACCATTTTTGGAGTGCCAAAAATGGGGTGTTTTGTGATGCCGTACCTTCGCACCCTAGAGGAATCTTGCCCCCGATAGTCCACAATCAGCTAGATGCCCAACAATGTCGGCATTCACCTTACGACCTGGATCAACCTGAGATCTCTCAAAGGATCCCGACAGTGTTACGCTGGAGGAGGTAGGAGGTGTTGGAGATATGCCCAAGAGGCAATAATAAAGTGGTTATTATCATATATTTATGTTTATGATAAATGTTTACATCTCATACTATAATTGTATTAACCGAAAACATTAATACTTGTGTGTTTTGTAAACATAAAAGAGTCCCTAGTAAGCCTCTTGTTAAACTAGCTTGTTGATTAATAGATGATCATGGTTTCCTGATTATGGACATTAGATGTTATTAATAACAAGATCATATCATTAGGAGAATGATGTGATGGACACACTCATATAGTTAGCGTAGCGTAAGAGCAAGTCATTTAGAGTTTGTTTGCTATGAGCTTTCAAATACATAGTAACATAATCCTTCAACCATAAGATCATGTTAATCACCATCACCGGATGGATACTTTGATGACATAAAACACCACTTCATAACTGGGTGGTTATAAAAGGTGGCATTAGGTATTATGAAAGTATGTGTTGAAGCACATGGATCAAGAGTGGGATTTGTCCATCCATATGACAGATAGATAGACTCTAGGCCCTCTCGGTGGAATGTCATCCAATTGGCTTGCAAGCATGTGACTATCTCACAAGGGATGTCATATCATGGAACAAGTAAAGAGTACTTATCGGTAACAAGGTTGAACTAAGTAAAGCATCACGCGACAAAGGGAATCGGTATCGTATGTAAATGGTTCATTCGATCACGAAGTCATCATAGAAATATGTGGGAGCCATTATGGATTTCCATATCACACTATTGGTTATTGATCAGAGAGGTGTCTCGATCATGTCTGCATAGTTCACAAACCGTAGGGATACACACTTAAGGATTCGATGTTGTTTGAATAAATATGGAATGTGAGTTGGAGACCGAATGTTGTTCGGAGTCTCAGATTGGATCCAGGACATCACGAGGAGATCCAGAATGGTCCGGACAATAAGATTCATATAAGGAAAGTCAATTTCTTGGTTCGGAAATGTTTTCGGTGTTTGGACTGGAAGTTTCTAGAATGTTGTGAAAGGTCCACCACCCCGGGAGGGGCACTTGGAATGCACCATGCACTGAGGGGATGGCCATAGCAAACCCTAGGCCAACTCGGCCAAGCAGTAGAAAGGTGGGGTCAAACCCTAGTTTGAAAAGTCAAATCCTAGTTTTGTAAGGGAAGTGAAAACTTGAAAGGCAAGTTTACAACTCCCCTTCTTCCTAGCCGAGTTGGGTAAGTAGTCTCCCCTTCCTAGCCGAGTTGGGGAGCAACTCGGCTAGGGCAAAGGGGCTTGGCCACCACCCCCTCTCCCATATAAGGAGGGGTAGGGCGTCCCCTTTGGTACCTTGTCCCTGGCGCCTAGAACCCTAGCCGCCACAGCCCTCTACCTTCCACTGCACTGCTCCGGCTTAGGCGAAGCCCTGTAAGAATCTCTCCTCCTCCACCACCACCACTACACCGTCGTTCTGTTGGGATTCCAAGGAGACCTACAACCTCCGATGCCTTGTTGGAACAAGAGAGACGAAGGTCTTTATCGACTACCGTACGTGTGACCGACTGCGAAAGCGCTGCCGGAACGTGGCGCCGAAAGGATCGTGTACACGATCTTGAGATCGGCAAGTGATCGACTACATCAACCACGAGAATTCGATCTCGTTAAACGCTTTGGATCTACGAGGGTTAGTTCTCTACAATCTCGTTGCACCGATCTCGTAGATTAGATCTTGGCTTTACCATAGATTAGATCTTGGTTTTGTGTGTTCATACGATAGAAACTTTTTGTTTTCCATGCTACGAACCCTACAGAAGGGGCACCGACGCGGTGGAGACGCACATGATGTTGGATGTAGCCACAGAAAACGCAGGTGACGCAGGAGTTGTTGTAGACACGACAAGCAAATAATGAAAAACAAACAAATAAACACGCGTGGGACATATAATATTTTAACATGGAAAACCTCTCCAACTGAGAGAGGAAAAAAACCACGAGCGCCAGACAACGAAACTTCACTATATACACAATATTTTACACAACACTGGGGCAACTTATCCCAACTATCGGCTTACAAGAGGTATATATAGAAGTGAAAACCTAGGATACAAACCGCTCCACTCGGCCCAAGACTTTAGTGACGTGTGTCTAGATCCGTTCGTTAGAAGTTAGCCTTCTATATGAATCTGGATCAAATTTCAACAGAAGCATGACAATAGAACCTAAGACGGCATCTAGGGTTTCTACCTTGCGCCGCTAAGTATGAGCAGCGTGGGGGCGTTTTGGAAAGTGTTTTGTTTAGTCTCCCAGTAGGTAGATTTTAGAACCAATTCGAATAATAACATATATATAGGATCCATAAAATCTCTTGTGGCCCATAGAATCCACAACAATTTATATCTTTTACACACTCAAGCAATTATTTTATATATAGACACATGTAATAGCTGAATCGGGTAATAATAATAAGAAGAAGCCCTCCAGGTAGCTAGACGGAGCTTGGTATAAGCTTTTTTGCGTCACTTCTTATCCACATGGACATCTCCTTAGAAAGCCTGTCCATAGCATGTTTGGGCAGGAAGGAGGAGACGGCAGTGATTAGCTGACCGTCCTGGTTCTTGAAAGCCATGTGGTGGCTCATTGGTTCCATGATGCTGGGCACACCACCACTCACCCTGTTGGCCCATCCCATGTCGATTCGGTCCTGTCCTAGGCGAGTTATATCAGTGACATGGAATGCTCTGTCCACACCGAGAAACGGGTGTGCGCGCGCCGCCGTGATCATGTCCACCGTCGATCTCACGTGCTCCTGCGTGGCGCCATCGAGCTTGGCCCTGTGCACCAGCTCAAGCGCATGGCCGAGAGGTTTATTGCACAGATCGTCAACACTGGCCTCCACCATTGGGCGGAGAACGGCGTTGCCGTAGTACCCTAGGGGGATCGGCGGGTACTTGCCCCGAGCATTGATGCGAAACACGAGACGCACCGGCGCCAGTCCTCCTCCGGGCTGATGATAACCTAGCGCTATGGTGCGGCATCTCCACATGAGTGCGGCTAGTAGCTCGAATGTGGTGCAGGATTCCGCGAGGTGCACGGGGACATGGCTTCTTAGCGTCGCGATCTCTTTGGGGCCGAAGCAGAAGAGCTGGGACACCATGTCTGGTGGCATGTCAGAGTCGGGGGTCAGGATGATGCCAGAGGCGTGGCCTGGGAAGATGTCGTTCCTGATGCGAGGCGGCGTGCGTGCCTTGAAGATGTGCTCCCTGTCCCAGACGGGCAAGATGGTCGGCCGTGCCTCGCCGCGTGCGATGTCTGCTATAGCTCTGATGAACTGGAACATGCCAAATCCGTCAACAAGGTTGTGGCACATGTGCACGGATAGAGCAAACGCCCCACATCTCAGCCTTGTCACCTGTCGCCGGGCAGATCGATATGCATCCATGATCAAGTTTCAAAATGTAATAATGTAAGATCCTCTGGAAGTGGAAGGGAGATAACTAGTACGGAGTAGTAACCTGCATGTAGGCCAGTGGGTTGCCAACGACTGGAGTGTGTTCATTGACGGCGTCGCACAGGAGGTCCTCTGGATAGGGCGGCATCGGGGGCTGCCCCAAATCCTCAAGGACCACGTCGGCGTCGGCCTCCACGAATACCACCCCTTCACCGGTACACTCCACCGCCAGCCTGCCTCCGGGCATCTCCCGCAGGCGGCCGGCCAGCGGGTAGTAGTGGACCAGAGCCTCCGCCAGCGCCGCCCTGATGGCCTTTGCAGGGTCCATCTCCATCCCCATCTCCATCGTCGGCGGCACCGGGCGGAAGAACTCCGTGGAACAAATGTAGAACCGTAGGTAGCCGCAGTCGTCCATGTCCGAGAGGGCCTTGGTCTCACGGGGAGTCGGCCGCGCTGGCGCGACAAGTTGAGCTTTGCTCCGGCGAGCTGTGAACCGGCGGCGGACCATGTCTGGTGGCGATCCGATCCTGCAAGCAGAAGCTAACCGCCCGATTGATGCGCGCTACGCTACTCGCATGGGCTTGAAACACTGCGTAATATAATTAACCAGCACTTACTCTTCCCTTCTAGTACTACGTATTTATAGATCCTGACGTTTGGTGCAGGAGATCAATCAACAGACTGGAATTATCTCATCACAACACAACTACCTGATTATTTACGGTTCATATCATTCTGATGATGCCGACATCGTTCTGGCCTACCAAGTTTGTGGGCCTCTCATCACAACACAACTACTACCTGACATCTCACCAAAGTTCACACACTTGCGCGCGCGGAACAGTATGTGACCCAAGTTTGTGGGGGTATTCGGCCAGAAATGTAGGTATACAAGTTCGTGTGTAAATATAGTTTCTACTGACCTTTCCATTTGGTACATTTGAAGGTGCCGTTCTACTATAATATAGTACTACTAGTTTGATACCGGTACATATCACTTAGTACGAAGATCTGACACATTGGCATAGTGGAAGTCCATGTTAACTGCATCCAACACCTAAGGGTGCATTTTGTGTTCTAGTTTTGTGTTTGGCTTAGTCCCTCTGTTTCAAAATATAAGATATTTTAATATTCTTCAGATAAAAAAAATGTGTTTTTAAAAAGACTAAAACATGTGTTATATTTTAAAACGGCAGGAATATTATTTTTTAGCCGTAGGTCGACCCAGTGGAGGAAGGAACGCAATCGACGTAGCTGTGGCGCTCTGGACGTCCAGGGCATGCACACAATGGCATGGGCACCAAGTTTTTGTGCCCAGCTCCCTGTCCATGTCCATGTCCATGTCCTACACAAAAGTGATTCCAATATTGTCCCTGTCCTACACAACAGTGTTGTCGCTGTCCCTGCCCTACACTACACCACAGTGGTGATTCCGAGCTGACAATACAGTTGGTCGTTTTGGTGTTTTGTGGGGGGGGCAAATATACCCTGTAGCCACTACCATGTCGCTGTTTTGGCCAGCCAGATGAGATGATCCAGCTCTATTCTAGCCAGAGCCACCCGATGGAGATAAAAATAATGATATTTTGAGTCTTCCAACATTATACTACAGTACAGTACTGTGCTTCTTAGGAACAAGAACCGAGTAGCAGATTTTGCCAACAATGGCCCGGTGCATCTTCTGACTGAAACAACTTCTCTTTTATTTGTCCTCGGGGCATCTTCACCTCTTATTTCTGCCAAAAAAAAAATGAAGAAAAAGATAAGGTACAGCGACTTTCACATCTATACAGGCTCAAGCCATGATTCTTTCTCCAAACAAGACAACTTCTGGAGCCACATTTAGGCAAGTTTGGCAATTTCATTTTTTTTTATCCCACAGTTGCTGCCAATTAATGTTACAACACAAGTACTAAATACCACACTTCAAAGAGATGGTATTCTGTGTTGTACCCATGGCAAACAAGCCAGATAGTACTACCTCATCAGTTCCTTAATATATTCAACTGCCAATGCGTCTTATATTTTGAAAAGGAGGAAGTACTACACAAGAAGAATAAGGTAGAAATGAAAAAAAGAAATGTATGCTGGCGGACATCACGTCGAGCAGTTCTGCAAGCCTCTCCGGAACCAGATTACCGGCTTTTCTGCTTAGAGGACTATGTCCCGGAAATTAGTTCACACGGTAAAGGTAAGATTATGGTAAACAGCGGTTAGTATTGAGAAAACAAACCTTTCAGTTTGGTTACTAATAACCACATAAAAACCATGTAAATTCCATAGGCACTCAAAATCTGCAACGCACAAGATATATATAATCAATGAAATTGGACCTCTAGATTGATCAAATCAATATGCAATACTTCCATTTAAAAGCATACGTTTGAGGGGAAAGGACAGCCCTACTGGGAGAGGTATCTCAAGAGCAATTCTGTGTTCTTATTGACGGTGAGAAGTGGTATTTTTTCTCTTTTGGTGCTTACAAGCAACTTGCCTGCATGCGCACGGCACCTTTGGCCAAGGAACATGCCATGAAGCATGAAGTAGCTACCAATCATTCACTTCCTCTTCTATAACCATCTATTTTACTGAAGGACATGATATATATTTCATCAAACATGGACATTCTTATGACTTGTTTAGAGGTCAGAGGACAGTGTATCCACACATTTTATGTGCTACCCAGGATATTACAACATATAGGTAGATAAATACAGAGATTATTGTACACCATGAAAAGACGAGGCGAAGGCACCCGATAACCTTTTCAGATCAAAAGCCATATAACTATTGAAGCTTGGTGCGTTATATGTAATATATGCATCTTTTTGTACCATAGAAAAGAACTGCAACTTAAAAATATCAGCTAATACGAGGATGACATGTGCGTATATGACCATGTTGAGCCCTGCGCAACATGCTAGTGACACTTTTGGTATTTTCAAACTTCGTGATTGTTATAACTTATTCTTTTTTATAGGCAAGACCTCAGCAAACTAAAAAAATGTGTTTCATAATGTAGATTTTTGGCTCTCCAATGGTAAAACGGTCAAAAACATGTACCGCCAAGGTCTGATTAAAAAAAGCATTTCCCGTAACTGGTTCTATCTATTGTATTGTACTGAAAGGGAAAAAATAGCAAACAAACATGTTAATGTTGTGTGCATAATAAATACATAAAAAAATGCCAAACTTCAAGAATATGTCTATTAAAATAAAACAATACCTGTCATGTTGATTGGCTTTCCCCTTGGTTTGGACTTTCTGAACATGCAGCCAGAAGGCCACGCTCGATGCACTGTCAAGGTAAAGATGGTCGCGCAGGTTAAAACAAAACAGATAAAAACAGATGCTAAACTGATATGTAACATATTTATGGCTGGCGAGTTTACATCACATAAATAACATTTCATAACCTTTATTAACATTTATCTTGTCACTAGGTAATGCTATGGTGTTTTTACTGATTCAAAGTAGATGAAGTCTTTCTTATGACAGGATCCAATATTTAATGTTAGCACCATCAAATATGTACACTACCAGCTCAACAAAAATGTACACTACAAGAATTCGTCAGGACCTCATAGCACTTATAAACTGAATTACATTGTAAATTACAAAGCATAGAATTTAACCTTTAAGAAAAAAGAGAACGGGACATAAAAAGGCTGAAATGAAGGTAGAGCTAGATCTGCTTATTTTATTTCAGTTACCTGAAGAAGATAGCCATGAAGCCAATCTAACGTTTGAGGAAATGAGTTTGCCGAGATATCAACAATAGTCAATCCCTGGTTAGGTTCAAACATCAAGTTAGAGAAAACAATCAACGAATATTAGATAAGATGGTAATTTAATACGAGAAACAGTATGATCCTTGACTCCTTGTATAAACAACTTTTGTTAGAGAATGAAGCCTTGAAGTAAAATACAATTAGCACATTGCATGCCTTTAATGGGAAAAATACCCTGTTGGGAGTTATACGGCAGTTTAAACATCGTAATTCGACCAATTGTCAAGGAAACAACTTTCGCACTACTGTTTAATAAAAAAAATACCTGTGACTCAAAGGAGCAAAGATAGTCCTGAATAAGTTTGAGGTTGCTTATAAGCTTTCGATGATCCTGAACAACATCAAGTTAAAATCAGATGCTACACAAATGAGCAACAAACCTGCAGTTAGAAAAGCAAAAGAAAATACAGTGCTTGGTACTCGGTGCTCAGGATCACTAAAATTCATGCATTCGTGTTGGGTGTCAAATGTATAGTAAAACTGAAATGGGAAATGTCAAGGTACTAGTGTTATATTAGCTCATACTTCATTGAACCAGGCAACTCAGAATCATATAGGAAAAGTATGCTGCACCATTTTGCATATAGCATTCTGATATCAGAATTCCTTAACTATTAGAATACCTATGACAAAGCTAGATGCCTATTAGTAGTAATTGAATCAGAGTTAGATGGTTATTTGTAAAAATTGTATCACTAGATGATACAGATAGCTGCCATCACCCAAATACCACTCCAGTTCCAGTAAAAGATTAAAAACATCAGATTAGCCTACCCCAACTTGCTTGGGAAAAAGGCTTTGATGTCACGGAGCATTCTTTTCAAGTTTTCATGAAACTACTTATTTAATATAATTTATACTGTTATACTGTATGGTTTTACAGGAAAGTACCCAAGATAAAACAAGAAATTACTTGTGGATTCAAGATTTTCATGGATACCTGAGGAAGAGAATTATCTCTGAAAGCTCTGGTGGCTATCCATTCCTCTAATAATGCCTGAACAAACAACAAAGCAAGTCTGAACAAAAGAGAATACTGAGTGTAAAATACAGATAATATTAAATATGACAGCCAGATACGTCTTCTGAATTGGAAATTCTAGCAGGAATAATGCATCAATTCTAGGCAATGCGTATAACTTAGCTGCATAATTTCAGAGAAGGAACCAAGTTCGAAACAGGAGAAAGATAGGCCGTCAACTTGGTTATTTCGAGAGGTCAGAAACACAGACCAAACTTTTTGTGGAGCTAAGTTTGATATATCCAATAACCAGGAATATATAACTGAATTATGCATTTAAGTTTATAACCAAGCTAGAGCACACACCTTGTGATCAAAATCAGACATCCTCAATACAATTGGAACAACAATCGGTTCAGCAGCAGGTTTGTCTTTCTTGGCAGTGTTGTTCTTCTGTTGGTCCAAATCCTTATGCCCATTGCCTACAAAGTAACAAGAACTGTCATTTGCCACCAGCAGTGTCGCGGGAACTAACAAATTAACCTGGTTCAGTGAGGTATTCTCTAAGGCCAGAACCATATAGGATTTGATTCTTTACTTCCCAACTATCTTTGTTCTACAGGAGGCTCCTCATTTGTAAATAAGTATTATATTGTTCCAGAACTGGAAGAAGAATTAGATTTACTTAACCGTGTGACATACTAACCATGCATTAGTAACATGAATTTGACTTACCTTCAGCTTCGAGATTTTTCTCTTTAGAATCTGTAGATTCAGAAGAGTTAATCTTGTGGCTGTTGGCATCAGACAGCCCTTCACTCTTCCTACTCTCAGGTATGCAGTCCTGATCTTGTATGGTATCTTCCTTCAGAACACTTGCTCTGTTCTCAGGTAGTTCATTTTCTGATTGCTGTTCTGTTTTCTTTTCTGCAGAGATGGCTGAATTTCTAGATTCGGCCTTTTTCTCCATTCTAGAATTATCATCCACATTTTCCTCATCCATCAGATAAATGCTTGGATCCAAATGTATTCCCTGAAGACAAGATGTCTGTCAATATTAAACATAATTTACGCAAGCAGGCACACTAACAAAGTACAGATATTACAGATCTTTTGACTGGCCTCCCACCCCATCCCCAACAAAACCCACCATCTGCTTTTTACTAGTCAAGCATCACTAACTATTAGTGTCAAATGCAACAAGTGCTAGCAAGTAAATGTGGCACTGTAGAGCTAATGGAGCATCGATGTTTTGAGGTCATAACCATGTTGAACAACATGTAGTGCCCAATGACCAATGTAACGCCATATGAAGCATTGACCAATTAAGAAACAGTAGAACTGTAGACATCCCCAAAGTTGACATGGACGGAAGCAGTAAAAAGGGACTTTGAGGGATTGGAATGTTCCTAGAGATTTGGCTTTTGATAGGACTGCATGGAATTCAGCAATCCATGTGACCAGAACATTAGTTTACCCTTTTTTTCTCCCTTTCTCCTTTCGGTTTCCTTATGTTTCTGTTGGGTTTCATATCTAGCCTACCCCAACTTGCTTGGGAAAAAAGCTTTGATGTTGTTCATGTTATTGTAGAACTGAAGACATCTATGTCAGTTAATATGCAATGTGCAGAAAGAAGTCCTCTATAATATCCAATCCAACAGGCATTTGAACACCATAGATGAGATGACACAAAAGAAAAGAGCTCTTGTATTTTCATAAAATTAATCTGACATGATCAATCTGTAACAAAACTAATATCAAAGTGCAACCAATAAAGCTGGTTTTTATTTTCAGGAGAAGCATGTAAGGCACAACATACCTCTATTATAATTGGCTTCCCATCTTTCATTGCTTTCTTCAAATCACCAGCCAAACCTAGTAATGTGAACACCAAGCAAAAAATATGAGTGCCTGTAACTAATTATCTTGAAAGAAGCAGCTTCCATGTGAGCAGTAAAAAACACTCTTTGCCACAAAAAGATCGCATACCTTTCCGAACAACTCTGCATTCTCTGCAAAATTCGGTGATAAGTTCTTCAGGTGAATTAAAATCCCGAGCCCATACAGGTACCGAAGTTAGCGGCGCACTACATGTGTTATGCAGATCAGTAATTTATTCACGGATAAAGTTTTGGAAAAGGGGAACCAAGAGAACAACAAACAAATCATGTGGGAGAGAAAAATGGAGACCAGAAAAAGAAACTCACTCCGTTGATGTCCGCAACAACTCATAAACCATGTCTGTCTACATGTTATAATCAGGAATCAAGGTCAAGGTGACAAACATGTTTCATAAATATGGCATGTGATGGCAAGAGACAATAAACCTGTAAAACATTTGGTAGGTTGAGCCTTTGAGCTAGTTGTGTAGCTATTGTTGATTTTCCAGTGCAAGCAGTTCCACACACCAAAATTACTAGTGGTACTCTCTGATGATGGAATCTGCAGTTGACGACAAACAGAGCATGAACATGCTATGTAAATGCCATCTAAGTAAAACTTATGCAAAGTAGACTTGACTTGAATACAACAGTGACATAAGGTTGGCACTTCAAACTATGGAATTTCATTCTGTTCATCATGTATCACCAAAAAGAAGAATTCTAGCAAGTTCCCACTCATTATATTATTTGATTGAAATAGAGCAGCCATTTTCCTCCAAAAACATACCTTGTCATCATTTTATACCGATTAATGTAGTCCTCTCCATATCCTCGTTTCTCCATTAGCTGTAAAAGAACCAGCGTTTCTAAGTTTAAGAAAGTAACAAAGATGTCAATTTAAATAAAGTCAAAGGTAGTCACCTTGAACAGGTTGGCCTCTAAGTCACTCTGTGACCTGCACAATGATCAAACATTTGCTAGCATGTAAGTCGGGAACTGATGATACACAACTCTTAAGCCCACAAAAACAAGTAGAGTACAGAAAAGATGATGGGAAGGGCCATGACGACGATGCCAGACCAAAAAGTCTACATGCATTTTCTGCTGGACAATGGGAAAAAAGGTACAGGGAAGGGTGGACATACACGTCGAGGAGGCTGTTGTCGACGAGCAGCTTCTTGAGTTCAAGGGCAATCTTAATGGCGACATGGTTGGGAATCTGAGCAAAAGATGACCAGAGTTGTTAGCTTCAAGTACATGGATATCGGAAGCATGGCGTTGGTCGTACACGCGAATAGCAAGAGAAGTTAACTTGGCATTGCTCCCTAGCTCTTCTTAAATCTCCGATTCTTGGACCCAATTGGAGTAGCACATTCGAGCAGCTTCTACTTCACATCAATTCTTGTTGCTACTTCCTCTGATCCAAATTACTTGTCGCAGATTTAGGAAAAATGTTGCCTAAAATCTGTCTGACCGGAGGGAGAAGTTACTATAAGAACTAGCACTGCTAGATGTTGAAAGCATAGCGTCACTTGTATTGGTGAATCCGTGAATGGTAAGAGGAATAATTCAGCATCGCTCCCTGGCTCTTATTAAATCTCCAGTTCGTGTACCGAACTGGAGTAGCCCACGACATATGCCACTGTAAAAACTAGCGCTGTAAGATGTTGAAAGTGTAGCTCCACTTGTATCGGTGAATGGCAAGAGGAATAATTCAGCATTGCTCCCTGGCTCTTCTTAAAAAGTCTCAAGTTCTTGTACCGAACTGGAGTAGCGCACGACACATACCACTGTAAGCGACTAGCTAGACGAACGATCTTTTCACATAGCATGCAAGACAGAACAGCTAAAGCATGGCGTAATAGTAATAGGTAAGGAAAGAACAGAGTTTGGAAGAGGGATGGGAGGGGACCTTGGTGACGGTGAGCATCCTGCTGAGGAGGAACCTGGAGAGGACATAGTAGTGGTCGGCGTTCTCCCCGAGCCACACCTTGACCTGGCGACGACGCAATCAATCATCACCCGGTGAGAAGAGCCGAAATGGATCCGAGCGGTAGAGTAATAGTGGGGGGGATTTGGCTTGGCCGGGCTGGGGTGAGGGGGGATGGGGAGAGTGGGATTCGACGGACCTTGACGAAGTCGTACTTGGATGAGGCGTTGCGGGAGGGGAGCCTGGCGGCGTTGGAGGAGCCGCCCTCGCCGCCGGCGCGATCCGACGATGGCGCGGTGTCCGGATCCCCGGAGCCGGAGCCGGAGCCGGAGGCGGCCCCGGTGTGGTTCTGCATCGGGGGAGCCAGGAGGGCGTCGGAGTGCGCGGGGCCTTGGGGTTGATCGATGGAGACGGAGGAGTGCCTGTCGGGATGCTTCGCTTTCGCTTGGATTCTTGTTCGCCTTCCGTCAGTTCCAGATGGACGCCGGCGGAGATGGTCGGCGGGCGGTGTCGTGTCGTGTCGCGTGTTCCATCGGGTCGGGTCGCTCGTCCTCCCGTTTCTTCTATGCTTTCTTCCAAAATCGACCGTAATTTCTTAACTTTTTGTTTGAGAACAATAGTTTAAAAAAAGAGTGAATTTTACTTTTTATCCGTTGAGTGAAAAAAAATTGGATTACCCTTTTAGAAGTTTTGAACCTTGGGCAAAGTGTAAAGTGTTGACCAAAGTTTAAATAAGACGACGAGGAATTGAAAATATGGATACAAGAAAAGAAGTATAAACATGATAATCATGTCCTTCGATTTTTACACATTTGACCGTGTCACCCTAGCATAGCATGGCAGCTCTAAGTAACAAAAACAAGCAAAGTGATAAATCTCTATCACTACTTAACTAAAAATAATCTTGTGTTTCGTTTTCTTTCACTCCACCGGTCAGCTTCGTCCTTCGTCCGACTCCCTCGCGCGTCGCTTTGTTCTCTGACACACTTGGTCGCGCAAAATAACCGCTCGGATCTAAAAGAAACCGCTCGCATCAAATCAATCTCTCCATGCCGCCGTCGCCGTCCCTAGTCAGGACGACGGCCACGGGGAAGACAAGATGTGCCAATGGAAGGAGTTTGTCGACGGATCTGCGCGCCATCCCTCGTTGTGGGTCGCTACCATCAGGAGTGGCTGCCTCCACGGTTTCCTCCTTCACGAGGTTGGCACTTATACTTCCTCACGCCCCTTCCCATCATCCTCGGCGCCATCTTGGTAGCTCCGCCATGGCCCCGCAAAATTTGGGATATGAGCCCGCCGACAGCCTTGTCACTCGTGATAGCATAGAGGCATTTTTGCCATCTTGATCCATGTCTACACGTGTTGACTCCTCTTGCCGCATCAGTGTCCAATTTCTGTCGCCAAGTCTAGGCATTGCTGCTTATAGTATTAGTTATTTTTTTAGCACATGCACCATTTGTTATTTGCTCTGCAGGTTACTTTTCTTTAGATGACTGGTAGTAGCATGGTGCTTCATCTTCTAATCGTGGAGGTGTATGTCGATATTGGTGAAGCATCTCTAGTAATCATGGTTTAATGAGTTATCTTTGGTGAATTCTATACTATTAAAAAAGAATACAGTCAAAAATATTTGCTGACTTTTTAGTTTTCTTGCTCACTTCTATGACGCCTACAAGATAAAATTAACACTAATTGAATCCATGTTCTAAACATATATATTTATTTGCAGCTGTAGGGAAGATCAGAAGAAACAACAAGTTATTGTTGTCCTTGCCATCTCACCTGGCAAGATCAGGTTCTTATCACTGTTCTTATGACTAAATAATATTCTAAAATAATTATTGAGATACCAGCTGTTGTTGGGAAGATCAAGAGAAACAATAAGTTATTGTTGTCTTTGCCATTACACCTGATAAGATCAGGTTCTTATGACTAAATAATCTTCTAAAATATTTTTTGAGATATCAGTTGTTGCTCTTCTAAAAATGTTACAAATGTTTGGCAGTTTCAAAATATACATTCTAGTCATCACCATCAGCATCGCTATCAGCACATCCTCCAACACCACAATCGTCTGCTCAAAGGTACTGATTGTTCAGGAAGTCCATGAACTAGCTCATCCTATTATGCAGGATTGCAATCAAATGAGGGTTGGCCTTATATTTAGTGTTGTCTCTCGAGCTTCCCTTCACGTAGGCAACATTATAGTGCTCGAGATAGTTATTAACGTGGAGTTTGTTCAAGAGTTCAAAACTCATGGATGGTGTTTACCTGAAACTTAGTAAACAACTTTAGCACACCAAAAATATATTAATGACTAAGAACAAAGACCAAAAATTCTTAGCTCCCTGGCAACAATTTCAGAAAATAGTTTGATAACTGCAAATGCACAAATCGTTTGTAGCTAGTTTCGAAATAAGAGTAAACCACGAGGAGCTATTGGTAACGGTCTTAATGCCCTTGCTACTATGTACTAAAGAGTGCTTGGAAGTTTTCTTTGGTTTCAAGCGGGGGTGTATGAGAGTGTTTGTGTGTGAACAAAATATATTGAACTAATCCAAGTAAACACACACAGAGAGAGAGAGAGAGGGGTTCGTGATGTAAAGTAATTGGAATCGCAATAGGACTAAAGCGTTCTGAGAGTGTTGGATCCACCATTAACAATTGAATTAATCATGATTAAGATATATCTATGTCTTTAGTTATGCATATGTGTGGGAGAAAATCCAAGTTAGATGATCAAAGACCAGACATCTTATATTTCATCTCTCATAACACTAGACTAGCGAGAACAAAGTTGATCAGAGCAAGACAAAGAAGCTCTACCGTTGAGACTGCTATTGTGGCCAATGGTTTAGACTCAGAATAAAATTCCATGTGTATACTTGTGGTGCTATTTTTTTGTCTTAGAAGCTCTCGCTGTCCTGAAGAATGTTATTCTACCTTTTTCTAGCATTTTCCACTTCACGATGTCCTGGAAAAATAAAGGAGTTCATTTGTCATATTCTCTTGTAGCATCGCCTCACTCATTCGCCTCCGCTTCCACCCTCCCCCGCATCCCCGACACCGCTGCATGTCTCTCCATCAGAACCACCATCAAACCCGATCAGCAGTTGTGCCTTCCCTCTCTCCCCATGCTAGCACCAGCTCTATCTCTCTCTCCTCTCTCGCCTCCCCATCGCTCCCACTGTCCTTCACCAAAGGAACCCGGCAAGGGGTGGACGCCACAGAGGAGAATATTGACCGGTGAATAGTGATGAAAAGAAGGACCCAACCAATTTGACCGCCCCATAAGCTAGCGGACAAGATTTGTACCATCAAGGCAAGATTGGTTTTCTAGGGCCTAATAGAGGATGTTAATTTTAGGAGCAGAGGTTTTAGTACACTATGGATTGTATAGATTGTAGTTATAGTAAAATAATATATTATTTGTAACAGTAAAACTTTGTCTACTACTGGTACAACCTCACCCCTCTCTCTCTCTCTCTCTGTTATTGTGTTGTGACTCCCCACATCCATAACCAATTTTATCCCATTTGATGATGAAATATGTCCTAGCTATCTCTATTCTAAGCATGGCTAACATTCCAATGAATTTACTTCTCTAGGCATGGCTAATATTCCAATGAACTCATTTTTTATACTAAACTTTAAACTTAAAATTCTTTGTAGAATTCTGAAATATTAGTGAGTATGATTTTTATTGATATTACATAGTTAACCACATACCAAAGTTGTTATATATTATTCAAAGTATTATTTTTATACATTTACAATGTTTATCGATGAAAAATAAACTTGCTACATATTTATGGTAGAGATCTCTAAATCACGTGGAGTAAAAACATCTTAATAGATATTTTAGCTCATGAGTTGGAGTATATACTATAATTATAGAAACTTCTAGAGTATAGATTAAACTATTGCCAACATTCTTCAATGGGTTATACTTGGTGAAATGTGATTTTCGAGCTACAATGGATTCAATATAAGTTGACTATATATGTATGAGGTCTACTTCATAAATAATGGTAATCACACATAAGAAATAATATATTCGGCTACTTTTGCATGCACAAGGTTTATTTTTTATATGCTCGCGTGCAGTCCGCTTGGTATCATCTCTCATAAACATGTGATCATGGAAGTTTCTGAGTTAAAAAATCCTTGCATATAATTAATCATGTAAATCTAATTAATAATTTTATTTCATACAACTTGTATGACTTATAGCTTGAGAGACACAAGGGCGGCGGCAAAAACACTATCTAGGGTTCCAGTTCCCCTTGCCGGTGGCGTGATGTCTACGCGCGCTTCTATTCTTGTAGACAGTGTTGGACCTCCAAGTGCAGAGGTTTGTAGAACAGCAGCAAGTTTCTTTTAAGTGGATCACCTAAGGTTTATCGAACTCAGGGAGGAAGAGGTCAAAGGTATCCCTCTCAAGCAATCCTGCAATCAAGATATAAAAGTCTCTTGTGTCTCCAAGACACCTAATACAATTGTCAGGTGTATAGGTGCACTAGTTCTGTAAAAAGATAGTGAAATACAAGTAATATGGATGATTATAAGTGGTAATTGCAATCTGAAATAAAAATGGCAGCAAGCAAACATGTAACAGGACTGATTGTAAATAGTGTTTCAATGCTTAGAAACAAGGCCCAGGGATCATACTTTCACTAGTGGACACTCTCATATAAATATCTTCTCTTCATTATGCTATTCTGAACTACTTTCCGGTTGGATAACTCCAATCCACGGTAGGGCTACAAAAGCTCTCCTTAAAGTTCGCATTTCCCATCTAGGTAACCCCACACTATCACCTTGAGCGCTATATGGTTCCAACAAACACCACAATTTCATAGAGACATCCAACTCAAAATATAACTCATGGTAAGTATTTCTGTAATCTTTAGCCTAAGTGCCACATGGTGTACACACCGTCAACTTCACACACGTGGGGATAAGCGAAGATTAATTAAAGCACTTGAGTAGCAGAGTAGATCTACTTATTCAACTAGATTACAAAGCTCATGATCACAATAAGGTCACACATAGAGAGAGAGATGAACACATAGCTA
This sequence comes from Avena insularis, assembly GCA_023614405.1. NCBI lineage: Eukaryota > Viridiplantae > Streptophyta > Magnoliopsida > Poales > Poaceae > Avena > Avena insularis. The sequence continues at coordinate 459,079,056 of CM042685.1, read as the reverse complement.
CTGATAGAGCCCTTAGCCTCGAGGGAGAACTACTCCCTCCTCATCATGGGAGTCAGCAATGGCGATGGAGATGGCAGTGGAGTCGATGGAGATGGCTCCGGGGGCAATTCCCCGTCCCGGCAGGGTGCCGAACAAAGACTTCTGTCCCCCGAATCTCATCTTCGATGGTGGCGGCGCTGCGGAACTTTTCGTGGATTTCTAATCTGGTGCTTAGGGTTTCTGCCTCGGGGATTTATATAGGCGAAGGGCGAGGTCGGTGGATGCCCGAGGGGCCCACACCATAGGCGGTGCGTCCTAGGGTGGGCCCGCGCCACCGTATGGTGCGTCGCCTCGTGGCTCCTCTGTAGCATCCCAATTGTCTAACAATTGTAATGCTACTTGGTCTAGTAATATGATGGCTACTTCAAATATATAATTGTTGCATCATCATTATCTCATGCTCATGTCATCATGCCACCTTGCATTTGAGCATCATATAAAACCCCTTTTTGTTTGGTTCTTATCTCATATGCATTGTTAATTGTATTTGCCTCTTGATATTGTATTTGGTTCTTGATATATTGTTTAATGCCCAAGTTGAGTTGGGGGCATATCTTTTATTCCACTCCACCACCTTTCTTTCACCACCTTATAATTCCACCATCCAACTAAATATGAGCTTTGCACTTTAATTGGGTTTTACCTCTAGCTCATGTGGGTTAGGATGGATCCAATTCTATTGTCCACCTGCTCTCATCTTAGCATCATGTTGTTTTCACATTATTGATATATGAGAGCCACATGGCCACCTTTGCATGCCTTGTGAGTGGTGAAGGGTTTCGCAGCATAGTAAATCAAAATTTTCTATGGAAGAGAACAGAGGGAAAGCCAAGATCTAATCTAGGAGATGCAAACAACGAGAGAGATTGGATTAGATCTTCATACCCTTGAAGATTCGACATGAACGCTCGTCAAACGTGGGTGATGTAGTCGACTCGCTTCTCCTTCTCGCGATCCGATCCGATCTAGCACCACAAGTGGCGGTGCCTCCGTGAGATGCACACGCAGCAAGACTGACGCCTCCTCCTTCCTGACCAGCAAGTAGGGTGGAGAGATAGATTGGATCTACAACGCGACGGCGCGGTGTATATGGTGGAGAATTTCTGCAGTAGGGCTTCGCCTACAAACAGTCGGGAGGGAGAGAGGAGGGCAGCAGGGCAACTAGGGTTGGAGGAAGGTGTGTTGTAGGTGGGAGGGGGCGCACCAGCCCTCTATATATAGAGGGGGGGTGCGGCCAGCCCTTGCCCATCCTCCAAGCCTATCTCTAGTTTAAACGATTTAAACTCTCCCTTATCTAGAAATCCTATCTCTAGTTTAAACGATTTAAACTCTCCCTTATCTAGAAATCCTATCTCTAGTTTAAACGAGTTTAAACTTATCTAGATCGGCGGGCCCTATGGGGCCTTGTGCCCTGGCCCAATGCGGCCAGGACACTCCCTCATAGGCCCATGCCCCTCCCGGAAGGTGGGACCACGTTGGTCCCTTCCGAAGGTTCTAGAAGCTTCCGCATAATACCGATTAACCGGAACAATTCCGAACTCCAAAACTGACCGCCTTTTATATGAATCTTATTCTGACCACTCCGAACCTCTCGGTGATGTCCCGGATCCCATCCGAGACCAACAAAAATTCATAAACCAAGTATCCAATCTATCCTAGCGCCGAGACACGTTATGTGTGACCTCGCTGGTTCGAGAATATGCGCATATGATCTTCTATCAATAATCAACAGCTGGGTCTGGCACCCATATTGACTCCTACACATTCATCGATGATCATATCGGATGAACCACGATGCCAGGATTCAATCAATCCCATATACATATTCCCTTCGCCTCGCGATATTTTACTTGCCCGAGATTCGATCGCTTGCATCGCCATACCTAGTTCAATCTCGCTCATAGCAAGTACTTTACTCGCGTAATCCAATATCACTTTGTGATTAACTCCTTAACCACATGCTTGCAAGCGTGTTGATATCGACACGAGTGGGCCCAAAGTATATCTCTCCGACTTGGGAGGGACAAATCCCATCTCGATACATACAACCCAACAGATACTTTCCGATCACCGAGAGACACCTTTATGATCACCTCTCATAGGATGACGCTTGATGGCCTCAAAGCTTTCTTCCGATACTGTGGAGTTGTATTATCTCATGGTCTAAGGAATACAATATTTGATATAGGAAAAGCTTCGCAAAGATGAACACAATGATACGATCTAATTGCTTCGCTTAGTTTGGTCTCATTCCACCATATCATTCTCCCAATGATATGATCTCATTATCAATTGACAACTCATGTCTATGGTTAGGAAACCTTAACCATCATTGATCAATGAGCTAGTCCATAGAGGCGCATTAGGGACACGTGTTGTTCACAAACCACACAAGTATTAATGTTTCCGCTTAATACAATTCTAGCATGGAATATAAACTTTATCATGAACAAGAATTATAATAATAACATCTTTATTATTGCCTCTAGGGCATAATTCCAACAGTCTCCCACTTGCACTAGAGTCAATAATCTAGTTTACATTTGGCAACAATCTCACACCCATGGCAATCGAGGTGCTGATCATGTTTTACACGTGGAAGAGGTTTAGTCAATGGATCTCGCGACATTCAGATCCGTATGTACTTTGCTGATCTTCGATCTCCATCCGCTATATAATCTCGGATTATATGAAACTTGCGGTTGATATGCTTGGTCTTTGGATGATATCTTGGTTCCTTAGCGAAGTGCTATGGCGCCAATGTTGTCACATTAATATCTCCAAAGGGGTCCAATGCACTTGAACCACGCCAAGCTCAAAGGATGAAGTTTCGATCCAAACTCCTTCACTTGACGCTCGCAGCAGCCATGTATTCCGCTTTCATCAGATCCCGCGATCACGCTTTGTTTGCAGCTTCTCCACCACAGCTCCTCCATTCAAAATATACACGTATCCGTCGAGATTTAGAATCATCCTTGTCGTGTTTAAACTAGCATCGACGTAACCTTTACGACGAAATGCTCATCACCCCCATAGACTAAGAACATTTCTTTAGTCCTATTTAGGTATCTTAGGATGTTCTTCACGGCTGTCCAAAGGTTCTACTCGGATCACTTTGATATCTCGTCAAACTAAGAGCATTGGACACATCCGTCTAGTACACAAAGATGGCATACATGATGGAACCTATGGCCGAGGCATAAGGCACTTTGCTCATAGCTTCCCTATCATTTCATCAGAATGGACACCGAGCCTTGCTCAATATCTTACTCGACAACATAGGCACCGAACCTTTCAATGCCTTATCCATTCTCGAACCTTTTCGTAACTTTGTCTAGGTATGTACTCGCTTAAAGCTATCAGCGCCTTTGTCTATCTCTATAGATTTTGATGCCCAATATATAAGCAGCTTCACCTAGGTCTTTCATTGAAAACACTTGTTCAAATAACTCTTCACATCGTTAAGCATGTCGATGTCATTTCCAATAATCAATATGTCATCCACATATAGTACCGTAAACGCCACCGAGCTCCCACTCACTTTCTTGTAGATGCAAGCTTCAGAGCAATTTGGAACAAATCCAAAGCTCTTGATCACTTGATCAAAACGAAGGTTCCAACTCCGAGACGCTTGCTTCAGTCCATAAATGGAACGCTGAAGTTTGCATACTTTATCAAGATCCTTAGGATCGACAAACCTTCGGGTTGCATCATATACAACTCTTCATCAATGTTGCCATTGAGGAAAGCAGTCTTGACATCCATTTGCCATATTTCATAATCATGAAACGCAATTGCTAATAAAATCCGAATGGACTTAAACATCGCCACGGAGAGAAAGTCTCATCGTAGTCAACACCTTGAACTTGTCGAAAACCTTTCGCAACAAGCCGTGCTTTATAGACGGTAACATTACCATCCGCGTCTGCTTTCTTCTTGAAGATCCATTTGCGATCAACGCCTTTTGGTCGCTAGGAGGGTCCACCAAAGTCCATACTTGGTTTTCGCCATGGATCCCAATTGGATTTCATGGCTTCTAGCCATTTCTCGTAGTCCGGCTCATCATCGCTTCCTCATAGTTCGTGAGGTTCGCTGTCTTCTACTAACAAGATACCAAGACAGGTTGCTGCACCACTCAGAGGGCACGCGACCTTGTCGACTGCGATGTTCAAGAGTAAAGATCGTCCAAGCTTCATGATCCTTGTCATTAGCTTCCTCTATTGTTGGTGCAAAGGCACTCGAACAATTTCAGGTGCGCGCTACTCTTCAATTCAAGAGAAGGTTCAATAACCTCGCCTAGCTCTACTTTCCTCCCACTCACTTCTTTCGAGAGAAACTCCTTCTCAAGAAAGGAACCGTTCTTGATAAACACTTTGCCTTCGGTTCGTGGATAGAAGGTATACCCAATAGTTTCCTTTAGGGTATCCTATGAAGACGCATTCCGCTTTGGGTTCGAGCTTGTCCGCATCAACTTCTTGACGTAAGCTTCACATCCCCAAACTTTAAGAAACGCATAACTTAGGTTTAGCACCAAACCACAGTTCATACGGTGTCGCCTCAACGGATTTAGATGGAGCCCTATTTAAAGTGAATGCAGTGGTTTCTAATGCATAACCCCAAAATGATAACGCAAATCAGTAAGAGACATCATTGATCGGACCATATCTAATAGGGTTCGATTCCATGCTCGTACACACCATTGCGCTGTGGTGTTCCGGTGGCGTGAGTTGTGAAACGATTCCACTTGCTTTGAGATGCGTGAGAAAATCATAACTCAAATATTCGCCTCACGATCGAATCGAGAAACTTAATCTTCATTACGATGGTTCTCCACTTCATTCTGAAATTCTTTGAACTTTTCAAACGCTTTCAGATTTATGTTTCATTAAATAGATATACCCATATATACTTAAGTCATCGGTAAAAGTGAGAAAATAGCGATATCCACCGCAATAAACACTCATCGGTCCGCATACATCGGTATGTATGATTTCCAACAAGTCCGCTGTTCGCTCCATCATACCGAGAACGGGTTTTGATCATCTTGCCCATGAGGCATGGTTCGCATGTGTCAAATGATTCAAAATCAAGAGACTCCAAAAGTCCATCGAATGGAGTTTCTTCATGCGCTTTACATTAATATGACCTAGACGACAAAGCCACAAATAAGTAGTATTATCACTATCTACTTTGCATCTCTTAGCCTCAATGTTATGGATGTGTGTTTCATCCCTTTCGAGATTTAGAAGAAATAAACCATTCACAAGAGGTGCATGACCATAAAAGATGTTACTCATATAAATAGAAAACCATTATTCTCCGATTTAAATGAATAACCGCCTTGCAATAAACACGATCCGAAATAATGTTCATGCTCAATGCAGGGCACATAATAACATTTATTAAGGTTTAAAACTAATCCCGAAGGTAAAACTAAGGAGAGCGTCGGCCATCACATCAACTCTTGATCCGCTGCCAACGCCAAGATCGTCACCTCATCCCTCGCAAGTCGCCGCTTATTCCGTAGCTCCTGCTTCGAGTTACAAATATTAGCAACGAACCAGATCAAATACCTGTGCACTACAACGAGGGCTAGTAAGGAAAACATCAATAACATGTATATCAAATATACCTTTGATGGTGCCAGCCTTCTTGTCCGCTAAGTACTTCGGACTTATGCGCCCAAAGGACCCTTTGTCCTTGCAATAGAAGCACTCAAGGTCCGCTTAGGACCAGACTTGAGCTTCTTCTCGCTAGGGCAACGCGCTTGCCGCCGCTTTTCTTGAAGGGCTTCTTTGCACCCTTACCTTTCTTAAAGGAGGGCTTGTTGACCATCAACACATGATTATCCTTCTTGATGTCCACCTCCGCAGCCTTCAGCTGCATGAAGAGCTCGGTGATCGTGATCGATGGAACCAATCTGATTATGAGTCACTACAAAACTTTTGTAGCCGGGAGGAGTGATTGCAGAACCTCAATCTTGAGCTCCTCTCGAATCTTGCAGTCCAGCTTGCTCAAGGCGTTGAGTGTAGCCCGACATCTTAATGGCGTGCTCACTAACGGAACTCCCTTCCTCCATCTTGCGCTTAAAGAACTTCTCGAGATCTCATATCTCTTAACGGGCCTGAGTCCAAACATGGTTTTCAGCTCTTCGAGAATCTCAAAGGGCCCGGGATAGTTTTCAAAACGATTTTGAAGTTCCGGTTCCATAGCAAACAACATGGTGCTCTTAATCACACCATAATCATCTTTGCGCGATCGACAGACAGCTTTCTTATCAGCCGCGATTGCATGGGGGTTACCTAACGCTTTCTCAAGGACATAGTCCTTTGACCGCCAGAGAGAATGATTCTCGATCATGGAACCAGTTGGTGAAGTTAGACCCATTGTTTCTAAGCTTTTCTTTCTCAGCAAAAACGTTGAAGTTGAAGTTGGACTTGGCCATGTGATCAACAGTATTTGCAAGTACAATTTAGACTATGTTCATGATAAATAGTTCAACTTAATCAAATTACTAGATGAACTCCCACTAAATTCAACATCCCTCAAGTTGTTTAGTGAACACGATCCAAATTCACCACACCTAATCCGATCTTCACGAGAAGAGATGTGGTTTCAATGGTGGACAACGGCGTCGATCATATCATTCATATGACTCATGCTTAACCTTTCGGTTCATGTGTTCCGAGGCCATGTCTCGTACATGCTAGGCTCACAAGTCAAACCCAAGTATTTCCGCGTGCAGTAACTGGCTTGCACCTGCTTGTATGTGAGCGTAGAGTCTATAGCACCCGATCATCACGTGATGCTTGGACACGACAAACTTTCGCAACGGTGCATACATGGGGAGAACACAGTTTTATCTTGATCTTTAAGTGAGGAATCATCTTATAATGCTACCGTCGCGATCTAAGCATAATAAGATACATAAAAGGATAAACATCACATGCATATAACTTTATGTGACATGGTATAGCCAATCTTCGCAAGAATGATCTCCATCTTGTGCTCCGATGATCTCCATCACTCCACCATGATTGCCTCCACCACGTAATAGCAACTACAACTATTGCTAACTACTTAGCGATAAAGTAAAGCTATTACATGGCGATAAGAAGTTGACTCGCAGGTCATACACAATTATAAAGACAACCATATATTCTCGCCGGTTGTGTACTCATCGACATGCAAGTCGTGAAACATTACAAAACATGATCATCGCATACAATATACACATCACATCTTGGGCCATACCATATCACAGAAAACACTCGCAAAAACAAGTTAGACGCCTACTTTGTTGTTGCATGTTTTACGTGGCTTATGGGAGTAGATGCTAAGAACGATTCTTACCTACGGAAAGCCACAACGGTGATATTATGGTTGCCAAACTCCGTGTTAATCCCATGACAACTATAGTGAGAGAACTGACATCCACCACCGCATGTATGGTACAAGCCACACGCCAAGTGCGGAGCCGGTCTCGCGAACGACGTCGCGTAAGGTTGGCCTGGACCGCTTCAATCTCACTATCCCGCCATAAGAAGAACACAAACAAGAGGCTTGCAACAGAAAACATCAACACCGCAACAACCATGTTATGCTCTACTCGTGAATCACATCTACGCATAGATCTAGCTCGATACCATCAAGGGTTTCGCAAAGATAGTAAATCAAAATTTTCTTAGTTTAACAGAGGGAAAGCGAAGATCTAATCTAGGAGATGCAAACAACAAGAGAGATTGGATTAGATCTTCATACCCTTGAAGATTCGCATAGCGGAACGCTCATTTAACGTGGGTGATGTAGTCGACTCGCTTCTCCTTCTCGCGATCCGATCCGATCTAGCACCACAAGTGGCGGTGCCTCCGTGAGATGCACACGCAAAGACTCGACGCCTCCTCCTTCCTCGGACCAGCAAGTAGGGTGGAGAGATAGATTGATCTACAACGCGACGGCGGTGTATATGGTGGAGAATTTCTGCAGAGGGCTTCGCCACAAACAATGGGAGGGAGAGAGGAGGCGGCAGGGCAACTAGGGTTGGAGGAAGGTGTGTCAGAGGTGGGAGGCGACCAGCCCTCTATATATAGAGGGGTGCGCCAGCCCTGCCCATCCTCCAAGCCTATCTCTAGTTTAAACGACGATTTAAACTCTCCTTATCTAGAAATCCTATCTCTAGTTTAAACGATTTAAACTCTCCTTATCTAGAAATCTCTATCTCTAGTTTAAACGAGTTTAAACTTATCTAGGATCGGCTGGGCCCTATGGGGCCTTGTGCCCTGGCCCAATGCGGCTAGGACACTCCCTCATAGGCCCATGCCCCTCCCGGAAGGTGGGGCCACGTTGGTCCCTTCGAAGGTTCTAGAAGCTTCCAGACAATACCGATTAACCCGAACAATTCAACTCCAAAACTGACCGCCTTATATGAATCTTATTCTCCGGACCACTCCGAACCTCTGGTGATGTCCCGGATCCCATCCGAGACTCAACAAAAATTCATAAACCATGTATCCAATCTATCCTAGCCGAGACACGTTAAGTGTGTGACCTGCTGGTTCGAGAATATGCGTATATGATCTTCTATCAATAATCAACAAAGTCTGGCACCCATATTGACTCCTACACATTCATCGATGATCATATCGGATGAACCACGATGCCGGATTCAATCAATCCCATATACATATTCCCTTCGTCCTCGCGATATTTTACTTGCCCGAGATTCGATCGTTACCGCCATACCTAGTTCAATCTCGCTCACAGAAGTACTTTACTCGTTCAATCCAATATCACTTTGTGATTAACTCCTTAACCACATGCTTGCAAGCGTGTTGATATCGACACGAAAGGGGCCCAAGTATATCTCTCCGACTTGGGAGGGACAAATCCCATCTCGATACATACAACCCAATGATACTTTCCGATCACCGAGAGACACCTTTATGATCACCCTCTCATAGGATGACGCTTGATGGCCTCAAAGCTTTCTTCCGATACCGTGGAGTTGTATTATCTCATGGTCTAAGGAATACAATATTTGATATAGGAAAAGCTTCGCAAAGATGAACACAATGATACGATCTAATTGCTTCGCTTAGTTTGGTCCATTCCACCATATCATTCTCCCAATGATATGATCTCATTATCAATTGACAACTCATGTCTATGGTTAGGAAACCTTAACCATCATTGATCAATGAGCTAGTCCATAGAGGCGTACTAGGGACACGGTGTTGTTCACAAACCACACAAGTATTAATGTTTCCGCTTAATACAATTCTAGCATGGAATATAAACTTTATCATGAACAAGAATTATAATAATAACATCTTTATTATTGCCTCTAGGGCATAATTCCAACAAGTGGAACCCTTTTCCTGGCTTCCATATGGATTATTATGGGTTTATGATCATGTGGGGATATTTTTGGGAATAGTGAGCATCTAGTGGAATATACACACTAGCAAGTCCCAATTATAATCAAATGTGATCATTTCCATCTACTCCACTTGGAAATTCCTTTTAAATTCTTTTTGCTTGACCTTTAATCCAATTTTGGGAATGCATAAAAATAATGCTATGTTAATATTATTGTTCTCACAAGATTAAGCATGACATTAATTATTCTGCATGGGCCATGCAAGCACCACCACATTTAAGTCTTTTGGATTTTATTTGAATTCTTGAGTGGTTCATCTCTCATCTCTTTCTCTTCTTATCTTTTGGCTTGATCTAGTTTGATCTTACTTAAAACCCTATCACCACATCCCCCTCTTTTTCTTGTCTAGATCTTGCTTGAGCTAGTCTTGGTCATGCTTGATCTTGTCAAAGAAATACCACACCACATCTCTCCTCTCTCTAAACCTCTCTCCTAATCTAAACCATACCCCCATCTCTTCTTTTCCTTCTTTTGCCAACACTTTGTGTTAAAACAAATCCTATCACCTCTCCATATCTTCTATCCTTGCATGATGTTGGTCACCTCATGCCAAGACCCAAAAACCCTAAGTCCCTACCTACCCTAACCCCTCTCTTTAACCCTCTCTCTAAACCCTAACCCTAGGTACCATACCACCCCTCCCTCTCGGCCTCTCTCTCCTCTCTCACCTAGCTGGCCCCACCTGGCCACCCTGGCCCACCTAGCTACCACCCCAACCAAACCCTAGCTACACCCGAGCCATACCCCCCTCTCTACCCCAACCCTAGCTCCAACCCGAGCTCCCTCTCTCTTCTCTCTCTCTGCCACAAGGCCCCACACCGAACCACCCCTTGTCCTCACTCCGCCCCACTGCAGCCCCAAAGATCACCGCCTCGCCTGGCCGAGCCAGACCGAGCACGTGAAGGAGAAGAAAAGGTGGCCGACGCCACCTTTCCCCTCCACCACGCCATCTACCCCTCCCTTTCTCCGTTCCTATCCACTCCCGGCTCTCCTCTGGCCTCTCCAGATCTGGCCGAGACGCCTGCCCTCCCCTCCTCCCTTCTTCGCCATCGCCGCCAGCTACCCATCGCCGGCCACCGTCGGCATCACCCCACCACCACCAGAGGGTATGAGGGCGCGTGATCGGCGCTGGGAAGACCAAGACGATCACCAGCGCCTGCATCTGAGCCGAGAAGGAGGCGCCCGTAACCGATGCACCACGCCGAGGCCGACGCCAAACCCTAGCCCGGCCCGTCTCATCGCCGTCACGATCGCCACCGCCTTCGGCGAACAACACCACCGACACACTCTCGGTGAGCCCTGACTTCTAGACACGCCTCATCGCCGCTGTTGTTCGCCGCACCGGACCATCCGACGAACGCCCTCTGTGCGCCGGTGACGCGTTCGCTTCTCCTCGCCGTAGCGTCGCAGAAGCCTATCTAGGCCGCGCCTGACCCCCTAACAGCTACCCCGCCCTAGCCCAGCGGTGGCCGCCTCACAAGACGCCTGTGTCACGTGTTGAGTCTCGCCACACAAGGCTTCGCACTGTCACAAGATCGATCGCTCGTCAGTAGATTCAGAGAAGAAGCATAGTGCGAGCCATGGTCGTTTACCACTTAACCCCTGCCTTTTTTGCGCGCTCAACCCGCGGTACGCAGGACCACCAACCAGCGTCTGTTGCCGTTTTACCAAAAACACCCTGCACTTAGGTTCCGTCAACCCGCAATCCCCCCGGCTGTGCCGCGTGGCAGCCTCGAATCCGCCCACTGGCGTGTGGGTCCGCAGCGTGAGCCCACCTGCCGCCACGTGGCTAGCTAAAACCATGTGTAAAATCTTTTCACAGGTCTTTGCTGAGTCAGCGCTGGACCCACTGATCATTGACTGTGGCTATGTCTGGGCTAAGTAACAAAAGTATCTGTTCATTTCTGTTTAATTCAAATCTTTTTAAATTTAATTCAAATTCAAATATTCAAATCTGTTTTATAATATCTTTTAAAATATAAATCCAAATAATACAAATAATATATGTTTTCAAATCAGAAAAATGTGAGGGATTCAAATATGCCCTTCAAAATATATTTTGAACACTTAAAATTCCAAGTTGATTAAAATTACAATAAAATGCCCTTTTCCTTAATTAATTAATAACTTTTGTTTTATAACTCCAAATTTGACAAATAATATGTCTAAAATGATTAGCTCGACGAGACCTTTCTGTTTATGCATTCCATGTTTTGATTTGAAGCATGCATCATATAAATATAATGTATACAGCAACTAATATGAGGGTAAAATGGGGCCAAAACTCAATAAAATGATTTATTCTTGTATTCCACACCTCACCCATGCCATGCTACATTATTGCATGCAATTTGTGCATCATTCATCATGGCATGATTGTTTGCTTGATGCATTATATTCATATGCTTGTGCACTTTATTTATGTTGGCCCTTGTTTGTTTGGTTCTTCTTCGAATAGACGCTGAGCAGGGGATATATCAAGAGAACCAGGAGCACTACCCAGATCCTTCTCTCGCTTCAACTGAGCTGCCAGGAAAGCACTACCACATGCTTGCATACATATAGTACCTACTGCCTCTATCTTATTCTTGCATCATTGAGTCGCGATTGCATTAAACTGAATCCCAAGTATTGCATAGCCTTTACTTTTAAACCCCACCGAAGCTTGTTCCTCCATCCCATGAGCCATTACTACAGGAGTTGTTTGAGCCAGGCGAGTCGTAGAACAGCATGTGCAGGGTATGTGAGAGTCTGATGGATAATGAGGTACCTAAACAACTTAACCTGAGTAGTAATGGGATAACTAATGAAAGTGGCATCGGTGAGCCATATTCGCTATTTGGTTTTTCAGGCTCACTTGTGTCCCGTAGGACCCCGAGTACTTGATTCCTGTTCCTTGAATATTCGCTATCCACATCCGGGAGGCTTATGAACCCCTGAGCCGTAGCTTGATTCATTCTTATTTCTTGGGGCCACAAACTAGTTTGAGGTTTTATTTACTATCCTATACTTATGCCATGCTTTATTGCTTTATTTAAATTGTGCGAGGTCTCGCACTTGTCATGTTAGGACCGTGACCCGTTTTGTATCGACAAGCCTAGTCACACTTTCGGTTCCCAGGTGTATACCGGCCACACAAACCTTGAGTCCGCTCGTAGCCGGCCACTTCGTCATGGTAGCTTAATGGGGTGGCCCCTGAAATATTTCTAACTCGTGATCGCTTTGTCGTGATCGCCTCGTTGGTTTTGATTTGGTTTTTCCGAGGTTGATCGAGTGTGTGTTGTTATTTGTGCACCCTCGCAGGTAAAACTTTCAAAGCCGTGTCCGCGTTATTGACGACTTGGAGCATGCTTCGATCATAGACAAGAATAACCAAAGTACCGCTTTTAATTTGACTAAATAACGACTAGTAAATAGTGCAACACTGTGGAATGGTTAATAAACCGCCAACGGTTGGGGTTGTTCGTCCGCTTCTCGTCGTAAGCGGGAGGAGGATGGATCTGCTAATATTACCGTTATAATCATGTTATTAATCTCACGGACATCCGCTCATCTATGGTTAGGCGGATGGTTAGCTAGTATCTATAGAATTGTTAGGGTTTATCTTTTGCTGCAATTGCGCACCCTGTGTTGTGTCCCTTTAGAGGCATAAAGACTTGCCGAAAATTCTAGGTCTCACACGATAAATTGTTTGATTCGATGAATGTAAACTCGCAAGATGGATACCGGTGGAGGAGACGGACGATGTGGGCAACGATCATTCGTGTAGAGATTCCGGGAACGGGATCCGTGAGATCTGTATGGATCTGCTATTTATGGGGCATCTTATGCCGATTTGCTTCTTATCCGCATCGGATCTTGTTTTCCGCCCGCTTGATACTCGATGTTTGATGTATGAGGAGATATCCTAAACTATTATATCTATCTAGGATATTTGGATCTTGCCGTATGCTGCAATATTTCCTTTCTTTTTAGATGGAATGGCTCGATGTACCGTTGTATGGTGGCTTGCATACATACTCATTTGTGTATGTAGTTGATCCTTCGCCGCCGACACCCGCTCTTGTCCCGATGTTTGGAAATGGTTAGGACGGCCGAAAGGTCTACCTGTGAGTGGCATTTGGACCCCACCGTACTACTTTAACCATTTCCGCTCATCCAGGCTTGTAACTAGGAGCGTAATTCACCGAGGTAGTTACAATTGGTATCAGAGCATCCCGACCTTCAGGGTCTCAGCCAAATGGTCGTTGTCTGTCTAGCAAATATTTTGGTAGTTATGTATACTAGGGAAAAACAAAACGCGAGAGTAGAACTGCTTCCATTTTTCTTCTTAACCACCCACCCACCCTTTTCTGGTAAGGAAGTGTAACGTTTTCAATCCTCTTCTTAAAATTCAAACTAGGATTCACGTGTTCTGGGTTTCCGTAGTACCATAGGGTGTGTGTGTGTATGTGTGTGTGTAAATCCTTTGTCTATCTGTTGCATCCAACTTGTCATCTTTATCGGCCTTTGGTTATCAACTGTTGGTACATTCCATACCGACAGACTTTTGCAAACCGACGCGATCTATCTGATTCGTTGTATACCGACGCGATCTGTCTTACTCTTTGTTATCCGACGTTATCTTGTTTGGGGTGTTCGTTTCCGTAGTTGCTAATCTTTAGGATCATCTTGAGAAGAAGGTGTTGGGATATGTGTTCTACTTATTCATGTGCGGAGTAATGATTTGAGTGCGGGATGGAGTCGCCAATTATACCACTACTCTTATCATTTGCTCTTGTATATTGAATTGGTAGAGTCACTAATCTTGATTCGTTAAGTGATTTTATGATCTATTGGTATTTTAATGCCAAATTTGCGGAAAATTTTCTTTGATATATCTCGTACCACACTCCTTTTCAATCGGTGCGATATGCTTAATATCTTCTAGGTGCTTTGAACTTTGTTGATATTTTAATATCATCTTAGTAAATTGTAGCCGTTAATCTTGAGTAATTCCATCTTGGTACTATTTTGGATTATTATTATTCTCCATCATAGTACTGACTTGTGTTTTATATCAATCACAGGATGGCACCACCACGCCGTTCTGGTTGCGTGAGATGTCAAGGCTGCTGATGACTGCTGATGTTCCTGAGCAAGAATGGGTAAAGTGTGCTACTCACCTTCTGAAGGGAGATGCAGCTCTCTGGTGGGAGAATTACACAAGGCAAAGACCGGTTTTCAGCCTACTTGGGGACACATCGAGCTTTCAAAGAGCGATTCGCTTAAATTGTCATGGAGAGGATGAAGGAAGTGTTTCTCAACCTCAAGGTGGCAATGATAATGTCAATACCTACATCAGAACTTCATGAACCTTTCTCGTTATGGTGGCGGCGAAATCTCTGATGACAAGAAGAAGCAAAAGAGGTTCGTGCAAGGGCTCAATGCATCGATTAAGTATGCAATCACACATGCAAGGTCGGCCTTTTTCCGAACTTCAGCATACAGACTCGCAGAAGAGGCAAGTAGGCAAGTGTTTGAGGAGTCAAAGAAACACAACCGTGATGCAGCAAGCTCTTCAGCTATGTCAACTCCTTCTAAGCGTCGTGTTTGGGTTCCTAACACCCCACCGTCGCTCCCGGCTTCACCAAGACCTTCAAGCTTCGCGGCAAGGCCACCAAACTTCATCATCACGCCTCCTGGGGCTACACCCACAACTACCCCGAGCGCTCAAGGAGTCCTGCCACGTTGCTCCACGTCCACTGGTGCTTGTTACACGGTGGAAACACTGCATCAATATCGAATCGTCTGTTGAAGAGCAAGGCTCTTCCTCCACCACCTCCAAGATCTGCGGCAAGCTCTCCTTTGGTTCTTGCACCACCACTCGGGCTCTCAACATCAACACCAAGCCTGGCTCATCGTTGCTCGTGCTAATGGTCAACGCCGCCAAGCTGAGCATGCACTGAGTTGTGATGGGTATGCTTCCGTTAACTCGTCCCTGCACGAGTTTTGTTTGATTCGTGCTTCGCATTCTTTTGTTTCGCATAAGTTTGCGCATGAGCGTGATCTGGATATGGTTCCTTTATCACATCGTCTGGTGGTACAATCTCCTGGTTCAAACATGAGGGCTTCTCATATCAGCCATGGCAATCAAATTGAGATTGGTGGCTCTTCGTTCTCGGCGTCCTTAATTGTTCTGGGCAATTCTGACATTGATGTCATCTTGGGCATGGATTGGTTGACAGCAAATGCAGCTGTGATTGATTGTGCCAACGCCGGTTTCTCTGAAGATTCTCAAGGCCATATAGTCTATTCTCCAAGTCTAACTCCTGCTATCTAGCTTTTCTTTTGGCTGCTCAATGATGATGCTATGGAAGCTATTCAGAGTGTTCCGTGGTCCGTGAGTTCCTGATGTCTTTCCTAAAGAGTTGCTGGTATGCCTCCGGATCGTGAGGTTGAGTTTGTAATTGAGCTTGAACCTGCACGCTCCTATCTCCAAGCGGCCTTATAAGATGGGTCCTGCTGAGTTGGCTGAACTCAAACGTCAGCTTGATGAACAAGAGAAGTTGGGTTTCATTCAGCATAGTACTTCTTCTTGGGGTAGCCCAACAATCTTTGTGAAGAAGCGAGACAAGACTGATAGACTTTGTGTTGACTATCGGGCTCTCAATGCTAAAACCATCAAGAATAAATATCCCCTTCCGCGGATTAATGATCTCTTCGATCAGCTAGCTGGAGTTGTGGTATTCTCTAAGCTTGACTTGAGAAGTGGTTATCACCAAATCAAGATTCGCAAGGAAGATGTTCCTAAAACAGCTTTCACCACCCGCTATGGCCTGTATGAGTACACGGTCATGTCTTTCGGTCTCACCAACGCACCTGCCACCTTCTCGAGGCTCATGAACTCGATTTTCATGGAGTATCTTGATAAGCTCGTTGTGGTCTATCTGGATGACATCCTAGTCTATTCTAAGTCACAAGAAGAGCATGAAGAACACCTCCGGTGTGTCCTAAACAAGCTTCGTGAGAACCGCTTGTATGCAAAGTTCTCCAAGTGTGAGTTTTGGCTGCCTCAAGTAACCTATCTTGGTCACGTCATCTCTGCCAAGGGCATTGCACCAACCCGAAACCTGTAAGACAATTGTTGAATGGCTTCCTCCGGTAAATGTCAAAGAAGTGCGGAGTTTCCTTGGTTTGGCTAGTTATTGCCGTCGCTTCGTTCAGAACTTTTCGAAGATAGCGAAGCCTCTTACCGATCTCCTTAAGAAAGGCAAGAAATACCTTTGGACTCCGGCATGTCAAGCAAGCTTTGAGACACTCAAAGAGAATCTCACTTCCACACCAGTCTTGGTTCCTCCAGATACATCCAAGCCTTTCCAGATCTTCTGTGATGCCTCTTTGCAAGGATTGGGTGCGGTCCTTATGCAAGAAAAACAAGTTGTTGCTTATGCCTCTCGACAGTTGAAGACGCATGAGATCAACTATCCTACACCTGACCTCGAGCTCGCAGCAGTTGTCTTTGCTTTGAAAGTATGGAGGCACTACTTGCTTGGCAACCTGCTAGAAATCTTTTCGATCACAAGAGTCCAAGTATATTTTTACTCAGCTGATCTCAACCTTCAGAGGAGATGGATTGAAGCAATCAATGATTTTGATTTGACCATCAACTACACTCCGCAAAGCTAATGTCATGGCCGATGCTCTCACCGCAAAGCTTATGTCAACAACCTCATGATGGAAGAACAACAGCCTCTCTTGTGCGAGGAATTCACTACCAACCTTGAAATTGTGGAACAAGGGTATCTTCGAACCTTCTAGCAACCCCTCTTGGAAGAAAAGGTTCGCCTTTCAGCTTGGTGATCCGTACACAAGAAAGGTCATCTCCAACATCCAGCTTCAAGTATGAGTCCTTCCACGCCGATGATCAAGGCACGCTTTTCTTTGAACACCGGATGTTTGTTCAACTACCCGGGTTTGAGAGAGCAAGTTCTCAAGGAGGCGACGATTCATTCTTTCTATCCACCCCGGCAGCACAAAGATGTACATGGACCTGAAAACACAATATTGGTGGCCGGATTGAAACGATATTGTGCCAAGTATGTCTCGAGTGTGATGTCCGCCGCAGAGTTAAAGCTGTCCATCGAAACCTTCCGGTCTTCTACAACCATTGAAACCCCGAATGGAAATGGGAGAAAGTAGAGATGGACTTCATCACTGGTTTCCCAAGGTCACAGAAGGGCAACAATGCAATCTTTGTTGTCATTGACAGGCTTTCTAAAGTGGCTCACTTCTTCCCCGTCAAGGAAACCATTTCTGCAATTCAGTTGGCTGAGCTCTATATCAACAAAATTGTCTCTCTGTATGGGATTCCGCTTGAGATCAGTTCAGACCGTGGAAGCATCTTCACTTCCAAGTTCTGGGAGAGTTTCCAAAATGCTTTGGGAACAAAGTTGAACTTCAGCACAGCTTACCACCCTCACCGCAAGGACAAGTTGAAAGGATCAATCGATTCGGAGGATATGCTTCGTGCTTGCGCATCTCTTTTGGCATGAAGTGGGAAGAATGTCTTCCTTATGCTGAATTCTCTTACAACAATAGCTTCCAGAAAAGTCTAAAGATGGCACCATTTGAGGCTCTTATGGTCGCAAATGCGTAACTCCGATTGGTTGGTCGGGTGTGAGAAAGAATTTTGTTTGGCCCTGACATTGTGACTCAAGCGGAGGAGAAGGTTCACATCATTCTTGAAAATCTGAGGATTGCTCAAAGTCGCCAGAAGAGCAATTATGACAGGAAGCACACGGACATGGAGTATGTCCCTGGTGATCTCGTTTACCTTCGTGTCACTCCCATGAGAGGCACGCACCGTTTTGGTATCAAAGGGAAGCTGGCTCCTAGATACATCGGTCCATTCAAAATTCGTGGAAGAAGAGGGGAAGTTGCTTATGCTCTTGAGCTCCCGGAAAAACTCAAAGTCCATGATGTTTTCCACATCTCTCAACTCAAGAAGTGCTTCAAGGACCCCGGCAGGACCGTGGACCATGAGCTTATCAATCTCCAAGAAGACCTGTCTTATCAAGAACACCCCACAAAAATCCTTGAAGTCGCAGAAAGAAGGACTCGCAACAAGTCCATCAAGTTCTGCAAGGTGCAGTGGTCGCACCATTCCGTTGATGAAGCCACCTGGGAACGTGAAGATGAGCTCCGTGCCAAGTATCCTACCCTCTTTGTGTCTTCTTCTTCTTCCTAGAATCTCAAGTAGATTCCTGTTTAGTGGGGGAGAGTTGTAGCATCCCAATTGTCTAACAATTGTAATGCTACTTGGTCTAGTAATATGATGGCTACTTCAAATATATAATTGTTGCATCATCATTATCTCATGCTCATGTCATCATGCCACCTTGCATTTGAGCATCATGTAAACCCCCTTTTTGTTTGGTTCTTATCTCATATGCATTGTTAATTGTATTTGCCTCTTGATATTGTATTTGGTTCTTGATATATTGTTTAATGCCCAAGTTGAGTTGGGGGCATATCTTTTATTCCACTCCACCACCTTTCTTTCACCACCTTATAATTCCACCATCCAACTAAATATGAGCTTTGCACTTTAATTGGGTTTTACCTCTAGCTCATGTGGGTTGGGATGGATCCAATTCTATTGTCCACCTGCTCTCATCTTAGCATCATGTTGTTTTCACATTATTGATATATGAGAGCCACATGGCCACCTTTGCATGCCTTGTGAGTGGAACCCTTTTCCTAGCTTCCATATGGATTATTATGGGTTTATGATCATGTGGGGATATTTTTGGGAATAGTGAGCATCTAGTGGAATATACACACTAGCAAGTCCCAATTATAATCAAATGTGATCATTTCCATCTACTCCACTTGGAACTTCCTTTTAAATTCTTTTTGCTTGGCCTTTAATCCAATTTTGGGAATGCATAAAAATAATGCTATGTTAATATTATTGTTCTCACAAGATTAAGCATGGCATTAATTATTCTGCATGGGCCATGCAAGCACCACCACATTTAAGTCTTTTGGATTTTATTTGAATTCTTGAGTGGTTCATATCTCATCTCTTTCTCTTCTTATCTTTTGGCTTGATCTAGTTTGATCTTGCTTAAAACCCTATCACCACATCCCCCTCTTTTTCTTGTCTAGATCTTGCTTGAGCTAGTCTTGGTCATGCTTGATCTTGTCAAAGAAATACCATAACACATCTCTCCTCTCTCTAAACCTCTCTCCTAATCTAAACCATACCCCCATCTCTTCTTTTCCTTCTTTTGCCAACACTTTGTGTTAAAACAAATCCTATCACCTCTCCATCTCTTCTATCCTTGCATGATGTTGGTCACCTCATGCCAAGACCCAAAAACCCTAAGTCCCTACCTACCCTAACCCCTCTCTTTAACCCTCTCTCTAAACCCTAACCCTAGCTACCATACCACCCCTCCCTCTCGGCCTCTCTCTCCTCTCTCACCTAGCTGGCCCCACCTGGCCCACCTAGCTACCACCCCAACCAAACCCTAGCTACACCCGAGCCATACCCCCCTCTCTACCCCAACCCTAGCTCCAACCCGAGCTCCCTCTCTCTTCTCTCTCTCTGCCACAAGGCCCCACACCGAACCACCCCTTGTCCTCACCCTGGCCCCACCTGGCAGCCCCAGCATCACCTGCCCCTGCCCTGGCCGAGCCAGACCGAGCACGTGAAGGAGAAGAAAAGGTGGCCGACGCCACCTTTCCCCTCCACCACGCCATCTACCCCTCCCTTTCTCCGTTCCTATCCACTCCCGGCTCTCCTCTGGCCTCTCCAGATCTGGCCGAGACGCCTGCCCTCCCCTCCTCCCTTCTTCGCCATCGCCGCCAGCTACCCATCGCCGGCCACCGTCGGCATCACCCCACCACCACCGTAGCAGAAGGAGGGCGCGGTGACTGGGCGTTGGGGAAGACCAAGACGATCACCAGCGTCGCCCCTGTACCCGGAGCCGAGAAGGAGGCGCCCCAGAACCGCTGCACCACGTCGAGGCCGACGCCAAACCCTAGCTCCGGTCCGTCTGCGTCATCGTCGATCGCCAGCTCCTCTGCCCGAACAACACCACTGACACACTCTCGGTGAGCCCCTGTACCCCCTAGACACGCTCCTCATCGCTGCCGTTGCCTGGCCGCGCCGGACCATCCGACGAACGCCCTCTGTGCGCCGGTGACGCGTTCGCTTCTCCTCGCCAGAAGGCCACAAGTTTATCTAGGCCGCTACCACCCCTACTCCCGCCCTAGCCAGCGGTGGCCGCCTCACAAGACGCCTGTGTCACAGTTCCAGTCTCGCGCTTCGCTACTGTCACAGATCGATCGCTCGTCAGTAGATTCAGAGAAGAAGCATAGTGCGAGCCATGGTCGTTTACCACTTAACCCTTTTTTGCGCTTTCAACTCATGCAGACGCAGGACCACCAACCAGCTCGCTGCGTTTTTACCAAAACACCCTGCACTTAGGTTCCAACCCGCAATCCCTGCCGTGGCAGCCTCGAATCCGCCCACTGGCGTGTGGGTCCGCCGAGCCGCGGAGCCCACCTGTCTGCCACTGTGGCTAGCTAAAACCGCGGTGTAAATCTTTTCTGCGCGCTGTGCTGCTGAGTCAGCGCTGGACCCACTGATCATTGACTGTGGCTATGTCTGGGCTAAGTAACAAAAGTATCTGTTCATTTCTGTTTAATTCAAATCTTTTTAAATTTAATTCAAATTCAAATATTCAAATCTGTTTTATAATATCTTTTAAAATATAAATCCAAATAATACAAATAATATATGTTTTCAAATCAGAAAAATGTGAGGGATTCAAATATGCCCTTCAAAATATATTTTGAACACTTAAAACTCCAAGTTGATTAAAATTACAATAAAATGCCCTTTTCCTTAATTAATTAATAACTTTTGTTTTATAACTCCAAATTTGACAAATAATATGTCTAAAATGATTAGCTCGACGAGACCTTTCTGTTTATGCATTCCATGTTTTGATTTGAAGTATGCATCATATAAATATAATGTATACAGCAACTAATATGAGGGTAAAATGGGGCCAAAACTCAATAAAATGATTTATTCTTGTATTCCACACCTCACCCATGCCATGCTACATTATTGCATGCAATTTGTGCATCATTCATCATGGCATGATTGTTTGCTTGATGCATTATATTCATATGCTTGTGCACTTTATTTATGTTGGCCCTTGTTTGTTTGGTTCTTCTTCGAATAGACGAAAGGTGGGATATATCAAGAGAACCAGGAGCACTACCCAGATCCTTCTCTCGCTTCAACTGAGCTGCCAGGCAAGCACTACCACATGCTTGCATACATATAGTACCTACTGCCTCTATCTTATTCTTGCATCATTGAGTCACGATTGCATTAAACTGAATCCCAAGTATTGCATAGCCTTTACTTTTAAACCCCACCGAAGCTTGTTCCTCCATCCCATGAGCCATTACTACAGGAGTTGTTTGAGCCAAGCGAGTCGTAGAACAGCATGTGCAGGGTATGTGAGAGTCTGATGGATAATGAGGTACCTAAACAACTTAACCTGAGTAGTAATGGGATAACTAATGAAAGTGGCATCGGTGAGCCATATTCTATTTGGTTTTTCAGGCTCACTTGTGTCCCAGAGGACCCCGAGTACTTGATTCCTGCTTCCTTGAATATTCGCTATCCACATCCGGGAGGCTTATGAACCCCCGAGGAGCTTGATTCATTCTTATTTCTTGGGGCCACAAACTAGTTTGAGGTTTTATTTACTATCCTGTACTTATGCCATGCTTTATCGCTTATTTAAATTGTGCGAGGTATTGCATCGCTTTAGGACCGTGACCGTTGCTGTATCGACAAGCCTAGTCACACTTTCGGTTCCGTGTACAATGCCACACAAACCTTGAGTCCGTCTCAGAGCCGCCAGCTTCGTCATGGTAGCTTAATGGGGTGGCCTCGAAATATTTCTCAATCTGTGATCGCTTTGTCGGATCGCCTCGTTGGTTTTGATTTGGTTTTTCCGAGGTTGATCGAGTGTGTGTTGTTATTTGTGCACCCCTGCAGGTAAAACTTTCGAAAGCCGTGTCCGCGGTTATGGACGACTTGGAGCACGCTTTCGATCATAGACAAGAATAACCAAAGTACCGCTTTAATTTGACTAAATAACTAGTAAATAGTGCAACACTCGTGGAATGGTTAATAAACCGCCAACGGTTGGTGTTGTTCCGCTTCCTCGCTTCAGAAGCGGGGAGGAGGATGTATCTGTTAATATTACCGTTATAACTGTTGTTATTAACTCACGGACATCCGTCTATCTATGGTTAGGCGGATGGTTAGCGAGTATCTATAGAATTGTTAGGGTTTATCTTTTGCTGCAATTGCGTCACCCCAGGTTGTGTCCCCTTTAGAGGCATAAAGACTTGCTGAGTACCCCTAGGGTCTCACACGATAAATTGTTTGATTTAGATGAACAGGTAAACTCGCAAGATGGATACTGGGTGGAGGAGACGGACGATGTGGGCAACGATCATTCGGTGTAGAGATTCCGGGAACGGGGATCCGTGAGATCTGTATGGATTCGCTTATTTATGGGGCATCTTATGCCGATTTGCTTCTTTATCCGTACTCGGATCTTGTTTTCCGCTCGCTTGATACTCGATGTTTGATGTATGAGGAGATATCCTAAACTATTATATCTATCTAGGATATTTGGATCTTGCCGTATATGCTGCAATATTTCCTTTCTTTTTAGATGGAATGGCTCGATGTACTGTTGTATGGTGGCTTGCATACATACTCATTTGTGTATGTAGTTGATCCTTCGCCGATTACGCCGCTCGTTCTTGTCCTGATGTTTGGAAATGGTTAGGACGGCCGAAAGGTCTACCTGTGAGTGGCATTTGGGCCCCACCGTACTATTTTAACCATTTCCGCTCATCCAGGCTTGTAACTAGGAGCGTAATTCACCGAGGTAGTTACATCCTCTTCATCTCCCCTTCGGTCTCCGTGTCGTGTCGGGTAAAATATTGATTTTGGATTTTGTTTCGTCCAATTCTGAGAATATTTCCTTACTAACTTTTCTGGACCCCAAAACAGCAGAAAACATGCAACTGGCACTGTGGAATCTTGTCAATAGGTTAGTTCTATAAAATATATAAAAATTCCTCAAAGTGTAGACAAAACATATGATAGTTGATACAAAACAAGCATGGAGCATCAAAAATTATAGATACGTTTACGACGTATCAAGCATCCCCAAGCTTAACTCCTGCTCATCCTCGAGTAGGTAAGTGATAAAAAGATTACTTTTTTAGGTGACATGCACCATCACAATCTTGATCAAAATATTGTAAAGCATTGATATCTGGGATCAAAGTACTTTAAACATGAGCATGAAAGATGTAGTTCTAACAATAAGACAAAGCAACTAAGTGGTAAAATGAAAAGGTACAAACAAAATATCATGAATAACAATGCATTGAAAGACATTTGTTTGTTTTACATATAGAAAACATAGCAAGAGTGGTATTCAGCTTGTCCCTCATGGAATAGCAAAACATAAATGCATAGGACACCTTCAAAGTTCATAAGGATGACTAGATACAAATAATTTAAGAACAAGAAATACCATGATTATGAATCAATCAATAAGTTTTGGGAAAATGCATATTGAACTAAGAATGACAACTATGCTCTCTTAATTGGTGCATAAAGATAGAAGATGGGGACTCAACATAAAAGTAAAAAGAAGGCCCTTCACAGAGGGAAGTAGGGATTTCAAGTTTCATAAAGAGCTTCTGAAAATTATGGTACTTATTAGCTTTGATCTCTCATTGCCCCTATCATAAGCATCTTGAAGTGATTAAGGTTAAAGTGAGACAAATATGAAGTATATGCTTAACAAATCATAAGTTGAAAATCTTATGTCCCTTGAGTACGAGGGCCGTTCCTCATGCTACTCAACTTTAGTCACAAGAAAGTTCTTATCATTGTAAGTATATGTGTATCATAGAGAACCGCCAACGGGGTACCCCTTACCCCATGACATAGGAGCTATCCCATATCAAAATGACAAGACAACAGACAATGAGAATCTCAGCGATCTTTTTATTTACCATGAGCATGGTGCCTTTTTTTCTATATTTTTTCTGAAGATGCTTCATAGATTTCTCACTATGGCTATGCTACAAGTTCCCACCATGATTAGGCATGGGTTAGGCTAGCTGCCTAGGCGTTTCTCTAACACATATACAATACTCCATGGACTTACAAGCTCCCCTTTTATTTCACACCGCTGACATCCATAAACAAAAGATCATGATATCAACTGGATAGATATGTACAAGTGTTGAAAGTGTTCTCCATGACAACATGGTTCTGCTAACTCCCAACTTATAATTTGCAAGCATATAAGCAACATAGATGGGCACAATGGTTCAAGTTTATTAAGTGCAAGAGTGTGCCATCAATTTCGTGTGAGCTTTAATCACTAATTTTCACATAATAAAAGTTTAATTTAGAAGATAAATAAACACATGAATATACTTGGAATGGTGTAACACACCATGCATAGGAATTTATAGTGTAATCTTTGGAATAACTTGGTTTCTTGGGAGTTGGATGCACGAGTAGAGCTCATACTCAGTACAAGTGGAGGCTAGCAAAAAACTGGGAGCGACCAACTAAGAGAGCAAAAATGGCCATAATCATACAGAGAGACAAAACATTATTAATCAAAGCATAAAGTGATATCACAAGTCAAAAATTAAATGATCATAGAGGCTAAGGTGACTGGTTCATAGTCTTAACATGGTGTAAGCATGTGCCAAGTCAACCCAAATAAAGCATCAAAGGAGAATACCACAATATTATGCTTTTGTATGCTAAAACAATGCATGATTCTTCCATGGCACATTAAGCAATCTCAATTGTTTGAAATAAATCATGCTACAACAATAATCACTAAGCATATGGTCAAAGCAACATATAACATGACATGATAAAGTCTAAGCCACAGTCAAAACAAGCTTCCTTTTGTACCACTATAAGCATGAAACATTCTACTCTTTTCCAACACCAATCAACTTATTTGAAACAACTCACAAAGATAATAATCAATAAAGAACAGTGAGCTTGTCTCACAAATATAGAAAGAAAAACTAAAAAGTTCTAAGCAAAAAGCAGAAGAAAACTAAAGCTAAACGTAGTGCTAGTAAAGGAGAACACTCGCAGAACAATAAGAGTGCAAACTAGAGTGTTCTAAACAATGAAAATGGAGCGTGTCTCTCTCCAAAATAAGTGTGATCCAACCAACTTATTGCAGCAAACAAGCAAAACAAACTAAAAACAAAAACTAAGACGCTCCAAGAATAATACATAGTGCATGAAGCAATAAACATATAGTGTCATGAAAGAAAACCTGAGATTTTTGTTGATAAAGAAAGGGATGCCTTGGGCATCCACAAGATTTGACAATTGTACCTCTTGAATATTTCTTGGGGTGACACGGGTGCCATCCCCAAGCTTGAGCTTTTGTCCATACTTCATCTCATCACATCATTCTCTCCCTACACTTGAAAATTTCCTTCATACAAAACTTCACACAATCTTTATTAGCAACATTAGTGTATTCAAGATAATAAGCCTTTCGGTTTAGTTTCAATACAAGTAAAACTTCCATTAAAACACAATCTACTTTAGCAATTCCTTTTAAAAGCTCAAGTGATCAAAGAGAACTCAAAAGAAACCGATTAAGAGGCAAATGCAAATAATGGCAGAAATCTGTCAAAATAGACCAGCAGGTAAATACCGATTTTTTAAAAGACCTTCTGTTGCTCAAATTGAAAACTGCTAATCTAACAAAAGTTAGATAATAACCTGGGGCATGCACGCGAAAAATTTCAGCTCAATCCGACGTACTGGGATTTTTCACGATATTTTACAGTAAAGCACATAAATCTTTTTCAGGACAGCAACTTCCCCAAGTCTTACTTCCCTATCATTAGAGGTTATTGTTGGCACAAAAACCAAAAAAAGGATAAGAAGAGGATATTACAGAGGCAATTACTTCCAATACTCAAAGAAACAAAAATACACTGAAAGCAAAAATATAATGGGTTGTCTCCCAAAAGCTCTTTCTTTATAGCCATTAAGATAGGCATGATAATTTCGATGATGCTCACATAAGAAATATGAATTCAAGTAAAAGAGAGCATCAAGAAGCAAATATAAAACAAATTTAAGTCTAACCCACTTCCTATGAAAAATAAACTTGTAAAGAAACAAGTCATGAAAGAACAAAGCAACAAGCATAGGAAAGCAAAACAAGTGCAACTTCAAAATTTTCAACATAAAGAGGGGAAACTTAATATTGTTGAGATACATAAAACCATGTTTCCCTCTCTCATAATAACTTTTAGTAGCGACATGAATAAAATTAACAATGTAACTATCACTTAAAACATTCTTATCATGAGCCACATGCATAAAATAATTATTACCCTCCACATAAGCATAGTCATTCTTATTAATTGTAGTGGGAGCAAATTCAACAAAATAGCTATCATTATTATTCTCATCACCATAGTCATCAAATATAGTAGGCATATTGCAACCATAATTAATTTTCTCCTCAATAGTAGGTGGACTGAAAATATCATATTCATCATTGTAATCATCATATATTGGAGGTATAGTATCATCATAGCAAATTTTCTCCTCTAAAGTTGGGGAACTAAAAAGATCATTTTTATAAAAACTAGCTTCCCCAAGCTTAGACATTTCCATAGCATTAGCAATAATGGTGTTCAAATAATTCATACTAATAACATTGCTATTAGCATCCAAATAAAGTTCCATAGGTTTTTTAATTTTCTCTTCAAACACTTCATGTCCTAACTCAAGATAAATACTATAAAGCTCTCTAAATTTTTTGTTGTTTTCCATTAATCCTAACTAGTGAAAAAAACAAGAAACAAAAAGATATAATTGCAGAATCTAAAGGAAATAACTTCGAGCACTCACACACCAGCAACAATACTATAAGATAGCTTAGTAGCCAGAGGATGTGGGTACCTTTTACCTTACCTCCTCGGCAACGGTGCCAGAAAATATCTTGATGTCGTCGCACACTTCTATTCTTGTAGACAGTGTTGGGCCTCCAAGTGCAGAGGTTTGTAGAACAACATAAAGTTTCCCTTAAGTGGATCACCCAAGGTTTATCGAACTCAGGGAGGAAGAGGTCAAAGTTATCCCTCTCAAGCAACCCTGCAATCAATATATAAGAAGTCTCTTGTGTCCCCAACACACCCAATACACTTGTCAGGTGTATAGGTGCACTAGTTCGGCGAAAAGATAGTGAAATACAAGTAATATGGATGATTATAAGTGGTAATTGCAATCTGAAATAAAAATGGAAGCAAGCAAACATGTAACAGGACTGATTGTAAACGGTGTTTCAATGCTTAGAAACAAGTCCTAGGGATCATACTTTCACTAGTGGACACTCTCATATAAATATCTTCTCTTCATTATGCTACTCTGAACTACTCTCCAGTTGGATAACCCCAATCCACGGTAGGGCTACAAAATCTCTCCTTAAAGTTTGCATTCCCCATCTAGGTAACCCCACACTATCACCTTGAGTGCTAGATGGTTCCAACAAAAACCACAATTTCATAGAGACATCCAACTCAAAATATAACTCATGATAAGTATTTCTGTAATCTTTAGCCTAAGTGCCACATGGTGTGCACACCGTCAACTTCACACACGTGGGGATAAGCGGAGATTAATTAAAGCACTTGAGTAGCAGAGTAGATCTACTTATTCAACTAGATTACAAAGCTCATGATCACAATAAGATCATGCATAGAGAGAGAGAGAGAAATGAACACATAGCTACCGGTAGAGCCCTTAGCCTCGAGGGATAACTACTCCCTCCTCATCATGGGAGTCAGCAACGGTGATGGAGATGGAGGTGGAGTCGATGGAGATGACTCCGGGGAAAATTCCCCATCCCGGCAGGGTGTCGGAACAGTCTCCTCTTTGATGGTGGCAGCACTGCGAAACTTTTCGTGGATTTCTGATCTGGTGCTTAGGGTTTCTACCTCGGGGGGGGAGGGGTTATATAGGCGAAGGGGCGAGGTCGGTGGACGCCCGAGGGGCCCACACCATATGCTGGCGCGCCCTAGGGTGGGTCGTGCCACCCTATGGTGCGGCCGCCTCGTGGCTCCTCTTCGTCTCCCCTTCGATCTCCGTGTCGTGTCGGGAAAAATATTGACTTTTGCTTTTGTTTCGTCCAATTCCGAGAATATTTCCTTACTAACTTTTTTGAAACCAAAAACAGTAGAAAACAGGCAACTGGCACTGCGGCATCTTGTCAATAGGTTAGTTCCAGAAAATGTATAGAAATGTCTCAAAGTGTAGACAAAACATAAGATAGTTGATATAAAACAAGCATGGAGCATCAAAATTATAGATACTGAAATGGATCGTATGGGCACCTAGAGGGGGAGGGTGAATAGGTGCTACTCAATTTGTAGTTCTTTTTCAATTTTAGGTTTGACACAAAGTAAATTCTCTAGATATGCAACTACGAGAATTTCCCTATATGCAAACCTACCTACTAAACACATAAAGAGAGGAGCGAGGAAACCGTAGTGGAGTACGCTGAGACACGGGGATTTGTTTTACCACAATTCCTTCCTTGTTAAGGGAAGTACATATACGTTGGAGGGGTGGGCGGTTCTAAGACCACCACACCATAATAGGCCTCACCCTATTCTCTAATGGATCTCGCCACGAGAGGCCTAATCCACCTTCTCCACTATTGGTACCCTTCGAGGCGGGAACCAGTGCCTTTACAAGTCTAGCAGGGCACACATCCACAACCAAATTGGAGGCTCCCGTAATGACACCAAGTTGTCACAAAAACAAGGATTATCAAAATAATTAAAACAAGGATCTAGATATTTGCAAGAAATACTAGATCAAAGGTTCTCTAAATGAATGAAGATGAGATGAAGCGCTTGATTGCTGTTGATGAAGATCGAGCCCCCCTTCTTCGATTCCCCAAGGGACAAGGCCTTTGGGTGGATGAAGGTGGAGATCTCTTGGATGGAACTTGAGGATCATATATTGTCTTTTTTGAATGAACCAAGAGTTCTGGCAGGAGGGGGATGATGGGTTTAAATACCCTCTGCCCAGAACAGGCCGTTGGAGCTTTTTGGGGGCGAATTATCCGCCCCGACTAGGAGAGGACTATCCGCCCTAGGGGGAAGATCCGCCCCAAGGACGGAACGTCCGGGGAAAATCCACCCTCCTCTCTGGTTGACGCGCCGAGCTTGACTTGGTGAAAATCCTTGAGGGGCGGATTATCCGCCCCCCTCAAGGGGCGGACTATCCGCCCCTCGGGAAAAATCCGTCCCAGAGACGGAAAGTCCAGGGGAAATTCCGCCCCCTTCTCTGATTGACGCGTCGTGGTGACCTTTACAAAATTCCTGGGGTCGGACTATCTGGCCCCCTTGAGGGGTGGATTATCCGGCCTGGGCAAAAACTCCGGCCCTGGCCGAAAAATCCGGGAGATATTCCGCCCCCATATATTGGGTCGCGCCCTTGCGCCCTATGAGATTGGGGAGGGGCGTATTATTCGGACCCTGGTAGGGGCGGATTATCTGCCCCCAAAACCACTTTGAAGCTCCTATTCAATGTTAAGATCTACATCACTTCAAGACACATTAAATAATCCTTGGTATTGTTATCTAACACACAAAACAATAGGGATCATGAAATGTTATTTCAATCTCCCTCTTTTTGGTGTTAGATGACAATACTAGGATTTGCAATGAAACCTACTAACATCATCTTCAAGAAATGAAAGAGGCCCCCTCTAAATGTGTGCATATTAATAATTTGCATTTGAATACAAATGCACACACTAAGGAACAAGACAATTTCATAACATTGACGGCTATAACAAGAATGAGTTAGGAAACATATGTCATACCACCAGGATGTGAAATGGCCAATATGAAAAGTGAGAATATTAGGCCTCGAACACATCCCACCATATTGATGCAATCAATAGATAACTCCATAATTCCATATAACATCAAGATAATTCCATACTCCATAGATAAATCCATAATTCCATCCAGATAGTTCCACAAGATAAATCCAGAATTCCGCACATAATTCCACACGAGGTAAACAAAAGTGCCACATACGACATAGTCTCATACAAAGCCAAGCACAAATAAGTTCAACACTAAAAGGGCATAAGCAACCTATAGAGAAAATGAATGATAAAAAAGCAAATGCTTGTGCCTGACCCATGTAAATCCGAGACCTAAATAGAACTACTTCTCCCTCTTTGGCATCGAAATGCCAAAAAGGAAGAAGAGCGATGCTAGCGCCCCAGAAGATCACCAAACTAAGATGGTACTACACACCCAAAATTGCAAGAACAAATCAACTAAAAGCCAAGATTGGGTGTGTTTTCCATAAGAACAAAATATATGCAAGAAAATCCAAAAAGAGCCAATAGGAACAAACTCTTCTCAAGGAAGAGGGCGGTGGCCGAAGCCACCATGTTGGAGCGCATGGCATGACACCGCGAAGATGTATGTTGAGTTCAAAACCAATTCTCATCAATGACCCACATACCACAAAATGATATTAAGGGAAATGATTTTTTTGCTTTCGGCATTATGGGAGGAGGGTTAGCCCAATCAATTAGGACCACACTCCCCCTATGTCTATGCCCACATCTAAATCAAATACATGAGGAAGTGCAGGTGAGTATGCAAGGGTAGTCAATCCAAACTCCTTGAATCTATGATATTAGCTCATTCCTCAAATAAAAAAACCTTGCTTCATCAAGTGGCTTCGTGAAAATATCATCAAGTTGGTTCTTCGTGCTCACAAAATATAGCGCAATATCGCCACGAGCAACATGATCCCGAATGAAATGATTGCGAATCTCAATATGTTTTTTCCTTGTATGCTGCACCAGATTGTAAGCTATTTTAATAGCACTTTCATTATTGCATAAAAGAGGCACTTTGTCACAATTGACACCATATTCCTTTAAAGTTTGCCTCATCCATAATAATTGTGTACAAGCACTTGCAACAGCAACATATTCAGCTTCGGCGGTTGAGATTCATATGCAATTTTGTTTCTTCGAAGACCAACACACTAGAGACCTGCCCAAGAATTGACATGCACTAGAAGTTGATTTTCGATCATCCTTGTCACCAGCCCAATCTGAATCAGTATATACACATAGAGATAAACTAGAGCCTTTGGGATACCATAAACCAAAATTTGGGGAATGATCCAAATATTTGAAGATTCTCTTGACCGCCACTAAGTGGCTTTCTTTAGGAGTGTCTTGGTACCTTGCACGCACTCCTACACTCAACACGATATCGGGTCTAGATGCGCAAAGGTAAAGGAGAGAGCCGATCATGGATCGGTATACCTTTTGGTCCACATCTTTACCCTTTGGATTAAGCTCGAGATGACGTTTAGTTTGCATTGGAGTTGCAATGCCATTGAGATTCGTCATGTTGAACCTCTTGAGCATGTCTTGGATGTATATATCTTGATTAATGAAGGTTCCCTCTCTAAGTTGCTTGATCTCGAATCCAAGAAAGAACCTTAATTCTCCCATCATAGACATCTCAAACCTGTTAGTCATAAGCTTTGAGAATTCATCATTAAAAGCTTGATTAGTATAGCCAAAAATAATATCGTATACATATAGTTGGCATACAAAAAGCTCCACGTTAACCTTCTTAGTAAAAAGGGTGGGATCGATTTACCCAACTTCGAATCCACGGTCTAACAAAAGCTCTTTAAGGTGCTCATACCACGCACGTGGGGCTTGTTTAAGGCCATAGAGCGCCTTATCAAGTTTGTATACATGGTTCGGAAACTTGGGATCCTCAAAACCCAGCGGTTGCTTAACATATACCAACTCATGTGGAGGACCATTAAGAAAAGCACTCTTAACATCCATTTGCTGTAATTTAAAATTATGATGAGCATCATAAGCAAGAAGGATACAGATGGACTCAAGGCGAGCCACAGGAGCATAGGTTTCACCGAAATCGATGCCTTCCACTTGAGAGAATCCTTGAGCGACCGACCTTGCCTTATTACTTACAACAATGCCATTTTCATCTTGCTTGTTCTTGAAAATCCACTTTGTGTCGATAACATTGCGGCACTCTTTGGTTTTTTCTACGAGCTTCCAAACTTTGTTACACTCAAAGTTATTCAGTTCTTCATGCATTGCAACCACCCAATCTGGATCTTCAAGAGCATCAAAGACCTTCTTTGGTTCTACCATTGATATATGAGCTTGATGATCATAGAAGCTAGCAAGTTCTCTTCTAGTAGACACTCTTCTTTTAGATCACCTACAACCTTGTAAAGAGTATGGCCCCTTAACTCAAGGTTCCGATCAGCACGAGATTTGCGACGAGCTTCAATTTCCTTATTGTTTCTCAGAGGAGTTGCTTCAACATTTGGATCCTTGTCTTGGCCACTACCTTGTACTTGATCTTGATCTGTACTCATAACAGAAGGCTGCTGCTGTTCTGGATCTTCAGGGCCAGATAATCCGCCCCTAGGTGGGGCCAGATAATCCAGCCTGGGAGTTTTGGCCTCAGTTTCTTCTTCCTGATTGCCCCTGACATGACTTGGAGAGCCAGGTCCGGATAGTCCGCCCCTTGGGGCCAGAGAATCCGGCCTGGGATTTTCAGAACTTTCCTGCTCGTCTTGATTTCCCATGGAGCGTGTTGGAGTGCCAGGGGTGGATAGTCCGCCCCTTGGAGGGGAGGATATTCCGGCCTAGGACTACCATTTTGTCCAGAAGACAGATGATCTTCATGAGGTTGTGGTGTTGGTGCAATAGTTTCTCCAGCAGTAGGGGCTTGTTGATCTTGTGTAGACGAGGGTTCCACTTGAGTGGAGCATTGTCCTTACCGATCCGCCACAAGGGGTTCCTCAATGGGGCGGAAAAATCCCACATCCATTCTTCTTATGGCATCTTGGGGTATTTCAACATCTGCATCACAAACATCAACTTGCCCCACATGGGAGCCATCATTTTCATCGAATTCCACACTACAAGATTCTACAACAATTCTGGAGAGCTTGTTGTAGACTCTATAAGTGCGGGATTCGGCACCGTAACCAACAAAAATACCTTCTAAAGCCCTAGACTCAAATTTATACAAACGAACTCCTTTGATGAGAAAGAAACACTTACAACCGAATACCCGGAAATATGATATGTTGGGCTTGTTACCGGTAAGTATTTCATATGGTGTTTTGTCCAAAATCTTGCAGAGGTAGAGCCGATTTGATGAGTGACAAACGGTAGATATGGCTTCAGCCCAAAAGTTGTATGGTGACTTGAATTCAGACAACATTGATCTAGCATATCCATCAAAGTGCGGTTCTTCCTCTCCGCTACACCATTTTGTTGAGGGGTGTACGCAGCGGAATATTGATGTCTTATCCCCTCTTCACTTAGAAATTCATTTAATGTGTAGTTCTTGAACTCGGAGCCGTTGTCACTTCTTATTGCCAATATGGGGACATTGTATTGATGCTGGACCTCATTGGCTAAATCAATGACAGTTTGTTGAGTCTCACTATTTACCTTGAATAAATAGACCCAAGTGTATCTTGAGTAATCATCGACTATCACCAAGCAATATTTCTTCCCACCGAGGCTAGAATGAGATGGAGGACCAAATAAGTCCACATGAAGTAAATCCAAGATCCTATTTGAGGAAACAATAGTTTTCCTCTTGTGGGGAGAGTCGCGCATCTTGCCTTCAACACATGCCCTACAAACACGATCTTTGGCAAAGGAAACATTGTCTTTTAGTCCAAGGATGTGGACACCCTTGTGAAGACTTTGCAAAGTTCTCATGTTGACATGGGCTAGACCGTGATGCCATAACCAGCCCACGTCGGCCTTTCCGAATAAGCACATCGTACCCGCAATGGGTTTTCCGGAAAAGTCCACAACATACAGGTCATTTTCGACGTACCCAACAAAAGCGACCTTTAGAGACTTGCTCCACAAGAGTACCACTAAATAACCATCAATGAAAACATCAAATCCCATCTTACCAAGGGCACGAACAGAAAGTAAATTGTAACCGAAGGTCTCAACAAGCATGACGTCCATGAGAGAGATATCGTGGGTAACCACTACCTTGCCTAGACCCTATACCTCAGATTTAGACTTATCACCATAGGAGACTATAATATTATCATGATTGGGTCTCATCTCCGTGATGATCTCTTTGCTTCCGGTCATATGACTAGTGCACCCACTGTCCAGCACCCATTTAGAACCACCGGAAGCATAACCCTGTAAGAGAATTACTTCTTGGTTTTAGGTACCCATTTTTCAATGGGTCCTCTCATAATAGTAACAAGGGTCTTTGGAACCCAAATAGACCAAGAAACATATTCATCAAAAGGACCAACATATTTAGCATAAACATCACCATAGTAATCACAAAATAGTTCATAATTAGGATTGTTAGACCCTACAAAACCAATATGGTCAGTTTTGTCTTTTGATGATGTTCTTCTCAATGGTGCTTGACTTTGCTTGCTCACCCTTGGTCGTATTATTCTTGTTCTTCTTCTTCTTGGACTTGGAAACATAGCCAAGTCCCTCTTTTCCAAGATTTGATCTTTGCTTGCCAAGAATATCATCAAGAACACCTTTGGGAGTGGAGTCTTTGACAAGCTCATCTTCCACCCTAGCATTTTCCTTGTGACCATATGTTGATTTAGATGTGCTAGGAACATCATATTTGGTCAATCAAATTTGGAGCTGATCATGTGACTCATAGAGAATAGAGAATTCACTTTTCAAAGCCTTGTGAGCATTGTCAAGTTTCTCCAATTCCTCAGAGAGTCTAGCATGAGCAGCCCCAAAGTCAACCTTTTCTTTCTTTAGTTTCTTTGCTTTGGCTACTGCATTGTCACGATCCTTAACAAGCTTTGTCACCACTTCTTCATGTGACTCCTCAATAGACTCAAGTCTCTCTTCAAGAGAAACATGAGCCTCTTCCTCTTCTTCTAGAGCATTTTTTAAGGATGCAATCTCCATTGCATCCTCCGTTTCAATCCTGCCCTTTTCTTCAAGAAGCACTTCATTTTGGGCCAGATGGTCCATGAGAGCCTCAAAATGTATTTTGTGCTCACCTTGCAAGTTAGTGATAAAATAGTCCAAAGCAATAATTTCTTCTTTAACCTTAAGACTAGTAGGATCATCCATGTCAATCATAGCCTTAGGAAAAGAAGTGTTAGAAGATGATACCTCAGAACCTCTTGCCACGAGACAAGTAGCGTTCTTGATGATGACGTTTTTGTTTGGAGAGTCGAAGAGAGATGTTGGTGTAGATGTGGTGACTATAACAGCCACCTCTCAAGAGCTATCATCCTAATCTTCATCTTCACTTCCCGAAGTATAGTCCTATTGAGCTACTAAGACTATCTTTGGTTGCTTCTTGAATGGAGCATTCTTCTTCACAAATTGCTTCTTTTGTGGAGCCTTTGACTTCTATTTGAGAATGAGTCTTCCTCCATTATCTTCTCTACTTTGATAAGGACACTCAGCTACAAAGTGCAGCCGGTCTCCACAATTGAAACATGTTCTTAGCTTGGGACCATTCTCCCTTCTTCCATTTGCTCCACTCTTGCATTCTAGTTCAGATTTGGCTTTGGTTGGATCCTTCCAAAAATTTCTAGCATAGAAGGCCATGTATTATCCATGAGCTCTCTTTACATCCTCGGGACAGTCCATATCTTCTATGTCATCTTCATCTTGATCATCCACACTTGTCTTCAAGGCCATGTTGACCCCCTTTTGCATCCCAATGGCTCGTGCACGTGCATCTTCGGCATTCTCGGCTGCCACTTTGAAAGCTGTCATTTCTTGCATTACCTCATTGGATGTCATTAGGTGGTATTTATGCCTTCCTTGGAGACTCTTCAAATCTGTGGGCTCAAAATTCATAAGAGCACTAACATACTTTCGCTTGATCCAAGCACCATCAACATGAGAAGCACCATGATTTCTGAAAGTGGTGGCTATTGACTTGAGCCGCCTATACATGTCCTCGTGATCTTCTCCATCCAACATATAGAACCCTTTTGCTTGGTTACTCAAAGCATCATACCTATTTATTCTCATGCTTTCATTTCCAATGAAGAGCTCGGTGAGGGCATCCCAAGCTTCCTTTGCTGTGTTGAGATGCTCTATGTGTGGCATGTCTTTGGTACCCACACCAAGATGAATCATGTGTAGAGCCGTTGCATTGAGTTGACTGTCTACAACCTATCTTCTTGTTTGGTTGTTTGGATCTCCAACATGAAGACCATTCTCTATGATTTTCCACAACTCAATGGAGGAGCTGCACACATGAGACTTCATCAAAAATTGCCATTGATTAAAAGTAGATGCTGAAAGTTTGGGTGGATCACCCCTATTATGTATATGAGGGTGTAGGATAGGTGGATCAGGTGAATACACATGGGAAACCTCATTGTATCCTTCAGTACCACTATGCTTTTTCGAGGAGGAGCTCTTACTAGTGCCATCACCAACCACCTCGTTTTGTTTGGAACCGGTGTTACCCTTTTTCCTTGGATTGCGGAGTGGTAGCCTCAAAGGCAGATGGAGGTGATGCTATGGATGGGAAGAGATGCATTATCATTTGACGCATCTCTTCCATCTTAGCCTCCATATAACTAATCAAGGTTGTTTCCAACATCTTGAGATCGTTCATGGTGACTACTTTCGGAGCATCACTCCCATCTCCCTTGGAATCCATACTTCTCTTAGGCGGTTAAGCCCGAATAAAGATACGAGGCTCTGACACCAATTCATATGGGAACCTAGAGGGGGGGGGTGAATAGGTGCTACTCAATTTTTAGTTCTTTTTCAATTTTAGGCTTGACAAAAAGTAAATTTTCTAGATATGCAACTACGAGAATTTCCCTATATGCAAACCTATCTACTAAAAACGTAAAGAGAGGAGCGAGGAAACCATAGTGGAGCACGCGGAGACACGGGGATTTGTTTTACCGCAGTTACTTCCTTGTTAAGGGAAGTACATATGCGTTGGAGGGGTGGGCAGTTCTAAGACCACCACGCCACAATAGGCCTTACCCTATTCTCCGATGGATCTTGCCATGAGAGGCCTGATCCACCTTCTCCACTATTGGTATCCTTCGAGGCAGGAACCAGTGCCTTTACAACTCTAGCGAGGCACACATCCACAATCAAATTGGAGGCTTCTGTAATGGCAACAAGTTGTCACAAGAACAAGGATTATCAAAATAATCAAAACAAGGACATAGCTATTTGCAAGAAATACTAGATCAAAGATTCTCCAAATGAATGGAGAGGATATGAAGCGCTTGATTGCTGTTGATGAAGATCGAGCCCTCCTCCTTCGATTCCCCAAGGGACGGGGCCTTTGGGTGGATGAAGGTGGAGATCTCTTGGATGGAACTTGAGGATCAGATCTTGTCTTTTTCAAATGAATCAAGAGTTCTGGCAGGAGGGGGATGATGGGTTTAAATATCCTCTGCCCAGAACAGACCGTTTGATCTTTTTGGGGGTGGATTATCCGCCCAGAGCAGACTATTCGCCCTGGGGGGAAGATCCGCCCCAAGGCCAGAATGTCCGGGGGGAAATCCACCCCCTCTCTGGTTGACGCGTCGAGCTTGACTTGGCAAAAATCCTCAAGGGGGTGGATTATTCGCCCCCCTCAAGGGGGGACTATCCGCCCCTAGGGAAAAATCCTTCCTAGAGACAAAAAGTCTGAGGGAAATTCTGCCCCCTCTCTGATTGACGCGCCGTGGCAACCTTTGCAAAATTCCTGGGGGGGAGGGGGTAGGACTATCCGGGCCCCTTGAGGGGCGGATTATTCGGCCCTTGGTAGGAGCGGATTATCCGCCCCCCAAAACCACTTTGAAGCTCCTTTTCAATGTTAAGATCTGCAGCACTTCAACACACATTAAATAATCCTTGGTATTGTACCTAACACATAAAACAATAGGGGATCATCAAATGTTCTTTCGGATACGTTTACAACGTATCATGGCGCCACTAGTCTGCTGTACCTCTGGCGGCCTTGTGTCTTTGAGGTGTACCTGACCACGAACCCTCTAGTGGACGGGTTTTTCATTCTTTGTTTAATTTGTTTTCCTGTCTTTTTAGGATAGTGAGACTGACTGCAACCACACCCATCGTTGCTGCCACTACAACCGACGCCAGATCCTAGAGATAGATGGCGCCTCTCTTGGGGAGCACTTTGCAAAACTTAGCTCAACCAAGATGCGTAATCCAATGAGTAAGTTTTCCCTCAATAGGATTGTCCAGGGCAGCAGCAGACCCCGTGCACCAATGCTTCCTCTTGTCCACTCCATCCCCTCGTCTCCACGGCTGGCCAGAGAAAATAAGACAGCAAAATTACACCCCAGTTGAGTGGGGATCTGATCTTGACCTTATTAATAGAGATCCTAAGGTGGTGATGCTCGCTACCATCTCCAACCTCTTGAGTCTGAGGAGGAGGAGCCACCTCAGGTTGTAGTAGATCTGGCCAAGGGAGATGGATGCCCTACTCAAAACTACTGGTAGGACGCCAGAAACCCTAGAACTAGTATCTACACAACATCCCAAGTCACCTCTCCCATCCTTTCTCACAGCGGCGACGCTGCAGGAGAAGAAGGGGAGGGGCACGTGGGACTCTCAAGGAAGAGAACCAGGGAGAGAGGATAGAAGGGGCTCTTCTACTTAGAACATGTTGATGAGTTATAAAACAGTCATAAAAAAGGAGTACATATAACAATATTAAGAAAAAACATTATTGTGTTCAACATTTATTTAAGCTGTAGCTAGCACTTGTTTCTTATAGAGATGAAATTCTTCATCGTCTTTCTACATATATTAATCAAACTCTCCCCCCGATATGACTTTGCAAGTTTGTAGGCTTTAGAGATAACAAACATCATCACTATCCAGCACTAGGCCCATGTGGACGGAACGCCTGTGGTGCCCGCCTAAGGGGGTGTTTGTTTGGGCTTCAGGTGGCTTTCCAGCGGAGAAGGCCAGAAAAACAGACCAAACGGCACCGCTGCGCGTTGAGCTTCGGCAAAGTACTTCCGCTGAATAGGACAACCCGGGGAAGCACGTCCGTAGGCGCTTCATGCGGCTTCCCGCAGGCCAGCAAATCATTTTGTTTCTTTGGACATGTGGTTTATCAAAATTACCAACCAAATGCCACCGGCGAGCCGTACATAGCCCGACCCAACTCTCACCCTGTCCCAACCTCGACCCCGTCATAAGGTTGGAGCTCGTCCGTGCTACTCTGCCGCCAGAGCGTCCTCCCGCCACCGGAGCTTCCTCCACCTCCCCTCTCCACCGAGATCCTTCCCCGCCCGAGCTCCTCCACCTCCCCTCGCCGTCGAGGTCCTTCGTCCTCCCCTCTCTGCCGAGATCCTCCCCGGCCCGATCTCCTCCACCTCTCCTCGCCCCCGAGGTCCTCAGCCCTCCCCTCGCCGCCCAGCTCCTCCCCTGTCGGAGCTTCCTCCCCCGCCCGAGCTCCTCCACCTCCCCTCGCTGTTGAGGTCCTTCGTCCTCCCCTATCTGCCGAGATCCTCCCCCACCCGAGCTCCTCCACCTCCCCTTGCCGCCGAGGTCCTCCGCCCTCCCCTCGCCGCCCAGCTCCTCCCCCGCCGGAGCTTCCTCCTCCACCCGAGCTTCTTCGTCCTCCCCTCGCCTCCGAGCTCCTCCCCTACCGGAGCTTCCTTCCTCGCCCGAGCTTCCTCCCCCGCCCAAGATGTTCCATCTTCCCTCGCGGCCTGAGCGTACTGTTCGTTGACTATCTGTTGATATTGCTTGCTACCATGCTCGAAATTACCGTGTGAGGTTGCTTGCTATTGATGTGGTATTGCTTGTTGCTAGATGTGATACTGCTTACTATTGATGCCAAGGAAATACCAGTGCAGGTGAGGAAAAAGGAAATGCCTCCAATGATGCTTTTGTACAATGTTAGAAAAAGATGATCGGTTTGATCGGAGTGGAAGTATATATGTTTATTATGATGTTATCTTTTCTGTGTAATAGTCGTAAATGTATTTTGAACATATGGTATTTAATAATGACATATGCGTTTATGCACTTCAATAGTGAAGTATACATGTTATATGAATTATAGGGATATTATAGACAATTTCTTAGCACACAGCCAGACAACAGCCAAGTTGCCAAACAGTGAAACTCAGAGAAGTAGCTTTTCCTACACAGCAGCTTTCCCAGCACAGCCAGCCACAGCCAGCCAGCCACAACCCAAACAAACAGGCCCTAAGTAGCCTCCAACATTGGGATGCATCAGGTCCTTATGTACATGATTGCATGCAAAACATACACATATATATGTATGTATGTATGTATGTATGTATAACATCCCAAATTTCATGTTTTGTAAAAGCATGCATTGTATTCATAAAATCATAGCATTTTTGCCTTGCACAAAAAATTTCAAAACAAAATTCCAAATAAAACCATTATTATGCCTTTTATTTATATATCATATGAGGCATGGTTTTATTTTGTTTTCAAAGGGCCAAAGTGAATTTGAGTGGACAAGTGTGTTTGTCATACTTTAGAGTGCAAGGTTCACTGTATAAAAATCTAGCAAAGATTTGAAATCAAACTTATTTGAATTAGGGTTTGAAAATTATTCCTGAAAAATCAAACAGAAAAAGAAAAGGCTAAAAGAAAAACATAAAACAGGCGCCAGCCTTTTGGCCCAGCACCAGACTAGCCCAACAGCCCACCCGGGCCATTTCCCCTTCCCCTCTGAAATGGATCGTATGGGCACCTAGAGGGGGGGGGTGAATAGGTGCTAACCAATTTTTAATACTTTTTCAATTTTAGGCTTGACAC
The DNA here is from genome assembly GCA_023614405.1 of Avena insularis. Taxonomy (NCBI): domain Eukaryota; kingdom Viridiplantae; phylum Streptophyta; class Magnoliopsida; order Poales; family Poaceae; genus Avena; species Avena insularis. Next base: position 459,037,563 of record CM042685.1, on the reverse strand, counting down.
AAAGTAAATTCTCTAGATATGCAACTACGAGAATTTCCCTATATGTAACCCTAACTACTAAGCACGTAAAAGAGGAGCGAGGAAACCGTAGTGGAGCACGCGGAGACACAGGGATTTGTTTTACCGCAGTTCCTTCCTTGTTAAGGGAAGTACATCTGCGTTGGAGGGGTGGGCGGTTCTAAGACCACCACGCCACAATAGGCCTCACCCTAGTCTCGATGGATCTCGCCACGAGAGGCCTGATCCACCTTCTCCACTATTGGATCCCTTCGAGGCGGGAACCGGTGCCTTTTACAACACTATCGGGGCACACACCCACAACCGAATTTGGGGCTCCCGAGATGACAACAAGCTGCCACAAGAACAAGGTTTATCAATATAAACAAAAACGAGGATCTAGATATTTGCAAGAAATACTAGATAGGAGGTTCTCCAAATGAATGGAGAGGAGATGAAGCGCTTGATTGCTGATGATGAAGATCGAGTTCTCCTCCTTCGATTCCCAAAGGGATGGGGCCTTTGGGTGGATCTAGGTGGAGCACTCTTGGATGAAGCTTTCAGATCTGATCTGTTCTTTTTCGAGATGAATCAAGAGTTCTGGCAGGAGGGGGATGGCTGGCTTAAATACCCCCTCCCCAGATCTGGCCGTTGCACAACTTTGGGGGCGGATTATCCGCCCCCCACTTGGGGCGGATTATCCGCCCCTGGGAAAACTCCGCCCCAAGGGCGAATTCTCCGGGTGAAACTCCGCCCCCTCTCTGGGGCTTGCGCCTTGGTGAAGCTTGGAGAAGATCTTGGGGGGCGGATAATCCGGCCCTCCTGAGGGGCAGATTATCCGGCCTAGCCGGAAAGTCCGGCCAAAACTCCGCCCCCTCTCTGGGGCTTGCGCCTTGGCGATGAGCAGGAGGGGCGGATTATCCGGCGGGGCCGGAGAATCCAGCCAAAATTCCGCCCCCCTTCTGAGGCTTGCGCTTGCTTGGGCAAAGGGAGGGGCGGATTATCCGCCCCTGGTGGGCCGGATTATCCGCCCCCAAAGGCAGAGTCCTGAGCTGCAACACTTCAACACACATTAAATGATCCTTGGTATTGTTATCTAACACACAAAACACTAGGGATTAAGAAATGTTCTTTCAATCTCCCCCTTTTTGGTGTTAGATGACAATACTAGGATTTGCAATAAAACCGGCAAATGCCACCTTGGATAATGAAAGACGCTCCCCCTAGATGTGTGCATATTTAAGATTTGCATTTGTATACAAATACACACACTAGGTAGAACACTACTTTAAGGTTTGGGAAAAAATGTCATACCACCGGAATATATAGCCAAGGCATACATAGATAATCCCATGAATCCATATGCCATCAAATAAGCTTCACACTTCCAGAATTCCATGGGGTCCATGATAGATAAATCCAGAAATCCATGAATACCAAACATAGTACCAAACTATGGAGTACGACATAGTCTTACACAAACAACCACAAATAGCAAACAAGTTCACGCTAGAAAAGGCACAAGCAAGCAAATAAAAATGACTAAAATCGAAGAGATTGTGCCCGACCCTTGCAAATCCACGAGACCTAATAGAACTACTTCTCCCCCTTTGGCATCGAAACGCCAAAAAGGAAGAAGAGCGATGCTAACGCCCCTGGAGATCACTCCGCCTCATCCTCGTCGTAGTCATTCCCGTCCCCTTCCTCTTCATCATACTCATCATCATCGTCATCAGCTGGAGGAGTGGGTGCCCGCGGTGGAGGAGGAAAAAAACAACTCTCGAGCTCGCCATAGTTGATCCCTGAGGTGTTCCACTGAGCATACGGATCCGGAGCAGTGGGAGGAGGTGGATTGCCAGTGGCACCTGAGACATGGTGGAGGATAAGCTGCTGCGTGTGATCCCTCTCATGATCCCTGCGGTACGCCTCATATTGGCCCTTGTGAATGTCAATACCCATGCAAAGAATGTTCCGCTGGAACCAATTAAGCTGCTTGACCTCACGTGCCATTGGGGACACCGTGGAACGACGACCACTAGCCCGAGCATCACGCATGAAGGTCTCTGGGGCAGTGGAAGGGTGATGAGTCTTCTGAGCCTTGTTGTAGATTTTCTTTGGCTTATGAACACCATCCAGAGCAGTGCCAAAATCCTCATGGGGCAACATATGCTTGACGAGCATCATTATGAACGGAGCATAAGGAATAGAGAGCCTGTTGATCATAGCATCCGTCATCTCATGAAAAATATAGTCCATGACATCCAGTTTGTAACCTGTGGCTGATCCAGTGTTGGTGGCACATTCGTGAGCAAACGCAAGTAGAGGAATCAGGTGACCACGGATCTTGTCATTGTTGCCACCACTAGGAGCGGTGCAGTCCCTAAAAATGCCAACAAGGGCTGCATACAGGGGAGAGAGACCAGCAAAAGTACCAGCGACTCCATCAGAGGAAAGGCAAGGAGCAAGTGCAGTGTCCTTGGATGGCTTCAAGGGAGTAATGATGCGGTGACCAGTAGGATTGTCACGACCATGGAAAGCATACCCAAGAACCTGCCCAAAAGTGCGAAAGTCTGACTGAAGCATTGTAGTCCCGGTCATCCACTTCATAGTGCGGCGCTCATCACCGCAGATCACAAGGGTGGAGAAAAACTGGCGCACCACAGAAGAGTCATAATTGCATTGAATGGTCATGAGGTGGTGCAGCCCCATCTTGTTGGTCACATCGAGTGCCTCAATGAGCCTTGTCTTGGATTGAGCCTCAGTCAAATTGATGGGACGCATGGGGCGAATCTTGAGAGTAGCATAGACATCATCATGAATAGACCGAAAGTGAGCATTAAAAAACATTTCATCCTCAGGGGGACCATCGCTGTCAGCCTCATCATAATAATCGGTCTGACGAATATTGGCATACTGAAGACTGTCCATAGCCTTGTAATTGGGACGAGACTGTTTGCCCTTGCGAGATGCGGACCTCTTAGTTTTCTTACTTGCCTCTGCCATCCGTTCAGCCTCTCTTGCTGCTCTGTTGACCTCGGTCTCGTCAATGAATTTTCCGTATGCAGTGGGCTTGAGATAACAGGGACGGGGACGACGGACGAAGGTCTTGGTCGGCTTGGAACCACCTGTGAATAGCATGAGAGGGATAGCATGGAGATAAGTATACACACAAGTCCAGGAGAAAACAACATGAAGAAAGAGTAGCAGTGCAACCCCATAACCAAGGAAGTGCATTGGCAGAAGCAGAACCAAAACAGACCAGATTTTGCTCTCCAGGCCGGATTATCCGGCCCTGGCAGGGGCGGATAATCCGCCCCCCGCAGAAAATTTCTGGATTGGCTCAGATCTGCCATGGCAAAACAGATCGGGTACTAGGGTTGCAATTCTACTGATTCTAGCATGTAAGGAACAACACCAAGAACCTTCTACAACGAGATTTCCACCAAATAAAAGACATCCCATACAAAAGGAGAGAGATGAGGGAGTTACCCTCACTCATTGGAGGAAAATCGCGGAGGAGAAGATACCCGGAGGCAAGGTGAAGAAGATCCGGGGAGAGCCCGGAGAATCCGGTGGTCGAATCGACTCCGGGAGAGGCGGATGCTCCGGCGGCGGCTGGGGGATAGAGGTAGGGTTGGGGGAGGACTGGCTGCTCTGTTTGAGCCTGCCCTCCCCGACCCAGCCTATAAGGGAAGATTTCGCCTGGGGCGGATAATCCGCCCCCCACTTAAGGCGGATAATCCGCCCCTCCCCCCAGAAATTCTGAACAGTGCAGAATTAGGCCAGAGCAACCTAGCAAACCTCTCGATGGTGTTTTAGAGGACTTGTCTGAAAGAATAGATGGTTCAAGAAGGGAGAGAAAGGCTTGGGTTGAGAGCATCAGACTGAGATGGTACTACACACCCAAATTTGCAAGAATCAAATCAAACAAAAGCCAAATTGGAGTGTGTTTTCCATAAGAACAAGAGATATGCAAGAAAATCCAACAAGACCCATGAAAAACCAACTCTTCTTGAGGAAGAGGGCGGTGGCCGAAGCCACCATGTTGGAGCGCATGGCATGACACCGCGAAGATGTATCTTGAGTTCAAAACCAATGCTCATCGATGACCCACATATCACAAAATGATATTAAGGGAAATGATTTTACTTGCTTTCGGCATTATGGGGGGAGGGTTGGTCCAATCAATTAGGACCACACTCCCCCTATGTCTATGCCCGCATCTAAACCAAATACATGAATAAGCGCAAGTGAGTGTGCAAGGGTATTCAAGCCAAGCTCCTTGAATCTATGATATTTAGCTCATTCCTCAAAAAACAAAATCTTGCTTCATCAAGGGGCTTCGTGAAAATATCAGCAAGTTGGTTCTTCGTGCTCACAAAGGATATAGCAATATCTCCACGAGCAACATGATCCCGAATAAAGTGGTTGCGAATCTCTATATGTTTTGTTCTTGTATGCTGCACGGGATTGTAAGCAATTTTGATAGCACTTTCATTGTCACATAAAAGAGGCACTTTGTCACAAATGACACCATATTCCTTTAAAGTTTGCCTCATCCATAACAATTGAGTACAAGCACTTGCAGCAGCAACATATTCAGCTTCGGCGGTTGAAAGTGAAATACAATTCTGTTTCTTTGATGACCAACACACTAGAGACCTGCCCAAGAATTGACATGCACCAGAGGTTGATTTCCTATCATCTTTGTCACCAGCCCAGTCTGAATCAGTGTAACCACATAGAGAGAAACTTGAACCCTTGGGATACCATAACCCAAAATTTGGGGAATGAACCAAATATCGGAAGATTCGCAAGCGCCACTAAGTGGCTTTCTTTAGAGCGCTTGGTACCTTGCACACACTCCTACACTTAACACGATATCGGGCCTAGATGCGCAAAGGTAAAGGAGAGAGCCGATCATGGATCGGTATACCTTTTGATCCACGTCTTTACCCTTGGGATTGAGCTCAAGATGACACTTGGTTTGCATTGGGGTAGCAACGCCATTGAGATCCGTCATCTTGAACCTTTTGATCATGTCTCGGATGTACTTAGCTTGATTAATAAAGGTTCCTTCTCTAAGTTGTTTGATCTCAAATCCAAGAAAGAACCTGAGCTCACCCATCATGGACATCTCAAACTCACTACCATAAGCTTGAAAATTCATCGTTAAACGCTTGGTTAGTAGAGCCAAAAATAATGTCATCTACATAAAGTTGGCATACAAAAAGCTCCCCATTAACCTTCTTAGTAAAAAGAGTGGGATCGATTTGCCCAACTTCGAATCCACGGTCTAGCAAAAGCTCTTTAATGTGCTCATACCACGCACGTGGGGCTTGTTTAAGGCCATAGAGCGCCTTATCGAGTTTGTAGACATGGTTCGGAAATTTGGGGTCCTCAAACCCCGGGGGCTGCTTGACATATACTAACTCATGTAGAGGACCATTAAGGAAAGCGCTCTTAACATCCATTTGTTGTAATTTAAAATTGTGATGGGCTGCATATGCAAGAAGGATACGGATGGACTCAAGGCGAGCCACAGGAGCGTAGGTCTCGCCAAAATCAATTCCTTCAACTTGAGAGAACCCTTGAGCCACTAGTCGTGCTTTATTCCTCACAACAATGCCATTTTCATCCTGTTTGTTCTTGAAGATCCACTTGGTGCCGATAACATTGCGGCAATCCTTTGGCTTTTCTACGAGCTTCCAAACTTTGTTGCGTTCGAAGTTGTTTAATTCTTCATGCATTGCAACAACCCAATCGGGGTCTTCAAGAGCATCAAAAATCTTCTTTGGTTCAACCATGGAAATGTGAGCTTGATGATCATGGCTTAGCAAGCTCTCTTCGAGTGGATACCCTTCGTCGTAGATCACCAACAACCTTGTCAAGAGTGTGACCTCTTAGTTCAAGGTTGCGATCAGCACGAGCCTTGCGACGAGCCTCAATGTCCTTATTGTTTCTAGGAGGAGTGGATTCAATTGTTGTATCCTTGTCTTGATTACTGCCTTGCCCTTGATCTTGGTCACCGCATCGCTGTAAGATTGTTGCTTGAACATTTTTCAGCCGGATAATCCGCTTGGAGGGGCCGGACTATCCGACTGGAGGTGAAGTACCGAACCATCTTCCCGAGAAAGCTCGATCGGATTTGGAGACCTGTGGCGGATACTCCGCTTCGGGGCCGGAGAATCCGGCCTGGGAGCTTCAGAGATGTTGATTTCTCCTTCGGATCCCCTAGTACGAGCTGGAGTGCCAGGGGCGGATTGTCCGCCCCTTGGAGGGGGCGGATAGTCCGGCCTGGGACTACCAGCTTGTCCAGTGGACAGATGGTCTTCAGCAGATTGTGGTGTTGGTGCAGGATTGTCTCCAACAGTAGGAGCTTGTTGATCTTGTGTAGATGAGGGCTCCACATGTGTGGAGCATTGTCCTTCCCGATCCGCCACAAGGGGTTCCTCAATGGGGCGTAAAAATCCCACGCCCATTCTTCTTATGGCATCTTGGGGTATTTCAACATCTGCATCACAAACATCAACTTGCCCTACAAAGGAGCCGATTTTTTCATCGAACTCCACACTACAAGATTCTACAACAATCCCAGTGAGCTTGTTGTATACTCTATAAGTGTGGGATTCGGCACCGTAACCAACAAAAATACCTTCTAAAGCCTTGGATTCAAATTTTGACAAACGGACACCTTTAATAAGAAAGAAACACTTACACGAATACCTCAAGTATGAGATGTTGGGTTTGTTCTGAAGTATTTAATATGGGGTCTTGTCCGATCTTCCGAAGGTAGAGCCGGTTTGATGAGTGACAAGCAGTGGATATAGCTTCAGCCCAAAAAATTATAAGGAGACTTGAATTCATCTAGCATAGATCTTGCCATATCCATCAAAGTCCGGTTCTTCCTCTCGGCTACACCATTTTGTTGAGGGGTGTACGCAGCGGAATATTGGTGTCTAACCCCCTCTTCGCTAAGAAACTCGTTTAAAGTGTAGTTCTTGAATTCTGTGTCGTTGTCACTTCTAATTGCCAAGATGGGAACATTGTGTTGACGTTGAACTTCATTGGCAAAGTCGATGACAGTTTGTTGAGTCTCACTTTTCAGCTTGAAGAAATATACCCATGTATATCTTGAGTAATCATCGATGATGACCAAGCAATATTTCTTCCCACCAAGACTTGCATGAGAAGGAGGACCAAATAAATCCACATGGAGTAATTCCAAGATCCTCTTTGATGACACAATAGTCTTCCTCTTGTGGGGAGAATCATGCATTTTTCCTTCAACACAAGCCCTGCAAACACGATCTTTGGCAAAAGAGACATTGTCTTTTAGTCCAAGTATGTGGCCACCCTTTTGGAGACTTTGCAAAGTTCTCATGTTGACATGGGCTAAACGGCGATGCCATAGCCAGCCCACGTCGGCCTTTCCGATTAGACACATCGGACCCGAAGTGGTTTTCCCCGAGAAGTCCACCACATACAGGTCATTTTCAACGTATCCAACGAAAGCGACCTTTAGAGACTTGCTCCATAAGAGTACCACCAAATCATCATCGATAAAAACAGCAAAACCCATCTTGCCAAGGGCACGAACAGCAAAACCCATCTTGCCAAGCGACCTTTAGAGACTTGCTCTGATACCAAATGAAATGGATCGTATGGGCACCTAGAGGGAGGGGTGAATAGGTGCTAACCAATTTTTAATACTTTTTCAATTTTAGGCTTGACACAAAGTAAATTCTCTAGATATGCAACTACGAGAATTTCCCTATATGTAACCCTAACTACTAAGCACGTAAAAGAGGAGCGAGGAAACCGTAGTGGAGCACGCGGAGACACAGGGATTTGTTTTACCGCAGTTCCTTCCTTGTTAAGGGAAGTACATCTGCGTTGGAGGGGTGGGCGGTTCTAAGACCACCACGCCACAATAGGCCTCGCCCTATTCTCCGATGGATCTCGCCACGAGAGGCCTGATCCACCTTCTCCACTATTGGATCCCTTCGAGGCGGGAACCGCTGCCTTTTACAACACTATCGGGGCACACACCCACAACCGAATTGGGGGCTCCCGAGATGACAACAAGCTGCCACAAGAACAAGGTTTATCAATATAAACAAAAACGAGGATCTAGATATTTGCAAGAAATACTAGATCGGAGGTTCTCCAAATGAATGGAGAGGAGATGAAGCGCTTGATTGCTGATGATGAAGATCGAGTTCTCCTCCTTCGATTCCCAAAGGGATGGGGCCTTTGGGTGGATCTAGGTGGAGCACTCTTGGATGAAGCTTTCAGATCTGATCTGTTCTTTTTCGAGATGAATCAAGAGTTCTGGCAGGAGGGAGATGGCTGGCTTAAATACCCCCTCCCCAGATCTGGCCGTTGCACAACTTTGGGGGCGGATTATCTGCCCCCCACTTGGGGCGGATTATCCGCCCCCTAGGAAAACTCCGCCCCAAGGGCGGATTCTCCGGGGGAAACTCCGCCCCCTCTTTGGGGCTTGCGCCTTGGTGAAGCTTGGAGAAGATCTTGGGGGGCGGATAATCTGGCCCCCCTGAGTGGCGGATTATCCGGCCTAGCCGGAAAGTCTGGCCAAAACTCTGCCCCCTCTCTGGGGCTTGCGCCTTGGCGATGAGCAGGAGGGGCGGATTATCCGCCCCCCTGAGGGGCAGATTATCCGGCGGGGCCAGAGAATCTGGCCAAAATTCCGCCCCCCTTCTGGGGATTGCGCTTGCTTGGGCAGAGGGAGGGGCGGATTATCCGCCCCTGGTGGGCCGGATTATCCGCCCCCAAAGGAAGAGTTCTGAGCTGCAACACTTCAACACACATTAAATGATCCTTGGTATTGTTATCTAACACACAAAACACTAGGGATTAAGAAATGTTCTTTCACCCTCTCTATCCCACCCACGCTCACCCTACCCCGCGCTCACTGCCACTGGGCTCAGGCCAGCTCAGCTCCTTCTTCCCCAAATCCCGCGCGTGACCACGTCATCGCCGGCCGTTCCTCCCCCATTACTGCCGCGATCAATCCCATTGATTTGCCGCGTGAATGCCGCCCCCGCTCTGGCTACTTAAGCTCCACCCCGTCATGGGCATTTCCCCTCACTCGCCACCCCCTAATCGCCGCCAGGTTGCTCGCATTTGAACTCACACCATCGCTGCCCGAGCATCTCCGGCGAACAATTACGGTGAGCACCGTCCGCCCCGTGCCTTCTGGTTCTTGCTATTGTGCTTCCCTTGATCTTGCTCTTCTTCTGACACCACTGGTTCATCCTATAACCCCTTAGGTCGTCGTCTTCGTCAAGCACCATGAGCACCCGAATAATCCCGGTAAGATACGAGCGCCCCTCGTCTCCCTATTCTAACCAACTGGTTCGCCTGGTCCTTGTGCACACACTGATGCCTTTGGTTTGCACTAGGGTGGCCCAGGTCGTCGCCTTCGTCGCTGTTTGCATCAACCCGACGCTGCCCGCAACTTCGACGAGCTACCACGGCCGCAACAGCTCGCCCCCGTCCAAGTAGAAGCCACCTTGAGCATCATCGCATCCTCGCGACGCTGGTAAGAATCACCCTATCCCCCCTCTGGAATCGCTGAAGCATCGCCGTCAGTAGCGCCGCCGCTGTAGCAGCCACGCGTGCCGCCCGTCTTTGGTCGCATGCGTTAGAGCTGTTAGATCTAGATCTGACGTTGTGGATAGATTCACTTAACGAAACGGTATCGCTAGATTTGGGCCACATGATCTGACTTAAATCCAACGGCCCACGCGCTTGATCCGCGCGAAGCAGTATGGGCCAATCAGACACAGCCACGTGTTTGTGTTCTGTTTAAATAAAATCCAGAAAAGGTTTTTGAATGTTTAAACTTGTAAAATTTATATCTTTTGTTATGTTTATCCAAAAATGCAAATAATATATCATTGGATTTGTAGGGTTCGCAGCATAGAAAACAAAAAATTTCCTGCGATGGGAACAACTAAGTACCAAGATCTATCTACTAGATACAAGCAACGGGTGGATATACATCCATAGAATACATACCCTCGAAGACCGAATAGCGTTAACGAGGTTGTACTCGTGGATGATGTAGACGAACGCTTGCCGATCTCAAGATCGTGATGAAGTCCGTCTGGTCCAGCCGGTCCAGCACGATCAAGTCCAGCACCTCAAAGAAGTGGTGCATCCGTGATCGCACACACGTACGGGTACCCCGACAACCTCCGCACCCTCGCTCCAGCGAAGCAGCGGAAGCAACAAATCCTTCCAGAAAAAGCCACCAGGAACATGTATCTCGCTGATCCGAGACCATGGGGAAATTCTAAAGGGGGGAGAGAGATCCTTCGCGAGGAGGTGTGCTTTAAGAGGAGGAGAGGGGGGCCTTTTATAGGGGAGAGGGGGGGCACCCAAGGGGCATGGCGCCCAGCCATGGGGGCTGCCCCCACCTCTTCCACATTCATGTGGGTGGAGCTCCCACTCAAAATGAAAAGCCTCCACTCCCATTAAAAGCCTCCACTCAAAAATCCACTCACATGCATTAAATTTCCACCAAATTTAATGCAAGCTCTCATTTAAATAAAACTCTTTTATTTATTTATTCAGAATTTTGTTAATTACTTTAATTAACAAACATTCACATAAAACCCCTTACAACATTTCAATTTCACATGCAGAACCAGTTTCAGCGATTTCAACCGAAACAGTTTCGGTGTCTAGTGAAATAAATTCCTGCGCTTTCCTTTTCTTTTTCTGGCATATCATTTGCTCCGAATGGTGTCGGTATCCCTTAAGTGTGTCACCATACGGTTCACGAATAATGCGGACATGATCGAGACCCTTCTCCGATCAATAATCAGTAGCGGGACCTAGAGATCCATACTGACTCCCACACATTCAACGATGACTTCTGTGATCGTGTGAACCTTTTACGTTAGTATCTTAATCCCTTTGTTTCACGATATATTACATGTCCGAGATTCGATCATCGGTATCTCCATACCTAGTTTGATATTGTTACCGACATGCACTCTTTTCTCGTTCCCGTGATATAACATTCTAGTGATCAAATCACTTGCTTGCAAGCTAATCAATGTGATATCACCGAGAGGGCCCAGAGCATTTCTATCCGTCATCGGGATGAACAAATTCCACTCTCGATCCATGGGTCTCAACATAACACTTTAGTAGTTCTGAAGCCATCTTTATAATCACCCAGTTACGGTGTGACGTTTGATGTCATCGAGAAACTCTTCCGGTGTTAGTGATTGACATGATCTCATGGTCTAAGGATTAGGATCACTTCGTAAGTTGTTATAGCAATATAAACTCAATGACTTTGATCGTAATGCTATACTTCGGATGAATGTTCATCACATCATTACACTAATGTTGTGACCTCGTTATTAACAACATCCAATGTCCATGATCAGGAAACTTTGATCATCTTGTTAATCAACGAGCTAGTTTATAAGAGAGGCATAACTAGGAACTTCCTTTTTGTTTATTAAACACACATGTATTAACGTTTCCGTATTAATACAATTATAGCATGTAAAATAAACATTTATCATAATAAGGAATACGATAATAACCACTTTATTATTGCCTCTCGGGCATATTCCCTTCAGTCTCCCACTTGCACTAGAGACAATAATCTAGTTTGAAAACTTTGCGTATTGAACACCTATGGCTTTCTGGTGTTCCATATACGCAACTGCAAGTGGTTAACATAATCTACGGATCTGACACTTTCAGGTCCGTGTGTATTTGCATGTCTTTGCGTCTTCACGCATCACTCATTCTCTAATGAGATGGCATTATATAAATTTGGTCTTTTGGTGAGACCTTTAGTTCCTTGGGGTTAAAACACGTCGATACTATTGTCACACAATATATCTTTAGTGTTAGCCCGTTGCGAACCACACCTTAGTTTGATAACAAACTACTTGACACAAATTCCCTCCTTTTCCGCTACTATAGCAGTCATATACTTAGCCTTTTTTTGTAGTATTCGTCACAATGTCTTAACTTTGGAACTCTTCCAAATCCATCATGGAATCTCCTTTCCATTACATTGTGCCACCCATAGTTTAAATTGAGATAAACTTAATTTGTATCTTGTGACAAAACTAGTATCAACGTAACGCTTTACAATGAACTATTTGTAATTGTTTGTCACCTCTACACAAATATATTCTTAGTTCTTCCAAAAGATCATAAGAATATCCTCACTATCATCCAATGATCATTTTATGATTCATTCTGGTATATGCTCATAACACTTAGAGCATAGGACATATCTGGATGTGTACATATCATGGTATGATTGATCAAAATATTCTCGTGATTTCACTCATCAAGTGTCAAAGCACTTGAATCTTGTTTCACTTATCAAGTGTCGATACACTTGATTCTTGATTCAATTCTTTTCCATGCGACAAGAAACGTTTCTTGTTGTTTCTATATTGAACTCCTTCAATATCTCATATATGTACGTTTGGCACAACCATATTAGCGTCACAGTCTATCCACTATAGACATTCATGCTTAAATATTCGGGTTTTGCCTAAGTATTTCATCAAAATGAAATTCTTAACCTTTGTCAATAAAAGATACATTATTTCTAATCAACAAGATGTCATCCACATAATGTATTAGAAATGTGTCTCAGCGCTCCCACTTAATTTCTTGCAAATGCAAGCATCTTCATCGTCTCCTGATGAAAACTCCTTTTCATTAAGGTGAAGATTCCAACTCCGTGATGCTTACTTCAACCATTGAAGTTTGCATGCCCTTCTTAGCATCCTTTGAATTAACAAAACCCTTTGGACCGTGTCATGTACACGTCCTAGGTAACCATTCTATTAGAAGAACTTTGTTTTGTTTATTCATCTACCATATACTAAATTATATGTAGTGGTTGCTACTTTAATCCGTCCAGACTAAATATCACTATGAAAGATCAAATCTTGTCATAGTCAACTCCTTGAACATTGTCATAAAATACTTTACGACATGTCGACTATTTCATAGATGTGAAACATCCATGTCTGTTTCTTTATAGACCCAAATACGACCGATAGGTTTTTACACCTTTCCGGAGGGTCTTCCAAGTTCAAAACTTGATTTATCGTGTATGGACTTATCACGGATTTTATGGCTTCAAGCCATTTGACGGAGTCAGGGCCCATCATCGCTTCTTTGTATGTGGTCGATTCATCATTGTCAAACAATAATGATTTACTCTCAAATCTCAACATTTGATTGTTTATCCGACCGACTTGGTTCAATAAGAACTTAGATCTCCGTGACCACAACCTTTGAGGCACATAATCTATGAGCATTATGGCAGCCTCCAGAACGATTTCCGGTGCTGCGCAACTCAGCACATTTAGCTAAGGTTCATTAACCTTATCAAAGTTCTATTGTCCTCCCACTTAACTTTTACGAAAAATTCCTTCTCCAAGAAACTTCACATTTAAAGCGACAAACCCTTTTGTCCTCGGTGTTATGGAGGAATAACCAATTGTTATTCGAAATAACCTACAAAGACATGCTCATCCGACTTTGGTTGTAAACATCTTACTTATGTTTAGCATACCAAAATTTAAGAAAGGACAACTTGGGTTTTACCCCAAACCATAACTCATATGGTGTCATTTCAACAGATCAAGATGGAGCTCTTTTCAGTGTAAAAGCGGTAGTCTCTAAAGCTTTAATCTTTTAAAACATAATGGCAGTTTTATAAATAACACCTTTGATCCAACCATGTCAAACAAGGTTTCCTTACAAATCTCAAACACTCCATATTCCTATGGTGTTTCGGGAGATGTAAATCTAGGTGTTTTGCTAAACTTGTAACTCAAATAAATCCCTTTTATGATAAAATCATAATTCATTTATTTTTCTTGTTACACTTGTAACTCAAATAAATCCCTTATGATAAAATCATAAACCATTTATTTTCTTGTTACAATGATTTTCACTTCATCTTGAAAGTCTTTGAAACGTTTTTCAAATATTTCATACTTCTTTCTTATTAAGTGAACATTCACTCAAATTTCCGGAGAAAGCATATGAAGTTGAAACCCATCGCTTACGACTACACATAATGGACTACATACATCGATATGTATAAATTCCAATATTTTAGTCGTTCGTTCTTCTCTGGCCTTTGAACGAAGTTTTAATTATCCCGAGGAAAGTCTCACAAGCGTCACTTGATCAAATCAAAGACTCCAAAAATCCATGAATATGGAGATTCTTCATGTTTTCTTTCCAATATAATTTAAACGGCGATGTCACTTCGTAAATGATCTTTCAATCATTTGTCTTGCGACATTTTAGCATTAGGTTTTATGGATATGATTTCTCCAACTAGATTTGTAAATCATCCATCTTATATGGAATACGGTAATTATTTGAACAACCTTTGTTATCATAATACCTGATTTAAATAACAATTATTAAAACAAATCTTGAAGTCAAGCTTTGATGTCAACGAGAAATACAAACAACGATTTGTTTGTTTTCGATTAACATCATCACATATTCTCTTGCTAGTTACTTAGGCTATTGTGGTTCATGAATTGCGTCGTTCCGTATGAAATTTCATACCAACCAATTCGGTATCCAATACCCAAAAACCACATTGTTTAACTAGCAAAGAATACAACCATAACATGTATATCATCCATATACCTAAATTGGATATTTCCAATCTTTTCTTTTCTGCCAAATATATTTTATAGATTCTCTTTCAGCATTTCCTTTTCCTTTTTAAAAGAATCTATCAACATCAAAAGTGGCGCCATATACATGACACATAGTCCAAAGCGTGTATATTCAAATAATAATACCTTTGGACTTGCACTTTGAAGTAGATCACCATCATCAAAATGATCGGTATTCTTTCAAAATCCATTTTTTAGTAATCTTTTAGTGTAGTAAACACTTTACATACATATTGTATTCATCCTTATCATGACCACTTTCATGATCAAGCTACTGTAGCTTATAAAGGCGAATCGTGAGTATAACATTACTTTCCAAAACCCTTTTGGATGATTAGGATGTCTAGCATCTCCAACCTTTGTAAATTCTCATCCTATATATGAGAACACATATTATACTCTATCATATTGCAACAAAAACATTGTTTCAGATATCGTTATATCTGCCACACATGATGGTTTCTGAAACAATTCTTTCAGCTCCTAAATAAACTTGATATTAAAACAATCAAGAATCATGGAGGCAAACATGATACTTAAGATACTAACACTGGAATTGTTACTCTCGATTTAATACCAATTATTAAATTTCATGGAGTAAATAGAATTTTGCGGAAAGTTTGCAATAGGACTTTGAACTTTAGATTGACACTCAACACAATACGATACCAGTTCGTAAAGTATATATCCAGAATTCTATAGTTCTATTATCTCAATTACAACTATGCATAAGGTGGTGAAGGAATGCCAATGACTACAACAAATTATGCAAATTCACTTTGATTTAATTTATGATAAATTGAGTTCTACTAATCCAAATTAAAAATGAACTCCCACTCAAAAACGACATCCCTCGTGTCTTTTTGGTGATTACATGAACCAAATCCACTACACCAAGTCCGATCATCACGTGAGTCGGTGTAGCTTCAAAGGCGAGCATCAAATGGGCATCATATCTACTATATGACTCATGCTTAACCTTTCAGTCCATGTTCCGAGGCCATGTTTGTACATGCTAGGCTCGTCAAGTAAGAACCTTAGTATTCGCGTGTGTAACTGTCTTACACCCGAGATATGCTCGTGGATTCAAGTACACCCGATCATCACGTGATGTCTTGAAGCGACGAAACATTGTCGGTGCATACTTAAGGAAGAACACATTCTTATCTTGATATCTAAATGAGGGATCATCTTATTATGCTAATAAAACGCCAAACAAGCAATATAAGATGCAATCAAACATCACATGTTAATTAGTGGAATGATATGGTTCCCGCATATGATCTCTATCATGTGCATCGTGGTATGATCATTATCATACCTTTATGTGTAAATCCAAGGTCTATGGAGTTTACACGTTATGTGTATTGTAAGAGTATCAAATCATACTTCTACTTACAACATCACCATATCATAACACTAGCCTAGCAACAATCTAAACTAGACGCCTCTAATTTATCCATTGCAAATTTTACGTGGCTTGGGGCTTTCGAAGATAGAACCGTTCATACCTACGAACATGAACCACAACGAGGATAACCAAATTGTTGACAACTTGTTGCAAATTAGATATTAACTATAGTAGGAGAGACAGACACCCGCTAGCCACTTATGCAAAACTAGTTGCATGTCAAGCGTGGAACAGGTCTCATGTGCGAGGACATGTAAAGTTTGTCCGGGCCGCTTCATCCCACTATGCCACCAATATCCAAAGTACAACAAAGAAGCAATAAAATGATCATCATCGCCCACATACTCATATGTGTACTACCCGTGCAAAGTATCTACGCATAGATCCGTCTCTGATACCACTGTAGGGTTCACAGCATAGAAAACAAAAAATTTCCTACGATGGGAACAACTAAGTACCAAGATCTATCTACTAGATACAAGCAACGGGTGGATATACATCCATAGAATACATACCCTCGAAGACCGAATAGCGTTAACGAGGTTGTACTCGTGGATGATGTAGACGAACGCTTGCCGATCTCAAGATCGTGATGAAGTCCGTCTGGTCCAGCCGGTCCAGCACGATCAAGTCCAGCACCTCAAAGAAGTGGTGCATCCGTGATCGCACACACGTACGGGTACCCCGACAATCTCCGCGCCCTCGCTCCAGCGAAGCAGCGGAAGCAACAAATCCTTCTAGAAAAAGCCACCGGGAACATGTATCTCGCTGATCCGAGACCATGGGGAAATTCTAAAGGGGGGAGAGAGATCCTTCGCGAGGAGGTGTGCTTTGAGAGGAGGAGAGGGGGGCCTTTTATAGGGGAGAGGGGGGGAACCCAAGGGGCATGGCGCCCAGCCATGGGGGCTGCCCCCACCTCTTCCACATTCATGTGGGTGGATCTCCCACTCAAAATGAAAAGCCTCCACTCCCATTAAAAGCCTCCACTCAAAAATCCACTCACATGCATTAAATTTTCACCAAATTTAATGCAAGCTCTCATTTAAATAAAACTCTTTTATTTATTTATTCAGAATTTTGTTAATTACTTTAATTAACAAACATTCACATAAAACCCCTTACAACATTTCAATTTCACATGCAGAACCAGTTTTAGCAATTTCAACCGAAACAGTTTCGGTGTCTAGTGAAATAAATTCCTGCGTTTTCCTTTTCTTTTTCTGGCATATCATTTGCTCTGAATGGTGTCGGTATCCCTTAAGTGTGTCACCCTACAGTTCGTGAATAATGCGTACATGATCGAGACCCTTCTCCGATCAATAATCAGTAGCGGGACCTAGAGATCCATACTGACTCCCACACATTCAACGATGACTTCTGTGATCGTGTGAACCTTTTACGTTAGTATCTTAATCCCTTTGTTTCACGATATATTACATGTCCGAGATTCGATCATCGGTATCTCCATACCTAGTTTGATCTTATCGACATGCACTCTTTTCTCGTTCCCGTGATATAACATTCTAGTGATCAAATCACTTGCTTGCAAGCTAATCAATGTGATATCACCGAGAGGGCCCAGAGCATATCTATCCGTCATCGGGATGAACAAATTCCACTCTCGATCCATGGGTCTCAACATAACACTTTAGTAGTTAAGCCATCTTTATAATCACCCGATTCGGTGTGACGTTTGATGTCATCGAGAAACTCTTCCGGTGTTAGTGATTGACATAATCTCATGGTCTAAGGATTAGGATCACTTCGTAAGTTGTTATAGCAATATAAACTCAATGACTTTGATCGTAATGCTATACTTCGGATGAATGTTGATCACATCATTACACTAATGTTGTGACCTCGTTATTAACAACATCCAATGTCCATGATTAGGAAACTTTGATCATCTTGTTAATCAACGAGCTAGTTTATAAGAGAGGCATAACTAGGAACTTCCTTTTGTTTATTAAACACACATGTATTAACGTTTCCGTATTAATACAATTATAGCATGTAAAATAAAGATTTATCATAAATAAGGAATACGATAATAACCACTTTATTATTGCCTCTCGGGCATATTCCCTTCAGGATTCAGAAAAATAAACCCTACACTACTGTAGGCTTGAATTTGTATTTTGCTTCTAAAAAATAGGATTATTTGCAGAACACATTATAGGCTTATTTTGACCATATAAAATGTTTATAAAATTGTTTTGAGGAAAATTTAAGTTTATTTAGACTTTAAATAGATGGCTTTGTGTTTAGTACTGTTTGGTTAGACTTGTTAGTATAGAAAAATCATTTCATTGCATTTGCATGCATTCATATATATTTTTGTTTGATTATTTGAATGTGAATTTGGTGCTATTATTTTATGTGTACATTTTGGTGCTAGTGGTTATTGTGAGTGTGAGGATTGTTTCTACTCCCCCAACTACTACCAAGGCAAGTGGTGCTTCATGTATATTGTCCTATTATTTTTGACTATGCACTAGTTATATTTTGAGTAGGCCTTGCATGGAATTTTTCTAAGTATATATGCTATGCTATACCTTGGGAAATCCTAGTAGTTGTAGTCTTGGTAGAATTTTCCTCTAAGTCAAGAAACTTGTTATGTTATCATGCTTAGCCTAGCTAGTAGCAAACAAGGGTGGATTATTCATGCTATGAAATATCTCTAAGGCTATGACTTGTGATTTTTGCTTAATAAAACAACTAAGTGAATGAATCACCTGGGTGAAATGGTATGATGGTTTGTGTTGAATGGTTACACAAGGCCCATGTCTATGGTTTACCTTGTGTATTACACTTGTGGAAAGCCACCCAGGAACAAAGGGATTTGAGATGTTTAGTGTTGAGAAGCTTCTAGTGCAACCACATGGCATATGGGCTCTGCCTTGATCATATAGGTTGCAATAACTTAGCCAGATGGATATTTGGTGGTAGGGTGATAGGATGGAACGCGTCCATGGTGGTCTAAGGGAAAGCTTATGAAAGGTCTCGTCTCGATACATGTCGAGTCTTGTGGGGAAAGTGCACCATCTCTCGAGAGGGTAAAACCTAAGTACTTAGCCGTGTCCCCGGCAACGGACAATTTGAGCATCAAAGACATTGAAGCCATCAAGGATCTTCTCATACCAATTTCTAAGTTAAAAACTTGTGGTTAAACAAGGGTAAAGGTTCACCAATGTCTATTGGTGGTTACTTGGGTGTTTTGTCAAGCAAAAACTTAGTGTTTTCAACTGATAGGAACAACCTATTTTGAGCAAAGTAAGCCTAAGCTATACTTAGCCCAATTCATATAGAAGTTAGATACTACTACTCTACTATGGTATTACTTGCCAATACAATTCCAAATGTATTGACCCACTGTGGCTGTAACTTATGATGTTGCAGGTTACTCTGATGGAGAATAGGATTGTGAGTCTACACTCAACATGCTTGTATGTGGCACATGAAAATGAAGACTTTACTTTATTTTACTTATGTTGAACTCTATGTATTAGCCATGTGCTAATGAGTTGTAAAAGACTATGTTTATCTTTGGAATGGCGATGTAATAAAGACCTTTGTATCTGTATACTTCATCTTAAACTGTGGATGCTAGCATTTGATCCAGAGACTAACATTACAATCACATGGCCTTTACCTTTAAAAGGTGGGGTCTTATAGTATGTATGTATATTAGATGCTGATGTGTGATGGATGCATGATTTTGCTCCAATGCCACTTGTTCATGTCCTGGTATCCTGGCATTTTTTTGTCAATGCCACTTGCTGTAGAAAGGTATCTGCATCCACTTGCTGTTAGATGGTGACAGTCCTCAAATCATGTCCATAGACATGACAAATTTGTTGTACTCCCTTCCTGACCTGCAGTACTCCTATGTTAATATTTGCTGCACTATTTTGAACATTCCCATCCCTGAGCTACCTTTTATATTTGCTGCACTATTTGATGACGAATTCTATACACATTTCTAAAATCTTGTGTATCATATACAAGATGAATTTGTTGTACTATTGTCTTCTGAGTTCTTTTGGTCATAAGTTTTCTTGTTAGATGTTCTGTACTTGTATTGTGGTCAATAGCATCCGCGTTTCTGGCTGGAACCTAGGCGGACTACGCTTGCGCTAGGCTTGGCTAGAACGGCAACAGGGCGATGGGGCCGATAGCGACGAGGACGACTGTGAGAGGGGCTAAGCGGAGGCGCCCGCTCTAGGCTCAGACGACGAGGAGCTTCGGTGCTCCGATGATGTGCAAGGAGGCCGGAGTGGGAACGTGGCGAGGAGGCCTGAGTAGGAACGGGAACGTGGCAGGGACACCGAAGGGGGGGCGGCGTGGCCTTGCTCCTCCGCGCTGGTACCAGCCCTCCATCCGCGTGGCTTTGCTCTGTCCGTCGGCGAGCGGCGTGGCTAGCTCTGTCCGCACGGAGCAAGGCGAGCCCCACGAGAAGCCCCTGACTGTGAGCAAGGAGGTGGGGCAACCCCGCGGGAGTACACTTTTAGGAGCAGGGCAGGGACATGTGGGGCGATCCCACGCGAGTCCTCTGACAGCGAGCAGGGCGGCGGCGGACGGCTGGGAGAAATATCTCAATTTGAAACATCAAATTTAGACCACATATGAAACGTTTGGAATGTAAATTCGAAATTGGACTAGCCTCCCGACATCTTTTCTGGGACTAACGGAGTACATATAACAATATTAAGAAAAAAACATTATTGTGTTCAACCATTTATTTAAGCTGTAGCTAACACTTGTTTCTGACAGAGATGAAATGCTTCTTCGTCTTCTTTCAGATATTAATCAAACTCCTGACTTTGCAAGTGTGTAGGGCTTTAGAGATAATAAACATCATCATCACTATCCAGCACTAGGTCCATGTGGACGGAACGCCTGTGGTGCCCGCCTAAGTAGCCTCCAGCATTGGGATGCATCAGGTCCTCATGTCCACGATTGCATGCAAAACATACACCTATATATGTATGTATATTAGATGCTGATGTGTGATGGAAAGCAAGAAGAAAGAAAGAAAGAAAGAAAGAAAGAAAGAAAGTGTTGTGAAACCAGAGCAGTTACCAGAGTCGTTGTGTTCCAAAGGGGTGCAGTGATAGACATGTTGCTCCCCTTGGCAATCAGGTTCCACCTCGGCAAAGAACACGGTGGGTTCGGCATCTCCTTTCACCAGGACTAGGAAGTTGTAGTGAACAAATTCTCTGGGGAATTCATGAACGAGGCTCGCCTGTTTCACTTGCACAAACTCTAGATCGCCGGGCTGAAAAAAATTGTACAGTATGATGTATCAATATAACTAGTGAAGATAGATTAATTCGGCTGGCTATATATACGTACCTGTATATTGTTTTGCTTGGCGTACTTGTTGAGCGCTGTGATCAAGACATTGCGTTGACGCTCCTGTATCTTCCTGGCCTTCTCCTCAGGGGTTGGCTTCTTGGGCATTCTACTGAGCTGTGCTTCGGAGGCTGCAACGAAAGCCTCCTGAAGGTCCTTGATAGTACGCTCTGAACGTCTAGGGATGGGATCGTCCCAGGTCTCCAGTCCGTTGACGTCGTCACGCTCGCCGAGAGCCGGCGAGGACGGCGGTGATGATGTCGAGATCGAACCCCCCGACCCCGACATATATAGCAAATCTGAGAGAGAAGATCGTCGTCCATCTGTCAGAAGCGATTGAACCCACAGAATTTGAGGGAGAAAGAGAGAGGGATGGGTGGGTGGGTGCTACCTATATAATTAGTTGGCTAGGAAAGAGATCGCCGGCGAGGTGATCGCCGACGGCTAGGGCTTACTTCCTCCTCAGCCTGTTCCTTTTCTTCTCCCCACGTTGTATCGTACTTCTGAACAGGCCGAGCACTAATCGTATCGTAGTATTACATGGCCGGGCCAGCGGCCAAGTTCGACACGTACTCTGCCTCTGCCAAGATTACAATTCACACGTGGTACTCCTAAAAAAAAATTCACACGTAGTCAGTCCTACGCACACTGAACAACCAAAAAAGACCGACTCCAGTCCAACGCCTCCTTTCCTTCACTTCTTGGCAAGTATGGTAGCTTGGAAGATGTTGGGTACTCACTCTGTCTCGGTTTAGAGGCTCACTAGGATATTCATCGAGACCAAGGTAAAAAGTCTATTGGACGTTTAAATCTTTGGTTAAACACCCCTGTCCAATCAGCTATCATGCTTAACTTCTCAGATTAATCTCAAAAAAAAAAAACTTCTCCGTTTAATTAGCGATCCAAATAGTCTAAGGATAAAAATGGATAGGGTATGGCCAGGGGTTAGAGCAATACCATACCCATACATATATAGTCAACTGGTACAAATTTTTACCCATACTCATACCAGCGAGTATGAAACTTTACCCATACACATACTCGATGAGTACCCACACCTATTGGGTACCCAACGAGTAGATTAAATAGAACACAAGTTTCAAAAGTTTAATGCCATCTATATGACATTCGATAAAAAAGAAATGATATCAACTCAATAAGAGGTAGAGTCAATAATAGATAGATGAGTTTCTCAAAAAGAAAATTGGTAGATGAGTACTCCCTTGGTTTCAAAATATAAGATGTTTTAGCTTTGTGAAGCAAATGTATCTAGACTACTTTTAGTATGTAGGTTCACTCATGTTTAAAGTGAATTTAGACACTAAAAGAAGTCTAGATACATTTTCTTCACAAACCTAAAACATCTTATATTTTAAAACGGAGGGAGTACATGAGAACTAGATAGGTGAGTACATGAGAACTATAAACATTTAGAAATCACAACCTCATACTCTACTCTTGCGCTACTAGGTTGCTCGGCTGCATAAGTTTGATAGTGAGGAAGGGTGTTTTATGTTAAGGAATCTATCCATCGACACTAGGTTAGCTACAAACTAGTGTGTTTAGTCTTGGCTATAGGTTTTAGTTTCGTTATGCTGAGTATGTACAACAATCACTACAGGAATTGTGTGGTAGGCCAACGGCCAAAAGCTCTCGGCGTAGGCCATATAGCCGCCGACGTAGCCTACGCCGAGGGTCTTGGTCAAACTTCTCCGTCAGTCATCCATCCTCGCTACTCCACCTCCAGCACGCTTAACTTTTTCGTTCCTTTAGAATCAGTTTCCGCGAAGCAATTTATACCTTGTTGTCAATACTATGATATCAATCATATTAACTCTTATATCATCATGTCACATGTTTTTATTTTTTGAAATTATAAACAATTATTTAAGTAAACAATAATGAATAAGTAAGAGTATTATTGAATTCAAATAAACATATAATGATTTTATTTTTTTGTATTTTTCTATTTAATATGAAATAATTAATATCATTAAATCCGTAAATCGGAATTTGACAAATAATATGTCAAAATTGATAAAAAATGAGACGAATCCAAATATGATATCCATATCAACTTATCACAAAATATGCCGTGATTCTAGCCATAATTTTATTTGCCCGTTTAAAACGGCAGGCATAAAGATTCTTAGATCCGGGTTGAGACTCGCTACTTGAAGTGGATCTCTCATGAAATAGTATATTGTGAACCTAAAAATTATTTTTGTAAAAAAATCATGAGCATCAGATCATGTACCTGTAGTTCATATCTGACCAACTTTCTGCTGATTCGGCATAAATTTGTCTTTTTTACTAGAGATGGACGAAATTTGTCTTTTTCACCAGGGATGGACGGAAAGGTTTGAGATCCCCTGTTGGGACATTGTCCATGTAAGGTGCTTTAGTATTTTTGAAAACGGGGTAGTAGCATTTTGAGTTAGCCATTTGGTGGTTGCTTCACAAACCCCCCCATTTTTTGTGCTTGGAAAATGGAAAATGGATTTTTGCTGCGACAAAAAGGAAAACTTCCTCCTGTAACATTGTTCGTCATCTCATGATGCACATGTATGCACAATATGGACATATTATCACAAACTATGCATTGTTCTAGCCATAGCATTGGTTATTTGACCCGAACTAGACTTGATTAAATTGGGTTATACTACCCTCGAAGACTGTTATGATCCCCTATACTTGTGGGTCATCATGGATCTCTGATGAAATAGCATATTGTAAAGCTAAAAATTATTTTTGTAAAAAATCATTAGCATCAGATCATGTACCTGAAGGGAATATGTCCTGAGAGGCAATAATAAAGTGTTTATTATGTGTATTCCAAGTATATGATAGATATTTATTTTGCATGTTATAATTGTATTAATACAGAAACGTTAATACATGTGTGTTTAATAAACAAATAGAAAGTTCCTAGTTATGCCTCTCTCATAAACTAGCTCATTGATTAACAAGATGATCAAGGTTTCCTGATCATGGACATTGGATGTTGTTAATAACGAGATCACAACATTAGTGTAATGGTGTGATGAACATTCATCCGAAGTATAGCATTACGATCAAAGTCATTGAGTTTATATTGCTATAACAACTTACGAAGTGATCCTAATCCTTAGACCATGAGATCATGTCAATCACTAACACCGGAAAAGTTTCTTGATAACATCAAATGTCACACCGTAACAGGGTGATTATAAAGATGGGTTCAGAACTAATAAAGTGTTATGTTGAGGCCCATGGATCGAGAGTGGAATTTGTTCATCCCGATGACGGATAGATATATTCTTGGCCCTCTCGGTGATATCACATTGGTTAGCTTGCAAGCAAGTGATTTGATCACTAGAATGTTATATCACGAGAACGAGAAAAGAGTGCATGTCAATAACGAGATCAAACTAGGCATGAAGATACCGATGATCGAATCACGGACATGTAATATATCGCGAAACAAAAGGATTAATATACTAGCGTAGAAGGTTCTGACGATCACAAGAAAGTCATCGCTGAATGTGTGGGAGTCAGTATGGGTCTCCAGATCCCGCTTCTGATTATTGATCCGAGAGGGGTCTCGATCATGTCCATATTATTCGCGAACCGTAGGGTGACACACTTAAGAGACACCGACATCCAATTAGAGCAAAAGTTTCATTTCGGAAAGAATAACAAGCGCAGGAATTTATTTCACTAGATACCGAAACAGGTTTTCGGGTGAAATTGGAGAAAGTGTTTTTGCATGTGAAATGGAATACTAGCAAGGGGTTATATGTGAATGGTTTTCATTAAAGTAATTGATAAAATTCTGAATAAATAAAAGGAGTTTTATTTAATAAGAGTTTGTATTAAATTTGGTGGAAATTTAATAACAATTTTGAGTGGGATTTTGAGTGGAGGGAATTGAAAGGATTTTTGTGAGTGGAGTGTCCACCCACATGAATGAGGGAAGGGCAAGGGGCAGCCATGCTCCGACCACCCCCTTGGGGTTACCCCCCCTCTCCTATAAAAGGCACCCCCTCCTCACTTCTCACTCACACATCCTCGTGAAGGATCTCTCTCCCCCTCTAGAATTTATCCCCCATGGTCTCGAACTAGCGAGATACATGTTCCCGGTGGCTATTCGGCAAGAAAGAGTTGTGCTTCCGCTGCATCGCTGGAGCGAGGAGGCGGAGGTTGCTCGGTGCCTCGGACGTGTGTGCGAGCACGGATGCGCCACTAAGTTGCGGTGCTAAGGACTTCCTCTCGATCTTGAGATCGGCAAGAGATAGTCTACATCAACCACGAGTTTGGACTCGTTAAGCTTTATCGATCTTCAAGGGTATGTTCTCTACGGATATACATCCGCCCATTGTTTGTATCTAGTAGATATATCTTGGTACATAGTTGTTCCCATTGTAGGAAAAAATTTGTTTTCTATGTTGTGAACCCTACAGTGGTATCAGAGCCGGATCTATGCGTAGATGCTTTACACGGGTAGTACACATATGAGTATGTGAGCGATGATGATCATGTTATTGCTTCTTCATTGTATTTTGGATATTGGTGGCATAGTGGGATGAAGCGGCCCAGACAATCTTTACATGTCCTCGCACATGATACCTGTTCCACGCTTGACATGCAACTAGTTTGCATAAGTGGCTAGCGGGTGTCTGTCTCTCCTACTATATTCAATATCTAATTTGCAACGACTTGTCAACAATTTGGTTATCCTCGTTTTGGTTCATGTTCGTAGGTAAGAACGGTTCTATCTTCGAAAGCCCTAAGCCACGTAAAACTTGCAATGGATAAATTAGAGGCGTCTAGTTTAGATTGTTGCTGGGCTAGTGTTATGATATGGTGATGTTGTAAGTAGAAGTATAAGATGATACTCTTACAACACACATAACGTGTAAGTTCCATAGACCTTGGCCTTACACATAGAGGTATGATAGTGATCATACCACGGTGCACATGATAGAGATCATATGCGGGAACCATATAATTTCACTTATAAACATGTGATGTTTGTTAGCATCTTATATTGCTTGTTTGGCGTTTTATTAGTATAATAAGATGATCCCTCATTTAAATATCAAGATAAGGATATGTTCTTCCTTAAGTATGCACCGATTATTTTTTCGTTGCTCCAAGACATCACGTGATGATCAGGTGTTCTTGGATCCACGACCATATCTCGGGTGTAAGACAGTTACACACGCGAATACTAAGGTTCTTACTTGGCGAGCCTAGCATGTACAGACATGGCCTCGGAACACGGACCGAAAGGTTAAGCATGAGTCATATAGCAGATATTCCCATTTGATGCTCGCCTTTGAAGCTACACCGACTCACGTGATGATCGGACTTGGTGTAGTGAATTTGGTTCATGTAATCACCAAAAAGGCACGAGGGATGTCGTTTTTGAGTGGGAGTTCATGCTTAATGTGGATTAGTTGAACTCAATCTATCATAAACTTAGTCTAAACTTTACAAATTCTGTTGTAGATGGCACCACCTGCTTTTAATTTCAATGTGTTCATGGAGAAAGAGAAACTTGCAACGAACGGTAGCAACTTTACCGAATGGGCCATGAATTTGAGGATTCTCCTCTCTGCTGCACAAAAGCAATATGTGCTAGAAGCGCCACTAGGCCCCCCCATTGTTCGATGATGCCCCTGACGAGGAGAAGAATGTCTATCAGACTCGTCAGGAGGAGCACAACTTAGTTCATTACGGCATATTGTATGGGCTAGAGCCAGAACTTCGAAAGCATTTCGAAAACAGCAATGCATTTGATACAATGGGTGATTTGAAAATGATTTTCGACACACATGCTGCTGTAGAGAGCTACAATGCTTCAGAAAAGTTCTTTAGCTGCATGATGGAAGAGCACAGCTCCGTAAGTGAGCATGTACTCAAGATGTCGGGTTACAACGATAAGCTTGTGTCCTTGGGAATATCGATTCACATTGACTTAGGCATCCATCGTGTTCTGCAGTCTCTGCATCCTAGCTATAAGAGCTTCGCGATGAACTATAATATGCAAGGCATGAAGAAGTCTCTCCCCGAGCTTCTTTCAATGCTTAAAACTGCAGAAGTGGAGATCAAGAAGGAACATCAAGTGTTGATTATCAATAAGAACACTGGTTTCAAGAAATACAAGAAGGGTAAACGGAAGGGAAGTAAGGGCGGCAAGCCGGTTGTCGTGCCTAAAAAGAAACCCCGAGTTGGCCCTAAGTCTGATACCGAGTGCTATTATTATAAGGGAACTGGCCACTGGAAGCACAACTGCCCCAAGTATTTGGCAGACAAGAAGGCTGGCAAGGCGAACAAAGGTATATATGATATACATGTTATTGATGTGTACTTGACTAGTGCTCATAGTAGCACCTGGGTATTTGATACCGGTTCAGCTGCTAATATTTGTAACTCGAATCAGGGGCTGCGGAACAAGCGACCGCTAGCAAGGGATGAGGTCAAGATGCGTGTCGGCAATGGATCAAGTGTTGATGTGATCGCCGTCGGAACGCTACCTCTCCATTTGCCGTCAGGATTAGTAATAAACTTGAATAATTGTTATGTGGTGCTAGCACTAAGCATGAATATTGTATCTGTATCGTGTTTGATGCGAAGTGGTTATTCATTTAAATCCGAGAACAATGGTTGTTCTATTTATATGAATGAAATCTTTTATGGTCATGCACCGATGATGAATGGTTCATTTCTGTTAGATCTCGATAATAGTGTTACACATATTCATAATGTTGATGCTAAAAGGATTAAACTTAATGATGATATATCTGCATATATGTGGCACTGCCGTCTAGGTCATATTGGCGTTAAACGCATGAAGAAGCTCCATTCGGATGGACTTTTGGAATCACTTGATTTTGAATCATTTGATACATGTGAGCCATGCCTTATGGGCAAGATGACTAGAACACCATTTTCTGGTTCAATGGAACGGGCGACAGATTTATTGGAAATCATACATTGTATCTGGATCAAAGAGTTTGGATTTGTCCAAACTTATGGAGAAGCTTGTATTTACAAGAAAGTGAGTGGGAGCAATGTGGCATTTCTGATATTATATGTGGATGACATATTATTGATCGGAAATGATATAGATCTTTTAAACAGTGTTAAAAGTTATCTAAACAACAAATTTTCAATGAAGGACCTAGGTGAAGCGTCATACATATTAGGCATAAAGATCTATAGAGATAGATCTAGGCGCCTAATAGGGCTATCGCAAAGTACATAACTTGATAAGATTTTAAAGAAGTTTAAAATGGACGAAAGTAAGAAGGGTTTCTTACCTATGTTGCAAGGCAATACATTGAGTAAGACTCAAAGTCCGGCTACGGCGGAAGAAAGAGAGATAATGCACAAGGTCCCCTATGCTTCAGCCATAGGCTCTATAATGTACGACATGCTATGTACAAGACCGGATGTGGCACATGCTATTAGTTTGACTAGTAGGTACCAATCGGATCCAGGTTCGAAACACTAGATAGCGGTCAAGAATATCCTTAAGTACTTGCGAAGAACTAAGGATATGTTTCTTGTGTACGGAGGTGAAGAAGAGCTCGTCGCTAAGTGTTATGTCGATGCTAGCTTTGACACCGATCTGGATGACTCTAAGTCTCAATCCGGATACGTATTTCTCATGAATGGCGGAGCGGTTAGTTGGAGGAGTTCCAAACAACCTGTGGTGGCGGGATCAACAACGGAGGCCGAATATGTTGCTGGTTCAGAAGCGGCTCAGGAAGCGGTTTGGATGAAGGAGTTCATAACCGAACTAGGTGTGGTTACGAGCGTGTTGGACCCAATGGTTATCTATTGTGACAACAATGGTGTCATTGCCAATACCAAATAACCAAGGTCTCACAAGAATTCCAAGCATATTAAGCGCCGGTTTCACTCCATCCGCGAGCATGTCAAGGATAGAGATATAAATATTTGTAAAGTACACACGGATCTCAATGTAGCAGATCCGTTGACTAAAACTCTCCCTAGAGCAAAACATGATCAACACCAGAACTCCATGGGTGTTAGATTCATCACTATGTAACTAGATTATTGTCTCTAGTGCAAGTGGGAGACTGAAGGGAATATGCCCTAAGAGGCAATAATAAAGTGTTTATTATGTGTATTCCAAGTATATGATAGATGTTTATTTTACATGCTATAATTGTATTAATATAGAAAGGTTAATACATGTGTGTTTAATAAACAAATAGAAAGTTCCTAGTTATGCCTCTCTTATAAACTAGCTCATTGATTAACAAGATGATCAAGGTTTCCTGATCATGGACATTGGATGTTGTTAATAATGAGATCACAACATTAGTGTAATGGTGTAATGAACATTCATCCGAATTATAGCACTACGATCAAAGTCATTGATTTTATATTGCTATAACAACTTACGAAGTGATCCTTATCCTTATACCATGAGATCATGCCAATCACTAACACCGGAAGAGTTTCTTGATAACATCAAACATCACACCATAACAGGGTGATTATAAAGATGGGTTCAGAACTAATAAAGTGTTATGTTGAGGCCCATGGATCGAGAGTGGAATTTGTTCATCCCGATGACGGATAGATATACTCTGGGCCCTCTCGGTGATATCACATTGGTTAGCTTGCAAGGAAGTGATTTGATCACTAGAATGTTATATCACGGGAACAAGAAAAGAGTGCATGTCAGTAACGAGATCAAACTAGGCATGGAGATACCGATGATCGAATCTCGAACATGTAATATATCGTGAAACAAAAGGATTAATATACTAGCGTAGAAGGTTCCAGCGATCACAAGAAAGTCATCGTTGAATGTGTGGGAGTCAGTATGGGTCTCCAGATCCTGCTTCTGATTATTGATCCGAGAGGGGTCTCGATCATGTACACATTATTCGCGAACCGTAGGATGACACACTTAAGAGACACCGACATCCAATTGGAGCAAAAGTTTCATGCCGGAAAGAATAACAAGCGTAGGAATTTATTTCACTAGATACCGAAACAGGTTTTCGGTGAAATTGCAGAAAGTGTTTTTGCATGTGAAATGGAATACTAGCAAGGGGTTATATGTGAATGTTTGTCATTAAAGTAATTGAAAAATTCTGAATAAATAAAAGGAGTTTTATTTAATGAGAGTTTGCATTAAATTTGGTGGAAATTTAATAGCAATTTTGAGTGGGATTTTGAGTGGAGGGAATTGAAAGGATTTTTGTGAGTGGAGTGTCCACCCACATGAATGAGGGGAGGGCAAGGGGGCATCCCCATGCACCGGCCACCCCCTTGGGGTCCCCCTCTCCTATAAAAGGCACCCCCTCCCCACTTCTCACTCACACCTCCTCGTGAAGGATCTCTCTCCCCCTCTAGAATTTATCCCCCATGGTCTCGGACTAGCGTGATACATGTTCCCGGTGGCTATTCGGCAAGAAAGAGTTGTGCTTCTGCTGCATCGCTAGAGCGAGAAGGTGGAGGTTTCTTGGTGCCTCGGACGTGTGTGCGAGCACGGATGCGCCGCTAAGTTGCGGTGCTAAGGACTTCCCCTCGATCTTGAGATCGGCAAGAGATCGTCTACATCAACCACGAGTTTGGACTCGTTAAGCTTTGTCGATCTTCAAGGTATGTTCTCTACGGATATATATCCGCCCGTTGTGTGTATCTAGTAGATAGATCTTGGTACATAGTTGTTCCCATCGTAGGAATTTTTTTGTTTTCTATGTTGTGAACCATACAATACCTGTACTTCATATCTGACCCACTTTCTACCGATTCGGCGGGAATTTGTCTTTTTTACCAGGGATGGACAGAAAGATTTGAGATCCCCCTTTTAGAACATTGTCCATGTAAGGTGGTCTAGTATCTTTGAAAAATTGCGTGGTAGTATTTTGAATTAGCCATTTGGTGGTTGCTTCACAAAACTCCCTGTTTTTGCGCTCGGAAAATGGAAAATGGATTTTTTGGTGCGACAAAAAGGAAAACTTCCTCCTATAACATTGTTCGACATCCCATGATGCACATGTATGCACAATATAGACACGTTATCACAAACTATGCCTTGATTCTAGCCATAACATTGGTCATTTGACCCGAAAGTTAGGGAACCTCGAATGAGATAGGTCATTTTGTGAAGGTTTTTTGAGACATAATCAATATATCAAGTTTGATATTTTTTCTTCCAACTATGTCACATAATATGACACCACACGAAGGTTTCATATTGTTTGGATCATTTTTTGAATTTCTTATATCCGTTTTAAACTACGTCAAACTTTGTCGAACGACGGACATGAGGATTCTTAGCTCGGGGCTAAGCCTCACTAAACTTGAAGTGGATCTCTGATGAAATATCATATTGTGAACCTAAAAATTATTTTTGTACAAAATCATGAGCATCAGATCATGTACCTGTAGTTCATATCTGACTCACTTCCTACCGATTTGGTAGAAATTTGTCTTTTTCATCAGGAATGGACGGAAAGGTTTGAGATCCCCCTATTGATACAGTGTCCATATGGGGTGGTAGAATTTTGAATTATCCATTTGGTGGTTTCTTCATAAAACCACCCATTTTTTATGCTCGGAAAATGGAAAATGGCTTTTTGGTGCGACGAATAGAAAAAACTTTCTCCTGCAACATGGTTCGCCATCCTATGATGCACATGTATGCACAATATAGACACATTATCACAAACTATGCCTTGACTCTAGCCATAACATTGGTCATTTGAGCACATATCTTCAACAATTCTGAACATCAACAATCATCGCTTTCCAATACTTAGTTCTTCCTTGCGAAAAAAATAGTTCACATGTTCTAACTTATTCACAAGCACTTCCAAAAAAGAAAAATAACTTCAAAAGCTTGGGCTTTCACTGCTACATGCAATTCCACTTTAAAATTATGAGTATGATTGTTACAAAGAAAACTAAAAAAACGAAAAACATATGCATATATGATTTCTATCGAACAACAAGAAGAACCATTTTTTCCAGCAAAATCAAACGCACTATCCCACTAGTAGAAGTGATTTATATATAGGGTTCACTTACACGGCAGTGGCAATGATCGCCGAGCAGAGTGGAAAGCAGCACCCACCACATCTATAACCTGGATCACAATGATGGGGCGTTCTGGGTCATGGTGTGTTCATCGTACTGTTTTAATATGGGCAACTGACTTCTTCCTTTTCTAGATGGTTTGGAAAAAAGTCTCCTGGTTATAGTCGTCGTGACGCACTCCTCAGCAGCTGACATAAATTCATTATACTAATATTTGTTTTAGCTAGAGCGAGATATTAGTTGTTTTCAGCCAAAAGTGGACAAGGGCCAATAGATTATATGTCAAGAAGCTTGTCTGACACCTCTCTTTGGAAATTAGCTTCAACATAGTGATTAGCGAGATGATTTACTGGGAACAACTATCCATCATCGATGTCTATAGATTTTGTCCCGGTTCTTTGTCTGGTCTTGCTCTACCACTCATATAAACAGAGATCTGGCACATCAAGTCATGGTAAGTATTCCTTAAGCTAGTGTTACCCTTACATCCTGCAGTAAATTCTTAATTAAGTGATTCTCTTACAAAAATCAACTATTTAAAAGCTTTTTTAAAACTCTGATGATTTTATTTCACTTGACAGTATTCCAAACATACTTACTGATTTGTTAAGCTAGAGCTTTAGAAAATTTAGGAACGGAATCATTGCATTCAAATGCAAGGAAGAGGTAGTGTAATCTTATTATCACGATTACAATTGTCTAACTACTTGACTCATTGATCTAAAGTCTGAGAATACTTAACATTTGAATGTAGTTCGGTGCCAACCATTTTAGCCACCGAGTCGTTGTACAATGAAGCTGAAATTACTCTTAGAGGTTGGGTTTATCAAGCCAAAGAAAAACACTAGTTTTATACTAAACTTTTATACTTCAAATTATTTATAGAATTCTGCAATATTTGTGAGTATGGTTTTTTTTATATTACATAGTTAACCAAATGACAAAGTAGCTATATATTATTCAAAATATTATTTTATACATTCATGATGTTTATCGATGAAAAATAAACTTGCTACATATTTATGGTAGAGATCTCTAAATCATGTAGAGTAAAAAACATCTCAATAGATTTTTAGCTCATGAGTTGAAGTATATACTATAATTATAGAAACTTCTAGAGTATAAATTAAACTATTGGCAACTTTCTTCACTTGGTTATTATTGGTGAAAGGTGATTTTCGATTTACAATGGATCCAATATAAGTTAAATATATGTGCATGTGGTCTACTATGTAAGTAATGGGCCGGTAATCAAAGATAAAAGGTTAATATATTCAACATAACTTTTGCATGCGTACGATTTGTTTCTTTTGTGCTCACGTGCAATCCGCTTGGTATCATCAGTCATAAACATGTCATCATGAAAGTTTCCAAGTTAAAAAAAATCCTTGCACACAATTAACCGTGTAAATCTAGTCAGTAATTTTATTTAATACAAGTTGTATGACTTATAGCGTGAGACACGCCGCAAAAAAAACTAATTGGGGAGAACTAAACGACCCTTGCTCGCCGAAGCCCACTGTATTGCCACTGGTGGAAACAGCCCTATTGGTCCCGGTTGGTAAGGGGCTTTAGTCCCGGTTGCCCAACCGGGACGGGGCAATCGGGACTAAAGCCCTAACCTTTAGTCCCGGTTGTCCCACCAACCGGGACAAATGGGTGCACACGTGACAGCGGCAGAGGGCGAGGTGGGTGGAGCATTAGACGAACCGGGACTAATAACCTTCTGCCGCGGCAGAGATTTGGCCCATTTCTCTGCCGTGGTAGAGAATTCATTTTGGCACATTTTGTTGCCGCGGCAGCATTTTCGCCACTTTTTGTGCCGCGGCAGAGAATTCATTTAGGTTGTTTTATTGTTTATTTAGTGTTTTGCACTTATCAATGAAGGAACCTTATATTACACAAGATCATCATGACAATATTACATTCAATACACGGATCGAGTTCATGCACTACATACAAAAGTTGCTATTCGATGCTACCGGCTAATTCCTTCAAAGTTGCTATTTTTACAATCCCTATTGTCTATACACAGCCGAATAGTATTCCCTTTTGGGTCTAGGACTTCTGCATCCAAGAATCCCGCCAATTCCTCCTGAATTGCTCGTACGCGATCCTTTGGCAGAAGACCGTCCCGTAGATGTTCGATCTGATTTAAAAAAGGAGTCAGCCTATATGAATGAAACTAAACACAATTTGATTGTAATTAAAAACTATAGAAATTATTTACGTACGTGGAGTTGCTCTAAATTTTTGCCTTTCTCATCGCACGTCTGCCGGATGAACTCGCAAACATAGTATCCACATAGATTGTTACCTGGTCCCTGCGTCAGGCACTTTACGAGAACAGAGTTCAATCAAAATAATAATCAAGCATGATAATAACTGTATCAAAACTAGAATCAAAGAGATGTGCGGATATAGCTAGTGGTGCTTACATTTAGTGGTTGAAATGTAAGCTCCTCTTTCCAAACACCCCTAGCCTTGTTGGTGAACCGTTTCCAAGCGCTGCCCGACGTAGAAAACGAATAAAAGAAGTTATTAATTACTTGATATTATAAAATTCATGAACGTTGCCGATATAGTGTCGTAATGATTAGAATTACCGCTGGAGAAGCATCTGCATGTCCTTCCACGTTTTAAGGGGTTTATGTTTCGAGTCAATGACTAGTACACGCCCTTTGTCAAGTTGAATGATTAACAGAATATAGTGGAAGCTGCGAATGCATAACTAATCAATTATATACTTAACATCGAGTAAGCGAAATAGAAAGTGTATACAAGACAATAACACTCACTCGAAGTTATAAGGAAAAAGTATTTCCCTTCTGGTTTCTTGAAACCTTAACGCGTGTGCTATATTATCCTCCGTATCCTGGAGGCTTATTTTGAGATTAGCTTTATGAACCCAATATGGGTCAATGAAGCCAATGTCATAGATTTGTCCTCTGCTGCATTCGATAATCTTCATTCTGCACATGCAATAAACAAGGTGAGATAGCTGGAGACTAAATTAATTACAGAATTAATACTTACAGACAATAGGCACTGATGATCGATTTGTCCAAGGCATCTTGATTGAATAATTGAAATAGTTCATCAAATTCAATGGATATCATGTCATCCTTTTCTTTCCCATGATGCTTTTTTGTAACCCTCAGCACTATCCAGTTAGCCCCGGCCTTTGTGGCATGCATGTACCAGTTATGCAATCTTCGCATTTTTGTTGGAAGATTGTTTACCTCCTCAGGTTTGACGAGAGGTTTGCCGTACTGGTATTTGTATGCTACTTTACTCACGGGAAAGAACTCTAACTGGGATAAGTACTGGGCAATACTCATACCTTGAGCAGCGGCAGCTTCTCCGTATTGTGCAACTACCTCTGGATCATACTGCTCTTCGGCCCCATATTTGCTCGACCCCACATTGGTTTGGGAAATCACCTTGAGAGGGGCGCAAGTCTGTTTGCTTGTTCTCCGAGCTGGGCAACAGATTTCGCTTGCATCGATCGCTCTTGAGGCTTTTGTGCGCATGTGACTTGAGAATAGAACGCTCATAGTCTGATGACAGCTTTGGCTCGGGTTGATGAAGAGTCTTTAGCATTTTCAACACTTTGGCTTTTTCTTCTTTGGTGCTGGGGAACTCTGGCTCTTTCGACCGCCTCAGCTTAGCGAAAAACGCTGTCGTTTCCGCATCAACGATCGCCGCAGTCTCCTCTTCAGTACAGTCATAAGCTCTCTTGGGAGGAACCTTTGGTACTTTTGGAAGAGGCTCTTGCTTACGTTTCGGCGATAAACACCACGGCGACGATGGCGATGCGCTACGCTTTTTATCTGGAGGCGGCGATGGCTCCCACGGCGATGGCTGCGCCGGAGATTGGTGAGGCGACGGAGCCGGGTGAGGCGACGAAGACGGCTGCCGCGGCGGCGACGACCTCGCTGGAGACGGGTGAGGCGGCGGCGAAGATGGCCTTGGCGTGTGATGAGGAAGCACGATACATTCCTTCGGCCATAGAATGGTGACGTTTTTTTGCGTCTCCCAGTACAGTCACATCCCCTTCACCTGCAGGGTAGTGAAGATCCAAAACTTCAAAGGTGGGCATGATTTCATCCACCCCGACAACAGCGTAGCCCTCTGGAACCGGACGACAGTGGTAAGTTCGTGTGGGTCCAATTGGTAAGGCATAGCCGACCGCCACCTTCATTGATATGTTCACAACTTTGACATGTAGCTCGCAGTG
The DNA here is from genome assembly GCA_023614405.1 of Avena insularis. NCBI lineage: Eukaryota > Viridiplantae > Streptophyta > Magnoliopsida > Poales > Poaceae > Avena > Avena insularis. The sequence continues at coordinate 459,000,755 of CM042685.1, read as the reverse complement.
TGTCATCTATGTGATATCATCCACTGGGTAGCCAACAGGAGCCATCGTCGGTGCACCATCGTCATCGCCATTGTCATCACCCGGGACCTCGGTGGAAGCCACACTGCTTTTTCGATTATTCGATAGGCCGGTAGCATCGAATGCAGTGTGCTGCAGAGATGGGATGGTAGTACTTTGCTCTTTAAGTGCGTTAATTTCATCTTGTTGTTGCTTTAATCGTTCTTCAATTAAGCGCATTCGCTCTTTCTGACTATTTGCTTCAACTTCCGCCCTGTCCTTTCTCCTCTGACGGCTTCTATCAGGATATTTCTTCCTCTCTTCGGGAAGCCCAGTCCTCCATGGTTGGGAGCCTCTTGTGCCTCGTGTTCGTCCATCATGTTCCTTATTTCCAAGGGCGAGTGTGAGCTCATCATTCTATCTATCGGGAATGAAGTCCCCATCTTTAACAGCCTTTACTGCTTTTCTCATCCTCTCGATTGGCAAGGGGTCTTCTTTATGTCGTATGTTATATATACACCTCCCTTCTGAGTCCAACGTGCCCCTATGCCCGTAAAACCAATTCCTTGCACGTTCTACCCAATCGTCTGTCTCTGGGGTGATCTTTTTAGCACGCAATTCATTCTCAAGTTTCTCCCACTTAGGAATGCCAACCCTGTAGCCACCTTGCCCCATAGTATGGTGAACTTCTTGTTAGCAACATTCAGCTTATTCGTTGCAGACATTTTCTTAGCTTTTTCTGATTTCTTGTATTTCACAAACTCAGCCCAGAATGGTTTTATCTTCTCAAACTGAATATTCTTGAAATCGGGAGTCTTCTTTTTCACGACATAGTCAAGGTGCAATCTTTTCTTCCAGTTGGTGAAACACTGGGCCATCTTCTTCAAGCCCACTCCCTGACCTTAGCCTCCATGGCTCTCCCATGTTGTAGGCATCCTCAACTGGATCCTCCGCATTTGGATCCAGCTCTATCTTCGGTAGTTTGAAATTAACCATGAGCCTCTTCCACAGTAAATCTTTGGCGTGGTTAGGGACAAATAAACATGTTCCCTCTTCATCCGCATTAGCAGGCCTATTCCAATTTCTAATGGTGATCGGGATTAAGTCCCTAACGATTACTCTGCATTGTGCCACAAATTTGGTTGCGACAACTTCGGGAGCCGTCGGTTTGCTGTCTTCAGCGACATCTTCGATCCTGAACCTCTCATGGTCTTGCAACTTTTTGGTTGGGCCTCGTCTGCTCTTTTTAGTAGATTCCTTCGATCCGGAGGGCTAAAAGAAGAAAGATCGTCGTTACTATTTCTATATAGATAGCAGATGATTAATTAATGAATTGATTATATTACATGCACCTCGCCGGAGCGGTCGTCTTCTTGATTACACAAGGCATCGCCTTATCCCTCGCGGAAGGCAACACCTTCAACCTCAAACAAGTTGTCTATTCCGGTAAAAAGAGGATCACCCTCACCGGAGTTGTTCAGAAACGTTGATACGTCTAAATTTTCTTCCCCACGGATCACACCTTGGATCAACTCTTCCTTTTCTTCGTCTCTGACGTGTGGGTCCATATTTTCTGCATAGGTGGAAAAACGAATAAGTCAAAGCAGCTAAAGGAGAAAGTTAGGTACGGTGTTGAGAGATATAAACCCTAATTCAGAGAAACCCTAATATATACATACACAATAATAAAAATGAAGAGAAACCCTAAACCCTAAACCTAGATACAAAAAGGAAACCGTGTAGTAGATAGGTAACTCTAGGTAAAATCAACTAAAATCAATATTGGAGTTAGGGTGTAAAACCTAGTTCGGAGAAACCTCGGATGCATATGAGAGGGGAACATGAGTATAAGGCTACAAAAGGGAAACTATCCAGTAGATAGGTAACACTAGATACTAACAAAATACCATATTGGAATCGATTTAAGAGGGTTCGGAATGCCCTGGCGAAGGCACATCGTCGAACCCACATGCACCTAATTAAGGGGTATTAATGATTCCTTATCTAAGATAGGGCTTTTAAGTTGCTTGACAATGTGAATCGGGTCTGGGGCTACCCACAGTGACTGACCAGTGGGGCCGAAGATCAATAATACCAAACTAATTAATAAACCTAATAATACCTAACTAATAATAAACCTAATAATCCAAACACCGAAAAGAAAGGGAAACAATCAACACATGGCATCGATGCAATGCTCAAGCAAGTATGATGATATAACAAGTTAATTTGCATTGGAATGTAACCCTAAGACATGCTCGACGATTTAATCGGGGTTCCGAGGGGTGAAAACCCTAACTCGGGGAAACTCCGGAACATATGAGAGGGGTGCATTTGTTCTTATAATTATACTTGTCATTTAAGTTGTTGAACAATGCATTATTATAGGTTAAATAGATAGGTTTCATTTTTCTGAACAATTTGATATATTATTTGTATTTTTCTGACTTATAAACAATAAGTTATTGATTTTACAATATTAAATCATTTTCTGGAATTAAAAACAAAAAGGCAAATAGTTGATTTTACAATATTAAATCATTTTATAATGATAATGGTTTGAATAAATTAACTATCAAAAAAGCATTACGCACCGAAGAATTATTTTTCAATACAAAACTAAATACAAAACTAAATACAAAAAAGAAAAACAGAGAAATTAAAAGTGGAGCTCACAATTATTTTCCAATATAAAACTAAATACAAAAAAGAAAAACAGAGAAATTAAAAGTGGAGAGCTCACAAACAGTGAGCTTCCCGACGATGGGGGCGGCGTGGAGGTGGCGGGGATGGGCCGGCGTGGACGGCGCTGCGCGGGGACGATGTGGGGCGTGGCCTTGAGGCGACTACAGCCGAGAGGCAGGCGTGGGAGGCGCGGCGTGGCGAGGATAGCGGCGGAGCTCTCCAGCGTGGCAGACGAGGCGGCGGCGGTTCGTGATTGTGACTCCACGGCATGGCGGCCAGCAACGACGACGGCGGGCAGCCTGCCGGCGTTCGGGGGATCGGGGCGGCGGCGTCTCCCTGCTGTACCTGTGCGGCGCGTCGGTTTGCAGAGAAGTGAGATGGGAAAGAAGAAGAACAGGCGTGCAAGTTATAAAGGAAGGGTCTTTTGTCCCGGTTGGTGGCTCCAACCGGGACTAAAAATATCTGCACGGTTGGAGCCACCAACCGACGTATACTCAATTTTTCAGCAGACCAAGGTTGGGTTGAGGTCTTTAGTCCCGGTTGGTTGCTCCAACCGGGACGTATTCCCCTATTTTCAAAAATTTTCAGGTATTTTCTCTCTGTTCCCGTCTTATTTTTTATTTTGGGGTTTAAATTTGTGCTGTTTTTTAAATGATAATTAATTTAGAATTTAGAAAAACTTTAAACATAAAAAGTGTTTGGATTTGAATAGATAATTCAAAACCATTTTATGTTTTAAAAAATAATTAGTGTAACCATTTAAAATATGAACCATTTACAATTAAAAATGAATTAACTTATATTTTTTTAATATCAATTTGGAATTTAGAAAAACTTTAAACATAGAAAGTGTATGGATTTGAATAAATAATTCAAAACCATTTTCTATTTTTAAAACATAATTAATGTAACCATTTAAAATTAAAAATGAATTAACTTATATTTTTTTAATATCAATTTGGAATTTAGAAAAACTTTAAACATAAAAAGTGTTTGGATTTGAATAAATAATTCAAAACCATTTTCTGTTTTAAAAAATAATTAATGTAACCATTTACAATTAAAAATGAATTAACTTATATTTTTTTAATATCAATTTGGAATTTAGAAAAACTTTAAACATAAAAAGTGTTTGGATTTGAATAAGTAATTCAAAACCATTTTCTGTTTTTAATGGGCGGAAAAAAAGGACGGAAAATAATGGGCGGAAAGAAAATTTGATTAGGATAGAACTGGAATTAAAGTACATAACGCAACTAACACAAAGTTACATAGAAGAACAGAAAATTAAGATACATGGCCAGATTAAGCCACAATCGGCCGAACTTGTTTTACAATGTTGGAATAATTCAGTCATGCTCCTGCCCGCACCTGTAATACTCGGCCCTTCGCCATCGCTGTGGTAAAGGCCGTAGTTGAACCTTGAAGGTTGAGTACGAGTGGGCTAGACTTGAGGGTAGCGCAGGCGGGGACTAGAGTCGGCGGCCGTGTCGTAGGCCATGACGCTCTGGAGAGTCCAGCCGTGCCACCACAGCCGACGGCCGGCCTCGTTGAAGTTCGGAGGAGGTGGGCCCTCCTCCTCGTGCCTGGCGAGTGCCCTCTCATGCCGATCCACGAAGAAGGCTTCCCAAGTCGGGAAATAGTCGGGATGCCATCTGGGATTCCTCCGCTGCTCCGGCGTGAGCTCGAAGTAGTAGTGGTTCGTGATGGACATCCGACGCGCCACACCTAGAAGGACAGGAGCAACCGGCACGCCTCCGGCGCTCAGCATCCAGCCGGCAGGGACACAAGATGGCGGGCGGGGAGTTCGGCGCCAGCGCCTCCGCCTCCCTGGGAGTTAGTGCTACGATCGAAGCCATGGGAAAGAGTGATGAGGTTGCAGATATGAGTCTAGAGATGTGCAATGACAATGGAGGCCAACCCTACATATATATAGTGAAGAATGGCGGGAAGAACTGGAGGGAAGAACTGGCGGGAAAAAATGGCGGGAAGAAAAATGGCGGGAAAAATGGCGTGTCGACATTATGTCGTGGGGCGTGTACCTTGTCAGGGATGGTGTCACCAACCGGGACTAAAGATGAACCTTTAGTCCCGGTTGGAGACACCAACCGGGACAAAACACGAGTCAACACTAATAATAGGGGTGAGTGTCGGAAAATGGAAAAGGGCTTTTCCGTACGACAAAAAGGAAAACTTCCTCCTGCAACATTGTTCTCCATACCAATGTCCACACACATGCATAATATGGGCACAATATCACAAACTATGCCGTGATTCAACACATAACATCGGTCATTTGGACCGAAAGCCATGAAACCTCGAACATGATAGGTCATTTTGTGAAGGTTTTTTTGAAACATGATCAATATACCAAGTCTGGTATTTTTCCTTTCAACTATCTAACATAACATGACACCACGCGAAGGATTTTCATTGTTCGGATTTTTTTGAATTTATTATGCCCGTTTTGAATTATCTGAATTTCTAACTATGGTCGAACCAGTGTGCATGAAGATAGGGGACGAGCATCGTTAGAACTTGCATTGGATCTCTGAAGAAACCACATATTGCGAGTCTAAAAATGATTTTTTCAAAAAATCACGGGCGATAGATCATGTACCTGTAGTACAAACCGGACCCACTTCCTACCGATTCGGCAGGCATTTGTCCTTTTTACCCAGGATGGACGAAAAGGTTTGAGATGTCCCGGTTGGTAGATAGTCCATGTAAGGTGGTCTAGTATTTTAGGAAAATGGGACGGTAGCATTTTGAAACGGCATTTTGGTGGTTACTTCACAAAACGACCCGTTTTTTGCGCTCGGAAAATGGAAAAGGGCTTTTCCGTGTGACAAAAAGGAAAACTTCCTCCTACAACATTGTTCTCCATACCAATGTCCACACACATGCATAATATGGGCACAACATCACAAACTATGCCGTGATTCAGTACATAACATCGGTCATTTGGACCCAAAGCCATGAAACCTCGAACATGATAGGTCATTTTGTGAAGGTTTTTTCGAAACATGATCAATATACCAAGTCTGGTATTTTTCCTTTCAACTATGTAACATAATATGACACCACGCGAAGGATTTTCATTGTTCGGATTTTATTTGAATTTATTATGCCCGTTTTGAATTATCTGAATTTCTAACTATGGTCGAACCGGTGTGCATGAAGATAAGGGACGAGCATCGTTAGAACTTGCATTGGATCTCTGAAGAAACCACATATTGCGAGTCTAAAAATGATTTTTTCAAAAAATCTCGGGCGATAGATCATGTACCTGTAGTACAAACCGGCCCACTTCCTACCGATTCGGCAGACATTTGTCCATTTTACCCGGGATGGACGAAAAGGTTTGAGATGTCCCGGTTGGGAGATAGTCCATGTAAGGTGGTCTTTTTTTTTAGTAAAATGGGACGGTAGCATTTTGAAACGGCATTTTGGTGGTTACTTCAGAAAACGACCCGTTTTTTGCGCTCGGAAAATGGAAAAGACCTTTTTCGTGCGACAAAAAGGAAAACTTCCTCCTGCAACATTGTTCTCCGTACCAATGTCCAGACACATGCATAATATGGGCACAACATCACAAACTATGCCGTGATTCAGCACATAACATCGGTCATTTGGACCGAAAGCCATGAAACCTCGAACATGATAGGTCATTTTGTGAAGATTTTTTTGAAACATGATCAATATACCAAGTATGGTATTTTTCCTTTCAACTATGTAACATAATATGACACCACGGGAAGGATTTTCATTGTTCGGATTTCTTTTGAATTTATTATGCCCGTTTTGAATTATCTGAATTTCTAACTATGGTCGAACCGGTGTGCATGAAGATAGGGGACGAGCATCGTTAGAACTTGCATTGGATCTCTAAAGAAACCACATATTGCGAGTCTAAAAATGATTTTTTCTAAACATCACGGACGATAGATAATGTACATGTAGTACAAACCAGACCCACTTCCTACCGATTCGGCAGACATTTGTCCTTTTTACCCGGGATGGACGAAAAGGTTTGAGATGTCCCGGTTGGGAGATAGTCCATGTAAGGTGGTCTAGTATTTTAGGAAAATGGGACGGTAGCATTCTGAAACGGCATTTTGGTGGTTACTTCACTAAACGAACCGTTTTTTGCGCTCAGAAAATGGAAAAGTGCTTTTCCGTGCGATAAAAAGGAAAACTTCCTCCTGCAACATTGTTCTCCATACCAATGTCCACACACATGCATAATATGGGCACAACATCACAAACTATGCCGTGATTCAGCATATAACATCGGTCATTTGGACCGAAAGCCATGAAACCTCGAACATGATAGGTCATTTTGTGAAGGTTTTTTCGAAACATGATCAATATACCAAGTCTGGTATTTTTCCTTTCAACTATGTAACATAATATGACACCACGGGAAGGATTTTCATTGTTTGGATTTCTTTTGAATTTATTATGCCCGTTTTGAATTATCTGAATTTCTAACTATGGTCGAACCGGTGTGCATGAAGATAGGGGACGAGCATCGTTAGAACTTGCATTGGATCTCTGAATAAACCACATATTGCGAGTCTAAAAATGATTTTTTCAAAAAATCACGGGCGATAGATCATGTACCTGTAGTACAAACCGGACCCACTTCCTACCGATTCGGCAGACATTTGTCCTTTTTACCCGGGATGGACGAAAAGGTTTGAGATGTCCCGGATGGGAGATAGTCCATGTAAGGTGGTCTAGTTTTTTAGTAAAATGGGACGGTAGCATTCTGAAACGGCATTTTGGTGGTTACTTCACAAAACGACCCGTTTTTTGCGCTCGGAAAATGGAAAAGAGCTTTTCCGTGCGACAAAAAGGAAAACTTCCTCCTGCAACATTGTTCTCCGTACCAATGTCCAGACACATGCATAATATGGGCACAACATCACAAACTATGCCGTGATTCAGCACATAACATCGGTCATTTGGACCGAAAGCCATGAAACCTCGAACATGATAGGTCATTTTGTGAAGGTTTTTTCGAAACATGATCAATATACCAAGTCTGGTATTTTTCCTTTCAACTATGTAACATAATATGACATCACGGAAGGATTTTCATTGTTCGGATTTCTTTTGAATTTATTATGCCCGTTTTGAATTATCTGAATTTCGAACTATGGTCGAACCGGTGTGCATGAAGATAGGGGACGAGCATCGTTAGAACTTGCATTGGATCTCTTAATAAACCACATATTGCGAGTCTAAAAATGATTTTTTCAAAAAATCACGGCGATAGATCATGTACCTAGTACAAACCGGACCCACTTCTCTGATTCGGCAGACATTTATCCTTTTTACCTAGGATGGACGAAAAGGTTTGAGATGTCCTGGTTGGGAGATAGTCCATGTAAGGTGGTCTAGTTTTTTAGTAAAATGGGACGGTAGCATTCTGAAACGGCATTTTGGTGGTTACTTCACAAAACGACCCGTTTTTTGCGCTCGGAAAATGGAAAAGAGCTTTTCCGTGCGACAAAAAGGAAAAATTCCTCCTGCAACATTGTTCTCCGTACCAATGTCCAGACACATGCATAATATGGGCACAACATCACAAACTATGCCGTGATTCAGCACATAACATCGGTCATTTGGACCGAAAGCCATGAAACCTCGAACATGATAGGTCATTTTGTGAAGGTTTTTTCGAAACATGATCAATATACCAAGTCTGGTATTTTTCCTTTCAACTATGTAACATAATATGACATCACGGAAGGATTTTCATTGTTCGGATTTCTTTTGAATTTATTATGCCCGTTTTGAATTATCTGAATTTCTAACTATGGTCGAACCGGTGTGCATGAAGATAGGGGACGAGCATCGTTAGAACTTGCATTGGATCTCTTAATAAACCACATATTGCGAGTCTAAAAATGATTTTTTCAAAAAATCACGGGCGATAGATCATGTACCTGTAGTACAAACCGGACCCACTTCCTACAGATTCGGCAGACATTTATCCTTTTTACCTAGGATGGACGAAAAGGTTTGAGATGTCCTGGTTGGGAGATAGTCCATGTAAGGTGGTCTAGTTTTTTAGTAAAATGGGACGGTAGCATTTTGAAACGGCATTTTGGTGGTTACTTCACAAAACGACCCGTTTTTTGCGCTCGGAAAATGGAAAAGAGCTTTTCCGTGCGACAAAAAGGAAAAATTCCTCCTGCAACATTGTTCTCCGTACCAATGTCCAGACACATGCATAATATGGGCACAACATCACAAACTATGCCGTGATTCAGCACATAACATCGGTCATTTGGACCGAAAGCCATGAAACCTCGAACATGATAGGTCATTTTGTGAAGGTTTTTTCGAAACATGATCAATATACCAAGTCTGGTATTTTTCCTTTCAACTATGTAACATAATATGACACCACGGGAAGGATTTTCATTGTTCGGATTTCTTTTGAATTTATTATGCCCGTTTTGAATTATCTGAATTTCTAACTATGGTCGAACCGGTGTGCATGAAGATAGGGGACGAGCATCGTTAGAACTTGCATTGGATCTCTGAAGAAACCACATATTCCGAGTCTAAAAATGATTTTTTCTAAAAATCACGGACGATAGATAATGTACATGTAGTACAAACCGGACCCACTTCCTACCGATTCGGCAGACATTTGTCCTTTTTACCCGGGATGGACGAAAAGGTTTGAGATGTCCCGGTTGGGAGATAGTCCATGTAAGGTGGTCTAGTATTTTAGAAAAATGGGACGGTAGCATTTTGAAACGGCATTTTGGTGGTTACTTCACAAAACGACCCGTTTTTTGCGCTCGGAAAATGGAAAAGGGTTTTTCCGTGTGACAAAAAGGAAAACTCCCTCCTGCAACATTGTTCTCCATACCAATGTCCACACACATGCATATTATGGGCACAACATCACAAACTATGCCGTGATTCAGCACATAACATCGGTCATTTGGACCGAAAGCCATGAAACCTCGAACATGATAGGTCATTTTGTGAAGGTTTTTTCGAAACATGATCAATATACCAAGTATGGTATTTTTCCTTTCAACTATGTAACATAATATGACACCACGCGAAGGATTTTCATTGTTCGGATTTTTTTTTGAATTTATTATGCCCGTTTTGAATTATCTGAATTTCTAACTATGGTCGAACCGGTATGCATGAAGATAGGGGACGAGCACCGTTAGAACTTGCATTGGATCTCTAAAGAAACCACATATTGCGAGTCTAAAAATGATTCTTTCAAAAAATCACGGGCGATAGATCATGTACCTGTAGTATAAACCGGACCCACTTCCTACCGATTCGGCAGACATTTGTCCTTTTTACCCGGGATGGACGAAAAGGTTTGAGATGTCCCGGTTGGGAGATAGTCCATATAAGGTGGTCTAGTACTTTAGGAAAATGGGACGGTAGCATTCTGAAACGGCATTTTGGTGGTTACTTCACAAAACGACCCGTTTTTTGCGCTCGGAAAATGGAAAAGGGTTTTTCCGTGCAACAACAAGGAAAACTTCCTCCTGCAACATTGTTCTCCATACCAATGTCCACACACATGCATATTATGGGCACAACATCACAAACTATGCCGTGATTCAGCACATAACATCGGTCATTTGGACCGAAAGCCATGAAACCTCGAACATGATAGGTCATTTTGTGAAGGTTTTTTTGAAACATGATCAATATACCAAGTATGGTATTTTTCCTTTCAACTATGTAATATAATATGACACCACGCGAATGATTTTCATTGTTCGGATTTTTTTTTGAATTTATTATGCCCGTTTTGAATTATCTGAAAATCTAACTATGGTCGAACCGGTATGCATGAAGATAGGGGACGAGCACCGTTAGAACTTGCATTGGATCTCTAAAGAAACCACATATTGCGAGTCTAAAAATGATTTTTTCAAAAAATCACGGGCGATAGTTCATGTACCTGTAGTATAAACCGGACCCACTTCCTACCGATTCGGCAGACATTTGTCCTTTTTACCCGGGATGGACGAAAAGGTTTGAGATGTCCCGGTTGGGAGATAGTCCATGTAAGGTGGTCTAGTATTTTAGGAAAATGGGACGGTAGCATTCTGAAATGGCATTTTGGTGGTTACTTCACAAAACGACCCGTTTTTTGCGCTCGGAAAATGGAAAAGAGCTTTTCCGTGCGACAAAAAGGAAAACTTCCTCCTGCAACATTGTTCTCCATACCAATGTCCACACACATGCATAATATGGGCACAACATCACAAACTATGCCGTGATTCAGCACATAACATCGGTCATTTGGACCGAAAGCCATGAAACCTCGAACATGATAGGTCATTTTGTGAAGGTTTTTTTGAAACATGATCAATATACCAAGTCTGGTATTTTTCCTTTCAACTATGTAACATAATATGACACCACGGGAAGGATTTTCATTGTTCGGATTTCTTTTGAATTTATTATGCTCGTTTTGAATCATCTGAATTTCTAACTATGGTCGAACCGGTGTGCATGAAGATAGGGGACGAGCATCGTTAGAACTTGCATTGGATCTCTAAAGAAACCACATATTGCGAGCCTAAAAATGATTTTTTCAAAAAATCACGGGCGATAGATCATGTACCTGTAGTACAAACCGGACCCACTTCCTACCGATTCGGCAGACATTTGTCCTTTTTACCAGGGATGGACGAAAAGGTTTGAGATGTCCCGGTTGGGAGATAGTCCATGTAAGGTGGTCTAGTATTTTAGGAAAATGGGACGGTAGATTTCGAAACGGCATTTTGGTGGTTACTTCACAAAACGACCCGTTTTTGCGCTCGGAAAATGGAAAAGGGCTTTTCCGTGCGACAACAAGGAAAACTTCCTCCTACAACATTGTTCTCCATACCAATGTCCACACACATGCATAATATGGGTACAACATCACAAACTATGCCGTGATTCAGCACATAACATCGGTCATTTGGACCGAAAGCCATGAAACCTCGAACATGATAGGTCATTTTGTGAAGGTTTTTTCGAAACATGATCAATATACCAAGTCTGGTATTTTTCCTTTCAACTATGTAACATAATATGACACCACGGGAAGGATTTTCATTGTTCGGATTTCTTTTAAATTTATTATGCCCGTTTTGAATCATCTGAATTTCTAACTATGGTCGAACCGGTATGCATGAAGATAGGGGACGAGCATCGTTAGAACTTGCATTGGATCTCTGAAGAAACCACATATTGCGAGTCTAAAAATGATTTTTTCAAAAAATCACGGGCGATAGATCATGTACCTGTAGTACAAACCGGACCCACTTCCTACCGATTCGGCAGACATTTGTCCTTTTTACCCGGGATGGACGAAAAGGTTTGAGATGTCCCGGTTGGGAGATAGTCCATGTAAGGTGGTCTAGTATTTTAGGAAAATGGGACGTAGCATTTCGAAACGGCATTTTGGTGGTTACTTCACAAAACGACCCGTTTTTGCGCTCGGAAAATGGAAAAGGGCTTTTCCGTGCGACAACAAGGAAAACTTCCTCCTACAACATTGTTCTCCATACCAATGTCCACACACATGCATAATATGGGCACAACATCACAACCTATGCTGTGATTCAGCACATAACATCGGTCATTTGGACCGAAAGCCATGAAACCTCGAACATGATAGGTCATTTTGTGAAGGTTTTTTTGAAACATGATCAATATACCAAGTCTGGTATTTTTTCTTTCAACTATGACACCACGCGAAGGATTTTCATTGTTCGGATTTTTTTTGAATTTGTTATGCCCGTTTTGAATTATCTGAATTTCTAACTATGGTTGAACCGGTGTGCATGAAGATAGGGGACGAGCATCGTTAGAACTTGCATTAGATCTCTGAAGAAACCACATATTGCGAGACTAAAAATGATTTTTTCAAAAAATCACGGGCGATAGATCATGTACCTGTAGTAAAAACCGGACCCACTTCCTACCGATTCGGCAGATATTTGTCCTTTTTACCCGGGATGGACGAAAAGGTTTGAGATGTCCCGGTTGGGAGATAGTCCATGTAAGGTGGTCTAGTTTTTTAGGAAAATGGGACGGTAGCATTCTGAAACGGCATTTTGGTGGTTACTTCACAAAACGACCCGTTTTTTGCGCTCGGAAAATGGAAAAGAGCTTTTCCGTGCGACAAAAAGGAAAACTTCCTCCTGCAACATTGTTCTCCGTACCAATGTCCAGACACATGCATAATATGGGCACAACATCACAAACTATGTCGTGATTCAGCATATAACATCGGTCATTTGGACCGAAAGCCATGAAACCTCGAACATGATAGGTCATTTTGTGAAGGTTTTTTCGAAACATGATCAATATACCAAGTCTGATATTTTTCCTTTCAACTATGTAACATAATATGACACCTCGAGAAGGATTTTCATTGTTCGGATTTCTTTTGAATTTATTATGCCCGTTTTGAATTATCTGAATTTCTAACTATGGTCGAACCAGTGTGCATGAAGATAGGGGACGAGCATCGTTAGAACTTGCATTGGATCTCTGAAGAAACCACATATTGCGAGTCTAAAAATGATTTTTTCAAAAAATCACGGGCGATAGATCATGTACCTGTAGTGCAAACCGGACCCAATTCCTGCCGATTCGGCAGACATTTGTCCTTTTTACCCAGGATGGACGAAAAGGTTTGAGATGTCCCGGTTGGGAGATAGTCCATGTAAGGTGGTCTGGTATTTTAGAAAAATGGGACGGTAGCATTTTGAAACGGCATTTTGGTGGTTACTTCACAAAACGACCCGTTTTTTGCGCTCGGAAAATGGAAAAGGGTTTTCCGTGTGACAAAAAGAAAAACTTCCTCCTGCAACATTGTTTTCCATACCAATGTCCACACACATGCATAATATGGGCACAACATCACAAACTATGCCGTGATTCAGCACATAACATCGGTCATTTGGACCGAAAGCCATGAAACCTCGAACATGATAGGTCATTTTGTGAAGGTTTTTTCGAAACATGATCAACATACCAAGTCTGGTATTTTTCCTTTCAACTATGTAACATAATATGACACCACGCAAAGGATTTTCATTGTTCGGATTTTTTTTTGAATTTATTATGCCCGTTTTGAATTATCTGAATTTCTAACTATGGTCGAACCGGTGTGCATGATGATAGGGGACGAGCATCGTTAGAACTTGCATTGGATCTCTGAATAAACCACATATTGCGAGTCTAAAAATGATTTTTTCAAAAAATCACGGGCGATAGATCATGTACATGTAGTACAAACCGGACCCACTTCCTACCGATTCGGCAGACATTTGTCCTTTTTACCCGGGATAGACGAAAAGGTTTGAGATGTCCCGGTTGGGAGATAGTCCATGTAAGGTGGTATAGTATTTTAGGAAAATGGGACGGTAGCATTCTGAAACGGCATTTTGGTGGTTACTTCACAAAAGGACCCGTTTTTTGCGCTCGGAAAATGGAAAAGGGCTTTTCCGTGAGACAAAAAGGAAAACTTCCTCCTGCAACATTGTTCTCCATACCAATGTCCACACACATGCATAATATGGGCACAACATCACAAACTATGCTGTGATTCAGCACATAACATCGGTCATTTGGACCGAAAGCCATGAAACCTCAAACATGATAGGTCATTTTGTGAAGGTTTTTTTGAAACATGATCAATATACCAAGTCTGGTATTTTTCCTTTCAACTATGTAACATAATATGACACCACGCGAAGGATTTTCATTGTTCGGATTTTTTTTGAATTAATTATGCCCGTTTTGAATTATCTAAATTTCTAACTATGGTTGAACCGGTGTGCATGAAGATAGGGGACGAGCATCGTTAGAACTTGCATTAGATCTCTGAAGAAACCACATATTGCGAGTCTAAAAATGATTTTTTCAAAAAATCACGGGCGATAGATCATGTACCTGTAGTACAAACCGGACCCACTTCCTACCGATTCGGCAGACATTTGTCCTTTTTATCCGGGATGGACGAAAAGGTTTGAGATGTCCCGGTTGGGAGATAGTCCATGTAAGGTGGTCTAGTTTTTTAGGAAAATGGGACGGTAGCATTCTGAAACGGCATTTTGGTGGTTACTTCACAAAACGACCCGTTTTTTGCGCTCGGAAAATAGAAAAGAGCTTTTCCGTGCGACAAAAAGGAAAACTTCCTCCTGCAACATTATTCTCCGTACCAATGTCCAGACACATGCATAATATGGGCACAACATCACAAACTATGCCGTGATTCAGCACATAACATCGGTCATTTGGACCGAAAGCCATGAAACCTCGAACATGATAGGTCATTTTGTGAAGGTTTTTTCGAAACATGATCAATATACCAAGTCTGGTATTTTTCCTTTCAACTATGTAACATAATATGACACCACGGGAAGGATTTTCATCGTTCAGATTTCTTTTGAATTTATTATGCCCGTTTTGAATCATCTGAATTTCTAACTATGGTCGAACCGGTGTGCATGAAGATAGGGGACGAGCATTGTTAGAACTTGCATTGGATCTCTGAAGAAACCACATATTGCGAGTCTAAAACTGATTTTTCAAAAAATCACGGGAGATAGATCATGTACCTGTAGTACAAACCGGACCCACTTCCTACCGATTCGGCAGACATTTGTCCTTTTTACCCGGGATGGACGAAAAGGTTTGAGATGTCCCGGTTGGGAGATAGTCCATGTAAGGTGGTCTAGTATTTTAGGAAAATGGGACGGTAGCATTTTGAAACGGCATTTTGGTGGTTACTTCACAAAACGACCCGTTTTTGCGCTCGGAAAATGGAAAAGGGCTTTTCCGTGCGACAACAAGGAAAACTTCCTCCTACAACATTGTTCTCCATACCAATGTCCACACACATGCATAATATGGGCACAACATCACAAACTATGCTGTGATTCAGCACATAAAATCGGTCATTTGGACCGAAAGCCATGAAACCTCGAACATGATAGGTCATTTTGTGAAGGTTTTTTTGAAACATGATCAATATACCAAGTCTGGTATTTTTCCTTTCAACTATGACACCACGCGAAGGATTTTTATTGTTCGAATTTTTTTTGAATTTATTATGCCCGTTTTGAATTATCTGAATTTCTTACTATGGTTGAACCGGTGTGCATGAAGATAGGGGAAGAGCATCGTTAGAACTTGCATTAGATCTCTGAAGAAACCACATATTGCGAGTCTAAAAATGATTTTTTCAAAAAATCACGGGCGATAGATCATGTACCTGTAGTAAAAACCGGACCCACTTCCTACCGATTCGGCAGACATTTGTCCTTTTTACCCGGGATGGACGAAAAGGTTTGAGATGTCCCGGTTGGGAGATAGTCCATGTAAGGTGGTTTAGTTTTTTTAGGAAAATGGGACGGTAGCATTCTGAAACGGCATTTTGGTGGTTACTTCACAAAACGACCCGTTTTTTGCGCTCGGAAAATAGAAAAGAGCTTTTCCGTGCGACAAAAAGGAAAACTTCCTCCTGCAACATTATTCTCCGTACCAATGTCCAGACACATGCATAATATGGGCACAACATCACAAACTATGCCGTGATTCAGCACATAACATCGGTTATTTGGACCAAAAGCCATGAAACCTCGAACATGATAGGTCATTTTGTGAAGGTTTTTTCGAAACATGATCAATATACCAAGTCTGGTATTTTTCCTTTCAACTATGTAACATAATATGACACCACGCGAAGGATTTTCATTGTTCGGATTTCTTTTGAATTTATTATGCCCGTTTTGAATCATCTGAATTTCTAACTATGGTCGAACCGGTGTGCATGAAGATAGGGGACGAGCATCGTTAGAACTTGCATTGGATCTCTGAAGAAACCACATATTGCGAGTATAAAAATGATTTTTTCAAAAAATCACGGGCGATAGATCATGTACCTGTAGTACAAACCGGACCCACTTCCTACCGATTTGGCAGACATTTGTCCTTTTTACCCGTGATGGACGAAAAGGTTTGAGATGTCCCGGTTGGGAGATAGTCCATGTAAGGTGGTCTAGTTTTTTAGGAAAATGGGACGGTAGCATTCTGAAACGGCATTTTGGAGTTACTTCACAAAACGACCCGTTTTTTGCGCTCGAAAAATAGAAAAGAGCTTTTCCGTGCGACAAATAGGAAAACTTCCTCCTGCAACATTATTCTCCGTACCAATGTCCAGACACATGCATAATATGGGCACAACATCACAAACTATGCCGTGATTCAGCATATAACATCGGTCATTTGGACCGAAAGCCATGAAACCTCGAACATGATAGGTCATTTTGTGAAGGTTTTTTCGAAACATGATCAATATACCAAGTCTGGTATTTTTCCTTTCAACTATGTAACATAATATGACACCACGGGAAGGATTTTCATTGTTCGGATTTTTTTGAATTTATTATGCCCGTTTTGAATTATCTGAATTTCTAACTATGGTCGAACCGGTGTGCATGATGATAGGGGACGAGCATCGTTAGAACTTGCATTGGATCTATGAATAAACCACATATTGCGAGTCTAAAAATGATTTTTTCAAAAATCACGGGCGATAGATCATGTACATGGGACCCACTTCCTACCGATTCGGCAGACATTTGTCCTTTTTACCCGGGATGGACGAAAAGGTTTGAGATGTCCCGGTTGGGAGATAGTCCATGTAAGGTGGTCTAGTATTTTAGGAAAATGGGACGGTAGCATTCTGAAACGGCATTTTGGTGGTTACTTCACAAAACGACCCATTTTTTGCGCTCGGAAAATGGAAAAGGGCTTTTCCGTGCGACAACAAGGAAAACTTCCTCCTGCAACATTGTTCTCCATACCAATGTCCACACACATGCATAATATGGGCACAACATCACAAACTATGCTGTGATTCAGCACATAACTTCGGTCATTTGGACCGAAAGCCATGAAACCTCCAACATGATAGGTCATTTTGTGAAGGTTTTTTTGAAACATGATCAATATACCAAGTCTGGTATTTTTCCTTTCAACTATGTAACATAATATGACACCACGCGAAGGATTTTCATTGTTCGGATTTTATTTGAATTTATTATGCCCGTTTTGAATTATCTGAATTTCTAACTATGGTTGAACCGGTGTGCATGAAGATAGAGGACGAGCATCGTTAGAACTTGCATTAGATCTCTGAAGAAACCACATATTGCGAGTCTAAAAATGATTTTTTCAAAAAATCACGAGCGATAGATCATGTACCTGTAGTACAAACCGGACCCACTTCCTACCGATTCGGCAGACATTTGTCCTTTTTACCCGGGATGGACGAAAAGGTTTGAGATGTCCCGGTTGGGAGATAGTCCATGTAAGGAGGTCTAGTTTTTTAGGAAAATGGGACGGTAGCATTCTGAAACGGCATTTTGGTGGTTACTTCACAAAACGACCCGTTTTTTGCGCTCGGAAAATGGAAAAGAGCTTTTCCGTGCGACAAAAAGGAAAACTTCCTCCTGCAACATTGGTCTCCATACCAATGTCCAGACACATGCATAATATGGGCACAACATCACAAACTATGCCGTGATTTAGCACATAACATCGGTCATTTGGACCGAAAGCCATGAAACCTCGAACATGATAGGTCATTTTGTGAAGGTTTTTTCGAAACATGATCAATATACCAAGTCTGGTATTTTTCCTTTCAACTATGTAACATAATATGACACCACGGAAAGGATTTTCATTGTTCGGATTTCTTTTGAATTTATTATGCCCGTTTTGAATTATCTGAATTTCTAACTATGGTCGAACCGGTGTGCATGAAGATAGGGGACGAGCATCGTTAGAACTTGCATTAGATCTCTGAATAAACCACATATTGCGAGTCTAAAAATGATTTTTTTTTTAAATCACGGGCGATAGATCATGTACCTGTAGTGCAAACTAGACCCACTTCATGCCGATTCGGCAGACATTTATCCTTTTTACCCAGGATGGACGAAAAGGTTTGAGATGTCCCGGTTGGGAGATAGTCCATGTAAGGTGGTCTAGTATCTTAGAAAAATGGGACGGTAGCATTTTGAAACGGCATTTTGGTGGTTACTTCACAAAACGACCCGTTTTTTGCGCTTGGAAAATGGAAAAGAGTTTTTCCGTGTGACAAAAAGGAAAACTTCCTCCTGCAACATTGTTCTCCATACCAATATCCACACACATGCATAATATGGGCACA
Source organism: Avena insularis (assembly GCA_023614405.1). NCBI lineage: Eukaryota > Viridiplantae > Streptophyta > Magnoliopsida > Poales > Poaceae > Avena > Avena insularis. Next base: position 458,981,821 of record CM042685.1, on the reverse strand, counting down.
ACATCATAAACTATGCCGTGATTCAGCACATAACATCGGTCATTTGGACCGAAAGCCATGAAACCTCGAACATGATAGGTCATTTTGTGAAGGTTTTTTCGAAACATGATCAATATACCAAGTCTGGTATTTTTCCTTTCAACTATGTAACATAATATGACACTACGGGAAGGATTTTCATTGTTCGGATTTCTTTTGAATTTATTATTCCCGTTTTGAATTATCTGAATTTCTAACTATGGTCGAACCGGTGTGCATGAAGATAGGGGACGAGCATCGTTAGAACTTGCATTGGATCTCTGAAGAAACCACATATTGCGAGTCTAAAATGATTTTTCAAAAATCACGGGGATAGATCATGTACATGTATTACAAACCGGACCCACTTCCTACCGATTCGGTAGACATTTGTCCTTTTTACCCGGGATGGACGAAAAGGTTTGAGATGTCCCGGTTGGGAGATAGTCCATGTAAGGTGGTCTAGTATTTTAGGAAAATGGGACGGTAGCATTCCGCAACGGCATTTTGGTGGTTACTTCACAAATGACCTGCTTTTTGCCTCGAAAATGGAAAAGGGTTTTTCCGTATGCAAAAAGGAAGACTTCCTCCTGCAACATTGTTCTCCATACCAATGTCCACACACATGCATAATATGGGCACAACATCACAAACTATGCCGTGATTCAGCACATAACATCGGTCATTTGGACCGAAAGCCATGAAACCTCGAACATGATAGGTCATTTTGTGAAGGTTTTTTCGAAACATGATCAATATACCAAGTCTGGTATTTTTCCTTTCAACTATGTAACATAATATGACACCACGGAAAGGATTTTCATTGTTCGGATTTCTTTTGAATTTATTATGCCCGTTTTGAATTATCTGAATTTCTAACTATGGTCGAACCGGTGTGCATGAAGATAGGGGACGAGCATCGTTAGAACTTGCATTAGATCTCTGAATAAACCACATATTGCGAGTCTAAAAATGATTTTTTTTTTAAATCACGGGCGATAGATCATGTACCTGTAGTGCAAACTAGACCCACTTCATGCCGATTCGGCAGACATTTATCCTTTTTACCCAGGATGGACGAAAAGGTTTGAGATGTCCCGGTTGGGAGATAGTCCATGTAAGGTGGTCTAGTATCTTAGAAAAATGGGACGGTAGCATTTTGAAACGGCATTTTGGTGGTTACTTCACAAAAATCTGCTTTTGGCGCTTGGAAAATGGAAAAGAGTTTTTCCGTGTGACAAAAAGGAAAACTTCCTCCTGCAACATTGTTCTCCATACCAATATCCACACACATGCATAATATGGGCACAACATCATAAACTATGCCGTGATTCAGCACATAACATCGGTCATTTGGACCGAAAGCCATGAAACCTCGAACATGATAGGTCATTTTGTGAAGGTTTTTTCGAAACATGATCAATATACCAAGTCTGGTATTTTTCCTTTCAACTATGTAACATAATATGACACTACGGGAAGGATTTTCATTGTTCGGATTTCTTTTGAATTTATTATTCCCGTTTTGAATTATCTGAATTTCTAACTATGGTCGAACCGGTGTGCATGAAGATAGGGGACGAGCATCGTTAGAACTTGCATTGGATCTCTGAAGAAACCACATATGAAGTCTAAAAATGATTTTTTCAAAAAATCACGGGGATAGATCATGTACATGTATTACAAACCGGACCCACTTCCTACCGATTCGGTAGACATTTGTCCTTTTTACCCGGGATGGACGAAAAGGTTTGAGATGTCCCGGTTGGGAGATAGTCCATGTAAGGTGGTCTAGTATTTTAGGAAAATGGGACGGTAGCATTCCGCAACGGCATTTTGGTGGTTACTTCACAAAATGACCCGTTTTTTGCCCTCGGAAAATGGAAAAGGGTTTTTCCGTGCGACAAAAAGGAAGACTTCCTCCTGCAACATTGTTCTCCATACCAATGTCCACACACATGCATAATATGGGCACAACATCACAAACTATGCCGTGATTCAGCACATAACATCGGTCATTTGGACCGAAAGCTATGAAACCTCGAACATGATAGGTCATTTTGTGAAGGTTTTTTCGAAACATGATCAATATACCAAGTCTAGTATTTTTCCTTTCAACTATGTAACATAATATGACACCACGCGAAGGATTTTCATTGTTCGGATTTTTTTTTGAATTTATTATGCCCGTTTTGAATTATCTGAATTTCTAACTATGGTCGAACCGGTGTGCATGAAGATAGGGGACGAGCATCGTTAGAACTTGCATTGGATCTCTGAAGAAACCACATATTATGAGTCTAAAATGATTTTTTCAAAAATCATGGGCGATAGATCATGTACTGTAGTACAAACCGGACCCACTTCCTACCGATTCGGCAGACATTTGTCCTTTTTACCCGGGATGGACGAAAAGGTTTGAGATGTCCCGGTTGGGAGATAGTCCATGTAAGGTGGTCTAGTATTTTAGGAAAATGGGACGGTAGCATTCTGAAACGACATTTTGGTGGTTACTTCACAAAACGATCCATTTTTTGAGCTCGGAAAATGGAAAAGGGCTTTTCCGTATACAAAAAGGAAAACTTCCTCCGCAACATTGTTTTCCATACCAATGTCCACACACATGCGTAATATGGGCACAACATCACAAACTATGCCGTGATTCAGCACATAACATCGGTCATTTGGACCGAAAGCCATGAAACCTCGAACATGATAGGTCATTTTGTGAAGGTTTTTTCGAAACATGATCAATATACCAAGTCTGGTATTTTTTCCTTTCAACTATGTAACATAATATGACACCACGGGAAGGATTTTCATTGTTCGGATTTTTTTTGAATTTATTATGCCCGTTTTGAATTATCTGAATTTCTAACTATGGTCGAACCGGTGTGCATGAAGATAGGGGACGAGCATCGTTAGAACTTGCATTGATCTCCAAGAAACCACATATTGCGAGTCTAAAAATGATTTTTTCAAAAAATCACTGGCGATAGATCATGTACCTGTAGTACAAACCGGACCCACTTCCTACCGATTCGGCAGACATTTGTCCTTTTTACCCCGGATGGACGAAAAGGTTTAAGATGTCCCGGTTGGGAGATAGTCCATGTAAGGTGGTCTAGTATTTTAGGAAAATGGGACGGTAGCATGCTGAAACGGCATTTTGGTGGTTACTTCACAAAACGACCCGTTTTCTGCGCTCGGAAAAGGTTTGAGATGTCCCGGTTGGGAGATAGTCCATATCCATGGGCACAACATTATGTCGACATTATGTCGTATGCGTTAGGCCTTGTCCCGGATGGTGTCACCAACCGACTAAAGATCATCTATAGTCCCGCTGGACACACCAACCGGGACAAAACACGAGTCAACACTAATGATAGGGGTGAGTGTCGACATTATTTCGTAAGTGTCGACACTATGCCGAGCTGCTTGTATTATAAATAGGCATCCTTGTGAGTCCCATCCTCCAGCCAGTTTGAGGCATTTCCAAGATGGTTTTCGAGAGCAGGGACACCACTGCGGCCAATTTCAGGGAGATGCCGACGGAGCCCAGTCCTCCGGCATCTCCGAGAAACTGGTCATAGAGGCACTCCCTAATATGTGAAATTAGTTAGCTCCGAGGCGTATTGATCTAGTTAGAGAAGTTACAAGCTGCAAGATGGTTTGAGAGCAAGGACACCATCATGCGGCCAGGAGATGCCGACGAGCCTGGGCCTCCCAAGATCTCCGAGAAACGGTCATAGAGGCACTCCTAATATGTGAAATTAGTTAGTCTGAGACAAATAGTTCTTCGCAGACAAGATGTCTAAGATTTTCAGCCTGATTCTCAAGGCTTCCGATCTTTTCATAGATAAATTTTGATCATATTTATTATCCCCTTTATATTAGATGAGAAGCCCGACGGCAACTAATATAAAGGGGATAATAAATATGGCAGAGAAAAAGTTCCAAAACCTGAAGTCTCATGACTGTCACGTGATTATGACGTAGTTGCTTCCGATTGCATTGAGGGGCTTCTACCGAAAATGTTCGAGTACCCATTGTGAAGTGTGGTGCATTCCTCAATGCAATATCTCGTAAGGTAATCAATCTAGATATTCTCGCCAAGGTTACGTATGATGTGGTACAATGTCTTGTTAGTTTTGAATTGGTGTTCCCACCATCCTTCTTCAATATTATGACGATCTCCGGTTCATCTAGTGGAAGAGATTGCCATTCTCGGTCCGTATTTCTGCACAATATGTTCCCTTTGAGAGGTTCATGGAGTCTTAAAGAAATATGTTCATAACCGTATAGACTGTAAGGAAGCATCTCCAAGGGATATGGAACAGAGGAGGTCATTGAGTTTTGTGTTGACTTTATTCCTGACCTTAAGCCGATTGGTGTTTCGACTCATGCATGAGGGAAGACTATGGAAAAGGCACTGGGAAAGAAAGCAATGATATGTAGGGATTCTTTCACTAAAGCACACTACACAGCTTCTACATAATTCCACCTTGGCAGCTCCAGATATCGAGGAACACAAGAATATTGTACGCTCCAAAAACCTGGGAAGCTCGAATCATGGATTACAGATGAACACATGAAGTCTTTCGGTTGGATGCGACACATCTCTTGAATGACACCACCGTTGGAGATCAGCTATACTTGTTGGCCAAGCACACCATCTTCTACAGATTGAATTTCCAAGGGTACAAAATAAATGGGAATACATTCTACACAATCGCCCAAGATAAAAAGAGCACCAACCAAAATAGTGGTGTCCGCTTTGATGCAATAGACGAGAATGGACAAAAGGACACATATTATGGTTACATAGAGGAGATATGGGAACTACACTATGGAGTCTCTTTAAGGTCCCTTTGTTTCACCGCAAATGGGTCAACCTGAATGGGGAAGGTAAAGATAGACCAGTTGTAATGGAATGACAATAGTGGATCTCAACAATCTTGGTTATAGAGATGAACCATTCGCCCTAGCCAATGATGTGTCTCGTGTTTTCTATGTGAAGGACATGTCCTCCGCATCAAAAAAAGAAAAATATGCAAACGAATACATCATATGATGAGCCAAAGGCCACATAGTTCTTTCAGGAAAAGAAACATCATGGGAATCAAGGACAAGATAGACATGTCAAGATTATAATAAGTTTGATGAAATTCGCCTTCACAAAGGAAAACCCAAGCATTCTGCTAAGTAAAGAAGATGCTCCATGGTTACGCCTCAAGCGGTCATAAGGAATGACATATGCCAAGAAGTTCATGCTCATATTATGTAACTCTAGTTCATGTCTTTCGGTTTGTGGCTTGACCTAAGGATATCTTTCATGCGTTTGGCCTTTAGTCCCGCTTTTGTAGTCTCGCTTTTAATATTAATAAATGTCTTGAGTATTAGTCCTGCTTTGTGGCTAGACCGAGTGCTCTATGACCAGTTTCTTGAGATGCCGGAGGACTGGCTCCGCAAGATCTCCCCGAAATCGGTCGTAGTGGTCTCCCTGCTCGAAAACCATCTTGCAGCTTGTAACTTCACTAACTAGATCAATACGCCGAGCTAACTAATTTCACATATTAGGAGTGTTTCTATGACCAGTTTCTTGAGATGCCGGAGGACCGGGCTCACGCAGATCTCCTCGAACTGGCCGCAGTGGTGTCCCTCGCCTCGAAAACCATCTTGCAGCTTGTAACTTCACTAACTAGATCAATACGCCGGAGCTAACTAATTTCACATATTAGGGAGTGTTTATGACCAGTTTCGGAGATGCCGGAGGACTCCGTCGGCCCTAAGATCTCCTCAAATCGGTCAGTGGTGTCCCGCCTTCTAAAACCATCTTGAGATGCCTCAAACCGGCCGGAGGACTGACTCATAAGGATGCCTATTTATAGTACAAGCAGCTCGCATAATGTCGACACTCACGACATAATGTCGACACTCACCCCTATTATTAGTGGACTCATCTTTAGTCCTTGGTGTCTCCAACCGACTAAGAGTTCATCTTTAGTCCCGTTGGTGACACCATTCGGGACAAGGTATAAGCCGCACGACATAATGTCGACACTCACCCCTATTATTAGTGTTGCTCGCCCACTGGCCAATCCTTCAACATGTTGGTTTCTCCAACCGACTAAAGATGAACCTCTCTTTATATAGGCATTTCCTCTATTTATTAGATAACACTCAAGACATTTATTAATATTAAAACCGGACAAACCGACTAGCTAAACTCAGACTAAAGCCGCTCTTTAGTCATAATCATGCCTAGTCCTATAGCACGCAGCTTTCGTGGTCTTCATCGCCGCCGCCATCATCATCGCCATCGCCACCGCCACTCCGGGATCCTCAGCCCATCCATGGCATATACCAGGGCCATTCCAGCCTCAGATTCACGGCGGGAGAGGGTCTCGAAGACGGCCGCCACCACCGGACTAAGCGAGGATGATCTCCCCGCGATGTAGCGATCACTACGATGATAGTACGGTTCGCCCACCATGCACGACACGGCCGTTGCTAGGTTCACCGTGACGGCCATCACCTCGCACTGTAGCTCCCTTCCGCCTATTAGCGAAGAAGGCATTCTAGGTGTCGAGTTGTCGGGATCCCACTGGGATCCATCCGCTGCCGGCGTGAGCTCGTGGTAGAAGTGGTTTGTGATGGTCAGTCAAGGCAGAACCTTGAGGGACAGAGGGACAGAACCTCCAGCCAAAGATCCAACAAGGGCGGCCAAGTCTGCCAGGACAGGGTAGTTAGAGGCGACAGTACCGGGTCTCCTCGAGGGTCGAATGGCCCAAGAGGGCGTTGTCCATTGTTCTAAGAGAGGAAGGTGGATGTGTGGATAGCCATGACACGATCACCCTAAATATAGAGGGAAAGGGCGGAAAACTTGGCGTGAAGCTTTGGGAAATGGCGGAATATCTTTAGTCCCGTTAGTGACTACATCCGGACTAAAAGCTCTAGTAGAAAGGAAAGGGCGGAAAACTTGGGAAGAGGTGGAAATGGCAGAATATTTTTAGTCCCTTTGTGACTACATCCGGACTAAATGTAAATCCTTCACGTGTTCGACCATAGTTAGAAATTCAGATAATTCAAAACGGGCATAATAAATTCAAAAAACCGAACAATGAAAATCCTTCGTGGTGTCATATTTTGTTACATAGTTGAAAGGAAAAATACCAGACTTGGTAAATTGATCATGTTTCAAAACACCTTCACAAAATGACCTATCATGTTCGAGGTTTCATGGCTTTCGTCCAAATGACCGATGTTATGTGCTGAATCACGGCATAGTTTGTGATGTTGTGCCCATATTATGCATGTGTGGACATTGGTATGGAGAACAATGTTGCAGGAGGAAGTTTTCCTTTTGTCGCACTTAAAAAAGCCCTTTTCCATTTTCCAAGCGCAAAAACGGGTCGCTTTGTGAAGTAACCACCAAAATGCCGCTTTCAGAATGCTACCGTCCCATTTTCCTAAAATACTAGACCACCTTACAAGGACTATCTCCCAACGGTACATCTCAAACCTTTTCGCCCATCCCGTAAAAGGACAAATGTCTCCGAATCGGTAGGAAGTGGGTCCGGTTTGTACTAAGGTACATGATCTATCGCCTGTGATTTTTGAAAAATCATTTTTAGACTCGCAATATGTGGTTTCTTCAGAGATCCAATGCAAGTTCTAACGATGCTCGTCCCCTATCTTCATGCACACCGGTTCGACCATAGTTAGAAATTCAGATAATTCAAAACGGGCATAATAAATTCAAAAAAAACCGAACAATGAAAATCCTTCGCGTGGTGTCATATTTTGTTACATAGTTGAAAGGAAAAATACTAGACTTGGTATATTGATCATGTTTTGAAAAAACCTTCACAAAATGACCTATCATGTTCGAGGTTTCATGGCTTTCTGTCCAAGTGACCGATGTTATGTGCTGAATCACGACATAGTTTGTGATGTTGTGCCCATATTATGCATGTGTGTGGACATTGGTATGGAGAACAATGTTGCAGGAGGAAGTTTTCCTTTTTGTCGCACGGAAAAACCCTTATCCATTTTCTGAGCGCAAAAAACGGGTCGTTTTGTGAAGTAACCACCAAAATGCCGTTTCAGAATGCTACCGTCCCAATTTCCTAAAATACTAGACCACCTTACATGGACTATCTCCCAACCGGTACATCTCAAACCTTTTTGTCCATCCCGGGTAAAAAGAACAAATGTCTGCCGAATCGGCAGGAAGTGGGTCCGGTTTGTACTACAGGTACATGATCTATCGCCTGTGATTTTTTGAAAAAATCATTTTTAGACTCGCAATATGTGGTTTCTTCAGAGAACCAATGCAAATTCTAACGATGCTCGTCCCCTATCTTCATGCACACCAGTTCGACCATAGTTAGAAATTCAGATAATTCAAAACGGGCATAATAAATTCAAAAAAAAATGAACAATGAAAATGGTTCGCGTGGTGTCATATTTTGTTACATAGTTGAAAGGAAAAATACCAGACTTGGTATATTGATCATGTTTCGAAAAAACCTTCACAAATGACCTATCATGTTCGAGGTTTTATGGCTTTCGGTCCAAATGACCGATGTTATGTGCTGAATCACGGCATAGTTTGTGATGTTGTGCCCATATTATGCTTGTGTGTGGACATTGGTATGGAGAACAATGTTGCAGGAGGAAGTTTTCCTTTTTGTCACACGGAAAAGCCCTTTTCCATTTTCCGAGCGCAAAAAACGGGTCGTTTTGTGAAGTAACCACCAAAATGCCGTTTCAGAATGCTACCGTCCCATTTTCCTAAAATACTAGACCACCTTACATGGACTATCTCCCAACAGGTACATCTGAAACCTTTTCGTCCATCCCGGGTAAAAAGGACAAATGTCTGTCGAATCGGCAGGAAGTGGGTCCGGTTTGTACTACAGGTACATGATCTATCGCCCGTGATTTTTTGAAAAAATCATTTTTAGACTCGCAATATGTGGTTTCTTCAGAGATCCAATGCAAGTTCTAACGATGCTCGTCCCCTATCTTCATGCACACCGGTTCGACCATAGTTAGAAATTCAGATAATTCAAAACGGGCATAATAAATTCAAAAAAAACGAACAATGAAAATCCTTCGCGTGGTGTCATATTATGTTACATAGTTGAAAGGAAAAATACCAGACTTGGTATATTGATCATGTTTCGAAAAAACCTTCACAAAATGACCTATCATGTTCGAGGTTTCATAGCTTTCGGTCCAAATGACCGATGTTATGTGCTGAATCACGGCATAGTTTGTGATGTTGTGCCCATATTATGCATGTGTGTGGACATTGGTATGGAGAACAATGTTGCAGGAGGAAGTCTTCCTTTTTGTCGCACGGAAAAACCCTTTTCCATTTTCCGAGGGCAAAAAACGGGTCATTTTGTGAAGTAACCACCAAAATGCCGTTGCGGAATGCTACCGTCCCATTTTCCTAAAATACTAGACCACCTTACATGGACTATCTCCCAACCGGTACATCTCAAACCTTTTCGTCCATCCCGGGTAAAAAGGACAAATGTCTACCGAATCGGTAGGAAGTGGGTCCGGTTTGTAATACATGTACATGATCTATCCCCGTGATTTTTTGAAAAAATCATTTTTAGACTCGCAATATGTGGTTTCTTCAGAGATCCAATGCAAGTTCTAACGATGCTCGTCCCCTATCTTCATGCACACCGGTTCGACCATAGTTAGAAATTCAGATAATTCAAAACGGGCATAATAAATTCAAAAAAAACCGAACAATGAAAGTCTTCCGCGTGGTGTCATATTTTGTTACATAGTTGAATGGAAAAATAACAGACTTGGTATATTGATCATGTTTCGAAAAAACCTTCACAAAATGACCTATCATGTTCGAGGTTTCATGGCTTTCGGTCCAAATGACCGATGTTATGTGCTGAATCACGGCATAGTTTGTGATGTTGTGCCCATATTATTCATGTGTGTGGACATTGGTATGGAGAACAATGTTGCTGGAGGAAGTTTTCCTTTTTGTCGCACGGAAAAGCCCTTTTCCATTTTCCGAGCGCAAAAAACGGGTCGTTTTGTGAAGTAACCACCAAAATACCGTTTCAGAATGCTACCGTCCCATTTTCCTAAAATACTAGACCACCTTACATGGACTATCTCCCAACCGGTACATCTCAAACCTTTTCGTCCATCCCGGATAAAAAGGACAAATGTCTGCCGAATCGGTAGGAAGTGGGTCCGGTTTGTACTACAGGTACATGATCTATCGCCCGTGATATTTTGAAAAAATCATTTTTAGACTCGCAATATGTGGTTTCTTCAGAGATCCAATGCAAGTTCTAACGATGCTCGTCCCCTATCTTCATGCACACCGGTTCGACCATAGTTAGAAATTCAGATAATTCAAAACGGGCATAATAAATTCAAAAAAAACCGAACAATGAAAGTCTTCCGCGTGGTGTCATATTTTGTTACATAGTTGAATGGAAAAATAACAGACTTGGTATATTGATCATGTTTCGAAAAAACCTTCACAAAATGACCTATCATGTTCGAGGTTTCATGGCTTTCGGTCCAAATGACCGATGTTATGTGCTGAATCACGGCATAGTTTGTGATGTTGTGCCCATATTATTCATGTGTGTGGACATTGGTATGGAGAACAATGTTGCTGGAGGAAGTTTTCCTTTTTGTCGCACGGAAAAGCCCTTTTCCATTTTCCGAGCGCAAAAAACGGGTTGTTTTGTGAAGTAACCACCAAAATGCCGTTTCAGAATGCTATCGTCCCATTTTCCTAAAATACTAGACCACCTTACATGGACTATCTCCCAACCGGTACATCTCAAACCTTTTCGTCCATCCCGGATAAAAAGGACAAATGTCTGCCGAATCGGTAGGAAGTGGGTCCGGTTTGTACTACAGGTACATGATCTATCGCCCGTGATTTTTTGAAAAAATCATTTTTAGACTCGCAATATGTGGTTTCTTCAGAGATCCAATGCAAGTTCTAACGATGCTCGTCCCCTATCTTCATGCACACCGGTTCACCATAGTTAGAAATTCGATAATTCAAACGGGCATAATAAATTCAAAAAACGAACAATGAAAATCCTTCGCGTGGTGTCATATTTTGTTACATAGTTGAAAGGAAAAATACCAGACTTGGTATATTGATCATGTTTCGAAAAAACCTTCACAAAATGACCTATCATGTTCGAGGTTTCATGGCTTTCGGTCCAAATGACCGATGTTATGTGCTGAATCACGGCATAGTTTGTGATGTTGTGCCCATATTATTCATGTGTGTGGACATTGGTATGGAGAACAATGTTGCTGGAGGAAGTTTTCCTTTTTGTCGCACGGAAAAGCCCTTTTCCATTTTCCGAGCGCAAAAAACGGGTCGTTTTGTGAAGTAACCACCAAAATACCGTTTCAGAATGCTACCGTCCCATTTTCCTAAAATACTAGACCACCTTACATGGACTATCTCCCAACCGGTACATCTCAAACCTTTTCGTCCATCCCGGATAAAAAGGACAAATGTCTCGAATCCAGAGGGAAGTGGGTCCGGTTTGTACTACAGGTACATGATTTATCGCCCGTGATTTTTTGAAAAAATCATTTTTAGACTCGCAATATGTGGTTTCTTCAGAGATCCAATGCAAGTTCTAACGATGCTCGTCCCCTATCTTCATGCACACCGGTTCGACCATAGTTAGAAATTCAGATAATTCAAAACGGGCATAATAAATTCAAAAAAAAACGAACAATGAAAATCCTTCGCGTCGTGTCATATTTTGTTACATAGTTGAAAGGAAAAATGGTTTTGAATTATTTATTCAAATCCAAACACTTTTTATGTTTAAAGTTTTTCTAAATTCCAAATTAATATTCAAAAATATAAGTTAATTCATTTTAAAAGGTTACATTAATTATTTTTTAAAAATAGAAAATGGTTTTGGATTATTTATTCAAATCCATACACTTCTTATGTTTAAAGTTTTTCTAAATTCGAAATTGATATTAAAAAAATATAAGTTAATTCATTTTTAATTGTAAATGGTTCATATTTTAAATGGTTACATTAATTATTTTTTAAAACAGAAAATGGTTTTGAATTATTTATTCAAATCCAAACACTTTTTATGTTTAAAGTTTTTCTAATTTCCAAATTAATATTAAAAAATATAAGTTAATTCATTTTAAAAGGTTACATTAATTATTTTTTAAAAATAGAAAATGGTTTTAGATTATTTATTCAAATCCATACACTTCTTATGTTTAAAGTTTTTCTAAATTCCAAATTGATATTAAAAAAATATAAGTTAATTCATTTTTAATTGTAAATGGTTCATATTTTAAATGGTTACATTAATTATTTTTTAAAACAGAAATGGTTTTAAATTATTTATTCAAATCCAAACACTTTTTATGTTTAAAGTTTTTCTAAATTCCAAATTAATTATCATTTAAAAAACAATACAAATTTAAACCCTAAAATAAAAAATAAGGCGGGAACAGAGAGAAAATACCTGAAATTTTTGAAAGGGAATATGTCGGTTGGAGCCACCAACCGGGACTAAAGACCTAAGGCCAACCCTTGGTCTGCTGAAAATATTGGAGTATACGTCCCGGTTGGTGGCTCCAACAGGGACGTATAACCCTTTAATCCCGGTTGGAGCCACCAACCGGGACTAAAGGTCCCCTACTAGTTAACCATGCCCCTTCTCCTTCTTCCCCGTTCCTCTTTCTCACTCACCCGCAACAGAGATCGCCGCCGCCGCGAGGACAACCGCTCGGACGCCGTCAGGCTGCCCAACCATCGTCTCGTCGTCGGCCTCCACGCGCTGCCTCGCTGTGCTTATCCTCCTCGCCGAAGGAATCGAAGCCGCTGACCGAATCGACGCGTCTTCCCGTCACCGACGAGCTCCGCCATTGCCATCACCGCTGCCGATCTCCTCCGCCTTAAGGCTACACACGCCGAGGGTGAGCTTGTAACTCTGGGACCCCTTCTTTCCTCCCTCGCTCTTCTCCTTCTCCGTCGCGCCGCCATCCGCTGTCACGCATGTCGTCATGCGTGCCCTATTCCGTGACCAAATCCAGCGGTGCCCTACTAGTTAGGTTCGCCTCGACGCCTCTTTTCGAACAAACCGCGACGCCTCCCGAGCCCTCTAGCACGCCGCTGCCACCGACAAGGTGCTCATGCGAGCCGCGGGGCGCCGAGGTGGCCATGGCTCAGCCCACCGCCAGCCCAGTGGGTGATCGTGAACGGTGAAAAATAACAGGTTTGGTGGGCTGCTTGCTTGCGTGGAGGCTGAGTTGGCACTAGGGCCAATCTGTCAGTCTCACTGGCTAGGGGTCGCCCCGGTGTAAAAACTATTTGCCTTTTTGTTTTTAATTCCAGAAAATGATTTAATATTGTAAAATCAATAACTTATTGTTTATAAGTCAAAATACAAATAATATATCAAATTGTTCAGAAAAATGAAACCTATCTATTTAACCTATAATCATGCATTGTTCAACAACTTAAATGACAAGTATAATTAGAAGAACAAATGCACCCTCTCATATGTTAGGAGTTTCCCGAGTTAGGGTTTTCACCTCTAACCCCGATTAAATCAAGCATGTCTTAGGGTTACATTCCAATGCAAATTAACTTGTCATATCATCATACTTGCTTGAGCATTGCATCGATGCCATGTGTTGATTGTTTCCCTTTCTTTTCGGTGTTTCGATTATTAGGTTTATTATTAGTTAGGTATTATTAGGTTTATTAATTAGTTTGGTATTATTGGTATTCAGCCCCACTGGTCACCATCGTGGGTAGCCCTGCACCGATTCACATTGTCAAGCAACTTAAAAGCCCTATCTTAGATAAGGAATCATTAATACCCCTTAGGTGCATGTAGGTTCGACGATGTGCCTATCTACTACACGGTTTCCTTTTTGTAGCTAGGTTTAGGGTTTAGGGTTTCTCTTCATTTTTATTATTGTGTATTTATATATTAGGGTTTCTCTGAATTAGGGTTTATATCTCTCAACACCGTACTTAACTTTCTCCTTTAGCCGCTTTGACTTATTCGTTTTTCCACCTATGCAGAAAATATGGACCCACACGCCGAGACGAAGAAAAGGAAGAGTTGATCCAAGGTGTGATCCGTGGGAAGATAATTTAGACGTATCAACGCTTCAACAACTCCGGTGAGGGTGATCCTCTTTTTATCGGAATAGACAACTTGTTTGAGGTTGAAGGTGTTGCCTTCCGCGAGGGAGAAGGCGATGCCTTGTGTAATCGAGAAGACGACCGCTCCGACGAGGTGCATGTAATATAAATCAATTCATTAATTAATCATCTGCTATCTATATAGAAATAGTAACGACGATCTTTCTTCTTTTAGCCCTCAGGATCGAAGGAATCTCTGAAAAAGAGCGGACGAGGCCCAACCAAAAGTTGCAAGACCATGAGAGGTTCAGGATCAAGATGTCGCTGAAGACGGCAAACCGATGGCTCCCGAAGTTGTCGCAACCAAATTTGTGGCACAATGCGGAGTAATCGTTAGGGACTTAATCCCGATCACCATTAGAAATTGGAATAGGCCTGCTAATGCGGATGAAGAGGGAACATGTTTATTTGTCCCTAACCACGCCAAAGATTTACTGTGGAAGAGGCTCATGGTTAATTTCAAACTACGAAGATAGAGCTGGATCCAAATGCGGAGGATCCATTGAGGACGCCACAACATGGGAGAGCCATGAGGCTAAGGTCGTGGAGTGGGCTTTGAAGAAGATGGCCCATGTTTCACCAACTGGAAGAAAAGATTGCACCTTGACTATGTCGTGAAAAGAAGACTCGATTTCAAGAATATTCAGTTTGAGAAGATAAAACCATTACGGGCTGAGTTTGTGGAATACAAGAAATCAGAAAATCTAAGAAAATGTCCGAAAACGAATAAGCTGAATGTCGCTAACAAGAAGTATCACCATACTATGGGGCAAGGTGGCTGTGGTGCATTCCTAAGTGGGAGAAACTTGAGAATGAACTGTGATAAAAGATCACCCAGAGCAGACGATTGGGTAGAACGTGCAAGGAATTGGTTTTACGGGCATGGGGGCACGTTGGACTCGGAAGGAGGTGTATATATAACATACAACATAAAGAAGACCCTTGCCAATCGAGAGGATCGAAAGCAAGAAGGTCATAAAGATGGGGACTTCATTCCCGATAGAGAGAATGATGAGCTCACACTCGCCCTTGGAAATAAGGAACATGATGGACAAACACGAGGCACAAGAGGCTCCCAACCATGGAGGACTGGGTTTCCCGAAGAGAGGAAGAAATATCCTGATAGAAGCCGTCAGAGGAGAAAGGATGCGGAAGTTGAAGCAGATAGTCAGAAAGAGCGAATGCGTTTAATTGAAGAACGATTAAAGCAACAACAAGATGAAATTAACGCACTTAAAGAGCAAAGTACTACCGGCCTATCTCAGCAGCACACTTCATTCGATGCTACCGGCCTATCGAATAATCGAAAAAGCAGTGTGGCTTCCACTGAGGTCCCGGGTGATGACAATGGCGATGACGATGATGCACCGACGATGGCTCTGCTATTACCCAAAGGATGATATCACAGAGATGACACACTGCGAGCTACATGTCAAAGTTGTGAACATATCAATGAAGGTGGCGGTCGGCTATGCCTTACCAATTGGACCCACACCAACTTACCACTGTCGTCCGGTTCCAGAGGGCTACGCTATTGTCGGCGTGGATGAAATCATGCCCACATTTGAGGTTTTGGATCTTCACTACCCTGCAGGTGAAGGGGATGTGACTGTGCTAGGAGACGCAAAAAACGTCACCATTCTATGGCTGAAGGAATGTATCGTGCTTCGAAATCACACGCCAAGGCCATCTTCGCCGCCTCACCTGCTTCCAATGAGGTCGCCGCTGGCTGCAGCCGCCTTTCGTCGCCTCACCGGATCTGCCGCCTCACCAATCTCCGGCAGCCATCGCCATGGAGCCATCGCCGCGCCTCAGATAAAAAGCATAAGTGTCGCCATCAGGCGTCAGGCGATCGCTGAAACGTAAACAAGAGCCTCTTCCAAAAGTACCAAAGGTTCCTCCCAAGAGAGCTTATGACTGTACTGAAGAGGAGATCATGGCGATCGTTGATGCGAAACGACGTTTTTGCTGTCGAGGCGGCCGAAAAGAGCGAGTTCCCCAGCACCAAAGAAGAAAAAGCCAAAGTGTTGAAAATGCTAAAGAATCTTCATCAACCCGAGCCAAAGCTGTCATCGACTATGAGCGTTCTATTCTCAAGTCACATGCACAAAAGCCTCAAGAGCAAGATCGATGCAAGCGGAAATCTGTTGCCCAACTCGGAGAACAAGCAAAACAGACTTGCGCCTCTCAAGGTGATTTCTCAAACCAATGTGGGTCGAGCAAATATAAATAAGAGCAAGATGATCCAGAGGTAGTTACACACGGAGAAGCCGCATTGCTCAAGGTATGAGTATTGCCCAAAGATTTATCGATTAGAGTTCTTCCCCGTGAGTGAAGTAGCATACAAATACCATTACGGCAAACTTCTCGTCAAACCTGAGGAGGTAAACAATCTTTCAACAAAAATGCGAAGATTGCATAACTGGTACATGCATGCCACAAGGGCCAGGGCTAACTGGATAGTGCTAAGGGTTACAAAAAAGCATCATGGGAAAGAAAAGGATGACATGATATCCATTGAATTTGATGAACTATTTCAATTATTCAATCAAGACGCCTTGGACAAATCGATCATCGGCCTATTGTCTGAAGTACTAATTCTGTAATTAATTTAGTCTCCAGCTATATTATTTTGTTTATTGCATGTATATAATCATACTGTAATATGCAGAATGAAGATTCTCGAATGCAGCAGAGGACAAATCTATGACATTGGCTTCATTGACCCATATTGGGTTCATGAAGCTAATCTCAAAATAAGCCTCCAGGATACGGAGGATAATATAGTACACGCGTTAAGGTTTCAAGAAACCAAAAGGGAAATACTATTTCCTTACAACTTCGAGTGAGTGTTATTGTCTTGTATACACTTTCTATTTCGCGTACTCGATGTTAAGTATATAATTGATTAGTTATGCATTCGCAGGTACCACTATATTCTGTTAATCATTCAACTTGACAAAGGGCGTGTACTAGTCATGGACTCGAAACATAAACCCCTTGAGACGTGGAAGGACATGCAGATACTTCTCCAGCGGTAATTCTAATCATTACGACACTATATCGGCAACGTTCGTGAATTTTATGATATCAAGTACTTAATAACTTATTTTATTCGTCTTCTACGCCGGGCAGCGCTTGGAAACGGTTCACCAACAAGGCTAGGGGTGTTTGGAAAGAGGAGCTTACATTTCAACCACTAGATGTAAGCACCACTAGCTATATCCGCACATCTCTTTGATTCTAGTTTTGATACAGTTATTATCATGCTTGCTTATTATTTTGATTGAACTCTGTTCTCGTAAAGTGCCTGACGCAGGGACCAGGTAACAATCTATGTGGATACTATGTTTGCGAGTTCATCCGGCAGACGTGCGATGAGAAGGGCAAAAATTTAGAGCAACTCCACGTACGTAAACAATTTCTATAGTTTTTAATTACAATCAAATTGTGTTTAGTTTCATTCATATAGGCTGACTCCTTTTTTAAATCAGATCGAACGTCTACGGGACGGTCTTCTGCCAAAGGATCGCGTACAAGCAATTCAGGAGGAATTGGCGGGATTCTTGGATGCAGAAGTCCTAGACCCAAAATAGGAATACTACTCGGCTGTGTATAGACAGGGATTGTAAAAATAGCAACTTTGAAGGAATTGGCCGGTAGCATCGAATAGCAACTTTTGTATGTAGTGCATGAACTCGATCCGTGTATTGAATGTAATATTGTCATGATATTCATGATGTAATATAAGGTTCCTTCATTGATAAGTGCAAATCACTAAATAAACAATAAAACAACCTAAATGAATTCTCTGCCGCGGCACAAAAAGTGACGAAAATGCTGCCGCGGCAACAAAATGTGTCAAAATGAATTCTCGCATGGCGAGAAATGGAAATAAATCTCTGCCGCGGCAGAAGGTTATTAGTCCTAGTTCGTGTTACGAACCGGGACTAATGCTCAACCCCTCGCCTCTGCCGCTGCCACGTGTGCACCCTTTAATCCCGGTTGGTGGGGCAACCGGGACTAAAGGTTAGAGCTTTAGTCCCGATTGCCCGTCCCGGTTAGGCAACCGGGACTAAAGCCCCGTACCAACCGGGACCTATAGGGCTGTTTCCACTAGTGTAATGGTGATGCTTCGTCTACCATGGTCGGTTGGTTCCAAGAGAAAATATCAATAGGCTTTCGTGATCTCACCACAAGCTCTGGTAATCTGTTCAGCTATCCAGATCTCTAAAAATATTCTCCTAATTTGTAGGCTCGGTTCACAATTTCTTGATTTTTCTATAGATTGGTGCTTCCTAGTTTGTTTCGGATTCTTATGATGGTTGTCTCTCCTCAACCGACGCTGCTCTCTCCGGATGCCCCTCAATATCCAACAGCAACGCCACCACAAAGTAGTTAAAGTACGTGCTCCCTTCCACCCAAATAGTGCTATGTGATTATTTCTCTCTCTGCTGAAATTTCTATGTATGCGTGGTTCAGAGGTATAGATTGTCACTTCTGTAATTTTATTGGCAGATTGGTCCTCTTGTGATGTTGGGCGTACCGCACATCTGCACATCTGTAACTGTACTCATAAACAGATGCGTGAATAATCGAGGTTTATTGTTCGTACCGATTAGATGGTGGTATGCCATATCATTCCATGGTTTGGAGAACCTTAATTATGCCCTTTCTTGAGATTTTGTTTAACAATTTTTATAGCACTTCCTCAGTTTTAAAATAGATGTCGAAGATTTGTCTAGATTCGCTCATATTTAGATAAGATATGTGTCGATTCATGTAGATACATGTGAATCTAAACAAATCTCTGACATTTATTTTGGGACGGAGGGAGTAGCAAAATGTCATATGTATCAGATCCTCCAAGCAGTTGATCATCATGTGTATCTAGCTGAAATTTATTGAATAACTCTGCTCGGCTAATTGTGTGGGAATTAATTTTATTCTTGTGGCTTTGTATGTCAATGGTATTCAGCTTCGGTAATGAAGGCACGTATAGAGAGTGCAGAACTGCAGGACACGCGTGCCAACATATGTGTGCTTATGTAAGTGATATTGACTTATGTTTTTTTGCCCTCTTTTATCATCTACACTATTCATGTATTTAGGATGATTTGAAGCGACATGTAGCGCATAAGACAAATGTATGTTTTGGTTTATAGGATTCTCTGGGTCAAATATCTACATCAAGTTATGGATATGTAGGAATGTTAATAAAAATTAAAATTAATGTAAGTAAATATGATCTTACTCTTATTTGGTTTCCAATCAGCAAAGAGTATATGGTCATCGTTAATCAAGAACTTGGTAACATTGGGGGACAGAATAATCTGATGATAGTGCATGGCAGAATTAATTATTTCTTGTTTGTATTTTATTGAAATAAAATACTCGTCTCTTACACCCTAACCGAACAAGGAAAGTTTCAACTTCTTATGGACATGCAACCGTGAAACATGAGTCCCTCTATACATAAATTATGTAATAGGTTGCGACTATATTTTTTAAGAGTTCGAAAATATAAATAATGCTTTCATTGATGCACTCATAAGTAGTCATCTAGAACATAAAATTGGGGATGCTAAGTAGCACATGGAAATGAATTCTTGGCCGTGTGTGCTAAAGCTACATTAGCAAAATCCAATTATTTGGTATGACACCACTCCAAAAGATTGAAACTGTTTGCCATGCAAGAGGAAGATTCATTTCAACCTTTGTATGTTGGTTCAACTTAAATTTATTAATTATTTTAATTGATTTCTTTTTCTAGAGGTATGCTATTGAGATATATTTTTTGTGGTTGTAGATTGCCAAGATAAATGGACGATGTCTGGCTGATATGCTGATAGCAAGGATGATGACGTGCTACTACTAGATAGTTTTACATTAGGTCTCAAAATGTCATGTTGATGGTCAATGTTTAGGAGAGAACATATATTCTCCAGATCATGTTATTTGTAATACATCAAAGTTGATTCAATATATTATGTCTTTCTGTTCTCTATATAAAAGCTCATGTGCACTATCACAATGACCATATAATCTTTGTTGGCACTATGTAAATGTCAATAATTTCTCATGATATATCAATTCTTTTAAGCGATATGATGATTTGTATGTCCATTTAAATCTTGTTCGTGTCGGGCAACCACCAACGCATGTGATCTGTTGTTAGGCTCTAACTATATACGTTGCTGTCTTACAACACTTATTCGCATAGTTTACCAACACATATATATGTGTTGTGGTAGACCCTTGCAACGCCACCAACGGCAACGCATTTAGGATCCGTTGGTGTAGACCCTACCAACGCTTATATTGCCATTAGGCAACGCATTGATGCGTTGCTAAAGGGGGGTTCCTGTTGTAGTGACATCGTCATGTCCACCCAAGTAGGTGCCGCCTGTGGGATGCCTAAGCTCCTTTGCTCGATATTGGTATTTTTTGCTAAATCTGCCCAAATCTAAAAAGTTCAACCGAATCTGACCCCCTCTCGAAACTAATTCGGAATCTGACCCTAGGGTCGGCGCCGTTTAAAATGGCGTCGAAGTTGTACATGGTAGGCCCTTCTAAGCCTCGCTGGGTCGGCTAACCTAAACCAGCCCATACAACGAATACGGCTCAAGTATTGATGAGGCACCTCGTTCGAGTTTGTAGAGTGACCAATAGACTACAGTCCCCTTTAAAAAGATAGATTGATCATCGTAATCCAGTCCGGGAGGTGCCTAAAGAGATGAGCATTTTGTTCTTGGTTCAATTAAATGAATGGTTACTTAGATGGCAGTGTCATAATAAGATATTTTTTGTTCATGCAAAAACACGAGATATACATTTTTTTTTGTTGATCTAAAGAAAAAAACATTGCTCTAGAGGACATCTGAATAAGACCAATGAGTAGCTAGAGAAATGCTATTCCGTCCTTTTCAGCTTTGAAAAAGCAATTATATTCATTGAAAAAACAATAGATCTACCTCCCTCATTGAGAAATTTGGTAAAGCAAAAACTCCACCTCCTTTATTGAAAAAAATGGTACTATATTACAAGCAAAATCAATGTTTGTTCGCATTTTTTTGTAGATAAGATTATGTCAACATAGAAGACTTGTCGAGAAAATGAAAAATTACTGAAGAAATTTCAGACTAGCTTGCTTTTAAAGTTTGATGGCACTGATTCTTTCCTATCTGAAGGGAAAAACATTTACACACAAAATAAAGCCGCTTCAAAAGAAATATCTAGATTAGCAAATTGGATCTATGATTATCGTGTTAAAATGGACGTTGAATCAGCCTCCTCTCTCAGATGTGAAAACTATACAAGTGTTTTCTTCAAATTTTCTACCATCACTTTGGAAATAGATAATTTTCAGAAGTCTCTTAGAGATGAGTCGAAATATAGATGAGATTTTTTATACTAAACTTTTATATTTTGAATTATTTGTACAATTCTATAATATTAGTGAGTATGATTTCCTATTGATATTACATAGTTAACCACATAACAAAGTTTCTATATATTATTCAAAGTATTATTTTTATACATTTACAATGTATATCGATAAAAATTAAACTTGCTACATATTTATGGTAGAGATCTCTAAATCATGTTCAATAAAAACACCTTAGTTTAGTACATGAGTTGAAGTATACCATAATCCTAGAAACTTCTAGAGTATAAATTAAAGAGTAAATTACACCGAATGTACCAATAGTTGTATGTTAGGTGCATTTTAGTACCAATTGTTTGAAATTGGGGCAGACTAATGCCAATAGTTGTTTATTAGGTGCAAAACTAGTCCCGGTGCTCCGGAACATGACATGTGGTGCTGAGTTGGAAGATGACGTAGCTTGTTTTACGTGGGATACCCCTGGATTTTTTAGTTTTTTGAAAACCCCCCTAGCAGTATAATAACACAGATAAAGAGAGGCAGTAGTAGCAGATCAATCCCCAACCCTGGCTCTCTTTTGCGAGTGGCGGCGATGAAAGGCGGTACATGGCGGCGAGGAAGGCCCGCCTGCACCTGCTCGAGGAAATACCGCGCGCCTCCTGTACCTCCTCGCAATGGAGGCCCGCGATTCCGCGATTTGGGGTACGTCCGCCTCTCGAAACACAATGCCGCCCGATAGAGTGGAGACTCTAATATTTCACTGTTTCTTCTGAATCCGAATCTCTTCAAACAAAAAACAACTGCAGACGACATTGGGAGGGTGAACAAAGACGGCGTGGATTGCTACCACAGGCTCCTCAAGTACATGCTCGCCAACCGTACGATCACTGAATTCCTCTGAATTATCATTAATCTCTGCTAGATACTAGAATATAACATTTTTTTTTCTTCTATCTACTTTTTTTTTTTTTTTGGAATAGGTTAGTCAATATGTTTCCATCCGCAGAAAATACGTTTTCATCCCGTGTTAGAAATTATACCCACCCCTGTCATCCTGCTGAAGTGAAAAAGGATCCGTCCCCTTTTTTTTCCCCCAAACTCCGTCCGTCAATTGTAGCCGCCCCGTGCGCTGCCGAGGGGCACGCCTCTCCAACCTACGCCGGAATCACCGCCCCACATCACCGCTGTCGCCGCTGCTGCCGGAAGTCCAAGCCACCTCTAGAGGGCATAACTCCCCCGACCTTCCTGCCTCTGCTCCGCTCCCCTCTACCTTGCCGGCTACATCCCCAATGCTCCCACCGGCTACATCCCAAAACGGAGAAAGCAGAGGAGACTCTACCAAGCTCATGAGGAGGAGGGTCCGGTATGGCCTTGGTGCCCATATCAAGAAAGACGGCGTCCGCGTGGCCACAAGTAAGAAGGTAGATTGGCTAGCACCACGTGCACAAAGCGAGAGGTGGGGGAGGGGAAAAAGCGGCGGCCATAGCCGGTCGTGGACGCTGCAGTGGACACCGGCGGCTATTCGTTGCGGTTGCTAACCGCATGTAGAAAGGGCCGATCGATAAGGAGGTGGAGTGTCAGAGACAAGCCACGCGGAGATGCACCCATGTTTATCTGAATTTAGATGAGAACAGCTGAACATGGCTACTCGCTGCATGCTCTACTGCTACGGACTGTTCTACTTGATAAGCAAGGGAGAGAACAAGTGCAGATACCAAACATACTGACTTTAGGAGAACAAATAAAGATAATTCTGCATTGTACCGCATAACTCATTGCTCTTTTTTACATTTAAAACAAGTAATTACTTAGAATTGCTCATAATGCCAATATGGTATGTAGCCCTGTTGATTTTTTCCTAATCCGAGAAGGTTTTTTTTTTAAGGAATGCGGTAGCCAGTAGAGGAAACCTCTATAACGATTTTTATTTTGGAAAATAATAAGGATCCAAATTCGCATCCGCGAGAACTTGAACCTGAGTGGCTGAATTGTACATCTACTTGCCTAACCAAGTGAGAATATTGACTATGAGAAACAGGAAATTCCTTCCTTGTGGTCTGCAGTTCCACACACCGTGTCTCGGGGCGACGCAGGTTCGAAATGCATAACCATGCTTTACTAAAAAAAATATGGTAATGGTCGGCGTTATGTCTAAGTTAGGTGTACCTCTATGATTTCCCTTCTTCTATTCTGTAATGATTAAATTTCTTATGTTTCAAGATGCTCAACCTTCAATGGTATATACACAGTTTTAGTTCTGATAGCAAGGTTCACACTTAAAAAGATTAAGTTGTTCAAATGAGTCTCTATCCCTCCAGTAGTGAAATTCTTCATGACCTAAAAATATATTCAATAAAGGTAATACCTCCAGTAGTGAAATTCTTTATGACCTAAAAATATTCAATAAAGGTAAACTCACATCATTGCATGGGCATAAATAATCTTTCAGATGATAACAATTACTTCAACTTGGGATTTTCTTAACTGTTAGCATGCACCGGTGTGTGAGGCCGCGTTTATATATATGTTAAACTTTTAAATTGATTTAAAAGGAAAATGGAGAGATATTTTATTATCCCGTAGCAACGCACGAGCATTCCGTTAGTATGTATAATAACTTCAGAGATCACTCCATACGTGGTGCTCTACCACTACGACCTGCCCGAGGTCCTCAACAACCAGTACAACAGCCCCAGAGTCGTGTAAGTCCATCCCCTTTCCAAAACGGAAAACATGTGTGATGGTCGACGTCTGCTTACATCGATCGAACTCGTTTTATTCTCAGGCCAGACTTCGTGACCTTCGCCGACTTCTACTTCAACACGTACGGCGAGGAAGTGAAGAACTGGTTCACCGTCAAGGTGTACCACGACAGGTACTAGCCCTGCATCGCCGCACACCACCTCCTCCTCGTCCACACCTCACCGTCAAGGTGTACCGCGATAGGCAGCCCGCCCAGAAAGGGACGATCGGTATCCTGCTCGACTTCATGTGGTACCAGCGGCTCAGCTACACGCCCGAGGACGAGTTCGCGACGCATAGGCCGGCGGCTCAGCAAAGGGAATTATCTGAAGATAGACTGGTGCTGCATTCTCTGAAATTTAATAGAATCTTCTCAATTGCAGAGAAGAAGGTTAATGGAGAAGAAAGAGGAGACGATGGGGAAGAAGGAGTTAAGAAGGCAGAGAAGAAGTAGAACTTAAGCAATATATGTTTGTCTTCTGATGAACTAGTGTGTGTATTTGGCTTCTGATGAGCTAGTGTGTGTGCGTTTGTGTGTTTGTGTGTTTGGCTTCTGATGTATTAGTGTTTGTTGAATCAATAAAAGAAGCTCCCTACTTTTCTGTTAACTATTTTTCATGTGTGAGTAAGAAGCTTAGTGTGAAATTGTAGCACTTTTTTACAGTGCTAGGTGACAAAAAAATAAAGTGCTAGCTGACAAATAAATGAAGATTGCAAATTGAGATTATAGAAACATTTGAACTGTCATGGAGAATGAAATTGTACCACATTTTACAATGCTAGGTGACAAATAACTAAAGATTGCAAATTCACATAATAGAAACATTTGAACTCGCATTGTGAAATGAAATTGGACCACCTTATCTGATTGCAACTTGACCATTGTGTGAAGAAATCAATCCAGGAAAAGAAATTCAACCACCTACTTGTCTATCTTTTAGAGAACACAAAATGGACAACCAAAGTGGCATATATTATTTGTCATAGGTATAAAAGGAATTTCCTAGAATTGGGACAATAACATCAGTCAAACAAGCATTTCTCACTATAACCGGTGCACTCGAATTCACAACACTTTCCTTTATCCCTGGTTTGACTGCTTCTGGCTGCTGCTTCATTTTGTTGAACATGATTATTCAGGTCAGGAAGATTCGCAGCTCTCCTTTTTTTCATTTGGTCCCCTGCCACCGCCTTGACCAGCTCCAATAGCACTTTCTTCTCCACCAACTTGACCATCTCCTATTGCTCTTGCTCTTCCCCTCCATGTTGTACTAGATCTTGCCCTTCCTCTCCCTCTCACAGTAGTTGTAGTGTCTCTCCCTCTTGGTGATGGTATGCTATCTCTGACAGCTGCAACAAAAGAGCTTTCCTCAGGAAGAGGGCCATAGTTCCTACAAGGTCCCACATTGGACCTTTCTTGTATGAAGCAATGAAATCATGAAATTATTCCCTGGCCACAATAATAGTAGGAACAAATACAAATAATCAGTGGATAAAAAATACCTCCTAACCCATCTTGTACACCATGAAGGTCATGACATTGGTTGGGTCATTTCTAAGGTGAGGGTTTTGAGGGATACTATGTTGCACAAGTGATGGATCAAAAAACTCTTCTTCTCCTTCTTGAACAGTCCCGTGATATTGAGTGTGCTGATTTTCTACATATTTATAGTGCCCTCTCTTGTTATGATCTGGTTTTCCACAGATGGAGTAGTGCATTGTCAAGCCAGCTCTGGTCACATAAGTGACAACATTTTATTCTTCTTCTCCTTAGGTGCTTTCTTTCTGTTCTTCTTAGGTCTGCCCGTTACTTTAGTGTATAGGGGAGGGAGTACTTCAACTCCATTCATCTTCTCCCAATGCACTCTTCCTCTAAGTGGCAATAGATTATACTCATAAGCCTTCCTATATGTCTCTATGCTGACTCTGCATCAAATCTTTGTGTTCTACAACATGCAATTGCATAGTGACATGGAATTCAAATAAAATCATAAAGTGTTGGGGAACCAACACGAGGCTTATAAACTCAAATAAAAGCATAACCTTGAAAATAAAGTAAAGCAAACGAAAGCCAAAATATAAAAATAGATAGAAAACCTCCCCAAGCTTAGGCTTTTGCAAGCCCTTCAAATCACTATGGTGGGGGAAAAAGTTGTAACTCCAGTCTGAAAATTGAGTTGATAAGATACTTGTTGTTTCTTGGAGGTTTAGGGCGAGATTATGCATTTCCTCCAAGTTCTTGAAAATCTTGATATGTAGCAAACGGCCTTGGTGGCCGCTTCTCCTAATGGTGGACTTCTTGATCCTCCTCTTGGTCCTCATCCTCTTTCTGAATCTCCTCATGGGTTGGTGTTGCTCAACCTGCAACTCATAAAGCACACGTCCTTCCTCGATAGAGAAAAGACCATTAGGCAAAGGAGCAGGGTAGAGACGCCCAGCTCTAGCAATATGGAGATAATAAACACCACCTCTCCTAGTGAGCATTCCACAAGCCCCCAAAGTAGAGAAACCAACACGTCGCTCACTTAGTACCAGTTGTAACTCACCTAGGTTGATGCCTAGGACATTGGTGAGCACGGTGATGACGCCTCCACAAGTTATTAGTCCTTGGCTTTGGTTGGATTGGTACTCCAAGTAGCGCACAAGAATTGCGCCCAAGTGAAGTGACAAGTTGTCATGGTTGAAAGCAGCTTTTGCGAGGACTAAGATGTCCTCCTCATTGAGTCTTGTAAACTCATTACGCGCCTGCAAAGTGTTAGCAATAACATAGAACAAATAGAGAATAGCAGGATGTTGAATATTTTTCCCTTTGCTAACTCTAGAAGTAAAGCTCATTCTATTATAGCAGAATTCAGGGGATGGTTCTATGTCGGTAAAAGATGCGTGCAGAGCATTAGGACCATTTGGACAAACCAAAACAATTGCACCATTCATCAAGTGATAATAAATAATTATTGTTCATGAGTTGGAAAGAAAATTTATCGTCCCCATGCCATGCTTTAACGGTGCTTTTCAAAGAACTAAGAAATTCAATGGTTAACTGACGATAGGTTAGTGCATCATGAAATACAAAGTTTTGCAGGCCAACTCTATTGCAAAGTAAATTAAAGTCGTCGGAAATACCGAGTTGGTTCAGTGTGACGGGGCAAGCCCACTTGGTTGCCTTGACTTCTCGGTTTTTGATCCTGTCGAAACGTTCACGGTGAGACTTGTTCTTGAATCGAATCCCCATGCGTTTCTGAGATGCAGCCCGAGAAGAACTAGCGGCGGCAAGAGCACATGTCTGGATCCTCGTGTTCATTTTCTAAAAATAAATAAGGAAGATAAATATAAAACTTTTTGATCCAACAGTAATAATCGTAGCATAATCCTTATCATAGCACACTAAAGAATCTCCTCAATATAATAATCTAGGCAAGATAATCATGGCAACTAGTTCAAAATAAGTCTCACCCTAGATTATGCATTGTTCGAAGATCAATGCCCACCTCTTCGTCAGTGAGTTCTCATTGTGACCACTCGCAAACGAATGCTCATCGAAGTGTTTGTGCTCATGCAAGTACTTCCATATTCGGTTCCAAAATGCCCCACCCTTTTGCTCCACACCGGTTATTGGATCTTGCACATTTTCCATCCATGCCTCGGAAAGCATCTCGTCCTCGAGGGATGTGTATGCCCTGCTCCTTCGGCTACCGCCTTGTGTTTGTCGGACTACTTCGTCCCCAAACAAAGGCTCATGGTTAATAGAGATACCATCATCTTGGGTACCAATGTCGACATGATCCTGCAAGGGGCGTATCATTGGGCCATGTACACTGAGAAAAGAGGAGGGACCAGGTACTATGTTGATACCTGGGTTGGAGTTGGGGGCAGAGTTGGCGTCAGAGGTAGGGCCGACATTTCATCAAACAGCTCGCGGGGAGCGGGCATGCTACCGGTCGGGATGGTCCTCGCCGGACGACCAGTAACAACCGTTGTGCCAGTGGCTTTTGAGGGATGAGCAGTAACAACTGTTGCGCCGATGGATTTTCAGGGATGAGCAGCATGTGGCGGCAAATCAGAGGTAGCGGAGGCCGGAGCAGAGGCGGTCGGAGCAGCTCCGAGAGGAACGAAAGGGCCACAGCTAGGGAGGGAAGCTTCCAGGGAGGGCGGTGGCGGTGCTTCCATGGCAGTATGCTAGGGCTTGATGGTGAGAGTGGTGGCGAGGGTCTCTGCTTGGAGGGGCCGGGGAGGACACCACACGTACGGGGCGGGCTGTCCGTGCCCCCGCAAACCCAGCTCAATTTTCGGTTTGGTTGCGCTAAAACGGATTAGTCCAGACCATTCTCTCCATTTGGGGTGCGCGTTGGGCCATGCCTCGGTCTGACCGGACCAGTTCAAACCCGCACGTTCAGTTTATGGGGGCGCCGTTAGAGTTGGGCTAAGTAAACCATCTGACGCAGTCACCGACTCCATACCTGGGTAGACCTGACCAAATAGTATGCGCCGCTAGTATCCTGGCTGGGTAAGCTGAGAGGTTTTTGGCGGGATGGAAATGCAAGTGGATGGCGGGAACAAGTCAAACACACGGTCGTCGCTCCCCCTCGAGTCTTTGCAAAAGGGCCCACCCCCAGAGCCACATGCACACAGCTTCACAGTCAGACACACACACCTCTCTTTCTTCTGAATCTAAACTATGCGGCAGAAGCCAGGCGATCGAGGGCGAGGCGACGAAAGTCCTCTACGAATCAACGGAACCACGTTGTGTCGTGCTGCGCCGTGTCGCCTTCTGGTTGGGTTCCAGCGGCGGCATCCATCGTATCAAAATCAAATCGGAACCTGACAGAGTGACAGTGGCATACATGGGGTAACATGCACATCTCTCAGTCTCAGGGCTAAAATTTTCAAAAGAATATTCGACGAACTTCTTGGTGGGTTTCGAATATCTCTACATTTTTGGAGTATATTTACTACAGTAGATAAGAATCAAAGCTTGTCAAAAATTAGATGAAATAATTGTCAAAAGTTTTAATTTTCTTGAGGTCTCGATTTGGTTCATGTTCAACATTGCCAAGGCTGAGAGGCAAATATGGTGTTGGGTCGGCAGGTGGAGGCGGCTGAGAAACAAACATCTCCCTCGCCGTCCTAGAGAACGGGCCGCCATCGTTGGCTGCGGCACATGCATGGCAATATGGGTCATCGTGCGAAAGATGGAGGGGGGGGGGGGTGTCGCAGGATTGCACCACTAGGGTTCGTCCACATCGGGCTCAAGGTGAGCTGAGTAGACGCAGAGAAATCAACTTTGTGAATTATAAACTAAAGTTCTAGTTCTTTCTTAGTTTCGATGGTTTCGACTACCCATTATAGCATCTTCAACCATCCCGCAATAGGCCCCCTTCCCACCCCCACCCCAAACAGCAGATGCGGGCGGACGCAAAAATGCACACAGTCGTGCGTCACCCGATATGACATTGGCACTCTTGTCCACACCCCACGCCTAGGAGGGCGAGTGGGGGCCTCCTGATACAAATTGTACAACTAAAATCCTATAGGCCCACTGTTAGCCCTTTCCCCTCTCTGTCGACTATTTCCACCTACGGCCCCCTCTAACTCCAAGTTCCACCTACCGCAACTCCCCTCGTCGCAAAACATGTCGTCTCCCATAAAACCAATAGGGAAGCCGAGCCGGGTCCTCTCGTGTGCTAGCATGGATTGCTATGTGGCGGAGCGGTCACCGGCAAGCAGCACGTGGATAGAGTGCCCCTCCTCTTTCGTCGGTATTATGGAGGAGCATATGCATTGAGGCGTGTCCGCGTTCTGGAGGAGAGGGCTAGCTAGAGAAGAATCGAGGACTCCTGGGTGGAGGGTGAGGTTGAGGCAGGAGGGCTGGAGCACACGACAATGGCGTGACTTGGCTTCATGGCAGGCGCTGGGGTTTAGAACGCGCGGATCGACGGCTGCCACCCGCTCCAGGACCAAGAAGAGGAGCTTGTTGGCCAGCGAATTGAGTGGCACAACCGTGACCTCGGTGTATTGGGGTTGGTTTTGGGGGCTATGACTGGGTGGCAGAGTTTATCTTTTCAGCAACTTCGTGCGGTAGCCCCAATAGGCCTCCTCATATGTGGTTGCAGGAAGTCGGGGGACGGATCGAGATGCTCTTAGACCATGTACTACGTGTATTCGATTTAAAGGAAAACCTGTCGAAATTAGGAATCATATACTATTCTCTGCTATGTGATGAACCGTTTTTGGCAGGAACACGGGGCCTATTTTATTCTCTTTTGTCTGTTCGTTTCCTCTAGCATATGCCTCTGATTGGTCCTCTTCTTCCATGTGTCAGGTTAGATTGGTGTTGAGCCGAACCAATTTCGCGAGTCGTTTTTTTGTCTGACAACAAGCATCGATGCTGTACTATGTAGTGAACCGGTTAAGCATACATAGTGCATGATCTTAACATTACGCTTTACTAACTCTTGGTAAATCTGTCGTAGAAAACTCGAAATAATCAATATTTTATTTCCCTTCATAGCAGAAAAACCCAGGAATGTTAGTAGAAACTTCACCCATCGAAGATATCCTCTGGCGCACGGTGCTGGCTCCACAGTATACCCAACTTCTAGTGCGAAAGGAGGAAACTTTGATGTTGTTTTAAACAACAACGATGCTTTCCAGGCGATGAAAGGCTGCCACCGTCGTCTCCTTTTGCTTCGATGATTAGGCCGCATAGACGGGGAATCTTTGGGTGAAGCTCCCTGAGTCACCAAAAGTACTAGCTAGTAACGCGTAACGCACGTCGCCTAATGATACCCAAGGCACCTCCTAATAATTGCCATGCATGAACGTTAAGCTGTGTTTGGTTCTCCATGCATGCCTGGCATCCTCGACTTTTTCGTGTATACAAAAGTAACTAAACCCGCCGGCAACGTTCTTCACCCTAAATGACCCTGCTCAGATCTTGGTATCGCCCCGTCTGACATTTGTATTGTTGCAGTGTCGGCTTGATAATTGTGTTGTTTAAATTAATATTAAACATGCAATAGCCATCTAGCCTGTACCTCAGCTGCTTCCTCCCGCGGTGCCCTAGCTTCGATCCGCCATGCTGTGGCTGTGCATCCCGGGTTTGCAAACCTAGGAGAAAACAAAGAATCCTCGAATGCCCTTCATCATCGGCCTCTTCCTCCGTAAGAAAGGTAACCATCATCTCATCGTATAAATCTATGGCCCAGGCAAATCGCCGAACATCTCGCATGCAAGGCGGCCACGTGGTGGTCTCGAAACTATCGTCAGGCACCAAACAACGACGGAAGCAGGGGAGTGTTCGGAGGGTCGATGCGGTGGCACAACCTTTCTATCGTCGCGGAAACAGAGACCGGCAAGGGAAGGGATGGCGGCGGCGATCAATGGGGTGGGGACAGAACGCAGGCCAAATGGGGACAATATTTCTTCTATCTAAGTGACACCAATAGCCCACCTCTTTGCCAATTCCAACCGGAGCCCTGCTCACCACCTTGTGCGTCGGGTGCGGCCTAGGGAATTTTTTGATTTCTATGGTTTTCACATGTTTTTTTATCCTATGTAAATTAAATTGTTATAGTGAAATTTTTGGAAGAAAAAAACGTGGGTCAGAATGTTGGGAGCACCCGACCCAAACGGACACGACCAATAAATATGTCCGCTTGTCGACCTAAACAGAGGAAAACGGAAATATTTCAGGTTTGAAATGGGTCGACCCGCCGAAGATGATTAACGCATAGTAACTAATGACGATTGATCAAGGCGCCCTTTTCCTAATAACATGGTCATGCATGCACGTTAGTCTGCATGACTTTTGAGCTGGTAAATACGACTCTGGTCAGGGTAGAGAGTACATAGTATATCCACCGATCCTTCCCGTCGACTGACAGAGGTCCATGGATCCATCTACTAACTGATTAATTAAGCGAGTATAACAGTATTTTAATTGGCATGTACGTACGGCGGTGCATGTGGTTTGGTTGATCGTAAGCACATGCGGCGCACGGCATGCCCATGTTAGAGTAGCCAGCTAGTACCGCGTACGTACTTACATACGGCCTTTGCTCGTTCCGAACTTCTGAGATCTCCATGTTTTCCCATACATGCATGCATGTGCAGGGTACGCCACTTTCTTCCTTCCTTTCCCCGCCGTTTCGGCCTATATACCCATGCGTCTATAAGTTGTTTCTTTCGAGAACTACGGAGGGATCGTGTCAAGTTGTCAAGCCAAGATAAAATATTTTTAATATATACTTCATCCGTTTCAAATTATAAAATGTTTTAGGTTTGTTAAGAAAACGTATCTATATTTATTTTAGTGTATAGATTTACTTTAAATCTTAGTGAACCTATATACTAAAAGTAGTCTAGATAAATTTGTTTTATAAACCTAAAACATCTTATTTTATAACAGAGGGAATACAAGACAACAACAAAGAATACAATGTGACCCATGCCGTATGTATAGACAGTATAAGTAGGTATGATGCAGAAGGAATATGTATACATCACCACCTATCGAGTATGCGCCGGAGTGTAGGGCTAGGAGAACATATTTTGCCGCGTATGTGTATGCCTAGGGCATCGATCCGCGATGGACTAGAGTCGTCTCCATTTTTCCATGCATATGCATGAATGTGCGGCGGCACTTCATTTCTTTTGTTTCTTTTTGACGCCGTTACGGTCCAAAAATTCTTGCATATACTACTATCATGCAGTGTACTACAAGTAGCTCTGGTGCAAAACGAA
The DNA here is from genome assembly GCA_023614405.1 of Avena insularis. Classification (NCBI taxonomy): domain Eukaryota; kingdom Viridiplantae; phylum Streptophyta; class Magnoliopsida; order Poales; family Poaceae; genus Avena; species Avena insularis. Next base: position 458,948,699 of record CM042685.1, on the reverse strand, counting down.
CAAATTTGGTTACACACCACGTATCGAGTATAGAGTATAAGGGTGTGTACAGACCGAGTTAACTAATGCAGGAGTTTACAACTTTGGGTGCACGCCGGGGGGCTCCTGTGCGTACAACACGTACGGACGTGAGTACTACCTACCGCATCGATCTGCGATCCATTCAGGATAAGAGGTTGTTGGGTAGAGATACAACTACTAGTAGTCGTACAACGACAAAGGGTGGTTACATCGATCTACACAGGCTTGTCTCACCGAGAGCAGAGTCAACCGTTGGTCAAAATTTGGGTTTTTCCAAAATTGCACCTTTTCTAGGCGCATAAAAACTAATTGTTGATTAATGTGACAACTTTCCTTCCAACTTTCTATGTATGCAGCGATCTCCCACCACTGCATGCGCCTTAACCGCTCACTAACAGGCCTAATTTTCGGCCAATACGCTCACGCCTAGGTTCGTGAGATTTTTATAGAGCGCCCTGCAAACCGTAAAGGGGGGAGTATCATCAGATAATTCATAGTCAATATGTGCAACAACAAGATATAAGGCTCCTAAAGGGCTATGGTGCTGCTGGCGCAGAAAACCACGCCTAGCCGCACCCTCCAATTTGGTTTTGGCGATGGCACGGCCCAACCAGTTATCCGGCGCCCCTAGGCCAAACCCGACCCGCGGGGGCACCAGATGGACGATAAGACGATGCGGGCCAGCCTTGGCAGTGAGATAGCCGCCTCCACTGATGGTGCTGACGTGGAGCACTTCGTTGGAAACTCCAAAAGCAAGGTATAATGAGCATAACAGCAAGTCTTCCCTCAGTAGAGACCGAGGTTATCGAAGCAGAAGGAGGAAAGAAACGTCACACAGGTGTTGCAAGCAACGCGGAGACCTGCACAACACAAACTCAAGACTTTGCCCCAACAAATCAGTGAGGTTGTCAAGCTCACCGGTTTGTTGTAACAAAGGATTAAACATACCGTGTGGAAGGTAATGGTTTGCAGCAAATAGACAAGTAGCAGTGGAAGATGTATCGATGGTAAAGATTGAACCGTGGTCCATAGTTCACTAGAGGTGCTCTCCTTAGATAAACAACGTGGCATGAAGGGTAAAAAAATTACAGCAGGGCAATTGACAGGAACTGAGCAAGGCATAACAATGCAACTACCAGTCAGAAAGATCCTATGAGATTCGTTTGGGAAATACAACAAGATAGATAGACCGCCATCCAACTGTATCTATGACTAGAAGCCCACCTTCAGGTTATCATCCGACCCCCCTCCAGTATTAAGTTTCAAGCAACATACAACTGCTTTAAACAAAGTGTGTAAGGTAAACAGTCCACATGTTCCATGAACAAGAGACCGTTGTTTTCTCCCTAGTAGCAATAGCACATCTACAACCTAAGAGATTATTGTCACTTCCCTTGAAACTAGAGGCATGAACCCACTATCGAGCATAAATACCCCTCTTGGAGTCACTAGCAACTACTTGGCCAAGATAGCTACTAACAACAAAGAGCATGCAAGATCACAAACAACACAAACATGGTAGAATCATAAAGACAAAACCATTAATCAAACCAACATAATAATCTCAATATCCATCGGATCCCCGCAAATACAACATGCATGATTACAAATAGATTAGATCTTGATCATGAATGGAGCTCACGAGATCTATACATGAAAACACAAAGGAGGAGATATAACCATCTCGCCACTACATGGACCCATAGTCCAAGGTGGAACTACTCACGTATCATACCGGAGAGGAGTCCTCCGGGATAATCTCCCCTCCGGCAGGCTGCCGGAAAGAACTTCAGATCCCCCCGATCTAGGGACGATGGTGGCGGCGGCTACATAAGGTTTCGTGGAGATGTGATCAGGTGCCTAGGGTTTCTGCATCGGGGGCTTCTTATAGGCGAAGGAGGAGGCTGAGGCGGCGGCAAGGGGCCCCACACCCCTCCCAGGCGCAAGGTAGGGCCCACCCGTGCCTAGGGTGGGTCTGGCCCCCCAGGCCGGCCTCTCCGGATCCCCTCTGGACTTCTTGTTCCCCACGGAAAGTAATTGACTTTGACGTTTGTCCCGTACAATTCCAAGAATATTTCTTTACTAACTTTTCTAAAACCAAAAACAGCAGAAAATAGGCATCTGGCACTATTGCAACTTGTTAATGTAACATCCCTAAAATCATGTTTAAAACTCATGCATATCATCCATGCATCCATGATCATTTAGGATTTCATTTTCAAAAACCATTTCAAAAAAGGAGCATTGTTGCTCAATATTTTATGTAAATTTACTCAAACCTTTGTGCTACTGGTTGTTGAGAAAGGTACTGTTAATCATTTAGTATTGTTTAGAATCCAAACTCAAGTGATTTCAAAAACTTGAGCAAAGTCTCAAAGCAAAATATGAAATGAAACCAAAACTATGCCTATTATTACACCACATAAAGGCATGGTCTTATTTTATTTTTCAAAATACTCAAAGTGTTTGGTTTGGACAGTAGTGTTTGGCACACATTTGAGTGCAAGGTTGCAGTATAAAAACCTAGGAAAAATCTAAATTCAAACTCATTTGATTTGGTTTTGAAAATCATTCCAGAAAAATCAAAACAGAAAAGGAAAAGGAGAAAAGAAATAGAAAAGGGCCAGCGCTACCTATCTGGCCCAACTACTAATCCAGCCCACTAAGCCCACCCGGGGTCTCTCTCTCTCTCGCTCACTCGCAGACACACCCCCGAGGTCACTGACCGCACGACCCCACCCCCTCTCTGTTTCACTCGCTGACTGGTGGACCTCGCCAGCTCACCCTCGTCTTCCCCAAATCGTGCCCGACCACGTCGCCGGCCGTTTCCTCCGCCCTTCACTGCCGCGTTGATTCCTCGCTTAATTGCCCTTGATTCCGCGCGCGATCCTCGCCCTTGCTCCGCCTACTTAAACCCCACCTCTCTGCGACCATTTCCCCTCACCTAGCACAGACGCCACGCCACCAGGCTGCCCACAATTCGCCGAACACTGCCGCGGTACCGACGAGCTTCGGCAGCAAATTCCGGTGAGCTCCCCGCGCCCCTTGACCTCTAGCCTTGCCAGTACAATCTCTGCAACCATGCGCATCTCCTAACCCCTCTGGTGCATGCTAGGATCGTTCAGAGCCTCGCCACCATCTACGACAGCACGAGTCAGACGACACCATTAACTCCGGCAAGCCTTCCTGGTTAGTTCTGACCGCGCCTTGCTCTCTCTTTGACACTCACATGACCAGCATCACTCCGCGCATCTGACGCACTGCCTATTTTGCCTTGGCATGCTCTGTATCTTCGCCAACGTCAAGGAACAGCCGTACCCGACGCCTTCGCGAACTCCGGCGAGGAATCACGACAACCGGCGTCGCCGCCAACCAAGGGCACGTTGAGCTTCTCCTCGTCACTGCGAACCTGGTGAGCATCCTCCCACCTTTCCGGGCGACCTTGTTCACCAGCTCCGCCACTGACAGAGCGCGTAGCCGCCTGTCGCCGCCGCCAGCGCCACCACTTGATGGTCGAGTGCTGAGCACCGTTAGATCTAGATCTAGTGGCCACGTTAGAAACTAGCTGAAGCGGTATGATTCAATCAGAGCCGCGCGATTAAGTTGGATCCAGCAGCTCAGAAGCGTGATCCGACGCGAAGCGGTACCGGCCAATAGAATAGCGCCGCCTGGCACCTGTTAGGGTTTAAAAACTGGATTTGAATCTATTAGAAGTTTGAAATTGTTTTGGCTATAACTTTTGATCCCCACATTAGAATTTGACAAATTTTATATCAATGGAATCAGGAGAGCAAGCCCTTTCTGTTTATGCAATGTGTTTAAAGTTTTTCTTCTGATAAAATGGTTTCTTTTGCAGAAACTTGTGTAGGACTAATTTGAGTATATGAATAGTTTAGGAAATGTTTTAGGGTTTAAATAAATGTTGTTTGGCAAGTTTTTAACTTGTTTATGAATCAGTACTGTACACTTGCTTTGTTGAGTTTTAAAAATCATCACACGTCATTTTGCATGCATGCATATATTTTTGATTGTATATGTTTTGTATGTGATTTGTTGCTACAATTCTTTGTGTAGATTTTGGTGCTAGTGATTGTGATTGTGAGGAGTGTAGCTACTCTCCAAACTACCAAGGCAAGTGGTGCTTCATGATAATTTCATTCCTATGTTTTCTACTAAGCATTAGAAATATTTTGTTAGACTTGCATGCTATATTTTGCTTATGCCATGTTGGGAAATCCTAGTAGATGTAGAATTGCTAGGAAATTTCTGAGTTAAGATGCTATCTATGCCATGCTTAGCCTAGCTAGTAGCAACCAAGGGATGGTGAAATATACATGCTATGATGAAAAATATTTCTAAGTCTTTGGACTTGTGTTTTGCCTAATAAAACAACTAAGTAAACGAAACACCTGGGTGGAATGGAAGGAATGGTTTGTGTTGAGTGGTTACACAAGGCCAGGGGACTGGTGAACCTTGTGTATCTCACTTGTGGAAAGCCACCCAGGAACAAAGAGATTTTAGAGGCCAAATGTTGAGAAGCTTCTAGTGCAAACACTTGGCAATATGGGCTCTGCCAGGATCACATAGGTTGCTAGAACTTAGCCATTTGGATAGTTGGTGGTAGTGGGATGATAGGATGGAACGCGTCCATTTGGTCTAAGGGAAGGCTTCTGAGAGGTCCTGTCTTGGTGAAAATCAAGGCTTGTGGGGAAAGTGCACCACCTCTGCAGATGGAAGAATCTAAGTACTTAGCCAAGTCCATGGCAATGGACAACTTGAGCATCAAGACATGGAAGCTATCAAGAATCTCCTCATCCCAATTTCTAAGTAAAAACTTGTGGGTGAACAAGGGTGAAGGACCTCAATGTCTATTGGTGGCTCCTTAGGAAAAGTTTTGACAAAGAAAAACTTAGTGATTTCAACTAATAGGCAAAAACCTATTTCGAGCAAAGCAAGCCAAGCTACACTTAGCCAAATTGCATATAGTATCTAGTCCACCTAAATTATACTAAGGTATCACTTGCCAATACTATTCCAATGTATTGACCCACTGTGGCTGTAACTTGTGATGTTGCAGGATACTCTGATGAGGATTAGGAGTCATGAGTCTACACTCAACATGTTTGCCTGTGGCACATGAAGATGAAGACTTTATTTATTTACTTAATCAAACTCTTGTATTAGGCCTGTGGCCTTGGAGTTGTAAAGACTATGTTTATCTCTGGAATGGCTGTAATAATGACCTTTGTATCTGTGTACTTCATCTTAAACTGTGGATGCTAGCATTGATCCAGGGACTAGCATTGCAATCACAGGGATCCTTTTCCTTTATAAAGGAGGGATCTTATAGTTAATAGGTTAGTACCAGAAAACATGTAAAAAACACCTCAAAGTGTAGACAAGTAAAGAAAAGTAGATACTAAACAAGCATGGAGCATCAAAAATTATAGATACGTTTCCGACGTATCAACATCCCCAATCTTAACCCATGCCCGTCTTCGAGTAGGTAAGTGATATAAAGAATAATTTTTGAGGTGACATGCACCCTCACAATAAAGATTCAACCATTTGCAAGCATTGAAAGCTGGGATCAAAGAACTCTAAACATGTGCATGAAAGATGGAGTTCTAACAATAGGACATAGTAACTATGCATGCAACATGGCAAGCTACAAACAAAGATCATGAATAACATGCATTGAAAAACGTTTGTTTGTTTCACATGCAGAAAACATAGCATAGTGGCAATCAGCTTGTCCCTCATAAAGTAGCAAATAGATGCATAGGACACCTTCAAAGTTCACAAGGGTGACTAGAAACAAATAGCACAAGAACAAGTAATATCACAATATGCATCAATTAATAAGCTTTGGAACACTGCACACAGAATGACAACTATGCTCTCCTAATGGTGCCTAAAGGTAGAAGGTGGAGACTCAATAATGGTGGAAGAAATGCCTTTTTGTAAAGAAGCGGGGATTACAAGTTTCAAAAAGCGCTTCCAAAAATTATGGTACTTGTTAGCTTTCAGCCCTCATTGCCCCTATCATAAGCATCTTGAAGTGGTTAAGGTTAAAGTGGCAAAGATGGAGTATATGCTTGACGCAGTATAAGTTGGCAATCTCAAGTCCCTTGAATACGAGGGCCACACCTCATGCATACTCAACTTTGGGTCCAGGTAAGTTCTTGTCACTATAAGTATTTGCATATCATTGAGAACCTCCAACGGGGTACCCCTTGCACATGGTACAGGAGCTTTCCCATAACCAAAATGACAAGGCAAGCAGACAATGAGCATCTCAGCAATCTTTTTATTTACCATATGCATAGCTTTTATTGAGGATGCTTTATAGATAGCTCACTATGGTGATGCTGCAAGTTTCCACCATGATTAGGCATGGCTTAGGCTAGCGGCCCAGGCGTTTCTCTAACACAGGATACAAACTCCATGGAGTTACAAGTTCCCTCTTTATTTCACACCGGTGACATCCATAGACAAAAGAGCATGATATCAACTGAGTACAAAGTACAAGTGCAATGTTGAAAACGTTCCTCGTGACAGCACGGTTATGCTAATTCCAACTTATAAGTGCAAGCATACACAACAAAGTTGTCACAATGGTTCAAGTTTATTAGGGGCAAAGAATATAAAGTGTGCCATCAAGTTCGTGAGGGCTTTAATCACTAAGTTTTCACATACAACAGTTTTTAATTGGAAGATAGTTAAAAACAAGAATATACTTGGAATGGTGTACCACACCATGCATAGGAGTTTATAGTGGACACTTTGTAATAAATTGGTTTCTTAGGAGTTGGAAACATGAGTAGAACTTACTTATACAAGTGGAGGCTAGCAAAAGACTGGGAGCAACCAACTAAGAGAGCATAATGGCCATAATCATGCAGAGCAACAAAGCATACTAATCAAAGCAAAGAGTGGTACTACAAGTCAAGGACTAAATGATCATAGAGGCTAATGGTGACTTGTCATAGTCATAACATGGTGTGAGCATGTGCCAAGTCAACCCAAGCAAAACATTAAAGGAGAATACCACAATACTATGCTTTTGCATGCTAAAACAACGAATAATTTCTTCAAGGCACACTAAGCAATCCCAATTGTTTGGAACAAGACATGCTATAGCAATAATCACTAAGCATAAGGTCAAAACAACACCTAGCATGTCATGCTAAAGTCTAAGTCACAGTCAATGCAAGCTCCTCTTACACTTCAAGCAAGAACTTACTACTCCTTTCCAACACCAAGCAACTTATTTGCAAAACAACACAGCGAGAGCGGGGGTTCAAACTACTTTATTCAAGCAAACTAAACAACCTAAGCAAAGCAAATGAAAACTAAGACGCTCTAAGAACAACACAACTGTGCATGAAACAATAAAAACGAAGTGTCTAGACAGACCTGACCTTTTTATTGATGAAGAAGGGGATGCCTTGGGCATCCCTAAGCTTTGACGCTTGTACCTCTTGGATATTTCTTGGGTGACACCATGGTGGCATTCCCAAATTTGAGCTTTTGTCCATTCTTCATATCATTGCATCATTCTCTCTCTACATCTGAAATTTTTCCCTTCACACAAAACTTCAGACAATCTTCATTAGCAACATTAGTGTATTTAAAAGATATTAGACCTCTGGCAAGGCTTTGGAACAGCAAGGCTTTTCACGAAAAACACAATCTACTATAGTAACTCCTTCAAAAATCTCAATTCACCTAAAGAGAACTCAAAAAGGAATCAATAAGAAGCAAATGCAAATAATGGCAGAAATCTGTCAAAACAGACCAGCAGGTAGAAATCGATTTTTTAGAACAACTTCTGTTGCTGAAATCAAAAAGTGTTGAACTAACGAAAGTTAGATAAAATAATGGAGGATTTATTCGTAAATTTTGAGCTCAATCCGAGTTACAGAGACTCCTCACGAAATTGTTTTGTGGAGGATAGAAATCTGTTTCGGGACAGCAACTCCCCAAATCTTACTTCCCTCTCATTAGAGGTCATTCTTGGCACAAAAAGCAAACAAAAAGGATAAGGAGAGGTCATTACTGAAGTAATAACTTCCAAGACTCAAGGAAACTCTTGGTTTATCTCCCAATAAGTACTTTTCTTTAACGCCTTTAAGTTAGGCACAAGAAGCAAGAAGAATCAAGTATTTTCAAATGAAGAAGCATTAACATCAAATCTTGCTTTCAAAGGAGGAGAAAAAAGTAACCTCTCTCTTCTCATAGGGAAGTTTTCAATACCTTTCTTAAATGAAAAATAATATTTAATGGTGTCTTCTTTCATATCAATGTTAGCACCAACTGTTCTAAGGAAAGGTCTTCCCAAAGTAATTGGACAAGAAGCATTGTATGCAACATCCAAAACATAGAAATCCACAGGGACATAAGCATTATTAACCATAATGAGAACATCATTAATACTCCCCATGAGTTTCTTCTTAGCATTATCATTGAGTGGGACATCTAAATAACAATCTTCTAATGGTGGCAAATCAAGCATTTCATAAATCTTCCTAGGCATAATAGAGACACTAGAACCAAGATCACATGAAGCTTTGAGATCGAAGTCATTCACTTGCATATTAATAATGGGTTCCCAACTATCTTCTACTTTCCTAGGAGTAGAAGCTTTGTGTTTTAGCTTCTCTTCCTTAATCTTAACAAGAGCATCTGTAATGTGTTTGGTAAAGGCAACATGCATATCACTAGCATCAGGACTTCTAGCAAGCTTTTGTAGGAACATAATCACTTTAGAAATATTGCAACCATCAACATCAAAGTAAAACTTAGCATCACTAGTAGTAGGCTCAATAGGCTTAGGCATAGTAGGAGGTGGAATAGGGACTACTTGTGGTTTAGTGGTGATGGTGCACACACTATTGTTTCTATCAATTTCAGCTTCCCTTTCCCACCTAGCATGGAGTTGAGCTAACAGCCTAACATTTTCATCAATAGTAACTTGTATGGCATGAGCAGCAGCAAAGGTGTTTTCCATAGTTTCAGGTTTAGCAGCCATTTTATTAACCAAGGAAGTTTGAGCTTCAGACGGAGAGGATATGTTTTTCTCAACAGTTAAAAGTTTTTCCTCTATAGTCATATTGAAAGTGGTTTGTTTACTAATAAAGTCCTTGAGCATGACTTCAAGTTCAGAAGGGTCACTTCTAGCATTATTGTAAGAGCTTCCATAGGAATTGCCATTATTAGGAGGATAAGGCCTATAATTGTTGTTGCTACCAAAATTATTCCTATAGGCATTGTTGTTGAAATTGTTGTTTCTAATGAAGTTCACATCAACTTGCTCTTCTTGAGCCACCAAAGAGGCTAAGGGAACACTATTAGGATCTAGAGGAGCTTTCCCATTAACAAGCATAGCCATAATAACATCAATCTTTTCACTCAAAGAGGAAGTTTCCTCAACAGAATTTACCTCTTACCATGTGGAGCTCTCTCAACATGCTATTCAGAGTAGTTAACCATCATATTATCAAGGAGCCTTATTGTAGCACCCAAACTGAGGCCCATAAAAGTCCCTCCTGCAGCTGAATCCAACAAATTTCTTGAGGAGAAGTTCAAACCTGCATGAAAATTCTGGATAATCATCCAAGCAGTGAGTCCATGAGTAGGGCAATTTTTAACGAAAGATTTCATTCTTTCCCAAGCTGGAGCAACATGTTCACTATCAAGTTGTTTAAATTTCATAATGTCACTTCTCATATATATAATCTTAGCAGGAGGATAGTACTTTTCAATAAAAGCATCTTTGCACTTAGTCCAAGAATCAATACTATTTTTAGGCAAAGAAAGCAACCATACTTTAGCTTTTCCCCTCAAGGAGAAAGGAAAAAAGCTTGAGATTAATAATATCTCCATCTACTTCCTTATACTTTTGCATCTCACAAAGTTCAACAAAGCTATTGAGATGTGCAGCAAGATCATCAAAACCAGCACCAGAAAATTGCTCTCTCATCACAAGATTCAACAAAGCAGGCTTAATTTCATAAAAGGTAGCATCAGGAGCAGGTGGAGCAAAAGGAGTGCTTAGGAAATCATTGTTGTTGGTGCTAGTGAAGTCACACAACTTGGTATTCTCAGCAGAGTTCATTTTGGCAAAGCTGGGCAAGCCAAAAACAGCAGCAGCAGCTAGAACAGGAACTATTTGTTTGTGTTTTTGAATAAAGCAAGCAAACTAAACTAGACTATTTTTTTTGGTTTCTTTGGAAAGAGGCAAACAAAACCAAGCAAAATAAACAAAGCAAACTAAAAACAAAGTAAAGAGAAAGGAAATGAAGGACTCCCCTTGTGAAGATGTCCTTAGCCTCCCCGGCAACGGCGCCAAAAAAACTTGTTGATGGTGCTGACATGGAGCACTTCGTTGGAAACCCCAAGAGCAAGGTGTGATGAGCACAACAGCAATTCTTCCCTTAGTAGAGACCAAGGTTATCGAACCATAAGGAGGAAGGAAACGTCACACAGGTGTTGCAAGCAACGCAGAGACCTGCACAACACAAACTCAAGACTTTGCCCCAACGAATTAGTGAGGTTGTCAAGCTCACCAGTTTGCTGTAACAAAGGATTAAACGTACCGTGTGGAAGGTAATGGTTTGCAGCAAGTAAACAAGTAACAGTGGAAGATGTATCGATGGTAAAGATTGGACCAGGGTCCATAGTTCACTAGAGGTTCTCTCCTTAGATAAATAACATGGCATGAAGGGTAAACAAATTACAGCAGGGCAATTGACAGGAACTGAGCAAGGCATAACAATGCAATTACCATCCAAGTGTATCTATGACTAGAAGTCCACCTTCAGGTTATCATCCGAACCTTCTCCAGTATTAAGTTGCAAGCAACAGACAACTGCTTTAAGCAAAGTGTGTAAGGTAAACATTCCACATGTTCCATGAACAAGAGACCGTTGCGTTCTCCCTAGTAGTAACAGCACATCTACAACCGAAGAGATTATTGTCACTTCCCTTGGAAACTAGAGGCATGAACCCACTATCGAGCATAAATACCCCCTCTTGGAGTCACTAGCAACTATTTGGCCAAGATAGCTACTAACAACGGAGAGCATGCAAGATCACAAACAACACAGACATGATAGAATCATAAAGACAAAACCATTAATAAAACCAACATAATAATCTCAATATCCATCGGATCCCCGCAAACACAACATGCATGATTACAAATAGATTAGATCTTGATCATGAACGGAGGCCACTATTATTGTTTACTTTCTACAATCAATCATTACGTTTAATCCTTTATTTTCAGCAAACCGGTGATATTAACAACGTCACTGTTTGTTGGGGCAAAGCCTTGAGTTTGTGTTGTGCGGGTTCCAAGTTGTTAGCAACACCTTGAAGTTGTTTGCTTGCTCCTACTGGTTCAATAACCTTGGTTTCATAACTGAGGGAAGACTTACTGTTGTGCTCATCACACCTTCCTCTTGGGGTATCCCAACGAAGCTCTACAGTGATCTGAGCCGCATCACCCACCATAATGAAGATTCAATTTACAATGGGCACTTGACAATACTTGTATCAACATTGTGGTTCATGTTCGTAAGTTAGAACGGTTCTTATTCGAAAACCCCAACCATGTAAAATATGCAAAGAAAATTAGAGGCGTCTAACTTGTTTTTGTAGGGCTTGTGCTGTGATGTGATATGGCCATGATGTGATTGTGATTATATATGATGTATGCAATGATCCTTATTATAAGTTGGAAACCGGCAGGAGCCTTATGGTTGTCTTTAAATTCGTTAAGACTTGCGTGTTTATTTATCATATAATCACTTCATTCCAAGTAGTTGTAATAGTTGTTGTTGGTGATGGACAACCATGAAGCGGCGCCATTGACCTTGACGCCACGCCGGTGATGATGGAGATCATGTTCGTGCTTTGGCGATGGAGATCAAAGACACAAGAAGAAATGCCATATCATATCACATATTATGAATTGCATGTGATGTTAATCCTTTTTATGCATCTTGTATTGCTTAGATCGCGAAGGTAGCATTATAAGATGACCCCTCTCACTAATATCAAGTAATAAAGTGTTCGTCCTTAGTAGGCACCGTTGCTAAGACTCGTCATTTCAAAGCATCACGTGATGATCGGGTGTGATAGATTCTACATGTGCATACAATGGGTGCAAGCCAGATTTGCACACGCGGATACTAAGGTTAACCTTGACGTGCCTAGCATGTACAGACATGGCCTCGTGATACGTCGGAAACGTATCTATAATTTTTTATGCTCCATGCTTGTTTTGTATCTACTTTGCTTTGCTTTGTCTACACTTTGAGGTGTTTTATATCTTTTCTGGAACTAACCTATTAACAAGATGCCACAGTGACAGTTGCCTGTTTTCTTCTGTTTTTGGTTCCAGAAAGGCAGAAACTCAATATTCTCGGAATTGGACGGGACAAAAGCCAAAGTCATTATTTCCCCGGAGCAACACAGAACCACGAAGCAGAGCCGGAGGGAGGGGGGCATAGGGTGGCTGCACACCCCTAGGCGCGGGCAAGCCCTGGAGGCGCCCATAGGGGGTGTGGGCCCCCTAGAACCCCACCGACCTTGATTCCTGCGCCTATAAGAAGCCTCCGACCCAAAAACCCTAGGGCATCCAGAAGAAATCAACGAAAACCTCCATAGCGCCGTCGCCACCGAAAGGGAGATTTAGAGGACAGAAAGTCTCTGTTCCGGCACCCTGCTGGGATGGGGAAGTGCCCCCGGAGCCATCTCCATCGATCTCCATCGCCATCTTCATCACCGTTGTTGATTCCCATGATGAGGAGGGACTAGTTCTTCCTCGAGGCTAAGGGCTCTACCAGTAGCTATGTGTTCATCTCTCTCTCTATGCATGATCATGTTGTGGTCATGAGCTTTGTAATCAAGTAGATCTACCTTGATACTCAAGTACTTCATTAGATCTCTGCTATCCCCATGTGTGTGAAAGTGACAGCGTGCACGCCATGGTGGCACTTAGGTTTGAGTCTACATAAATACTCTTTGTGCTTTAATAGATCTATGCTTTTCTCCACGTGTGTGAAAGTGACAGCGGGCATACCGTGTGTGGCACTTTGGCTAGATTGAATATTTGTTATGAGTTATATTTGGATTTGGATGTCTCTATGAAATTGTGGTGTTTGTTGGAACCATCTAGCGCTCAAGGTGACAGTGTGGGTTTTTCTAGATTGGGGAAGGCAAACTTTGAGGTGTGCTGTTATAGCCCTACCATGGATTAGAGTGTCCAATCGGAGAGTAGTTAAGAGTAGTATCATGAAGAGAGTATATTTATATGAGAGAGTGTTCACTAGTGAAAGTATGATCCCTAGGCCTTGTTTCTAAATATTGAAACACCGTTTGCTACTAGATCTGTTGCATGTTTGCTTGCTTTAGTCTTTACCTCACTCACACACGTCACCACACGTCAACAACAAGTCAGAAGCTATTTTCTGGCACCGCTACCACTTGTATTTCACTATCTCTTCGCCGAACTAGTGCACCTATACACCTGACAAGTGTACTGGGTGTGTTGGGGACACAAGAGACTTCTCGTATCTTGATCGCAGGGTTGCTTGAGAGAGATACCTTTGACCACTTCCTCCCTGAGTTCGATAAACCTTGGGTAATCCACTTAAGGGAAACTTGTTGTTGTTCTACAAACCTCTGCACTTGGATGCCCCAACAACTTTCTACAAGAATATAAGTGCGTAGACATCACCTCGGAACACGGAATACTGAAAGGTAAAGCATGAGTCATATGGATGATATGATGAACATGTTAATTGTTCGCCTTTTAAGCTACATCATCTCTAATGATGATCGGACTTGGTGTAGTAGATTTGGTTTGTGTAATCACCAAAACAACTCGAGGGATGTTGTTTAGAGTGGAAGTTCAAAAGTAATATGATTAAAGTTGAACACAATTTATCATAAATTAAATCAAAGTTAATTTGCATAATTGTTGTAGTCATTGGCATCCGTTCACCACCTTACGCTTAGTTATAGATAATAGAATTATAGAATTCTGGATAGTTACTTTACAAACTGACATCGTATTGTTTTGAGTGTCAATATAAAGTTTAAAAGTCCTATTGCAAACTTTTAGCAAACTCCGTTTACTCCATGAAGTTTAATAATTAGTATTAAATTAAGAGTAACAATTCCACTGTTAGTATCTAAAATATCATGTTTGCCTTCATGATTCTTGATATTCAAAAGATTGTTTTAATATCAAGGTTATCTAGGAGCTGAAAGAATTGTTTCAGAAACCATCATGTGTGGAAGATATTGCAATATATGAAACAAAGTTTTGGTTGCAACATGATAGAGTATAATTTAGCAAAATATATGTTCTCATATTTGATGAGAATTTGCGAAGGTTGGAGACGTTGGTCGTCCTAATCCTCCAAAAGGTTTTGGAGAGCAACATTATACTCGCGATTCACCGTTATAAGCTATAGTATCTTGATAATGAAAGTTGTCATGATAAGGATGAATAAAAGATGCAGGTAAAATGTTTACTACACTAAAAGATTACTAAAACCGGAATTCGAAAGAACGCCAAACATTTGATGATGGTTATCTACTTCAAAGTGAAAGTCCAAAGACATTAGTTTTGACTATACACGCTTTAGACTATGTGTCATATGTATGGCGCCACTGTTGATGTTGATAGATTCTTATAAACAGAAAAGGAAATGTTGAAAGAGAATCTCAGAAATATTTAGCAGAAAAAAAGAAGACTGGAATTGTCCGGCATAAGTATATAGATGATATACATGTTATGGTTGTATTCTTTGCTTGTTAAACAATGTGGTTTTGGGTATTGGATACCGAATTGGTTGGTATCAAGTGTCATACATGACAACACAATTCATGAACTGCAATGGCCTAAGTAACCAACAAGATAATATGTGATGATGATCATCGGAAAATAAACAAAGTGTTTTTGTGTTTCTCGTTGACATCAAAGCTTACCTTCAAAGATTTGTTTCAATAATTATTATTATGATCAGGTATTATAAGAACAAAAGGTTATTCAAATAGTTACCGTATTCCATATAAGATGAATGATTTACAAATTTGGTTGGAGAAATAACATCCATAAAATTAAATGCTAAAAATGTTGTAAGACAAATGATTGAAAGATCACTTATGAAGTGACATCGCCGTTTAAATTATATTGGAAAGAAAACATGAAGAAAATTCATACTGATGGAATTTGGAGTCTTTTGATTTTGATCAAATGACGCTGGCGAGACTTTCCTAGAGATGGTTGAAACTTCGTTCAAAGGCCTAGAAGAAAAAACGACTAACTTATTGGAATTTGTACATATTGATGTGTAGTCCATTATGTGTAGTCGTAAGCGATGGATTTCAAGTTCATATGGTTTCTACGGAAATTTGAGTGAATATATATGTATATTTACTTAATAAGGAAGAAGTATGAAACATTTGAAAAAGTTCAAAGACTTTCAAGATGAAGTGGAAAATCATTGTAACAAGAAAAAAAATAATTTATGATTGGATCATAAAGGAAAATATTTGAGTTGCAAGTTTAGCATAACACCTAATATTTGAGGAATCGTTCCATGGATTTGCATTTCCCGAAACACCATATGAGTATGGTGTGTTCGAGATTTTTTAATGAAACCTTGTTTGACATGGTAAGATCAAATGTGTCATTCATAAAACTACCATTATATTTTAAAGATTAAAAGCTTTAGTGGCTACCGCTTTTACACTAAAAAGAGCTCCATCGTGATCCGTTGAAATTACACCATATAAAGTTATGGTTTGGGATAAAACCCAAGTTGTTCTTTCTTAAACTTTGGTATGCTAGGCATAAGTAAAATGTTCGCAACCAAAGTCGGATGAGCATGTCTTTGTAGGTTATTTAGAATAACCGTTGGGTATTCCTCCATAACACCAAAGATAAAAGTGTTTGTCGCTTAGAATGTCAAGTTTCTTTAGAAGGAATTCTTCATGAAAATTTAAGTGGAACGACAAGAGAACTTTGATAAGGTTATTGAACTTTAGCTATATGTGGAAAGTTGCGTAGCATCGAAAAGTGTCCCGGAGGTAGCAACAATGTTCATGGCTCATGTGCCACAAAGGTTGTGGTCACAAAGGTCTAAGTTCCTATTGAACCAAGTAGGTCGGGTAAAACAATCAAATACTAGGATTTGTGAGTAAATCATTATTGTTTGACAATGATAAACCGACAACATGCAAAGAAGCAATGATGGGCCCTAACTCCGTTAAATGGCTTGAAGCCATGGAATACGTGATATTTCCATACACGAGAAATCAAGCTTTTGAGACCCTCTGAAAAGGTGTAAGACCTTAAAGTCGTATATGGATCTATAAAGAAATACACATGGATGTTTCACATCTATGAAATTGTCAATATATTGGGTAGGAGTTTACAACAATGTTTAAGGAGTTAACTATGACAAGATTTGATCTTTCATAGCGATATTTAGTCTAGACGGATTAATGTAGCAACCACTACATATAATTTGGTATATGGTAGTTGAACAAACAAAACAAGTTTTCTAATAGAATGGTTACCTAGGACGTGTACATAACACGATCCAAAGGGGTTTGTTAATTCAAAGGATGCTAAAATCGCATGCAAACTTCAATGGTTGAAGTAAGCATCACGGAGTTGGAATCTTCACCATGATGAAACTGTTAAAAGGTTTAATTTCATCGGAGACGATGAAGATTCTTGCATTTGCAAGAAATTAAGTGGGAGCGCTAAGACATATTTCTAATATATTATATGAAAGACATATTTTTGATTGGAGATGATGTATCTTTTGTTGACACAAGTTAAGAATTTCATCTCGATAAAAGACTTAGGCAAAACCTGAATATTTGGCATCAATGTCTATATGGATAGATTGAGACGCTAATATGGTTGTGCCGAGAGTACATAGATGAGATATTGAAATAGTTCAATCTAGAAACTATAAGAAAGGTTCTTGTCGCACAGAAAGTATTGAATCAAGATTCAAGTGTATTGACACTTGGTAAGTGACACGATATTTAAGTGTTTTGACACTTGGTGATGGAAATCACAAGAACATTTTTTAATCATATTGTGATATGTACACATTCAGATATGTCCTATGCTCTAAATGTTATGAGCATATACCAGAATGATTCATAAGATGATCATTGGACGAGACTAAGGATATTGTTATGATCTTTAGAAGAACTAAGAATATGTTATTTATGTAGAGGTGACAAATAGATGGATAGTTCATTGTAAAGTGTTACGTTGATACTTGTTTTGTCACAAGATACAAATTAAGTTTATCTCAATTTAAACTATGGGTGGCACAATGTAATGGAAAGGAAGTTCCATAACGGATTTGGATGAGTTCCAAAGTTAAGACATTATGACAGATACTACAACAAAAGGCTAAGTATATGACTGCTATTGTAGGAGCAAAAGAGGGCATTTGTGTCAAGTAGTTTGTTATCAAACTAGGTGTAGTTCATAGCGGGCTAGTACTATGAATATATATTGTACGACAATTATATCGACATGATTTAACCCTAAGGAACTAAAGGTCTCACCAAAAGACCAAATTTATACAATGTCATCTCATTGGAGAATGAGTGATGCGTAGAGACGCAAAGACATGCAATTACACATGGACCTGGAAGTGTCGGATCCAAATATTAGTTAACCACTAGAAATCGTGTATATACAACACCAGAATGACATAGATGTTGAATGCACAAAGGTTTTAAACTATATTAGTGACTCTAGTGCAAGTGGGAGACAATTGGAGATATGCCCAAGAGGCAATAATAAAATGGTTATTATTATATATTTGTGTTTATGATAAATGTTTACATCTCATGCTATAATTGTATTAACCATAAACATTAATACTTGTGTGTTTTGAAAACATAAAATAGCTCCTAGTAAGCCTCTTGTTAAACTAGCTTGTTGATTAATGATGATCATGGTTTCCTGATCATGAACATTAGATGTTATTAATAACAAGATCATGTCATTAGGAGAATGATATGATGGACACACTCCTATAGTAAGCGTAGCGTAAGATCAAGTCATTTAGAGTTCGTTTGCTACAAAGATTTCTAATACATAGTAACCTAATCCTTCGACCATGAGATCATGTTAATCACCATCACCGGGTTAATTCTTTGATGACATCAAATGCCACTTCCGTAACTGGGTGGTTATAAAGGTGGCATTAGGTATTCTGAAAGTATGTGTTGAGGCACATGGATCAAGAGTGGGATTTGTCCATCCATATGGCAGATAGATATACTCTGGGCCCTCTCGGTGGAATTTCATCCAATTGGCTTGCAAGCATGTGAATAGGTAACGAGGGATGTCATATCATAGAACGAGTAAAGATTACTTATCGCTAACGAGGTTGAACTAGGTATGGAGATATCGATGATCAAACCTAAGTAAAGTATCGCACGACAAAGGGAATCAGTATAGTATGTAAATGGTTCATTCGATCACGAAGTAATCGTAGAAATATGTGGGAGCCATATGAATTTCCAGATTCCTCTATTGGTTATTGATCAGAGAAGTGTCTCGACCATGTCTGCATAATTCACGAACCATAGGGAGATACACTTAAGGATTCGATGTTGATTAGTAGATATGGAAATGAGTTGGAGACCGAATGTTGTTCGGAGTCTCGGTTTGGATCTGGGACATTACGAGGAGATCTAAAATGGTCTGGAGAATAAGATTCATTTAAGGAAAGTCAATTTCCGGGGTTCGGAAATGTTTTTGGTGTTTTCACTGGAAGCTTCTAGAAGCTTCTAGAAGGTCCACCACCCTGGAGGGGGGTACATGAATGTGCCATGACAATGTGGAATGGTTGCATCATACCCTAGGTCACTTGGCTGGGCAATGGGAGGATAAATAATCAAATTCTAGTTTGAATAGTCAAACTCCAATTTGAAAAGTCAAATCTTAACATTGAAAGTCAAAAGCATAGTGGAGGGAGTAGAGGAAACCTAGAAGGGAGAGGTTTCCCTCTCCCTCCTTGCCGCCGGCCACCAAGGTGAGTTAGGGGAGGACTCGGTATCCTGTAGCTGCCTCTCCCACCCATAAAAGTACGGGGTGGGGCGCCCCCTTGGCCCTCACCCCAAAACCTAGGTCGTCGCCTTACCCTCTAGCCACCGGCGCCCTAGCTCCTCTAAACCGCTGTCGCTGTCGTCTAGCCCTAGCCTCCGCCACCACCTCCTCCCATTGGTTTCTAAACCCTGGCCGCCGAGGATCTCTCTAAATCCACCATACCTGCTCCGTCTTAGGCGAAGACCTGCAGGTGACATGGTTATACCCTATGAGTACACGATATTAGTATACCTGGTTTAGTCCAAGGAAGGCCCACAAGAACATATGCGTCCTGTGGAGACTTTCAGGTGGCCTAGGCCCATGACGCCTTCGGATCCTTGGAGAACAAGACTAGAGTAGATAGAGTTTCAAAGGGGCAAACCGTAATCTTTAACCGACTCGACCTATGCCCGGGACCTGCCTATCTATATAAAGGCAAGGAGGGCACGATGAGGAGGGCACCTAAACTCACCGCATACACACCTCCATGCCAAATTGCATCTGCGCACCCCTGTAACTTTCGGTTCCACCGTAATCAAGAGTAGACAAGCAGGAGTAGGGGTTTCCCTCCGGGGGGCCTAAACCTGGGTAAACTTTGTGTCCCCGTGTTGCTTGTTTGCTAACCGTTCCGCGATCTCCAGCATCCCCATCTTCTCCAAAACCCAAGTGCATAACTATGGACATTGACGAGATTAAACCTCGTCAATTGGCGCCGTCTATGGGAACTAGGGGCGCTGATTGTGCAATCGTGACAGTCCCATCCGAAGCGATCTATAACTCATCGGCCATGGAGAGCCACCTCCACTTCGGCGCTTTCGACTTCACCGCCCACTCGCCAGCCACCATGAAGGATTTCGAGCCCGTAGGCGACGGGCTCGAGATTCTGTTCGGGAGCTTTTGCTTCCAGGTGGGGCAGACTGGCTCCCTCCGCCTCCTAGAGCGGGTGTAGCCACCATCCATTAGGCCTGCTTCGTGGGTCCCACCCATCGGCGTGCTACGCACATCGACGTTGACATATGAGTCTTATGATAGCAGTAGCTGCAACTCAGATCTGTGCGGCCCTCTGTTAGACGAAGGAACCTACGGTTCCGGATCCGAAAGCTGCGGCAGCAGCGACCCAATCCACAGACGCTACCAATGCGCCATGGTCATCCATGGTGAATTGAAAGTGCCACCACGTTCGAGCACACCCAATCCACCGCCCAACCCGCAGGCTGGGAACAGAGAAAACGGAGGAAACCCTACACTGCAGCCCAACAAAGGCGATGCTAACGCCTACTAGAAGATCAACCTCAACAAGGATGGATGGCGCCAGGCACGCGAAGCTGTGGAGGGCAACAAGATCCTACCTGTGAATGCTTCACGGGATCTGCTGATGGCATACCATCTTCTCCTCATCGGCGAGCATAACCGGCAGGTGAAGATGCAGGAAGAACTCGACAAACGCAAGCAGGCAGCTTCAGAGTCTAGCGCGTGGCAAGCTGAGCTCTCCACCGCTGGTGGCTCCAACTCGCACGGCAATCACGCCAATAAGCATCACTCTCGCACAGAGAACATGGACCCCGCCGCACGAGGTGAGGTCACCAAAACCCTCAACGCGTCCTTCATGGAGATGGACGTCAACGACAACGTCATACCGAAGATGCTGCAGGCTGCGATCATGGTAGCCACCAGGTACCTCGCGTCCCATCTACCTTCGGTGGGGGACCCGAAGAGCGCCATGCACAAGTCCGTGCTAGCCAGACTCGTACTCGTTGGAGCTGCGCTCCATGGCGAAGCTCCTGTGGAGCCAAAAAATAAAGCTACAGTCAGATTCAACCGCAACCCCACACCCTCATCCGACGAGGACGAGCACGATCTGCCTCGACGTCGCAAGATCCCAAGGCACCGCAACAGCAACTACGATGCTCGAAACGATCTCGCCCAGCGCAAGGTCGACAAGACACGCGCCAAACATGCATGCTCAATCGAATCCGAAGAGGATGGCGACAGAGAACTGTGCGGAGCTCAATGCTTCAGCAGATCTGTTCGGCGCACACGTATGCCGAAAAATTTCAAGCTTCCTTCGGACACTCCGAAGTTCGAAGGCACACAGGACCCGAAGGCCTGGCTCAGCGATCACCTCTCGTCTGTCAAGCTGCATGGAGGTAACAGGAACACTGCCCTGCAATGCCTTCAGCTGCAGCTGACAGGCGCAGCCCGGATCTAGCTTAGCAGCCTGTCCTCAGGCTCCATCTAAATCTGGGAGGAGCTGGCGTACAGTTTCATCCGAAACTTCAAGGGCACCAGCAAGAGGCCAGCCTCGATCGAGGAGCTGCAGTCTTGCACTCAACGTACAGGCGAATTCATTCGCTCATACATCTTGTGCTGGTCCAACATCAAAAACTCGGCCGTGCACATCTCCGTGGAAAGGACAATCGACGCCTTCAAGGACGGTGTCAAGCGCTCGGACTTCAAGGAAGAACTTGGACGCGTCAAGCCCAAGACGCTTGCCCACCTCATAGACATCGCCAACAAGTGGGTAGATGGCGAGGATTCCCTCCACCACATGCATTCGGATGATGATGATGAATATGGCCGCAGGCGCGAACGCCGCAGCTACGACGACCACGACAGAGTCGACATGGTTGCGGCTAGGTATGCTGATCGACGCAACGATGGCAACCGCAGCAACGGAGGATACCGCAGAGGCAACTTTCGTGACAGAGGATGCCCCACACAAACATGGCAGCGTTGCGGCCGTGACGACGAAATCTCGGCATACGACAAGTTGTCGGGTCCCTGCACCATCCACTTCTACATTGACAAGTAGAATGGCAAAAACAAGGCCAGCCACATGGTCAAGGACTGCCGTGAGTTCTAGAAACTCAGCGAGGGTCTCACCTAAATGCGACGCTAGATCGTAAACCCTGGGTTCGGGCCCGAACCAGGTGACGTCGCCCACGGAGCTCCTCCACCACCACCAGTGGGACCGTCGAATCCAGCAACATCACCTACACCCAACAATGGTACACGGGGATACCCACCGCCCAAAGGGTCCCCGATGATCCAGAAGGGACGCCCTACCAACAGGGTGCAAAAGAAGATCACCCGACAGGTCAGCCAGACCATGACCGCTCCACCTGCTATCCATGAGTACCTCAGTGGTTCAGAGTCCTGCATCATGTTCGATCGCTCGGATCACCCTCGCCAGATCCCTCGCCCAGGTCATGTTGCCCTGGTGCTCGAGGTGCAGATCGGAGGATTCGAGATGAGACACGTCTTCATGGATGGCGGCAACGACATCAACCTGATGTTCGCCAGCACCCTCGCAGCAATCAGATCCCGCTCTGCAGCCTGGAACAATCCGACACAATGTTCCACGGCATATTCCCAGGGAAAGGCATCTACCCCCTGGGAAAGATATGGCTCGACGTCATCTTCGGCAAGCCCGAAAACTTCCGATGCGAGCGGCTGGAGTTCGAAGTGGTGGATTGGCCATCACAGTACCACGCCATCCTCAGGCGCGTGGCGTTTGCCAGATTCCTGGCAGTACCACACTACGCGTAGCTGCTGCTCAAGATGCCAGGACCAAGGGGCGTCATCACGGTGCAGGGAAGCTTCACCCGATCGGACCACTGCGATAGCGATTTCAACAGAATTTCCTAGTCGTTCGACATGCAGGAGGAGCTCACGAGGCTCCGAGAGGTGAGAGACAATGGGCACCCCCATCGCCAGGCAAAACGCACCCGATATGTCGTTCGACTCCACGGTCAACACGAAAAAGGTGCAGGTCCACCCAACAGATGTCTCCAAGACGGTGATGATAGCCAATGACCTCAGCCCCGCATAGGAAAGCGCGCTCGTCGAATTCCTCCGTGAGCGCTGGGAAATCTTCGCCTGGTGTCTTACGGACATGCCAGGAGTTCCCAGGGAATTCGCCGAGCATGCACTCAATGCGTTCCCCATGCAAGGCCAGTCAAGCGGTCGATCCGACGACGGTACGAACCACGGCTGAAGCGATTGATCAAAGTCACGATCGCTCGATGCCAACTTCATCCGAGAAATCATGGAGACCGAGTGGCTGGCCAACACTGTGCTGGTCCCCAAAAAGGACACGGATATCCTACGGATGTGCGTGGACTTCACGTCACTCAACAAGCACTGCCCCAAGGACCACTTCCCTCTCCCTCGGATCGATTAGATCATCGATTCGACTGCAGGATGCGAGAAACTCTCCTTCCTTGACGCCTACTCAGGCTACAATCAGATTCGACTGCAGAAGGCCGAAGACCAGGAGAAAATGATGTTTATCACGCTGTTCGGAGTGTTCTGCTACAACATCATGCCTTTTGGCCTGAAGAACATATGAGCCACGTACCCGAGGTGCATGCAGGCGTGTCTGAAAAACCAAATCGGTCGCAACATCCAAGTCTAAGTCGACGACATAGTCATCAAGACCAGGGAAGCCAAGACACTGATTGACGATCTCCGCGAGACATTCGATAACCTTGACCACTACAAGATCAAGCTGAATCCAGAAAAGTGCGCCTTTGGCGTCATATCTGGCCAACTACTCGGCTACTTCATCTCCCAACGAGGGATCAAGGCAAACCCGAAGAAAATCCGGGCCTTACTAACCATGAAGAAGCCGTAGAACCTCAAAGGTGTCCAACAACTAGCTGGACACATCATGGTGCTGAGCAGATTCATCAGTCGCATGGGTGAGAAGGCCCTGCCCTTTTACCAATCTTTGCATAAGGCGGACAAATTGAGTGGACACCGAAGCGCAGACGACGATTGAAGCACTCAGCGTTGCTCTCCACCTACCGTCCCGGGTCACGCCGAAGGAGCGAGAACCTCTGCTGCTATACATTGCAGCTACGCACCAGGTGGTAAGCACCGTACTCGTGGTCGAACAACCCAAAGATGGCAAGACCCATGGGGTCTAACGCCCAATATACTACCTCAACGAGGTACTGACACCAACAAAGCAGAGGTACCCTCACTGCCAGAAGCTCGCATGACGGCTCGTTGGCTGAGCCACTACTTCCAGGAGCACCAGATAATGGTTGTTAATGAAGCACCATTGTCCAACATCCTGAACAACCCCGAAGCCACGGGACGCGTGGCCCTATGGGGCATCGAGCTATCCCCTCTAGACATAGTCTACGAGCGGCGCAAGGCAATCAAATCGCAGGTCCTCCCCGATTTCCTCGTCCACTAGATGGAACTCCAGCTGCCAGACACTCCGGACATGACGCAATCATGGACGATGCACTTTGACGGATCCAAACACGAGGCCGAAGCAGGAGCTGGTGTGATACTAACATCCCCCAGGGCGACAAGATGAAATATGTCCTTCGGTTGAAATTTCGCGCCTCCAATAACGAGGCCGAATACGAAGCCCTCATCCATGGGATGCGGATGGCCAAGATCAGCGGCGCTATGCGCCTAATCATCTACGGTGACTCGAACCTTGTCGTCCAGTAGACGATGAACGAATGCGACGCCCACGCCGCCAACATGATCGCGTATCGCGCCCTCTACAACTCACTCGAGGGAGACTTTGACGGCTGCGAGCTTCGGCATGTTGGAAGGGAAAGCAACAAGGAAGCCGATAGACTCACCAACATCGGCTCCACATGCGCACGGGTGCCACTAGGTGTGTTCCTAGAACAAATCTACGTACCTTCCCTCAAACGGAAATTTTCCAAGGGATCACCCGAAGAAGCAGAGCACTCGGGGGCTGCGCTACCCGAAGGACAAGAAGGACCCGAAAAGCTAGACACCGAGGTCAAACTTGTCAGCCTGATGCAGGTCCACTACAAGGAATCTGACTATATATGACCCTCTATTTTCGTCACAAAATCGTCATAATAGTCCATTTATGACGATTCTATGACGATTTTGAGATCGTCGAAAGCTGGGCGTCGCTAATAAACTATAACGACGTTTTTTACGAAATCGTCATAACCATCTATGACGATATTGGATTGTCATAACCGTTATGATGATTTAGTATCGTCACGGGATGTCTAACCTCGCCAGGTCAGATCCTACGTGGCGTATCCTACGTGGCAAAATTGTGACGAAATAGAATCGTCGTAACATAAATTTAGCCCGGTCCATTTTTGTTGTTGTATGGGCTAAGCCCAGTAATTTAGCCTTTTATTTTCTATAAGATAACCTGGTTTTGTTTTTGGGCTTTGGCCTTCTTAAGCCCATTTCTTTTTTATTTTCAGCATTTTCTAATCAGATCCAAAAGTGTGTGGGTCATGGATTTTTTATATAACTATTGATTCAGTATAATTCATTCGTTCTGGCCTTTTAATGATGCAATAGTATTTGGGCCTTAGCCTCTTTAGATTCAGTATTATACAACCAAGATTACACAAATCAAGTTGTTATCTTATTTACCAATATTACAAATGGAAGAGGGAAAATATTAAAATTCATCAAATAACACTAAACTAGTCTATTATGATCTTTACATTAACACATGTATGCCTACTGTACAAGAGCTACAGTTTGCTACAGTATGCTCGACAACTTCAATCCAAATATTCAATATGCTGCAGTTTTGTTTCATGGCTCCACACTTCAAATTTCTCAACTTTATTAGGCCTGGATCTCCTGTAAAAGAGGAAGACGCACAACATTTTTAGTCCATATGGAAGGGAATAACTAACGTATAGAAAATTAACTTGGTAATTCACGTATGCAAACATACTTCCAGTATTCTACAAACATCTACTTTTCCTAAAATAGATGGAATCAAACTATGAAAAAAGCACCATTCATTGTGATAAAATGCCTATTCACAGTAGGATTTTGCAGCATTTGGGTTCATGTTAACCAGCCGTGAATAAGCAAACTTTACAGAATTTATACACTCTCGGCTCTCCAAAAAATACTATTCTGACTGTTTTTGGCTGAAACTTAATTTTCTGTAGCATAACAATGACATAAAACTTAGAATATTCATATTGGAAAAACATTTACTATGAAGTGCATACATGTATGCTACAAGAACATTAATTATCATGCAAGAGTAAATACTTAATCACCTGGACAAAACTACACAAGTGCAAGAATGCACAAATACAAGTTACGAAGCTTTGGGTGGTCAAGAAAAATAAAAACACTCACAAAAGAACTGAATATTGCACTCACCTCGTAGATCTTGATTACTTTAGTTGGAAAAAATCCAGCCATTTCATTGGATATCAGATGGCTTTCCCAAAGTGTTGACAAAAATCCGACCAATTAAATTATATAACAAAATGATGTCAGTACAATGACAAATGTTTTGAAAAAATAGTAAGTTATTCAAGTTCAAGTTTAGAAGTCAGCATTAATATCCAAGACTAAATGCACAAATTAAGAAAAATACTCCGCTGAAAGGTTGAGGCTCTAGTGAGATAGGCTATTCTGATGCTACTTATCGGGAGCACATACACAGCAGCAGCGGCAGTTCAATAACAAGTTCTAGATATTGACAGCTCCAAGCATTAACTGAACTAAATATTGTTTAGACATCAAAACAGGAACTACGAAGACATCTTTTATCTATACTTGTAGAGAAAATTAGTTGGACTAACAATAAAATATTAACTATTCAGAAACTAGTGAGACAGCAAAACAAGCACAACAAGCACTAACATATTGAACCTGCAAAATCATCAGGCAACTCAGAAGGTCTATGTTATATATCATTGTCCTCAGACCACCACAGCTAACAGTACCGTGACCAGCACGGCTAACAATGAAATTTTATCATTTAAACCAACTACTGATTTCTATGGAATGAGGAAATATTTAGAATGTGGTTCTTTTATGTGAAACTTCAAAATGTTCCATTTCAGATGAAGATTCAGAATGTTCCTATTTAGATGAAATGGTGGCGAGTGAAATGAAATTTGTCTATATTGAGTTTGCATTCCTAAACAATCTTCACAATGAGTTTAGCGTATTTGCATAGCTCGCTGGACACTAGGCACACAAAAAATCTCAATGTGGAAACTCAGTACTAAATAGATCTTGTTGAAACATTATGCCAGTAAAAGATCACCACAAAAAATCTCACGGAGGCTAGGCAAATCACTCGAGTGACACGCCCCAAGCTGCTCCGCGCGCCACCGGACATGGCAATTGTGTTCAACGATATTCTGGGTTAGCAGAAAGACTATTACCTTGCTATCGGTACACTATCTGGTACATCAAGATCCCTATAGTCCACTTTCTGGTACACTAACAAATAGCAGTACGCTATCAAAGGAAAATGACAGTACTCCCTGTAGGTGAAAGTTTCAAGTGAATGTGAATACTAGGAATAACATATGTTGGAGTAATACTGTAGGTACCGTACTCACAATTAATCTCTGCGATACAGAGTGGTCTGCTGGAGAAAGCATGTATAATGATTAGCATAAATAGAAATGAGAAACTAAGTGGTAGCAGAAATGGATGGGCGTATGTTGTTTATTCATGTTGAAATTGAGCAGTGAAATGCATTGCCTAGCCCTTTTCATCGGTTCGGATTTTTCGGATAGTTGGATAGTGCACTAGTTGGTAATATATTACAATTTTGATAAAAAATCAGTAGAGGACTGCATATTTAGTGAACTAGTGAGTTTTCACAGACAGTATAGAGCATCTATAGCTAATCAAGATCAGTAGCCCCAATGCCTAGTCGCAGTTAAGTCGGTCTCTAGTACATCGCAAGACTTATCTAAGATGATTGCTTACCCACCACATCCACATGGTTTTGTTGTTTAGTTCTGAAATGGAGCAGTAAAATGCAGTGATAAGCTATCTGGATATATAACCCACTAAATGAACTTCAATAAACACTGATAAACAGCTGCTGCTGTTGCTGCTTCAAGCCATGGCAGGATGAACTAGAAGCTAGCAAAAATATTCTAATAAATCTGTGAGGGGGACGAGACGATGGAAACTATCACAGTAGTTGCATGCTATCGAGTCGAAAGAAAGGAATAACGTGTCTGCTTATGAACAGGCAGCAAGCTAGAGTTGGTGTTTGTAATGGTGCATGGATAAAGACGGTATACTGCACTAAATCTAGTCGTGGATAGCCAGAGCGAACCGATGTGTGGAAATATTGGAGTGTCGGAGCTGAAGCTAGAAAAAATAGTAATAAGCTAAAACACAGTTTTTATGGGGATATATACAAGGCACTAATACCAGAAATCAAGTTGATATACTGAAGTCGAAGTGGTTTACTAGCATGGCTAGATATTGGAGTAATATGTTATGCAGTCAACGTGAAATTACTTGTTTGTAAGAAGTCTATACACATAGTCGCTGTGCTGCTACTTGCTACGAGCCATGAAATGAAGTTAATGAGACAAGTGCTGAACTAGTAACCATATACTTATTTGAGATTATTACTTAAAGAAGGATCCGTGAAGGTTTGAATTGAACAGTAAGATGCAAAAATAAATTATCTGAACCTAGTATAACCCATTAAATTTTAGCTCGAGGCAACCATATTTTATACATAATCTAATCGTTCAGCCTGGTTGGTTCAATGGTTTAGTCCATAGCAAGCAGATACTATAGTGTCAAGAGCTAACAGAAATGTGCCGAAGCTGCTGCTTGGAGGCATGACATGATGGCGTGTAGCAAGTCTACTACTCCCTCCAACTCTTATTAGTTGACTTGAATTTGCCTAGATTCATATGTATCTAGACATGTTTTAGTACCAGATATATCTGAATCTAGACAAATTTGAGTCAACTAATGTGGGTCGGAGGAAGTACTACGCAATAAGCTAGCCAGATGTTCAAAATTTCAGGTCAGAGCATAATGAACTAGGAATACTATATGTCAACACATGAGTTGCTGCTTGAAATGAACCAGCTAGCAAACTATTCTAATACTAAATCGGTGAGGGGGAGGATACAGAGGGAGCAGAGACGCAACGAACCTGGGTTGCAGGAGGGTTGTGGCGATTGAAAATAAATCGGTGAGGAACTTCTTGGGGAACCTGGGTTGCAGGAGGGCTGCGGCGATTGAAAATTAATCAGTGAGGAACTGCTTGGGAACGCGGTCGTAGCTCCTGCCGGCTGCGGCAATTCAATTCGACTCCGATTCGACTACGAGAGGAGGAACTTGTCCGGCGTCACGTGTGACTGTGTGAGGAGGAAAGGAAGGGGAATGAGCTACTGCTCGAAGCTACATCATTAATTAGCTAGTAAGCAAAATATTCTAATAAATCGGGGAAGGGGAGGAGACAGAGGAGGCGTAGGCGCACTTACGGCTCGGGGATCCTGCTAGCCGACGCCATCCTCAGGTTGCGGCAATTCGACGGCGGGAGGGCGAGGGGAGGAGGGACCCGGCCAGCGTCACGTGCAAGGAGCGAAGGAATGAAGGGGAAAGGATAATGGCTGGCGTGACCAAGAGGAAGAATACGATGGCGTGACAGCTAGCCGGCGAAGGTCCGTCAATAGACATAGGACATATTAACTCGGGGAGGCTGATGAAACCATCGCTGTCTCCATCCACCTCGGCCATCATTCAAGTCGTCGTCGATGGCCTTGTGGAAGAGGATCTCGAACAGAGGGTGGCGCCGACGCAATCTAGAGTTAGGGAGGGGTGCAAATATCGCTGGAGAAGGAGGACGGCGGCGGCACGCGGATCTCGCTAGAGAAGGAGGGGAGCGGCATTCACTCTCTTATGTGTGGCGGCGGGCCCTTGGATTAGGGTTTGGAACCGGCTGGCACGCGTGCGACGGTGAAAATATGTCATGTGTCTGCGCGCGATGGTGAAAATATTTGGTGTCTACGCACCCGTGGAGTACACCATGCCACGTCACCTATCCAGGTCAAGTTCAGGCAGATCAACATCTTATCCGTCCATCTTGTTCAATCCGACGGTCCATCTTGATATCTTCCATATTTAGATCTGTCTAGTTGTTGTGACGATTTCATTTAAAGAAATTATGACGTTTTTGACCGAAATCGTCATAGTTTTGGCCCTCCCAAGCAGCTTGAGACCACCCAGTGTGGAATATTCATAAATCTAAGACGATTTTGTAGATGGTCACTACCAGAACGTCACAAGTTGACACATTTCTTGTAGTGGTCATGGCGATCGAGGAGACATGGACCCAACCGTATCTACGCTACCTGCTAAATAAAGAACTGCCTAACGACCTGACAGATGCCCGACACATATCTCGCAGGTCCAAAGTGTTCACCCTCCACAATGGCGAGTTGTACAAGCGCAGTATTTCGGGTGTACTCCACAGGTGCGTCACCATCGGTGATGGCAAAACCATCCTCCAAGACATCCACGAGGGCATCTGCGGTCATCACGCAGGCAGTCGCGCCCTTGTCGCCTGTAACATCCCAGCATTTAGGAACTAACGAAGGGTAGATTTAGAAATTTGAAATGTTGCATGCATTCATCTGTGAAAATATGGGTAAATTTTTCGCCAAATGAAAACCTAAAGTGATCAAGGTTTCTTTCATACTTTGAGATTAGGTATAGTCTTGAAGGATGATTGTTATAGACTTTGATATGATCTTTGTGGACTTATGTGTTTGAGAAATGATATTTGAATTTAAAACTTGAGTGTTTGAATTATAATTCAAAAGGATTTTTGAATGATGTTTGAATCTTTGATTTAATTAAGAGTTAACCAATAATAACTCAAACTTTATATAAAGAGAGCAATTAAGAATATGAATATCCATTTCATAATTTTATTCAATAAATAATTTACAAAAATGAACTTATGAGAATCATCCACAATCTTTACAATAGCAAATAAATAAAGAATAATATTTCTTTATTGATAATAGTACAATCTTTATTACAAAAGAATAAAAAAGAGTACAAAAGAATAAATTAAATATTACAATTGAATATGATAGTTATTACAAGTGAGTAATCTATAAAGAAAAATAAAACGTATACTAAAGTCTTGATCTTCAAATCTGATACCTGCAAAATAAAAATAAAATTAAAAGAAAAAGAAGGTTAGGATTAGAATTATTTTTACTCTCAGAAGTTGACAGTGAAGTGCACTGTTCACCTTTTCATCATTGAGTATTTAAAGGGCAAGTTTCACCAACATAAAAGAATATATCTTTCAAGCCATAAGTCAAATAAACAACAAGGAAGGGAAAGTTTCACCAGCCAAGTAAATGGTAACATGGTGAAAGTAACTCTCAAATTCTGAACATATCCACACTTGTGCAGCAGGCACACAAGCAACACACTCACCAAACTTCATGGTGTGTGCTGTCAACACCACAGCAGCAGCACAACCAAACAAAACTATCAACACAGCCGTGGGAAAACCAATCCCCACACCATTCCATTGCTCTTACACACCAAGCACAGCAACCAGCAGCTAAACCAAGCCAAAGCCAAGCTAGATCAAACCAACCAAAGCCCAGGATCACATCACCAAGATGGTGACATACGGAGGGGGAGATCAGGTGGATAGCAAGACCAAGATAAAGCCTTCAGGATCAGGAGATGATGGGCTAGATCAAGGACAAGACAGGAACTGGAAATACTAGGGGAGCACCATATCAAGCTACCACAAGATCCACCACTAGCAACCACAACATCAAGTGATAGTGATGAGTAAATAGACCATCAAATGATCTATCTGTCTAAGATTAGACAATCATACATGATCTGTATCTTATTCAAACTCTCAGAAAGCACCCAAGTGGGGTGAATCCATCACTGAGGTTTTAAACTCTAAAAGCAAACAGAAAAGTATAAGGATCCAATTAAATCTCAGAACAACATAATTGGTTTAGCTATCAAGCTATATTTCAATTCAAGAATGAACATAGCTAAGATTTAAACTTCTAGGCACATCTCTAAGACAAGAGTAACACCTTAGAATTTAATCTTATGGATCTATATAAGTTATCAAGCTTACAAGCATCTTTCCCCAACTTTGATTCAAGCAATAGTAGCTGGTATCATTACCAGAATTAATCCATTTTAATCAACAGATAGAGGTCTAAATCCCTAAACCTCAGACCAACATCATTGGTTCTAGGGATATAAGGAAAGAGGATTTCACTTACCTATCATGCCAAGCCAAAACTTAAGCTTGAATAAAACCACACCAAGTAAAGAATCTAGTCTTGTGTGCCATACAAGGATGGTGTCACAAGAACAGTTCTAAACTAAGCAGGTTAAGCATCCAATCTTTACAGATACAATCAACCAATTATATATCATTTTACTGTTCTTAAACACATGAATCATAAACAGGATATTCATATATATATGTATTCACAGAAAGAGATCATGTTGATCTCAATTTATACATGAATTCTCAAGCCAACAGTACTAAGACAGTGACTTCATCACACCATACTCGCTGTCATTAATCAAGTAATGACAGTGGTAAGTTATCAAAACCACTAGCTTTACCAAGTATTATTTCCAGAACAACTTTACCATCTAAATCATATGAAATTTAACCATGGAAACATCAGCAGTAAACCACTAGCATCACCACAGCTAATCATCAGCAGTAAGTCACAGCTAGTCACCACTTAACAGATTCAGAGATCATCAACACATGATCCAATTCATCAGTATCTAATCAACAACAGGGTATGAACCCTAAACAGAACCAAGAACCCTAATCAGGACCAGACAATCACCAGGAAGGTCACTACCATCATCTAGCAGAGGATTGCCTAGCACAGAGCAGCACGAGAGGAGAGGAAGCACTCACCAAAGGTCCTCACTGTAGATTAGAAGAGGAAGCAGAGATAGCCGACGACCATGGCGGCACGGGGAGCACCCCCAAGGGGTCGCTGCGAATCATACAGCGCCACGGCAGCGACCATATCCACGCCTAGGGGCGAGGTGAAACACCATGGCATATGGCAGCAGCGGCGGTGCCAGGATCAACGCCAACCCCAAACCCTAGGGTTCGGGATGACATCGATCTGGTCGCAGGAGGGCTCCATGTCCAAATCCAGTTGGACAGGAGGGAAGAGCGGGTTCGACAACCTCTTCCTGCACCATAGCGGCGGCCAGGGCGGTCCACGACAGCGGGAATTGCCAGCGACGACACCACTGACCACGGGGTCGGGGAAGGAAAAGGAGAGGGGTGAGCTCGAGAGAGAAGACAACGAGTGAGTTGGGCTGGGTGGGTCGAAAACCCTTCGAGGTGCTATTTTGACCTTGCCCTACTGGGCCACAAGGGCCCAATAAACCCAAATGGCCAACCCAAGTCATTTAGAGTCTGTTTTAATAAATAGGAAAAGACCAAAATACCCCTGAATTAATTAAATTCTAGAAAATAAAATAAAAGTCCAAAAATTATAAATAAAATATTTTTGGATTCACAATAATCCAAACTATCCAAATAAATTAAGAGATGAAATTTTAGACATAGAAATTTTATTAAGAATTTTGTAATTTATATATCCCTTATGGAATTTTACAAAATTATTGAAAGATGATAAAAATAAATAAAAAACACTTTCATTATATATTAATATTGTAGTATTTTAGAAAAATACTAAACAAATATTTAATAACAATTTTTGATATCTAAGTGATAATTCTTAAAGGAATTATTAAATCAATAAAATTGAAATAAAAGGGAAATAAAATAAAAGAATACAATATTCTATTATAAATATTAAAAAAGAATTTTTATAATAATAAGGAGAATGCATATCAAGTTAAATGATGCATTACATTACTTTGCATAATCATTTTGCTTCTTTAAATATTGTCCTTACCGGGCAATAATGATGTTTTTGTAGACATAGAAGCTCAAGGTCCAGTGCAAGCATCAGACTTCACTACCTTGCCATCACAAGGCAAGTTCATCACTTGCTCATATCCTTTGAAGAGTCTTTATCAAAGTATTTGCAAATAGTGTGTTATCATATATACTCTAAAGAAAGAAAATATTATTTTTACAAATACAGAAATCTTAGATATCATCCTAAGTGATGATATACTCAAGCAATAGAACTTAAGGTTATATTTGCAACAATAATGATCAATTAGGGACTTAATAACCCCTGACATCGGTGATTCTAGCACCGTATATTACGCTTTAGCCATGAGATTTAGAATGGGACGGAGAAGTCAGCTGTATCTTTTTCCTCTCGCATGAAGCCGGATGTGCATGTCGTGGCTGTTATCCTTGTAGCGTGCATATTAATTGGTAATTCGTATAGGATATGCAGCATATGGGTGGGAACCCTCATCGTCCCACGATAGTTCTGGCATTTATTGGTTTGTACAAACCATTGTCGTAATTCATTATGTGGGCATGGTGTACACCAAGGATGCATGCGAGGTCGCGAAGGGGGCAGTGATTGGCTTAGACCAACTACTGGGCCTCACATCATGGAATTGTGGACGGGAAAGTACGCCCGGTTGTGCAACAAGGAGTTGATCTCTCATGGGTAAAGTAACGCACCTCTGCAGAGTGTAAGAATTGTAACTTGTTACTCCTTGTTCTGGGAAGGAGCTACGAACATGGCAGGAAAGGAACTCCATGAAAGTTTTGGTCAACCTATAAAGGCTGATGGTCATAGATTTTCATAATAAAATCCATCTTTGAAGAAAGATTTACAAAAATTGCATAGTGCCAAGGATTTTTAATCCGAGGTGGTAGTTAGAGCATCAAACTTCCCACCTTGCATATAATGAACTTGTTGGGTAACACTGTTACTCATCCTTTCCTTTGATCCCTTGCTTAGACTCTGAGGATCTCGAAGACGTGCCAATGTATGCAGCTGAGTGTCAAGAAGATGTGTTCTACGAGTAGCCTGACTTGTCAGGAGGTGTTGAAGGAGTGGATTTCGAAATCTGCTATGGTGTTGATGATAACGAGTCCAACTAAGTATCCTAGTTAGTAGTAACCAACGGAGCCGAGCAGCATGAACTCTATAGAATAAGCTGTTGAGCTCAACTCCTAGTTGGAGTTGCTACTTTAAATTCCGCTGAAACACTTTATATTTTGGTTTGTAAGTTAAAACCTTTTGAAGTCTTGAACTTCTGGTATTGTAATAATAATATTGTGTGAATGTTTGTAATATGGACCCGCAATGTTTCTGTTGTACCACTCCGAGGGATGTGATATTTACGGAACGGTGTTTTGTGGGTGTCATGTCAACGACTATAGTGTACTACACATGCAGTGGTATGCTGGGTCACCGCATCGCCAAAGCTTTACGAGCTGGATTCTACTGGCCAACAGCCATGAACGATGCTAAGGACATCGTACGAAGGTGCAACGGCTGCCAAAGGTTTGCGGACAAGCCACACACACCTGGGTCGGAGCTCAGGCCCATACCACTGGCCTGGCCCTTCGCCCAATGGGGCCTCGACATGATCGGCAAACTGCCCAAATCTTCGAAAGGAGGCCATGTCTACCTCCTGGTCGTGTCCCCATGTTGCTTGTTTGCTAACCGTTCTGCGATCTCCACCATCCCCATCTTCTCCAAAACGCAAGTCCATAACAATGGGCATTGACAAGATTAAACCTCGTCAGCAGGATCTACTCCTCCACCTCCACCACACCGTCGTTCTGCTGGAATTGCAAGGAGATCTACAACCTCCACTGCATGCTGGAACAAGGGAGAGGAAGGTCTTCATCTAGTACCGAACGTGTGACAGACTGTGGAAGCGCTGCCGGAACGCGGCACCGGAAGGATCGTCTTCGCGATCTTGATATCGACAAGTGAACGACTACATCAACCACGAGAATCCGATCTTATTAAATGCTTTGGATCTTCGACGGTTAGTACTCTATGAACTCGTTGGACCGATCTCGTAGATTAGATCTTGGCTTTTGTGTGTTCATGCTATAATTTTTTGTTTTCCATGCTACGAACCCCTACATGGGTATGGTTTTTCAGACAGCTAAAGATAGCAATTGTGAAAGATACACCGAATATATGCGTCCTTCATGACAACATCCAGGTATACTAAGCGCTATAAAGAAGCTCACATAGCCTGCTCCTGATGAATTAACTCCATGGCAGGACATGCAGAGTCGTTGGTGCATGCGGCATCTAGGGGCCAACTTTTTCTCACAATTCAGGAACAAGGCCCTTATGAACCTATTCAAGAAGCTTTGCAAGCAGAACCAAGAGTGTAAGTGTATCGAGTGTCGTGGCTATCTAGATGACTTCACTATAAAACATGTTACACAGAAGAGAGCTGCTAAAGCAGTACCGGTCGCGGCTCATGCAACTATGTTAGATGCACAGATAACACCAGGAGTAGCACCATGGGAGGAATAAATCATTGCCCTTTGTGACTTGCCATGATTTTACGAACCCGGTACTGGCAGGAAGCTTGGGAGATTTGGCGTCATGACTACAAATCTTGCTGAAACTAACAACTTCGTATTGAGAGGAAGCAGGGCTCTGCCATTAACAACCATTGTGGAGTGTATTTTCACCGAAACTTTGAAGTACTTAAGGGACAGACTCCAGATGGCTCAGATGCATATCATCAACAACCCAAACACGAGGTACTATTCAAAGATCATGCATTACATGAATGACAATATGGAGAAGGCTCGGTCCATGCATGTCATCACCATTGGTTTGACTAGCTTGACTGACTGTCCCAACCGACCGGTTTTGGCTTAATCATAATCTTGGAACAAAGTTAAATGTGTCATTAACGACTGTTTTATGGCCCGGCTATTAGCTGTCTCACAAGCGTCGCATGCGAGCTATTCTTTTCAACGATGTTGTATTCCTTTCAATTCCGCGTAAAGACGTCGCATGGGAGCTATAAGCCCTAGTATACACATTGGACTGATATGAATTAGTGTGAGAATTATAGGGTTTACACTTAGCAACAGAAGAAGAACTAGGGTTTACTTTAAACATGGTCTAAACTATTCAAGAGGCGTTCCCAGGCTTATAAGGTATCTGGGGTAGTGGAACAACGCGAAACAAAAATTGCAAGCGTGTCACTAAATTGTTATATTACAACTAAAATGTAATTTACTCTGAGGAACCTGATGAATGTGAACATATCCAAATTTGCATGGAATTTGTGTACCAGTGGAAAAACCAAAGACTTTGGGTGGATGCATGTCGTCAGTGAAATGATGATTCGCGCGCCTAGCTAATAGTAGTATGCGCGTAGCCTCCGGTTAAGGCCATGCGGTCGCCATGTGCAGGCCAGCAACATGCCACGTTCCCTCTGCACCAAACCCACCACCCCCAGTGACAGGCGGGCCCCCAGCTACTACGTACTAGTACTAGTTCATTTTCACATTATTCTACTACTACTTCGCCTCCGTCGTCAGGGGTCCTCCTCCAAGTGTACCGGCTCCAGAGTCCGGCCGGTTATAAATGGGGGCGCCCACCACGGACCTTCTCCCCCCACCAACACCCGCACACAGCCAACTCCTCCAGCTGACCACACTCCACGCTACAGAGAGCTGTGACGGACAGGGCAAAAATGGCGAAGCTGCAGCAGCTCTCGCTCCTGGCGGCGGTGGCAATGCTGCTGCTCTCCTCCTTCCCGTTCCTCGGCCGCTGCGACGTCGCGGAGCAGCCCGGGGCGGACGAGACCATCAGCCTGGACACGGGCGTGGGCGGCGGCGCGGCGGCCCAGCCCAACGCCAGCGTCAGCGCGGTGTCCTTCGGCCAGTCGGGCGTCGCCAGGGCCACCTGGTACGGCGCGCCCAACGGCGCCGGACCCTACGACAACGGTATGCCGCCATTTCTTCCAGATCTTGGGTCGTTTGTCTAGCTAGTGCTATGTTTCTGCTCTGCTTTGGCTGGTTGGGTGCTCACCGCAGCAATGTGTGTGTGTGGATGTGCAGGCGGCGCTTGCGGGTTCAAGAACGTGAACCGGTACCCTTTCATGGCCATGACCTCCTGCGGCAACCAGCCGCTGTTCAAGGATGGCAAGGGCTGCGGCGCATGCTACAAGGTACTCCTCCAGTCCTCCTACTACTCAGCTCTGCTCCTACCACTGGCTCTTAGTAGTAGCACAAGTAATCTTCTTGTTAAGTTCAAAGATTAAGGAGGTCATGCAGTGTCACTCAGTAATAATCTGCATTGGATGCTCTCATCGCTGCCTGCTCAGTACTCCTACAGTACTTGGGTCAAAGCTAGGGGCAGTACCACTAGTCTAGTTGGTTTCTTGATTACAGTTTGGCCGGCTGGCACGCCTGCTACGGCACGCTCCCGCTGCAGTGCTGTGGCACGGCGTCCCATGCAGCTAGCGGACCAGTGTCCCTTGTCCTCTCTTCCACTTTGTGATGCCCCCAAGTAGCACTTCTTAAAAAAAATATTTTACAGAGACAATATCAACTAGTACTTG
Source organism: Avena insularis (assembly GCA_023614405.1). Classification (NCBI taxonomy): domain Eukaryota; kingdom Viridiplantae; phylum Streptophyta; class Magnoliopsida; order Poales; family Poaceae; genus Avena; species Avena insularis. Next base: position 458,910,205 of record CM042685.1, on the reverse strand, counting down.
GGTTAGTGTTGTTAACCAAGTGATGTGTTTGATGTGCGAAAAAAAATAAAATAAACAGATAAAGTGCACGAAGCACAAGGCTTGCTCAGGGCGGACGGAGACGGTGGTGATCACGGACATGAACTACTACCCTGTGGCTCCCTACCACTTCGACCTCAGCGGCACCGCCTTCGGCAAGCTCGCCAAGCCCGGCCGCAACGACGAGCTCCGACACGCCGGGATCATCGACATCTCTTTCACCAGGTAATACTTTTTCACTCCAGTCACTCTTGTGTCACCACCGACACTGCGTGTGCGTGCTCTGCACCCCTCTGTCTCACCCAACCGTCCACATTAACTGCTAGTACTACTATTGTTACCAGTAGTACACCATGTTCACACGCAGCTAGCACAAGCACAGGCATGCTCTGGCTGCGGCGGCACATGCCCAACTGCGCACCTCCCCTGTCTGCAGACATCCGTCGCCATCCAACAGAATCGAATATGATACTCCCCTGTGCGGCCGTGTCCCATCTTTTTTCTATTCAAATGCAGACACCATGTTCACAACAACATGTAGTAGTACTAGTACTAGCCTGCATCTAGATCTAGCAGCCGATTACTCTTCAGCAAAGCATCTACTAGTAGATCATAACAATGCCTTTACCAATGTCGGAACTGAAATTTGGTGGCAGGGTGCCGTGCGAGTTCCCTGGTCTGAAGGTAGGTTTCCACGTGGAGGAGGGTTCGAACGCGGTGTACATGGCGATCCTGGTGGAGTACGAGAACGGCGACGGCGACGTGGTGCAGGTGGACCTCAGGGAGTCCGGCAAGAGGAACGGCGGGCGGTGGACGCGGATGCGGGAGTCCTGGGGATCCATCTGGCGCCTCGACTCCAACCACAGGCTCCAGGCGCCATTCTCCGTCCGCATCCGCAACGAGTCCGGCAAGACCCTCGTCGCGCGCGACGTCATCCCCAAGAACTGGCGGCCCAACACATTCTACCGCTCCATCGTCCAGTACAGCTAGACCAAGACGTCTGATTTGGCGGGAGCGAGTTTGAAGCTGTTTCTGTGTGGGGGAGGGGGATTTCAAATTTCTTCTGAATCGTGTACTGCTGCTGCTACTACTACTACTAGGTGGGAAATAGAGGAGGCACGCGTGTGGCGCCCGGTGAAATAAGGGCGCGCCGACGCTCTCCCGCCCGCTTTTGATCATCTTACTACTACTACTACTAGCTGTTGCATTAATTGTTTCAGACTTTGCTTGGTTTGGTTGGGGGTGCACGCAGATTATATGTGCTGCGTGAATGATGTATCCGTGATGATCCATTTACTATATAGTATGAGATGAATCATGCTTGATCCATGAATCGGGCTATGTACGTACTCACTCACATTATCAATGCTGGCGGCTTCCAAGTTTCTATCCACGTATGTTCGCGCTCACGGGCTACTTGACACTCCATTTCCCCCTTTGGTCGCTCCTGCGTTCTGCACCGATGGCGGGAAAAACCTGTACTACAGCAACATCCATTTTGGCAAAATCCAGAGAACCCGATGAGTAGTAGTAGTACTTGATCGACTTCATGGACAACTGCTTAATTTGTCCTCGCAGTAAGTGAAGGCAGAGGCACGCGTGTTGCTGTTACCGATGACTGACCAAGAAACTCGGCCTTGGTGCGGTCAAAGTTAGTATGATTTCGCTCCCCCATCTCCGGATTGCGATTGCACGCCGCAACGTACCTCGCTCGACATTCTGTGCAATACGCGAATTAGCTTATTAGTTTAACTTCGTACTAATACTAGTAGTACGAGACAGGAAAGCAGGATGGCTGACAAACAAAAGGAAATCCGGCCGTACGTGGTCCGGTCAAAGCTACGATGGTTTCAGGTTCCTTCAGAGCAGCGTACGCACTTCCAAGTCAGGGACTCCCGTTTTGAAAGAAAAAAAAAACAGAATCGGAGACTTGGGGAGTTTTAGATCGATCTTATTGATTGTCTAATCTATAACAGTAATCCGAGGCAAGAAAGCAAGCACGCAGGCGTGGTGTTACTGGTACTACTGACTGACAGAGAGATCCAGTCGTGGTCCGGTCAAAGTTATCTTTGTACGAGTACTAGTTTCAGACCAGCGTGCGTACCCCCATCGTGCCATGTCTGAACTGCGAATGGCAGAGCATCGGAGTGGAGCACCAGTGGCTAGCTAGCCTCGACTTTCTGAAAAGGATCTCGGTCTCGGGCCGCCTCGATTGTTTTTGTTACCCTAGTGGTCTTTGAAAGATCCCTTTTCTATCTTTCTACATATATGCTTTACAGTGTCGCTCACTCGCTCGCCGATCTACACTTGACATGCATGCATGAGTGCACTCTGACTCGCTACAGGCACGGAACCACAGCTAGCGGAGCAACATACAGTATATAGATACGGATTCTGAACACAACGGAACGGGACCAAGAACAAATGCTCATCGCCTTTAACTATGCTTATATATATATATATATATATATATCTCCTTAATTTCTGGCTTTCGTTCTGGAAGCATATGTGAAGCACCTTCTAATCTCAGCTGGATTACGATTGGCAGTGCTACTCTTTTAGTTAGGGGAGATTGACCACTCCGTTACGTAAAGCTCTTTCCCGAGAGAACATGACAGGTTTCTTTTTTCCAGCCTAAAAGTATTCTCTCCGATCCCAACTTAATTGTGAACTTCGGCTAAATATGCATATATGTATGTATTTTTTTTTTGGAAAGAAACATATATTAATATCAAAAGATATTAATTACACCGAGCCTCTGCAATAACGTATTGCCCTAGTGGCCATACGAATGCACATAATAAAAATAAATAAAAAAACAAAAAAGAAAAGTCCCGCTACAGTGATCCTTTCGTTGAAATAGCAGTATTCCACCACCAAAACAACACCAGAAGTTCGACTTCTCTAAAAGCAAAGCCTCCAACAAAGAAACAGTGCACAAACACTATCATCGCCCGATCATAGATCTTAGGTTTTCACCCCGAAAAAGGTCCACGCTCTTAAAACAATACCTTCAACACGGCCATTGTCAGACACGACCAATTAAGGCCAGACCCTGGGTTTTCACCCTTAAAAGTAGGACTGTGAACCTCTCCCGTGCAATCGCCCTCACTTGCATGCCACTGATCCAAGTCACGAGTCATCAAGCCAATTCCTCATCACCACTCAGACTCGAACCACCATTGCCAGTCCTTAGAACTCGATCTCCATGACCTTCTCCGTCGGCACCATGGAACGAGAACATGACCCATGATATTAACAGCCAACAGAGCTTCGAAGCGCTCCCTCTAAACCCAAACGGTCAGAGTAAAACATGGGTGTGTACGAACGAATCCCTCCAACTCGGCAATCTCCAGGCATTATTCGCCCATGGGAGTTCGCCGGCGGAGCCTTTCGGAACTCACCATTCCGACCACATTCATGAGGGCAAGCATCAAGCAGATCTTCATCTTCGTGCGAGAGAAACCCTAGGACCGCCTCCATTATTCACGCACAACAGCATGCCCCCACGCTGCCGATCAGAACAGCGAATGAGAAGGCAAGGCAACGCCAGAGACAAGTACCAGATTGAATCAAGGTCCAAATCAAACCCATCTCTTAGTGCGCCCCGCGACCATACCTTGCTGCTCCAGTTCGCGCCCGCCATGGCCAAGAGTCCATGGTCGTGCCTGGATCCCGCCGGCAATTAGGATTAGAGAGCAGATCTAGGTCTTCCAAACGGAATCCCAACACCAGCACCTCCTCCACCACATCGCCATCACAGGGAACCGCCGCCTCCACCCTGACCAAGGGACGCCGCCCAGGTCGCCGCGCTTCAGCCTCCGCCGCCGCCCCAACAGCTTTCGCTTCCGCCTCCGACACACCGCCAGGTTTGGTGTAAAGGAACAGGGCCTTAGACTGACTTGTTCTATTTAGACTGACTTTTACTTGCTACAATCCCATTATAATTTTGCACTGAGGTCGCACTAAAATTTTACTTGTTGTTGTCACTGCTATTGTAATCTCCTAAGTTCGCACTGAAATTTTGCTGCTATCACTGTCTTTTCAACGCTGCTTGCTTGCTTGCTTAGTTTAATTTGGGGATATTCAATCAAAATTGCACAGTTTCTATAGTGCTCTCACTCTCCTAAGTGGTTATGGTTGTACTTGCAAGATAGTACTAGCTTTGTTTGTGATATCTGGAATGATCTCATGGGATTTTAAAAAAAAATAGAGAATTTTAGAATGACTATTATTTTCAGTGTAACAGATACAGTTATACCGTAATAATGTAAGAAAATTCACTCTATTATGTTGCATCACTTTAGGTAACTAAGGTTGACCATATGAATATCCTGTCGAAGGGCCTGTATCACAAGAGCATGTCTAAGCCTAGCAGTTTCAACACTAATTCTTGAATAAAATGGAAGTTTATTGCAGTCTGGTTGCTATACTATCTTTCAAGATCATGTCGAAGGGCCTGTATCTTGTTCCTGTACTATCCTGTACTATCTTTCATTATCCTGTACTATCTTTCAAGAGCATGTCTGGCCTGTATCACAAGAGCATGTCGAAGGGCCTATATCTTGTTCTTGTACTATCTTTCATTATCGGAAGTTCATTGCAGTCTGGTTGCTAAATTGATCTTGAATATTAAATCTATAGATGCCAAGCCAAGAGCAAGAGCAACAAGATGCACGAGAACATGTCCCCACCATGGGAAGCGAAGGAGAAAGGCAGAGTCGACAGGGTCAAGGTCCCGGGCAGAAGAAGAGGAAGAAGAACAAGATGTGGTCTCCTGTTTCGAGACATCATGTGGTGGCTTCTTTGGTGTCAAGGTCCCAGGCTGCAAGGCGAGCTTCTCTGGCTGCAAGGAAAGCTTCTCCAGCAGGAACGCCACAAGCTGCTGCAGTTCTCGAGTCACTCCGAACACCGACGTTTATCCACAACGACTATGTCCCATATTCTAGTGAGCACTGTTATGTCCTTGGTGGCTCATTTTTTTAATGCAACAGTTTACTAATGATCACTTTGAACGATTTGTAGAGTTTCCGGAACCTATGGATGATGAGCATAATGTCGAGGATGACTCTGACCGCGATGTCGAGGACAACTTTTATCTCGATGCCGATGACGATGTCGAGGGTGACGAGCAACATGTTGAGGATGTTGCTGCGAGTGCATCGATTCGAGCTTTGACAAGCAAATTTAGATCCAAAGCATGGAAGGAATATGTTCCAGTCATTGTGGATGGACAAATTTTAGAATCAAGATGCAAGCATTGTGACAATACGATCAGTGCAAACCGTCATGCAGGGACCAACGCCTTGTTGAAGCACTTGGACAGATGCAAGAAACGAGATGTTGCACTAAGGATCGTGCAAGGCCTGAATTGAACACTTCGCTCTCCGGATGGTCGTTGTTTGAAGAATTGGAACTTTGATCCAGTGATTGCAAGAAAGGAGCTTGCCCGGATGATCACATTACATGGACTTCCATTTATCCTTGTGGAATATGATGGATTTAGAAGATTTTTAGCAAGTATAAACCCATTGTTCAAGCCAATAAGTCGGACAACCATCAGAAATGACTACATAAAAGCATTTCAAGAGCAGAAGGTGGCACTAGAGGAGATGTTTAAGGATGCCCAGTCCAGGTTTTCATTGACAGCAGATATGTGGACATCGAACCAGACTCTTGGTTATATGTGCATCACTTGCCACTATATCACTGCAGATTGGGAAATTAAGAAGAAAGTGATCAAGTTTTTCGTTGTGGAGACACCTCACACTAGAATTGAGATGTTCAATCAGGTTCTTGAATGCATCCAAGAATGGAACATTGAGTATAAGCTATTTGGGATTACATTGGATAATGCTGCAGCAAATGATTCAATGGTATTTGAGTTAAAGCGCAATCTGGTGGACAAGAAGGCTCTTCCAGTGAGTGGAGTGTTGCTACACAACTGTTGTTCAGCACATGTAATAAATCTCATTGCTCATGATGATCTAAACGAAGAGGAAGTGAAAAAGATTGTCAGCAACATACGGTAGAGTGTAAAATATATCAGATCATCAGAGGGTCGAAAGAAAAAATTCAATATTGTAATTGCTAAAGCTGGGCTCCCTCTTGGTCCTTGGCCCACTATGGACACTCCCACTCGTCGGAAATCCACCTACTTGATGATTGAGAAGGCCATGGAGTATATTCGAGCATTTGATTCCTTGGCCAAGCAAGACTCAAATTACACATATGCTCCGTCTGTGAAAGATTGGAAAAATGCGGCAGTTCTTTGCAAGGTGTTGAAGGTATTTTACGATGCAACCATGGTAGTTTCTGGTACATCATACCCTACATCAAATTTTTACTTCCATGAGATGTGGAAAATAAAGATCACCCTGCACAACGAAGCCTCTAATGCTGATCTTGGACCGATGGTCGCTGTCATGAAAACAAAGTTTAATAAGTATTGGTATGACATCTACATGAACCTTGCAATTCCGGTAATACTTGACCCACGTTTCAAGTTTAAGTATGTAGAGTTTCATCTCAAACAAGCCTTCGTAAATGATCCTCAACTACGGATAGACAAAGTGAGAAAAACTTTCAGGAGTCTCTTCAATGAATATTTTTCTGAACTCAATAATGACAACAACTTCTCACAAGAATCAGGACAAGATCATAGTCAAACGATCACTGCAGATGATGATATCTTTGGTGACTGGGATGACCACCTTAATGAGCATAGGAAAGATCAAGTAACCACATAACTTGATCGATACTTGAATGAGAGCCCGATTTCGAGATCTGGAGAATTTGACATACTAAAATGGTGGAGTGCCAATTCTTCATCCTATCCCACACTTGCTGCAATCACGCGTGATGTGCTAGCAATGCCTGCGTCTACGGTTGCATCTGAATCTGCTTTTAGCATGGGAGGAAGAATCTTGACAGACTTCCGTAGCAGGTTGAGCGTCAAGAGTGTTGAGGCCCTTATCTGTTCGCAAGATTGGTATCGAGGATCTGGTAATACTAACACACTCAACTTCATTGTCTGATGTAATTTCATTTTGTTGAAACTAATGTGGTTGTATTTCAGATTCTCACATACGGCGAATGGGCGCAATCACTGACCTGGTTGACCTAAGAGATACTGAGATTGACTCACCCTTAGCATAGGCCATCCCCAACTCCCCAGGTAACGTATGCAAGGACAATCTTGGTCGCATAGAAATTGTGCTGCTAATCTCCTAGGAATGAAAGTTGCACAACAACTTGCTACTTCCTTATGATGTTTTATCGTTTTGTTATTTTAGTGGATTCGCATGGGAATTTATGTGAAGAAAAGCTGATGCAGTTTGTCTATATCTATACACGTCTTGTTGTCTGCAGCCTTGTTGCATTTAGCTTGTGTTTAAAATTCAAGTTATTTAGACAGGTGAATGGTTCAGGCTGGTACCTTATTGAGTTGTAAAAATTCTAGCGCTGTCTGCTGAGCCTACATAATAAGGTGCAGTTGAGTGTATTGTGAACTGAACATTCTGACAACATATTGTTGTTTAGTTTGACAAATTCAGTTTCCTTTTTCTGGCATGTTACATGTACTGCTCTTTTACTCTTCATGTACTATCTAGGCTTCTTACATGTATTGATTATCTTGCTGTTTGTTTGCCTCAGGCCATGAAGCATGCTCTTCTACTATGCTCTTCTACTGCTTGTTCCATGGTTCAGTTTACCAACAACACCAGTCACCAGCAAAGTTGAAGACTTTATGTAGACAAGATGTTACCAACAACCCCAGTCATATCCCGCGGCTTAGGAACCGGGAGTCGACGTTGTTCCTATGCATAATTTATGAGATGAATCATGTGTTGGCTAGCATCCATGATATTATGATATTTTTTATTTTGTTTTACCAGAAGATTGTGGATGATATATCATATCTGTGAGATGACTTTGTCTAAATTTTATTACTCCCTCCGACCTGTATTAGTTGACTTAGATTTGTCTAAAAATAAATGTGTTTAGTCAAGTTTTGGCTAGATATACGCGTATGTAGACAAATTTGAGTCAACTGGTTAGAGGGAGTACAGTTTTCATTGTATGACCAGCTAGTAGTGGATCTAACAACAAGCTGGCTAGAAGCATTATTCTGGCAGCAGTCAGATTAGGGAGCCATCAGCTGCGCATCATTATGGTAGCAATCAGATTAGGGTCAAACCTGAGGTTACCCGTTATCCTGATAAGAGAGGTGCGGACCAACCCTTTAACCTGCAATTTTACTATAGGTGCAGAGGTCCAGTAACAGGTCCAAACCGGACCGGACCCCTTAAATACCTATGTATCGGTGCAAAAGAGAGAAATTAAGGGAGTGGCGCCCCACATGCATGTATTTGTATGTACCAGACATACATGTATTTGTACATACCACATATAGGTCAGAAGCAGTGCTAAAAGATGTGTGTATTTGTAGGTACCAGATATACATGTCTACATATATACGGTGTGGGGCAGAATGAATATTTGTTGTATTCCAAATATCTTATTTTTTTTGGCTTGACAAGTTGACACAATTAGACACATGACAAATAGGCCAAAACGGGCGTGAAAGCGAAGAAAGGGGCGCGCGCAGCACATGCATTCATGCATGGGAAATATGGAGATCTTGGAACGAGCAAAGGCTATATGTACGCGTACGTGATACGAGTACGTGGTAGCTAGGCTAGCTGCTCTAACATGGGCAAGCATGCCGTGCGCCGCATGTGCTTAACAGAACCACATGTACCGCCGTACGTAGTACAGGCCATATGTTTACCTAATTAATACTAATCAGTTACTAGTAGATGGACCCATCGAACGATCTCTGTCGATCGACGACGGGAAGGGACGGTGGAGGATATACTACTATGTACTGTCAACAACTTCTTTATCCTGTCTCCTAACCAAGTAGGAGGGTGCTGCGTGGGCGACGCCGGGCGTTGGGCGGTGCATGCGAGTACGGCTGTCTCGTTGTTGTGTGAGACTCAGTGGGAACGGAATGGACGGATGTGACCACGGGGCTGTGGTTTTCATCCAGAGCTGTATCAATGTTTTTTTAAAAGAAGTATATATTAATATCGCGATGATACTAGTTATATCCAGCATTTTGCAACAATACATTACTCTATTGACACTATATATGCACACAACCAAAAAAGAAAAAGAACAATTACAAAAAAAAAAGCCCGCTGCTTGATAAGATCCTTAGTAACAGCAACACTAACCCCACCAAAACAACACCAGAAGTCCAACATCTCCAATATCGACGCTTTCAAGAAGAAAACAGAGCACAAGCACCGTCATCGTCCGATCAAAGATCATAGGTTTTCACACCCTGAAGAAAGTTCCAGCTATACAAATATATACTCATTATTTTTGATAAAAGCTTGTATATCTAGATTTATTTTACATACAGAGCAATATGCATCAAATAAATTAGGTTTAAAACATGAATAAGACGGTGACATTTAGTGTATTATGTACACCCATTTTAAATATGCTAGTTTCGTCATTGCTTGTGAAATTCATGTTAGGGTTAGCGAGTTAGAGTTTGGTGAGCCTTTGGGCCTAGACACAGTGATTTTGGGCCTTTAAGTGAGTCTAACACAGATAATAGGCAAAAATAAAATATGGGCCATATGGTAAGCTTATATCTATTGGATATTCACAGAGCAAAACCTTTGCTCGTGCCCACCATGAAATCCATGAGTGTAACTATCCCTTCATACCGTTTCCCATTGTGTCGGGTATCCATGGATACCGGGATTCATTTGATAAAATTGCCATTCTTAGTGAAGTGAGTCAGCACCCAGGACGTCAGTCGATAATATTATTGATGCATATGGGTGAAGGTTTTATTTTGAGATTCTTTTTTGTCCCGTGAGCTCAGCAACATCACAGATGCCAGCGGTTCGTCGAAACATTAAAAATATGCCATTACTTCTATTGGCTTATGTAGAGGCTAATACACATAAACTCAGAAAACATCGCAAACCGTAGCTCTGCGACCGTCCTTCGCATGGTGACCCGCACTGCAATGCCTATGCCGTGGCCAACGGTGGTGGGCATGCTCTCTAGTACGACGCCGGAGTAGAAGTTTGTTGCTCGTTCGGCTGTGTTGTCGCCTCCATTTGTGGAGCCAACACGGTCACATTTGCCTCTCAACCTTGGCAGTGTTGAACATGAACCAGACCCCGAGAAAATTGAAACTTTGACAATTAGTATGTCATCTAATTTTGGATAAGCTTTGATTTTTTTATCTACTGTACTGTACGTAGTAAACATAATCCAAAAATGTGGAGATATTCGAAACCCACCAAAAGCTCCTTGGAATATTCTTCTTCTGAAATTTGAGCCACTTCAGGGGGCCCCCCAACGTCGAGATGTGCATGTTACGCCACGTGGTGTGCGCACTGTCAGGTTCCGATTTGGTTTTGATACGATACGATGGATGCCGACGCTGGAACCCAACCAAGGAGAAGGCGACACAAACGTGGTTCCGTTGATTCCAGCGCGATGAAGCCGTACGTGAAGGAGCCTGGGCAAGGTTGATTGTGTGCGACTTTGGTCGCCTCGCCCTGGCTGCTCCAAGAAGAGGTGAAGCAGCGTGCATGTGGGGGTGGGCCCTTTTGGAAAGACTCGAGGGAGCGATGACCCTACGTGTTTTTGACTTGTTCCCGCCATCCGCTTGTAATTTCCATCCCGCCAAAAACCTCTCAGCTTACCCGACCGGGATTCTACCTTCGAGCCCGTTCCAAGGCCCACTACGACCGAGTTGATGTCCAGGCCCACTAGGACCGAGTTGGTGTTGAGCTAGCCCATACGTTTTTTGTCAGGTCTTGTCCGAGTCGGCGACTCTGTCGGCTCGTTTATTTAGGAGTTCGCCTAGACTGGCAGGGACCCCAATTAAACCTCTTCTCGCCAGGACGACGACCGGGCGACCGGCTAGGCCCCCTACTCGATCGCCATGGACATGGCCGGACAGCTCCCGGAGGACGTGCTCGCGAACGTCTTAAGCCATCACCATCTGCGCAGCCTCGCCGTGTCCCGCTCCTTATGCAAGGCGTGGCGAGCCGCCGTGGACGACCACCGCGTCCTCTGCACCGACCTCCTCCCGCTCTCGCTCGACGGCGTCTTCCTCATCGAGCAACGCCGTGACAGACACCCAGCGGAGGATGCCCCTGCTCTTCTCCCGCCGCTCGACGCAACGCAAGATCGCCACCATCAAGCGCCGCCACCCAAAGACACTTAGTACTAGGATGGAGTACTATGACTGTTTCACGGAGGACTGCTGCAACGGCCTCCTCTTGCTCTCGTGCCACGTGTTCAATCCGGCGACCATGGAGTGGGCGCGGCTGCCCCCGCAACCACCTCGACAGCCACCTCTGACTCTGAGCGTGGAGGAGGCCTAGCTACTTCGGCTGCATGGATAGTAGTAGTCGGTACCTCGTGTTTGATCCGGCCGTGTCGCTGCACTACCAGGTGCTCTCGGTACCTCCTAGTAGTAGGGCTGGGCACACGTTTCTACGCAACGGGTCACCGCGATGGAGTGGCCACCCACACAGTATGTAGTGCAAGTATTTTCGTCAGAGACCGGGGAGTGGAAGGAGAAGCCATTTGTTCGGATAGGGGAGCCCGTACGTGAAAACAGTTCCTCATTGTCAGTCGAAGAAGCAATACATAAGAAACTATGCTGCTTACTGCCATGGGGCACTCTACGTCTCCTGCGAAGATGATTTTCTTTTGAGGTATATCCACTCATCAAACCCTTATACGTGTTCGGATTCTTGTTTTCTTTATACTTTACCAAGGTAACTGAGTTTTAGGGTGGTTAGTGTTCTAACAACGATCCGGTTTTTTTTTCCAGAATAAACTTTTCAAAATGATAAGTACCAAGTCGTCAAGTTACCAAAAGGAAACATGCTGGAACGGCCTCATGCACCTCGTCTTGCTAAATCAGAGAAGGGGGTCTATTGCATGCGCACTCTCCTCCTACGCGCGGAACGCGTTCCAGATTTGGTTCCTCGATGAATCATCAAGTGGACAGATGGAGTGGGTGTTGAAGAACGACATCAATTTCGATGTTGTTCATGAGTCCCCTTGTACCATTTTCGGCGGATCATGGATCTTACAGCAAGGAAATGACCATGACGAAGAACAAGTCGAAGATTGTGATGAATGGGACCCAAGAAGCAATGCAAATTTGGTCAGCCTTGAAGCCTGGGTTGGGATGCCTGGGCCTTCCGCAACGTTCGATTTTCTTGGACTCCATCCTTATAAAGAGATTGCCCTGTTCGGAGCAAATGTGAGCATAATGGCCTTCCATTTGAGAAATTTGAAAGTTCGGGACTTGGGTTTCATTCCCATGGAGAACAACAGGATAGAAGTTTCCTTTCCGTACACGCCATGCTGGATGGGGCCGTTACCTGGAAGCACTTAGCACATAACCAAACTTCCTTTTCTTTTTATTACATGAGCTCAGAACCAAACTTCGATATAGTAGGTTGGTAAAGCTAAAAAGTTCAGTGTTAACATTTCGTCAAGATCAGGTGGTAGGTGAGACATATATATGTATGTTGAAATTCTGTATTGTATCAGTTGTCCATTTGGACGTGATGTGCTTGAATATGACTCTATTGCACGTTCTACTTTCTTTCCATCTGGTTTCTTTGTAAACTTGCATATATGTATATGCTTTTAGTATTACTCCCTCAGTCCCAAAATAGATGGCAAGATTGTTTCATAATAGATGTCCAAATAAGGCCTATTTTGGATGCTCGGGGTGAAAAATCTAGGAACTAAGAGCATCTCCAAAAGCCTTCCTATAATGGATTGCTAAAAACTGGGTATACCAAGTAGAGAGAGAAGGTATATCAATTTACAACCCACTTTGCTTTGGCAGCATTCCTAAAACTGGATTGCTATATTTCCCAGCATTTACAATGACACATGGGGACAAGGCACATACATAGCCACACATACACACCGGACCCACATGTCAATGGGATAGAAAAATGAAGGGGACCACTGAATCTGGATTGCTATAAGTTTAGGAAGTGGGCTAGAGACTTTGCAAATATACCAAGTGGGGTGACAAATATACTCAGCTTGCTATATTTTTTTGGTAGGGGACCACTTTTAACAATACCGTTGGAGCAATGTTTTTTAGCTGGATTGCTAAAATAGCAATTGGAGGCAAATATAGGAAGGCTCTTGGAGATGCTCTAAGCCCCAATGGGAGAGTTTCCCTTGGCACGTGGGATCCCCGTTCAACCATGGGAGTGATCACTCCCGGTTGGAAAAGTCCCCTGCTGCCATGTGGACGTCCACGGGAAGGAAAGGGAACAACAGAAAAATGAACCAGTGGTCCTCAACGCTAACAGCGTGTCTATCCCGCTGGTCCCCTGTGGCCAGGCGCGCACGGTGAAGATCTACCAGCACTACTGGGACGATCCCGCCGGGTTCCCGACAACGTCGTGGGATGAGGCGCGTTCTTCGAGGACCAGCGCCTGTCCCGCCTCGAGGCCTACAACAGCAACGCCCCCCATCGGAGGATAACAACATCGAAGGGCGCATTCGGTGGTGGAGCGCCCCAGGCAAGGCACTCCCCTAGGTCAGGGACTACATTGCCGCCACGACGACCCGCCGCTGACGATGACTCCGTGGCCGAGGCCGCGCAACCCGGACCAGCGGTGGCGATCTGGGCCAAGGCTGCAACACCATGCCGCCGCCGAAGCAGTAGCCTAGTGACGACGACTACGACTACACGGTGGTGATGTACCATCGCCTTGGACTAGGCGGGCGTGGCCGGGATGCTACTGGATTAGGGTTTTTTTTCCTAAATTTTGTACAAATATGTTTGAACTGCTATGAATTCTAGAGTATTTTTCATACTTGCATGAATTTTGAAATGTCAAAAGTTTTGTATTGGGGGCACGGAATCCGGCACCCTTCATATGGCCCAAAAGCGAGGCACATGGAACGAGTGGAGTTGCTGTTACGCCACGATGCGACAGCCAGGTTTCCGATTTGATTTTGATTCGATGGATCATGCCGCCGCTGGAGACCAACGAGAACACGAACGGGCGCAGTCCCAGGCGGCCATGCCTCGTCTGGCTTCTTCTTCATCACAAGCGGCGTGTGGGTCGGACTGTTAGCAGCGTGAATGTGGGAGCGCCGTTTGGACGTCTTTCCTATGCTTCATCTCAAGGCCACATGCTGATAGGTCCACTATGGTCAACCTGTTGTCGAGGCCCACTATGATCGAGCTCGTGGTGATACTTCGGCCCATATCCTATCCATATGTTCCTTTACAGCATCAGCTCCACCATGACCGGAAAGAGTAATGCTACATTTACGGATAGGATCTACGGAATCATCTTACGGACGCGGCTGTGGCATCAGCCAATTGGAGCAGACTCAAACGGTTGGTCCGAGAATTCAGCCATGGAGAAACAGCTGCACGCCACGTTCGTCCGTAAGAGACATTCCGTAAGGTTCCGTCCAGTAAACCCAGCATTACTGGACCGGAAATGCTGCACGAGCGGCTCGCGCCGCACAGAGGTTCTCTCCCGTTGAGCCAGCCCATTTTCTGGGGCCTGGTGTATTTTTTTATTTTTTCCTGTTTTTTTTTTGATTTTTTAGAATATGTCCATTATATTTTGGAGAAATTCATGTTTTTAAAATTGGTTTACGGTTCTTATATTTGGTACGGAATTAATTTTAGTAATTTTCTTTTATACTTTTGTTATAAAGAACCATGTAATGTTGTATTATTCAATAAAGATTTTTTACTCTATTGTAAACTTTTCTTTCTTACTTACTTGTATAAAGAAATTGTACTAATGGTTAACGGAATAAAATTACTTTTACTCCTTTATTATTTATACTTTATGTACTTATTTATTATTATTGTATTATTATACAATTGGGTACTTAAATAATTCCATTTTTATTTTTTGTATTCACTTAGGTATTCCTAAATCCTTTTTATGAGTTACACCTAAATCAATTTGATCTCAATTTTTAAAATTTTAAAAAACAAGTTTAAAATATTCTTCCCAAAACATGAGAAATGCCTAGAGATCATGTCAAAGTCTATAGCACTCACTCAAATGAACTAGATCAAAAATCATTGAGGTGAGAGAAACTCTGATCTCTCTAGCTTTTATGTTTGCGAAAAATTTATCTAGGTTTTCAGATGCATGAATGCATGTGCACACACTCACTTCTGCACTTCCAATTTCCCTAAATGCTGGGGCGTTACAGTCTCTCCTCCTTAAACTAGATCCCCATCATTGATAATCGGCGTTCCTTATCCATCTCTTAACCTCTTTCATGGAACTCCATACTTTACCCTGTCTCTCTAAGGTTATATAATTCAAATCCATTCGTTAAATACAGTTTTAGAACCTTTATTGGTATCTTCACTAGGCTCCCTAATATATTCACCGAACTTGTCTTCTGGCATCGTTATGGTATGGGGTCTACTACTGGTAAAGTGTTACCATCTTCTTTACAGAAACCAAGGTAATAGTTCTCAATTGTTTACAGAATCGGACTAATTTTACGATCTTATGATATTACTTGTTGTAAATATTGCTAGTGTCCATCTATTTTTTTCCTTACATTAAACAAACTAGGTTCATGTAGAAATATATTTGTCTCATAATTGATTTTATTGTTTGGGGGATTACAAGGAATATATAGGGGGCCAGCCGGCCTAAACCTAACTTAAGTTACAAGTAAACCCAAACCGTCTTATAATCTAACATTCCCCGCAGTGTCAACGTGTGGTTCACCAACGTTGAGACTAAAATGAATGATGGTGAAAGAAGTTGTCGCAAGACCGTTGGTGAAGATATCAGCAAATTATGATATAGAATGGTGATGCAAATTGGGAGTATCACCTGGTCAGAGAACAACTGGCAAACAGTTTTACAAAAAGCTTTTTGTAGAAGTTTTATAACATGAGCACTCTTTGCTCAAAAAGGTTTTCACAATGAAGGCTTTCAAAGTAAAACTCAATAGATTAGAGTCTTGTGCAAACAAGGAAGATAAAGAACATGATTGAATAAATCACCATATGAATGCTTGCAACACAACAACTCAAATGCTCGCTGGAGATAGAGAGGAAGTAGGTTTAATGACTCAACTTAAAAAGTAGAAGAAATTTCCCTTCATAGAGGGCAGCAGGGATTTCAATTCATAAAGAGCTTTCAAAAGATTATGGTACTTACTAGCTTTGAGCCCTCATTGCCCCTATCATAGGAATCTTGAGATGATTAAGGTTAAAGTGCACAAAGATGGAGTATATGCTTGACAAAATATAAGTTGGCAATCTCATGTCCCTTGAGTACGAGGGCCGCTCCTCATGCTACTCAACTTTGGTTACCGGTAAGTTCTTGTCATTGTAAGTACATGTGTATCATAAAAAACCTCCAACGGGGTACCCCTTGCACATGGTACAGGAGCTATCCCATAACCAAAATGACAAGGCAAGCAGACAATGAGCATCTCAGCGATCTTTTTATTTACTATGTGCATAGATTTTTATTGAGGATGCTTTATAGAATGCTCACTATAGTGATGCTGCAAGTTTACACCATGATTAGGCATGGCTTAGGCTAGCGGCCCAGGTGTTTCTCTAACACACATACATCACTCCATGGACTTACAAGTTCCCTATTTATTTCACACCGTCGACATCCGCAAACAAAAGAGCATGATATCAATTGTGTACAACGTACATGTGCAATGTTGAAAGCGTTCGTGATAAAGACGCAGTTCTGCTAATTCCAACATATAGATGCAAGCATATACAACTTCGATGACACAATGGTTCAAGTCTATTAGGGGCAAGAAAATAAGGTGTGCCATCAAGTTCGTGAGAGCTTTACTAACTAGTTTTCACATAACAAAATACTTTTTAATTCGAAAGATATATGAAGCTTGAGAATTTGCTTGGAATAGCAATTATGTTAATAGGTATATATGGTGGACAGAAATGGCACATGTTTTGGTTCAAAGGGGTTGGAAGCATGAGAAGTATGCCTTCTCAAAATAGGTTTTTGCCTAGCAAAGTTGGGTAGCAAGCAAAAGAGTTTAAAGAAACAAGCAAACCTACAAGTGATAAAGCCAAACATGCAATCTTTCTTAAAGACACAAAAGATCTTAAATAAAGAATACTAAGTTTATGAGCCAACAAGAAAGAAGATAAATGAAACAAAATACGTGTAAGCTTTTTTTTCTCTTTTTTTCAAACCTCAAAAGTGTTGCTACTGACCAGAACTCATTTGCCAAAACCAATTTAGATCCACTTGATGCTCCCAAAGTGATGTCAATACTGATCAACAAGATCCATCATATAATAGAGATTGCAAACTAAAATAAGAAGTGCAAAAAGTAAAAGATGAAACTTCTCATTAATATTCCATAAAGGCACTCACACCAAGGGATATATAAATATAATCAACTAAAGGAGGGATACTTCCACATGCAAACCAACCTATAAGATAACTTCTCTACCAGAGATATGAATCCACTAAAAAGGTAAAAGATGAAAGATAGTGATGGTGATATCGCGGCACTCCCCCCAAGCTTGGAACAAGCCAAGGGGATGCCAAACCTGAAGACGAATTACTCCTTCGGTGGTGGTGGTGTTCTCTTGATAAGCTCTTCAATAAGTTTCTTCAAATCCTCAATCTCAAAGGTCAGAGTACGAATCAACTCCGAATTCTGCTCAATGCGGTTCATGATCATATCGGGCCGAGAATTCCAGTCCTTGCTATTCTTTCCCCACTCTTCCTTCTTAGTATGCTCCTTCCCTGCATGGTTAGAACGAGGCATATCCCACATCGAGGGAAAATTCCCTTTGGGCACATGTTGGTATTGATGCTCATGTATAAGAGTATGGAAGGGTCTCTTGGTATGTGTGGGAGATGACAGTGGATTGTAGATAAGACGTGGAGGTTTCCCTCCTGTAGACATCTGTGCTGTCCTCTTAAGCTTGATAGGTTTTGCCACCACTCCAATGCTTGCGACGGTAGCGCGGGTGTCCGGTTGCTCGTCCTCCATGTCTTCTTCATACCCAACAAAAATCTCCTCCTCCTTGGGATTTTGAGGATCATCTTCCTCGGGCTTCTTGCCTTTGTCGTTGGCAGAGACCATGGTGCTCTAAACTTGAGAAGATTTCCTGATAGAAACATATCGAAACAAAACATGATGAGAACATGATGCACGAACCTCAGGGGATCCGGGGGATTATACATTATGAACTTTCAAAGCATAAGGAAGATTTTGATATGAAAACGAGGCGGATACGGAGCTCGGGGTGGTCTCACCCCTCCAGGCGCGGCCAACTAGGGCCCGCGCTCGGGGTGGGTTTGGCCACCCCGGCCTCCGGTTTCTCCTCTGTTCCGCCTCGTAACTTCCCTTATGTATTAAAAACATCAAAAATATAAAAAGATTGAGGTTTCACGAACCTTCTGTTTTCACCACTTTTACCTAATCAAAGACGAACTCTGCAGACTCCTTTTCTCCTCCTGGAATTTCCTTTCCTACAAGGTCTCACACAAACCTCAATGGCAACATTAGTGTAAGAAAAAACAGTTAACCTTTAGGTGCACACTTCAACTGAAATCTATCAAAACAAAGGCTTCTATAAGAGGCAAATGCAAATGATGACAGAAATCTGTCAAAACATACTAGCAGGTAAAGATTGTATTTTTCGAAAACCTTCTGTTGCTCAAATCAAAAAGTGCAAAACTAATGAAAGTTGGGTAACAACTTGGAGAACAATCTCAATCAAATACAACTCCATATGACATACTTAGATCCCTCACGAATTTTTACAATGCAGCACAAAAATTTGTCCCAGGACAGCCACTTTTCACAACTCCTCTACTTCTCAGAAGTAGTTGAACTTGACACAAAAACCAAAACAAAAAGGAGCGGTTATTACAGAGGTAATAACTTCCAAGACGCAACCAAACTCTTGGGTTATCTCCCAACAAGTACTTTTCTTTAATGCCTTTAAGTTAGGCTTGAAACTTTCAAAGATGCTCACATAAGATATATATTTGGAATAAAAGAGAGCATCCAGATGCAAATAACCAACACATTTGAGTCTAATCCACTTACTATGCCTAGGGGTATCATGAGAAAACAAATTGTTGAAACAAAAATCCACAAGCATAGGAAGAAAACAAATGCAACTTCAAAGCTTTCAACATATAACGGGGAAACTTAACATTATTAAGATGCATAAAACCATGTTTCACTCTCTCATAATAACTTTCATTAGTACCTTGAATAAAGTTGACAATATAACCATCAAAGGAAACAACTCTATCACAAGAATGAGCATACTTACAGTCATCAAAAAGAGGCCCAAAGTCATAAACTAGATCAATAGAAGCAAGTTGCTCCATCCTGAAATCTTTATTAGGCAAGCTGTTTTCACAAGGAGCTTTAGCAAATTTCGAAAAGTTAAACTCATAAGAATCTCCATCAAACTTAGTCAAAACTTTCTCCTTGTTACAATCTATAATAGCTCCACAAGTGTTCAAGAAATGTCTACCAAAAATGATAGGGCAAGTTTTGCTAGCTGCTGAATTAAGCACTAGAAAATTAGTAGGATACTTAACCTTACCACAAAGAACCTCCACATCTCTTATAATACCAATAGGGCAAATGGTTTCCTTATTAGCAAGGTGAATAACCACATCAATGTCCTCAAGCTCACAAGGACCAATTTCATGCATAATTTCCCTGTAAAGCTCATAAGGAATATCACTAGAACTAGAACCAATATCACATAAACCATAATAACAATGATCACCAATTTTAACAGAAAGCACAGGAACACTAGATTTTTTAGGCTTCCTAGGATTAGAGACAATATTAGAAGCATCTTCACAGAAGATAATATGCTCATCCTCTATATTTCTAGTGACAAGGTCTTTCACAATAGCTACCACAGCCTCGGTATTCAATTGCTCATTAGGCTCCATAGTTTTCTTAGTACCTTTATTATCTGCACTAATCATCATAGAATACTCCTTTACTTTAGTAGGAAAGGTATTTTCTCAACATAAGATTCATGCACAATATGATTAGTAGTACAAACTTCAGTGCTTCTTACAGGAACATGACTAACAACATCTTTATAAGGTGCATGGTACTTGTTCCACTTCTTTTTGGGAATTTCTATGTAAGAGGCAAAGGCCTTAAAACAGTTAGCAATACTTTGGGAATCAAGACCAAACTCATTGCTAATATCACGGAAGTCATCAGTTCCCATAAAAGATCTTATGCATTCATAATCATAGTTTATACCTGACTTTCTTCCTTTGTCATTCTCCCAAGCTTCAGTGTTCTCTTGAATAAGGTCTAGTAGACCCCATTTAGCTTCTTTCTTCATACGTGTGAATGATCCAACACAAGAATCATCTAATAAATCTTTATCATGAAGATAAAGCCTAGCATAAAAGTTATTGATAATAATATTGTTAGGGAGTTCATGAATAGGACATTTAAGAATTAGTAACTTCATTCTCCCTCAAGCTTGAGTTGTACTCTCTCCATCACGAGGCCAAAAGTTATATATATCATATTTCTATCCTTATGAATCTCACTGGGAGGATAGAATTTAGAATAAAAGAGAGATGCCATTTCCTCCCATTCCATGGATTGTCCATTCTTCAGCAGCTTATACCATTCTTCATCTCTCCCTTTCAAGGATATAGAGAGTAACTTCTTCTTCACATGTTCAGTTGTGATACCTGCACACTTAAACAATCCGCATAATTTATGGATAAAAAGCAAGTGATCACCAGGATGGACAGTTCCATACCCAAAATAATAATTATGCATAACACGATCAACAATACTTGTAGGTATCTTAAAAGGATCTATCTCAAAAGGCGGTGGTTCATCTACTACCCTAACAGTGGTAGTTGTTTTCCCAAATAGAAAACCAAGTGGTGGAAACAAAGTAACAAACAGAAACAAAAAGAAATACTCACAGTAGAAGTTTCCTTTACCAGTTCCACTCTTCAATAGCGCTTCACTCCCTGGCAACGGCGCCAGAAAATAGTCTTGATGACCCACAAGTATAGGGGGTGTATCATAGTACTTTTTATAAATAGGAGTGTCGATCCCAACGAGGAGCAGAAGGTGTTGACTAGTGGTATGGAGCAGGAAATCTTTGTAAATACTTAGCAAACGGATTTTTAGGGGTTTTCTGATAAAGCAACAAAACAAAATGCAAGTAATAAAGACAACGAACAACTACAGCAAGTGGCCCAATCCTTTCTTAGCAAAATACAAGCCGGTGGAAATACTTATAAGGACCAAATGTTCTCGAGGACACATGGGAATTCTGTCAAGTGCTTTCGCTTCAAATAGCTGAGTACTCTTCTTTGGTGTTGTAAGTGTTGTGTGGGTTGACATGTGCTAATGTACCGACCTTACTTGGACTAATACATACTTGTGATTAAACCCCCTGCAAGCATTCGCAACTACATGAAAGTAATTAAGATATAAACCTAACCACAGCCTTAAAATCTGAGATCCTACACTCCCTTATGCAATGGTGTCCTAACGGGGGTTTAGGTTTCTGTCACTCTGACAACCCCATAATTAGTAGCCAAATACACAATGCATTCCCCTAGGCCCATAAATGGTGAAGTATCATGTAGTCGACGTTCACATGACACCACTAGAAGAATAGCACCACAACTTAAATACTAAACCATTGAATAATAACTCAACACAAATCCACTACTAACAACATGACTTCTCCCATGTCCTCAAGAACTAGACGAACTACTCACGAGACATCATATGGATCAAGATCAAAGATGATATGGTGATGGATAACAATCTGAACATAAACAATAATCCAATGGTTCCACTCACAAGCATCAACTACAATAGTAATTAACACCGGGAAAGTTCCACCTAAAAACTAATGCAAGATCCAACACGATTGTTATAGCGGGACGGAGTAGTGATGATGGTGCTGGTGGAGATGATGGTGTGGATGATGATAATGATCCCGATGAATCCTAGCTTGATGACGGTGTTGATGGCGACGATCTCCCCTCTCCAGGAAGGGATTTACCCGACAGAAATCTATCTTCCAGAGAGCTCCTTCTCTCTCGGTGTTTTCCGCCCCGTAAAGGCGGCGGAAATCTTTCTATGGTCACTCTCCTGGTGTTAGGCTTCCGTGAGGAAGATATAGGCGAGAGGGCGGAGTCGGGAGACGGCCAGGTGGACCACACCTGCTCTAGGCACGGGGCAAGGTGGGCCCGCGCCTAGGGGGGTGTGGGCCCCCTATGGCCCGACTGCGCCTCCCCTTCTGGCTTCCTCCGTCTTCTGGGAAAATATAATTTTCCATTATTTTTCTGGTATTTTTCCGATCTTCGCGAAATTGCATCAAAATACCTCTTTTTTCCATCAGAAACCTGACTCCAGCAGTTCATCCTCCAAGAATCATCCAACATGCAAAAACAGAGGAAAAGACATAAGTAATACCTCATAATAAGACATATATCAATGAATAGAGGCAAATTATGATATAGAATGATGATGCAAATTGGACATATTAGGGCTCTAAGGAGAAGCGGTTTCCATCCGTCTCGATGACGACGGCGAGTCTCGGTGGCATGGTGCTGCGGAGTCCCGGTGTTATACGTGCCATGATGGACTCGTGCAAGGCGGGGGCGCTGTCTGGCATTGTGGTGGCGTCATTGGCAGGACCGTCGAAGTTTATGCGGATCTTAACCGTGAAGGATGCTCGGAGGTTTGACGGCGGTGACGGCTTTTGTGACGAGTACACAAGTTGCTCGCTAAGAGTGTGTTAATCCAGATGTACGCTCTCGTTTCTCCTAGAGAGCGTGTCTCAGGGTATGCGATTGTTCCCGGTCCATAGGTGGTGGAGTGACTTCGTTGTCTTTTCGAGTACAGAGCGACCGAGTTGACACATTTTTCATCCATTGTGGAGTTTGTAGGTGTTGTGTGGTGGCTTTGGGATTTGTGATATATGTTCTTTGTTCTTTCTTTGTTAAACATTTGGTTTTTTAGTAAAGCAAATAAAAGCTGTATGCATCATTTTCGATGCAGAAGCAGGGGTCGCATCCTCCTTTTCAAAAAAGCTTGTTCAACGGAAACAAGGCAAGCAACACAACGATAAAAACCTTAAGGTCATGAGATCATACGGTGTAGCACCCCGGATAAACCCTAATTATATTAATGCTTGTTGTTTCTATTTTTCATCATCATGACATCATCATCTTGCATACCTTGTCTCTAAACTATTTTAGTAAAACCCTATATTATTTTCTACTTTACATATCCTCTTCTTATTCAAATTATATCCCTTGTTATTTAAATCGTGTAAAAATATTTACCAAAATGATTTTTAAACAAAGAACATAAAACTAAAAATATTTTAAATATAAATAAATAAAACCTATACCTAAACCGGCCAGGCCCAAAGGCCCAACCGGTTTGACCAAACCCTAATCCCATCACCCCCTCACCCTGCCGCCACAATCCCTCTCTCCACCTAGACCCAACACTCATCTGGTCAAAACCACCACCAACCTCTCTGTGCTCTCTCGCATCCCACCCCTTCCCCCGGCCCCACCCGCGTGGCCCCTGCGACCCACCTAGGCGCGAACGCAGGCATCACCATACCGCTGCCTCGACTCTCGCATCGCTCACCAACCCCGCCTCCTCTCTGCCTCGAACCCCGCCATCCTCATTGGGCGCCATTGAACTCTCCTCTTGGCGCGGCCCCTTCCTTCGCCGCCAAGGCCACTGCCTGCCCTGTCGTGGCCCTGCAAAGCCGCTGCGGGCGCCCCTCTCCTTCGTCTCTGGCCCTGCTCCTCGTCGGCGCCTCCTCGAGCCCCAGCCGTCAGCATGCCCTATCGCCCGCCTTGGCCCCGCGCCAGCCTCGACCTACGCGTGGTGCTGCCCTAGCGTCATATGCACCTCGCTGTCGCCCTTCAGGTCCGCTCCGCCGCTCCCTCCCGCCAGCGTCGTGATGACCCCCTGCTTTGAGCCTTCCCACCCTGACCTCGCCAGCGGCTCACCCAGGAACGCCGCCGCCTCTCTGCCCCGATCCCTATTTTCCCTGCTATTGAGTACCATTGATGGAGGCCTCAATATCGACGCTGTTCTGTGCTCTCGTCGCCCAGCGTCGCCCCTATCGCCTCGTTCTGCCCCTGTTGTTTTCGGTTCTGCCTCAAGGATGTGGCGAGTTGGTGATGTTGAAGTGGTAACGAGGTGGTTGACACAACGTTGTGGTATGCCTATAATGGTGTGTGGGTTTGGTTGTGTGGTGCTAGTTGATTCAGATGACCGATCCAATGCCGAGTCCAGGAATTCGACAAGTACTCCTGAGGCTTGTATTCCAAGATCGTCTCCTATTTTGAAGAACGACGCGTGAGGATGAATCCAAGTGATTCCGAGAAGACCGGCAAGGACTACTTCACGGAACCCGAACCCCTTGGAGCTCAAGATCGTCGAACCCTGATGTGTGACCCTTTTGCCGAGCCCTTGTTTTTATAAATGCTATATACTTGTTGCATATAAATTGTACATGTTTGCATGCATATTATGGGTGTTTGGGGCTATGTCAACGATTCACCTAAATTAAATATGGAGACCATATGCGGGTGAAACTAGTCTAATATTGGTCCCATTTAAATTTGGCATAGCGAACCGATGCCATGTTTTGTCGTGATAAAGACAACAATTAAATTGCGGGGCATCTAAACAACATAAACCACTCGACTAATTGTCGGGACCCCCGTTCCGCTTAATATGGCCTAATTGCATCGCATCTTTGCCATGTCATACATCATACATGCATCATGCCCGATCTTTTGCCGTAGTATTAAATAGTGCTTCCGGTGTTTCTTCTAGTGCTTTGCTTCTTCGTGGATTAGGCCGATGAGTTGATGCGAGTGTCGACCCGATCTTCGAATGAACCTTCGGCAATGTTTTCAGGCGAGCATTCTCCCTCTTTCTACCTATTTTACCTTTCTAGTCTTTATTTCTTCCTTTTGATCTATTGCTATCTGTGTTGTGGTGCTCTAGTTTTCGTACCCGGATATCCCTTGCAGCCTTATATTGCCTTGGACACATCCTATTACCTGTTGTTTGGTAGATAGTTGGACTTGCGCGTCGTAGTCGCTTGCTCAAGTGCTGTTGCGTGTCGTCAAGTACCACAGTTGTTGGAGTAATGCCGCATGTTTAATGTTGAAGATGATCATAGATTTAATTACCGTTTAATAACTAAAATTGAAAGTAGGTAAATGCAGAGGCATCGGTGGGTAATAGACAATATTTAGTTTTTAACCGCTCACTGGTGTCCCGTAGGACCCCGAGTTCTTGACACCTGTTTCGAGATCGAGCGCGCTAACCACAGGTGGGGTGTGTGGGCACCCCCATCGATTAGTAACTGATTTCAAAGTACTGTACCGGGGGCCACAAGTAGTTTGGGGCTTTATTACTATCCTGTACTTATGCCATGCTTTACTGCTTTATTTACGATTGCGCGTGGAGTGTCTGTACTGTTTTGGAACCAGCGTGGAATTTTTTCGCGGTATCGACAAGCCCAGTCACACTTTCGGGTTCCCAGTCGTTTACAGCCATTGTCACAAACCTCTGGGTCCGTCTCGGAGCCGGCCGACTTCGTTGCGGGTAGCTTAGTGGGGTGGCCCCCATGTGCTTACTTTGGGTCTGGGAAACGTCGTGTCCGAAACCCCGTCGACATACCATTGGGTGTATGTTTTGTGATCTTGTACCTACCTGATCTGACAACAATGGTGTAGGTGCGTGTGGAAACTTTGGTGCACCCCTGCAGGGTTAAATCTTTTCGAGAAGCCGTGTCCGCGGTTATGGACGACTTGGAGCACAGTTCTCGATCATAGACAACTATAACTAAAGTTTACTGTTCTAATTTGACTTGTATCCGATGTGACTAGTAATCAGCTTCACTACAACAGAATGGCTAAATAAAAGTACCAAAAACTGCTGGGTTTGGGATATCTCATGCTAATTGTTAACTACAACGGAATGGTTAACTAAAAGTGCCCACTGCTTATTATATCAGGATGACTATCTATACCTCACTAGTAATTGTTGCAACGATAACTGAATAAATAAAATTGCCAACTGTGTGAGTTCCTCGGTTGACTTCCTCGTTTGGTCTCGAGGGGGAAACACCAGGATGGGTATGCTTGGTGATAGTTTCAGGTTGGATCCGAATAGGTCTTTCTTATCCCTATCTGATAGTCGCCAGTTGTATCGAGTCTCTATAGGTTGTTAGTGCATGCTGCGCTGCCGCTTCACTCTACCATACCATTGGGTGTATGTTTTGTGATCTAGTCTCGCTGTGTACTGGCCTTAGTACTGACCGCTCTCTTTTTCCTTTGCCCTTTGTCGGCACCCCTTTTGTTTTAGCAGGTTTTGAGATCGACGTCGTTAGCAGGGTTACCCTTCCGGCTTGGCCTGGGCAGGGTTATGGACGCCATTGGTTATTCTTCAGGGCTCTTAGCTCAATTTGCCTCTTGTCCGTACTCGGACGCTGTATCGTTTTCAAGGTGATTTGAATCTTTGTACTGTATATCTGTATTCTTGACTCTTTGAGTCATTGTTGTATATATATGTTTGTGGGTTCCATCGAAGACTATTGTGTAATGATATTACTTCGTTTTCCACCAGCACGAAAGTGCCTGGTGGGCACCTTTGAATCGTTTCTATGCGGGTTTGGCGGGAAGCGCTAAAACTTGCATAGGGCCGATTCCGAGGGTGTTACATACGGTCAACAGTGTTGATCAAAAAATCAGGTCAGCAAGTAAAATCGAAAAGAGAAATACAAAATTGCACTTAAACCGGGAAGCAAAATTTAAGCAAGGATTTGCATTCAAAATATATTTAGCAAGGAGTATATATATGCTCGTACTATTACATCATATAAACAATAGAATATATTCTAAAAAAAGCAATAGAATAATTGTTTTTCTGTGCCATATATAAAAATTGATGCAGTATTTGCGCTTGGATAAGAGATCCACATCGGCACTTGGCTGGCGGCAGCGTGTTAAAGTAGACAAAATTTGGAAATTGTACGCGTAATCACGATTCACACAATCATCATATCTCCGGCCATGAGACGTTTTGCTGTGTCACCGCGGCGTGAAAATCAGAAGTTACAGCTCACACATATCGTCCTGATTGATTCTGTCACCGCCACCATTGATTGCCGCGCTCTTTCCATATTGCATGATCGATTATCATGGTTCTTCTTCGTCTATATAAGACCATGTACCCCCGGCGCTCTACTTCTTCAAAAAACCACAACCAACGAGATCGATAGAGCTAGCGAGATACACAAAACCACACCATGAACTACAAAAAAGTGATCCCCGGCGCGTCGGCCGCCCTCCTTTTGGCGGCGACGATGTGGATTGTAGTCGTCGTCGGCTCGCCGGCGGCGGATCTCACGGAGGCCATGTTCCACGTCACGTCGGGGAAGATCTCCGAGGCGATCAGCGAGTCCAAGGCGCTCATCGAGGACCTCCACAACATCAACAAGCCTCGCACCTCGCGCGCGCTGCACAACTGCGGGGAGCTCCTAGGGTACGCCGTCCACGACGTCAACGCGTCCTTGGCAAGGCTTCAGGTCGGAGAGTTGTCCGACTCCGACGTCGGCGATCTCCGGACCTGGCTCAGCGCTGCGCTCACGTTCCAGGAGACATGTCTGGACGGGGTGGAGCACGACGCGGAGGCGGCGCGCATCTTGGGCGCAAAGCTCGGCAGCTCGCTAGAGCTGACGGAGGACATCCTGGCCATCGTGGAGGAGCAGTTGCCCGTGGCCGTGGGGGTGAAGCCCCAGGACCAGGAGGAAGAAGAAGAGCTGCTGGTGGTGGTGGATCTGCTGGATCGTCCTAACGTGACGGTGGCGGCAGACGGCAGCGGCGACTTCAAGACGATCACTGAAGCTCTGGCCAAGGTGCCGCGCAATAGCTCGCAGGTCTACGTCGTGCACGTGAAGGCCGGCATCTATGGTGAGTACGTGTCGGTGCCACGCGATGTCACCAACCTCGCCATGATCGGCGATGGCTCCTCCAAGACGGTCATAACCGGCAACAGGAACTTCATGATGAACATCACCACCAAGGACACAGCCACCGTGGGTGAGATTGAGTATTCCATTATTCCTTAAAATTATTTATTTCTACTAGCTACTTACTAGATAATAGATCGACATGCATGCATGCATGCTCAATTATTTGAAACCAATCTAGTACATATATGCGTATGCTTGATGCAATAATTAATCAAATAATACACATGCATGCTGCATGCACGTACGCAGAGGCCATCGGCGATGGGTTCTTCATGAGGGACATCAAGGTGGAGAACACGGCGGGGCCTGCGAAGCACCAGGCGGTGGCGATGCGCGTGCAGAGCGATCGGGCGGTGTTCCACCGGTGCACCTTCGAGGGATTCCAAGACACTCTCTACGCGCACTGCAAGCGGCAGTTCTTCCGCGACTGCACCATCTCCGGCACCGTCGACTTCATCTTCGGCAACTCGCAGGTGCTGCTCCAGAACTGCCTCATCCAGGCGCGCAGGCCCATGGATGGCCAGGAAAACACGGTCACGGCCCAGGGCCGGAAGATGAGCCGGTCGGCCGGGGGCACGGTGCTGCACAACTGCACCGTGGCGGCTCACCCAGACTTATTGCAACATAATGCCAGTGCCATGAGCGTGAGGACCTACTTGGGACGGCCATGGAAGGAGTACTCGAGGACGATCTACCTCCAGAGCGAGCTCGGCGCGCTCATCGACCCGGCGGGGTGGCTCGCCTGGAACGACAGCGGCTTTGCCTTGGACACGCTCTTCTACGCGGAGGTGGACAACCGCGGGCCCGGCGCAGACACCAGCAAGCGAGTCAAGTGGGGCGGCATCAAGAATGTGACATACCAGGAGGCGGAGAAGGAGTTCACCGTCGACACCTTCTTCCACCTCGGACAGAATAATCAGTTCATCTCCAAGTACGGCGTGCCCTTCATCCCAACTCTGTTGCCGCCCAGGAACAATGCTACTACTACTTCTGTCGTTAATTAATTAGAACCCTAGCTAGCTAGCTAGGGGTTTAAATTTGTTGGATTTATTATTCATGTACATATATGGCTTGGCATCTTCTTGTTGCTGGCCAAGACTGAATAAAAACTTTATAATAGTAATGCACTTAAATGATTCGATCAGTGTACAAATTAATTAATTGTATCTAGAAAAACAATTAGTATTGATTTGCGCACTGAACTTGAAGAAGAAGAAGAAGCACGTAAACAAGTCTAGTCAGCTGCATAAACATCACGAGTCCATCGATAATTAACCTTTAGATGAATCTACTTCTATTAAAAAAAAACCGATGACACATTATTTGCCAAGTACTATTGCAGTTCCACATGCGAGAAAAATGCGTAGGAAAGCTCATATATTGTTCTAACCTGAAATGATTCAGTGTATCGAATTGTATCTAGAAAAACAATTGATTCGCGGAGTGAACTCGAATAAGAAGAAGAAGCACATAAACAAGACTAGTAACTAAGCTGCATAAACATTACGAGTCCATTGATAACCTTTAGATGAATCTTTCCGCACGAGATTATTCTTAGAAAAACTATTATTAATGTCCTCCAACTTACTATTAGGGCCAAAGTTGCTTCCTGTAAGCAAAGAAGCAAAATTAGAGCTGCAATTGAGGTGGACGAAAATACAAAATATTCCCATGCCTGCGCTTCTAACCTTCGCGGTCATTTATTTTGATTAGTAATGGACAAGGAATTATAAGATGAAATTGTACTGATAGCATGATAAGTGAATTTTTATGTAGAAATGTACAAGGAATGTTATGAAGTACCATTGATATAAATTTTGGGGCCCTTGAATTTTACTTTCGCCTCCGGCCCTTGAAATTTCAGGACCGGCCCTGAACATGATAGCGCATAGACGGCCACAAAACCCATAGTCCATGGGTAGATTACTTATATTGCATCAAGGTGGCGAGGGAGAAGATATTGAAGTGGCCGGAGGAAAACGGGAGGGGGATCTGGAGGTGTTTCGCCCTCCATTATTTATCGATGAAGGAGTTTTTTTTGTCTCTATGTCATTATTTTTCTTGTGGCGTCCCTCTCTTACTCTCCGGCAGTCGAAAAAAACCAACACTTGGGTGTTGGAATCATGTCATTCAGATAGCCGGGGGGAGATTATCCCCTGTTGAGGATATGCATAATGGACTAACCTTAGCATGACCTTATTCTAGCTAACCTAGGTGGCCATCAGATGGTGGCAAGGGCTATGGCCTGCCGAACGGCCCAATTAGAAAATTCAAGAAGGCTACGCACACCACCTAGATGTACTCGGAGCCTTTGACAACACGAGATGTAGATCTATTCAAATTAATCTACAACTCTGTAACCTATCTGTCGAGGACTACTCCCTATAAAACTAGGTCCTAGCGTCTTTATAAGCTGGACATGCGGGAGTCTATGAGCAAGCAACACACAATCCCTGTAACCTTTGGCTTATTGACGTCATAGTGATTGACATCAGGAGTAGGATCTCGCCACCATCATGAGATCTAAACGTTGGTAACTCATGTTACACACCCTTCTCGGATGCTCGCCGCCTTCACCCCTGTCTCTTTACACTCCTTGTTAGGATCCCCTCATGGTATACTCGTCGACAATACCACGACAGTTGGCACCCACCATGGGCTAGAAGCGCATGGAGGACGGATCCGCCTTTGCGTGCATGGGAGACACTGTTGCCATTGGTCGCACCCTCTACGCCGACAACGTCCCAATCCTCCCCAACAATCATATATGGACTCCAGAAAGGGAGAACTTCACCTGCCACCATATTGTCCCCTTTAGCGGCATTCACATCTTCATCGATGAAGTTGGCTAGGGATCCTTCACATAGGAAGCCACCTTTATACCAATACTGATAGGGACCACCTTCAGGCTAGCGAAGATTGTGGAAGATCAATTAGACCAAGATCTCTCTCAAGAGCTTTGTGCTTTAGACCTGGAAAAAAATAAGGCCCACCCAAACCTCCCTAGGGAAGGATATAATGGTGTAAGACCAAAGAAAATCCTCCTAGGTCTCCCAGGTGTTAGAGAAGCAGAGGTACCACTTCTTTGGCTATACCAACATGGTAGATCGGGCTTGGTTTGTCCATAAGTCAAGTGAAACCCTAGGCAACTTACTTGCTAGATGGCTTGAGATGAAGGATTCCTGCCAGGGAATCATAGATGAGCAACAGTCCAATCCTTCATTGACGGACCGATGCAGGGCTCGCTGATCAGGCACAAGCTATTATGTTTAATGGACAAGCACAAACTTGATCTCAATGATATGATCGAGATCGCTACACGGTACACCAAAGCTGACGATGAGGATCGTTCCACAACAGCCTAGTTGTCTGGAAATCCAAGGTGCCACTTCATTGGCTATGTCGATGTTGATCTATACTCCGCTTCCAAGGAAGGAAGATATGAATCATAATCCATTAGGAAGCGCTCGACTTTAGGACCGGTGACCTGGATTTTGATAGTGATTCGACCGACTCAGAGTAGTATGACGCTATGATGAAGGAATATGAGGCTAAGATCGCTCGCGAGCAGATCATAAACCAAGACCCCACCGTCCAACAAGTCTTCATGACCAACTGACCAACCTAGACAACATAGTCAATGATCAAGTTATCATTGAAGCCGGAGCCCCGGGACCAGTAGAAACCAATCAGACAATAAAGGCGACAGCTACAGGTAAAGAAGATGCGGTCCCAGCGAACGGAGCCAAAGCTATGTCGTCTTTGTTTGGCTGACCCTAGGGCTTGTAGGAGGGGCCAAGGCAGCTCTCCCACGCCTATATAAGAGGGACGAGAGGGCTAGGGCGCAACACATAATCGACATCCCTGCTAGCCGCCAGCTCCCTCCTCTCTCCCATACACTTCTCCTCCATGCAGATTTAGCAAAGCTCCGTCGGGTTTTCACCATACTTTCGTTGTTATGTCGTCGTGCTGCGGGGATCAATTTCATACACTTCTCCCCCTTGCTTGCTGGATCAAGAAGGTGGAGACGCCATCAAGTTGTACGTGTGGATACCGCGGAGGTGCTGCTCGTGCGATGCTTCATCGGATTAATCCGACGCCGTGTATGTCTATATCAACCACGATCTTCGAGATCATTAAACGCTTTGGATATTCGAGGGTATGTAGATCCGGCGTATGTTGCTGTCGGCATAGCTATTTTACTTTTTTATCACATTAATCTTAGAAAAATCATAACTAAATCATTTTAATTCATAAAAATACATATAAATATCAAAATTTGAGAAAAATAAGACCTATCTATTTAAACTCAAATGTTACATATTTTTATTCAAAAAATATAAAAACAATACAAATACTTTCGTATAACATATTTTTCATTTTCTAAGTGTCCAAAACGCGGTGTTTTGTGAAGCAACCACCGAATTAAAGTTTAAAAATGGTACCACCCCATTTTTCAAAAATATTAGACCACCTTGCATGGACAATATCTCAACCGGGACATCTTAAACCTTTCCGTCCAACCCTCATGAAAAAGACAAATTCCTGTCGAACCAGTAGGAAGTGAGTCATATTTGAACTATAAGTACATGATATGATGCTCATAATTTTTGGAAAAATTATTTTAGGTTTACAATATGCTATTTCATGAGAGATCCAATGCAAGCCCCAAGTTAAGAATCTTCATGCCCGCGGTTTTAGAAAGTTCGATGATAGTTTAGATCGGGCATAAAAAATCAAAAACGATCGAAACAATGCAAAACCTTCATGTGATGTCATATTATTTGACATAGTTGCAAATAAAAATATAAAATTTGCTATATTGATTGTGTCTCAAAAAACCTTCACAACGTGATCCATCTCAATCGAGGTTTCCTTACTTTCATGTCAAATGTCCAATGTTATGGCTAGACTTATTGCATAGTTTGCGTTAATGTGTCTATATTTTGCAGGCACATGCATCATGGGATGCCGAACAATGTTGCAGGAGGAAGTTTTCCTCTTCTTCATACCAAAAAGTCTGTTTGTATTTTTGAGTGCCCAAAACAGGGTGTTTTGTGAAGCAACCACCAAATTAAAGTTTAAAAATGGTACCGCCCCACTTTTCAAAAATAGTATACCACCTTGCATAGACAATGTCCCAACCGGGATATCTTAAACCTTTTCATCAACCCCTCATAAAAAGACAATTTCCTGCTGAATTGATAGGAAGTGAGTCATACTGAACTATAGGTACATGATCTGATGCTCATAATTTTTTGGAAAATTCATTTTAGGTTCACAATATGCTATTTCACCAGAGTTCCAATGCAAGTTTCGTGAGGATTAGCCCTGAGCTAAGAATCTTCATGCCCGCCGTTTTAGAAAGTTTGATGATAGTTTGAACCGGGCATACAAAATTCAAAAACGATCAAAACAATGCAAAAACTTCACGTGATGTCATATTATGTGACATAGTTGTAAGGAAAAATATTAAACTTGGTATATTAATTGTGTCTCAAAAAACCTTCATAGAGTGACCTATCTCAATCGAGGTTTCCTCACTTTCAGGTCAAATAACCAATGGTATGGACAGAATCGTGGCATAGTTTGTGATAATATGCCCATATGGTGTATGCATGTGTATCATGGGATGACGAACAATGTTGCAGGAGGAAGTTTTCCTTTTTGTCGCACCAAATAGTCATTTTCCATTTTCCGAATGTCCAAAATATGGTGTTTTATGAAGCAACCACCAAATTAAAGTTTGTCCGGTGGATCTCCTAGGATCCTCTCCGTTTTCGTGATCATTGGTTTTTTCTCAGGTCAGTGTCTTCCAAGCTACGGTTTTCATCATTGGCAATGGTTGATGCTCTGGTGTGTTGGTCCTTTGTGGCTTTAGCAAGGCGACTTCTCGTTTGTCTTCTACTATGACAAGTTTTGCCCGCCTCCGGTGATGGAGGGGCGAGGACGGCGGCACACCTTCAACTCGTATTAGTGTCGCTATGTGATCCAATGACCTATTTGTAATTTTTATTACTTTTGTGTCTCTTTGTACAACTATTAATGATTATTAATAGATCGGTGAATTTTTGCAAAAAAATATATGTTTTACTTTATTTTTAGCACCAACACTTTTTTATTTTCTATTATTCCCTTCATTGTTTCCTTTTGCATTTCTTTTTTACTTTTGCCCTTTTTATTTTTCCAATGGTTTTGACACATTCATTATATCCCGTTTAGATTCTTTATACTCCCTTTGTCCTAAAATAAGTAACATGAATTTGTCTAAATTCGCATATATATAGAGACAAATAGTTACAAAAGGCACCAAATACTATAGAATTTTATAATTATAAATCAGCATAGGATTTTTTCTAAAATCACGAACAAAGGGACTTAAAAGGTAGAAACAATACTGAAAGGGAATGTATGCCCCCGTGTGTGGTTTTGGTAATTAATGACAATCTCTATGGACTAATGTGTAAATTGAGTTTCACTTGTAGGTTTGTCCATTGGCATCGCTTGGGCCATGTGTTGGTCTCAAGGTTGAAATATGAAGAAATGTTCAAGGGCTTTGTGCCATTGGAATCATGAAGAAAGAAGGAGCTTGAAGGTTGATCAAGACAAGTGCAAAGAGTTGCATCAAGATGGATCAACCTCAAGAAGGGATGAAGAAGGGAGAGCTCAAGATGCGCCATCTCTAGAAGATCTCATGCTTGAAGCTTGCCATCCTCGTGTCCATGGAGTGATGAAGACAAGTTCAAGAAGAGGTTTCCCCATGGAGTATGGGGGGGGCAATTTGCAAGTCTTCATCAAACAAGAGCGAGTAAGAGCAAACAAGAAAGGTGTTCCCACTATAGAAGAACAAGACGGTCTACATCAAGTTCAAGTGGGATGCTCAAGGCAAAGGTATGTTCTTCATAGGGATTCTCTTTTGCCGGTCTCATGTTGTTAGTTGGGAGACCGGGTTTAGGATAGATAGTCGTACTATCAAGAGGGGCTCTCAAGCGGGTGTCTCGTTTGCATCGTTCAGAGAGAGCTCAAACCTTTGCATTCATAGCATCGTCTTTCTTGGTTGTTATTTGCTTCTTGTCCATGAGAGTATCTAGAGCTTGTGGTCATCATCATAACAAGATCTAGTTCATCGTCTAAGGATTTCCCTTGCATATCTTATTGTGGTTTTTGATCTTGCAAGATTTCCGGCTCCACACCTTGGGGGATACTTCACATATATATTCATGGTATTTTCTCTCAAGGTGATACCCAATATTTCGATGAAGACCTTCCTCTCCCTTGTTTCAGCAGGCAACGGAGGTTGTAGATCTGTCCTCGCGATTACGGCAGCATGACGGCGTGGTACCGAAAGTAGAGGGGAAATCCCGCAGGGCTTCGCCTAAGCCGGAGCTGGTATGGTGGAGTAGAAGAGGGCCTCGGCGATCTAGGGTTTAGAGGGCCGAGGTTTAGAGGTGTCCGACGTCTAGTAGAGGTGCTAGTCGGCGTCTACTTTTTAGAGGCTCTAAATCGATTGCAACTTTTAGAGGCTGCAAGCTAATTGAATGACAGTCCACCGAGAGGGTCCAGAGTATATCTATCCGTCATATGGATGGAAAAATCCCACTCTTGATCCATGTGCCTCAACACATACTTTCCGAACGCTCAATGCCACCTTTATAGCCACCCAGTTACGAAGTGGTGTTTGATGTCATCAAAGCATCCATCCGGTGATGGTGATTAGCATGATCTCATGGTCGAAGGATTTAGGTTACTATGTATCTGAAAGCTTATAGCAAACAAACTATTGAAATGACTTGATCTTAATGCTACGCTTATCTATAGGAGTATGTACATCACATCATTCTCCTAATGATATGATCTTGTTGTTAATAACATCTCAATGTTCATGATCAGGAAACCATAATCATCTATCAACCAACAAGCTAGTATTACAAAGAGGCTTTACTAGGGACTCTTAAAAGTTTACAAATCACACAAGTTTTAATGTTTCTGGTTAATACAATTATAGCATGAATGTAAACATTTATCATAAACACAAAGATATAATAATAACTACTTTTATTATTGCCTCTTGGGCATATCTCCAACAAGTCCTTCCCCAACTCCTCTAGGCCGGCGGCAAGGAAGGGGAGAGGGAGAACTTGTCCCTCAAGGTTTCCCTTTTCTTCCCTGACCAGGATTTGACTTTTCAAATTAGAGTTTGTTTCCCTTTTGTTGGGTTATATTTGTTGTTATCTTTCCAACAAAATTGGTTTCGTCTTGTTTGGAGGTCGGATGCAAAAGTTATTGCATTTCTGGTTTCTGGAATTTCTCTGACTGGAAGTTCCGGCTTCCCATCGGAAGTTCAGCTAGGGAATTTTTGCCGTCGGAAGTTCCGGTGGAAGTTCTAGTTCTTCTTCTGCTCACGTTCAATATTCTCTCTGTTTGGTTTGTTGTATTTGATGGAATTTGGGCCGGACGTTACATCGGTAATACCGACCCACCGGAAGTTCCGGCTAGGGACCGGAAGTTCCGCTCGGGCCTAGTTGCCGTCGGAAGTACCGATTGAAAATCCGGATCTTATTCCGCTCATGTTCAGTAACCTTCTGTTTTGGATGTGTCTATTTGACGGAACTTTAGTCGGAACTTCCACCGGAACTTCCGCTCCCACCGGAAGTTCAGGTGGACCGGCGGAAGTTCTGACCAGGACTCGTGTTTTCAGTTTCTCGCTTTGCAGGTTTTGACCGTTGGCTGTGTGCCACCGAAACTTCCGGCCTCCCACCGGAAGTTCCGGCCAGGGGTCGTGAATGCCCATAACGGGAAGATCTGGGAGCCCTTTAAAAGTGTCTCCTCTTCCCCTTCGTGTGTACTAGCTTTTCTTCTTGGTTCTTGGCTTTCTCTCTCTCCTCCATTATTGACCTTGAAGAAGCTTTCCCTCTCCCCTTCCCTTCCTATGATTCTTGCATATTTTTGAGGGATTTGAGAGAGGAGATCTAGATCTACAATCCCCCAAGCCAAATCCCTTCTTTGTGAAGGAATCATTGGGATCTAGATCTTGGAGAGTTTTGTATTCTCCTCTTGTGTTCTTCCTTTCTTATTCCCCCAATAGCTGTTTTAGCTTTGGTGGAATTTGAGAGAGAAGGACTTGCCTCTTGCATTTGTTGCATAGGTTTGAGTTCTCCTCGGAGAGTCGTCGAGTACAAGCTTGTGGGCTCGTTTCTCTTAGGTTCCTTGGAACCCTAGATGGTTGTGTGGTTGGTTCATTGACCTTTTATGGTCTTGTTGACCTTTTGTGGTCTTGTAGCCTTTTGTGGCGTTGTTGGCCTTTTGTGGCGTTGTAGCCTTTTGTTGGCTTTGTTGTTGGGAGCCTCTAATTGAGTTGTGGAGTTAGCCCCAATCTTGTATGGGTTCGGTGACAGCCCTTAAGCGTCCCATAGTGGAGCAACTGCCTGCCTTTTGTGGTGTGCACTTGGGAGAACAGGGTGAGCCTTTTCTGGCATCGGTGAGTTGCGTGCTTCCGCATCCGGGGTGAGGCCGTGTGTGGCGTTGGGTGAGCATCGATCCACCACACCTCGAGGTGAGCCATTTGTGGCATTCGGAGAGCATTGCGCCATCGCACCTCTCCAACGGAGACGTGGCTTCTTTTGAAGTGAACTTCGGGAAACAAATCTTCGTCTCCGCGTCCATCGGTTATATCTCAACCAAACCCTTTACTTATGCACTTTACATTGTGATAGCCATCGTGCTTGAAGTATTATATCTTGCTATCACCTTGTTGCTTGTATTGCTTAGCATAGGTTGTTTGTGAACTTAGTGGCTAGGTTTTGTGCTTAATAAATTAAACGTTAGTTTTATTCCGCATTTACTTGAGCCTAAACCGTAATAATTTTAAAAGACTATTCACCCCCTTTAGAAGACTTCCATTGCACTTTCATATACTGTATAACGATTGCTACTCCCTCCAATCCATATTAATTGTCGCTAACCGGAGGAAGGAATATTTTTGAAACCCTTGTACTTTTGTCAAACTACCATGAAAATTATTTTGAACCCATGAAAAAATACTTTAATTGCCAACATTTAGTTAAGTCCCATGATAGTATATTTTTTTGGACTCGTGAACATTATCTCGAACCCATCAACAATTTTGACTATCTCAACATACATTTTTTTCAAACCCGTGAATATTCTTCAAAACCCCATGAACATATTCGAAATTAGTGAACTCTTTTGAATCTTGTAAATGAGAGGTACTCGCTCCGTTTCATAATATAATATGTTTTAGTTTTATGAAGGTAATGTATCTAGAGGTCTTTTAGTGTGTAGGTTCGAAGAGGTTTACTCTGAATCTATATACTAAAAGGAGTTTAGATACATTATCTTCACAACAAATACTATGAATCTACACACTAAAAAAAGTCTAGATATACGCTAAAACATCTTATATTTTGAAATGGAGGGAGTAGAAAGGAAACCAGTTAGATGGGCTAGTAAATTCAGGGGTTATCCCGATCATTATCGTAAAAAAGCTAGTCATCCTCGTTTCTCGACTATGACAAAGCCTCGTTGACGATGGTTCTCTCTTGGATCTGACAATGTTGGAGGCTCTGCGTCTATTCCAGCACATGCCTAGGTGGCGTTGGTGTTTGGCGACGGCCGTTGGTTTTCGTAAGTGCAGCTCTGCAAAGTTTTTGGGATATTTGATTTCTCCTGTTTTGGATATATCTAGGCGTTTACTTATGTAGCTTGATTTTCTATTAATAAAATACCTGGTTGCTCTAAAGAAAAACTATGACATCAAAAACAGCCTTATATTTTTCTGAGAGATATAATTAAACTCAGTAATCTTACTTCTATAAGAAAAATCAATGAGAGAGAGGGGGAGAGCGAGTTGGGCTAGACGACGGTCCAGCCAAGCTAAAATAAGTCAGACCTGTACACGGTCTAGCCCATCTCAGGCAAATATTTAAAGCCCACCTTGATAATGATACTCGGTTGCCGTTCCGTTGCCGACCGAAAGAGATCGAACAGAGCCCCCACCCCCCTTCCCAGCCGCCGCCGCCGTGTCGCCGTGTCGCTGTTGCCGTCTCCGCCGTTGCCGTCTCCGCCGTTCTCTGTACGCGAGCGTCAGGTATGTCCCCTCGCCACCTAGCTCCACCATGTCCTGTCTCTCCTCCCCGACCTAGGGCATGTTGCTCTTATTGTTGAGTACCGTATCGCTAGGGTATGTTCCTCGTTGATGTACTGAACTCAGCTAATAATTCGATAGGATCTGAAATAGGATCACTAATCGGATAATTTCTTATATAATGGAATAATTTTGGAGTAAGACAGCGGTTTATAATTATTTAGGCTGCAGGGGAAGCCCATGATAGCAGTGATGCTTTAATTGTCACCAGTGCGTGCATCAGCATGTACATGAAACTCTGCCGTTCCTTTTCTGTTATCCAGTTCATTCCTCTAATATGTGTATTTCATTTGTAGTGTGCTGCAGAGGAACTCAAAGGTTGTTCACAAGGGCAAGGGCTGCTATCTCCCTGTCTCTGCGCCATGCACAACAGAATGCGGCGTTGGGAAGACCTCCCGGACGGCCTGCTGGACTCTTTTATTGCTCGGCTGAGCTCCTTCCATGATCTTCTTGCCTTTGAAGCCACCTGCCGCTCTTGGCGTGCCGCGTTTTTGTCATATCCACCCAAACACACCTTAGGAACGCTCTTCCCACCTCTCCTTATGCAACCTGACGATCCCTCATGCTCTCGCTGTCCTCCTCAACCCTTTAGAAAGATCCTGGTGCCCACCCGCATATGCCGTATCACTGATATAGCCAACAAAGACACCGACCAGTGCTGTGAGATTCCCCGATTTTGTATTCATAGAAGAAAGAATGCACCGCGATGTCCTCTAGACAGGTTCTGCTTCAGGGGTGCTTCCTATGGTACTCTCATTCTTTCCAGCAATAAATCGTGTGTCCTTTTCGATGTGTTCACAGGTGCCACTGTCTCATGTCCACAAATGCCGGTCTTCGAAGACACTGAGCTCTCCTACGGTGCCCTCACCGCTCCTCTAACGTCACCTAACTCACATCTGTTTGTCGATACCGGATTACAAAATCTGTTCTGGTGTGTTGGTAGTCACTCTTGGGTGGGATGTACCCCTGCCGATGGGCCAATCAAGCAGATTGTGGTCTTCAAAGGGCGCGTATTTGGCATGGATTCTAATTGTAGGATCTTCAGAGTGCACTTGACACCGCGGATAAGCATACATGAACTGCCTGTTCTGGAGTCGAGGCTGATCAATAAATGGCATCTTTCCGACCCATGGCTGGTGGTATGTGGCGATATGCTTCTGTTGATCGGCTTACCGGGACGTAGTCATCTTGTAACAAATGGGGTTACCTTTGAAGTCTTCCGCCTCGACCTATCTACTGAACCTGCGGTATGGCTTAAGGTGGAGAAGTTAGAAAACTGGGCCATCTTCATTAGCACCGACAAGAGAAGCCAGACATTGTCTTGCATGGACCCAGAGATATGGGGAGGGGCGAGCAACTCTGTATACTGCTATAACCAGGACTCTCAACATTGGATTGCACTGGAACTTGGCAAGCCGGTGCAGGGACATGGTTCTAAATTCGATCCAGACATCTTTGTTTCCATGGGCCGTGAGAGCAAGTTGCGACCTATGTGGATTTTTCCCAGCATGTTCTCTTTGCGTCAGTGATGGTGACGATCTTGATGAGTGACTGCTGTATATTTTTTTGGAGCACGGACTTCTCAACAGATTTGTAATAATTTCTACTCCCTCCGATCCATAATAAGTGTCGTCCATTTTGTACTAAGCTAGTACAAACTTTATACTAAGATTGGGACTTGGTTACCTTTTAGCCATTGGTTAGGTTAACCTAACCTGAAAAAGAGCCCAATGGGCCAAGTGGTTAACCCCTAAATCCCACATGGTCCTTTAGGTTCGATCCAATTATGCCAAAGGTTATCCGTCACCCGGCTTAGAAAAATGGAAAAGGGTTTCCTGAGCACCGCGTCGCCTGCTTCATGAGCGTCACGCCGCCGCCGCCGCCGTCTTCTGCCTCCTACCTCCCTACGCCTCTGCCTCTCTGCCCTAGCAAGGTTCCCCTCACCACCAGCTGGAGCGTTTGTGGCGTCTCCCCTCGCCAAGTGGGACCTCAACAGCGGGCAGCCTTCCCAGCTACGCCCTCCTGAACTGTGACCTCACTGAAGGCAGTGGCGCCGGCATCCCTCATCCCAGTCTTTGTTTGCCATCCATTCTCCGACGCCGACGACCACCTCTGGTGAAGGGCATCCTGTTCTTTCACTTTTCCTCTTTGACCTGAGGTGGCAATCGATCCATGCCTTAATCAAAAAATCAATTGGTTCCGAGTTTTGTTAATTTCTGAATCGGAGTTGAGCTAGCTGTTGTAACCGTGCAATGTGAATTGTGCCAATGCATGATATATCTCTGTAGGAACCAACTGAGTTCAGATGTAGGAACCAACTGAGTTCAGACTGTTATACAGGAACCAACTGAGTTCAGATGTCCACGTACATTCTACTATGTAGGAACCAACTCAATTTTTACTCAAGGAATCCTTCAGATGCTAGTTTTACTTTGTCAGTACTCTAATGCAACAAGTCACGGATGTTCTTAAACTTGTTGGACTATTTTGTTGACGATTCAATGAATATATACATGTGAACTATTGATTTTTTTAGCATAGGTTATGGCAATTTTTTCACCGACCTCCGAGCCGGCCGAGCTATGAGACTATTTTCTCATATATGTTGTACTCACTCTGACTCTATATTAGTTGACTTAGATTCATCTAGATATGAATGTATCTTGTCAAGTTTTAGTGCTAGATACACCCATATCTAGGCAAATTTAAGTCAACTAATATGGGTCTAAGGGAGTAATAATTCTCATATTCTAACTAGTTATGCTAGTTGACCATTGCATATTTTTTTTAAAAGGTTTGAACCTAAATAACCAACGGTTAACCGATTCTAATCTGATAACCTAATGGTTAAACCATTTTTCCCTTTTACATAAAATGGTAAAATAGGTTCGAGTCCGTTAGGAAAATGGTTATCCAAATCTCATCCTTACTTTATACTAAGTGGGCGACACTTATTTTGGATCGGAGAGAGTACATCTTTCAGCAGTTGTTGACCAGCAAATTTCATAACCTGAGGTCAAGAGATTTTATAATTTG
The DNA here is from genome assembly GCA_023614405.1 of Avena insularis. Taxonomy (NCBI): domain Eukaryota; kingdom Viridiplantae; phylum Streptophyta; class Magnoliopsida; order Poales; family Poaceae; genus Avena; species Avena insularis. The sequence goes on along the minus strand of CM042685.1, from coordinate 458,867,822 downwards.
AGCATGATGACATCAAAGTTTGAACTCAGTTTTATGCCTCTTTACTTTGCTTTACACTGATAATAGTGTTGTTCATCTTTTGGGCCGGCTTTTGTTTGCTGCATGTTTGTTGAATTTTGGTTTCTATGAATTAATCACATGTAAACAGTACTAAGAACAAATAGAATATTTTTCGAGGCTTATAATTTCTCCAGTTGCCATAACGTGAAATAGTGAGGTAATTGGAGACTTTTAAGACGACTAGTGATGATATAAGATGCCCAAAATTGCAGGTCATGACTAATTCTAAACATCTACAGTAGCGTGCAGGGACATAAGCGAGGACTGAAATTTGGCACTAACCGTAAACATGCATGTTTTAGCTGAGTTTTGAGGACAGTTGTCAGTAAGCATAGATGATAGCACTGCCGAGCATCCTACTAAGCTACGCATAAGTGAAAGTGAGGGCAATGAAATCGATCATATAACACCAGATGCATTGCAAAATAAAGAAATGAATCATCATATTTAAGCACACTTTCAGGCTCTAAACTTTTCTTCCCACTGGATGAATGGTGGTGAATGAAAAAAAACATGCATACATTTTTTAGGGCATACTACTTTCCATGTATAAATATTTAAAGGGAGCTAAATGAAACACATGGTTACGATATGCATATGGTCAGCAGACGTGCATTAAAACCGTTACTTTCACTTGGCGGTGGTAGTGTAAATACATGGAAAATGCTTTAATATTTTTTCTATAATTTGATCAAATTTTACATAGTTTGAGTTGCTTCCTATGGAAGTCAAATTAGTAGTATCTAGGTAGAGCTTCCTTTGCATTGTATTGGTAGTCTCGTTCTCTCTCTATCTTGTGGGTAACATCCATCGACCTTCTAGAGCTACCAAATATGATTACAGAATAATAATGTCTATTGATTTTATCAAGATTAGAGAGATTATATAATACATGGGCCAACCGACTTATGGTTTAGGCAACCTGACTTTAGAAGTCTGTAACCAACTCAAATACATATGTAATACCCCACCCCCACGCAGTATCAACGTCGGGTGTCACAATGTTGAGACTAGAGCCTATGACGGTGAAGGATGTCGCTGGAAGCCCCTTGGTGATGATATCAGCAAATTGTGCACTGATTGGTACATGAAGAACACGGATCTCGCTAAGAGCAACTTTCTCACGTACAAAGTGGATGTCAATCTCTATATTCTTGGTGCGTCGATACTAAACTCTATTGTATGCCATGTAGACTGCATATATGTTGTCACAGTAGACAATGGTGGCACGCTCGATGGTTTAGGAACTAGGGTCCATGTATTTGTTTTGAATAAGACCATCAAACTTATCACCAGTGGCGATTCTAGAACTAAATTGGAGGGTAGACTCAAAACAACATAGCACTCAAGTTAACTAGAATGACTTTGAACAAAGCAACATGTCTCCTGCATTTGAGATTCTTATATCAATGCATGGAAATTAAAGTCAACAACTAAAGTAAGAAAGACAATAATGTACCTTGCTAAGCTAACATTTAGCATAACTATACTAAAAAATAATTTATACCCATCAAGTATCTACTAACCTGCATGACGAGATGAAAACAATTAGTAAAACATTAGTGTTTTGTGGTGGGATTTTTACTCACATTGGCTCCTAAATTTGGAATCTCCTCGGTTGATGGAATTGAAGTGCTCTCATCATTTGGAGAAACTGGAGTGCTCGTGTTGATCCAGGGAATTTGAGGGCTCTCATTGGTAGGTGGAATTGGAATTGTGCTTGCATCATCCAAGAAACACTGGACTTTGGTGTATAACACCGACGCAAATCAGCTGGATTTTTGCCACACGATGAGAGTGATCGTGTCTTCATTGCAAATCTGTTGGCAGAATAATACGTAAGAACAAACTCATAGGTTACTCGATGACGTGGCAATTCTTTAAGGTGATTTGGGGATAGTGAATACTTAACCTGGCACTAGACAGTTTCAACGAATTATAACTGATGTGCTAGCTGGAATTGAATAACTCGACAAACTCAGCGAGGGATTAACAGTCGCCTCGCCCTCAATGCCGGCCTGAGCCCGGCAGTCGGACCGATTCTCTTCTCGTACTATCTCAATGCGTGCAGTTTGAAGTAGTGATGGTGATTTGTGCGTGTCTCTGCCGCCGCGTCGTGCGACCTGCTGGCTGAAGTGCCGACGAGCGATCGACTTTGGTTCCTGTAGGTGTACGCCTCCTGTAACTCTCTGCTCTCCCTAATACCTTCCTCTTGGGCCAAACTGAACGCATTATAAGGCCCAGAAAACGATTGGTAGCTTCCTTTTCTTTTCTTAGCTTCTTCCTGTCAAGAACCGACCTCCGATCGACAGCTAAATAATTAGAGCCTATAGTTGATCTTTTTGGGGCAAAATAGAAGGTGAGGCTCGAGCATTAGAGAACCTAGGGCAAAATTTGGTCTTTTTTGGCCGGACTAAACTTGTTTTCGGCCTGGGTATGCCCATTCACCCATCCGCGTACCCAGGCCGAGTCCCCAAGTTCGGCTAAAATTCATCAAACTAAGGCGATTTTCATTAAGTTGGGCGAAATATAGGCGGATTACATCAAAATTAAACGAACTAGTACATAACTAAACTTAAAAAGGCCGCTGCCGGTGCCTTCGCCGTCCTACATGCCGAGGTTGTCGTAGAACGACGTGTAGTCCGGGTCGGCCCGGCCGTCATCCTCGCCGCCGTCGTCGTCGTCGTCGCTCGGCGGCTTGTTCTGGCGGGAGCTGCCCTGGCCAGGGTCGCCGCACCTCCATGGCTGGTAGGAGGGGCCTGCGTCGTCGTCGTCGTCCAGGACGCTGCGGGCGCTTCGGTAGGCGGTAGCCGACGCCAGCCAGCTTCGACGCCGGCGGCGCCTTCTCCTCGGCCTACTGCTGCAGGCCGAGGATGCGCTGATGCTCGGCCTTCTCCCAGTCCCTCTTGGACCATTCAAGGATGTCCGGCGAGGAGGGCTCGACGAGTGGCAGCGTCGGCGAAAGCGGCGACGCTTCGCGGAGCAACTGCTGCAGCGCCATCTTCAAGGCGGCGTCCTCGGCCGGCGCCGAGCCTTCTGTCTTGGGGCGGCGCAGGCGCAGGTGGCCTGTTGGCGGCGTGGGCGCAGATGGCTCGCCGATGACGATACCGCACGCGTGTCCGCGGCGGTGAGCGCACCGGCGATTCAGCTTCGCGCTTCACCGCCGTCGGCGTGCGCAGCGGCGCGTTGCCGGATGAGTGCGACGCCAAAGCGGAGGAGGACGAGTTCATGCTCGCCATCCTCCTCGGTGCCCAGTTCGCCGAAGGAGCACGTCGGCCCGTTCTGGCCGCCGGCGTCGGGTTGCGCGAGAAGCCGAGCCGCGGCGTGTTCCCACGGTTGATGTGCTCCAGCACGGCGACGAGCGTCCGCCCCGGTGTGCTCCACCAACGCCGGCGCCCCGCCGAGTTCTTGCGTGCCGGCGGGGACTCGCTCGACAGCCCCTCGTAGCGGGCGAGCTCCTGCTGGCGCCGCTCCTCGAAGAAGTGCGCCCAGTAGACGAGGTCGTCGGCGCTCACGGCTTCGCCGGGGTTGTCCATGCCGGCAATGTACTCCTCTACATCGTACGACAACTGCTTCGGCGTCGGCCCCGGCGGGATTGGGATGCCGTCGGCGCTCAGCGTCCACCCCGGCGGCATCCGCGTGTCTGACGGCGCCATGTACCCCGCCTCGTACAGCATGCGCGCCTCCCAAGTTTGGAGGGTGCGCGGCGATCGCCGCGTGATTCCGAGGATGACGACGACTCGGCTTCCATCACTGACTCGGCGGATCCACGCGCCGCTTGTTTTTTTTCCGCCGAAATCGCTGAGTCCGCGTTCCCAGGACGTACCCGGAAACCTGGGTTCGGACTAGGTAGCCCGGACCAAAAAAGGCCGAAATCCGGCCGAAAACAGGTCCTTGGATACGCGACTGGACCAGTTTTCGGCGTTCGGACTAAAATTCAGCGTCCGGAGTTGGATCGGCCTTCTAGGTAGGCGAACAGAGATGCTCTTACGAAGGCTCATGTGTAAAATCGCCCCTGGACGTATATGCATCAGCCACCACACCCGGCCACACTCGCGGCACCAATTTCGTGACCACCGCACCCAACCTGAACAACGACGGGCTCGCCAGCCGTGTGGCCTGCCTCGACGGCTTCCCAGAGCAGGGGTCTTCAACTCCGAGGAAGTCTTCACCGACCGATGAATCTCCAGATCTGGGCATGACGAACTGATTCCAACCACAAGACGACCACTTCGTCCCTCCTTCCCAGTCGCCGGAGAAGACCACAGGAGGAGGTCCGCGATGAGGGGAAGGGATGGGAGGAAGGGAGGAGCGACACGCAAGGTAAGGCAGTGGAGGGCTTGGAGACGTGGACCACTCCGTCTGTTTCAGCCGCCGCTCGCCATGCCCCCGCTCTCTCGAGCCGGTGCCGTCGGCTCCGGGCGGCCGCGGAGAGTTGACCATCGGGAGGAGGGACCATCGGGAGGAGTTTTGAGTTTTTTTTCTTTTTCTTTCACCAGACATATCACTTTGCGGTGGCAGACTTGTAACACGTTCGAACCACGAGGGGCAAAATCGTCCTAGAAAAACCGGAAAGAAAAATCCTGGAGCGGACGAACCTATCTGTATGTAAATTAGTAGATAGATAGATAGATAGATAAATAGATAGATAGATTATGATGATTCAAGGGACATAAACATGCAGTATACACAAGCCAAAAGAAGGATCACCATCTTCGGTTTATGGAGTTATAGGTTATAAACATCATCCCATACAACCGTTATATCGATATTGGTCAGTGTGTGTTCAAGTAAGAACGACTTATCATAGTTCAAATATCTTTTTTTCACACACACTAATAAAGTAAGAAGGACCACACACAATCATTGGTTCCTCATCGGAGCGTGTGCTCCTACATATGTAAATTCAATTCTTTGGCCAACTTCTAGTACTAGATGGGAGCGACGCTTGGAACATAGGGGATCACATCAAATACAGAGACGGAGGAAGTCGTGTATCCAAAAAGCGTTGCTGTTGTCGGGGTTTCCATACCTCAGGTCTTTCATATTAACCATATCCCTCGTGACACATTCTCCGGTCCGGTAATTGCAGTGAAACAACTTGGTGGGCCCGAACTGGAACACTATCTCATCGTTGACTTTTGGACAGACAGCTCGGGCAAACATGGTGATATCATCAATGGCGATGACATGACGCATATGCCATTCAGTTTGGTTATCATCCAAACCATTGCTCATCCATGCATATCTCAAGGGACTTGTAGTGAGGCCCCGAATGGGCAAGGCACAACTCCCCACCTAGCTCGGATAAGCGGGACTCCGTGTAGTCATATTTAACTTTGAACTGAACCAAGGAGGCGGAGGGATAACACCGAACGACTCATCCTCCAAGTTCAAGCGGAGCGGACGAAACCGGGCATGCATTTCTTGCTGCCAAAAAACAACTTCTCGATTGTCCAGAACAAGGAGCCTTTGCAGAAGGTCGCCGTTCGTCCTGGCTGGATAGGGTATGGTGGTGGCTTCTTTGAGTCACGCCATTGTGGGTCTATCCTGATAGTAAAGATCTCCATTCCATACGTGCATTGGAAGTCACCAACCGTGGGGAGCATGTGTATTGAACGGTAAAAGAAGCGAGCAACCTTATACGCTTTGGATCTAGGATCATAGCCGATCGAGGCCGAACGCCTGATTACTTTGCAAGTAGTTGCCTCCACTCTGGGGCATGATGATGCAGGGCCTCCACGGAAGCGTGAGGCTGCGCCGTGTGGCTGGGTTGAGCACACGCAGCATGGCCTCAGACGGAAGCAGCACCAACCCTCCGCAGTGCGCCAGGTTGTGCATGGCCTTCGTCGTCTGGAAGGAGTGGTAGTCGTTCATGGCGTGCACGAGCGTCGCGGCGTCCTGGCTATACTCCCACCGGTACAATCCCACAGTTCGGCCCATGTAGCAACCTCTGAGTTGCGGCGCGAGGAGTAGGGACATTCTCTGGTGGCGGCGATGCTCACGGCGGAAGAAATCGTCCCTTGTCGATGGTGTCGCGCCACGCGTGGCAGACGCTCCTGAACCGGAGCAGCGAGCTGACGGGGAGCCAGGGCAGGATCTGCGACTCCACGAGCTCCGGCGGCACGTACGGCGTTTTCGTCTGCATCTTGCTCGCCCCCCGCCCGCGTGCGTCTGCCGTCGCCAACCGGATCCAGGGTCCGGTATACCGTGGAGGGCAGAATGGACAAAAATAACCCAAATTCGACCGTGCAACGCCCAGGCGCTATGTCTGGAGCGACTAACGCCCAAGCGCTATGCCCAAGGACATAGCCTGTCGCGCGGCAGCCCCCTCCCCACCCCTCCCCATTCACTCCCAGGAAGATAGAACAGACACAGAGGGCGCCGGCGGTTCCTCCTCCCCTCTCTCTCTCAAATCCACTCCTCAAATCCATCAGATCTGAGAGATTTCACCGTGGATTTGCTTCCCCATCCCTCCCTCAAGGTAATCCCCTCCTTTTTCCTCTCTTTCATCCAATGAATCTTGCACATTATCCTAAAACCCTAGGTCTAGTTGGATTCATAATATGACCTATTTGTGTATGTTTTTGGTTATTTGGAAGTTATGTATTAGTTGTATTTGATGGGGAATGGAAGTGTGTTGTTGATTTGCATTGTGTATGATGGTTTTATATGGATTTGTATGGATGTGTGAATAATATGCTCCCATATTCTTTGTAGTTTATTGTATAAATTCAAACAATGGCCACATACCACACACATTTTATTGATGTTTGGAATATATATGTAGGATGGTGTGGCTACTTGAGGATTACTATGATCATGAACACCAGGCATATTTGATGGCGGAGAAGCATATGATAATAAAACCATGGTTGAACTTCTTTGCTTTTATTTTTCTATTGATTCAATTGTGTTGGAAAAAGCATAATGTTCGATATTGTATGTATGCAGAGGCTTCGTCCCCTCAAGATTCGGTCTCATGGCGCATCTTCGAATGACATGCCGTACGACGAGCGGTACACCGAGTACATCAAGCGGCTAGGCCTCCTCCCTTTCATCACGCTTGTGAGCCGGTCGACGCCGAACCTCAACGCGGCTTCTATCACCGCACTTGTCGACCGGTGGAGGCCGGAGACGCACACTTTCCACCTCCGGACCGGCGAGATTACTCCTACTCTTCAGGATGTTTCCATGATCTTTGGACTTCCTATCGCGGGGGAGCCTCTCTGTATGAGCACAAATTCTGATGGGTGGCGCAATGCGATGGAGCTACTTATTGGCATGGCTCCTGAAGAACTTGAAGATAAGAGCAAAGATAGAGTCCCAGCAGGCGCGACATATGCGTGGATCGTGGAGAACTTTAGGCAATGCCCGAACCCCGCCGAGGCTGTTTGCTGACAGCGGAGGTAGGACCGCTCAGTGGATGTGGCTCAAGGCACTAGCAAACTGGGATAGCAATATTAGCTGGGGTTCGGCGGCTCTTGCCTACTTGTACCGGCAGGTAATCACCTGTGCACTCTACATTCATTTGTATATGTCGAGTCCACACATATGCTATACTGACCTCGTTTTTGTTCACTTGCAGTTGGACGATGCCTGTCGTAGGGCAGGCGGAAATGCCGGAATAGGTGGTGCTATGGTTCTTCTCTCGATATGGAGCTGGGAACGCTTACCAGTTGGTCGTCCCAAAGAGGTGGGCCACCATCCTTGGCCAGCGTATAATAGAAGCCCTCTACGCCTCCCGACTTGGGCTTACAAGTGGGACGTGGTATCGGAGATGACAAGCGATGTTGATGCCATGTACCTCAAGTACACGAACGAGTTTGATGCGATTACGCCCGAGCAGATAGATGTTTATCTATACGTCACTATCCATAATATTTACTTCACGAGTCAAAATAGATACCAAACATGTTCTTGTGATATGTTGCAGGTGGAGTGGGAGCCTTATGGTTGTGGGGACGAGTTTGGTATTGCTCCCGGGTTTGATATTAACCCGAAGTGCTTGGAGGAACAATCTCTCTGGCTCATGTGCTGCCCATTGATTTGCAATTGGGCGGTTGAGTTTCATATGCCATAACGGGTGATGAGGCAGTTCGGGTTGTTTTAGTGCAACCCTCCCGTGTGGAAGGACACCGACAAGGAGCTTCATCGGTTAGTTAGCATGAGAACTTGTGCTCAATTGCTTTGGATGGTACTAACATGGTTCTTTGTTGTTGTCCAGGTTGGACAGAAAGAGGCAAAGAAAGATCAAGAATTGGGATCACCATCATAGGAGGCACGTCATGGAGTTCCTCATTTCTGTGGAGAATGCTCGACAAACGGAATGGAATAGTGGAAGAGCACATTGCCCAGTTGCATTTAACAACTACATCCATTGGTTTCTTGGTAGTACCCGTGTCTCCATTTGCCCGCCGTCCTATGAGGAAGAAATATTGGACGAGCCAGTCCAGTTCGATGAACTTGCCTACACTCAGTACAACCGGCAGGTCAGGGGGGGACCGACATCCCGCTTTCTTCCTCACTCAACTTTGCGGTAAAGTTATCGTTGCCTTCGCATTACTTTCCTTGCACTGTCATCTCTTTCTTGCCTAACATGTTCTTGTTCTTGACTCTGTAGAGAACGGAGGTAAAGAAATATGCCGACGATGCCGAGGCGATTCTTTTTTCTGCCCCTAAGGGGAAAAAGGGAGAAGCCATGATACGAAACTTCCTTAAGGTATGGATGCGAGACTTCCTCAAGATAGACATGTTCTTGGTTTGACTTATGTTGTTATTTGTTACAGCGCTCGGCCCAAAAGATGCGTCGCTTATCTAACGTGCTAGGTTGCCGCGATCCCGAGTACACAACCCCGTCCGGTTCTAGGTCCAAGTCGACTACTGATCCATCGGCCCATCTTCAGGATGATGTTGAGGATGACACCACTTCGGCGATTCGTTCGGAAGATGAGGTATGGGACAACCTTACATGCATTTAGTGCTATCTGTTTCCCATGTATTTCTCATAGCCATACAATCTTACATGTAGCTGCCTCATATGGAGAATGAGACTGAGGAGGAGTACCGGATTCGTTCCGCATACCAGATGAAGCCAAGGAAACAGTTCAATCGCTGGACGCCGGACGACTTCCGTAACAAGGGAAAGGCCAATGTTGTCGAGGACGAGCCGCCACGGAGGTCAAGAGCGACTAGGAGGACGAGAGGCCTACAGTATGATGATGAAGATGAGTCGCAAGAAGAGGAGGTGACAAAGAAGATACCTCCAAGGAGGGGCCGAGGCCCAAGGACGCGTGGACGGAAGTAGGTCATGTATGGCACAATGTTGATGATGATGCACTTATGGGTTGATGTATGGCACTATGTTCATGTTGTTTAAGACTATGTTCATGTATGGCACTACGTTGATGTTGTTTGAGATTATGTTGATGTTATTTGAGTATATGTGTAGTTTGAGTATATGTTGTTTGAAACTAGTAAACAAGTGTTGTTTGAGTACATGTTGTTTGAAACTAGTGCAGTTCAGCAGTGTAGCGCGTGTCTGATAGGCTCTACACATCAGAGCATAGCGCCTATCAGACTGTTAGCGCTATGTTAGCTTCAGAGTTGTCAGAGAAAGCGAGAGTTGCTGGGGAAAACTCTGTCGAGTGTAGCGCCTGCGATAGGCGCTATGTCGATGTGTAGCGCCATCGACAGCGCCACACTGACTTAGAGTTTTCCCCTCAGGCAACTCTCGGTTTGCTCTCTGTTAGTTTCGGGGCAGACGAAATCTGCTAGCATAGCGCCTAGCAGACATGCGCTATGCCTGTGTAGCGCCGTTCTGCTAGGCGCTATGCCTTGAAACTGTGTTCAGACCAAACATTTCCCTGTTCTGAGACTTTAACATGACAAACATTACACAAGGCAAATAAAAGACGAGGGATAGCAGTTCATGACATACTCAAATAGAAGCATCTCAAACATGGTGTTCATGCCCTTAAGGGGCTTTACATACTAATAGTTCGACATCACACTAAGTTCACACACATCATCCATCGTTCATACGCGAGCTCCCGGTTACATAATCTAAAGCATAGGTCCTTTGCCCTTCCTCTTCTTCTCTTCCTCTTCCTCCATGGAACGCCACGCCGCTTGACGAAGCCTTTCCCTCTCCGCAGCACGAGCCTCCTTAGCTTGGCGCTCCTCTTCCTCCTCTTTCCTGTGGATCTCGTCATTATGTTCCTTGCGCTTCCTCGCCATGTCCTCGTCACGCAGCCGTTCTTGGTAGCAACTTCTTCTTATGGCAAAATCGATCTCTTGGATAGCCTTGTTGGATCGAGGTTGCTCAAGGTCTATCCAAGTGTAGTACCTGCATACCGGAGGGGGAGACTATAAGAAAATAGTGCATGTTAGAGGATATGCTATGGAATAGTTTGGAACACATGAGGAACTAAAAAGCTTTGAGCATACCCGTGGCTTGTCGTATGGGTTGCAGCTACGCTCGGGAGAGCGGTTGTAGTTGGCACACATGAAGAACTTCTTTCCCCAACTATCGGATAAGTAGTATTGGGATTCCTTAATAGTGCAATCGGTTCCACACCAACAAATAGGAACCTCCTTCCCATGGGCCTCGTCAGTACGAAACGCCTTTCGTGGCCTTTCCTCTTGGTCGGCGTAAGGTGGCCTAGCATTGGCCCTCATCTTCCTCTCTTCCTCTTCCTTCTCCTTTTGCCTCTTCCTCTCTTCCTCTTCCTTCTCCTTTTGCCTCTTCCTCTCTTCCTCTTCCTTCTACCTTTTCTTCTTCCTCTCTTCCTCTTCCTTTTTCTTCTTTCTCTCGTCCTCTTCGTCCTTCTTCTTCGCCAAGTCTCGAGCAAGTTGAACTACCTCTTCAAATGCCTTCCTCTTCTTCTCTTCTTCTTCCTCCTTCCTCTTCTTCTCTTTTTCTTTCTCCTTCCTCTTCCTCTCTTCCACCACCTTCATAGCATTCGCCCAGATAGCCGAGTAGTTCACACCGTCCCCATCATTGCCCTTGTTAGGTTGAGTCGCCATACCTATTATAAGAACAAAAGCTACAAGTTAGTAAAGGATGCAATGAATGTGAACAATAATTGATTCAATGAAATAAGCATAGTAGGTAGTAACATAAGGGTGCAAGTATGAATATTCCATCCGTACCTATTAACATAAGGATTTGGTCCTGCCAAGTAACCTAACATACTAGACGGGTTAAAACGCCACGCCCTCTTCCTCTTCTAAGCCCAAATGATCGACCTCTTTGTTGTCTAGGAGCTTGTTGTCTAGGAGTTTGTTGGCTAGTTCTTGGTTGGCTTGGGACTTGTTGGCTAGTTCTTGGTTGGCTTGGGACTTGTTGGCTAGTTCTTGGTTGGCTTGGGACTTGTTGGCTAGTTCTTGGTTGGCTTGGTACTTGTTGGCTACCACTTGGTTGGCTAGTGCTTGCTTCATTTCCTTTTGCTCTTTTCCTTTGAGAACACTTTCTTGCATTGTGCCCTTCACCATTGCATGTTCCACACCGGGCTCTCTCACGAGGCTCTTGGAATTGGTCATTGCCCGTTTCTCGAGCACCACCATGGCCCCATCCATCCATGTCGCTCCTAAAGCGTTTTGTCTTGCGTCTTCCACGTTTAATCACTTTCCATTTCAGATCGGGACATAGTTGAATCCCATGGTACTCCGGCCATTTTGATTGGTCCAAATATGGATGAAATCTAGGAGCCCATGTCTTCTTAGTAGTCTCAATGGAGAACTCAGCCTCTCTCACCGTGAGCGGATTATTGTAATCCAAATGTCGCCGACGAGACGCGACGAGCAAGTGCGAGTAGGCAAGATGAAGCAATGATGGCCTTCCGCATGTGCACTCACAAGTCTTGAGTGAGACCTTGAAAGCTCGGCCTCCGTGTTGGACACCATCAGCCGTTGTACCTCCAGGCTCCGTAACTTGGTAAATTAGCTCGTCATTGTCATACTCCGTGACAACTTGGGCATCCGCTTTTTTTGTCTGAAATTGCATCCAATCATCAACCTTAGGTGGGTACTTGTATTTGTGCTTGTTCTTGTAGTCCCCCGCAATCTGCCGGTCCGTTTCCTCTGAGTATTTAAGAAAATATCCATTCATCATGTCGAATGTATAACGGACTATTGCCGTGACGGGAAATGCACGGACACCTTTGAGCAACTTGTTGAAGGCCTCTGCCATGTTGCTTGTCATTTGGCCGTACCTCCGTCCACCGTCATCGAATGCTCGTGCCCACTTTGTTCTTTCTCCAATGCTCCTATCGAGAAACTCTCGACCACCCGCATCGAGCTCTTTGTTGAAGAGCAATTTGTTGTACAAGTTTGAGAAACGATGTTCCGTGAAAGCGAGGCAACAATCTTGTAGATCATCGGCCAAATCCTTGCTCTTGCATGCCCTATAGAAGTTTGAACAAAAGTGTCTCATGCACCAACGATGGTGCAACGGAACATGCCCGGGAATATGTTGGTCCACCGCTTTAAGAATTCCTTGATGACGGTCCGAGATGACACATATTTCCCTATGAGGGGTTAATATCTTGGTTCTTAAAAGATGGAAGAACCACTCCCAATTATCATTGTTTTCCACCTCTACGAAAGCAAAGGCCAAAGGAATCAACCGGTTGTTGGCATCATTGGCTATTGCAATCAAGATAGTGCCCTTGAATTGACCGGTCAAAAAGGTGCCATCAACGGAGATGACCGGCCTACAATGTTCAATGCCTGAACACATTGCTCGAAAGCCCAAAATGCACGGCCAAAAACTCGAACGGTTCTTCCGTTTACAATCCTTGTGTTGTTCCCCAAAGGTTGAACCACATGAACCATGCCCGGGTTAGCATCGGCCATCGCTCCCAACAACCTTGGGATTCGGTTATAAGATTCCTCCCAATCACCGTACAACATCTTGAATGCGGCTTGCTTAGCCTTCCATGCCTTCCCGTACTTCACCTCATAGTTAAAGAGGGCTTTCACAAACTCCATGACCTGCTTGATGCTCATTATTGGAAACGACGCGATGTCATTGGAAAGCCTATAAGCAAGGAACTCGGAGGTGAGTTGTCGGTGCTCATGCTTTGCATCCTTGCCATCCACCATCGGGCCTCGGCACATGTGAGTTGATACGCAACTAGATATGTGCCAATCGGGACCTCCCTTGAATGGTCTAGCACGCACAATCCAAGGACATCCTTCCGCCTCGCACTTCACCGTAACGCTTCTTGATATCCGAAAGTGCCGCACCGTAAGGACGATGATGCTTCACCGAGAAGTCCTTTATCCATTGCTTAAATTCCAACAAGGTCTTAAACCTTGATCCTTTGCAAAAGTCATTATTCACTTCATTGCCATCCCGGTAAGAACTTGTCCTTGGTCCAAGCACTATGCCTTTGCCACCATCAACCGTGGCTTCATCCGTGAGACTAAGATCACGAAACAAAGGCACCCGATGGTCCCGCCCCAATACGGTATGGTGGATTTCACGCCTCTCTAGCCGTGAACCCCTCCCCGTCAACTTCTTCTTCGGGACCATCATCATCCGAGTCCGAAGCATAGCCTCGAGAATACAGGAGTTCACGGTCCATGTCATGTTGAGTGATATATTTCTCCAAATCACCAACATTGTTGTCATGGAGTTCAACATCATCATCATCTTCACCCTCACAGTCATCATTGTCCTCTTCCAACACTTCGTCTTGGTGTCTTGAAATCGGGCTCAATGTTTAGCTCAAAGGAGGTTCAATCCATAGCTCTTGCTCCACGGGTGGAGGACTCCTACTATCCAGTGGAGAAGCACGACGGTTCAAGTCCAAAGGCAATGAACTATCAACCTTCTTGGTGGCAAATAGCTCAAGAGCCTTGTCTAGTGATTCGGCCACCACCTCCTTGTATGCAAGCCAACGAGCCTCGGAGAAGATACGCATGGTCTTCCAACAGATATGCACTGCAAAACCCACATTATGTCTTCCTTCCAACTCGACAACATCACATGGGTCCATCCATTTCAATTCAATCCTCACTTGCTCCAAGACCTCGGCATAGGTGGGACTACGCTCAAACACAATATCTAGCTCATCCGGGTCCGGTTCTATGTTGCCTTTCAAAAAGGCATCCTTGTCCACATGATGAACATGAACAATTTTTGCCATCCCTAACACATAGGAGAATATGTTCATTAACTAACCATGACAAGATAAACAAAACTATACTAGACACATTACCAAACCATAAAGCTAACAAGAACACCCTCTCTTACATAAGCAAACCCTAACCCTAGCCATAACATTCCAATATACCAAACAATGTCATTTCAACAACCCTAAACCTAACTAAATGCTTCATACACATCTTCATAACCAACATTGGCCAATGAATCTAACAAATTTCCAAACATTTCTCTCCAAATCAAATTTCTAGGGTTTCAAGCCAAGTCCAACCAAAATGAAAGATTTCAAGAGGTCAAAACGGAGGGGAATGAGGGAGGGTACCTCTAGCAGCTGGGGAGAGGCACAAATCCACCAAATAAATCTTCCAATGTGAGAGATTTGAGGGGGGGAGAGAAAGGGGCGCCTCCTTGCTGTTCTTCTTGCTTGGGTCGAGCTGGGACTGAATGGGGAGGGGGCTGACAAAGCTATGTCCGGTGTAGGCGCTTATCCGATAGCGCTACACATTAAAGGGTAGCGCCTATCGACAGGCTACACCTTGGGCATAAGCGCTGGCGTTACTCGCCCAGCATAGCGCTGGGCGTCACACGGTTGGGTGGGACGAGGGGAGGGCAGGCGGTGCCATTTGGCGGGGCATAGCGCCTAGGTGAAAGGCGCTACACTGTAGAGTGTAGCGCCTTGCTGTTAGGCGCTACAAAAAGGGTTAGTCCAGTGAAATACTTTTTCAGATGAATCATTTTGTGAAATCCTTTCAAATTTGGGTTATTTTTGTCAATTGTGCCTACCGTGGAGTCCTTTTCGTTTGGGATCTGTGACCTAGAGAGACCCCACGGCTGATCGGTCCAATGGGATTATGTACGTGACCGTACCCCTCCTCTAAACTGGGCCGCACTCTTGTCGATACGAGCTTTCGGCCAAATACCCAACAACAGAAATGTATGCACTCGGCCCCGTGCCTATTATGGTTACCAAGGCCCATTAAGGTTTTTCCCAGTTTTTCCGGGAAAGAATTTTTGTTCTTTTTAATTTGTGAACAGAAAAAAATTGTTTTGTGGCTTCAGTAAATCACACGTCCATAGTACACTTATTATTTTGCTATAAATGCATCAAGACATCCATTCTTGGAAAGAAATAGTGTTCACAAAAGATACCTAATTTGCGCTATATATTGGGCCGGCTCACACATCTATGGTACGGACAATTACCCATCCACGGTTCATAACCAAAGCATCTACTTCCTCCGTCCCAAAATATAAGGCGCGTAAGAATTAGTCAAAAGTTAAATTTTACTATCTTTGATCAATATTTATGAAAAATATCTACATCTATAATATTAAATAGACACGTTAAAAAAATATATTTTATGGTAAATTTATTGATATTGATTTAATATTATAAATATTTATATCTTTATGTATAATCTTGATCAAACTTAGAAAGTGTTGACCTGTTGACTAATCATTAGACGTCTTATATTTTGGGATTGATGAAGTATAAAGAAGAGGGACACCGTAGAACCGCTCTTTGGATCCCTATGATAAGCAAGTACGATGTGCCCATCATTGCAATCCACAAGCCATCCAAATGGATCTATGTGAACCGGGTTTTCCAAAATATTCATATTCTTTTTAATTTCACTATTTTCGACCGGTGACATGCGTGAAAAAAGAAAGAGTGTCTAGAAAAAAAAAATAGACACTATTATTATATAGAAGAAGGTGAGGCTTGAACTTGGGATATTTAGTATACCATCTGATGTGCTAACCAGTAAGCCCCCAACTACTCAGGACATGCGCAAATATAGAATGCAACTGGTGGTTTTTAAGAACCAATAAATGAAAGTACACACCTACGAAAACAAGTATGTCGATCATTGTGAGTATCTTCGAGGGACCGAGACAAACATCTTTGAACTCGCGAGGGTACCACCACATACAATAATAAATCCCAGTAAAAGAGTATGAGTTTGGAGAATTATGATGGATGTATTATTAATCCTCATGAGCGAGTATATATAGACATACAAATGATCATCTTGGAGTATAAGTTAAATTAGAATTGTACGTAAACAGATCCTAACTCTATCTAAACTATCATAATAACCGTATATACCTAATATTCTAACACTCCTTGCAGTCGTAGCGGTAGCATTGTAAACAACAAGAACGTCATGGACGATCAGACTGGCCGAGGTAGCGGCCACAACAGCCTACCGAGGAAGGCATAGCAGCCGGCCGAGGTAGATCGACGATGCCGATGGTCGGAGTAGAGGCGCGGCGATGACGACGGCGGTGGGCGACTCAATATGATTTATGATCGGTAAACCAAAAAAGAAGACCGGCCAAGCGACCGGTGGAGAGAAAAACAGATCTAGAGATCGAAAAGACTCACCAAGGCATCCGATCACAGATCGGCAGACGAATCCTACGACGTATCGCGTGGCCCCCGGTGGAGATCATGGAGATCGATCCGCAGGGGGCGGCGCGACGGAAGCACGTCGGTGGCTAGGGTTTGAACCGGTAAGGTTGATACCATGAAAGAGTATGAGTTTGACAGAATATTATGGATGTATTATTGAGCGTCATATGCGAGTATATATAGGCGTACACCGGATCATGTTAGAGTACAAATCAAGTTACGATTGTACATCAACAGATCCTAAATCTATTTAAACTATCATAACAACCGTATATACCTAATACTTTCACAACCAGGATGCATGAGCACCAGTACCACATTAGTCTATGGTAAGCCTGGTAGGCTACCCGCCTAATGACAGGACTCTGCCTTCGCGTATGTTTTGAACTATCCGATCTCATCGGATGTTGATCTGTAGCATACATTTAGTTATCATCAATCTGTGTTTTTACTCCATTGCACTTATCACTTGTAGTTGTAGAGGCCCACGGACCAGTGTCTCGTGTGTACTGCAGGCAGTAAAAAACTTCCGCGACCTGCCCTCGTAGGTTCGTATCGTCGCGGTGATACGTCGTAAACGTATCTATAATTTTTGATACTCCATGCTTGTTTTGTATCAACTATCTTATGTTTTTCTACACTTTGAGGATTTTTATACATTCTCTGTAACTAACCTATTAACAAGATGCCACAGTGTCAATTGCCTGTTTTCTGCTGTTTTTGGTTTCAGAAAAGCTAGTAAAGAAATATTCTCGGAATTAGACAGAACAAAACCAGAAGTTCCTATTTTTTCCGACACAAGACGGAGTCCAAAGCGGAGACAAAGGAGAGCAACGAGGCGGCCAAACCACCCTAGGCGCGAGCTCACACCTGGCCACGCCTAGGCATGGTGTGGGCCCCTCAGGTGGCCACCGACCTTGCCCCTTCGCCTATATAAGCCCCTCGAGGCATAAACCCTAGGTATCCGATCAGAAATCCACGAAAAAGTTTGTAGCCGCCGCCACCATCGTCCCTAGACCGGGAGGGATCTGAAGCTCTTCCCGGCACCCTGTCGGAGAGGGGAGATCACCCTAGAGGCCTTCTTAATCACCATGCCAGCCTCCGGAGTGATGCGTGCGTAGTTCATCCTTGGACTATGGGTCCATAGTAGTAGCTAGATGGTAATTTCTCCTCTTTGTGCTATCATGTTTAGATATTGTGAGCTGCCTATCATGATCAAGATCATCTATTTGTAATTATATATGTTGTGTTTATTGGGATCCGATGGATATTGAGTACTACGTCAAGATTTATTATTGATTTTATCATGTCTATGTTGTTTGTGATCTTGCATGCTCTCCGTTGCTAGTAGCTACTCTGGCCAAGTACTTGCTCTCTGTTGCATGTTTAGTTGAATAATCAGCAAGTAAAAGATCTAGAGAACATTTTCCATAGGTTTCAAATCAAATAAATCATATAGATCTTTAGATAAAACTAAGACACTAGATCCTAAATCTAGAATAGCATGATGTGTCTCTTTTACAATAGTGATTAATACCTTGGGGATCCATACTTCCTCAAGCTTTGGTGGTATCATAGCTTCATTATTATATCTTTCAATCTTTTATGTTATAACATAATTTGCTAGGTAAGAACCAAATCCTGCTTGATGACCATTAAAAGATGGATCATTAGTTTTATTTGCAATAAGTTAATGAGTTCATCCAAGCTACATTTATCAATATCAAGTAGAGGTTCTTTTGTTTCACTTAGCATTTTAACTTCTTCTACTTGTTTATCTCTATTGTATAAGTTGAAGATTTCATATCTATCATCAAATACACCTTCTGGCACTTTAGTTTTTTCAAGGCTTTCTTTTACTTATACTTCTAAGAGATGGACATCTAACAATATATAAGCGATGTTGGCAGTTATATTTATGACGGAACGTCCACTTTATTTGTCTAAATAGTGCATTAAGCTTTTAGTTAACCCTCTATAAAAGATATGCATTAACATCCAATCTCTAAAACCATGTTCTGTTCCAAAATCTATTTCTCTATATCTTTCCCAAGCTCTTATAAGAGGTTCATCATTATTTTGTTTAAACATGATAAGCATTTCCCTAAGATGACCTATTATTTTAGGGGTTCCAAATCTTTCAACAAAAGAAGATTTAAAATTAAACCAAGAGATAAAATTTCCAGGTGGCCATTTTAATATCCAATCTAAAGCCTTACCAGCAAGTGAATATGGAAAAAGTTTAACTTTAATCATACTATTGTTTTTACTCATGTTTAGATCTTTGCATCTTTCATTAATAGTTATCAAATGCTGCATAGGGTTCTCATTAGGCTTCCCATAAAAACGCATTTCATAAATGTCTTTAGTAGCTTTGGGGTCTATTTCAAATGGATCTCACTTTCTTTTGGGATGTTTTTTACACTAAAGGGACAATAAGATCTCTTTTTGATTTTTATGTCTTTTTGTGTTTTAAGGAAAACTTAAAAAGACTAAAAACAAAACAAAATAAAATACTTTCAAAATCTAAAAGGATAAGAAAAAGCTCATAGTGGTGCAACCTCCCCAAGCTTGGGTTGTTGCACAAGTTGATGAATATGATGGTGCCAGAAAGTAGTTTTGTAGTTGCCTTGTTCTTCAACGGTGCCAGAAAATAGGTAGTTGTTGTGGGAGTTACCTTTCTCTTCAAACTTGATGAGGATGCATTTGTGGTGTACCTTCGCCAACTCCCCGGCAACGGCGCCAGAAAATAGGCATGATCGCAACAAACATGGCCACTTTTCGTTGGGACTCCAAGTGTAGATTGTTGTAGCAAGATTCTTTTCCCCACAAGGGTGACTTAAAGGTTTATATCGAACTGTCGGGGAATTGGTTATGGAAGGGTATTTTTCTTCTACTCTTCAAGCAACCTATAAATTAAAATAATTTGTCTTGTGTCCCCGACTCCACCAAGTGGTTGTCAAGCACAAGATTTCATATTAGTAATATGAAATAAAGTACTCCCTCCGTCTCTAAATAGATGTCTCAAATTTGTAAAAATTTGGATGAATCTAGACACTATTAAATATATAGATTCATCCAAATTTTGAAAAACCTAAGACATCTATTTTGGGATAGAGGGAGTATAATGAAAACTGAAATAAATAAACTAAACAAGGTAAGGTAATGAAAACTAGATGATATGGAAGATAGTAGAGTTGTTTTGGGGTTTTATGAGTAATTGCAAGTAGGAAAAATAATTTTGTATTTTCGAAATAATAAATTCTATAAATTATAAAGGATAGTAGATGCAATAGAAAGGTGTTTCTTATGATAAGAATCGGACCGGGGTTCTTGGGTTCACTTGTATACTCTCTTTTTAAGTTGTAGTAATCACAAAACAATTCATAAATGATAAAGATTCATGGAATTTCTATATGTGCTTGATAAAGGAATTAATATGGGTATCACATTCTAACATAGAGATGGAATACATCTCTCTTATACTCCTCAAAAAAGGGAAATCTCCATGCAATCTTGAATTAAGAACAAATTAGAGTATAACTTTAAGCAATATTATATGATGTTTGAAATACAAATATTCTACCTTGATCTAACAAGCTTATCCATTGTCTCATGATAACTATAACACATGATTTCACTTTATCCCTATTGAGGCAGAAAAAGAAAGGTAAAAACCAAAGTAGATCTTGAATATTATGTGTCACAATTCAATCTCTACCACCATGCTACTCCATCTAACACACACTTCTTCCCATATAACTTCTTGCATACAAGTTGGATAAAAACAAGCAATTAATAACGGGGGGCATGATATGCATCTATCAGAATATATTACACAAAATAGGTTCCAATCTCAAATATCAAATCATAGAACAAAGATCCATAATCATGTAGGGAAGGTCATATGGTACTAGATTTATGAAGAACGAGAGGGAAATAGATCAAGTTTCTGCAACAAACCCATACCCCGGAGGTGGAATTCTCCCTCTTCATCATGGTGATGATGCTGGAGATGTTGGAGAGGATGGAGATCTCCCTAGAGGTGGCTCCGACGAAATTTCCACCTCCAATCTTTGCTGGATCTAACTCTGTTTGTTTGTGTTTTCATCTCTGGTGTACTCCATCTCGAGGACTCCCCGAGGGGTCCTTATATAGGGATTTTTAGATCAAGAGAACTCCGTGGGAAAAAATCAAGACGACCGAGGAGGAAACGGGCATGGGTGGCGCGCCCACCTGGGCTGGGGGTGCCACCTAGGCTCGTTTAGCCCTCCTAGCCCTCCTAGTGGGATTCTTGTTCTCCAGATGCTTCTCTTGAATAAATATTGGCATTCCCAAAAGTGTAGGTCCAGTTGAGTTCGTATTGGTCCTAAAACATCGAAAACATTGAAAATAGGGTTTTCCTGCCCTGCCGGGTTATATACATAATAAAGGGGATCATTAATAATCCCCAAAAATCAATATAAAACATGGATATAAAATTAGATATGATGCAAATATGTGGGAAAACATGTTAACAAACTACAAAGCTCATGAAAACGGCCATAAAACGCAAAAACATCGACTTTTTAGGCATACCTCTCAAACATGTAAATCGCCCTAGAACCCAAAAACTGTTGTCACTAGCTCATGAAACAGCCATAAACACGAAAATGACGAGTTTCTGGTCCTATCTCTCAAGCATGTGTCGTGTCTTGCAGGACATGCAAATCCCCCTAAAAACCCAAAATATGGGGAATAGCTCATGAAAACGCCATAAAACACGAAAATGATGAGGTTCTTAGTCATGCCCTCAAAAATATATCGAGCCTTATGATCGTTGTAAATCACCCTGGAATAAGAAAACTGTGGGCAATAACTCATAAAAATGCCCATAAACGCAAAAAAGATGAGTTTTTGGTCATAACTGAAACATGTAAATCGCCCTGGAAACCCAAAATATGGGCAATAGCTCATGAAAACGGCCATAAAACACGAAACTGACAAGTTCTTGGTCATGCACTCAAAAATGTATCAAGCCTTACGATCATTGTAAATCGCCCTAGAACCCCAAAACAATGGGCATAAAACGTAAAAAGGACGAGTGTTTGGTCATAATTCTAAAACTCGTAAATCGTCCTGGAACCCCAAAACTATGGGCAATAGATCATGAAAACGGTCATAAAACGCAAAACGACGAATTTTTGGTCATAGCTCTCAAACATATAAATCGCTCCGGGTCCCCCAAAACTGTGGGAAATAGCTCATGAAAAGGGCCATAAAACGCGAAAACGATGAGTTCTTAGTCATGTCCTCAAAAGTGTATCAAGCCTTACGGTCTTTCTAAATCGTCCTAGAATCCCAAAAATGTGGGAAATAACTCATGAAAATTGCCATAAAAAGCAAAAAAAGACAATTTTTTTGTCATACCTCTCAAACATGTAAATCGTTCTGGAACCCAAAATTGTGGGCAATAGCTCATGAAACGGCCATAAAACACGAAAACAATGAGTTTTTGGTCATATCTCTCAACCATGTATCGGGTCTTACGGGCGATGCAAATCCCCCTAGAAACCCAAAATATGGGCAATAGCTCATAAAAACGCCATAAAACACAAAACTACGAGGTTCTTAGTCATGCCCTAAAAAATGTATCACGCCTTACGGTCGTTGTAAATCACCCTGGTACAAGAAAACTCATGAAAATGTCCATTAAATGCAAAAAGATGAGTTTGTGGTCATAACTCTAAAACATGTAAATCTCCTAGGAACCCCAAAACTATGGGAAATAGCTCATGAAAATGGCCATTAAACAGCAAAAACGATGACTTTTTGGTTATACCTCTCAAACATGTAAATCGCCCTAGAACCCCAAAACTGTGGGCAATACCTAATGAAAATGGCCATAAAACGCAAAAACACGAGTTTTTGGTCATAAATTTAAAACATGTAAATCTCCCTGGAACCCGAACACTATGGGAAATAGCTCATGAAAATGGCCGTAAAGCACGAAAACAACGAGTTCTTGGTCATGTCCTCAAACATTTATCAGGCCTTACTATCATTCTAAATCGCCCTAGAACCCCAGAATTGTGGGCCATAACTCACGAAAATGGCCATAAAACACCAAAAGGCAAGTTTTTCGTCATAACTCTGAAACATGTAAATTGCCCTGGAACCCCAAAATTAGTCGCAATAGCTCATGAAAACATCCATAAAACGCAAAATGACGACTTTTTAGACATACCTATCAGACATGTAAATCGCCCTAGAACCCCAAAATCGTGGGCAATAGCTCATGAAACGGCCATAAAACGCAAAAACGACGAGTTTTTGGTCATATCTCTCAAACGTGTATCGGGTCATACGGGGCATGCAAATCCCCCTTGAAACCCAAAATATGGGAAATAGCTCATGAAAACAGCCATAAAACATGAAAACGATGAGTTCTAGTTCATGCCCTAAAAACTGTATCGCGGCTTACGATCGCTGTAAATCGCCCTGAAACCCCAAAACTGTGGGAAAATAACTCATGGAAGTGGGCATAAAACATAAAAAATACGAGTTTTTGGCCATAACACTAAAACATGTAAATTGCCTAGAAAACGCAAAACTATGGGCAATAGCTCATGAAAACAGCCAAAAACCGCAAAACGACATTTTTTTATCATACCTCTCAAACAAGTAAATCATCATAGAACCCTAAATCTGTGGGCAATAGCTCATGAAAACGGCCAAGAAACACGAAAACGATGAGTTTTTGGTCATGCTCTCAAAAATGTATTAGGCTTTCGGACGTTGTAAATCGCCCCGGAACCCAATAAATGTGAGCAATAGCTTTTGAAAATGGACATAAAACGAAAAAACTACCACTTTTGGGCCATATCTCTCAAACATGTTAATCGCCCTAGAGCCTAAAAATGTGGGCAATAGCTCATGAAACGGCCATAAAACGCGAAAACGACGCGTTTTTGGTCATATCTCTCAAACATGTATCAGGTCTTGCGGGCCATGCAAATCCCCCTTGAAACCCAAATATGGGAAAATAGCTCATGAAAATGCCATAAAAAACGAAAACAACGAGTTCTTGGTCATGCCCGCAAAAATGTATCGGGCCTTACGATCGTTGTAAATCGCCCTAGAACCCCAAAATTATGGGCAACAACTCTTGAAAATAGCCATAAAACGCAAAAAGACGAGTTTTTTGTAATAACTCCAAAACATGTAAATCGCCCCAAAACATTAAAACTATGGGCAATACCAAATGAAAACAACCAGAAAACGCAAAAACAATGACTTTTTGGTCATACCTCTCAACATGTAAATCTCCCTGTAACCCCAAAACTGTGGGCAATAGCTCATGAAAAGGACCATAAAACATGAAAAAGACGAGTTCTTGGTCATAACTCTAAAACTTGTAAATCGCCCTGAAACCACAAAACTACGGGCAATAGCTCATAAAAACAGCCAGAAAACACAAAATCGACGACTTTTTAGTCATACCGCTCAAACATGTAAAGCGCCCTAAGACCTCAAAACTACTAGCAATAGCTCATGAAAACGACCATAAAACAAGAAAATGGCGAGTTCTTGGTCACGCCCTCAAACATCTATCGGGATTTATTGTCGTTCTAAATCTCTCTAGAAACCCAACACTATGGGCAATAGATCAAAAAATGGCCATTAAACAGCAAAAATGACGACTTTTTGGTTAGACCTCTCAAACATGTAAATCGCCCTGGAACCCCAAAATTGAGGGCAATACCTAATGAAAATGGACATAAAACGCAAAAATACGAGTTTTTGGTCATAAATCTAAAACATGTAAATTGCCCTAGTACGCCAAAACTATGGGAAATAGCTCATTAAGATGGCCATAAAACAAGAAAACAATGAGTTTTTGGTCATTCCCTCAAACATGTATCATTTATTAAGATCATTGTATGTGGCCCTAGAACCCCCAAACTATGGGCAATAACTCATTAAAATGTCCATAAAATGCGAAGACAATTTTTTGGTCATAACTCCAAAACATGCAAATTGCCCACGAACCCCAAAACTATGCGCAATAGGTCATGAAAACGGCCATAAAACGCAAAAACGATGACTTTTTGGGCATACCTATCAGACATGTAAATTGCCCTGGAACCCCAAAACTGTGGGCAATGATAAGTTGGAAATGTATCTATAATTTTTGATGGTCCATGTTTTTTTAGTATCTACTTTGCTTTGCCTTGCCTACACTTTGAGGGAAGTAAGATTTGGGGAGTTGCTGTCCCGAAACAGATATCTGTCCTCCACGAAAAATATTCGTGAGGATTTTATGTAACTCGGATTGAGCTCAAAATTTACGAATAAATCTCCCAGTATGTTAGATAACTTTAGTTAGTTCAACACTTTTTGATTTGAGCAACAGAATATGTTCGAAAAAATCGTTTTATACCTACTGGTCTGTTTTGACAGATTTCTGCCATTATTTGCATTTGCTTCTTATTGATTCCTTTTTGAGTTCTCTTTAGGTGAATTGAGATTTTTGAAGGATTTACTACAGTAGCTTGTGTTTTTAGTGAAAATCCTTGCTGTTCCAAAGCTTTGCCAGAGGTCTAATATCTTTTAAATAAACTAATGTTGCTAATGAAGATTGTGTGAAGTTTTGTATGAAGGAAAAATTTCAGGTGTAGAGAGAGAATGATGCAATGAGATGAAGAATGGACAAAAGATCAAGCTTGGGGATGCCACCATGGTGTCACCCCAAGAAATATCCAAGAGGTGTTGTTTTGACATTATGTTTAGTGATTATTGCTGTAGCATGTCTTGTTCCAAACAATTGGGATTGCTTAGTGTGCCTTGAAGAAATTATGCGCTGTTTTAGCATGCAAAAGCATAGTATTGTATTATTCTCCTTTGATGCTTTGCTTGGGTTGACTTGGCACATACTCACACCATGTTATTACTATAACAAGTCACCATTAGCCTCTATGATTATTTAGTCCTTAACTTGTAGTACCACTCTTTGCTTTGATTAGTATGCTTTGTTGCTCTACATGATTATGGCCATTATTCTCTCTTAGTTGGTTGCTCCTAGTCTTTTGCTAGCCTCCACTTGTATGAGTAAGCTCTACTCATGCTTCCAACTCCCAAGAAACCAAGTTTTTCCAAAGTGTCTACTATAAACTCCTATGCATGGTGTGTTACACCATTCCAAGTATATTCTTGTTTTCAACTATCTTCCAATTAAAAACTATTTTGTTTCAAATTTGAGAAGTGGTGGATTACTAGACCTGAATTCAGGGACATTGTTCTTAAAGCTTGGGATTGTAACATAAGTTTTAGGAATTTGATGGATGCTTGGCAATATAAGACTAGGATTTTTAGGAAGCTTTCCAAAGGTTGGAGTGGCAACCTAGAAGCTAACATTAGGAGGAAAAAAGAATCGATGGAGGAATATGACTCCCCAGATATTAAGTTAGTGATCTTTTCTCTATCAGATGAGGAGAGGGTTAGATTAAATGATATTCTAAATTAACTGAAAACTTTTTGGCTAGTAGAATAGATTAAAGCCAAGCAAAGATCCAGAGAGAGATATCTTAGAGGGTGATAGTAATACTGCTTATTTACATGCAGTAGCTAACCAAAGAAGGAATTAAAGCCCTCATGAACTTGATGGCACACTTTATATTCTTTGCCCCTAATAAACTTGAACCATTGTGACAACTTTGCTGTATATGCTTGCACTTATAAGTTGGAATTAGCAGAACCGTGCTGTCAGGGGGAACGTTTTCAAAATTGCACTTATAGTTTGTACTCAGTTGATATCATGCTCTTTTGTCTATGGATGTCACCGGTGTGAAATAAAGAGGGAACTTGTAAGTCCATGGAGTTTGTATTCTGTGTTAGAGAAATGCCTAGGCCGCTAGCCTAAGCCATGCCTAATCATGGTGGAAACTTGCAGCATCACCATAATGAGATATCTATGAAGCATCCTCAATAAAAAGCTATGCATATGGTAAATAAAAAGACTGCTGAGATGCTCATTGTCTGCTTTCCTTGTCATTTGGGTTATGGAAAAGCTCCTGTACCATGTGAAAGGGGTACCCCGTTGGCGGTTCTCAATGATATGCAAATACTTACAATGACAAGAACTTACCTAGGCCCAAAGTTGAGTATGCATGAGGTGTGGCCCTCGTATTCAAGGGACTTGAGATTGCCAACTTATACTTCGTCAATCATATACTCCATCTTTGCCACTTTAACCTTAACCACTTCAAGATGCTTATGATAGGGGCAATGGGGGATGAAAGCTAAAAAGTACCATAATTTTTGGAAGCTATTTTTGAAACTTGTAATCCCTGCTTCCTTTACAAAAAAGGCCTTTCTTCCACCACTATTGAGTCTCCACCTTCTACCTTTAGGCACCATTAAGAGAGCATAGTTGTCATTATGTGTGCAGTGTCCCAAAGCTTATTGATTGATGCATATTGTGATATTACTTATTCTTGTGCTATTTTTTCCGGGCTTATAGCTCCTATGCGACGTCTTTACACGGAATTGGAAGGAACACGACATCGTTGAAAAGAATAGCTCGCATGCGACGGTTGTGAGGCAGCTAATATCCCAGGGCCACATGGGCCTTAAAATGGTCGTAAGGACACATTTAACTTTGTTCCAAGATTAGGGTTAAGCCAAACCGGTCGGTTGGGACAGCCAGTCAAGCTAGTCAAACCAACCGCTTCCGACCGAGAGCGCGCGTCACACTGACTGTAGCTTCCCCGATGGTGGCGGCGGACCTCACCCATCGTTCTCGGCGCCGGTGGCGGCACGACAATTAATTTAGGCGGCGGCACTTTCGTTCGACGACGAAGGTGGTGAGTGCCATTTGAAAGCTAATTCCTCTCCCATTTTTCTCAATTCGAGATCTGAGCGTGCCCATTGATGCTAGATTGTGGAGGCGAGGGTGTGCTGAACAGGGCGAGGGGGAACGATATGGAGCATGGAGAGGGGAATTCTAATCGGTATATCCCGTATTTCTGCACTTAATTTCTCTAAGGTTGAGCTCTTTGTTCGCTTCCGCTAGCTCACAGTGCCCGCCAAAAACAGGGGAGACGATGTTGCGCGCCAAACCTTCGAATTTCGCATCAATTTCTTTCCCTCTAGGGCTGTTTTAGTTGATGGCAGCACGCAGATCATTGAGAGAGAGACACGGTTGTTAAATGGGAGGTGGAATTAGAACATGTTGATCCCCAAGAGCTAATAAACATGGGAGAGGAGGCGGTGAGGAAAATGGTGGAAAAAATTGGGGATAGTGTGGTTTGGGGGACAGAGCAAGAAGTTTCTTTGTTACGATTTGATGATTGCAAATGTGACTATGTTAGGGTTGAGACAGGGGAACATATAGTTGATGAAATCGATGAGCGAAACGGTTGGACAAGCGAAACTGTTCTATTTTTAGCAGAGCTCATTGATCTGAAACCTGATTCGAGGGTTGGATATGTGGCCTCAAAGCTTTGCTCGGATGGTCGAGGATGATTGAATTTGCACAAAGGCAAGTAATGCCTATACTTACTGAGTTGGAAGTGTTAACAGTGGAGGATGATGATGCTAATGCACAAGGGAGGCTGGATGGTAATGCACAAAGGATTATGGCTTGTTGATTGGAATTCAGTTGAGATACATGACCGGACTGATTTGGTCATTGCACCAATAGATGACATTGAAATGGCAAAGCTTTTTGGCATTCCTATAGATGACAGAGACAAGGAGAAGAAGAGGGATGAAGCTGCAAATGATGGTGACAACCATTTAAGAGATGAAGAGGCAGATATAGATCTAGAGTTGTTGGAAAATGCTGCAGTTCATGTAGATGATGCACATGATGATGAGCTAGTAACAGTTCATGACA
Source organism: Avena insularis (assembly GCA_023614405.1). Lineage (NCBI taxonomy): Eukaryota > Viridiplantae > Streptophyta > Magnoliopsida > Poales > Poaceae > Avena > Avena insularis. The sequence goes on along the minus strand of CM042685.1, from coordinate 458,839,295 downwards.
AAGAGGACCGAGTTATTGAAGTTGGGAGATTGTTTACAAGCATGGATGAATTCAGGATGTGTTTCAGGACATTTGCAGTCAAACGTGAGTTTGCTACCAAGACTATGTGGACTAATAAAAAGAAGTTCTATGCAAAATGCATAGGTTATGATGGTGGTGCCAAGCCTTGCAAGTGGTATATATCTGCTAGACGCCAACCTGATGGAAGGACAATAAGAGTGAATCAAATTCCAAAACCTCATACTTGCATTACAAGTTCTCAAACAGTTACAAAGATGACATCACAATTATGGGTTGCAGAAAAGATCAAGCCCATTTTAGCCACAACACCAAACAGCACTGCAAAGAGACTGAAAATAGACTTGGAAAAGCAGTACCCCATTAAGCTGAATTATACTACAGTGTGGAAGGCAAAGCAAAGGGCAATGAAAAAGCTATATGGTTATTGGGCAAATACCTTTCGAATGCTTTATAACTTCAAAGCAGAAGTAGAGAAGAGGTCACCTGGCAGTGTTGTGGAGATAGATACTGAGGTAACAACTGATGGGAAAGTCTTCTTCTCTAAATTCTTCATGCCTTTAAAGCCTTGCATCGATGGCTTCAAAGCAGGGTGCCTTCCATATTTGAGTATAGACTCATCTTTCTTGACTGGAAAGTGGAATGGTTAACTAGCAGCATGCAATGCTTTAGATGGACACAATTGGATGTTCCCTGTAGCTATTGGCATGTTTGATCGAGATGAGGCATCATGGACATGGTTCATGATGCAGTTGAAAAGATGCATAGGGCCAGTCTCTCCATTGGCAGTGCACATAGATGCATGTAAAGGTTTAGAAAATGCAGTGAAGATTGTTTTCCCTCATCTTTGAGCGGAGAGTGCTTCGGCCATATGTGGATGAATTTGATCAAAAAATTCAGAGGAGATGATTTTGGACGCATGTGGCCAGCAGCAAGATCTTACACCAGGCAGACACATTCATATCATCTTGAGAATATTAAAGCGGCATGCTCTAGGGAGGATAGGGTCAAGTTTTGTACATGGTTGGAAACCTACCATTCTCTTTTATGGTACAAGTCTGGTTTTAACACTGCCATCAAATGTGATCATATCAACAATAATTTGGCAGAAAGTTTCAACAACAAAGTGAAGGAGTTAAAAGACTTGCCTGTCCATGACATGGTTGACCAGATCAGGATCATGATCATGAGGTTGTGGGAATTGAGAAGAAGGCTTGGTGATGTTCTTCAAGGAGATAAGCTTCCTGATGTTGTGCAGGTGGTCAGGTCAGGAGCGAAATCTTGCACATTTGCGTGTTGAGAAATCCTCATTGGGGGTCTTTGAAGTCGAGATACAAAGGCTGGCAGAGGCATGTTGTTGACACTCAATTGCATGAATGCACATGCCTTGAGTGGCAACACACTGGGAAGCCTTGTGAGCATGCCATACTTTTCTTGGCCTCCAAACACAAGCTAAATATGCACCCATATTTGCATGAGTATTATTCTGTAGCAAAATTCAAGGCTGCATATGGAACACCAATTCCAGCACTTACAGATCAGTCTCGTGGCCTGAAGTGGACATTCAGTTCTCCTTGTGTCCTCCTTTGATGAAAATAAAGGTCGGTGCCCAAGCGAGTAGATTCAAGGCTTGGTTTGAGAAAGGTGGGAGCAAGAAGGGAAAGAAAGATGAAAAGAAAGATGCCAAGCCAAAAAGGGCCCAAAAGGTAACAAGAATAGATGCAAACTCTGTGAAGAACTTGGACACCGAGTGGCTCTACCAAGTGAGATACTTCTTTGAAAAGCCAAAGTATGTTCATCCAAAATCTATCTCATTTCTTGTTGATGATTTTTCCCCATTAACTTGCTTGTTTTCGGAGGAAGCGTGGAGAAAAAGGCCCACCTCTTATTGTTGCGAATCTTTGGCTAGTGAAAAGGGCAAGAATCAATGGCCAAAGAAAGAAGAGAACTAACGGATCATGTTTGGTCTTCTTTGAGGTGCAATCTGAAGTTGTTTTGGAGGATGATGTGCAAACTGTTGAGGCTTTAGGGCACACCGTTTCTTATTTGGAAGCTCTGGTGAAAAATGAGGGGCAAAATGAGCCTGTTGTTGAGGCTCTAGTGCAAAATGAGCCTGTTGTTGAGGCTCTGGTGCAAAATGAACCTGTTGTTGAGGCTCTGGTGCAAACTGACCATGTTGTTGAGGCTCTGGTGCAAAGTGACCATGTTGATGAGGCTCTGGATCATGATCATGAGGTTGTTGAGGAGGTGCAGGAGGTGAAGGAGACTCTTGGACGTGCTGTGGGGAGGCCAGATGGTAATGGTAAGAAAAAGAAGAGCATAAACCTGTTGTGTGGTGTGAAACTTATGAAGGAGAAGAAAACGAGGGGTAAGAAGAGCGAAAAGAAATAGACTTTGAATTTGGCACTTGTTGTTGTAAACATTTGTTATTGTAATAATTTGGCACTTGTTGTTGTAAACATTTGTTATTGTAATAATTTGGCACTTGTTGTTGTTGTAAACATTTGTTATTATAATAATTTGTCACTTGTTGATAATTTGGATAAAATTCAAATATGATGGTAAATTTGAATTTCAACAAATGTAGCTATGTCACTTTTCTATGTTTGTATGAGCTTCCAACGTTTTTCTCATATGTACAATACAACTCATCCTCACCCTGATCCCTTTTGTGAAGTACAACTCACCCTCACCCAAAATGGGGTAGAAATGGGCTCCAAAGCTAGGGTAAACCACCCCATTTCTAAGCAAGTTTTTTTCGACCATTTCTAAAACCAAGTTTGATATTTTTCCTCAGAACTATGTCACATAACATGACACCATGCGAAGGTTTTGTATTTTTTGATTTTTTTTGAATTAGTTATGCACATTTGAATGTCTGGTCAAACTTGAAGGGTTTTCATAAATATTCTTAGCTAGGGGCTGAGGCTCACAAAACTAGCATTGGATCTCTAATGAAATAGCATGTTGTGAACCTAAAAATGATTTTTACAAAAAATCATCAGCATGAGATCATGTACGTGTAGTTCATATCTTACCCACTTCCAGCCGATTCGGCATGATTTGTCTTTTTCACCAGGGATGGAATAAAAGGTTTCAGATACTCAAGTTGGGAAATTGTACATGCTAGGTGGTCTAGTTTTTTTGAAAAATAGGATGTTACCATTTTGAAACTTCAATTTGGTGGTTGCTTCACAAATCCCCCCTCTTTCGGCACTCAGAAAATAGAAAATGGATTTTCTGTGCGTCGAAAAGGAAAAATTTGTGCTACAACATTGTTAGTCATCCCATTATAGACATGCATGCCAAATATGGGCAGATTATCACAAACTATGCCTTGATTCTAGCCATATCATTGGTCATTTGACCCGAAAGCCAGAAAACCTCGGAGGAGATAGGTCATTTTGTGAAGGTTTTTTTTGAAATATGATAAATAGACCAAGTTTGATATTTTTCCTCACAACTATGTCACATAACATGACACCATGCGTAGGTTTTGTATTTTTTTGATTTTTTTTGAATTAGTTATGCACATTTGAATGTCTGGTCAAACTTGTGAAACCCCGTTGACTGCATCCTAAACCCCGCTAACCCTAAGGCCGAATGAGGAATGTAGATCTAAGCCTAGCGCGACACTGTGACCGTCTGATCGTGTCTTCTAGAAGGATTCCGCGGGTGGCTTTGGGCGATCCGTGGAAGGGCTTGTTCTGCAACCTGATTGGTTGGCATCTCTTAGAAGGATTTCGTGGCTAGCTCTTGGCGATCCGTGGGATGGATGATTCTGGAATCTGATTGGCTTCATCGCTTTTACGTGCAATAGCGTGGCATGCGAGCGTGGCACACTCCATTGACCGTTGGACCGAGCGTGGCATGCGGTATTTGGTGAGGCGGTTTGCACCATGCATCATTGCCCCTAAGCGTCATGATCTAGCTATTTTCGGCAACAGCGTTGTCCCATTAAATAAGTGTACGTCGAATAACTTTCTTCAGTCAAACTTACTCCCATCTGGTTCATGCGCCATACAAAAAGTCAATATTTATAAATCTAAAATATCAACTTTGACTACCTTGGTACTAGATTCCTTGGTTCATGCCGCATTAAATAAGTGTAAAAACAAACGAGTTTGTTGCATGCGGTGTGTAAAAACGAACGAGTACCTTGGTACTAGATTCCTGCATTTATTACCGAAGTAAATCAAGGCCAAATTATATTTTCCCTTTTATTTTTCACTGCCAATGAACAACTACCTTGGACGTTTTTTCTCTCTTTCGCATTAATGCATGCATGCATGGGCGGGGGCAGCGGTGCAGGGGTTACAGTACGTCGCATCCTAGCTATTTTTTTCTCTCTTTCGCATTGATCACGCCCGCTGCCCACACGCAACGCAGCGCACGCGTCTGTGCCAACGCGACGCTGGATTCCCACGCCGCCATTCACGCACCGCCCTCAATAAATAGGCAAAACGCCTTTGCCTCCTCATCTCATCTTGCCCCTCATCTTCAACCTCGAGCCCGTCCCTTTGCCTCCTCCCAGCCCCCAAACACTCCGGCGACCATGGCGACCTCCCCCTTCCGCTTCTCTTCCGACAGAAGTAGCGGCGAGGACAACCACCGGACCACAAGCGTGGTGGGAGCAGAGGCGCCCACGCGCCCAAGCGTGGCAAGAAGAAGAAGTCCCGCCCTGCCCTGGGAGCAGGCCCCATCACCAACCCAGTCCCCAACCTCCCCGGCAGCGGCGACCTCCCCTCCGAAGCCTACTGGGCTAAGGCGACGAAGGACGAGGCAAAGCAGGAGGCTGCTATCGCCAGGTGGGAGGATAAGCAGGCCCAGCGCGCCTTGAAGAAAAGGTGCAGACGGGAGGACGAGGAGCAACGGGAGGCCAATGGCTGGGCTTACCGGGAGGAGCAGCGGAAGCAGGAGCAGCGGGAGAGGCTGGCAGCGTGGAATGCCGCGAAGGCGGCTCCACCGGCACCGCCTCCACCGCCGATTGAGTAGGGTAGCTAGGGTTAGGGTTTAGGGGCTAGCCCAGGGTTTAGGCGGGGCGCCTATTCCCTTCTATATTATTGTACTTTTTTCTTTTTATTGTAATGTTATCCCAATGTTATCGATCCGGCTATCTAATATAAGTAATGTTATCCCAATATTATCTTCCCCTTGTTTTATTGTAATCTGTGTTTTATTGTATTGTCATTTATCAAAACACCCAAAACAACAAGTGTATAAAACAAAAGACACAAAAACAAGTTCTCATATAATACTCGTGCAATATTTATAAAATGAGTGAAATTAGAAAAGCTCAAAAGGAAGAATCAGTTAACGTAATGATGGTTGATTATTTTCAAACAACACATGGTTCATTTTCAAACAAGACATTTACATATTTACATAAGTTAAAGGAGCGCCCAAGTTATGTTAGTTAAATGGATGCCCTTGGACTTCATTTATATATTTACTTCCGCAAAAAAAAGATTGCGACTTGAGCACGAGTATCTGCAGATCCATACGTCCCTATTTAGATTGTAACGTGAGTACATTTTTTTGCCCAATCAACATATAGTTACTATTGGGCCTGGATACGTCCATTTTGGCCTGGCTAAGTTCTATTTGGGCCTGGCCTTTTTCAATCCTCGTCAATTATTTTTTTACTTTTCAACCTCCTCCCTTTTTGCAGGCGCACCTGCCTGATAAAAGGAACAACGGCGAAACTGAAGCCGAAGGAACACTGATTTGAAACAGAGCAGCTCAAAATTAGCGAATTTATGTTGCATTTATTCAAGCCAAAGACATAGACCATTACATCCATTACAAAACATCACTTTCGAACAACATTGCTGTCTAATGACTAACGATCAGGAGATAAACTAATCCGAGAGAAATTACACAAAAATAAAAAAACCGGCCATCAGATTGTCCTGCTTCTTCAATTCGATGATTTGCCTTAGCTGCTTGTTCATCTTCTTCAGCTTGGCCTTCACTTCCGCATCCACCGTAGTACCAGCGGAAATGGGGTTGCCATATCCCAATTGCTCCACCACGGACGGGTTTTCGAGCTCCCGGGATGCTACCTCCACCCCAATTCGTTCGATGTACTCATCAAGCCACTCAAAATGCCCACATTTTGGCAGTTCCTGAAATCACAGATGAACCCTAAATCCCAAATTCGATGAAATGCATGAAATTTGGAAAGAAAAGTGAGAAATTGGCGCTCGGAACACTCAGATCTCACCTTTCTCGGCTCGGGCTTGCTCTCACACTTCACAAATTCCCGGCCAATGTTGCCGTTCTTGTTGGTGGATGTGACAAGCCGCTTCAGGGGCACGGTACGGGGGCAATCGGGGCACCTCCTCATTGGCACCGCACCATACCGAGGCCATGAGCGGTCGGAGGAAGCAGAGCTCGACATCCCTCGCCGACGTTGCCGCAATTGCTCGCCGGAGAAGAAAACGGAAGGGGATGAGATGCTGGAACAGTGGCGGGAGTGCTCGGGTGCAGGGACGGATCGGGGCCAACGACTCTCTTCAACCACAGGGTGGGTCCCACGATATGAGGTGGACATCAGGTGAGTTCCGCTGTGACGTGGAGAGGCTGTGGGTCCTACTGTGCTCAGCTGATTCGAATTCGTTGACGGTCTCGTGGGGTTAAGTAGAAGTGTCGCATGGGAGCTATTTGTCGCCTCACAACCGTCGCATGCGAGCTATTCTTTTCAACGATGTCGCTTTCCTTCCAATTCCACGTAAAGACGTCGCATAGGAGCTATAAGCCCATTTTTTCTAGTCACCCTTGTAAACTTTTAAGGTGTCCTATGCATCTATTTTCTACTCTATGAGGGACAAGCTGATTGCCACTATGCTATGTTTTCTATATGTGAAACAAACAAATGTTTTTATTGCATATTATTCATGATTTTTGTTTGTAGCTTGTCATGTTGCATGCATAGTTAATATGTCCTATTGTTAGAACTCCATCTTTCATACACATGTTTAGAGTTCTTTGATCCCAGCTTTCAATGCTTGCAAATGGTTGCATCTTTATTGTGAGGGTGCATGTCACCTCAAAAATTATTCTTTTATCACTTACCTACTCGAGGACGAGCAGGAGTTAAGATTGGGGATGCTGATACGTTGGAAACGTATCTATAATTTTTGATGCTCCATGCTTGTTTAGTATCTACTTTGCTTTGCCTTGTCTACACTTTGAGGTGCCTTTTACATGTTTTCTGGTACTAACCTACTAACAAGTTGCAACAGTGTCAGATGCCTGTTTTCTGCTGTTTTTGGTTTCAGAAAAGTTAGTAAAGAAATATTCTCGGAATTGGACGGGACAAACGTCAAAGTCAATTACTTTCCGTGGGGAACAAGAAGTCCAGAGGGGAGACGGAGAAGCGGGCTAGGGAGGCCAACCCCCCAGGCGTGGCCAGGGGTGGGGCCGCGCCTGGGTAGGGTTTGACCCCCCTGGTTGCCTCCTAGGCCTCCCCCTTCGCCTATAAGAAGCCCCCGATGCAGAAACCCTAATCACCCGATCAAATCACCACGAAACCGTCTGTAGCCGCCGCCACCATCGTCCCTAGATCGAGGGGATCTGAAGTTCTTCCCGGCACCCTGCCGGAGGGGAGATCATCCCGGAGGCCTTCTCTCCGGTATGATGCGTGAGTAGTTCCACCTTGGACTATGGGTCCATGTAGTAGCTAGATGGTTGTATCTCCTCCTTTGTGATTTCATGTATAGATCTTGTGAGCTCCGTTCATGATCAAGATCTAATCTATTTGTAATCATGCATGTTGTGTTTGCGAGGCTCCGATGGATATTGAGATTATTATGTTGGTTTCATTAATGGTTTTGTCTTTATGATTCTATCATGTCTGTGTTGGTTGTGATCTTGCATGCTCTCCGTTGTTAGTAGCTATCTTGGCCAACTAGTTGCTAGTGACTCCAAGAGGGGGTATTTATGCTCGATAGTGGGTTCATGCCTCTAGTTTCCAAGGGAAGTGACAATAATCTCTTCGGTTGTAGATGTGATTTTGCTACTAGGGAGAAAACAACGGTCTCTTGTTCATGGAACATGTGGTGCTTAAAGCAGTTGTCTGTTACTTGCAACTTAATACTGGAGGGGGTTCAGATGATAACCTGAAGGTAGACTTCTAGTCATAGATGCAGTTGGATGGCGGTCTATGTATCTTGTTGTATTGCCCAATCGAATCTAATAGGATCTTTCTGACTAGTAATTGCATTGTTATGCCTTGCTTGATTCTGTCAATTGCCTACTTTGTAATTTGTTTACCCTTCATGCCATGTTGTTTATCTAAGGAGAGCACCTCTACTGAACTATGGACCCCGGTCCAATCTTTACCATTGATACATCTTCCACTGTTACTTGTTTACTTGCTGCAAACCATTAACTTCCACACCATACGTTTAATCCTTTGTTATAGCAAACCGGTGAGCTTGACAGCCTCACTGATTCATTGGGACAAAGTCTTGAGTTTGTGTTGTGCAGGTCTCTGTTGGGTTCGCAGCATAGAAAACAAAAAATTTCCTACGATGGGAACAACTATGTAGCAAGATCTATCTACTAGATACAAACAACGGGCGGATGTATATCCGTAGAGAACATACCCTTGAAGACCGACAAAGCTTAACGAGTTAAACTCGTGGTTGATGTAGACGATCTCTTGCCGATCTCAAGATCGAGAGGAAGTCCTAGCGCCGCAAATCAGTAGCGCATCCGTGCTCGCACACACGTCCGAGGCACCGAGCAACCTCCGCCTCCTCGCTCCTGCGATGCAGCGGAAGCACAACTCTTTCTTGCCGAATAGCCACCGGGAACATGTATCTCGCTAGTCCGAGACCATGGGGGATAAATTCTAGAGGGGGAGAGAGATCCTTCACGAGGAGGTATGAGTGAGAAGTGAGGGACAGGGGTGCCTTTTATAGGAGGAGGGGGGCACCCAAGGGGGTGGCCGCCGGCCATGGGTGCTACCCCTCCCCTCCTTCATTCATGTGGGTGGACACTCCACTCACAAAAACCTCTTCATTTCCCTCCACTCAAAATCCCACTCAAACTTGCCATTAAATTTCCACCAAATTTAATGCAAACTCTCATTAAATAAAAATCTTTTTATTTATTCAGAATTTTGTCAATTACTTTAATGACAAACATTCACATATAACCCCTTGCTAGAATTCTATTTCACATGCAAAAACACTTTCTACAATTTCACCCAAAAACCTGTTTCGGTATCTAGTAAAATAAATTCCTGTGCTTGTTATTCTTTCCGGCATGAAACTATTGCTCCAATTGGATGTCGGTGTCTCTTAAGTGTGTCACTCTACGGTTCGTGAATAATGCGGACATGATCGAGACCCCTCTCGGATTAATAATCAGAAGCGGGATCTGGAGACCCATACTGAATCCCACACATTCAACGATGACTTTCTTGTGATCGTCGGAACCTTTTACGCTAGTATCTTAATCCCTTTGTTTCACGATATATTACAATTCGATCATCGGTATCTCCATACCTAGTTTGATCTCATTACTGACATGCACTCTTTTCTTGTTCCCGTGATATAACATTCTAGTGATCAAATCACTTGCTTGCAAGCCAACCAATGTGATATCACCGAGAGGTCCTAGAGTATATCTATCCGTCATCGGGATGAACAAATTCCACTCTCGATCCATGGGCCTCAACATAACACTTTATTAGTTCTGATCTCGTTACGGTGTGATGTTTTATGTTATCAAGAAACTCTTCCAGTGTTAGTGATTGACATGATCTCATGGTCTAAGGATTTAGGATTACTTCGTAAGTTGTTATAGCAATATAAACTCAATGACTTTGATTGTAATGCTATACTTCAGATGAATGTTCATCACACCATTACACTAATGGTGTGATCCCGTTATTAACAACATCCAATGTCCATGATCAGGAAACCTTGATCATCTTGTTAATCAACGAGCTAGTTTATGAGAGAGGCATAACTAGGAACTTTATATTTGTTTATTAAACACACATGTATTAACATTTCCGTATTAATACAATTATAGCATGCAAAATAAATATCTATCATATACTTGGAATACACATAATAAACACTTTATTATTGCCTCTCAGGGCATATTCCCTTCAGTCTCCCACTTGCACTAGAGACAATAATCTAGTTACATAGTGATGAATCTAACACCCATGGAGTTCTCGTGTTGATCATGTTTTGCTCTAGGGAGAGTTTTAGTCAACGGATCTTCCACATTGAGATCCGTGTGTACTTTACAAATCTTTATATCTCCATCCTTGACATGCTCGCGGATGGAGTGAAACCGGTGCTTAATATGCTTGGAATTCTTGTGAGACCTTGGTTCTTTGGCATTGGCAATGGCACCATTGTTGTCACACCATTGGGTCCAACGCACTTGCAACCACACCTAGTTTGGATATGAACTCCTTCATCCAAACCGCTTCCTAAGCCGCTTCTGAAGCAGCAACATATTCGGCCTCCGTTGTTGATCCCACCACCATAGGTTGTTTGGAACTCCTCCAACTAACCGCTCTGCCATTCATGAGAAATACATATCGGATTGAGACTTAGAGTCATCCGGGTCGGTGTCAAAGCTTGCGTCGACATAACACTTAGCGACAAGCTCTTCTTCACCTCCGTACACAAGAAACATATCCGTAGTTCTTCGTAAGTACTTAAGGATATTCTTGACCGCTATCCAGTGTTCCGAACCTGGATCCGATTGGTACCTACTAGTCAAACTAATAGCATGTGCCACATCCGGTCTTGTACATAGCATGGCGTACATTATAGAGCCTATAGCTGAAGCATAGGGGACTTTGTCCATTATCTCTCTTTCTTCCGCCGTAGCCAGACTTTGAGTCTTACTCAATGTCTTGCCTTGCAACATAGGTAAGAACCCCTTCTTACTTCTGTCCATTTTAAACTTCTTTAAAATCTTATCAAGGTATGTACTTTGCGATAGCCCTATTAGGCGCCTAGATCTATCTCTATAGATCTTTATGCCTAATATGTATGACGCTTCACCTAGGTCCTTCATTGAAAATTTGCTGTTTAGATAACTTTTAACACTGTTTAAAAGATCTATATCATTTCCGATCAATAATATGTCATCCACATATAATATCAGAAATAACACATTGCTCCCACTCACTTTCTTGTAAATACAAGCTTCTCCCTAAGTTTGGACAAATCCAAACACTTTGATCACCTCATCAAAGCGGATATTCCAACTACGTGATGCTTGCTTCAATCCATAGATGGACCGCTGAAGCTTGCACACCTTGTTAGCATCCTTAGCATCGACAAAACCCTTTGGTTGTATCATATACAACTCTTCTTCAATATTACCATTGAGAAACGCAGTTTTGACATCCATCTGCCATATCTCATAATCGAAATATGAAGCAATTGCTAACATAATCCTAACTGACTTTAGCATCGCTACGGGAGAGAATGTCTCATCGTAGTCAACTCCTTGAATTTTTCGAAACCCCTTTGTGACAAGTCGAGCTTTATAGATGGTCACATTACCATCAACATTAGTTTTCCTTTTGAAAATCCATTTGTTCTCAATGGCCTTTTGGTCGTGAGGTAATTCTACCAAGTTCCAAACTTGATTTTCATACATGGATTCCATCTCGGATTTCATGGCTTATAACCATTTGTTGGAATCTGGGCTCATCATCGCTTCTTGATATGTCGCAGGGTCATCAATTTCATCAACCATGAAATTCATAACAGGGTTTCCGTACAGCTCGGGAGCTGCACGCGTCCTGCTAGACCTACAAGGTTCGTTAGTACTCTCTTTCGGAGATTTATGATCATTATCATTAGTTCCCTCTTCAACAGGTGAAGCCAACTCCGAAACAACTTCTGGTGTTGTGCTACTCGCCATGCTTTGAAGAGAAGGTTCAATAACCTCTTCGAGTTCTACCTTCCGACTACTCACACCTTTCGCGAGAAACTCTTTCTCTAGAAAGGATCCATTCTTGGCAAAAAAAACCTTGCCCTCGGATCTGTGATAGAAGGAATACCCAATAGTTTCCTTAGGGTATCCTGTGAAGACGCATTTTTCCGCTTTGGGTTCGAGTTTATCCGATTGAAGTTTCTTCACATAAACATCGCATCCCCAAACTTTAAGAAATGATAGCTTAGATTTGTTTCCAAACCATAATTCATACGGTGTCTTTTCAACGGATTTAGATGCTGCCCGATTTAAAGTGAATGCAGCAGTTTCTAGTGCATAACCCCAAAATGACAACGGCAAGTCCGTCAGAGACATCATAGATCGAACCATATCCAATAAAGTACGATTACCACGTTCCGAGACACCATTTCACTGTGGTGTTCCGGCAGGTGTGAGTTGTGAAACAATTCCACACTCTTTCATGTGAGTGCTAAACTCATAACTTAGATACTCACCTCCACGGTCGGACCGTATAAATTTGATCTTTCTATTACGATGATTTTCCACTTCATTCAGAAATTCCTTGAACTTTTCAAAGGTTTCAGACTTGTGTTTCATCAAGTAGATATAACCGTATCTACTCAAATCATCCGTGAAAGTAACAAAATAATGATATTCACCTCGCGCCGACACACTCATTGGACCACATACATCAGAATGTATGATTTCCAATAAATCTGTCGCCCGTTCCATTGAACCGGAAAACGGCGTTCTAGTCATCTTGCCCATAAGGCATGGCTCACATGTATCAAATGATTCAAAATCAAGTGATTCCAAAAGTCCATCCGAATGGAGCTTCTTCATGCGTTTAACGCCAATATGACCTAGACGGCAGTGCCACATATATGCGGATATATCATCATTAAGTTTAATCCTTTTAGCATTAACATTATGAATATGTGTAACATTATTATCGAGATCCGATTGAAATAAACCATTCATCATCAGTGCATGACCATAAAAGATTTCATTCATATAAACAGAACAACCATTGTTCTCGGATTTAAATGAATAACCACTTCGCATCAAACATGATCCAGATACAATGTTCATGCTCAGTGGAGGCACCAGATAACAATTATTCAAGTTTATTACTAATCCCGGAGGCAAGTGGAGAGGTAGCATTCTGAAGGCGATCACATCAACGCTTGATCCATTGCCGACACGCATCTTGACCTCACCCCTTTCTAGCGATCGCTTGTTCCGCAGACCCTGATTCGAGTTACAAATATTAGCAACTGAACCGGTATCAAATACCCAGGTGCTACTGCAAGCACTAGTCAAGTACACATCAATAACATGTATATCATATATACCTTTGTTTGCCTTGCCGACCTTCTTGTCTGCCAAATACTTGGGGCATTTGCGCTTCCAGTGGCCAGTCCCCTTACAATAGTAGCACTCGGTATCAGACTTAGGGCCAACTCGGGGTTTCTTTTCAGGCACGGCAACCAGCTTGCCGCCCTTACTTCCCTTCCGTTTTCCCTTCTTGTCTTTCTTGAAACCAGTGTTCCTATTGATCATCAACACTTGATGTTCCTTTTTGATCTCCACTTCTGCAGTTTTAAGCATTGACAGAAGCTCGGGGAGAGACTTCTTCATGCCTTGCATATTATAGTTCATCACAAAGCTCTTATAGCTAGGTGGCAGAGACTGCAGAACATGATGGATGCCTAAGTCAATGGGAATCGATATTCCCAAGGACAGAAGCTTAGCGGCGTAACCCGACATCTTGAGTACATGCTCACTTATGGAGCTGTGCTCTTCCATCATGCAGCTAAAGAACTTTTCTGTAGCATTGTAGCTCTCTAGAGCAGCATGTGTGTCGAAAATAATTTTCAACTCACCCATTGTATCAAATGCGTTGCCGTTTTTCGAAACGCTTTCGAAGTTCCGGCTCTAGCCCATACAATATGCCGCAATGAACTAAGTTGTAGTCCTCCTGACGAGTCTGATAGACATTCTTCTCCTCGTCAAGGGCATCCTCAAAAGGTGGGGGGGCCCTAGCGCGCTTCTAGCACATATTTCTTTTGTGCAGCAGAGAGGAGAATCCTCAAATTCATGGCCCATTCGGTAAAGTTGCTACCGTTCGTTGCAAGTTTCTCTTTCTCCATGAACACATTGAAATTAAAAGCAGGTGGTGCCATCTACAACAGAATTTGTAAAGTTTGGACTAAGTTTATGATAGATTGAGTTCAACTAATCCACATTACGAATGAACTCCCACTCAAAAACGACATCCCTCGTGTCTTTTTGGTGATTACATGAACTAAATCCACTACACCAAGTCCGATCATCACGTGAGTCGGTGTAGCTTCAAAGGCGAGAATCAAATGGGCATCATATCTACTATATGACTCATGCTTAACCTTTCGGTCCATGTTCCGAGGCTATGTCTGTACATGCTAGGCTCGCCAAGTAAGAACCTTAGTATTCGCGTGTGTAACTGTCTTACACCCAAAATATGGTCGTGGATCCAAGAACACTCGATCATCACTTGATGTCTTGGAGCGACGAAAACATAATCGGTGCATACTAAAGGAAGAACACATTCTTATCTTGATATTTAAATGAGGGATCATCTTATTATGCTAATAAAACGCCAAACAAGCAATATAAGATGCTATCAAACATCACATGTTTATTAGTGGAATGATATGGTTCCCGCATATGATCTCTATCATGTGCATCGTGGTATGATCACTATCATACCTTTATGTGTAACGCCAAGGTCTATGGAACTTACCCATTATGTGTGTTGTAAGAGTATCATCTCATACTTCTACTTACAACATCACCATATCATAACACTAGCCCAGCAACAATCTAAACTAGACGCCTCTAATTTATCCATTGCAAATTTTACGTGGCTTAGGGCTTTCGAAGATAGAACCGTTCTTACCTATGAACATGAACCACAACAAGGATAACAAAATTGTTGACAACTCGTTGCAAAATAGATATTGACTATAGTAGGAGAGACAGACACCCGCTAGCCACTTATGCAAACTAGTTGCATGTCAAGCGTGGAACAGGTCTCATGTGCGAGGACATGTAAAGTTTGTCCGGGCCGCTTCATCCCGCTATGCCACCAATATCCAAAATTACAACTAAGGAGCAACAACATGATCATCATCCCCCACATACTCATATGTGTACAACCCGTGTAAAGCATCTACGCATAGATCCGGCTCTTATACCACTATAGGGTTCGCATCATAGAAAACAAAAAATTTCCTACGATGGGAACAACTATGTACCAAGATCTATCTACTAGATACAAACAACAGGCTGATGTATATCCGTAGAGAACATACCCTTGAAGACCGACAAAGCTTAACGAGTTAAACTCGTGGTTGATGTAGAAGATCTCTTGCCGATCTCAAGATCGAGAGGAAGTCCTAGCGCCCGAGTCACCGAGCAACCTCCGCCTCCTCGCTCCAGCGATGCAGCGGAAGCACAAATATTTCTTGCCGAATAGCCACCGGGAACATGTATCTCGCTAGTCTGAGACCATGGGGGATAAATTCTAGAGGGGGAGAGAGATCCTTCACGAGGAGGTGTGAGTGAGAAGTGAGGGAGAGGGGTGCCTTTTATAGGAGGAGGGGGCACCCAAGGGGGTGTCCGCCGGCCATGGGGGTTGCCCCCTCCCCTCCTTCATTCATGTGGGTGGACACTCCACTCACAAAAACCTCTTCATTTCCCTCCACTCAAAATCCCACTCAAACTTTCCATTAAATTTCCACCAAATTTAATGCAAACTCTCATTAAATAAAACTCTTTTTATTTATTCAGAATTTTGTCAATTACTTTAATGAAAAACATTTACATATAACCCCTTGCTAGAATTCTATTTCACATGCAAAAACACTTTCTGCAATTTCACCCGAAAACCTATTTTGGTATCTAGTGAAATAAATTCATGCGCTTGTTATTCTTTCCAGCATGAAACTATTGCTCCAATTGGATGTCGGTGTCTCTTAAGTGTGTCACCCTAAGGTTCGTGAATAATGCAGACATGATCGAGACCCCTCTCGGATCAATAATCAGAAGCGGGATCTGGAGACCCATACTGACTCCCACACATTCAACAATGACTTTCTTGTGATCATCGGAACCTTTTATGCTAGTATATTAATCCCTTTGTTTCATGATATGTTACATGTCCGAGATTCGATCATCGGTATCTCCATACCTAGTTTGATCTCGTTACTGACATGCACTCTTTTCTCGTTCCCGTGATATAACATTCTAGTGATCAAATCACTTGCTTGCAAGCCAACCAATGTGATATCACCGAGAGGGCCCATAGTATATCTATCCGTCATCGGGATGAAAAAATTCCACTCTCGATCCATGGGCCTCAACATAACACTTTATTAGTTCTGAACCCATCTTTATAATCACCCTGTTACGGTGTGATGTTTGATGTTATCAAGAAACTCTTCCGGTGTTAGTGATTGACATGATCTCATGGTCTAAGGATTTAGGATTACTTCGTAAGTTGTTATAGCAATATAAACTCAATGACTTTGATCGTAATGCTATACTTGGGATGAATGTTCATCACACCATTACACTAATGTTGTGATTCTGTTATTAACAACATCCAATGTCCATGATCAGGAAACCTTGATCATCTTGTTAATCAACGAGCTAGTTTATGAGAGAGGCATAACTAGGAACTTTCTGTTTGTTAATTAAACACACATGTATTAACGTTTCCGTATTAATACAATTATAGCATGCAAAATAAACATCTATCATATACTTGGAATACACATAATAAACACTTTATTATTGCCTCTCAGGGCATATTCCCTTCAGTCTCCACGTTGCTTGCAACACCTTTGAGACGTTTCCTTCCTCCTTTAGGTTCGATAACCTCGGTCTCTACTGAGTGAAACTTGCTACGGTGCTCATCACACCTTGCTCTTGGCGTTCCAACGAAGTGTCCCATGTCAACACTGGGTGCACGCATCAGGAAATAGCTCATGAAACGGCCATAAAACGCAAAAACGATGAGTTTTTGGTCATATCTCTCAAACATGTATCAGGTCTTACGGACCATGCAAATCCCCCGTGAAACCCAAAAATATGGGCAATAGCTTATGAAAATGGCCATAAAACACAAAAAATGGCGAGTTTTTGGTCATGCCCTAAAAATGTATCGGGCCTTACGGTCATTGTATCGCCCTGGAACCCGAAAATTATGGTCAATAACTCATGAAAGTGGCCATAAAACGCAAACGAACGAGTTTTTGGTCATAGCTCTGAAACATGTAAATTGCCCTGTAACCCCAAAACTATGGGCAATAGCTCATGAAAACGGCCATAAAACACAAAAAGGATGAGTTTTTGGTCATAATTCTAAAACACGTAAATCGCCCTGGAACCCCAAAACTATGGGCAATAGCTCATGAAAACGGTCGTAAAACACAAAAGGATGACTTTTTGGTCATAGCTATAAACATGTATAGGGGGCTTGCGGGCCATGAAAATCCCCCTTGAAACCCAAAATATGGGCAATAGCTCATGAAAACGGCCATAAAACACGAAAACAACGACTTCTTGGTCATGCCCACAAAAATTTATCGGGCCTTACGGTCATTGTAAATTGTCCTGGAACCCCAAAATTGTGTGCAATAACTCATGAAAGTGTCCATAAATGCAAAAAGACGATTTTTTGGTCATAAATAGCCCTGGAATCCCACGACAATGGGCAATAGCTCATAAAAATGGCCATTAATCCTCAAAAACAACGACTTTTTGGTTATACCTCTCAAACATGCAAATCGCCCTGAAACCCCAAAACTATGGGCAATAACTAATGAAAATGGCCATAAAATGGCAAAACGACGAGTTTTTGGTCATAAATCTAAAACATGTAAATCGCCCTAGAATCCCAAAACTATGGGCAATAGCTCATGAAAATGG
Organism: Avena insularis; assembly: GCA_023614405.1. Taxonomy (NCBI): domain Eukaryota; kingdom Viridiplantae; phylum Streptophyta; class Magnoliopsida; order Poales; family Poaceae; genus Avena; species Avena insularis. Next base: position 458,821,352 of record CM042685.1, on the reverse strand, counting down.
CCATAAAACACGAAATCGATGAGTTCTTGGTCATACCCACAAACATCTATCGGGTCTTAATTCCATTCTAAATCGCCATAAAACGCCAAAAGATGAGTTTTTGGTCATAACTCTGAAACATGTAAATTTCTCTAGAACCCAAAAACTATGCGCAATAGCTCATGAAAACGACCATAAAACGCAAAAGCGACGAATTTTGGGGCATATTTATCAGACTTGTAAATCGCTCTGGAACCCTAAATCTGTCGGCAATAGCTCATGAAATGGCCATAAAACGCGAAAATGATGAGTTTTGGTAATATCTCTCAAACATGTAAATCGCCCGGGAACCCCAAAACTATGGGCAATAGCTCACGAAAACGACCATAAAACACGAAAACAATGAGGTTCTTGGTCATCCCCCCTAAAAATGTATCGGACCTTAGGGTCGTTGTAAATCGCCCTTGAACAACAAAATTGTGGGAAATAACTCATGAAAATGCTCATAAAACGCAAAAAGACGAGTTTTTGGATCATAACTCTAAAACATGTAAATCGCCCTGGAACCCTAAAACTATGGGAAATAGCTCATCAAAAGGGCCATAAAACGCAAAAAGCGCGACTTTTTGGTCATACCTCTCAAACATGTAAATCCCCCTCGAAAACCATAATATGGGCAATAGCTCATGAAAACGCCCATAAAAACAAAAACAACGAGGTTCTTAGTCATTCCCTAAAAAATGTATAGGGCCTTACGGTCGTTTTAAATCACACTGGAACAATAAAACTATGGGCAATAACTCATGAAAATGCACATAAAACGCAAAAAATATGAGTTTTTTTGTCATAACTCTAAAACATGTAAATCGCTGATACGTCAGAAACATATCTCTAATTTTTGATGCTCCATGCTTGTTTAGTATCTACTTTGCCTTGCTTTGTCTACACTTTGAGGTGTTTTTATATCTTTTCTGGAACTAACCTATTAACAAGTTGCCAAAGTGCCAGTTGCTTGTTTTCTTCTGTTTTTGGTTCCAGAAAGACAGAAAATCAATATTCTCGGAATTGGACAGGACAAAAGCCAAATTCAATATTTTACCGTGGGGGACGCGAATCTAGAAGACGTGACGTAGAAGCAAACCAGGGCGGCCAAACCCCCTAGGCGCGGCCAGGGGTGGGCCCGCGCTTGGGTAGGGTGTGGCCCCCTGGTCGCCTCCCGGCTTCGCCTCTTCGCCTATAAGAAGCCCCCGATGCAGAAATCCTGAGTACCCGATCAAAACTCCATGAAACCTTCTGTAGCCGTTGCCTCCGTCGTCCCTAGATTGGGGGATCTGAAGTTCTTCCCGACACCCTGCCGAAGGGGAAATCATCCCAGAGGCCTTCTCTCCGGTATGATGCGTGAGTAGTTCCACCTTGTACTATGGGTCCATGTAGTAGCTAGATGGTTGTATATCCTCCTTGTGATTTCATGTATAGATCCTGTGAGCTCCGTTCATGATCAAGATCTAATCTATTTGTAACCATGGATGTTGTGTTTGCGGGGATCCGATGGATATTGAGATTACTATGTCAGAATGATTAATGGTTTTGTCTTTATGATTCTATCATGTCTGTCTTGTTTGTCATCTTGCATGGTCTCCGTTGTTAGTAGATATCTTGGCCGAGTAGTTGCTAGTGACTCCAAGAGGGGGTATTTATGCTCGATAGTGGGTTCATGTCTGTAGTTTCCAAGGAACCGGCAAATCTCTTGATTGTAGATGTGTTGTTGCCACTAGGGAGAAAACAACGGTCTCTTGTTCATGGAACAAGTGGATTGTTACCTTACACACTTTGCTTAAAGCGGTTATGCATTGCTTGCAACTTATTACTGGAGGGGGTTCGGATGATAACCTGAAGGTGGACTTCTAGTCATAGATGTAGTTGGATGGCGGTCTATGTATATTGTTGTATTGCCCAATCGAATCTCATAGGATCTTTTTGTCTGGTATTGCATTGTTATGCCTTGCTCAGTTCCTGTCAATTGCCCTGCTGTAATTTTTTTACCCTTCATGCTATGTTGTTTATCTAAGGAGAGCACCTCTAGTGAACTATGGACCCTGGTACAATATTTACCATTGATACATCTTCCGCTGGTACTTGTTTACTTGCTGCAAACCATTACCTTCCACACCATATGTTTAATCCTTTATTACAGCAAACCGGCGAGCTTGAGAACCTCACTGATTCGTTGGGGCAAAGTCTTGACTTTGTGTTGTGCAGGTCTCCGCGTTGCTTGCAACACCTGTGTCACGTTTCCTTCCTCCTACTGGTTTGATAACCTCGGTTTCTTACTGAGGGAAAACTTGCTGCTGTGCTGCTTCACACCTTGCTATTGGGGTTTCCAACGAAGCGCTCCTACATCAACTCAGCGCTGCATCAATCGCCCTGGAACCCCAAGACTATGGGCAATAGCACATGAAAATGGCCATAAAACGCAAACACGACGACTTTTTGGTCATACCTCTCAAACATGTAAATCGCACTAAAACCCCAAAACCGGGGGCAATAGCTCATGAAAAAGGCCTTAAAACATGAAAATGATGAGTTTTTGGTTATTCCCTCAAACATCTATTGTTGGAGATATGCCCTAGAGGCAATAATAAATGTAGTTATTATTATATCTTTGTGTTTATGATAAATGTTTACATTCATGCTATAATAGTATTAATAAGGAAACATTAATACTTGTGTGATTTGTAAACTTAAATTGAAGTCCCTAGTAAAGCCTCTATATATTACTAGCTTGTTGGTTAATAAATGATTGTGGTTTCCCTATCATGAACATTGAGATGTTATTAACAACAAGATCATATCGTTAGGAGAATGATATGGTGGACATACTCCTATAGATAAGCGTAGCATAAAGATCAAGTCATTTTAATAGTTCAATTGCTATATGCTTTCTGATACATAGTAACCTAATTCCTGCGACCATGAGATCATGCATATCACCTTCACCGGAAGGATGCTTTGATGACATCAAACACCACACCGTAACTGGGTGGCTATAAAGGTGGCATTGAGTGTTCGGAAAGTATTGGTTGACACACATGGATCAAGAGTGGGATTTGTCCATCCACATGACGGATAGATATACTCTGGGCCCTCTCGGTGGAATGTCATCCAATTAGCTTGCAAGCATGTGACTGGCTCACAAGGGATCACATATCACGGGACCGCGAAAAGAGTACTTATCGAACGAGGTTGAATTAGGTATGCGAGATAAACGATCATAACCTCGGATAATAAACTATCGTGAGACAAAGGGAAATTGGTATCATATGTAAGTGGTTCATTCGATCGCAAAGTAATCGTAGAAATATGTGGGAGCCATATGAATTTCTAGATTCCTCTATTGGTTATTGTTCGGAGAATTGTCTCGATCATGTCCGCATAATTCACGAACAGTAGGGAGACACACTTAAGGATTCGACGTTGTTTGAGTAGTTATGGAATGATGAGTAAGAGACCGAATGTTGTTCGGAGTCTCGGATGGGATCCGGGATATCACGAGGAGATCCGGAATGGTCCGGAGAATAAGATTCATATAAGGAAAGTCCTGTTTCGGGGTTGGAGAATGGTTCCGGTGTTTTCATCGGGAATGTTCTAGAAGGTTCCGGAATGTCCGGCACTCCGGAGGGGAAGGGTAGATGAATGTGTCATACCAAGTTGGAATGATTGCATCATGTACTAGGTGTCATTGCTGAACAAAATAAAGGGTTTAATCAAATCCTAGTTTGAAAAGTCAAGCGCCAATTTGAAAAGTCAAACGGCTATTTTGGAAGGTGGAGGAAGTAGAAACCTACTTGGGAGGAGTTCCTCCACCGCCACCCCTTGGGAAATCGAGTTGGGGAGGACTCTCCCTGGCGCCCCTCCAGCTATATAAGGAGGACAGGCTGCCCTCCTAGCACCCAACACCTCCACCCGCAACCTTGGCCCTCCTGCAGCCTCCGCCGCCCTAGGGCAAGCCGCCGCCTAGCTAACCCTAGCCGCCGGCCAAGCCTCCTCCTTGGTGTGTCTAAACCCTAGATCACCGAGGGCTCTCTCATAGTCCACCATACTCGCTCCGGCTTAAGGCGAAGCCCTGCGAGATCTCCCCTCTACTTCCGGTACCACGCCGTTGTCTTCGGAATCGCAGGAGAGTCGACAACCTCGAAACCTCTGGAACAAGGAGAGGAAGGTCTTCATCGAACCGAACACATGTGACCGATCATGAGCTGCCGGAATGCAGCGCCAGAAGGATCATCTACGCGATCTTGAGATCGGGAAGAGTACGACTACATCACCCACGAGAATCCGCTCTCGTTAAACACTTTGGAATCTTTGAGGCTGAGTTATTCCATCGATTCGTTGCTACAATCTAGTAGATAGATCTTGGCTTGTTTGTTTGTATGCGATAGAAATTTTTTGTTTTCCATGCTACGAAACCCTACAGTGGTATCAGAGCCGTGTCTATATGTAGATCTGTTGCACGAGTAGAACACAATGGTCATTGTGGGAGTTGATGCTTTTATTGTCGATTGCTTCTTGTGTACTTTGCATCTTGCGGGATGTTGGGATGAAGCGGACTGGGCTAACCTTACATGACATCGTTCATGAGACTTGCTCCACGCTTGACATGCAACTTGTATTGCATAAGTGGCTTTGCGGGTGCCTGTTTCTCCTAGCATAGTTAAGATTCAATTTACAACGGGTGATTAACAATGCTAGTATCAATGTTGTGGTTCTTGTTCGTAAGTTAGAACGACACTTATTGAAAGCCCCAAACCACGTAAAACATGCAAAGAAAGTAGAGGCGTCTAACTTTGTTTTGCAGGGGTGTGCAGTGATGTGATATGGACATGATTGTGATTATATTTGATGTATGCAATGTTCCTTATTGTAAGTTGGCAACCGACAGGAGCCATATGGTTGTCTTTAATTTATGTTAAGACCTGCGTGTCTATTAAAAGTAGTTGTAATAGTTGAAGCCGGAGGACGACAACCATGGAGAAGCGTCATTGACCTTGATGCAATGCCGGTGATGATGGAGATCATGTTCGTGCTTAAAGATGGAGATCGGAAGCACAAAGAAGAAAGGCCATATAATATCACATATTATGAACTGCATGTGATGTTAATCCTTTATGCATCTTGTATTGCTTAGTTAACGACGGTAGCATTATAAGATGATCCCTCATGCACATGAATTTCAAGTTCTAAAGTGTTCACCCTTAGTAAGCACCGTTGCTAAAGCTTGTTGTTTCGAAGCACCACGTGATGATCGGGTGTGGTTAGATTCCGCAAGTGTATACAACGTGAGCAAGCCAGATTTGCTCATGCGGAAGCTAAGGTTTGATCTTGACGAGCCTAGCATGTACATACATGGTCTCGGAACACGGATCACCGAAAGGTAAAGCATGAATCATATAGTAGATATGATGAACATGTCGATTGTTCGCGATTGAAACTATATCAACTCTCGTGATGATCGGTGTTGATGTAGTGGATTTGGTTCGTGTGATCACTAAAACAATGTGAGGGATATTGTTTTGAGTGGGAGTTCACCTAGATTAATTTAACTATTAATTAGAACTCGATTTGTCATAAACTTAATCTAAACTATTGCAAATATGTTGTAGATCAATGGCGGCCCCTACCATCAATTTTAATGCGTTCCTAGAAAAAGAAAAGTTGAAAAACAATGGAAGCAACTTCGCGGATTGGTTCCGCAATTTGAGGATTGTCCTCACAGCTGGTAATTTGACATATGTGTTGGATGCACCGCTAGGTGACCCACCTGCAGCTACTGCTACTGATGAAGTAAAGAATGTTTACCTTGCTCGAAAGACTCAGTACTCCACAGTTCAGTGTGCTATCTTGTATGGTTTAGAATCGGAGCTTCAGAAAAGGTTTGAGAATTCAGACCCACATGATATTGTCCGTGACCTCAAATTGATCTTTGAGACTCACGCGGCAATTGAGAGCTATGAGGCTTCTGAAAAGTTATTTAACTACAAGATGGAAGAGGGCAGCTCCGTCAGTGAGCATGTGCTTAAGATGTCTGGGAACGCAAACAAACTTCAAAGCTTGGGCATAGTGATTCCTAATGCTTTGGGGATTTATCGTGTCCTCCAATCACTACCACCAAGTTACAAGAACTTTGTGATGAACTACAATATGCAAAACATGAACAAACAGTTGCCAGAACTCTTTGCCATGTTGAAATCTGCAGAAGTGGAGATCAAGAAAAAGCACCAAGTGTTGATGGTCAATAAGACCACCAAATTCAAGAAAGGAAAGTCTAAGAAAAAGGGACACTTGAAGAAGGGTGGTAAGAAAGTTACCGCGCCAACGAAGAATACCAAGGCAGGACCTAAGCCTGATACTGAGTGCTTTTACTGCAAAGGAGAAGGTCACTGGAAGCGGAATTGCCCAAAGTACTTGGCGGATTTGAAGAACGGCAACATAAAAAAGAAAGGTATATCCGATATACATGTTATTGATGTGTATCTCACTAGTACTCTTAGTAGTGCATGGGTATTTGATACTGGTTCAGTTGCTCATATTTGTAACTCGAAACAGGTGCTGCAGAATAAACGGAAGCTAGCGAAGAACGAGGTGACGATGCGCGTGGGAAACAGATCAAAGGTTGATGTGATCGCGGTCGGCACGTTACCCCTTCATCTACCATCGGGATTAGTTCTATACTTAAATAATTGTTATTTGGTGCCTGCGTTAAGCATGAACATTATATCGGGATCTTGTTTATTGCGAGACGGTTACTAATTTAAGTCCGAGAATAATGGTTGTTCGATTTATATGAGTAATATGTTTTATGCACATGCACCTTTGATAGATGGCCTATTCTTATTGAATCTCGATAGTGGAAATACACATATTAATAACATTGAGGCTAAACGTTTGAAATCGAGCGATAACTCGACCTATATGTGGCAATCGCTGCCTTGGTCACATTGGAGTGAAGCGTATGAAGAAACTCCATTCTGATGGACTTCTTGAATCACTTGAAAGATGCGAAGCATGTCTGATGGGTAAAATGACTAAGACTCCATTTTCTGGTATGATGGAGCGAGCTACGGACTTATTGGAAATCATACATACCGATGTGTGTGGTCCAATGAGTGTAGCATCACGCGGTGGTTATCGTTATGTTCTTACCTTCACAGATGACTTGAGTAGATATGGGTATATCTATTTCATGAAACATAAGTCCGAAACTTTCGAGAAGTTTAAGGAATTTCAAAGTGAGGTAGAGAATCAACGTAACAAGAAGATTAAATTTCTACGTTCTGATCGTGGAGGTGAATATCTAAGTTACGAGTTTGGCGAGCATTTGAAGAAATGCGGAATACTTTCACAATTGACACCGCCGGGAACACCACAGCGTAATGGTGTGTCCGAACGTCGTAATCGAACTCTCTTAGATATGGTTCGTTCTATGATGTCACTTACAGATTTACCGCTATCATTTTGGGGTTATGCATTAGAAACAGCCGCATTCACTTTAAATAAGGCACCATCAAAATCCGTTGAAACGACACCGTATGAATTATGGTTTGGGAAGAAACCTAAATTGTCGCTCCTTAAAGTTTGGGGTTGTGAAGCCTATGTAAAGAACTTACAGCCGGACAAGCTTGAACCCAAAGCGGAAAAATGCGTCTTCATAAGATACCCGAAGGAAACTATTGGGTATACCTTCTATCATAGATCCGAAGGCAAAGTCTTTGTTGCCAAGAATGGATCCTTTCTAGAGAAGGAATTTCTCTCGAAAGAAGTGGCTGGAAGGAAAGTAGAACTCGACGAGGTTGTCGAACCTTCTCTCGAAATTGCGAGTAGCGCAGCACCGGAAGAAGTTCCTGTGGTGCCTACACCAATAAGAGAGGAAGCTAATGATGATGATCATGAAACTTCGGTTGTAGTTGCTACAGAGCCTCGCAGGTCAACGAGAACTCGTACCACTCCATTGGTATGATCCGTTATGAGTGTCATGTTGGTGGACAACACCGATGACCTGCGACATATGAGGAAGCAATGATGAGCCCAGATTCCAATAAATGGCAAGAAGCTATGAAATCCGAGATTGGATCCATGTACGAAAACCAAGTATGGACTTTGGTGGACTTACCGGATGGCCGAAAGGCTGTCGAGAACAAATGGATTTTCAAGAAGAAAACAGATGCTGATGGTAATATTACTGTCTATAAAGCTCGACTTGTCGCAAAAGGGTTTCGACAAATTCAAGGAGTTGACTACGATGAGACTTTCTCACCTGTAGCGAAGCTAACGTCTGTGAGGATTATGTTAGCAATCGCTGCATATTATGATTATGAGATATGGCAGATGGATGTCAAAACAGCATTCCTCAATGGATACATTGATGAATAGTTGTATATGATGCAACCCAAAGGTTTTGTCGATCCTAAAGATGCTAACAAGGTATGCAAACTTCAACGGTCCATCTATGGATTGAAGCAAGCATCCCGAAGTTGGAATCAACGTTTTGATAAGGTGATCAAAAGTTTTGGTTTTATACAAACTTATGGAGAAGCTTGTATTTACAAGAAAGTGAGTGGGAGCTCTGTAGCATTCTTAATACTATATGTAGATGACATATTGTTGATTGGGAATGATGTAGACCTTCTTAATAGTGTCAAGGAATATTTGAATAATAGTTTTTCAATGAAAGATCTTGGCGAAGCAGCTTACATATTAGGCATAAAGATTTATAGAGATAGATCGAGACGCCTAATATCATTATCACAAAGTACATATTTGGACAAAGTTCTAAAGAGGTTTGGAATGGAAGATAGCAAGAAAGGGTTCTTGCCCATGTTTCCCAATACGACCTTGAGTAAAACTCAAAGTCCGACAACGGCAGAAGATAGAGAAAGGATGAGTAAGACTCCCTATGCCTCAGCCATAGGATCTCTAATGTATGCCATGCTAAGTACTAGACCTGACATTGCATATGCTGTTAGTTTAACTAGAAGATATCAAAGTGACCCAGGAGTGGATCATTGGACAGCGGTCAAAAACATCCTTAAGTACTTGAGAAGAACTAAGGATATGGTTCTTTCTTATGGAGGTGATGAATAGCTCGTTGTTAATGGTTACACCGATGCTAGTTGGAACACCGATCCGGATGATTCAAATCACAATCTGGATACGTATTTACTTTGAATGGTGCAGCAGTTAGCTGGAGGAGCGCAAAGCAAAGCGTTGTGGCGAGATCTTCAACTGAATCGGAATACATGGCTGCTTCGGAGGCTTCACAAGAAGCGATATGGATGAAAGAGTTCATTACAGAGCTGGGTGTGGTTCCTAGTGCGCAGGACCCAATGTCTATCTACTGTGATAACATGGGCGCCATAGCCAATGCGCAAGAACCAAGGTCACACAAGAAGCTGAAGCACATCAAGCTACGTTTTCACGCTATTCGAGAACATGTCCAAGATGGGGACATAAAGATTTGCAAAGTACACACAAATCTGAATGTGGCGGATCCGTTGACTAAACCTCTCCCGAGGGCAAAACATGACCAGCACCAAACTTCCATGGGTGTTCGGTATATTACCATGTAATCTAGATTAGATGACTCTACTGCAAGTGGGAGACTGTTGGAGATATGCCCTAGAGGCAATAATAAATGTAGTTATTATTATATCTTTGTGTTTATGATAAATGTTTACATTCATGCTATAATAGTATTAACAAGGAAACATTAATACTTGTGTGATTTGTAAACTTAAATTGAAGTCCCTAGTAAAGCCTCTATATATTACTAGCTTGTTGGTTAATAAATGATTGTGGTTTACCTATCATGAACATTGAGATGTTATTAACAACAAGATCATATCGTTAGGAGAATGATATGGTGGACATACTCCTATAGATAAGCGTAGCATAAAGATCAAGTCATTTTAATAGTTCAATTGCTATATGCTTTCTGATACATAGTAACCTAATTCCTGCGACCATGAGATCATGCATATCACCTTCACCGGAAGGATGCTTTGATGACATCAAACACCACACCGTAACTGGGTGGCTATAAAGGTGGCATTGAGTGTTCGAAAAGTATTGGTTGACACACATGGATCAAGAGTGGGATTTGTCCATCCATATGACGGATAGATATACTCTGGTCCCTCTCGGTGGAATGTCATCCAATTAGCTTGCAAGCATGTGACTGGCTCACAAGGGATCACATATCACGGGAACGAGAAAAGAGTACTTATCAGTAACGAGGTTGAACTAGGTATGCAGAGATACCGACGATCATAACCTCGGATAATAAACTATCGTGAGACAAAGGGAAATTGGTATCATATGTAAGTGGTTCATTCGATCGCAAAGTAATCGTAGAAATATGTGGGAGCCATATGAATTTCTAGATTCCTCTATTGGTTATTGTTCGGAGAATTGTCTCGATCATGTCCGCATAATTCACGAACCGTAGGGAGACACACTTAAGGATTCGACGTTGTTTGAGTAGTTATGGAATGATGAGTAAGAGACCGAATGTTGTTCGGAGTCTCGGATGGGATCCGGGATATCACGAGGAGATCCGGAATGGTCCGGAGAATAAGATTCATATAAGGAAAGTCCTGTTTCGGGGTTGGAGAATGGTTCCGGTGTTTTCATCGGGAATGTTCTAGAAGGTTTCGGAATGTCCGGCACTCCGGAGGGGAAGGGTACATGAATGTGTCATACCAAGTTGGAATGATTGCATCATGTACTAGGTGTCATCTCTGAACAAAATAAAGGGTTTAATCAAATCCTAGTTTGAAAAGTCAAACGCCAATTTGAAAAGTCAAACGGCTATTTTGGAAGGTGGAGGGGAAGTAGGAAACCTACTTGGGGAGGAGTTCCTCCCCTCCACCGCCGGCCCCCTTGGGAAACCGAGTTGGGGAGGGACTCCCCTCCCCTGGCGTGCCCCCTCCACCTATATAAGGAGGGGCAGAGCTGCCCCTCCTAGCACCCAACACTTCCACCCGCAAACCCTAGCCCTAAGCCGTCGGCCCTCCTGCAGCCGCCGCCGCCCTAGGGCAAGCCGTCGCTGCCGCCTAGCTAACCCTAGCCGCCGGCCAAGCCTCCTCCTTGGTGTGTATAAACCCTAGATCACCGAGGGCTCTCTCATAGTCCACCATACTCGCTCCGGCTTAAGGCGAAGCCTGAGATCTCCTCTACTTAGGTACCACGCCGTTGTCGCCGGAATCGCGAGGAGAGTGCTACAACCTCCGCCTTTCTTTGGAACAAGGGAGAGGTAGGTCTTCGTCGAAAATCGAACGTGTGACCCATTGGGAGCGCTGCCGAACGCAGCCGGAAGGATCGTCTACGCGATCTTGAGATCGGGAAGAGTACGACTACATCACCCACGAGAATCCGCTCTCGTTAAACACTTTGGAATCTTCGAGGGTGAGTTATTCCATCGACTCGTTGCTACAATCTAGTAGATAGATCTTGGCTTATTTGTTTGTATGAGATAGAAAATTTTGTTTTCCATGCTACGAAACCCTACATCTATCGGGCCTTATTATCGTTCTAAATCGCCCTGGAACCCAAAAACTGTGGGCAGTAACTCATGAAATTGCCGTGGAACCCCAAAACTAGGCTTAATAGCTCATGAAAACAGCCATAAAACGCAAAACGGCGACTTTTTGGGCTATCTATCAGACATGTAAATCGCACTGGAACCCCAAAACAGTGGTCAATAGCTCATGAAAAATCCATAAAACGCGAAAACAACGAAATTTTGGTTATATCTCTCAAACGTGTCGGGTCATACGGGCCATGCAAATCCCCCTTCAAACCCAAAATATAGGGAATAGCTCATGAAAACAGCCATAAAACACAAAAACGACGAGTTCTTGTTCATGCCCTAAAAACTGTATCGGGCGTACGGTCGTTGTAAATCGTCCTAGAACCCCAAAACTGTGGGCAAATTAACTCCTGGCAGTGGCCATAAAATGCAAAAATACGAGTTTTTGGTCATAACTCTAAAACATGTAAATCGCCTAGAAACAACAAAACTATGGGCAATAGCTCATGAAAACAGTCTAAAACTGCAAAAACAATGAATTTTTGCTCATACCTCTCAAACAAGTAAATCACCATGGAACCCCAAAACTGTGGGCAGTAGCTCATGAAAAGGACATAAAACAGGAAAATGGCGAGTTTTTGGTCATGCTCTCAAAAATGTATTAGGGTTTACGGTCGTTGTAAATCGCCCTAGAACCCCAATCCTATGAGCAATAGATTTTGAAAACGAACATAAAACGCAAAAACGACGACTTTTGGGGCATACCTATGAAACATGTTGATCGCCCTGGAGCCTAAAAAATGTGGGCAAACAGCTCATGAAATAGCCATAAAACGCGAAAACGACGAGTTTTTGGTCATATCTCTCAAACATGTATCAGGTCTTGCGGGCCATGCAAATCCCCCTTGAAACCCAAAATGTGGGCAATAGCTCACGAAAACGCCATAAAGCAAGAAAACGACGAGTTCTTGGTCATGCCCGCAAAAATGTATCGGGCCTTACGATCGTTGTAAATCGCCCTGGACCCCCAATGGGCAACAACTCATGAAAATGGCCATAAAAGGCAAAAAGACGAGTTTTTGGTAATAACTCCAAAACATGTAAGTCGCCCCCAAAACCTTAAAACTATGGGCAATAGAAAATGAAAACAGCCAGAAAACACAAAAACAATGACTTTTTGGTCATACCTCTCAAACATGTAAATCAGCCTGAAACCCCAAAACTATGGGCAATAGCTCATGAAAACGACCATAAAACATGAAAAAAACGTGTTCTTGGTCATAACTCTGAAACTTGTAAATCACCCTGAAACCCCAAAACTTTTTAGTCATACCGCTCAAACATGTAAAGCACCCTAAAACCCCAAAACTTTGAGCAATAGCTCATGAAAATAACCACAAAACATGAAAACGACGAGTTCTTGGTCATGCCCTCCAACACCTATCGAGAAATCTCCCTGGAACCCCAACACTATGGGCAATAGCGCATAAAATGGAAATTAAATAGTAAAAATGATGACTTTTTGGTTAGACCTCTCAAACATGTAAATCGCCCTAGAACCCCAAAACTGTGGGCAATACCTAATAAAAATGGACATAAAACGCAAAAATACGAGTTTTTGGTCATAAATCTAAAACATGTAAATCGCCCTGGTACCCCAAAACTATGGGAAATAGCTCATGAAGATGGCCATAAAACAAGTAAACAACGAGTTCTTGGTCATGCCCTCAAACATGTATTGTTTATTAAGATCATTGTAAGTGGCCCTAGAACCCCCATACTATGGGCAATAACTCATGAAAATGTCCATAAAATGCGAAGAAGAGTTTTTGGTCATAACTCCGAAACATGTAAATTTCCCACGGACCCCAAAACTATGCGCAATAGGTCATGAAAACGGCCATAAAACGCAAAAAGGACGAGTTTTTGGTCATAATTTTAAAACACGTAAATCGCCCTAGAACCCCAAAACTATGGGCAATAGCTCATGAAGACGGTCATAAAACCCAAAGCGACGACTTTTTGGTCATAGCTCTAAACATGTATAGGGTCTTGCGGGCCATGAAAATCCCCCTTGAAACCCAAAATATGGGCAATAGCTCATGAAAATGACCATAAAACATGAAAACAACGACTTCTTGGTCATGCCCACAAAAAATTATCGGGTCTTACGGTCATTGTAAATCGTCCTAGAACCCCAAAATTGTGTGCAATAACTCATGAAAGTGGCCATAAAATGCTCAAACGACGAGTTTTTTGTTCACAAATCGCCCTGGAACCCCAAAACAATGGGCAATAGCTCATAAAAATGGCCATTAAACCGCAAAACGATGACTTTTTGGTTATACCTCTAAAACATGCAAATCGCCCTGAAACCCCAAAACTGTGGGCAATAACTAATGAAAATGGCCATAAAATGGCAAAACGACGAGTTTTTGGTCATAAATCTAAAACATGTAAATCGCCCTTGAAACCCAAAATATGAGGAAATAGCTCATGAAAACGCCATAAAGCACGAAAACGATGAGTTCTTGGTCATGCCCGCAAAAATTTATCGGGCCTTATGGTTGTCGTAAATCGCCATGGGACCCCAAAATTGTGGGCAACAACTCATGAAAATGGCCATAAAAGGCAAAAAGACAAGTTTCTGGTAATAACTCCAAAACATGTAAACTGCCCCCAAAACCTTAAAACTATGGGCAATAGCTAATGCAAACAGCCAGAAAACATAAAACCAATGACTTTTTGGTCATACCTCTCAAACATGTAAATCGGCCGGAAGCCCCAAAACTGTGGGCAATAGCTCATGAAAACGACCATAAAACATGAAAAAGACGTGTTTTGGTCATAAGTCCGAAACTTGTAAATCGCCCTGAAACCCCAAAACTATGGGCAATAGCTCATAAAAACAGCTAGAAAACACAAATCGACGACTTTTTAGTCATACCTCTCAAATATGTAAAGTGCCCTAAAACCCCAAAACTATGAGCAATAGCTCATGAAAACAACCATAAAACATGAAAGTGGCCATAGTTTTGGGGTTTCAGGCCAGAAAACACAAAAACAATGACTTTTTGGTCATACCTCTCTAACATGTAAATCGTCCTGGAACCCCAAAATTGTGGGCAGTAGCTTATGAAAGTGGCCATAAAATGCAAAAATACTAGTTTTTGGTCATAACTCGGAAACATGTAAATCGCCCGGGAACCCCAAAACAATGGGAAATAGCTCATGAAAATGGCCATTAAAACGCAAAAACAATGATTTTTTACTCATACCTCTCAAACATGTAAATCGCCCTGGAACCCCAAAACTGTGGGCAATAGTTCATGAAAACGGCCAAAAAATGCGAAAACGACGACTTTTTGGTCATACCTCTCAAATATGTATCGGGTCTAAGAGGCCATGCAAATCCCCTTTAAACAAAAAAATATGGGAAATAGCTCATGAAAACAGCCATAAAACACGAAAACAGCGAGTCCTTGGTCATGCCCTAAAAAATGTATCAGTTCTTACGATCGCTTTAAATTGAACTAGAACCCCAAAAACATGGGCAATAACTCATGAATAGCCACAAAACGCATAAAAACAAGTTTTTGGTCATAACTATGAAACATGTAAAATGCCCTGGAACCCCAAAACTATCGGCAATACCTCATGACAATGGCCATAAAACACGAAAATGTGAGTTCTTGGTCATACCTCTCAGACATGAGTTATTGCCTAGGAACCCCAAAACTGTGGGCAATAGATCATGAAAACGGCCATAAAACACGAAAACGACGAGTTCTTGGTCATGCCCTAAAAATGTATCGGGCCTTACGGTCGTCGTAAATCTTCATGGAACCCCAAAACTATGGCTGATAACTCATGAAAGTGGCCATTAAATGCAAAAAAGACGAGTTTTTGGCCATAAATTTGTACCATATAAATCACCTTGAAGTCCCTAAACTATGAGCAATAACTCATGAAAATGGCCATAAAACGGAAAACATGTGACTTCTTGGTCGTACGTCTCAAACATGTAAATCGCCCTGGAACACCAAAACTATGGGCAATAGCTCATGAAAATAGCCATAAAACATGAAAACGACGAGTTCTGGCTCATGCCCTAAAACATTTATCGGCCTTATTGTCGTTCTAAATCACCCCGGGAGCCCAAAACTATGGGCGATAACTCATGAAAATGGCCATAAAATGCAAAAAAAAGAATTTTTGGTCATAACTCTAAAACATGTAAATTGTCCTAGAACCCCAAAACTATGGGCAATAGCTCATGAAAATGTCCATAAAACGCAAAATAGACGACTTTTTGTCATACATAACAAACATGTAAATCATTGTGGAACCCCGAAACTATGGGCAATAGCTCATGAAAATGGCCATAAAACGCGAAAATGACGAATGTTTGGTCATACCTCTCAAACATGTATCGGGTCTAATAGGCCATGCAAATCCCCTGTAAACCCAAAATATGGGAAATAGCTCATGAAAACGGCCATAAAACACAAAAATGACGAGTTCTTGTTTATGCCCTAAAAATATATCGGGCCTTACGGTCGTTGTAAAACAAACTAGAACCCCAAAACTATGGGCTATAATTCATGAATGGCAATAAAACACATAAAAGACAAGTTTTTGGTCATAACTCTGAAACACGTAAATCTCCCTAGAATCCTAAAACTATGGGCAATAACACATGAAAACAGCCATATAAAACGTGAAAAAGACAAGTTCTTGGTCATACCTCTCAAACATGTTTCGAGCTTTACGGTCATTGTAAATCGCCTTGGAACCCCAAAACTATGGGCAATAGCTCATGAAAACGGCCATAAAACACAAAAATGATGACATTTTCATCATAACTCTCAAACATGTAAATTATCCTGAAATTAACCCCAAAATTGTGGGCAATAGCTCATGAAAATGGCCATAAAATACAAAAATGACGAGTTCTTGGTCATGCCCTCAAACATCTACCGGACCTTATTATCGTTCTAAATCGCCCTGAAACCCCAAAACTGTAGGCAATGAACTCATGAAAATGGCCATAAAACGCAAAAAGACGAGTTTTTGGTATTAACTCTGAAACATATAAATCGCCCTGAAACCCCAAAACTCTAGCAATAGCTCATAAAAACAGCCATAAAACACAAAAACAACGAATTTTTAGGCATACCTATCAAACATGTAAATCGTTCTGAAACCCCAAAACCGAGGGCAATAGCTCATTAAAACGGCTATAAAACACAAAAATGACGAGTTTTTGGTCATGCCCTCAAAAATCTATCGGGCCTTATTGTTGTTCTAAATCGCCCTAAAACCCCAAAACTGTTGGCAACAAACTCATGAAAATGGCCATCAAACGCAAAAAAAGACGAGTTTTTGGTCATAACTCTAAAACATATAAGTCGCCCTAGAACCCCAAAAATGTGGGCAATAGCTCATGAAAACAGCCATAAAACACAAAAACGACGACTTTTTGGGCATACCTCGCAAACATTTAAATCGCCCTGGAACCCGAAACTGTGACCAATAGCTCATAAAACGGCCATATAACACGAAAACGATGATTTTTTAGTCATATCTCTCAAACATGTATCGAGTCTTGTGGGCCATGTAAATCCCCCTAGAAATCCAAAATATGGGCAATAGCTGAAAACGGCCATAAAACACGAAAGCGATGAGTTCCTGGTCATGCCGTCAAACATCTATCTGGCCTTACTATCGTTCTAAATCGCCCTGGAATCTGAAACTATGGGCAATAACTCATGAAAATGGCCATAAAACATAAAAAAGGAGTTTTTGGTCATAACTCTAAAACATGTAAATCGCCCTGGAACCCCCAAAACTATGGGCAATAGCTCAAACAACGGCCATAGAACTCAAAAACAACCACTTTTTGGTCATACCTCTGAAATATGTAAATTGCCCTCGAACCCCAAAACTAGGGGTAATAGCTCATGAAAACATCCATAAAATATGAATACGAAGAGTTCTTGGGCATGCCCTCAAACATCTATCGGGCCTTACTGTCTTTCTAAATCACCCTAGAATCCCAATACTATGGGCAATAACTCATGAAAATGCTTGTAAAATGCAAAAGGAGGAGTTTTTGGTCATAACTCTAAAACATGTAAATCGCGCTAGAACCCTAAAATTATAGGCAATAGCTCATGAAAACAACCATAAAATGCAAAAATAATAACTTTTTGGGCATACCTCTCAAACATGTAAATCGTCATGGAACGCCAAAAGTATCGGCAATAGCTCATGAAAATGGCCATAAACCCCAAAAGCGACGAGTTTTTGGTCATGCCCTCAAACATGTATTGTTTATTAAGACCATTGTAAATCGCCCTATAACCCAAACCTATGGACAATAACTCATGAAAACGGTCATAAGACACGAAAACGATGAGTTTTTGGTCATAATTCTCAAATATGTATTGGGTCTTACGGGCCATGCACGTCCCCCTAAAACACCAAAATTATGGACAATAGCTCATGAAAATTTCTAGAAAACAAAAAAACTATGAGTTTTTGGCCATGCCCTCAAACATGTATCGGGTATTATTGTCGTTGTAAATTGCCCTGGAACCCCAAAATTGAGGGGAATAACTCATAAAAATGGCCATAAACGCAAAAAGAATGAGTGTTTGGTCATACCTCTCAAACATGTAAATCGCCCTAAAACCCCAAAATTGTGGGCATAGCTCATGAAAACGTTCATAAAACACGAAAACGACGAGTTTTTGGCCATACCCTCAAATATGTGTCGGGCCTTACGGTCGTGGTAAATCGCTCTGGAACTCCAAAACCGTGGACAATAACTCATTAAAACAGCCATAAAATACGAATACGACGAGTTTTTACTTATAAATCTCAAACATTTATCGGGTTTTACGGGCCATGCGGATCGCCTGGAACTCCAAAACTATGGGCAATAGTTCATGAAAATGGCCATAAAACACAAAAACGACGAATTCTTGCTCATAAATCTAAAATATATATCATGTCTTACGTGCCATGTAAATCCCCCTAGAACACGGAAGCTATGGGCAATAAATCATGAAAATGGCCATAAAACATGAAAACGACGAGTTCTTGGTCATGCCCTTAACAATGTATCGAGCCTTACGGTCGTTGTAAATCGAACTAGAACCCCAAAACGGTGGGCAATAACTCATAAATGGCCATAAAACGCATAAAAGACATTTTTGATCATAACTCTGAAACATGTAAATCGCCCTGGAATCCCAAAACTATGGGCAATAGCTCATGAAAACATACATAAAATGCAAAAACGGTGACTTTTTTGTCAACCTCTCCATCATGTAAATTGTCTGAAACCTCAAAACTATGGACAATAGCTCATGAAAATAGCCATAAAACACGAAAACATCAAGTTCTTGGTCATGCCCTTAAAAATATATCAGGCCTTACGGTCGTTGTAAATCGCACTGGAAACCCAAAACTATGGCTATAACTCATAAAAATGGCCATAAGACGTAAAAAAGACGAGTTTTTGTCATAACTCTGAAACATGTAAATCACCCTTTAACTCGTAAACTATGGGCAACAGCTCATTAAAGGGCCATAAAACACAAAAACAACGATTTTTTGGTCATACTGCTCAAACAGGTAAATCACCCTGAAACCTAAAACTGTGGGCAATAGCTAATGAAAACATCCATAAAACACAAAAACGATGAGTTCTTGGTCATGAAACATCTATTGGGCCTTACGGTCGTTGTAAATCTCCTAGAATCCAAAATTTTCGGCAATAACTCATGGAAATGGCCATAAAACGTAAAAAAAGAAGAGTTTTTGGTCATAACTCTAAAACATGTAAATCGCCCTGAAACATCAAAATTATGTGCAATAGCTCATTAAAACGTCATAAAACGCAAACAAAAATAACTTTTTGGACCTACCTCTTAAACATGTATTAGCTAGGCTCATGCTGACATGCAGTTAACAAGCCCACAAAATGTTGATCACACCACCACACTGACCATAGAAAGTCCAAACGCATTGTAGCGGGCACGGCAAAGCCCCCTTTCATGTCTAGTAAGTTAAAGCTGGGTGGACAAGTTCTACATAAAGAACCTAACCGAGTGGGTTGATTCTCATGTTGCATGGAACTTTTATTTCTAAATCAATAAAATTTCATATTGTCGTTACGAAAGTGGACAGTTACACATGAAAATGTGTTCTTTAAATTAGCTTGAGCAGACGAGAAACACAATAAATGAATAATTCTTTGGGGAACAGGGATTGCGTCGTTGGATCAACGTCTACTTAATACTATTCGCAGGGACCTAATTATACATTAGTGACACATGAATGCATATGGCGACGGAGACACCTGCAGGGCCGTGTTCGGCAACCCTCCTTCTCCATGGAACTATTGTTTTTCTAGTTTTACTCTTTTTTACGGTTCAAATGGGCCCATATATATCCAGCATATCCATGCATGTCAACATCTAATCGGCATGTAGAAAATGGGATGATTATGACTGATCGGCATTTTTTCACGCCGGCATACATACCTTCAAATTGCATGGAAGAAGCTCCGCTGATCAATGATCAACTCTTTTGGGAACAAGGAGTTTACTGATCGGTCGTTTTCGATCAGCGTCTACTCCACTATGTGCAGAGACCTAACTGGTCGCACGTGAAGCCCATATGGCGAAGAAGACGGGCGCGCGGCCATCAGCTATAGCCTGTTGTTGGGCTACACACGATAAAAAGTGATCGGGTGGAGAGCGACTACAGCTAGAGGACGATTGATGTGTTGGAATTGGTTGCTAAAAGGTGAGGTGAAGTGAGGCTATGACTAGCACTGACTATCATCGAGTCACAAATATAATTATCCATGGGTTGTAGATCCGGAAACATGCACGCATGGAATTAAACACCGTGTCCACTCCAGGCTAGCTGAGTTGTCCAGTTGGGGGAAATGCCAGCTAGGTTTGTTGGTTGGTCGATCAATAGATCCATCCGTGTGTGCGACGTTAATTTCTCCTACTAGTAGATGGAAGTACTCGTGCACCCAGCAGAGGAACCAAGCAGCTAGCTACTAACAATTTACATGCACACAAAAATTCATACTCCCTGCATCCAGAAATAACTGCCATGAGAGGTTGTCTAGATATAAATGTATCTATACACTAAAATACGTTTAGATACACTCGAACTTAGACAAATCTAAGTCAACTATTTCTAAATGAAGGGATGTACTACCATTATTTCTGTTTTCAGAAAATGATGCATGTTTTCGAAGCCCACACAAAGTTCCTTGGGACCACTCCAACTCTCGGGATCTTATGCTCTCGGGTATAATCACTAGATTTAGTTTTTATATCAAGCAACGACGCCGCGCGTCTTCTCCCTTGGATATGTTGCCTTGGAGATGTGGCTCGCTCTAGGGGTGATTTGGGTGGCGCAATTGGAATTACAATTCATATTAACATTTCAAAATAAAATGGATATCATTTTGGAGAAAATACTATTAAGTATGTTTTAAATCTACGAAGGAAATGCTTATTTTCCCATAGTTTCCTATAGTTAACAATGTCTTAAATACTTATGGGTCATTTTTATTTAGACATTGTGTTCTCGGCACCATTATATAGCTTCAAATTGCATGGAAGAGCCGTTGAACGATGACCAACCCTTTTGGGAACAGTAAGTTTGCTGATCAGTCATTTTCACTAGTGTCTACTCACTATGTGCAGGGAGCTAATTAGTCACACGTGAAGGCCATATGGCGAAGGAGACGGCCAGCCATCCGGTCATCGTCAGAATCGATGCTGTGTTGGGGTACACGATGCAGGTTGATGGATGTGTGGGAGATGAAGTGATGACGACATGACATGGTAGTAGTAGAACACGTACACAAGGTAGGTAGCATGATTATTATCAACTCATAAATAATTATCTATGGGTTGTACATCCGGATCCAGGCCGGGGGAAACAGTAAAAACATGCATGCGGATTAAACAGCGTGTTGATTCCAGTATAGATATCTAGAAGTTTTTTTTTAAGGAAGGCTAGCTATCTAGAAATTGGCTGGTAGGTCAGTAGATCCAAAAAATGAGTCCTCCGCGCGTCACCTGCCTGAGTGAGGTGACTGGGGTCACCCGCGTCTCCCCAACCCCCTCCCCTGCCCCCCTCCCCGCTGTGGTCGGCAACTGCCACCAGGCCTTTCCCGTGTGGATCCACGGTGCTGTCGGCGACGGCCTCGCTCTTCCCCGCGCACATGAGCCCCAACCTAGGAGGGTTCTTACGGAGGTGGTGCGGCTCGGCTACCAGTGGTCCGGTGGCGATGCGGCTCGCCCCGGGTGGTCACGAGGCGGTGGTGCTGCCCCTTGCAGCAGCGTGCGGTGACGGTGCAGAAACGACATTTGGAACCCGCTTCGGCCCCATCTAAGTCGGACCAGGATGTCGGCGTCATTGGCTGTTGCGCATCCTGGAAACGGACCTTGGGCGGTGGCGGGACATGGCTGATGGAGGTGTTGATGCATGCTGTTGTAGCGTCGCGGCAGGGGCTTTGTGCAGGCCCAATCTGGGCCCTACCGAGATTGCCAGGCCTGGTATGCCCTTGTTTCCGCGTCCGGTCGGTTACCGTGAAAACGGTGGAGTTTGTTCCCTCCCACGCGGTGACAGGGCTGCCGCCCCTAAGTCCCAATCCGCTACCCATTCTCCATATCATAGGCCTATTGTTTGTGTTCACAGTGAGACGACGATGGTGGCGTTAAGATCGTGGTGGCACGAGTTGGTGGGTGGAGTGGATGGGTGGAAGCCTACGGAGTGTTCTGGTAGAGGTTTTTTGGGGGTCGAGAGAAATCCATGTCGGTCTTTCGACACCTATAGGGTGACGCCTACAGGTATCGTACTTCCCTCTTGAGGGTGTCCCTTTCCCTCTCACATCCGCATACGGGGAAACTCTAGGACAAGTCCGAGCAGCAACGTCGTCATTGTCGAAGTCCTTCTTGAAGATGTTGCTTGATACGCGATGTTTTGAAGGTTTAGGAGTGCGGTGGGACTTTGTTGGAGGGCATAGCGGTAGCAAGCCATCATCGTTTAGTCGATCTGCCATTTTTGGCATTGTTTTCTCTTTGCTCCTCTCTTTTTTCATTTGGTCTAGTCTGTGCTGAGGCCCCAATATCTATATCGTTCTATCGGGTGTTGGCTATATTAATATATCGGGGCGAAAGCCGAATTCGAGGAGGTCAATAGATCCATCTAGATAGAAGTACTCTAAGATTTTTGTACTAACTAAAAATAGTTCATATATACAAAATAATATGATCGTATTTTTGTAAAGATTGTCATGTCACATAATGGTAAAAAAAGGAAATCAAGAAATATGTTCATGTAATTGCTGAAACAGAAAAATGATAACTAAATGTGGAGAAAATAAAAAATAAAGAAAATGAAGTGAAACAAAAAAAATCCCTTGATGGGCTGACCTCAGCCATTGTAGTTCATGGGCCGACATTTGTGAAGCAAAACTACCTTTTATGATGCTTTTGTGGCTTAAATAAATCACACATTCATAACACCACTACCATTTAGAAAAAAATGTGCAAATGCCAACGTTTCAAAAACAAAAAAAATAATCACATAAACAATAATTTTTGTCCATTGACCTTGAAATATAGTTTTGAAAAACTGCTTGAAAAAATGTCATTCACATCCGATTACGGGATAAATTGAAAAGTGATAAATCACAGCTAACCAGCATAAAATAAAATGATTATAAATCACTGGCATGTAAACAAGTTCTTACTACTTGAGTGGTGGGGTGGGGTGTCTTGGACATTAACTCGCGCCGCCACAGCTTTAAAAAAATGAATGTAAGGAACTAATCAACATGACCAACTCTTTCGGGAAAATGGGGTTTATTGATCAGTGATCATTTTCGATCATCGTCTACTCAACACTATGTGCAGGGACCTAATTAGCCACACTTCATGGGCCATATGGCGAAGGAGACGGGTGGTCATCAGCTAAGATATATGTTGTTGTTGTTGTTTTTCGCGGGTAGGATTGATGTTGTTAAGCTACACATAAAGTTATTGGATGGAGAGCGACAGCATGGTGGAGCTAACTACATTGGCTCATAATTAATTAGCAGGACCTAGCTAGAGGTCGATGGATGTGTGGGGACTGGATGGAAGAAGGTGAGGTGAAGTGAGGCCATGACATGACAAGACGACATATGGTAGCTTAACAGGTGAGGATCAAGTGATCTTACCTGCTTCTTCGATCAACTCCTTCTAATGGCGTGTCTCGGTTCGATCAACTCCTTCTAATGGCACTGAAACCCGTCTCAACTCTCGACTACTCCATTTGTTCTAATAACCACGACGAGGATTATGAATGGAGGGGGTATTACAACGTTGGCCACACTTTCTCTTATACATATAGGAGAAGACCTAATTACGTATACTAGCTTGATTAAGCCATACGCTAAAATAATACTAATTACCAATGGATGTAGATTCGGAGACATGTATTAGCTAGGCTGGCAGTGTCATGTCGTTGAAACAGTGCAACATAATGCATGCATGGAATTAAACAACATGTCCACTCCAGGCTAGCTAGGTTTGTCCACTTGTTGCTTGGTGGTTGGTCAATAGTAGATCCATCTGCCTGTACGACGTTAATTTGTCGTATACTCTCTCCGTTTGAAAATATAAAATATTTTAGATTTATGAATTAAATGTATTTAGACTACTTTTAATACCTAGGTTCGCTAAGGTTTGGAGTGAATCTAGACACTAAAACAAGTCTAGATACATTTTCTTTATAAATCTAAAACATCTTATATTTTGAAACGGAGGGAGTACTTGATATACATTTACTCGAACATGAATGCATGGACCAAGCCGAGGAGTAGTAGCTGGCAATTGCATGCACCAAAATAAGCAATGATCCAAGATCCCATTTTTGTCTTGAGAAAATGTGTCGCTCCACCCGTGCTGGATATCATCATAAAAGTTAGTTTATTTTGCTGAACCGAAGAGGATAGATGATACCCTATATATTGTTGACCCACTTCTATCACTAGCTACAACTTGTACGATTGTAACAAATTTAACTAGAGAATGTTCTTGAAGTAATCAAACAAATTGTTATTTTTTATCTATCTTGGCGTGTGGCTGCATTTGCTTTGTCCGGTCAAAATAATTATGGAAGACAAGCAGGCCCGACACTGGCCAGAGGAGGTTTAACTAGCCATCGCCTTCCGTACGTAGTACTTGCATCGCTATAGTATTTGTCGTGGCATGCATGGCTACGTGGCTCACCGGGCGCCAAGTCCCCAGAGTTACACCGGCTGGCCGGTCCCCTACACGACGTCCGTCCGTACGTCCACGTCGCCGTCGATCGGCGCCATCATCAACGTGAACTTCACGTGCCTCCGATCCATCACAATGTCTCTCATTCCTTGCAGGTACGTACCAACAGCAACAGTATATATATCTGTCTCTTTTGACTGTGCAAATTAAGCTATACTATATATATGGACAACCACGGTTCCACGTACGATACATTACCTCCGTCTATTCACGACTCTGTTTGTGCAGGTAAGCGACAGTTCAGCCGTACATGAATCGGGTTTGCTTAATTCCCAATTTTCTCTAAACAAAATGGTTTCCTCCAAATTAAAGAACCCTAGTGTGATTTGCAAGTTGTACAAGTCTGACGCAAGTATATCAGAGTTGCACTACAGGAATGGACGGAGACATCAACGGCCGGACGCTATGCTGACGGCCAAACGTCGGGGCCGTTGGCGTAGACAGCGACCACGCCAGCCCTTCAAGCAGTCGTTGGCGTAGAATTGTCCTCGGCGTAGGATAGCCTACGCTGACTGCTGCCCTCGGCATAGCACTTTTTCCTTTTACCTTATTAATATTTGAAAAATCATAACTAAATCATTCTAATTCAAAAAAATACAAATAATATATCAAAATTTGCAGAAACATAAAGATCTATCTATCTACACTCAAATATTACACATTTGTAAATAAAAATAAAGTGAAACATAAAACATTATATATAGTTTGAAACGGATATGAGAAATTCAAAAAACGACCCAAACAATGTAAAACCTTCGCGTGGTGTCATATTTTTATTTGAATTTAATAATATTTTTACTTATTCATTGTTGTTTAAATAAAAATATGTGACATGATGATATAAGAAGTAATAGGATTGATATCATAGTATTGACAACAAAGTATAAATTGCTTCGCGGAAACTGATTCTGAAGGAATAGAGAAGTTAAGCGTGCTCGGGGTGGAGTAGTTAGGATGGGTGACTAACCGAAAAGTTTGACGAAGACTGCAATTTAATCATGTTTAAGTATAATTAGTGTTAAAAATGTTCCAAGTAAGAGATTAACGAGTTAAACAATTCAAAGATTAAAAAATTTAAGATTTTTTTTATATCCGGCCGTTAGGCTATGCCGACGGCTGCCATTAGTGTTAAAAATGTTCCAAGTAAGAGATTAACGAGTTAAACAATTCAAAGATTAAAAAACTTGAGAAAAAATTGAAAAATAATAAATTTTTTAATAATCGGCCGTTAGGCTATGCCGACGGCTTCCGTCGGCGTAGCCTACGTCGACGGCTTTTGGATACGCCAAGGGCCTCCATGGCTGCGTCGAGGGAGGCCTTTGCCGAGGGGTCTACGCCGTGGGCTTCCATCGGCGTAGGCTACGCCGACGGCTTTTGGCCGTCAGCCTACCGCGTGATTCCTTTAGTGTTGAAAAAACTCCTTTTTGATGAGGTACTTAAAGGATTCGACTTCATTATGGACGAATCGAACGAATACAAGCACGGACATGTAAAAAGAAAGACGTGAAGACCGTATGACGAGTGAGGGGCTATCAATCAAAAATTTGTTGCAATTAGTACATATGCAAAGAGGTTGGAGCTCGTGCGTGGTCGGTCGAGGTGAATTGATAGTTCTGACTAGAATTAGCTAGAGTTCGCGGTGGATCGATGTGAACATCGAGCCATGTGAACCCGTAATGTGTTCGACATCACATCACAGGAGAGATGACATGATTCGAGCGTGAAGCGTGTGTGGATAGGCGTGCAGATTCTAATTTTAATTTTTCATAGTTAATTCTAATTTTACCTTCAGTCGGTGAACAACCGCGTTCCATGTCATAAGAAATATGTAACAGAGGGAGTAATTCTCTCATGTATAAGAGCTACCCTCTCCGTTCCATGTTACTCCACACATTAGATTTAGTAAAAGTCAATCTTTGCAATGCTTTAATCATATATAATATGTAAAGATTTAATATCTAAAATGCGGGATTTTGGTATCCTGATTTTGAATTTGAATTCTGATAGAAGAGGTGGATTCAATAACATATAGGTCACTGTCTCTAGAAAAAGGGGCCTTAGATAACCGGTCTGCTTACCAGCCCGAACACCAACAGTAGACCGAAAAGCCAGGGCAACGTCGGGACGACGCCGTATCCATTACCTTCATCACCTAGGAAAAGTGTCATTTAGGAGCGTGACATCTACAAAATTCTATATATGTACAGGGATATAATTAGTCACACATGAAGGCCATATGGTGAAGGAGACGGCCTGCAGTAGCATCGATGTAAAGTGATCGGGTGGAGGGGGACTGCACGGTCGATGGAGCTCGATCCTGAGTAATTATTAGCTGGACATATGGATAAACCTGGGCAAAACCGGTTTAGAACAGCTTATATGGGTTACTCAAACCAGTCCGTAGTTTACCAGTTTGAACTGGATTGGTTTGGTTTAGACTGCTTAAGCAGGAGTGAAACCACGGTCTGGTGCGGTTTTTTTACACGGTTTAGACAGTTTGGCACCGTTGAGTGCTCAGTGCTCAACAAAACAGTTTCTCAGACGCACATGCACAGGTCCTCATAGGCACGTACATCATTTGAAAAGGTACTTGTACATATACTGACATGCATAAGTCACTATAACTATTTAATTACAGAAACTCATAGGTAACAATTATAGAATAAATATTACTCTCTCCGTCCTATAAAGAAAAATAATCTCAATTTATAACAGAAAGTTTCATAAAGAGCAAAACATGAAAAGATGGTAGCATCTATATCACTGCTCCTCATCACATGACTGGCATAACTGAACATTCACCAACATAAGGCACATTGCCATGTAATCAGGCAGGCCAGTGTACTTCATGACAACATGGCAGTAACTTGCATGCAATGCAATGCAAATGCAACATAAGGCTTGGCAATCAGAATCACAGCATATCAATATGCAGAATACTTGTTACATGCCTAGAAACCTGTGAGTCCTAGATAGTAGTGCAGCACTGAAATAAACAAAACTGCACATGCACGAGTCTAGAACAGAGTATATCACATGCCCATAACAAAATATGGATTCGAGATGCAACCACACATCCATTCAGCACCTGCAGTTTCACATTCAACACCTGCATAATTCTTCGGCTCTCATTAATTCTGTCACTGGACTGATTCAGTCGCTCAGTTGTCATCATCAACCTTCCCCTCTGATCAGTGGACACCTGAGCCAGGAAACAATCCCCAAGCACAAAATGAGTACTGAAAATAGCAACCATTAAGAACTTTTAGATAATGCTTAAGAAATAAGAATGAACATAGTAATGTCGCATTATCCTATACACTTCAAATTTGTCAAACAGAGAACATTGTTTCTAGCTCATTGAAGAGATCCAAGTATGGTAAACATTTATTATGCTATCGTAGAAAAATCAGAAAGTAATCATGTAGTAAAAGGGAAACCACATACCCAATTTTCTTGCCCGACATCATGCTTCTCCAAACTCCAAACCTCCAAGCTCTAATGATTTAAATAACAAGAAATTTAGTATAACTTACACGTCAAGAATAGAAAAGAACTAAGAGCTAGGATCTATTAGGATCTTGTTTTTACCTTGTGCAAGCTCTTCATACTTGTGTAAATCTGCAATTGTTTGTCGTAAATCAATTTTATTGGGTGTTGATCTTAACCAACTCTGTCCACAAATCAGTGCTTCAATCATCTTCGGCGATAATGAGCTTCTTTGCGGATTAATTACTCTACGACCAGTGCTGAAGCTAGCTTCAGAAGCAATTGTTGAAACTGGAACAGCCAAGACATCCTTCGCAACTTTAGATAATGTTGGATATTTCATTTGCCGCCTTCTCCACCAAGTTAGAATAGAGAAATCATCCGTATCCTTCTCACAAACTTCTGCCAAATATATAGCTAATTCTGTATTTGCTGCCTTACTTTCAATGACTTGCAAATGCTCGAGAAAACTAGACGCCCATAACTTTCTTGGATTCTCAGCACAATCTTCAAGATCAATTTCAAGTGGAACATGAGAAACCTCACTATTACTTGGAGCTAACTCAGCTTCAGCGTACCACTCAAACAACCTTGTCAAACTATCTTCAACTTTCTTTGTGAAGGTTTTTGCTTTCTCTCGGTCATAAATAATGGAAAAGCCATATTCCAAAAATTTAACTTTGTACCGAGGATCAAGAATAACAGCAATAAATAGCAATGGGTTCAATATATCATTATTATCCCAATACTTCTCAAATTTCAGCTTCATATTTTCTGCCATTGATGCTAGCCCAGGTTCTTCCTTTTTTCCACGAATCAGTTGTGTTATCTTGTTCTGCATCAGCAAGAAATCATGAAAGAAGGCAGTTGATGTGACATTTAGTTGTCTGGAGAATCGGACTGTCACATTGTAGAAAAGTTTGAATACAGAAATCAGTTTTCGGGCTTCCAACCAGTCATCGGCAGTTGGAGGACCACCAACTCTTGAAAAGTATGGTGTAATGTATTTGCATTCTTCACCTAATCTTTTGAAAGCCTTTTCAAAGGGAACTGTATCCTCGAGCATAAGGTAAGTGGAGTTCCACCTTGTGTCAACATCTAGCGAAAAGAGACCCATCTCTGCAATCTTCTCCTTCTTCACACATTTCTTAAATAGTCTTAACCTTCCCGGGGATGATTTTACAAATAGAAGGGCAGTTCTGATTTTTGCAACAGATGGATTACTACCTTCCCAACCCTTTTTCACCACCAGATTCACGATGTGGCAACAACACCTCACATGCAAGAACTGATTTTTGCATATTGTTGATGGCCAATGTTCGGTAGCAGTTTTCAAATAATCGATTGCAGTATTATTCGAGGTTGCATTATCAACAGTTAGGGTGAAAACTTGTCCTATGTCCCACTCTAGGAGACACTCCTCTATCATTCTGCCAAGAGTATCTCCTGCATGATCAGGCACGAAGCAAAAATTCAACACCTTTCTCTCTAGCTCCCACTGATTATTGATCCAATGAGCAGTCAAACTCATGTAGTTTTGATTCTGAATGGATGTCCATGTGTCAGTCGTCAAACAAACACGCTGATCCCTCAAAGCTTCCTTCAACTTCATCTTTTCTTCCAAGTACAGATTCAAGCAATCCCTAGCAACTGTGTAGCGAGATGGAGGTTCAAAATCTGGTTGAAGCATCTTTGAGTATTCCCTAAAGCCTTCACCTTCCACAGCACTAAAAGGATATTCATCCATGATAATCATCTTTGCAAGAGCCCGACGACATTTTTCAGCACTAAATCGGTGATCTTGTAAAGACAATTTTCTTCGCTTATCGTGGTCTGTGAATGGACAGCTAGAGCAACGATATAAGAAATGACCCCGCGATGTGCTTGTTCCATGAAAACCTCGGTCACATTGATATACCTGCTTGCAGAAAACACAAATTGCCACCGAACCAGCTTCCGTATCTTCCTGAGTAAAGTACTCCCAAATATCTGAGCTTGTCCTAGAAGATCTTCTCTTTATCTTGACAGGCTTCTGAACTTTCATAGGAGATGTCTTTGGAGAAGTATTCTTTGATGGCAAGTGTTCGTCATTAGCAGGTATCCCATGATTGCCCGCTCCATTTCTTACCCCGGTTGGTTTTGGAAACCTCATTTCTGGCCGAGAAGAAGGATCTTTCCCTATAGGTAATGGTGGTTGAGGTGATGACGCCGTTGAGTCAGTATCCCTTTCCATAATAACATGGGCATGGGAATCCTGGACAGGTGGGAATTCTAGAGGTTCATCGGGTTGAAGTTGGGAATTCTCAACTGGCTTAGAAGATTTTTTGGCCTGAAAAAATATGAATTTAGACACACAAAATTGTCTTAGAGCGAGAGCCACCTAAGTAGACTTACTGCAAAATGCATAACCGTGAAAATAACTATTTTTTATATGTACACATGGATGTATGTCACATACCCTGGTTGGTTTTGGGAACCTCATTCCTGTCCGAGCAGAAGTTGAGTCAGATTCACCTTCTCTCTTTATTAACTCATGGGCATGGGAGTTTTGGCCAAGTTGAAGTGGTGAATTCTCAACTTGCGTAGAAATTTTAATGACCTGAAAATAGAATATTGAAAGTTACAGTATGATCTATTAGAATTCAAGAGGAAATTATTGTTGTTTTACTTATAACACAGCAAACAACACCACACACATCGCCAGCCCAGGTGTCCAAATATTGTAAGTACATACTGATTGGTAGAGTCCGCAAAACCAAAGCATAATGATTTAGAGTTCAGACGCAGCTATCTCTCAATGCGCCATATATAGGTCTGGGACTGGAAAGCTTGGTTTTCAGCAAACTGCGTACTTGCTAATGATTTGTCTGCGTACTTGCTAATGACTTCAGAAAGCATGAAGATGTATCTGCTAATCCTGGTCTTCATCAGTTTCTTATGTTTCGGAGGAGGGAGAGAACACCTAAACAAAACTCACATTATACAAAAATTTTACATTCATAGAAGCTAATTATAAATAAGAAGCTGGGCCTAACATACCAACTGCAATGTGTCTCAATATTAAACAAGAAGTTCTAGAGTGGTCTTATCAGTACATCCAAATATGTATAACTACTATGATCAAAAGCCTGAACCGAGCACACGCCATGTGAACTTCATTAATAAAAAAGTTGTGTTTGCTTGTTCTGACTAGATGCCTTCGTATTTTACTATTTTTACAACCAGAATATGAAGTTATTAACACGGACACTAATCCACCAAATTCTTAAGAGTGATCCTAGATTTTCTTTGAGTGATTCCCTGAGTAGCTAAGCAGCAAAGCCAGTGAAAACTTGAAATATCCAAGAAAAGATGCATAACTCAAATATCCAAGCCAATGACACCAGCATCCCTCCACGAGTCACTATTGCTCTAAAAGCTACCGCTATCTTATCACATGAACATCCTCCATCGCAGGACACGAAACACCTTTCGAATGGTAGCAAAGCACGCAAGATCGGCGGCAAGAGATCAAGCAGCAGGAAAGTGCATAGATAATCTAGATCGATTAGTTTCTTATTCGAATTCTTTCCTAGCCACGATATAGTTTGGTCAAGAAACAGGGGAACGAACCTGTGGCGTGCGGAATTCTTTCCGAAGATTTCGTCGAGGCAGAGAAGATGACACACTTAAATTCTTCCTCGGCGTCGCCGCCTCACCCTCGCCGTCACGGATGCTGCGTCCTTGACTGCCGCTGGCGGCTCCTTCCACTTCCGTCGCGCCTCCAGCCACCAACAATCCCTCCGCGCTAGGTTCTTCCATGGCCGCCGCCTCCGTGCCCTAGCGGTTACCCCGCCGCCGTGCCCTAGCGGCCTAGCCCCGCCGCCGCCGCCGCCGTGCCCTAGCGGCCTAGCCCGATGTGGGGATTTCTTTTGGTTAGCGATGCGGGAGATGGGGAGAGACGAGCTGCTCTGATGCGTACGCAGTTTGGTGGTTTAGCTGGGTTTTTCCGGTGTGGGGCTGGTCTCAAACCGGCAGAGTTTTCCGGTCACGGTTTAGACTCAGAAACTGGAAAAAACCGCCGTTCCGGTTCGGTGTGGGTTGGTTTGACAGTTTGACCGGTTTAAAACCAAATTCTGCCCAGATTTACATATGGAGGTCGACGTATGTGGGAGGTAATAATCAAGTGATAAAGGACATGACATGGCAGGAGTATAACACAAGTCATAAATAAGTATCGATAGGTTTTAGTACGTAGATCCGGAACGAGGGTAGT
The DNA here is from genome assembly GCA_023614405.1 of Avena insularis. Lineage (NCBI taxonomy): Eukaryota > Viridiplantae > Streptophyta > Magnoliopsida > Poales > Poaceae > Avena > Avena insularis. The sequence goes on along the minus strand of CM042685.1, from coordinate 458,788,672 downwards.
CTAACAATGAACACTCACAGAAAAACAGGCAGGGACATGCATGCAGCGCGCGTGTTCAATCCAGGCTAGTACTAGCTATCTGCAAGTTGGTTGTTTGGTCAATAGATCCATCTGCGCGTGTACGGCGTTAATTTGTCGTATTAGATATATGTACCCGAGCATGCATGCATGGACCCAGCCAAGGAACCAATCTAGCTAACAATTGCATGCACCAAAATGAGCAACCATCCAATATCTCCATTATTCATCTCGTACCATTTTAGAAAATGTGTATTTTTTGAGGGAGCCCATAAGCAAAATTCCTCCTGAAGCCCCCCTCCCCCCCCCCCCACCCAAATCCACACACACACACTGGCAGCTCGAGTGGCACCAGAACCCTAGCTGTAGGGGCTTTTCATCCTCTCTTTTTCATCGACGACCTGCTACATGCCGGCACAAACCGTAGGTACGGTGCGTCCACCTTTCGTTGTGTCCCTTGCCGCCTGGTGGCGGTCATGGCTTGCGACGGCGTAGATATGTGGGTTTTCTTTGCCTCTTTTTGCAAGGGCCAACTTAGAAAGAAATTACAGTGTGGGAGATCCATTTGAGCGGGGTACATCTTGCACTAATTTGACAAATTTAAGTGTATTCCATGTCTACAGTGACTTGGACGATGCGTACTGGGGACGACTGTTGTGGATTCTCCTTTGCTAGCTGCTTCGCCAAATTTAAAAAAAAAGTTGCACGTAAGCGTGAACCAAGCGCATATTAGGTACAACTCCGATGGATGTGTTCGTGCGTGCGTGCTAGATATCGGATTATGTCCATATGTTCCCTATCGATGATCGTTCTCTGTTGGCCATAGAGATAATTATCTTTGCGTGTGTCTGCCTTGTAGCTTTGTCCGGTCAAAAAAGGACTTTTATGGTACCCTCAATTAGATACAGGCCATCCATTTTTATTGATCTAACGGTTAGTATCAAATTATACTAGTGCCAAAAACTTGAGTAGTACAAATTATACTAGTGCTAATTACAGGGTCATAACCGGCAGGGTTGCAACAAAAAATCCTTAAAAACGGAAGGCCATACGAATACCTGCGACAAATCCCGTCAATAATGGAGATGAGTTTCTCTCTTTAATTGTTCAGATCATGCTATAAATCAAAGGAGTATAAGAATAGGAATTAGGCACGCCTCGCGCAGATTGAGAACGCCTGCCCAACCGGACGGGCATCGGGACTAAAGCCTCATTTAGTCGGTTGCACCACCAACCGGACAAATGGGGCACGTGGCGGCGTCGAGCGAGAGGGTGGAGCATTAGTCTCGGTTCGTAACACGAACCGGGACAAATAACCTTCTGCCGTGGCAGAGATTTGGCCCATTTCTCTGCCGCGGCAGAGAATTCATTTTGGCACATTTTGTTGCCGCGGCAGCATTTTCGCCACTTTTTGTGCCGCGGCAGAGAATTCATTTAGGTTGATTTATTTTTTATTTAGTGTTTTGCACTCATCAATGAAGGAACCATTATATTACACAAGATTATCATAACAATATTACATTTGATACACGCATCGAGTTCATGCACTACATACAAAAGTTGCGCGGATATAGCTAGTGGTGCTTATATCTAGTGCTTCAAATGTAAGCTCCTCTTTCCAAATACCCCTAGCCTTTTTGGTGAACCTTTTCCATGCGCTGCCCGGCGACGAAAACGAATAAAATAAGTTATTAAGTACTTGATATCATAAAATTTACGAACGTTGCCGATATAGTGTCGTAATGATTAGAATTACCGCTGGAGAAGTATCTGCATGTCCTTCCACGTTTTAAGGGGTTTATGTTTCGAGTCCATGACTAGTACACGCCCTTTGTCAAGTTGAATGATTAACAGAATATAGTGATAGCTGCGAATGCATAACTAATCAATTATATACTTAACATCGAGTAAGCGAAATAGAAAGTATATACAAGACAATAACACTCACTCGAAGTTGTAAGGAAATAGTATTTTCCTTTTGGTTTCTTGAAACCTTAACGCGTGTACTATATTATCCTCCGTATCCTAGGGGTTTGTTTTGAGATTAGCTTGATGAACCCAATATGGGTCAATGAAGCCAATGTCATAGATTTGTCCTCTGCTGCATTCGAGAATCTTCATTCTGCATATTACAATATGAATATATACATGCAATAAACAAGGTGAGATAGCTGGAGACTAAATTAATTACAGAATTAGTACTTACAGACAATAGGCACTGATGATCGATTTGTCCAAGGCGTCTTGATTGAATAATTGAAATAGTTCATCAAATTCAATGGATATCATGTCATCCATATCTTTCCCATAATGCTTTTTTGTAACCTTCAGCACTATCCAGTTAGCCCCGGCCTTTGTGGCATGCAAGTACCAGTTATGCAATCTTCGCATTTTTGTTGGAAGATTATTTACCTCCTCAGGTTTGACGAGAGGTTTGCGTCTGGTATTTGTATGCTACTTCACTCACGGGAAGTACTCTAACGGGATAAGTATCGGGCAATACTCATACCTTGAGCAGCGCTTGATTGACAGTAACTACCTCTGGATCATCTGCTCTTCGCCCCATATTTGCTCGACCCCACATTGGTTTGGGAAATCACCTTGAGAGGCGCAAGACTGTTTTGCTTGTTCTCCAGCTGGGCAACAGATTTCGCTTGCATCAAGACTACTCTTCGAGGATTTTTGTGCCGCATGTGACTTGAGAATGGAACGCCTCATAGTCGATGACTTTGGCTCGGGTTGATGAAGAGACTTTAGCATTTTCAACACTTTGGTTTTTTCTTCTTCGTCTGGGGAACTCGGCTCTTCGGCCACCTCACTTAGCAAAAACGCTATTTGTCGTTTCCGCATCAACGATCGCCGTGATCTCCTCTTCAAGAGTCATAAGCTCTCTTGGGAGGAACCTTTGGTACTTTTGGAAGAGGCTCTTGTTTACGTTTAGGCAATCGCTTACCACGAAGAGTAGCGTGGCACGCCACGCTTTTTATCTGAGGCGCGGCGATGGCTCCGTGGCGATATGTGATGGAGATTGGTGAGTGAGCGAGCCGGGTGAGGCGACAAAAGATGGCTACTGTGGCGGCGACCTCGGGAGACGGGTGGCGGCGAAGATGGCCTTGGCGTGTGATTTCAAGCACGATACATTCCTTTGGCCATAGAATGGTGACGTTTTTGCGTCTCAAGATCCACATCCCTTCACTGCAGGGTAGTCAAGATCCAAAACTTCAAAGGTGGGCATGATTTCATCCACCCGACAACAGCGTATCCCTCGGAACCGGGCACGACGGTGGTAAGTTGGTGTGGGTCCAATTGGTAAGGCATAGCCGACCGCCACCTTCATTGATATGTTCACAACTTTTACATGTAGCTCGCAGCATGTGTCATCTCGTGATATCATCCTTTGGGTAGCCAACAGGAGCCATCGTCGGTGCACCATCATCATCGCCATTGTCATCACCGGGATCTCGGTGGAAGCCACACTTTTTTCTATTATTCGATAGGGCCGATAGCATCGAATGTAGTGTGCTGAGATGGGCGGTAGTACTTGCTCTTTAAGTGCGTTAATTTCATCTTGTTGTTGCTTTAATCGTTCTTCAATTAAACGCATTCGCTCTTTTCGACTATCTGCTTCAACTTCCGCCTGTCATTTCTCCTCCGACGGGCTTCTATCGGATATTTCTTCCTCTCTTGAAACCCAGTCCTCCATGGTTGGGAGCCTCTTGTGCCTCGTGTTCGTCCATCATGTTCCTTATTTCCAAGGAGTGTGAGCTCATCATTCTCTCTATCGGGAATGAAGTCCCCATCTTTAACAACCTTCTGCTTTTTCATCCTCTCGATTGGCAAGGGGTCTTCTTTATGTCGTATGTTATATATAAACATCCCTTCCGAGTCCAATGTGCCAACATGACCGTAAAACAAATTCCATGCACGTTCTACCCAATCTGCATCTGCAGGGTGATCTTTTTAGCACGCAGTTCATTCTCAAGTTTCTCCCACTTAGGAATGCCAGCCCTGCAGCCACCTTGCCCCATAGTATGGTGATACTTCTTGTTAGCAGCATTCAGCTTATTCGTTGCAGACATTTTCTTAGCTTTTTATGATGTCTTGTATTCCACAAACTCAGCCCAGAATGGTTTTATCATCTCAAACTGAATATTCTTGAAATCAGGAGTCTTCTCTTTCACGACATAGTCAAGGTGCAATCTTTTCTTCCAGTTGGTGAAACACTGGGCCATCTTCTTCAAAGCCCACTCCCTGACCTTAGCCTCCATGGCTCTCCCATGTTCTAAGGCGTCCTCAACTGGATCCTCCGCATTTGGATCCAGCTCTATCTTCGGTAGTTTGAAATTAACCATGAGCCTCTTCCACAGTAAATCTTTGGCATGGTTAGGGACAAATAAACATGTTCCCTCTTCATCCGCATTAACAGGTCTATTCCAATTTCTAATGGTGATCGGGATTAAGTCCCTAACGATTACTCTGCATTGTGCCATAAATTTGTTTGCGACAACTTCGGGAGCCATCGGTTTGCCGTCTTCAGTGACATCTTCGATCCTGAACCTCTCATGGTCTTGCAACTTTTTGGTTGGGCCTCGTCTGCTCTTTTCAGTAGATTCCTTCGATCAGGAGGGCTAAAAGAAGAAGGATCGTCGTTACTATTTCTATATTGATAGCAGATGATTAATTAATGAATTAATTATATTACATGCACCTCGCCGAAGCGGTCATCTTCTCGATTACACAAGGCATCGCCTTCTCCCTCGCGGAAGGCAACACCTTCAACCTCAAACAAGTCGTCTATTCTGGTAAAAAGAGGATCACCCTCACCGGAGTTGTTCAGAAACGTTGATACGTCTAAATTTTCTTCCCCACGGATCACACCTTGGATCCACTCTTCCTTTTCTTCGTCTCTGACGTGTGGGTCCATATTTTCTGCATAGGTGGAAAAACGAATAAGTCAAAGCGGCTAAGGGAGAAAGTTAGGTACGGTGTTGAGAGATATAAACCCTAATTAAGAGAAACCCTAATATATACATACACAATAATAAAAATGAAGAGAAACCCTAAACCCTAAACCTAGCTACAAAAAGGAAACTGTGTAGTAGATAGGTAACTCTAGCTAAAATCAACTAAAATAAATATTTCGGAGTTGAGGGGTGTAAAACCTAGTTCGGAGAAACCTCGGATGCATATGAGAGGGGAACATGAGTATAAGGCTACAAAAGGGAAACTATCCAGCAGATAGGTAACACTAGATACTAATAAAATACCATATTGGAATCAATTTAAGAGGGTTTGGAATGCCCTGGCGAAGGCACATCGTCGAACCCACATGGACCTAAGGGGTATTAATGATTCCTTATCTAAGATAGGGCTTTTAAGTTGCTTGACAATGTGAATCGGGTCTGGGGCTACCCACAGTGACTGACCAGTGGGGCCGAAGACCAATAATACCAAACTAATTAATAAACCTAATAATACCTAACTAATAATAAACCTAATAATCCAAACACCGAAAAGAAAGGGAAACCCTAAAGCATCGATGCAATGATCAAGCAAGTATGATGATATGACAAGTTAAATTGTATTGAAAAGTAACCCTAAAGCACGCTCGACAAATTAAACGGGGTTCCAAGGGGCGCAAACCCTAACTCGGGGAAACTCCGGAATCACCTGTGAGGGGTTACTATGTTCTTCTAATCAAACTTGTCATTTAAGTTGCTTAACAATGTATGATTATAGCTTAAATATGTAGGTTTCATTTTTCTGAACATTTTGGTATATTATACATATTTTTCTGACTTATAAATAATAAGTTATTGATTTTACAATATTAAATCATTTTCTGAAATTTATTTAATCATTTTTAAAACATTTATGACCTCAGGCTGACGTCACCATAGGCTGGGAAACATTTCTCACTCGATCTGGAGCTACTCACAGTCACTGACGTCTGGGCCCCATGGGTTATTATAATTATTTTCAAAAACAAAGGATATACTACCTCATGCTGATGTCAGCATGGCATCAACAATGGCGATCCTCGGGTTGGGCTCGAATCCGTCGATTCGCTGCACGCGCGGGCTAGTGGGTAGGCTAGTTGGAAAGAGGAGATCGAGGCGGACCCAGTGGTGGCAGCGCCACCCGCTTGAAGCGGCGGAGCTTGCTCGACACATGACAAGCAAGCAAGCAAACGGAGTAGGCCTTGAGCTTCAGATACTCACCAGGAGCTCGAAAAACTAGACGGAGGGGTTCGGGGTGGCCGTAATCAGTGGTGGAGGCGGTGGCCGGAGTCGGCGAGGCTTGGAGAGCCGGCGAGGAGCACGTGGAGGCGACAATGAGGCAGCGTGGAGTCCGACAATGAGGCGCATGGAGGCCGGCAATGAGGCGGTGGTTAAGCGACTGGCGTCGGCGCTTGTCCTCGTGGCGGCGGCTTTTATGTGTTGCGGTTGATGTGGAACGGGGAAGAAGGAGAATAAGATGGGGCGTCGTGTATAAAGGGGAAGGGCCTTTAGTCCCGGTTGGAGGCTCCAACCGGACTAAAATCAACGTCGATTGGAGCCACCAACCGGACGTATACTCAATTTTCAGCAGACAAAGGCGCGTCTTGAGGGTCTTAGTCGGTTGGTGGCTCCAACCGGGACATATTCCCCTGTTTTCAAAAATTTTCAGGTATTTTCTCTCTGTTCCCGCCTTATTTTTTATTTTGGGGTTTAAATTTGTATTGTTTTTTAAATGATAATTACTTTGGAATTTAGAAAAACTTTAAACATAAAAAGTGTTTGAATTTGAATAACTAATTCGAAACCATTTTCTGTTTTTAAAAATAATTAATGTAACCATTTAAACTATGAACCATTTAAAATTAATAATGAAATAACTTATATTTTTTAAATATTAATTTGGAATTTAGAAAAAATTTAAACATAAAAAGTGTCTGGATTTGAATAAATAATCCAAAACCATTTTCTATTTTTAAAAAATAATTAATGTAACCATTTAAAACTAAAAATGAATTAACTTATATTTTTTGAATATTAATTTGGAATTTAGAAAAACTTTAAACATAAAAAGTATTTGGATTTGAATAAATAAATTCAAAACCATTTTCTGTTTTAAAAAATAATTAATGTAACCATTTAAAATATGAACCATTTACAATTAAAAATGAATTAACTTATATTTTTTTTAATATCAATTTGGAATTTAGAAAAACTTTAAACATACAAAGTGTTTGGATTTGAATAAGTAATTCAAAACCATTTTCTGTTTTTAATGGGCGGAAAAAAAGGACGGAAAATAATGGACGGAAAGAAAATTTGATTAGGATAGAACTGGAATTAAAATACATAATGCAACTAACACAAAGTTACATAGAAGAACTGAAAATTAAGATACATGGCTAGATTAAGCCACAATCGGCCGAACTTGTTTTGCAATGTTGGAATAATTTAGTCATGCTCCTGCCTACACCTGTAATACTCGCCACTCATGTCGTTGTACTCGCCGCGGCCGTCGTCGCTATCGTCGTCGGAGTCGCCGTAGTTGAACCTTGAAGGCTGAGTACGAGTGGGCTGGACTTGAGGGTAGCGCAGGCGGGGGCTAGAGTCGGCGGTCGTGTCGTAGGCCATGACGCTCTGGAGAGTCCGGTCGCGCCACCACAGCCGACGGCCGGCCTCGTTGAAGTTCGGAGGAGGTGGGCCGTCCTCCTCGTGCCTGGCGAGTGCCCTCTCACACCGATCCACGAAGAAGGCTTCCCAAGTTGGGAAATAGTCGGGATGCCATCTGTGATTCCTCCGCTGCTCCGGCGTGAGCTGGAAGTAGTAGTGGTTCGTGATGGCCATCCGACGCGCCACACCTAGAGGGACAGGAACTGCACGCGCCGGGCGCCAAGATCCACCCGGGGACACAAGAGTTCCAGTGGGCGGGAAGTGGCGAGGCGCAAAGCGCCTCCGCCTCCCTGGGAGTTAGTGCTACGGTGGAAGTCATGGGAAAGAGTGATGAGGTTGTAGATATGAGTCTAGAGATGTGAAATAACAATGGAGGCCAACCCTATATATATAGTGAGAAATGGCAGGAAGATAACTAGAGGGAAGAACTGGCGGGAAGAACCGGCGGGAAAAACTGGCGGGAAGAACTGGCGGGGAAAAATGGCAGGATGATTTTTTTGAAAATGGAAAAGGGCTTTTCCGTGCTACAAAAAGGAAAACTTCCTCCTGCAACATTGTTCTTCATACCAATGTCCACACACATGCATAATATGGGCACAACATCACAAACTATGCCGTGATTCAGCACATAACATCGGTCATTTGGACCGAAAACCGTGAAACCTCAAACATGATAGGTCATTTTGTGAAGGTTTTTTCGAAACATGATCAATATACCAAGTCTGGTATTTTTCCTTTCAACTATGTAACATAATATGACACCACGCGAAGGATTTTCATTGTTCGGATTTTCTTTGAATTTATTGTGCCCATTTTGAATTATCTGAATTTCTAACTGTGGTCGAACCGGTGTGCATGAAGATAGGGGACAAGCATCGTTAGAACTTGCATTGGATCTCTGAAGAAACCACGTATTGCGAGTCTAAAAATGATTTTTTCAAAAAATCTCAGGCGATAGATCATGTACCTGTAGTACAAACCGGACCCACTTCCTACCGATTCGGCAGACATTTGTTCTTTTTACCCGAGATGGACGAAAAGGTTTGAGATGTCCCGGTTGGGAGATAGTCCATGTAAGGTGGTCTAGTATTTTAGGAAAATGGGACGGTAGCATTCTGAAACGGCATTTTGGTGGTTACTTCACAAAACGACCCGTTTTTTGCGCTCGGAAAATGGAAAAGAGCTTTTCCGTGCGACAAAAAGGAAAACTTCCTCCTGCAATATCGTTCTCCATACCAATGTCCACACACATGCATAATATGGGCACAACATCACAAACTATGCCGTGATTCAGCACATAACATCGGTCATTTGGACCGAAAGCCATGAAACCTCGAACATGATAGGTCATTTTGTGAAGGTTTTTTCGAAACATGATCAATATACCAAGTCTGGTATTTTTCCTTTCAACTATGTAACATAATATGACACCACGCGAAGGATTTTCATTGTTCGGATTTTTTTTTGAATTTATTATGCCCGTTTTGAATTATCTGAATTTTTAACTATGGTCGAACCGGTGTGCATGAAGATAGGGGACGAGCATCGTTAGAACTTGTATTGGATCTCTGAAGAAACCACATATTGCGAGTCTAAAAATGATTTTTTCAAAAAATCACGGGCGATAAATCATGTACCTGTAGTACAAACCGGACCCACTTCCTACCGATTCGGCAGACATTTGTCCTTTTTACCCTAGATGGACGAAATGGTTTGAGATGTCCCAGTTGAGAGATAGTCCATGTAAGGTGGTCTAGTATTTTAGGGAAATGGGACGGTAGCATTCTGAAACGGCATTTTGGTGGTTAATTCACAAAACGACTCGTTTTTTGCGCTCGGAAAATGGAAAAGGGCTTTTCCGTGCGATAAAAAGGAAAACTTCCTCCTGCAACATTGTTATCCAAACCAATTTACACACACATGCATAATATGGGCACAACATCACAAACTATGCCGTGATTCAGCATATAACATCGGTCATTTGGACCGAAAGCCATGAAACCTCGAACATGATAGGTCATTTTGTGAAGATTTTTTCGAAACATGATCAATATACCAAGTCTGGTATTTTTCCTTTCAACTATGTAACATAATATGACACCACGCGAAGGATTTTCATTGTTCGGATTTTTTTTTGAATTTATTATGCCCGTTTTGAATTATCTGAATTTTTAACTATGGTCGAACCGGTGTGCATGAAGATAGGGGACGAGCATCGTTAGAACTTGCATTGGATCTCTGAAGAAACCACATATTGCGAGTCTAAAAATGATTTTTTCAAAAAATCACGAGCGATAGATCATGTACCTGTAGTACAAACCGGACCCACTTCCTACCGATTCGGCAGACATTTGTCCTTTTTACCCTAGATGGACGAAAAGGTTTGAGATGTCCCAGTTGGGAGATAGTCCATGTAAGGTGGTCTAGTATTTTAGGGAAATGGGACGGTAGCATTCTGAAACGGCATTTTGGTGGTTAATTCACAAAACGACTCGTTTTTTGCGCTCGGAAAATGGAAAAGGGCTTTTCCGTGCGACAAAAAGGAAAACTTCCTCCTGCAACATTGTTATCCATACCAATTTCCACACACATGCATAATATGGGCACAACATCACAAACTATGCCGTGATTCAGCACATAACATCAGTCATTTGGACCGAAAGCCATGAAACCTCGAACATGATAGGTCATTTTGTGAAGGTTTTTTCGAAACATGATCAATATACCAAGTCTGGTATTTTTCCTTTCAAATATGTAACATAATATGACACGACGCGAAGGATTTTCATTGTTCGGATTTTTTTTAATTTATTATGCCCGTTTTGAATTATCTGAATTTCTAACTATGGTCGAACCGGTGTGCATGAAGATAGGGGACGAGCATCGTTAGAACTTGCATTGGATCTCTGAAGAAACCACATATTGCGAGTCTAAAAATGATTTTTTCAAAAAATCACGGGCGATAGATCATGTACCTGTAGTACAAACTGTACCCACTTCCTACCGATTCGGCAGACATTTGTCCTTTTTACCCGGGATGGATGAAAAGGTTTGAGATGTCCCGGTTGAGAGATAGTCTATGTAAGGTGGTCTAGTATTTTAGTAAAATGGGACGGTAGCATTCTGAAACGGCATTTTGGTGGTTACTTCACAAAACGACCCGTTTTTTGCGCTCGGAAAATGGAAAAGGGCTTTTCCGTGCGACAAAAAGGAAAACTTCCTCCTGCAACATTGTTCTCCATACCAATATCCACACACATGCATAATATGGGCACAATATCACAAACTATGCCGTGATTCAGCACATAACATCGGTCATTTGGACCGAAAGCCATGAAACCTCGAACATGATAGGTCATTTTGTGAAGGGTTTTTTGAAACATGATCAATATACCAAGTCTGGTATTTTTACTTTCAACTATGTAACATAATATAACACCACGCGAAGGATTTTCATTTTTCGGATTTTTTTTAAATTTATTATGCCCGTTTTGAATTATCTGAATTTCTAACTATGGTCGAACCGGTGTGCATGAAGATAGGGGACGAGCATCCTTAGAAATTGCATTGGATCTCTGAAGAAACCACATATTTCGAGTCTAAAAATGATTTTTTCAAAAAATCACGGGCGATAGATCATGTACCTGTAGTACAAACGAGACCCACTTCCTACCGATTCGGCAGACATTTGTCCTTTTTACCCGGGATGGACGAAAAGGTTTGAGATGTCCCGGTTGGGAGATAGTCCATGTAAGGTGGTCTAGTATTTTAGGAAAATAGGACGGTAGCATTCTGAAACGGCATTTTGGTGGTTACTTCACAAAACGACCCGTTTTTTGCGCACGGAAAATGGAAAAGGGCTTTTCCGTGCGACAAAAAGGAAAACTTCCTCCTGCAACATTGTTCTCCATACCAATTTCCACACACATGCATAATATGGGCACAACATCACAAACTATGCCGTGATTCAGCACATAACATCGGTCATTTGGACCAAAAGCCATGAAACCTCGAACATGATCCTTTTTACCCGGGATGGACGATTTCAGCAGGCTCGGCCAGGCAACACTAATGATAGGGGTGAGTGTCGACATTATGTCGTGCGGCGTGTACCTTATCCCGGATGGTGTCACCAACCGGGACTAAAGATCAACCTGTAGTCCCGGTTGGAGACACCAACTAGGACAAAACACGAGTCAGCACTAATGATAGGGGTGAGTGTCGACATTATTTCGTAAGTGTCGACACTATGCCGAGCTGCTTGTACTATAAATAGGCATCCTTGCGAGTCCGATCCTCCAGCCGATTTGAGGCATCTCCAAGATGGTTTTAGAGAAGCGAGGACACCACTACGGCCGATTTGAGGAGATGCCGCGGAGCCCGATCCTCCGGCATCTCAGAAACGGTCATAGATGCACTCCTAATATGTGAAATTAGTTATCTCGAGGCGTATTGATCTAGTTAGAGAAGTTACAAGCTGCAAGATGGTTTTCGAGCGAGGACACCACTACGGCAGTTTAGGGAGATGCGGAGCCAGTCCTCCGGCATCTCCAGAAACTGGTCATAGAGGCACTCCTAATATGTGAAATTAGTTAGCTCGGCGTATTGATCTAGTTAGAGAAGTTACAAGCTGCAAGATGGTTTTCGAGAACAGGGACACCACTACTGACAGTTCGGGAGATGCTTGGGATCGATCTGCGGCATCTCCAAGAAACTGGTCATAGAGGCACTCCCTAATATGTGACTGCGCGCGTTTGGAGATCAGATCTTAATGGTAAGTACGAATCGGGACAACTTCTTCATAGTCCCGGTCCAGCCACAAAACGGGACTAGCACTCAAGACATTTATTAATATTAAAAACTGAGACTACAAAACCGGGACTAAAGGCCACAAACCGCGAAAGATATCCTTCGATCAAGCCACAAACCGCGAAAGACATGAACTAGAGTTACATAATATGAGCATGAACTTCTTGCCATATGTCCTTCCTTATGATCGCTTCAGATGTAACCATGGAGCATCTTCTTTACTTAACGGAATGCTTGGGTCAGTTTTCACTGTGAAGGGTGGAATTTCATCAAACTTATTATAATCTTCTGACATATATGTCTTGTCCTCGATTCCCACGATGTTTCTTTTCCCTGAAAGAACTATGTGATGCTTTGGCTCATCATATGATGTATTCGTTTGCATATTTTTTCTTTTTTTCGGTCTGGAGGACATGTCCTTCACATAGAAAACCTGAGACACATCATTGGCTAGGACGAATGGTTCATCTCTATAACCAAGATTGTTGAGATCCACTGTTGTCATTCCGTACAACCGGTCTATCTTTACCCCTTCCCCATTCAGGTTGACCCATTTGCAGCGAAACAAAGGGACCTTAAAAGAGACTCCATAGTCTAGTTCCCATATCTCCTCTATGTAACCATAATATGTGTCCTTTTGTCCATTCTCGTCTATTGCATCCAAGCGGACACCACTATTTTGGTTGGTGCTCTTTTTATCTTGGGCGGTCGTGTAGAATGTATTCCCATTTATTTCGTACCCTTGGAAATTCAATACAGTAGAAGATGGTGACGCGGCCAACAAGTATAGCTGATCTCCAACAGTGGTGTCATTCAAGAGATGTGTCCGCATCCAACCACCGAAGACTTCATGTGTTCATCTGTAATCCATGATTCAGGCTTCCCCGGGTTTTTGGAGCGTACAATATTCTTGTGTTCCTCGATATCTGGAGCTGCCAAGGTGGAATTATGTAGAACTATGTAGTGTGCTTTAGTGAAAGAATCCCGTCCCTACATATCATTGCTTTTCCCAGCGTGCCTTTTCCACTTAGTCTTCCCTCATGCCAGTCGAAACACCAATCGGCTTAAGGTCAGGAATAAAGTCAACACAAAACTCAATGACCTCCTCTGTTCCATATCCCTTGGAGATGCTTCCTTCTGGTCTAGCACGGTTATGAACATATTTCTTTAAGACTCCCATGAACCTCTCAAAGGGGAACATATTGTGCAGAAATACCGGACCGAGAATGGAAATCTCTTCCACTAGGTGAACCAGGAGATGCGTCATAATATTGAAGAAGGATGGTGGGAACACCAATTCAAAACTAACAAGACATTGTACCACATCCTTCTGTAACCTTGGCAGAATATCTGGATTGATTACCTTCCGAGATATTGCATTGAGGAATGCACACAGCTTCACAATGGGTACTCGGACATTTTCCGGTAGAAGCCCCCTCAATGCAATCGGAAGCAACTGCGTCATAATCACGTGATAGTCATGAGACTTCAGGTTTTGGAACTTTTTCTCTGCCATATTTATTATACCCTTTATATTAGATGAGAAGCCCGACGGCACCTTGATACTGTAAAGGACTTCAAAAAAGATTTCCTTCTCTGCTTTGGTAAGAGCATAGCTGGCACGACTTAAGTGACGCCCTTTATCCGTCTTGTTATGTGTATGCATGTTCTTTGGGTCTTTCATAATTTGTTGGTCCTCCCATGCTTCTGGTGTATCTTTTGTCTTCCCATACACGCCTAGGAATCCTAGCAGGTTCACGCAAAGATTCTTCGTCACGTGTATCACGTCAATTGAAGAGCGGACACGCAGGACTTTCCAATATGGCAGCTCCCAAAATATAGATTTCTTCTTCCACATGGGTGCGTGTCCTGTAGCGACGTCGTTCGGAACTGATTGACCGCTGGGACCCTTTCCAAAGATTACTTCTATGTCCTTGACCATACCAAATACATCATCACCGAGGGAGTTGCTTCTTCGGTGATCGCCTCACCTTTGAAATGCTTTCCTTTCTATCTTACGGTATGATAGGTCGTAAGAAATCATCGATGCGCCAGATAAACAACCTTCTTGCATTAATGCAAAAATGTACCTTCATAATTAACTAAACAGTGTGTGCATGCCTTATATCCCTTGTTTGTCTGTCCTGAAAGGTTACTAAGAGCAGGCCAATCATTGATGGTTACGAATAACAACCCTCGTAGATCAAATGGCTCCTGTTTGTTCTTATCCCACGCACATGCACCTGGTTTGCCCCACAACTGTAAGAGTTCTTCAACTAATGGCCTAAGGTACACATCAATGTCATTGCCTGGTTGCTTCGGGCCTTGGATGAGCACTGACATCATAATGAACTTACGCTTCATGCACAACCAAGGAGGCAGGTTGTAGATACATAGAGTCACGGGCCAGGTGCTGTGACTGTAGCTCTGCTCCCAAAAAGGATTCATGCCATCCGTACTTAGATCAAACCATAAGTTCCTTGCGTTGCATACAAAGTCTGGGAAGTCTCTCTCGATTTTTCTTCACTGTGACCCATCAGCAGGGTGTCTCAACTTCCCGTCTTTCTTACGGTCTTCTTTGTGCCATCGCAACAACCTGGCATGCTCTTTGTTTCTGAACATGCGTTTCAACCTTGGTATTATAGGAGCATACCACATAACCTTAGCAGGAACCCTCTTCCAGAGGGGCTCTCCCTCAACATCATCAGGGTCATCTCGTCTGATCTTATACCGCAACGCATTGCATACCGGGCATTTATCTAAATTCTCATACTCCTTACCGCGGTAGAGGATGCAGTTATTAATGCATGCATGTATCTTTTGCACATCTAATCCTGAGGATGAGAGTCTTCTTTGCTTCGTAGGTACTCTCGGGAAGTTCGTTATGTTTTGGAAACTTCGGCTTCATTATTTTCAGCATCTTTTCAAATGAGGAGTCAGTTAGACCACACTCTGCCTTCCATCGCAACAATTCTAGTGTGGTACCGAGATTTGTGCTGCCATCTTCACAATTTGGGTACAACAATTTCTTGTGATATTCTAACATGCCCTCTAACTTCAAATTCTCATTTTCTGTTTCACAGTCTCGCTTTGCATCAGAAATGACCCTACCAAGTTCATCAGCCGGCTCATCTGATGCCCGTTTTCACCTCTTTCCTCTCCATTGTCTTCCATTGCAGTATCACTGTATTCAGGAAACATATGATGATAGTTGTTATCATCATCTTCCTCTTCACCATCTTCCATCATAACCCCTCTTTTCCCGTGCTTGGTCCAGCAATTATAGTTGGGCATGAAACCTTTCATAATCAGGTGGCCGCGAATGATTTTCGAGGAAGAGTACTCCTTGTTGTTCTGACATTGAACACATGGACAACGTATAAAACCATTCTCTTTGTTTGCCGTAGCCACATCGATAAATTTATCCACGCCTTTCATATACCAGCTACGCTACGGTCACCGTACATCCATTCCCGACCGTTCATCTGCATCATATAAGTAAGTTTATCAAAAAACAGGACATCATAAATAGTGAAATGGCCAATTCACATCGACACATGCATTGTATCAATGACAGAGAAAAGATAAGATTGCTAACCTCGATCGAGGGAAATAAAGAGGAGAAAGCTCAAGTGCGTCTCGGACACCTTCTATATTTTTGTTCTATGAGAAATTGAACGGGATTATTCACTCAAACATTTCATCAAACACCTTGAATGCATGCATAGGAGAGAAAAAACTAGCACACCCCTCACACCTTCCACCAAGAGAAAAAACAGAGTGAAGACAAAGGGGGCTGGGGCGTTGCATTTATAGAGGGCGAGAGCATACGTCCCGGTTGGAGTCACCAACCGGGACTAAAGGTGTGTGCCACGCCACGTGGCTGTGGCCAAACCTTTAGTCCCGGTTGCTGGCTCCAACCGGGACGCATGCCTCCGCCCGTGCTTCGGCCGAATCGGCGATGCAGCATTAGTCCCGGTTGGTGGCGCAACCGGGACTAATGCTCTATGGGAACGCGAACGGATGGCCTGTTTTCTACTAGTGCTAGTGCTATCGTTGCCATGTATTTTGGCGTCCGGAGGTCTGCCTTCATACACGCAGAGCTCCCATGAGATAAGTTCTAGACATTGTTTAACATGGATGCATGATACGGATGATTCATACGAAGACAGGTGCGGAGATGGTTTCTCGTATAAAAAATGAAAGGTGAAGAGACGAGAAGAACATGAAAAACACAAATTTAGATCTAGTTAATTAGCAGGATTTTAGGCGAGATTAATGGGATAATTAGTGGGGTTAGTACTACATAATTGATTTTCTACTTAAAAAGTCCATAATGCCCCTATATATCAATGGCTAGATTTAAGTTATACTAGTCACCCCCCACCGGTAGTAAAAGGTACCATAGAAACTGCCCAAAATAATTATATATGGAAGACAAGAAAGACTGTCACTAACCAGAGAGCAGCGAGCTGATCACGGTGTTGTCCGTCTTGCCTCTGATAGCCGTGCGACGGCTCTCCACGGCCCAGTGATGGCTGAACTTATTCCTCCTGGCCATGAGCCGTTTGGGAGGATCTTCCTCGACCACGGCGCTGGATCCATGGCTGCCCCTGCTCCAAATGGCTTGTTCCCCGATAGCAGCGGCGGCTCCGGCGACGGGAGGTTGCTCGTTGATGGTGGAGAAGTCCAGGGACCTGATTGAATTTCTTTTTTAGTTCCTAGGATCCTTTTTCTAAATGGCTTAGCCTTAGCAGTAGTTTCCCTATTTCTTTGTGACTTTACTATTATTTGTACCCACCGAGTTGAATGAAGCTTCCAGGGTCTTTGGACCCTTATCCTGTTCAAAAAAAAAGTAAGCGAGGGAGGACTTAGGTGACATGCAGCATTCTCGCGCGCGTGAACTTCACGTGCCCACTCGTACGTACGGGATCAAACCACTTTGTCTCTCCCTCCTTCGCACGTACTAACATCAGCAACAGTATGTGTATATGTCTCTTTGGTTGTCCTGTGCCAATCAATAAGCTATATATATGGACGACCGCGGTTCCACGTAGGCTACGTTACGTCTCATAGATTCATGATTCTGTTCGCGCGGATCAGTTCAGGTGTACTATGGAAAATAATACTACCTCCGCTTTTCATAATTAAGTGTCGATGATTTAGTTCAATGTAGTTACTTTCCCTTCTGATTCCTACATCCATTACATGGACAGAATACAAAACCATTGCGCTTGTTTGCATCAGCAACACGGATGAATTCATGCACGCCATTAATAAACTCGCCAGAGCGTCGGTCACTACCGTACATCCATTTTCGGACCATCTGCATTATAGTAAAAGTATATCAAAAACCATTACACAACAATTATTACAAGTTATATTGAGAGCTTCTAGAGCATTAATTTTAAATTTTGAAAATTTTACATGCACCAATTTGTGAATTGGAGAAAACAACCAACATGATAAATGTGGAGTTTTTTATTATTGTTCTATCAGTGAAAACCCCATTCCATTCTAAGCTCTGAAACTCTAAAATTACACATTTTAATTTTTAGTAACTATGTGCCTAATCAAAATTTGTTACACATATATATCAAAATCCTTCTAGCTACTTCTAGAGCATGCATGCATTGATCCATATCTCTATACTTCTAGAGCATTATAGATCTAATTAAAGTAGCAATAAGAGATGAAAGAATAAAGTTTTAACCTTTTAAAGCTTTGGATTTAGTGTTGCAAACTAAATCTTGACAAATCTTGAGAGAAAAATGACATGAACTCTCTTACTTCTTTGAGAAAAATGGCCACCATATGCTTTAGGGAACATGACAGGAAGCAGAATATATAGTGATGGACAACTAAACGTGGAACTGGATCAGAGTCTAGATCCAAACGGAACATAACCAGCTAATGTCCACTTTAACGTGGCCCAGTCCATGTCCAGTCCAAGTTTAATATTCTAGTATCCAAATCCATCCTGTCCAAGTTGTAATACGTGTTGAATATCCAGGTCCAAATGGACCTCCGTTCGTTGCAGCTGCGCGTTAGGAGATCAGTAGCAAGGCGCCGGAAATCACGTTTCATTAGCTCTACTTTTTAATACGGACAGAGAGGAACCGTGTTGCACATGTCCTCTTCCCGTCACATGCAGATACGCGGCGGTAATCGTGGAGCCGGCTGCCAACGCATACGGGCGCGGCCGAAGCTATGTGAGAGGTAGCATACAGGTCCAATGAATATTGGACTATCCAATTTTGAGATCCAAATTGTGTCAGCGTCGTTGGATATTATGTTTGCTTGATGTCCATATCCAAAGAGATCCAGTCCAATAAGATTCAACAAGGTTGAGGTTCAAAGCCTGTTTGACTATAGATATCCAGTTCCAGATTTGTGGACAACCAGTCTCGGACCCGAGACTAATAGTCCACGAAAAGACCAGCTGGCTTGTTTCAGGTTATTAGTCCCGGGCCGTATTACGAACCGGGACTAATAACCTGATCCAGTCAAAGACTAGTGACTATGGCCGTTTCTAGCCGTTAGATGCCTCACGGTCCGGGACTAGTGTTCTCACTAGTCGCTGGCTGTGTCAGGCCGGAACTGCTGACCTTATTCACGTCGAACCGAAGATGGTTTTTTCAGCAGTGGTCCGTCCGTACGTCCACCTCGCGTCATCGCCATGAACCTGAACTTCACGTGTCCACTCGTACGGTATATCGGCATTCTTCGTAGGCACCAACATCAGCTCCGGTAAGTATTTTTGATTCTGCAGAGCTATATATGGACGACCATGGTGCCACGCACGCTCCATTACGTCTCATCTATTCACTTCTCTGTTTGTGCAGTGCCTCTCAATCTTATCTCCACTATCACTTGCTTCATTCCCAATTTTTCTCTAAACGAAATGGTTTCATCCAAATTAAAGAACCCTAGTAATTCGCAAGCATATCAGAGTTGAAAAACTACTTTTTTGATAAGGTACTTAAAGGATTCAACTTCGCTACGAACGAATCGAACAACGAAAAACTTGTGTTTACAAGAAGTTAGTGCATGCCGGCTGAGTTGTATTTCTAATCTTACATAGGTGGTATGGTGTCTATTGTGAATGACGTTTGCGATGCTTGAATATGGATAGGATAATAATGTCGGCAGCATATGGTCTATAGCTGCGCAGACACATTATGGATGGGTTTGGCTATCTCAGATCTTGAGTTGACTGATTAGTTTCTGCTACTCCCTCTGACCCATATTAATTAATTTGGATTTGTTAAAAATTAAATGAATCTAGACACTATTTAGTATATAGATTTATTCAAAATTTGATAAATCCAAATCGATTAATATGGGCAGCAGGGAGTATCTCGTTCTCCATCCATCTTGCACTTTAATTCTTTCGTGTATAAAATCTACCCTCTCCGTTCCATGTTACTCCGGCACATTGGAGTAGATTTAGTCAAAGTTAATCGTTGCAATACTTTGATCACATGTAATGTGCAAACATTAACATCTAGAATACGGGATTTCGGTATCCGATGTTGAATTTGTATTCTGGTAGAAGACCTATATAGGTCGTTGTCTCTAGAAAAAGGGCCCCTAGATGGCCGGTCTGCTTACCTGCCCGGCCGGACACCAATAGCAGACCGAAAGCTGGGGCAACGTCGGGACGACGCCGTCTCCCTTGCCTTTATCTAGGAGCGTGATATATCTACTCAATTCTATGTACAGGGATATAATCAGTCACACGTGAAGGCCATATTGTGAAGGAGATGGCCAGCAGTAGCATCCATATGTTGTTGCGCTACAGGTAAAGTGATCGGATGGAGAGGGACTGCACGATTGAGCTGGCTAGCGATATATTGACTCATAATTATTAGCTGGACCTAGAGGTCGACTGATCTGCGCGCGGGAGGTGATCAAGTGATTAAGGACATGACATGGTAGGAGTATAAGGGCATCTTCACCGGTGACCCAAACGGTCTGCGCGTGTCCGAAACTGTCGGCGTGGACGCGCGGCGTGTGCGGCGCCCCAGCGGGCCGACCCATTCATGCATCTAATCTGGGTCTCGGTTGCGTCGGCCCGGACGTGCGTGGACAGCGCGGACGTCATTCCCGCGCGCTACTGGCCCACCCGTCAGCCACCTTGACCCGCGGCATTGATTTCAGATGAGGTCAGCCGCACCGATTCAAACGCACGCAGCGGCAGCGATTCAGAGGCGGAAGGCTGACCGGCGGCAGCCTGCGTCATCAATGGCGACGCGACGGCACGCTGACTGACAGGACGACACGCTCTCCACCGCCGCTGCAGGCGCCGCCCGACGCCTGCCCTACTGACTGGACACTTCAATGCCCCTCTTCATCCTCCACGTCGGCATCCAATGCCGGCCCTTTTTAACCGTCCACCCGCGGCCATCTTCTCCCACATAGAACATCGTCCCTCTCCTCCTTCCCCTTTTCCCTCTCCACTGATTGTAGCTAGCCATGGCCGGCGGCACTGGTCGAGGGGAGGCCGTGGCGGTCGTGGACGCCGAGGAAGGCGTGGAGGACGTGGCCAACTCACCGCGCCACCACGCTCTCCCTCAACGCCGTCGTCGCCCAAAGATTTCGACCCAGGCACCCAGTTCGCCGTGGCCATCCACCTCGGCATGCCGCTTGACAGGCTGCTCCTGCCTCGCAGGTTCATGACGCTGATCGGCGACGAGCCGCCCCCGCTCGCCATGGTGCGAGCAAACGGCTTCAGGATAGGCAGGTACCCATTCGACCTGTAGTCCGACCACCTCGGCCAGATGTACCTCGGCAACGGCTGGGAGCGTTTCGCCTGATCGCATCAGATCGAAGCGGGCAACATCATCCTCTTTAAGTACGACGGTGAAGGAAAGTTTGGCGTCAGCATCTTCGACCACACCATGTGTCGCCGCTGCTACCACTCCGATTCCTCCTCTGACTCCGACGAGTAGGCTAGGCTGTGTGTGCGCCATGTATGATGTATGGATGTAGGAATTGGCCATTTGAAATGAAAAATCTTTATTCAAGCCTTAAAACATCGCTACACTTACGCCACACAACCTAAGACTACGCGCGGCCGCCGGCGCTGGGCGGCGGCTGCGACGGGTCAGATACATCATTCATCATTGGGAGAATTGATGAGAGTTCGTTGGGTCTGCACCTGCTCTTCAGCTCGGGCAAGGCGGGCACGCAGGGAAGCGTCGTCAGGATTGGCCCGCACCGCTTCTCGGAGGTCGCCACGCACCAATCCGAGTTGGTCCAATCACCGGTATTCCGGCAGAAAGACGCGTTTCGCCACCGCCATCGTGAAAGGCTCACCGGCGGTCACGTGATGGCTGTAGGATGGGCGAACCGGCGGTGTGCCTATCCTGTAAATCCGCGGGCGCCCCGGAATCGGAGGAGGCAGCACGTCCGGCAACTCCGGCGGAATCGGCCACCACGACGGCAGGTGCTCGACCCCTTCTCTGCCGGCATCGGGTTGCCACGGAGCTCGCTGTGTCGACGTCGGCGGCCAGGTATGGTGGTTTTTTGTGTTGTGGGTTGTGCAGGTATGGTCGAAGATAGCTCGGCGACCTTCCCCTTTTATGGCCGCGCCTAGACGCGACGGGAAACACCGAGAACATGCGGAAAGCGGCGGGAAAGAAAAGCGGGAGACGACGTGGCGGCGGGAAGACACTGGAAAATACTCCGGCGTTGCCGATGGCCCAACGCGAATAAATGGATCGTGCCGCTGTGCCCGGCTGGCCGGACAGACCGGACCCCCTATCCATACTGACCGTGGCCCGACCCAAACGGACATAAACGGATCGTTTAGGATAACCGTATAGGTCGGCTAGGTGGAGATGCCCTAACACAAGTCGTGAATAATTTTACATGGGTTGTAGTAGATCCGGAAGCGATGTACTAGTATAAAATGAAGACTCACTAGGCTGGCAGTGTCACATCACAGAAATGTACAGTACAGGGACAACTGGGACATGCATGCACGAAATTAAACAGCACGCGTGTTCAATCCAGGCTAGCTATCTAGAAGTTGGTTGGTTGGTCAATAGATCCATCTTCGTGCGCGCGTGTACGGCGTTAATTTGTTGCATTAGATATATATATGTACCCTAGCATGCATGCATGGACCCAGCCAAGGAACCAAGCTAGCTAACAATTGCATGCACCAAAATAAGCAATCATCAAAGATCTGCATTATTCATCTGCTACCCTTTTTGTCATCAGAAAATGTGTATTTTTTTAGGAAGCCCATGAACAAAATTCCTCCTGAAGCCCCCCTCTCCCCACCCCCCCCCCACCCCCCCACCCCCCCCCCCCCACACACACACACCCCTTGGCAGCTCGGGTGACACCGGAACCCTAGCCGTAGGGGCTTTTCGTCCCTCTCTGTCTTATCGGCGACATGCACCATGTCGACACAAACCGTACAGTTACAGTTGGTGGCATTGGCCATGTACCGTAGTGCGTCCACCTTTGGTTGTGTCCCTTGGCGCATGGTGGCGGTCATGACTTGAGGCGGGCGCTTGGCGTAGATATATATATATATATATGCGGGTTGTCTTTGCCTCTTTTTGCATGGGCCGGCCAAGAAAGAAATTAGAGTATAGGCAATCCATTGGAGCGGGGTACATCTTGCACTAATTTGACAAATTTAAGTGTATTCCATGTCTTGGACGATGCATACTCGGGATGACTGTTGTGGGATCTCCTTTGCTAACAGCGCGAAGTTGAAGTCACCTCTTGTTAAGAAGTGATGATGATGATGATTCTGCAGGGCTGCTTCGCCGAATAAAAACAAAGTTGCTCGTAAGCGTGAACCAAGCGCACATTAGGTACAACTCGATGGATGGATGTGTGTGTGTGTGTGTGCATGTGTGCAGTGTAATAGTAATGGTAAGGATGATGTACTATGGGATTATGTCCATATGTTCCCTATCTGAGGATCGTTCTCTTCTGGCCATAGAGATCTTCCCTAGTTTATCTTTGCGTGTGTCTGCCTTGTAGCTTTGTCTGGTCAAACTAATTATGGAAGACAAGCAAGCAAGCCCGACACTAACCAGAGAGCAGCGAGTTGATCACATGGGGAGCGTACGTAAACTAGCCATCGCCTTCAGCAAACCCAACTACTCCTAAGAAAGGACTGAGGTGACACATGCAGCATTCTCGCTCGCGCGCGTGAACTTCACGTGCCCGCTCGTACGTACGGGATCAACCACTAACATCAGCACCAGTATGTGTATATGTCTCTTTGGTTTGGTTTTACTAATAATCAAGCTATATATATATATGGACGACCACGGTTCCACGTACGCTACGTTGCGTCTCATCAATTCATGTTTCTGTTCGTGCCGGTCAGTTCAGCCCTACTATACTCAGGAAACAGTGTCCATGATTTAATTAGTTAGTACAACGATCACACTTATTGGTTCAACACATTGTACTATGTACGTTGACAAGACTCTCGTACGTGGAAGCTAGCCGACCGACATGCTTGCCCATACAAGGGTTTTCCCCTATGTTGCTAGCTAGTCTTAGCAAAATAAATCACTACAGGAAACAATCGAGGCGCCGACGGCCGGCTGCTGTTGTCACAACGCCATATTGCCGTCGGCATAGGCTGTCATGAGGGAGATGTCATTCCGAAAGCTTCATCTCCTCGATACATCATATATGACATGTTATTTACTCGAACAGGTGATTCATATTCTACAATAGAGAACGAGCACCTCGTGGATTCACTCGGTGCCAAGGAAGGTGTTTGGATTTTCATTGTCGTAATAGTGGTGCTATTGCGCATGACAAGAAACCACCTCATAATAGAGATTATTTGAGAGAGGTGGTGTGAAGATATGCAAGGTGCAGACGTGTATCTTTTAGATACGTTCACTTTTCTTTAAAAAATAAAATATATTAATATCGCGGAGATACAAACTGGACTGTTTACATAAGATGCACACAATGATCATAAATGGGCATACCATGCCTAAATGATAGTGTACAAGTTCTGTTAGTGCAAACGCTCGCATCTGCACCCCCTCTCGCCACGCCCCATGCTACGCCAAGGGAAAACTGGCGCAGCCGCCAGCCACCTCCCGTGCCAACTCTCTCTGTTGTTGTTGCCACCAGCCTGAGTCAGGGTAGTAGCGGGCCTGCTTCCCAAGAGTGTCGGGGGCTCTCTTCTGCTACGAGAGGCCACCACGTACGGGGAATCGGAGGTCAACGACGGGAGTTTCCGGGGTAAAGTCATTGTCCGGAGATTGAACCTCTTCGGGATGAAAATCCATGATGTGACTTTCGTGGTTAGACATGGCGAAGACAACACTTGTGCACTTTTACCTTCTTTGAGGCATCGCTTTGAAGAACCCTTACACGCAGTCCGGGTGTCCTCAATGGTGTTGGTCTGTTCATGTTGTTGCGAGCCTCTGATCGCTCCAGCATGTATAGACTAGCTCTGGACATTTTGTTGTTATAGAGGTTGTGTGTATGTGGTATCTTCTTAATATTAATATATTCTCTTTATATCAACAGTGATTGTGTACATGATAGTCTGTCTAAAATATAACCTAAAGGCAATCATGTAGTGATGATATTTCCTTATGTATTCATGAGTTATTTATCTTCTCATGTAACATCATTGCGTATATATATCAACAATAACATCAGTTATATGTTGTAACATCCTAAATTTATGTATTTAGAATTTTATCATATCCATCTATCATATAACCATGCCTCCCTCTTGGTGCATTTGAATTGTGGAGCCATTTTGATTTTATTTTCAACTATGACTAAAATATCAAAAGTAAGGAAATAAAATGACTTACCTAATATAAGATATACTTTGTTTTCCAAAAGAGGCAGCCTTAGCGCTTGTTGGATCTTCATCCAAGTGGCTACATGTTCTCCCAATCTTTTAAAAAAGTCATCAAGCGATGTACATCCTTGTTTCACGATTGTCAGGTGGTCACCTGATGACATATGTGTTATAAGTTTTCTCTCCTTGTCGTGCTAGCCCGGCCTATCGGTCCAAAAGGGATATTTTAGTTGAAGAATGCATTTTGATTTATTTATGTAATATTATATGTTTTTATTTTTTCAAAAATATAAATATATTTTTTATTTGAAAATATGAGAAAAGTACTCGGACATGATTCCCCAATTATAGCTGCAAAGAGTGTTTATAGATAGACTAGCAAAAAAGCCCGTGCGCTGCACCGGGAATAAAAACAATCTATATCCTACTTCGACTATAACACGTGGCGCTAGAGCGAACCATCCTTGATAAAATTTCTATTTTATGCCATCATCCTTGACGATGCTTTTAGCCCGACCATCCGATACACTTGGACACAAGAG
The DNA here is from genome assembly GCA_023614405.1 of Avena insularis. NCBI lineage: Eukaryota > Viridiplantae > Streptophyta > Magnoliopsida > Poales > Poaceae > Avena > Avena insularis. The sequence continues at coordinate 458,762,816 of CM042685.1, read as the reverse complement.
CTATATGTCGTCATCTCTAGTTCGTCCCGCTCCTCGGAGGACTTCATCTTCCTCGGGATAGGGGATTAGAGGAAGCAGCAAAAAGCGGATATTTCTTTGGAAAGGAGTCATAATGCAGACAATATTGATTGGATTAACCCTTAACTGTAGGGGTAATTTCCGTGCTAGACACACACCTGCCGAAGCTCTTTTTCTAAACTCTTTTTTATTGTACCGCGTGCTCTTGACTTGGCGGCTCAAAAGAGTGAGGCGAGACACTGAATAAGGGATCCCACGGAGTGCCGCAGTGTCCGGGCACGCTGCCGGCACAATCAGACTATTTTTATTAAGAAAATAAATGAAAGGTTACGTATAAAGAAGGTAAGACAAATTAAATAAGAAAACGGAATCGGCGATTCAAATAAAAGAGAGGTAGAGATCTATTCTTCATTTTTCAAAATTGGCCAAGTTACCCATTGCAAATTGGCACTTATCGAGTTTCTTAATTTTCCTCTTAATTTTTTCATGCATGTGTATGAGCCCACAAACACAGCCACGTACTTCTCTTAATTTTCCTCTTCATTTAGCCCACACCGTGTGTCCTCTAATTCCTCTTCTTCTTAATTATCCCTCTTCATTTAGAGTCCAACAACGATACTCCTTCCTTTCATTCGAGAATGCAAATGCAACGGTTCACCTTTTCTTTTATTCATGCAGGCGCCCATCATCAACACATGTTGACTTTTATCCCACTTCATCATTTGGTTTTATACCAATCATTCTTGTTGCCGCTTGCCGATACTATAAGAGAATTTTTAACGTATATAAGCTGGTTATACTCGTTATAAAGCAGCAAGGTGGGACTATTTTTGAACCCAAAAATCCATATGTACGTTGCATACTGTTCCTGGACACGGCAGCCCATGCGATGACTTCTAAACAAGCCCAGCTAGACAAGCCCAAAAAAATTCACGAGAAGATTTGGTTTCATACGAATCATTCATTCTTGTTACCGCCGGTACGTGCATTGCGTGTGCTGTTGCCCGGATCCCAGTTTTTTTTTCTTGGACGTGGACTCCGTCTCAGCTCCGAAACGTAGTTTTTTTTACTCATCATCTGGATAGTCTCCGAAACGTAGTTTTTTTACTCATCATCCGGGTAGTTTTTTCCGACTGTTTTTTTTTCAACTTAGCGGTGGCGTTGATTGTAATATGTAATTTGGTGGGAGGGCAAATTCGTCTAAAAAAGTGTTGGACCGGAAGAAACACTTCGTCCTTTATTATTAGGTATAGATTTGCTATTTGTTTTCGGAAAGCAGGCGTTACTTTTGGGAATAGGGAAAGATACAATTTGCAAGACTTGATTGATTGATTAGTTTCAGATAGCACATAGTATGTCTTCCATCTTTTACTGTATGCATAGTTAGCTAACTAGACACACGTGAAGGCCATATGACGATTGAGACGGCCACCAGTCAAGATGTGTTGGATTTAGTACATGCAAAAAGAGTGGTCGATAGCGTGCTAGTGGTGATTGATATTGCTGAAGTGATGACGAATGTGCAGCGCGCGTGTCTCTTAATTATAATTTCACTGTTTGACTGGTACAGTCTGTCACGATCGGCCTATTCTAATTATTGGCCCAGAGAAAGGGAAAATAGATATAATTATTTTAATAAATTATATATAATTTTATAGAATACTGGCTCCGTTCCAAAATATAAGACGTCTAAGGATTGTCAAATCTTACTAACTTTGACCAAATATTTAGAAAACAAATCTACATCTACAATATTGAATAGACACATTAATAAAATATACTTGACGACAAATTCATTGATATTGATTTAGTGTTGTAAATGTTTATATTTTTGTGTATAAACTTGGTCAAACTTAGAAAATGTTGACTTTTGACTAAATCTTAGGCGCCTTATATTTTGGAACAAAGGGAGTATATTTTTTGTTGATTCATGGTCACTGTATAATATACATGGTGTTTAATACCTTTGCTTCTTTGAAATATATAAATGAAATTATGTCAATTGTGAGAAAATATGAAAACACAACCATATTTGTCATTTGATGAATTTGTGCCACTTGTATGAATTTAGTGTATATATGTGTATATCCTTATCTATCTTTGTATTAAATGTATGCCATAAGAATATCATGATAGATGTTTCTAGTTTATAATTAGGTATACTCAAAAAGAAAAATCTACAGTATGTATATTGTTTAAGAGAATAGTTTTACCAAATCATTGGCATGTTACTGTCATTTTTAGGTCAAATATATTATACATATGACAATGGGTTCTATCATCTGTGTATGACATTCTAGTTAAAGATAGTCTTTACTATAACTTGTAGGGCATGTTGGAGAGATACACATGTGTAAGTGAACCAACTGCCACCGCTGAGCTGATCATTTTAATTTGTTTATTTATGTGTGATTCAGACTTTTATAGTTTGGACTTGCTCTTAGAAATTGAATTTATTTCTTTTTCTACATAGTCAATAAATTCTTTGGCATTATACATATTTAATATTTTTTATCTATTTATAAATATTGTTAATGTGTGGCAGGGCCTCTACATCGTAGGGCCTAGGTGTTCTCACAGTTTGTCCGACCTATGGGTCGGCCTTGCCATCTTTTCACACTCAAAAGTGAATGACCATGCATGGCACTCCACTTCTTACATTCCTCGGTCAACCGAGTTAAGGTCTAGGGCAATTCCATCTGATTTGGTCTATTTTGGGTGCCGGTGGAGATGCTAGAAAATCATGTCCTCTCTTGATCCGTTTTGGGATGGACAGTACACCCAGCGGGCCGACCCATTAGCTCGTGGCATTATCCATTTCCCGTTGTGTTGCCATGGACATCACAATCAAGGTATGCCCCATTAATTGCAGCATGTCACATCCTCATCCACCGTGACGCCTCCTCTCGCTCCCGCCTAGGTCGCCCCCGTGTTTTCCTGCCACTCCCACCTCTGTCTCCCTCCCAGACCACCGACTATAAGAAGGACCAAGCTGCGGGGGGGGAGGAGGGTGCCCACATAGCCATTCCTTGTCATGTTCCAACCACTTACCCTCCCCGTTGTTGGACGATGAGGAGGAGGTGAAGAAGGAGGAGTTGGACGAGTTCAACGAGGAGGAAGACCAGCTGTTAGCCAACCCAGAGAAAACGACCCTCGCCTTCCCTCCTTCAAATTTGCACGCGAGGAGCAGGCGCACAACTCTAATTTCTAGGACACGACATGTCCCACGCAACCACCACTCAATAGGTTGCCTGCATTACTGTGTCAGAGGCAACCCGGCAGCTATGAGAGGATATGGAGGCACAAAATAGGGACTAGGAGGCCGCGACAACAAAGAGAAAGGAGGAAGCGGTGGTGGCGGAGATGAGCGGGAGGCAGCGGCGGCGGAGAGGAACCAGGAGGCCACGGAGGTGGCGAGGAGGGACATGGAAGTGAAAAAAGTGTGCATGTCCTTCGCTAGGCCATGGAGGCGCTCTGCAGCCACAGAGAGACACTGATGGGCTAACGAAGCCATGACTGAGTGTGGCCAAGGGGAACGGTGGTGAGGACGGAACATCGTTGGAATTTACTTTATTGTAACATGTGTTTTTTATTCGAACGCAAAAAATAAAATATCATTCAAGGGTCCATGGCTTTTGTTTGCTAAATTGCAAAAATTCAGGCCAAATTTAAAATGGGAATGTGTCAAAACGGATAGGTCTATGGTCCTATGTCCATTTAGGTCGTCCATTGGGCCTTGTCATCTGTCCGCTCGGACGCTCTGTCTTTGGAAAAGGCAGTTGGAGTTGTGACTTAGACAGATTGGTACCAATGCAAAAAAAATAGATAGATATACTTTAGTGCAACATTTTTCGAGCCAACTTGCATTGTTGGTTTGGTTGAATTCATCTCAGTGTGTGTACGATGTCTGCCGTACTAGGAATACTAGCTATACCAATCTGTGTGGCTGCCTTAGTTTTGTCCGCCCAAAATTAAGACGACGCACAGAACTGGTCTAAACCGCTCGGTCACGTGGGTGCCGCACCGCCTGTCTGTGTACGATCCTCCAGAGTCCAAATCAGGGGGCTATTCAGCGCGCGCCTTCCGTACATACTAGCTTCGGGTAAAATTGCTCGAGGGGTTTCATCCACCTCCCAATATTTAGCCAGCGTCAGGACATGAGGTATTCAAAGTAAAAAAAAAAGATTCAATGCAAAATTGCAGTGTTCAAAAATTGTTTAATACAGAAGCACAGACACACATAGATTAACAAACTGTTCAATGTAAACAGACATTTTTACGGATTTTACCATAACGATTAACAACATCATCTCAAAATAGTAGAAAAATACATGACAAACTTTCAATATAAATTTACACAGAAAAACTATTCGATACTAGAGGGGAAGGTTCTCCCATAACAACGACATCATCTCAAAATAGTAGAGAAATTACATGACAGTGGATAAACTCATAGCACAACTTTACAGCTCTCCAAGGCTAGGAAACGTGATATGATTGCATCATTTTTAACTTGTAAAAATAATTTCTTCTAAAGATATGTAACCAAGCGATCGTTCAAGTATTGACCTCCCATCTTGTTCCTAAATTAATTCTACATATAGTTTACTCAAGAAAAAATATTCCCACAATTGCGGTTGCAACTAGAAGAAGTAGATCCAATTTAAGAAGCTTCTAAACAAGATTATAAGTTAGGTTATTCCTTATCTCAACAAGCTTATTAGAAAGATCAGCAATATTTTTTACTTCCCTAAACATATCATTATTCGTTTTTCTATCGATGACACCCAAGAAAATATCCACGTGGAAGCTAAGCATATTTTTGACATTTTTGAAGAACCTCGTAGATCTCCTTCCATCTTATAGAAAGCGTCCATGTCAACAACATTGACTCAATACTTTACATAAAAAGAATTTACCTCTCCAAGAAAAACTCTCCATTCACTATCATGTCGCAAGTTCTTAACTCTTGTGTGAATTCATTGGGACCCATAGCATTTACAATGTATTGGTCCTTTTTTTGCGAGGATCTTCTCAAGTCATCTGTGATGCTAAGTATGGACAATATCAGTTTTTCCATGAATACAAATTCAGAAGACTCAAATGATGTTAATGTAGTTTGTGCCACAAAACCTTTTTGCCATTGTATTCCTCTCCAATTTATATATAATAACTTTTGAATTGGAGGATACATGGACATAACATGTGTCACCGTCTTATAATGAGAATTCCATGGACTATCACAAGGTCTTTACCAAACCCATCTATTCATTCAAACCTTGACTAGATTTAGTTTCACCCAATTGCGGGGCTTCAATAATACGCTGAGCTTGTGCGTTTTGAAGCATTTTTATATGTTTGCAACAACAACAAGAGTTATCTAAAGCTAATGGGCAAGGTAATTAACATAGTAGTAAGCTGAAGGAGCTTTATCCATAATTAGTTTCTTCAAACCATTGGCATGGCTCTTCATGTAGTTAGCTCCATCATACCCTTACCCATGAACCATGAAAACACTCAAGAATTATCCATAAGTAGATATACAATTGCCATAAGTGTCAAAGTTGTGGTGTCTTGAACTTCAATGATACCAATAAACCTCTCCATTAACCTTCCTTTCTTATCAACATAGTGAATACAAAGATCTAGCCGTTCTATTTGACTTACATCACTAGACTCATCAAGTATTATAAAATAATCACCATCATGATCTTCCAACATGAGTCTAGTGGTTTACTTGGCACCAGAACCAGTGATCTTCTTTTATTTGAGGCAACTATTAGGTGCTTTTGTACCATGTGGTCGATCATTTTACATTTCTGCTTACCATTCTTTAGAACCACTTTGTCAACTTCAGTGGAAGTATTTGCTAACATGTAGCTCTTCCAATCACAACAATTAGTTTTTTTTGCACGAGAAAGGCCTCGAAATGCCTAGAAGCTGTATTAAAAAAAGGGTCATCACAAAATTACAAAGAGGCCCCTAATGGCACTTGCACTAAGAAACCTGAGATTTGAAGATAAGGCCTCAAATATTACAAGAAGGGCCCTAGATTTTTTTTAAACACAATCAGGTCAGGGTCCTCTTCATCGCATCTAAGAAACCACCAGCACCGGGCACCACCGTCACCGCCAGGGAACTTGCCACTTGGGGCGGCGGTAGCGTTGCATCCCAGATGGGGGGGTCAAAGAAACACTTCCTAGTAGGCCCTTTCGCATGTGGCTGCGTTGACTTAGCCATTAGGTGCCCGACCATTGCCGAGCCAGGACTGGCCTCTATGGCCTAAAGAGCGCCGGCTACTTCGCCAGAGCTTGGGATCTCCACGAGGCACAACTTCAAGAGGGCACGAACAAGCACCCCCTCCACATTTCCAAGGAGCACAAGGAGCAACGAACAAGGACGAGCATCACCGTCTATCTCTCCGTCACCGCAACGACATGGGCAAGACAACACAACTCCCTCCACCGAGCTCCCGCACTCCACACGAACCGCTCCCTCCTGGACCTCCCACCTTGCAGATATAGAGAGCAGCACGCTGGTTCGCTTCTTCCCTTCGCCTCCTCGGCCTGCCAGGAGAGGTCTGTCAGCACAACAACTCGCGTCGCATCATCTTTCCCCCTCGCCTTCACGGCCGGTTGGGAGAAGCTCCGCCGCATAGTAGCCCCATGTCGTCAGGTGGTGACAAAATAGCCTCCAGATCAAGATCTTTGAGGCCGTCGAGCTTATTTGGACAAGATCTTTGTCCACCCCTTCCACCATCTCTCGCTCCCATGATGGAATCTTCATGAACAGGACGAGATAGAACACCACCCAACTACAGCTTGAAAGCAGCAGGAGCACCTGAGACCATGGCATAAAGCCGACACAAACCCTAACTACTACACCTGGATCTAACCTACAGCTACTAGAACCTACACCGACGCCTCTCCTCCACCATCTCTGGCCGGCACATAGAACCTCTCCTGGTAAAATTCGTATTTTCAAACATATTTTACATGGGAGCGTGATTACTCGTACTCTAATTAAAGTAAGTACTTTATAGCATAAAACCACTACTCTTCTGCATAAATTTTGGAAAACCACACTTTACGTTTTAATCGTAAAAACCAACAGTTTTAAGTCAGTTTATTGCAATGTGTGCTAAAACAAATTTGACAACGAATTGATGCCTAATCTGACAGCGGAGCCCACTCTCCAGGCTGACGTGTTAAGTGGGCGCTAGCTAGCTAGGCAGGCCTTTTTTGAGATTGAGGTAGCCAGTTGTTAATTAATACAGTAAGAACACGTCGACTTCCACAAGCGTGATTATAAATTGAGGCGACTCGTCTCCTCCGCCTCAGCACAGATCACTCCATCGTCAGCTACTACTACTAGCTGCTGGACTATGCTACTAGTGTGATTCTGCGGGCAGAGCAGCCGATGCCGATGCGGCCGCGGGACCTGCACCCTCTCTGCTGCCTCCCCGTCGACTGCCCCGGCGGCTGGTGCTCCGCCGCGGCCGGGGACGGGGCCCGCACCTACTCCCCGCCCCCGCAGCCCGCGCCGGCGGCCGTGGCGGGGCTGCTGCACAAGTGGACCAACATCGGCAAGGGCTGGCGCCCGCGCTGGTTCGCCATCCTCCGCGGCGGCCTCCTCGCCTACTCCAAGATCCGCCGCCGCGCCGGGGCCGGCTCTACGGGGCCCGCGCCCGACGGCGGCGCCGGGCCCAGGCTCATCGGGCCCGCCGGGTACGCCGTCACGGCCGCCGAGGACCGCCCCATCGGCTTCGTGCACCTCAAGGTCCATTCTGAATTTCTCACTCACTCCCCTGACCTCTGCATTCATTCCTCTGGAACAATCCAATTTTTAGCCCCTCTCCTAAATCCGGGGGGAACAAAATCGGCTTCTTTTACTCTTACTTCTACTGCTGCTAGTCAATGGGGGCGATGATCTAGCGTAGGCAAATGCTAGTACAAATATTTACTACTAGGAGTAGCACGAGTGGATTCGGAGCTAAGCTAGTATGCGCGTAGAAGAAACAAACAAATGGTGGGAGCTGTAAAGCTAGACCAACAAACCCGTCACATCACACGCCCCACATCCACCGGCTCTGGCTAGCTTACCTTCCCACCCCCACATCAGAACCATCGACAGCCGCACTTGCCTTACCAGATCTTCGCTACAAGCTAGAGCTGCGGCATTTACAAAGCTATCCAGCTAAATTACTAGTACCAGTATCACTTGTTTGACTAAATTGTCAGGATCGGCAGGGTGCTTAGCTATGTGTGTCTTTCTGTCTCTTTCAATTGGCAAGGAAAACGTGAGGTTTCCTGGGAATGCTGCGGGATCCAACCTCCCACCCAGGTGGGGTTGCCAGTGACCAGCATCTCTTGTGGGGATCACACTCACACACCAAAGGAGATAGACTAGATTATAAGCAACCGTTTCTTGGTCTCTAAGTAGAGTTGCAAGATAGAATTATTTTCCTCTTTTACGTTTTACAGACGGCTACGGCGGAAATTGATTACCTCTGCAGATATCTATGGATACTAATTCACTGGACTATGCACTGGGCTGGCTCAGTGCTGGGCATGGATTTAAACTGTGTTACTGATGGGGCCTTCGTGTTGGATGTTCTTGAGCTGTTGGGAATCTAAGGTGTAAGGCTGGGAGGGGCACTTTTAGGGCCTTCCTTTTCGTGTGAAAGTGAAAACTTTCTTATTTGTTTCTTGTTACTACTGCCAGACAGCCACCTTCATAGTTCGTTCCTTCAACAGTTTAAACTGAAATGGACTGTACTAAAGCAAATGCTGTCGATTCTTGCAGCTCTTTCTTTGGTTGTTTATATGAGAGAAAATTCTGTACTAGTGCACATTATCTCGTATAACTATGAAAACAACACTTTTTTTCTTCTTATTTGTGTTTGACAGAACCACACAAACAGCTGGTATATGGTTTCAGCTTATGCAAATTTTGACGGGAAATTGCAGTGAACAACACATTTTGGGTGCTGGTTAATGAGTTAGAAATGACTATTGTACTGACGCAGGAATCAATCAGATTTAATGTAAACATGGCCACAAAGTATTTTTTTTTCTAAATACATATTTAAAATATTAGATTTCTGTTAGTTATTCCAAAGCATGCATGGCAGACGGTACCTTCAATCATGATACAGATATGGCATAGTGTATATAGAGAATAGGCAATCTTGTTAATTCTATAGGTTTTAGTTGCTGACATTATCATCTAAATTAATTTCCAGATCTCATCATTCCGTGAAAGTAAATCAGATGATAAGAGATTCTACATAATTACTCCAACCAAGACGCTTCAGCTGAGAACTATCTCCCCTAAGGATCGTGTGGCTTGGATTGAAGCCCTTGTTTCTGCAAGAAGGGAATCTTCCCCCATTGAAGGTTTACTGTATGACCAGACTGATGCATCGTTTTCTACAGATAGGCTTAGAAATCGCATGCATGCTGAAGGCCTCGGTGAAGAGGTTATTAAAGACTGCGAACAGATTGTCCATTCAGAATTCTCACAGTATTATACACAGATGAAACAACGCTGTGAAGAGTATTTGAACTTTCTTGGCAGTCTTCCGCAACAGCTTGAGGTAACATTTTCCCAAGACATGCTACTACTAGGTGTATTACTGAACTCATGATATTCCCACTTCTTTGAATAAGCCATAAGTATAGTGTGGATGCCAAGAAAACATTTGGTGCACGCTTAACTATTTATTTAAAATAAAATAAAAATGGGCCTTTTGGTTCACCGGCCAGCAGTACTTTATATTCCAGTTGCTTTTTTTAGTTCTGCAAGAGAAATAATAAATTTGTAGATTCTCTAGAATTTTCAATTTTGTATTTAGCATGGGTTATGAGATAAACATGCCAACTATAAGCCAAAATATTTCTCCCCTTTCTGAAGAATTATGGTCACAGCATGCACTGTTATCCCAAGTTCAATTTGACCCTTCCTGCATAGTATCACATTGATTTATTTTCTATACAGTAAAAATACCCTCATTTCTGTTGGAGATCTTTTAGTGACATAACCATGCTGGTTTTCTTTTGGCTGCGATCTCCATGATAGAACATACAGTAATGACCTACTCCCAATTGGAAACTGAACTGAATGATAACAGTGAACTGTGGTAGTGAATATATTCACCATGTTGATTATGCAATACCTTGCTCATCATGCTGTTATGCTGTGGTTTGCAGGTACTTAATGAACAAGATACTACACACGCAATCAGACCTGCATGTTCCTGCTCTGGACATGGAAAATGTAGTGGTACTTGACCTTTTTAACTCTTTATGTTTCCTCTGTTTCTTACTCTAGCTTTATCACCATATTTTGCATTCACGATCCTGGTAATGAGATTAAAGGACAATACCGTTTTGGAATTTCTGTCTGTTGTTTCTTTGGTGACTCACCCTCCTCTGTCTAAGCCTTTAATGCACAATTTTCTAATTTCTCTGGTGCTGCTCTGCTATCTCAAACTTGAAGCTTGAAATGTTACTAATTTCAGTTAATTTGATAAAATATTTTATGTTATTGGCAGCTAAACCGTTACCATATTAATATTTGGATCGGAAGAATGCCATGTTTATCTGTTGAGTTTTAATATTGTTAATAGCATGTGACGCCAAGGATAATAGAATAAAAAGTTCTAGCCTTCTATAATTCTTACTGTCGTTTTATGCCCCTTTCCATCAGAGAGCAGCAATACAGAATCTTCCGATGATGCTGGGGGTCAGGAGTTAGATGAATTGTCAGATGAAGATGATTATAATTTCTGTGATACAAGACAAAGTTTCAGTGATTCTGCTGCAAGTCCTGACTCGAGGATGAATTGTTTGAATTCGAGCAACAATGTCCACCAATATGATCATAAATCTGTAGAATCAAGATCCTGCAAGGGAGACAACGAATATTTACCACTGCCACCAAAACGTCGCACAAATTTGCCTGCACCTGTTGAAAAGGAGAAGGGTGTTAGCCTTTGGTCGATGATCAAAGACAATGTTGGAAAAGATCTGACACGGGTCTGTCTGCCCGTTTACTTTAATGAACCAATCTCATCTCTTCAAAAATGCTTTGAAGACTTGGAATATTCTCATTTATTGGACCGTGCGTATGACTATGGCCTAAAGGTATGGAAGTGTCATCCTTTGTACATCTTTCTTGTGATTTATGTATACTTAGAAGCCACATGTTTTAATGAACAAGATGCCTATTCCCCCCATTTATCATTTGAAGTGGACCTTATCCAGCAAATCTGCATTTTATTTGTTCTTTAGTGGAAGCTGTTATATACTTTCCCATTCCATTAAAAAAAGAAGCAGAATATTCATAATTTGAAGTCCAATTGTTTCGGTAGTTCTGGCTGTTAGTCTTGAAACGAGTTGACAATGAATTTCCTAACTGTCCTTCTGAATCCAGGGGAACAGTGTGATGAGAATTCTCTGTGTTGCCGCATTTGCGGCCTCTGGGTATGCGTCCTCAGATGGCCGGCCCTGCAAACCTTTTAACCCGTTGCTAGGGGAAACTTATGAAGCTGATTATCCCGAAAATGGAATTCGTTTCTTCTCTGAGAAGGTCAGTTATTCATAATGATTGCGCTGAATTTGGCAAGTTTCACTCAGTGAGAAATTGCATGATATGTTCCCGTTTCATGTTAAGGAACTATTGTTATTTCATTCTCTGCTGCTATATGCTGTTAGACCTTTTGATGTTATAGATGCAAACTATACATGGACTCATTATGTTTCCCTTCTTGGCACCAGGTTAGCCATCATCCAATGGTTATGGCCTGTCATTGTGAAGGAAGAGGTTGGAGATTCTGGGGAGAGAGCAATGTAAAGAGCAAATTCTGGGGACAGACAATTCAACTTGATCCTGTCGGTGTTTTAACATTAGAGTTTGAGGATGGAGAAACTTTCAAATGGAGCAAGGTAAAAGTCCTCCATCGAGGCCACTAGCAGTCTGCCTTTAAATCATAATATTCAATCCTTGTGCTGTAGGTTTTGCAGTAGCGACCAATTCTTTATTTGTAATACCTAACTTCTTACTCTCTATACCAGGTTACAACAACCATCAATAACCTTATCATCGGTAGACTTTATTGCCATCACCATGGCACGATGAACATAAGTGGCAACAGACAGTATTCATGCAAGCTCGCATTTAAACAACAGTCTTTTCTTGATCGAAACCCTCGACAGGTAAAAGAGAACACAATTGACTGTTTCCCTACCTCGGTGTGTGTTTCGCCTTTCTCTACCGTCTCTCTGGATCTTACTAAGATATAGTTCCCTGTAAGGTTCAAGGAATTGTTGAGGATAATGGTGGTACCAAGGTTGCCACTCTAACAGGGAAGTGGGACGAGCGCATCTACTGCAATGTTACTAATGATACATCTGGAGTAAATCCCAATGCTGAAGCCACTCTGCTGTGGGAGAAAAACAAGCCTCCTGCTAATCCCACGCGATACAATTTGTCATCATTTGCAATAACTCTAAATGAGCTGACTTCAAAACTCAAGGTAGGCTTGGAAGATTGACCTCACCATCTGTACTTCTCTTAGCTCTCTGATACTAAAGCATGGTTTTGTCTTACTTGTAGGAGAAACTTCCGCCTACCGATTCAAGACTCAGACCGGATCAGAGACATCTGGAAAACGGGGAGTATGATCAGGCCAACTCTGAGAAGCTGCGGTTGGAGACGAGGCAAAGAATGGTATGTTTTGGATCGTTTGGGGTGAATTACTGCATGTATCACATGACAAAAGTGTCTCACTGGACGACTGCGTTAGCCTGAACCACGCATGAGCACCCCACCCATCTTGGCATCTAACTGTATCTGTTCTTTCGCTCATTGCAGGCACGGAAGATGCAGGAGAATGGATGGAAACCGAGGTGGTTCGACAGGGATACCGAGGATGGGACGTTCCGCTACACGGGAGGCTACTGGGAGGCGAGGGAGAAGGGTCGATGGGATGGTTGCCGTGACATATTCGGCGACAACCGAGCTTCTGCGGTTCTCCCCATTGCGGATAGCTCAAGTATGTAGTCGCTCCACTCCCACCAGTAGGTGTTAGCATGAGACGGCTTACGGAAAGTACATATATACCGTGCAACTACTAGCTTGGCTCGTCGTGCGAGAAGAGATCACTGAGGTCCTCTCTTTTATAGAAACAATGTCATATGATGACAGGATATTGATTTATGTGCATATATGCGTTTGCCTGACAGAGGCGTGGTAAGTTTGATATCCAAGTTGTCAATAATATTATTCTTTCGTCATCCTGTCACACATCCTGGAATATCTGCAATGATATGATACTTCGTAAAACAAATGTTCATATGGTTGTAATCATGCATAGTAGCATATGTGCAGTAGTGGTTTTCCTAGACAACTCTAGAACCGTGGGGAGTGGGGGTTGCTACAACTGAGATTTTTCAGTTAGGGTTCTAATTGAGATATTTTCTGTTGAAGGTGCAGTTGATGTTTTTGAATTGCAATTGGGTTGCAGCTTAGAAACAAATGGTTCATCGTAGTACAGAAAATGTTAACGCGGTAATTATTAAAAAATCTGGGATAATATTACTCCATCCTGAATTAAGCTGCTCCCGCGGTTCCTAAATCGTTTTGGGTTTTAATAACTCTTAAAACGTCTCTTTTTTTCGGGGGATTTGCACATTTTGCCACACTTTTCATTGCACTTTGCATATTTGCCATTTTCTGTGTCACTGACATGTGGTGGTCATGTGGCAAATATGCAAATTTCAGATAAAAAGTGTGGCAAATGTGAAAAAATTCCCTTTTTTCTGGAAAATGAGTGTTTTTATTCCTTTGAGTAATGTTTACACCCGGTCTCTGCATAACTAGTATGTATAGAGCCGCACAAACCACACAACTATAGAATAAAAAATATAAAATAATATTACAAAAATCACAAGTAAAATAAATGGCCTCGGGCTATGGCAAATCGATCCGCAAATCACGCGTCCATTCATGACGAAAGTAAATATCTCTCGCCATGCCCTCCAAATACGTACATCCATTCACAAACAAGTCTTGAAACTCCATACGCTTAGAGTTAGTCCATAATCACAGGATATTCGTCCTAAAACGTCTCATAATTATAGTAGGCTAAGAATTAGCCTAATTGGACGATTATTGACAAAGACAAGATTGTAGGCAATAATCTTGGTATTGTTGGACTGATCATGCATGGGGGCGGGGCGCCTTAACCTCAACAAAATGAAGCAAGCTAACCTGCAGCATACACCTACTGTAAATATATGATGATTAATTTCTTAGAATTTTCATCGCCATCTGGTGCGCGTGCGCGGAACGTGCTAAAATATCACGTCAACAATAATAAATAATAAACTTGCAGATAATCTATTCTAGTAGTAAGATCCAAGTGCATGCATGCGATCCATTCAAACATGGACGGCCACCTCGTCTACGTCGACCTTGATGCCGGCGGCTGCAAGGCGCTTCTCCTTGTACTCGTACCCCCTGGCAGCGGCGACGAAGGCGCCGAGGTTTATTGCGCTGACGACGGCGAGCAGCCAGTAGAAGTAGTCGAGCCTGCCCCCGTTGATGTCGTCGGCGAGCCACGGCTTGGGGCTGGTGGCTGCGTGCACGACGCTGACGAGGCCGGAGCTGAGGAAGAAGCCGAGGGAGAGCGTGGAGAGGAATAAGCCCGTGCTCATGGTCTTCATGTCCCTGGGGCACTCGCGGAGGAAGAAGTCGAGCTGGCCGATGTAGGTGAAGGCCTCGCCGGCGCCAACGAGCAGAAACTGCGGCACTATGAGGAAGACTGAGAGCTGGACGCCGGCATGTGCAGCCGTGAGGCGGCGGCGCTCGGTGAGCGCGGCGACGGCCATGGCGAGGATGGAGAGGAGGAGGCCGACGAAGATGCGCTGGAGCGGGGAGAGGCCGTGGGGGTTGCCGGTGACGCGGCGGGCGAGGGGCACGAGGAAGCGGTCGTATAGGGGCACGGTGAGGAGGATGGCGCCGACGAAGAAGACGGTGAGGGAGCCGGCGGGGATGAGGAATGAGGAGCCGATGCGGCGGTCCATGGCTTGGGCCTGGGAGACGGAGAAGGTGGTCATCTGCGCGTAGACGGTCCAGAAGAGGATGGTGGTGGCCCAGGTGGGCAGCATGCGGATGACTTGCTTCACCTCCTCCACCTCCGTCACCGTGCACACCGCCCACTTTTTCCTTGTCTTCTTCTTCCCCGGCGACGGTGTGGACGACGAGGAGTCCAGCTCCTCCTCCACGATCGCCGCCTGGTCGAGGAACCTGCATGCATGGGGATGCATGATCATTCATGGGAATCAACATAAACACAAATTGATTGGATAAACTGAATTACTAACAGGCAAATGGTACAGAAAGCACGTGCATGCAGACAGATTCACGGGTGAGTTGTGACAGGGGGCTTGACTTTCGGTGCAAACTCGTGAGGTGCAGAGAGACAGAGATGTACCGGTAGTACTACAAGTACAAAATAAATATATTTTTGTGTGTTCAAATACCTCTGCAGAGCACTACGACAGAAGATGAGGCTATCTGCTGCCCTGCAAAACTAATTAAAGCTGCACAAAGTGTTCAAATAATTGGTACTATGCGACCAAAGTATTTCTTGGGACACTAGTTTAATTATCTTTCTGATAGTATGGAAAAGAGAGCTTTAATTTGTAGTAGCACGTACATGTGCTTGTGCACTTTTTGACAAGATACATCATGCACGGGAAAAGGCAATGATCAAGCTTTACTTAGCTAGTGGAAACATGCAGACAGAGCAGCCAGCCATTGGCCATGTGGGAGGGAGTACTGCACTCTGCTCTGCCTAATGCAATGAAATCAAATCTCAGCTGGATTGGGTTGGTAGTGACGAGGTTTAATCTCGTCAATGCCCATTGTTATGGACTTGGGTTTTGAAGAAGATGGGGATGCTGGAGATCGTGGCACGGTTAACAGACAAGCAACCAGGGGACACGAGATTTACCTGAGTTCGAGCTCCGGAGGGAAAACCCTACTCCTGCTTGTCTGCTCTTTGATTACGGCGGAACCGAAGGTTACAGGGTGCGCAGATTCGATCTGGCGTAGATGCGTGTGCGAAAGTATGAGTCTGGTCTAGGTCTATTGCGTACGTTGCCTGCCCTCCTCGTCGGCCCCTCCTAGCCTTTATATATGAGGAGGCTAGGTCTCGGGCGCCGATACGAGTAGGTTACAAGTTGTATTCAAACTCTAGTTTTGCTCTCCAAGGATCCGAAGACGTCATGGGCCTTGGTCACCCGAAAATTTTCATGGGCCAGCGTATGTCTGCCGTGGGCCTTCCTTGGACTGGACTAGGTATGCCAAGGTCGTGTACCCGTAGGGTATAACCATGTCAGTAGCCCCCGAGTGTTCAGTCGAATCGTAAATTCGGCTGAGGACTCTTCAATACTTCGGGTGCAACTCTGTCTTTCAAGAGAAATGCATAGGGATTGTTGATACGTGTGCCTGACTCACCCGACGGATCAGGGTCAGTTAACTGTCTTAGGACGAAACAACACGATCTTCTTCAGATTCGGGTCCCTCAACCCGGACCTGGAACATATGCTGGCGTAATTCGACTCAGGCCGCGGAGGACTTACAGGAGTGGAATTCCAGTGATTTAAATTGTTGTACCGAACGCGTCCGTCGGGATTTTTCATCGTACTGCTGATGCAGATTCGACTCAGCAGGCGATCAAAAGCGTTGCTAGGCCATCAGATGATATCTGTAGGTCTTATCTTTGCGTCGCAGACGCAGCATCCGAATGTTTATCACCGCGGAGGTGTTTCGGGTGGCCAAGGAGGATGTTACTCACTTAGCATTAATTGGGGCAGAGTTGCCGAAAAGTTTTGCGTGCTGATCCGAAAGATCGCAGTCGAAGATTTCATAGGGTGCGCGACCAGCGCTCCCTATGGGAGTAGCCCCCAAGTGTCTGTTCGAGTCGTAGACTCGAACGGAGACTTTAGTTCAAGCATTGTTTCAGTTGTTAAGTCCGCAGGACTCGAAAATTTTCGGATGCTTAAATCCATCCTCCTATGGAGTAGCCCCGAGTCCGTAGTGGAGTCGTAGACTCGACGTGGGACTCGAGAAGTAATTTTGTCCTCATTTGTGCAGCCGGGTGCGCCGCCGCCCGATAGGAGTAGCCCAGTATTTAGTCGAATCGTAGATTCGGTGAGTACTCTTATTGTGCGACCGAAGTTGGTGCTAGTATAGCTTTTGATGACGTCGATCTTGACGATCGATGACCTCAAGCGTCACGCTCGCGAGATGACTTGACTGGACGAAGCGTGGGTCCCATTTTCTGACTTTGAATTGACCGGTCACGCGCGGCGTGGAGATGATTACGGCGTCTCCTCGATTTCCGCATGTAGTGGACGGCGTGGTAACGACGGTTTGTTTTGGTGCTGACACGTGTACGGCCAGATCTACCGTTGGCGTTAGGTCTTCTTGATGGACGGCCAGCGTACGTCGTCTTCGCTGTTATAATCCCTGGTGAAATCGTGGTTTGTTTTTCACCGCAGCAGTTCATCTATTCACTGCCCCTTCGTTCTTGAGCTGTTCTTGCTGCGCGCTGAGAGTTTCCTCCACAGTTCCTTTGTCTTTCTTCGTTGGCAACGTCACCACCGCCGTAGCGCCATGGGGAAAAATAAGTCCTCATCTGCAGTTGGGACCAGCGCCGCCGGAGGCAAGAAGGGCACCGCCACTGCTCGCGTCACCGACGGTGGCTGGCGGCGATGAGAAACGCGGGAGAGCGATCTCCGCAAACTGCGCGAGCGGAGCCTGATCCCGCAAGATACGACGGCCGTGATACTCCCCGGCAACGAGGTAATCCCCCGTCCCCCATCTCGTCAGGTACTACCAAACTTGTCTAGCTTGAATCACACTAGTGGAACTAGCTACTACCTGGCAATGATTAATGACAGTGCTAATTAATTTAAACTCATCAGTACTCACTCTTTGTCTTAGCTAGTAGTAGTATCACACTACTACGTACAACCCCAGCCTGTTGGCGTTGTCAATCAGATCATGTCGTCCATGCATGGTCCTTGTTATAACAGCCTAGCTATCTTGCTTGTACTACTTCCTGCATATGCACGTGCGTGCATGCAAGTGTACATTGTGCGTGATGCTAGCAGTGTATGGTTGGTGTCACGTACGACTCGATACTCCTACAATCCTATCCTATCCTATCCTACGTGCATGCATCCATCATATCACTCTGCTACATTAATTGACACATCACTGTGTACATGGTAGTACATGCCTCGTGATATTGGCTTTCCAAGATTAATCAAGGTGATTAATCTCAAGAGATGCATTTCCATCTTTAAGAAAAAAATCAGATGCCCACCTTGCTTAGTTGCGGCAATCGCGGGCACGTTCTCCGGTCATAATTCTTGAATGTTTTGATTGGATAAACTGGTGGATACGCATGGTACATATTACGGTCGTGCATACATCGTGTGAGTACTAGTGACCCGTGTGTGTGCGAGTACGTACACGGGAAGCCGTGTCATCATGTCAGGGGCATATGTGGTTGGGTTCTTGGGTTTATTAACTTGTTTGCTCCAAATCGAGTGCGCGTACGCCAAAGTATATTTTGGGACACTAGTTACTTAGCTTTATGGGTACTACTTCCTGGTCAAAAAAGGCGAGCTTTATATCATAGTAGTACTAGTACGTAGATGTGCTTAGCTAGTTGAGACATGCAGGCCATGGCCATGTGAGTGAGAGTACTACACTGTCTGCTCTGCCTGCTGCCTGCCTAATGGAATGATATCAACCGGCCGGATTGGGTTACTACCTCAGGTTAGGTAGTACACCAAACATGCATGTCTAGCTAGAATCACAATGGTGGAACTAGCATAGCTACCTGCCAATGATTAATTACAGTACTAATTAATTGAAAATCATCTGTACTCACTCTTTGTCTTAGCTATCGCACTACACACCCAGCCTGTTGGCGTTGCCAATCAGATCATGTCGTCTTCCATGCATCTGCATGTACTGTACATTGTTCCTGATGCTAGCAATATATGGTTGGTGTCACAACTTGATACTCCCTACATGTCCTATCCCATCCTATCCTATCCTACGTGCATGCATCCATCATATCACACTGCTACATTCACAGATCATCACTGTGGTACATGCAACGTATTGCCTCGTGGTATTGGATTCCAAGATTAATCACAAGAGAAGCATTTCCATCCTTTTTTAAAACATCAGAGGAGGAGTACATTGTGGAGGACAAGCAGCAGGCGGTAACGCCTGATTTGCTACTAGGCCAAGTACGTCCATGCATAGGTCCGCACGATGATCAATGGAATTGACGACGCCACCTATCGATAATTCCGGGGCCAATCAATCTTAATTAATTTGGTCCTATACGTCGCCTCCAATATATCCATTAATTATCAAGGATTAATGACCGAAAATCAAGCGCGTGGATATTGGATAACCAGGAATCTTGCTGAATTAATTAATTTTGCCTACCTGCATTGCTTGGAGTGAGGCAGCTTCACCTTGGCCCGGACGACGACGTCCTCGCCGGCGTCGTCGACGTCGTAGAGCATGGACGGGTCGGACGGCAGCGGCAGCCGGCGCTTCCTCCATGCCGCCGCGGTGACGCCCGCGATCTGGGTCAGCGGGCTCCCCGCCAGCTTCTTGAACCGGTACCTTGGGGTGCCGGACAGAAACACGCCGAGCCCGGCCAGGATGGCCACCACGCACACGCCGTACCCCCAGCGGCGGCCCAGGTTGTCCTGGACGTAGACGAGCACGGTGACGGCCAGCAATGAGCCGATGCTGATGAAGAAGAAGAACCAGCTGAAGAAGCGCGCCATGCGGCGCCGCTCGCCGCCGTGGGACTCGTCGAACTGGTCGGACCCGAACCCGGAGACGCTCGACTTGAGCCCTCCCGTGCCGAGGGCCGTGAGGTAGAGGCCCAGGTAGAGGACCCCGAGCTGCGCGCCGCTGGGCTCCACGCAGGCAGCGCTGGCGCCCGTCGGGTCGGCGCAGCGGGGCGGGCGGAGGCCCGGCGCCGCCGTGGATACGGTCAGCACGGCCATGCCGGCGGCCTGGACGGCCGTGGAGATGGCGATGGTGAGGTAGCGGCCGAGGTAGGTGTCGGCGACGAAGCCGCCCAGGAGGCACAGCATGAAGGAGGTGCCCAGGAAGTTGGTCACCGCGTTCGCGGAGGCGGCGTTGCCGAGGTGCATGGTGGCGGTCAGGTAGGTGACCAGGTTCACGGCGATGCCCAGCGTGGTGAGCCGCTCGTTCAGCTCCACGCCCAGGATCATGGCCGCGCTGGACCACCCGCCGGAAGTGGCGCGGACGGCGGGCCGGCCGCGGTAGTCCCAAGCGTCGCCCAGGGCATTGCTGCCGTCCTCCGCCGCGGTGGCGTCTTTCTCTGTTTCTGGGAGCGGAGCCATGGCCGGTGATGTCTCGATTGGTGGAGTAGGCAAGAGAGAGTGAGCTGCCTCGCTCGCTTCGTTTATTTATAGCCTCCACCCCCTCATTCAGGTGATTTATTTGAATAATATATCGGGTCGATATCATATACACTCAAATAAAATTTCTTATTTACTCCTGTTCATATAAACATTTTTAACCAAAAAGCTCAAGCATGACAAGTACTGTGCGTATATGGTTTGAGGTTTTTTTCTTTCAATTTGGTAAGGAAATACTCCTCCATCTCAAATTAGTTTGACTCAGACGACTAATTTGAGAAGGGAAGAATACATAAATGAACACTTACTAAATTGTTTATCTAAAATAAGCAAGTGCATTCTACATGTATGATAAATCATATTTGTGCATTACTTTATTATTTTGATGAATATGCAAATACATCGGAAATAGATACGCGTATGTATCCCGAAACATATGGAGCATATAATTTATTTTCATTATATTAAACAAATAATATGTATGGACCCACATATCAGCCAATGTCATATGAGCCGAGAAGTGTGTCACTAGTAGAAAAAGGGCATATAGTCCCGGTTTATAAGGGTTTTTAGTCCCGATTTTGCACCCGAGACTGCAAAATCAGGACTAAAGGCCCCTATCTATAGTCTCGGTTTGTTACAATCCGGGATTAGATGCCATCACATGGACGTTTTTTGCATGGTCTTTTTGCAGCAGGGCACGAAGGACTTTTAGTCTCTGGTCGTAATACGGCCTGGACTAAAGATTTTTTTCAATTCAATTTATTTTTCGAATTTTGTTTTCTATTTTTTTCTTAAACTTTTTAATTGTTTGACTCGTAATCCTCTCACTTGGAATATTTTTAGCACTAAGTATATTTAATCTTAGGTCAAATTACACTTGTGGTCAAACTTTTCGGCCGGTCACCCATCCTAGCATTACTCCACCCTCAGCACGCTTAACTTCTTTGTTCCATCAGAATGTCCTTGCGTGAAGCCCATTTATATCTTGTTGTCAACACTATCATATCAATATGTCATACATCTTTATTTTTTGAAATTACAAATAACTATTCTAGTAAACAACAATAAATAAGTAATAATAATATTTTAATCCAATGAAAGTAAAAAACTAAATAAAAAATATTTTATTCAGTTTTTGCCATTTATTCATTTAATATGGCATAAATAATATCTTTAAAATGTATAAATCAAAATTTGACAAATAATATATCCATAATTATCAGAAAAATGTGAGGAATCCAAATATGGAATAAATAAAATTACAAAAAAATATTTTTTTTCCTTTTTGAATTTTACAAATTTTAAATAATCCAAAACAGCCTAAGGCTGTTGAAATCGAACTCACAATTTTTTTCCGCATATTTTGATAGGTTGTACATTTTTTCGACATCATACACAAAAGTTATAGCCATTTTAATTTTTTCTGCCGTGGCCCGCACACCTTTAGTCCCGGGCCATATCATGGCCCGGGACTAAAGGTGGACTAGAGTTTCCTCGGGCTTCTAGCCACCGAAAACGGTATGAACCGGGACTAGTGCTGATACTAGTCCCGGCCTATAACAAATCGGGACTAGTGTTAGACTCTGGATCGAACCGAAGACTCTTTTTTCTACTAGTGTGTGAATTATATTTAAAATATGATATACTCCTCTTTGATCTAGATTAATTGACTCAGTTTTGTCTAGGTTCGGATGTTTCTAGACATATTTTATTAGATACATAGTCAAGTTTGAATCAATTAATTTGGATTGCAGGGATTAGTCTTTTTTTTAGCCCACTACATGCTGATATATCGATAATACGGGGAGATATTTAGAACCATGATTCTCTCCACCATGTGTGAATTTTAACGAAGACACACACGAGCATCAAAGGTAATGGACTTTAGATACAGTATAAAAAATCTAAGACAAGCTCTGATTTGATATAGTGGCTTCTCCAAATGTTACTAATCACTCAGATCCATATTAAGTGTTGTTGAATTGGATGTATCTAGCACTAAAACATGTCTAGATATATCCAATTCAGGGACACATAATATATATAGATCTGAGTGAGTACTTCCTTTATCCCGGTTTAAAGAACACATATTAAAAATCATGTAATTCCAAAACCCCTCCGCGTACCTATTTTAGGTACATAAGTATTTGATTTGTATGGAAGAGCAATCAAAGGATTAGTGAGAGTCAGATTAGCCCTATGAGAGGAATTTTTTTGTTCCTATTCTGATGGCCAGAGATGGCATCGGCAATGCCAATGCGATTAAGTCCCATCTTTGAAAAAAAAGTTCTCTCTTGTCGCAATGAGGTTGATGGAAGGGGTCTGTTCTCTCTTGTCGCTCTATCTGTTGTAGCATGCCAACGGTATGGATCCACGTACTCCTTATGCTAGTAACGAAATTGACGGTCAATTTACTCGGTCGCAAGTGTTGTCCACGACTAATACTAGAGTGTACTAGTAGTACTATAGTACTCCATCTACCTAGCAACCTGGTTATTTTGTCATCGGTGCCATCACTTCACGGTTGTGTTTTTGCACAATTGGGGCGGTCGCTCCAACGGGGTTGTGGTGGTGCTCTCCACATCGCTGGTCGGAATGGACCGGCGGCCACTCTTGTGAAAGAGAAGTATATTTGGTTGGATATACTCGCTCGTGCCCGTACACCTGGCTGGCTCGAACTCACACGAGCTAAGTAAGCCAACGACAATCTTGTCTTTTGTCTCTCAACATGAAAAGCTTTGGATGCTGGGACGGTGGACGTGGCTCGTGTGACGTGTCAGAACTCAGTGTTAGGATATATGTGTAACAACCGGCGAAATAGACCGCGCCTCACCCTGGCGCCTGGGGCCTTGCCACCGCCGGCGACGTCGCCGGGAGGGCCCTCCGGTTCTAGGTTTCAGTGTCTCGGGTCGGACTCTGACACCGACGGGACTGCTGGGGCGGATGTTTGGATGGCTCTTGATGCCCTCGAGGACGTCGATAGTGATCTGGGGTGGACGTCGGTGTCGCGCCGGCGTCGGAAGACGGGAGCAGAGCTGAAGCAGGCGTTCTGGGAAGAGGTCGGCTTCCCCACCAAGGCGTCAAGGTTGTGGGAGAGAAAGTCGGAGTCCCCTCCGGGCGAGCTGGTTTCGTCGACGTCAGGTGTCCGGCGCTGCAGATCGCCGTCGCCGTCGAGCCGTGGCGGTGCTGCAGGAGGCGGTGCTGCTTCATCTCATTCAGGGTGGTGCCTTGGCAGCGGATCTCGGGTGAAGCCGTGGAGAGGCCCTCTGCCTCCGCGGCGGAGGTCGTCGCCACCGGTCCTTGGGGAGTTGTTAGCGGCGAAGCTCCCGCTCCCGTGCGATCTGATTCCTTCGAGTTATGCTGATGTGGCAACGTCAGTTGGGTCCGCTATGGTTTTTTTTCTAGGAGGCGGTTTCGAGGAGGCTACGGAAAGCGTGGGAGCCCGTATCGGTTTTGACATCGTCAGATCGCCCGAAGACCGCGTCTCGTACTCCTATGTCCTCTTCGTCGCCGCCTCCTTCGTCGTCGAGCCGTGCCTCTCCTTCGTCTGTTTCGCCAAGCCGGAGCTCCTTCGCCCAGGTCGTCCGCGCCACCATGTCGCACAACCCTGGGGCTCCTCCTACCCCCGCCAACGCTAAGGCTCCCAGGGGGGTCTGCAGCTCCGCAGGGTCAGGGAGGGCCTCACGTCGCCCGTCCTGCGGGGACGCCTGGGGCTGCCGCCGGTCCTGGTGCTGCACCACCGAGGGCTCCCGCTGCTAGACCATATGACACTCCTCCTCTTCCGGGGCCGACCGGGAACGGTCCTACTATGCGCGGGCAACACTCTTATGGCCATGGACCGCCTTCGTTCTCTGGTCCGTCAGGGATGCCTCTGGAGTGGCGCAGATGCGGGGGCCGTACACTTATGCTCCTGCAAATTTTAACTACATGCCACCGGTTCAGCAACGCCCGCTCCAGCCACCGTATCGAGGTCCGCCAGCTGGTGGAGTAGGAGGGATGATGCCGTTTCAGCCTATGGTTGGAGGGCCGTCGCAAGATAGTCAGTTTGTGGTCGGAGTGTGTGCACCAGCTTCTCAGAAAGCACCCAAGAGGAGGAGGAAGAATAAGAAGAAGAAACAGGCACAGGTTCCTGATGAGCGGATGATTGCGCCTCATGTCCATGCAGGTGCACACTTGCAGCAGCCGTCTGTGCAGTATGCTCAGCCACAGTTGCAATCTGTGGGGGCTTTTGGTGCATCCTTTCTGGCTCAGGGTCAGCAGTTGCAATATCAGTATGATGTGCAGGGTCAACAGATTCATGGTCTAAGTGCTCTGACACCGGTTTTCGCTACTCCTCATCCACCTATTGTTGCGCCACAGGTTTCGTCTACTGTTGGGGGTAAGAAGACTAGCAATTTTGTTCGATGCTGAAAGTGTGCGGTTAATACTCATGTGACCAAGGATTGTAAGGCGGTACACTACTGTTATATTTGTGATAGCGCCGCCCATCCTACCTTGAGATGTCCTGTTCTAAAGCAGCCGCGCATGACTCCGTATATGGCTGGTATCGGCGGTGAGCATACTTTGTTTACTCAGATTCCTGATGCGGTGACTCGTGATCATCTAGCGCACACTCTGACTCCTAATGCTATGGTGCGAGTTTCTAGACAGATGGTATCTGCGGATGTCGTTCAGCGGCAGATCGCTAGGAGATGTCAGGTGAATGTTCAGTGGAAGTGGGAGGCTTTGCCATATGGAGATTCTGCTTTCTTAGTGAGATTTTTGCCTTTTGAGGACTTGGACAGGGTTGATGGGATCTAGATGACAGTACCGATTTGTACCTCTCATCTTACTTTCTTTGTTTATAGGACGGAGGAAGTGTAGCATATGTTTGAGATGTAGCAGGTTTGGCTACATGTTGAGGGGGTTCCTCATATTCTGCGCACTTTCCAGGGACTGTGGGCTGTTGGAGGTCTCATGGGGAACACTCTAGATGTGGATTTGTTCCGTCTATGGAAGCGAGGGGTAGTTCGTATTCTTGTGGAGATGTTTGATACTAAGGTCTTTCTAAAGCATCATGATTCTTTGGGTCACTATATTGTGTCGATGCCGTGGTCAGGCATAAGGTTTTTGAGTTTCACTTCTGGCTTGAGCCTAAGGGTTATATTCTGGAACCAGAGTTTGCTCCGTACTTGTGGAGAAAAGGGGACGATGATGCAGATGATGACGCCAATGGGAAGCCTATGGAGGATGCTATGGATATTGATACGGATACTGACACTCAGGTGGTGGGTTCTAGTTCTTCCTCAGCCGCGCCTGCGCATGATACCTCGGCGCCATCATCTTCTAGTCAGGGGGCGTAGAGAGTGATGTTGTCACTCCTTTTAATGCTAATCCGGTTACTCCTCGGGGACGAGAACTTTTGGCTACACTACATGTGGATTCACCCCTTCATGGAAGGGGTAGTTCTTCGGCGACTCATCTTTCTCCAACTCAGCTACAGGAGGCTCTTCGCTCTGCCTTTGTGGATACTCGGCGGACCCACTCAGCTTCGCCGGCAAGGTCCAGGACGCATGTTATGGGTAGATCCATTCATGTTGTTGGTACTCGGATGGTACTCGAGGAGGTAGTTCCTTTGGAGTGCTCGCGGAAGTTAACCCAGGAGGGGTTGGCCGACCGCACCATCGTGATCTGGTCGAGGATGATGTTCTTGTGGGGCTGACCTAGGAGGGGTTGTCTGACCGCGACGTTGTGGATGACCGTGTGGATTTGGTCTAGGAGTACTAGGTGGCTCTTGTCAGGGAGGACCTAGAGCTACATCAGGACGGGTGGCCTCCCTTGGAGGACCATGTGACCTCGTTGGACGACGGGGGTGGCCGGACCCAGGAGGGGTCTGGACTGCCTTTGTCTCCAATGCGGGTTTCTCTGATGCAGCAACACTGGGCTTGTCTTTGTGCAGGGAGTGGTACTCTTCAAAGTGAGGCGCCATGGAGTCGATGCCTCTGGGGCGTCGGCTACTGATGAGGATTCCATGGTCAAGGCCATGCGTCGTAAGGCTGAGAAGAACTTAGATTCGCAAGGTATAATGAGTTCTTCGAAATCCTTTTTGTCTTTTTCTACCCTGTTATTTCTTCTAAACTAGCCAATATCGGCATTAGTTTGGGTAGTTATGTACAGGATGTTATTTTTTCTTCTAATATTTTACGACATATGGAGGTTGGCCGTCTAATGGTTAATCCTAAGGTCATTGTTGTTCCTGATGCTTCACTTGAAGGGAATATGCCCTGAGAGGCAATAATAAAGTGGTTATTATGTATATTCCAAGTATATGATAGATGATTATTTTGCATGCTATAATTGTATTAATACGGAAACGTTAATACATGTGTGTTTAATAAACAAATAGAAAGTTCCTAGTTATGCCTCTCTTATAAACTAGCTCGTTGATTAACAAGATGATCAAGGTTTCCTGATCATGGACATTGGATGTTGTTAATAATGAGGTCACAACATTATTGGAATGGTGTGATGAACATTCATCCGAAGTATAGCATTACGATCAAAGTCATTGAGTTTATATTGCTATAACATAATACGAAGTGATCCTAATCCTTATACCATGAGATCATGTCAATCATTAACACTGGAAGAGTATCTTGATTATATCAAACGTCACACCGTAACAGGGTGATTATAAAGTTGGGTTCAGTACTACTAAAATATTATGTTGAGGCCCATGGATTGAGAGTGGAATTTGTTCATCCCGATGACAGATAGATATGCTCTGGGCCCTCTATATGATATCACATTGATTAGCTTGCAAGTAAGTGATTTGATCACTAGAATATTATATCACGGAACGAGAAAAGAGTACATGTCAGTAACGAGATCAAACTAGGTATGGAGATACCGATGATCGAATCTCGGACATGTAATATATCGCGAGACAAAGGGATTAAGATACTAGCATAAAAGGTTCTCATAATCACAAGAAAGTCATCGTTGAATGTGTGGGAGTCAGTATGGATCTCCAGGTCCCGCTTCTGATTATTAATCTGAGAGGGGTCTCGATCATGTTCGCATTATTCATGAACCGCAGGGTGACACACTTAAGAGACACCGACACCATTTGGATCAAATAGTTTCATGCTGAAAAGAATAAGAAAGCACAAGAATTTATTTCACTAGATACCGAAACTGGTTTCGGGTGAAATTGTAGAAAGTGTTTTTGCATGTGAAATGAAATACTAGCAAGGGGTTATATGTGAATGTTTGTCATTAAAGTAATTGGAAAAATTCTGAAAAAATAAAAGGAGTTTTATTTAATGAGAGTTTGCATTAAATTTGGTGGAAATTTAATGGGAATTTGAGTGGGTTTTTTAGTGGAGAAAATTGAAGGGGCATTTTGTGAGTGGAGCTTCCACCCACATGAATGAAGGAGGGGAGGGGGAAGCCCCCATGGCCGGCGGCCACCCCCTTGGGTGCCCCCTCCTCCTATAAAAGGAGCCCCCTCCTCACTTCTGACTCACACCTCCTCGTGAAGGATCTCTCTCCTCCTCTAGTATTTATTCCCCATGGTCTCGGACTAGCGAGATACATGTTCCCGGTGGCTTTTTGGAAAGAAAGAGTTGTGCTTCTGCTGCATCGCTGGAGCGAGGAGGCAAAGGTTGCTCGGAGCCTCGGACGTGTGTGCGAGCACGGATGCGTCGCTGATTTCCGGCGCTAGGACTTCCTCTCGATCTTGAGATCGGTAAGAGTTCGTGTACATCAACCTCGAGTTCAACCTCGTTAAGATTTGTCGGTCTTCAAGGGTATGTTCTCTACGGATGTATATCCGCCCGTTGCTTGTATCTAGTAGATAGATCTTGGTACATAGTTGTTCCCATCATAGGAGATTTTTTTGTTTTCTATGCTGTGAACCCTACAGTGGTATCAGAGCCAGATCTATGCGTAGATGCTTTGCACGGGTAGTACACATATGTATATGTGGGCGACGATGATCATGTTATTGCTTCTTAGTTGTACTTTGGTTATTTGTGGCATAGTGGGATGAAGCGGCCCAGACAAACTTTACATGTCCTCGCACATGAGACATGTTCCACGCTTGACATGCAAGTAGTTTTGCATAAGTGGCTAGCGGGTGTCTGTCTCTTCTACTATAGTCAATATATAATTTGCAACTAGTTGTCAACAATTTGGTTATCCTCGTTGTGGTTCATGTTCGTAGGTAAGAACGGTTCTATCTTCGAAAGCCCTAAGCCACGTAAAACTTGCAATGGATAAATTAGAGGCGTCTAGTTTAGATTGTTGCTGGGCTAGTGTCATGATATGGTGATGTTGTAAGTGAAAGTTGATGGTGCTGGGACGCACTTCGTCGGGAAACCCCAAGATCAAGGTGTGAGCAACACAACAACAAGTTTTCCCTCAGTAAGATACAAAGGTTATCGAACTAGTAGGAGGGAGGAAACGTCTCAAAGGTGTTGCAAGCAACGTGGAAACCTGCACAACACACACTCAAGACTTTGCCCCCAATGAATCAGTGAGGTTATCAAGCTCATCGGCTTGCTGTAACAAAGGATTAACTGTATGGTGTGGAAGGTAATGTTTACAGCAAGTAAACATGTAATAGTGGAGGATGTATCAATGGTAAAGATTGGACCGGGGTCCATAGTTCACTAGAGGTGCTCTCCTTAGATAAACAACATGGCATGGAGGATAAACAAATTACAGCAGGGAAATTGACCGGAACTGAGCATGGCATAACAATGCAATACCAGACAAAAAGATCCTATGAGATTTGATTGGGCAATACAACAATATACATAGACCGCCATCCAACTGTATCTATGACTATAAGTCCACCTTCAAGTTATCATCCGAACCCCCTCCAGTATTAAGTTGCAAGCAACAGACAACTTCTTTAAGCAAAGTGTGTAAGGTAAACAATCCACTTGTTCCATGAACAAGAGACCATTGTTTTCTCCCTAGTGGCAACAACACATCTACAACCGAAGAGATTTCTGTCACTTCCCTTGGAAACTAGAGGCATGAACCCACTATCAAGCATAAATACCCCCTCTTGGAGTCACTAGCAACTACTTGGCCAAGATAGCTACTAACAACGCAGAGCATGCAAGATCACAAACAACACAGACATGATAGTATCAAATAGACAAAACCATTAATCAATCTGACATAGTAATCTCAATATCCATCGGATCCCTGCAAACACAACATGCATGATTACAAATAGATTAGATCTCGATCATGAATGGAGCTCACAAGATCTATACATGAAAGCATAAGGAGGAGATACAACCATCTAGCTACTACATGGACCTGTAGTCCAAGGTGGAACTACTCACGCTTCATACCGGAGAAGAAGGCCTCCGGGATGATCTCCCCTCCGGCAGGATGCCGGGAAGAACTTAAGATCCCCCCGATCTAGGGACGATGGTGGCGGTGTCTACATAAGGTTTCGTGGAGTTTTGATCGGGTGTCTAGGGTTTCTGCATCGGGGGCTTCTTATAGGCAAAGAGGCGAGGTTGGGAGGCGGCCAGAGGGCACACACCCTGCCCAAGCGCGGGGTGGGCCCACCCACGCCTAAGGGGGTGTGGTGGCCTTGGCTCGCCTCTTCGTCTCTCCTCTGGACTTTGTGTCGCCCACGGTAAAATATTGACTTTGGCTTTTGTCCCGTCCAATTCTGAGAATATTGATTTTCTGCCTTTCCGAACCAAAATGTAAGAAAACAGTAACCGCACTGTGGCAACTTGTTAATAGGTTAGTTCTAGAAAAGATATAAAAACACCTCAAAGTGTAGACAAAGCAAAGCAAAGTAGATAGTAAACAAGCATCCCCAAGAATAAAAAATTATAGATACGTTTCCGACGTATAAAGCATCCCCAAGCTTAACTCCTGCTCGTCCTCGAGTAGGTAAGTGATAAAAGAATAAATTTTAAGGTGACATGCACCGTCAAAACCAAGATCAAACCATTTGCAAGCATTGAAAGCTAGGGTCAAAGAACTCTAAACATGTACATGAAAGATGGAGTTCTAAAAATAAGACAAAGTAAATATGCATGCAACATGAAAGGATACAAACAAAGATCATGAATAACATGCATTGAAAAACGTTTGTTTGTTTCACATACAGAAAACATGGCATAGTGGCATTCAACTTGTCCCTCATAGAGTAGCAAATAGATGCATAGGACACCTTCAAAGTTCATAAGAGTGACTAGATACAAATAGCACAAGAACAAGCAATATCACAATATGCATCAATCAATAAGTTTTGGGACACTGCACAAAGAATGACAACTATGCTCTCTTAATGGTGCCTAAAGGTAGAAGGTGGAGACTCAATAAAATAGTGGAAGAAAGGCCTTTCACAAAGGGAAGCAGGGATTTCAAGTTTCAAAAAGAGCTTCCAAAAATTATGGTAC
The DNA here is from genome assembly GCA_023614405.1 of Avena insularis. Classification (NCBI taxonomy): domain Eukaryota; kingdom Viridiplantae; phylum Streptophyta; class Magnoliopsida; order Poales; family Poaceae; genus Avena; species Avena insularis. Next base: position 458,731,867 of record CM042685.1, on the reverse strand, counting down.
TTGTTAGCTTTTAGCCCTCATTGCCCCTATCATAAACATCTTGAAGTGATTAAGGTTGAAGTGAACAAACTATGGATTATATGCTTGACAAAGTATAAGTTGGCAATCTCAAGTCCCTTGAATACAAGGGCCACACCTCATGCTACTCAACTTCAGTCACCTGTAAGTTCTTGTCATAGTAAGTACATGCATATCATAGAGAACCGCCAACGGGGTACCCCTTGCACATGGTATAGGAGCTATTCCATAACCAAAATTACAAGGCAAGCAGACAATGAGCATCTCAACGATCTTTTTATTTACTATGTGCATAGATTTTTATTGAGGATGCTTCACATATAGCTCATTATGGTGATGTTGGAAGTTTCCCCCATGATTAGGCATGGCTTAGGCTAGCGGCCCATGCGTTTCTCTAACACAAAATACATAACTCCATGGACTTACAATCTCCCTCTTTAATTTCACACCGGTGACATCCATAGACAAAAGAGCATGATATCAACTGTGTACAAAGTACAAGTGCAATGTTGAAAACGTTCCCCATGACAGCATGGTTCTGTTAATTCCAACGTATAAGTGCAAGTATATACAACATAGACAATGGTCCAAGTTTATTAGGGGCATAGAATATAAAGTGTGCCATCAAGTTTGTGAGGGCTTTAATCACTAAGTTTTCATATAACAAAATACTTTTTAATTGGAAGATAGTTGAAAACAAGAATATACTTGGAATGGTGTAACACACCATGCATAGAAGTTTATAGTCGACACTTTGGAATAACTTGGTTTCTTGGGAGTTGGAAGCATAAGTAGAGCTTACTCATACAAGTGGAGGCTAGCAAAAGACTGGGAGCAACCAACTAAGAGAGCAATAATGGCCATAATCATGCAGAGCAACATAACATTACTAATCAAAGCATAGAGTGGTACTACAAGTCAAGGACTAAATGATCATAGAGGCTATGGTGACTTGTTTATAGTCATAACATGGTGTGATCATGTGCCAAGTCAACCCAAACAAAACATCAAAGGAGAATACTATAATACTATGCTTTTGCATGCTAAAACAACGCATAATTCTTTCAAGGCATACTAAGCAATCCCAATTGTTTGGAACAAGACATGCTACAACAATAATCACTAAGCATAAGGTTAAAACAACAACTAGCATGTCATGCTAAAGTCTAAGTCACGGTCAATGCAAGCTCCTCTTGCACTTATCAAGTAAGAACTTTCTACTCCTTTCCAACACCAAGCAACTTATTTGAAACAACACAGCGAGACCGGGGGTCCAAACTACTTTATTCAAGCAAACTAAACAACTAATCAAACCAAACGAAAACTAAGACGCTCCAAGAACAACACAACAGTGCATGAAACAATGAAAACGAAGTGTCTAGGAAGACCTGAGCTTTTTATTGATGAAGTAGGGGATGCCTTGGGCATCCCTGAGCTTTAACGCTTGTACCTCTTGGATATTTCTTGGGGTGACACCGGGGTGGCATCCTCAAGCTTGATATTTTGTCCATTCTTCATCTCATTACATCATTCTATCTCTACACCTAAATTGTTTTCCTTCATATAAAACTTCACACAATCTTCATTTACAACATTAGTGTATTCAAAAGATAATAGACCTTTGGGCCTAGCTTTGGAACAGCAAAACTTTTCACTAAAAACACATGCTACTGTAGCAACTCCTTAAAAAAGCTCAATTCCCCAAAAGAGAACTCAAAAAGGAATCAATAAGAAGCAAATGCAAATAATGGCAGAAATCTGTCAAAACAGACCAGCAGGTAGAAACCGATTTTTTCGAAATTCTTCTATTGCTCAAATAAAAAATTGTTGAACTAACAGAAGTTAGCTAACATACTACGGGATTTATTCGTAAATTTTCATCTCAATCTGACTTACAGAGACTCCTCACAAATTTTTATGGTGGAGGACAAAAATCTGTTTCGGGACAGCAACTCCCCAAATCTTACTTCCCTCTCATTAGAGGTCATTCTTGGCAAAAAAAAGCAAAAAAAAGGAGAGGTCATTACTTAAGTAATAACTTCCAAGACTCAAGGAAACTCTTGAGTTATCTTCCAACAAATACTTTTCTTTAACGCCTTTAAGTTAGGCTTGATCGGTTGAGAAGATGCTCACATAAGAAATATGAATTGAGGTAAAAGAGAGCATCAAGAAGCAAATTCAAAACACATTTAAGTCTAACCCACTTCCTATGCATAGGAATCTTGTATGCAAATAAATTCACAAAGAACAAAGTGACAGGCATAGGAAGATGAAACAAGAGTAACTTCAAAACTTTCAGCACATTGAGAGGTGTTTCAGTACCATGAAAACTTCTACAACCATATTTTCCTCTCTCATAATAATTTTTAGTAGCCTCATGAATAAACTCAACAATATAGCTATCACATAAAGCATGCTTTTAATGATCTACAAATACATAATTTCTATCAAGCTCAAAAATAGTGGGATTAAAACCTTCACAGGTTTTACCCAAAGTAGATATTTCAAAAGGATCCACAGGAACATAACATTCATCCTCCTTTGGTAGGCAAGGGGGACAATCAAATAATTTAAGGGGTAAAGAGTTACTATCATTAGAAGGTAGGCATGGGTAGATAATCCATTCTTCCTCCTTTTGTTTATCACTCTCCTCCTCTTTTTCATCTAATGAGCTTCCAGTTTCAACAATTTTTTCTTCCATAGGCTCCTGCAAGGCATTAGTCTCTTCCATTTGTGGAAAGAACCTATTAAAATATTCAAGAATATAGCCATTTTCTTCCTTGTAATTATCAAAGCAAAATTTAAGTATCTCATAAACTTCATACTCATAAGGTGCATCATTAGTATTTTCAAGCAAACTGGCAAGTTCAAATGCACCCTTGAAGGACATAATAAATTCTTCAATTTGTTCCACATCATAAAATCATAATTTCCTTTAACATAAGAGGATATGGTGACATTATCATTATACTCACATTGAAAAGGGAGGTGTTTATACCTCCTACAGCTGCAAGCTTTATCAAAGCAATAAGTAACATTATAAGTAGAGCACACGTCTCTAGCAATAGTATTCAACTTATCAATTTGTTCCCATAAGTGTTTCCCTTTTTCTAACAAATGGTGTTCCTTATAATAATACTTTTGTTCTTCACTGAACCCACCTTGCCAATAAGAACTAGTTTCAAAGAAATCATCCATTGACAGAAAGCATGACCAAGTAAGGCAATAACAGACCAACAACCAGAGTAGGAACTAATTTTTTGTGTGTTTTTTATAAGAGAAAGCAAACCAAACTAGACTAATTTTTTGAGTTTTTTGATAAAAAGAGGCAAACAAAACCAAGCAAAAGAAACTAAGCAAACTAAAAACAAAATAAAGAGAAAGGTTGAGGAGGACTCCCCTTGTGAAGACGTCCTTAGCCTCCCCGGCAACGGCGGCAGAAAAGCTTGATGGTGCTGGGAAGCACTTCATCGGGAAACCCCAAGAGCAATGTGTGAAGCAGCACAACAACAAGTTTTCCCTCAGTAAGAAACTAAGTTTATCGAACCAGTAGGAGGAAGGAAACGTCTCAAAGCTGTTGCAAGCAACGTGGAAACCTGCACAACACAAACTCAAGACTTTGCCCCAACGAATCAGTGAGGTTGTCAAGCTCACCGGTTTGCTGTAACAAAGAATTAACTGGATGGTCTGGAAGGTAATGGTTTCCAGCAAGTAAACATGTAACAGTGGAGGATGTATCAATGGTAAAGATTGGACCGGGGTCCATAGTTCACTAGAGGTACTCTCCTTAGATAAACCACATGGCATGAAGGGTAAACAAATTACAGCAGGGCAATTGATAGGAACTGAGCATGACATAACAATGCAATACCAGACAAAAAGATCCTATGAGATTCGATTGGGCAATACAACAATATACATAGACCACCATCCAACTGTATCTATGACTAGAAGTCCACCTCCAGGTTATCATCCGAACCCCCTCGAGTATTAAGTTGCAAGCAACAGACAACTGCTTTAAGCAAAGTGTGTAAGGTAAACAATCCACTTGTTCCATAAACAAGATACCATTGTTTTATACCTAGTGGCAATAGCACATCTACAACCGAAGAGATTTCTGTCACTTCCCTTGGAAACTAGAGGCATGAACCCACTATCAAGCATAAATACCCCCTCTTGGAGTCACTAGCAACTACTTGGCCAAGATAGCTACTAACAACGCAGAGCATGCAAGATCACAAACAACACAGACATGATAGTATCAAATAGACAAAACCATTAATCAATCCGACATAGTAATCTCAATATCCATCGGATCCCTACAAACACAACATGCATGATTACAAATAGATTAGATCTTGATCATGAATGGAGCTCACAAGATCTATACATTAAAGCACAAGGAGGAGATACAACCATCTAGCTACTACATGGACCCCTAGTCCAAGGTGGAACTACTCACGCTTCATACCGGAGAAGAAGGCCTCCGGGATGATCTCCCCTCCGGCAGGGTGCCGGGAAGAACTTCAGATCCCCTCCGATCCAGGGACATTGGTGGCGGCGGCTACATAAGGTTTTGTGGAGTTCTGATCGGGTGTCTAGGGTTTCTGCATCAAGGGCTTCTTATAGGGGAAGAGGTGAGGCTGGGAGGCAGCCAGAGGGCCCACACCCTGCCCAGGCGCAGGGTGGGCCCCCCACTCCTAGGGGGTGTGGTGGCCCTGGCTCGCCTCTCCGTCTCTCCTCTGGACTTCGTGTCGCCCATGGTAAAATATTGAATTTGGCTTTTGTCCCGTCCAATTCCAAGAATATTGATTTTCTGCCTTTTTGGAACCAAAAACAGAAGAAAACAGGCAACTAGCACGGTGGCAACTTGTTAATAGGTTAGTTTCAGAAAAGATATAAAAACACCTCAAAGTGTAGACAAAGAAAAGCAAAATAGATAGTAAATAAGCGTGGAGCATCAAAAATTATAGAGACGTTTCCGATGTATCAAAAGTATAAGTCGATGCTCTTACAACACACATAACGTGTAAGTTCAATAGACCTTGGCCTTACACATAAATGAATGATGAGGATCATACCATGATGCACATGATGGAGATCAAGTGCAAGAACCATATCATTTCACTTATTAACATGTGATGTTTGTTGCATCTTATATTGCTTGTTTGGCATTTTACTAGCATAATAAGATGATCCCTCATTTATATATCAAGATAAAAATGTGTTATCCCTTAAGTATGCACCGATTATGTTTCGTCGCTCCAAGACATCACGTGATGATCAGGTGTTCTTGGGTCCACGATCATATTTTGGGTGTAAGACAGTTTACACACGTGAATATTAAGGTTCTTACTTGGCGAGACTAGCATGTACATACATGGCCTCGGAACATGGAACAAAAGGTTAAGCATGAGTCATATGAAATATATGATGCCCATTTGATGCTTGCCTTTGAAGCTACACCTGTTGGAGATATACCCAAGAGGCAATAATAAAGTGGTTATTATCATATCTTCATACTTATGATAAATGTTTACATACCATGCTATAGTTGTATTAACCGGAAACATTAATACTTGTGTGATTTGTAAACATAAAAGAGTCCCTAGTAAAGCCTCTTGTTAAACTAGCTTGTTGGTTAATATATGATCATGGTTTCCTGATCATGAACATAGAGATGTTATTAACAACAGGGTCATATCATTAGGAGAATGATGTGATGGACATACTCCTATAGTTAAGCATAGCATAAAGATCAAGTCATTTAATATAGTTCATTTGCTATAAGCTTTCTGATACATAGTAACCTAATTCCTTCGACCATGAGATCATGCATATCACCTTTACCGGAAGGATGCTTTGATGACATCAAACACCACACCGTAACAGGGTGGCTATAAAGGTGGCATTGAGTGTTCGGAAAGTGTTGGTTGAGACACATGGATCAAGAGTGGGATTTGTCCATCCATATGACGGATAGATATACTCTGGGCCCTCTCGGTAGAATGTCATCCAATTAGCTTGCAAGCATGTGACTGGCTCACAGGGATCACATACCACGGGAACGAGAAAAGAGTACTTATCAGTAACGAGGTTGAACTAGGTATGCAGAGATACCGACGATCATAACCTCGGATAAGTAAACTATCGTGAGACAAAGGGAAATTGGTATCGTATGTAAGTGGTTCATTCGATCGCAAAGTAATCGTAGAAGTATGTGGGAGCCATATGAATTTCCAGATTCCTCTATTGGTTATTGATCGGAGAAGTGTCTCGATCATGTCCGCATAATTCACGAACCGTAGGGAGACACACTTAAGGATTCGATGTTGTTGAGTAGTTATGGAATGATGAGTAAGAGACCGAATGTTGTTCGGAGTCTCGGATGGGATCCGGGATATCACGAGGAGATCCGGAATGGTCCGGAGAATAAGATTCATATAAGGAAAGTCCTGTTTCGGGGTTGGAGAATGGTTCCGGTGTTTTCATTAGGAAAGTTCTAGAAGGTTCCGGAATGTCCGGCACTCCGGAGGGGAAGGGTACATGAATGTGTCATATCAAGTTTGAATGATTGCATCATATACTAGGTGTCATCGCTGAACAAAATGAAGGGTTTATTCAAATCCTTGTTTGAAAAAGTCAAACGCCAATTTGAAAGTCAAACGGCTATTTTGGGAAGTGGAGGGGAGGTTGAAACCGAGTTGGGGGAGGAGTTCCTCCCCCCACCGCTGGCCCTCCTTGGCCGAGTTGGGGAGGGACTCCCCTCCCCTAGCGCGCCTCCCTCCACCTATATAAGGAGGGGCAGGGCTCCCCTCCTAGACACACCTCCTACACCCCAAACCCTAGCCTCCTAGCCGCCGGCCTCCTCCAAGTCGCCGCCGCCTAGAGTTCCTCTAACTCGGCGAGTTAGGGCTTCCCCAAACCCTAGCCGCCGACCAAGCCCCCCCTTGGTGCCCTCTAAACCGTAGATCGCCAAGGCCTCTCTCATACTCCACCATACTCGCTCCGGCTTAAGGCGAAGCTCATGAGATCTCCCTCTACTTCCACTGCCACGCCGCTGAATTGCAGGAGAGTGCTACAACCTCCGCTGCTTTGGAACAAGGGAGAGGAAGGTCTTTGTCGAACGCAGTGACCGATCGCTGGAGCGCGCTTGCCGAACGCAGCCGGAAGGATCGTCTACGCGATCTTGAGATCGGCAAGTGTACGACTACATCACCCACGAGAATCTGCTCTCGTTAACCGCTTTGGAATCTTCGAGGGTGAGTTCCTCTATCGACTCGTTGCTACAATCTAGTAGATAGATCTTAGCTTGTTTGTTTGCATGCAGTAGAAATTTTTTGTTTTCCGTGCTACGAACCCCTACAGTGGTATCAGAGCCGTGTCTATATGTAGATCTGTTGCACGAGTAGAACACAATGGTCATTGTGGGCGTTGATGCTTTTATTGTCGATTGCTTCTTGTGTACTTTGTATCTTGCGGGATGTTGGGATGAAGCGGCTAACCTTACATGACATCGTTCATGAGACTTGCTCCACGCTTGACATGCAACTTGTATTGCATAAGTGGCTTTGCGGGTGCCTGTTTCTCCTAGCATAGTTAAGATCCAATTTACAACGGGTGATTAACAATACTAGTATCAATGTTGTGGTTCATGTTCATAAGTTAGAACGACACTTATGGAAAGCCCCAAACCACGTAAAACATGCAAAGAAAGTAGAAGCGTCTAACTTTGTTTTGCAGGGGTGTGCAGTGATGTGATATGGCCATGATTGTGATTATATTTGATGTATGCAATGATCCTTATTGTAAGTTGGCAACCGGCAGGAGCCATATGGTTGTCTTTAATTTATGTTAAGACCCGCGTGTCTATTCAAAGTAGTTGTAATAGTTGAAGCCGGTGGACGACAACCATGGAGAAGCGTCATTGACCTTGATGAAATGCCGGTGATGGTGGAGATCATGTTCGTGCTTGAAGATGGAGATCGGAAGCACAGAGAAGAAAGGCCATATCATATCACATATTATGAATTGCATGTGATGTTAATCCTTTATGCATCTTGTATTGCTTAGTAGACGACGGTAGCATTATAAGATGATCCCTCATGCACATGAATTTCAAATCATAAAGTGTTCACCCTTAGTTAGCACCGTTGCTAAAGCTTGTTGTTTCGAAGCACCACGTGAAGATCGGGTGTGTTAGATTCCGCAAGTGTATACAACGTGAGCAAGACAGATTTGCTCATGCGGAAACTAAGGTTTGATCTTGACGAGCCTAGCATGTACAGACATGGTCTCGAAACACGGATCACCGAAAGGTAAAGCATGAGTCATATAGTAGATATGATGAACATGTTGATTGTTCGCCATTGAAGCTACATCAACTCTCATGATGATCGGTTTTGATGTGGTGGATTTGGTTCGTGTAATCACTAAAACAATGTGAGGGATATTGTTTTGAGTGGGAGTTCAACGCCAATGTAATTAAAAGTTGAACACTATTTATCATAAATTAAATCAAAGTGAATTTGCATAATTGTTGTAGTTATTGGCATCCGTTTACCACCTTGCGCTTAGTTATAATTGAGATGATAGAACTATAGAATTCTTGTTAGTTACTTTACGAACTGGTATCGTATTGTTTTGAAGTGTTAATCTAAAGTTTAAAAGTCCTATTGCAAACTTTCAGTAAGTTTCGGTTACTCCATAAAGTTTAATAATTGGTATTAAAATCGAGAGTGACAATTTCAAGAGTTAGTGTATGAGTATCATTTTTGTCTCCTTGATTCTTGATATTAAAAGAATTGTCTTAATATCAAGGTTATCTAGGATCTGAAAGAGTAGTTTCAGAAACCATGATGTGTGGAAGATATTGTGATATCTGAAACGAAGTTTTGGTCGCAACATGATAGAGTATAATATGTCAAAAGTCATGTTCTCATATTTGATGAGAATTTGCAAAAGGTTGGAGACACTAGTTGTCCTAAACCTCCAAAAGATTTTGGAGAGCAATATTATACTCGTGATTTACCGTTATAAGCTAAAAGTAGCTTGATCATGGATGATTCCATGATAAGGTGAATATTTGATGTTGGTAAAATATTTACCACACCAAGAGATTACTAAAGAATGGAATTTGAAAGAACACCAAACATTTGATGATGGTGATCTACTTCAAAGTGCAAATCCAAAGACATTGGTATTTAATTATACACGCTTTGGACTATGTGTCATATATATGACTCCACTATTGGTGTTGATAGATTCTTTCAAACAGAAAAAGGAAATACTGAAAAAGAATCTCATAAATATATGGCAGAAAAGAAAAGACTAGAATTGTTCAGTTTAAGTATATAGATGATATACATGTTATGGCTATATTCTTTGCTTATTAAACAATGTGGTTCTTAAGTATTTGATACTGAATTTGTTGGAAGGAATCGTCATACGAAACAACACAATTCATGAACTACAATGGCCTAAGTAACTAGCAAAAGAATATGTGATGATGTTCATCGAGAACAAATAAAGGGTTATTGTTTTGCTCGTTAAACATCAAAGCTTGCCTTCAAGATTTGTTTTATCAGGTATTATGAGAACAAAAGGGTTGTTCAAATAATTGCCGTAATCCATAAAAGATGGATGATTCACAAATCTCGTTGGAGAAATCACATCCGTAAAACTAGTGCTAAAAATGTTGAAAGACAAATTGATTGAAAGATCACTTAGGAAGTGACATCGTAGTTTAAATTATATTGGAAAGAAAACATGAAGAAACTCCATGTGGATGGAATTTTGGAGTCTTTTGATTTTTGATCACATGACGCTTGTGAAACTTTCCTAGAGATAATTAAAACTTCGTTCATAGGCCAAAAGGGAACGAATGACTAGCTTATTGGAACTTGTACATATTGTTGTACGAAATCCATTATGTGTAGTCAAGAGCGATGGATTTCAACTTCATATGCTTTCTCCGAAAATATGAGTGAATACATGAATATTTACTTAATAAGGATGAAGTATGAAACATTTGAAAAGTTCAAAGACTTTCAAGATGAAGTGCAAAATCATTGTAACAAGAATATAAATAGTTTATGATAAGATCATAAAGGAAGATATTTGAGTTACAAGTTTAGCATAATACCTAAGATTTAAAGAATCGTTCCGTGAATTTGCATTTCCCAAAACACCATAAGAGTATGGAGCATTCGAGATATGTAATTAAACCTTGTTTGACATGGTAAGATCGAAGGTGTAATTCATAAAACTGCCATTATATTTTAAAGATTAAAAGCTTTAGAGACTACCGCTTCCAATCGAAAAGAGCTCCATCATAATCCGTTGAATTGACACCATATAAAGTTATGGTTTGGGATAAAACCCAAGTTGTCCTTTCTTAAACATTGGTATGCTATGCATAAGAAAGATGTTTGCAACCAAAGTCGGACGAACCTATCTTTGTATGTTATTTCGAATAACTGTTCCTCCATAACATCGGAGACAAAAATGTTTGACGCTTAGAACATCGAGTTTCTTTAAGAAGGAATTTTTCGTGAAAAGTTAAGTGGGAGGACAATAGAACTTTGATAAGGTTAAAAGAACCTTAGCTATATGTGCAGAGTTGCGCAGCGCCGAAAATTGTTCCGGAGGCAGCAACAATGCTCATAGCTCACGTGCCTCAAAGGTTGTGGTCACGGAGATCTAAGTTCCTATTGAAACAAGTAGGTCGGATAAACAATCAAATACCAAGATTTGAGAGTTAAATCATTATTTGACAATAATGATCCGACTACATGCAAAGAAGCGATGATGGGCCCTGACTCCATCAAATGGCTTGAAGCCATAAAATCCGTGATAGTTCCATATACAAGAGATCAAGCTTTGAACTTGAAGGACCCTCGAGAAAGGTGTAAGACCTTATAGTTGTGTTTGTATCTATGAAGAAGTAGACATGGATGTTTCACATCTATGAAATAGTCGACATGTTGGGAAAGAGTTCACAACAATGTTCAAAGGTTGACTATGACAAGATTTGATCTTTCATAGCGATATTTAGTCTAGACGGATTAATGTAGCAACCACTACATATAAATTTGTTATGTGGTAGTTGAATAAACAAAACGAGTTCTTCTAATATAATTGTTACCTAGGACATGTACGTAACACGGTCCATAGGGTTTTGTTAATTCAAAGGATGCTAAAAGCATATGCAAACTTCAATGGTTGAAGTGTGTATCGCGGAGTTGGAATCTTCAATATGATAAAACTGTTAAAAATGTTTAATTTCATCAGAGACAATGAAGATGCTTGCATTTGCAAGAAATTAAGTGGGAGCGCTAAGACATGTTTCTAATACATTATGTGGAAGACATATTGTTGATTAGAAATGATGTATCTTTTATTAACACATATTAAGAATTTCATCCCGATGAAAGACTTAGGCTAAACCCAAATATTTGGCATCAATAGACGCTAATATGGTTGTGCCGAAAGTACATAGATGATGTATTAAATGAGTTCAATATAGAAACTACAAGAAAGGCTCTTGTCACACAGAAAGGATTGAATGAGTTCAATATTGATGATATATTCAAGTGTATTGACACTTGGTAAGTGAAACAAAGATTCAAGTATAGATTGATACTTGATGTATGAAATCACAAAGAGTATTTACATCAATCATACTGTGATATGTACAAATCCAGATATGTCCTATGCTCTAAATGTTATGAGCATATACCAGAATGATTCATAAGATGATTATTGGACAATGGTAAGGATATTCTTCTGATCTTTTGGAAGAACTAAGAGTATATTATTTGTGGAAGTGACAAATATATGGTTAGTTCATTGTAAAAGTACTACATTTGATACTAGTTTTGTCACAAAGTACAAATTAAGCTTATCTCAATCTAAACTAAGGGTGGCATAATATAATGGAAAGTAAGTTCCATAATGGATTTGGATGAGTTCCAAAGTTAAGACATTGTGACAGATAATACAACAAAAGGCTAATTATATAACTGCTAATATAGCAGCAAAAGAGGGCATTTGTGTCAAAGTAGTTTGTTATCAAACTAGGTGTAGTTCACAGCAGGATAATACTATGAAGATATATTGTACGATAATATTATCAACATGTTTTAACCCCAAAGAACTAAAGGTCTCACCAAAGGACCAAATTTATACAAAGCCATATCATTAGAGAATGAGTGATGCGTAGAGACGCAAAGACATGCAATTACACACGGACCTGGAAGTGTCAGATCCGGAGATCAGTTGACCACTAGCAATCGTGTACATACAACACCGGAAAACCATAGGTGTTGAATACACAAAGGTTTGAAACTAGATTATTGACTCTAGTGCAAGTGGGAGACTGTTGGAGATATACCCAAGAGGCAATAATAAAGTGGTTATTATCATATCTTCATACTTATGATAAATGTTTACATACCATGCTATAATTGTATTAACCGGAAACATTAATACTTGTGTGATTTGTAAACATAAAAGAGTCCCTAGTAAAGCCTCTTGTTAAACTAACTTGTTGGTTAATATATGATCATGGTTTCCTGATCATGAACATAGAGATGTTATTAACAACAGGGTCATATCATTAGGAGAATGATGTGATGGACATACTCCTATAGTTAAGCATAGCATAAAGATCAAGTCATTTAATATAGTTCATTTGCTATAAGCTTTCTGATACATAGTAACCTAATTCCTTCGACCATGAGATCATGCATATCACCTTTACCGGAAGGATGCTTTGATGACATCAAACACCACACTGTAACAGGGTGGCTATAAAGGTGGCATTGAGTGTTCGGAAAGTGTTGGTTGAGACACATGGATCAAGAGTGGGATTTGTCCATCCATATGACGGATAGATATACTCTGGGCCCTCTCGGTGGAATGTCATCCAATTAGCTTGCAAGCATGTGACTGGCTCACAAGGGATCACATACCACGGGAACGAGAAAAGAGTACTTATCAGTAACGAGGTTGAACTAGGTATGCAGAGATACCGACGATCATAACCTCGGATAAGTAAACTATCGTGAGACAAAGGGAAATTGATATCGTATGTAAGTGGTTCATTCGATCGCAAAGTAATTGTATAAATATGTGGGAGCCATATGAATTTCCAGATTCCTCTATTGGTTATTGATCGGAGAAGTGTCTCGATCATGTCCGCATAATTCACGAACCGTAGGGAGACACACTTAAGGATTCGATGTTGTTGAGTAGTTATGGAATGATGAGTAAGAGACCGAATGTTGTTCGGAGTCTCGGATGGGATCCGGGATATCACGAGGAGATCCGGAATAGTCCGGAGAATAAGATTCATATAAGGAAAGTCCTGTTTCGGGGTTGGAGAATGGTTCCGGTGTTTTTATCAGGAATGTTCTAGAAGGTTCCGGAATGTCCGGCACTCCGGAGGGGAAGGGTACATGAATGTGTCATATCAAGTTTGAATGATTGCATCATATACTAGGTGTCATCGCTGAACAAAATAAAGGGTTTATTCAAATCCTTGTTTGAAAAAGTCAAACGCCAATTTGAAAGTCAAAGGTTATTTTGGGAAGTGGAGGGGAGGTTGAAACCGAGTTGGGGGAGGAGTTCCTCCCCCCACCGCCGACCCTCCTTGGCCGAGTTGGGGAGGGACTCCCCTCCCCTGGCGCGCCTCCCTCCACCTATATAAGGAGGGGCAGGGCTCCCCTCCTATACACACCTCCTACACCCCAAACCCTAGCCTCCTAGCCGCCGGCCTCCTCCAAGTCGCCGCCGCCTAGAGTTCCTCTAACTCGGCGAGTTAGGGTTTCCCCAAACCCTAGCCACCGACCAAGCCCTCCCCTTGGTGCCCTCTAAACCGTATATCGCCAAGGCCTCTCTCATACTCCACCATACTCGCTCCGGCTTAAGGAAGCCTCATGCGAGATCTCCTCTACTTCGGTACCACGCTGCAGTCAGCCGGAATTGAGGAGAGAGTGCTACAACCTCCGCTTTCTTTGGAACAAGGGAGAGGAAGGTCTTCGCCGAGTACCTAACGTGTGACCGATCGCCGAACGCAGCGCTTCGGAAGGATCGCTCACGCGATCTTGAGATCGGCAAGTGTACGACTACATCACCCACGAGAATCTGCTCTCGTTAACCGCTTTGGAATCTTCGAGGGTGAGTTCCTCTATCGACTCGTTGCTACAATCTAGTAGATAGATCTTGGCTTGTTTGTTTGCATGCGGTAGAATTTTTTTGTTTTCCATGCTACGAACCCCTACAACACCGACTCACGTGATGATCGGACTTGGTGTAGTGGATTTGGTTCATGTAATCACCAAAAAGGCACGAGGGATGTCTTTTTTGAGTGGGAGTTCATTCTTAATTTGGATTAGTTGAACTCAATCTATCATAAACTTAGTCTAAACTTTACAAATTCTGTTGTAGATGGCACCACCTGCTTTTAATTTCAATGTGTTCATGAAGAAAGAGAAACTTGCAACGAACGGTAGCACCTTTATCGACTGGGCCATGAATTTGAGGATTCTCCTCACTGCTACACAAAAGCAATATATGCTAGAAGCGCCGCTAGGCCCCCCACCACTTGATGATGCCCCTGACGAGGAAAAGAATGTCTATCAGATCGTCAGGAGGACCACAACTTAGTTCACTGCGGCATATTGTATGGGCTAGAGCCAGAACTTCGAAAGCATTTCGAAAACGGCAATGCTTTTGATACAATGGGTGAGTTGAAAATGATTTTCAACACCCATGCTGTTGTACAGAGTTATAATGCTTCAGAAAAGTTCTTTAGCTGGATGATGGAAGAGAACAGCTCCGTAAGTGAGCATGTACTCAAGATGTCGGATTACGCCGATAAGCTTGTATCCTTGGGAATAACGATTCCCGTTGACTTAGGCATCCATCGTGTTCTCCAGTCTCTGCCACCTAGCTATAAGACCTTCGTGATGAACTATAACATGGAAGGCATGAAGAAGTCTATCCTCGAGCTTCTGTTAATGCTTAAAACTACAAAAATGGAGATCAAGAAAGAACATCAAGTGTTGATGATTAATAAGACCACTAGTTTCAAGAAAGACAAGAAGGGTAAACAGAAGGGAAAGAAGGGCGGCAAGCCAATTTCCGTGCCTGAAAAGAAACCCTGAGTTGGCCCTAAGTCTGATACCGAGTGCTATTATTGCAAGTGGACTGCCACTGGAAGCGCAACTGCCCCAAGTATTTGGAAGACAAGAAGGCCGGCAAGGCATATAAAGGTATATATGATATACATGTTATTGATGTGTACTTGACTAGTACTCGTAGTAGCACCTGGGTATTTGATTTCGGTTCAATTGCTAGCAAGGGGTGAGGTCAAGATGTGTGTCGGCAATGGATCAAGCGTTGATGTGATCTCCGTCGGAACGCTACCTCTCCACTTACCATCGGGATTAGTTATAAACTTGAATAATTGTTATCTGGTGCCAGCACTAAGCATGAACATTTTATCCGGATCATGTTTGATGCGCAGTGGTTATTCATTTAAATCCGAGAATAATGGTTGTTCGATTTATATAAATGAAATATTTTATGGTCATGCATCGATGATGAATGGTTTATTTATGTTGGATCTCGATAATAGTGTTACATATATTCATAATGTTGATGCTAAAAGGATTAAACTTAATGATGATATATCTACATATATGTGGCACTGCCGTCTAGGTCATATTGGCGTTAAACGCATAAAGAAGCTCCATTCAGATAGACTTTTGGAATCACTTGATTTTGAATCATTTGATACATGTGAGCCATGCCTTATGGGCAAGATGACTAGAACACCATTTTCCAGTTCAATGGAACAGGCGACAAATTTATTGGAAATCATACATTCTGATGTGTATGGTCCAATGAGTGTGTCGGCGCGAGGTGGATATCTTTATTTTGTTACTTTCACGGATGATCCACTACAAGGAATTTGGCTATATATGACCCTCCATTTTCGTCACAGAATCGTCATAGTAGTCCATTTATGACGATTTTATGACGATTTTGAGATCGTCAAAAGCTGAGCATCGCAAATGAACTAGAACGACGTTTTTGGTAAAATTGTCATAACTGTCTATGACGATATTGGATCGTTATAACGTCTATGACGATGCAATGTCGTCATGGGCCATCTAGCCAGGCCAGCTCAGATAATACGTGGCCAATCCTATGTGGCAAAATTGTGACGAAATAAAATCGTCGTAGTATGAATTCAGCCCAGTCCAGTTCAGTCATTTATGTGGCCCGACTTTAATAATTCAATAATTCAGACAATTTTTTCTGATCAATTCAGTTTAGCTACATGGATCGAGCCCATCATATGGGCCTTTTTATTTCTAGGCCATGGCCTTTTCTACAATGATTTTATTATGTATTTTTTTGAATTGTTTACTATTGGAATCTAATATTGTTTTGGCCACGACCATTTTAAAGCCCAAACATTATTTGGGTCATTTCCTACGAGCCCAAATATCTTTTAGATCATTTCTTACAATTGAGCAGTCAAGAACCCAAATCAAATAAATTTTCGCAAATGACATAAAAAATTATAATAAACATTTCAATCAAGCCATATTACATAACCTGGAATGTAAAACAGTTGGGGCAATGCAATATATTACAATCATTCATAGTTCAGACCATCCAAGATCATGTATAATAACTAGCTAAAAAACAGTACTATCTACTCTATACTTTGCTGAGTATGTAATAAAATCTTCCTTTCTTCCAACTTCAGCCTTGAACTCATGTATAAGAGAGAAAATGATAGCCATCGAGTCAGAATTAAGCATATCTTTTAACAATAACATAGAAAACTAGAAATATAATAAAGAACAGATTTACAAGAACCAAACTCCAAATCAACAAATTACAGTACCATAGGACTAGAAGATCACAAACTAATCGCTACTGGAACGCAAATATACACATGTAGTTCATCAAATGCATGACTTGGATAATACAAGTACCAGATAGCACACAAACTAGTACTGCATTAGATATGACCAAACTGTACAGGGTGCATGGAAGAAGAAGGCAGCTACATCATATTAGCTATAGAACCAAACTGCACAGGGTGCATCATGTTAGCTAGACCATCATATTATTGTTCCATATTATCATCACATAAGGGTCTCAAGACAATACTACCAGGAGATGGTTTTACATTAAGCTTTTGCTTGTTCCCGCATGAACAAGAATCTACGGGCACAGCTCGGCCCTAGCCAAGACGCGCAACCATGCAAAAAAGATCTGAATATTACTAATAAACTATTTATGAACAAGACAAGTAAAGCTTGATAGAGCATTAGAAGCAGAAAATGATAGACGATTGAAAGCTAACTGATTATGTTATGCAAAGGAATGCAGTAGCAAAAGCAGATTTGACGTATGAACAATCCAAAACAGTTGAGTTTTCCTTTTATAGGAGCCGACAAGGAGTTGAACTATAAGTAGCAAGTATCACCAGGAAATTCAGTGTGTATGTTTGAACCAGGAGTGGCTATTTATATGAGCTAATGATGTAGAAACAGAAATATAAATCTGAGTGGAGTGAGAATTTAGTAACTTGAACCAACTTTCTAGATTGTGACAAGTCAACCATCTGTCCTTCCACTTGGTCCAGGTCTCGGTGATGCTGCACAGTTGGGTGTTAGTAGAGAAAAACTGCAACAGGAGCGGATGGAGGTAAATGGATGATCTGCACTTTGAGTGGTATTCGTTTAGCTGGGCACGGTGATACGTCGGAAACGTATCTATAATTTTTGATGCTCCATGCTTGTTTAGTATATACTTTGCTTTGCTTTGTCTACACTTTGAGGTGCTTTTTACATGTTTTCTGGTACTAACCTATTAACAAGTTGCCACAGTGTCAGTTGCCTGTTTTCTACTGTTTTTGGTTTTAGAAAAGTTAGTAAAGAAATATTCTCGGGATTGGACGGGACAAACGTCAAAGTCAATAACTTTCCGTGGGAAACAAGAATCCATAAGACGAGACGGAGACGCAAGCCAGGGCGGCCAAACCCCCCTAGGCGTGGGTGGGCCCTGCCCCATGCCTGGGTAGGGTTTGACCCCTCCGGCCGCCTCCTCTTCCCCCCCTTCGACTATAAGAAGCCCCTGATGCAGAAACCCTAAGCACCCGATTAAATCTTCACGAAACCGTCTGTAGCCGCCGCCACCATCGTCCCTAGATCGGGGGGATCTGAAGTTCTTCCCGGCACCTTGCCGGAGGGGAGATCATCCCGGAGGCCTTCTCTCCGGTATGATGCGTGAGTAGTTCCACCTTGGACTATGGGTCTATGTAGTAGCTAGATGGTTGTATCTCCTCCTTTGTTTTTTCATGTATAGATCTTGTGAGATCCATTCATGATCAAGATCTAATCTATTTGTAATCATGCATGTTGTGTTGTCGGGGATCCGATGAATATTGAGATTATTATGTTGGTTTGATTAATGGTTTTGTCTTTATGATTCTATCATGTCTGTGTTGTTTGTGATCTTGCATGCTCTCCGTTGTTAGTAACTATCTTGGCTAAGTAGTTGCTAGTGACTCCAAGAGGGAGTATTTATGCTCGATAGTGGGTTCATGCCTCTAGTTTCCAATGGAAGTGACAATAATCTCTTCGGTTGTATATGTGCTGTTGCTACTAGGGAGAAAGCAACGGTCTCTTGTTCATGGAACATGTGGACTGTTTACCTTACACACTTTGCTTAAAGTAGTTGTCTGTTGCTTGCAACTTAATACTGGAGGTGGTTCAGATGATAACCTGAAGGTGGACTTCTAGTCATAGATGCAGTTGGATGGCGGTATATGTATATTGTTGTATTGCCCAATCAAATCTCATAGGATCTTTTTGTCTGGTATTGCATTGTTATGCCATGCTCAGTTCCTGTCGATTGCCCTGCTATAATTTTTGATGCTCCATGCTTGTTGTCATGCTATTACCGCTATACACAAGTGTGGCAAAGTTGTTGATGATTTCATTAACAAGTGTTATTCCATCAAGCAATTCAATAAAATATATGAACATTGCTTAGAACCTGTTGAGGGAGAAGAAAAGTGGCCTGTCTCTGCAAATCCAAGACCTCAAGCTCTTGGATATGTAAGAATGCCTAGAAGGCCAAAGAAAAACCATAGAAGGAGAGAAGTGGGAGAACCGCCTAGAGGGAAGAAACTGAGCAAACATGGAGTCCAGATTAAATGTGGGCTATGTGGGAATACTGGCCACAACAAATCTGGTTGCAAAAAGAACCCAGTAAGCGAGAAGAAAAAGAATGCTTTTCTTCAAAAGGTCGGAAAGAAAATGAAAGCGAGTGAGGTAAACTATACTAAAGTCGCTATTTCATGTTTTGTATAGTGCATAGAATAGATAAGTGCAAAACTGTACTAAATAATGCTATTTTCTATTATGTATAGTGCATACAGTAGCTAAGTGAAAATCAAATAGTAAATCCATCTATTTCTAAGTGCAAATTGTACCCAATTCTGCTATTTTTTTCTGTAGCTAATTGCAAAATTATCTAACTACTACTTTCATCATGTTGCAGAACCGCCAACAATCACAAACTGATGCCCGAGTAAGGGCAAGTCAGGCACATGCCAAAGGAAATGAAGCTGCTCAATCCAGTTCAGGAAAGAGGAAGGGAAGCAAAGATGGAAATGAAGCTAGCAAGGGGCAAAAGAAGGCTAAGAAGTGATCATGACATGCATCATGTGAAGTTATGTTCTTTTGGTTCTTGTACCGGATGTACTTTCATTTTCTTTCATCGTCTAAAATTATGTTCTTTCAGTTCATATTCTAAAATTATGACATTTTTATTGGCTTGTGTCCTGGTTGTTATGTATTGAACCTGGTGTGGTGAACAATGATTTTGATCATTCTAGATTATGTACTGGATTGTGCAGCATCTGGTTGGTGTCGTTTCGAACTATCGTTGTCTGCTATTTATATGCTTCGTTTCCTCCCAAGATAATTGTATGCTCCAAGCTATTCTGATTGTTAATTAGGATGACATGTATGGAACACATTTCTTCCTATCAAATGCCATGATATTTGAGAACATGGTAAGTTTTTTGGAATCATCCTCTAATTAGTTTATAACTTCAGAATTATTGTTCGTGTGACACAACCATACTCACTGATATAAGGCACAATGTATTGCATTCATAAATGACACACTTACATGAGTAGTTGCTTGCAATTATATTTTGATCCAAGACTGTTACATCAGAACATTTTGCCCAATTACATTCATACATGACACTGCACACATCTAGTACTAGAAGCCATATCTCTCTCTACTCCTCTAATATGGCCTCAAATAAATTCAGAAGTCTTCTAATTCAGTTGTTGTCTCAATATCACTTTAGTTGTTTTGGCTATCACTACAGAGTATCTGCAACTTCATCCTCCACCCCAGCTAGCAGCATATGAAAACAAATTAGACAGAAATTCAGACAAGTAATATATAGGAAATTAGAGCGTCAGCTGAACAATTCAACTTTTCCAATTAGTGCTGACGTTGCAGCAGTTCATGATTGACTCATACACCATGCTTTAGCTCATCGGCAAACGCCATGCTACAGATCAACTTCAACCGCCCTATCTGCATGACAAGTGTGCAACCGAACGAGTCCCGCTGCCCGCCTCCGCCTCTCCTTGGACCGCTGCCTCTGCCTCTTCTCCGACAGCCGCCTTCGCTTGTGATGGTGCATCGGGCGATGCCCCGCCCGCTGCCTCTCCTGCGGTCGCCGCCTCCGCGTGATTAGGGTGCACTGGACGAGCCTCCGTCGGCCACCTCTACTCTGTTCGCCCCCGCCTGTCGCACATCGCCGGCCGAGAATCTGATTTCATTCCCCACCAAGAACTCATCTTACAAGACCGTGGAGTCTAGGAGCCTAGCTGTCTGGGAAGTCAGAAGTGTCGCTGTGTCGGGAACGAAGTAGTTCACGTCCTGGATTATGGGCCAAAACAACTGGCTCCATTTACTTTGCTAGACTAGCCCACCCAATCCCACTTGACTAAGAAATGCCCATGAAATCCCAGTAAACCCAGCTCCATTCCCGTAATCCCAACCACGTCAACAAAATCCCAGCGCAAAACAACGTTAAACAAGAAGGCCTCCGGGAAGACTGGGATTGGAGAGATCAGGGTTCAAAAATCAGGGATTTAGAGGTGAGGGTTTGTTTTAGACTTCGTCAACAAGATCAAGGTTCATTTCAGACTTTTGCCTTGTTAGACACAAAGAGGGTATAATTTCCACAGTAATGGAACACAACCCTCCTAATGTGTCTTTCAGAAGAAGTCGCATTAGTCCTAGACTAGTATTTTGAAACAATCTACTTTTACGATTATCCACTAAACAACTGTCGGACGGTGTTGACGTATTCAAATAAAAATTATTAGAAAGTAGTAAATTTTCTATTGGCTCACTATATAAAGTTTTGGTCCAACCTGATATCCCGGTCGATGATAATAGTAAAATTTGGAAAATAAAAATACCACGAATATATTTGCATGGTATCTACATAAAGGTGTAATTCTAACAAAAGATAATCTTGCAAAGAGGAATTGGCATAGAAGTATTCAATGCGTTTTTTGTCATCATGATGAGATAATTATCATTTATTCTTTCATTGCAAATTTGCTCGCTCTATATGGTTATTCGTCTAAATAGCTTCTGGTTTATCTTCTCCATGTTCAGTAACCAATGTTTTTGGTAATTGGTTGCATGAAATTGTTGATGAGTACAAAACTTTGTTTAGAGTTAGAGCGCTTGCCATTATATGGTCGTTATGGCTTTGTACAAATGACAAGATTTTTAACAATACTGTGTCTTGTTCTCTGTAGCTTATTTATCGAGCCACGGCTATCCATCGATCATGGACTATTCTCCAACGCATGGAGTTTCACGACTTATTTGTGAATGGATGTACACGATTAGAGGACACAACGAGGGATATTTTCTCCCGACATGGATGGCCGCATGATTTGAGGATTGATCCACCTTAGATTGAAGAAAATTATTTTCAGTGCTTTTTGTAATGTGTATATACTTTTTATTTTCTAGTTCTGTCATTTATGTGGCTGTGTGCATCTTAATTATGCAGAGGCCAGATGTAATCATTAAACATTTTATGTTAATAAAGACGCCTATTTTAAAAAAAAAAGTATAATAACCAAATATGTTGCGATTCTGTAACATATACGGGTCCTAGATTAGTGGGATCTGATTGTGGTATAATTGGTCCTACCATAATCACCACTGATCTCTCCATTTAAACCCTTCTCTTATACGACCAGTTAGTTGACCACATGTGATCCTCTATATAATCAATGGGCAGTACTAGGCGTCCCCGGAGGATTTGTGTTTTTTATCCCCCGGATCGCTAGCCAACCACGTGTCCTGTTTTTTGAATCAAAGTCCCGCTTTTGCTATATATTGGTCCGTTTTTGCGCATGTAGTAAAAAACGGTTTAGTCCGGAAAATAGAAAAACAGACTGGACCTCGCCGAAGATTTCGCTGGATACCTCGCCGACGACCGTGTAGCAAAAAATTGTGCTAATGTAGCAAATCCGACCTCACCGGAGACTCGCCGGAGCCTTTCGCTGGAGACCTCGTCGGAGACCTTGTAGAAAAAACTTTGCACTAGTGTAGCAAAAATGTTACGCTATTGTAGCAAAACCACAAAACGGTTGTAGCAAAAAATGTTTTTTCTAATGAAGCAAAATCGACTTAGCCAGAGACATCGCCGGGGACTCTCGTAGCAAAAAAATTATGTGAAAGTAGCAAGAAAATATGAATACTTAGCAAGAATAATATGCTAAGGTAGCAAAACGCTACTAGCAACGTCGGATACGAAAATAAAAACACCGGACAACTAAATTAGCAAACACTCTAAATTGTGGTAGCAACGCCGATAGATCATTGTAGCAATCAGGGGACATCTAGGTAGCAAAAACCCCAACGACGTAGTGTAGAAAAACTGGAAAATGAAAATCAACCACGCATTCGCCTCCCTCGGTGGCACCGTGGCCGGCCAAAACACCATGCAAAGGAGGGCATCGGAGGAGGGCGTCGTGGAGGAGGTGCGAGTCGAGGCTGTGGCGGTGGAGACCTCGCCGGAGGAGGTATACCATGCTTGTACCACCTGCTTGCCCCTCTCCAGTGCGGAGGTCGCCCTCGAGGAGCCTGGGCCTGGGCTCGTAGACGCGGTGGTTGCCTCGCAGAAGCAACCCCATTCTCGTCGTCGTGGTGGCTGTCGTGAGATTTGAAGCACGGCGCAGTCTGGTCTATGGAGGAGGCAGCACATCGGAGATGGTTGAGGGAGGAGGAGGACATGCGAGACGCCGCCGGTGCGAAGGAGGGAGTCGGAGCCGGCCGATGCCCTCCACTGGTTCTCGCATGGGGGTGGAACGGCGGCGACATGCCGCTGTGGCAGAGGATGCGGGGGAGATAATCCCATGGAGAAGAAAGCTGTGAGAAGATAAGATTCCACGTGGGACCCACCTTGGATGCTCTGTTTCACAACATGTGTGTCACGCACGAAGCCAACTTGACCCGGGGGATGAAACGCTCGTATCCCCCAGGGGATATGTATCCTTTTACATAGGGAAAATGATAATGTTCCCCCGGGGGATCACGCGTTCCTATCCCCCGGGTGGGCGCATCGCTTCGCCAAGGAGAGGCCCACCACGACCACACACGCATCTTCCTCCAATCTTATTCTTCTGGTCTTTTTTCTCCACACGAACTAAACGCATAGCCGCCGACACAGACTGCACAAGCCGACGGAGATTGCACGCGCCGCCGCCGGAGTTCCGTGGCGCCCGTCGCCGGAGGCTGCGCGCGCTGCTGCCACTGTCGGTTCCTATCCTCTCCCCCGTCTCCGCATGCGTGCCATGGCTGAGAGCTTGGACCATCGACAGGGATGTGCTGCCCCGCGTGGTGGTGGTCTCCATCTCCGCCATAGGCATGAGTTTTGGCCGTCGACGAGCTGTGCCCGCGCGGTTGGTGGCGCTGCCCGCGCCAGTTGTGGTGGCAGGTGCTGCTGCAAACAGGGTGAAGCGCTGCTACAGGGGCACAACAGCCTTGCTACAAAGGCACGCGACGTCTTCTCCGGCGATATTGTGTTTTCCGTCGACAAAGCCTTTTTGCTACATTAGTTTATTTTTGTTGCTATTTATGTTCTATGTTTTTGCTATAATAGCACAAAATATTAGCTACGATATTTTCGACGAAAGTGCTCACCAAAATCGTTTTGCTACAGCAGACACCGGCGATATCTCCGGCGAGGTCGTTCTTTTTGCTACATTAGGACAATTTTCTTGCTACCACCGTTTTGCGGTTTTGCTACAATAGCATAAAGTTTTTGCTACACGCTCTTCGGTGAGGTCTACTGGCAAAAACCTCCGGCGAGTCTCCGACGATATCGAATATGCTAAATTAACATAATTTTTTTGCTACACGGTCGGCGGCGATGTCTCCGGCGAACTCTCCGACGAGGTTCAGTCTATTTTTCTATTTTCTGAGTCAAATCTTTTTTGTTACGTTATAGCAAAATCGGAACTATTTGTAGCAAAAATGAGTATGTCTGTAGCAAAAGCGGGATTTTGACCCAAAAAGAGGACACGTCGTTGGCTAATGACCCGGGAGGTAAAAACACAAATCCCCCGAAGAACGCGTAGTACAGCCTTTCCATAGTCAATAGGCAGACACGCGGCTCATCAAGTATGATGAGTAGAAACGCTTAGACAGTTGATATGCTATTAGAGCTAACGAAACTGGTATCCATATGATTTGGTGTTATTATCCTACAGGTTACCAGCGAACTGGACACAGTTCGGGTCATCCCGTACCCAGTCACCACTCGTTCTGACTCGCACTCTCAATTAATAGTTCACGGCTGCTTCTAGCAAGACATGCTGCCTCATAGATATTGTTTTTTTTGGAAATAGACACATTTATTATTATAATGTTTAAAGTTTACATTCGGCCTCTACATAACTAAGATGCACATAACCACAAGAACGATATAACAAGGGAATAACGAGGAAGACAAGCATTACCAAAAAAGAACTATTAAAATAATTGTCTACAACTAAGGTAGATCAAATCTCAAATCACGCGGCCATCCATATTGGGAGAAAATATCCTTTACCATGTCCTCCAATCGCGTACAGTCCACCACAAATAAGTCGCGAAACTCCATGTGTTGGAGAAGAGTCCATGATCGAAGGATAGCCGTGGCTCGATAAATAACCTGCAGAGAAGAAGACACAATATTATTAAAAATCTTGTCATTTCTACAAAGCCATAGCGACCATATAATGACAAGCGCTCCCACCCTAAACAAAGTTCTATACTTATCATCAATTCCATACAGCCAATTACCAAAAACATTGGTTACTGAACATGGAGGAGATAAACAAGAAGTTATTTGGATGAATGACCATATAGAGCGAGCAAATTTGCAATGAAAGAATAAATGACGAATTGTCTCATTCGTGATGACAAAAAAACGCATTGTGTACTTTCATGCCAATTCCTCTTTGCAAAATTATCTTTTGTTAGAATTACACGTTTACGTAGATACCATGCAAATATATTTGTCTTAAGGGATATTTTCATCTTTCAAATTTTACTATTATCATCGACCAGGATATCAGGTTGAACCAAAGCTCTATATAGTGAACCCATAGAAAATTTACCACTTGTAATTTCTATTTGAACACGTCAACACCGTCCGACAACTATATCTTGGATAATCGTAATAGTAGATTGTTCCAGGATATCAGTCGAGGACCAATGAGACTTCTTCTGAAAAATACATTGGGAGGATTTTCTTCCATCACTGTGAAAATTGTGTCCCCTTTGTGTCCGACAATCGAATATAGAGCTGGATATTGTTCATGAAGTGTAGTTTGGCCAAACCACTTTTTTTCAAAATGGGAGCATAGCCCGGCCTCTGCATCAATCGATGCACACAGCCCTCTTTATTACCCAAGAAAAAGTAACAAGTTTACATCTCACGGGTCACATAGCGCGTACACATGAATTAGCCAGCGGAATAAAATAGATACACGTCTATGTATTATGAAGATGTTTAAAAGGCTGCCACCCAGCCTGGCTGTATATTGCCCGTGTAACCGCCTCCAGATGGCTGCATCCAACACGCATAGGATCCCGTTGCGCATCCGGGAGCAAGAGAGACCAATCGTGGATCCAATGTGACACCATACGGATAACCTGTAAAAAATTAGAGTCCGTTCTCTTGTTAAAGACAATATCGTTTCGACAGTTCCATATAGCCCACATTAAAGCGCAAATAGCAATTCTAATTATATTCTTTGAAATCTTGTCCACTCCATTCAACCAATTTCCAAACATATTCGTAACATTGGTTGGGGGTGAAATATTGAAAGTGAAATGTATAACTCTCCAAATTAGTTATGCGAAGGGAAAATCGAAAAATAGATGGTTGATTGATTCCTCTGAATCACAAAAAGCGCATTTCTTACAACCAATCCAGTTTTATCTAGCTAGATTATCTTTCGTGAGGATGACTTTCTTATGCAAGAACCACATAAAGATCTTGATCTTTAGTGGAACTTTGACCTTCCAAATATACTTACGCAAATAAACCGTGTGCCCATTCATATAGTCCGCATATATTGATTTGACTAAAAAAGATCCATCGGTGGATAATTTCCAAACAAATACATCTTGCTCGTCAGACAAAGTTACTACCATAAGCCGTTGAACTAGCGCTATCCAAGCGGTCCACTTGTGTCCTGACAAAGTCCTTCTAAATTCTATGTTTAGAGGCGCTGCTGTGATGACACTTATCTTTCCAAAACCACTTATCTTTCCAAAACCTAATCTGTGATCCATCCTTAATTTCAAAAGCACCAAAACAAAAAAAATATTTTTTGATGACCATAAGACCCGCCCAAATATATGAATCACCGGGTTTCCAAACCACTTGAGACACAACTTTGGACCCTACATATTTTCTCCAAAACATGGTTTGCCATACACCATCTTCCGTAAATAGTTTAAAAAGCCATTTGCCGAGAAGCGCGGTATTTTTGACTTGCAAATCATGTATGCCCAGTCCACCGTATTTCTTCGGGCGGCAATAATCCACTTTGTTCAAGACACCTTTTGGTAAAAAAACGAGATCATATACAGTACCAAATTAGTGTACTGAATTTATAAGTACTAGTCTTCCACCAAGGGATAACAATTTGACTTTCCAACTATTAAGATGTTTTTGTAGTCTTTCCTCAACAAGTTTCCATTCAGCAATTATGAGACGCCGATAATGAATCGGTATGCCCAAATAGTTGAAGTGGAGAGGAAAACTTTCAGCCGCTGTCTCGCCTCCGCCTCCTCCATAGATCGGTCCCCTTCCTCCGGTCGGCTCGTCAGTGTCAGGAGGAGTGGGGAACCCGATCTATGGGTGGAGCTTTCAGTAAAATTAGTGTTTTGAGAGATTATATTAGAGTTTTGGTAGTCATATTTTTTGGCCTCTACGTCAATAATGATGACATCGTCTATAATAATTGATATTTAGCCTTTCGTTCAATGACGAGATCTTCTTCCCGACGTCAATGACAGTGTTATAAGATTAAAGTTCTATAAGTACGATCTTTCAGATCTTACTTAGTCAAATTGATTTTGGAGTTTTTTTCATGGTTGTCGTGAGGGTTATCCTTGTAATATTTGTCCTGGCTGCCACGTCCTTGACAATGGTGGTTCATACTATTAGTTCGTCAACAACGTCGATCAGGCTGTTCAGTTATTTTTGACTAGAATACTGGTGTTGGTACTCTTTGTGATGTTGATTGATTACTCTAATGGTTGTACGCGTGCATGCAGTCTTGACAATGCGGCTCAAATTAAAATTATGGGAGAACCTTGATTGATATTTATAGATTGTGGTTTGGTGTCAGTTCTTGGCTGCCTTTAGAAAAATTCAAAATGATGTCTTAAAAGAAGAAAGAGTTTGATGATCTTAGAGTTTTATTAGTTTATTTTAACTTTTATTTTATAATCGTTGAAGATAGCCTATGTATCTCTATCATATATTTTATGCTACTATGAATATATCATGGTATTAATTGTAAAAAAAGTGTTAAGCAGTTGAAAAAAATCCCCGCTCCCCGCGCTGTTATGCACCAGTCCTACCAGTCGGCTATTGGTGGACTACGTTCTCTTGGGCTATTGGCGGCATGCATCTCTGCTAGCTAGGTCTTGCCGTCGAAGGCGAGCCAAATTTTCTGGCCCACTCTGGCTAGTTGGCCCCCAAAAGCTAGATTATTTATTCGGTGCCAAACACCAAGCCTAACCCGGCAAACACCAAGCCAGGCCTGGGTTGCAAACGTACCCGCAGTGTCCCGGCCCATGCCATTAGCAATTCCTCTGTTCTGAATTATTGGACTGTACTCGGTAGCTAGTTCTGGACCATTGTATCTTGTTAGGCCATGGGCTCCTATGGATGTTTTGTTGCCCTCAAAAACAAAAACAAAAACTATGGATGTTTTTTTTACGTATAACCCTATATAATGGATAGATGTTTTTTCTTGAAAGGAGACGCCTCATCATATCATCTTTTCCTAATCTCTCCAATCTATATTGATTGTCGCTAAATGGATGGATCTAACACTAAAACATATCTAGATATATCCGATCCAACGAAGATATTAATATAGATCGGAAGTACTTCTTTTCTCCAAAATGAATCTTTCATTTTTCTTGTGCATCATCATACGATTATCCAAATCTAACCTTCCATATTAGAAAACCGTGCCCATGCATATGAACCTTGGACTGCCCCGACGGTGCTAACATTCGAGGGGTTTTAGCTAGTCTATTCATGAACAGAGCCAGCTTCTAACCTTGAGAGGGGGGGGGGGGGGGAGGCAAAATGGAAATGATGGGGGCAGACTTGAATAAATCATTACCAAATTATAGTTTTAGTGACTACAATTCTTTAAAAAAAATTAACCATGGGGGTGGCTAAGAGCAACTCTAGCAGCTACTGTATATCCGGAACCGTAAATGCGTGAGTACAAGGCGCGATAAACGTGAATCCTGTCTGTTTTTTTACATGCTTTCTCCCTAGTTAGACATTGGCATGATTGCCCTTTGCGGTGCGAGCTGCTGTCCGGCAAAAGAAGGACACTGCTAGCGGATGTGGACCGAGGCAAAATTTGCAATTTCCTTGCCTTCATGGGTTTGTATGCAAGATGCCACTCTCTGTACTGGCCCCTTATGTCTTGATTGATGAAATGTATTTCGCAAGAAAATAAAGATGCATTTGTTGGGATGGAAGGTGAGACCATGTACATCGAGATCTTGCTAGCTGTGTGAGTTAGCAGGCGCATGGTCCTGCGTACGTGGACCAGCAGGTACGAGCGACGACCTTCCGCAGCAACTTAAGGGTGGCTGACTATGACCAGGCAGTGTGTTGTTTCTCCTCACATGCACGCGTGCCTGCCTGCCTAGAGATAGATAGATAGCGCCATGCACGCACGGACAAAGCTATCTCTCTTCTCCTATAGCTAGCTAGGTAGGAGTACGTACTACCAACTGCCCTTGGCTGCCGGCCGGCCGGCATCAATGGTGATCCAGTTGCAGTGGTCCGCTCGCGGCTGTACATGCCGTCCATGCCTGGCATGCATGCCTGTTCTGTCCGGCTCCAGAATCCAATCTGCAAACCTGTTTCTTCAATCTTCATGAAACGTTTGGCATATAGATCGCCTGCCGTGCCCGCCATGCACATGTCACCGACACTTAACCGATCGGTCATCTAGCCGACACAAGTTTTATGTAGCGTTAGAGTAAGTTAGTTTGGTGGCATTAAATGAATTACGTGCTACTCTTACCTACGTTCAAAATTATGTTTCAACCTTTTTTAAGACAAGGACGCTGAACCTAAACACTGAAAGACGTCTTTGTAGAGTGATTGTGAGAGGATGCACATCTCCAATAGGATCGACTGTCTTATATATATAGACGAATACAGGTACAATCCCAAGGATACAAGGAGACCTATATAGAGTACAACACACGTATCCCACCCCTCCCCCCCCACCCCCCGCGCGCGCGCAGTCGAAGGGTCGGCACCGACACATAGACTGGAGTGAAACTCGTCGAAGGTCGACATCGGCAATCTCTTCGTCATGATATCCGCAAACTGCTGAGAGGTCGGTACGTGAAGAACTCAAACGTTACCGAGGGAAACCTGCTCACGAACGAAATGGATGTCCAGCTCGATGTGCTTGGTGCGGCGATGATGTGCGGGGTTGGCGGAGAGATAGATAGCTGAAACGTTGTCACAGAACACCACTGTGGCCTTGTTGATAGGACAAGAGAGCTCATAAAGAAGTTGACGAAGCCATGTGCACTCGGCCACGACATTAGACACGGCTCGATACTCGGCCTCGGCACTCGAGCGAGAGACGGTGGGTTGTCGCTTGGAAGAACAAGAGACAAGCGACGAGCCGAGATAAATGCAGTAGCCTGAGGTGGACCGCCGCGTGTCAGGGCAGCCAACCCACTCCGCGTCCGAGTAGGCGACGATGTCTGTCGACGGCGAGGTGTGCAGCGAGAGGCCGAGATCCATAGTGTCGCAGATGTAGCGAAGTATCCGCTTCACTGCTGTCCAGTGAGCATCCCGAGGTGCGTGCATGTTCAAGCACACCTGCTGCACGACATACTGTAGCTCCGGACGTGTCAACGTCAAGTACTGTAGAGCCTCAACGATGGAGCGGTAGAACGATACGTATGAGGCCAGCGACCCATCGCTAGCCGAAAGCTTGGCCTTCGTGTCGACTGGAGTAGGCGCGGGGTTGCAATTAAGCATCCCAGCGCGCTCGAGAAGCTCATGAGCATACTTCCACTGATGAAGAAAGAACCCATCCGCGCGCCGGATAACCTCGATGCCGAGGAAGTAGTGCAGCGGGCCAATGTCCTTGAGTGCGAACTCAGCATGAAGGAAGTCGGTGAGCTGTCGAAGGAGGCCAGCAGTGCATGCCGTCAGGATGATGTCGTCGACATATAGCAGCAGATAGGCGATGTCGCTGCCTTAGCGATAGACGAACAGGGATGCGTCAGAGCATGTGGAGCAGAACCCAAGCTGATGCAGAAACGCGGCGATACGCTGGTACCAGGAGCGCGGGGCCTGCTTCAGTCCATACAAGGACCGAGAAAGCAGGCACACATGGTCCGGATGCTCGGCATCGACGAAACCGATGGGCTGCTGACAGTACACCTGCTCGGAGAGATGGTCGTGGAGGAAGGCGTTGGAGACATCCATCTGATGCACCGGCCAGGCACGAGAGGCAGCGAGGTGCAGGATGGTGCAGATCGTGCCCGGCTTGACAACCGAGGTGAACGTATCCATGAAGTCGACGCCGGCGCGTTGGCAAAAACCGCGAACCACCCAACGCGCCTTATAGTGCTCCAGAGTGCCGTCAGGACCCAGCTTGTGCTTGAAGATCTACTTGCCGGTGATGACGTTGGCACGAGGGGGGCGAGGAACCAGCTCCCAGGTCCGGTTGCACTGCAGCGCGTCGAACTCCTCCTGCATCGCGACGTGCCACTATGGGTTGCGCAAGACGTACAGGTTGACGAGGTAGCGGGTAGACGGCCGGCGCATGCCCGCACGCGCACGAGTGACGACACCCGCGGGCGAAGCGGGCGGGGCATGCACATCATCCGCGACCGAAGCGGGCGAGGAAGCTGATGAAGGCGGGGCCGGCGAGGAGGATGCCGAGCTGGGCGATGACGACTAGGAGGGCGACGCGGGCGGAGTTGCCAGCCTGGGTGGAGACGGGGCCTCGGCAGGCGGCGACCCGAGTGGCGACACGGGCCCGTGAGCCGAGGGACCAGGCGAGGCAGGTGCAGACGGGGCCGCCGCGATCACTCGTCGGCGAGCAAGGCTGGCCTCAGGAGGGCCAGGGGTGCCGTTGGTGCCATCAAAAGTACCTGCTAAAACGGAAACATCTACTCGTCAAAGTAAACGTGCCGTGAGGTGATGACGCGATGAGAGAGGATCATAGCAGCGATATCCCTTGGTGTTGGCCGGGTAGCCGAGAAACACGCAAGAGAGAGAGAGCGCGGCACAAGCTTGTGTGCGGTGGTGCTAGGGTAGCAGCGGCAGCCGAAGATGCGAAGATCATCGTAGACGGGGGCACACCAAAGAGGATATGGTACGGCGTGTATTGCTAGCAAGAACGGAAGGGGTGGATGTTGACTAGAAGAGTAGCCGTGGCGAGAGCATCCGGCTAGAACCGTGGTGGCATGTACACATGCAATAAAAGGGTGTGAACACAGTCATTTTTTTTTTATTTTTTTAGCGCAACCGGCAGGAGCTCTGCCTATTCTATTAGAAGGGGGAATAAAAAGTCACGATACAGAGGGACACGTTTTAGATTAAGGCGTAAACGTGCCAAAACCACCGGCAACCTCCAGCCCCAAAGGAAAGGAACTAATCAGGTTCAGCTGGGATAGCCTGCCCGACGATAGGGTCGCCAAACGCGTTGGTGGATGTCGTCTCTAGCAATCGAAGCCACCTCGACGTAGGTCATTCGCCGACCCGTGAAGATTCGTCTATTGCGCTCTTTCCATGCATTCCACATCACATACATCATGCGACCGCTAAGTCGGTTTTGCTCGGATTTAGGTTTCCCCTCGATCAGGTCGTCCCACCACTCAGAGAAGGAGGGGAGGGATTGTCCGTGACTTCCCGTGGCATCATTATCCCACGATTGAGTTGTAGTCCACACCGCAGTCGTGAAGGGGCAATCTTTGCAGAGATGTAGAGCCGTTGTGGGCCGAGCCACAGAGCTTGCAGGTAGGGTCATTGGGCCATCCTCTGATGGTCAACATGTCGGCAGTTAGGAGCTTCCCGTGGAGGGCCAGCCAGGAGAATAGCTTGCATTTCGGCTCAGCGTGGGCAGACCAAATTTTTTGCGCCTTGAATTTGGGGAAGCATCCATTGACTGGCAGCGAACACAGTCATTGAGTGTACGAAGGATGCATTCGTCACGACCGTTTTGTTGAGAAGTGTATGGACACGTGAGACGAAAGATAGTGCCATGAGTGGCGAGAAGGGTGCGGATGGTGATGTTGTCAAACTCTTTGCCGTTGTCGGTTTGTAAGGCGTGGATGGGCGACCAAATTGGATGGATACGTATGCGAAGAAGGAGGTGAGGGTGGAGGGAACGTCGGACTTATGGCAAAGAGGAAAAGTCCATACAAAGTGCGAGTAATCATCCAAAATCACAAGATAGTAAGTGTAGCCAGAATTACTCGGAACATGCGAGGTCCAAACATCACTATGAATAAGTTGAAATGGAAAATACGCAACTATGGAGGAGGAACTAAATGGAAGACGAACATGTTTACCTAGACGACATGCTTCACAAGAATGAGCATCTGTTTTATTATAAAAAAAGAGAATCCTCGCATTATTTGACGAAGGGAGGTGGAGCTAGGATGGCCGAGGTGGGCATGCGAGAGGTCGACACCGGCGGAGAGGGCGAGATGGCTACTGGTGCTGGGGGAGGACGACTGAACAGGGTACAAATCGCCAGGACTGTCACATCTGCGGAGAAGCATCCGGGTACCACCATCCTTAACAAAAAAAACTAGAAGCATCAAATTCCACAGTCACATAATTATCACGAGTGAGAGAACGAACAGAAACAAGGTTTTGGATCAAGTTAGGAGAAACGACAACATTATTGAGGGAGAGAGGAGTGGAGGTGGAGGGAAAGGAGGCGGAGCCGATGTGAGTAATGGGAAGAGCATGACCATTGCCAACGATTATGCGAGAGGGAGTAAAAGTGGGAGTGGAAGTGGAGAGGTTACCGGGGTGAGAGGCCATGTGCACGGATGCGCCGATATCCATGAACCAATCGCCACCACCGCCATATGAGCCCGCGGTAGGAGCGGTCTGGAGAGCGGTCAGCAGTGCGGGGTCCCACGAGACCGACGACGGGGGCGCGGGGTAGTAGCCGGTGGGAGGTAGAGGCACGGAGTAGACCGGCGTGGTGGCGGACTGAGGCGACACGATGAACGCCTGGTTGGTGGCCGGGTGCGGCCCCAAGATGGTCGGGTGAGGGGCGCGTGACACGGGCATCGTATAGACGTGAACAACCCCGGTCCAGGGGTTGTGACCCGTGATCCACGACGGTGTCGGGGCGGCCTGCTGAGGTGGTCGAGGTGGGGAGGGGTGGTGTTGCCACCTTTGTGACAACGGCGGCCACCGTCATTGCCATCGCTGTTGGCAGGAGGCGAAGGTGCGTGCGGTTGGGGCGCATAGAACCTTGGGGGCAGGGCCGGGGCGCGAGGCTGGGGGCCGAAGGCGCAGGGGGCAGGGGCGCCCCGGAAGACGTTGTCGGCAAAGGCAGTGTGAGCCACCCGGGTCCGCAGATGCTTTAGCCGCCGCTCCTCAAGGCGGATATACGCCACGGCCTGCTCGAAGGTCGGCGTGGTGAGCAGGGTCAGGTTGGAGGCGGCGTTGCTGAGGTCCTCGCCTGGCCCTGCCATCAGCGTGGAGAGGAAGATCTTGTCGTCGATCGGAAACTCCAAGTCGCGGAGTTCGTCGGTGAGGGACTCGAGGCGGAGGCAGTAGTCGTCGAGGGAGAGATCGTCCTGGGGGGTGCCCAAGAACTCCTGCTGGAGGAACGTGACGCGTTGGATCTTGTTGTTGGTGAAGAGGCCGGTGATCTTGCTCCAGACAGTGCGGAAGATCTCGCTGGAGACGGTCTAGTAGAACCATCGGATGATGGTGGCGTCGATCGTCAACCAGTCGGGGTCGTGCGGCATGGCGAGGAGGTCGATGGAGCGATCAACGTGGTCGAGGAGATCATATTCGCGGAAGAGTAGGCCGAAGTACGTCTTCCACGGGAAGAAATTGGCAACGGTTTGAGAGAGCTTCACCGACACGCGCTCGGATGACGACGGCGGAGGGCCCGGCGAAGGGGTTGCTGCTCCCGGAGACGGGGGAGTTGAAGGGGTTGCTGGAGGAGGAGAGATCGCGGCCATGGTAGGGATAGGGGAGGGGCGGAAGTGGTGGGCGTGGTGGCAGAAGCGGCCGGCGGAGGCTAGGGTTTGGCAGGGGCGGATCCAGGCATGGTGCTACCGGTGCCATAGCACCGGCCGGACGGCTGCACTGTAAAGAATAGTGCTAATTTTCAAGACTAAAAATATAAAAAAAATAGATAATTACCATCATTAAGTCTATTTAGCACCCGTCTTGGGCTCTATCGAGCTCCGCCCCTGGGGTTTGGGGATCGGGGTTAGACTTAGACTAATACCATGTAGAGTAATTGTGGGAGGATGCACAGCTGCAATAGGACCGGCTGTCTCATATATATAGACGAATACAGGTACAATTCTGAGGGTATAAGAAGACCTATATAGAGTACAACACACGTATCTCAACAGTCTTGATACACGTGCTTTAGCAATGGACTAAAACATCTTAAATTTTAAAACCAAGGGATTACTACGATTAAAACACTACTCCGTGACAGGAGTACCAATTTTGGATGCCAGAGATCTCAATCGAGTGAATTTGTGTCCAAACTAAACCAAGCATCGTCACGGGTTGGTTCGGAGATTCCAAGCTGACAGTGACCAAACAGTGCTACTAGATCAGCAAATGACCTTTGGATTTTGCACGCACGGGACATTCGCCAACTTGTCAATTATTGGGCCGGTACAATAGTCCGTGACAGACGGGCGCGCGTGCATGATTCGACACCGACGTAGCCGGCCGGAAATTTTCGTTAACGTGGTAGAATTTGTGGGTGGATTCTTTTAACTTCTTATATATTTTGACACGGAGGAAGTACTTCCTTCGTATTGAATTAGATACGTCGGGATATTATCTAGACAAATCCGAAACATCTAATTTGTGATGCAAGGAGTACTATATGGATCTATCTATAAGTTGCGGTCGCCCACAATGCATGGCACTACACAGTAGTAATGCATGAATATATACTAGTGCCAACTATCATGGTGTGGAAGTGATACAGCAAGCAGCTGCTCAAATGGTACGGGCATTTCAGAAGAAAAAAGCGGCGCAATATCCTTGGCGTGCACTGCAATCACGATCACTGACATGAAGAATGTCACGGAAGCACTTCCTCTTTCTCATTCGGGGAACAAGTTGGCGTCCAATCCTTTTGAGTTAGGATGGCGCTAAATATTTAAAGCAGTATATATTTCACGGCAAACATTTCAATTTTTTGACCAAAATATTGAAATATTGTGCAGTACGATATATTATTTACGGTAGTACAGTAGGATATTTCAATGGTTATGACTTGTGTAGTGCGATTTTTCTGCCTAAAAGCCGGCGGTAGCATATATGTGACTACTTAGCTAGCTAGTGGGGTAGTGCAAAGATAACAAAGTTGATTTTCTATAAGAAGATGTGGGAAAAGGTAATCGATTGAAAGGACGTACTCATGTACATGAATTGTGCGGCACAATTCAAAGATAGAGACTACTCATGCCTGGTATTGGTATAGCAATGTGCACTAACTTTGGCCACAATTAGTAATGTGCACCGCTTCGGTTTTACAAGTCCTGCACGTAGTTCTATGTTGCCTAATTAAGCAACTTAGTATGATGTATATATTACAAAAAATATATCACCGGAAACTTTAGACTTTGTATTTTTCAATGATATAATTTTTATATTATATAATTCAAATTATATAGGTCAAATTGATAACCTAGATATACGCGTAGGCCTTGTAAACTGAAACGGAGGGATAACTGTACGCCGTTTGTTGTTTGAGAACGCCCAATCGCCAAAGGCGGCTCACCCCAAAAGTTAGTGTGCGCAATTCAGCTTCTCAAGTACTAGTAGTTGGCAGGCGGCTTTCCAAAAAAAAGATTTATTGCAGATCCGCTGACTTGATTTTACTTTCTTGCCACTCAAATTTTTGTTTGTTTGTTTGTTTGTTTGTTGTGATTTTAGGCTCAATCGTTTCCTTATTTTTTTTGCGGTTTGTAATTTTAATGTGCATTAGGTGCATGCGCATTTTTTATGTAAACATGGATGAAAATTGTGTTCACGATGCTTGCAACCATTTCGTTTTCACTTGGGGTTTCAAAATAATTCACCGGCCGTTTTCTAAAATGTGAAGCTTGTGTTTTTTAATGTGCAACATGTGTATTTAAATATGATAACTAAATTATTTACTTGATACATTTTGATAATTTATTTTACTTTTGAAACATTTATTTATGTGGTCGATCGTATGCACTTTAAATAAACTGTAGCTGCACATTTACGACATGAATTTTTTTGGTTAATGCATATGTACGTTTTTATTATTTGTCTTGCGCTCATTTTTTCTATCTTTTTTATGTCGTCAAGAGAATCTTTTTTATGTAGGAATTTGAGCAAAGAACTGAATGATCGCTTGAGTAATACTTGCTCTTTTCCGAAATATGCTGCACATTTGTATATATACGTATTTATCTACTCACTAAAACAGGTCGAGATACATGTGTATCTAGAACAATCCGTGGTGTTTATTTCCCAACATAGAGAGTCGTATTGTTCTACTCCTTCCGATTCATATTACTTGACTTGGATTTGTCTAGATTCGGATATATCTAGACATGTTTTAATGCTAGGTAAATTTAAATCCAAGTCAACTAATATGGATTGAAGGAAGTAATAGATTTGCGCCTTGTAGCTAGCATATATATATGGGAGTACGTACTGATGAGTGTTCACGGTTGAAACAGTTGAGCGTTGGGGCGTTAGAAAGGCCAAACGCCCGTGAGGAGACGCGCGCAAGATGGATAGTAGATCGCATGGGGGCAAAAGATGGATGGATCGCGCGCATGCATCCTTCCAACCGAGCACACCAACGCTAAAGACCAAAGCGTCACAGCAGGCAGGCAGGCAGGCACGGGCGCGCCCGAGACCTTTTGTTCCATCTGCCGCCGTGATCGACAGCAAGCTAGCTAGCTCAGCCCCTGCATACATGCATGCATGCATGCATCTCGAGTGTCCCAGGAATATACTATATCAAAAGTTAATTCTTCAAATTTACCGGCAAAGGTATAGTAGTACTACCGAGAAGAGAATGTAGGTAGAAATCGACCTGGATATTTAATTTAATCAACAAGAGAATGTAGGCAGAGATGGTCACATATGTATAGATACGGACAGCGATACTTGTATTGATTGACGTATAGCTAGCACACATAGGAGATATACACGTACGAGTACACGATCGACGGCGACGACACTGGACGGACGGACGTCACAGGCGACGTCTCACCCTGCTCTGCTGCTGCTAAGACGACAGGCACACACTAAAATCATGATCCTCTCAAACATTATAATCTGGACGTACGTATATATATGGCCATCATCATCATCAATTAATGATCAGTCGAACTGGATGATGGAGCTGTAGATCTGGTTGGGCTCCCAGTCGGCGGGGATGACCTGGTCGGCGACGAGCGTCTGCCCGGACTCGTTGGTGATGCGCAGCGAGAAGGGCCCCTGCAACGGCCGCCGGGAGTCCATCCGCCAGATGGACCCCCACGACTCCTTCATCGGGACCCACTCCCCCGTCGGCGCCATCCCGCCGTCCTCGCTGCTGCCGGCGGATGCGGAAGGGTCCGGCCGCGACTCCATGATGTCCACCTGGTCCACGTCGCCGTCGCCGTTCTCGTACTCCACCAGGATCGCCAGGTAGTACGGGTTCGACCCGTGCTGCACGTGGAATGTCACCGTCAGCCCCGGGTACTGGCACGGCACCCTGCAAATCCATTCAGCAATATATGTCGATCAGTCAGTCAGTGTACGTGTCGTGTCGTCAGAGATACGGTATTGCTCGATCTCCATGGATATGATACAATCTCTTGTGTGTGGCAATGTCACACAATGCTATGTTACGTTGCTGGATGTCACGGGCTGCGTCAGATACTAGCGACCAAGAACATGAAAAGCTACCTACATAAATGCCGACGCTGATGCCGGTTTGTTGCGTTGCGCTAATCGAGAAAGAGAAATGACACGTACTACGTCGCAAAGTAGAATCTTTTTGGGCCCCGTGCACGCCATGCCGTTTTAACCCGATCCTTGTCGTCGTCGCCGTCGTTTAAAAAGTTTGTTGGCACGACGAGACAAGGCAAAAAATGGCTGAGTTGGCGGTTATATTTCCCCATCTAGCTAGATTCTGTTGTGTAGCTTGCGCATGCGGACGGCTGAGACGGAGCTAAAAGCTACCGATGGATGTCATCGCGCACGGCCGGTAGTGGAGATAAGATTAAGATGGTGGGGATTCCATGACGGCGACGGGCGGCAATGCAGGTAGTAGTAAGTGTTGTGGATTATCTTTTCTGATGATCGAATGTATAGTAGAGTCGGTGTTGTGGAATTGTGGTGCTAGGTACCTCTTGAACTGCATATCGATGATGCCGGCGTGTCGGAGCTGGTCGTTGCGGCCGGGCAGCGCCATGGCGCCGAAGGCGGTGCCGCTGAGGTCGAAGTGGTAGCGGGAGACCGGGTAGTAGTTCATGTCCGTGATGATCACCGTCTCCGGCACGCCCGAGCACGCCGGGTGGTTCTGGGCCACGCACCGGATCTGCATTGCAATTTACAGTCATAGGCTGTAATAAGCTGTAGAACGACACGACACGACATGGACGCAGCATGCTCTCTGTAGCAAGTAGTAATTGCGTACGTACGTACCTGGTAGCATGAGCCGCAGCCCTTGCCGTCCCTGAAGAGCGGCTCGTTGCCGCAGGAGATCATGGCGGAGAATGGCGGCAGGCTGACGTTCTTGAACCCGCAGGCGCCGCCGTCGTCGTCGGGCCCGGCGCCGGTGGGCGCGCCGTACCAGGTGGCCCGGGCGTCCAGCCAGCCGGCGTCGGCTGCGGGAGGCGAAGGGGTCACGTAGGAGGGCGGTGGGTAGGCGACGACCGGGGCAGGAGGAGGGGTCGACGTGCAGGGCGGCGGGCTGGTGGCCGGCGGGGGAGGAATAGTCGGAGGGGCCTGCGAGTAGGGCGGTGGTGGGTCGGCTTTCGGGGAAGGCATTGGCGGAGCCGCGTGCGGCGGCGGGTGTCGGTGGGCGTGCGGGGGAGAGTGGTGGCTCTTGCTGCTGCGCTTGGCGTGGCAGGCAGGGCCGTGGGCGGCGAGGATGCAGAGGAGCAGAGCAGCCGCGACGGCAACTGAGGAAGAGGATGCCATGGCTCTCAAGCTATCTGAATTGATGCCTTGATGATGTGCCGGCCGGTACTTATAGTGCCGGCCGAGCCGGGCCGGGCTGGAATGGAATGGAATTGTGGAATTGAAGCGGGCGCTCGTGAGTGGCGATGCGTGGCATGATTGGTTGCGCACGGGAGCTGGAGATGGGCGCAACGGACGGGCGTAACCAGTAGTGGACGAAGGGCCGTGATCGTGAGTGTGATTGCCGGCAGTGTCCACAATTGGTTCACATGCTTGTGGAGCGACTCGGCTCGATCGCCACCCAGCTGGCCCCCGGGGTCACGAGCACACTTTCACTATACATATACATTCCCTCTACTTTGTTTACTTCCGTATTATACAAAACGTACACTGCAAAGGAATACTACATTGCTGGCACTTCTTGTGTACTCAGGGGAGATGCGGCCATCACACAACACTAGGCTGTGATAATTGACCCTGTGCAACCATGGATCGGGTAA
Organism: Avena insularis; assembly: GCA_023614405.1. NCBI lineage: Eukaryota > Viridiplantae > Streptophyta > Magnoliopsida > Poales > Poaceae > Avena > Avena insularis. The sequence continues at coordinate 458,691,067 of CM042685.1, read as the reverse complement.
TCGGAGAAATGACACCAGTCGACGGCGATTCGTTACGTCTCTACTACGGGTTCTGTTTGATGCGGACTACCGGTTGCTCTAGCTAACTTGTCGTTTCGGTTGACTCGATTTTTTGCATGTGGCTCTAATCATCTTAGTGGTTAAATTGACAATTATTCTAACGAGCAGGCTGCTCGCAACCTCAGCTGTCGACGACACACATCTTAGGTTTGAGGATCCGAGCCTCTATTATTGTGCAATTTTTCATATTTTGTCCCTCTCCCGCTCTGTTGAACTTCTCTGGTCCCTCCCGCCAACACATAATTCCATCATGGCACCGCCCACACACATATGCTGACCTCCCGACCTCCCCTTTGGCCTCTATCGGTCGTCCTCACCGATGTCCCCTCCCTACCCTCTCTGCTTCCCGTTGTAACCTGTCCTGGCGTGGTCAGTAGGATGGAAGCGAAAAGTGTGAACCGGTCATTGGCTGCACGTCTAGAACGATGGATGTGAAGCGGATCCGACATGGAGATGGATCCTGCACAGCAAGAGAGCACATACATGGATCTGTAGGGGTTCATAGCATGGAAAACAAAAAAATTCTACCGTATGCACACAAACAAGCCAAGATCTATCTATTAGATTGTAGCAACGAGTCGATTAGAGTACTCACCCTCGAAGATTCCAAAACGGTTAACGAGAGCAGATTCTCGTGGGTGATGTAGTCGTACACTTGCCGATATCAAGATCGCGTAGATGAACCTTCCGGCTGCGTTAGCTCCGCTTCATGGTCATCGCTCGATACTCGATGAAGACCTTCCTCTCCCTTGTTCCAAAGAAAATGGGTTGTAGTTCTCCCCTCGCGATTCTGTCAACACGACGGCGTGGTGTCGGAAGTAGAGGGAAGATCCCGCAGGGCTTCGCCTAAGCCGGTGCGAGTTATGGTGGATCTAGGGTTTCCGGTGATCTAGGTTTAGAAGGCCGAACAAGAGGAGGAGGAGTCGGCGACGGCTAGGGCAACGACGACGAGCCGGCGGCAGCGCAAGGCTCCCACATCCGATCAATAACCAATAGAGGAATCTGGAAATTCATATGGCTCCCACATATTTCTACAATTACTTAGCGATCGAATGAACCACTTACATACGATGCCAAATTTTCCTTTGTCTCGCGATAGTTTACTTATCCGAGGTTTGATCGTCGGTATCTTTGCATACCTAGTTCAACCTCGTTACTAATAAGTACTCTTTTCTCGTTCCAGTGATATGTGATCCCTTGTGAGCCAGTCACATGCTTGCAAGCTAATTGGATGACATTCCACCGAGAGGGCCCATAGTATATCTATCCGTCATATGGATGGACAAATCCCACTCTTGATCCATGTGCCTCAACACATACTTTCCGAACACTCAATGCCACCTTTATAGCCACCCAGTTACGGTGTGGTGTTTGATGTCATCAAAGCATCTTTTCGGTGATGGTGATTAGCATGATCTCATGGTCGAAGGAATTAGGTTACTATGTATCAGAAAGCTTATAGCAAACGAACTATTGAAATGACTTGATCTTAATGCTACGCTTATCTATAGGAGTATGTCCATCACACCATTCTCCTAATGATATGATCTATTGTTAATAACATCTCAATGTTCATGATTGGGAAACCACGATCATCTATTAACCAAACAAGCTAGTATTACAAAGAGGCTTTACCAGGGACTCTAATTTAGTTTACAAATCACACAAGTATTAATGTTTTCGGTTAATACTATTATAGCATGAATGTAAACATTTATAATAAAAACAAAGATATAATAATAACTATTTTTATTATTGCCTCTAGGGCATATCTCCAACAATCTTCCACTTGCACTAGAGTCAACTAATCTAGATTACATGGTAATATACCAAACACCCATGGCGGTTTCGTGTTGGTCATGTTTTGCCCTCGGGAGATGTTTAGTCAACGGATCCGCCACATTCAGATCTATGTGTACTTTGAAAATCTTTATGTCACCATCTTGGACATGCTCTCGAATAGAGTGAAAACATAGCTTGATATGCTTTAGCTTCTTGTGTGACCTTGGTTCTTGCGTATTGGCTATGGCGCCCATGTTATCACAGTAGATAGACATTGGGTCCAACGCACTTGGAACCACACCGAGCTCTGTAATGAACTCCTTCATCCATATCGCCTCTTGTGAAGCCTCCGAAGCAGCTATGTATTTCGATTCGGTTGAATATCTCGCCACAACGCTTTGCTTTGCACTCCTCCAGCTAACCGCTGCACCATTCAAAGTAAATATGTATCCAGATTGAGATTTAGAATCATCTGGATCGGTGTTCCAACTAGCATCGGTGTAACCATTAACAACGAGTTGTTCATCACCTCCATAAGAAAGAAACATATCCTTAGTTCTTCTCAAGTCTTAAGGATGTTTTTGACCACTGTCCAATGATCCACTCCTGGATGACTTTGATATATGCTAGTCAAACTAACAACATATGCAATGTCAGGTCTAGTACATAGCATGGCATACATAAGAGATCCTAAGGCTAAGGCATAGGGAGTCTTACTCATCCTTTATCTATATTCTGCCGTTGTAGGACTTTGAGTTTTACTTAAGGTCATATTGGGCAACATGGGCAAGAACCCTTTCTTGCTATCTTCCATTCCAAACCTCTTTAGAACTTTATCCAAATATGTACTCTGTGACAATGATATTAGGCGTCTCGATCTATCTCTATAAATCTTTATGTCTAATATGTAAGATGCTTCGCCAAGATCTTTCATTAAAAAACTATTATTCAAATAATCCTTGACACTATTAAGAAGGTCTACATCATTCCCAATCAACAATATGTCATCTACATATAGTATTAAGAATGCTATAGAGCTCCCAATCACTTTGTTGTAAATACAAGCTTCTCCATAAGTTTGTATAAAACCAAAACTTTTGATTACCTTATCAAAACGTTGATTCCAACTACAGTATGCTTGCTTCAATCCATAAATGGACCGTTGAAGTTTGCATACCTTGTTAGCATCTTTAGGATCGACAAAACCTTTGGGTTGTACCATATACAACTCTTCATCAATGTCTCCATTGAGGAACGCCGTATTGACATCCATCTGCCATATCTATAATCATAATATGCTACCGGTGATAAAGTCTCATCGTAGTCAACTCCTTGAATTTGTCGAAACCCTTTTGCGACAAGTCGAGCTTTATAGACAGTAACATTACCATCAGCATCTGTTTTCTTCTTGAAAATCCATTTGTTCTCGACAACCTTCCTGCCATCGGTAAGTCCACCAAAGTCCATACTTGGTTTTCGTACATGGATCCAATCTCAGATTTCATGGCTTCTTGCCATTTATTGGAATCTGGGCTCATCATCGCTTCCCCATATGTCGTAGGGTCATCGGTGTTGTCCACCAACATGACACTCATAACAGGATCATACCAATCAGGAGTGGTACGAGTTCTCGTTGACCTGCGAGGTTCCGTAGTAACTTCAACCGAAGTTTCATGATCAACATCATTAGCTTCCTCTCTTATTGGTGTAGGCGCCACAGGAACTACTTCCGGTGTTGTGCTACTCTCAAGTCCGAGAGAAGGTTCAACAACCTCGTCGAGTTCTACTTTCCTTCCAGTCACTTCTTTCGAGAGAAACTCCTTCTCTAGAAAGGGTCTATTCTTGGCAACGAAGATTTTGCCCTCGGATCTATGATAGAAGGTATACCCAATAGTTTCCTTCGGTTATCCTATGAAGACGCATTTTTCCGCTTTGGGTTCAAGCTTGTCGGGCTGTAACTTCTTTACATAAGCTTCGCAACCCCAAACTTTAAGGAACGACAATTTAGGTTTCTTCCCAAACCATAATTCATACGGTGTCGTTTCAACTGATTTAGATGGTGCCCTATTTAAAGTGAATGCGACTGTTTTTAATGCATAACCCCAAAACGATAGTGGTAAATCTGTAAGTGACATCGTAGAACGAACCATATCTAAGAGAGTTCGATTACGACGTTCGGACACACTATTACGTTGTGGTGTTCCCGGCGGTGTTAATTGTGAAAAAATTCCGCATTTCTTCAAATGCTCGCCAAACTCGTAACTAAGATATTCATCTCCACGATCAGATCGTAGAAACTTAATCTTCTTGTTACGTTAATTCTCTACTTCACTTTGAAATTCCTTAAACTTCTCAAAAGTTTCGGACTTATGTTTCATGAAATAGATATACCCATATCTACTCAAGTCATCCGTGAAGGTAAGAACATAACGATAACCACCGCGCGATGCTACACTCATTGGACCACATACATCGGTATGTATGATTTCGAATAATTCCGTAGCTCGCTCCATCATACCAGAAAATGGAGTCTTGGTCATTTTACCCACCAGACATGCTTCGCATCTTTCAAGTGATTCGAAATCAAGTGATTCAAGAATTCCATCGGAATGGAGTTTCTTCATACGCTTCACTCCAATGTGACCAAGACGACAGTGCCACATATAGGTCGAGTTATCGCTCAATTTCAAACGTTTAGCTTCAATGTTATTAATATGTGTATTACTACAATTGACATTTAACAAGAATAGACCATCTATCAAAGGTGCATGTGCATAAAACATATTACTCATATAAATCGAACAACCATTATTCTCGGACTTAAACAAGTAACCGTCTCGCAATAAACATGATCCGGATATAATGTTCATGCTCAACGGAGGCACCAAATAATAATTATTTAAGTATAAAACTAATCTCGATGGTAGATAAAGAGGTAGCGTGCCGACCGCGATCACATCAACCTTTGATCCGTTTCCAACGCGCATCGTCACCTCGTTCTTCGCTAGTTTCCGTCTATTCTGCATCACCTGTTTCGAATTACAAATATGAGCAACTGAACCAGTATCAAATACCTAGGTACTACTACGAGTACTAGTGAGATACACATCAATAACATGTATATCGAATCAGGTAGAAGGTAGGATTATGTACGTACTATGTTGCTAATTAACGCAATTGAATCCGATCTGTCGTCGCCCGTGGGTCTCAACTCACAAACCCCCAACTTATGAATCACCCCCTCCCCCCTCAAGCTCTCACAAAATTGTGGAAAACAACAAGTTCGTTGTGTTCTGAATTTCAAAATTTCAACAACTTACATTGCTCTCCAACGTTACAAAGAAATAGCTACATTGCTATGGTCAGTCCAAGCTTGCCAACATTTTGCCCTCAAATGTGCTATCCAATAAGAAGTTTTCACATGAGTAGGGAAAGTTGAGGACGGCGGCTCACGCTGGCGCCGAGGTTCTCATCGCCCCTGCCAGCTTCCCCCTCCTCCCTGGCGGATCGATCTAGCGGGTATCATTTCTCGTTATTAGGATCAAACTATAGTCCGTCCAATGAGGAGGGCTCCTCTTCTATCGCCATTAAGGTGGACATGCATGCGCTCGAGGATCCTGGTTTGGACAAGGTGTGGACAATGATGACTAGTAGAAGGAAGTGAACATACATGGAACTGTTGCAAGACTTCTGGGACGACATGGAATCCCATGCCGATGTCGCAATTCTAGGAGAAGGGATCACCCATGTGCTCTCCAGTCAATGCAGATGAGCCTTCCTTGTCTTGCAAGGAGAGGGAGGCCAAGGATGGAGACTTTTGGTCGATCCGTGCTCAGGTGGCGTCACCGATTGGCTCGAGCACAACAACGTGACCTCGCGGGAGTTCTATCTTCACTACATGTTTGGCCGAGGATTTCCTGTGGACCACATATGGGTTCTTGGAGGGGCCCTCTTCCACGACGTAGGGTTACTCCTCCTATGGGTTTTGCTATTTGAGACGCATTCCTAGTGCGTCTCGAGCGTCACATCGCGCATAATAATTATGCGAGACGTATTTCATATGCACCGTGTATATCTGGCATATAAGAGACGCATCTCAATACGTGTCTCGTATACATATATACAAGATGCATATTGGGATGCGTCTCGCATATTCAAGGTATACACGACACATATGGTATGCGTCTTTTATAAGTTTCAAATGCGCCTCTACGCAATGCGTCTCGAATAGCACACGATATGCGCCTCGAATAGCAATTTTAAAGATCAGTTTTTACAGAGCCGTTGTATAGTACAATATACACGTATTCAGATATATAATACGGTTCAGAATATAGTATAAACAACACACATATATATAGAAAGTTACAATTGACTAAAACAGAGATAGTAGTACATAAAAATAGTAGTATATCACATCCGACATAGCTACAAGTGCCAAGTTTATGTCTCTCTGGACCGAGTACAAGTTCACCATCACATTACAACGACGAATGGACTAGGAGAAGTAGAGTACACACCCAACCACTAAGAGCAAAGTGGGGATCAACCATGTGCTCTCTAGTCAATGCAGATGTGCCTTCCTTGTCTTGCAAGGAGCGGGAGTCCAAGGATGGATACTTGAGGTCGATCCATGCTCGGGTGGCGTCACCGATTGGCTCGAGCACGACAACGTGACCTCGCCGGAGTTCTATGTTCATCACATGTTTGGCCGAGGATTTCCTGTGGACCATGTATGGGTTCTTGGAGGGGCCCTCTTCCACGACGTAGGGTTACTCCTCCTTCGGTGCTCGGCTATATCATGTAGAATGCTACGGAGGGGTTGAGGCGGCCTCGCCGAGCGGCGGCTCACCATATCTAGATCCTAAGCTGGCGTTTTTGGTGGATGTGCAATTAGTGGAGTTTCAAACTTCGGACATCCTGGTCAGTAGGGCCCACTTGCATGCGATCAATCGAGACCCTTACTTCTCGTGGTGTTGCCTAATCCGTGTGACATGGTTATTATTTTCTAGTTATCCTATACCATCGACGACCTGGTTTCGCATTCCGATGGTTCAAATGTCCGCGACTCTGCCGACAACTCGCTTTCTTCTTTACCTTCACCATCGTCTCCACTCTTGACATCGTCTTCTTCTATATGCTCAACCAAGTTTTGCACACATCGAATCCGCGTGCAAGTCCTTTGTTGAGGTTATGGCTTCCCAGCAGCGGCAGATGGCGTCAACGATTTTCCATAACACACAAAAAAGGTCTTCCGTATGATAGGGTTACTGTTAGCCAGATGTAATGACAACAATGTTAGTCCCATCCTATAGGGTATAGACTTTATGAGTTGCTAGAAACTGATGGCATTTTTTTCCAATAGTTCGATTTGTAGTGGCATAGTCATAATTTCAGCGATAACCACTGACATAATTGTAAAAAAAATCCTATACTACAAATAAAGTTTTAGTTTATCAACAATATTTTATTTTTCTTGTTTTGTTATTTTATATATTTTCTTTTATGTTTTCTTATTTTTTTACATATTCATTATTTTCCATTTTTTTCTTGTTTTCTTTTATGCTTCTAAAATAAAATGAAAGTAATTTATCTGTTTATAAGTGGATTATGTCTCGAGGAACATATTTTGAACTGCATGGGCATTTTTCTTCTTCTTTGTTGTTAACAATGTTTTAATTCGTAAGAAAATTTCTTGAACCACGTGATTTTTTTTCGCATATGTTTATTTTTTTCTAAACTCATAGAACTTTTGAGCAACTACATGAACATGTTCTTTGATCTTCCTGGACATTTTTGTAATTTGCGACCAAAATTTTGGAACCACACAAATATATTTTTCCTCTGATATGAATATTTTTTCTATCTCCGGAACAATTATTTTTATTTAATCTCCGGAACAATTATTTGAACTATAAAAACATTGTTTTGGTTATTGGGCCGCGCTAGATGCATCCCATGACCAGAACTGTTCAGGCCCTGCATGCTTTGGGGAGGCACTGAGTAGCGCATGGGAGGGAGGTGTCAGGCGGATTCAGCTGTGCGTATCAGTTCAGAGGCGTTGGTGGGCCGAAACAAGGAGTGGAGACAGAAAGTCCGGTCAAGTTTGGAGCCGCAGTGAGTGATTGTACCACCGGTGATGGGAGCCAAGCCTGCAGGGTGTCGCGATCGACGCTCGTGCACGGCATGCATGGCCGACTACCACAGGCTCAGCGAAACAGAGACACGGCACACTTAGACTTGGCACAGTACTGTGACGGGCTGGTGCTGCTGCCATCCGAGGGCACGGTCCGTACGTGTGCTCAACCCGGCCGCCTTCTGCATGCAAAGGCTCCTTGTTCTGCTGGACTATCCAACGGTTTCCTCCCAGCAAGGACAAAAATTCCATGCCAGGTTTCTCAACGCTAACGACACACTGTCCTGCCTATTTAGGACGTAGGTGGGACTGCCCGCGGGAGGCCCGCGTATGCCCGCATAGTTCCACATAATTTAAGTGGATGTTTCACGGAAGACCATAAAATTTATGCGGGTGTCCACTATTTCACGTATGTCCACATATATCCGCAAATATATTACTGTAATTATTACTTGTATAATATTTATAAAATATTTAGTATATAATACGATCAATATTTAGCATTTCAATGTGTTAATTTTTTTTTGACTTTTTGAGTGACTCATCATTCTTTCTACTAGACATAATATTTCCTTGATTGGGAAATTCCTACTCCTTCCGATCTAAATTAATGATACACTAAAATATGACTGATATATTCGAATCTAGACAAATATAAAAATATTAATTTAAAACGAAGTAGTTTTTTTATGTTCGCTCGATCGTGGACTTCCCACGAAAACCCACCATTTTTTCTTGTTTACCCGTGGGTGTCCCGCATAGTCTTTTATGTGGGCTTGGGTAGTGGGATATCCGTGAAGAGGCCACTCCCACCTGCACCCTGAGTGGAGATGTGCGGGGAGTTGTACCTTGCGCATTCAAGGCCTGACTACAAGTCACTCCACATATGGATGTGCAATGGTTTGGATGACAACCAACAATCAGAATGGGACAAGCGATATGCCATCGCCCTTGATGACAATATGTTCACCAAAGGTATTTATCCCAAGGCCATATTTGACGACGAGATAGTGCTCCAGTTTCGAGACTCCAATTTGTTACGCTACAATTATCGGACCAGAGAATTTGCCGCGTGAGGGATACGATGAATATGCACGAGCTGAGGTATGAAAATCCTGATAACAATGATGCTACAAGCACGCTTGCTGAATACAAGTTTTCAACTGTCTATGCGTTTGATGTGATTCCCTACGTTGAGAGCTTGGTTTCGATCTAAGAAGTAGTAGCTGGTAAAAGAATTAAACTACAATATTCCTGTGTGTCAATGGTTTATGTAATATATGTCCTTTTTACATTATTTGTGAGTTTTGAACTTGTGTCGGCTATATACATCATAGATATAGAAAGGTCGGATGTATTGCTTAATAATTTTTTAAGTAATAAAACGTCCTTTATAGGAAAAATGGCAGTGCATCTGGAAGATAAATAGGTTTTACCGCTTCTCTGCAGATCGGATCATTGGCAAGAATCCAGATGGATTTCATCTTCTCAAACAAGAACTCAGCGCTAAACAATCTCTTGGTGAGAACTTTCCCGATTGCCAGCCACCTGGCCGCCTTCTTGTACTCCTTGGCCTCTTCCGCGCCAATCACCACATCGTCAAGCTCATCCTCGTTCAGCTCAAGGTGGCTGAACATGTCATCGATCTCTTCCTCTTTTTCTCCAACCGAACTGCACAAATCTGTCGTCGCCATAGCCTCCGTCAGATGCGACCACAAAACCCTTGAAGGAAAATGCCGAGAGACGAGAGCGGAGGCTTGAAACGCAGGAGAAAACAGAGAGAGAGAGAGAGAGAGAGAGAGAGAGAGAGAGAGAGAGGGAGGCACAGACACAATCACAACGAGGGTATACCGGGGATCAGACCAATCTCACGGGGCGATGGGATCGCGGCCGGAGCACTAAACCCTACACGAGAGGGTAGGACGCTCACAGAATTAAAAAAAATTAGACCATTAATTTGAATAGTACATAATAAGTACGTCTCTCATCCTTTTCAAAAAACAGTTCAGTTTCCTTAATAGAAATCAATTCTTTTGTTACTCCAGGACTCCCGTGTAAATTTCCATATGAGATCGAGTATATATACTATACAAAACCGAAAATATACTACTACAAAAACCCCAAAGGAAATTTATACTCCCTCTGTCCAAGAATAGATGTCTTGGGTTTTTCAAAATTTAGATGAATCTATATATTAAAAAGTGTCTAGATTCATCTAAATTTTAATAAATTTGGAACATCTATTTTGGGACAGAGGGAGTACGAGTTCTGGACGTACCCGTCAAGGAAGCTAGGATCTGTGATATGTCCGTCCCTCGATGCCTGGACTGCACGTACAGATCGATCCCATGACCGCACCTAGAGATCGATCGATGGCGCCAACGACGGTACCACCGGCGGCAGATACCCCAACATGGTCGGACCTCCCGTTGGACATCGCAGCGCAGGTGCTCCGCCGGCTTCCACGGCCGCCACGACACCTCGACCGCGCCCGCTTCAGCGCCGTCTGCCGCCAATGGCGCGCCGCCGTGCGAGAGAGCCCCGTCCTGCCCCGGGCTGAGGTATGCAAATCCTGATAACAATGATGCTACAGGCACGCTTGCTGAATACAAGTTTTCAAATGTCTATGCGTTTGATGTGATTCCCTACGTTGAGAGCTTGGTTTCGATCTAAGCAGTAGTAGCTGGTAAAAGAATTAAACTACAATATTCCCGTGTGTCAATGGTTTATGTAATATATGTCCTTTTTACATTATTTGTGACTTTTGAACTTGTGGCGGCTATATACATCATAGATATACAGAGATCGGATGTAATGCTTAATAATTTTTTAAGTAATAAAACGTCCTTTATGGGAAAAATGGCAGTGCATCTGCAAGATAAACAGGTTTTCACCCGCTTCTCTGCAGATCGGATCATTGGCAAGATTCCAGATGGATTTCATCTTCTCAAACAAGACCACAACGCTAAACGATCTCTTGGTGAGAACTTTCCCGATTGCCAGCCACCTGGCTATGGATGGCAATGGGTATCCGTTACCCGCTAACCCGGTGGGTACCCGCATCAAATGGAGGAGGGTTTGGTTGAAAATAAAACCCATGAATCTACTTAGTGGTAAATATCCAGACCCATCGGGTCTAGCGGGTGCGGGTCTGGAGATAGTAAACTTTCTTTAACCCGCATACCCGACAACTACAGGTAGGCCTCGCATGTAAGTGTCTACAAGAAATCCTAATTGGCTAACCAAACCCTAACTTCCTAAGTGGCTGAGCATGACCCCGCCCCTCTCATTTCTCCCACCCCGCACCGCAATCCCCTCCCCCCCGCATCCTCGCATACTCTCTTTCCTCTCCACGCCAGTCGCCTCCCTAGTCCCCCTCCCTGGTCCCTACCTTCCCGCCGCCACCGCCAAGGCTCGAAGCCATGGAGGCCAAGCCAGTCGACATCGAGGAAGGCGGCGAATCTGGTGACGGATCGCTCCATCAAGGCACGCATCCCACAGTCCCCACGCCGTCGCGCCAGCAAGAAGACATCATGAGTTGCCGGAGATCCCGCTTGGTTGGCTTCTTCCTCGGCATGCGGACCTCAACGTCGAACAACAGGGGATCCCAAGGAGGCGGCCAGAAGCGGGGACGTACGCCATCTGATTCGCCATCCGACGTCGGCGGTCAAGTCCAAAATAAGGGGAAGCACATCGACTGTGCTTGTGCACTGTCGCGGGTACCCGTCGGGTCATGGGTACCCACTGGGTGGCGGGTCTGGTGGAGATCTAGACCCGACGACGGGTATGGAGGCGGGTGGTGGTGGCGGGGAGAGGTGGCGGAGGAGGGTATGGAGGTTCCATACCCGCCTCCATAACCGGCGGGTGCCATCCATACACCTGACCGCCTTCTTGTACTCCTTGGCCTCTTTCGCGCCAATCACCACATCGTCAAGCTCATCGTCGTTCAGCTCAAGGTGGCTGAACATGTCATCGATCTCTTCCTCTTTTTCTCCAACCGAACTGCACAAATCTGTCGTCGCCATAGCCTCTGTCAGATGCGACCACAAAACCCTTGAAGGAAAAACGCAGAGAGACGAGAGCGGAAGCTTGAAACGCAGGAGAAAACACACACACACAGAGAGAGAGAGAGAGAGAGAGAGAGAGAGAGAGAGAGAGAGAGAGAGAGAGGGGAGGGCACATACACAATCACAACGAGGGTACCGGGGATCAGACCAATCTCACGGGGCGATGGGATCGCGGCCGGAGCATTAAAACCCTACACGAGTGGGTAGGACGCTCCCAGAATTAAAAAAAAAATTAGACCATTAATTTGAATAGTACATAATAAGTACGTCTCTCATCCTTTTCAAAAAACAGTTCAGTTTCCTTAATAGAAATCAATTCTTTTGTTACTCCAGGACTCCCGTGTAAATTTCCATATGAGATCGAGTATATATCCTATACAAAACCGAAAATATACTAAATTTATACGAGTTCTGAACGTACCCGGCCGTCAAGGAAGCTAGGATCTGTGATATGTCCGTCCCTCGATGCCTGGACTGGACGTAGAGATCGATCCCATGACCGCACCTAGAGATCGATCGATGGCGCCAACGACGGTACCACAGGCGGCAGATACCCCAACATGGTCGGACCTCCCGCTGGACATCGCAGCGCAGGTGCTCCGCCGGCTTCCACGGCCGCCACGACACCTCGACCGCGCCCGTTTCAGCGCCGTCTGCCGTCAATGGCGCGCCGCCGTGCTAGAGAGCCCCGTCCTGCCCCGGCACTTCCCCTGGCTTGCGTTGCCTGACCGCAGTTTCTACAGCATGCCTGCCTGGGCGTTCCAGCCGCTTCCGCTCCACCTCAAGCACCACCGGCAGCTGCCGCACGCGCAGAGCTCCTGTGGCGAATGGCTCGTATTCGAGCGAAACGACGGCAAGCTCACCCCGATGAGCCCTTTCTCCGCCGCCACCATGGTGCTCCCCAGTATCCACGATCTCCACGCTCCTCGCAAGCCCTTCAAACCCGTGCGTAGCATCCCGAGGCCAGCCATCCGGAAGCTAGTCGTGGTGTCCGATAATCTCGTCGCCGCCACGGTGGTCGACGAGACCAGACTGGACAGCGTCGCCGTCAAGCTGGCCCTGTGCCGGCCAGGGACATTCTGGTGGACACTCGCGACCGGCGCCAACTCCATCTTGAAGAAACTACAAGACATTGTACTGTACAAGGGACAGCTGCACGCCATGAGTATTCAGGGGGCTCTCTTCTCCGTCTCCATCTCCTCGACGGACGTAACCGACGAGCCGGTGGTGTCCCAGGTCGACCAACTCATCGCAGCCCCTGGGCAACAGCGCCTGTTCAAGGCGGCCTTGCGATGCTACCTACTCGAATCAAACGGCAAGTTGCTGATGATCTACAAACGACACGAGCTGCAAGGTACCAAGTTCATAGTGTTCCTGGCCAACTTCGAGGGGTCGCGGTGGAAGAGGGCACAAGGCAATACTGAACTCCGGGAAGCTGTGCCGGAGGATCGGGTGTTGTTTCTGGGGAGGTGGTGCTGCCGATCTGTCGACATCTCCGACCATCACCAGGACAAGCGCTACATCGACATAGGAGGTAACTCCGTCGTCTTCTTCTCCGATGATGATGACAATGGCGTCAACGATGACTACCATAGGAAAAGGGTGCCGTTCTGTTGCAGCGTCTACAACCTCAAGACAGGGCGGTCGCAGCTGCTACTGCAGGTGTCGGTGCAGCCATTGAAGGGTTTCCAACCGATGTGGTTATTCCCACCCAGCTAGTCAGGGGGCATGACTTAATTCAATATATAGGAGTAGTATATACTACCGTATATTAAATATACTACCATATACAAGTAAAATATGTGTTTGCAAGACATCATATGTACTCCTCTGTTTCAAAATATAAGATGTTTTAGATTTGTGAAAAAAATGTATCTAGACTTCTTTTAGTATGTAGATTTACTTTAAACATGAGCGAACCTACGCTAGTACAAAACAGACCATCCGTTCGAGCGGGCCGACCTGTCGCACGGGAGCCCGAGGCATCCGTCCCAGTTTGTGTTGGTTGGCGCCAGACACGTGGCCTGCCACACACCTTTAGTCCCGGTTTGTGTTACAAACCGGGACATATGAGCCAGCCTCTATAAATACGACGCCTCAGTCCTCTGCCTTCCCTCTGTTTTTTCTTGGTGGAAGCTGGTGTGAGAGGTGTGCTAGTTTATTTTTTTTCCTATGCATGCGAGGTGTTTGATAAAATGTTTAAATGAATGATCCCGTTCATTTTCTCACAAAACAAAAATATAGGAGGTGTCCGAGACGCACTTGAGTTTTCTCTTTCTATCCTCCTCGATCGAGGTTAGCAATCTTATCTTTTTATCTGTCATTGATACAATGCATGTGCCGATGTGAATTGGTCATTTCACTATTTATAATGTTCTGTAATGGTTTTTGATAAACTTAATTATATGATGCAGATGAACGGTCGGGAATGGATGTACGGTGACCGACGTGAACCCGATACATTAAAGGCGTGGATAAATTTATCGATGTGGCTACGACAAACAAAGAGAATGGTTTTATGCGTTGCCATGTGTTCAATGTCGGAACAACAAAGAGTACTCTTACTCGAAAATCATTCGCGACCACCTGGTTATGAAAGGTTTCATGCCCAGCTATAATTACTGGAGCAAGCACGGGAAAAGAGGGGTTATGATGGAAGACAATAAAGAAGCAGAGGATTATGATAACAACTATCATCATATGTTTCCTGAATACGGCGATACTGTAATGGAAGACAATAAAGAGGAAGGATGTGAAGAACGGGCATCAGATGAGCCCGCTGATGAATTTGGTAGGATCATTTCTGATGCAAAGCGAGACCGTGAAACAGAAAAGGAGAAGTTGAAGTTGGAGAGCATGTTAGAAGATCATAAGAAATTGTTGTACCCAAATTGCGAAGATGGCAGCACAAATCTCGGTACCACACTAGAATTGCTGCGATGGAAGGCTGAGTGTGGTCTAACTAATGAAGCCGAAGTTTCCAAAGCATAACAAATTTTCCGAGAGTACGTACGAAGCAAAGAAGATTCTCTGTCCTCTAGGATTAGATGTGTAGAAGATACATGCATGCATTAATGACTGCTTCCTCTACCGCCTTAAGGAGTATGAGAATTTAGATAAATGCCCGGTATACAATGCATTGCGGTATAAGATCAGACGAGATGACCCTGGTGATGTTAAGGAAGAGCCCCCGGAAGAAGGTTCCTGCTAAGGTTATGTTGTATGCTCCTATAATACCAAGGTTTAAACGCATGTTCAGAAACAAAGAGCAGGTCAGGTTGTTGCAATGGCACAAAGAAGACTGTAAGAAAGACGGGAAGTTGAGATACCCCGCTGATGGGTCGCTGTGGAAAAAAATCGAGAGAGACTTCCCAGACTTTGCAGGTGACGCAAGGAACTTATGGTTTGGTCTAAGTACAGATGGCATGAATCCTTTTGAGGAGCAGAGCTGCAGTCATAACACCTGGTCTGTGACTCTATGTATCTACAACCTTCCTCCTTTGTTGTGCATGAAGCGTAAGTTCATTATGATGCCAGTGCTCATCCAAGGCCCGAAGCAATCAGGCAACGACATTGATGTGTACCTAAGGCCATTAGTTGAAGAACTCTTACAACTGTGGGGCAAACCAGGTGTACATGTGTGGGATGAGAACAAACAGGAGCCATTTGACCTATGAGGGTTGCTTGTCGTAACCATCAATGATTGGTCTGCTCTTAGTAATCTTTCAGGACAGACAAACAAGGGATATAAGGCATGCACGCACTATTTAGATAAGATTAAAGGTACATATTTGCATAAATGCAAGAAGGTTGTGTACCTGGGGAATCGACGATTTCTTCCGACTAATCATCCCGTAAGAAAGAAAGGTAAGCATTTCAAAGGTGAGGCAGATCACCGGAAGAAGCCTGAACTCCCTGCTGGTGATGATATATTTGGTATGGTCAAGGACATAGAAGTAATCTTTGAAAAGGGTCCCGGCGATCAATCAGTTCTGAATGACGTCGCTACCAGACACGCACCCATGTGGAAGAAAAAATCTATATTTTGGGAGCTGCCATATTAGAAAGTCTTACGTGTCCGCTCTTCAATCGACGTGATGCACGTGACGAAAAATCTTTGCATGAACCTTCTAGGATTCCTGGGCGTGTATGGGAAGACAAAAGATACACCAGAAGCACGGTAGGACCAGCAAGTTATGAAAGACCCAAAGAACATGCATACACAGAACAATACGGATAAAGGGCGTCACTTAAGTCGTGCCGGCTATGCTCTTACCAAAGCAGAGAAGGAAATCTTTTTTGAGGTCCTTTACAGTATCAAGGTGTCGTCTGGCTTCTTATCTAATATAAAGAGGATAATAAATATGGCAGAGAACAAGTACCAAAAACCTGAAGTCTCATGACTGTCACGTGATTATGACGCAGTTGCTTCCGATTGCATTGAGGGGGTTTCTACCGAAAAATGTTCGAGTACCCATTGTGAAGCTGTGTGCATTCCTCAATGCAATATCTCAGAAGGTAATCAATCCAGATATTCCGCCAAGGTTACAGAAGGATGTGGTATAATGTCTTGTTAGTTTTGAGTTGGTGTTCCCACCATCCTTCTTCAATATTATGACGCATCTCCTGGTTCACCTAGTGGAAGAGATTGCCATTCTTGGTCCTATATTTCTACACAATATATTCCCATTTGAGAGGTTAATGGGAGTTTTAAAGAAATATGTTCATTACCGTGCTAGGCCAGAAGGAAGCATCTCCAAGGGCTATGGAACAGAGGAGGTCATTGAGTTTTGTGTTGACTTTATTCTTGACCTTAAGCCGATTGGTGTTCCTGACTCGCGGCATGAGGGAAGACTAAGTGGAAAAGGCATGTTGGGAAAGAAAGCAATGATATGTAGGGATGGAGAATCTTTCACTAAAGCACACTACACAGTTCTACATAATTCCACCTTGGCAGCTCCGTATATCGAGGAACACAAGAATATTGTACGCTCCAAAAACCCGGGGAAGCCTGACTCATGGATTACAGATGAACACATGGAGTCTTTCGGCGGTTGGATGCGGACACATCTCTTGAATGACACCACTGTTGGAGATCAGCTATACTTGTTGGACGCGTCACCATCTTATACTATAAATTTCCAAGGGTATGAAATAAATGGGAATACATTCTACACGATCGCCCAAGATAAAAAGAGCACCAACCAAAACAGTGGTGTCCACTTTGATGCAACGGACGAGAATGGGCAAAAGGACACATACTATGGTTACATAGAGGAGATATGGGAACTTGACTATGCAGTCTCTTTTAAGGACCCTTTGTTTCGCTGCAAATTGATCAACCTGAATGGGGAAGGGGTAAAGATAATACCAGTTGTACGGAATGACAACAGTGCATCTCAACAATCTTGGTTACAAAGATGAACCATTCGTCCTAGCCAATGATGTGTCTCATGTTTTCTATGTGAAGGACTGATGACCCACAAGTGTAGGGGATCGCAACAGTCTTCGCGGGTAGTATTACCTAATTTATTGATTCGACACAAGGGGAGACAAAGAATACTTGCAAGCCTTAATAACTGAGTTGTCAATTCAGCTGCACCTGGAAATAGTTCTTGCTCACAGAAGTTTATCAGTAGCAACAGTTTGATAGTAGCAACAGCAAAGCAACAAAGAATAAGGAAGCAGAACAATAGTAACATAGCAGAATGATGGGATTCAAGTGCGGTAGGCATAGGGATGGATGGACGGGCGTTGCATGGACGAATCTAAACATGTAACTTCAAGATCTAGGGCATTGTAGATAAATAATAACAAGCATCCAAGTACTAAACAATCCTAGGCATGTGCTGCAAATATAGTCATACGTGCTCGCAATGAGAACTTGCACAACATCTTCTCTCCAGCCAGCCCGTGGCAGCAGAGCCTCTAGGGAACTACTGGCAATTAAGGTGCTCCTTTTAATAGAGCACCGGAGTAAAGCATTAACACTCCGTGAACACATGTGATCCTCACACCACAACCATTCCCTCCGGTTGTCCCAATTATTGTCACTTTGGGGCCTTTGGATCCGGACAATAATATGTGTACACAACTTGCAGATAAGATCACAAACAATACTATCATAATGATTCAATAATAAGTTTAGATCAGAGATCATGGCACTCGGGCCCTAGTGATAAGCATTAAGCACAAAAAGTTGCAACAAAGTCGAATAGCACTAATAGAGATACTAGGCACTATGCCCTAATGCTGTGTTTGGATGTATGAATTTGGGGCTGGAATCGTGGAATCTAGAATCGTGAACCAATTTCTGCTGTTTGGGTTGCACCATGAATCGTTGCTTGGAAACGGAAAATAATTCCAAGCCCCCGCTCCCTAGCATGCAAAGATCCGCCCCGCGATTCGGAGATCACCCCCTCGGAATCGCATGGAAAGGCAACCCGCGCGTACCGGTTCGCTCAAGAAACAGAGCGACTGACCCATCCCTCCCGACGCGAGCTACAACCTTCTTCCTCCAGGCGAGAAACGCCAATGACCATAGACTCCGGCGGCGGCGCATAGTTTAGGCATCTCCCTCCCCGTTTCCCTTCCCTGGCCTCCCCCTCCCTAGCCTCCCTCCTCCATTCCAGGCCCTATCCCCCTTGGCCGCCCCCTCCATGCCTAGTCCTAACCCTAAATCGTGGGCACGACCAGATGGCGACGGGAGGGTGAACGGCGGTGCACTGGGTATCCTTCGCCATCTTCTTCTCCGCTGAATCCTTCTGTTTTTGGCTAATTTTTCGATCTGGTTTTTGAGGCCGATTGCAGGTATAAAGATTCAATTTTTGATCTGCTTTTTACAGTTCGAATTGAAATGTGTAGGGGGGGTTGGGAATCCTTGAAGATATCTGGCGGTAGCGCTTGAAAGAATTACCTGCAAGTAGATAGATAACAGAAACTTGTACGCATTTGATTTGATTTGCACTACTTCGTGAAGAAATGGCGTTGTCCTGTAGAGCGTCACTGAAGTCTGTGATTGTGGTTCTTGGGGGAAAATGTTGTCATGTAGGAGTACTAGTATACAGACTATTTTGCATGATTCCATTGAAATGAAAAAGTTTCTACCATGGATAGTTCCAGCTGGCTGTATATTCTCTACAACATCTGAATTTTGATTAAAAAGACATCTGAATTTAGCAACGTTGTCTTTTGTCTCAGACTTCTGTCAAGCCAATGATCATTGATTTCTCATTAGATATGCGAGAGATCTTTTTATCTGAGCAATCTAGTTGCTCTTGGAGACTAAAATAATATATAAACATTCTAAAATACACATGCTATTTTTTCCAATGTTGAGGATGTCATTTATCGTTAACTTCTCGGTTAGCCCGAAATTAGTGATTTTTGGGTGTATCAGCCGATTTATCGGGCGATAAATTGTTTTATCGGCTTATCGGTCACCCAGTGATAAGCGATAAATCGGCTGATAAATCAGCATATCGGATGATTTTTTGAACAGTGATTTTTTCATACATGTATAAAAGTTTATCTTGTCCAAACTCAACAAAACTTCAAATTCCATGGTTTATACATCCAAACAGAATTTGGAATTTGTTATTGCAATTTGTTCCCGGTAGGAAATTCCAAACACATCCAAACAACAGAATTGGATTTGGAAGACATTTCCTTTCCATCTTGGATTTGGAATTCCCAAACAAATTCAATTCCATGCCAAAATTCCTACATCCAAACACAGTGTAACAGATCTTATTCGATTACATGATAGAACTCATCCAATCCCTACCATCCCCAAGCCTATAGAAGGGGATTACTCACTCATGGATGAGCAAAACATCGGTGGTTGATGGAGATGCGTTGGTGATAACGATGGCGATGATCCTCTCCAAATTCTCTGTCCCGGCAGGGTGCCGGAACGGAGTTTCTCGATCCGAATCTTGGTTTTTGGTGGCGGCGGGGAGCGGAACTCTTCCTGAAAAACTATCGAACCCCCCTTGGTTTTTAGGTCGAAAGGCAACTTATAGGCGCAGAGGGAGGCCGAGGGGGTGCCTGGAGTGGCTGCACCCCCCAGGCGAGGCCAATGGTGGGCCCGCACCTGGCATGGGTGTGAGCCCCCATGCCCGTTCTCCGTCTCGTTTTCTGGCTCCGTGGATCTTCTGGTGAAATATAATTTTTGGCATATTTTCTGGGATTTTTCCTGATAGTTAATTTTCTGCACAAAAACAAGACACCAAGGTAATTCTGCTGAAAACAGCGTCAGTCCGTGTTAGTTGTATCTAAATCACACAAGTTTAGAGAAGAAACAATAGCAAAGTGTTTGAAAAATTAGATACGTTTTGGACGTATCAACTCCCATCAAGCTTAGCTTATTGCTTGTCCTCAAGCAATTCAGTTGAAAACTGAGTGCGATAAAAGAACTTTCACGAACACATTTTGTTCACAAGATGTAAATATTCTCAGGACAGGAGTAGATGCTTAGACAATTCATAATAAAGAGTATGCAACTAAGTCTACTCAATAGTCATTGCAAGCTATGAAGAGAAACCAACTCAACAATAATAAGTAGCATGAAACATAAACATAAGTGGTATCTCGCTTGCCTTTGTTTGAAGAGCACAATATAAATGCCAAGGCACCTCTGAAGTTCAAGTAAAGACTAGAGATAAAGATGTCAGAGATACAAGCATCAAAATCATGACATAATTAACCAATTTTTGGAACAAACACAAGAATGACAACTATGCTCTCAAGAAGGTGCTCATAGAATAAGTGGTGACTCAACAAGGTTATGAAAAAGTTTTTGGAAAGACTGAAAGGCTCCCAAATGCTGAAAGGAAGGTACTCATTAGCTTTAAGCTCTCATTGCCTTTATCATAGGCATCTTCATGTGATTAAGGTGAAAGTGAGGTCTACTCTGAATCATATGTTTGACAGACCATAGACTGGAAATCCCAAGTCCCTTGAGTACGAGGGTCGCTCCGCATGCTACTCAACTTTGGTTACCTGAAAGTTCTTGTCATTGTAAATACATGCATATCATAGAGAACCGCCAATGGGGTACCCCTTGCACATGATATAGGAGCTATCCCGTGATCAAAATGACAAGGCAAGAAGACTATTAGCATCGCAGCGATCTTTTTATTTACTATGTGTATAAATTTTTATTAAGGATGCTTCATAAATGCTCATTATGGTGATGCTGCAAGTTTCCACCATGATTAGGCATGACTTAGGCTAGCGGCCCAGGCGTTTTTCTAACACAATGTATAGACTCCATGAACTCACAAGCTCCCCTTTCATTTCACATCGTCGACATCCGCAATAAAAGAGCAAGGAATCAACTGGATGAGGTATCCAAAAAGTGTTGAAAGCGTTCCCCGTGACAGCACGGTTCTGCTGACTCCCAGCATATAATTTGCAAGCATATAACTTTCATGGACAGGTCACAATGGTTCAGAATTATTAAGCGTAAGGAATAAAGTGTGCCATCAAGTTCATGAGAGCTTTACTAACTAACTTTCTCAAAACAGACAAACATTTTATTTTGAAAGAAAACACGACATATAGAATATGCGTTGAAGTAGCAAATGATGCTAATAGGTAGGTATGGTGGACACAGTCGACAATATTTGTTTTGGGAGTTTGGAAGCACAGACAGAGCTCATACTTAGTGCAAGTGAAGGCTAGCAATAGAGAGGGAGCGAAAAACGTGAGAGCAATAACTGTCATAATCATGCTTGCAATAAAACATGACTAATTATGGCATGAAAGTGATACAAGAACTCTGAGGCAAAATAAATCATCGAGGCTTACTGACTATTGACTAGTCATATGAATGCGTGAGCATGTGCCAAGTCGATTCATATGAACTGTCAGAGGAGGATACCACAATATCATACAAAAGTATGAATAAAACAATGCAAGAAAACATTCATATGACATGCTACAAACTATTAGTAAACTGGAGATAATCATAGACAAGCAAGAAATACTAAGCATCCATAATGACATACACCTTACACAAATAGGCTAAGCATGCTCACAATGATGAGTATATATACAAAAATGAAACAAATAGAGTTCGTTACCAGCCTCTTACCACACCTCAAGTTGTCTTAATCTTCACTATTGACCTTTACTTGTGTGACTTGAATAATAACAAGAAACCAAACTCCACTGAGGACGGCTAAACCCTGCAAAGAACTCACAAAACCAAAGAAGAACAACAAATATTTTTGGTGTTTTCGATTTTTAGAAACAAGCAAACAAAGAAAATCAAACCAAACAAGAAGCAAACAAAGAAAAGCAAACAAAGCAAAATATTTTTGGATTTTTCTTTTAAGGCAAACCAAAACAAAGAAACAAACCAAGAGAAACAACAAAACTATTTTTGGTATTTTTGTGTTTTTGAGAAAGAAGCAACAAGAACCAAAAAGAAAGCGAAACAATGGATATACAAAGAACCGATCGAACATGATATATAAATGAGTGTGATGTGGGTATACCTCCCCCCAAGCTTAGGCTTTTGGCCTAAGTGGGGCTCAATCCCATGGTGTCCAAGAGGATGCACCTCCGTAGTATGTCGAGGAAGCTCCCTCGTCCTGGTATGAGCTCGAGGCCTCCCCTGTGTAGTACACAGAGGGGTCTTATGATGGTGCTTCCTCCTGATAGTGCCCGTGGAAGTTAAGAGAGCGCAACTTGTCATCCATCTTCGCCTTCGAGTGTGACAAAGGTCCCTGAGAAATACTGAACAAAGTGGTTTGGGGTAGAGGGATCTCTCTCTCTTCCCCATCAATAAACAACATTCTATAAACCAAGTTTTCAAGGGTAGAGCCAGTAGTGACAAGGTGATGTGCCTTCATGGCAGCAAGATCAAGCCTTTGAGGAGCCAAAACTGTATCATGTGGATCAACAGCAATGTTCAAGACAGCAGCAATACGAATGGCAATAATTCCCCCATAAATGGGTCCCTTAGCAGCTAAGCGACGAGCAATGAGAGAACCAACATTATACTTATCTTCATTGTTGAGCACAACAGCTAAGAAGGCCAATTGATAGTTGGAAATATTACTAGTGTTCTCCCTACCAAGAACACTGGTGGCAAGATAGT
Source organism: Avena insularis (assembly GCA_023614405.1). NCBI lineage: Eukaryota > Viridiplantae > Streptophyta > Magnoliopsida > Poales > Poaceae > Avena > Avena insularis. The sequence goes on along the minus strand of CM042685.1, from coordinate 458,667,912 downwards.
AGGCAAAGTACCTGATGGCTGGGAGTTGAATATTCTTTATCTTTCCTTGTTGAGCTCTGCGGTCATCATCATTGGTTATCCCTCGATAAAGCTCCAACAAATCAGCGGGTAGAGCTGGAGTCTTCTTTGCTGACCCAGATGTACCAAGTCCCAGGGCCTTACAAAATTGCTTCAAAGTCATAGAATGAGCCTTGCCATCAATTTTGAAAGACACAGCTGGCTTGAACACGCTGTTAGTAAAAGAAAAACTCTCCATAAATGTTTTAGTGAGCAAAGCATATTGTGCACTCTCATCCTGCATGTAACTTGTTAGTCCAGCCTTCCGAACCAAAGTCATAAAATCATTAAGAATCCCAGCAGTCCGCAAGAAAGTTTGGCAAGGAAAGGTGGAGGGGTGCGCATCCCCTTCATCTCCCTCGTCACCAAATCGTGGAGTAATGAGATCCTCATGGTATGAGGGTCGAGTACTGGTGGATGAACTTGGAAGCCTTGCCCTTCTAGGTGCATCACTCGCAAATATTTCACCAAATGTATGGTTGTCCATGACCTTTCTTTAATTCAAGGAGCAATCGCTCCAAAAATCAGCACTTGAGATGGGCTGAACAAGGAGATCGAAAATCGCGAGCAAGAACAGTAAGAACTCGATCTTGAGCAAGTTTTTCGGTGTTTTTTGGGAGAGAGAAAGAAGGTGGCTTTGAGGAGGCAGCCTGGAGGGGCCCAGGTGGGCCAAACCCCCCTAGGCACCACCCCTAGGTAGGCCGCGCCTACCATGGGTGTGGTAACCTGGGGTGGCCCCCTGGGTCACTTCAGGTGTCTCTTTGTCCCTTTTTTTGAGGAAAAATTTATTTTGAATTTTTTGGGATTTTTCGGGAAACTTTATTTTTGGCCAATTTTCAGGGTATGAAAATTGATTTTCTCGCAGAAACAGTTTTTTCAGAAGAAGCAAAAGCAAACCAAAAGCCAAACTACAGTAGCTCTAAGAAACTCAAAGAAACAAACAACTAACAAAACCAAAGCTAGCAAAAGAAAGGCAAAGACTAGCAAGGAGAAAAGTAAAAGAAAGCAAGTATAACCATAGTGGAAACATTATTTTGTTCATTAAAATCCTTTTGTTAACAAGGTTGATCAAGTATTGTTACCAAAACAATCTTATATGAAACAAAACTTTGCATTCCACAAGGTGATTATGTTACCTCATACTTGATAGCAATGGTCCCAATCATAATAGTTTCAAAATTTTCTTATGGAATGGGACAATATATTTCTCCAACCTTCATGCTCTCAATATTTTCAATGGAATTCAGGCATAGCAACCTTCTTGAGGAAATAAATAGTATGCTCTTTGTCATTAATATTGAATGTTACTTTTCCTTGATTACAATTGATGACAGCACCTGCAGTATTAAGAAAAGGTCTCCCAAGAATAATAGACATATTATCATCTTCAGGCATTTCAAGCACAACAAAATCAGTTAAAACCATGCAATTATGAGCAACTTGAACAGAAACATCCTCACATATACCAACAGGAATAGTAGTTGACTTATCAGCCATTTACAAAGATATATTAGTTGGTATCAACTTTTCTTGCTAGAGTCTCTTATAGAGAGAAAAGGGCACAACACTAACTCCAGCTCCCAAGTCACATAAAGCAGTTCTAACATAATTATTCTTAATAGAGCAAGGAACAGTTGGTATACCTGGATCACCAAGTTTCTTTGGAACCTTACCATTGAAGGAATAATTAGCAAGCAAAGTAGAAATCTCCTAATTAGGAATCTTCCTTTTATTAGAGACAATATCCTTCATATACTTTGAATAAGGAGGCAACTTAATAGCATCAGTCAAAGGAATTTGCAAGAATAAAGGCTTCATCCACTCACAAAACTTGTTGTAGTGTTCTTCCTCCTTTGACTTGTGTTTATTACCTAGAAAAGGCATATGTTTCTGCACCCAAGGTTCTCTCTCTTTACCATGTTTATTAGCAATAAAATCTTCCTTTGTGTACCTAGTGTTCTTAGTGTGTTTCGCAGGTTCTTCCTCAACTTCCTCCTTATCAGGAGACTCATTTTTATCATTACCATTCTCAGTTTCAGCATCAGAGACAGATATACTATTAGGATCTACAGCAGGTTCAAGTGGTTCCTCAACTACTTTATGTTTCTTTTTCTTCCTCTTACGAGGACTACCACTACTCTCACCTTGTTGAGAATCCTGCTCAATTCTTTTAGGGTGTCCTTCAGGATATAAAGGGTCTTGAATAGCTATACCACTCCTAGTTCTAATTCCATAAGCATGTTTATCTCCTGAAGCATTAACTAACATATCCTTTTGTACCTTAGCAAGTTGATCAAGTTGGGTTTGAACCATTTGAAAGTGTTTACAAAGCATTTTAATATCATTATAAGTTCTTTCCACAATATCTTTCAACTCATTGATAGCTCTAGAGTTTTCCAATAAATGATTCTGAACTTGTTTATTAAAATGACATTGTTTGACAATAAAAATGTCAAGTTCCTCTAAACATTGATCAGGAGGCTTACCATAAGGAATATCACCTTCATCAAAGTGTTGGAGAGAGTGTACCTCAATAGTGGATGAGTGGGGAATTGTCTTACATAATTCTTCTATAGGAGGTAGATTCTTCACATCTTCATCTCTAATACCTTTCTCCTTTATACACTTCTTAGATTCCTTCATCACTTCATCATTTAATGCAATAACCCACCTCTTATTTGGTGTTGGTGTTGGAACTGGTTCAGGCACAACTGGTTCTGGAGTAATAGGCTCAGGTGTATTTAGCTCAGTTGAAGTCCAATCATCATAATTCTTGCTTATTTTAGCCATTAATTCTTCAGCATCTATAGGAGCCCTTTTCCTAAAAACACAATCAGCAAAGCTATCTAGGTAGGTCCTAGAATCACCAGTTAGTCCATTATAATAAATATCAAGAAGCTCATTCTGAGGTAATGGACATTCAGGATGTGCATGAATCAAGGCACAGGACCTTGTCCATGACTCAGGCAATTTCTCTTCTTCTCCCTGTTTCAAATCAAAAAGTCTCTGCAAAGCAGCATGTCTAGCACTGGGAGGAAAGTATTTTTGGAAGAAAGAAGGAATCAAGCAATCAGGGCTATCAATGGAACCAGGAGGTAATCTATTAAACCAAGCCCTAGCTTCTCCTTTCAGTAAAAAAGGGAAGATCTTAGTAACAAAGTACTTGCGCATCTTAAAATCATCAGAGAATAAAGCACTCATAGTAGAAAGCTCATTCATATGAGCCACAACACTCTCATTTTCAGTCCCACAGAAAGGTTTTTTCTCAACAATATCTAAATAAGATAAATCAAGAGAGAAATCATAATATTTATCTTTAATATCTAGGGAGAAGTGGCAAACTTAGGATCATAGGAGAACTTAGGCATAATAGTACATCTAGCAAGGAGACTCTTAATAGCACTAGTACCATGTGTGTTTTGGCACTCTTCAACAAACTCATCAGTGAACTCAATGTAACCAGCATTAATATCATAACTCTCACTAGCCTCAGGTGAGCTAACAGGTGTAACAGTGTCTTCACTAGGAGTTTCGGTATTTCCTAGACTAGCCATAGTAGCATCTAGAAAAGGACCTAATGAACCACTCGCATCAAGCACAGTAGAAGTAACATCATGAGTATCAAAAGCAGTTTCAGACTTAGTAGTAATAGCAGTGTGTGTAGCATGAGTATGTGGTGGTGGTGTAAGAAGCTTACTTATAACAGACGGTGAATCAAGAGCAGCAGAGGTGTTTAGACTGTACCTGTTCTTGTAGTGGATGGTAAAATAGGGAACTTTCCATCACGAGACTTCCCCATGATGAAAGGAGTAGCAGTGAACAATAATAGATCCAAGTGAAACTACAAATAAAGCTATGCTCCCCGGCAACGACGCTAGAAAATAGTCTTGATGACCCACAAGTGTAGGGGATCGCAACAGTCTTCGCGGGTAGTATTACCCAATTTATTGATTCGACACAAGGGGAGTCAAAGAATACTTGCAAGCCTTAACAACTGAGTTATCAATTCAGATTTACCTGGAAATAGTTCTTGCTCAAAGAAGTTTATATCAGTAGCAACAGTTTGATAGTAGCAACAGCAAAGCAACAACAACAGTGAGGTAGGAACAATAGTAACAGTAACGGTAACAGTAGTATTCGAGTGCGGTAGGCATAGGGATGGATGGACGAGCGTTGCATGGACGAGTCTAAACATGTAACTTCAAGATCTAGGGCATTGAAGATAAATAATAACAAGCATCCAAGTACTAAACAATCCTAGGCATGTGCTCTAAATATAGTCATACGTGCTCGCAATGAGAACTTGCACAACATCTTCTGTCCAGTCAGCTCGTGGCAGCGGGGCCTCTAGGTAACTACTGGCAATTAAGGTGCTCCTTTTAATAAAGCACCGAAGCAAAGCATTAACACTCCATGAACACATGTGATCCTCACACCACAACCATTCCCTCCGGTTGTCCCAATTGTTGTCACTTTGGGGCCTTTGGATCCGGACAATGATATGTGTACACAACTTGCAGATAAGATCACAAACAATACTATTATAATGATTCAATAATGTTCAGATTTGAGATCATGGCACGCGGGCCCTAGTGACAAGCATTAAGCACAACAAGTTGCAACAAAGTCAAATAGCACTAATAGAGATACTAGGCACTATGCCCTAATAGATCTTATTCGATTACATGATAGAACTCATCCAATCCCTACCATCCCCAAGCCTACAGCGGGGGATTACTCACTCATGAATGAGGGAAACATCGGTGGTTGATGGATATGCGTTGGTGATGACGATGGCGATGATCCTCTCCAAATTCCCCGTCCCGGCGGGGTGCCAGAACGGAGTTTCTGGATCTGAATCTTAGTTTTTGGTGGCAGCAGTGGAGCGGAACTCTTTCTGGAAAACTATCGAACCCTCCTCGGTTTTTAGGTCGAAAGGCTACTTATAGGCACAAAGGGAGGCCAAGGGGGTGCCTGGAGTGGCTGCACCCCCTAGGGGCGGCCAGTGGTGGGCCCGCGCCTGGCATGGGTGTGGGCCCCCGATGCCCCTTCTCCATCTTGTCTTCTGGCTCCATGGATCTTCTGGTGAAATATAATTTTTTGGCATATTTTTCGGGATTTTTCCTGATAGTTCATTTTCTGCACAAAAACAAGACACCAAGGTAATTCTGCTGAAAACAGCGTCAGTCCGTGTAAGTTGTATCCAAATCACATAAGTTTGGAGAAAAAACAATAGTAAAGTGTTCAAGAAAGTAGATACGTTTTGGACGTATCAAAGACATGTCCTCCATACCGAAAAAACGAAAAAAAATAAGCAAACGAATACATCATATGATGAGCCAAAGCGTCACATATTTCTTTCAGGAAAAAGAAACATTGTGGGAATCGAGGACAAGACAGACATGTCAGAAGATTATAATAAGTTTGATGAAATTCCGCCCTTCACAGTGAAAACTGACCCAAGCATTCCGTTTAGTAAAGAAGATGCTCCATGGTTACGTCCGAAGCGATCATAAGGAAGGACATACGCCAAGAAGTTCATGCTCATAGTGTGTACCTCTAGTTCATGTCTCGCCGGTCGGCCGCATATTGTGAACCTAAATGCCATGAGACATGATAGCTCATTTTGTGAAGGATATTCTATGATGTTTGCAATTTTCCAAGTTTAATATTTTTCCTTGCAACTATATTTTTCCTTGTATTTTTGATAAATGTGAAACTTTAATTCGGTTGTTGCTTCATAAACTATATATTTCCCGCCATTTCCCACCGCTTCCCGCCAAGTTTTTCCGCCCTTTCCCTCTGACCGGATCTTTTAGTCCCGGTTGTAGGTACTAACCGAGACTAAAGATATTTCCCGTCATTTCCCACCGCTTCTTACCAAGTTTTTCCGCCCTTTCCCTCTGACCGGAGCTTTTAGTCCCGGTTGTAGGCACTAACCGGGACTAAAGATATTTCCCGCTATTTCCCACCGCTTCCCACCAAGTTTTCCCGCCCTTTCCCTCTATATCTAGGCCGGCCACTGTAGGGGTTCGTAGCATGGAAAACAAAATTTTTCTATCGCATACAAACAAACAAGCCAAGATCTATCTACTAGATTGTAGCAACGAGTCGATGGAATAACTCACCCTCGAAGATTCCAAAGTGTTTAACGAGAGCAGATTCTCGTGGGTGATGTAGTCGTACTCTTTCCGATCTCAAGATCGCGTGAGCGATCCTTCCGCGCAGCGTTCCGCAGCACTCCCTTGATCGGTCACTCGACGAAGACCTTCAGAGACCTTCCTCTCCTTTGTTCCAATGAGTGGAGGTTGTAGCACTCTCCTCGCGATTCCAAGACTGTGGCGTGGTCTGGGAGGTAGGGGAGATCCCGCAGGCTTAAGCCGGTGCGAGTATGGTGGAGCTTATGAGAGAGGCTATTAGTGGTCTAGTAATTAGACACACCAATTAGAGGGCTCTAAACCAATTAGAAGGCTCTAAACCGAAATAGCTCTAAACCGGGGTTTAGATCTAGGGTTTTAGTTTAGAGGATAGGAAACTTGTGTGTCTAGGGAGGTGAGCCTGCCTCCTCCTTATAGGTGGGAGGGCTGGCCGCCAAGGGAGGAGTTCCTCCCCAACTCGGCCTTGGGAGGTGCGCCGCCAAGGGAGGAATTCCCTCAACTCGGCCTCCTCCTCCTCCTCTTTTCCCACTTCCCAAAACTTGTTGTTTGACTTTCAAACTGGCGTTTGACTTTCAATTTAGGATTTAAATAAATCCTTTATTTGGGACAGCAAGAATACTTAGTACATGATGCAATCATTCCAACATGCAATGACACATTCATGTACCCCTTCCCTCCGAGTCTTGGGACATTCCGGACCTTCTAGAATGTTCGATGAAAACACGGAATCATTCCGCTACTCAAACGGAACTTTCCTTATATGAATCTTATTCTCCGGACCATTCCGGATCACCTCGTGATATCCGGATCCCATCCGAGACTCCAAACAACATTCGGTCTCTTTCTCATAATACCATAACTACTCAAACAACGTCGAATCCTTAAGTGTGTCTCCCTACGGTTCGTGAATTATGCGGACATGATCGAGACACTTCTCCGAACAATAACCAATAGAGGAATCTGGAAATTCATATGGCTCCCACATATTTCTACGATTACTTTGCGATTGAATGAACCACTTACATACGATACCAATTTCCCTTTGTCTCACGATATGTTATTTATCCGAGGTTATGATCGTCGGTATCTGCATACCTAGTTCATCCTCAATTCGATAAGTACTCTTTTCTCGTTCCGTGATATGTGATCCCTTGTGACCAAGTCACATGCTTGCAAGCTAATTGGATGACATTTCACCGAGAGGCCCAGAGAATATCTATCCGTCATGTGGATGGACAAATCCCTCTTGATCCATGTGTTTCAACCAATACTTTCCGAACACTCAATGCCACCTTTATAGCCACCCTGTTACGGTGTGGTGTTTGATGACATCAAAGCATCCATCCAGTAAAGGTGATATGCATGATCTCATGGTCGAAGGAATTAGGTTACTATGTATCAGAAAGCATATAGCAATTGAACTATTGAAATGACTTGATCTTTATGCTACGCTTGTCTATAGGAGTATGTCCACCATATCATTCTCCTAACGATATGATCTTGTTGTTGATAACATCTCAATGTTCATGATAGGGAAACCACAATCATCAATCAACCAACAAGCTAGTGAAGTATAGAGGCTATACTAGGGACTTCAATTTAAGTTTACAATTCACACAAGTATTAATGTTTCCTTGTTAATACTATTATAGCATGAATATAAACATTTATCATAAACACAAAGATATATAATAATAACTACATTTATTATTGCCTCTAGGGCATATCTCCAACAGTCTCCCACTTGCACTAGAGTCATCTAATCTAGATTACATGGTAATATACCGAACACCCATGGCAGTTTGGTGTTGGTCATGTTTTGCCCTCGGGAGAGGTTTAGTCAACGGATCCGCCACATTCAGATCTGTGTGTACTTTGCAAATCTTTATATCCCCATCCTGGATATGTTCTCGAATAGCGTGAAAACGCAGCTTGATATACTTCAGCTTCTTGTGTGACCTTGGTTCTTGCGCATTGGCTATGGCGCCCATGTTATCACAGTAGATAGACATTGGGTCCAGCGCACTAGGAACCACACACCAGTAATGAACTCTTTCATCCATATCGCTTCTTGTGAAGCCTCCGGCGACCATGTATTCGATTCAGTTGAAGATCTCGCCACAACGCTTTGCTTTGCACTCCTCCAGCTAACCGCTGCACCATTCAAAATAAATACGTATCCAGATTGTGATTTAGAATCATCCGGATCGGTGTTCCAACTAGCATCGGTGTAACCATTAACAACGAGCTGTTCATCACCTCCATAAGAAAGAACCATATCCTTAGTTCTTCTCAAGTACTTAAGGATGTTGTTGATCATTGTCCAATGATCCACTCTGGATCACTTTGATATCTGCTAGTTAGACTAACGACATATGCGATGTCGGGTCTAGTACATAGCATGGCATACATTAGAGATCCTATGGCTGATGCATAGGAGTCTTACTCATCCTTTCTCTATCTTACCGATGTCGGACTTTGAGTTTTACTCAAGGTCGATTAGCAACATGGGCAAGAACCCTTTCTTGCTATCTTCCATTCCAAACCTCTTTAGAACTTTGTCCAAATATGTACTTTGTGACAATGATATTTGGCGTTTCGATCTATCTCTATAAATCTTTATGCCTAATATGTAAGCTGCTTCGCCAAGATCCTTCATTGAAAAACTATTATTCAAATACTCTTTGACACTATTAAGAAGGTCTACATCATTCCCAATCAACAATATGTCATCCACATATAGTATTAAGAATGCCATGAGCTCCCACTCACTTTCTTGTAAATACAAGCTTCTCCATAAGTTTGTATAAAACCAAAACTTTTGATTACCTTATCAAAGCGTTGATTCCAACAGGATGCTTGCTTCAATCCATAGATGGACCGTTGAAGCCTGCATACCTTGTTAGCATCTTTAGGATCGACAAAACCTTTGGGTTGCATCATATACAACTCTTCATCAATGTCTCCATTGAGGAATGCTGTTTTGACATCCATCTGCCATATCTCATAATCATAATATGCAGCGATTGCTAACATAATCCTCACAGACTTTAGCTTCGCTACCGGTGAGAAAGTCTCATCGTAGTCAACTCCTTGAATTTGTCGAAACCCTTTTGCGACAAGTCGAGCTTTATAGACGATAACATTACCATCAAAGATCTGTTTTCTTCTTGAAAATCCATTTGTTCTCGACAGCCTTCCGGCCATCCGGTAAGTCCACCAAAGTCCATACTTGGTTTTCGTACATGGATCCAATCTCGGATTTCATGGCTTCTTGCCATTTATTGGAATCTGGGCTCATCATCGCTTCCTCATATGTCTCGGGGTCATCGGTGTTGTCTACCAACATAACATTCATAACGGAATCATACCAATCTGGAGTGGTACGAGTTCTCGTTGACCTCCGAGGCTCTGTAGCAACTACAACCGAAGTTTCATGATCACCATCATTAGCTTCCTCTCTTATTGGTGCAGGCACCACAGGAACTTCTTCCGGTGCTGCGCTACTCGCAATTTCGAGAGAAGGTTCGACAACCTCGTCGAGTTCTACTTTCCTTCCAGTCACTTCTTTTCGAGAGAAATTCCTTCTCTAGAAAGGATCCATTCTTGGCAACGAAGATTTTGCCTTCGGATCTATGATAGAAGGTATACCCAATAGTTTCCTTCGGGTATCCTATGAAGACGCATTTTACCGCTTTGGGTTCAAGCTTGTCCGGCTGTAACTTCTTTACATAGGCTTCGCATCCCCAAACTTTAAGGAACGACAATTTAGGTTTCTTCCCAAACCATAATTCATACGGTGTCGTTTCAACGGATTTAGTCGGTGCCCTATTTAAAGTGAATGCGGCTGTTTCTAATGCATAACCCCAAAATGATAGTGGCAAATCTGTAAGTGACATCATAGAACGAACCATATCTAAGAGAGTTCGATTACGACGTTCAGACACACCATTACGCTGTGGTGTTCCCGGTGTCAATCATGAAAGTATTCCACATTTCTTCAAATGCTCGCCAAACTCGTAACTTAGATATTCACCTCCACGATCAGAACGTAGAAATTTAATCTTCTTGTTACGTTGATTCTCTACCTCACTTTTAAACTCCTTAAACTTCTCGAAAGTTTCGGACTTATGTTTCATGAAATAGATATACCCATATCTACTCAAGTCATCCGTGAAGGTAAGAACATAACGATAACCACCGCGCGATGCTACACTCATTGGACCACACACATCGTGTTGGAGATATGCCCTAGAGGTAATAATAAATGTAGTTATTATTATATATCTTTGTGTTTATGATAAATGCTTACATTCATGCTATAATAGTATTAACAAGGAAACCATTAATACTTGTGTGATTTGTAAACCTAATTTGAAGTCCCTAGTATAGCCTCTATACTTCACTAGCTTGTTGGTTGATTGATGATGTGGTTTCTTTGTCATGAACATTGAGATGTTATCAACAACAAGATCATATCGTTAGGAGAATGATATGGTGGACATACTCCTATAGACAAGCGTAGCATAAAGATCAAGTCATTTCAATAGTTCAATTGCTATATGCTTTCTGATACATAGTAACCTAATTCCTTCGACCATGAGATCATGCATATTGCCTTTACTGGATGGATGCTTTGATGTCATCAAACACCACACCGTAACAGGGTGGCTATAAAGGTGGCATTGAGTGTTCGGAAAGTATTGGTTGAAACACATGGATCAAGAGTGGGATTTGTCCATCCACATGACGGATAGATATTCTCTGGGCCCTCTCGGTGAAATGTCATCCAATTAGCTTGCAAGCATGTGACTTGGTCACAAGGGATCACATATCACGGGAACGAGAAAAGAGTACTTATCAATAACGAGGATGAACTAGGTATGCAGAGATACCGACGATCATAACCTCGGATAAGTAACATATCGTGAGACAAAGGGAAATTGGTATCGTATGTAAGTGGTTCATTCGATCGCAAAGTAATCGTAGAAATATGTGGGAGCCATATGAATTTCCAGATTCCTCTATTGGTTATTGTTCGGAGAAGTGTCTCGATCATGTCCGCATAATTCACGAACCGTAGGGAGACACACTTAAGGATTCGACGTTGTTTGAGTAGTTATGGTATTATGAGAAAGAGACCGAATGTTGTTCGGAGTCTCGGATGGGATCCGGGATATCACGAGGAGATCCGGAATGGTCCGGAGAATAAGATTCATATAAGGAAAGTCCCGTTTCGGAGTAGCGGAATGATTCCGGTGTTTTCATCGGGAACATTCTAGAAGGTCCCGGAATGTCCGGCACTCCGGAGGGGGAATGGGTACATGAATGTGTCATTACATATTGGAATGATTGCATCATGTACTAAGTGTTCTCGCTGACCGAAATAAAGGGTTAATTCAAATCCTAATTTGAAAAGTCAAACGGCTAGTTTGAAAAGTCAAACTGCCAGTTTTCGGAAAGAGGAGAAGGAGGAGAAGAGGAAACCGACTTGGGGGAGGAGTCCCCTTGGCCGGCGCGCCTCCCAAGGCCGACTTGGGGAGGGACTCCTCCCCTTGGCCGCCGGCCCTCCCACCTATAAAGGAAGGGGCAGGGCCTCCCCTCCTAGCACACTACTAGATCCTATCCTCTAATCTAAACCCTAGATCTAGACCCCGGTTTAGAGCTATTCGGTTTAGAGCCTTCTAATTGGTTTAGAGCCCTCTAATTGGTGTGTCTAATTACTAGACCACTAATAGCCTCTCTCATAAGCTCCACCATACTGCACTTGGCTTAAGGCGAAGCCTCGGGATTTCCCTCTACCTCCGGTACCACGCCGTTGTCTTTAGGAATCGCGAGAGAGTGCTACAACCTCCATTTTCTTTGGAACAAGGAGAGGAAGGTCTTCGTCGAAAACCGAACGTGTGACCGATCTGGAGCGCCATGGAACGCTGGCGGAAGGATCGTCTCGCGATCTTGAGATCGGAAGAGTACGACTACATCACCCACGAGAATCTGCTCTCGTTAAACACTTTGGAATCTTCGAGGGTGAGTTATTCCATCGACTCGTTGCTACAATCTAGTAGATAGATCTTGGCTTGTTTGTTTGTATGCGATAGAAAATTTTTGTTTTCCATGCTCGAACCCCAACAAAGGTATCGAGCCGTGTCTATATGTAGATCATTGCAGAGTAGAACACAATGGTCATTGTGGGCGTTGATGCTTTTATTGTAGATTGCTTTTTGTGTACTTTGCATCTTGCGGTATGTTGGGATGAAGCGGCCCGGGCTAACCTTACATGACATCGTTCATGAGACTTGCTCCACGCTTGACATGCAACTCGTTTTGCATAAGTGGCTTTATGGTGCCTGTTTCTCCTAGCATAGTAAAGATCCAATTTACAACGGGTAATCAACAATGCTAGTATCAATGTTGTGGTTCTTGTTCGTAGGTTAGACCGACACCTATGGAAAGCCCCAAACCACGTAAAATATGCAAAGAAAGTAGAAGCGTCTAACTTTGTTTTGCGAGGGTGTGCCGTGATGTGATATGGCCATGATTGTGATTATATTTGATGTATGCAATGTTCCTTATTGTAAGTTGGCAACGGCGGAGCCATATGGTTGTCTTTAATTTCATTAAGACCTGCGTGTCTATTCAAAATAGTTGTAATAGTTGAAGCTGGTGGGCGACAACCATGAAGAAGCGTCATTGACCTTGATGCTATGCGGTGATGATGGAGATCATGTTCGTGCTTGAAGATGGAGATCGGAAGCACAAAGAAGAAAGGCCATATCATATCACATATTATGAATTGCATGTGATGTTAATCCTTTATGCATCTTGTATTGCTTAGTAGACGACGGTAGCATTATAAGATGATCCTCATGCACATAAATTTCAAGTTCTAAAGTGTTCACCCTTAGTATGCACCGTTGCCAAAGCTTGCTGCTTGAAGCACCACGTGATGATCGGGTGTCTTTGATTCCGCGGTGAATACAACGTAAGCAAGCCAGATTTGCTTATGCGGAAGCTAAGGTTTGATCTTGACGAGCCTAGCATGTATACGGACATGGCCTCGGGAACACGGATGGCGAAAGGCAAAGCATGAATCATATAGTAGATATGATGAACATGATGATTGTTCGCCATTAAAACTATATCAGCTCGTGATGATCGGTGTTGATGTAGTGGATTTGGTTCGATGTGATCACTAAAACAATGTGAGGATGTTGTTTTGAGTGGGAGTTCACCTAGTTTAATTTCATTAATTAATTTGAACTCAATTTGTCATAAACTTAGTCTAAACTATTGCAAATATGTTGTAGATCAATGGCAGCCCTACCATCAATTTTAATGCGTTCCTAGAGAAAGAAAAGTTGAAAAACAATGGAAGCAACTTGGATTGGTTCCGCAATTTGAGGATTGTCCTCACGGTGGTAATTTGACCTATGTCTTTGGATGCACGCTAGGTGACCCACTGCAATGATGCTACCGATGAAGTAAAGAATGTTTACCTCGCCGGAAGAATCAGTACTCCATAGTTTAGTGTGCTATCTTGTATGGTTTAGAATCGAGCTTGAAAAAGATTTGAAGAGTCGATCCATATGATATTGTCGAGGATCTCAAATTAATCTTTGAGACTCATGCGGCAATTGAAAGTTATGAAGCTTCGAAAAGTTCTTTAAGCGCAAGATGGAAGAGGGTAGCTCTCGGTGAGCATGTGCTTAAGATGTCCGGCACGCAAATAAACTTCAAAGTTTGGGTATAGTGATTCCTAATACTTTGGGGTTTACGCATCCTCAATCACTACCACCAAGTTACAAGAACTTTGTGATGAACTACAACATGCGAACATGAACAAAGAGTTGCAGGCTTTTGCTATGTTAAAATCTGCAGTGGAGATCAAGAAAGAGCACCAAGTGTTGATGGTCAATAAGACCACCAAATTCAAGAAAGGCAAGTCTAAGCAAAGGGACACTTCAAGAAGGGTGGTAAGAAAGTTACCATACCGTGAAGAAGACCAAGGCTGGACCTAAGCCTGAAACCGAGTGCTTTTGCAAGGGAGAAGGTCCTCGAAGCGGAATTGCCCAAGGTACTTGGCGGATTTAAAGAACGGCAACATCAAGAAGAAAGGTATATCGATATACATGTTATTGATGTGTATCTCACTAGTACTCGTAGTAGTGCACAGGTATTTGAATCGGTTCGGTTGCTCATATTTGTAACTCAAGCAGAGCTGCGAATAAACGGAAGCTAGTGAAGAACGAGGTGACGATGCGCGTAGGAAAGCGGATCAAAGGTTGATGTGATCGCCAAGACGCTACCTCTTCATCTACCATCGGGATTAGTTTTATACTTAAATAATTGTTATTTGGTGCCTGCGTTGAGCATGAACATTATATCAGGATCTTGTTTATTGCGAGACGGTTACTTATTTAAATCCGAGAATAATGGTTGTTCGATTTATATGAGTAACATGTTTCATGCACATGCACCTTTGATAGATGGTCTATTCATATTGAATCTCGATAGTGGAAATACACATATTAATAACATTGAAGCTAAACGTTTGAAATCAAGCGATAACTCGACCTATATGTGGTAATCGTCGTCTTGGTCACATTGGAGTGAAGCGTATGAAGAAACTCTATTCGATGGACTTCTTGAATCACTTGATTTTGAATCACTTGAAAGATGCGAAGCATGTCGATGGGTAAAATGACTAAGACTCCATTTTACGGTATGATGGAGCGAGCTATGACTTATTGGAAATCATACACACCGATGTGTGTGGTCCAATGAGTGTAGCATCGGCGATGGTTATCGTTATGTTCTTACCTTCACGGATGACTTGAGTAGATATGGATATATCTATTTCATGAAACATAAATCCGAAACTTTCGAAGTTTAAGGAGTTTCAAAGTGAGGTAGAGAATCAACGTAACAAGAAGATTAAATTTCTACGCTCGATCGTGGAGGTGAATATCTAAGTTACGAGTTTGGCGAACATTTAAGAAATGTGGAATACTTTATGATTGACACCGGGAACACCACAACAGTAATGGTGTGTCCGAACGTCAGAATCGAACTCTCTTAGATATGGTTCGTTCTATGATGTCACTTACAGATCTACCACTATCATTTTGGGGTTATGCATTAGAAACAGCCGCATTCACTTTAAATAGGGCACCGTCTAAATCCGTTGAAACGACACCATATGAATTATGGTTTGGGAAGAAACCTAAATTGTCGTTCCTTAAAGTTTGGGGATGTGAAGCCTATGTAAAGAAGTTACAGCCGGACAAGCTTGAACCCAAAGCGGAAAAATGCGTCTTCATAGCATACAGAAGGAAACTATTGGGTATACCTTCTATCATAGATCCGAAGGCAAAATCTTCGTTGCTAAGAATGGATCCTTTCTAGAAGGAATTTCTCTCGAAAGAGGTGACTGGAAGGAAAGTAGAACTCGACGAGGTTGTCGAACCTTCTCTCGAATTGCAGTAGCGCAGCAAAGACCGAAGAAGTTCTGTGGTGCATGCACCAATAAGAGAGGAAGCTAATGATAGTGATCATGAAACTTCGGTTGAAGTTGCTACAGAGCCTCGGAGGTCAACGAGAACTCGTACCACTCCAGATTGGTATGATTCCGTTATGAATGTCATGTTGGTGGACAACACCGATGACCCCGAGACATATGAGGAAGCGATGATGAGCCCAGATTCCAATAAATGGCAAGAAGCCATGAAATCCGAGATTGGATCCATGTACGAAAACCAAGTATGGACTTTGGTGGACTTACGGATGGCGGAAGGCATCGAGAACAAATGGATTTTCAAGAAGAAAACAGATCTTGATGGTAATGTTCGTCTATAAAGCTCGACTTGTCGCAAAAGGGTTTCGACAAATTCAAGGAGTTGACTACGATGAGACTTTCTCACTGGTAGCGAAGCTAAAGTCTGTGAGGATTATGTTAGCAATCGCTGCATATTATGATTATGAGATATGGCAGATGGATGTCAAAACAGCATTCCTCAATGGAGACATTGATGAAGAGTTGTATATGATGCAACCCAAAGGTTTTGTCGATCCTAAAGATGCTAACAAGGTATGCAAGCTTCAACGGTCCATCTATGGATTGAAGCAAGCATCCCGAAGTTGGAATCAACGTTTTGATAAGGTAATCAAAAGTTTTGGTTTTATACAAACTTATGGAGAAGCTTGTATTTACAAGAAAGTGAGTGGGAGCTCTGTAGCATTCTTAATACTGTATGTGTATGACATATTGTTGATTGGGAATGATGTAGACCTTCTTAATAGTGTCAAAGAGTATTTGAATAATAGTTTTTCAATGAAGGATCTTGGCGAAAGCTTACATATTAGGCATAAAGATTTATAGAGATAGATCGAAACGCCAAATATCATTGTCACAAAGTACATATTTGGACAAAGTTCTAAAGAGGTTTGGAATGGAAGATAGCAAGAAAGGGTTCTTGCCCATGTTGCCCAATACGACCTTGAGTAAAACTCAAAGTCCGACATCGGCAGAAGATAGAGAAAAGATGAGTAAGACTCCCTATGCCTCAGCCATAGGATCTCTAATGTATGCCATGCTATGTACTAGACCCGACATCGCATATCCGTTAGTCTAACTAGCAGATATCAAAGTGATCGAGTGGATCATTGGACAATGATCAAAAACATCCTTAAGTACTTGAGAAGAACTAAGGATATGGTTCTTTCTTATGGAGGTGATGAACAGCTCGTTGTTAATGGTTACACCGATGCTAGTTGGAACACCGATCCGGATGATTCTAAATCACAATCTGGATACGTATTTATTTTGAATGGTGCAGCAGTTAGCTGGAGGAGTGCGAAGCAAAGCGTTGTGGCGAGATCTTCAACTGAATCAGAATACATGGCTGCTTCAGAGGCTTCACAAGAAGCGATATGGATGAAAGAGTTCATTACAGAGCTGGGTGTGGTTCCAAGTGCGCTGGACCCAATGTCTATCTACTGTGATAACATGGGCGCCATAGCCAATGCGCAAGAACCAAGGTCACACAAGAAGCTGAAGCATATCAAACTACGTTTTCACGCTATTCGAGAACATATCCAGGATGGGGATATAAAGATTTGCAAAGTACACACAGATCTGAATGTGGCGGATCCGTTGACTAAACCTCTCCCGAGGGCAAAACATGACCAACACCAAACTGCCATGGGTGTTCGGTATATTACCATGTAATCTAGATTAGATGACTCTAGTGCAAGTGGGAGACCGTTGGAGATATGCCTAGAGGCAATACTAAATGTAGTTATTATTATATATCTTTGTGTTTATGATAAATGCTTACATTCATGCTATAATAGTATTAACAAGGAAACCATTAATACTTGTGTGATTTGTAAACCTAATTTGAAGTCCCTAGTATAGCCTCTATACTTCACTAGCTTGTTGGTTGATTGATGATGTGGTTTCTTTGTCATGAACATTGAGATGTTATCAACAACAAGATCATATCGTTAGGAGAATGATATGGTGGACATACTCCTATAGACAAGCGTAGCATAAAGATCAAGTCATTTCAATAGTTCAATTGCTATATGCTTTCTGATACATAGTAACCTAATTCCTTCGACCATGAGATCATGCATATTGCCTTTTCTGGATGGATGCTTTGATGTCATCAAACACCACACCGTAACAGGTGGCTATAAAGGTGGCATTGAGTGTTCGGAAAGTATTGGTTGAAACACATGGATCAAGAGTGGGATTTGTCCATCCACATGACGGATAGATATTCTCTGGGCCCTCTCGGTGAAATGTCATCCAATTAGCTTGCAAGCATGTGACTTGGTCACAAGGGATCACATATCACGGGACCGAGAAAAGAGTACTTATCGATGTGAGGATGAACTAGGTATGCGGAGATACCGACGATCATAACCTCGGATAAGTAACATATCGTGAGACAAAGGGAAATTGGTATCGTATGTAAGTGGTTCATTCGATCGCAAAGTAATCGTAGAAATATGTAGAGCCATATGAATTTCCAGATTCCTCTATTGGTTATTGTTAGGAGAAGTGTCTCGATCATGTCCGCATAATTCACGAACCGTAGGGAGACACTTAAGGATTGACGTTGTTTGAGTAGTTATGGTATTATGAAAGAGACCGAATGTTGTTTGGAGTCTCGGATGGGATCCGGGATATCACGAGGAGATCCGGAATGGTCCGGAGAATAAGATTCATATAAGGAAAGTCCCGTTTCGGAGTAGCGGAATGATTCCGGTGTTTTCATCGGGAACATTCTAGAAGGTCCCGGAATGTCCGGCACTCCGGAGGGGGAATGGGTACATGAATGTGTCATTACATATTGGAATGATTGCATCATGTACTAAGTGTTCTCGCTGACCGAAATAAAGGGTTAATTCAAATCCTAATTTGAAAAGTCAAACGGCTAGTTTGAAAAGTCAAACTGCCGCTTTGGAAAGAGGAGAAGGAGGAGAAGAGGAAACCGACTTGGGGGAGGAGTCCCCTTGGCCGGCGCGCCTCCCAAGGCCGACTTGGGGAGGGACTCCTCCCCTTGTCCGCCGGCCCTCCCACCTATAAAGGGAGGGGCAGGGCCTCCCCTCCTAGCACACTACTAGATCCTATCCTCTAATCTAAACCCTAGATCTAGACCCCGGTTTAGAGCTATTCGGTTTAGAGCCTTCTAATTGGTTTAGAGCCCTCTAATTGGTGTGTCTAATTACTAGACCACTAATAGCCTCTCTCATAAGCTCCACCATACTCGCACCGGCTTAAGGCGAAGCCTCAAGGGATTTCCCTCTACCTCGGTACCACGCCGTTGTCAGGAATCGCGAGGAGAGTGCTACAACCTCCGCTTTCTGGAACAAGGAGAGGAAGGTCTTCGTCAGTACGAACGTGTGACCGATCATGGAGCGCCATGAACGCGGCGCGGAAGGATCGTCTCGCCGATCTTGAGATCGGAAAGAGTACGACTACATCACCCACGAGAATCTGCTCTCGTTAAACACTTTGGAATCTTCGAGGGTGAGTTATTCCATCGACTCGTTGCTACAATCTAGTAGATAGATCTTGGCTTGTTTGTTTGTATGCGATAGAAAATTTTTGTTTTCCATGCTACGAACCCCAACACATCGGTATGTATGATTTCCAATAAGTCCGTAGCTCGCTCCATCATACCAGAAAATGGAGTCTTAGTCATTTTACCCATCAGACATGCTTCGCATCTTTCAAGTGATTCAAGAAGTCCATCGGAATGGAGTTTCTTCATACGCTTCACTCCAATGTGACCAAGACGCGATGCTACATATAGGTCTAATTATCGCTGATTTCAAACGTTTAGCCTCAATGTTGTTGATATGTGTATTTCCACTATCGAGATTCAATATGAATAGACCATCTATCAAAGGTGCATGTGCATAAAACATATTACTCATATAAATCGAACAACCATTATTCTCGGATTTAAACAAGTAAATCGCCTCGCAATAAACAAGATCCTGATATAATGTTCATGCTTAACGCAGCACCAAATAACAATTATTTAAGTATAAAACTAATCCCGATGGTAGATGAAGAGGTAGCGTCGACGCGATCACATCAACCTTTGATCCGCTTTCCCACGCAAGATCGTCACCTCGTTCTTCGCTAGCTTCGCTTATTCTGCACCTGCTTCGAGTTACAAATATGAGCAACCGAACCAAGATCAAATAACCAGGCACTACTACGAATACTAGTGAGATACACATCAATAACATGTATATCGATATACCTTTCTTCTTGATGTTGCCGTTCTTCAAATCTGCCAAGTACCTTGGGCAATTCCGCTTCATGACCTTCTCCCTTGCGGAAAAGCACTCGGTTTAGGCTTAGGTCCAGCCTTGGTCTTCTTCGTTGGCGTGGTAACTTTCTTACCACCCTTCTTGAAGTGTCCTTCGCTTAGACTTGGCTTTCTTGAATTTGGTGGTCTTATTGACCATCAACACTTGGTGCTCTTTCTTGATCTCCACTTGCAGATTTTAACATAGCAAATAGTTACGCAACTCTTTGTTCATGTTCTGCATGTTGTAGTTCATCACAAAGTTCTTGTAACTTGGTGGTAGTGATTGGAGGATGCGGTAAACCCCAAAGTATTAGGAATCACTATACCCAAACTTTTGAAGTTTATTTATGCGTCTGACATCTTAAGCACATGCTCACCGATGGAGCTACCTCTTCCATCTTGCGCTTAAAGAACTTTTCGTAAGCTTCATAACTTTCAATTGCCGCATGAGTCTCAAAGATTAATTTGAGATCCTCGACAATATCATATGGATCGACTCTTCAAACCTTTTCTCAAGTTCCGATTCTAAACCATACAAGATAGCACATTGAACTATGGAGTCGATTCTTCCGAGCGAGGTAAACATTTTTACTTCATCGGTAGCATCACTGCAGTGGGTCACCTAGGTGCATCCAAAGACATAGGTCAAATTACCATTACCGTGAGGACAATCCTCAAATTGCGGAACCAATCCATGAAGTTGCTTCCATTGTTTTTCAACTTTTCTTTCTCTAGGAACGCATTAAAATTGATGGTAGGCTGCCATTGATCTACAACATATTTGCAATAGTTTAGACTAAGTTTATGACAAATTGAGTTCAAATTAATTAATGAAATTAAACTAGGTGAACTCCCACTCAAAACAACATCCCTCACATTGTTTTAGTGATCACACGACCAAATCCACTACATCAACACCGATCATCACGAGAGTTGATATAGTTTTAATGGCTTAACAATCATCATGTTCATCATATCTACTATATGATTCATGCTTTACCTTTCGCGATCCGTGTTCCCCGAGGCCATGTCCGTACATGCTAGGCTCGTCAAGATCAAACCTTAGCTTCCGTGATAAGCAAATCTGGCTTGCTTACGTTGTATTCACCTGGAATCAAAGACACCCGATCATCACGTGGTGCTTGAGCAGCAAGCTTTGGCAACGGTGCATACTAAGGGTGAACACTTTAGAACTTGAAATTTATGTGCATGAGGATCATCTTATAATGCTACCGTCTACTAAGCAATACAAGATGCATAAAGGATTAACATCACATGCAATTCATAATATGTGATATGATATGGCCTTTCTTCTTTGTGCTTCCGATCTCCATCTTCAAGCACGAACATGATCTCCATCATCACCGCATAGCATCAAGGTCAATGACGCTTCTTCATGGTTGTCGCCACCAGCTCCAACTATTACAACTATTTTGAATAGACACGCAGGTCTTAACAGAAATTAAAGACAACCATATGGCTCGCGGTTGCCAACTTACAATAAGGAACATTGCATACATCAAATATAATCACAATCATGGCCATATCACATCACTGCACACCCCTGCAAAACAAAGTTAGACGCTTCTACTTTCTTTGCATATTTTACGTGGTTTGGGGCTTTCAATAAGTGTCGTTCTAACTTACGAACAAGAACCACAACATTGATACTAGCATTGTTGATCACCCGTTGTAAATTGGATCTTTACTATGCTAGGAGAAACAGCACCCATAAAGCCACTTATGCAAAACGAGTTGCATGTCAAGCGTGGAGCAAGTCTCATGAACGATGTCATGTAAGGTTAGCCCGGCCGCTTCATCCCAACATACCGCAAGATGCAAAGTACACAAAAGCAATCTACAATAAAAGCATCAACGCCCACAATGACCATTGTGTTCTACTGCAACAGATCTACATATAGACACGGCTCGATACCCTTGTAGGGGTTCGTAGCATGGAAAACAAAATTTTCTATCGCATACAAACAAACAAGCCAAGATCTATCTACTAGATTGTAGCAACGAGTCGATGGAATAACTCACCTCGAAGATTCCAAAGTGTTTAACGAGAGCAGATTCTCGTGGGTGATGTAGTCGATTCTTTCCGATCTCAAGATCGCGTAGACGATCCTTCCGGCGCTGCGTTCCGCAGCACTCCTTGATCGGTCACACGCCTGGTACTTTCGACGAAGACCTTCCTCTCCTTTGTTCCAGCAGTGGAGGTTGTAGCACTCTCCTCGCGATTCCGGCAAAGACAACGCGTGGTACCGGAGGTAGAGGGAGATCCCATGAGGCTTCGCCTTAAGCCAAAGTAGTATGGTGGAGCTTATGAGAGAGGCTATTAGTGGTCTAGTAATTAGACACACCAATTAGAGGGCTCTAAACCAATTAGAAGGCTCTAAACCGAAATATCTCTAAACCGGGGTTTAGATCTAGGGTTTTAGTTTAGAGGATAGGAAACTTGTGTGTCTAGGGAGGGGAGCCCTGCCCCTCCTTATATAGGTGGGAGGGCTGGCCGGCCAAGGGGAGGAGTTCCTCCCCAACTCGGCCTTGGGAGGTGCGCCGGCCAAGGGGAGGAATTCCCCTCCAACTCGGCCTCCTCCTCCTCCTCTTTTCCCACTTCCCAAAACTTGCCGTTTGACTTTCAAACTGGCCGTTTGACTTTTCAATTTAGGATTTAAATAAATCCTTTATTTGGGACAGCAAGAATACTTAGTACATGATGCAATCATTCCAACATGCAATGACACATTCATGTACCCCTTCCCCCTCCGGAGTGCCGGACATTCCGGGACCTTCTAGAATGTTCCCGATGAAAACACCGGAATCATTCCGCTACTCCGAAACGGAACTTTCCTTATATGAATCTTATTCTCCGGACCATTCCGGATCACCTCGTGATATCCCGGATCCCATCCGAGACTCCGAACAACATTCGGTCTCTTTCTCATAATACCATAACTACTCAAACAACGTCGAATCCTTAAGTGTGTCTCCCTACGGTTCGTGAATTATGCGGACATGATCGAGACACTTCTCCGAACAATAACCAATAGAGGAATCTGGAAATTCATATGGCTCTACATATTTCTCGATTACTTATGATCGAATGAACCACTTACATACGATACCAATTTCCCTTTGTCTCACGATATGTTATTTATCCGAGGTTATGATCGCTTGTATCTCGCATACCTAGTTCATCCTCGCATCGATAAGTACTCTTTTCTCGCTCCTTGATATGTGATCCCTTGTGACCAAGTCACATGCTTGCAAGCTAATTGGATGACATTTCACCGAGAGGGCCCAGAGAATATCTATCCGTCATGTGGATGGACAAATCCCACTCTTGATCCATGTGTTTCAACCAATACTTTCCGAACACTCAATGCCACCTTTATAGCCACCCTGTTACGGTGTGGTGTTTGATGACATCAAAGCATCCATCCAGCAAAGGTGATATGCATGATCTCATGGTCGAAGGAATTAGGTTACTATGTATCAGAAAGCATATAGCAATTGAACTATTGAAATGACTTGATCTTTATGCTACGCTTGTCTATAGGAGTATGTCCACCATATCATTCTCCTAACGATATGATCTTGTTGTTGATAACATCTCAATGTTCATGATAGGGAAACCACAATCATCAATCAACCAACAAGCTAGTGAAGTATAGAGGCTATACTAGGGACTTCAATTTAAGTTTACAATTCACACAAGTATTAATGTTTCCTTGTTAATACTATTATAGCATGAATATAAACATTTATCATAAACACAAAGATATATAATAATAACTACATTTATTATTGCCTCTAGGGCATATCTCCAACAGCCACACCATGGCTATCCACACAATGGATAGTGCATACTGGGCAATTCTGACCATCGAGGAGACTGAGGCGCTGTGGGCCTCCATCTACCCTTGCCCGCCGGGTTGCTTGATGTTTGTGGTCAGTGACCTCTGCTTGTAATATTTTGATTCTTTGCTCAGTTATGAGCTTGCTGTAATAATTTTGTGTCGTAGGGTCACTGTTGTGTTACCGATTCTTCACTGGAGATCCTCGAGCTCAAGGTTAAGCTTATGTCAGACAGAGGTCTGGGATTTGTTTAGCCCTGATTCTGGAGGTGTCACAGTTACCCACTGAATTGTTGAGCTCTCACTTGTGGGATTATACTTTGAATTAGGGTAATGATATGATTATAGTGATACCCTAATTATGTGGATAAATATAGGCTTGGTGATGATTCTTGGTTATATTCCAGGATGATGATCTTACAGGTTTACTTATGCAATCTAAATAATGGATCTGCTTGATTTAGAATCTAACTTGGTGACACCATCTTAATAATGGTACACAAGTTTAGGTTCTACTACTGGCTTGATTCTATTGATGCTTAGTTTTGGATTTGAATCAAAATTAAGTTGGAATCTTCTTCTTAAACATTTCTTCCTATGATGTTGGTATGAGGCATAGGAACTAGTTTCCTATCTTGTTGTCCCTAATAGAAATGTTCTGGTATTATCTTTAGTTACTAGATCTTAAATCATGTTGGCTAAGATGGTTGAGGTACTCATGGTTTATATTGATTTATGAATTCTGAGGTGCTACTCCACTAGGACAAGTGCCCAGAATTCATAAGCTATGCTATGTACATGTTGGAATATATGATTTGATTATGGACATGGGAGGATATGGACATGGGAGGAAACTCTATCGTATTCTTCTCTCATGACGGTGTAGGGGTTCGTAGCATGGAAAACAAAAAATTTCTATCGCATGAACACACAATCAAGATCTAATCTATGATCAAGCCAAGATCTATCTACTAGATTGTAGCAACGAGTCAATAGAGTACTAACCCTCGAAGATCCAAAGCGGTTAACGAGAGCAGATTCTCGTGGATGATGTAGTCGTACACTTCCGATCTCAAGATCGCGTAGACGATCCTTCCGGCGCTGCGTTCTGGCAGCGCTTCTGTAGTCGGTCACACGTTCGGTACTCGATGAAGACCTTCCTCTCCCTTGTTCCAGCAGGCAGCTGAGGTTGTAGCACTCTCCTCGCGATTCCGGCAGCACGACGGCGTGGTACCGGAAGTAGAGGGGAGATCTCGCAGGGCTTCGCCTTAAGCCGGAGCGAGTATGGTGCAGTATGAGAGAGGGCCTTGGTGATCTAAGGTTTAGAGGCACCAAGGGGAGAGCTTGGCCGGCGGCTAGGGTTTGGGGAAACCCTAACTCGGCGACTTAGAGGATTCCCTAGGCGGCGGCTGCACTGGAGGTGGCCGGCGACTTGGGGCTAGGGTTTGGGGTGTGAGAGGTGTAGTTAGAGGGGCACCCCTGCCCCTTCTTTTATAGGTGGGAGGGAGGCGCCTAGGAGGAGGGATTCCTCCTGTAACTCCTCCTCCTTGGCCGGCGGGTGGAGGGAGTGGGACTTCCTCCCCAAGTAGGTTTCCTACTCTCCCTCCACCAAGCAAACTTGTCGTTTGACTTTTCAAATTGGCGTTTGACTTTTCAAACTAGGATTTGATTTATCCCTTTATTTTGCTCAGCGATGACACCTAGTACATGATGCAACCATTCCAACTTGTTATGAAACATTCATGCACCCTTCCCCTCCGGAGTGCCGGACCTTCCGGACCCTTCTAGAACATTCCCGATGAAAACACCGGAATCATTGTCCAACTCCGAAACAGGACTTTCCTTATATGAATCTTATTCTCCGGACCATTCCGGATCTCCTCGTGATATCCCGGATCCCGGACCATTCTGTCTCTTACTCATCATTCCATAACTACTCAACAACATCGAATCCTTAAGTGTGTCTCCCTACGGTTCGTGAATTATGCGGACATGACCGAGACACTTCTCCGATCAATAACCAATAGAGGAATCTGGAAATTCATATGGCTCCCACATATTTCTACGATTACTTTGCGATTGAATGAACCACTTACATACGATACCAATTTCCCTTTGTCTCACGATAGTTTACTTATCCGATGTTTTGATCGTCGATATCTCTGCATACCTAGTTCAACCTCGTTACCGATAAGTACTCTTTTCTCGTTCCCGTGATATGTGATCCCTTGTGAGCCAGTCACATGCTTGCAAGCTAATTGGATGACATTCCACCGAGAGGGCCCAGAGTATATCTATCCGTCATATGGATGGACAAATCCCACTCTTGATCCATGTGCCTTAACCCATACTTTCCGAACACTCAATGCCACCTTTATAGCCACCCAGTTACGGTGTGGTGTTTGATATCATCAAAGCATCCTTCTGGTGATGGTGATTAACATGATCTCATGGTCGAAGGAATTAGGTTACTATGTATCAGAAAGCTTATAGCAAATGAACTATATTAAATGACTTGATCTTTATGCTATGCTTAACTATAGGAGTATGTCCATCACATCATTCTCCTAATGATATGACCCTGTTGTTAATAACATCTCTATGTTCATGATCAGGAAACCATGATCATATATTAACCAACAAGCTAGTTTAACAAGAGGCTTTACTAGGGACTCTTTTATGTTTACAAATCACACAAGTATTAATGTTTCCTGTTAATACAATTATAGCATGGTATGTAAACATTTATCATAATTATGAAGATATGATAATAACCACTTTTATTATTGCCTCTTGGGCATATCTCCAACAGACGGCCATGGCACCGATGACGACTACTACTTGAAGAAATTGTCGTTCCGCTGCAGCCTGTATGACGTCAAGACACGGCAGTAGCAGCCTGCAAACATCGGTACAGCCACTCAAGGCCTTACAACCAATGTGGTTGTTCCCTCCAAGTCAGGCATGAGTTTGGTGGTAGTACCACCATAATATGCATCTGCAAGACATCATACGTGCTAGTGCGAAATCAGTGTAAAGATTGGGTTATTCCCTTTCCAAAGATTAAACTTAAGAGTGAGAGAATATATATCTAGCTTATATTTATTGCAGTAGATTTATATGTGATGCTTCTGAAATAATAAGGTTTGTGTCGTGTTGCCAGTTTATTTTATCGAAGTGATCGAATTAACCAAAACCGTGACGAACGCATGAGGGGTGCCACTACAGGAAACAGGCCAGACGCCGACGGCCAGACCTAATCAGCGTAGCCACTGATTGCCGTCGGCATAGGCTACGCCGACGGCTGCCCATCGGCGTAGACGATACCGTTGGCGTAAAGAATGTGGGGCCCACATCACACAGTTGACGGCCGTTTGCCCTGGCGGCAGCTACGCCGACGGCCTAAAGGATTTGGCTGGAGCTACGCCAATGGCAATGCCGTTGACCTATCTTTTTTCAAAAAAATTTAAATATTTTTTCCCAATTTTTTTTGTTTTTGTTTTGAATTATTAATCTCACAAGCATTTTTTAATTATTTGACTCGTTAATCTTACAAGCATTTTTTAACTCTAGTATAATTAATCTCCAGTTAAATTATAGTAATGGTCAAACTTTCCCATCGGTCACCCATCCTAGCACTACTTCAGCTCCAGGACGCTTAACTTCTCTCTTTCTCTTAGATAAGCTGCAAATCAGGAAATTAGACCTTACTAATAATATTACCATATCAATCCTATTAACCCTTGGACGATGGTATCACACACCTTTATTTTTAAAATTTCAAACATTTATTTAAGTAAACAACAATGAATAAGTAATAATAATTTTAAATTCAAATTAAAATAAAACAAATTTTATTTATTTTGCCTTTTTCCATTTAATATTGAATAATTCACAACTACAAATCCGTAAATCGTAATTCGATAAATAATATATCCAAATCGATTAGAAAAATAAGAGAAATCCAAATATGACATCCCTATCATATATTTAATTATGTATCATATCTTGTTAACACTAGAACAACCGAAACTATGTTAGGATTCATGAAACACCCTTTTTTGCACTTGGAAAAAATGGCTTATTGGTGCGACAAAAAAGAAAACTTGAAGTGGATCTCTAATGAAATATAATGTTGTGAGCCTAAAAATGATTTTTGCGAAAAATCATGAGCATCAGATGATGTACATGTAGTTCAAATCGAACCCACTTCCTACCGATTCGATAGGAATTTGTCTTTTTCACGAGGGGTGAACGGAAAGGTTTGAGATATCCAGGTTGGGAAATTTTCCATTCAATATGGTCTATTATTTTTGAAAAATATGGTATTATCATTTTGAAACTTTCATTTGGTGGTTGCTTCATAAAACACCCCGTTTTTTGCACTTGGAAAATGAAAAATAGCTTTTCGGTGCGACGAAAAGGAAAACTTCCTCCTGCAACATTGTTCACCATCCCATGATACACATACATGCACAATATGGGCACATTATCGCAAACTATACCGCGATTGTAGCAATAGCATTGGTCATTTAACGTGAAACCCAGAAAACCTAGATTGAGATAGGTCATTTTGTGAAGGTTTTTTTGAGACATGATGAATATACCAAGTTTGGTATTTTTCCATGCAACTACGTCACATAATATGACACCACGCGAAGATTTTTCATTGTTTCGATCGTTTTTGAATTTTTTATGCCCATTTCAAACTATCGTCAAACTTTCTAAATCGAGGGGCGTGAAGATTCTTAGCTCGGGGATGAGCCTCACTAAACTTGCATTAGATCTCTGATGAAATAGCGTATTGTGAATCTAAAAATGATTTTTGCAAAAAAATCATGAGCATCATATCATGTACCTGTAGTTTAAATCTAACTCGTTTCCTACCGATTCGATAGGAATTTGTCTTTTTCATGAGGAATGGACGGAAAGGTTTGAGATACCCAGGTTGAGAAATTGTCCATTCAATATGGTCTAGTATTTTTAAAAAATGTGGTATTATCATTTTGAAACTTTTATTTGATGGTTGCTTCACAAAACACCCCTTTTTTGCTCTCGGAAAATAAAAAATATGTTATACAAAAGTATTTGTATATTTTATGTATTTTTTGAATAAAAATATATAATATTTGAGTTTATATAAATAGATATTATTTTTCTGCAAATTTTGATATATTATATGTATTTTTCTGAATTTAAACAATTTAGTTATTATTTTTCTAAGATTAATGTGGCAAAAAAGAAAAATAGCTACGTCGGCATAGGTGTGAAACCTTTGCTGTCGGCGTAGACTTGACGCCGTTGCTCTGCCGTTAGCCGACGGCTGCCGTCGGCCTATTTATCCTACGACGACGGCTAAACTAGACCGACGGCCCATCAAGCTACGCCGACGGCCCTGACATTTTGCCGTCGACGTATAAAAAGGCCGTCGGCCTATCTAGTTATTCCCGTAATGTGCCAATGTTATTGCCGGTCCCCAGGAATCTTTGACAAGGAAAGCGGCCGGCATCTAATTGTCGTTTTCTTCGAAACATGATTATTGGCCACGGGTGACAAAAGCACAGCTCGTTCCGGCAAGTATAACCATACAATATATCACATGACAGCCATTCGAACCATATATAGCTCATCTTGTCATCCATCAAACAAACAACCGGACGCAGCGTTTAGTGGTTTGTTCTGCTGAGTAGTACTAGCATCTAAACTTTATCTCTTGAAAATGCAACATAATTTGGATAGCTGGTCGCGTCACATGCCTTATCAATGAGCTAACCGTATTATATACTGTAGCGATCAAGCCTTCAAATGAGAGGTTGGTGTCTGATATGGTCTATAAGAGGAGCGGTAAGGCAAAGCTGTGTGCTTGGTTGTTCCATCATCTCACCTCGGCCACTCTGCTTAGCTAGTCCACGTATTCTGTCGGTGCTCTTTGGGAGTCAATGCGTCGCCCCCGTGGTACCTTTTTGAGTCACACAACATGTTGCTATTGATCTACAGACGAGATGATTTGCAACGTTTCGATCCAGAGATGGTGACCAAGTTCGTGGTCTTCTTAGCCAACTTCGAGCGGTCCAAGGTGGAAGAGGGCAGGATGCGATACGGAACTTCGGGAAGCTGTGCCCGACGACCGGGTGCTCTTCCTCGGGCGATGGTGCTCCCGATCGGTTGGTATCATCATGGACCACACGGAGAACAAGAGCTATATGGACATGGGAGGAAACTCTATCGTATTCTTCTCTCATGACGGCCATGGCACCGATGACGACTACTACGTGAAGAAATTGCCGTTCCGCTGCAGCCTGTACGACGTCAAGACACGGCGGTCACAGCCACTGCTGCAAACATCGGTACAACCACTC
Organism: Avena insularis; assembly: GCA_023614405.1. Lineage (NCBI taxonomy): Eukaryota > Viridiplantae > Streptophyta > Magnoliopsida > Poales > Poaceae > Avena > Avena insularis. The sequence continues at coordinate 458,637,640 of CM042685.1, read as the reverse complement.
AAGGTCTTACAACCGATGTGGTTGTTCCCTACAAGTCAGGCATGAATTTGGTGGTACTAGTACTACCACCAAAATATGCATCTGCTAGACATCATACGTGCTAGTGCGAAATCAGTGCAAAGATTGGGTTATTCCCTTTCTTCCAAAGATTAAACTTAAGAATGAGAGAATATATATCTAGCTTAATTATATTGATTGCAGTAGATTTATATGTGATGCTTCTGAAATAATAAGGTTTTGTCGTGTTGCCAGTTTATTTTATCGAAGTGATCGAATTAACCAAAACCTCGACGAACGTATGAGGGGACTAGTAGTGGTGCCAATGTTGCCGCACAATTGGTATTGCCGGTCCCCAGGATTCTTTGACAAGGAAAGCGGCCGGGCATCTAATTGTCGTTTTCTTCCAAACATGATTATTGGCCACGGGTGACAAAAGCACAGCTTGTTCCGGCAAGTTTAACCATACAATATATCACATGACAGCCATTCGAACCATATATATAGCTCATCCATCAAACAAACAACTGGACGCAGCTAGCGTTTAGTGGTTTGTTCTGAGTAGTACTAGCATCTCTTGAAAAGGCAACATAATTTGGATAGCTGGTCGTCACATGCCTTATCAATGAGCTAACCGTATTATATACTAGTAGCAATAATCAAGCCTTCAAATGAGGTTGGTGTACGTCTGAGATATGGTCTATATAAGAGGAGCGGTAAGGCAAAGTTGTGTGCTTAATTGGGTTGTTCCATCAGTAGCTCATCTCTCCGCCATTCTGTGTTTGTACTTAGCTAGTCCCGTCGGTGCTGTTTGGGAGAGGAGCTAGCTAGCATATCTATGGAACAACCATCGTGGGTCGTACCCATGGTTTGGTCCATGGAGGAAGAAGAAGAAGAAGATGCAGCAGGGAGTGACCATGGTAGTAGTTTCCAAACATCCTTCCTCCCTAGCCAAAGCAGCCAAGTGCAGCAGGTAGTCGAGCATGCCGCCCCAGCAGCCACACACGAAAAGTGTAGTGATCCGGATCAGGTGTTCGAGAAAGTGGCGCAAGTGTTCTGCGATGACTATTTGCGCAGTATGCATTGGAAGATGCACAGGTTCCCTCCAAGCCTGATTGATGTCGGCCCACGGTTCACCGTCCCGGTGACTGTGGCCATCGGCCCTTACCACCACGACGATGAAGGCATGCTCGAGGCGGAGCAGGTGAAGCATGTGGCTGCCAACCAATGCATCAAGGACTCGGGCCGCACAGTCCAGGAGGTGTACAACGCTGTCTTCTCCGTGTTACACGTCGCCCGCAGCCTCTACCACCAGGAGAAGGTGGCGGATATGGGGGACGACATCTTTTTGCCCATGATGTTCTTTGATGCTTGCTTCCTGGTGCAGTACATGCGTAGCTATGGCGAGCCCGAGGACATCAACGGCATGGATGACGCGCTGTACAGCTATTTCTTGGCCAACTTCGAGCGCATCTGCACGGACATCATGATGCTTGAGAACCAGATCCCTTGGGTGGTGGTTAAAATGATCTTGAGCTTCATGCCAGCGCCCTCGCCCTGGGAGAGGTTCGTTGCTGTGATGAGAAGCAGCCTGAAAAACCGAACAGGTTCTGATCTCCAAGACTTGGATATAGATGCTTCCTATGAACCACCACATCTCCTCGGCCTCGTCCGGTTCTACATCGTGGGAAACAACGACACCAGCAAAGACCTCCAGTTCAACGGAGACAAGCCCCTGTCATTATCTATCAGCGTCGCCGAGCTTGCAGCCGTCGGCATCACGCTCGTGCCCAAGGTTGAAGCAGGGATATTGGACATGCGGATCCACGATAAAGGGAGCTTCTGCGCCGATCTCGTCCTGCCGCCCCTGTACCTGACCGAGGCGAATGCGACCTGGCTCGTCAACATGGCGGCCTTCGAGTTATGCAAGACCCCAGATTTCGAAGATGATGATGATGCTGATGATGAAGATTCCGCTGTCTGCTCCTACCTCCACCTATTCGCCATGCTGCTGGACAAGAAGCAGGACGTGCATGAGCTACGCAAGAAGCACGTCATTGAAGGAGGAGGACTCACCAGCAAGGAGGCACTCGAATTCTTTACTTGCATTGGCAAGAACATGCGCCTTGGACAGTGCTACCTCGACATAATTATAAAGATCGAGAACTTCAAGCGGAAGAGGTCACCTTTGCTCAAGTTTTTCCTCTTCCTTAAGAAGCACAAGAACAGAATCATGGCCTTGGCTTCACTCACTGCTTTAGGTGTCGGCATCCTGTCGTCGCTCCAAGCTCTCAAGTCAGCCTAACACGTACCGGCCGGCGGACCTGATTTTACTACCAAGCATGTTCTACTTGTATGCCCTACTTTTCCCCATTGTAAAATTCCTTGTATCTCAAGCTTATTTCAAGCGAAATTCCTTGTACCCTGAATCACCACATGCTGCATTATGAAGCAATATAATTAATTAGCATGAATTATTTGCAAGCAAGTTAGTAGTAGATGCATGCATGTATGATACCGTGATGCCCTAATTGAACAACCACTTTGGTACATATATAGCAGTAGTACTATAATTAACGAGTTAATATATACGGCGTAGGATATAATATGGTTGGTGTTGTATTACCTTTTGTCCTGAGTGAGAGACAGCTAGCTAGTGTCTAAATTATGTAGTACAACCAACTGAACCGGCATATTCTCTAAAAAAATTGAACCGGCATAAATAAAGCTAGTTAGAACTCGATCTGGTAAGAACCTACAACCAGCCCGTTAGAACTCGATATAGTTTCCTCGAAACAAGTTTTTGCCCCGCTTTATAATAAAGAAACTACGTCTATAAAAGATTTGAGACAAGCACAACAAACAAAAAAGAACAGCTGGAGCTGTCAGAATATACCACAGTTAGATATTAGAGTAGATCATGGGTTGATATATTTGTTAGTTGAGGATTCTATCTCTACTAGGCTTATTATTCTTTAAGTCTTCTACTACTGTATAAACAGCCTAATGGCTCAAGCAATACACAATATCTATCTATCTCCAAGTCTCCTACTACTACATAAACAACCCAATGGCTCACAGTCTAATCATACATTACACAATATCACTACTGTATATGATCTCGTTTTTTCCATTCCAAAAGGTGTCTTAAACAGAGTGGATTATTTTCGATCAAGATTTTTTTGGCAAGGGGATAGTGAGAAAAAGAAGTATCGATTGGCCATATGGAATGTGGTTTTCCGCCCGAAGGAGTTTGGTGGACTAGGCATACATGATTTGCAAGTCAAAAACACCGCGCTCCTCGGCAAATGACTTTTTAAACTACTTACTGAAGATGGCGTTTGGCAAACCATGTTATGGAGGAAATATGTGGGGTCTAAAGCAGTGTCTCAAGTGGTTTGGAAACCCGGGGATTCACACTTTTGGGCAGAGCTCATGGCCACCAAAAAACACTTCTTTCGCTTTGGTGCTTTCGAGATTAAGGATGGATCATAGATTAGGTTTTGGGAAGATAAGTGGCTTGGCCAAACTACTCTTCGCGAATAATATCCAGCTCTATATACTATTATTAGACACAAAGGGGATACTATTTGCCACTATGTTGGAGAACAATCCTCCTAATGTGTCTTTCAGAAAAACACTCATTGGTCCTAGACTTGTATCTTGGAAAAATCTTATTTTACGATTATCCACGATATAACTGTTGGATGGTGTGGACCTGTTCAAATGGAAATTACTAGAAAGTGGTAAATTTTCTGTTGGCTCACTTTATGGAGCTTTGGTACAACCGGATATCCCGGTCGATGACAATAGTAAGATTTGGAAAATGAAAATACCTCTTAATACGATTTTTTTGCATGGTATTTACGTAAAGGTGTAATTCTAACAAAAGATAATCTTGCAAAGAGGAATTGACATGGAAGTCCACGGTGCGTTTTTTGTCATCACAATGAGACAATTCGTCATTTATTCTTCCAATGTAAATTTGCTCGTTCTATATGGTCATTCATCCAAATAGCTTCTGGTTTATCTCCTCCAAGTTCAGTAACCAATGTTTTCGGTAATTGGTTGCATGGAATTGTTGATAAGTACAGAATTTTATTTAGGTGGGAGCGCTTGCCATTATATTGTCGCTATGGCTGGGTAAAAATGATAAGATTTTTAATAACATTATGTCTTCACCTCTACAGGTTATTTACAGAGCAACGGCTTTTCTTCGATCATGGACTATTATTCAACATACGGAGTTTCGTGACTTATTTATGGAAGGATGTACGCGATTGAAGGATACGGCGAGGAATATTTTCTCCTGACATGGATGGCCGCGTGACTTGAGGATCGATCAACCTTAGATTATGGACCTTTTTCATTAGCCGCTTTGTGTAATCCATGCCTACTCTTTTTTCCTCTAGCTCTGTCGTTTGTGTGGCTGTGTGTATTCTAGTTATGCAGAGGCCGGATATAAACATTAAACGTTTTCGTTAATATATGCGCCCATTTCCAAAAAAATATCAATCTATTAATACAATAAACTTTATTGTCTTCATGTTATCAGAGCATTTTTGTTCCTCGATCTAAGGTTTAGCCACCACGATTCCGCTGCGCCGCCCCGGGGAGAGCGATCACCGCTGGGGGCCGCGCAACTAGTAGATTAGATCTCGCATCGTCAAAAATTTACACCGGTCGCTTGATCAACGTTTCTTCTTCTTTCCTGATCATAGATCGGATTGTGTCGCCCATCGCCACATGTCGTCATCACGCGTCTGTACTCCAACCTCGGTATCGACTCATCTCCAGTAAATCCTCACCAACGACCGTGCTAAGGACAATGTGTGTGGCGTCCCAAGGAACGCCTTCACATGCCATCGATGGCTTCTCCGTCCCAATATCACCACCTCGCCAACATGAATTGGCACAATCGTGCCCGATTACGCGCCTTGCCATCAACAAAAGGACACATGTGCATCATCGATGGTCATCATCACCGACAACAATCTACACCAACAACTCCGATGCACGTACTGCATTGTCACCGCTACCACCAAACAAGGTCTTCGCCAACACCAACGGGTTAAGTGTCGCCACGCTCCTGCATGTAGATAAATAAAACATGTTTGATTCCCAACATCTACAACTTCTTCAAAAAACGCGAAAGAACTGCATGTGAATGAATAAAACGTTTTTGATCCCTGACATCTACAACCGCTATAGTTCAATCGCCATCGACAAATACCTTGCCTTCTTCGTCCACCACGACCTTGTTACCAGAGTTGCAGTCTAATTTTTATTTGCAGTGCTTGTGATCAAATTTTTTCTTGCAACCACTTCATCTACTCTGGCGCGTAGGGGTTCGTAGCATGGAAAACAAAAAGTTTCTACCGCATGCATACAAACAAGCCAAGATCTATCTACTAGATTGTAACATCCCAAAAATACTAAGATTGGATCATCAAACTCTAATCATCAAAATGAGGGTTAACAAAAACTTTTCTAATTAAAATTATGAAAGCATGCATATGTGTATGCATTTAATTTGAAATTCTTTTGAACCAACTTGTTTGTGTGTTTCTTTGCTTGTAAAATGTTTCTTAGGTGAAATAAACATCATCTAAACATTTCCCACACTTTTCCCAAAGACAAGTAAAGCAAAACAAATAAAATAAAGGAATGGTCATTTTGACCAATTTAACTCCCATGCCTACTTTGGCTGTCTCAAACTTTCAGAACCTAACAGAAACTTTTCTGGATCTTTGCACCCCTTGATTGTACTCATAACAAAGTATCAAGGCCCACTTTGTGATCATCCAGAAACTTTCAAATGCATAGTTTAAATGACAATTCAAAATTGAATCTTTATCATATGGAAAGATCCCACTTTTTCAAAAACCACTCAAACAAGCTCAACTTTCAAAACCCAAGCATCTGCAGACTCACCAGCACCAATCTAGCACACCCACCAAAAATCTTTTCAAAATTTAAAACTTGAATTCATGCGGCCATTTCATCAAACACTTGGCAGACACAAATCAAACAAAATCAAAACACTATTGTGAGCAGTGATTCTTGCCTAACTTGTTCCCTATCTAGCTCACAACCAGCTCAGTAGATCATCTAGCAAGATTAACCAAGCACTAGCACCACTGTGAGCTTGGCATTGTCATCAATGGTGAACAGCCGAAGCCACCCTTGCCACCCACATGTCGATAGCACGCTAGGAAGGAAACTAGCCATGCCAACCTTGTATGGGAGATCACCCATGCCTCACCGCCCCCTCTAGACCAGCCCTGCCTCGAAGACACCGACCAGAGCACCCAGGAACGCCGTGCCCGTGCCTCTGCCAACCGTGCCGAGCATGCGCCAGAGCGCCACCCTCGACCAAAGCCCACAGACCGCGCGCTGCCCTCGCCGTGTGCATACACGATCGCCACCGACCCAGGAGACCGCCAGACATCCCCGTTCGCCGCCCCATGCCGCACATCCACCGCTCGCCGTTGAAGACGCCGCCTCTGCCGCCCGGAGCGTCGCGTGTTCCAGACCAACCCGCACCGCCCCACGTCTCGCCACCGTACTGTTGAGCATCACCAGGGAACACCGCATCGTCCTCTACCTTCGCCCATGCCAATAGTAGTCTGTACCATCGCCCCCGACGAGCTCACCGTGTGCCCCGTCGGTCCCCTCGCTCGACTATAAATAGAGGCCACCCCCAGCCGAACTAAGCACACCATTCTACTCCCCTCTCATCACTGATCGTGCCACACGGTTCCCGGAGCAAGGCGAGCAACACTTCGCCGGAATTTCATCGGAGCCTGTCGCCTCTGGAGAAGAAGGGAGCCAGCGATTGGAGCCGCCCCAGGAGGAGCCACCGGTACCAGGAGATTCGCCGTCGTCGACTTCTTCATTCACCCGCCTCGCCGACCCTCGCCTGCACCCCGGTGAGCCCCCAGAACCCCCCACTGGCCGCGCTAGGTTTCGGTCTCGCCGGCGTTGCCCAACGTCGACGATGACTCCCAGCCGTTGGATTAGAACCAGATCAAACGTCCCACGTTGCCTCGTACCGCACTTCCCCTCTCGACGAGTGGGGACAGCCACTTAAGCAGCAGCGAAGCGCTTAGCTTAGCAGGCCCCTGTTAACTTTTCTCGCTTGCCCGCTTATTTGAATTAAACCTTTTCCATTTTATTTCAAACACACTTCTGTACCCAGTTTCAAAAATCAACCTAGAGCGATTTAGTGCACCAAATTGAATGAAACCAATTTTGTTGGAAAGGTCTGGGAATGCTGAATCCAAGCCCGTTGGATTCAAGTCATTTGGATCTATAAATCACCCATGGTAAAAATAATAAGGCATAAGCTTTTCTGCATTCAAACATTTTTCAAATTTAAACCATGATAGCTTTTGAGTTGATTCCAACTCTCAAAAATCAATTTAACCATACCTTTCAGAATATATAAAAATATATGGGTTTACTTGCAGAAATAATGTTCAAGTAATAAAAGAATGCCCCATAGGCATTTCTAGTCACTTTATTTAATTAAAATAAAAGGGTAAAACCTTATTAAATTGTGACACCACTTTAAATCACATTCCCATGGACTAAAATATGTGGTGATGAGATGTGTCAACATGATCCCATGTTTGGTTTGGAGAATATTAAATCTTAAGTAGTTTTTCAATGAGTAGAAATTACTTTTCTAAAAATAAACGGAATTAAACCAAGCTTTAATCTTGTAAGGTTAGTGATGATGCTAGATCATCTATAGGATCCTTTTGTGTGATGATTGCAAGTAGTTAAGTATTGTTTGGTGATTGTGTACATCGTATTTATTTATAGACGCTAGTACCGACCAAGGATACAAGGAGGAAGGAGGATTCTACGAAGAAGAAGCCGAGGAGAACTTCAACCACTGCTCTGCTCAAGGCAAGCTATTAACCTTGCAAGCTAACACTTGCAATTTAGCAAGCTTGTACTGATATTAATGCAAGATAACACTTGCAAGATACCCTACTAATGCAAGCTAATACTTGCTTGTTACCATGCCTTAAGCATATATGATCATCTCCACTTGATAAACCAATCCTACTTTTACTTACAAGCTTCTTACTTTATTTATTTATCAAAGCTCTTACTTAGAGGTTACTTAAGAGAATGGTAGATACTAGAAAGATATGTGAAGGTTGCATAAAGAGCATAAAATTTGGCCTAAGCTAGATAATCTTGATGTCATCTGAAGGCATGAGATTGAACTTAGTTAGAACTCCACTAGTTTACCACCCCTCATTATTGCTTACCCCCACTTGTAGATGCTAGTGCTAAGCATAAAACTTGATCAACTTTAGATGGGAATACTTGGTGGAAAAATGGTTATGAAAACCTTGGAAATATGGATCATTCTATTGAGATGTTTTGGACATGTGTTTTCCGAACACCTGATGATTTTGGTGATGAAAATGTTGAGGCATGAGCCTTAGCCCTTTATAAAACTGATGGTTGTCTGGATGCGATACCATTCCAATTTTATCGTACAACCACAATACCCGAAGATTGGGTAGGGCTTGACTGGAAACTTATATACCTTAGTATCAGTTCCCTCACGGCCAAGGTCTGAGCTGAGGCTACCTTGTGAAGATTGTCCACTGCGCACCCAAGATGACAGTTGGTCATGGTTGGGAGGCCAAACTCACAGGAGAGGTGCTTATACTAGGGTGTGTAATTGAAAGGTTAGGATTGATTATCTGCATACTGAGTATGGTGAATTCAGGATTTGTTTCTGACGGGTGTATCGAATGTTGTGGTGAAAGTGTACAATCTCTGCAGAGTGTCAAACTATTCGAATAGCGTCATGATTATGGACGATTGGAGTAATACTGTTCCCCCGTCAGACTTTTCAAAACGACTTGTGAAATGAATTGAGACTTTGACTTGACCACAACAGGGTTGTGATATTAAATACAAGTTCCCATTTAGGTGTTATAAAACTTCAACTAGCATTCGTTGCTCCTTACCGTAGCGGAGATAAATCTGGCTTTTGCAAAATAACCCTAGAGCCTAGTGTCCTATTATCAACAACCCCTTTCACTTGTTAGTATTAGTTTGCGAGTACTTAAAGAGTACTCATGGCTTTGTCCCTGGCTATTCCCATGGCCATACTATGAAGAGGAGTACCTGGAGGATGGACCCCAGGAAGGTTACGACAACTAGGATCATCTCCCATCGTCAGCATTGCCTGTGAACCCCGAAGATGGAGCTTCGCCTATGCTACCGTTATTATTACGTATTCCGCTGCTTGAAGTTGTATTAAGAACTGGATCATGAGATCCCTATTTGTGTAAGAACTTATGTACGGTTTGTAATGGATGATGTACTGTGGTATCCAATTCTGTTATGTCTCGCAAAAATGGTAATCCTGGGATTGCGATGTATGGCATAACATGCATCTGGGATTAAATATCCAGGTGTTGACAAGTTGGTATCAGAGCCATCCTGACCATAGGAGACCCTAGTTAGACTGGACGTTTGCCTCAAAAAAACTTAGTTTCAAAACCAAATAAAACAAATATTTACAAAAACTTATTCTCATTCTTATCCCTTTGATTCTTTCATGAAAATTCATGTTCCTCAAAAACTCTTGCAAAATACATAAAATTTTGGCACACTTGATCACTCTACTAACTTACTCATCCTATATTCTTATAGATGGATGTGAAGTGCAGCAAGTTTTATCAGTTGGGGAATGGAGGAGACCTTATCTTTGAGAGGGATTTGGACCAGCTTTCGGAACTTCTGGAGCGTCCACACCCAGAGTTCTTCGGAGCTCAGCTCAATGATCAAGGAGGAGAAGATCTGCAGTGGCTAATTGTTGAAAGTCTCCGAGGAAAGATTGAACCTCCCACTTCGGAAGGAATTCAGTTCACCTTAAGAGAGAACAACTGGCTCGATGGACTTGCCATGGCAGGAAGCTCTTTCCCGTCTGTGTGGGCAGAGCATCAATCAGATCAAGGGTACTCGCTTTGAGTTTTGCCCGAGGCGTGATGCAAATGGACAACCACTGGAAGCCCCATACCACCCGAGCTGAAGACTCAATTGGACCACCTTAGCTTCATGATGTACGATTGTCAGCAGGAGTTGGACAACTGCCGTGACTACTGCAACCACAAGTCTGCCATCATCAAGACGAAGGATCAGACCATCGCCATGTTAGCAAAGGATTGCAAGTCTCGCCGCCGTTAGCTCGACAAGAAGGAGCGCATTATTTCCCGTCTTCGCCACCGCATCTCATCTCTGGAGGAGACCATCCACGAGAGAGACATGCAGTTGGAGGAAAGGGAGAATGCCGGAGAAGATCTTCGTGGAGACCCCTACTCCTATCTCAGCGATGATGATGATTTTCTGGAGGATCAGGCTATGGACTTCTTCACCGATGAAGATGATTTCGCCTTCATCGATGATGATGAGGATGATGAAGCCACCGATTCCGAGGAGTAGTAGCACTGGAGCACTAGCGTAGTGAGTAGTATTCGGTCCCCCTATATCGTAGTTTCCGGAATGGTTCTTAAAACCATCTATTTTTCTTTGTTGTGGTGTGTGTTGTACTGTGTGCTATGAATGAATGAATGAATGAAAAAGCAAGTTGCTAGAAAAATCTGAGTCAAACTTTAAAAACTTTTCAAAGACCCAAAACCTTAGAAATTTCCCTCTTTTCTCATGATCTATCTCAATCTTCAGATGCCACATGGAGGAAGTGGTTCATCCCCGGACCCGATGTTGCAGATTCTACAAATGTTGACTTCTGACCGCGAAGCTGAAAGAGCGGAACGTCAAGCCAACCTAGCCACCCTGCAACAGATAGCCCAGCTTGCCCACAACAACCAAGGCCACGGAAATCAGGACAACCATGGATCTAAGCTCAAGAATTTCCAGAATACCAACCCACCTGTTTTCACTAAGTCAGAAGAACCCCTAGACGCCGATGATTGGCTGCAAACCATGGAAAATAACCTAGAAGTCGCCGGAGTGGAAGCCAACGAGAAAGTTCTGTTCACCACCCACTATCTAGCCGGAGATGCCAGGGCATGGTGGAATAGTGTTCGCGCAATGACCGGAGGCCAAATGATGACCTGGGAGGAATTCAAGATCAAGTTTAGCCGAACCCATGTGCCACCAGGTTTGATCAAGAGAATGAGAGACGAGTTCAGAGAGCTGAAGCAAGGAAGGATGACTGTAGTGGAATACCGTGACAAATTCTTGTCATTAGCTAGGTATGCCCTGGATAAGATCGACACCGAAGCCAAGAAGAAAGAAAGATTCCTGAATGGTCTGCATGATGAGATGCAGACTGTGTTGGTCAATATCCCCTTTGCGGATATTGAAGCCCTTGTCGACTCAGCTATCCAGATGGAAGGAAAGATCAACCAAGCCAATGAGAACCGCAAGCGTCGCATGATGCATCAACCAGGAACCCATCAGACCCCAAAGCATCGCCCCAACCCATCTCCAGGATTCGCCCCAAGAACCAACAGACCCCCGATGAACCGTCCGACCTATTCCAACCGTGGAAACCCTAGGCCCGGAGGAAATCACAACAACCCCGGCAACTCTAGCAATTTCAATCGTGCCCCACCCAAGTTCAACAACAACAATGCTACCGCCAACACCAACACTGCCCCGAGAACTGGAAGCAATGTTGTGCTCAGTGACAAAGGACAAGTCGCAAGTGACTTGTTATGACTGTGGAAATAAAGGTCACTATTCCAACGAGTGCCCCAACAAGAAGAATGTCGCAGCACCCAATGCCAATGCCCCAGCTCAGCAACAGCGTCGTGTTCAGCCAGGGAGAAGATTTGCCCCCGGGAATTCACTCAACCGCAACGGCCGTCTTTTTCTCATGCATGCTGAAGAAGCTCAGGAAGCGCCAGACGTCATGCTGGGTATGTTTTCTGTTAATTCAGTACTTGCAAGAGTGTTGTTTGATTCTGGTGCATCGCATTCATTTGTCACCGAAGAATTTGCATGCACTAGTAAAATTCAACCAACCAAACTGAAGCATGTTATGATCGTTCAAATTCCCGGATCAACCACCAAGGCTAGGCAAATTTGCAAAGCCGTCCCTATCCGAATCCATGGCATAGATTTTTATGCAAATATGATAGTACTCAGAACTAAAGGTTTGGAAGTAGTACTAGGAATGGATTGGATGTCCAAACATAAAGGATTGATTGATCGTGCAAGAAAGCCATAACCATGACCAAGACAAAGGAATATCAGTCGAGCATATATCTGAAACCTTACCTCGTCAATTCAAGTGCAACAAGAGTATAGCCCAACCTACCATTGACCAAGTCCGGATAGTATGTGAATACCCCAATGTATTTCCAGATGTTTTGCCCTGTATGCCCCCAGATCGGGATATCGAGTTTATCATCGAACTAATTCCTGGAACCGGACCCATAGCCCAGAGACCCTATAGTATGAACCCGTCAGAGCTAGCAGAACTGAAGAAGCAATCAGATTCCATGTTGGAAATTGGATTGATTCAACCAAGTGCCACCATGGAGATCACTGTCTTATTTGTGGACAAGAAAGATGGAGGTAACTTGTATGGATTATCGGAAATTGAATGATTTCACCATCAAGAACAAGTACCCTTGCCCAATATAGAAGATTTGTTTGATCATTGACCGGTGCCAAGGTGTTTTCTAAGATTGATCTTAGGACTGCTATCATCAACTCAAAATTCGCAAGAGGATATTCCAAAGACCGCTTTACCACCAGATATGGATTGTATGAGTATACAGTCATGTCTTTTGGATTAACCAATGCCCCCGCTTATTTCATGAATCTCATGAATAAGATTTTTATGGACTTCCTGGATAAGTTTGTCGTTGTTTTCATCGATGACATTCTGATTTATTCCAAATCAGAAGAAGAACATGAGCTACACCTAAGGACCATTCTTGGAACCCTTAGAGAGCATCAGCTATATGCAAAGTTTAGCAAATGTGAATTCTGGTTACAGGAGGTAGGATTCCTCGGTCACATTGTATCAGCCGGAGGAATTGCCGTTGACCCTGCCAAAGTGAAAGATGTAGAAGATTGGCAAGCCCCAACCACTCAAACCCAAGTTCGTGCATTTCTGATCATGGATACTACCACAAATTCGTAGAAGGATTCTCTAGTATCGCCAGACCCATGACCCAATTACTGAAGAAGGACAAGAAGTTTGAATGGACAGACAAGTGTGAAGCGAGTTTTCAAGAACTTAAGAGATTGATTTCAGCCCCAATCTTGATCATGCCGGATATCACGAAGCCCTTCGATGTGTATTGTGTTGGAGATATGCCCAAGAGGCAATAATAAAGTGGTTATTATCATATCTTTATGCTTATGATAAATGTTTACATACCATGCTATATTGTATTAATCGGAAACATTAATACTTGTGTGATTTGTAAAACATAAAAGAGTCCCTAGTAAAGCCTCTTGTTAAACTAGCTTGTTGGTTAATATATGATCATGGTTTCCTGATCATGAACATAGAGATGTTATTAACAACAGGGTCATATCATTAGGAGAATGATATGATGGACATACTCCTATAGTTAAGCGTAGCATAAAGATCAAGTCATTTAATATAGTTCATTTTCTATAAGCTTTCTGATACATAGTAACCTAATTCCTTCGACCATGAGATCATGCTTATCACCATCACCGGAAGGATGCTTTGATGACATCAAACACCACACCGAATCGGGTGGCTATAAAGGTGGCATTGAGTGTTCGGAAAGTATGGGTTGAGACACATGGATCAAGAGTGGGATTTGTCCATCCATATGATGGATAGATATACTCTGGGCCCTCTCGGTGGAATGTCATCCAATTAGCTTGCAAGCATGTGACTGGCTCACAAGGGATCACATACCACGGGAATGAGAAAAGAGTACTTATCAGTAACGAGGTTGAACTAGGTATGCAGAGATACCGACGATCAAAACCTCGGATAAGTAAACTATCGTGAGACAAAGGGAAATTGGTATCGTATGTAAGTGGTTCATTCGATCGCAAAGTAATCGTAGAAATATGTGGGAGCCATATGAATTTCCAGATTCCTCTATTGGTTATTGATCGGAGAAGTGTCTCGGTCATGTCTGCATAATTCACGAACCGTAGGGAGACACACTTAAGGATTCGATGTTGTTGAGTAGTTATGGAATGATGAGTAAGAGACCGAATGTTGTTCGGAGTCTCGGATGGGATCCGGGATATCACGAGGAGATCCGGAATGGTCCGGAGAATAAGATTCATATAAGGAAAGTCCTGTTTCGGAGTTGGAGAATGATTCCGGTGTTTTCATCGGGAATGTTCTAGAAGGGTCCGGAAGGTCCGGCACTCCGGAGGGGAAGAGTGCATGAATGTGTCATAACAAGTTGGAATGGTTGCATCATGTACTAGATGTCATCGCTGAGCAAAATAAAGGGAGAAATCAAATCCTGGTTTTGAAAACTCAAACGCCAATTTGAAAAAGTCAAACGGCAAGTTTGCTTGGTGGAGGGAGAGTAGGAAACCTACTTAGGGAGGAAGTCCTACTCCCTCCACCCGCCGGACAAGGAGGAGGATTTGGAGGAGGACTCCCTCCTCCCAACCGCGCCTCCCTCCCACCTATAAAAGAAGGGGCAGGGGTGCCCCCTCTTACACACCCAACTCACCTCAAACCCTAGCCCCAAGCCGCCGGCCTCCTCCCAAGTCGCCGCCGCCTAGGGCCCTCCCAAGTCACCGACTAGGGTTTACCCAAACCCTAGCCGCCGGCTACACCTCTCCCCTTGGTGCGTCTAAACCCTAGATCGCCAAGGCCTCTCTCATAGTCCACCATACTCGCTCCGGCTTAAGGCGAAGCCCTGCGAGATCTCCCCTCTACTTCCGGTACCACGCCGTCAGCTTAATCGCGAGGAGAGTGCTACAACCTCCGCTGCCTGCTGGAACAAGGAGAGAGGAAGGTCTTCATCGAAAATGAACGATGTGATCATGGAAGCGCTGCCGGAACGCAGCACCGGAAGGATCGTCTACACGATCTTGAGATCGGCAAGAGTACGACTACATCACCCATGAGAATCTGCTCTTGTTAACCGCTTTGGAATCTTCGAGGGTGAGTTCCTCTATCGACTCGTTGCTACAATCTGTAGATAGATCTTGGCTTGTTTGTTTGCATGTGGTAGAATTTTTTTGTTTTCCATGCTACGAACCCCAACAGTGGTATCAGAGCCATGTCTATATGTAGATCTGTTGCACGAGTAGAACACAATGGTCATTGTGGGCGTTGATGCTTTTGTTGTCGATTTCTTCTTGTGTACTTTGCATCTTGCGGGATGGTGGATGAAGCGGCCCGGGCTAACCTTACATGACATCGTTCATGAGACTTGCTTCCACGCCTGACATGCAACTTGTATTGCATAAGTGGCTTTGCGGGTGCCTGTTTCTCCCAACATAGTTAGGATTCAATTTACAATGGGTGATTGACAATACTAGTATCAATGTTGTGGTTCTTGTTCGTAAGTTAGAACGACACTTATTGAAAGCCCCAAACAACGTAAAACATGCAAAGAAAATTAGAGGCGTCTAACTTTGTTTTGCAGGGGTGTGTTGTGATGTGATATGGCCATGATTGTGATTATATATGATGTATGCAATGTTCCTTATTGTAAGTTGGCAACCGGCAGGAGCCATATGGTTGTTTTAAATTGTTAAGACCCGTGGTTCTATTCAAAGTAGTTGTAATAGTTGAAGCTGGTGGACGACAACCATGGAGCGGCGTCATTGACCTTGATGCAATGCCGGTGATGATGGAGATCATGTTCGTGCTTGAAGATGGAGATCGGAAGCACAAAGAAGAAAGGCCATGTCATATCACATATTATGAATTGCATGTGATGTTAATCCTTTTATGCATCTTGTATTGCTTAGTTCACGATGGTAGCATTATAAGATGATCCCTCAAACACACAATTTCAAGTTTTAAAGTGTTCATCCTTAGTAAGCACCGTTGCTAAAGCTCGTTGTTTCGAAGCACCACATGATGATCGGGTGTGTTAGATTCTGCGAGTGTATACAACGTGAGCAAGCCAGATTTGCTCATGCGGAAGCTAAGGTTTAATCTTGACGAGCCTAGCATGTACAGACATGATCTCGGAACACGGATCACCGAAAGGTAAAGCATGAGTCATATAGAAGATATGATGAACATGTTGATTGTTCGCCATTGAAGCTACATCAACTCTCGTGATGATCAGTTTTGATGTGGTGGATTTGGTTCGTGTGATCACTAAAACAATGTGAGGGATATTGTTTTGAGTGGGAGTTCAACAGCAATATGATTAAAAGTTGAACACTATTTATCATAAATTAAATCAAAGTGAATTTGCATAGTTGTTATAGTCATTGGCATCCGTTAACCACCTTGCGCTTAGATTTAATTGAGATGATAGAACTATAGAATTCTGGTTAGTTACTTTACGAACTGGTATCGTATTGTTTTGAAGTGTTAATCTAAAGTTTAAAAGTCCTATTGCAAACTTCAGAAGTTCGGTTACTCCATGAAGTTTAATAATTGGTATTAAATCAAGAGTGACAATTCCAAGTGTTAGTGTATGAGTATCATGTTTGTCTCCATGATTCTTGATATTCAAAGGATTGTCTTAATATCAAGGTTATCTAGGATCTGAAAGAGTTATTTCAGAAACCATGATGTGTGGAAGATATTGTGATATCTGAAACGAAGTTTTGGTTGCAACATGATAGAGTATAATATGGCAAAAGTCATGTTTTCATATTTGATGAGAATTTGCAAAAGGTTGGAGACACTAGTTGTCCTAATCCTCCAAAAGGTTTTGGAGAGCAACATTATACTCGCGATTCACCGCAATAAGCTAAAGTAGCTTGATCATGAATAATTCCATGAGAAGGGTGAATATTTGATGTAGGTAAAATGTTTACTACACCAATAGATTACTAAAGAAAGGAATTTGAAAGAACACCAAACATTTGATGATGGTGATCTACTTCAAAGTGCAAGTCCAAAGACATTGGTATTTAACTATACATGCTTTGGACTATGTGTCATGTATATGGCTCCACTATTGATGTTGATAGATTCTTTCAAACAGTAAAGGAAATACTGAAAGAGAATCTCATAAATATATGGCAGAAAATAAAAGACTAGAATTGTTCAGCTTAGGTATATAGAGGATATACGTGTTATGGCTGTATTCTTTGCTTGTTAAATAATGTGGTTCTTAAGTATTGGATACTGAATTTGTTGGTATGAATCGTCATACGAAACAACAGAATTCATGAACTACAAAGGCCTAAGTAACTAGCAAAAGAATATGTGATGATGTTCATCGAGAATAAATAAAGGGTTATTGTGTTGCTCGTTAAACATCAAAGTTTGCCTTCAAGATTTGTTTTATCAGGTATTATGAGAACAAAGGGTTGTTCAAACAATTGCCGTAATCCATAAAATATGGATGATTTACAAATCTCGTTGGAGAAATCACATCCATAAAACTAGTGCTAAAAATGTCGAAAGACAAATTGATTGAAAGATCACTTAGGAAGTGACATCACCATTTAAATTATAATGAAAAGAAAACATGAAGAAACTCCATGTGGATGGAATTTTGGAGTCTTTTGATTTTGATCAAATGACGCTTGTGAAACTTTCCTAGAGATAATTAAAACTTCATTCATAGGCCAAAAGGGAACGAATGACTAGCTTATTGGAACTTGTACATATTGTTGTACGACATCCATTATGTGTAGTCAAGAGCGATGGATTTCAACTTCATATGCTTTCTCCGAAAATTTGAGTGAATATATGAATATTTACTTAATAAGGATGAAGTATGAAACATTTGAAAAGTTCAAAGACTTTCAAGATGAAGTGCAAAATCATTGTAACAAAAATATAAATAGTTTATGATAAGATCATAAAGGAAGATATTTGAGTTACAAGTTTAGCATAACACCTAAAAGATTTAAGGAATCGTTCCGTGGATTTGCATGTCCCGAAACACCATAAGAGTAAGCGTTCGAGATATGTAATTAAACCTTGTTTGACATGGTAAGATCAAAGGTGTAATTCATAAAACTTCCATTATATTTTAAAGATTAAAAGCTTTAGAGACTACCGTTTTTCCACTGAAAAGAGCTTCATCATAATCGACTGAAATGACACCATATAAAGTTATGGTTTGGGATTCAACCCAAGTTGTCCTTTCTTAAACATTGGCATGCTATGCATAAGAAAGATGTTTGCAACCAAAGTCGGATGAAACTATCTTTGTATGTTATTTCGAATAACTGTTCCTCCATAACATCGGAGACAAAAGTGTTTGTAGCTTAGAACGTCAAGTTTCTTTGAGAAGAAATTTTCGTGAAAAGATAAGTGGGAGGACAATAGAACTTTGATAAGGTTAAAAGAACCTTAGCTATATGTGCAAAGTTGCGCAGCGCCGAAAAGTGTTCCAGAGGCAGCAACAATGCTCATGGCTCACATGCCTCAAAGGTTGTGGTTACGAAGGTCAAAGTTTCTATTGAACCAAGTAGGTTGAGTAAACAATCAAATACCAAGATTTGAGGGTTGAATCATTATTTGAGAATAATGAACGGACTACATGCAAAGAAGCAATGATGGGCCCTGACTCCGTAAAATGGCTTGAAGCCATAAAATCCGTGATAGTTCCATACACGAGAAATCAAGTTTTGAACTTGAAGGACCCTCGAGAAAGGTGTAAGACCTTACAATTGTGTTTGGATCTATAAAGAAATAGATATGGATGTTTCACATCTATGAAATAGTCGACATGTTGGGAAAGAGTTCACAACAATGTTCAAAGGTTGACTATGACAAGATTTGATCTTTCATAGCGATATTTAGTCTAGACGAATTAATGTAGCAACCACTACATATAATTTTGTTATGTGGTAGTTGAATAAACAAAACAAGTTCTTCTAATAGAATTGTTACCTAGGACATGTGCATAACACGGTCCATAGGGTTTTGTTAATTCAAAGGATGCTAAAAGCATATGCAAACTTCAATGGTTGAAGTAAGCATTGCGGAGTTGGAATCTTCACTATGATGAAAATGTTAAAGGAGTTTAAATTCGTCGGAGACGATGAAGATGCTTGCATTTGCAAGAAATTAAGTGGGAGCGCTAAGACATGTTTCTAATACATTATGTGGAAGACATATTGTTGATTGGAAATGATGTATCTTTTATTAACACATGCCGATGAAAGATTTAGGCAAAACCCAAATATTTGGTATCAATATCTATATAGATAGATTGAGACACTAATATGGTTGTGCCGAAAGTACATAGATGATATATTGAATGAGTTCAATATAGAAACTACAAGAAAGGTTCTTGTCGCACAGAAAGGATTGAATGAGTTCAATATTGATGATATATTCAAGTGTATTGACACTTGGTAAGTGAAACAAAGATTCAAGTATAGATTGATACTTGATGTATGAAATCACAAAGAGTATTTATATTAATCATACTGTGATATGTACAAATCCAGATATGTCCTATGCTCTAAATGTTATGAGCATATACCAGAATGATTCATAATATGATCATTGGACGATAGTAAGGATATTCTTATGATCTTGTAAAAGAACTAAGAATATATTATTTTGTAGAAGTGACAAATAGATGGTTAGTTCAATGTAAAAGTACTACATTGATACTAGTTTTGTCACAAAGTACAAATTAAGTTTATCTCAATCTAAACTAAGGGTGGCACAATATAATGGAAAGTAAGTTCCATAATGGATTTGGATGAGTTCCAAAGTAAAGACATTGTGACAGATACTACAACAAAAGGCTAAGTATATGACTGCTATTATAGCAGCTAAAGAGGGAATTTGTGTCAAGTAGTTTGTTATCAAAATAGGTGTAGTTCACGAGGAAATAATACTATGAAGATATATTGTACGACAATATTATCCATATGTTTTAACCCCAAAGAACTAAAGGTTTCACCAAAGGACCAAATTTATAAAAAGCCATCTCATTAGAGAATGAGTGATGCGTAGAGACGCAAAGACATGCAATTACACACGGACCTGGAAGTGTCAGATCCGGAGATCAGTTGACCACTAGCAATCGTGTACATACAACACCGGAAAGCCATAGGTGTTGAATACACAAAGGTTTGAAACTAGATTATTGACTCTAGTGCAAGTGGGAGACTGTTGGAGATATGCCCAAGAGGCAATAATAAAGTGGTTATCATCATATCTTCATGCTTATGATAAATGTTTACATACCATGCTATAATTGTATTAATCGGAAACATTAATACTTGTGTGATTTGTAAAACATAAAAGAGTCCCTAGTAAAGCCTCTTGTTAAACTAGCTTGTTGGTTAATATATGATCATGGTTTCCTGATCATGAACATAGAGATGTTATTAACAACAGGGTCATATCATTAGGAGAATGATATGATGGACATACTCCTATAGTTAAGCGTAGCATAAAGATCAAGTCATTTAATATAGTTCATTTGCTATAAGCTTTCTGATACATAGTAACCTAATTCCTTCGACCATGAGATCATGCTTATCACCATCACCGGAAGGATGCTTTGATGACATCAAACACCACACCGTAACTAGGTGGCTATAAAGGTGGCATTGAGTGTTCGGAAAGTATGGGTTGAGACACATGGATCAAGAGTGGGATTTATCCATCCATATGACGGATAGATATACTCTGGGCCCTCTCGGTGGAATGTCATCCAATTATCTTGCAAGCATGTGACTGGCTCACAAGGGATCACATACCACGGGAACGAGAAAAGAGTACTTATCAGTAATGAGGTTGAACTAGGTATGCAGAGATACCGACGATCAAAACCTCGGATAAGTAAACTATCGTGAGACAAAGGGAAATTGGTATCGTATGTAAGTGGTTCATTCGATTGCAAAGTAATCGTATAAATATGTGGGAGCCATATGAATTTCCAGATTCCTCTATTGGTTATTGATCGTAGAAGTGTCTCGGTCATGTCTGCATAATTCACGAACCGTAGGGAGACACACTTAAGGATTCGATGTTGTTGAGTAGTTATGGAATGATGAGTAAGAGACCGAATGTTGTTCGGAGTCTCGGATGGGATCTAGGATATCACGAGGAGATCCGGAATGGTCCGGAGAATATGATTCATATAAGGAAAGTCCTGTTTCGGAGTTGGAGAATGATTCCGGTGTTTTCATCGGGAATGTTCTAGAAGGGTCCGGAAGGTCCGGCACTCCGGAGGGGAAGAGTGCATGAATGTTTCATAACAAGTTGGAATGGTTGCATCATGTACTAGGTGTCATCGCTGAGCAAAATAAAGGGAGAAATCAAATCCTAGTTTTGAAAAGTCAAACGCCAATTTGAAAAAGTCAAATGGCAAGTTTGCTTGGTGGAGGGAGAGTAGGAAACCTACTTAGGGAGGAAGTCCTACTCCCTCCACCCGCCGGACAAGGAGGAGGAGTTGGAGGAGGACTCCCTCCTCCCAACCGCGCCTCCCTCCCACCTATAAAAGAAGGGGCAGGGGTGCCCCCTCTTACACACCCAACTCACCTCAAACCCTAGCCCCAAGCCGCCGGCCTCCTCCCAAGTCGCCGCCGCCTAGGGCCCTCCCAAGTCGCCGACTAGGGTTTCCCCAAACCCTATCCGCCGGCTACACCTCTCCCCTTGGTGCGTCTAAACCCTAGATCGCCAAGGCCTCTCTCATAGTCCACCATACTCGCTCCGGCTTAAGGCGAAGCCCTGCGAGATCTCCCCTCTATTTCCGGTACCACGTCGTCGTCTTCTTAATCGAGGAGAGTGCTACAACCTCCGCTGCCTGCTGGAACAAGGAGAGGAAGGTCTTCATCGAAAATTTAACGTGATCGATTGCGCGGAAGCGCCTAGTTTAACGCAGCGCCGGAAGGATCGTCTACACGATCTTGAGATCGGCAAGAGTACGACTACATCACCCACGAGAATCTGCTCTCGTTAACCGCTTTGGAATCTTCGAGGGTGAGTTCCTCTATCGACTCGTTGCTACAATCTAGTAGATAGATCTTGGCTTGTTTGTTTGCATGTGGTAGAAATTTTTTGTTTTCCATGCTACGAACCCCAACATATTGTGACGCATCCAAGATTGGTCTCGGATGTGTGCTAATGCAAGAAGGCAAAGTTATATCTTATCTATCTCGACAACTGAAGCAACATGAGCAAAACTACCCAACCCATGACCTCGAACTCGCAGCCGTAGTTCTAGCCCTGAAGACATGGAGGCATTACCTGATGGGAAACCGTTGTGAGATCTATTCGGATCACAAGAGCCTAAAGTATATATTCACTCAGAAGGAGCTGAATATGAGGCAGAGAAGATGGATTGAGCTAATCAAGGATTACGACCTGGACATTCACTATCACCTTGGTAAAGCCAACGTGGTAGCAGATGCCCTTAGCAGATTGCCGTGCCGCTTGAACTCCATGATTTTGAAGGAGCAACCAAGTTTGCACAAAGAGATGGAAGATTTTCGAATGGAATTAGTAAGTGAAGGATTTTTGGCTAGCATAGAACTCCAGCCCACTTTGATCAGTCAGATTAAAGAGGCGCGGAAAGGAAATGCCAATATCGACGGAATCAAGCGTCGTATCGGTACAGGCAAAGTACCCGGATTCACCGAGGACGAAGAAGGAGTTTTGTGGTACAAAGGACGCCTTTGTGTACCAGCAGATTCTGAGTTGAAAGAAGTGATTCTGAAGGAGGCTCATGATACTCTTTATTCTATCCATCCCGGAGGAACTAAGATGTATCAAGATTTAAAAGAGCAATTTTGGTGGCATAAGATGAAGAGAGAAATCTGAAGCTATATCGCCAAGTGTGACATATGTCAGCGAGTCAAGGCAGGACATCAAAGACCCGCTGGATTGTTGCAACCCTTGCAGATCCCGGAATGGAAATGGGATTCTGTTGGAATGGACTTTATCACTAGACTGCCTACTTCTAGTAGGGGAAATGACTCTATCTGGGTCATAGTGGACAGATTGTCCAAAGTCGCCCATTTCTTGCCCGTCAAGACCACATATCAGAGTTCGAAGCTAGCGGAGTTATACATCGCTAGAATAGTTAGTTTGCATGGAGTCCCCAAGAACATCGTATCGGATCGAGGAACTCAGTTTACCTCGAGATTCTGGAAGAAAGTCCAAGAAGGTTTAGGAACCCGTCTAGATTTCAGCACCGCGTATCACCCTCAGACCGATGGACAAACGGAGCGAGTAAATCAAATACTCGAAGATATGCTGAGAGCATGTGTGTTAGAATATGGATCCAAGTGGGAAGACTATCTGCCGTTTGCAAAATTTTCATACAACAACAGTTATCAAGCCAGTTTGCAAATGGACCCATTTGAATTCATGTACGGAAGGAAGTGTCGCACCCCTTTGAACTGGTCGGAAGTAGGAGAGAGTCAGATTTTCGGACCCGACATCCTACGAGAAGCAGAAGAGAAGGTTCACAAGATTCGTGAGCACCTTAAGACCACCCAGTCCAGACAGAAGAGTTACACCGACAAGAGACGTCGAGACCTCGCCTTCAACATTGGAGACTTTGTTTATCTGAAAGTGTCACCATTGAAGGGAATGCAGCGTTTCCAACTCAAGGGAAAGTTAGCCCCCAGATATATCGGACCTTTCAAGATTCTGAACCGTCGAGGAGAAGTATCGTATCAATTGGAACTACCCGAAGAGATGCCAGCCGTTCACAGTGTGTTCCATATCTCGTTACTTCGCAAGTGTCTCGAAGTCCCTGAGAAGACCGAAGTGTTCAAAAATATCGATCACCGGACCATAGAGATCAACGATGACCTGACTTATCCCGAAGTACCCATCCGTATTTTGGAAAAAGATTTCAGAACTACCCGAACCCGAAGCATCAAGTTTCTCAAGATTCAGTGGAGCAACCACACAGAAGAGGAAGCTACCTGGGAGCGCGAAGATCACATCAGGACGGAATTTCCCGATCTCTTCAAATCCTAGGTAATCTTTTCATCCTTTTTCAAATCTCGGGACGAGATTTTGTTTACGGGGGGAAGGTTTGTAACATCCCAAAAATACTAAGCTTGGATCATCAAACTCTAATCATCAAAATGAGGGTTAACAAAAACTTTTCTAATTAAAATTATGAAAGCATGCATATGTGTATGCATTTAATTTGAAATTCTTTTGAACCAACTTGTTTGTGTGTTTCTTTGCTTGTAAAATGTTTCTTAGGTGAAATAAACATCATCTAAACATTTCCCACACTTTTCCCAAAGACAAGTAAAGCAAAACAAATAAAATAAAGGAATGGTCATTTTGACCAATTTAACTCCCATGTCTACTTTGGTTGTCTCAAACTTTCAGAACCTAACAGAAACTTTTCTGGATCTTTGCACCCCTTGATTGTACTCATAACAAAGTATCAAGGCCCACTTTGTGATCATCCAGAAACTTTCAAATGCATAGTTTAAATGACAATTCAAAATTGAATCTTTATCATATGGGAAGATCCCACTTTTTCAAAAACCACTCAAACAAGCTCAACTTTCAAAACCCAAGCATCTGCAGACTCACCAGCACCAATCTAGCACACCCACCAAAAATCTTTTCAAAATTCAAAACTTGAATTCATGCGGCCATTTCATCAAACACTTGGCAGACACAAATCGAGCAACACTTCGCCGGAATTTCACCGGAGCCCGCCGCCTCTGGAGAAGAAGGGAGCCAGCGATTGGAGCCGCCCCAGGAGGAGCCACCGGTACCAGGAGATTCGTCATTGTTGACTTCGTCATTCGCCTCCGACCCTGCACACCCGGTGAGCCCCAAAGACCCTCTAATCGGCCGCGCTAGGTTTACTCTCGCTTGGCGTTGCCCAACGTCGACGATGACTCCACCGCTGGATTAGAACCAGATTGAACGTCCCACGTTGCCCGCATCGCCGCACTGTCTCACCGACAGTGGGGACAGCCACTTAAACAGCTCATGAAGCGCCACGCTTAGCAGGCCGGCCCGTTAAATTTTCCTTGACCCGCTTATTTGAATTAAACCTTTTCCATTTTATTTCAAACACACTTCTGTACCCAGTTTCAAAAATCAACCTAGAGCGATTTAGTGCACCAAATTGAATGAAACCAATTTTGTTGGAAAGGTCTGGGAATGCTGAATCCAAGACCGTTGGATTCAAGTCATTTGGATCTATAGATCACCCATGGTAAAAATAACAAGGCAGAAGCTTTTCTGCATTCAAACATTTTTCAAATTAATACCATGATAGCTTTTAAGTTGATTCCAACTCTCAAAATCACATTTAACCATACCTTTCAGAATATATAAAAATATATGGGTTTACTTGCAGAAATAATGTTCAAGTAATAAAAGAATGCCCCATAGGAATTTCTAGTCACTTTATTTAATTAAAATAAAAGGGTAAAACCTTATTAAATTGTGACACCACTTTAAATCACATTCCCATGGACTAAAATATGTGGTGATGACATGTGTCAACATGATCCCATGTTTGGTTTGGAGAATATTAAATCTTAAGTAGTTTTTCAATGAGTAGAAATTACTTTTCTAAAAATAAAAGGAATTAAACCAAGCTTTAATCTTGTAAGGTTAGTGATGATGCTAGATCATATATAGGATACTTTTGTGTGATGATTGCAAGTAGTTAAGTATTGTTTGGTGATTGTGTACATCGTATTTATTTATAGACGCTAGTACCGACCAAGGATACGAGGAGGAAGGAGGATTCTACGAACAAGAAGCCGAGGAGAACTTCAACCACTGCTCTGCTCAAGGCAAACTATTAACCTTGCAAGCTAACACTTGCAATTTAGCAAGCTTATACTGACATTAATGCAAGATAACACTTGCAAGATACCCTACTAATGCAAGCTAATACTTGCTTGTTACCATGCCAATTATATGCCTTAAGCATATATGATCATCTCCACTTGATAAACCAATCCTAGTTTTACTTACAAGCTTCTTACTTTATTTCTTTATCAAAGCTCTTACTTAGAGTTTACTTAAGAGAATGGTAGATACTAGAAAGATATGTGAAGGTTGCATAAAGAGCATAAAATTTGGCCTAAGCTAGATAATCTTGATGTCATCTGAAGGCATGAGATTGAACTTAGTTAGAACTCCACTAGTTTACCACCCCTCATTATTGCTTACCCCCACTTGAAGATGCTAGTGCTAAGCATAAAACTTGATCAACTTTAGATGGGAATACTTGGTGGAAAAATGGTTATGAAAACCTTGGAAAGATGGATCATTCTATTGAGATGTTTTGGACATGTGTTTTCCGAACACCTGATGATTTTGGTGATGAAAATGTTGAGGCATGAGCCTTAGCCCTTTATAAAACTGATGGTTTTCTGGATGCGATACCATTCCAATTTTATCGTACAACCACAATACCCGAAGATTGGGTAGGGCTTGACTGGAAACTTATATACCTTAGTATCAGTTCCCTCACGGCCAAGGTCTGAGCTGAGGCTACCTTGTGAAGATTGTCCACCTGTGCAGTACCCAAGATGACAGTTGGTCATGGTTGGGAGGCCAAACTCACAGGAGAGGTGCTTATACTAGGGTGTGTAATTGAAAGGTTAGGATTGATTATCTGCATACTGAGTATGGTGAATTCAGGATTTGTTTCTGACGGGTGTATCGAATGTTGTGGTGAAAGTGTACAATCTCTGCAGAGTGTCAAACTATTCGAATAGCGTCATGATTATGGACAGTTGGAGTGGCCATACTGTTCCCCCGTCAGACTTTTCAAAACGACTTGTGAAATGAATTGAGACTTTGACTTGACCACAACAGGGTTGTGATATTAAATACAAGTTCCCATTTAGGTGTTATAAAACTTCAACTAGCATTCGTTGCTCTATGTAGCGGAGATAAATCTGCTTTTGCAAAATAACCCTAGAGCCTAGTGTCCTATTATCAACAACCCTTTCACTTGTTAGTATTAGTTTGCAGTACTTAAAGAGTACTCATGGCTTTGTCCCGCTATTCCATGGCCATACTATGAAGAGGAGTACGGAGGATGGACCCAGGAAGGTTACGACAACTAGGATCATCTCCCATCGTCAACATTGCTCGTGAACCCGAAGATGGAGCTCACTATGCTACCGTTATTATTACGTATTCCGCTTGAAGTTGTATTAAGAATCGGATCATGAGATCCCTATTTGTGTAAGAACTTATGTACGGTTTGTAATGGATGATGTACTGTGGTATCCAATTCTGTTATGTCTCGCAAAAATGGTAATCCTGGGATTGCGATGTATGGCATAACAGGCATCTGGGATTAAATATCCAGGTGTTGACATAGATTGTAGCAACGAGTCGATTAGAGTACTCACCCTCGAAGATTACAAAGAGGTTAACGAGAGCAGATTCTCGTGGGTGATGTAGTCATACACTTGCCGATCTCAAGATCGCGTAGATGATCCTTCCGGCGCCGGCAGCGCTTCCGCAGTCGTTCGCATGTTCGGTACTCGATGAAGACCTTCCTCTCCCTTGTTCCAGTAGGCAACGGAGGTTGTAGTTCTCCCCCTCGCGATTCCGGAAGCACGACGGCGTGGTGTCGGAAGTAGAGGGAAGATCTCGCAGGGCTTTGCCTAAGCCGGTGCGAGTTATGGTGGATCTAGGATTTCCGGTGATCTAGGTTTAGAAAGCCGGAGAGGAGGAGGAGGTGTCGGTGGCGGCTAGGGCCATATGAAATGTGGTTTGCCACCCGAAGAAGTTTGGTGGACTAGGCATACATGATTTGCAAGTCAAAAACACCGCGCTCCTGGGCAAATGGATTTTTAAACTATTTACTGAAGATGGCGTTTGGCAAACCATGTTATGGAGGAAATATGTGGGGTCTAAAGCAGTGTCTCAAGTGGTTGGAAAACCCGGGGATTCACACTTTTGGGGAGGGCTCATGGCCACCAAAAAACATTTCTTTTGTTTTGGTGCTTTCGAGATTAAGGATGGATAACATATTAGGTTTTGGGAAGATAAGTGGCTTGACCAAACTACTCTTCGGGAACAATATCCAGCTCTATATCCTATTGTTAGACACAAAGGGGATACTATTGCCACTGTGTTGGAGAACAATCCTCCTAGTGTGTCTTTCAGAAAAACCCTCATTGGTCCTAGACTTGTATCTTGGAACAATCTTCTTTTACGATTATCCACGATACAACTGTCGGATGGTGTGAACGTGTTCAAATGGAAATTACTAAAAAGTGGTAAATTTTTTGTTGGCTTACTTTATAGAGCTTCAGTCCAACCGGATATCCCGGTCGATGACAATAGTAAGATTTGGAAAATGAAAATACCTCTTAAGACGAATTTTTTTTGCATGGTATTTACGTAAAGGTGTAATTCTAACAAAAGATAATCTTGCAAAGAGGAATTGGCATGGAAGTCCACTGTGCGTTTTTTGTCATCACAATGAGACAATTTGGCATTTATTCTTCCAATGTAAATTTGTTAGTTCTATATGGTCATTCATCCAAATAGCTTCTGGTTTATCTCCTCCAAGTTCAGTAACCAATGTTTTCGGTAATTGGTTGCATAGAATTGTTGATAAGTACAGAATTTTATTTATGGTGGGAGCACTTGCTATTATATGGTCGCTATGGCTGGGTAAAAATTACAAGATTTTTAATAACATTATGTATTCACCTCTGCAGGTTATTTACAGAGCAACGGCTTTTCTTCGATCATGGACTATTCTCCAACGTACGGAGTTTCACGACTTATTTATGGATGGATGTACGCGATTGAAGGATACGGCAAAGGATATTTTCTCCCGACATGGATGGCCGCGTGACTTGAGGATTGATCTATCTTAGATTAAGGACTTTTTTCATTAGCCGCTTTGTGTAATGCATGCCTACTCGTTTTTCCTCTAGCTCTGTCGTTTGTGTGGCTGTATGCATTCTAGTTATGCAGAGAACGGGTGTAAACGTTATTAATATATGCGCCCATTTTCAAAAACAAATATCAATCTAAAATTTATTGTCTTCATGTTATCAGAGCATTTTTGTTCCTCGATCTAAGGTTTAGCCACCACGATTCCGCTGCGCCGCCCCAGGGAGAGCGATCAACGCTGGGGGCCGCGCAACTAGTAGATTAGATCTCACATCGTCAAAAAATTACAGCGGTCGCTTGATCAGCGTTTCTTCTTCTTTCCCGATCATAGATCGGATTGTGTCGCCCATCCCCACATGTCGTCATCACGCGTCTGTACTCCAACCTCGGTATCGACTCATCTCCAGTAAATCCTCACCACCGACCGTGCTAAGGACAATGTGTGTGGCGCCCAAGGAACGCCTTCACATGCCATCGCTGGCTTCTCCGTCCGAATATCACTACCTCGCCAACATGAATTGGCACAATCGTGCCCGATTACCATCAACAAAGGGACACATGTGCATCAACGATGGTCATCATCACCGACAACAATTTCGGCTACTCTTGCAACCACTTGTGATCAAATTTTTTCTTGCAACCACTTCGTCTACTCAGAACGCAACATACCGTACACGGAGGTCTTCTCTGCTACTCCCTCCGACTCTAGCTCGCATGGTTTTGTAATGGTCCCTGTCTTGCACGTTCGGTATTGGCAACATCGGCGTGTGCTTCATCCCGGCGTGCTCCCCAGTTTGGAAAGTTTGGCACAACATGTCTCCTACCTCTATTATCACAACTCCAGCTACGTCTACCTCGAGTTGACTACTGATGCAACCGCTTTTTACTATTTTATTACTCTGGCAACTATCATTTGTCTCAACGACAACACGGACCCCAACTACATCAACCACAACGACTTCATCAATGGCAACTACATCAACAACACTCCAACAACACCTTTCACCACGACTACAACACCCTCACTCTCAACTACATTGACATCAGCATCAAGGGATATCATTCACCGGCATCCTCTCTAGTTGGCGCCTTTGTCTTATGCTCCAGTCAACCCGTCTGTGATGCTCTTGCCATTCGCATCACTACCGATCTAGGTGCGGGGGTGTTAGAGTACACGAGGGTTATGTATTAGAATAGATCATGGATGGCTATATTTGGTAGTTTAGGATTCTATCTTTACTAGACTTCTTAGTCACCAAGTCTTCTAGTACTATTTAAATAGACCAAGGGCCCACAATGTAATCATGCAATACGCAATATCAATCTAGCAATAAAATCAACTATTATTGTATTCAAAGGCAACATCACAAGCATTCCCAAAGCAAAGAAAAAGTACGAAAGATAGAGAGAGGAGGAGAGGGGTAAAGCGATACAATTTCCCAAGGGAGCACAACTCAGCGACCGGACTACATAGATAAGTGTTTGTCATCGCGGCGTCTTCCTGAAGCTCGACTTCCAAAAGGCCTATGCTAGGCTAGATTGGGCCTTTCTTCGCCAAGTCCTCCAGCGCAGGGGGCTTGATGACCGCATGATAGGGTGGATCATGCAGATCGTCATGAGTGGGAACACGGCAATAAACATAAACAACGAGGTTGGCCCTTATTTCAAGCCCACGTGTGGGGTTAGACAAGGGGACCCGATCTCGCCGATCTTGTTTAATGTTGCGGTGGATGCCCTTGCGGAAATAATGGAGAAAGCCAAGATTTCCGGACACATCTCTGGTGTGGTGGGACATCTTATCCCGGGAGGGGGAGTGACCCACCTCCAATATGCGGATGACACCATGCTTATGGTGGAAGGGTCGAAATAGGACATCATCAACCTGAAATTCCTGCTCCTTTGCTTTGAGGCCATGTCCGGCCTCAAAATTAACTTTGAAAAGAGTGAAGTGATGGTACTTGGTTATCCCTTAGATGAGCAAGAGAGGATTGCTGATAATCTGGATTGCCGACTGGCATCGTTCCTCATGAATTACCTGGGGATGCCAGTCAGGGACACGAGGATCCTATCAAGGGATCTGGAGCCCCTTATGGGTCGGTTAAGGCGAAATCCGAGCCATGGCAAGGCAGGTTTGCCTCTAAAGGGAGCAAGACCATCCTCATTGACTCTTATCTCTCTAGCCTCCCCATGTATATCATGGGGTTATATATCCTCCAGGAAGGGGTGCACGCCAAAAATATCATATGGTTAAGGGGGAAGACATTTGCGCCCCCAAGGATCTGGGGGGGCATAGGGATCCTCTCCTCTCGCCACATGAATGTGGCCCTGATGCTTCGTTGGGTTTGACGGATCCTGACTGACGATGGCGGCCTTTGGTTACAACTAGTCAAAGCTAAGTATTTGCGTGGACGACCACTTCTGGCTTGTGAACGTCGGGAGGGATCTCAGTTTTGGAGATCTATCCAAGACATCAAGCCGGAAATCGGGAAGGGGCTCTCTATTTCCATCGGAAATGGGATAAATACCATCTTTTGGCTTGACCCTTGGGTGGGTGGGCGTCCCCTGCGCCTCGAGGTTCCCGAGCTGTTCGCGATCTGCGCGGACCCTCTACTCCTGGTGGCGGATGCCTTTCAGGACGGGGTCTGGCAAGTTGCGTTCCGGCGGAACCTTGGGGCAGCTGAGCGGGCCTCTTGGGAGGGACTGCGAGACAGTCTCCCGATGTCTCAGTCCCAATCCCCAGATAGCATGTCTTGGCACCTCTCGCCCTCGGGCGTTTTCTCTGTGGGTTCCATGTATAGGGCCCTGTTTGGTGGGACGTCTATGCCCTGGACCGCCCCCCTTTGGAAGGCCCCACTTCCCCTGAAGATTAAAATTTTCCTGTGGCAGTTGTTGCGTGACCGGTTACCCTCGGACGTGGAGGTGGCCAAGCGTCATGGCCCTGGGAATGGGCTTTGCCCCCTGTGTGCGGTCCCAGAAACCGGACTTCCATTTTCTTCTCCTGCCCTGCTGCTCGTTTCCTTTGGAACTTCACCCAGGAGGCTCTGGGGCCGTCGTGGCAGGCCTCAGACCTAGGGGAATTCCTAGAAGCCACTGCAAACCATACCGGCAGGAGGAGGCGCCTCTTCTGGTTTTTGTTTGCAGAGATGACCTGGACTTTATGGAACATCCGTAACAAGATGTTCATCGAGCGTGTCTTTCTTTGCCGTGCCTCTGACTCGATCTTCAATTTTTTTGGTTTTTTTGCAGCAGTGGTATCCGTTGAGTAGACAGTGGGACAGGGCGCGGCTGGATGGGATGATAGAGCACCTTATTGTGGCGGCGCGCCAACTTGCTTCTCCCCCCGACGTTGAGCGTGTCTATGGGGCGCGTTTGTATCTGTGTATGTTGGGTTGCGTGTTGTGCTGTGTGTGGCCTTTGGACTTTTTGGCTTGGCTCCGTTGTATACATATTCTTTATGTTGTATGGATGTTGCTTTATTTATAAAGTTGGACGTATGCTTATTTCGAGGAGGATAAGTGGCGGTCTGTCACTAGAAGGTGATCCAACATGCCATCTAGCCACTTCCGTCCCGTTGTGTACACAATGTGATATATTGTATGGTTATACTTGCCGGAACGAGCACGGTCAATCTTTGGAAAGGGAATAACCCAATCTTTGCACTGATTCGCACCAGCACGTATGATGTCTTGCAGAGGCATATTATGGTGGTAGTACCACCAAATTCATGTCTGACTTGGAGGGAACAACCACATCGGTTGTAAGCCCTTGAGTGGCTGTACCGATGTTTGCAGCAGTGGCTGCGACCGCCGTGTCTTGATGTCGTACACGCTGCAGCAGAACGGTAACCTCTTCAGGTAGTAGTCATCATCCGTGCCATGGTCGTCATGAGAGAAGAACATGATAAGAGTTTCCTCCTATTTCTATATAGCTCTTATCCTCCGTGTGGTCGATGATGATACCAACAGATCGGGAGCACCATCGCCCTAGGAAGAGCACCCGGTCGTCGGGCACAGCTTCCTGAAGTTTCATATTGCATCCTGCCCTCTTCCACCTGGACCGCTCGAAGTTGGCTACAAAGACCACGAACTTGGTCACCATCTCTGGATTGAAACGTTGAAAATCATCTTGTCTGTAGATCAACAACAATGTGTCGTGTGACTCAAAAAGATACCACAGGGGTGCCGCAATTAATAGGGGTTGTTGTCGCGGTTGTCGCGGGGCTGCAATGACGCAGTTAGCATAATACCTATTCAGGTTGCCCCACGGGATAGAGAGGGAGAAGAGGGCCCTATGGATGGTGAGGGCATAGAGCCTCCCCCGGTACAATACGATGTTCTGGACGTCTTTGTGGATGGTGTTGTGGAAGCGATATGTCCACGAATTGTCCCCTGGCCGGCACAGGGCCAGCTCTGCGACGCCATTGTCCGATCTGGTCACATCGACCACCATAATGGCAACGAGGTTTTGGCAGACCACAACTAGTTTCCGGATGGTGTAGGGGTTTTCAGGGGAATGATGGAAACTAGAATTCCCCCATGCTAAGCGGAAACGGTCGAGACTGCGAAGCACCATGGTGGCGGCCGAGAAAGGGCTCATCAACGTGAGTGAGTTCTCCATCGTCACGCTCGAAGACGATCCACTCGCCGCAGTAGCTCTGCGCGCACGGCAGCTGCTTGTGGCCGTCCAGGTGCACAGGCAGCGGCCAAAACGCGGATCCGGGTAAGCTGTAGAAGCTTAGGTCCGGCAACACGAGCCAGGGTAACTGCGGAGGCAGGGCAGAGTTCTCTCGCGCGGCAGCATGCCACTGACGACACATAACACCGAAGCGGACACGGTTGAGGTGGCGTGGCGGAAGGCGGCGGAGCACCTCGGCAGCGAGGTCCAGGGGAAGGTCTGACCAAGACCTTGGAGTCTCACCCTGTGGTACAATTGTTTGCGCCATCTTGGGATTCCCCGATGATTTGATCACATATATAAAAAATCCCAATTGCTAATAAGTGCTCGGGGGCTGTTTAGTGTTTTCTAGCCCTCAGTTTGCTGGCCGTCCGATGGACAGTGATGAACGCGTATGGTGACATAGTTCCAACAACGACAGAAAGCCCACAGCACTGACCCCTTTCTCTTCAACGAGTGCGCCGCCCACCCACACCGGCGCGCCCCGCCCTCCATCCCCGCCGGCGCGCCGCCCTCCATCCTCGCCGGCGTGCGTCGCCCTCCCGTCGCGCCGCTCGGCTTCTCCGAAATCGCCCTTGAAGGGGGAGAGTGAGCCCACCCCTGGCGCGATGCGCAGCTCCGATCTACAACAATGTCTTCAGACCGAAGCCCCTGTCACTTCCGTCCATGTGCAGCGACACCGGTGACCACCATCAGCCTCATCCCTAACCCCCCAGCGAGGAAGCAACCATATCCCCGCGACATGGAGCTTGACAACTTCACGTCAGTAACCTCCCTTGCCTCGTCTCGAGGTGAACACGTACCCGGTGCATATACATGGAAATTCGATTTGTTGTTGTAGCAGATGCATCTGCATCGTGCCTTTTAATTAGTGAAAGCTAGGTATGCTTAAATGCTTTACTGTTTGTTCTGGTGTGTGCATCAGGTCCAGCCTGTATTGTTGTCTTGACTCAGTTTGCTGTTAGTTTCATTAAATTAAAAAATCATTGTATTCTATCCGTTCTAAAATAAGTGAATTGAGTTTGTCTAGATTTGTATGTATCTAGTCTTGTTTTAGTGTGAGATGTATCCGAATCTAGACAAAAGCAAGTCACTTATTTTAGGATGGAGGTATTATTTTACGTGGCCTTATGCAGAAATAATGGATTGTTATTTTGGAAAAATATTGAATCAGAATGAATGCTTGCCTACTCTGATAGTATTGCTCCTGTTACCTTTTGTCTGAGATCTTCTAGTTGAATTTTTTGCAGCATGGAACTGAACTAGATCTTCTAGTTGGCCTAATTAAATTGTTTTTGCCCACATGCTAAGTTGCTTTTTGAATCCAATTAAGTTTGATTCCAGTGTTATTTCTTCTGATCAGCATGTAGAAGTTGGCTACTTGGCCTAATTAAGTTGACTTTTCCCACATGCTAAGTTGTTTCCTAAATCCAACTAAATTTGATCTCCTTGTCATTTTAGATTTCCTTTTTATATCGGTATTAGTTGACTAGTCAGTCTAATTAAGTTGTCTTTGCCCAGCTGCTAAGTTGTTTTATAAATCTAACTAAGTTTGATCCCGATTCGACAAAACCGGCGACGCCGCCTCAACTCTGGCTGGTCCTGACCTCTGCCTGCGTAAGGTCAACCCGGCTCCCCATACGGTCCGCCATGAAGCTGAGCCAGTTATGTAGCGACAACCTCCCGGTTCTCCTGCCCGAGCAGCTGGACCTATTGTTGGTGTCATCGCGACAGAGGAAGCAGGGGGCATCGTGATTCCGCCGGACCACACAGGTCACCGGCGTTTCCCTGACATCCTGTCCCATGGCGAAGTACCACGGGCATGGAGGGCCCTGATAGTGAGGTACCGAAGCGAAAGACGCCATCGTTGCTCCTTTAGATTGCGTGTGGCGGAGGGCCAGAGCCCAGAGGTCAGTGTTGTCCTGTGCGCTACTCCCCGATAAGGCGGCGACACACGGCATATGTTCTGCAACGACACTCCGGGATCTGCTCTCCAACGGATGTCGTTTTTTACTCTTGCTTTGATTTGGTCTCGCTCACAACTTAACCTGATTTGCTCTCTCACTCGCTACCACCAGACGTGTACCACCGCATGGAAGGATGGATGGATAGATCGACCAAGCCAGAGAAAATCAGAAGTTGTCGTTTTTAGTACTAAGTTGTATACATACCAGTGCTAAGTTGTCTATGCAATAATGCTAAGTTGTATACGCACTAAGTTATATATCTATTGATACTATGTTGTATAGCCACCAATGATGAGTTGTATATATACTAACGCTAAGATTCACACGCATACTATTGTTAATGTATATACCCACTACGGTCTTAAAACGATATCCCCTTCGGCTTTTTCTAAAATGTGTTGTGTCTTGGGTTGTGACTAGCCACATCTATGTTGATTGAGGCAGATTTTGCTATTTTTAATGAAGTTGTGTATCCACTGGTGATAAACTAAGTTGTATACGCATCAGTGCTAAGTTGTATACCTAAAAACGCTAAGTTGCACACACACACTATTGTTAGGTTGTATACGCAGTGCTAGTTTATATTTTTCGACTAGTGCTAAGTTGTATTTTCGACTTGTGCTAAGTTGTCCACCTTTTGCTAAGTTATATACGGACTAGGATTAAGTTGCATCCATTTTCATATAGTTATATCTGTTATCTTAGTTCCTTCTTGTATGTTTATTAAGTTGTATATCTATTCATTTTAGTTGCCTTTTGTATGCTCATTAAGTTGCATACTGTTGCACCTAAGTTATGTTATAATTTTTTTTTTGCTACTAAGTTGTCCACCTCAGAAAGCAAGTTATCGACAATACTAGAAAATACGGTAGACAACTAGTAGTGCAAAGTAGTGGGTCTCACTACTATAAAGTTTCTAGTTGTTGTTGCTAAGTGGGTATCTCGAAAATAAAGTTTGTTACAAAATGTAATAGAAGTAAATACTAGAAGCAACTATTTGTACGAAGTTTTTTTCGAATAACACTAAGTTGCTTTTAAAAAAAAAGTTTATCAAAATATATATAAACGGGATCTAGTTTCGAATATCTTGACACGATGGGGCTAACGGTGAAAACTAATCGCAATTCCAACACACGGTTTTAAAGTTATGTCTTTTTTTTATATAGCATAAAATTAAATACTACGTAATAGCTATAGCTTTCTTTTTATGGGACGAGGGCTGGCCGAGACTAACGAGCCTCCGGAGGCTCGCTAGCCCCGTCCATAAAAAATACTGACAATCTGCCTTGTCCGTTTTTTCTCTCAAACTCGCGATTCCAACTTTCATGTATATGTATATGCATATATAGGATCCGGACTAAACCTAACTACAAGCCGACGAGTACTAGTAGAATTCTAACAGGACTCACATATAAAACCTAGGGAGGACACCAAACCTAACGCGACTAGGTGATGGAATCCACCTCGATCGGCATGCAAGCCGATTACCACTAGGACACCAACTCAACATCGAGTAGGCAAGATTCATTCTTAACAAGTCCCACTAGTAGAAAAAGGGTTTTCGGTTCGATCCAGAGTCTAACACTAGTCCCCGATTTGTTACGGGTCGGGATTAGTATGAGAACTAGTCCTGGTTTGTACCATTTTAGTTGTTAGGATCCCAAGGAAACTCTAGTCCCGGGTCGTTTCGAACCTTTAGTCCCGGGTCGTGATACGGCCCGGGACTAAAGGGGTGCAGACCACGGCAGAAAAACTTAAAATGGCTATAACTTGGAATTAATTTGGAATGAATCATTATTGAATGAGCTTGGAATTAAGAGGGATAGAGTTCCTTGTCTATGGTGTGATAATATGGGTACAACATATCTTTCTGCTAATCCTATTTTGTATACCAGGACTAAACACACACAGATTGATTTTCACTTTGTGAGAGAAAGAGTAGCAAGAAAACTTCTTGATATTCAAATTCATCTCTACTAAGGACCAGGTGGCTGATGGCTTCACAAAGGCACTACCAGTGCACAAGCTTGAACAATTCATACATAATCTCAACCTCAAGAGAGCTGAGATTGAGAAGGGGTGTTAAACAACCTAGTCGTGTATTAGCTCACGTGTTGGACTTGTATCACATTTATGTGATCACATTTATGTGTCATGTGCGTCAAGGACTTGTAACCACCGCATCGCTATCTATAAGGTGCGGTAGATAGATTGGTTAGAGTGAGCTGAGATTCACCGTGTTGGTTGTAATAAGATCATCGGTCGCTCTAGATGAGATCGACGTGATCAACTCCATGTAATCCTCGAGGCAGTTGTTCCCTGCCTCTATATAACATGTAGGCCGCCCGAGTCGAAGGGTACGGCTTCCACCAACACCTCACAAAACTTTACAATGCTTTCTTTCGGACATCCAGATCACACAGGAGATAATATGAGAGATAATATGATCCGAGAAAGAACACGGTGCACACAGGACTGCTCATTGAACTAGCACGCCAAAGGCCCAACATGGATCTGATTGAATTTAAGCAGGAGGGAGAGGGTGATTTATCTTCTTCCCCTTCTTGGACGAAGCCACTGGATCCTGCCCCACAGAGATGCTACTCGCTGGATCCTGCCCTAAATCCCTGGACGTCTGGCATCCTTGCTCCATCGGCGAGGGTCTGGATGTGATGCCGCCGCCGATGGGGAAAGTGGGCTGTAGAAGAGGGATCTGGGGCGGCGCGGTGCTGGCCATACATCTTGGAATTCGAGGGGAAGGAAGGGGGGGAGCGGGGGAAGGCATCGGCGATGGAGGATTGCTTCCTGGGGCAATGGCGTCTTCCTCCATCGCGAGGGCGTCCCGATGCAGGGTGGGTATGGCGGTGGTAGCGAGCAGCCCATGCATGTCTGCGTTAATAGTTCGTTGGCCCATGGATGTCCATTTAGCGGAAATAGGTGGGATGGGATGGCGGCGCCGTGGACTACCCGATCCCACCTACATGCTGACCTGCACTAGACAGTCAAAGGTCAGATTGCATGGATCAAAGTGGAACTGAATCTTAATTAGAACTTCAATTCTTTCATGCAAAGACTTTTGCTAATTATTTTGATGTAAAGGATGAAAGAACTTTGATGCAAAACTTATGCCAATGATTTTGATGCAAAGAATGAACAAAGTGCAGGAAACATTTGCTAGTATATAAAAGATGCCGGCCATCGGACTAGTTCCAACTCAAAGAGTTTTTTTTTTTTTTTTTGCTTGGGAGCCGCCCAACCACCCTCTCACGCAGCCTTATACACAACTGCATGCCCAAGTCTCGCCAGTAGCGATTAGATTACAACAACTGCACTACTTGTGCGCTAAACTTCAGTATTATACATAAACCTAAGATACAAGTCAGGTCCGTCTGTTCACAGCTTCTTAAGTGAAAACACCTTCACCGACTATGGCTTGCTCTATCTTCTTGAGTTAAACTGATGTCTACAGGGTTTGTTCTGGTCTAGGAGCAACAGAAGGTCAGATGAGCCGCATTCTCTTGTTCTGAAGAAAACTCTACTCCGTTTCGTTAGTACCTTCTGCCAAAGGGGAAAACAACAACAATAATTGTAAGTACTACTCGCCATTTGTAAGAGTAAATGCTTCGCAATTATAATTCTAAATGAAAAAAAGTATGAGATCAAAGTTTAGTAAGCACACACCATGTGAAGGCAAAAACGTTTGGTCTGCAATTCCATGTAAATGGGCGGAGTAGTTTAACCGCAATCTGAAGACGTGTTTTCTTCAGCCCAGCGGAGGAAGGATAGAACAAGGAACAGATCATTAGGGATGTCATAAGTTGAGAGATTTGGAAGACGCAGTCTAAGCAGTAAGTTCTAGGAGACTTACAAGAGACAGCACACTGGGCAGATGAATAATTGTTTCTGGCATTGGTACCATAGCACATGGAATCGATCAAGCTGAATCCACAGGGCAGGACAATTTTTTCATGTGGCATCCACAGTTCCGCACCTTTCAGGAAGACTATCTCCATGGTCAAAAGAGGATTCCCCGAAAATGAGGTACGAAACTGAAGTAGCTAACGGATAGTTCGTGTGGACTAACGGAAAGATTAGTAGGACTCTTTGTTTTGCTAAAAAAATATCGATACGAGTCAGAGGTACTTACAACTCCATCACAAGTTTGACAAGTTTGCACTTCAGCAGTTGAGAAGCAAGTGAATCCCTGGCTTGATGTGCTTTCAACCCATTGAAACGACCAATCATCTCAGACTGCAGCGTATCTTCGTGAGAGATGTTTGGATCAAAGTGTCTGTGAATTTCCGGTCTCAGGGACTCGAATCATACATAAACTATTTGACCTCCTGTTGCATTAGGAAACATTAGGCCTATTGTCTTTGGACCGGAAACAAATGCCTTCCATCCAGATAACAGCATGAAACATCTGGAGAGAACATGTATTCCAGACTTAAGAGAATAAAAATGGTTGTCAACTCACATAGCCAGCCAGCGATCAGAAACACACCCATCAGGCTTCAGGTTGTTGTAATGATGTTTTAGTAACTCGGAATGTACCAGACATGAACCTACACAATGCAACTGAAGCTCTCTTTAGGACATGACTTCATTCGAACTGATCCAAAATATTAGGGTTTTAAATTCTCAACAATCACTAGTACAAATTTTAACCTCATGTTTTTTCACGATGAACTAGCCAATAAATAATATGATGAACTATGTTGCTCCGATAAGAATCTGAAAATCTGTATCACAAGCAGACCATTAACATAAAGAGCATATTAGGTTAACGGAAAGAAAACAATATGCGTTCAAGTTGAATTGTGAATGATCTACCTATGTGAATGAAGATTTAATACAACCATGCTTTTCTTCTCCCATTCATGTTCCCTGCAGTCCATTCATGTAAATGAATAGGCGGTGGATTGCTGCATCACATAATTTTACTGAGAGTAAGATTATTCACTGTTGGATGTACCATTCATAGATAAACTGATAGAGCAAAACTGAGAGGAAAGAGTTAAGTGATGTTTCAGAGATGGAATGACATAATTATATAGTGTTCGATCTTTATAAGGTTTAAATCATGTATCTTAATGAGGTTCACATGCCTTGCGTTATCTCTACAATAGTACTGCACATTTCTCTATTTCTGCACAAATATGAGCTATACCTTCAGACCTGCTACTACTAGCACTGTTGATTTCCAATGTTGTACAATATGCCACAGCTAACAAGCATCCCAAGAACATTAGTTGAGTCTTGAAATTTGGAATATAAAACAACTACAGATGCGAAGGGAAAAGATGTTGCACGTACTTGCTTAATGATAGCTTGGGAACAGAATTGGTGCCACCCATGCACTGTTGTGATAGAAGGGAAGGGATATCCATGACAATATTCAGATAGTAAATTGAGGCATACAAGAACAACATTAAAAACATCTGCACGGCTTCTGAACAAACCAACAAAAATGGTGGATAAATCAGGCCACATGTTTCATCAAGGAAACCACTAGAACTCAGAAATTTCATTGACTAATATCTGCAAAGGAACTCATGCTTGCGTTTGCATGTTGAGAACAACTAAAAATAATGTTTGATTGCATGTAATTCGATTTGTTTAGAAAAACTGCAGAAAAAAGGAAGATAGAAAATTCGTTCGATTCTCCTATCTGATATAGCAGGATTTGGAAGTCCATATGCTTGGGAACAAACAAGTGTCTTACTGAATGATATAATTTTCCTCTGAAGAAGATTCTTCGGAGGCTCGGAACTGGCACTGCTACATCGTCTTAGAT
The DNA here is from genome assembly GCA_023614405.1 of Avena insularis. Lineage (NCBI taxonomy): Eukaryota > Viridiplantae > Streptophyta > Magnoliopsida > Poales > Poaceae > Avena > Avena insularis. The sequence goes on along the minus strand of CM042685.1, from coordinate 458,596,239 downwards.
TGAGCTGGCAACACAGAAACAAGGGGGAAAAAATGAGAAACATAGCATGAAAATTACTTTTGGAGAATGCACTGCTAGGCGGACAATTAGAAGTGCGTATCTATGTTGTAAAGTAGGTGAAAAGTTCCACTTGCAATGTACTAACTGTATTTATGTAGAGGAAGTATCACAGCAGCCTCATGTTTGGACTGTTCATCTATGGAGAGAGTTCTACAAGGTTACAAGATGTAAAACTCATGACAGAGCCCTACACAGTAGGTGGACACACATCGTCAGGTTATGCAGTAATGAAGTGAACAAGGCAAGGGAAAATTGATTTGATGTGTAAAGTAAAAAAACAAGGGTAATGGTGGAAATCGGGATGTGAAAGTTTTCGTTACCTTGGATATTAATCAAGTACTCTAGTATCCTCTTTGATATGGTTCTGAACCTCCAATTAATCGCTTGCATTGCTGTTTTAGATCCTGTCTGACGCCATCCTGTTAGCAGTTAGAGTTATACAACAATAATATCAAGATAGAATCCTGGTACACTAGATGAACCATAGCAGAATCTTACCCTAATATCAAGATACTATCTTGGTATAACAACTGCTACCAGAGTACAACAGAAAATGATAAAATTTCAGCTACCTAATGAATCTACCCTTCTTTGTTCCCTGCAAATTTTTACTAACATATCACCAACCACCGCTCAAAAATGCTAATAAACCGAACATATGTGAGTCATGTACAACTTATCACCAATCCACTGAAGCACTTATTCTCCACACAAAACATTCATTCCAATTTACTGTCCTGAAACTGCCACTCTGTACCAAAAACCATTTAGACCAAATGTTCCTCGAAACCAACATCCAATCCATGCCCTTCAGACCAAATATCCTAGTAAATCAATACTCAATGCAGTCTCTTCAGACCAAATATATCCCTGTAAAACACTACTCAGTGCAGTCACTTCAGACCAAATACCTCTGTAAAACAATATATCCCTGTAAATCAATACTCAGTGCAGTCCCTTCAGACCAAATATATCCCTGTAAAACAATACTTAGTGCAGTCACTTCAGACCAAATACCTCTGTAAAACAATATTCTACGCAGTCCCTTCAAACCAAATATCCATATAAACCAATAATCAGTGTAGTCCGTTCAGACCAAATATCACTGTAAACAATACTAGGTGCAGTGATAAAATCTTCCTGTAAAGCAATACTGAATGCAACCCTTTCACACAAATGTTCATTTAAACCGGTAAAGTCATGCATGCAAGACCCTTCAGACCTGATGTTCCCCTGAACGAGTACTCAAGATACCAGAGATCAAATATAATGCTGAACTTCATTTAAAATTTTGGCAGACTGAAATGGAACTTTCTCTCATCCTTTCTCTTGTTAATATACTGGTCTATTTTGGTGGCTACTGATTATATAGTAGTGCCAATTGTATGAATCTTTCTAGAGAAGTAAGCTAAATTCTTGGTTGCTGATGATCCAGACTGTAGATGCAACATCATCTAGCAGCCTGCCATGATTAACAACACAGTACGACCTGCTGATCATATCGAAACAAATGGTAAATATGACTCGGATGAGAAGCAAGAAAGACTAAAATGAAATTTAACTAGGTGGTATGAGAACTAGCTATGAAGATATTTATCTCTAGCATATGTCGCAATTGGTAATTTTATATATAGATGACATCTAGGCAATATAATAACTAGTCATGCCAAAAGAGACAGAAGGCAAGGTCCAAGATAAATTAGAATGTCCATCATCTTTGGATAAATACAAATGAAGTGAAACAAATCCTCATATCAGAAACTGAAACTTCATGCCTTGATGAATTTAGGTGAGAGGATCTGAACAAACCGAACTAAGCAGATAATTTCCACATTCAAAGTTTTATGGACTTCTGCAATGGATTTTATTCATAAATCCAAAACATTAAAAAAATGTACAAATAATGATGATTCTATGTTAGCGAAAAACCATCTTACATGTAATTACCTGATGATATTATGTAGAGGAAGAAGAAACCACACGAGAACTTGTGAGAACTGTACATGGATTTAGGAGAGCTGTACAAAGGAGAATGTTTGACTTCAATTAAAGTAGATTCCTGCATAGTTGATGGACAAAGACAATGGTGAAATTCTCAAATTATACAGTCGTGAGTTAAACCAAACCAAACCAAGAAAAAAATGAATTGATCAGTAAAGAACGAGGGTGATGGTGAAAATAGGGGATGGATATCTTAATTACCATCGACAGAGTCTTCTAGTCTGAGTATTGGGATGGTTCGCCTTATCAGCATGCACTGCCGTTTCAGCTCTTCGTTGTCGCAGAATTTGACATCTAATTCATGCAGTGAACTGGGGAGGCCATCCTTGGGCAGCGAATCGATGAATTTGCAACATTTGACCGTTAATTTCTCCAGTTTGGTAAGCTTCTTTAGGCCTTCTGGGAGGCGCTGCAGGCGCCAGCAGTATGCAAAGGTGAGCTCCTCGAGCGAGGTGAGGAGTTGAAAGGCCTGCTCTTGCGCCTCGTTGAAGTACTCAATCTCTTTGTCCTCGCCAAAGTATAAACTAGTGAGGAAGGAAGAGAGGAAGCTGCAGATAGATACTGTCATCACTGCCGCGATGCCTTCTGTCTTGATCTGCAGTTTGGGGGAAGCCTGCTCATCTCCGTTGTGCAGCTGCTGTCTCGGAGCCCAACCAACAAAGAACTGGGTGGGGTCCAATTCGCTGAAATTGCTTGATGTGACATTTAATTCGCTGAGTTGGCCTCGGGTTAGAAGATGCGCCAGGCCCTCACATCTTAAATGCTTTCCACAGCCGATTAACTGTAATTTACTGAGAGAGGTGAGGTTGGAGAGGGACTTCAGATTCTCCAAACCCAACAATACATCTTCGAGCTTGAGGTGTTGAAGGGATGATGGGAAAGGGTAGCACGAAGAGGAAAATGTGGCTAGCTTGCATCTGGAACCACCCTTTACCTCAAGGATGCGTAGGTTTTGGAGCCCATGGAGAGGATAAATCACCAGCCACATCGGTTTTGGCAATCTCCCTGCACTGATCTCCAATTTTTCTAGAGAGTTGGATAGATGAGCCGGTAAGACCAACCGCCCACCTTTCTCCTCTGCTACTGGTACCGGTGTTGTTGTCTGTTGCAGATCCACCTCCGGAACCAACTGTGTTATATGTTCCCCTATCTTTAATTGGGAGAGCTTCGGGAGGTGTCGGAGGAGCCATGTCATATCCTCTCCACTAGTTTTACTATATCTCAGAAAAATATCCTCAATAGGAAGATGCCATTGCACATCACCTTGACCTCCCACTGGCACAACAGAATCAAATGAAATCTTTCCAATGAATTTCTTCAAAGATTTTAGTAATGGAAGATGCTTCCATTCTAGAGGTGGGCAATAAGGAGGTTGAATATCATGAAGATTCTCAAGTGTCAAACTCTCAAGTTCTGTCAGATTTTCAAAAACTAAAATCTGATCTAAGCTATGCAGATTACCCCTTCCACTGGCTCTCAATTCTAAAGTAGATTCTGATAATCTCAATGTACTTAGTAACTTTGATTGTTTTATCAGCACAAAACACAAGGTTTCGGTCCAAGGGATAGGGGGCAATGACAACACTTTTGGGCAGTTTACTATTTCAAGCTTTTGCAGCAGAGGGAACCGGTCTTTGTTACTGTCTTGTTGGTCTGAAAATGGCAACTCCAAAAGTGCAGGACAATCTTTAATTATCAGTTCTCTCAAATGATGGAACAAATGAGTGTCCTCTGCTACCCATTTTTTCAGTCTTTCTAAGGAAATGAGTTTTACTCTTGTTAACATGGAAAAGGGTTGCTCTAGACCAAACTCCACTATTTTGGCCATATACTCCAATATTAACTCACGAAGATCAGGCATCTTCCCAAAAGAAGGTGTAACTTCCCAAGAAACACAAAAAAGACGAAGATATTTTAGAGTATTAACGTCAAGCTCACCACCCAACCATTTTGGACAAGAACGGCCTCTATGCCCACTTATATACAACTGTTGAAGGTGCTTATGTGGTCGGAGACTATCAAGAACCCTTCCTTCCACATCAGTATTGGCATTATCTTGGCCACCGTACCAAACTAGCGTCATCCTTTCCAGGTATGTTTTGTGTATCACTTTTGCTTTGTCTGCTTCTTCTTCTTCATGTATCCTCTCGAGATAATAAATACGAAGCTCCCTTAGCTCAGTTAAATGCACTAGCTGCCCAGGTTCATGCCCTTGATTTTCTTTGTTGACTATAAATGCCGTTAACTCTTGTAAGAGTTTTAGTTTTCCCACATTGCAAATACTAGAGTGAATATTATCATCTGCGCTATGATTATTATCATCTGGGCCAGTAAAATGGCGCAAACTTTCTAGGTTGGTTATGTCTCTAGGCAAATCACAACAGCCATTCCATGCATTTAGATCTAAGATCCTTAAATGATAAAATCTAGAAATAGAATCTGGCAAATGCAGGTTGATGTCGTGATATGTTCCTAGACTTAGGTACCGCATATGGAGAAGTTTTGAAAACTTAGGTACCACAGACTCCACAGAATCTGGCATTTGGGGCAAACGTAGAACACGAAATGCTTCTGCTTCCCTAAACAGATCAGCAAAAATATTGGCATAGCTTCTGTCCATATCTCCAAAGAACATCAAAGTTTGCAAGTCTTCAACCTTCAATTTATCCTTCAGTATTCTTAGTTCATTCCTAAAGTGTTCACTAACCACACCATTATCTATTATGATAGACATGTGACGGATGCATGGCTGATTTGCTACCGATACCATATTAGAGCTTTGCAAACTAAGACATTCATGAGACGAGACCCTCAGTGCTAAATCATGTAGTAGGTCATGCATAATGTAATGAGGATGCCCATCAGTTTCCTCTTTTTTCAAAAATCCATGGGCGACCAATCCATTTAAACTGCTCATGCCTATATCTTCAACTGATTTATTTGGACACTCATGTAAAATATTTAGACCTATCCAAAAGTGAATGAGCTCTTTGCCATCAAACTTGTAATCTTCAGGGAATAATGCACAGTAGAAAAAACATAGTTGCAGCTGGAACGAAAGATGATCATAGCTAAGCTTCAAGGCAGGCATAATATCATATTCTCCGTTCATTGTCTCCCATTCTTTACTTTCTAGGAACTTTTCCCACTGACGCAAATCAAGGTGTTCCCTCAGTAACCCGCCTACAGTTTTTGCTGCAAGTGGGGAGCCCTTTAGTTTTTCCATAATCTTTTCCCCAATACCAAGAAACATAGTGTGATCTTTTCTAGATTGATAATCACCAAAGACAAATGCTAGAAATAATTTCCGGAACTCTTCGGTTTCTAAACCTTTCAGTTCAACCTTATCTTCAGTTGTTTTAACCATTTCTGCCAGTGATGGGAGCCGAGTTGTGACTAGAATCATGCTACCTTTTGCTTGTGATTTTTTGAGTGGCAGTAGTAAGCTTTTCCAGTCAGCCTCATTACTACATTCCCACATATCATCCAATACGAGCAAAAATCTTTTATATTTTAAGCGTTTTTCAATCAGATCCCGGGTACTATCCTCCTCTTTCTCCCCTTCAACACGAGGAATAGACTGTTTAATCTTTTCAAGTGTTTTACTCACATCAAATTTGACAGATATACAGACCCAAATCACGACATCAAAATGGCCCGGAATGTCTTTGTGGTGATATATGTGCTGTGTCATAGTTGTTTTCCCTATGCCCCCGTGACCAAGAATGGGAAGGACAGTCAAGTTCTCCTCACGGTATTTACCCTTGGTGATGTCATGTATAATTTTATCCACCTCCCGGTCCCTTCCATATAGTTTCGGCTCTACACTTTCAGAGATGGTGATACGACTGACAATCTTCGTGGTAATAATTATTCTAGGGTTGCTACTATTCACATGGCCGGCAACACTAGTATGAATTTTTTTTAGTTGCTCCAGAACACCCTTCATTCTTAAAGACATATCCACCCTCTTAAAACCCAACATTGGTGTTTCTTCTGCATGCTGGTTAGCTTCACAAGGTGGAGAAGATAAGCAATGGAAGAGTTTACCGAACATGGGCATGCATCCGCTGCCAATAGCGTTGACGGCGTGCCGAGCATTGAACAAGAGGTTGTGAGCACAACCTTTGGCATGCTCGTCAGCGGCGTCATTGGTGCCGTAGAGCTTGTCCTGGATGCGGTAGTACTCCAGCTCGTCCAAGAGGTCCTCGGCTTTGAACGCCGAGACCCGCAGGTTCTGCAGCATGTCCTTCTGGGCTGGGCCGTCGAACTGCTTGCCTTGGGCGATTTCCAGCGTGGCCTTCACAGAGAGTAGCTCCGTCTTGAGGTCGTTAACATTGGAGCCGAGTTCCTTGCTGGCCGCCCAAGCTTGCAGAACGCCGTCCATAACCATGTTCAGCGCCTCGCCGACCACCCACTGCGCCGCCGGGAGAGCCTGTTCCATCCTCACGCACGGGGAGGTGTCTGCTTGTCTTCCACCAAAGATGGTTAATGATGCTGCAAATACAAAGTGCAGTAAAAGTTTTAGTGCCCAGCAAATATATATGCAGACATCAATTACCGATATTAATTGGCAGAGGAGAAGTAGGTACAGACACGACGAGGCTCGCTCTCCCCTCCCGCCCGCTCCTGTGGAGAAGAGGAATGCAAGAGAGGCAGCAGGTGTTGGTTTGCAAATGCAGTCGGAGGCAGATGTGTGGAGGAGTCGTGCAGCAGGAGGGGATATATATAGCGAGGTGATGCCCTGTGATGAACTAAAATAATATAACTGCCAGCCAAGCATCGGTACGTACCGTCGTGGCTCAATACTACTCCCTCTGGATTTAACTTTATCTAGATCTATATGCTAGTTAGTATTTAGACTATATAAATTCATATCTATATAAAGTTGAGACCATTAACATGGACCAGAAGGAATGATAAAAGGAAAAAGAAAAAGACTTTGGCTCTAAAGCTCGCACCAGCGACTCATGCGTCAAGGGTCTTCACGGCGCAAGGTGATGGCGCTAATCTTAAAATATACTACACCCTAATAAATGTACTTCTAGACTTGTCTTGAGTCAAAGTTAGTAAAGCTTGACTAACTTTATAGAAAAACACAGCAATATCTATAACTCTAAATTGGTACTAGTAGATATGTTCTCAAATTTAGTTTCATAGTATGTCAATTTGATATAATATATGTTGCTATATTTATCTATAAAATTAATCAAATTTGATAATATTTAAGACAAAAACTAGAAATACACTTATTTACAAATTTATTTACAAACGGAGGAAGTATATAGCTACCGGTTTGAGCTTTATGGTGATGCCCTTCATTGGAGAAGACAACCAACACCATTAGTGGTCCTCCGACCGTTTAAAGTATTGTGTGAACGAGGCGCTCCTTTGTTAGCATGACAATCCTTCTGTCCATACTGTCCGCCATATTAGACGGTTAGTATCTTTCTTTTTGCGAAAAATATACAGGGATTTATTCATAGATCATAGCTCCAACAATGTCATACCGAATGCTGCTAGTGAAGAAACTAGGGGGGAGATCAATACAACAGCACGTCTCCTCCTGCGGACATGCATGTCTAGCACACAGGTGAACCGGCACATTAGCAGTTCTTCTTACATGCCGTATAACAAACAAATTAAAAGTCGATAATTCGTCATTTATTCTTCCACTGCAAATTTGCTCGTTCTATATGGTCATTCATCCAAATAGCTTTTGGTTTATCTTCTCCATGTTCAGTAACCAATATTTTTGCTAATTGGCTGCATGGAATTGTTGATAAGTACAGAACTTTGTTTAGGGTGGGAGCGCTTGCCATTATATGGTCGTTGTGGCTTTGTAGAAATGACAAGAGTTTTAATAACTTTGTGTCCTCTCCTTTGCAGGTTATCTATCGAGCCACGGCTATCCTCCGATCATGGACTACTCTCCAACGCATGGAGTTTCGCGACTTATTTGTGGTCGGATGTACGCGATTGGAGGACACGGCGAAGAATAGTTTCTCCCGACATCGATGGCCGCGTGATTTGAGGATTGATCTACCTTAGTTTGAAGACAATTATTTTGATAGTGCTTTTTCGTAATGCTTGCCTTCCTTTTTATTCCCTTGTTCTTTCGTTCGTGTGGATGTGTGCATTTTAGTTATGCAGAGGCTGGGTGTAAACTTTAAACATCTTATGTTAATAAAGGCGCTCATTTCCAAAAAAAATTAAAAGTCAAGACTGATATTTTAAAATATTGAGAGAATAATAATTGTATTGATTGAGGCCTCGAAGGGTTGTTTATATAGATTACAAGACTTAGCCTTCAAGGACTAATAGAGATAGACTACAACTCAAAGAGACACTAGTAGAAAACTGGCATTTTGTTCGATGCCGCAATGAACCGAGACTAATGCTCGCGTTCGTCCCCGTTCGAGCGGCCGACGCGTCGCTCGGGAGGCGGGGGGAGGGGGCCTTCCTCCCGGTTCGTAAGGGATCATTCGTCCCGATTTGTACAAATCAGGACTAAAGATATTGCGCCAGACACGTGGTCTGCCTATAAATACGCCGCCTCGGTCCTCTTCCTTTCCTCCTTTGTATTTTCTTGGTGGAAGGTGTGAGATGTGTGTGCTAGTTTATTTTTTTTCTATGCATGCGAGGTGTTCGATGAAATGCTTGAGTGAATGATGCCGCTTGATTTTTCACAAAACAAAAATTATATGAGGTGCCCGAGCCATACTAGAGCTTTCTCCTCTTTCTTTCCTCCTTGATCAAGGTTAGCAACCTTATCCTTTCATCTGTCATTGATACAATGCATGTGTCGATGTAAAGTGGTCATTTACTATTTATGATATTCTGTAATGATTTTTGATAAACTTAATTATATGATTCCGATGAACAGGATGGAATGGATGTGCGGTGATCGACGTGGATCTGAGTACATTAATGGCGTGGATAAATTTATCGATGTGGCTACGGCAAACAAAGAGAATGGTATTAATGTGATTCATTAATGATGGATGTCACAAATAGATTTCTCGTATTTTTCTAATAAATTTAGATAGATTATTTATATTATTTGGACGTATATAATTAAGAATTTCCAAAGTTTACATTCGTAATAGAAGCAATTTTAATTGTTTTCATATTTTAATTATTTAAAATAGTAAACAAAATTTATATTAAAAATATTTATACTATTATTCAAATCAATACAAGTTATTATTATCCCAAAATATCACCTTTCATGGTTAGCTTTGAGCCTAGGTTGCCATTTTGTATTGGTGCCTGCTGCTCATCTCGGAAAGTGGTACGCATGTGCATGTACTCCATTACTGTCAGGTTTGTTGACTATTGTTTATGACCATCATCGACCTTAATTCACCGATACATCATTATACACCGCATAAAGTGGTCATGTCCTGATGATTCTCATGTCCCTACACCGCATGGGCGCATGATCGATGGTCACCATTGCTGAAAACTTGGCTTCCATGAAGATGTAGCTTAGCTGAAAACACGGGCTAGCGGGTAATGGCAGTGATGTCGCTGTTTTATGAGAAAGTCCCACCACCAAAATCATCGAACACCCACCAAATTGTATGTTTTTTTTTTTGGTAATGGGTTTATAACTATTCACTAACTGTGGTGATTTTTGCAATTTACTTGGACTCCGGTTTAAGAAGAGAGGAGAGAGGAGACGACACAATAGAACAAATGATGATGATAATTTTCTCCTCGCGATGAAAAGTTACAATATTTTAGTAATAATTTATAAAAAGGGAGATGCTCTTTCCCTTGTGATTTCTCACGTGTGTGTTTTATTTATAAAACAGGACGAAAGACTATTTCGAAAGAGTATGAGAAGGTTCATCGAAAGGAGGGCTCGCTGGTTGGAGGAACAGTTATGGTTTTCAAAGGAGAACGCGCCTACTTACTCAAAAAACACTGCTGCAGCTGCACGTGAACGCCTCAACGGGCGTGAGGATCTAGATGCACTTTGTCCATGGCCTGCTGGTGGCACGTCGGCAGTGGAATACAGAGCACAAGTGAGCGCTAAATTAATCTCGGCCTCGATAAAAAAAATCGCAACGACAGCAATTTTCGCTTTCACGTGAACAGTACTTGTTGACTATTGTTTATGGCCATCGTCAGCCTTAATTTACTGAAACATCTTATACAACGCATAAAGCGGTCGTGCATGTCAGAAACTTGATCCGAAACTTGATTGGCTGGGCGGCGAGATTTGTTCATTGTGCCATATCGATCCGAAACTTGATTGGCTGGGCGGCGGCGGAGAGCACCAGGAATGCACCAGTATAGTCTACAATAGTATCAAAATCAAACTTTGAGTTAATACTCTACGTACTTTGAGAACCACAAGTATTGGATGGTTAATAGTGTACTCGTGTCAGCAGCACACCAAATTTAGAACTTCACGTTTAATGTCTTATGTGTTTTGGGGCTTATCCTATTGGCAAAATGTCCGCCAACAAGCCGTTAGTGGTGATTTGTTCAATACCGAGGATCCGCCATTTTTCGTACTTATGATTTTGGGAGTGTTAGTGTGCTCGGTTGTGTAGATGTATCCTATACTTGTACTTCGTGTTTATAAAAGATAATTTTTATTTTATAAATTTCCGTGTTAATATAGGCACAGGCAATTTTTAGTCCATGTAATATGTGCTAGTCGGTCCATGTAATATTTAGCTTCGAAGCCTCCTGCTCTAGTCCTTGTGCTTTCGTCACGTGGAGCAGCTGGCAAGATCATTTTTCAATTCGGATTTATGCTGTTCATTCGCAGATCTAAATTAGAGATATGTGGTCAATGGGATAAAAGCAAAGTGACTGCAAAACGCCCCAAACGGTGCGCCATAAATCGGACACGAAATATGTCAAAATTCCTCCGGGGTATCCACAAGAGAGATTGTCCTCTCTTGTCCGCCGGTGTGCCCATGGGGCTCTCTATTTTATTCAGGATAAGCTATTTTTGGGAACTAAAAAAATACTTACTTCTATCCAAATTAGTTGATTTAGATTTATCTAGATTCGATTGCACTATGGTCCCAACGAATAGAACAGCTGCAGGGTCCGGATGACATTAGTCCCGATTCGAAGGGGACCTTTAGTTTCGGTTCGTCTGGCGCTTGACAGAGCCTGTCGTATGAACATTAGTCCCGGTTAAAGATAGATTATTAGTCCCGGCTCGTGTACCAAACCGGGACTAATGTCCCTACTATATCTTCTTCCTCACCTGCCCGAACCATTTCAAGATCACATTGGCATCTTCCCTCAAGCTTGAGTTCATGCCATTTTTCTCAAGATTTGTCAAGTTTTTTTAGCTCTATATCTATCTAAGGGTCCTAAGAAGTTAGCAACTTCATCTTTTTATCTTTCATTGCTAGTTTAGCTTATTTCATGCTCTAGAAATGGAGGGATTTGTGGGTTTATTAGTTAGGTAGTAATTTTTGCAATAGTTAACATGAAATGGAAACTTGTATTAATTTGGAATCTATATATCTTGTATTAATGTAATTGAATCCATGCTAAATATTATTTTCAATGTGTGGATTCTATCTCTATATATCTGGTTTGGCACATATAGTCCTTGAAATTTATTTGATTCATAGAAGCACAACGATACATGAGTTCATCCTATCTATATATCTTGGTTTGGCACATAGTCTCGAAATTCATTTGATTCACAGATGCATCATGCCACGTCCAGCAACACAATATCCTTCTTCTTCTAACTGCCGTCACAAAATACATTGCAACAAAAATAAGAACCAAAACTATAAAGGCACACATATATATAGTGGCGCCCTAGCATTTTAATCATCGGCCATTGAAGAAAGTAAGAACCAAAAACATGAACACACCGGGGAGCTAACACATTAAATTAGGGAGTGCCTCTATGGCGAGCTCCTCGTAGATGTCTGAGGACGGGATCCTAAGACATCTTCGAGAATCTCCGCCATAGTGGTGTCCCTACTCTCGCATACCATCTTTTAGTTTATATTTTCTCTAGCTAGATCAGTATCTAGAAATAATTTAGTATTAGATTCATCCATATCTTAACAAATTTGACAAGAACACAATTGTACTAGAGCCTACATTCCGACAAATTGAAATCAACTTTCCTTTTTTGAAGCCCAAATTAGAAAAAGAAGAGAAAACACCCAAATTCAATGCGATGGGCGGGCAATGCGTTGGGTGGCTGGGCGGTGGGCGACTGGGCAACACGCGCGAGGAGGAGGGCGACGAGCGACTGGCGAGGAGGAGGAGGAGGACGTCGGTTGTCAGCCAGGACGGGCGGCTAGGTAGAGGACGGCTGGCGAGGATGAGGAGGGAGGTTGTTGGCCAGGCCAGGCGACGCGCTGGCATGATGCACGACGAGGCTGCGGGCGCCATGGCGGGACGGTAGGAGGAGCGCGGTCATGGGGAATTGGTGAAGAAAGAGAGGAAAAAATAAATAAAAGATGGGGTGGTTGACATGTGGGCCATGTCAAACATGCCAAGGATGTTTGTACTGTCCTTGCGGCAATTGTTATTCATTGCCAAATGCGCGCTAATATAGCACGCCTGAACATTCCCCCGGTATGGGCCGAGCTCAATAGGCATGTTTACGGTTTTTCTTTTTTCTATGATTTTTTGTTTGGTTTTTTCATGATGTTTTTTCTTGTGGTCGGTTTCCTTGTTTTTGCACGGTTTCATTTTCTTTCCTTTTGTCCTTAAATATGTGTTTTTTATTTGAAAAATTATCAAATATGAACATTTTTAAAATTTGAACAATTTCCAAATGTGAACAATTTACAAATTTGAACAACTTATGTATATGAACAATTTTTGCATGTGGGCAGTTTTCACTTTGAGCATTTTCATATTTAAACATTTATCATGTTCGAACTTTTCGAAAATCCCAAAGCTTTTATTACTGAAATAACATAAAAAAAATAAAAAATAGTTCTTTAAAACAGGACCTCTTATTGGGCCGGAACCAGGCCGGCTCATAAGGGGAAGCTTTCGGCGTACATTAGTAGCGCACGCGCTGAGCGAAAATGGCAGCTTTCTGCCCTCGCGGACACGCGCAGTGCAATTGCTTTCCGATTTGGCCCGTTTGCTCTCCACCGATGGGTATTGGTTTTGGGTCTTTTTTTTATTCATGGACAGCAAAACAGACAACGAAAAGGGTCGTACTACCCGTTCTCAGGATCAAAACTTTCGATCCTCCGGATCCTCTTGCCGACATATATCTATTAAATCCCGTTTTTGCTATATTAACTCCTGTTTTACTATATAATGTCCTGTTTTTGCTACACTGTAATGAAAAAGATTCACACAAAAACAGAAGAAAAAGGCTACCCACGCTGGACACCTCACCGGAGAATTCGCCGGACACCTTGTCGGAGACACTGTAGCAAAAAAATTATAGTAATATAGCAAAACCTATTTTGCCGGGACACTCGCCCAAAACTCACCGGATACTTTGTAGAAAAAAAGTTTTTCTAATATAGCAAAATTGGAGAACAATTGTAGTGGAAAATTTATTTTAGTGTACCAAAAAATCAACTTTGCTTGGAGAGCTGGATGTCACAAAAGAAACCGTTATTGCAGCGGTAGCAACACCAGCGATCTCTTGTAGCAGAGCCTCAGACCGCTTGCAGCAGTCGTCACAGAAGAAACCGTCGTCGGAGAATTTGTTGCCAGAGCAAAGCCTCAGGCCGCTTGTACCACACCATCCATACCTTGTAGCAACGCCTTCGCATATGTAGCAGGGCCAGCCGTGAATTGTAGCAGCGTCGCCGCACCGTTGTAGCAAGACATGTCGCTACTACTAGTAGCACCGTCGTGTCTGTGTAGCAAGGCCGCCGCGCCTAATAGGGGCGAAGCTAGAAAAAAATTCTGATGGGGTCACCTCAAGGGCAATGGGGTCGTTCTCTATAAATGAACAGTGTTTATCTCTAATTTAGTGAAGGATTTTCTAATTTTCGTTGGGGTCAGCTGACCCCAATTCTAACAAGCCAGCTCCGCCCCTGGCGCCTATGTAGCATTGCCGCCCGCCGTCCGTAGCAGCGTCGGTCGTCACTGTACATAGCAGCGCCGCCCGCCGTCGTTGCAGCACCACCCTTAGTCGCCACCAGCGGTAGCAACACCAGCCGACGTTGCAACACTGCCTCTTGGGTGTGGAGTCGAGCAGAACGAAAGAGGGCACGATGGTGGTGGTGGAACGCGGCGTCACCGGCCATGACCACCATTGAGAGCGCGGAGGAAGAGGAGGCATGGCGGCACGGGCGGAGCGTCATGGAGATGATCCTGGGCAACGATCCCCCTTTACAGATTGGGAATTTTTTTACTAGGAATTAGTTAGCCCTTTGGCCCAGCCCGTTAGCAGATGTCTCTGTTCCCAGTTCGATCATGCATAGCCAGAGACAAACGAACAAAGCCATGGCGATCAGTCGACCTCGCCTGATCGATTAGGGCTCGAGAATTCGCGATCCCGTTCATCCTCCCACCCACGACTGCTCCCACCCCGACCCCGCCTCCATTAGACCACGGCGCTCACCAATCCCCTTCTCCTGTTCTTCGGTTCCTGCCCTACTCCGATCTCCCGACGGCAACTGGTGACCGTCTTCCTTCACGGCTGAATTCTTCAGCCGCCCATTGGCGGCGGCCAGCTCCCAATTTAAGGTATGCATAATTGCACAGACTCGAGTCTGAAGATATTGGCCCTATTTCTGTAGTCTGAACCACGGACTGGTCTGAACCTTGTTTATTTCAGTACTTTCAGTACAGATGGAGATGGTCTGAAGTTATTTGTATTTTCATCGCGCTCAATGAAAATTTCATGTTTATGCAGCAATGGGGAAACAACAGAAAATGCAGTCTTTTTTTAAAAGAAAATGGGATGAAGAAGTTGTTGAACATACATCTGGTCCTGACTCGGTGGCTCCTGATGATCTCGCATTAGTTGTATTTGTAAATCAAAGGCAAGACGAAGATGGACAAGAAAAACCACATGCAGGATGAAGAAGAGCAAGAAAATCCAAATAGTCGAGTAGAACAGGAAGAGCAACACGCAAGGGGACCTGTCATATTTCGTGGAGTTGAATTCCTGGAGCGAGATCCTGCATTACGTCCACAAGTCTGGCAATACCCTCTGAACCAGCGAGATGATGTACGAAGAGCATACTTAAGGTTAGGTCCTATGCAGCCTAAGTTAAATAAGTACAAAGCTACAGGAATACAAGGACAGAAAAGGTGATTTCTGTACAGCTATTTCAGTCATTTCCCATCATGGCTAGAGTACTCAGTGAGTAGTGGTCGTGCATATTGTTTGTTTTGCTTCCTTTTCAGCAAAAATATCAAGAAAAGAGGTGATTTTGATGTCTTCACAACACAAGGTTTTGATAGGTGGAAGAAAGTTCATGATGGAAAGAAGTGTGCATTCTTGACTCACATTGGATCAAGTCCTTGCTCGCAACACAACAATGCAGTGAAGGATACCCAGGCCTTGTTGAATCAGCCAAAACATTTAGAAAATATTTTAGAGGTGAAGAGCAAAGAGGAGAAAGAAAAGGACCGTTTAAGGCTGAAAACGACGATTGCATGTGTTAAATGGCTCACATTTCAGTCTTGTGCTTTAATAGGACATGGTGAGAGACCGGAGTCAAGAAACAGAGGGAACTGCAGAATTTTGTCATGATATTGCAGCTGTAGTCGATGGGAATGCTCCACGAGTTTGCAAGTACAATTCACACGAAATACAAAATGAAATCTTGAGCATTTATGCTATGAAAGTTAGGGAGCATATTAGAGCATAAATTGGGGACTCCAAGTACTCTATTCTTGTGAAGAAACATGTGATGTTTCCAAAAGAGAGCAAATGGAAATAGTTTTCAGATTTGTTGATAAAGATGGTTATTCACAAGAAAGGTTCTTTCATCTCATACATGTGGCCAATACAAAATCACTAACTCTAAAAAGGGAGTTGTCTTTGGTATTATCCAAGCATGGATTTGATGTACAAAATATGCGAGGCCAAGGGTACGACGGGGCCAGCAACATGAAGGGAGAGCTGAATGGATTGCATGCTCTTTTTATTAAAGATTGCCCTTATGCATATTATGTTCACTGTTATGCACATCGTTTACAACTGGCTCTTGTTGGTGCAACAAAAGATGTGGTTCCTGTCACCCAATTTTTCCAGAAGCTTCTCTTTATTATAAACACAGTTGACTCCTCTTCAAAGCGACATGATGAGCTCCATGATGCCCAAGTGGATGAGATTGCACGCTTGCTAGCTATTGATCAAATTGAGACAGGTCAAGGAGCCAATCAAATCCGTTCACTGAAGCGACCATGAGAGACTAGATGGGGTTCCCATTTAGGCTCTATCTCTAGTCTTATGCACTTGTTTAATCCGGTAAGACTTGTTTTAGACAAATTAGTAGGTGATTCCACAGCAGGAGCAAACCGAGCTGATGGAGATACTACTTTCACCTACTTAACATCCTTTGAGTTTGTATTCATCCTATGCATGATGAGAGCAATACTGGAAACTAGTGAAGATCTTGGGAAGGCTTTACAGAAGAAAACACAAGATATAGTAAATGCAGTTCGTCTTGTGCATTCCACCAAAGTGCTTCTAGAAAAGATGAGATCAGATGAAGGATGGGATGAGTTCATTCTAATGGTTATTGAGTTCTGCGTGGAGCATGACATCGATATTCCAGACATGGAGGCGACATACATTTTGCGCGGTGGGCGTTCACGTCGTCAATCTGATCATTTTAGTACCAAAAGATATTTACGAGTGGAGATATATCGAGCAACAATTGACAGCCAACTCACAGAACTAAATCTCAGGTTTAATGAGAAAGTGATGGACCTCTTGTCTGTTAGTGTTACACTCATACCAAGGCATCGATTTGCATCTTTTGACACTAAAGCAATATGTGGTATGGTGGAGAAATATTACCCAGCAGATTTTACACAACAAGAGAGGTACGGGTTAGAGATTCAATTGAACCATTTTGTTGTGGATGCTACAAATAGTGAAGAATTGAGGAAGCCCGCAACCATTACTTTTTTATGTCACTGTTTTGTTGAGACGGGACGAGATAGAATATATAATTTTCTTGAAAGATTACTTCGGTTGCTCGTTACTCTCCTGGTCTCCACCGCAAGTGCCGAGCGTGCTTTTTCTAGTTTGAAGATTATCAAGTCAAGGCTACGTAACAGAATGGAAGATGATTTTCTTGCAGATAGTATGCTGCTATAAATAGAACGAGAAATTGCTTCAAAAATTCCATATGAAGATATAAGTATTGATTTCAAAGCTAAGAAGAACCTTAGAGGATTTCTCTAGCTATTCATTTCTCATGTTTAGTTGCTTTTGGTCATTATATGGGTTCTTTTGTTGGAATTTTTGCCTAAAATAGGCCCAGCCTATTTATTATATGCCAATAAATTCCTAAAATCCTAGAGGCCCATTTGGCACATTCATGCAAGGCAAGAGCTGGGACAAATGTTTAGTCCCACATTGCTAGTTGAGTGAAAGTTGGACCAGCTTATAAGGTGAGCTCTGCTACCACTTGGTAAAAGGATGAGAAGGAGAAGGAGAGAGTTCCACACGCGCGCTCCTCCTCCTCGCTCGCCTCACACGACAGCAGCAGCATGGTCTGGAATCTCGCCGAGCCGAGCTTTATTTTGCCACGCATGAATGGTATATGAACAGATGTACAGAAACTGAAACGTTTGCTTTGAGTGGACTTTTAATACGAGTTAATGAATACGAATTGAGTGGAGGCTGCCGCCTGTTCGCTTCATCTTCCGTCCATTCGTTTCATCTTCTGCGCAGTCTGTCTACCTTCCCCTCTGTGCCTATAAGAGAGAGAGGTCGCGCCTTCTCTCAGTTACACTGCCACACATCCTTTGCGCCTCCAGTTCCAGAGCACTGCGCTACCTAGATCTTCCCTATCCCGTCTTACGGCGTGCACCGCGAGCCGGGAC
This sequence comes from Avena insularis, assembly GCA_023614405.1. Classification (NCBI taxonomy): domain Eukaryota; kingdom Viridiplantae; phylum Streptophyta; class Magnoliopsida; order Poales; family Poaceae; genus Avena; species Avena insularis. The sequence goes on along the minus strand of CM042685.1, from coordinate 458,578,179 downwards.
AGTGAAACCTCAAGACCCCGCCGCTTGAGTCACATGCGGAGAAGGGCGATAAGGTTTTTGGGGAGCGCTATCAGCGCAACTACTGGCTTCGTCACGGACTCCCTCATAGAAAGCGACTGCAGTGACGTCTTCCCCGACGAGGACTTCTTCCCCGACATCAGCACCCTCTTCCTCGACGACATGGCCAACGACGGTTCCAACACCGGCGGTTCCTCTTCTGCTACTGCCGTGTATATCTTCTGTCTCAATCTTGTTCTGATCATATCCAAAGTTTTATGCCTTGCAGTTTATTTGGTTATATGCCTTAATATGTATTCGCTATTTCACATGATTAGTATATTGCCTATTATTCTAATCATGTTTTATCTAGCGTTTATTATGGATAATTCGCTTGGTAAATTGCTCTATTTTTCAACAATCCAAAAACCTTATTTCAGGCAATTTGCCCCAAGTGGCTTTGTTGCTTCTATGAAGCCACCTGTGTTTGAAGGTGTGAATTACAAACGATGGCGTGCGAGAGCAGTGCTCTGATTTCAGACCATGAGCTGCTATAACACCATCTATGGCGCACCTGAGGGGGAACTTAATCCCGCTCAGGAAGAGGCGTTCCAAAAACTTGATACCATTTTCAAGGCTGCCTTGATCAGCATCCTTGGCGACAATATTGTCGATTCATATCTGTCATTTAGCAATGGCAAAGATATGTGGGATGCACTCGAGAGAAAATTTGGAGTCTCCGATGTTGGCAGTGAACTGTATGTCATGGAACAATTCTATGACTATAAGATGGTTGATGACTGTTCCATTGTGGAGCAGGCTCATGAGATACAGTCACTTGCCAGGGAGCTTGAGCACTTCACTTGTGTGTTACCGGACAAGTTTGTTGCCGGAGGCATCATTGCCAAACTTCCCTAGTCATGGAGGAATTTTGCTACTTCTCTGAAGCACAAGAGACAAGAGTTCTCCGTGACGGATCTCATTGGGACTCTTGATGTTTAAGAGAAGGCGAGAGCAAAAGACACACGTGCTCGAGGTACCGATGGAGGTTCTAATGCCAATCTGGTACAGAAAAGAAACTTCTAGCCTCACAAGTTCAAGAACAAAGGCAAGTTTGACGACAAAGGAAAGTTTGATGGAAAGAACAAGGCCTCTCAGTCCACCAGCTTCAAGAAGAAGATTGATAAGAGGAAAGGTGCTTGTCATGTGTGCGGTGATCCTAATCATTGGGCTCCTGTTTGTCCCAACCGCTTTGACAAGCGCCAGCATGGGAAGGTCAGCAAGACTGCTAATGTTGTCATGGGCGACGTTGAGATAAAAGATGTTGGGTATGGTATATTACCTACTGTTCTTTCATTATGTCATTCTCTTGATTGGTGGATTAACACGGGCGCTAATGTACATGTCTGTTCTGATATTTCCATGTTTTCTTCATATCAGGTCAGAGGGACTCAAACCGTGCTGATGGGGAACGGCTCGCATGCTTCTGTTCATGGTGTTGGTACGGTCGATCTGAAGTTCACTTCGGAAAAGACCGTGCGCCTGAAGAACATGCATCATGTTCCCTCAATAAATAAAAATCTTGTTAGCGGATCTCTTCTGTGTCGAGATGGTTACAAGATTGTATTCGAGTCTAATAAATTTGTAATTTCGAAGTATGGAACCTTTGTTGGTAAAGGCTATAAGTGCGGAGGCTTGTTCCTCTTATCTCTGTCAGACATTTGTAATAAAGTTGTTAATCATATTTACACGAATTTTGAATCAAATGTCTGACACTCTCGTCTTTGTCATATTAATTTTGGTTGTATGACGCGGCTAGCCAAAATGAATTTAATCCCTGATTTCTCAACTGTTAAGGGATCTAAGTGCCAAGTCTGCGTGCAAGGTAAACAACCTCGCAAGTCACATACGACTGCAGAAATGAGAAATTTAACACCACTAGATCTCATACATTCTGATCTTTGTGAGATGAATGGTGTGTTGACAAAAGGTGGAAGAAATATTTCATGACTTTGACCGATGACTCTACGAGATATTGTCATGTGTATCTTCTGAAATCAAAAGATGAGGCTTTGAGTTTCTTCAAAATCTATAAAGCTGAGGCAGAAAATCAACTTGATCGAAAGATTAAGAGGCTTAGGTCTGATCGTGGTGGAGAGTATTTTTCCAACGAGTTTGATTCCTTTTGTGCGGAACATGGCATAATTCATGAGAGGACGCCTCCCTACTCACCCCAGTCAAATGGAGTAGCCGAAAGAAAGAACCGTACTCTAACAGATTTGGTTAATGCCATGTTAGACACATCGGATCTTTCTAAGGAATGGTGGGGGGAGGCACTATTGACCGCGTGTCGTGTCCTAAACCGAGTTCCCACAAAGAACAAAGAAATTACTCCATTCGAAGAATGGGAGAAGAAAAGATTAAAACTCTCTTACTTACGTACTTGGGGTTGTTTGGCAAAGGTTAATGTACTAATCTCCAATAAGCGCAAGCTTGGACCAAAAACCATTGATTGTGTTTTTCTAGGCTATGCTTTTCATAGCATTGGTTATAGATTCTTGATAGTAAAATCTGAAGTACCTGACATTCATGTCGGTACAATCATGGAGTCGACTGATGCGACTTTCTTTGAGGATATCTTTCCAATGAAGGATAAACCTAACTCATCAAATCCGGAGATACCTAGTTCATCTAATCAGGAATTTGCTATATTATCTGAACCTACCATTCCGATTGAACACTTTGAAAGTCCTAAGGAGGATGATAATGAAATTCCTAAAAGGAGCAAGAGACAAAGGACTGCAAAGTCTTTTGGTGATGATTTCATTGTGTACCTTGTGGATGACACTCCCACTTCCATTTCAGAAGCTTATGCATCTCCTGATGAAGACTACTGGAAGGAAGCTGTTCATAGTGAGATGAATTCCATCTTAGCTAATGAAACATGGGAGATCACTGATCGTCCTTATGGGTGCAAACCTGTAGGATGTAAATGGGTGTTCAAGAAGAAACTAAGGCCTGATGGTACTATTGATAAGTACAAGGCAAGGCTTGTGGCCAAGGGTTATACCCAAAAGGAAGGTGAAGACTTCTTTGACACTTACTCACCTGTAGCAAGGTTGACCACCATTCGAGTACTACTTTCTCTGGCTGCCTCACACGGTCTTCTCGTTCATCAAATGGACGTTAAGACGGCTTTCCTAAATGGAGAGTTGGATGAGGAAATTTATATGGATCAACCAGATGGTTTTGTAGTAAATGGTCAAGAAAGAAAAGTGTGCAAGATACTGAAGTCTTTGTATGGTCTTAAACAAGCACCTAAGCAGTGGCACGAAAAATTTGATAAAACCTTAACCGCTGCAGGCTTTGTTGTAAACGGTCGACAAGTGTGTATACTATCGCCATGGTGGGGTGAGGGAGTCATCCTTTGTTTGTATGTTGATGACATACTGATTTTCGGAACCAACCTTAATGCAATTAAGGAGGTCAAAGATTTCTTATCTCATTCCTTTGAGATGAAGGATCTGGGAGTAGCTGATGTCATCCTGAACATCAAGCTATTGAGAGATGACGATGGTGGGATTACACTGCTTCAGTCCCACTATGTGGAAAAGATCTTGAGTCGTTTCGGGTATAGCGACGTCAATTTTTCTCCTACACCGTATGATCCTAGTGTGTTGCTTCGAAAGAATCGAGGAAATGCTAGAGACCAACTAAGATACTCTCAAATCATTGGCTCGCTTATGTATTTAGCTAGTGCCACGAGACCTGACATCGCCTTTGCTGTAAGCAAACTCAGTCGATTTGTCTCAAATCCAGGAGATGATCACTGGCATGCTCTTGAGAGAGTTATGCGATATCTAAAAGGCACTGCGAGCTATGGCATACACTATACCGGGTATCCGAGGGTACTAGAGGGTTATAGTGATTCAAATTGGATATCTGATGCTGACGAGATAAAGGCCACGAGTGGATATGTTTTCACACTTGGTGGTGGCGCTGTTTCTTGGAAGTCTTGCAAGGGGACCATATTAACGAGGTCAACTATGGAAGCAGAACTCACAGCACTAGACACGGCCACTGTTGAAGCAGAGTGGCTTCATGAACTCTTGATGGACTTACCTGTGGTTGAAAAACCTATACCCGCAATTCCAATGAACTGTGATAATCAAACTGTGATTATTAAGGTGAACAGTTCTAAGGATAATATGAAGTCCTCAAGACATGTGAAGAGGATACTAAAATCTGGTAGGAAAATGAGAAACTTCGAAGTTATTGCATTGTATTATATCCAAACATCTAAAACTTGGCAGATCCCTTCACAAAGGGTCTATCACGCAACGTGATAGAAAATGCATCGAAGGAGATGGGTATGAGACCCACAATTTGAGCTTTCCACGGTGGTAAACCACTCTATGTGATCGGAGATCCCGTGAATTAGAATTGGGAGACAAGTTGTTGGTTAGCTGAGAGGAAAGTATCCCTACTTTAATAAACACCACTCCATAAAGATGCAATACTTTTCTATTCTGCACGGCAGGTTGATTTATTATCTTAATATGTTCTAAGTGGCTTATCCTAAGCAAAGATGTTGTCCTGCAGAACATCTTTTGAAGAACACACCTATATGAGTCTGACTGTTAAAACATCGCAGTCTATGAGAGTAGAGTGCTCTCTAATAAACTCATGAAAGGTCATGGAGTATGACGTATAAGCTCCACCCGCGGGGAAGTCCCACGGTAGCCTAGTATCGGTCAAGACTTTTTGTGAAGCTAGGTTTGCAGCAAACTTGCAGTTCAAGGCATAGTCCACTGTACAAGTTGCGGCCTAGTATAACATAAAGCTCTAGGTGGAAGTTCAACTTAACAGTCTCCACTACAGTACCGGTATATAAACAATGTTTTGGAACCAAAGGCAAACTTCATGTGCCTCTGGGATCTGGTGGGGGATTGTTGAAATTTTTTCCTAAAATAGGCCCAGTCCATTTATTATATGCCAATAAATTCCTGAAATCCTAGAGGCCCATTTGGCCTATTCATGCAAGGCAAGAGCTGGGACAAATGTTTAGTCCCACATTGCTAGTTGAGTGAAAGTTGGACCAGCTTATAAGGTGAGCTCTCCTACCACTTGGTAAAAGGATGAGAAGGAGAAGGAGAGAGTTCCACACGCGCGCTCCTCCTCGCCGCCACGCCGCCTCTCGCCACGTCACGCCACGATGCACAAGGCCATGGGTTATGGTTGCGGGAATCTCGTCGAGCCGAGTTTTATTTTGCCACGCATGAATGGTATATGAACAGATGTACAGAAGCTGAAACGTTTGCTTTGAGTGGACTTTTAATACGAATTGAGTGGAGGCTGTCCGGTGGGCTGCCGCCTGTTCGCTTCATCTTCCGTCCATTCGTTTCATCTTCTGCGCAGTCTGTCTACCTTCCCCTCTGTGCCTATAAGAGAGAGAGGTCGCGCCTCTCGCCATAATCGCCACACATCCTTTGCGCCTCGGTTCAGAGCACTGCGCTACCTAGATCTTCACTATCCGTCTCTTGCGGCGCACCATGCGAGCCGATGAGGCCTCGAGACCCCGCTGCTCGAGTCCTGTCACGAGAAGAAGCGATAAGGTTTTGGGGAGCGCTATCAGCGACTCTGCTTCACACGGACTCCCTCACAGACAGCGACTGCGGCGACGTCTTCCCCGACGAGGACTTCTTCCCCGACATCAGCACCCTCTTCCTCGACGACATGGCCAACGACGGTTCCAACGCCGGTGGTTCCTCTTCTGCTACTTCCGTGTATATCTTCTGTCTCAATCTTGTTCTGATCATATCCAAAGTTTTATGCCTTGCAGTTTGTTTGATTATATGCCTTAATATGTATTCGCTATTTCACATGATTAGTATATTGCCTATTATTCTAATCATATTTTATCTAGCGTTTATTATGGATAATTCGCTTGTTAAATTGTTCTATTTTTCAACACCTTTTCTTTTCGACCATCAAAAATTACTCGTCCACAACACCCAGGTATATCTGAACCTGTTATACTGTCGTATTTGTGGAACAAGATACATGTATATCACCATGATATTACCATCTAATATATATCTTATATCTGTTCATTGACTTGGCCTATTCTTTTTGCTTATTTGTTGTTTTCTATGGAATTTGCCCCTTCTTGTTTTTGTTCACGCTCCGCCGTGGCGGAGGAGGCACGGAAGAGGAGATAGTCGCGGAAGAGGCACGGCGGCGCTGCAAGGCAAAGGGGCTGCGAGGTGGCGGCGCTGCGAGGCAGGGGGACTGCAAGACGACACAGCAAGGCGGCATAGTGCAGGTAGACGACTGAGATTTTTTATAAGAAGAAGATAGAAGAAGGAAAGAGATAAGACAGAGATAAGACGGACCCACCACTCCCCTGTACAGCTTCGTTGGGTAGCCCGAACGGTGCAGGAAATAGAAGCTACGGAGTGGCGCGATTCTAGCATGCACGCCGTGTTGTAACGTCCCGAAAAATATTTCCTAAATTGCGTGTTAATTTTTTTTTCGTATTATCATGCATACTTTGCTCTAAAATATTTTCATCAAAAGCTTATTTTATTTTTTAATTAGTCTCCTTCTCTAATTTTAAATTAAAAACCCCGGTCCTTCAGGATATTTTATTTGTCTAAAAACTATTACATATGTGTTTTAAAATAAAAAAATAATTTTAATAGGAGAGGCAGCCAGCCAGGCCCAAACGGCCCAGCTAGCCATCTACTATCCAAACCCTAGACAATCTAACCCTAATCCTACCCAGCCCCGCAGCCACACACCCCCCGCCGCCGCACTCACGCGGCCACACTACACCACACACACACTCACGTTCCTGACCCAACACGTGCACACACTAGCACACAACTCACGTGAACACCACACACGCGACCAAACCTGGCCAACGGATCGTGCCTGGGCGGGCCGGCCCGCGGCACACAAAAATAGCTCGGCACGAGCCTGGCCCGACACGTGTCTTGACGGGCCGTGCCCGGCCCGTGGCACGCGGGTGCCGTGCCCGTGCCGCCTCCTCGGGCACGCGGGCCGGCCCGGCACGGCCCGTTTAGCAGGTGCTCAGGGAATATTTTGACCATATATGCAAAAAAGGGTGTTCTTAGGACTCGAACCCGCAACCTGCTCGTTTCCCACCGTCCTCTCAACCACCAGAGCACCGAAATATAGCTGGATACATGTAAAATTATAACGTTTTTTAGTTAACTTTGGACGGGCCAACAGAAAAAGGCCACGGGCCAACGTGCTTCACGTGCCACGGGCCGGCCCGTTAGGCCTCCGTGCCGTGCCTGGGCCTCACGGCCAGGCCCTCGTGCCGACCCGACACAGCACGTGGCCTGGCGGGCCACGGCGCGTCGCGGCTGCATCGCAAACCCGTTTACGCGTCTTGGGGCCGGTCGTGTCGGGCCGTACCAGATTTGCACGCGATACAACACACACACAACGCACGCACTCGCCCGGCCCCACCATGACACAACACGCACATGACACAGCGCACACGAGCGACCCAATCCCCATCCCGCAATCCTCGACCTCCCTGGCTCGCTCCCCTCGATCCTCTGGCCGCCGCCGCTGCCTGGTACTCCTCTCGCCAGCGAGCTCCGCGCCGCCCCCCGTCGGCCTCCTCTCCACCGCGCGCCTCTCCTCTCATTGGCCAAGACCATGAAGCTCCTCTCTGGCGGCGTCCTGAGCACCTCGCCGCCCTGCGTCGGTCACCGCCGCCTACCTCGTTGGTCCTCCTCCCCTATTGTTGGTGTTCGCGACCCTCGTCTCCAGCGTCGTCGTGCCTCCGCCTCCACAAAGTCGCGTTGCTGCCTCCCGCTGGCTCGCCAGCCCGTGTCGCCTCGCTCACGAGCCGCCTTTGCAGACGTCCTCGTCGTCGGTCGTCCCTGAGCTCGTCTCCTCCCGTTGTCGTCTGCCCCGACGGCCATGTGCCGCGTCCGCCTCTCCGACGCCCAGGAATTGCTCCTACCCGTCGACCTTCTCTGGTCCACCGTCCACGCCTGTGTCGTCCTTGCCGAACTCGGACCCCTGCAATCGGACCCATACATGCCAGAAGTGCTTCCTTTGTACTTCATTCGCAGGCGTGCGTGTATGTCTTGTGCTTGTGAGTCGTTCGAGGGATGATACCAAGTACCACCCTGGTGACTCATGTTGAATGCAATGTCTTTGATGCAGCTCCCAGATTGTTTTGGCTTCGTGCAAGTCCCCAATAAGGTCGTGAAGACCCAAGTGGATGCCCACGCTATGTTCGTTTGCCCACCCTGTCAAGGAGGACTGAATCCAAGAAGCTCGCCAAGATCTTCCGAAGACCCTACTGCCCGATCCATCCAAGTTCGCTAACAACCGCGAGTTCTGCTTCACGAATCTGGTGACTCGAAGCCTCCGTCACGGAATCCGATGTCTGTTCCCGATACCGTCGAAACCCTCCGGTTCCAAACCCAAATGTGTGACCCCTATCCGAGCCCCTATTTTATTAATTGCTATATTAAACATGTTGCATATTAAATTATTCATGGTCGCATACATATTTATTTGTTTAGGGATATATTGTCGATTCACCTCATAATTAAATATGGAGCCCATATGCGGGCGAATCTAGTCTAATATTGGTTCCATTTAAATATGTGTAGTTCACCGATGCCATGATTAGCCTTCTTAACTCAACATTTAATATGTGGGGTAGTTAAATAACTTAAATCCAATAATAATTTTCGGGATCTGATTCCTCTTAATATTGCTAAGTAGGACCGCATATTGCCATGTCATGCATCATATCATAAACACGCCGGATCTTTCGCCCTAGTATTAAATATTGCATCTGTTGCCTCTTCTAGTGTTTTGCTTCTTCGCGAACTAGGCCGATGAGTTGATGCGAGTGTCGACCCGATCTTCGGGTGAACCTTCGACATTGTTTATCAGGCGAGCATTCTCCCCCTTCTACCTATTTTGCATTTATAGTCTTTACTTCCTTCCTTTGATCTATTGCTATCCTTATTGTCGATGCTATAGTATCGTTCCTTTATTTACCTGTTCCACTATATTGCCTTGGTTATTCTATTGCCTTGTTTGGTTAGCTAGCTTTGTCCTTGCGAGTCGTAGGCATGCTTAGTATTGCTCTCATACAGGTGGAACATGATACTTGGATATTGTTGGCGATAAGATAATTAATCTGATGTTGTTGGTTATGGTTTCACCTAATGTTAAGGCCCCGGCAGGGACCATCTTTAGGAACTGCTTGAGCCGACCTAGGACCCGTTCGTTCTACGATACCTGATGTAGCCCGACCTACGGTCGTTACTACATCTTGGTCTCCAACTTACGCCAAGTCATCATGGACTCCAAAGGTGAATCCGTTCCTCTATGCGAGCCCCCTTCCTCCCCTATTGAATGGTATGCTACTTCATACTCCGTCACATATGCATGATAGGTTCACATTGACAAGTACGGAGGCAAGGGAGGAAGCCCGGAGCATCAAGCCCGACAAGACGGAGGCTTGGAAGAGGAGGCGGAAGAAGACAGATCGCCAATAGAAGCCAAATACTCTCTGTCTCCGGCGGTACTACCGGATCTGGACCCGGTACTACCGGTCAGCGGTACTACCGTCCCCTGATACCGCTTCACTCTGAGACGGCTCCAGTGACGCTCCAGACCATAAGCGGTACTACGGTCCCAGAGCGGCACTATCGGGACCAAGCGGTACTACGGTCCCAAGTCCGATTACTACAGCTCTGGCGATGCTGCGCACTAGTTGGGCCACAGCCCATGTATCCCCCTTTACTTACCTATTTGCCTAGTTTATCCCCAAACTACCCTTGTTTATGTGGTTGGCCTATAAATAGAGCCCCCACCCCTCATGTAACCCTTAGGCATAGATGATAGACTAAAGACAACCCCCATTATGGAATCTCTAGTTTTGCCTCATCCCCTTTACCAAGGGGACCGACTATCGTCACCAACCTCGATTGGACTTTGCATCACGCATCCATCGTTGAACAAGGCCTTGGAGTTCGATGTCTCGTCTCCAAGTTGTCAAGACCCTCCCCAAGGTGTTCTTCCCTCTCCGATGTGGATTTGAGGGAGCACGTTGACCGATCTTTCCTTGCGAGGATTCTATCGGACCGATGGCCGCCGTTCGGGAGCAATCGGCCTTGTATCGTGTGAGTTTTGCGTGTGTTCATCGTGTTCTTCGCGAGGTGTGTGTCCGCTTCCGCTACCTTCTCCCTTTCCCCTCGCTTTCCCATCGATTTGACCACGAGATCCGTGAAGATCGGGCACCCAAGAGGTTAACCCCTCCATCATCTGGTATCAGCAGCTTTTGGTTGCCACGGATTTCTCATCGATTTGGTCTTTTCCCCATAAATTCGAAAAATTCACCAAAAATAGCCCCAATTCGTGTTTTGGATCGATCTGTGATTTGAGTGTGTTTTGGTAGGTTTTGATCCGTGGATTACTTGCTAAACTTGTTGATCTACCTTCCCCTGCGTTCCCATAGCCTAATTCCTTGATTTCCCCCGTCGATTTGGTGTTTTTCTTGAAGATTTTCCGTCCAAATCGCCCCAAACTCGCGAAATCGCGTCAGATCTGGATTTCTCTGTCTCGAGCGGTACTGCCGCTCCAAATCTACGGTACTACCGCCCACCGGTACGACCGGGCCCAAAATACGGTACTACCGCCCAAGACAGAAAGAAAACAGCAGGTTCCAGATTTCAGCCTCTCACCGTTTTGACCATAACTTTTGCATTCGAACTCGGATTTTGGTGTTCTTTAGCTCGTTTCGAAGAGGAGAAGGAGCTCTACATCATCATCCACGTGGTTTATGCTATCTAATCCATCCAAATTCCGTGAGCAAGGCGGAATCCAACAATAAAGGGTGAAGATCGTCGACAAAAGGTATAAACATTCCGCGACTTCTCCCCACTTGCATTCCTTTGTGAACCCCACTATATTTGCGAGCAACAAACACCTATTGAGACTAGTTTCTCTTATGATTGCTTGGCATATGCACATTTGATACCTTGTAGAATTCCGAGCAAACGTTTGAGCGCTATCTCATATAGTTATCTTGTATAGTTGTTGGCACAAGGAAGAGGCAAGTGAAAAAGAAAGAAAAAGAAAAAGAGAACAAAAAAAATAGAAAAAAGAAAAAGAGAAAAAGAAAGAATTATACATGTGCCTCATAGAATAGGAAGCGCAAGCTCGATGAACATCATATAGGTGGTACTTATTGTGCATATCTTGTAGCCCACCAATCTTGTGCAATCGAACTAGCGTCTCTCCTTGTACTTGTGTGACACGAGCTTATAGTCTTTGCTAGGTAATCATTTGGTTCTTAGCTCACTTTCTCCATCGTACAAGTCCCATTTATCCCACCGTGTGTGTTTCCTTGTACATATTTCCTATCTTGTGGATTGACTTGTTTGCTTTGTGATCATTGTGGTTCTTTACTTGCCAATACAACATCTTGATTTCGGATTGGTTCTTGACATGCCACTTTCCATACCTATCCACCATAGACCTTGTGTGTGTGTGTTTTTTGGTTAGTAGTTGGTTTTGGTGTTCCGCGTGAACTTCACTTTGCTTGGTTTATTGCTCTCAAGTGTGGCCACTTGCACGATACGATCTTCCAAGGTAAAGTAAGGTTTCACGTTGTATCCCTACCTCCCACTACCACTTCCATATACACCGCTTGGTCTTGTGAATCATGTTTAGGGACTCCGGAACCGAGGATTATTTCTATGAAGAATCCACGATGAGCCACCATGCCTATGTCTCCACAAGCATGGATAACATGATGGAGCACTACACCAACAATGGCTCCACATGCTTGGGTGATATGGAGTACTACAACAACAATGACTCCCCAAGCATGGACGACTTCAAGAACGACAACGCGAAGCTCCTCACGTCGCACCGACCAAGACGGAGCCTCCAACTCGAGTGCGCCAAGGTCCATCATCAAATGGACAAGTTCCAAAGCGACCTCCATAACTTCAAGAAGGACATGGACAACGACTTCGACAAAAACATGAGGATGGTCGCCAAGACTAATGATGCTTTGCGCTCATTAGAAAAACTTACAAGGAAGAGTGCCAAGGTCAAGGGCCATCGTCGTGAGCGTCATATGGATGACCAAGTGCGCCACCTACATCAACCATCGGCAAGGCACGCCAATGACCTCCGTCGACACCATCACAAGGCACCTTCAACTTCTTGTGCCACCACCAAAATGGCACCAAGAGCAAGCCTTCGTCCACGCCATCAAGCTTCAACGACTACGCTTGCATTTGAAGACCTCATGAACGAGGAAAATGAAGACCTCTACTTCGCCAAGTTGGATAGCATGAGCCTACCTCCACCACTACTACGAGATGGCCACAAGACGGTCGAGCATGGGATTTTCCCTTCGACCATGGAGGAGAGCGATGATGCCCACCTTATGGCATCCAACCTTGAAGGCGACAAGGTCAAGAATGATGAGCATGGGATTTTCCCTTCACCAACGGAGGCGCATGGAGTTGTGGAAACCGAGCCTACCCCCATATGCTTGAGTGATGATGTGGTACCAATCCCATGCGAGTATGAGAGCCACTTAGCCCACTTGAGTGAGAACAAGAGTGAGACGAGTGATTCCACCTTATGTGAGATTGAGTGCTTCCACTTGGAGGGCATGAGTGATACTCCTAGTGAGTTGAGAGTGGTAGTTGATAGGTCAAGTGAGACCATTCCTATTTCTAACAACTTACCCTCTACCTCTAGTGTGTTCTCTTATGTTGTGATAGGTTCCATGGATGAAGAAGCGCCAAGCTATGAAGCAATGATGCCTCAATTGGAGAAGATGTACATGGTGCATGAAGATGATGCTACGCCATGGCTACATCAAGAATACGAAGTCGTCCACAAGGAGACCACTACTTCCACAACACCCACTTCATATGAGAGGTATGAACAAGGTAACAATAAGGGTGTTGATGATGCCATGATCCCACTAGTGGACATGATGAATTGTGAGGATATGCATGCTATGGATGATACTTGTGACATTACATATGCTTCACTCATATTCCCATGTGATGCTTTGCCTTTGCATAATATTGATCATGTGGAATTGTTTGATTGCGAACTCATTGCCATAAACATGCCATGCTATGCATCTTGTGTGTATCCTCCAATTGCTTTGGACTTGCCTTGTCATGCTAGTCATTCCATTTCTCCCGTTGCTTGCGATAAGATGAATGCTTGCTATTTCACTTGTTTTGCTTGCAACAATGTTGATTATATGCGTTATAATGAGATGGACCCCATAGCTTTCTCAATTTTTGGAGATTTTGATGATTGCCATGATAAGCATGTTCCCCACTTGCATACTCACCATGCATCTATGTCGTACTTGATTGACATTAATGGTGATGTGCACAAGAAGAGATACGTCATGATGGATGATGTGTATCTCTACCATGCACACACGTTCTTCCTTTTACATATGATGTGTGTAGGTGCCCGCACGAGAATGTCAACCTCGGTTGAGCACGAGTTGACAAAAAGAGCTCTAGAGAGCATCCCACAAGTGAGTTCAAGATCGAACCTAGCTCTGATACCTTTTGCATGCTTTGCATCTTTCATGTTGGCAAATTGCTCTTTCCTATGGTTTGATTGCAAGCATGTTAATGGTATTATCTCCCCTCGTGACATTCATGTTTCTTCGCATTTAGATAATGATGCTTTGTGTGTTGCAACAAAAATGTTGAACATTTTCTCTTGCCGATGTTTTATGTGCAACCACAATTCCATTAAGAGCATGTATTGTCATGAGAGCTTCCAAGAACCTCGTCTTGTTGTTGCAACAAACATAAGGACCACTTGCTCTTTCATTTGGTTTGTTTGCAAACATAATACTTTTGTTTTGGATATGCTTCCTTGTGTGTTTTTGCCGAATTCTCCTATTCTTGCATCAAAGATGTTGTTTGTAATTTGGACCCAATGCTTTGAATGCCCCACTTATATGTTATATGGAGTTTTTGAGTTCCCACATTTGGAAGATGTTCAAACGATTTCCATGCACATTGACCTTGCATATGCATCCCGTTTGCTATACTTGAGTTGTGCTAATCGTGTTGTGAACAAGAATGGACATGCCACAAATGACATGCTCCTCTATCACACACAAACATATGTTGCTTGGTCTTTGTTGTGTGAAGGTACAAGTGCATACACGTCAACCTCTATGGACTATATGTTGACAAGAAGAACCGAAGAGAGTTACCTATGGCTACACTTCTTTGAGCTATATCTACAAGCTAAGGTGACTTCCTTCTACTTGAGGACTCATGCTATAATCTTCATGAATTGGCTACGCTTTGAGTGTTGCTTTGCTTTTGTTGTGAGCTTTGTAGGCTTCAAGGAAGGTGAAGGAACATTGAAGTGTCGTCAAGTCAATCTTCCCGAGGACGAATATATGGTGAACCCCAGGATCAAGAAGGTCTCTCGACCGCTTCTACTTTGTGATGAGCATGTAGAGTCGAGGACGACTCTTTTTGAAGGGGCGGGGAGCTGATGTAGCCCGACCTACGGTCGTTACTACATCTTGGTCTCCAACTTACGCCAAGTCGTCATGGACTCCCAAGGTGAATCCGTTCCTCTATGCGAGCCCCCTTCCTCCCCTATTGAATGGTATGCTACTTCATACTCTGTCACATATGCATGATAGGTTCACATTGACAAGTACGGAGGCAAGGGAGGAAGCCCGGAGCATCAAGCCCGACAAGACGGAGGCTTGGAAGAGGAGGCGGAAGAAGATGCTATCGCCAATGTGACGCCAGCATGTGAAGCCAAATACTCTGTCTCCGGCGGTACTACGGATCTGGACCGGTACTACCGGTCACGATCTACCGTCCCCGATACCGCTTCCTTCTGACGGCTCGGTGACGCTCCGGGACCGCAAGCGGTACTACGGTCCCAGGCGGCACTAGGACCAAGCGGTACTACGGTCCCAAGTCCGTACTACCGCTCTGGTAGTGCTCAAGACTAGTTGGGCCACAGCCCATGTATCCCCCTTTACTTACCTATTCGCCTAGTTTATCCCCAAACTACCCTTGTTTATGTGGTTGGCCTATAAATAGAGCCCCCACCCCTCATGTAACCCTTAGGCATAGATGATAGACTAAAGACAACCCCCATTGTGGAATCTCTAGTTTTGCCTCATCCCCTTTACCAAGGGGACCGACTATCGTCACCAACCTCGATTGGACTTTGCATCACGCATCCATCGTTGAACAAGGCCTTGGAGTTCGATGTCTCGTCTCCAAGTTGTCAAGACCCTCCCCAAGGTGTTCTTCCCTCTCCGATGTGGATTTGAGGGAGCACGTTGACCGATCTTTCCTTGCGAGGATTCTATCGGACCGGTGGCCGCCGTTCGGGAGCAATCGGCCTTGTATCGTGTGAGTTTTGCGTGTGTTCACCGTGTTCTTCGCGAGGTGTGTGTCTGCTTCCGCTACCTTCTCCCTTTCCCCTCGCTTTCCCATCGATTTGACCACGAGATCCGTGAAGATCGGGCACCCAAGAGGTTAACCCCTCCATCAATACCAGTTTTGAGTTGATCGTGCTAACCAAATGTGGGGACCTCTTGGATCCCTCCCTCAACTACCGGCGCTATTCGTATATCCAGAGGGTTACAAAATTGGTTTTCCATTTGGTGCATACGCATAATATGTCCTCGGACATGGGTGAGTTGATATGTCTTCAGACTTGGTGTTTTGGTGGACTGCCATGGCTTGCATTGCATAAAATCGGGATATCGTGTCGGAGGTGGGATGGAGCTCTACAAGTTATCTTCCGATCATCGCCCGGCCGTAGACTCAAACGATGTGCCTCCCTCGAGAATCGTCGTACCTCTTGGTTGGATCAACACAGTAGGTGATGCCTCTGGATATGCGCGTAGTTATGGGACAGTTCTTGTTGTGAGATTCGGAAGGCACGCGTGATATATTGCCTGAAGGATTGAGCATGCGTTTGGGTACAGTAGTGCACCCCTGCAGGGTAAATCTTTTCGAGAAGCCGTGTGTCCACGGTTATGGACGCCTCAGGAGTACAGTGTCCTTATCATAGAAAATGCCACTAATGTTTTGCCTCTAATAATATAATTAGTAATTAGCCTTATCAACTAAACACATGCTTAACTAAAATTTCCACTGTGTGTGTTCCGCAAGGGGAATTCCTCGACTGGTCTTCGAGGGGGAAATTTTCGGATGGGTTATGTTTGGTGTTACATTATGCTATCGTATAGTGCTCCCTTATCTCTCTCTAATAGCCGAAGTTGTAGCGTGTCTCTATAAGTTAGATAGTGCAAACTTTGCTGCCCACCATACCTATGTAGGCGAGGACCGCCGAATTCTAGTCTCGCCGTGTACTGGCCTCAGTACTGACTGCTCTCTTTCTGTTTTCCTTTGCCCTTTGCCGGCACCCTTTTGGCTTGACATGTATGTGATTGACGACGTTAGCAAGGTTACCCTTCCGGCTTGGCCTGGACAGGGTTGGACACCGCTTGGTTATTCTCCAGGACACTTAGTCCCATTTGGATCTTGTCCGTACTCGGATACTATTTCGCTTTCTTTCTGAGTTGTATCCTCGTATTGTATCTTTTGTATTCTTGACTCGTTGAGTCGTTTGTTGTATATATAAGTTCTTGTGGACTCTGTTGTAAACTACTGTGATGTAACTACTTGTATTTAAATCCCACCCACACGAAAGTGTCTGGTGGGCGTCTTTGAATCCCTTCTATGCGGATTTTGGCGGGGAATGCTGAGATCTACATAGACCCGATTCGGGGGCGTTACACGTGCATGCATCAGCCGTTCGCGGGAGTATAGGGATTTGAGCCAGCAATAAGCAGCATATCACCTAAAAAGCAAAGTTTCTTCTGATACACATCATGCATGTCAGACTAGGACATGAGAACAGCAGGCTATAGTGTTTGGCATGTGAAGTACCACCGGTTTCTTTGATGCATGTGCTCATTCTCTCTCCTAGCACACCCTATTCTAGTTTTGCTTTTAATCTTGGTGTGAAAGTTTAAACGGATAATTTGTCATGCACTAAAATTTGGAAATATAATCCGTTTGGATATTTATGTTTGTCTTGACAAGATCTTTGAAATAAGTCCAATATTGAATATATTTGTTGAGAAAAAAGATTATTTTCATATTGAAACATGATGAAACTAGCATAATCTTGATGACACTTTGATAAGTATTGTGAAAATATATTTCAGAAACTAAGGATCACAGAGAGTCTATTACGTTGAAGAACCTATCCAAGTACAATGGACACAAAATAAGTTGTGTACACCCATATGTGATGTAAAGTACTCTTTTCGATATGGATTTTCATGCATTAAAAACATGTAACATTTTGTGTAGGTTAGTTTCATGCAAAAAAACATGTAGTATAATTTTTTTTTAACTAGGTTTATTGTGTTGAGAGTGCATGTTTTATTGTGTTTTGCAATCGTATTTTATCTTGTTCGATGGGATTTGCCGAATTTCATACTCACTCTGTCCTGAAATGATATCGGGGATTTCTCTACATCCGAATTTAGAAAAATTTGCGACATACTTAAGGTGTCCTCGTTTTGCGTGTTTTTTCTTTGACCAAGAATTACTCCAAATACGTAAAGAGTTTTGGTATAAAACTAGTATCACTGAAAACTATTTTTCAATACGAATCCAACGGTACTAATTATGTACAATATAATCAAAATTTTATTGTTTAATTCTTTTGATCAAACTTTGCTTTAAAAAGCGTGTGCGCCTTAAGCCTTGAAATGGAGGTAGTAGAAGCTAGCGATCCCTGGGGAGACCAATCATTTTCCCAACGAAAAGGTTTTTGCTCCCTCCGGTCGGGTATGCTCTTATTTTTCCTTTTTAGAAATTGGGTATGCTCTTATATATTGTGGACAAAAACAATGCGTTTTCGTTACGTGGAGCAGTTGGTCAGATATAAGTCCGCTAGTGATGATTGTTGAATCGGAATCGTCGTACTCTCTCAGACTTTGCTTTGTGATGTCCAACGTAAGAAACAAGTTGGATAAAGAAATCTCTCCCTAAAAAATAGGTTGATTAAAGAAAAATGAAACGATAAAAGGTCCATGATCAGAAAGCTAAGTTTACATGAGGTTTTTTTAATCATGAACTTCTACATATCAACGTTCCACCATGAGCCAGTCAAAGAAATCGGAGAAGACAATCTAATGCCAATACCGCGTCAACATCAATATAATTAAATTGTAGAAATATGGCTGTACATTTTATCAACGTTAAATTTTGGATAGATTAAGGGTGCATCTGCGGAGACCAGGGCTGGCCCTGGGCTTTGCAGCCAGTGCGGGTGCACAGGGCCCCCAAATCCCAGGGTCGCCAAATACTAAGGAGAGAAGTCTACTAGTAATTATCTGAAATTGCTTCGGTATGTTGAAGAACAACCTAATTTTTGTTCCGAAGGTTCAGGGTCAAAAAAAAGTGTGGATAAGGGTAGTGACAATATATATATGATCATGATAATACTACATGCGAACATGATAATTTTAGATTTGTATCTGAAAAGGTTAGAAAAATCTATTATATACTAAAAATAATATAAGAGTGTTTTTCGAGCCACCAGGTTAATCCACATAGGCTAAATAAATGTAAACAGTTGATCTTAAGATTAACGTCTAAGATTAGAAGGTAAAAGGTGTGTTACGTAAGACTCTAAACGTGTACAATCCAAAACTTATATATGGCACGTAAGGTATATATATATATTGGTACACATGTTCGCTTAGAATAAGTAAACAAAACGTTCCCGGCAATATACCATGAGCGAGGATTAATCTGCTCCTTATGTCACGTGTCACGCTAGGTAATATCTGGACTGATACGGTTAAGATCCTGGTACCTATTCCTAGCTGAATCAACTACGTGTCCTTTTTCCTCAAAAAAAAAACTAAGTGTCCTTTTCTCTTTTACTTCTAATAACAAATATCACAAGCTGAGATTATCCTTGTGTATCTTAGAGCAAAATATATTTTTAAAAATTGAAAACAAATATGTGTATCTACTGATCGTGAACTACATAAATAGCCAAAAAAAAACCTACAAGAATGTAAGTAAAGGAAGTTTGGATTAAAACGCCGAGACGATCCATGTGTTTGTTAGAGTAAGAAATATTTAAATGACTTCTATTTTTACTCAATATGAAATCTATATGACCAAATTTCGAAATAAATCCTTTTAAATTGTAGATTTTGTGTAGGGAATAAAATAAATAAATAAGCGTTCATTTCCAAATCGATAGCATGTAATACATATGAAAAATCATCAGTTAATTAGAGAGATTGTAAAATAGAGTGATTGGGAGCCATCACAATGATTTGGCATACTCATTTATTTGATACTAGAAGAATACACTCTATGTTGCAGCAGAAATGTCTTGAAATATATAAGACCAACATATCTTCGCATCAATATGCAAGATTCAGTTAGTCAAAATAATGGAGAGTCTAAATTTAATCAACATGGAATAGTTGTTCTAATGGCTAAAAATTGATGATGTGGACCATTGGATGGATGAAAAAAGGGACGATATGAATACTACCATTAATTAATATTAGTGAGTTGACATGAACAATTAGATGGCTTAAAAAATGATACCCACACACTGATGTGTAATTCTTGCAAAAGATGATTGATTTACTATGCAAACAGACATTCCTAATTTGATTCACAAAAATGATGAATTAAATATCAGCAGCTTGTGATTGCGAGTGGAAAACAGTACTAGCAGTGTATACTATTGGACACCATAAAGAGAGGCAATGTATAACGCAATTGTTACATATACCACATTGCAAAGTATTGGATAAGAAATCTGGTCCATCTTATATACATTCATAAGGGAAGATTAGGTATGCAAGAAACCAAACTTTTATATCAAGGAACAATTTCTAACTATTTTGTACAACTTAATTTGAAATCCCCTCACCCGATTTAAACGCATTGTGCATGACGATAAACATGCAAGTCCAAACCTGCCACTTTCTAAGGATACATATGTTGACCCATGTATCTTTGCCCCAAGTGATCGATATACAATATAGATGAATGTATAGCTAAACCAGTGATAATTAGCGGAAGAGTACACGCGGAGCAGTGCTTGAAAACTGAAACTTGAAGCCAAAACATGTGATTGGTTAATTTATTTGTTATTTTGTTACTATAAATTTATGCAAGTTTCCTTGCTATAAATTTATGCGACCTCAAACATTTCTCACTATAACCTTACGAAATAGTGTGATGAGGGTGAACAATATTTGAGCATTGTAATTATTGGATTTCAGATTGATAGATCCACCATCAATAAATGTTTAACACTTGGTCTTTGACAGAAAAGACTTACCGGTGTAAGATGTTCATGGACTTGGAGGCCTGATAATCCATAACTATGCATGTGCTTGTAAAGGGACATTATGAGACCACGATGGAAATATGAGTACGAAAAACTGAAATTGTTAGGATAATTTAAGTTTTAATGTTATCTACTCAAAATACAAACTTGAACGCTTCCTCATTCAAAAAATATAGAGAATATTGTAGAATTTTAGTTTTTAAAATATTACCTAGCAGGTTATTTGATTTGTAGTATTATTTATTACGAATTTATTTTCATATAGAGTACAATATTTTCGAAATATTAATTTCTTGGATTAAACTTTCCCAAAATATTATAGATTTTGACTTTTATGTATGTCAATTTATTAAGCTATAATCCTGTAATTTTTTTAATATGTCATTACAATCATGTGCAAAAATGGAAAGGTGGAATGGTGTAAAAACTATGTTGAGCATGTGGTCATAGCCATGCTCAATGACAAGAGAAATACATGCGAGTAAATGTAAAACAAGTTAACGGAAGAGTGGTGATAGCTAGGGGCAATTTAAAAATAAAGAATAATAATAGTCTGCCATTTAAAATTAGAAGATTTTGTTAAAAATTGTGTATAGAAACTCCGCTTACTCTTATGAATGTTCAGTTGCATTGTGAAAGCAATCAATGTGAAACATCTCAATTATGTTATGACAAAGGGACGTTATCACATTCTTCATAATATAGGTTGAAATTAAATGAGAGAAATAAAAAACTAAAAAAGTATTATGATTTACTGTATACATGTCTTATCAACTTGCGTGGTAATTATTTTTATACGACAAAATATAGCACATTTATCTTGATATTTATTAGAAAAATCACCTATTAGGCACTGCTCAGTGGACCATTAGTATTACTTTTGACCATAAATATTTACCATGTGAAAACTTGACTTCCTCGAAGATTTAACTTATTCAATGTATTGATCACATACATTGTACAAAGGACATGTGGCAATTAATAGGATGTTTCACGTGCTTTTGGTATTTTCTGCATAATATCAATATGTTCTTTATATATATATATTATTTTCTTAACATAAATACCTATAAAACAATATATTTATTTTTGAATATTTTTAAAACACCGAAGAAGATGCCCTCGCATTTGCGAAGGCCACCATGCTAGTTGCTTTAAATGACCACTACACTTGTTTTTATATACAAGGGCTCCACTTTATTTTGTTGCACAGGACCCTTGGCATGTCAGGGCCGGCCATGGCGGAGACAAAGGAACATATCTAAACACAACTAGACGCATTGAGAAAAAAAAGAACATTGACTGAAATAAAGAACAACCGACTCATGTGAAAGAAAACTAGTCGATTTCCATCTAATCCATAGCTTCATATAAGCAAAGCTTGTCGTGGGAGCACCATGAGTGTACGACAGACTAATACCCTGCCACGGTATGGACTTGACAAGCAGAGGGCGAGGAATAATTTCTATTTTACATGTGCAAATTCAATGAGTTATGGGAAGAGTTATCCCTCAGGAGTACATTGAAGCAAAGTAACGTCCAGAAATCGGTCACAAATACTTGGTGAAATCTCGGTTTGCTTGTGTCAACAAGTGGGCGTCTTCCCATTCATCCCGGTAGCTCTCGGGGTGATGAACAAAGTTCTTCAGCGCTGCAATGAACATCTCTTTCCTCCACCCTTCAATCCCCTCATGCCCGCACTGTTTTGCGACCCAATCCTCGTACTCATACTGCACACCCAAATTAAATTGGAAAAAAAAATTAAGCCGGCTATCATTGCTTCAGTTGTGTATATCGAAATGAACACGAATGTGTGCGCATATGTACCGTGCATGCTCCTAGGTCATGAGTGTGACTTTTGGGGCATCCTCTGGCTTCCAACTCGAAGTAAAATGTTTTCACATCTTCCATCATCTCCTCTTGTGATGGGAGCTCAATCCTTCCTGATAGGACTCCTGCTACCCAGTTGCTTTGTAGTTGTAACAATGGGAAGACGAGAGCCTGTGGAGAAACAACTCCATCCATACGCATGAATGCATATATAAATCATCAAACAACTAGTTACAGAACTAGCTCGGATGATTGTTTAGCTAGAAACTTAAACTAACCTTGAGGGACAATCCGATGAATGAGATGTGAGGAGCCAAGTGTGGCGGAAACACATGCTTGTAAAGTGGGCCCACACGGTTGTCGTCCACAAAAATACCGAGGTCTTCACCTAGGTACGGGAAGTGGTAGTTGTATCTACCCCTCGACACAATTAGGATTATGCACACTGGGGGGTTTCCATTGATGAAGCATAGGCTCTCCATATATCGACTAAATTGTACTAGAAGCTAGTAACTTACCCGGTACAATGCAGGATTGTATCGGCTTTGACCCGACTGCCGTCTTGGAACAACACGCTTCCATCTTTCTCCGCACGCTCGATCTGGAAACATGGGACGAAATCACAAGTTGGCAAGATATATCGCACACATGTCGTCGTATCGGTCGATTTGGTTCATTTACCATGGGATGAAGCCAGAGGTTGGGAAGAGCCGTGCTCTCTGTTTCAGAGGCGGCGGGCGACCGACGCGCAACATGGACCTCTTTCGCGACGCCAACAATGTCCCTAGAAATGTCTACTCCACTTGGGGCGTATCCTACTACCACCACAACCTAGATTGCCGCAAAAATAAGTTCAAGTTCATGGGCCTAACCAAATTGGGAATTTCGCAGAAGGTGATTGATCGATCGGGGACGCACTTGGCCTTGAAAGGGGTCGGGCACACGGTAGTTATGGCTGTGCATCTGCTTCCCTGGCCAACTGTCGATGCCTGCAACAAAGAACGATCGCTCATTAAGCTGCACATGCACCGCTGTGTACGGGTTGAGATCCAATTAATTGATGGGTAGAAGTAGGACATGGGTTGGTTACCTGCGATGTCGGCGACGCGCGGCTCGGTCGAGGTGCCGGTGCAGACGGCGACGGCGTCGAACACCTCCTCCTCCACTTCCGGTTCTGCGCTGCCGGCGCCGGCGAGCTTCCTCGAGCAGTACGACACCTTCCAGCCCGCGCTCGCGTCGTCCCTGCGGACGCTGACGACCTCTGTCTCGAGCCGGACCATCCCGTGGAGGTCGAACCTGCGCGCGAACGCCTCGATGTACCGGAGCACCTCCTCGTGGCCGGGGTACCTGCGCGGGTCGGACCTCACAGCGGTCCTGGCCCCGGCGTCGGCGACGAAGGGGAAGTCGAGGAAGCCCATGCACTCGCGGGGCAGGTTGGTGCGGAGGGACGCGTAGAGGCTCGAGTCCACGCCCGCGGCGCCGAGCGGGTCGTCCGCCGACGCCGGAGCGTCGTCGTAGCGCCAGTTGCCGCCAACGGCGGCGCCGCGCTCGAAGACGACGGGCGTGTGACCCTCCCGCTGAAGCTCGCGCGCCGCCATCAGGCCCGCGGCTCCGGCGCCGATCACGGCGACACGGCGGGATGGCATATCCGTGCAAGTTACGTTGCGTGCGTTGAGTTTTCTTCAAGTGGAGCAGTCGTTGGACATAGGTATCATTTTCAAGATCGGATTATGATGTGCAGCCGCGCGCCTCTCTTTTTCATGGTCCATAGTAGTAGCAGCCTCCAATGGTGGCCAGCGGGATTCTAAAATATAAGATCATCAGTGGAAAAACAAGTGATGCGCTGCAAAAAAGTCAAGTCATTCAGCTACTCAGTCCATGTGATAGGTAGATGTCGTTTTAGACATTAACAACACCCTCCTTCTATTCAGAAAACACATCCGGATTTATCTAGCTTCCTAATTATGTGTACTTTTAAAACACGTCTAGTTACATACATATTTAGACAAATCTGTCACATCATTTTTTTACAAAGACAGTAAAATAGATATATAAACATCAAAGTATTATATCATGAATGTGACACGTTTGACAATACTATCTATTATATGGAGCGGGTATATTATTACTGCTGGTATTTTTTTTCGAAATGGGGTTTGCCCCGGCCTCTGCATCGATTGATGCATGCAGCCTTTTTATTGCTTTATTAGAGAGTCATTACAACTCAAGGATCACGAAAGTTTAAAATATGTATCAACCACTCAAAAATCGAAAGGAAAAATAAGCAAAGTTGATCCATCAGGCAGCAATTCTAGAAACAGGCCGCCAACTGCAGAGTTGGAATAAGTCCCGTGCAACCGTCCCCATACGGTTGCACCCAAAATCCGTGGCCTGGCGCTGCTGCTCCGGCTGAAGGAAAGACCACATACGAATCCAGTGCGTAGTACGCGGGATAACATGCAAGAAAGTAGTTTTTGAAGATTTGTTAAACACAAAGTCATTACGCGCGGACCAAATCGTCCAAAGTAAAGCACATGCACCCACTTGGATTTGTACTTTAACTTCTTTACTAACCCCTTGTAACCATGTACTGAACAAGTTTGAGATGCTGGTCGGGGAAGCAATATTGAAAGAGATATGAACTATACGCCACATAATTTTAGCAAGAGGGCAGTGAATAAATAAATGTTCAATTGTCTCATTATCATTACAGAAGCAACACTTCTCACACCCTTGCCAATTGCGCTTCTTAAGATTATCTTTTGTAAGAATGACTTTGCGGTATAGAAACCACATGAAAGTTCTGATTTTCAATGGGACCTTTATCTTCCAGATGTATTTTCTGAGGAAAGGCATATGACCATTCATAAGGTCTAAATACAAAGATTTTACTGTAAATTGTTTTGTATTTGTTAATTTCCATTGAAAGACATCCTCATGTTCATAAACAGTAATATGCATTAACCTTTCCACTAAATGCAGCCATCTAGACCACCTGCTTCCCGTAAGAGCGCGTCTAAATTGGATATTTAAAGGCGAGTTAGATAGGATGTCAGCCACTGTGACTTGTTTCCGTTGAACAATGCTATATAGCGACGGGTATTGGATCGCAAGAGAGGTATCTCCTAACCAGGTGTCTTCCCAGAATCGAGTTCTTTCACCATTTCCTATTACAAAATGACCTCTACTGAAGAAGTCTTCTTTAACTTTCATCAATCCTTTCCAAAAGGGTGAATCTGAAGGACGTACTTTAGCTTGAGACAGACTTTTAGTCTGTAAGTATTTGTTATGGATTAACTCATGCCAAACCCCCTCCTCATCTAGGATCTTGAACAACCATTTACTCAAAAGACTCTATTTTTCAATTCTAGTACCTCAATACCAAGTCCTCCTTGTTCTTTTGGTCTACAAATAATGTCCTACTTAGTAAGCCTATATTTACGTTTATGATCATCACTTTGCCAAAAGAATCTTGATCTATAAAAGTCCAGCCTCTTCCGTACCCCTTTGGGTATTTCAAAGAAGGAAAGCAGGAACATGGGAAGGCTTGTTAAAACTGAATTAATGAGAACCAGCCGATCACCGTAGGAAAGCATTTTCCCTATCCAACTAGCTAGTTTTCGTTCTAACCTATCCTCTATGGGCTTCCACTCACTATTCCTAAATTTGCGAAAATGTATGGGTATTCCAAGATATCTAAATGGGAATGAACCTATTTCACACCCGAATAGATTACGATAATGATCCTCTTCACTTTTATCCATCCCGAAACAAAACAGGTCGCTCTTGTGATAATTGATTTTCAAACCCGACAGTTGCTCAAACATGGTTAGGATCAATTTCATATTCATTGCTTTTTCATGATTATGTTCCATGAAAATTATTGTATCATCTACATATTGTAGTATAGAAACACCCCCCCTCCACTAGGTGAGGGATGAACCCACCTACAAGACTCGCATTTTTAGCTCTCCCAATTAGAACTACCAGAATATCAGCTACAATGTTAAATAAGATAGGGGACAAAGGATCCCCCGTCTCAAACCTTTTTGCATTCGAAAATAGTGTCAAATATCATCATTCACTTTAATGCCCACGCTCCCTTTTGTTATAAAATGTTCGACCCAATTACACCATTTTGGATGAAAGCCTTTCATACGCAACACTTGTTGCAGAAAAGACCATTTCACCTTATCGTATGTCTTTTCAAAATCTAATTTTAAAATTATTCCATCCAATTTTTTCGCAGTAACTCGTGAATTGTCTCGTGTAACACTAATACCCCTTCCAAGATATGACGTCCAGGCATGAATGCAGTTTGTGTCGGCCGCACCACTTTATGTGCAATCTCCGTAAGCCTATTTGTCCGGACCTTTGTAAAGATTTTGAAGCTTACATTTAACAAATAAATGGGTCTGCATTGTTGGATTTGTAATGCATTCTCCTTTTTAGGAAGCAAAATAATCGTCCCAAAGTTGAGATGGAAAAGAGGTAACTCCCCATGATCAAATTTGTCAAACATGGCCAACAAATATTTTTTAATCACCTCCCAGAAAACTTGATAAAATTCCGCAGGGAAGCCATCAGGCCCCGGCGCTTTGTTTTTTTCCATTTGTAGAATAGCTTCATGAATTTCCTTCTCTGTGAAGTTGTTAGTTAAAATGATATTTTCATGATCGGATAATTGTGGAATATCTTGCATTTCTGATTCTACAAGGGAAAAGTAGTTCGGTTCATCTGGTCCGAATAGATTTTTGTAGAAATTTGAAATATAATTTTTTATGTTTTCTTGACCCACGATGGTACCCTCATTTTGCTCTAGTTGAAAAATCAATTTTCTTCTATGTTTCCCATTTGCAACCAAATGAAAATATTTTGTGTTATTTCCACTCTCTTGGATGTGCTTTACTTTTGCTCTTTGGGCCCACTTAGTTTCCTCTTCTCTACGCATTTTGGCTAGTGCTTCATCCACCTCTTTCAAATCCTTCCTCTCTGCGTCTGACAGAGGAGTGATCTCGCCTTTCAGATCTAATGTTTCTATGATGTCTAGCAGATTTTGTTTATCTATTCTATAGGTTCCACTTTGATTTTTAGCCCAACCCCGTAAGAATTGTCTTATATGTCTGATTTTATTTTTCCAAATGTCTAGAGGAGTGTCTCCAGTGTCCTGTTTAATCCATTCAGCTGCAACCAAGTCATAGAAACCTTCCCTTTTTAACCACGAAAGTTCGAACGAGAAATGGGCCTTATTTCCTAGGTGAGCCTGTTCACCTGAGTCCAAAAAAGAGGCGTGTGGTCAGACCCTGTTCTGGGTAGGGCTCTAACAGATACTAAAGGATATTTATGTTCCCATGAAATACTCGACAATACTCTGTTCAATTTTTCATACGTGGGCGTCTCTCTGCGATTTGCCCACGTGAATTGTCTACCAGACAATGCAATCTCTGTGAGATTAAGCCTCTTAATAATAACATTAAACATAAATGCCCATCTCGCGTTGAAATTATCATTATTCTTTTCTTCTTTTCTTCGAATAAGGTTAAAATCCCACCAACTAATATAGGTAAGTTAACATCCTCACAGACTCTAACAAGCTCGAACAGAAATTCTGTTTTCTGTGCGTCTTGAGCAGCTCCATATACAGAAACTAAACACCACTCAAAGTTGTCTAACTTATTTGACAAATATAACTTAACGCATCTATCCCCAGCAATGACACTCTTAACAGTCATGTTTTGTATATTGATTCCTATCAACATACCTCCTGATCTAGAGAAAGGCAATACCAGTTAATGTCGCATCCTCCTGCTAGGTGCGACAGAAACGGAGCCGCGAAGTTATCTCTGCCAGTTTTTGAAATTGCGAAAAAGTCGAGTTTGTGTTCTTTAAATGTTTCTCTGACAAAAATATGTTTCGCAGTATCCGCAAAGCCCCCACTATTCAAAAACACTCCTTTCATTGTTCTATTTTTTTATTTTTTAACCGTGTACTCTTTCTAATTGCGTCTTTTTATTATTTTTCCTGCCTCTAACGTTTGTTGAACCAAACCCCTCTTGATCTTTGGTCAAAAACTGCTCCTCAAGTAAAAGGTCGTCACTTAAACTGGAGGCTTCGTTCAGTACAAGACTAGATGGACCTTCTTGATCCTTTCTAGCTCTCTCTTCATTTTTCTGGAGCATTATAAGAGTTCTTTGTAGGTCTAAATCTTTTATTTTTTTAGTGGATATTTCAATTTGACTCGGAGAGCACCCTAGTGACACACCTAACATAGAAGTTTTAGACAGAATACATTCAGCAGATAATGATGACAGAGAGTACTTCTTAACAAAATCGATACCTGGGTAAAAAGAAGGAGAATCATCCTTAGCTTGTGCGCGACGCTGTGCGCGCTCCTGCTGAGTGAAATCGGCATCAGTCTGGGCTTTAATTCGGTCACTTGATTGTATACCTCCACCCGCTGAGAATGGAATCCCCCCGAAAGCCACAACATCCTTTTGAGAATATCTTCTTCCTAGAAAAACTCTCGTACCTTGGCCTTCTGAATTTTTGATTGGTGTCTTGATAGGTGACTGCGGTGATCTGTTCACCAAGTAGCTAGGGTCAGTCGCTGTCGGCCTTAAATACAAAGACTCACTTGGCTGATGGACAGTTTTAAAATAATTTTTTTATTGTTCATTGTAAAATAAAGAAATCCGTTTAATCTTTCATTTTTGCATTTTGGTAGCTTATTCATGCGATCAAACTGAGCTTGTCAAAATGATCCCTTATATAAACACGGTCCACGTAGCCTCATTTGGTTCTTCCAGCTCCGCTATTGGTACACGCCCGACGAGCCGGCATAGGCCGGACCCAACGAAAGGCCCAATAAGGTTGACGTGAGGTTTTCTTTCTTTTTTTATGCATTATATATTTGGGAAGTGCTAGGCATCCCCCGAACGATCGGGAGCTCCCATCGTCCTGCTTCCCGTGCTGACACGTTTTCATTTGCTGCAAAACATCTTGTGTTTGCTACATATGTGAAGGGTTTCGCAGCATAGTAAATCAAAAAAAATTCTACGGATGCAAACGGGAAAGCCAAGATCTAATCTAGGAGATGCAAACAACGAGGGGGAATAGATGAGATCTTCATACCCTTGAAGATTCGCATAGCGGAACGTTCGACGGAACGTGGGTGATGTAGTCGTACTCGCTTCTCCTCCTCGCGATCCGATCCGATCTAATACCGCAAGTGGCGATGCCTCCGAGAGATGCACACGTGCGGCACCTCGACGTCTCCTTCCTCGGTCCAGCAAGTGGGGTGGAGAGATGGATTGGATCTACAACGCGACGGCGCGGTGCAAGCGGTGGAGAGTTTCATGGTGGCTTCGCCACGCAATCGGGAGGGGAGAAAGGAGGGCCAGGCGACTAGGGCTTGAGGAGGAGGTGTGGGAGGTGCGCCCCAACCCACTTTATATAGAGGGGCGGCTGGCCCTTGCCCTCCCCAAGCCCTAGGTCCCATGCCAAGGAGGGAGGAGTGGGGGGCAAGTTCCCCCCCCTTCTAGAAGCTCCCCTAGGGTTTTGCCCTAGGCTTGGCCGGCTGGGCCCTATGGGGCTTGTGCCCCTGGCCCAATGTGGCCAGGACACTCCCTCATAGGCCCATGCCCCCTCCCGACAAGTGGAAGGTTCTAGAAGCTTCCGGTACAATACCGATTAACCCGAAACAATTCCGAACTCCAAAAACTGCATTGCCTTATATGAATCTTATTCTCCGAACCATTTCGAAACCTCTCGTGACGTCCTGGATCTCATCCGAGACTCCGAACAAAAACTCATAAACCAATTATCCAATCTATCCTAGCATCGAGACACGTTAAGTGTGTGACCCTTCGGGGTTCGAGAATATGCAGACATGATCTTCTATCAATAATCAACAGCGGGGTCCGGAAACCCATATTGACTCCCACACATTCATCGATGATCATATCGGATGAACCACGATGCCAAGATTCAATCAATCCCATATATATTCCCTTCGTCTCACGATATTTTACTTGCCCGAGATTTGATCGTCGGTACCGTCATACCTAGTTCAATCTCGTTCACAGCAAGTACTTTACTCGTTCCGTAATCCGATATCACTTTGTGATTAACTCCTTAACCACATGCTTGCAAGTGGTGTTGATATCGACACGAAAGGGGCCCAAGTATATCTCTCTCCGACTTGGGAGGGACAAATCCCATCTCGATACATACAACCCAACAGGTACTTTCTGATCACCTGAGAGACACCTTTATGATCACCCTCTCATAGGATGACGTTTGATGACCTCAAGGCTTTCTTCCGATACTAGGGAGTTGTATTATCTCATGGTCTAAGGAATACAATATTTGATATAAGAAAAGCTTCGCAAAGATGAACACGATGACACGATCTAATTGCTCCACTTAGTTTGGGTTTGTCCATCATATCATTCTCCCAATGATATGATCTCATTATTAATCGACAACTCATGTCTATGGTTAGGAAACCTTAACCATCATTAATCAATGAGCTAGTCCATAGAGGCATACTAGGGACACGGTGTTGTTCACAAACCACACAAGCATTAAAGTTTCCGCTTAATACAATTCTAGCATGGAATATAAACTTTATCATGAACAAGAATTATAATAATAACATCTTTATTATTGCTTCTAGGGCATAATTCCAATAGTCTCCCACTTGCACTAGAGTCAATAATCTAGTTTACATCTGGCAACAATCTAACACCCATGGCACTAAGCTGCTGATCATGTTTTGCACGTGGAAGAGGTTTAGTCAATGGATCTGCGACATTCAGATCTGTATGTACTTTGCTAATCTTCAGATCTCCATCTACTATATAATCTCGGATTATATGAAACTTGCGGTTGATATGCTTGGTCTTTGGATGATATCTTGGTTCCTTAGCTAGTGCTATGGCGCCAGTGTTGTCACACAATATCTCTAGTGGGTCCAAGGCACTTGGAACCACGCCAAGATCAGTGATGAAGTTCCTGATCCAAACTCCTTCACTTGACGCTTCTGCAGCAGCCATGTATTCCGCTTCTACTGTAGATCCCGCGATCACGCTTTGCTTGCAGCTTCTCTAGCTCACAGCTCCTCTATTCAAAATATAAACGTATCCTGTCTGAGATTTAGAATCATCCTTGTCGGTGTCAAAACTAGCATCGACGTAACCTTTTACGACGAGCTGTTCATCACCTCCATCGACTAAGAACATTTCTTTACTCCTATTTAGGTACTTTGGGATGTTCTTCACGGCTGTCCAGTGCTCCACTCCTGGTGAAGGGTTTCACAGCATAGTAAATCAAAAAAAAATTCTACGGATGCGAACGGGAAAGCCAAGATCTAATCTAGGAGATGCAAACAACGAGGGGGATAGATGAGATCTTCATACCCTTGAAGATTCGCATGGAACGCTCGATTAACGTGGGTGATGTAGTCGTACTCGCTTCTCCTCCTCGCGATCCGATCCGATCTAACACCGCAAGTGGCGATGCCTCCGAGAGATGCACACGTGCGGCACCTTGACGTCTCCTCCTTCCTCGGTCCAGCAAGTATGGTGGAGAGACGGATTGGATCTACAACGCGACGGCGCGGTGCAAGTGGTGGAGAGTTTCTGCAGCAGGGCTTCGCCTACCCGCAGTCGGGAGGGAGAGAGAGAGAGGAGGGCAGCAGGGTGG
Organism: Avena insularis; assembly: GCA_023614405.1. NCBI lineage: Eukaryota > Viridiplantae > Streptophyta > Magnoliopsida > Poales > Poaceae > Avena > Avena insularis. The sequence continues at coordinate 458,546,175 of CM042685.1, read as the reverse complement.
CTAGGGCTTGAGGAGGAGGTGTGGGAGGGGGTGCGCCCCCAGCCCTCTTTATATAGAGGGGTGGGCGGCCAGCCCTTGCCCCTCCCCCAAACCCTAGGGTCGGCGGCCAAGGAGGGAGGAGTGGGGGGAAAGTTTCCCCCCTTCTAGAAGCTCCCCTAGGGTTTTGCCCTAGGTTGGCCGGCTGGGCCCTATGGGGCCTTGTGCCCCTGGCCCAATGCGGCCAGGGCACTCCCTCATAGGCCCATGCCCTCCCGCAGGTGGGGCCACGTTGGTCCCCTTCGAAGGTTCTAGAAGCTTCCAGACAATACCGATTAACCCAAACAATTCAACTCCAAAACTGCATTGCCTTATATGAATCTTATTCTCGGACCATTCCGGAACCTCTCGTGATGTCCCGGATCCCATCCGAGACCAACAAAAACTCATAAACCAATTATCCAATCTATCCTAGCCGAGACACGTTAAGTGTGTGACCCTTCGGTTCGAGAATATGCGACATGATCCGCTATCAATAATCAACGGGGTCCGAAACCCATATTGACTCCCACACATTCATCGATGATCATATCGGATGAACCACGATGCCAGGATTCAATTAATCCCATATATATTCCCTTCGTCTCGCGATATTTTACTTGCCCGAGATTTGATCGTTTGCATCGCCATACCTAGTTCAATCTCGTTCACAGCAAGTACTTTACTCGTTCCGTAATCCGATATCACTTTGTGATTAACTCCTTAACCACATGCTTGCAAGCGGTGTTGATGTCGATTACCGAGTGGGCCCGAAGTATATCTCTTCGACTTGGGATGGACAAATCCCATCTCGATACATACAACCCAACAGGTACTTTCCGATCACCTGAGAGACACCTTTATGATCACCCTCTCATAGGATGAAGTTTGATGACCTCAAAGCTTTCTTCGGATATCAGGGAGTTGTATTATCTCATGGTCTTAGGAATACAATATTTGACATAAGAAAAGCTTCGCAAAGATGAACACGATGACACGATCTAATTGCTCCGCTTAGTTTGGGTCTGTCCACCATATCATTCTCCCAATGATATGATCTCATTATTAATCAACAACCCATGTCTATGGTTAGGAAACCTTAACCATCATTAATCAATGATCTAGTCCATAGAGGCGTACTAGGGACACGGTGTTTTTCACAAACCACACAAGTATTAAAGTTTCCGCTTAATACAATTCTAGCATGGAATATAAACTTTACCATGAACAAGAATTATAATAATAACATCTTTATTATTGCCTCTAAGGCATAATTCCAACAGTCTCCCACTTGCACTAGAGTCAATAATCTAGTTTACATCTAGCAACAATCTAACACCCATGGCACTAAGGTGTTGATCATGTTTTGCACGTGGAAGAGGTTTAGTCAATGGATCTGTGACATTCAGATCTGTTTGTACTTTGCTAATCTTCAGATCTCCATCTGCTATATAATCCCAGATTATATGAAACTTGTGGTTGATATGCTTGGTCTTTGGATGATATCTTGGTTCTTTAGCGAGTGATATGGTGCCAGTGTTGTCACACAATATCTCCAGTGGGTCCAAGGCACTTGGAACCACGCCAAGCTCAGTGATGAAGTTCCTGGTCCAAACTCCTTCACTTGACGCTTCTGCAGCAGCCATGTATTCCGCTTCCACTGTAGATCCCGCGATCATGCTTTGCTTGCAGCTTCTCCAGCTCACAGCTCCTCCATTCAAAATATAAACGTATCATGTCTGAGATTTAGAATCATCCTTGTCGGTGTCGAAACTAGCGTCGATGTAACCTTTTACGACGAGCTGTTCATCACTTCCATAGACTAAGAACATTTCTTTAGTCCTATTTAGGTACTTTAGGATGTTCTTCACGGTTGTCCAGTGTTCCACTCCTGAATCACTTTGGTATCTGCTCGTCAAACTAAGAGCATTGGAAACATCCGGTCTAGTACACAGCATGGCATACATGATAGAACCTATGGCCGAGGCATAAGGCACTTTGCTCATAGCTTCTCTATCATTTACCATAGTTTATTAATCGAGCCTTGCTCAATATCTTACCTGACAACATAGGCACTGAACCTTTCTTTGCCTTATCCATTCTGAACATTTTCAGAACTTTGTCTAGATATGTACTCTGGCTTAAAGCTATCAGGCGTCTTTGTCTATCTCTATATATTTTGATGCCCAATATATAAGCAGCTTCCCCTAGGTCTTTCATTGAAAAACACTTGTTCAAGTAACTCTTCACATCGTTAAGCATGTTAATGCCATTTCCAATAATCAATATGTCATCCACATATAGTACCAGAAATGTCACTGAGTTCCCACTCACTTTCTTGTAGATACAAGCTTCGTAGCAATTTGGAACAAATCCAAAGCTCTTGATCACTTGATCAAAACGAAGGTTCCAACTCCGAGATGCTTGCTTCAGTCCATAAATGGAACGCTGAAGTTTGCACACCTTATCAGCATCCTTAGGATCGACAAAACCTTCGGGTTGCATCATATACAACTCTTCATCAATGTTGCCATTGAGGAAAGCAGTCTTGACATCCATCTGCCATATTTCATAATCATGAAACGCATCAATTGCTAATAAAATCCGAATGGACTTAAACATCGCTACGGGAGAGAAAGTCTCATCGTAGTCAACACCTTAAACTTGTCGAAAACCTTTCGCGACAAGCCGTGCTTTATAGACGGTAACATTACCATCCGCGTCCGTTTTCTTCTTGAAAATCCATTTGCACTCAACGGCCTTTCGGTCGCTAGGAGGGTCTACCAAAGTCCATACTTGGTTTTCGCTCATGGATCCCAATTCGGATTTCATGGCCTCTAGCCATTTCTCAGTCCGGCTCATCATCGCCTTCCTCATAGTTCGCAGGTTCACGTCATCTACTAACAAGACAGCTTAAGACAGGTTGCCATACCACTCGGAGGGCACGCGACCTTGTCGACTGCGACGCTCAAGAGCAGCATCGTCTGAAGCTTCATGATCCTTGTCATTAGCTTCCTCTATTGTTGGTGCAGGCGGCACTAGAACAATTTCAGGTGTTGTGCTACTCTCCAACTCAAGAGAAGGTTCAACAACCTCGTCTAGCTCTACTTTCCTCCCACTCACTTCTTTCGAGAAAACTCCTCAAGAAAGGAACCGTTCTTAGCGACAAACACTTTGCCTTCGGTTCTATGATAGAAGGTATACCCAATAGTTTCCTTAGGGTATCCTATGAAGACGCATTTCTCCGCTTTGGGTTCGAGCTTATCCGGCATCAACTTCTTGACGTAAGCTTCGCATCCCCAAACTTTAAGAAACGACAACTTAGGTTTAGCACCAAACCACAGTTCATACGGTGTCGTCTCAACGGATTTAGATGGTGCCCTATTTAAAGTGAATGCAACGGTTTCTAATGCATAACCCCAAAATGATAACGGCAAATTAGTAAGAGACATCATTGATCGGACCATATCTAATAGAGTTCGATTCGCTGCTCGTACACACCATTGCGCTGTGGTGTTCCGGGTGGCGTGAGTTGCGCAACAATTCCGCTTGCTTTAAGATGCGTGAGAAAATCATAACTCAAATATTCACCTCCACGATCGGATCGTAGAAACTTAATTTTTCTGTTACGATGGTTCTCCACTTCATTCTGAAATTCTTTGAACTTTTCAAATGTTTCAGATTTATGTTTCATTAAATAGATATACCCATATCTACTTAAGTCATCGGTAAAAGTGAGAAAATAGCGATATCCACCGCGTGTCGAAACACTCATCAGTCCGCATACATCGGTATGTATGATTTCCAACAAGTCTGTTGCTCGCTCCATCATACCGGAGAACGGGGTTTTGATCATCTTGCCCATGAGGCATGGTTCGCATGTGTCAAATGATTCAAAATCAAGAGACTCCAAAAGTCCATCAGAATGGAGTTTCTTCATGCGTTTTACACCAATATGACCTAGACGACAGTGCCACAAATAAGTAGTATTATCACTATCTACTTTGCATCTCTTAGCCTCAATGTTATGGATGTGTGTTTCATCCCTTTCGAGATTCAGAAGAAATAAACCATTCACAGAAGGTGCATGACCATAAAAGATGTTACTCATATAAATAGAACAACCATTATTCTCAGATTTAAATGAATAACCGTCTTGCAATAAACACGATCCAGATATGATGTTCATGCTCAACGCAGGCACATAATAACATTTATTAAGGTTTAAAACTAATCTCGAAGGTAAAACTAAGGAGAGCGTGCCGACGGCCATCACATCAACTCTTGATCCGTTGCCAACGCCAAGATCGTCACCTCATCCCTCGCAAGTCATGCCTATTCCGTAGCTCTGCTTGAGTTACAAATATTAGCAACGAACCAAGATCAAATACCTGTGCACTACAACAAGGGCTAGTAAGGAAAACATCAATAACATGTATATCAAATATACCTTTGATGGTGCCAGCCTTCTTGTCCGCTAAGTACTTCGGACAGTTGCGCTTCCAGTGACCCTTGTCCTTGCAATAGAAGCACTCAGTGTCCGGCTTAGGTCCAGACTTGAGCTTCTTCTCAGCAGGGGCAACGCGCTTGCCGCCGCCTTTCTTGAAGGGCTTCTTTGCACCCTTACCTTTCTTAAAGGTGGGGGGCTTGTTGACCATCAACACATGATTATCCTTTTGATGTCCACCTCGCAGCCTTCACTTAGCGAAGATCTCGGTGATTGTATCGTGGAACCAATCTGATTATGAGTCACTACAAAACTTTTGTAGCTGGGAGGAGTGATTGCAGAACCTGTCACAATCTTGAGCTCCTCAGAATCTTGCATCGCTTGCTCAAGGCGTTGAGTGTAGCCCGACATCTTTATGGCGTGCTCACTAACGGAACTCCCTTCCTCCATCTTGCAGTTAAAGAATTTCTCAGAGATCTCATATCTCTCAGAACAGGCCTGAGTCTGAAACATAGTTTTCAGTTCCTCAAGAATCTCAAAGGGCCCAGGATAATCTTCAAAACGATTTTGAAGGTCCGATTCCATAGCAAACAACATGGTGCTCTTAATCACACCATAATCATCTTTGCGCGACTGATAAACAGCTTTTTCATCAGCCGACGCATCTATAGTAGGGGCGTCACCTAGCACATTCTCAAGGACATAGTTCTTTTGTCCGCCAGCGAGAATGATTCTCAGATTGCGGAACCAGTTGGTGAAGTTAGACTCATTGTTCTTAAGCTTTACTTTCTCAGCAAAAACGTTGAAGTTGAAGTTGGACTTAGCCATTTGATCTACAATATTTGCAAGTACAAATTAGACTATGTTCATGATAACTAGTTCAACTTAATCAAATTACTAGATGAACTCCCACTAAATTCAACATCCATCAAGTTGTTTAGTGAACATGATCCAAATTCACCACACCTAATCCGATCTTCACGAGAAGAGATGTGGTTTCAATGGTGGACAACAAAGTGTCGATCATATCATTCATATGACTCATGCTTAACCTTTCGGTTCATGTGTTCCGAGGCCATGTCTATACATGCTAGGCTCGTCAAGTCAAACCCAAGTATTTCCGCGTGTGCAAAACTGGCTTGCACCCGTTGTATGTGAACGTAGAGTTTATAGCACCCGATCATCAAGTGATGCTTGAACACGACAAACTTTCGCAACGGTGCATACATGGGGAGAACATAGTTTTATCTTGATCTTTAAGTGAGGAATCATCTTATAGTGCTACCGTCGCGATCTAAGCATAATAAGATACACAAAAGGATAAACATCACATGCATATAACTTTATGTGACATGGTATAGCCAATCTTCGCGCAATGATCTCCATCTTGTGCGTGCCGGCATGATCTCCATCACTCCACCATGATTGCCTCCACCACGAATAGCAACTACAACTATTGCTAACTACTTAGCGATAAAGTAAAGCTATTACATGGCGTATAAGAAGTTGACACACAGGTCATACACAATTATAAAGACAATCATATGGCTCCTGCCGGTTGTGTACTCATCAAAATGCAAGTCGTGAAATATTACAAAACATGATCATTGCATACAACATACACATCACATCTTGGGCCATCCATATCACAGAAAACACTCCCTGCAAAAACAAGTTAGACGCCTCTACTTTGTTGTTGCATGTTTTACGTGGCTTATGGGAGTAGCAAGCTAAGAACGAATCTTACCTACGGAAAGCCACAAAAGTGATATTATGGTTGCCAAACTCCGGTGTAAATCCCATGACAACTATAGTGAGAGAAACTGGCATCCACCAGCCGCATGTGTGGAACAAGCCACACGTCAAGTGCGGAGCCGGTCTCGCGAACGACGTCGCGTAAAGTTGGCCTGGACCGCTTCGATCTCACTATCTCGCGTCATAAGAAGAACACAAAAAAGAGGCTTGCAACTGAAAACATCAATGCCCGCAACAACCATGTTGCGTTCTACTCGTGAAACACATCTACGCATAGATCTAGCTCTGATACCACTGAAGGGTTTCACAGCATAGTAAATCAAAAAAAATTCTATGGATGCGAACGGGAAAGCCAAGATCTAATCTAGGAGATGCAAACAACAAGGGAGAATAGATGAGATCTTCATACCCTTGAAGATTCGCACAGCGGAACGTTCGACGGAACGTGGGTGATGTAGTCGTACTCGCTTCTCCTCCTCGCGATCCGATTCGATCTAACACCGCAAGTGGCGATGCCTCCGAGAGATGCACACGTGCGGCACCTCGATGTCTCCTCCTTCCTCGGTCCAGCAAGTATGGTGGAGAGACGTATTAGATCTACAACGCGACGGCGCGGTGCAAGTGGTGGAGAGTTTCTGCAGCAGGGCTTCGCCTACACGCAGTCGGGAGGGAGAGAGAGGAGGGCAGCAGGGCGGCTAGGGCTTGAGGAGGAGGTGTGGGAGGGGGTGCACCCCCAGCCCTATTTATATAGAGGGGTGGGCGGCCAGCCCTTGACCTCCCCCAAACCCTAGTGCCGGCGGCCAAGGAGGGAGGAGTGGGGGGCAAGTTTCCCCCATTCTAGAAGCTCCCCTAGGGTTTTGCCCTAGGTTGGCCGGTTGGGCCCTATGGGGCCTTGTGCCCCTGGCCCAATGCGGCCAGGGAACTCCCTCATAGGCCCATGCCCCCTCCCGGCAGGTGGGGCCACGTTGGTCCCCCTCCGGAAGGTTCTAGAAGCTTCCAGTACAATACCGATTAACTTGAAACAATTCTGAACCCCAAAAACTGCATTGCCTTATATGAATCTTATTCACCGGACCATTCTGGAACCTCTCGTGATGTCCCGGATCCCATCCGAGACTCCGAACAAAAACTCATAAACCAATTATGTTGGAATTATGCCCTAGAGGCAATAATAAAGATGTTATTATTATAATTCTTGTTCATGATAAAGTTTATATTCCATGCTAGAATTGTATTAAGCGGAAACTTTAATACTTTTGTGGTTTGTGAACAAACACCGTGTCCCTAGTACGCCTCTATGGACTAGCTCATTGATCAATGATGGTTAACGTTTCCTAACCATGGACATGAGTTGTCAATTGATAATGAGATCATATCATTGGGAGAATGATATGGTGGACAGACCCAAACTAAGCGAAGCAATTAGATCGTGTCATCGTGTTCGTCTTTGCGAAGCTTTTCTTATGTCAAATATTGTATTCCTTAGACCATGAGATAATACAACTCCCTGGTATCGGAAGAAAGCTTTGAGGTCATCAAACGTCATCCTATGAGAGGGTGATCATAAAGGTGTCTCTCAGGTGATCGGAAAGTATCTGTTGGGTTGTATGTATCGAGATGGAATTTGTCCCTCCCAAGTCGGAGAGATATACGGGCCCAGTCGGTAATCGATCTCAACACCGGTTGCTAGCATGTGGTTAAGGTGTTAATCTCTAAGTGATATCGGATTACGGTACGAGTATAGTACTTGTTGTGTACGAGATTGAACTTGGTATGACGGCATCGATCGAATCTCGGCAAGTAAAATATCGCGAGACGAAGGGAATATATATATGGGATTGATTGAATCCTGGCATCGTGGTTCATCCGATATGATCATCGATGAATGTGGAGTCAATATGGGTGCCTGCACTACCGTTGATTATTGATAGAAGATCATGTCGCATATTCTCGAACTGCAGGGTCACACACTTAACGTGTCTCGACGCTAGGATAGATTGGATAATTGGTTTATGAGTTTTTTTCGGAGTCTCGGATGGGATCCGGGATATTACGAGAGGTTCCGGAGTGGTCCGGAGAATAAGATTCATATAAGGCAGTGCAGTTTTTGGAGTTCGGAATTGTTCCGGGTTAATCGGTATTGTACCGGAAGCTTCTAGAACCTTCCGGAAGGGGGCCAACGTGGCCACACCTTCCGGGAGGGGGCATGGGCCTATGAGGGAGTGCCCTGGCTGCATTGGGCCAGGGGCACAAGGCCCCATAGGGCCCATCCGGTCTAGAGAGGTTTAAACTCGAGATACACCTTCTAGAAGGGGGAGAGTCCTTGCCCCCCACTCCTCCCTCCCTTGGCCGCCGGCCCAAGGCTTGGAGGAGGGGCAAGGGCTGGCCCCCCCCATCCTCTATATAAAGAGGGCTGGGGCCCCCTCCACACACACCTTCCCCTCCAACCCTAGCCGCCCTGCTGCCCTTCCTCTCTCCCTCCCGACTGTTTGTAGGCGAAGCCCGGCTGCAGAAATTCTCCACCATATACACCACGCCGTCGTATTGTAGATCCAATCCATCTCTCCACCATACTTGCTGGTCCGAGGAAGGAGGAGACGTCGAGGTGTTGCACGTGTGCATCTCACGGAGGCACCGCCACTTGTGGTGCTAGATCGGATCGGATCGCGAGGAGGAGAAGCGAGTACGACTACATCACCCATGTTCCGAAACGCTCACATGCGAATCTTCAAGGGTATGAAGATCTAATCCAATCTCTCTCATTGTTTGCATCTCCTAGATTAGATCTTGGCTTTCCCTCTGTTTGCATCCGTAGAAAATTTTGATTTACTATGCCGCGAAACCCTTCAAATTATCCAATCTATCCTAGCATCGAGACACGTTAAGTGTGTGACCCTTCGGGTTTGAGAATATGCAGACATGATCTTCTATCAATAATCAACAGCGGGGTCTGGAAACCCATATTGACTCCCACACATTCATCAATGATCATATCGGATGAACCACGATGCCAGGATTCAATTAATCCCATATATATTCCCGTCGTCTCACGATATTTTACTTGCCCGAGATTTGATCGTCGGTACCGTCATACCTAGTTCAATCTCGTTCACAGCAAGTACTTTACTCGTTCCGTAATCCGATATCACTTTGTGATTAACTCCTTAACCACATGCTTGCAAGCGGTGTTGATATCGATTACCGAGTGGGCCCGAAGTATATCTCTCCGACTTGGGAGGGACAAATTCCATCTCGATACATACAACCCAACAGGTACTTTCCGATCACCTGAGAGACACATTTATGATCACCCTCTCATAGGATGACGTTTGATGACCTCAAAGCTTTCTTCCGATACCAGGGAGTTGTATTATCTCATGGTCTAAGGAATACAATATTTGACATAAGAAAAGCTTCGCAAAGATGAACACGATGACATGATCTAATTGCTCCGCTTAGTTTGGGTCTGTACACCATATCATTCTCCCAATGATATGATCTCATTATTAATCAACAACCCATGTCTATGTTTAGAAAACCTTAACCATCATTAATCAATGAGCTAGTCCATAGAGGCGTACTAGGGACACGGTGTTGTTCACAAACCACACAAGTACTAAAGTTTCCGCTTAATACAATTCTAGCATGGAATATAAACTTTATCATGAACAAGAATTATAATAATAACATCTTTATTATTGCCTCTAGGGCATAATTCCAACACCTGGATCACTTTGGTATCTGCTCGTCAAACTAAGAGCATTGTACACATCTGGTCTAGTACACAGCATGGCATACATGATAGAACCTATGGCCGAGGCATAAGGCACTTTGCTCATAGCTTCTCTATCATTTACCGTAGCTGGACACTGAGCCTTGCTCAATATCTTACCTGACAACATAGGCACTGAACCTTTCTTTGCCTTATCCATTCTGAACCTTTTCAGAACTTTGTCTAGGTATGTACTCTGGCTTAAAGCTATCAGGCGTCTTTGTCTATCTCTATAGATTTTGATGCCCAATATATAAGCAGCTTCCCCTAGGTCTTTCATTGAAAAACATTTGTTCAAATAACTCTTCACATCGTTAAGCATGTTAATGTCATTTCCAATAATCAATATGTCATCCACATATAATACCAGAAATGTCACTGAGCTCCCACTCACTTTCTTGTAGATACAAGCTTCGTAGCAATTTGGAACAAATCCAAAGCTCTTGATCACTTGATCAAAATGAAGGTTCCAACTCTGAGATGCTTGCTTCAGTCCATAAATGGAACGCTGAAGTTTGCACACTTTATCAGCATCCTTAGGATCGACAAAACCTTCGGGTTGCATCATATACAACTCTTCATCAATGTTGCCATTGAGGAACGCAGTCTTGACATCCATCTGCCATATTTCATAATCATGAAACGCAACAATTGCTAATAAAATCCGAATGGACTTAAATATCGCTACGGGAGAGAAAGTCTCATCGTAGTCAACACCTTGAACTTGTCGAAAACCTTTCGCGACAAGTCGTGCTTTATAGACGATAACATTACCATCCGCGTCCGTTTTCTTCTTGAAGATCCATTTGCACTCAACGGCCTTTCGATCGCTAGGAGGGTCCACCAAAGTCCATACTTGGATTTCGCTCATGGATCCCAATTCGGATTTCATGGCCTCTAGCCATTTCTCGTAGTCCGGCTCATCATCGCTTCCTCATAGTTTGCGTGTTCACCGTCGTCTACTAACAAGACAGCTTAAGACAGGTTGCTGCATTACCACTCAGGAGGGGCACGCGACCTTGTCGACCTGCGATGTTCAGTAGTAGCATCGTCCGAAGCTTCATGATCCTTATCATTATCTTCCTCTATTGTTGGTGCAAAGTGACCGAACAATTTCAGGTGCTGTGCTACTCTCCAATTCAAGAGAAGGTTCAACAACCTCGTCTAGCTCTACTTTCCTCCCACTCACTTCTTTCGAGAGAAACTCCTTCTCAAGAAAGGATCTGTTCTTTGCGACAAACACTTTGCCTTCCGTTCTGTGATAGAAGGTATACCCAATAGTTTCCTTAGGGTATCCTATGAAGACGCATTTCTCCGATTTGGGTTCGAGCTTGTCCGGCATCAACTTCTTGACGTAAGCTTCGCATCCCCAAACTTTAAGAAACGACAACTTAGGCTTAGCACCAAACCACAGTTCATACGGTGTCGTCTCAACGGATTTAGATGGTGCCCTATTTAAAGTGAATGCAGCATTTCTAATGCATAACCCCAAAATGATAACGGCAAATCAGTAAGAGACATCATTGATCGGACCATATCTAATAGAGTTCGATTCCGGCGTTCAGACACACCATTGCGCTGTGGTGTTCCGGGTGGCGTGAGTTGCGAAACGATTCCGCTTGCTTTAAGATGCGTGAGAAAATCATAACTCAAATATTCACCTCCACGATCGGATCGTAGAAACTTAATTTTTCTGTTACGATGGTTCTCCGCTTCATTCTGAAATTCTTTGAACTTTTCAAATGTTTCAGATTTATGTTCCATTAAATAGATATACCCATATCTACTTAAGTCATCGGTAAAAGTGAGAAAATAGCGATATCCACCGCGTGTCGAAACACTCATCGGTCCGCATACATCGGTATGTATGATTTCCAATAAGTCCGTTGCTCGCTCCATCATTCCGGAGAACGGGGTTTTGATCATCTTGCCCATGAGGCATGGTTCGCATGTGTCAAATGATTCAAAATCAAGAGACTCCAAAAGTCCATCAGAATGGAGTTTCTTCATGCGTTTTACACCAATATGACCTAGACGACAGTGCCACAAATAAGTAGTATTATCACTATCTACCTTGCATCTCTTAGCCTCAATATTATGGATGTGTGTTTCATCCCTTTCGAGATTCAGAAGAAATAAACCATTCACAGCAGGTGCATGACCATAAAAGATGTTACTCATATAAATAGAACAACCATTATTCTCAGATTTAAATGAATAACCGTCTTGCAATAAACACGATCCAGATATGATGTTCATGCTCAACGCAGGCACATAATAACATTTATTAAGGTTTAAAACTAATCCCAAAGGTAAAACTAAGGAGAGCGTGCCGACGGCCATCACATCAACTCTTGATCCGCTGCAACGCCGATCACCTCATCCTCGCAAGCTGCCGTCATTCCGTAGCTCTGCTTGAGTTACAAATATTAGCAACCAACCAAAGATCAAATACCCAAATACTACAACGAGGGCTAGTAAGGAAAACATCAATAACATGTATATCAAATATACCTTTGATGGTGCCAGCCTTCTTGTCCGCTAAGTACTTGACACTATGCTTCCAAAGGACCCTTGTCCTTGCAATAGAAGCACTCAGTGTCCGACTTAGGTCCAGACTTGAGCTTCTTCTTAGCAGGGGCAACGCGCTTGCCGCTGCCTTTCTTGAAGGGCTTCTTTGTACCCTTACCTTTCTTAAAGCTGGGGGGCTTGTTGACCATCAACACATGATTATCCTTTTTGATGTCCACCTCCGCAGCTTTCAGCTTAGCGAAGAGCTCGGTGATCGTATCAGTGGAACCAATCTGATTATGAGTCACTACAAAACTTTTGTAGCTAGGAGGGAGTGATTGCAGAACCCTGTCAATCTTGAGCTCCTCTGGAATCTTGCAGTCCAGTTGCTCAAGGCATTGAGTGTAGCCCGACATCTTTATGGCGTGCTCACTAACGGAACTCCCTTCCTCCATCTTGCAGTTAAAGAATTTCTCAGAGATCTCATATCTCTCAGAACGGTCCTGAGTTTGAAACATAGTTTTCAGTTCCTCAAGAATCTGAAAGGGCCCAGGGTAATCTTCAAAATGATTTTGAAGGTCCGATTCCATAGCAAACAACATGGTGCTCTTAATCACACCATAATCATCTTTGCGCGACTGATAAACAGCTTTCTCATCAGCCGGCGCATCTACAGCAGGGGCGTCACCTAGCGCATTCTCAAGGACATAGTCCTTTTGTCCGCCAGCGAGAATGATTCTCAGATTGCGGAACCAGTTGGTGAAGTTAGACCCATTGTTTCTAAGCTTTTCTTTCTCAGCAAAAACATTGAAGTTGAAGTTGGACTTAGCCATTTGATCTACAAAATTTACAAGTATAATTTAGACTATGTTCATGATAACTAGTTCAACTTAATCAAATTACTAGATGAACTCCCACTAAATTCAACATCCCTCAAGTTGTTTAGTGAACATGATCCAAATTCACCACACCTAATCCGATCTTCACGAGAAGAGATGTGGTTTCAATGGTGGACAACAAAGTGTCGATCATATCATTCATATGACTCATGCTTAACCTTTCGGTTCATGTGTTCCGAGGCCATGTCTGTACATGCTAGGCTCGTCAAGTCAAACCCAAGTATTTCCGCGTGTGCAAAACTGGCTTGCACCCGTTCTATGTGAACGTAGAGTTTATAGCACCCGATCATCACGTGATGCTTGAACATGACGAACTTTCGCAACGGTGCATACATGGGGAGAACACAGTTTTATCTTGATCTTTAAGTGAGGACTCATCTTATAATGCTACCGTCGCGATCTAAGCATAATAAGATACATAAAAGGATAAACATCACATGCATATAACTTTATGTGACATGGTATAGCCAATCTTCGCGCAATGATCTCCATCTTGTGCGTGCCGGCATGATCTCCATCACTCCACCATGATTGCCTCCACCACGAATAGCAACTACAACTATTGCTAACTACTTAGCGATAAAGTAAAGCTATTACATGGCGTATAAGAAGTTGACACACAGGTCATACACAATTATAAAGACAACCATATATTCTCGCCGTTGTGTACTCATCAACATGCAAGTCGTGAAACATTACAAAACATGATCATCACATACAACATACACATCACATCTTGGGCCATACCACATCACAGAAAACACTCCCTGCAAAAACGAGTTATACGCCTCTACTTTGTTGTTGCATGTTTTACGTGGCTTATGGGAGTAGCAAGCTAAGAACGATTCTTACCTACAGAAAGCCACAACAGTGATAATATGGTTGCCAAACTCCGGTGTAAATCCCATGACAACTATAGTGAGAGAAACTGGCATCCACCAGCCGCATGTGTGGAACAAGCCACACGTAAAGTGCGGAGCCGGTCTCGCGAACGAGGTCGTGTAAGGTTGGCCTGGACCGCTTTGATCTCACTATCCCGCGTCATAAGAAGTACATAAACAAGAGGCTTGCAACAGAAAACATCACGCCCGCAACAACCATATTGTGTTCTACTCGTGAAACACATCTACGCATAGATCTAGCTCTGATACTACTGAAGGGTTTCGCAGCATAGTAAATAAAAAAAATTCTACGGATGCGAACGGGAAAGCCAAGATCTAATCTAGGAGATGCAAACAACGAGGGGGAATAGATGAGATCTTCATACCCTTGGAGATTCGCACAGCGGAACGTTCGACGGAACGTGGGTGATGTAGTCGTACTCGCTTCTCCTCCTCGCGATCCGATCCGATCTAACACCGCAAGTGGCGATGCCTCCGAGAGATGCACACGTGCGGCACCTCGACGTCTCCTCCTTCCTCGGTCCAGAAAGTGGGGTAGAGAGATGGATTGGATCTACAACACGACGGCGCGGTGCAAGCGGTGGAGAGATTCTGCGGCAGGGCTTCGCCTACGCGCAGTCGGGAGGGAGAGAGAGAGGAGGGCAGCATGGCGGCTAGGGCTTGAGGAGGAGGTGTGGGGAGGGTGCGCCCCCAGCCCTCTTTATATAGAGGGGTGGGTGGCTGGCCCTTGCCCCTCCCCCAAGCCCTAGGGCCGGCGGCCAAGGAGGGAGGAGTGGGGGGCAAGTTCTCCCCCCTTCTAGAAGCTCCCCTAGGGTTTTGCCCTAGGCTTGGCCGGCTGGGCCCTATGGGGCTTGTGCCCCTGGCCTAATGCGGCCAGGACACTCCCTCATAGGCCCATGCCCCCTCCCTACAAGTGGGGCAACGTTGGTCCTACTCTGGAAGGTTCTAGAAGCTTCCAATACAATATCGATTAACCCGAAACAATTCTGAACTCCAAAAACTGCATTGCCTTATATGAATCTTATTCTCCGGACCATTCCGGAACCTCTCATGACGTCCTGGATCTCATCCGAGACTCCGAACAAAAACTCATAAACCAATTATCCAATCTATCCTAGCGTCGAGACACGTTAAGTGTGTGACCCTTCGGGTTTGAGAATATGCAGACATGATCTTCTATCAATAATCAACAGCGGGGTCTGGAAACCCATATTGACTCCCACACATTCATCGATGATCATATCGGATGAACCACGATGCCAGGATTCAATCAATCCCATATATATTCCCTTCGTCTCGCGATATTTTACTTGCCCGAGATTTGATCGCTTGCATCATACCTAGTTCAATCTCGTTCACAGCAAGTACTTTACTCGTTCCTTAATCCGATATCACTTTGTGATTAATTCCTTAACCACATGCTTGCAAGCGGTGTTGATATCGATTATCGAGTGGGCCCAAAGTATATCTCTCCGACTTGGGAGGGACAAATCCCATCTCGATACATACAACCCAACAGGTACTTTCCGATCACCTGAGAGACACCTTTATGATCACCCTCTCATAGGATGACGTTTGATGACCTCAAAGCTTTCTTCCGATACTAGGGAGTTGTATTATCTCATGGTCTAAGGAATACAATATTTGACATAAGAAAAGCTTTGCAAAGATGAACACGATGACACGATCTAATTGCTCCACTTAGTTTGGGTATGTCCATCATATCATTCTCCTAATGATATGATCTCATTATTAATCGACAACTCATGTCTATGGTTAGGAAACCTTAACCATCATTAATCAATGAGCTAGTCCATAGAGGCATACTAGGGACACGGTGTTGTTCACAAACCACACAAGTATTAAAGTTTCCGCTTAATACAATTCTACCATGGAATATAAACTTTATCATGAACAAGAATTATAATAATAACATCTTTATTATTGCCTCTAGGGCATAATTCCAACAATATGTCCCCGCTTTTGCTTCCGAAGCAAAAAAAACGGTTCGTCTTAGAAATAGAACGTCTCGCCGGAGACCTCACCGGAGACCTCGCCGGAGACCATGCAGCAAAAAAATTATGCTAATGCAGCAAAACCGACTTCGCCGGAGACATCGTCGGAAAAAACTCGTCGGTGACTCTCGCCGGAGACCATGTAGCAAAAAGTTGACACTGTTGTAGCAAAACCACATGACGGTTGTAGCAACAAAGTTCTTCTAATGTAGCAAAAAACCTCGTCAGAGAACTTGTAGCAAAATCTAGGCCGACCACCGCTGGCAGCAACCATAGCCGCCCATGGTAGCGACCAAGGATGCCCATGGAAGCAAGCTCAGCCACCGCTGGAAGCAAGCTCGGCCGCCCGTGGAAGCAAACTCGGTCACCGCTGGAAGCAAGTTTGGTCGCCGCTGGCAGCAACCACGGCCGCCCGTGGCAGCAAGGTCGGCTGCCCATGGAAGCAAGCTTGTCCGCCGCAGCTTCGACATGGGGTAAGGTCATGACGACGGCAGGCTGGTGGCGGAGCATCCATGCGCCGTGCTCCATCTCCGGCGATGGCGGGGCGCCTTGTACATAGGGCAGCGAGGTAGGCCATGGCAACGAAGGGCTGGTGCATGGAGCGCCCACACGAGTAGGGGCATGGCGACAGCGGGGCCGATGACGGAGTTCCACGCGAAGGCAACCTCCAACTCCGATGACGCGGGGAGAGGGGGGAGGGGGGCGCCAGGAAGCTAGGACGGTGGGCTGGAATTTAGTTCTGGGCGGCCTCGTCGCGTGAGGAAGAAACTGCTCACGATAAAAGAGAGGAATGTGGTACAGGGATAAGGTGGACCCTTGCTGTTCGCGGTGCGACCCGGACGATGGGACGACGCGATCGTCCGGGGGATATGCATCATTTCCCATTATATTTTCTTTGTTCTCCCTCCATGCATATATTTCTTATTTGTTTCAATTGTCCCTTTCTTTTAATTTTATTTTTCATGTAGTTCCTCTATTTTCACTTTTGCGGCAATTATTTATTTTCATTTTTGTTGGCTGAATCCTTTTCCTTTTCTCTATGTGTTTTTTTGCTATGCTTTGATATGTTTTATATGACATAATATGGCATGCATGGTTGATGTCTTGGAAACAATATGACAGTAGGGGCATGTCTTAACTCAAGTTGTCCAAATAAATATGAGTAGAGAGGTCTAGGATAGGAATATCATTATACAATAATTAACAAACTTGATAGGTTTATGTTTGTCTCGATTTAATCTTATATTGGGAAGGAGCCTCCGTTGGCGGCTCAAGTCATACTCAACTCCTCGCGGCCAATTAGCACCAAACAACTCTTTTTCAACGGCGCTCCAAATCATAATCGGCTTCTCGAGCTCGGACCTAGGCTCATGTACCGTGAAACACATTCTAGTATAGAGAAGAATGACTTGGCTCAAACTTTGGGATGGAAGCACTCCTTTTGTTGCGGTCCTCTTTCCTTTTTCATCTTTCCTCATTCTCCCCCCTCTCTCCTTTGGTTTTCGGCTGCATATTCCACGGCTCCTTCCCAACGGAATTGCACCTACAAAATGTGTTGCTATTTCTCTGCTTCTTTTTTAGCCTTCAGTGCCACCTTTACTTTGTATGCAAATTACTATTTGTCATAAAAATAGTTTTGCATGTATACTCCACTGCTCAACACGATGGGATCAAGTGTAGGAGATCCGCTCAGAAAACGTAGTTTTTCTCTTTTAGGGTCGAGAAGGCCGGTGTTGGTCACGATGAGGTGAGATCCACTTAGCTACCAAGGATCAAGTGTAGGAGAAAATGTAAGTGCAGGAAACAAACTGACAAACAAACTAATTGATGTGTATCTTTCTACACGTTTTAGAGTGGTGGCCACGGGACATCCCAACAATTTAGCACTATATATACTATATCTCATGTGGATAGGAACATATAGAGTTGCAAAGAAGACAACCCTTAAACACACATTTTTTTTTGAAATGGGGCTGTACCCCGTCCTCTGTATCCATGGATGCACACAACCCTTTATTACGAAGTATTAAGTGTGTACTTATTATAACTCAAGGGTCAGAGAGGGTTGATACAAACACCAACCATTTGAAAACGATAAGAAATCTGAAAGTGCAAAGCATACAGTAGCTAGACATCCCTCAATATACAAGTATGCCGCCACGAAACCTGGTAGTAGATATCATGTGCGACCATCACCAGACGGTTGCATCCAGAAACCATCATTGTGCATTGGCGCTCTTGGAGTAGGAAAGCCCCCTAAAGACACATCTAGGTATATCAAAACAAAAATTACACTAGGCTCTTTCTCACAACCCTAGGTGCAAAGCATGTGTTTGGTAGGGATCTACTCCACTTCACTCCGCTCCACCTCTAAACTCCACTGCACCTAAGGTGCTCTGGAGTAGTACAAATGTGTTTGGGAGGGAAATTAGCTTGCGATTCAATAAGTGGGAGGGATTGTAAAATGTCTAGACTACTCTTTTTTCGCCTATCAATCTATTGCCCGATATCCATATATAAAAGAAATTGCACACGAGAGCAACAGTAGAACATACAGGGAAAACAAAGAAGAAAATGGTAGTGGGAATTGATTATTCAATGGTAGTGGGAACATCTTGTATTGAGTCCAACAATGACCTGATCATGGGAAAATACAAGGATGTCCTGGTGTAGGTGCGCGTCCGGTAAGTAGCAAATTCTTGATGTCGGAAGACAAGATACGACATCAATTCCTTGATGTTGTATTCATGATTGGAACAACGGCGACGGCGGGATCTAGCGGCTGGTCGAGAACCGGAGGGACAAGTGAGGTTGGCTAAAGGAAGAGAGCAGAAGGGCGTACGGCGGAAGGGAAAGAAAAATGGCCTTGGTAGTTGCAGGAGGAGTTCTAGAGGGTAGTGGCGGACCTTGGGCCGAATTTCTAGGAGGTCAAATGGGCTAGGGGCAAAAATGTGAGTTGCAAGTTGATTTTAATGGACAAACAGGCCAAATACCTATAAATAAAAGCTTGTTTCTTCATGGGGCGGGGGGGGGGGGGGGGCGGTGGCCCTTTTCGTCTCCATAAAGGTCCGCCAGTGCTAGAGGTGAGGGGTCGTGCCAGAGACGGTCACTATCACGTCCACTAGTCCCCTAGCATCAGGGAAAGAGGCCTAATGAGGCAGCGTGGAGGTCAAGAAGGAATAAAACATTTTTGGCTAGGATGATTAATCGGTGGCATTGGTGGGTAAATTCTCTCATACTCTAGTGGAAAACATGTATGTGAGAGGTGGAGTGAATCAGATAAAGCACATGTTCGCTAGATTCTGTAAAATGTACTACGACCGGTCGCAGCTTCACAGCGCCTCACACCTGTTTGCGCGTTTGGAACAGCTTTACATGCTTCACTGTTGGATTGGTACAGTCCCAAATATACCCATAGTATAGCCAACACATCAATTTGTCTATTGGGGAGTAGACATACGTCTTGGTAGCACATTAACTGCACAACAAGGAGTGACAGCGTCAGCGCCAACTAACTGAACTTCTACTACCACTTCTTTGACATGTCAATTATCTCCTACCTACGGTGGATGGATGCCTCTGCTTCTTCGTGCATATTGTACCAAGCTGCGCTGCAATGCCAAGTTGCCTCCAGTTGACTCGATGTGCCATGCCAGGTAGTTAGCTTAATTAGCTCTCCAACAAATCATTATCAATGCAATACAGAGATATTAGCGGTGGCTGCCAGAAATACCATGAAAGAATGTTTCACCTGGGCCCAATCGGGCCTGATCTGGGCTTGGGCGGGCCGCCCAGGCGGGGTGGCGCTGCTTCCGGTGAACTGTGGGTAGTGGCCTGAGCTTGGGATGGTGGTGGCGTGGCACCCTCGCTGCAGTGCGGCGGCGGGACTTTACGGGCCCTTTTGGGCTCGGCCGGGCCTAGGAGCCTGGTTTGACCTGCTGCTACACCCGGTCGGCTACCGCCTTGCGGCGGTGGAGGCTGTTCCCTCCCGCGTGCTACCATATCGCCTTCCCTTGCTTGCGCTCCTTCCGCTAGGTTTTGTCGGCCTCGCAACTTCGGACATGGAGAGACGACGGTGATGACTACAAGATCGTGGTGGCGTGCGCTGGCGGCGGCAAAGATTGGTGGAGCGGTTCGGAGCGTCCGGGGGGTGGGCTCTGGGGTTCGGGAGAAATCCCTGTCGTGTTGGCACTGACGCGGCGTCGCCTGCGGTGTCGTCATCCTTCCTGAAGGGCATCGGTTGTACCTCGTGTCCACCTCTCTGTGTACCGGGGGAAACCCTAAGACTTGCTCCGAGGGAAACCTTAGGATCTGTCTGGGCAGCAGCGTCGTCATCGTCGCCCCCTTCTTGGAGGTGTTGCTTGGTACAAGGCGCTTCGGGTGCTAGGAGCGTGGTGGAAATTCTTGGAGGGCGCAACGATGGCGAGTCATCTCTGTTTTTTTCGTCGATCCGCTGATGTCGGCATTGTTTTCTCTTCCTTCGTTTTTGTTTCTTTTGGGCATTTCTTGTGCTGTTTGCCCCAGTGATCATACTGTTGTATCAGTTGGTTGCTATATTAATATAGCGGGACGAAAGCCTGATTCGAAAGATGTAGGGCTTGAGCAACGAACAGAGACACCTTTCATAGCTAGTTAGTAGCTTCATTGCTTCTCATAAAACAAACTGGGCTCCTTGTCATTACCAGCTTAACTAGATATTTCAATTACTCCGTATATGAACAATTGAATACTTAAATAATTTATATCACGTCCACCTTCATGTGGTTAGTACCGATTCAATTCCTCGGTAACTTGCATATATATGCAGCTAGGGGGAACGCAGGATCAGACAGATCCAAGGAATCGTGCTAGCTGAGGACTTGGGGGCATTTTTTTTCCCGCATATCATTGTCTCATGTCAATGGCTTGTGTTAAATTCTGATCGAATGCACGCCATCAAATTAGAACTCTTTGTCAATGGCTAGTGATCTTACCAACTAATACAACCACCTCATTAAGTCTTTTCCTTAATTAGGAAAATGTGGTGCATACACATACATACATAGATACGTATGCATGAAGGTGGCTCATTATTGTCACGTGTAGATGTTAGGCCTAAAACACTATTAATTCGAACCATCGTTACATACACTATAGTAGTTTTTTTTTTTTTGCGGTTAGTACACTATAGTAGTTCGATGTGGATTATACTCCTTTCCTTAATGTTCACTGTTAGGTAATAAAATCAGTCAGAACAAATTCAGGGTCACATTCGAACTATTTATATGTACGTACGATTACAGCTGGAATGCGTCTGTGATTACAACAAAAATAGTCCAACTCGAAAAATGTTCAAATTAAAAATGATCAAATTTAAAAAACATTCTGATTTTTAAAAATAAATTGTGAAAATCTATTTATGAAAACATATTTAAAAAATTCAAACTTGAAATTTGTTCAAAACCTAATAAGGAGAAAAGGAAGTAGAAAGAACAAAAAATGAAATTTTGAAAAAACGAGAGAAACAAGTCAAAAGAGAAGCTGAACCAAAAAATACCAAGAAAAACCATGAATAAACAGACAAAAACCAATGCATATATATCCTGAAAAAAACAGAAAATGCCCCTAATGGGCTGCCCTAAAACTGCGGAACATTGAGTTCAAGATATGTATCCATCCTGCTCCCTGATTCGATGGAAATGAATAATTGGGCACGTACTACTACGAAAGACACGTTTTGGAGAAGCCCGGCCTGGCTCAAGCTCTGGGCCGGAGGAACGGAAGAGTCCGTGTTATGAGCAGTCCAAAAATGTACAGCTTTTCTTCTTCCTCTTTCCCCTTCTTCCTCCTTTCTACTTTTTGTTTTTTGGGTTGATGAATATTCCATGGCTACTTCCCAACGGAGCCCCACCTCAGAAATGTGTAGCTATACCGTGAGAAATACATATGTTTTCTTTTGGGCGCCGGTGGTGTCGGTCACAAGGAGCGACCAAGGATGTATAATACACTAGAAAAATAATTGAAATGCGATGGATCCTGCACCGATAGCATGAAACAAACTAATCGATAAGTACTGTACATGAGTATATGTACAAAAGACGGCAATGTGTATCTGTTTGTCTACACGTATTATTAGTGTAGACCGGTGCCAAAAACAAACTTGCTACATGGACTCCAACGATCTGTCTGTTGGAGAGTAGTCCTCTTAGAACCTTTTTTTTCCTTGCAGGAGTCTTAGGACATTAACTATGCGACAAGGAGTGAAAGCGTCAGCGGCTCAGCGCCAACTAACAACTAAGTTTCTACACTTATTTAACGCCGCAACCATACACTATCAATCTTTCCGATCTACTAACTCATCTAAATGTCGATCGGTCGATGGATGCATCTGCTTCTTCGTGCTGCTCAATGCGCAGATACCTCCAGTTGACCCCATGAGCCATGACATGTAGTTAGCTTAATTAGCCTTCCAGAAAAGTATAATCAGAGTGATATATGGAGATTATCAGCGACTGGCGAAAAGACTGTGAAAGAATGTTTCAGCTAAATATAGGTAGCTTTATTGCTTCTCATAAAACAAACTGCACGCCTTGTCATTACCAGCCTAATTACTGATTATACGTAAACTATGTATGCTTCATTCTCAATAATTGAGTTGCTTAGCAATTTTGTTTTATCAGCAAGTCTGCCTTCACGTGGTTAGTTACATATTAAATTCTTCGGTAATATTGCAAAGCCAATATCATACAAAGCTAGAAAGAAGACGCGCGCAGTGAGCATCGAAAAGTAGAAATGGAGTTGATCCAAAGCGGCAAACGAAACTGCCTATAAATAATCCAAACCGGAATCTAAACTTCATGGGCTCTCCTGTTTTTGCGGTCCTCTTTTCTTCTTCCTCTTTCGTTCTTCCCCTTTTCTCCTTTGGTTCTCGCGGTTTAATATTCCCTTGCTCCTTTCCAACAGAATACGACAAAGAAAATGTGCTACTCTTTCTCTGGCTCGTAATTGGCCCTTATTACTAGCTTTATTTTGCAATGCAATACTGACTGGTATTTATTCGTTGGAAGGAAAAAAAACTTTGCATCATGCATACTCCACTGTGATCGGTTTATATGTTTTATTTTGTGTCGGTCACGAGGAGCTGCAAGGATATACACGAGACATATGATTGATATACTACAGATCTGTTAGATGTATATATCTGTATATTGTATTTCCCTCATATGTTAGATGTATATATCTGTATATTGTATTTCTCTCATATGTTAGGGGGCTTCCTGCATATTTGCCATGTACCTGTACTAAATATAACTTGTCTATTTTTAACATGGTATCAGAGCAGGTTTTAGGGTTCTGTCTTTCGTACTCTGCATACGCTGTCGCCACGCCGCCACCGCCTGTTCTGGCCACGCTTGCGTTAAAGTTCTCTCGCCGTGGTCCTCCTCCCAGATCCCGGCTGTCCTTCGTCCAGCAGATCTACACACATACACATCTACACCGCCCGCCCGTCCACACGCGGCCGTGTTGACCTCTGTCGTCCGCCCGTCACTGATTGGTCGGGCCCTCCTGCCATCGCCGTACCGTCCGCACGCGCGCGGACGCCCGTCTGCTCCTCCTGCAACGCATCTACACACATACAACGCGCTGCCTTCTGCTGTTTTACACCCGCTGATCCACCCGCCCCTCCCACTGCCAATCGGCCCCACCAGCTTCGATTGGGCATCTCCACTTCCTGCGTGCACCCGCCGATCCGCTCCCTTGCTCTGATGCGCGCGTGGGCCTGCCATCTGCCTCTAATGCGCGGGACCCCGCCGACTCCTGCCTGACGCCCGCCTGCGTCACCTCTCGCCGCCTTTGCCACGCCACGCCGCCTCGCCACGGACCTCACGCCCGCCCGCGGACTCAGTTGGTTTCGTTGGATCGGCGGTTGGTTTTCGATGGTCCCCGTTTGGATCTGAGAGTTAAAGAGAGAGAGAGAGAGAGAGAGAGAGAGAGAGAGAGATGTCTTCTGCATCAGGCTATGTTGCGATTCCTCGCTGCCCGGTGATCTTCGATGGCGCGAATTATCCTGATTTCGCTGTCTTCATGCGCGTTCACATGCGCGGTCTCCGTCTTTGGGGTGTGCTCTCCGGCGAGGTCTCCTGTCTGTCGTGTCCCCCTGCTCCTGTGGCTTCTCTTCCGCCGACGCCGATTGTTCTCGGTGCTGATGCTTCTCAGGAGGCCAAGGATGCTGCTCAGAGTGCCGATGATAGTGTTGTTGCTGCTTATGACCTAAAGTTCAAACAGTACTCTGCTGATCTCGAGACCTATCGTCACGCTCTGACTGCCTACACTCAGTGGGTCGATGAGGATGCTCGTCTTCTTCTTTGCTCGCCTCGGTGTTACGCCCCACTATCTCCGAGTTCATGAGTCTCCCTACTGTTGCTGCTCAGTGGGCACATCTTTGTCAGCGATATCAGCCGTCTGGGATGCTCTTTACCTATCCATGGTTCGCCAGGAGCATGCTCTTTAGCAGGGTGATTCCACTATTGATGAGTTCTATACTCAGTCTTGCTATCCGGCGTCGACTTGATTCTCTCCGTATCTGTTTGTGGCACATGCTCGTCTGCCAGTTGTCTTCGGATTTGGAGTTTCACCGCATCTATAAGTTTCTGTCTCGGCTTCGCGAGGAGTTTGAGCCCCGGCGTGCTCAGCTGAATGCTCGTGGTCGTGTTTCGCTCTCTGAGGTGTTGTCTGAGCTTCGGGATGAGGAGACCCGTCTTCGTAGTGCTGGTCTTCTTGCGGTTCCGTATGTGCTTGCTACTCGTGGTGCTCCTTTGCCGTCTTCTCCCTCGACTCAGCCGCGGTCCCCTGTGCCGCCGCCGCTGATTCTACCCACTCCTCCAGGTCAGGGTCAGGGTCAGCTTCAGCACCAGCTCGTGGTCGGCTTCAGACCAACAGCCTCGTGGTCGAGTCGACCAAGAGGCTCGTGGTTAGGGTCACCATGGTTCTCTTCACATCGCTTCTTCGCAACAGGATGGCCACACTTGGGCCACCTGTTATACAGGACCCTTTACGCCGCCAAGCACCAGGCTCGTGGGCAGTCGGCTCCTTCCGGGTCTTCAGCAGTTGCTCTCTTTGATCAGGACATTATCAGGAGTCTTCGCGGTCTGCTTGTTGCTACAGGCTCTTCTTCGACGGGCACTGCTGGTTCTGTGATAGACTCTTCAGGCACTGTGCGACCACCACCTTCTACACAGTCAGGTACGTCTCCGTGGTATCTGGATTCTGGAGCTTCTTTTCATATGACCTCTGAGTCTTCTTTTCTGTCCGCTCTTCGTTCTCCCCCTTCTCATGTCCGTGTTTTTACAGCTGATGGTACCTCTCTTCCTGTTTCTAGTCGGGGCACCGTTTCTACTTCTTCTTTTTTTGTTCCTGATATTTCTCATGTCTCTCTTCTTAAAATGAATCTGTTCTCTGCTAGCCAGCTTATTGACTCTGGTTGTCACGTCATTCTTGATGTTGATTCTTGTGTTATCCAGGACCGTCGCACACAGGCCCTGGTTGGAGCTGGCCCTCGCATCCATGACTCTTCAGGACTTTGGGAGTTAGACTGGCTTCATGTTCCTTCCGCTGCCGCTTCATCTGCCAGTTCTTCTCTGGTTGTCGCCTCTACTACCAGCTCCTTTCAGCAGTGGCATCATCGTCTTGGTCACCTCTATGACTCTCGCCTGTCGTCATTAGTTCATCGTGGCCTTCTGGGGTCTGTCTCAGGAGATGGGCCTTTGCAGTGTCAGGGCTGTAGGTTGGGTAAACAGATTTAGCTTCCCTATCCTACTAGCGCGTATGTATCTCAGCGACCTTTTGATTTAGTTCATTCCGATGTTTGGGGTCCGGCTCCTTTCGCTTCGAAAGGAGGCCATCGCTAATATATTTTATTCATCGATGATTTTTCTCGGTACACTTTGTTGTATTTTATGCGCTCTTGCAGTGAAGTGCTTTCCATATATCAGCGTTTTGCGGCCATGGTCCGTACTCAGTATTCTACCCCCATCTGTGTTTTTCGTGCTGATTCTGCTGGTGAGTATATCTCCCAGATGTTGCGAGGTGTTCTTGTTGAGCAGGGCACTCTTGCTCAGTTCTCCTGTCCTGGCGCACATGCCCAGAATGGCGTTGCTGAGCATAAGCATCGCCATCTTCTTGAGACCACTCGTGCTATGATGATTGCTTCTTCTCTCCTGCCGCATTTCTGGGCTGAGGTTGTCGCTACGTCGGCTTACCTCATCAATATTCAGCCTTCTGCCGCCTTCTAGGGTGGTATCCCTCTTGCGCGCCTATCTGGACAATCTCCAGACTACTCCATGCTTCGCTTGTTTGATTGTGTTTGCTATGTTCTCCTTGCTCCTCGCCAATGCACCAAACTGACCGCTTAGTCTGTTGAGTGTGTCTTCGTCGGATACAGTGATGAGCATAAGGGCTATCGCTGTTGGGACCCTGTTGGTCGTCGGATGCGTATCTCTCGTGATGTTACTTTTGATGAGACGCGTCCTTTCTATCCTCGTCCCACCGCTGGTACTTACCCGGTGGAAGATATCTCTTTTCTTCTCTTTCCTGACACACCTCCTTCTACCCCTATTGTGTCTTCTTCAGGATCTCCTCCCCCTGATATCTCTTCTTCGACACCGTCCTCCTCTGCTCCGTCTAGTTCTCCTAGTTCTCCTCGTTCTCCGGAATCTTCCTCTCTTATTCCCTCTTCTCCTGCGTCGTCTTCCTCTGATGATCTTCCCTCTACTCGTCCTGTTCGTCACTGTCATGCCCCCAACCGTTACTCTCCTAGCCAGTATGGTCTTTCTGTTGTCTCTGAGCCGACTTCTCATTGGGATGCTGAGCATCATCCTGAATGGCAGCTAGCCATGGCTGAGGAGATTACTGCGCTTGAGCGCACTGGCACCTGGGATCTTGTTTCTCCCCCTCCCGGTGTTCGTCCTATCACGTGTAAGTGGGTCTATAAGATTAAGACTCTCTCTGATGGATCTCTTGAGCGCTATAAAGCGCGTCTTGTGGCTCGTGGTTTTCAGCAGGAGCATGGTCGTGACTATGATGAGACCTTTGCTCCTGTGGCTCATATGACCACTGTGCGTACTCTTCTTCTTTGTTGCGTCATTGCGTCACACGGTACGTGTCCCAGCTTGATATTCAGAACGCCTTTCTCAATGGTGAGTTGAGTGAGGAGGTTTATATGCAACCTCCTCCTGGGTATTCTGTTTCCGAGGGGATGGTTTGTCGTCTTCGGCGTTCTCTTTATGGCCTCAAACAGGCCCCTCGTGCCTGGTTTGAGCGCTTTGCTTCTGTAGTGACTACTGCTGGTTTCTCCTCTAGTGCTCATGACCCAGCGTTGTTTGTTCACACTTCTCCTTGTGGACGCACTCTTCTTCTTCTCTATGTTGATGATTTGATCATTACCGGCGATGATCCTGAGTATATCGTCTTTGTTAAGGCTCGTCTTCGTGATCAGTTTCTTATGACTGATCTTGGTCCTCTTTGATACTTTCTTGGGATTGAGGTTTTCTCCACTTCTGATGGCTTTTACATCTCTCAAGAAAAAGTATATTCAGGATCTTCTTGCTCGTGCTGCTCTTGGGGATGCGCGCACTGTTGAGACCCCTATGGAGCTTAATGTTAAGCTTCAACTTACTGATGGTGATCTCTTTCTGATCCGACGCGTTATCGTCATCTTGTTGGGAGTCTTGTTTATCTTGCTGTCACTCGTCCTGACATCTCTTATCCTGTGCATATTCTGAGTCAGTTTGTTTCTGCTCCTACCACTTTCACTATAGTCATCTTCTCCGTGTTCTTCGTTATCTTCGTGGTACGATCACTCGTCGCCTTTTCTTTCCTCGTTCCAGCTCCCTCCAGCTCCAGTGCTATTCAGACGCTACGTGGGCGAGTGATCCTTCGGATCGCCGTTCACTTTCTGCTTACTATGTGTTTCTTGGTGGTTCGCTCATTGCTTGGAAGACGAAGAAAGTAGACGGCGTTTCCGTTCGAGTGTTGAGGCTAAGTTGCGTGCTATGGCCTTGTTGACTGCTGAGGTGACCTGGTTACGGTGGTTACTTGCGGATTTTGGGGTCTCTATTACCACACCCAGTCTGGTTTTGTCTGACAGTACATGTGCTATTAGTGTTGCACGTAATCCGGTCAAGCATGAGCTTACCAAGCATATTGGTGTTCATGCTTTCTATACACGTGCTCAGGTGCAGGCTTAGGTTGTTGCGCTTCAGTATGTGCCTTCAGATTTACAGTTGGCGGATTTTTTCACGAAGGCACAGACCAGAGCGCAGCATGATTTCTTACTCTCCAAACTCAGTGTTGTGGATCCACCATGAGTTTGAGGGAGGGGTGTTAGATGTATATATCTGTATACTGTATTTCCCTCATGTTAGAGGGCTTCCTGCATATTTACCCTGTACCTGTACTATATATTATGGCTTTTGGCCCCAGAGGAATATAACTTGTCTATTCCAACAAGATCTAGCATCAATGTGCATGAAACAAACTAACTAACTAATCGATAAGTACAGGAGTATACAAGCGATGGTAATGTGTACTACTAGTGTGGAGCATTGCAAAACAAAATTTCTCCATGGACCAACACATTTATCTGTCTGTTGAAGAGTAGTCGTCTCAGTTGTTTCTTACTTTATGTGGGAGTATTAGAACATTAACTATGCGACAGGGAGTGAAAGCGCCAGCGCCAACTAACTAAATTTCTACTTATTTGACGTGGCAACCATGCACTATCAATATTTCCGACCTACTAGCTCATCTATGTCGATCGGTCGATCGGTCGTTGCTTCTGCTTCCTCGTGCATGTACCTGAAACGCAATGCCAAGTTACTCTCCAGTTGACTCGATGATGAGCCATACCAGGTATAGTTAGCTTAATTAGCTTCCTAGAGAAGTACAATTAATCAAAGCGATATAGAGATCGATGTTCGCTGCTACCTTGGGGAAAGGCTACGAAAGAATGTTTCAGTTGCATATAGAGCTTTATTGATTCTCATAAAACAAACCGTACCCTTAACGATTAATTTACCAGCCTAATTATTTTACCAGCCTAATTATTTTACCTAAACTATGCTTGTTTGTTAATAATTTAGTTTCTTAACGATTAATTTGTATCACCACGTCTGCCTTCACATGGTCAGTACTGATTAAATTCGTCGGTAACATGCAGTGGAAATGTAGGGCTATTAATCTATATATCTCCAAGACAGTATCAGACAAATCGAGAGAATCGCAGGAGGACTTGGCCATTTCACTCTTTAAGGTCAATGGTGTATGCTAAGTTATTATGATCGACTACATATACACGCCATTAAATTAGAACTCCATGTCAATGGTTACTGATCTTACCAATGATTAAGACTTTTCCTTAATCAGGAAAATGTGGTGCATTCAGATACACATACATATGCATGAAGGTGGCGCATGTCAATGTTGTTCGGCCTAACACACTATTAATTAAAACCGTCGATACGTACGCTACAGTAGTTGAGTTCAATGATCTTCGATATGGATCACCTTTTAATCAATTCAATGCTGCCGACACGCACATACGAGTTCAGAGACAAATTCATGGTACGCTACTAGTACAACGAACAGGTCGATATGGCGTACTGCTCCCAGATTTTATGGATAAACTAAGGACAGGTACTAGAAACGAGTTTGGATAGATCCTTCCTACCTCTCAACCTTCTCCACCCACTCTTCTCCTGTTTTCGAGGATGACCGACGTTCTCTCAGATCATGCTGACAAGAGGAATCTGGAGCCATTTATTGATCCTACGTCTATTGCACACCGTCTTGATTTCTCCCCTGGTCATGCATTTCGTGCCAAGGTTCGTAGCATTTTCTCCACCCTGGTCAATCCTATCTCGGCTTCATCTGGCTTCTCTTTGGTTGTCTCCTTTGGACGTGCATATTTTGAATTACTCCCTCTGTTTCAAATTACTCCGTCGGCGCGCTTATATAGGTGGGCTAGTACTCCCTCATTTTTCATTAAAAAAAATCCTGTGATTTTTGAAATAGATAGTATGAAATATGTACTACGTATACCAAAAATCCTAGAAATTTTTCGATGAAAAATGAGAGAGTACTAGTCCACCTAGGTAAGCGTGCGCGCGGAGTATTTTGAAACAGAGGGAGTATCAGCTATCAATGTTAGCCTAGCATTATCTGCATGTTTGGAAGCTGCATATGATGAAATGAGAGTCTCTCATATTCAAGGTCATGTATTTCTGTTTGATGTCTGCTCTAAGGCTATTGGATTTATGATTCATAAAATGAGATCTCACAACTCCAAGGAATTCGTCTGTTATTTCGATTTATGGGGCAATGGTGGTCCTAATTGGGAAAGAGAGGAACGCATGTGGTATAGTGAACAAGATATGGAGTGGTCTACTATTCTGCCAAGGAATAAAAATGTTGCTACACGAAGAGGATCTCATCGACAACAAAAGGTACTCCAAATCGCCCTCCTAAAAATTATCATGCTATATCTGGTGCAAATACTACTCCCATTGGACCTAGACTATCTTATGATGATGCGGTTAGATCATCAAACCCTATACTTTCCATTCCGTCCCAGAAGAGATCTCATTTTCGGACTCAAAACCATAGTTCTAGACTTGATCGTGAGAATAGGATCAGAATGAGTTGCAACGGCCAAGCCGGAATAATGGAGTTCAAAATATTTTGAATACTCCCAATCGGGCCATGAGTGCGCCCCAGGCCCACCATCGGAAGAGGCTTGAATGGAGGCCCATCACCTGCGCTAAATGCTTATCGCTTGGACACCATATCTCTGCCTGCACGAACAAATTCCGTTGCCGTATATGCTACCATTATGGCCACATCGCGAGGGAGTGTTTATCTAGGCAAAACAAACCTCAACAATATCGCGTAAAATCGAAACAAACTCCTTTTACTATCTTAAACCCTCCAGAAACCCCCGCCGACTTGACCTCGCCGTTACTGCAATCTGTTTCTTCCACGTTCGTCCCAGAAACACCACCGTCTGCCATCCTATCGCCTATGGCGAACTACCCAGTTGATCCAACCCCCCACGTCCCTCCAGGTTTCGCAGACATTGCTCCTGGACCTCTCCACACCTAGCGAAGCTGTGTGTTCCTGGGGGGCGAATTCCCACTCCACTCTGATGACTGGGCGATCGCAACACTGGAGCCAGACGTACCTACTAAAAACTACATCATTGCGGCCGTCACCATCAGAGAGCTCCTCCACGGCCTGGACATCCACGTCCGTTCCACCTCCAGATGTGCTATGGGCACTGCTCTGATCAGGTTCGCAACTGTTACAGAACGTGATGCTGCTGTTGGGGGGTAGCCCTACTTTGTTGAACATTCTATAATACGCTTTGTTAACGAAGATAAGGGTCTGAATAGACGTAGCACTATATTTACTCATGATGTCTGGTGCATGCTCCTAAATTATCCTCAGCAATTATGGGAACCTGAACATGTGATGAACACCTTCACTCCTTTTGTCCATTTTCTCGTTTGGAATAAGGATCTGTCCAATAGAGCTAGAATATTGGTGAAATTTAGAGCACACAATGCAGACACTTTACCTCTCAGTGTTGTTGTTGGTAAAAATCTGTCTGAATATGGTAGTGGTGATACTTGGACCTGTCCTATGGTCCTTCTTGACAGGAATATGTTGGGTGGCATTGCCGGGGATGAAGACCCTCTTCCACCTAATGGTGCCAAACCTCATCCTATGCCCCTTGTCCATGAAGGTTTCTGGCATGATGAACGGATGGAGAACAATCCAGGGATTGGTGGCTCCTGCTATTGCACATGCTGGCCATGTGGCACCTACTGCAAACGCTGCACTTGATATTAATGTGGAGCATGATACCATTGTGGAGAACACCAATCCTGGCACCCCTCCTATGCAAGCTAATTTACAGACTCCTGTTGCACCTGCTCTGGATGCAATGGCACACCTCACTGGTCTATTGGCTCAACTCTTGGGATGAACAGGATATGCTTTAAAAACTTGCTGGCAGCAACATCACAAGAGCCACTGTAAAGATGGTAGAAAATGAGGAACAGGGTGTTCACACGGTCCAATGCAACCTTGAGATCAACATCAATAGTTCTATTGGCACTGTCCTTCCTGCTAACAGTCCTCACAGTGAGATTGATGTCATACCTGAGCCTGCAAATTTTCATAAGATCAAAAATAAACGTCAGAAAGCTACTCCCAGGACTAATAGTGTTGTGAGAAGGAGTAACAAAATTGCCCTCAAGAAGAAAGGTTTTGCCTCAAAAGAAGATGTTGAAGCTTATGCAGAAAGCTCCAAGAATGTTCAACCTGTATGTTCAATTTGATGGAATGAATGCTGATACAAACTCTGGCCCCCCTCCCATCTTGCCTGCTGTCACCATCCAAGCTATTGGAACCAGGTTTTGTCAGATCCCCCCTAGTTCTACAGGCAGAGGCCACCCAAATGACTGCCTAGTTATCATCTTTCCATTCCCTCATTTTAGCTTTCGATATGTGTGTTTGTTTCCAGACTATCCCTATCAGTGTGTTTGCTTGATGTACTGCGACAGTGTTTACCTTTTCCCTCATTATTAGTATTTACAATTCTATAATTTTATCCTTGCATGGGGTTGTATGAGTCATATTCAGCTATCTGCCAAGCATGATATTGAAATTTTTATATTGAGTCTACCCTACATCACTTTCCCCCCTCCCTCACCCAACAAACTAAGGGCAGTACCTTCTCCTTTTGGAAAACAGAAATACAATGTTGCCAATGAATAATAGAATATGGAACATACTTGATTGGAACCTGAGGGGTATGAATTCCCAACAAAGATGGGATGATCTCGCTGATAAAATTAATCAAAGCAATTGCAATATCATATGCTTGCAAGAAACAAAGAAAGAACAATTTGACAGTGCATTCATCAGAAAATTCTGTCCTAGAAGACTCAACCAACTTGCCTACCAACCCTCCATGGGGAATTCTCGTGGACTCATCATTATTTGGAATGGAGCGATGTTCTCTGGCACTGTCATCAGTCAAAGTCACTTTCAAATAACTATGGAATTAGTTAGCAATCTGTCATCAGACCATATTCATATTACAAATATATATGCTCCATGCACAAATGAGGGTAGACTGATCTTTGCAGACTGGTTAATGCATTTAGACTCATCTCTATATGAATTTTGGATGATGCTTGGAGATTTTAACATGATTAGAAGTAATGAGGACAGAAATCGACCTAGTGGAAACAACAGCAATATCCTTCTTTTCAACTCACTTATACAGCAACATGATTTTGAGAAAATTCCCTTAAAAGGAAGATCTTATACTTGGTCTAACATGCAGGACCACCCACTACTTGAGAAGCTTGATTGGATATTTACATCCCATCAATGGTCACATAAATTCCCCAATACTATGGCATCACCCATGGCAAGGCTTGGATCTGACCATATCCCTATCAATATTCAAATAGGCACTGAAATTCCTAAATCACATATTTTTAGATTTGAGGAATATTGGCTTGAGTTTGAGGGGTTTAATGAAGTTGTAGAAAAATCATGGACTAATAATGGTGTGTACAAAAACGATGCACAAGACATTGCTGCTAGATTCAAATCAATGAGATATGGTATCAAGAAATGGAGCAGAAACCTCTCCAAATTATCTATGGTTATTGACCACTGTAATTATGTTCTTGCCATGCTTGATGGACTTGAAGAACATAGGACCCTGTCTCTGATGGAAAAAAACTTCAGGAGAATAGTGAAAAAACATCTGGAGAAAATGTTGGAAGAAAAAAGAATATACTAGAGGAAGAGGGCCAATATTAGATGGGCCAAATTGGGCAATGAAAACACTAAATTTTTCCATGCTGTGGCTACAAGGAAATTACAGGCACAATTTTATCTCCTTGCTCAAAAATGATAATGAGGCTGAAATCCATGATCATGAACAAAAGGCTGCTCTTCTATGGCTTGCTTTCAAAAACAGACTAGGTAAATCTGAACCTACTGAAATGATATTTGATCTAAACAACATGGTTACACCACATGACCTCAGTTCTTTGGAAGTGCCTTTCTCAAATGATGAAATTGATGACATTGTCAGATTCATGCCTAATGACAAATCTTCAGGTCCTGATGGTTTCAATGGTCTGTTTATGAAAAACACTGGAATACTATTAAGCACCAGTTCTACAGCCTCTGCCATAGTTTCTACAATGGACAACTAGACATTCAGAGTATCAATACTGCCCATATTGCACTTATTCCTAAAGTTCAAAATCCAGAAAAACCCAATGACTTCAGGCCAATCTCTCTGGTTAGCATGGCTCTGAAAGTAATCACCAAGCTCATTGCCAACAGAATGCAGAAGGAAATTATCCCAATCATCAACCAAAATCAATATGGTTTCATCAAAACCAGAACCATTCATGATTGTCTGGCTTGGGCATTTGAATACCTTCATATTTGTCATAAATCCAAAAAGGAGATTATTATCCTAAAACTTGATTTTGAGAAAGCTTTTGATATGGTGGAATATAAGGCTATACTCACAATGTTAAGGCATTTGGGATTTGGAGATAAATTTATCACATGGATCTCTAATATTCTGAACAGTGCATCCACTTCTGTCATCCTGAATGGGGTTCCTGGTAAGGAAATCATTTGCAAAAGGGGTGTCAGACAGGGAGACCCCCTCTCTCCCCTCCTATTTGTGGTCACTACTGAACTCCTCCAGATTATCATTAATCATGCCTGGCACAATGGCACTCTATCCTTACCCATTGATAACTCCTATGGTCAGACATATCCTATACTCCAATATGCTAATGACACACTACTCATTATGCCTGCTGATTGTAACCAACTAGAAGCATTAAAAAACATCTTGATTGGGTTCACCAAAGCTACTGGACTAAAAGTGAACTTCCACAAATCCTCAATGGTCCCTATCAATATCTCTAACAACAGATGCCAAGAGCTTGCTGACTACTTTGGGTGCAGAATTGAATCAATGCCATTTACCTACCTTGGACTACCAATGCGCACCACTAAACCCAGAATTGAGGATCTCACTCCATTGGTGAGCAAGATGGATTGGCGACTAGCTGGTTTATCCAACCTCCTCTCTCATTGCTCAAGAGTGGTTGTTATTAAATCTATCATTAATGCTATGCCAAACTACATCATGTGCTCTCTTAGAATCCACTTCTCCCTCATTGACCACATGGACAAATCAACTAGAACATTTCTATGGCATGGAAAGGACATTGTGAAGCATGGCAGATGCTTAGTGCAATGGGAAAAATGTTGCCAGAGCAAGGATGCTGGGGGACTTGGTATTCTAAACTTGAGAGAGAAAAACAAGGCCCTGTTAATCAAGAACCTTTACAAATTCTATAACTGTCATGACATCCCATGGGTTCAGTTACTATGGAAGGTATATTATCAGAATGGTGCAATTCCCAAAAATCAAAATAAAAGAGGGTCATTTTGGTGGAAGAGTTGTTTAAAGTATTAGGAAGAGTTGTTTAAAGTATTAGGAAGAGTTTGACCAGCTAATCTCATGCAAAGCAGGCAATGGAAACACTATTCTCTTCTGGAAAGACTGCTGGCATAATTCCCCTCTAGCTAACATGTTCCCTGAACTCCATTCTTTTGCAAAGAACAAAATGATTACACTGAACAAAGCAAGGGAGCACAGGGAAGATGAGATATATAATTTGTTTCAGATCCCTCTAACTGGAATGGCAAATGATCAACTCACTGTTCTATCCCAGATTTTGGAGATTTCGCTGAATAATAATCAAAGGGACGCATGGTGTTTCCCTTGGAACAATGAGAAATACTCAACCAAAAAAGTCTATATGGCTCTGACTAAAGCCCCTAATGCACCTACCCCTTTAAAGTGGATATGGAAATCTCCATGCTTGCCTAAGCATAATTTTTTCTTTTGGCTCATGATTCAGGACAGAATTAACACCAAGGACATGATGCAAAGAAAAAAATTCCATGTGGAATCATCCTCATGCGTCCTATGTGAGGAAAATACAAAGGAGACCATGCTTCATTTATTTTTCTCTTGCGACTTTAGCCAAAACTTCTGGTGGAGATTAGGAGAAGAATGGAATACTGATATGGAGTTTATTGAGATGATACTTGATGCAAACAACAGATCTGCCAACCCTTTCTTCAAGATTGCTATGATTACTGGGTGTTGGAGCATCTGGATACATAGGAATAATATCATATTTGAGAATTGTCAGAGGAGCTCTGAGAGCTGTTATACCACTTTCAAGAAAGAGGTTCAGGACATTAGACATAGAATTAAACCAAGTCTTAAAGAGGGCATGCAGAGCTGGCTTGACCTTTTGTAATTTGTTTTTTTCTCTTTTAGGTACTTTCCTCCCATTGTAATTACCACCCCTTTATTATATACGAAAAATGACGCAGTGGGGGCCTTCCCCACTGTCCTTTGCGTCAAAAAAAAGAAACGAGTTTGGATCTATATTGTTGTCTTGATTTGGCTACGAGCACATCATGCAGCACGTAAAATCAAGAAAGTTAGAAAGAAGATGCAGTGAGCATCGAAAAGTATAAGTAGTACAAGAAACGAGTTTGCATCTATTTGCTCTCTTGATTTGGCTACCAGCAACAGCCGTGCTTGAAATCAAGAAAGATGAAAGGAAAAAAGCAGTGAGCATCGAAAAGTATAAATAGAGTTGATCCACAGCGGCAAATCCTTATAATGGATCCGACAGAGTACTCTTTTTTGGGATATTACTTGGCCTTTCTTACTAGCTTTGTTTTGCATGAATACTATTCGCCAGAAGAAGAAAAACTTTCCATCTATGCATACTCCACTGCTCAATACTATGTGATCGATCGTCGGTCAGGAGGAGCTGATATCCGCTCACCAACCAAGGATATAATACACGAGGCATATTACTGATATACTCCGATGGTCCAGCATCGATCTGCATGAAACAAACAAACTAACTATCTGCATAGAGTATACTCCCTCCGTTTCAAAATATAAGATGGTTTAGTTTGTGAAAAAGATAAATCTAGACTTCTTTTAGTATGTAGATTCATCCCAAAATTGAGTGAACCTAAATACTAAAACAAGTCTAGATTCATTTTCTTCACAAACCGAAAACATCTTATATTTTGAAATGGAGGGAGTACAAGCGACGGCAATGTGTATCTGTCTACAGGTACGTATTATTAGAGTAGAGCAACTCGTCGTATTAAAACATTAACTATGCGACAAGGAGTGCATGAAAGCATCAGCGCCAACTAACTATAAGTTTCTACTTATTTGACATCGCATCCATAAACTATCAATATTTCCTCAAGTTACCTCGAGTTGACCCCATGAGCCATGCCAGGTAGTTAGATTAATTAGCCTTTCAGAGAAGTATAATCAAAGCGATATAGAGATATATGTGGCTGGCCGAAAGACCACGCAGCTGCATAGCTTCATTGCTTCTCATAAAACAAACTCCACTCCTTATCGTTACCTTTTTTTTGCGGGTAACTCCTTATCATTACCTACTGTGCTTAATAACCAATTTGCGTCATGGGACCTTGGAGGTGTCTCTAGGTGGTCCAAAGACCAATTTATAATTTTTATTACTTTTGGTGCTCTTTATACCGGTGTTGATGATTATTAATAGATTAGTGAAACATCAGGTCCGCATGCACATGGTTAGTACTGGTTCAATTCGTCGCTAATGTGCATGCAGGGAAATGCATGATTGTATACATCTCCTAGACAGGATCAGACAAATCGAGAGAATTGTGCGAGGACTTGGCCATTTCTTCCTCAATTCATAATTTCAGGTCAGTGGCTTGTGCTAAATTATGAACCTATGTTAATGGTTAATGATCTAACCAACTAATAAGAGTCAAAAGAAGATCTTACCAACTAATACAACTACCATATTAAGACTTTTCCTAAATTAGGAAAACGTGGTGCATACACATACATATGCATCAAGGTGGCGCATTATTGCCACATGTGAATGTTTGGCCTAAATCACTATTAATTCGAATCAATTCAATGCTGCCGACACGCATATGCGAGTTCAGAGACAAATTCATGGTAAGCTACAACAAACAGGTCGATGTTTTTTTTTTTGGAAATGGAACAAACAGGTCGATATGGCGTACTGCTCCCAGATTTTATGGATAAACTAAGGACAGGTACTAGAAACGAGTTTGGATTTGTGTTGTTGTCTTTATTTGGCTAACAGCAGCATGCAGTACGTGAAATGAAGAAAACTAGAAAGAAGACGCGGTGAGCATCGAAAAGCATAAGTATTATACTACGTACTAGAAACGAGTTTGTATTTATTTGCTCTCTTTATTTGGTTACCAGCAACAGCAGTACCTGAAATCAAGAAAGCTACTAGAAAGACGACACAGCAGTGAGCATCTAAAAGTAGAAAAGGAGCTGAACCAAAGCGGCAAATGAAGAAACTGCCTAGCACTAGAAATCCAAATCGGAATCTAAATTAAAGAAGGATGAGGTGAATTCGTCACCATCTAAAGGAAGCAGAAACGATTTAAAGGAAGGAGAATCCAAATGTAGGCAAAGGGCACCAGATTTCCTTTTCAATAACCTTAGAAAAAGGTTCCCAAACAGAAAGGCTTAACTTGATTGTGCCATAACATGTATAGTTAGCTCATAGCCAATGAACAAGTTAACTGATCCGACCAAGACATAGAAACAATGTTACACCGATCACTAGATAGCGAGCAAAGATTTGTTAGTCCTCGTTAACTGAATATTTGTATGCTTCTCTTATTACCAACTTAACTAGAACGAGTGAGAATTCTTCCCAAAACTGGATAGAGAGAAATTTGGCAAATGTTGCGCCACTCGGTGCCATCAAAATAAACTCCATGTCAAAGTTTTTGTCCTAGGCCGCTAGCTACTTGGCTCAAGATAGCTTTTTAAGTGGTAGTAATGGTGTTGAACTATATCAAAGTAATTTTTTCATGTGTTTTAAGAAAAAAATTATTTAGTTTAAAGCATGTTCTTGTATTTAGAAAAAAAGAGTATTCCTTTGTCGAAAAAAGAAAAGGAGTTATCTTGAAAAGTATTTTCA
Organism: Avena insularis; assembly: GCA_023614405.1. NCBI lineage: Eukaryota > Viridiplantae > Streptophyta > Magnoliopsida > Poales > Poaceae > Avena > Avena insularis. Next base: position 458,506,694 of record CM042685.1, on the reverse strand, counting down.
TGTTTGCAAAAAAATCCATGTGTAACAAAATAAAGTGTTCCAAAAGATTATTCGCGTATTCAGCAAAAAAGAATAAATAAAAAGGAAAGTGAGTAAAGTAAACAAAGAGAAGAAGAACTACAGTGATGGACTGGCCCATGCTTACAAGTGATTGGCCTCCACCAAGCAAAACAAAAAAGGTAGGAGTACTAGAGTTCTCCTTTGTGTTTGCGGGCTCTCCTTTTGTTGTCGTCCCTTTGCTTCTTCTTTCCCATTGTGTTACTTTTCTTCTTTGTTTCTGGGTTGAATATTCCAATGATCCTTCCTAACGGAATCCAGTATAAAAAGTGTGCTAACGGTAGTAGAAAGCTGGGCACTTTCTGAGTCTTCTTGTTCTTTATTACTAATACTTTTACCTTTCATATATACCACGTGGATATTGCTTTGCAAGCTGTACACATATATGATGGATGGATATGTTTTCTCTCGTGTAGGTCACGAGGATTTCTGTTCCGCTGTATGAAACAAACGAACTAATTATGTTGAACGCGTCTCTGTCATTTTATTCCATTGATCCACGTGTATTTCCATGCATGTCCCCATTGCCGTGCAAATTACGCAATTGCTACCTTCCACAGGTGACCTGATGTGGCAGTTCAACAAATTAATCGAAAACGATATAGGCATGGGTCGTACTAGGACGTCCCCCGGGATAATTCACCGTGTTCTCCTGCGCATACATGTCCAAAAAGCTTCCCTAAAATTTCCGCTTTTGCTATAAACATTTCTATTTTTGCTACAACTAGTCATGTTTTTGCTACATGTAGCAGAAAACGGTTTAGCTTAAAAAAAAGAAAACTAGACTAGATCTCGCCGGAGATTTCGTCGGAGATCTCGCCGGCGACCGTGTAGCAAAAAAGTTATGTTAATGTAGCAAACCCGACCTCATCGAAAACTAGTGGGGGACCGCACCGGAGATCTTGCCGGAGACCTTATAGCAAAAACTTTGCGCTATTGTAGCAAAACTATAAAATGGTTGTAGCAAAATGTTTTTTCTAATGTAGCAAAAGGGACATTGTCGGATATTTCCCGTCGGAAATCCCGTTTTTGCTAATGTTTTTCCTAATGGAGACACGTGTCCAAAAAGCTCCCCTAAAATTCCCGTTTTTGCTACAAACATTTCCGTTTTTGCTACAACTAGTCTCACTTTTGCTACATGTAGCAGAAAACGGTTCGGCCTAAAAAAATAAAAAATTAGACTAGACCTCACCGGAGATTTCGTCGGAGATCTCGCCGGCGACCGTGTAGCAAAATAGTTGTGTTAATGTAGCAAAACAGACCTCACCGGAGAATTTCGCCGGAGACCTTGTAGCAAAAACTTTACGCTATTGTAGCAAAACTACAAAATGGTTATAGCAAAATGTTTTTCCTAACATAGCAAAAGGGACATTGTCGGATATTCCTCGTCGGAAATCTCGTAGCAAAACCGTAGAGATTGGTTTTAGTAAAAAAATTGTACAAAAGTAGCAATAAATATATAAATACATAGCAAAAATAATATGCTAATATAGCGAAACGCTAGCAAACACAAACGACCTCGCCGGAGACTTTCGCTGGGTGACCTCGCCGGAGACCTTGTAGCAAAAACTTTGCAACGTTGTAGCAAATTACAGAACGGGTGGTAGCAAATCAAATGTGGTAACATAGCAAGCAAAACTTACTCGCCGGAGAAGTCGCCGGATTCTCGAAAAAAGTAGACCTCACCGGAGATTTCGTTGGAGATCTCGCCGGCGACCGTGTAGCAAAATAATTGTGTTAATGTAGCAAAACGGACCTCACCGGAGAATTTCGCCGGAGACCTTGTAGCAAAAACTTTACGCTATTGTAGCAAAACTACAAAATGGTTGTAGCAAAATGTTTTTCCTAACATAGCAAAAGGGACATTGTCGGATATTCCTCGTCGGAAATCTCGTAGCAAAACCGTAGAGATTGGTTGTAGTAAAAAAAATTGTACAAAAGTAGCAATAAATATATAAAAACATAGAAAAAACAATATGGTAATATAGAAACGCTCATAGCAAACACAAACGACCTCATGGAGACTTCATTTGGGTGACCTCATGGGAGACCTTGTAGCAAAAACTTTGCAACGTTGTAGCAAATTACAGAACGGGTGGTAGCAAATCAAATGTGGTAACATAGCAAGCAAAACTTACTCGCCGGAGAAGTCGCCGGATTCTCGAAAAAAGTAGACCTCACCGGAGATTTCGTCGGAGATCTCGCCGGCGACCGTGTAGCAAAATAGTTGTGTTAATGTAGCAAAACGGACCTCACCGGGGAATTTCGCCGGAGACCTTGTAGCAAAAACTTTACGCTATTGTAGCAAAACTACAAAATGGTTATAGCAAAATGTTTTTCCTAACATAGCAAAAGGGACATTGTCGGATATTCCTCGTCAAAAATCTCGTAGCAAAACCGTAGAGATTGGTTGTAGTAAAAAAATTGTACAAAAGTAGCAATAAATATATAAATACATAGCAAAAATAATATGCTAATATAGCGAAACGCTCATAGCAAACACAAACGACCTCGCCGAAGACTTTCGCTGGGTGACCTAGCCGGAGACCTTGTAGCAAAAACTTTGCAACGTTGTAGCAAATTATAGAACGGGTGGTAGCAAATTCAAATGTGGTAACATAGCAAGCAAAACTTACTCGCCGGAGAAGTCGCCGGATTCTCGAAAAAAGTAGACCTCACCGGAGATTTCGTTGGAGATCTCGCCGGCGACCGTGTAGCAAAATAATTGTGTTAATGTAGCAAAACGGACCTCACCGGAGAATTTTGCCGGAGACCTTGTAGCAAAAACTTTACGCTATTGTAGCAAAACTACAAAATGGTTGTAGCAAAATGTTTTTCCTAACATAGCAAAAGGGACATTGTCGGATATTCCTCGTCGGAAATCTCGTAGCAAAACCGTAGAGATTGGTTGTAGTAAAAAAAATTGTACAAAAGTAGCAATAAATATATAAATACATAGCAAAAACAATATGCTAATATAGAGAAACGCTCATAGCAAACACAAACGACCTCGCCGGAGACTTTCGCTGGGTGACCTCGCCGGAGACCTTGTAGCAAAAACTTTGCAACGTTGTAGCAAATTACAGAACGGGTGGTAGCAAATCAAATGTGGTAACATAGCAAGCAAAACTTACTCGCCGGAGAAGTCGCCGGATTCTCGAAAAAAGTAATGTAGCACACTTTCTATATTAAATTAGCAAAGAAGTAGAACTTTTGTAGCAAAAAAAGTAGTAAAAAAGCATGGTCCATAGGAGGTCACGATCACGACTCCATGACGTGCAGCAGAGGGGCAGTGCGCCGGGGAGCAGAGAGGCCATGGAGGGACCAAACATGGATCAGAGGTGGCGCATGGGGAGAGAGGCAGGGAAAAGGCCGGTGACGGCAGCACCGACGGCGCGGGATGGCAGCGTCGGTGACCTTCTACCCGGGGAGGTGCGCACGATCGGGTAGGTCCGGTGCACAACCTGCGGAGGCAGCGTGGCCTGTGACGGCGGCGACCAGGCTGATGGTAGGTGGAGTCATGGTGGGCGGGGCCGGGGTCTCGATCGAGCAGGAGGAGGGGACGAGCTCGGTCGACGCCTGCGACTAGAGGTGCGGCCAGCGTTGTGGAGGTTGGAGGCGAGGGCCTTGGTCGGAGACAAGGACCTCGGCCGGTGAGAGAGCTCATGGAGGCGGCGCCATGGAAGGAAGCGTGCAGGAAGGGAGGCAGCAACCGTCGAGAGCGCTAGGTCGAGGAAGCGGGGTGATGTTGGGCTTGGAGGGGAGGGAGGCGGCATGGCCGCTGGTGTAGGCAGAGGGCGGCGGCGGCCGGCACTGAGCGAGGAGGAAGGCGGCGCGGGATGGGGATGAGAGGCGCTAAGCGAAGGGACCCGGTAGATCGATTCGTGCGACCCCTGGGGAGTAGTATCCTTTACCATCAACGTTCTCGTATAGCACCACGAGAGAATGTTGGCTATATCCTAGGCTCTAGAGCCACCTTCTGTAATACTCCTTGGCATTACCAACGAGTAGTCAGCTATACATGTCCCCGTAAGCTACTCCTTGGCATTACCAACTTGATTTTGCTACCTTGACTACAGTTGAAATGTTTAATTAGTTTTGATCACGGGGGTCCATGTTCACGTGGTTAGTATAATTCGGTTAGCAGTTAAGCAATTCCTTGGTAACATGGAAGGGAATTGTGTATATATTTATATATCGTATGGAAGACAAGATCAGACAAATCGAGAGAATCGCGGTAGAGTTAATTTTTTTTGTACTTATTTGATTTGTTATGGTCAATGCGTGGCTTTTGGCTCGTGCCAAATGCTGAGAAACTGCGCCGCATCGAATTAAGTACACACATGTCAACGGTGTGCTCCAGGTCACGATCTTACCAATCCCTGATCATGTAGCTAGTAATTACAGTTGTAATGGTGCACGTAGCCGCCGACGCCATTTGGCGGCTCTTAATCAGGAAAACGTGGTGCATGCATGCATGGATGAACACGGCGCATCATTCATCGCCACGCGTCAACAACTCAACGTTCGTTCGTCGTGAATAAATACTATACTCTCTCCATCGACCGTCAAAGTATGCTACTAGTACACTCTTCGATTGCTCACCAACGTAAGTTGATGTGGCGATTCAACAAATTAATCAAAGAGATCGGAGCATCCGCGTGTGTCTCTCCTAGAGCTAGCCACCTTCTCATAAGCTAGCGACTCCTTGTCATTAACACCTTAACTATACTCTCTCTGTCCAGAAATACCATCAATTGTGAATTTAGTCAAAATCAAACTTTACAATGTTTGACCAAACATATTAAAAAAATTATGTACATCTATAATACAAAATAAGTATCATTAAAATCGTCATAAGATATATTTTTATAATATATACATTCGGTGCTATAGATGTTTATAGTTTTTTCTATATGTTTAACCAAATTTTATAAAGTTTGACTTTGACTACACTTAAAATACAGGACTTTGATCACGTCCATCTTCACGTGGGTTGTACTATTACACCATGCTAGCTACTCCCTCCGGGTCGATTTACACGGCGCCCTTTCATTTTCATGCAATTCCACCAGCCGAGCAGTTTAGGAACAAAGAAGAATCGCGGAAGGTTTTGGAGGCGAAATTTTTGGGTTTTCTATGGAATTTTTGGAGCGGAACCTTTGCGGGAAGAAACGTTTGGACGTAAAGATCGCGGGATTTTTTCGGAGGGGAGAAGAAGGCTAGCTCGATACGGAGGAATCGGTCTCCACCAATGCACGCTTGATAACTCCTCGATTAGTGCAGCTAATTACGTGCTGTAGGGCGCTGTGTGTTTAATGAGCCTAACTTCCCATCCTAATATTGCGTCCTGGGCAAAGGAAAGTACGACCAATCACGTAGTGTCTAGGTCCTAGAGAATCCTGGAGCGCGCCGTGTAAACCAACCCGGAGGGAGTACTATTGCTGGCGTATTAATTTAGTGCTAGTTATAAAATTCATAGGAGTAACATGCTGCAAGCGAAAGTACACATTCCATATATGCTTGGAAGACGAGATCTGACAGATCGGGTCAATGCATGGGTTCGTTTTATATATACTCCCTCCATTTTAAAACATAAGATGTTTTAAGTTTTTGAAGAAAAACTATCTAGATTTTGTTTAGTGTGTAGATTCACTTAGGTTGACCGTAAAAAAACACTACCCTCGCGCTCCTGCTCCCCCAGGGGCAGCAGCGTGATTCCCATCCTCCCCGGCCCTCCCCCCCCCTCCTCTTGTCACCCCGGTCACCGCGTCCGCAGAGGTCACCGAGTGAAGCCCGGGTCGAGCCTGCGGCGGTAGCCCTTCTCTGCCCGCGCCCTCGGAGCCGATCGGGGCTGGTGTTCACCATGGCGGCGGTGCGGCTCGGGAAGTGACAGTCCGGGCGGGTGGAGTTGGACGGCGGCGCCGGTGGCGAGGTTGTGTCATAGGGCGGCATGGTGGCGCTAAAACAAGGACGCGACGTTTGGCATCGGTCTTTCCCTCGGGCCCGATTGATCCTAGGCGGGTCGGCGTGTCCTCTGCTACTGCTTCCTGGCGACACAAGACGGATTGGTGGGGCGCATCAGCTGCAGGCACGACGGATTGGTACCGGTCCCTCCCGGCCCAGATCTCGGCCCTTAGGGCCCGATCTGGGCTTCGGTAGGCCGACCGGACTACAGCAGTGGCACCTTATGGAGATGGAGGCGGCGACTGTGATCATGTAGGGGAAAGCATCGCAGCGCCTTGCCTGTTGCAGCAAGGCGGCAGGGCTTTATGGGCCCTCCTAGGCTCGGTTGGGCCCGCCAAGCCTGGTGTGACCCTGCTGCCATATCCGGTCGACGATCGTATCTCAGTGGTGGAGGTGGGCTCCTCCCGCGTGGCTGCTGCGTTGCCATCCCAAACTCGTTCTAGGTCACTTCCCTCTGTCTTCGGGCTGCTTGCTTTGTCCAAGATGAGAGGATGACGATGGTGGTCGCAAGATCATGGTGGTGCACGTTGGTGCGCGGCAAAGCTGGTGGTGGTGCACCAAATCGCTCAGGGTTTTGTGTGGGTGGGGATGGGGAGAAATCCCTGTCGGCTTGTCTGACTCCATCGCGGTGCCGCCCTCGAGTGGCGCCATTCCTTCTTGGAGGGCATCGCGGATATCCCCTGCCTAGTAGACTCGGAGTGCCGGGGGAAGCCCCTAGGTCTAGTGTTCTGGCCCGGGCAGCAGTGTCGTGATGGTGCTCCCTTCTTGAAGATGTTGTCTTAGTACTAGGCGCTTCGGTGTTGTAGCGTGGTGGGACACTTCCAGAGGACATAGCGGTGGCGGGTCACCCTAGTCTCATTGAATGGCCGTTTCTTTTATTCATTTTCCTTTTGGCGTGTTTTTGCTGATGCCCGGCATTCTCGGTTGCTTGATCTCTTGTATGTTCTTTTGTATCTGTGTGGTTCTTTTATTTATAAAGCGGGGGCGAAAGTCTATTTCGAGGAGGTTCACTCAGGTTTAGAGTGAATCTACACGCTAAAAAAAAGTGTAGATATATTTTCTGACTGGACCTACACACTAAAATAAGTATAGATATATTTTTTTCATAAGCCTAAAACATCTTATATTTTGAAACGGAGAGAGTATGCCCAATGCTCAGAAATTCAGCGCAGTCAAATTAACTACTCCATGAGTCTAGAGATACTATTGACCTGAGTTTATCTATATTTAAATGTATGTACACGTATATGCGTCAAGATACATTAGAATTTAGACAAAACCATGTCAGTTATTTTTTGGACGAAGGGAGTAGTAGTTGGTCCGGTTCGAAATAAATTGATGAAGATACGTCGGGCTTAGACATGTTTTCGATAACATTTTTTGAACGGTAAAAGGGTTCAGAGGACCCGAGAAGCTGCAAATTAATAAATGTGGCAGGTACAAATTACGGTTAGACCCTCAGCATTAAGAACTCTAGCCAGGCTAGACAAAATAGAGAAGGGCCTAACACTTACAAAAAGCACCCTAGGACTAAAACATAGAAAGCAATCAAGTCCTCCAGCCAACGGCGAGATCATGGGAGTCTCTTGCTCGTGACACTCCACAATCCGGAGAAGAAACAACACCGTCGGCCACCTTGCAATCCGCGGGGACGAACCACTTGCTGACGGCGAGGCGTCGAGCACCGACGATGTGCTTCGAAAAAGGGCCTCCGATGGAGGTTGAAACCCTAGGCCGCCCTTCGGCCAGAACGGGCAGCGACCCGGCAGCCCCGCCACCAAAGGACCACTGCGAAAAAAGATCTCGAGTCGCAGCATTGCAGCAAACCATAGCACCCATATGAAGCAGGCTTGGAATCGCAGAAGGCCAAGCTTGAGGAACGCCACCCCTTCTCTCCTCGCCACCACGGCCGGCCAGAGAAGAGCAGCAGGAACTCGAAGCCAACCTTCGCAACCCAAACTCACCAGCCTTATGAAGGGGCTCCCCGAAGCCGAGCACCACCGTTGAACGAGGCTCCAACCAGAGGAGCGCAGCAGCAGTGAAGAGCATCTCCCGAGGACGACGGCTTGGGCCAGAGCAAGCGCACGTCGAGCACCCCGCCAGTCTCGCAAATCTAGCAGCCATCAGCTCCTTCCTCTCCCACCCCTCGCCACCACGGCCGGCCAGGGAGAAAAGAACGGCATCAGGTTGCCAGATCCAGAGACGGCAGCACTTATTGAAAGAGCCTCCGTCCACAACGGTAGCAACAGCAAGCTCCAACCGCTGGATCCTGCTGAACCACCCCGAAGACGGCCAGCCGGCGCCGTGCAGGAGCGCCGGAGGGGACAGGCAAAACGGCATCTCGCCATTCGCCACAAGGGCCGACACGAAAAAACCTAAACCTAGACCTACGACACCTATTGCGAGAAGCCCGGGACCTAGCCTACAAGGGGGGCCTCGCCTCCACCGCCCTCCGGCTGCGGCGCCGCCGGAGAGGGCTTTGGCTCGGCCAGAGACACGAAGAAGGTTGAGGTTCGGTTACTGTAGAGGGAGAAAGGTGTGAGTGAGTTCTTTCGTTTTCTATAACATTTTGCTTCACTTATAATTTTGTGATGTAGGATGTACGTACATGATGTCAACCGTCTGTGTAGCCGCCGACACGGTGATGTTGGGGCGCGCTGTTCGTATTAGCGTCTGACGGCGTGGTTGACAGGGAGTTATAGCGTTGAGCACGGATTAGTTAGTTTTGGCCCATTGGATGTGGTGTATTATTTGACGGTCCAAAATTGTTTGGCTCACTTGGTCCGGCCGCGGGTCTTCGTTCAAAAGCGAGCAAAATAATTAATTCGACTTGTGCGCTAGCTGCACTTCACATTATATAATCTACAGTATATATCTGCATCTTTCAAACCAAGAAAAAAGCTGCTAGTAGTATTATTACGTTAATCCCAGATGTAGTGGTCGATCTCGATCGTGAGAGCTATGTGTAGGAGTGCCGCAAACGTGCTCGCGTTATAATTTATTATTATATTTGTAGCCATGAAATAATCCAGAAGAAAAGTGGTCGAAAGCAGCAAATAAAATTCCACTACAACAGACTGAAGAAAAAAAAAACAGAATCTGAATTTAAAAAAGAGACTGTTTTGGGAATCATGAAAGCAGTACCGACACCAAAAGGCCAAAAGGAAGATCCACACCAAGGAAAAAGCCACCACCAGTTTTTTCTTCTTTTTTTTCAGAAAGAAAAACTCAACCCCAAAAAGAAAATAAAAGAAATTGCCAACAAAACAAAAGGCTGCGCTGCTTTCCGCACCGTGTACAGCAGCGCCTCCCTGGCAGACGAGTTGTCGGGCCCACGTGTAAGTGAGGGAGTAGGAAAGCACTATCCGGTGTAACAGTAACAGTAGTATATGAGGTCGCCTCAGACTCAGCGGCAGCGATCTGACCATAATAACACCCAGAGCTGCTGAGCTGAGCCCACCCGCCCGCCCGCGCCAACAACAAACTCCTCCTCTCTTTCTGCTCTGCTTCCTCCACGTCTCGGGCAGTCGCCCAGCAATGGCGACGGCGTGGGTGCGCGTGCGCTCGCTCAGCTGCAAATCCAGGGCCGTCGCCGACGACGTGTACAGCCCGCCGGCGCCACCACCCAAGAAGCGCCCTCCGCCGACGCAGGACAAGAGCTCCGCCGCATCGCTGCCGGTCAAGGACAGTCGCAGGTCCAGGTCCAGCGAGCATGGCCGGCCTGCAGCTAGGAGGAATAAGAAGACGAAGGACATGTCCGAGGAGCTCGCGAAGAGCAGCGCCAAGCAGCTCACACCGTCGCCCATGGCGTCACCCAAGAGGCCCAGCTCGGGGTCGTTCCTGGAGATGACGGAGCTGCCGGAAGACCACCCGTCCCGGCGCGTCGTCGAGCTCATCTTCGAGTCCGGATGGGACCACGCACTTGACACCGAGGCCGAGGTGGAGGCGCTGTTCCGGGTGCGCAACACGGCGCGCGCGGTGGCGCGGTTCGAGGACGCGCGCGCCGCCGCCCAGGCCCGGGGCGCGGCCGCGGGCGACGCGCGGTGCGCCGCCGACGGAAACGAGACGATGCGGTTCCAGCGCCGCGCCGCCGACGACAACGAGGTGATCTGCGCCGCCGTGGCCACCACCACCAAGCTGTCGGCCGTGCGCACCTTCGCCGGCAGCGGCGCGGCGGACGCCAGCGTAGCAGGTGGTGGCCCGGGCCGCAGGGGCATGCTGGTGTGCCGCGTCATCGCCGGCCGCGTCCGGCGAGCCCACGACCCGCCGTGCCGCGCCGGGGAGTACCACTCGGTGGACGCGGGCGGCGGCGAGCTCCTGGTGCTCGACCGACGCGCCGTGCTCCCCTGCTTCCTCGTCGTCTACACGGTCAAGCCGCCTCTCGAGCGCTGCGGTTCCCGCTGATCAGACGCCTGCCATAGATCCTCGCGCCCGTCACCATCACCGCCACTAACCGAATCCGCTGACTGTTAGCTATAGGCCTCGATCCATCATCGCGATCGATGCAGGTGTGCATGTGAGACTGTAAAAAAGATTCTTCTTCTCCTCTTTCCAAATTCCATTCTTACCAGCACGTACGATTGTTGATCAAAACTGTACAAAAACAATCGCATCATCCACTTCAATTCAATCCCTCCCGCTGAATTCAGCGCCCGACCCATTGTTTTCCGTGCACGCTCGGCTGCACCTGCAGACAGTTGCGGCGTCGGCATCATCCCGTCGCCATCGACCACCGTTCCATTCAGCACGGAGAATTAGAAATGCGTCGCGGTCGTCGTCGTCGTCGTAGGTTCAAGTTGGACGGCGACGTACGACCTGTCACCGCGCGCTCGTCATCTTCCTCTTCCTCCACCTCACTTTTGCGACGTTTTCGGATTTGGCAACACTCGCGGATGAGGACGGAAGGTATGGACAAAGCTCCGTTGCCACAGGCAGGCAACGAGCCACATCTTGTTGGATGGTTTTGGTCGCGTCTGCTTGTCCCTTCTATTGTTGGATCGCCTGGACTCCATCCATGTGATACCTATCAATGGCATGGCAGCTTTGCTCATCCGATTCAGCTTCAGAATTCTACTGTGTTACCACTTCTGAACCAACTGAGCCGCAGCAAAGAAAAGAAAAGCAAGTTATAATCAATGTGGAAAGGGCTTGGTCGCTGCGAGACAGCACACATGGGAGGGGGCAAACGTGTGTTGGTAGGACTAGTGCTGCAAGCGTGTACATATGCCCCCTCACATGGATGAGGCGATTTTTTTTAAAATAATACCTATTTTTTAATGATTATTAAAAGTATTGCATAAATTTTGTAATTTACAAATCTAACACTTTGTCGGCCTGGATCTAGCCGAATGGACCACTCGGTCTGGCCCTGACCGATTCAACTCCATTCGGCGAGGAGTGGGCTGATTGCATGTGGCCGCAGGGCCACGCCAGCCGAATGCTCCATTCGGCGACGGCCTGGCCGAGTGGCCGAATCGGTCATGGACTGACCGACTGTATGTATGAGGATCTGTCACTCTTGTTGGAAGAAAGACGATGAATATGCACGGTTGGTTTAACTCTTACCATTGCATGCAGCATCTAACTACTTATGCTAGTACTCCCTCCGTTAGGGATTATAGGCCTAAGAGCTTTTTTAAAATGTTAGGAATTACAAGTCCTTTCTCATTTATTACCATCTCTCATCCAATGCATGGTCTTTTTTTTTCTTTCTCTTTCCTCATGCATGTATAACTATTGGTGCATGTAGTAATCAAGAGGGTGAGTTATTGTTTTTATTAATCCTATCAAAATGGTTCATAGGCTTTATAATCCCTAACAGAGGGAGTACTAGCTCAATACGGCAGTTTGTTTTCGCTACGACTGCCTTTTTCAATCGGTTTGGGCCTCGCAGATTACTTTTTCAATCGGTTTGGGCCTGGCTGATTACTTTTTCAAACGGCTTCACTGTGACCGATTGGAGTAATCGGTTTGCTCCTAGCTGATTGCATTTTGGCGGCCCTCAAATGCGCAGTCGGTGCAGTCCAGGCCGATTGAAACGCAGTCGGCTCCGCCCAGACCGACAATGTGCTAAATATCGAAATTTTAGATTTCGTGCAATACTTTTCAAATTAATTAAAAAAAGTGTATTATTAAAAATAAATTCGCCATGGATGAGCCAGCACCTTGGTGGTCTGCAACAACGAAAATATTCATTCCTTCCAAAAACCATGGAACTTACACACGATCCAAAGTAAAATTTAGGGTGATATATCTGAGGAAGCACTAGGTTAAAGTTGCCAGAGAACCAGAGTAACACTCACTTCACTTGTCAGCTCTTACACCAACTCATTTCTTGCTCGGCAAAGATGACAGGATCTTCGACCTCGAGCTCGGAGGCGGAGGTTGACGTCGGCCTCCTAGCTTCTCTCTCCTCCCGGACTTGTGTGTTTGATGTGGATGTAAGAATCTCGAACCCTCGGTCTGTAAGAATGGGCTATACCTGGGAAGATTTATTGGTCTACAAACATAGTTGACGTTTGTGATGCTCGACTATAGGTCATCATGCCTTCTTCACCCTCGATACGGCAACGGTAGACTTGTCGGCTTCTCCTTCGAGCACAAGGACGGTGGTCCTGCCAGCAAGCCCCTCTTCCCCGATCTTTGTGTTGAAGCCTACTCTTCTAGCTATAAGAAAAGCCGCTAAACCTTAGGGCTCGTTTAATTCAAAGGATTCTCAGAGGAATTTTGGAAGATTTTGATCTAGAGGAATTTTTTCTATGTGCATCGTTTGATTCATAGGATTTGGCTCTTAGGAACTTTTCCCATAGGATTGCATTGCATTATATTTTGGAGAAAACTTTCCATCCACCTCAATCTCATGTTAGAATTCCTTTGCTTTCATGTGAATCAAACATTTTTTTAAGAAAAATTACCGTAGGATTCAAATGGACATGACATTCTAATCCTGTGTTTTTTCTATTCTTGTGTTTTCCCTATCGCGCGAATCAAACAGGCCCATAATGTTATAGCTCATGTAAGAAACAACAGCCCGTTGGGACTATCATCCAAGGAACACCCACCGCTGACGATCAAAAATTTGGTTGCATCGTTGCCGGTCAAGATGGCTCTGGAAATCTCGACCAGCCTATAATCCCGCCGATCTAGTCATCCAGTGTCCGGCCATCAGGGACTGCATAGTCATATTCAGCCAGAGGCGGTCTGAATTGGTCTGCACGGATGCTCATACGGTCAAAACCCACCCCGGTGGCTCGATCCAAACGACCGGGCCGACCCATCCTCGCCCAAAAATGAGCTGGGAATGCGTCGTGCGTGTGTCCTCCCTCATATTCTCGCGTCCTATAGGGGCCCGCCTGGTGTCGACCCAACGGCCACTAGTCTCCAACCCAAACTGACGAGGTTTCGACTCGTCAATGCCCATTGTTATGGACTTGGGTTTTGGAGAAGATGGGGATGCTGGAGATCGTGGAACGGTTAACAGACAAGCAACTAGGGGACACGAGATTTACCCAGGTTCAGGCCCCCGGAGGGAAAACCCTACTCCTGCTTGTCTGCTCTTGATTACGGCGGAACCGAAGGTTACAGGGGTGCGCAGATTCGATCTGGCGTGGAGATGTGTATGCGAAAGTATGAGTCGAGAGATTTAGGTCGTGCCCTCCTGGCCTTTATATAGACTTAGGCAGGTCTCGGGCATAGTCTTAGTCGGTTACAGGTTCTAGGATTTTACCCCTTTGAATTTCCTATCTACTCTAGTCTTGCTCTCCAAGGATCCGAAGGCATCATGGGCCTTGGCCACCCGAAAATCTTCATGGGCCAGCGTACGTCTGCTGTGGGTCTTCCTTGGGCTGGACCAGGTATGCTGAGGTCACGTACCCGTAGGGTATAACCATGTCAGTAGCCCCCGAGTGATCAGTCAAATCGTAGATTCGGCTGATGACTCTTCAATCCTTCGGGTGCAACTATGTTTTAACAGTATGTGTGTAGGGATTGTTGATGCGTGTGCCTGACTCGCCCGGCGGATCAGGGTCAGTTAACTGTCTTAGGACGAAACATCACGATCTTCCTCAGGTTTGAGTCCCTTAACTCGAACCCGGAACATATGCTGGCGTAATTCGACTCAGACCGCGGAGGACTTACAGGAGTGGAATTCCAGTGATTTTAATTGGTATACCCAATGCGTCTATCGGGATTTTTCATCGCACCTGTTAGCGCGGGTTTTTACTTAGCAGAGGGCAGTCGTGTGCGTTGCCAGGCCATCAGATGTTATCTGTAGGTCTTATCTTTATGTCGCAGACACAGCATCCGAATGTTTGTCACCGCGGAGGTGTTTCGGGTGGCCAAGGAGATTGTTGCTCACTCAGCGTTTTGTTGGGGCAGAGTTGCCGAAAAGTTTTTGCATGCTGATCCGAAAGATCACAGTCGAAGAATTCATAGGGTGCGCGACCAGCGCTCCCTATGGGAGTAGCCCCCGAGTGTCTGTTCGAGTCGTAGACTCGAGCGGAGACTTTAGTTCAAACATTGTTCAGTTGTTAAGTCCGTAGGACACAAAAAAATTCGGATGCTTAAATCCATCCTCCCTATGGGAGTAGCCCCCGAGTCCGTAGTGGAGTCGTAGACTCGACGTAGGACTCGAAGAAATATTTTGTCTTTATTCGTCTTTCGGGTGCGCGGTCAGCGCTCCTGATAGGAGTAGCCTTCGAGTATTTAGTCGAAACAAAGATTCGAGTGAGTACTCTTACCTGTGTAGCCGAAGAATTGTAGTTGGTGCTAGTATAGCTTATGATGACATCAGTGCTGACGATCAATGACCTCAAGCGTCTGCTACGCCAGAGATGACTTGACTGGACGAACGTGGGTCCCACTTGCTGACCTTGAATTGACCGGTCACGCGCGGCATGGAGATAATTACGGCATCGCCTCGATTTCCGCCCGTAGTGGACGGCGTGGTAACGACGGTTCGTTGTGATGCTGACACGTGTATGGTCAGATCTGCCGTTGGCGTTAGGTCTTCTGGATGGACGGCTGCCGTGTGTCATCTTCGTTGTTATAATCATTGGGGAAAGCTACGGTTTGTTTTCACTGCATCAGTTCTTGTTTTCACTGCCTCCTTGTGGTCTAGCGATCTTTGCTTTGCGCTGGGATTTCCATCTTCCTTTCTGCGCTTTCGCCGCCAGCACCGCCGCAGCACGATGGGGAAACCGAAGAAATCGTCATCTGCCGTTGGGACCAGCGCCGCCGGAGGAAATAAAGGCGCCACCGCTACCCGTGTCACCGACGGTGGCTGGCGGCGATCAGAGACGCGGGAGAGCGATCTCCGCAAGCTTCGCGAGCGGGGTCTGATCCCACAAGATAGGGAGGCCGTCAGACTCCCCGGCAACGAGGTAATCCCCCGTCCCCCAGCTGGGTATCGGGTTATGTTTCTTGCCTTCGTTATGCGTGGGTTTTCCTCTCCAGTCCACAACTTCCTCCGTGGGCTGCTCTTTCTCTATGGCATCCAACTTCATCATCTTTCGCCTAATTCTCTTCTCCACATTGCTTGCTTCATCACTTTTTGCGAGTGCTGGCTCGGCATTGAGTCAAGACTTTGGCCTCTTCCTAAACTTTATTCCGTGAAGAGGCGCCTGGTTGGATGGTGTTTATCCCATTGGGGGTTGCAACATCTCCAACAGTCCCAATCTTCTTTTCTTTTCTTTTTCTATGTCCGAGTCTGTCCAGTACTGGCGGAGGCGATGGTTTTATATCCGCGACTCCGTAGTGCCTGGCCAAGATTTTGGCCTTGTTCCTTTTGACCCCTCCCAAAAGATTGAGCCGAAAAGGTCTTCGAAAAACAAAATCTTGGATGGCGAGGTGGCGAAGATAGAGGCCCTTTACCGTCGGGTGGAGGATTCTCCAGCTGATTCCGGAGAAGGAAGTGAACGGCGTGGACATCATCCGGACATTTCTCGAGAGTTGGGTGCAGCCTCTCCAAGCGAGGGCGCACCCGATGTTTCTTTATTCTGGGCGCCGTGATCCGACGAGGGTTTCGGCTGAGAAAGTCTCCGAGGAGGATCTTGACAGGACCCTTCGCTCGCTGCTGAAGTTCAAGGCCGGAGAGAAAATCCTGGGGAAGTCGTTGACTCCGCCGTTTTCTTCGGCATTGGATGTTCCACAGGTGTAGATTTGTGCGCGTAGAGTTTTTTGTCGACTGCGTATTTACTTTCCTTTGTTTGCTAACAAAGTTCCTTCTTGGTTTTGCAGAGCTTCAAGGTGCCGGGCATGGTACCGCCATTGCCTGAAAAGTATCTGAATGCCCCGGATAATGAAGTGGTGGAGTCCGTGTCCGAACTACCGTCGGCGCGATCTCCGGCGGAAGATGCCGACGAGTTGAGTGAGGACCATACGCGCAAACGATCTCGGAGCTCCAGCGAGTCTTCGGATGCCTCGACTCCTCCGACTCCCCGAAACCCTCTGGGCCTTGAGCGTCATAGTGACTGGCATGTAGGCTCTTCCTCTCCCATTCCTGCCATTCCTGTGCGGGCTGTAGCGCCACACCCGCCAGCGAAGTGGAAGAAGGAAGAAAAGAAGGAAGAGAAAAAGGAGGAGAAGAGAGCCCGAAGGACTCCTCCTGTTTTTGACCTTAGCTCGCTGGGCTCGTAAGTTTCTTGTTATACTGCTGTCCCCCTTTTCTTGTTGACTTTGTACTTGTTCTGATTTTTTTGTATGCAGGAATTCTTCCCACGACTCCTCCAGTGATGGTGCTCGGGAGATGATGGGGGAGTCGAAAGTTGTGTCTCCTCCTCCTCAAACGGTGGCAACGTCAGGGGGCGCCGCTCCTGATCCTCCTCTGCAGGAGGTGCAGGTGGTTGCGCCTCAGAATTTCGCCAGCGGGTCTTCGGAGTCGCCATCAGAGCATGTAAGTACCTCTGCTTCGTACCACGGGGGGAGCCCCCGGGTGCATGAAAAATTTCATGTCTTGTTCTTTCTTCGAATCTTTGGGGGGGAGCCCCCGAGTGTCTTTGTGTTCGAGTTTTGGCTTTATTCCTTAATGTTGGGCGCAGCCCCCAAGTCCTTTTTCCTTACTGGTGCTTCTTTTTCTACAGCCTTTTGTGCAGGAGGCCAAGCGGCTGGTGCAGGAGCGCCTGGTGCTGGAGGCTAACCTTCGGCAGCTTCAAGGTACCTGTTTGCCTTTTGGTGCTTCCTTCATTTATTCTGGTCCTTCTCTCTGATGTTTGCTTGTTTGAAATGCAGAGGAGCATAATACTTCTCTCCGTGAGGTCGACGCTCTGAAGAAGAGACTTGGTCAATCGGAGAAGAAGGCCGAGGCCGCCGTTGGTGCGAAGGAACGCCTCGAGCTGGAGCTGACTAAGGCAGCCGAAGCGAAGGAGCGTCTGCAGCAGGAGGTCATGACCGTGAGGGAGCAGTGGCTATTCAGTGCAGCCATGAGGGAGGTTGCAGGCAAGCTCATGGCTGCTGCCAAGGCTGTTTCGGGTGAGTGCTGTATTTGTGCTTATTTCTTTTCGTTTTCTTGCTTTCTTCTGTGTTGCTTTCTTCTTTTCTTCTCTTTTTATTGTCTCAGATGCCGCAGGCATCGAGTTTGACCATGGTGCTCTAGAGCATGGGAGTGCTCTAGATGATGCTACTGCAGCGGTCGAAGATCGTTGCAGCACCGTCGTCAGCTCCCTTGCCAAGGCGAAGGAGGTCCTTGGCCGCTTCTACAAGGAGCTTGTTCCTAAGGGCGCGGCCCTTGATGATGTGGATGCCTTGGCGGAGGCTTTGTCACCGGTTACCGCAGCTGCATAAGCGCAGCGTATGGGCATCGGTGCGTCTGTCGGGCTGGCGATGGCTTTGGCGGCTGGAGCGGAGTTGGACCTGCCCCAGATCACTTCCCGGATGCCGACGACCGCAGACGGATCCGAGGTAGCCTTTGTCGCCTACTCGTCAGCGTTTATATATGGGCCGAAGCTCATTGATTTGCTGTCTGAGTATGCGCTTCGGCAGCAGGGCGGGGCCAAGGCTGTAACATCCTAAAAATACCCAAACTTAGATCATCAAACACTAATCATCAAGATTAGGGTTAACAAAAACTTTTCTAACTAAACCCATGAATGCATGCATATGTGTATGCATAGTTTTTGAATTTCTTTAAAACCACCTTGTTTGTGTGATCCATTGCTTGTAAAATATTTCTTAGGTGAAATGAACATCCTCTAAAACATTTCCCACACTTTTCTTAAAGACAAGTAAATCAAAACAAATATATTAAGGGAATGGTCATTTTGGCTTAACTCCCATGCCTACTTTGGCTGTCTCAAACTTTCAGAACCTAACAGAAACTTTTCTGGATCTTTGCACCCCTTGAATTTACTCATAACAGAGTATCAAGGCCCACCTTGTGATCATCCAGAAACTTTCAAATGCATAGTTTAAATGACAATTCAAAATTGAATCTTCTTCATATGGGAAGATCCCACTTTTTCAAAACCCACTCAAACAAGCTCAACTTTCAAAACACAAGCATCTGCAGACTCACCAGCACCAATCTAGCAAACCCACCAAAAATCATTTCAAAATTCAAAACTTGATTTCATGCGACCATTTCATCAAACAGGTTGCAGACACAAAACAACAAAAACATCAAACACTATAGTGTGCAGTAAATTTGGCCTAACTTGTTCCCTAGTTAGCTCACACACAGCTCAGTAGATCATCTAGAAAGATTAGCCCAACACTAGCACCCCTGTGAGCTTGCCATTGCCATTAATGGTGAACAGCCGAGCACACCCATGTCACCCCATTGTGGACAGCAAGCTAGAGGAAGAACTAGCCGTGCCAACCTTGTCTAGGAGGCAGCCCACCGCCCATCGCCACTCACTGCCCTAGTCGCAAGGCTGCCGAGCTCGACCACGCGCACAAGCCGCGCCACCATGCCGAGGCGGCGCCAGAGCGCCACCCTCGACCATCACCCACGATCACTGGCCGCCTTCGCCACTGCACACACACGATCGCCATCCACCCAGAGACCGCCAGACATCCCCATTTGCCGCCCGCATAGCCACCGTCGAAGACGCCGCCTCTGCCGCGCAGAGCACCGCCCGTTCCAGACCAAACCACACCGCCCCATGCCTCGCGACCATGTCGTTGAGCATCGCCAGGAGACACAGCACCGTCCCCTATCCGTGCCCATGCCAATAGCCACCTGTAACGTCGCCCCCGACGAGCTCACCCTGCGCCCCGACGGTCCCCTCGCTCGACTATAAATATAGGCCACCCCCGCTCGAATTCTTCACACCATATCACTCCCCTCTCCTCACTGATCGTGCCACACCATTCCCGGAGCAAGGCGAGCACCACCTCGCCGAAATTTCACTGGAGCCTGCTGCTGCCGAGAAGAAAGGAGCCAGCGATTGGAGCCGCCCCAGGAGCTGCCGCGACCACCCCTGAGTTCGCCGTCGTCGACTTCGTCATTCGCCCGCCTCACCGACCCTCGCCAGTACCCCGGTGAGCCCCCAGCTACCCTCACTGGCCGCGCTAGGTTTCGTTCTCGCCGGAGTTGTCTCGCGTCGACGATGACTCCCAGCCGTTAGATTAGAACTAGATCGAACGATCCACGTTGCCCCATACCGCTTCGCCCAGCACCGTGTCACTGACGAGTGGGGACACCCACTTAAGCAGCCCACGGGATCACTGTGCTTAGCAGGCCGGCCCGTTAGATTTTCCCGCGCAGCCCAGTTATTCAAATTAAACCTTTTTCTATTTCTTTTCAAACACACTTCTGTACCCAACTTCAGAAATCAACCCAGATCGATTCAGTGCTCCAATTTGAATGAAACCAATTTTGTTGGAAAGGTCTGTGAATGCTGAATCCAAGCCCGTTGGATTCAAGTCATTTGGATCTATAGGTCACCTTTGGTAAAAATAACAAGGCAGAAGCTTTTCTGCATTCAAACATTTTTCAAATTTAAACCATAATAGCTTTTGAGTTGATTCCAACTCTCAAAAATCACATTTAACCATACCTTTCAGAATATATAAAAATATATAGGTTTACTTGCAGAAATATTGCTCAAGTAATAAAAGAATGCTCCATAAGCATTTCTAGCCACTTTAATTAATTAAAATAAAAGGGTAAAACATTATTAAATTGTGACACCACTTTAAATCACATTCCCATGGACTACAATATGTGGTGATGACATGTGTCAACATGATCCCATGTTTAGTGTGGAGAATATTAAATCTAAGTAGTTTTTCAATGAGTAGAAATTACTTTTCTAAAAATAAAAAGATTTAAACCAAGCCTTAACCTTGTAATGTTAGAGATGATGCTAGATCATCTATAGGACCCTTGTGTGTGATGATTGCAAGTAGTTAAGTATTGTTTGGTGATTGTGTACCTCGTATTTATTCATAGACGCTAGTACCGACCAAGGATACGAGGAGGAAGGAGGATACTACGAAGAGGAAGCCGAGGAGAACTTCAACCACTGCTCTGCACAAGGCAAGCCTTACTAAACAAGTTGACCTATGCAACCTTATACTGATGCAAGCTAACCCTTGCAAGATACCCTACTGATACCACAAACCCATACTTGTGATATGACTACTATATGCCTTAAGCATATGTGATCATACCCACTTGATGAACCAAATCCTAGTTTTATGTGCCAGCTTCTTACTTTATTTCTTTATCAAAGCTTACTTAGAGTCTACCTAAGAGTGTGGTAGATACTAGACAGTTGTGCCGAAGGTTGCATAAAGAGCATAAAATTTGGCCTAAGCTAGATAACCTTGATGTCATCCTAAGGCATGAGTTTGAACCTAGTTAAAACCCCACTAGTTTCCCACCCCTCATCAGTGGTTACCCCCACCTGTAGAGGCTAGTGCTAAGCATAAAACTTGATCAACTTTAGATGGGAATACTTGGTGGAAAAATGGTTATGAAAACCTTGGAATGATGGATCATTCTATTGAAATTTTTTGGACATGTGTTTCCAAACACTTGATGATTTTGGTGATGAAAATGTTGAGGCATGAGCCTTAGCCCTTTATAAAACTGATGGTTGTCTGGATGCGATACCATTCCAATTTTATCGTACAACCACAATACCCGAAGATTGGGTAGGGCTTGACTGGAAACTTATATTCCTTAGTATTAGTTCCCTCACGGCCAAGGTCTGAGCTGAGGCTACCTTGTGAAGATTGTCCACCTGTGCAGTACCCAAGATGACAGTGAGTCATGGTTAGGAGGCCAAACTCACAGGAGAGGTGCTTATACTAGGGCGTGTAATTGAAAGGTTAGGATTTATTATCCGCATACTGAGTATGGTGAATTCAGGATTTGTTCCTGATGGATGTATCGAATGTTGTGGTGAAAGTGTACAATCTCTGCAGAGTGTCAAACTATTCGAATAGCCGCGTCCGCGGTTATGGACAGTTGGAGTGGCCATATTGTTCCCCCGTCAGACTTTTCAAAATGACTTGTGAAGCGATTTGATACTTTGACTTGACCACAACAGAGTTGTGACCTAAATTACAAGATCCCACTTAGGAGTTATAAAATTGTGACTAGCTTTGGAACTTAGTAGAGATAAACCTGGCTTTTTGCAAAACAACCCTAGAGCCTAGTGTCCTATTATCCAAAAGCCCCTTACCTGTTAGTATTAGTTTGCGAGTACTTAAAGAGTACTCATGGCTTTGTCCCTGGCTATTCCCATGGCCAGACTATGAAGAGGAGTACCTGGAGGATGGACCTGTGAAGGTTATGACAACTAGGATCATCTCCCATCACCGCATTGCCTGTGACCCTGAAGATGGAGCTTCGCCTACGCTACCGTTATCATTACGTATTCCGCTGCTTGAAGTTGTATTAAGAACTGGATCATGAGATCCCTATTTGTGTAAGAACTTATGTATCGTTGTAATGGATGATGTACTATGGTATCCAATTCTGTTATGTCTCGCAAAAATGGTAATCCTGGGATTGCGATGTATGGCATAACAGGCATCTAGGATTGAAAAATCCGGGTGTTGACAAGTTGGTATCAGAGCCATCCTAACCATAGGAGACCCTAGTTAGACTGGACGTCGAACCAAAAACTTAGTTCCAAAACCAAACAAAAACAAATATTTACAAAAACTTATTCTCATTCTTATCTCTTTGATTCTTTCATAAAACCTCATGTTCCTCAAAAACTATTGCAAAATACATAAAATTTTGACACACTTGATCACTCTGCTAATCTACTCATCCTCTATTTTTATAGATGGACGTGAAGTACATCAAGTTTTATCAGTTGGGGAATGGAGGAGACCTTATCTTTGAGAGGGATCTAGATCAGCTTTCGGAACTTCTGGAGCGTCCACACCCCGAGTTCTTCGGAGCTCAGCTCAATGATCAAGGAGGAGAAGATCTGTAGTGGCTAATTGTTGCAAGTCTCCGAGGAAAGATTGAACTTCCCACTGCGGAAGGAATTCACTTTACCTAAAAAAAGAACAACTGGCTCGATGGACTTGCCAGAGCAATGCAGGAATCTCTCTCCCGTCTGTGTGGGCAGAGCATCAATCAGATCAAGGGAACCCGCTTTGAGTTTTTCCCAAGGCGTGATGCAAATGGACAACCACTGGAAGCCCCGTACCACCCCGAGCTGAAGACTCAATTGGACCACCTTAGCTTCATGATGTATGATCGTCAGCAGGAGTTGGACAACTGCTGTGACTATTGCAACCACAAGTCTGCCATCATCAAGACGAAGGATCAGACCATAGCCATGCTAGCAAAGGATCGCAAGTCTCGTCGCCGTCAACTCGACAAGAAGGAGCGCATTATTGCCCGTCTTCGCCATCGCATCTCATCTCTGGAGGAGACCATCCACGAGAGGGACATGCAATTGGAGGAAAGGGAGAATGCCAGAGAGGATCTTCGTGCAGACCCTTACTGTTATCTCAGCGATGACGATGATTTTCTGGAGGATCAGGCCATGGACTTCTTCACCGATGACGATGATTTCGCCTTCATCGATGATAATGAAGATGATGAAGCCACAGACTCCGAGGAGTAGTAGCACTGAGCACTAGCGTAGTGAGTAGTAGTCGGTCCCACTGTATCGTAGATTTCAGAATGGTTCTTAAAACCATCTGTTTTTCCTTGTTGTGGTGTGTGTTGTACTGTGTGCTATGAATGAATGAAAGAAAAAGCAAGTTGCTACAAAAACCTGAGTCAAACTCTAAAAACTCTTCAAAGACCCCAAACCTTAGAAAATTTCCCTCTTTTCTCATGATCTATCTAAATCTTCAGATGCCACGTGGAGGAAGTGGTTCAGCCCCGGATCCGATGTTGCAGATTCTGCAAATGTTGACCTCTGACCGCGAAGCTGAAAGAGCGGAACGTCAAGCCAACCTAGCCACTCTGCAACAGATAGCCCAGCTAGCCCACAACAACCAAGGCCACGAAAATCAGGACAACCATGGATCTAAGCTCAAGAATTTTCAGAATACCAACCCACCCGTTTTCACCAAGTCAGAAGAACCCCTAGATGCCGATGATTGGATGCAAACCATGGAAAATAACCTAGAAGTCGCCGGAGTGGAAGCCAACGAGAAAGTCCTGTTCGCCACCCATTATTTAGCCGGAGATGCCAGGGCATGGTGGAACAGTGTTCGTGCCATGACCGGAGGCCAGATGATGACCTGGGAGGAATTTAAGGTCAAGTTTAGCAGAACCCACGTGCCACCAGGTTTGATCAAGAGAATGAGAGACGAGTTCAGAGAGCTGAAGCAAGGGAGGATGACTGTAGTGGAATACCGTGACAAATTTTTGTCATTAGCTAGGTATGCCCCGGACGAGATAGACACCGAAGCTAAGAAGAAAGAAAGATTCCTGAATGGTCTGCATGACGAGATGCAGACGGTGTTAGTCAATATCCCCTTTGCTGATATTGAAGCCCTTGTCGATTCAGCCATCCAGATGGAAGGAAAGATCAACCAGGCCAATGAGAACCGCAAGCGTCGCATGATGCATCAACCAGGAACCCATCAGACCCCAAAGTATTGCCCCAACCCATCTCCCGGATTTGCCCCAAGAACCAATAGACCCCCTATGACCCGTCCAACCTACCCCAACCGTGGAAACCCTAGACCCGGAGGAAATCACAACAACCCCAGCAACTCTAGCAATTTCACCCATGCCCCACCCAAGTTCAACACCAACAATGCTACCGCCAACCCCAACACTGCCCCGAGGATTGGAAGCAATGCTGTGCCTGTCGCAGCCAAGGACAAGTCACAAGTGACCTGTTATAACTGTGGAAATAAAGGCCACTATTCCAACGAGTGCCCCAACAAGAAGAATGCTACAGCACCCAATACCAACGTCCCAGCTCAACAAAGAGTCGTGTTCACCAGAAGGAGATTTGCCCTGTGGAATTCGCTCAACCGCAATGGCCGCTTTTTTCTCATGCATGTCAAGAAGCTCGGAAGCGCCAGACGTCGTGCTGGGTATGTTTTCTGTTAATTCAGTACTTGCAAGAGTGTTGTTTGATTCTGGTGCATCGCATTCATTTGTCACCGAAGAATTTGCCTGCACTAGTAAAATTCAACCAACCAAACTGAAGCATGTAATGATTGTGCAAATCCCCGGATCAACCACCAAGGCTAGGCAAATTTGCAAAGCCGTCCCTATCCGAATCCATGGCATAGATTTTTATGCTAATCTAATTGTACTAGAAACTAAATGTTTTGAAGTAGTACTAGGAATGGATTGATGTCCAAACATAAAGGATTGATTGATCGTAAGAAAGCCATCACCATGACCAAGATCACCGGATTATCGATCGAGCATATATCTGAAACCTTACCTCGCCAATTCAAGTGTAACAAGAGTCTAGCCCAACCTAGCATTGACCAAGTCCGATAGTCCGTGAATACCCGATGTATTTCAGATGTTTTGCCCAGATGCCCCAGATCGGGATATTGAGTTTATCATCGAACTAATCCCTAACAGGACCCATAGCCCGTAGACCCTATAGTATGAACCCATCGGAGTTAGAAGAATCAAGAAGCAACCGGATTCCATGCTAGAAATTGGACTAATTCAACCAAGTGTGTCACCATGGAGATCAATTGCCTTATTTGTGGACAAGAAAGATGGAGGTAACCGCTTGTGTACGGATTATCGAAAGTTGAATGATGTCACCATCAAGAACAAGTACCCTTGCCCAAGATAGAAGATTTGTTTGATCGGTTGACCGGTGCCTGTGTGTTTTCTAAGATTGATCTTAGAACGGCTATCATCAACTCAAGATTCGCGAGAGGATATTCCAAAGACGCCTTTACCACCATATATGGATTGTACGAGTATACTGATCATGTCTTTTGGATTAACCAATGCCCCGCTTATTTCATGAATCTCATGAATAAGATTTTATGAACTTCCGGATAAGTTTGTCGTTGTTTTCATCGATGACATTCTGATTTATTCCAAATCAGAAGAAGAACATGAGCTACACCTAAGGACCATTCTTGGAACCCTTAGAGAGCATCAGTTGTATGCAAAGTTTAGCAAATGTGAATTCTGGTTACAGGAGGTAGGATTCCTCGGTCACCTTGTATCAGCCGGAGGAATTGCCGTTGACCCTGCCAAAGTGAAAGATGTAGAAGATTGGCAAGCCCCAACCACTCAAACCCAAGTTCGTGCTTTTCTCGGATTGGCGGGATATTACCGCAAATTCGTAGAAGGATTCTCGAGTATCGCCCGACCCATGACCCAATTGCTGAAGAAGGACAAGAAGTTTGAATGGACAGACAAGTGTGAAGCGAGTTTTCAAGAACTCAAGAGGAGATTGATATCAGCCCCCATCTTAATCATGCCGGATATCACGAAGCCCTTCGATGTGTATTGTGACGCATCCAAGATTGGTCTCGGATGTGTGCTAATGCAAGAAGGCAAAGTTACATCTTATCTATCTCGACAATTGAAGCAACATGAGCAAAACTACCCAACCCATGACCTCGAACTCGCAGCCATAGTTCTAGCCCTGAAGACATGGAGACATTACCTGATGGGAAATCAATGTGAGATTTATTCGGATCACAAGAGCCTAAAGTACATATTCACTCAGAAGGAGCTAAATATGAGGCAGAGAAGATGGATTGAGCTAATCAAGGATTATGACCTGGACATTCACTATCACCCTGGTACAGCCAACGTGGTAGCCGATGCCCTTAGCAGATTGTCGTGCCGCTTGAACTCCATGATTTTAGAGGAGCAACCAAGTCTGCACAAGGAGATGGAAGATTTTCGAATGGAATTAGTGAGTGAAGGATTTTTGGCTAGCATAGAACTTCAGCCCACTTTGATCAGTTAGATTAAAGAAGCACAGAAGGGAAATGCTAGTATCGACGGAATCAAGCGTCATATCGGTACAGGCAAAGTACCCAAATTCATCGAGGACGAAGAAGGAGTTCTGTGGTACAAAGGACGCCTTTGTGTACCAGCAGATTCGGAGTTGAAAGAAGTTATCTTGAAGGAGGCTCATGATACTCTTTATTCTATCCATCCCGGAGGAACAAAGATGTATCAAGATTTAAAAGAGCAATTTTGGTGGCATAAGATGAAGAGAGAAATCGGAAGCTATATCGCCAAGTGTGATATATGTCAGCGAGTCAAGGCAGGACATCAAAGACCCGCTGGATTGTTGCAACCTTTGCAAATTCCGGAATGGAAATGGGATTCTGTAGGAATGGACTTTATCACTGGACTACCTACTTCTAGTAGGGGAAATGACTCTATCTAGGTCATAGTGGACAGATTGTCCAAAGTCGCCCATTTCTTGCCCGTCAAAACCACATATCAAAGTTCAAAGCTAGCGGAGTTGTACATCGCTAGAATAGTTAGTTTGCACGGAGTCCCCAAGAACATAGTATCGGATCGAGGAACTCAGTTTACCTCGAGATTCTGGAAGAAAGTCCAAGAAGGTTTAGGAACCCGCCTAGATTTCAGTACCACGTATCACCCTCAGACCGATGGACAAACGGAGCGAGTAAACCAAATACTCGAAGATATGCTTAGAGCATGTGTGCTAGAATATGGATCCAAGTGGGAAGACTGTCTGCCTTTTGCAGAATTTTCTTACAACAATAGTTATCAAGCCAGTTTGCAAATGGCCCCATTTGAATTCATGTACGGAAGAAAGTGTCGCACCCCTTTGAACTGGTCGGAAGTAGGAGAGAGTCAGATCTTCGGACCCGACATCCTACGAGAAGCAGAAGAGAAGGTGCACAAGATTCGTGAGCATCTCAAGACCGCCCAATCCCGACAGAAGAGTTATGCCGACAAGAGACGTCGAGACCTCACCTTCAACATCGGAGATTTTGTTTATCTGAAAGTGTCGCCATTGAAGGGAATGCAGCGTTTCCAACTCAAAGGAAAGTTAGCCCCCAGATATATCGGACCTTTCAAAATTTTGAACCGTCGAGGAGAAGTATCTTATCAACTGGAACTACCTGAAGAGATGTCAGCTGTGCACAATGTGTTCCATATCTCATTACTTCGCAAATGTCTCGAAGTCCCCGAGAAGACCGAAGTGTTCAAGAATATCGATCACCGGACCATAGAGATCAACAATGACCTGACCTATCCCGAAGTGCCCATCCGCATTTTGGAAGAAGCTTTTCGAACTACCCGAACCCGAAGTATCAAGTTTCTCAAGATTCAGTGGAGCAACCACACAGAAGAGGAAGCTACATTGGAGCGCGAAGATCACATCAGGATGGAGTTTCCCGATCTCTTCAAATCCTAGGTAATCTTTTCGTCCTTTTTCAAATCTCGGGACGAGATTTTGTTTAAGGGGGGAAGGTTTGTAACATCCTAAAAATACCCAAACTTAGATCATCAAACACTAATCATCAAGATTAGGGTTAACAAAAACTTTTCTAACTAAACCCATGAATGCATGCATATGTGTATGCATAGTTTTTGAATTTCTTTAAAACCACCTTGTTTGTGTGATCCATTGCTTGTAAAATGTTTCTTAGGTGAAATGAACATCCTCTAAAACATTTCCCACACTTTTCATAAAGACAAGTAAATCAAAACAAATATATTAAGGGAATGGTCATTTTGGCCAATTTAACTCCCATGCCTACTTTGGCTGTCTCAAACTTTCAGAACCTAACAGAAACTTTTCTGGATCTTTGCACCCCTTGAATTTACTCATAACAGAGTATCAAGTCCCACCTTGTGATCATCCAGAAACTTTCAAATGCATAGTTTAAATGACAATTCAAAATTGAATCTTCTTCATATGGGAAGATCCCACTTTTTCAAAACCCACTCAAACAAGCTCAACTTTCAAAACCCAAGCATCTGCAGACTCACCAGCACCAATCTAGCAAACCCACCAAAAATCATTTCAAAATTCAAAACTTGATTTCATGCGGCCATTTCATCAAACAGGTTGCAGACACAAAACAACAAAAACATCAAACACTATAGTGTGCAGTAAATTTGGCCTAACTTGTTCCCTAGTTAGCTCACACACAGCTCAGTAGATCATCTAGAAAGATTAGCCCAACACTAGCACCCCTGTGAGCTTGCCATTGCCATTAATGGTGAACAGCCGAGCACACCCATGTCACCCCATTGTGGACAGCAAGCTAGAGAAAGAACTAGCCATGCCAACCTTGTCTAGGAGGCAGCCCACCGTCCACCGCCACTCACTGTCCTAGCCGTGAGCATTGCCGAGCCCTGGACCACTCGCACAAGCCAAACCCAGACCATGCCGAGCGTGCGCCAGAGCGCCACCCTCGACCATCACCTACGCATCACAAGGCCGCCACGCAGGCACACACGATCGCCATCAACCCAGGAGACCGCCAGACATCCCCATTTGCCGCCCCGTGCCGCACAACCACCGCCCGCCGTCGAAGACGCCGCCTCTGCCGCGCAGAGCATCGTCCGTTCCAGACCAAACCACACCGCCCCATGCCTCGCGACCATGTCGTTGAGCATCGCGAGGAGACACAACACCGTCCTCTACCCGTGCCCATGCCAATAGCCACCTGTAACGTCGCCCCCGACGAGCTCACCATGCGTCCCGACGGTCCCCTTGCTCGACTATAAATAGAGGCCACCCCCGCTCGAATTCTTCACACCATCTCACTCCCCTCTCCTCACTGATCGTGCCACACCATTCCCGGAGCAAGGCGAGCACCACCTCGCCGGAATTTCACTAGAGCCTGCCGCTGCCGGAGAAGAAAGGAGCCAGCGATTGGAGCCGCCAGAGCTGCCGCGACCACCTCGAAGTTCGCTGTCGTCCGACTTCGCCCGCCTCGCCGACCCTTGCCAGTACCCTGGTGAGCCCCCAGCGACCCTCACTGGCCGCGCTAGGTTTCGTTCTCGCCGGAGTTGTCTCGCGTCGACGATGACTCCCAGCCGTTAGATTAGAACTAGATCGAACGATCCACGTTGCCCCATACCGCTTCGCCTAGCCCCGTTTCACTGATGAGTGGGGACACCCACTTAAGCAGCCCGCGGGAGCACTGCGCTTAGCAGGCCGGCCCGTTAGATTTTCCCGCGCATCCCAGTTATTCAAATTAAACCTTTTTCTATTTCTTTTCAAACACACTTCTGTAACCAACTTCAAAAATCAACCCAGATCGATTCAGTGCACCAATTTGAATGAAACCAATTTTGTTGGAAAGGTCTGTGAATGCTGAATCCAAGCCCGTTGGATTCAAGTCATTTGGATCTATAGATCACCTTTGGTAAAAATAACAAGGCAGAAGCTTTTCTGCATTCAAACATTTTTCAAATTTAAACCATAATAGCTTTTGAGTTGATTCCAACTCTCAAAAATCACATTTAACCATACCTTTCGGAATATATAAAAATATATAGGTTTACTTGCAGAAATATTGCTCAAGTAAAAAAAGAATGCTCCATAAGCATTTCTAGCCACTTTAATTAATTAAAATAAAAGGGTAAAACCTTATTAAATTATGACACCACTTTAAATCACATTCCCATGGACTACAATATGTGGTGATGACATGTGTCAACATGATCCCATGTTTAGTGTGGAGAATATTAAATCTTAAGTAGTTTTTCAATGAGTAGAAATTATTTTTCTAAAAATAAAAAGATTTAAACCAAGCCTTAACCTTGTAATGTTAGAGATGATGCTAGATCATCTATAGGACCCTTGTGTGTGATGATTGCAAGTAGTTAAGTATTGTTTGGTGATTGTGTACCTCGTATTTGTTTATAGACGCTAGTACCGACCAAGGATACGAGGAGGAAGGAGGATACTACGAAGAGGAAGCCGAGGAGAACTTCAACCACTGCTCTGCACAAGGCAAGCCTTACTAAACAAGTTGACCTATGCAAGCTTATACTGATGCAAGCTAACCCTTGCAAGATACCCTACTGATACCACAAACCCATACTGTGATATGACTACTATATGCCTTAAGCATATGTGATCATACCCACTTGATGAACCAAAACCTAGTTTTATGTGCCAGCTTCTTACTTTATTTCTTTATCAAAGCTTACTTAGAGTCTACCTAAGAGTGTGGTAGATACTAGACAGTTGTGCCGAAGGTTGCATAAAGAGCATAAAATTTGGCCTAAGCTAGATAACCTTGATGTCATCCTAAGGCATGAGTTTGAACCTAGTTAAAACCCCACTAGTTTCCCACCCCTCATCAGTGCTTACCCCCACCTGTAGAGGCTAGTGCTAAGCATAAAACTTATCAAGTTTAGATGGGAATACTTGGTGGAAAAATGGTTATGAAAACCTTGGAATGATGGATCATTCTATTGAAATGTTTTGGACATGTGTTTCTAAACACTTGATGATTTTGGTGATGAAAATGTTGAGGCATGAGCCTTAGCCCTTTATAAAACTGATGGTTGTCCGGATGCGATACCATTCCAATTTTATCGTACAACCACAATACCCGAAGATTGGGTAGGGCTTGACTGGAAACTTATATTCCTTAGTATTAGTTCCCTCACAGCCAAGGTCTAAGCTGAGGCTACCTTGTGAAGATTGTCCACCTGTGCAGTACCCAAGATGACAGTGAGTCATGGTTGGGAGGCCAAACTCACAGGAGAGGTGCTTATACTAGGGCCTGTAATTGAAAGGTTAGGATTGATTATCCGCATACTGAGTATGGTGAATTCAGGATTTGTTCCTAACGGATGTATCGAATGTTGTGGTGAAAGTGTATAATCTCTGCAGAGTGTCAAACTATTCGAATAGCCGCGTCTGCGGTTATGGACAGTTAGAGTGGCCATACTGTTCCCCCGTCAGACTTTTCAAAATGACTTGTGAAGCGATTTGAGACTTTGACTTGACCACAACAGATTTGTGACCTGAATTACAAGATCCCACTTAGGAGTTATAAAATTGTGACTAGCTTTGGAACTTAGTAGAGATAAACCTGGATTTTTGCAAAACAACCCTAGAGCCTAGTGTCCTATTATCCAAAAGCCCCTTACCTGTTAGTATTAGTTTGCGAGTACTTAAAGAGTACTCATGGCTTTGTCCCTGGCTATTCCCATGGCCAGACTATGAAGAGGAGTACCTGGAGGATGGACCCCAGGAAGGTTATGACAACTAGGATCATCTCCCATCGTCAGCATTGCCTCGTGACCAAGATGGAGTCGCCACGCTACCAAGTATCATTACGTATTCCGCTGCTTGAAGTTGTATTAAGAACTGGATCATGAGATCCCTATTTGTGTAAGAACTTATGTATCGTTGTAATGGATGATGTACTATAGTATCCAATTCTGTTATGTCTCGCAAAAATGGTAATCCTGGGATTGCGATGTATGGCATAACAGGCATCTAGGATTGAAAAATCTGGGTGTTGACAAAGGCTAGGCAGTCCGGCTCCGAGGCGACTCAGGGTGCCGCGTCTTAAGCATTGTAGACATAGTATATTTTGTAGTCTGCTTTTGCTGTAAATATTTTGATGAACGCAATTCTTGTGCCACGTAGTGGCCTTTTATGTGCTGAATGAATTCGCCCGAGTTGTGCTCTACCACTGTCTGAATGTTTGTGTCCTTTTTCTTTTCTGCTCTAGGTTCCTTCGGTCGACTTCGTTGACACTTTCGCCGCAGCGCAACAAGCGCCATCTTTGGATGATCCTTCGCAGCTCGCTTTTCTTCGGGACCGTGTTCGTAGTCTTGAGAGGGAGTTGCTTGGGTTGCGTGGTCACGCCGACGTTTGGAAGTCCAAGGAGGATCGCGGTGCAGCCAGAGAGGAGTACTTGATGACGGAACTACTTCGGCTATCTGAGTAGCTTCAATGTAAGTTGTCCATTATTTCGAGCTGTAGCTCAGTTCTTCGGATGAGCCTGTTGGCCTTGCCTTTTAACTTGCGCAATTGTCGCAGGTGCGAACCTTGCTCCGAGGGAAGAGAAAGAGAATGTCGCTGTTCGAGTCAATTGCTTGAATCAACAGGACATGGAGGCTGGCGGCTTCTTTTGGATGGATCGTGACCGTGCCATGGCTCTGGCGACAGTGCAGGATCGTGTGCACCAGGTTTCACTGGTGCTTCGCCAAGTGCAAACGTCGCTTGCCTCGGTGTTGCACGTTATGTTTCCTTTGGATGCCGCACCGACGAGCCTTGCGGGTCTTCTGTCGAAGTTTCGGAGCGTGAGCAATGTCAAGGAGTTGGTGCGGCAACAGCTCGTCGCAGGAGTGAAGGCTGCTTTGTCTCTCGTGAGGCTGCATCAGCCTGATGTAGATTTGACTGTTGTGGCAGCTGGACCGCCTCCTCGGCCGGATGGCGGTGAGTGGGACATACGTCCGCATTACGCAGCTGTAAGGAAGTATGCCGAACAGATCGTAGATTTGTTTGAGCAGCGTGCTCAGGTTATTCTTCAGAATAGGTAGTACCTGTAAAAGAAATAGATGTAAAATTTGTATATTTCGACTGGGCGTGTTGTGCCCTTTGTTGTAAAGGTTTGTTTGTTGTAAGCACGCAGTGCTTTGTTTGAGTACGTGTCCTTTTCGTTTGCCTGACGTTGTCAGCTACTCAGGTGTACACGCGTGATCCTTAGTCGATGAAATCGTGAGGTGGGGGGAGCCCCCGAGTGTGTTGTAGCATAAAGTAAAGTTGCAAAATAGCGAACTGGAGTTTGGGGCAAGACACTTAGCTTTATTTATATCGTAATAGAGGAAGTACATTGTTTGGCTGAATAGCCTTGGCTGAAAAGCCTTAGTGAAAGTAAAGGGATAGGTAGCTAGGGGTAGAATCGTCGCAAGTGCGCGATGTTCCATGGGTTGGAGTATGCGACTCCAGACTCCACGTGCTTGAGGCGATAGGCGCCACCTGGGATGACTTCGGTGATGACGTAGGGTCCTTCCCATGGTGACTCGAATTTCGTCGGTCGCTCTTGCTTGAGTCGCAAGACGAGGTCTCCTTCGAGGAAGGACCTGGGGCGAAGCCGGCGGCTGTGGTAGTTGCGGAGACTCTGCTGGTACAATCACGATCGAGCCGCTATTTCTCTTGCTTCGCCGAGTGTGTCGACGGCGCCTTCGAGTGCAGCAGAGATTTGGCTTCATTGTAAGTTTACGACCGGGGCCTGGTGGCGATTCGCCGGGTAGCACGGCCTCAGCCTGTACCATGAAGAACGGTGTAGCCCGTGGAGCTGTTTGGCGAGTTCAGAAGCTCCACAAGACGGATGGTAGCTCTTTCGCCCGTGCTCCAGCTTTCCGCTCGAGTGGACTCATGAGGCGCTTCTATACCAGCGCCGATTAGGCTATTGGCCTTTCCACTTGCCCGCTCGCTTGCGGGTGTGCCACCGAGGCGACGTGATGTTGATCCCAAGGCCTTCGCAGAAGTCCCGAACTCCTTGAGATGAAGTTCGATCCATTGTCGGTGATGATGCTGCGGTACACCAACCTGAGACAATGGACTCGAAGAACTTGACGGCAGTTTTGCCTTTCTGGTTGGTGACCGGCATGGCCTCGATCCACTTGGTGAATTTGTCGACTGCGACCAGGAGGTAAATGTGTCCCCCTTTCGAGGATTTTGGCAGTTTGCCAATCATGTCGAGGCCCCATTGAGCAAAAGGCCAGGCTATAGGTATGGGTCTGAGTTCGGACCCGGGTGCGTGCGGTTTGTCGGCGAACCGTTGGCACCCGTTGCATCGTCGGACGATGTCCTTCGCGCCATGGCCGCTGGCGAAGAGAATCCGCTCAGAGAGCTTTGGCGACAGGAGCGGCCGCGTGATGGCCGCAGATGCCCTCGTGGATGTCTTGGAGGATGGCTTTCCCGTCACTGATGGTGACGCATCTTTGTAGTACACCCGTAATTCTGCGCTTGTACAGCTCGCCATTGATGGTTGTGAAGGCTTTTGACCGACGAGATATGCGCCGGGCATCTGTCGGGCTGTCAGGCAGTTCTCCGTTTATCAAGAACTGGAGGTATGGTCGCGTCCAAGTTTCTTCGACTGCCATGACCTGCATTAGGTTTACCAAGGTGACCTTTGTGTCCAGTTTCTCGGGTCCTTCATGTCCTTCGGGCAGCGTAGCCCCCGAGTGTTCTGCTTCTTCGGGTGATCCCTTAGGGAATTTCCGCTTGATGGATGGCATGCAGATCTGTTCGAGGAACACACCTGGTGGCACCTTTGCGCAGGTGGAGCCGATGTTGGCGAGTCTATCGGCCTCCTCGTTGCTTTCTCTTCCGACGTGTCGAAGCTCGCAGCCGTCGAATTCTCCTTCGAGTGCGTTATAGAGAGCGCGGTACGCAATCATGTTTTCGGCGTGTGCGTCGCACTCGTTCATCGTCTGCTTGACGACGAGGTTGGAGTCACCGTAGATGACTAGGCGCGTTGCGCCGCAGATTTTTGCCATCCTCATGCCGTGTATGAGGGCTTCGTATTCGGCCTCATTATTAGAAGCTCGGAATTTCATCTGAAGGACGTACTTCATCCCTTCGCCTTGTGGGGAGGTCAGTATGACCCCTGCTCCTGCTCCAGCTTCCCGCTTGGAGCCGTCGAAGTGCATCGTCCATGACTGCGACATGTCTGGGGTGTCTGGCAGCTGCAGCTCCATCCAATGTACCAGGAAGTCCGGAAGGACTTGAGATTTGATTGCGAGTCGCTTCTCGTAGACGATGTCCAAGGGTGACAGTTCGATGCCCCATAGGGCCACGCGTCCTGTGGCCTCTGGATTATTCAGGATGCTGTTCAGGGGTGCCTCATTGACGACCATCACCTGGTGCTCTTGGAAGTAATGGCTCAGCCGCCGAGCCGTCATGAACACGCCGTAGGCGAGTTTCTGGTAATGGGGGTACCTCTGCTTTGTTGGTGTCAGTACCTCGCTGAGGTAGTAGATTGGGCGCTGGACCCCGTGGGTCTTGCCTTCTTCGGGTCGTTCGACCACTAGTACGGTGCTGACCACCTGGTGTGTGGCTGCTATGTACAGCAGCAGAGGCTCGCGCTCCTTTGGCGTGACCAAGACGGGCGAGGTGGAGAGAAGCCGCTTGAGGCTTTCGAATGCGTCGTTGGCTTCCGGCGTCCACTCGAATTTATCTGCTTTGTGTAGCAGTTGGTAGAATGGTAAGGCCTTCTCGCCCATGCGACTGCTGAATCTGCTTAGCGCCGCTATTCGTCCTGCGAGCTGCTGGACGCCTTTGAGGTTTTTTGGCTTCTCCATCGCCATGATGGCTCTGATTTTCTTCGGGTTCGCCTCGATCCCTCGCTGAGAGATGAAGTACCCAAGCAGCTGACCCGATGGGACGCCGAAGGCGCATTTTTTGGGGTTGAGCTTGATCCTGTAGTGATCGAGGTTGTCGAACGTCTCGCGGAGATCGTCGATAAGTGTTCTTGCCTCCTTGGTTTTTATCACTATGTCGTCAACATAGACTTGGACGTTGCGACCGATCTGGTCCTTGAGGCAGGCCTGCATGCATCGGTGGTACGTAGCACCTGCGTTCTTTAGCCCGAAAGGCATTGTGTTGTAGCAGAATACTCCGAACGGTGTGATAAATGCCGTTTTCTCTTGATCTTCGACCTTGAGTCGAATCTGGTTATAGCCCGAGTAGGCGTCGAGGAAAGAGAGTTTCTCACAACCTGCAGTCGAATCGATGATCTGATCGATCCGAGGAAGAGGGAAATGGTCTTTTGGGCAATGCTTGTTTAGTGACGTGAAATCCACGCACATCCGCAGGATGTCCGTGTCCTTCTTTGGGACCATGACTGTGTTTGCAAGCCACTCGCTTTCTTTGATTTCCCTGATGAAGTCTGCAGTGAGTAGTCTGTTGATTTCCTTGCCGATAGCTTCGGCTCGTGGCTCGGACAGTCTCCGGATGGACTGCTTGACTGGCTTGGTGTCTGGAAAGACGTTGAGTGCGTGCTCGGCGAATTCCCTGGGAACTCCTGGCATGTCCGCAGGACACCAGGCGAAGATTTCCCAGCGCTCACGGAGGAATCCGACGAGCGCGTCTTCCTATGCGGGGCTGAGGTTGTTAGCGATCAGCGCCGTCTTGGAGGCATCTGTCGGATGGACCTGCACCTTTTTGGTGTTGACGGTGGAGTCGAAGGACATGTCAGGTGCATTTTGCCTTGTGATTGGGGGTGCCCCGTTGTCCGTCACCTCACGGAGCCTTACGAGCTCGTCTTGCATGCCAAAAGATTGAGAGATTTTGTTGAAATCCCTGTCGCATTGGTCCGATCAGGTGAAGCTCCCGTGGATTGTGATGACACCCCTTGGCCCTGGCATCTTGAGTAGTAGGTATGCGTAGTGTGGGACAGCCAGGAACCTTGCGAATGCTACACGCCCAAGGATGGCGTGGTATTGTGACGGCCAGTCCACCACTTCAAATTCGAGTCGCTCCTGCCGGAAGTTGTCCGGCTTTCCGAAGATGACGTCGAGCCCTATTTTGCCCAGGGCGAATATGCCCTTCCCTGGAACGATGCCGTGGAACGTTGTGTCTGATTGTTCCAGGCTGCATTGCGGGATCCGCATTGCTGCTAGAGTGCTTGCGAACATTAGGTTAATGCCGCTACCGCCGTCCATGAAGACGCGACTCATCTCGAAGCCTCCGATCTGCGCCTCCAGCACTGGGCGCATGACTGGCGGGGGATCTGGCAAGAGTGATCCGCATGAGTGAATGTGATGCAGGACTCCGATCCGCTGAGGTACTCAGGGATGGCAGGTGGGGTTGCCACGGCCAAGTTGATTTGTCGGGTGATTTTCTTCTGCACCCTATTTGTAGGGCGTCCCTTCTGGATCATCATTAGTGCTCCTTCCGGTGGGGGGTACCCGTTCCCAGCGTTGTTCTATGCGGGTGCGACTGGTTGGTTTGGGCCTCCGATAGGCGGCGGTGGAGGAGCTCCATGTTCTATTTCACCTGGCGCGGGTGCGTTTCCGAACGCAGGGATTGGGGCTTGTTGCCTCATCTGCACCATGCTTTCGCTGAGTTTCTGGAACTCGCGGCAATCCTTGAGCATGTGGCTAGCTTTCTTTTTGCCATCCTGCTTGTCGATGTAGAAGTGGATGGTGCATGGACCCGAAAGTTTGTCGTATGCTGAGGGTCCGTTGTCGCGGTCGCGGCATTGCCACGATCGCTGGCGTCCCGCCACGGGAAGTTTCCTCCGCGGTATCCTCCGCTGTTGCGGCTGTTGTCGTTGCGACGGTCGGCGTAGCCGGCCGCGACCATGTCGGGTCCGTCGCGGTTGTCGTAGACGCACGATCTCCTCTTGCTGTGGCGTTCCCATCTTCGGCCGTAGTCATCCTCTTCATACGATTGTGCTCGGTGAATGCAATCTTCGTCGTCGGCCCACCTATTGGCAATGTCCATGAGGTGGTCGAGTGTTTTGGGCTTGACGCGCCCAAGTTCCTCCTTGAAGTCTGGGCGTTTTACGCCGTCCCTGAAGGCGTCGATGGCCCTCTCTTCGGAGATGTGTGCTGCGGAGTTCTTGGTGTTAGACCAGCGTAGTATGTACGAGCGAATAGATTCGCCCGTTCTCTGAGTGCATGCTCGCAACTCTTCGATTGAGGCGGGCCTCTTGCTGGTGCCTTTGAAATTTTTGATGAAGCTGTAAGCTAGCTCCTCCCAGCTTCGGATGGACCCTGATGATAGGCTGTTGAGCCAGACCCGCGCCGCGCCTATCAGCTGCAGTTGAAGGCATTGCATGGCGGTTTCTTTGTTACCGCCGTGCAGCTTGACGGATGACAGATGGTCACTGAGCCAGGCTTTTGGATCTTGCGTGCCGTTGAACTTCGGAGTATCCGAAGGAAGCTTGAAATTGCGTGGCATCTGTGTTCGCTGAACAGATCTGCTGAAGCATCGGGCTCCACAGAGTTCTCCTTCGTCTTCGTCCATCTCGGATTCAGACGAGCATGCACGTTTGGCTCGCGCTTTGTCGATTTTGCGCTGTGTAAGCGCGTCTCTGGTGTTGTAGTCGCGTTTATGGCGATGCGAGCTCTTTTTCCTTCGAGGAAGGTCGTGTTCCTCTTCCTCTTCGGATGAAGGGGTGGGGCTCCGGTCGCGCCTGGCCGGAGCTTTCTTCTTCGGCTCCGCAGGAGCGTCTTTGTGGAGCGCAGCTCCGACAAGTCCAAGTCCGGTGAGTGCGGACTTATGCATGGCTCTTTTCGGGTCCCCCTCCGGAGGTTGGTGGGCCACGAGATACGCAGTGGCTGCCATGATCGCATCTTGCGGTGTCTTCGGGATGATGTTGCCGTCGGCATCCATCTCCATGAACGATGTGTGGAGAGTTCGGGTCACATCACGACGCTCCTTGGGATCCATGTTCTCCACCCGAGAGTGGTGCTTGTTTCCTTGGTTTCCGTTCGTGCTAGAGCCGGGGGCCATGGCGAAGAGCGCAGCTCGTCGCGCGCTGGACTCAGAGGCTGCTTGCTTGCGTTTGTCAAGTGTTTCCTGCATCTTGACTTGCTTCTTGTGATCCTCGATGAGGAGGTAGTGGTATGCCATCAGTAGTTCACGTGAGGCGTCTGCAGGCAGGACTATGTCGCCTGCTACGGCGCGGCGTGCCTGGATCCATCCTTCTTTGCTAAGTTGGATGACGTGGTCGTTGTTTTCCCCGTCGGGTGGGGGGACTGGCTTCTTCTGTTCCCGCTGTTTCCGCCGTTTCTGTCCTACGGGTTGGGGTTCATGTTGGGCGGTGGGTTAGGCGTTTGCTGTTCCTAGATGACTGCGGAGCACTGGTAGTGCTTGTAGATTGGTCCGCTACTGCCGC
This sequence comes from Avena insularis, assembly GCA_023614405.1. Lineage (NCBI taxonomy): Eukaryota > Viridiplantae > Streptophyta > Magnoliopsida > Poales > Poaceae > Avena > Avena insularis. Next base: position 458,467,472 of record CM042685.1, on the reverse strand, counting down.
AGCTTTCGAATCCGGAACCGTAGGTCCCTGCATCCGATGGCGGATCGCACAGATTGGAGTTGCAGCAGCTGCTGTCATAGGAATCATCTGCTGATGATGTCGTGCGTAGCACGGGGTGTGGGGCCCATGAAGGGGGCCTGATTGATGGTAGGGGCACCCGCTTAGGGAGGCGGAGGGTGCCAGTTTGCCCCACCTGGAAGCAGAAGCTCCCGAACAAGATTTCGAGTCCGTCGCCTACGGGCTCGAAGTCCTTCATGGTGGCCGGCGAGTGGGCGGTGAAGCCGAAAGCGCCGAAGAGGAGGTGACTCTCCGTCGCCGCAGAGTTGTAGATCGATCGGGTCGGGACCGTCACGACCGCACAATCAGCAGCCCCAATCCCCACGGACGGCGCCAATTGACGAGGTTTCGACTCGTCAATGCCCATTGTTATCGACTTGGGTTTTGGAGAAGATGGGGATGCTGGAGATCGTGGAACGGTTAACAGACAAGCAACTAGGGGACACGAGATTTACCCAGGTTCAGGCCCCCGGAGGGAAAACCCTACTCCTGCTTGTCTGCTCTTGATTACGGCGGAACCGAAGGTTACAGGGGTGCGCAGATTCGATCTGGCATGGAGGTGTGTATGCGAAAGTATGAGTCGAGAGATCTAGGTCGTGCCCTCCTGGCCTTTATATAGACTTAGGCAGGTCCCGGGCATAGTCCTAGTCGGTTACAGGTTCTAGGGTTTTACCCCTTTGAATTTCCTATCTACTCTAGTCTTGCTCTCCAAGGGTCCGAAGGCATCATGGGCCTTGGCCACCCGAAAATCTTTATGGGCCAGCGTACATCTGCTGTGGGCCTTCCTTGGGCTGGACCAGGTATGCTGAGGTCACGTACCCGTAGGGTATAACCATGTCACAAACGACATCAATGGAGTAGGATGATTCCTAGGTTGGCCGCGCCATGTGACGCCTGCACTTCCCACTCGATATCAATGCCGGTGTATCGACCTCCGCATCGGCATCCAATGCCCTCGCCTTTTTAAACACGGCTCCCGCGGCTATCTTCTCCACACAACACCACCTTCCATTCCCCACCCTAGAGGCGACACGGAAGCACCGCACCTCCAAAAAGGGGGCGAGCCCCTAGACTAGCGGCACAACATTGCACTCCAAAAACAGCCATGCTTGGCCGCTTTCTTCCTTCTGGCACCCGTCGCAACCCACTCGTTGTCCGCCCTCTTCCTCTCGACAACGAGGATAGCGACGACAGGTTCTCCGACGACAACAAGGACAACGACGGTGTTATGGCCTCAGCAATTGCCGCCACCGTGACAGAAAGGGGTTAACCTAATCACCCGAAAGCACTCCGGGCTTGCCCTCACCGCTTCTATACAAATCACATCTGGCGGCAAGAACACCAAGAGGCATAAGTCAACTGCTTGTGCGCCTCTCGTGCCAACCCCGGTGACTTGGCCCTGCGTGCCCGCCTTGACCGAGCTCTAGAGGAATTGGATGTAGAGAAGGCGATCTTCTGCTCTCTCGAAGATGAGTAGGGTCTCTATGGCCCATATCCGATCCCTCCTAGTGAGACCTCCTGGCGGCGCCGCAGCGTCCACCCGCCCCCATGATGCCGACACCACCGCCCGCATACTATCTATCTAGGCCATGTTCGCCGCTACCACCGCTATGTGGGCCGCCAGTTGCCCTAGCCGTAGCTAGGGTTTATGTTAGTTATGATTTTTTATTTTGTACTATATGTAAAGTAAGACTATTTTTGTGATATATTTAAATTGTTTTAATGTTCGTATTTTAAAAAGAAAAAAAAAATAGGCCGCACCCTCTAGGACACCCCCACCTAAGAGGACGGACACCAAAATAGTCTGTTTTTATGTCCACGGACCATACTGATTTAGACATATCCCATGTCCAAAATAGGTCGGCCAAGTTGAAATGCTGTAATCAAATCTACTACTCCCTTCGATTCATATTACTTGTTATTAAAATAGATGTATCTAGTATTAAAATATGTCTAGATATGAATCGGAGGGACTAACTGTTTAGTCTTAGCTGGACCTCGAGCGCCGTGGATATCCATTGCGCGACTGATGCCGGTCCGTGTATTTGAGACTGTAAAAAGCTTCTTCTTTCCATTTCGCAGGATTGCTGAAACTCTACAAATGTCCTGGTTACTCTCATTGCATTCAGTGCCCAATCTCGACCCCATTGTTTTCCGTGCCTTCACGGCACGACCGCGCACTGTTGCGACGTCGGCATCGAATCGATGACCGACCGCACAGAAATACTAACAGGGATTCGTCATCGCCGTAGGTAGGTTCAATTCGAGGTCGACCTACGACCTGTCACCACGCGCTCCTCATCTTCTTCCTCTTCCTCTTCCACCTTCTCGCGACCGATTTCGGATTTGGCAACACACAGCTAGCGGACGACGACGCGAGGTATCGACAAAATCCATACTATCTCTCGTTGGATTGTTTTGGTCGCACATGCTTGTCCGTGGATTGGATGATGCCAATTCCTTGTTGGATAGTCTGGAGGTCATGTGATGATTTCTATCCATGGCAGCCTCGTGATCCGTTTCACTTTCAGCTTCAGATTTCTACTAGTAGTTCTGTGCTAGAGAACCTCCACTCGGCTACACACGACGTTGAAAATAGGTCCGGACGCTAAAATTTCACCCAGAAGCGTATCTAGAAATCTGTTTTGTTTGGATTTGGCCAACTTTGGTCCGGACTATCCAAACCATACCCAGATCCCGGATACGCCCTAAAAACGCCGGACGAAGCAAATTCGGCGAGTGGACCCGCCCAGTCAGCATATATTCATCCAAAGTTCGTCCAAAGTTGCCCTAAGTTCGCCCATATTCGTCCAAAGTTCGTCCATATTCGTTCATATTCGCCCAAAGTTTGTTTATATCGCCATTCGCCCAAAGTTCGTTCATATAGACCATATTCGTCCAAAGTTGGCCCAAAATTCGGCCATATTCGCCCAAAGTTCGTCGTATTGCCCATATTCGCCCAAAGTTCGTCCATAGTTCATCCATATCGCCCAAAGTTCGTCCATATCAACCATATTCGTCCAAAGTTCGTCCGTATTCGCCCAAAGTTCGTTCATATCGTCATATTCGTCCAAAGTTTATCCATATAGACCATATTCGCCCAAAGTTCGCCTAAAATTCGGCCATATTCGTCCAAAGTTCGTCTGTATCGCCCATATTCGCCCATAGTTCGTCCATGTCGCTCATATTTGCCCAAAGTTCGTTCATATCGACCATATTAATCCAAATTTTGCCCATATTGGCCCAAAGTTCGCACAAAGTTTGCCGAAATTTGTTAAATTTTAGCCAAACGCGGAAACTCGCCTGGGTATGCAAGTGGGAAACTCGCCGTACCCATGCCGAAAACTTGTTTCGTCCGGCTAAAATTTGGTACGGATTTCGGCCTGGATTCACCCAACGAGTACTCTTACCGCAGTTAGAAATATTGTACACCTATATGGAGTAGTACTCCAATAGGTTTCTTTTGGCTTAGAGTCCACACGTTGGATATGTTAGATCGTAACAAACTTCTGTTTTGGTTTTGACATATAAGCAACACGTAACCGATGCCAGCTCCACGCATCGTTCTCCCACAATTCTCGACAACCAACATGGTATCACGAGCTATCATCTTCCCTTCTAGCTCCTGCCGCCGGTGCTGATCCCCACCGCTGCCGGCCCTCTTCTTCTCCACAAAAACACCCAAAAACCTCCCCTACCCATAGATCCGGATCCCCTCTCTCAATTCCCATAGGTTTCTTATCCTACAACAAGCTACAACTACCTCCCTCCAAAACCCCTTCTTCCTGACAACATGATGACTTCCAATACCTCGTCGACCACCATCGGTACTCCACCTGCCACGAAGCTCAACCGTGAGAATTTCCTCTCATGGCAGACGCAGGTCATGCCTTTCCTGCGTGGCGCCCGGGTCCTTGGCTATCTGGATGGCACTGAGAAGGAGCCGCCCCACACCATTGAAGCTGAAGATGCCAATCACAAGAAGATCACCATCCCCAATCCGGATTATGATGTCTGGATCACCAAGGATCAAGCGGTGGTGAGCTTCCTCGTCAATTCCCTTGGCGACGATCTGCTGTCTCATGTGTATGGCCTTGTCACTGCAAAGGATGTGCGGGGTGCTATTCTTGAGCTTTTCTCCACCCAATCCAAGTCTCGGGTTTCTACCCTTTGTGGCAATCTCACCAACACCAAGAAACTTGACAAGACTGCCTCTCAATACCTCTCCATGATGAAAGGTTTCGCCTCCGAACTTGCTGCTGCGGGAAAAAAGGTTGATGATGACGAGCTCAAGGACTATATCCTCAATGGCCTTGATGGTTCTTACACCCCTCTTGTTGCCTCCATCAACGCAAATCCCTCCACTACAGTCAGTGATATGTGTTCCCAGCTTCTTTCCTATGAATCCCGTGAAAATATGCTTGTTGCTACTGGGCAAAACACTGGCACCTTCACCTCCTCCATCAATGCTGCGCCACGCCTCCCTTACAACCCATCCCCCAAACCACCGATTTTCTCCATGCCCCCACCATATCATGCCGCCCCACTCCCATCGCCCCCACCATATGCCCACCCTACACCCCAGCCATACATACAGCCTCCCTACGCCCCTTCCTTCTACCCACAACCCCCTCCGCACCCCACCTATCCTCCTATACAGCCGCGCCCCCCACAACCCCCTCCACCGTCACCTGGCCAGGATCATCGCCCCAAAGGCGGGCGTGGCAAAGGGCGCGGTCGCTCTGACCGTGTGGCCAGCCCATGGCAGCCCGGTGTCTACTGCCAAATCTGCAAAAAGGAAGGCCACCCCGCGAATGAATGCTGGTGGCGCTATGGCGATGATTCTGATGCCACTACATCTCATGACAACAAGGGCGCCTATGGTGCCTATGGGGCCAACTCCAACTGGGTGCTTGACACAGGGGCTACTAACCATGTTGCTGGCCAGCTGAACAAGCTTCAGATTCACGAACAATATCAAGGTCATGATCAAATCCACAACGCTAGTGGACAAGGTATGGAAATTGCTAATATTGGTCACTCTGTTTTGCACACCCCCAATTCCTCTCTCCAAGTCCGTAATATTCTACATGTTCCTAGTTCTTCCATGAATTTACTTTCTGCTCATAAAATCACTCTAGACAACAATGCCTTTATTGAGATTCACCCTTTCTTTTTTTTGATTAAGGACCAGACAACACGGCAAATAATGTTTAAAGGTCCCTGTCACGGCGGTCTCTACCCCCTTGTTCCTGTCTCCTCGGATTATTCCAAGCATGCATTGGTCACCGTCAAGCCTTCGTCCTCCACCTGGCATCGTCGTCTAGGGCATCCGTCTACTTTTATTGTTCAGCAAGTGCTTAGAAAGAACAATCTCCCTTATACCACAGAAATAAATCCTTACATATGTGATCCATGCCAACAGGCTAAGAGTCATCAGTTGCCATATCATATTTCCACTAGTGTTTCCACTGTTCCTTTGGAACAAGTGTTTTCTGATGTTTGGGGTCCAGCTCCTATGTCTTTAGGCAAACATGCATACTATGTAAGCTTCATTGATGATTTCAGTAAATTTACTTGGATATATCTTCTCAAAAATCGTTCTGAGGTGTATCAAGTGTTCCTCAATTTCCAGCAATATGTTGAGCGCAAGTTTGATAGGAAAATTGTTACTATGCAAACTGATTGGGGGGGGGGTGAGTATGAAAAACTTAATGGTTTCTTTCAAAAAGTGGGCATTACTCATCATGTTTCTTGTCCTCATGCCCACCAACAAAATGGCTCTGCTGAACGCAAACATCGCCACATAGTTGAGGTTGGTCTTGCCTTACTTGCCAATGCCTCTATGCCACTAAAATATTGGGATGATGCTTTTCTTACAGCTACCTTTCTTATTAATCTTGTTCCATCAAAGGTTCTCAATTTTGAAACACCTACGGAGAGACTTCTTCACAACAAACCAAACTATGAGTCTCTTCGTGTTTTTGGTTGTGCTTGTTGGCCTAACCTCCGTCCCTACAACAAACACAAACTCTCTTTTCGCTCCAAACGATGTGTCTTTCTTGGATACAGTCCCTTACATAAAGGTGTCAAGTGCCTAGATGTTTCCACTGGTCGTGTTTACATCTCCAGTGATGTTGTGTTTGATGAAAATGTTTTTCCTTTTGCTGAGCTTCATCCCAACGCTGGTCGTCGTCTTCGTGAAGAACTTCTTTTACTACCTCCAGAAAATTCCTCCTCGGTAGACACAAATAGGGGTGTGCATGCTAATGATCAATATTTTTCAGTTGTGCCTGTTGTTGATTCATCTCAGGTACACGTACCACCAGCCTCTCCGAGATCTTCCACAACAACTACATCAAATTCTGAGGGCAGCAGTGATTTTTTCACATCAAATAATGACTCTGCTGCTGAAACTGCTAGAGGACAAATTTTTCCCCGATCCGATGTTGATCTGCTGCCAGAAAACGCGTCGTCAGACGCGTCAGACGGAGCTGACGCCGACCCGCCCCAGGCAGAGTACGGAGCGTCCACGCCCGCGTCCGGTTCCCCGCCTTCCTCCCAGCGCCAAGGACAGCCCGACACGTCGCAGCCCGCGTGGTCCCTGCCAGGCGCGTTCCCGCCCCTGTCCCCGTCACGGACTGGTGGGCTGTCGCTGTCTGGGGGGTCCCCGTCTGCATCCTCGCCCACGACTCCCGCGCCGGGAGCGTCTTCGCCTCTCTCCTCGTCACGGGTTGGCGGGCCTGGCGAGGCACATGCTGACGCCCATTCTGGCGCGTCCCAGGAGGGGTCTGCATCAGCGTCATTCGACACGACGTCGGCCTCACAGGAGGGATCTGCTGATCCTGTAGCAGGATCTTCTGTGGAGCCTGAAGCTGCGTCTCCTTCTGATGCACAACCACGCACCCGCCTACAAAAAGGTATAAAACAACCGAAAATTCGTACTGATGGCACAATTCGCTGGGCATTGCTGACATCTACAGGAGAACCTGAGAACCTAAAGGAAGATTTAGTTGATGAAAATTGGAAACATGCCATGCAAGAAGAATACGATGCTCTTATGAAAAATCACACATGGCATCTTGTTCCACCTGGCTCAAAAAGGAATATCATTGATTGCAAATGGGTTTATCGTATCAAGAAAAATGTTGATGGTACAATTGACAGATATAAAGCTCGTCTTGTTGCAAAAGGCTTCAAGCAAAGGTATGAAATAGATTATGAGGATACTTTTAGTCTTGTTGTTAAAATTGCTACAATCAGGCTTGTTCTATCCATATCTGTTTCAAAAGGTTGGATTTTAAGGCAGCTAGATGTCAAGAACGTGTTCCTACATGGTGTTCTGGAAGAGGAGGTTTACATGAGACAACCACCTGGTTTTGAGTCTTCCGCTATTCCAAATTTTGTTTGCAAACTTGATAAAGCTCTTTATGGATTAAAACAGGCACCAAGGGCATGGTACTCTCGACTTAGTGCTAAGCTCCATACTCTTGGTTTTATACCCTCCAAGGGAGATACATCTCTGTTTCTGTTCAATCAGTCAGGCATTCAGATTTTCTTGCTTATTTATGTTGATGATATCATTGTTACTAGTTCTTCTGATGCTGCAATAACAGCTCTTCTCAAGAATCTGAATCATGAGTTTGCTCTTAAGGATCTTGAAGATCTTCATTATTTTCTGGGTCTTGAAGTTCACAGACAGCAAAATGGGCTACTATTGAGTCAAGAAAAATATGCCACAGATCTTCTGAAAAGTGTTGGCATGAAGGACTGTACGACATGTCCAACACCTTTATCCACATCTGACACTCTATCACTGACTGATGGTATTCCACTTGGTCCAGAAGATAGCACACATTATAGGAGCATTGTAGGAGCACTTCAGTATTTAACATTGACAAGACCTGATTTGTGTTTTTCAGTCAGTAAGGTATGCCAGTTTCTTCATGCTCCTACTACCACTCACTGGACAGCTGTAAAAAGGATATTGAGATATATTCATGGTACACGCACAGTGGGACTTACATTTTGTCGATCTTCTTCTACACTTCTTAGTGATTATTCAGATGCTGACTGGGCTGGAGATTTGGATGATAGACGCTCTACAGGAGGTTTTGCTATTTTCTCTGGCTCTAATCTTATATCATGGAGTGCCAGGAAACAGCCTATTGTCTCTCGCTCTAGTACTGAGGCTGAGTATAAATCTCTAGCAAATGCTACAGCTGAGCTGATCTGGGTTGAAGCTCTTGTCAGAGAATTGGGTATTACACTTCAGGAAAAACCCACTCTTTGGTGTGATAATCTTGGTGCCACTTTTCTGTCAGCAAACCCAGTATTTCATGCTCGGACTAAACACATTGAGATTGATTTCTATTTTATTCGAGAACGAGTTGCTAGAAAACAACTTGATGTCGGGTTCATCTCCAGCAAGGACCAGATTGCTGATGGTTTTACTAAACCGTTATGTTCCAAAAAGCTAAATGATTTCATGCGTAATCTAAATCTTTCCAAACTTTAGATTAAGGGGGGGTGTTAGAAATATTGTACACCTATATGGAGTAGTACTCCAATAGGTTTCTTTTGACTTAGAGTCCACACGTTGGATATGTTAGATTGTAACAAACTTCTGTTTTGGTTTTGACATATAAGCAACACGTAACCGATGTCAGCTCCACGCATCGTTCTCCCACAATTCTCGACAACCAACAACCGCTTCCGAAACAGGTGAGCCGCAGGCAAGAAAAGGAAGTAATGAATGTGGAAAGGGCTTGGTCGCTGCGAGACAGCACACATGGGAGGGGGCATACATAGTGTGTAGGTAGGACTAGTGCTGCGAGTGTGTATGTGTATGTGTATGTGTATGTATTCATGGTCCAGTGTCTTGTGGTCTGCATCCAGGAGCATATCAAGCACTGAATGCCGGCATCCCAAGCACTCTCATCCATCGCTTCCAAGCATCATGGAGCTTAGTACATAGTACTGGCATCCTAATTACTATTTGTTGTTTTTGACATTCATCTTCATAACCATTTGATGAGCTAGCCCTTGAGATCAGTGCTGTTTCTTGCACAATCACACAGTTGTTGGTTGGTTGGTTGGTTGGGCTTCCGCCATTTTCTTGCATCACTGCTGCTCCGTTCAGTTTACCAGCACCAGCTAGCTTAAGGGTTTATGACCAACAAAGTTATTTGAGCTGGGCCGGCAACAACGTGGCACCCTGCTGGTCCATGGATTCATGCTCACCTATCTATCTGGCTGCCACAGCTGGCCCACCTGAATACATCGCCGCAGGAGGACCAGGTGTTCCTGCTGTACTACAACCGCTGGTAGTATGGTACCTTCGCTCCATGGAAAAATGGTATCTTCGCTCCATGGAAAAAAGACTCCTCTTTTCCGAATCATTTGTCGCGGATTCGTCGAGATGTGCAAGACAATCTAGTATTCCCTATGACCCATATTAGTTAACTCCATTTTGTTTATATTCATATGTATTTGGTTAAGTATTTAGTCTAGATCTATATGTATTTAGACAAAGTTGAGTCAACTAATATGAGTCGGATGGACTAGTAGATAATTCTGTGACATTTAATTAGGGACGGATAGAGTATTTTTGCAATGTAAAAGAAAAACTATGGTCATATGCCAGAGGCCGCGGCGATAGCTAGCGTCAATGTTGCCAGAGAACCCAGAGTGTCACTCACTTCACTTGTCAGCTCTTTTACTGCAACTCAGTTCTTGCATTGCAGCCCCACTGCACACTGCACTGGCATGTAGTATGGACCAGGACCAGCTACACAGATTTGAAATCATTGGGTAGCCGGCCCTGTGAGTGAGTACTGCATCCGTCTCATCAGATCAGATTAGCAGCATACCACCTACACAATTTATGGCCCAATTTCTTTAAAAAAAAAATATATTAATATCACATAGATACCAACACCCAGCCTCTGCAACAACGCATGCTCTAGCGGTCCTACGGATACACACAGCTCAGAAAAAAGAGAAAAGAATTATAAAAAAGAAAAGTCCCGCTACACAGAACTAATCCTCAAAGCAACGACACTGACACCATTAGAACAACACACACCACTCCAATAACAACACCTTCAAGAAGGTAACAGTGTCCAAGCGTCGACGTTGCCCGATCAAAGATCATAGGTTTTCACCCTGGAGAAAGTCCTTGCTCACAAAACAATGCCTTTAATAAGGTCATTGCCAGACACAAACAGTTAAGGCCAGACCTTGGATTTTCACCCTGCAAGATAAGACTGGGAACTTCCCCTGTGTTGTCTTTCCGCACCAACAGTCGTGGCAACGAGTCCCAGATCACACAGCCGGTTCTTCGTCGCCACAAGAACAAAAATCACCACCGCTACCCTCATATTTCCGCTTTTCTGACATTCTCCGCATCTGACTTTACCATGGCTCTAAGAATGGCACTTGGTGGAAACAAACAACAGAGCTTCGCAACGCTCCCGCTAAAACCAAACGGCCAGAAAAACAAGGTGCGCACGATAGAATACCTTCCGATCCAGCAATCTCCAGGCATGATACGTCCATGGGAGTTAGCCGGCTGAGCCTTCCGGAACCCGCCTCTCCAGACCAGATCAACGAGGGTAGACATCAAGCAGACCTTCGTCTTCGTGCGAAAGAAACCAAAGGAACACCTCCTTTATTAGATCCGACAGCGATCCCTACACCGTCGGCCGGTTTCCGAAGAACGGATCGAGCAGGCAAATAGGAATAGAGAGCCGATCTAGGTCTTCCGACGGAATCCCATCGCCGTCACCTCCTCCACCAGACCGCCACCCGCCCCACTCCGGTAGAGGCCGCAGCCTCCAGATCCAAGCTCGGACGAAGCCACCGCCGGCCGGAGCCGCGGAGACGTCGATGGCGAGGGGGGGCCCGTCTAGCGCCGGCGGTCTCCTCCCTACCGCCGCGCTGGGGCCAGGAGGCCAGATCCCCGCCGCCCCCATCACCGGCGCCGCGCCCTTAGGCCGGCTGCCCTCCGGGGGCGAGGAGGAGGGAGAGGGATGGAGGGGGAGGAGGTGGCGGCGGGGTAGGGTTTGGCCCCCTCGGTCGTCAGGAGGGGCGACGCGAGGGGGAGCTTTATGGCCCAAATTTGAATAAACTTTTTTCTTAAGAGGCTGAGAAGACATAGATATGCGATGGGACTGTTCATTGACAGAAATGAATGGTGGGAAGAAATAGTTGAATTTCATCTGGATCCTGCAGCGCGCAGCCTGATGTCACAGCAGCTGCAATGCAGTGTGACTGACCGGGCTTATATTCAGGGTTCAGACATGCACACACACATGGAACATGCCCTGCCTCTCCCAGCTATTTACACCCTCCACCCACCAGCAACCAACACCCTCACCAATGCTCACCTCACCATCGCCTGCACATTTTTGACAATATATTTTTCAAGAACAATTCTGCAGCTTTTGATCCATGCACAGTCCTCTGTAGCATGTTGCAGCACAGTGCTTCCTCCTCAGGAGAGAGCATGCGCATGCGCCCATGTCCCTGGCGTTCCGCAAGTCCAACAATGGTGGTGACGCAGCGACGTGCAACGGGGACCGCACCGACCAGTCCTCTGTAGTACTTGGTCAACGCAAGTTCTTACACATGTTCCCCTTGTCAGGAAAATGAAGAAGTTTGCGACGGTAGTAGTATAATTTAGGGAACTAATCGTGCCGACATTTTTTTCTTCGAAATTCCACGATCTACTAATAAACATCAACAACAGTACAAAATGAGCCAAAAGTAATAAAAATTACTCCCTCCGACCCATATTAGTTGACTTAGATTTGTCAAAATTTGGATGAACCTATATACTAAATAGTGTCTAGATTCATTCAAATTTAGCAAATGTGAGTCAACTAATATGGGTCGGAGGGAGTACAAATATTTCATTAGACCACCTAGAGACGACTACACACACCATCCCCGCCCCTCCATCGCTGGAGTCGGTCAAAGTTTATCGTAGTAGAGCTTGTTATAGTAGATAGACGGAAAGTCGTCGTGCTAGGGCAACAAAGGACCAACGCACTACAACACCAACCGTCGCCAATGATGACAATCATAGATCGAAAGAGATTAACCTAGAAACAAACCACTGAACACGAAAATGAACCAGATCCTAGAAGACCAGACAGACAAACGACTCTACGCGCCCACTGTCGATGTTAAATGCACCACCGGAACGAGGATAGAGCGGGAAAGAACTTATTCTGACTTTAGGACATAGCCATCACCTCAACGCACAGCTCGTCGCCTCGAACTGCCGCATCCCTACCTCTCTTCCCATGGCAAGCCAGCGCCATGTTCTACCTCTGCCCCGCAGGAGATGACCCGCACGTCAGCGGAGATGGAGATGGAGGCCACGACCCGCTCAAAAACCCTAGCATTTTTATGAGTGGACACCGGAGGAGACTAGCACTACCGCCAGGAGACCAACGCCCACGTGACCAGCACTGTCGCCACCAGCCCACCGTTCGCCTCCCTCCTCCCCAACCTTTATTCCCTCCCGGGTCGACTCGCACGGGGAAACTCCGGAGGCCCCTATCCCATCCTAGCGAGCTACCTCTTGATCTACTCCTCGCGACCACTGTCGCCGTCATCGTCGGTGGTGGCAGCCATGCCCATCCTATCAAAGATGGGGGTGAGGCAGGCAAGCTCCGACGGTCTCCTACGCTCGAGGCAGGCCGTTACCGGGGAAACGCATGTAGAACGAGGGTGGTGGAGAAGTTCTTCCATGACGGTGTGTTGAAAAGTGGCGGGGAATCCTCTTCGTTGCGCGATTCGTTCGGATCCAATGGAAGATCGCCCCTATTCTATCGTCTTCTTCCTCAATGTTAGTCTAGCCGGTGAGGTTCGGAGCGACAGAACCAATAGGGTTCTGATGGGTGGCGTGGTGGCTACTAGCTTGGCTTAAATAAAGGTGGCGGTCCTAGGATTTCAACTCGTGCCAAGATGATGATCTGTCGGATGCATGTCTCATCGATTTGGCCGTGTCGTGTTTCGGAAGGCTCCACCGACGAGCTCCACTAAATGATTCATTCTAGAGATTGCTGGATTGGATGGGATTCGGTCATGCGTAGATTTTCTCTGACCGCTTGGTTTTAGAGGGAGCACTACGAAGATCTACTGGTTGTTACTATTATGGGGCACGCTTTCTCGTTCCATGGTGAAATCAGCTGGTGGAGAATGTTATAAATCCGAGATATGAGTACTAGCAATGATGATTCAAGTCTTTGGGGCGATAAAAATTTGTCTTGGTGATTCGTGACTTGAAGCAGCGGTATCGTAAGCGGGAGCTACAACACAGGAGAAGTTCAAAGTCTTAACTTTCAGGGTGAAAATCTAAGGTCTGATCTTAATTGGTTGTGTCTGGCAATGATATTATTGAAGACATTGTTTTTTAGTGAGAACTTTCTCCAGGGTGAAAATCTAAGATCTATAATAGGGCGATGACGATGTTTGTGCATTGTTCTCTTCTTGGAGGCATCTTTTTTGGAGGAGCTGAACTCCTGGTGTTGTTTTGGTGGTGTTAGTACTGTTGTTATAAGAAATAGATCATTATAGCAGTATTTTACTTTTATTGTATTTTCTTTTTTTAGGTTGTGTGCATCCCTAAGGCCGCTAGGACAATGCGTCGTTCCAGAGTTTGGGTGTAATTGCTATCTTCGTGATATTAATATATGCTCTTTGTTGAGAACCAACCTGTGGTTGGATGGTCAGGAGGGCAGTGGTATCCCCAGCCCACCAGAGTTCAAACCCCAGGTTTGACGCTTTGGTGTCTCATAAAGGCGGAATATTCTTTCAGTGGGAGGCGACGTTCCCGTTGATAGCGAGGCGCTTGCGGTGACTTTGTCAATCTCAAGACCCGCCGGCTCAGTCTCTCGGAGGTGCTCATAGGGATAGGGTGTGCATGCGTTAGTTCATAGGGGTGAGTGTATGTACGCATTGTGAGCGTCTGTGTTTGTACCGTGTTTCTAAAAGAAATGCTCTTTGTTGAAAAAAATCACTTCAACATTACGAAGAAGACACCGAAAAACATGCTAAATAAAAACGAAAACATCCCGCTAACATGAGGTCGTGGTCCATCATGCCTCCAAAACCCTAGGGCCACCAGGGAAGGAGCGAACCGACGACGGTCATCGACGAGGGGACGGAACCGTGGATGGGTTTAGGCTAGCTCTCGATCGCCTATATCCTTACGGCTGTACCGGTTCGGTAGATTCTCTAAAAAAAGTCGTGCTGAAATCCTTGGGCATGGCCACTACAGTATCTTCACAGGTTTCAGTCCAAACAAACATCCCACACGCCCAACTTTGCACACCAAAGTCAGACCTAGAAGTCAAAACCTTGGAAGAAGCTGTAGAATGGTCATTTGATTTTTGTTGCGTATGAGATTCATTATTGGGCATGCTTCTGCAAAACTCGGATGATGTTCACAAACGCAATGATAAGATAACACTACCTAGTTCTGCTCTTGTGGACAGGTCACAATAAACCCCCTCCCGGGTCGCTGCGCGTGGCGACTCCGGAGGGTCCAAAAACCCTAGGCCCAGCCGCTGCCGTCGCGGCGCCGGCGGTGGCAGCTTCGCCCTGGTTGCCGAAGGCGGGGATGCATCCTCTATGTGCCTCGCCACGATCCTGCGCGCGGGAGGTAGGCTAATAGGAAGGCAGAGACCATGCGGCAGGGCGGCGCAATAAAGGGAAGTAAGTTGCCTTCAAGGACGGGTGGCGGCAGAAGCTCTACAACGGGGAGAAGCGGAGGAGGACGAAGATGGTTGCAGAGATGGTCGGGTCTGAAAGGATCGTATGGGCACCTAGAGGGGGGGTGAATAGGTGCTACTTCAAATTTTACTCTTTTTCAAATTAGGGTTTGACAAGAAAGGTAAATTCTCTAGAATATGCAACTATGGTGAATTTACCTATATGTCAAACAAGCACAAACTAACACAATACTAAGCAAGAACAAGTAAGTAAAGTGCGGTAAAGGATAGAAGTAACCAAGGGAGTGGACGCGGAGACACAAGGATTTGTTTCCCATAGTTCCTTCCTTTTGAGGGAAGTACGTCTACGTTTGGAGAGGGGGTGGTTTCAAACCACCAACGCCACGAGAGGCCTCCCTTGTTCTCCGATGAACCTCACCCAAAGGGCTCGATTCACCTTCCACTATATCGGCAACCTTCGAGGTGGAAGCCGGCACCTTTACAACAAGTTCGGGGCACACATCCACAACTGAATTGGAGGCTCCCAAATACAAGCACGCTGTCAAGACAAATCAAAGACAAGCTTGTAAGAACCAAATCAAAGTTAGGGTTTCCAAAGAAACACTAGAGCTTGGGGGCCCTCAAGTGAATGAGGGGGAAATGAAGATCTCTCTTGGTGAAGATGTGAATCAAGGCCTCCTCCTTCGATTCTCCAAAGATCAATGACTTTGGATGGTTGGATGAAGAGATCTTGTGGATTTGGTGGCTCTAATGGTGTTGGTGTTCTTGAGCAGCTCGAGCAACTGGAGGAAGAAGATAAGGGTCCCTATTTATAGACAGCCCCCTCCACGAACCGTTATCTGACCGTTGTAGAAAAGTCAGACCGGAGACTCTGGTCTGGATACCGGAGACTCCGGTCTACACCGGAGACTCCGGCCAATCTCCGGACCAGTCTCCTGACCCCATCCGACCGACTCCAGCCCATTTCTTCACCAGCAATACCGAGACTCAGCCTTCCAACACCGGAGACTGTCCGACCAAAGTCCGAGACTCGCCAATCTTCGACCAGTCTCGGATCGCCATCCGACCGACCCACCATGTCCCGGAGACACCACCGAGCCAAGACCAGAACTCCGACCACACCGAGACTCCGATCTTGAAGACCGGAGACTCCGTCCGAGTTTCCGTAACAGGGCAAATGTGTGTGGTCTTTTCCCAAGAGTGTGTGATGTTTATCTGTGGTCATACCAACCTGTGGATAACAAACTGTAAAATGATCAACTTGTTGTTACTGAACACCAAAAGTGATTATGACAATAAATGCCCTTTCAATCTCCCCCTTTTTGGTGTTCGATGACAACAAGTGATTTGCATGGAATAACATATAAATGTGGCCCCCCCTGACTATGTGCAGCAAGATAATGAAGTAAATCATGTAAGGAAGATAATATCAATGATAGCACACATAAATCTCACATGAGTTATAATAGGTGTTGCACACAAGCACATAGTCATAGACACTCACAAGAACAGCAGATAACACACATAAAGTTCAAGTTCGAATATCCAAATAACAAATAAAAAGGCAAATAACGGCATATAGTCGCAAATCCCAAGTCCCATGCAAAGCGATGAGAATGTCTTCTCCCCCTTTGGCATCGAAACGCCGAAAAGGGAAAAGACCTATACTAGCGCCCCAATAACTCAGTAGTCATCGTCATCCTCGTCATCCTCGGCATCCTCATCCTCATCCTGGTCATCCTCGTCCTGGTCACCCTCATCCTGGTCATAGTCGTCATCATCATCATCATCCGGGATAGCAGGACCTTTGCCGTGAGGGCGAGAAGAGAAAATACCCTGGTATCTAAACCCAGAGGTGACATCAGCAAACGTCTTCCAGTCCACCAGACTCTCCTGTTGGGCATTCCATGCCCCAAATGAGAGAGTGTGATCGACTGTGGACCGGGCCCCATGCTCATCATTGTATTCATCTTCACCTTCTCAAGACAAGAACACCCTGGTCCTTGATCTCTTTGAGGAGCTTCTCAATGCGGTTGCTTTGGTAAGATGCATGTCGCCGCCATGAATGTCAACGCTCATGCAAAGAAAGAGTCCTCTCCTAAGCCTTCTTGACCTTCTCATGCACATAGTCTCTAGTCATGGTAGGCATAGGTACATTGGAGGCATTCTTCCTCCGAACTCTAGGTGGATAGGGATCCCTCTCTGTCTCAATCTCCTCATCATCACCATTTCCATATCGGCGCCTTGGAGCTGGCCCCATGTGCCCCTTCTGCTGCAGAGAGACCAGAGTGTGCATCGTGAGGTGTGGTGGTATGCCATGTGGAGAATCATGTGGCTGGGAGTTGATGAGTCTCATAATCAAGAGTGCATATGGAGGATATTTCTTGAATAGAATGGCATGGAACATCTCCTCGAAAATGAAGTCCTCACATCAATGGGTGCAGCCTCAGCCTCTGGTCCAGCATTGAAGGTCCGGTGAATATGGTACAGGAGGTTGACAAGTCCTCCCCTGAGAGCATCATCATTTCCAGCACTTGGAGCAATAGTGTGATGGAAAATCCTCAGCATAAGGTTGTAGAGGGGCTTGAGTCCCTTGGAGCCCCCCACAACACCATCATCATACAGAGGTGCCAGCTTTAACTTGTTCTCACCCAAGGCTGCTGAGTGCATGCGCTGCCCCACAGGAGTAGATACGCCGTGAAACGTCTCAAAGATGACATTGGCAAAGTCATGGAAAGTAGCTGTGCAACGAGTAGAGCCAGTCATCCACACCATGGTCCTGTCAAGATCAGACCCAAACACCACTGTGGCATAAAACTGCTGAACAAGGTGCACACTGTAGTCTTCATGCAGCTCCATCAAGTTGAAGAGACCCAGCTTCTCACAGATCCACAGGGCATCATTGAAATAAGGGATCTGGCGCATTTGCTCAATGTCCATGAACTTCTGAGGGCAAACAGGAGATTTGGTGAGTACACCATACACATCCTTCATGAACACACCCTGCTCTTTCCTCCAGAAACGAGGGTCCTCACTGGTACGAGGCAGTGCATAGAAATCTGTCTTCCTCAGCTCACGGTACTCCTCTTTAGACATCTTGGCTAGGACTGGAGGTTGTCATACTTGGCTCTCTTTGCACGTTCCTCCCGTTCAGCCCTCTCTTGATCCCTCTTCATGTAAGCTGCATCACGTGCCCGTTGTTTCCGGTTGGATGGAGGCACGATAAACTGACCTTGAGCTTCATCATAGCGAGGATTGCCCCTTTGGGACTTAGCCTTGGTACGACGAGGGCGACTAGAACCATCACCTGTGAACACTAGTGAGGGAGATAGCATGGAGATAAGTATATATGTCCGAAAGATGTAGTACAAGAGCTTTGATGCATTTCTAGACTACTTTGTTTCACCCAACACCGGAGTCTCCGCACCAGACACCGGAGTCTCCGGTTCAGATCGGAGTCTCCGGTCCTGGGGACCGGAGTCTCCGGACCTAAGTCCGGAGTCTCCGGTCAGGAGGCTCGGGTATGCGATGGGGAGATGCTGGTGAGGGTGAATCTAGTAGATCGGGCAATGCAACAAGGCTAAAGTACTAGAGTGCAAGCAAACAAGTGATTCCAATGGACAAATCAGCAACAATCCTCAAAAACACATCTAGGGATGAACCCTAGGAGGAAAAAGGAGAGGAGAGGTACCAGATCTGTCCATGGGATCGATTCCTTCGGTGGGAATGACCCAATGGAGGAGAGGGGAAGGTTGGCCGGCTGCACGGCGGATCCCGGGGGCTTCTTGACCTCCGGGGAGGATTTTTGGAGGAGGAGGCGATGGGTTTGGAGGTAGGGGACAGGGTGAAGAATGAGGAACAGCTGTTCTAGTTCACCCCGTGCCCCTTCTTTAAGTAACAGAAACCGTCCACACCGGTGACTCCGGTCTACACCGGAGACTCCGGTGTTTGTACACCGGAGACTCCGGTCCTCCTCGACCAAAAATTCCAGGAAAGGTGTTTGGGGACATATATGAGAGATAGATGGTTTTAAGATAGGAAAAGGGCTTGGGTTGAGACATCAAACTGTGAAGAACCAATAAGAGCCATAGAAGTTCGAAAATAATCAGAAAAGCTCCAAGAGACTAAAATCAAGCAAATGACGAACATGAGTAAGTGCCTACCTCTCAAATGAGAGAGGGCGGTGGCCTAGGCCACCATATTTGAGTATACTTGGCTTGGAACCACGAAGATATATCTTGGGTCCATTACCAAAACTCATCATTAAGCTCACATATCACTAAATGATATTAAGAGGAATGATTTTGATTGCTTTGGGCATAATGGGGGGAGGGATGGTCCAATCAATTAGGACCGCACTCCCCCTATATCCATGCCTACACCTAGACCAAATATGAGATGAAACATAGGTGAGAGTGCAATAACATCAAGTCAAGCTCCTTGAATCTACGATATTTAGTTCATTCCTCAAGTAGCAAAACCTTGCTTCATCAAGTGGCTTCGTGAAGATATCGGCAAGTTGATCTTTGGTTGATACATAGGATAGATCAATATCACCTCTAGCAACATGGTCTCTAATGAAGTGATGTCGAATCTCAATATGCTTTGTCCTTGTGTGATCCACCGGGTTGTATGCAATCTTGATGGCACTTTCATTGTCACATAGAAGAGGCACTTTGTCACAATGGACACCGTATTCCTTTAAAGTTTGCCTCATCCATAGCAATTGGGTGCAAGCACTAGCAAAGACAACATACTCGGCTTCGGCGGTGGAGAGAGATATACAATTTTGCTTCTTAGAAGACCAACATACCAAGGACCTACCAAGGAATTGGCAAGCCCCGGATGTTGATTTTCTAGCATCCTTGTCTCCCACCCAATCCGAATCCGTGTATCCACAAAGAGCGAATGTTGAGCCTTGAGGGTACCAAAGACCATAAAATGGGGTATGAACTAAATATAGAAAGATTCTCTTGACCGCCATTAAATGGCTTTCCTTAGGAGCCGCTTGATATCTTGCACACACACCTACACTCAACACAATATCGGGTCTAGATGCACAAAGGTAAAGCAAAGAACCAATCATAGACCGGTATACCTTTTGATCCACATCTTTACCATTAGGATTTTGTTCTAGATGAGTCTTTGTAGCCATGGGAGTAGGAGCTCCATTCAAATCTTGCATTTTGAATCTCTTGAGCATATCTTGAGTATACTTGGCTTGGTTGAAGAATGTTCCTCCTCTAACTTGCTTGATCTCAAAGCCAAGAAATACTTTCAACTCCCCCATCAAAGACATCCGGAACCTACTAGTCATAAGCTTTGAGAATTCATCATTAAAAGCTTTGTTAGATGAGCCAAAGATAATATCATCAACATATATTTGACATACAAAAAGCTCCCCATTGACCCTCTTAGTAAAAAGAGTGGGATCGATTTTCCCAACCTCAAAGCCACGGTCAAACAATAACTCTCTAAGGTGCTCATACCACGTGCGTGGGGCTTGCTTGAGCCCATAGAGCGCCTTATCAAGTTTGTAGACATGGTTTGGGAAGTTGGGGTCCTCCAATCCCGGGGGTTGCTTAACATATACCAATTCATTTAAAGGACCATAAAGGAATGCACTTTCTACATCCATTTGTTGCAACCTAAAGTTATGATGTGCCGCATAAGCAAGAAGGATACGGATGGACTCAAGGCGAGCCACGGGTGCATAAGTCTCTCCATAATCAATGCCTTCAATTTGAGAATACCCTTGTGCAACCAATCTAGCCTTGTTCCTTACTATGATTCCATGCTCATCTTGCTTGTTCTTGAATATCCACTTTGTTCCAATAACATTGCGGCAATCCTTTGGCTTCTCAACTAACTTCCACACTTTGTTTCTCTCAAAGTTGTTGAGCTCTTTGTGCATAGATTCTAACCAATCCGAATCTTCAAGAGCTTCCCACACTTTCTTTGGTTCAATCATGGAGATGTGTGCTTGGTGTTCACTGAACCTCTTCAATTGTGCTCTTGTGGAAATTCCTTTCCTTAGATCTCCAACAACATTTTGGAGGGAGTGGTCTCTTAATTCCAACATTCTTTCCTTTCGAGCTTCGCGACGAGCGTGGATCTCCTCATTGTTTATTGGAGGACCCTCTTCATCATTTTGATCCTCGTCTTGACCATCAACTTGACCTTGATCATCATTGGAGTCATCCTCTACATTGGGAGGCAAGGATTGACCTTGGTCTTGATCAAGTGCTCTTCTAGCATCAATTTGAGCACGTCTCAAAACAGCTTGGATGGATCTTCCTTGGCAAATTGACTTGGCACCACTTGACACCCCATTGAATGGACCAAGCTCCCTTTGACTAGAGTTCACACATTGATCACTATGTTGAGGGTCCATATCTTGTCTTTGGCTTGAGTCAATGTCCTCTTCGGTAGATGGAGCATGTTGAGGTTGTGAAGATGAGGGCTCCACTCGAGTGGAGCATAGTTCTTCTCGATCCGCCATAAGGGGTTCCTCAACGGGGCGGATATAACCCACACCCATCCTTCCTATGGCATCCTGAGGCATTTCATCATCTGCATCACAAGCATCAACACGCCCCCTTGTGGACCATCATATTGTTCGAAGGTCACACTACAAGATTCTATGACGGCTCCGGAGAGCTTGTCATAGATTCTATAAGTGTGATATTCGAGACCATAGCCAACAAAAATACCCTCTAATGCTTTAGACTCGAATTTAGACAAACGAACACCTTTGATGAGATAGAAACACTTACAACCGAACACCCGGAAATAAGATATGTTGGGCTTGTTACTAAGTATCTCATATGGAGTCTTGTTGATTTTCTTGCGGAGGTAGAGCCGGTTTGAAGCATGGCAAGCGGTGGAGACGGCTTCGGCCCAGAAGTTGTATGGAGATTTAAACTCCGCCAACATGGTCCTAGCCATCTCAATAAGAGTCCGGTTCTTCCTTTCGGCCACACCATTTTGTTGAGGGGTGTATGCAGCGGAATATTGATGTTTAATCCCCTCATCACTAAGAAAATCATTCAAGGTGTAGTTCTTGAACTCGGTGCCATTGTCACTTCTTATAATCAACACGGGAACATTGTGTGTAGGGTTTCGTAGCATGGAAAACAAAAAAATTCTATCGCATACAAACAAACAAGCCAATATCTATCTACTAGATTGTAGCAACGAGTCGATGGAATAACTCACCCTCGAAGATTCCAAAGTGTTTAACGAGAGCGGATTCTCGTGGGTGATGTAGTCGATTCTTCCGATCTCAAGATCGCAGACGATCCTTCCGGCTCCAAGTCAGCTTCCCATGTCGGTCACACGCTCGTACTGACGAAGACCTTCCTCTCCCTTGTTCCAAAGGCAGAGAGGTTGTAGCACTCTCTCGCAATTCCCAAGACAACGGCGTGGTACCTAAGTAGAGGGAGATCTCGCAGGCTTCGCTTAAGCCGGGAGGCAGTATGGTGGACTATGAGAGAGCCCTTGGTGTTCTAGGGTTTAGACACAGCAAGGAGGGGCTAGGGCGGCTAGGTTTTACCTAGGCGGACAAGATGCCCTGGGCGGCGGCTGGCTATGGGCGGCAAGGCTAGGGTTAGGTTTAGAGGTAGGAACTTGTGTGTCTAGGAGGAGCCCCCCTCCTTATATAGGTGGAGGGCGTGCTGTGAGGAGTCCTCCCCAACTAGGTCTCCCAAGGTCGGCGGTGGAGGAGGAACTCCTCCCAATTCGGATTCCACCTCCTCCACTTCCCAAAATAGCCGTTTGACTTTCAAATTGGCGTTGACTTTTCAAACTAGGATTTGATTAAACCCTTTATTTTGTTCAGCAATGACACCTAGTACATGATGCAATCATACCAACTTGATATAACACATTGATGTACCCTTCCCCTCCGGAGTGCCGGACATTCCGGAACCTTCTAGAACATTCCCGATGAAAACACCTAACCATTCCCCAACTCCAAATAGGACTTTCCTTATATGAATCTTATTCTCCGGACCATTCCGGATCTCCTCGTGATATCCCGGATCCCATCCGAGACCAACAACATTCGTCTCTTTCTCATCATTCCATAACTACTCAAACAACGTCGAATCCTTAAGTGTGTCTCCTACGGTTCGTGAATTATGCGGACATGATCGAGACACTTCTCAACAATAACCAATAGAGGAATCTGGAAATTCATATGGCTCCCACATATTTCTACGATTACTTACATCGAATGAACCACTTACATACGATACCAATTTCCCTTTGTCTCACGATAGTTTACTTATCCGAGGTTATGATCGTCGGTATCTCTGCATACCTAGTTCAACCTCGTTACTGATAAGTACTCTTTTCTCGTTCCCGTGATATGTGATCCCTTGTGAGCCAGTCACATGCTTGCAAGCTAATTGGATGACATTCCACCGAGAGGGCCTAGAGTATATCTATCCACATATGGATGGACAAATCCACTCTTGATCCATGTGTCTCAACCAATACTTTCCGAACACTCAATGCCACCTTTATAGCCACCCAGTTACGGTGTGGTGTTTGATGTCATCAAAGCATCCATCCGGTAAAGGTGATATGCATGATCTCATGGTCGAAGGAATTAGGTTACCATGTATCAGAAAGCATATAGCAATTGAACTATTAAAATGACTTGATCTTTATGCTACGCTTATCTATAGGAGTATGTCCACCATATCATTCTCCTAACGATATGATCTTGTTGTTAATAACATCTCAATGTTCATGATAGGGAAACCACAATCATTTATTAACCAACAAGCTAGTATTATAAAGAGGCTTTACTAGGGACTTCAAATTAAGTTTACAAATCACACAAGCATTAATGTTTCCTTGTTAATACTATTATAGCATGAACGTAAACATTTATCATAAACACAAAGATATAATAATAACTACATTTATTATTGCCTGTAGGGCATATCTCCAACAGTCTCCCACTTGCACTAGAGTCATCTAATCTAGATTACATGGTAATATACCGAACACCCATGGCAGTTTGGTGCTGGTCATGTTTTACCCTCGGGAGAGATTTAGTCAACGGATCCGCCACATTCAGATCTGTGTGTACTTTGCAAATCTTTATGTCCCCATCCTGGACATGTTCTCGAATAGCGTGAAAACGCAGCTTGATGTGCTTCAGCTTCTTGTGTGACCTTGGTTCTTGCGCATTGGCTATGGCGCCCATGTTATCACAGTAGATAGACATTGGGTCCAGCGCACTAGGAACCACACCTAGCTCTGTAATGAACTCTTTCATCCATATCGCTTCTTGTGAAGCCTCCGAAGCAGCCATGTATTCCGATTCAGTTGAAGATCTCGCCACAACGCTTTGCTTTGCACTCCTCCAGCTAACTGCTGCACCATTCAAAGTAAATACGTATCCAGATTGTGATTTAGAATCATCCGGATCGGTGTTCCAACTAGCATCGATGTAACCATTAACAACGAGTTGTTCATCACCTCCATAAGAAAGAACCATATCCTTAGTTCTTCTCAAGTACTTAAGGATGTTTTTGACCGCTGTCCAATGATCCACTCCTGGATCACTTTGATATCTGCTAGTTAAACTAACAGCATATGCAATGTCGGGTCTAGTACATAGCATGGCATACATTAGAGATCCTATGGCTGAGGCATAAGGAGTCTTACTCATCCTTTCTCTATCTTCGGCCGATGTCGGACTTTGAGTTTTACTCAAGGTCGTATTGGGCAACATGGGCAAGAACCCTTTCTTGCTTTCTTCCTTTCCAAACCTCTTTAGAACTTTGTCCAAATATGTACTTTGTGACAATGATATTAGGCGTCTCGATCTATCTCTATAAATCTTTATGCCCAATATGTAAGATGCTTCGCCAAGATCCTTCATTGAAAAACTATTATTCAAATATTCCTTGACACTATTAAGAAGGTCCACATCATTCCCAATCAACAATATGTCATCTACATATAGTATTAAGAATGCTACAGAGCTCCCACTCACTTTCTTGTAAATACAAGCTTCTCCATAAGTTTGTATAAAACCAAAACTTTTGATCACCTTATCAAAACGTTGATTCCAACTTCGGGATGCTTGCTTCAATCCATAAATGGACCGTTGAAGTTTGCATACCTTGTTAGCATCTTTAGGATCGACAAAACCTTTGGGTTGCATCATATACAACTCTTCATCAATGTCTCCATTGAGGAATGCTGTTTTGACATCCATCTGCCATATCTCATAATCATAATATGCAGCGATTGCTAACATAATCCTCACAGACTTTAGCTTCGCTACAGGTGATAAAGTCTCATCGTAGTCAACTCCTTGAATTTGTCGAAACCCCTTTGCGACAAGTCAAGCTTTATAGACAGTAACATTACCATCATCATCTGTTTTCTTCTTGAAAATCCATTTGTTCTCGACAGCCTTCCGGCCATCCGGTAAGTCCACCAAAGTCCATACTTGGTTTTCGTACATGGATCCAATCTCGGATTTCATGGCTTCTTGCCATTTGTTGGAATTTGGGCTCATCATCGCTTCCTCATATGTCGCAGGGTCATCGGTGTTGTCCACCAACATGACATTCATAACGGGATCATACCAATCAGGAGTGGTACGAGTTCTCGTTGACCTGCGAGGCTCAGAGTAACTACAATCAAGTTTCATGATCATCATCATTAGCTTCCTCTTATTGGTGCAGGCACCACAGGAACTTCTTCCGGTGCTGCGCTACTCGCAATTTCAAGAGAAGGTTCGACAACCTCGTCGAGTTCTACTTTCCTTCCAGTCACTTCTTTCGAGAGAAATTCCTTCTCTAGAAAGGATCCATTCTTGGCAACGAAGATTTTGCCTTCGGATCTATGATAGAAGGTATACCCAATAGTTTCCTTCGGGTATCCTATGAAGACGCATTTTTCCGCTTTGGGTTCAAGCTTGTCCGGCTGTAACTTCTTTACATAGGCTTCATGAACCCCCAAACTTTAAGGAACGACAATCTAGGTTTCTTCCCAACCATAATACATCGGTGTCGCTTCAACGGATTTAGATGGTGCCCTATTTAAAGTGAATGCGGCTGTTTCTAATGCATAACCCCAAAATGATAGCGGTAAATCTGTAAGTGACATCATAGAACGAACCATATCTAAGAGAGTTCGATTACGACGTTCGGACACACCATTACGCTGTGGTGTTCTCGGCGGTGTCAATTGTGAAATTATTCCGCATTTCTTCAAATGCTCGCCAAACTCGTAACTTAGATACTCACCTCCACGATCAGAACGCAGAAATTTAATCTTCTTGTTACGTTGATTCTCAACCTCACTTTAAAATTCCTTAAACTTCTCGAAAGTTTCGGACTTATGTTTCATGAAATAGATATACCCATATCTACTCAAGTCATCCGTGAAGGTAAGAACATAACGATAACCATGGCGATGCTACACTCATTGGACCACACACATCGGTATGTATGATTTCCAATAAGTCCGTAGCTCGCTCCATCATACCAGAAAATGGAGTCTTAGTCATTTTACCCACCAGACATGCTTCGCATCTATCAAGTGATTCGAAATCAAGTGATTCAAGAAGTCCATCGGAATGGAGTTTCTTCATACGCTTCACTCCAATGTGACCAAGACGACAGTGCCACATATAGGTCGAGTAATCGCTCGATTTCAAACGTTTAGCCTCAATGTTATTAATATGTGTATTTCCACTATCGAGATTCAATAAGAATAGACCATCTATCAAAGGTGCATGTGCATAAAACATATTACTCATATAAATCGAACAACCATTATTCTCGGACTTAAACAAGTAACCGTCTCGCAATAAACAAGATCCTGATATAATGTTCATGCTTAACGCAGGCACCAAATTACAATTATTTAAGTATAAAACTAATCCCGATGGTAGATGAAGGGGTAGCATGCCGACCGCGATCACATCAACCTTTGATCCATTTCCCACGCGCATCGTCACCTTGTTCTTCGCTAGCTTCCGTTTATTCGCAAAGACCTGCTTCGAGTTACAAATATGAGCAACCAACCAAGATCAAATACCTGTGCACTACTACGAGTACTAGTGAGATACACATCAATAACATGTATATCGGATATACCTTTCTTCTTGATGTTTCCGTTCTTCAAATCCGCCAAGTAATTTGGGCAATTCCGCTTCCAGTGACCTTCTCCCTTGCAGTAAAAGCACTCAGTATCAGGCTTAGGTCCAGCCCTGGTCTTCTTCGTTGGCGCGGTAACTTTCTTACGACCCTTCTTGAAGTGTCCCTTTTGCTTAGACTTGCCTTTCTTGAATTTGGTGGTCTTATTGACCATCAACACTTGGTGCTCTTTCTTGATCTCCACTTCTGCAGATTTCAACATAGCAAACAGTTCTGGCAACTACTTGTTCATGTTTTGCATATTGTAGTTCATCACAAAGTTCTTGTAACTTGGTGGTAGTGATTGGAGGACACGGTAAATCCCCAAAGCATTAGGAATCACTATACCCAAGCTTTGAAGTTTGTTTGCGTGCCCAGACATCTTAAGCACATGCTCACTGACAGAGCTGCCCTCTTCCATCTTGCAGTTAAAGAACTTTTCAGAAGCCTCATAGCTCTCAATTGTCGCATGAGTCTCAAAGATCAATTTGAGATCACGGAAAATATCATGTGGGTCTGAATTCTCAAACCTTTTCTGAAGCTCCGATTCTAAACCATACAAGATAGCACTGAATCGTGGAGTCTTGAGTCTTCCGAGCGAGGTAAACATTCTTTACTTCGTCAAAGGCATCACCGCAGTGGGTCACCCAAATGTGCATCTAGCACATAGGTCAAATTACCAGCTGTGAGGACAATCCTCAAATTGCGGAACCAATCCGCGAAGTTGCTTCCATTGTTTTTCAACTTTTCTTTCTCTAGGAACACATTAAAATTGATGGTAGGGGCCGCCATTGATCTACAACATATTTGCAATAGTTTAGACTAAGTTTATGACAAATTGAGTTCTAATTAATAGTTAAATTAATCTAGGTGAACTCCCACTCAAAACAATATCCCTCACATTGTTTTAGTGATCACATGAACCAAATCCACCACATCAACACCGATCATCACGAGAGTTGATATAGTTTCAATGGCGAACAATCGACATGTTCATCATATCTACTATATGATTCATGCTATACCTTTCGGTGATCCGTGTTCCGAGACCATGTCTTTACATGCTAGGCTCGTCAAGATCAAACCTTAGTTTCCGCATGAGCAAATCTGGCTTGCTCACGTTGTATACACTTATGAATCTAACACACCCGATCATCACGTGGTGCTTCGAAACAACAAGCTTTAGCAACGGTGCTAACTAAGGGTGAACACATTATGACTTGAAATTCATGTGCATGAGGGATCATCTTATAATGCTATCGTCGTCTACTAAGCAATACAAGATGCATAAAGGATTAACATCACATGCAATTCATAATATGTGATATGATATGGCCTTTCTTCTTTGTGCTTCCGATCTCCATCTTCAAGCACGAACATGATCTCCATCATCACCGCAGATAGCATCAAGGTCAATGACGCTTCTTCATGGTTGTCGCCCACCGCTTCAACTATTACAACTACTTTGAATAGACACGGGTCTTAACATACATTAAAGACAACCATATGGCTCCTGCCGGTTGCCAACTTACAATAAGGAACATTGCATACATCAAATATAATCACAATCATGGCCATATCATATCACTACACACCCCTGCAAAACAAAGTTAGACGCCTCTACTTTCTTTGCATGTTTTACGTGGTTTGGGGCTTTCAATAAGTGTCGTTCTAACTTACGAACATGAACCACAACATTGATACTAGTATTGTTAATCACCCGTTGTAAATTGGATCTTAACCATGCTAGGAGAAACAGCACCATAAAGCCACTTATGCAATACAAGTTGCATGTCAAGCGTGGAGCAAGTCTCATGAACGATGTCATGTAAGGTTAATTGGGCCGCTTCATCCCAACATCCCACAAGATGCAAAGTACACAAGAAGCAATCGACAATAAAAGCATCAACGCCCACAATGACCATTGTGTTCTACCAGCAACAGATCTACATATAGACACGGCTCTGATACCACTGTAGGGATTCGTAGCATGGAAAACAAAAAATTTCTATCGCATACAAACAAACAAGCCAAGATCTATCTACTAGATTGTAGCAACGAGTCGATGGAATAACTCACCCTCGAAGATTCCAAAGTGTTTAACGAGAGCGGATTCTCATGGGTGATGTAGTACTCTTTTCCGATCTCAAGATCACAGACGATCCTTCCCAGATTTGCTCCGGCAGCCCCTTGCAATCGGTCACACGTTCGCACTCGACGAAGACCTTCCTCTCCTTGTTCCAGAGGCAGGGAGGTTGTAGCACTCTCCTCGCGATTCAAAGACTGTGGCGTGGTACCGGAAGTAGAGGGGAGATCTCGCAGGGCTTCGCCTTAAGCCGGAGCGAGTATGGTGGACTATGAGAGAGCCCTCGGTGTTCTAGGGTTTAGACACACCAAGTAGGGGGCTAGGCCGGTGGCTAGGGTTTGACCTAGGCGGCGGCGAGATGCCCTAGGCCGGCGGCGGCTATGGAGGGCGGCGGCGGCTAGTGTTAGGGTTTAGAGGTAGGGAACTTGTGTGTCTAGGAGGGGAGCCCTGCCCCTCCTTATATAGGTGGAGGGGCGCCAGAGGAGTCCTCCCCAACTCGGTCTCCCAAGGGGGGGGTGGAGGAGAACTCCTCCCCAACTCGGATTCCACCTCCCCTGCACTTCCCAAAATAGCCGTTTGACTTTCAAATTGGCGTTTGACTTTTTCAAACTAGGATTTGATTAAACCCTTTATTTCGTTCAGCGATGACACCTAGTACATGATGCAATCAGACCAACTTGATATAACACATTCATGTACCCTTCCCCTTCGGAGTGCCGGACATTCCGGAACCTTCTAGAACATTCCCGATGAAAACACCGGAACCATTCCCCAACTCCGAAATAGGACTTTCCTTATATGAATCTTATTCTCTGGACCATTCCGGATCTCCTCGTGATATCCCGGATCCCATCCGAGACTCCAAACAACATTCGGTCTCTTTCTCATCATTCCATAACTACTCAAACAACGTCGAATCCTTAAGTGTGTCTCCCTACGGTTCGTGAATTATGCGGACATGATCGAGACACTTCTCCGAACAATAACCAATAGAGGAATCTGGAAATTCATATGGCTCCCACATATTTCTACGATTACTTTGCGATCGAATGAACCACTTACATACAATACCAATTTCCCTTTGTCTCATGATAGTTTACTTATCCGAGGTTATGATCGTCGGTATCTCTACATACCTAGTTCAACCTCGTTACCGATAAGTACTCTTTTCTCGTTCCCATGATATGTGATCCCTTGTGAGCCAGTCACATGCTTGCAAGCTAATTGGATGACATTCCACCAAGAGGGCCCAGAGTATATCTATCCGTCATATGGATGGACAAATCCCACTCTTGATCCATGTGTCTCAACCAATACTTTCCGAACACTCAATGCCACCTTTATAGCCACCCAGTTACGGTGTGGTGTTTGATGTCATCAAAGCATCCATCCGGTAAAGGTGATATGCATGATCTCATGGTCGAAGGAATTAGGTTACCATGTATCAGAAAGCATATAGCAATTGAACTATTAAAATGACTTGATCTTTATGCTACGCTTATCTATAGAAGTATGTCCACCATATCATTCTCCTAACGATATGATCTTGTTGTTAATAACATCTCAATGTTCATTATAGGGAAACCACAATCATTTATTAACCAACAAGCTAGTATTATAAAGAGGCTTTACTAGGGACTTCAAATTAAGTTTACAAATCACACAAGCATTAATGTTTCCTTGTTAATACTATTATAGCATGAATGTAAACATTTATCATAAACACAAAGATATAATAATAACTACATTTATTATTGCCTCTAGGGCATATCTCCAACATTGTGTTGCCGTTGAACCAAGTTGATGAAGTCGATAAAAGTCCTTTGAGTTTCACTCTTCAACTTGAAGAAATAAACCCAAGAGTATCTTGAAAAGTCGTCAACAATCACCAAACAATATTTCTTACCTCCAAGACTTGCATGAGATGGAGGACCAAATAGGTCCACATGGAGGAATTCCAAGATCTTGTTAGACTTGATTTGGTTCGTGTGCTTGTGAGGAGCGTCATGCATCTTCCCTAGAACACATGCCCTGCAAACACGATCTTTGGCAAAGGAAACATTTTCTTTTAGTCCAACAATATGGCCCTCTTTATGGAGACTTTGCAAAGTTCTCATATTGACATGGGCTAGTCGGCGGTGCCATAGCCAACCCACATCGCCCTTTCCGTATAAGCACATCGGACCTGCAGTGGCTTGCCCCGAAAAGTCCACCACATACAAGTCATTTTCGACGTACCCAATAAAAGCGACCTTGAGAGACTTGCTCCACATGAGAACCACAATATCATCATCAATAAAGACGGCAAAGCCCATCTTTCCAAGAGCACGGACAGAAAGTAAATTGTATCCAAGGGTTTCAACAAGCATGACATTCACGAGTGTAATGTCGTGAGCCACCACTACCTTGCCGAAACCCATTACCTTAGACTTTGACTTGTCGGCATATGTGACGGTGATTTGATCTTCATTTGACACCAAGTCCTTGACAATAGACGAGCTTCCGGTCATATGACTTGTGCAACCACTATCGATCACCCATTTTGACCCTCCGGAAGCATAAGTCTACAAAAGATCAAGCTAGTTTTTAGGTACCCATTTTTCAATGGGTCCTCTTTTGTTAGCAACAAGGGTCTTGGGAACCCAAATAGACCAAGCAATATAACCATCATAAGGACCAACATATTGTGCATACACATCACCATAATAATCACGCATTAGAACATAGTGAGGGTTAGCACTTCCCGCAAAATCATCATGAGACATAGTTTTACCATTTGTGGTCTTACTCTCCACAATGGTCTTGTTGGTCTCTTGTGCGGGCATGTCCTTCTTCTTCTTGTTGTTCTTCTTATTTGTTTTGGAGACAAAACCAATGCCCCCTTTATCACCACTATGCCTTTGCTTGCTCAAAAGATCATCAATAGACTTGTTGCCTTGTGGAAATGTGGCCTTAGAAAGCTCCCCCTTCAACCTAGCATTCTCTTCAAGGATAGTTGTGCTACTAGATGGAATGAAGTTACTAGGTGACGGAATATTGGCCAATTGAGTTTGAAGCGTTTCATGGGACTTTGTGAGTGACAAGAGTTCACTCTCCAAGGCCTTGTGGGCCTTGTTAAGAAAGCTAAAGTCCTCGGCAAGTTTTTCATGAACCACACCAAACTCAATCTTGTCCTTTTTAGCTCTTTTATATTTAGCAATAGCATGATCACGCTCTTTGATGAGTTTGTTAACAATAATGTCATTGGCCTCATCAAGCCCTTCAAGTTTTAATTCAAGTGACAACCTAGTTTCTTGTTCTTCTTCTAGAGCATTGTTTAGGGCCTCTAGCTCAATCATATGTTCATGCCCAAGTTTACATCTTACATCTAGAAGCTCTTGAGTATGTGATAGTTGATCTAAGATGTTTCCAAAATGTAGCTTAGCATCACCTTCTAGGTTAGTCATAAACTCATCAAAGGCAATTAATTCCTTTTTAACATCAAGAGACATCTCATCATCAATTTCATCATTATCTAAGTGAGTAGAGCGGGATGATGAAGATACCTCCGTTCCTCTTGCCATAAGGCAAGTGGCGTTCTTGGTGGAGGAGTTCTCATTTGGAGAATCGAAGAGTGAGAATGTCGGAGTAGATGTGGTGGCAAGAGCAGCCACACCATGAGAAGTTTCCTCTTCGTATCTTCATCATCTTCATTGTCGGAGGAGTACTCTTCATGAGTGATCAAGACAATTTCTCCCGGCTTCTTATTGATGGGATTCTTTTTGATGAAAGGTTTCTTGTACGGTCCCTTGAGAGTCTTCTTCAACACAAGCTTTCCACCATGATATTCTCTCTTCTCATAGGGGCAACTAGCCACAAAGTGGTAGCGGTCACCACAATTGAAGCAAGTTCTCAATCTTGTGGTATTCTCTCTTTTCCCATTTGGATTTCTTCTCCGTTCCATTTCCATCTTGGCCTTGGCAGGGTTCTTCCAAAAGTTCTTTGCATAGAAAGCCATATATTGACCATGAGCAATCTTCACTTCATCGGGATGGTCCATGGAAAGCCCTTCATCACTATCATCTTCATCCCCATGGTCCACAACTTTGGCCTTCAAAGCAACATTGACAACATTACTCATACCAAGGGCATGAGCACGAGCATCTTTGGAATTCTTGGCGGCAACCTTGAAAGCGGCCATCTCTTGCATAACTTCATTTGAGGTCATGAGGTGGTAGTTGTGTCTTCCTTGTAGACTCTTCAAGTCGGTGGGCTCAAAAGGCATGAGTGCACTGACATACTTCCTTTTTATCCATGCATCATCCACATGTGAGGCACCCACGTTTCTAAAGGCGGTGGCGGTGGTCTTGAGCCTTCGGTACATGTCTTCATGATCTTCACCTTCTTTCATGTAGAAGCCTTCGGCTTCATTGCTTAGAGCATCATATCGATTCTTCCTCATACTCTCATTGCCAACAAACAACACAGTGAGAGCATCCCAAGCTTCCTTGGCAATGCTAAAATGCTTAATGTGTGGGTAATCCTTTGTTCCCAATCCTTGTTGAATCATATGCAAAGCAGTGGCATTGAGTTGACTATTGACAATCTCTCTTCTTGTCAAGTTGTTTGGATCCCCAATAAAGAGTCCATGCTCGATGATGTTCCATAGTTCAATGCAAGAGCTGCGCATATGAGTTCTCATTAGTGATTGCCATTGAGCAAAAGTAGCGGATTCTTCAAGCTTAGGTGTGTCACCTCTATTGTATACATGAGGGTGAGGGATTGGAGGGTCGGGAGAGTACCATGAGTCACGGTGCTCACCCTTCCCACCATTATTGTGTGTGGAGGAATTAGCGTTGTCTGGTTTACCCCCTACCAATGCACCCTCGGGGGATACTGGCGTATTCCCTTTAGGTAAAATGGATGGTTGATCCTCTTGAGGAGATGGGGGTGGTGAGCCTTCTTTGTCTTTAAGAAGTTGCTCAAGCATCTTCTTGACTTTGTTGACCAAGGAAGAGCTCAATCTTGTTTCCAAGTTTTTGAGATCTTCCATGGTCACCGTGGTCGGCTCACCATCACCATCCCCTTCGCGGCTACCCATATTCTCTTAGGCGGTAAAGCCCAAATAAAGAGTCGAGGCTCTGATACCAATTGAAAGGATCGTATGGGCACCTAGAGGGGGGGTGAATAGGTGTTACTTCAAATTTTACTCCTTTTCAAATTAGGGTTTGACAAGAAAGGTAAATTCTCTAGAATATGCAACTATGGTGAATTTACCTATATGTCAAACAAGCACAAACTAACACAACACTAAGCAAGAACAAGTAAGTAAAGTGCGGTAAAGGATAGAAGTAACCAAGGGAGTGGACGCGGAGACACAAGGATTTGTTTCCCATAGTTCCTTCCTTTTGAGGGGAAGTACGTCTACGTTTGGAGAGGGGGTGGTTTCAAACCACCAACACCACGAGAGGCCTCCCTTGTTCTCCGATGAACCTCACCCCAAAGGGCTCGATTCACCTTCCACTATATCGGCAACCTTCGAGGTGGAAGCCGGCACCTTTACAACAAGTTCGGGGCACACATCCACAACTGAATTGGAGGCTCCCAAATACAAGCAAGCTGTCAAGACAAATCAAAGACAAGCTTGTAAGAACCAAATCAAAGTTAGGGTTTCCAAAGAAACACTAGATCTTGGGGGCCCTCTAGTGAATGAGGGGGAAATGAAGATCTCTCTTGGTGAAGATGTGAATCAAGGCCTCCTCCTTCGATTCTCCAAAGATCAATGACTTTGGATGTTTGGATGAAGAGATCTTGTGGATTTGGTGGCTCTAATGGTGTTGGTGTTCTTGAGCAGCTCGAGCAACTGGAGGAAGAAGATAAGGGTCCCTATTTATAGACAGCCCCCTCCACGAACCGTTTTCTGACCGTTGTAGAAAAGTCAGACCGGAGACTACAGTGCAGATACGAGACTCGGTCTACACCGAAGACTCCGGCCAATCTCTGGACCAGTCTCCGGACTGGCCATCTGACTGACCCAGCCCATTTCTTCACCAGCAACACCGGAGACTCCGGCCTTCCAACACCGGAGACTCCGGTCTGACCAAAGTCCGGAGACTCCGGCCAATCTCCGGACTAGCCATCAAACTGACCCAGCCATGTCCTGGGAGACACCACCGGAGCCAGCACCGGAAACTCCGGACCACACCGGAGACTCCGGTCTTGGAAGACCGGAGACTCTGGTCTGGAGTTTCCAGAACAGTGGCAAATGTGTGTGGTCTTTTCCCAAGAGTGTGTGTGATGTTTATCTGTGGTCATACCAACTTGTGGACAATAACAAACTGTAAAATGATCAACTTGTTGTTACCGAACACCAAAAGTGATTATGACAATAAATGCCCTTTCAGGGGCGATGGTTGCCCTCCTGGCTTGATTTGCGGATCCGATCTAGGCTCGTTCTGGTCATCGGGAGCCAGTCGATGGTGTGTGTACTGTTGTGCTGGTTTGGCCTGAATAAAGGTGGTTGTCCATGTATTTCCCTCTCTCTGTGATGAAGAACTACATGTCGCCAGTCTTCATTAATCTTAGGTGGACTGCCGAGTTTCGATAGACTCCGTCGGTGAATTCCGAATGGATGACATGCCTGGAGTTCGTCGTTGCAGACGGTATTTTGGTTAAGCGCAACCATGTTTTTTGCTGGCCATTTGGTTTCAGAGGTGGCGTTATGAAGCTATGCAATCTGTTGTCATTATGGGACATGCTTGGTTCCAAGGTGAAGTCAGACGCGGAGAATGGCACGGAAGCCGGAAACTGAAGACGGGCAATGGATGTTTGAGTCCTGGGGGTGTAGGGTTTCTGGCTTGGTGTTTTGTGATTTGGAGTAGCGGAATTGGCAAGCGGGGGCGACATCACATGAGAAATTCAGTGTCTAATCATGTAGGGTGAAAACCCAAGGTCTGGCCTTAACTAGTTGTACCTTGCAATGACCTTGTTGAAGGCATTGTTTTATGTGCGGACTTTCTCCATGGTAAAAAAAACTATGTTCTTTGATCAGGGCGATGACGGCGCTTGTGCACTGTTTCCTTCTTAGAGGCATCGTTTTTTGAGTTGTTGGATTTCTGGTGTTGTTCTGGTGGTGTTTTATCCGCTGTTTTAAAGATCTGATCACTGTTTTCTTTTGGAAAAAAGTATATATTAATATCACAGGGATACCAATTACGCCCAGCCTCTGCAATAACGCATGCCCGAGCGGTCCTACGGATGCACACATCTCAGAAAAAAGAATTACAAAAAAGAAAAGTCCCGCTACAGAGAACTAATCCTCAAAGCAACGACACTGACACTATCAGAACAACACCAGTAGTCCTCCACTCCAATAACAACGCCTTCAAGAAGAAAACAGTGGCCAAGCATCGTCGTTGCCCGATCAAAGATCATAGGTTTTCACCCTGTAGAAAGTCCTTGCTCATAAATCAATGCCTTTAACAAGGTCATTGCCAGGCATAACCAGTTAAGGCCAGACCTTGGATTTTCACCTTGCAAGATAAGACTGGGAACTCCCCCTGTGTTGTCTTCCCGCACTAACAGTCGCGACAACGAGTCCCAGATCACGCAGTCAGTTCTCCGTCGCCACAAGAACAAAAATCACCATCGCTACCCTCATATTTCCGCTTTTCTGACATTCTTCGCATCTGACTTCACCATGGCTCTAAGAATGGCACTTGGTAGGAACAAACAACAAAGCTTCGCAACGCTTTCGCTGAAACCAAACGGCCAGAAAAACAAGGTGCGCACGACCGAATACCTTCCGATCCAGCAATCTCAAGCATGATACGCCTATGGGAGTTCCCGGCGGAGCCTTTCAGAACCCGCCTCTCCAGACCAGATCAACGAGGGCAGACATCAAGTAGATCTTCGTCTTAAAGATCTAATCACTGTAGCGAGACTTCTCTTTTCTGTAATTCTTCTCTATTTTGTTGGTTGCATGCATCCGTAATGCCAACGGGGTGTTACGTTGTTGCAGAAGTCGTGTATAATTGGTATCTCGTGATATTAATATACAGTTACTTTAAAAAATCTGTGCTCTTGTAGCATCGATTATCAGACAAACATCTTTTGGCATTATGTGATATTACGTCTATGCACTGCACACTGATGTAATGTAACAGTGCGTTGATGCAAAACCTGAGCTTTTCTTATCCACTGAATGCCTTTGAAAAAGACTAGCTTTTTTTTTTCAGGTGAAAAGGACTAGCTGGCTGGTAGGTTTATGGCGAAAATTAAAATGAAAATCTGAGCAAGTTTCTGGAACTATGCACTTATATGCAGCATCAGTTATGAGGAAATATTTGTGGCGTTCTGTAATGTCACATCTGCTATACACTGCACACTGATGTAATGTAATACCGTATACTGTCGACCTGCCCAACTAAGATGTTTTTTTCCCGGAAAAAAGGAGAAATTTGGAATGCTACAAAGAAAGGAAGATAATCATGCTGAATCTTTGGGCAAGGCCACTACAGTGTCTCATAGATCATGGCACCTTTGCAACATCCCACACGGCGAACTTTGCACACCAAAATCATCAGACAGAGAAGGCAAATCTTTTAAGCAACTGCGGCTGTGCTTTTGACGCATTGATTATCAGACAAAAATCTCTGGCATTATGTGATGTTACGTCCGCTATGCACTGCACGCTGATGTAATAATGCAAACAGTGGTGTGATGCCAAACCTGGATGCTTTTCCAATAAATGCAATTTAAAAGCACCAGCTGGCTAGTAGGTTTATGGCGAAAAATAAAATAATAATCTAAGCAAGATTCTGGCACCATATGCTTTTTGTGGCACCAATTATCAGGAAATTTTTGTGTGATGTTACATCTGCTATACACTGCACACTGATGTATGTAACACTGTTGCCCTGCCTAACTTGGATGATTTTCACAAAATGCATTTCTTTTTAATAAATAATACTAGATGGATGGTGCATTGATGTGCCTTTCTGGCATTTTTTGCAATGCAAACAGTAGCTCATGGTTGCAGCTGTAGCATTGACAAATACTATGTCCCATTTGGATGCGTTTTGCACAGGGCAAATATTTGGACCACAGTTCCTCCAGCACTGTATGTAAACCCTCGATGGCAACTCAACAATTATCCTAACAGATACAGTGAACAATGTACACAAAGGTTCTATGGAGCCATCATCATCCATCCCAGGTATTTCCAGGTTACAAAAAAGAGAAGTTGAGCTAAATGTAAATCTGCGTCTACTAGCGGCACAATCTATCACTTCCCAGCGTCGTCACCAAGCCTGTAGGTTTTTAGCAAAAAAAGGAAAAGAATTCTCTCTCTGACCGGACAATGGCTAGCGGTGACGACACACACACACCGGGGGTTTTCCGCCAGAGCTTCATAAAAGAGCAGTATTCACAGAGCTGGTCCAGATAGAAACGTCGTCTGACAGTCCAACTCACCCCTCGTTTCTTGGTGTCGTTGCGCTTGTCAGACGAAAATTCTCATTTAGTTCCATGCGTTAGAACAACGCCTAGGCAGCCTTGATCGGGTCGACGGGGAGTACTTGTCCCCAGGGTTCCTCCTGCGGGTCTTCCTGAGCTCGTACCCAATGGCGTGCAGATCGTCGCATATCTCGTGCCTCGCCAGGGAGACGAGCCCGGGCAGTATCTCCCTCTGGAAGTCCCTCATCCCTCGCCCTCTCTTCAGCTTGATCCCGCAGGACGGCCCGTCCTTGTCCGGTGCTCTCACGGGGATCGAGTTGCCGTCGTCTCTCAGCTGCTCTAGGTTCATCACGCCTTCCTCGAAAGAATCCAGTGAGAGCTGAGGTTCTTGGCTCACGTCCCGGTCATCTGTCTGGTTGTTGCTGCAGCGGCTGTCTGTGATCCATGCGGAGTTATCCGTGAATATGGAAACGAGCGTCTCAGCTGCTGTGGCAGCGACTTTTTCATCCTCTTCTGTCCCTTGTTGGTGCATGCTGATAGTATCCAAAGGGTCCGGTGCTGCATTGTTCGATGGTCTCAACCTTGGACAAGCGTAGTCACGGCCTTGAGGAGTTTCTGGAACCGAAATAGGTCTGTTAGCTGCAATTCCAGATTCTGGCGACCTCACGCTCTTGCCATCGATACTGTCAGCCTTGTGATGATGATCTCTGATAGCTGGGCTTTCAACGGAAGAAACATTTTGCTGGCTCTCATTTTCAGTAACGTAATGGCTGGATAAAACCTTTTCGCTACCATCACCATTTAAATGATTCTCGCTCAAACTGCTGACTATCGTTGATGGCAACTCGATGCTTCCAACTGACACATTCAAGTCAAAACCCTCCACTTCATCACTTGAGATTACTGTTAAGGTCTCCTCTAGGTGATCCGTATGTCCAACGGAAGAAGCATTTCCACCACTTGACCGGACCGAGAATACTTGGCGTGGAACTTCCATAGAGCTCTGATAACTCAATCCAGATACATCTTGTGGTGTATGGTGATGCTGGGTATTTCCTCTGAAGTGTGTGTCATGTTTAGAAGCGTCAACAGGGAAAGGCTTAGAACTGCTCTGAGGGTCACAAAAGCCTGGAGCCATCATTTCTCTTCCTCTGTCTGGAGCACAGATGGATGTTGCAACTGTGATCGAGGACCCTTTTGATGACCCGATGCTAGATTCACCTGCCATGTAGAACGCTTTGCTGGAGTTACCCCAGCATTCTCCAGACTGTATTGTACTTGAACTAGCCAAAACAGAACAGAACACTTTCGAAGGATGAGTGAAACCATTGAAATCATCTTCTTGAGCTACATTCAGGTCAATAAGCATGCGTCCAGATGCACTAGTCTTTCCTTTGATAGGTGAACGGCTGTCTGGGGTATCACTGGATCCAGTTGAACCTGAAAGAATGAAGATATAAAGAGTCAGGCAAATACCCCAAGCGAATCTCACATTTCTCCGGTGCAGTTAAAGAAGGCAATGGATAACATACTGTCAGAGAGGTGTCTACGAGGCAAAGGCTTTTACTAAAAGTAAAGAAGCCATACAGTCTTTGAACAAGAGTTCCCAGAGTTTGTAACTCGCATTTAGTTAGAATGATATAAAAGAACATCGGGATATATTGTACTCAGAAGGTTATTTCTGGACAAGATTCCAAAGTGGAACTTTACTCATAAAACACTTCAGTATTTAGCAAGGAAACCATGTTACTCGTGGAACAGGGTATACTGGTGTAACGACAAACACTAGAAACCCTGGTGGTCTGCATTTACGCTATTCTAAATAAAATGAGCGCAAATTTTGTAGTGGTAATGGTAAGATTAAAAAAGATCCAAGTGCGGAGATGCATTCTAACCCTTGTCAAATTGTATGCACCTTACAACAATTCCATAATCCATGATCTTCTTAGTAAGAATATCATGTTGCATATTTTGTAAATTTCAATTTGATTAGTACTCTCATGTGTTGGCATTGGCGAAAAGTTAGTAAGGGAAGGAATAAAAGTTCTGTGGTCTGAGCGCCAAAAAAAAACTTGGCTTATTTACAATCTGTAATACTGCCAAATATAGGATATGAAATGGACAATCATTTAAGTGTAATGAGTAACAATACTTGATCTTTAAGACTATGTGCATTATTAACAGCCTTGAAGGATCTCAAGTTAAGACAGGAACAAATCATTGGGGCCAGACAATGATCACATTCCAATAATAGAAACAAATAAAGTCAAGCCTAATAAAATATTTTTCGAAGATAAATCTGGCCTTCTAATTTATGAGGGATTATTTTTCACGAGTACAGAGATTTACACAAAACGCACCCTCTGTGGTTCTAAGATAAACGGATGTTTCAACACAGCAAAATAACAAGCTACCATACCACACAATCTTGTAAAATTAGAACGGAGAATGTTTGGGCTATCATGATCATTTAGATAAGGAATTAAATTCTGTTTCTAGAGCAATTTAGCCTATAACGATATTGGCATACTGTAAGTGAAATGACGCCTTCCTATATGTCGACAATGCAACCTTGCTGAACAGAAGTATGCAACCATATCACATCATTGTGTATGCCTATTTCCATGCTATCAGGAACAGACCCTCCCCGAGCCTACAAACAATCAGGATGCATAACTTACATACTCATATATTTTGCAAAATAACTAAGCAGGCACTCGGATGATCTGCATTTATCAGTTTCACTTGACATAATTGGTTTTCCTTT
Source organism: Avena insularis (assembly GCA_023614405.1). Classification (NCBI taxonomy): domain Eukaryota; kingdom Viridiplantae; phylum Streptophyta; class Magnoliopsida; order Poales; family Poaceae; genus Avena; species Avena insularis. Next base: position 458,426,207 of record CM042685.1, on the reverse strand, counting down.
AGAACCACCACCTCCAAATGCACCAAACTGAACATTGGTGGTTAAATTAACACAAGAAGGTACTATACTAGGGGAGGTGGTGCAAACAGGAATGCTCGCTAACTCACCAGAACAAATGTTGGCTGTATTCTCCAAAGCACGACGCTGCGAATTCTCCAAAACCCTGCCTTTGTGGCTGGCATAGACACTGAACTCAGCGGAAGAGACAAACTCCACATCGTCATCGTCGTCCTCCGACGTCGCCAGCTTCTCCAAATCGATCATGCGTCGGTGACCAGACCTCCCCTGCACACCCTCATGATCAGGTTTTCTGCCAGCGGCCCTGTCGACACCCAAATTCACTGCAGTCTCGTTGCCGCATCGAAGGGGCCGCTTTCCTGCTACCTCGTTATCAGCTGGACAATCTTCGCTGTCCTCCAAATCGATCTGTGATAGCAAGCAAAGGTAACTCACTCATTTAGCAGCCTGAAATGATGAAAAATTAAGGTAATTCCTTTCTAGCTTGTATGTATAGCAGCTAGCTCACCACTTGAGAAGAGCCATCCAGGGAATGCCTAGCGTAGAGGGCGGCATCGGATTGGTTCCAGAAGGGCACATCGGCCGGGAGATTCTTGTGAGCCAAGTACAGCCGGTGCAGGTCCTTCACCTGTCATAACCAGATGCATCCAACGACATGAGGCAGTGAGCTATACTAGTAGTATCTATAGCGGTGAAATTTAATTAACTTTCTCAATCTAGCAACGAAATAGAAAAAAACAATTGGTAGTAGCTATTTTCTTTCTTTTTTAACCAAGAATTGCATGGTGTGCTAGTAGCTGGTAGAACAAAAACAAAAAGAATGGATTTTTACGGGGAGCAAAGCAGGGCAACGCGAATCACCTCGTGGCGGAAGGCCTGGCGGAGCATTGCGCGGTGGAGGCGGTAGTTGGCCTGCGGCGCTGGCGGCTCCGGCTCCGGCGGCGAGCAGTTGAGATCCAAATCCATGAGCGCGGCCATGATCCAAACCCCCTGTACATCACGCCCATCAAAGCAAGAACCAACCAACCAACCAACGAACCAGCAGGAAAAAGGAGATACTAATTCAGATCAAACAGAAAGAGAACGGAACAGGCAAACATCCAACTAAACTCGGATTTAAAAGACGGAAAATATCGGCCGAGCGAGCATACCGGATAATAATTGGAGGCAGATTCGGGGCAGGAAGCAGGGTGGGCTACTGGTCGCCTCCTTCTCCTCCTCCTTTCTGCATGCTTTTCTTGTGATGTTTTTCCTCCCCCTCTGTATGTTTCTCTTTCCCAAGCCCTCTCTTTCACCACATCTTGGGCGTCGCTGTTGTTTTCTCCCCTGCCTGCCTAGCCTATCTCCAATGAATTGAATTTCTGTGTGCTTGCCTCTTTTTACTGGGCAGTCGATCTGGGAGTGAGAGGAAGGAGGGGGAGGGGAGCTGAGCTCAGAGAGCTGTGGTTGTCTGGCTGCTGCTGCTGCTGTCCCGTCTCGGCTGGCTGTCAGCTACTACTGTGCTCAGCAGCTCTCAATCTCTTTCTCTCTCTCCTGCTTTTTCTTCGGTTCCTCTGCTCTGCTGACAATTTTTCTTTTCTTTTGGAGTATTTTTACCTGCGCCACAATTGGGGGCGACCGTACGACCGGTGCACTGTTCGCCGGTCCAAAAGTTGGGGTCTTGGAACTAGTAGTGGGGAATCTGCTCTGCTGCTCCGCTGCCAGATTTTTTTGTTTGAAATGAAGGCCTTCCTTACTAATTTACTTAATAAAGATTTTTAAACCCAGTATAGACATACGCTCACAAACGTATACATACACATCTTGAACTTGACGAAGTTTTCGCATGCATCTTACCATCGACGGAAATGTCGTCTCCCACGAAAGAATATTTCTAAGACAGCAAAATGTCAAAACTAGGATTTAAACTCTAGTGAGTTGGACGTGCCACTGCTCTTCTAACCATGCAACTAATTTAATTAAGAATTGATAGGTAACTTATATAAAAATAACTTTTCTTCTACCCGGCGCATGACTGGGACTTCTAAACAGATCGCACACCTACAAACTTGACAATGGATAAATATAAGGTGTCAAGTAGGATCTCACCTAATTCTCATTTTTAGTTCATTTGAAAAATTCTAGTTTAAAATTTTGTCTATATGTGGGACTTCGGCAGGATCCCGCTTGACACCTAGGTGAAGATCATCTTAGCATGGCTTATATGTGAAAACGCAAACCCCTCTCATCAACTAGGAACTAGAACACCGCATACCTTGAGGCACCTTCTACACGAAATGGAGCGCTCATCCGGTCCAGCAAACTCTTAGCGAGCACCTCACACACACTACAGAAGTCGTGACCATCATCCAACCACTTTAGTGCTGAGATATGCAAATCCCTCGCCAGACCTGCAGTTGATGCCTCTACATCGCTAAACAGTCCCACTGTCCTGCGCGAGTCCACCAAGACACGTCCAACGTGAGGCCCCGTTGCGCCATGCAACCGAGTCATGTTGTCGTTGACGCGGTAGATGCGACACCGCTCCACCTCTTGCCTCTTCCATCCAACACTACTCCAAAGACGATGTCCTCAAGAGGTAGAGACACACCAAAGCGTTGGCATCGCCTAATCCGCAAGACGAGATCTTAGGATTTCCCCTCAGCAGCATGAGTGAGTAGACGACGGCTACACAATGATGCCTTCAACAAGGAAACAACACATAAACACCGACATCGCTCTCTATGCCTGGAGTGGAAGATCAGTTTTCACCGGTAGCCACGCCTCCCCAACTCGTAGATGGGACTAGGTGTGGGATCTCAGGATCCGTCACAACCAGCCATAAACCGACCAACCTCGCGCTTCAGTGTATCTCTGATTTGTAGGTGGAGGTGAAGGAACCTGACCCTATATACCTAGGGACGCATCTTCCGAAGATATAGGTATCAAGTTGCTCCAACCTCGCGCTTCTCTTCGCCTTCGTGTCAAAGAGCCAGTTTCTTAGTGTTCCTCTCAGGGATCGGGGCGGTTATCCGGGCGATGTTCATCCAGAAGGTGTGTGTCGACATCCAACATGTCTGCATCTATGCGACAGTGGTCGGATTTCAACTCAAGCGAACCACTAAAGGATATGTCAATCTCTTGTTGCTCTAACGCCTTTTCCAACTGGACGATGGATTGCTTGATCTGCGATGGAGTCAGATTATCTTTCAAGATTGCCTTGGCCATGGCAACATTTTCCACCAATGTGTTGTATATCCGGTTTCCTTTGTTGTCTACCTGAGGTTCTCCTGTTTGTATGTCGGCGACACGCAATACTCCGGTTTTCTTTGAGTCGTTAAACAACTTCTTGTGCACTTCCAGGTTTTTCCGTGTGCGCGCGTATCTTCTTGTCTCTCATAGAGGACAATGAGCCTTTTGTACTCGGATCTCGGCTGATCTATGCAAGCAATTCCGAGTCTATGCTCAGATCCGTCAAGCCTTCCGGGTGCAGTGGAGTCGTCTCCAGGGTTTCCTTCGTCCATGTTGTCATATGGAGCCGAATGTATTTCTTCAGCTTCATTGGTGACTTCAGTGGCAGGGTTGGAATCAACTTTGTCCCCGCATTTGTCGATGTATACTTGTAGCTCGCTCGAGGTAAATGACCCCACCGAATGGATTGAACTCGGATTCGATTGTGTCTAGGATGGAGTCATTTTTGGCTCTATCATCGACATAACCAGATCTAGAACCAATGTAGCCGACAAAGTGGTGAGAGGTCTAGCACGTAGTATAGGACGACCCTCGGCCTCGGTGTTGAAGAAAGATTCGACGATATTGATCACGTCGCTGGGGCTTAGGCACGCATTGGTGTTCATCCTCTTTAGTTTGTCCATATAAGAGAGCCTTTAGTCAGCCCATTGATGAAGTAGAGCACATATGCCATGTCCAATATTCGTTCGACCAAGTTTTTTAACCCGAGCCATCTAGCTATGAACTCTTCCAAAGTTTCATCCAGCTTTTGAACGGGGTGAGCCAGATCTACGACATCGGCGTAGCCAACAAAGTGAGATCCACAAGATCAGACCTCAGTTGGGAGATCCTTCTAGGATTCACCTTCGACCACAATCTCTGCCATTGGGGTATGTTTTTTGGTGATCTGGAAATCTGTCGACTTCGTGGACAGATGAGATCCAAATTTTATTTCCACCTTGATATCTACCTCTAGGGCAGGTTTGGTGGGGTTTGTCAGAGAGCCGGAATTCGGCCACCTCCATAGACAGAGTAGATTCAGATCTTCCTTCTGCCGATGACATCACCGTTGGGGTGGGTTGGGCGAGCTCTATTGTTGGTCTGAATCTTGAAGTACCAGTTGAATCGATAAAGACGTGGATGCCTCTGAACGACATGATGGTGTAGTTGGTGAAAAGTTTTTAGCTAGAATCCAGGTCTCGTCATTAGGGACGATAGGAAGACCGCCAACGTATAGAACGCGTCCAATGGTGATGTTTTCGTCGATTCCCGCAAAGTCGGATCTCGTCCGGATCCGAAGTCCTAAGGCCGCTTGCCCCACGGTATGCACGAACTATCGTCGTTTTGATGACAAGTACGGCATGAGGGGGTCCTCGAGGCGTGGAAAGAAAAGGGGTGTGATACGCGAGGATGTTCAGGACGGGGAGCACACAAGTTACCCAAGTTCAGATCTGACTATGGTGGTCGGATTCTACTCCTGCTATCAATCCACTATAATCGGCAAAGCCGAAGGTTAGAGAGGGTTAGATGTTGGTTCGCCTGTGCAAGGTGAGATTGCTCTTACCCTAAGGGTTGCCCGTATGTCGGCTCATATGGTCATTCGACATAGGGCATACAGGGATAAAACCTATTCAGCTAGGGTACATATTACAATATAGTCACTAACTACTAGCTCTTGTACTCTAAGTCTTCTGGTGTTTGGTCCAAGTCAGTAAACCTTCTAGGACTTCTCTTAGCCAAATGGATCTATGTCTGTCTCGTTGACTAGGCCACCAGTAGAGTTGTAGGCTCTAACCACAAGTGGGCTACCCTGGTATCCGAGTATAAATGCTGGCCGTGGATATACCTGGAAAGTATACCCCGACATTTGCTCCATTGTCTCCACCAACTAAGGATGCATACATCCATTAAGCATGAGTATCATGATTTTTATCTTATTAACTGATCCTCTTCCTTGGGATAATTTGCATGAGTATAAGAAAAGCCTGATCCTTAAGAATAAATAGAAACCTATATTCGTATCCGTGAGGATTTGAACCCAGGTTTGGGTTTATACATCCACTTCTACAACAGTTAAGTTTACTTCCTTTTTTGAAATGGAAGAATTTCACTTCTCCGGCCTACGCATCAACTAGAGATGCACACAATAATAAGCATGAGTACCAGAATTTCTTGTTTAAACACAAGACTGATCATCATGATAAATTGCATGAGTATTAGAGAATCTCCACTCGTTGGGCGAACCCAGGCCGAAATCCGGACCAAATTTTGGCCAGATGAAACTTGATATCGTCCTGGGAACGTCGAGTTTCCCACTTGCCTTCCCACGCCGAGTTCCCGCGTTCGCCTAAAATTCAGACGAGTTTGGCAAATTTAGGCGGATTTCATTAAGATGGGCGAATATAGGCGAATTACATCAAATTTAAACTAGATAATAAACTAAAACATTTAAAAAGGCCGCCGCCATAGCCTTCGCCAATGCTGTCGCTGACGCCGTCGCCGCATCTATATGCGGAAGTTGCCGTAGAAGGACGTGTAGCCGGGATCGGCCCTGCCGTCGTCCTGGCCACCGTAGTTGTCGTCGCTCGGTGGGTGTGGCGGCCGGGAGCTCCCCTGACCGGTGTCGCCGCACCTCCAGGGCTGGTAAGAAGGGTCGTCCTCCTCGTCATCGTCGAGGACAAAGAGCAGGGCGTCCTGGTAGGCGAGCGTGCGCCCGGAGCATGCTCGCCTCCGCCGCTTTCCTCAACCTTTGTTGCATGCGGACGGATGCCGTGATGCCGTCTCCTCGATCCGCTACGACCATTCCAGGATGTCCGGCAAGGACGGCTCCACCAACGGCGGCTGCGACGCCAAGTCGCGGAGCGACTGCTCCAACGCCATCCTGAAGGCGCTATCCTCGGGTGGCGCCGAGCCGTCATCCGGCTCAGGCTTCGGGCGGCGAAAGGTGTCGATTAAGGAGGGGCGTGGAGCCCAATGAGTGGGAGGCCGAGGCGGAGGAGGAGGAGCTCAGGCTGGCCATCCTCCTCGGCATCCAGTTCGCCGGAGGACGCGGGCCCGACCTGGCCGCAGCGTTGGTGTGCGCGGGAAGCCAAGACGCGGCGTGTTCCCGGCATTGATGTGCTCCAGCACCTCCGCGAGCGTCCGACCTGGCGCGCTCCAAAAACGCCGGCGACCGGCCGCGTTGTTGCGCTTCGGCGGCTCGTCGGGCGGCCCCTCGTGGCGGGGCGAGCTCCTGGGTGTGGCGGTCGGCGAAGAAAGTCTCCTAGTAGAGGAGGTTGTCGGGGCTCTCGGTGTTGGAGGGATCATCCATGGCAGCGATGAAGGCCTGGATCTCGTAGGGCAGTTCGTCCGGCATCAGCGCCGGGCGGGATAGGGATGCCGCCGGCGCTAAGCTTCCACCTCGGAGGATTTCGCTTGTCTGGCGGCGCCATGTAGCTGTCTTCGTAGAGCATGCGCGCCTCCCAAGCCTAGAGTGTGCGCCGGCCGAAGCCGTTCGCCGCCGCACCGTCACCGGGAAAGCGCTCGACCATGGATAAGTGGGGGAAGGAGATTTGTGTGTTCGCCGGAGTTTTGGGCTGGTGGAGCTGTGAGAGAGTGTGAGGAACTCCGGCGAGGGGTACGGCTTTTATAGGCCGAGATGGGCGGCAAGGGCGGGAAAAGGGGAAACAGCGGGAAGTTAGTGCCCGCCGGTTCTTCGCGGGAGCCGAGGCGGCGACGGTGGCGTGGCAATTCGGCGACGCATGGCCGAAGCGACGGGCAGTTATTGTCCGGCGGTCGCCGCGTGGTTCCGAGGATGACGACGACTCGGCTTCCATCGCTGACTCAGCGGGTCCACACGCCGCTTCATTTTTTTCGCCGAGTTCGTCGCGTCCGACGTTCCCAGAGCGTACACGGGATCCTTGGAACGGCCTGGGTAGTCCGGACCAAAGTTGGTCCAAATCCGGACGAAAACATGTTTTTAGGTACGCGACTAAGCCGATTTTTGGCGTCCGGACTTAAATTCGACGTCTGAATCGACGTCCTAGGTAGCCGAGTGGAGATGCTCTTAGGATAGCATGCTTCTCAAGTATATATTTGAAACGAGGTATTAGGTTTCCCACTAGTTAAGCCAGGCCCACTGACCAGTGCTAGTTTTACAACGGTCAATAATTCTACCATGTGGTGGAATCTCTGTGGAATTTGAAGTAATCTATCTTTCTACAAAATTAGGTAGCATTGACTGCTGGAATTGTTTGGTGTGAATAAAATTCCTTGGTAGTAGAGAATCAAGATACTAGATAATATCCATCCCTATCAGTCTTGAGCTCTCGACCATGTGACGGCCGCTATCTTGTCTACGAATGGATCAATAAAGTTTAGTACTAGTACTGGTGGTTTGTGTGGATGCGTGTGACGCTGCCGATGATCTTTGTTTGTTTGCGTGTCAACTGTCCATGGGGGTTGGGGGCAGCGGATGGAATGGATCCCTGTAGGCATCGGTCATTACCATTTCCCACTTGATTATCAAACCGGTTTAGCCAACGACTAACTGATTAATGCATGCATGGTTCCAGTTTATTATATACTTTTAGCTTTGCTAATAAAAAGATTATATTGTGGAATACTAGTGTCGCTTTGATTTAGAAATACTCCATGATAACAATTCTAACTAGTAGTACTACTTCTTCTGATTCATATTAGTTCATTTGGATTTGTCAAAATTTAGATGAACTTATATAATAAATAGTGTCTAGATTCATCTAAATCTAGATAAATTTGAGTCAACTAATATGGATCGGAGGGAGTAGCATATTTCATTATTACAAGGGTGAAAATTCCTGCCAAGTTTTGATTTTTTTAGGCTGGAGCTAACCGTGCCCATGGCAAGCGTCGCTTTCGTTTTTTTTTGCTTTTGATTGTCCACTTTGTAAGTCACGACCGTGCTGTGTTGTGTTGTTGCTACAAGGACCGGTGGAACAAGGCATATCCTCCAGATAACCATAAATAACCAAGAAAATCAGTGGATGTGAGAATATGAAATGTGGAGTGGAGAGATTGGGGGGAAACAAATAATGGGTGGGTGATAGATTGGAAAGGGACAGGGTGAGGAAAGGCTGTCATGGGAGAATAACTACATGCTAGTACTAGTACTACCAGGCCAAAGCTAGCTGCCCAAAAGGCCCCTATACCTTTGTCACCTCAGCTCCAGACTCTACTTGATGTGATGGGGTTCTCATCTGGCCACCCACACCACTCCATTGCACTTTCCTTCTAGGTTTTCTGCTTGCCCATGTTTTTGAAATGGATCCATGTGTTCTTGGCCTAAAAGGGGTTTTCTTCCCAAATTTACCAAGCATTATACATATCGTAGGGGCATTCTTTGCAACGTAATTCAGTCTCCCCTGGCTAGGTTAGTTCAATTAGTGGTATATAGTAGTAGTTGAGTACCATTGTAGGTCAAGTGTGTACTCCCAAGAGAAGAGAGCACCGAAATACTTGTACCGGTTGCATTTCATGAGAAATAATGAACGCAGGGGACAGGTGCTCGTGTGGTCCCCGCATGCCCGGACAAAATGGAGCGTTACGAGTACTAGTACTGCCCCCGCCGACCCATATTAATTGATTTGGATTTGTCAAAATTTGAATAAATCTAGACACTTTAGTATATAGGTTCATCCAAAATTTGATAAATCAAAAGTCAATTAATATGGACCGAAGGGAGTATGATAATTTACTTATACTGGTGCTCACAGATGAAATCTCATTCTCTTGTTTGAGGATCATTATTTCTTAAGGATCGAGATGTCTAATACAGTATATAGTATCTTCTCTCTTCGTTTTAAAGTATATAAGATGTTTTAGTTCTAGAACACATATTTTAAAACGAAGGTAGTATATCTGATTTGCATATCTTCGGGTCCGGGGAACCGGCAGGTTGTCCTCCTTTTCGCGGTGCATTTTTTATCATAATACTTTATTAAAATAATCATACATAGGAGGACTAAAAAGGAGAAAATACTAAAAATAAATAAACTCAAACTAAATGCAGGACTTAAAATAAATAACCTAAACCCTAGCTAGGTAGAGTTTGCGCCACCGGCAATGACCATGGCTAGAAATTCTAGTCCTTGTCCTCGAGGCTGATGAACACCCTCAGCTACCACGGCCACGGTGTCGCCACTAGCAGTGTGGACGCAGGCGGTGTCGTGTCCTCAAGCCACGGCGACCACAACTGCCACGGCTACACCGACGTGGTTCATGGCATCAGCGGGACCTATGGCGCTGGGGCCTATGGTTGCGGGGCCTCCAACACTAGGGTGGTCTGCAATGACGAGATGTAGAAGGTCACACCCCAGCCACCTGCCAAGCTCCTGAAACTCAGAGTCCTTAATGGACCTCATGATGACCTCGCCTTTCACAATTGAGTGTATCTTAGCATGTCATTATAGGAGAAATAAATGGTTAAAAGAAAATCTCTCCAATGCATTGTTTCTTAAGTAGTGTCTCTACATTTAATGATTTGGAGGACATGCATGCATGTGATTGGTCTAACAAAGTTTTTTACATATGATTTTGTGCAAGAGGTGGCTAAGATACAATCTCAATCTCTTTCCTCATTAACTATAGTGCCACATAAGCAAAATTACTAGGATATAGAGCTAAGAAACCTTCATTATGGAAGGCCTTAGTCGCACTCGACCTCCACAATTTCCACGATCGTGGAGGGCTCCTCCTCATTGTCGTCGTCGACGCCCTGGGGGCTTGCGGGACTATGGTCCTTTTTAAAGCGCAATGGTGGCATGTGGGAGGCTGGTTGATGAGCGAGGAGAGGACATGTCGACGGTCCGCCTTCTATTAGTGAGGCCGTACTCATGGCTCAAATTTGGGTCAAAGTTGCGTCGGTTCGATGCCTCAGATCTGTTGGTGTAGGGATTCGCAGCACGGAAAACAAAATTTTCTATCGCATACAAACAAACAAGCCAAGATCTATCTACTAGATTGTAGCAACGAGTCGATGGAATAACTCACCCTCGAGGATTCCAAAGTGTTTAACGAGAGCGGATTCTCGTGGGTGATGTAGTCGATTCTTCACGATCTCAAGATCGCGAGACGATCCTTTCTATGCGTTAAGGTTCGCTCATGATCGGTCACACGTTCGTACTCGGAAGACCTTCCTCTCCCTTGTTCCAAGGTGGCGGAGGTTGTAGCACTCTCCTCGTGATTCCCAAGACAACGGCGTGGTACCGGGAAGTAGAGGAGATCTCGAGGCTTCGCCTTAAGCCGAGCAGTATGGTGGAGTATGAGAGTCCTCGACGATCTAGGGTTTAGACACGCCGAGGAGGGGCTAGGCCGGCTAGGGTTTGACCTAGGCGGCGCTCCTAGGGCGGTGGCGGCTATGGAGGGCGGCGGCGGCTTGGGGCTAGGGTTTAGAGGTAGGGAACTTGTGTATCTAGGAGGGGAGCCCTGCCCCTCCTTATATAGGTGGAGGGGGCGCGCCAGGAGAGGGGAGTCCCTCCCCAACTCGGCCAAGGAGGGCCGGCGATGGAGGAGAGGAACTCCTCCCCAACTCGGTTTCCACCTCCCCTCCACTTCCCAAAATAGCCGTTTGACTTTCAAATTGGCGTTTGACTTTTTCAAACTAGGATTTGAATAAACCCTTTATTTTGTTCAGCGATGACACTTAGTACATGATGCAATCATACCAACTTGATATAACACATTCATGTACCCTTCCCCTCCAGAGTGCCGGACATTCCGGAACCTTCTAGAACATTCCCGATGAAATCACCGGAACCATTCTCTAACCCCGAAACAGGACTTTCCTTATATGAATCTTATTCTCCGGACCATTCCGGATCTCCTCGTGATATCCCGGATCCCATCCGAGACTCCAAACAACATTCGGTCTCTTACTCATCATTCCATAACTACTCAAACAACGTCGAATCCTTAAGTGTGTCTCCCTACGGTTCGTGAATTATGCGGACATGATCAAGACACTTCTCCGATCAATAACTAATAGAGGAATCTGGAAATTCATATGGCTCCGACATATTTTTTCTACGATTACTTTGCGATCGAATGAACCACTTACATACGATACCAATTTCCCTTTGTCTCACGATAGTTTACTTATCCGAGGTTATGATCGTCGGTATCTCTGCATACCTAGTTCAACCTCGTTACTGATAAGTACTCTTTTCTCGTTCCCGTGATATGTGATCCCTTGTGAGCCAGTCACATGCTTGCATGCTAATTGGATGACATTTCACTGAGAGGGCCCAGAGTATATCTATCCGTCATATGGATAGACAAATCCCACTCTTGATCCATGTGTCTCAACCAATACTTTCCGAACACTCAATGCCACCTTTATAGCCACCCAGTTACGGTGTGGTGTTTGATGTCATCAAAGCATCCTTCCGGTGAAGGTGATATGCATGATATCATGGTCGAAGGAATTAGGTTACTATGTATCAGAAAGCATATAGCAATTGAACTATTAAAATGACTTGATCTTTATGCTACGCTTATATATAGGAGTATGTCCACCATATCATTCTCCTAACGATATGATCTTGTTGTTAATAACATCTCAATGTTCATGATAGGGAAACCATAATCATTTATTAACCAACAAGCTAGTATTATAAAGAGGCTTTACTAGGGACTCTATTTTAGTTTACAAATCACACAAGTATTAATGTTTCCTTGTTAATACTATTATAGCATGAATGTAAACATTTATCATAAACACAAAGATATAATAATAACTACATTTATTATTGCCTCTAGGGCATATCTCCAACAGTCTCCCACTTGCACTAGAGTCATCTAATCTAGATTACATGGTAATATACCGAACACCCATGGCAGTTTGGTGTTGGTCATGTTTTGCCCTCGGGAGAGGTTTAGTCAACGGATCCCCCACATTCAGATCTGTGTGTACTTTGCAAATCTTTATGTCCCCATCTTGGACATGTTCTCGAATAGCGTGAAAACGTAGCTTGATGTGCTTTAGCTTCTTGTGTGACCTTGGTTCTTGCGCATTGGCTATGGCGCCCATGTTATCACAGTAGATACACATTGGGTCCAGCGCACTAGGAACCACACCCAGCTCTGTAATGAACTCTTTCATCCATATCGCTTCTTGTGAAGCCTCCGAAGCAGCCATGTATTCCGATTCAGTTAAAGATCTCGCCATAACGCTTTGCTTTGTACTCCTCCAGCTAACTGTTGCACCATTCAAAGTAGATACGTATCCAGATTGTGATTTAGAATCATCTGGATCGGTGTTCCAACTAGCATCGGTGTAACCATTAACAACGAGCTGTTCATCACCTCCATAAGAAAGAACCATATCCTTAGTTCTTCTCAAGTACTTAAGGATGTTTTGATCATTGTCCAATGATCCACTCGGATCACTTTGATATCTGCTAGTTAAACTAACAACATATGCAATGTCGGGTCTAGTACATAGCATGGCATACATTAGAGATCCTATGGCTGAGGCATAGGAGTCTTACTCATCCTTTCGTATCTTCTGAGCCGTCGGACTTTGAGTTTTACTCAACGTCAGATGAGCAACATGGGCAAGAACCCTTTCTTGCTATCTTCCATTCCAAACCTCTTTAGAACTTTGTCCAAATATGTACTTTGTGACAATGATATTAGGCGTCTTGATCTATCTCTATAAATCTTTATGCCTAATATGTAAGCTGCTTCGCCAAGATCCTTCATTGAAAAACCTTTATTCAAATATTCCTTGACACTATTAAGAAGGTCTACATCATTCCCAATCAACAATATGTCATCTACATATAGTATTAAGAATGCTACAGAGCTCCCACTCACTTTCTTGTAAATACAAGCTTCTCCATAAGTTTGTATAAAACCAAAACTTTTGATTACCTTATCAAAATGTTGATTCCAACTTCGGGATGCTTGCCGGGTAGCGAAATCTGGCCTGAGCAGACACCGAACAAACGCCGGACCTAGAAAATTCCGGCGGTTTTTCTAGCCGGGTAGCGAAATCTGGCCTGAACAGACACCCTAAACGCGATCCGACCTGGGAATTTTTTCGGGCGCCTGGGAATCGACCCCCTCGACCCATAAATCCCCGGTTCTGATCTCGTTTCCTAGGTCACGATCCATTTCTCCGCCACCACCCCCTCCATGCCTCCGTCGCGCACCACCGATCAAATCGCCGAGCACCGGCGAGCAATTTCTCGTCGTCCATAGCAGATCCGGCCGATCCAGTACGCGATGGATCGTCGGGGAGATTCCACGCCGCGCTTCCATCGCCTGACGCCCGCGGAGGAGGAGGAGCACCGCCGGTGCATGCGCTCGAACGGGGCGCGCAAGCGCGCCGTCCTCCACTACAAGAAGTTTCACTCGCCGGTGCCGGCCGCGCTCCTCCGCCGTGAGACGGAGGAGTTCGACGCCCGCATCCACGCCCGCCGGGGGGAGGGGAGCTCCTCGCGCGCGTGAAGTACTCCGCTGGTGAAGAATGAGGAGGAGCGCTCGGAGGGCCGCGTCATCACGGAGGCCGACTACGCCCTCGACGACGCCTCCTTCGACCGCTGGGTCGAGGTCATCTAGCAGCGGAGCATCACTGAGGCGGAGGCGGAGGCCCGTCGAGCTCAGCGCGACGAGCTCATCGACGACATCTTCCACGAGCAGGGGCTCGCCGGCGACCGCGATTCCCGCGGGTAGCAGGTCCAGGGCGAGCTCGAGCGTGTGGCGCACGAGGTGGAGGTCATCGACCTTGTCTCCGACAGAAGCTTCGGGCTGTCGGACTTCGACTTCTCCGACGAGGAGTGAAGCCCGCCGCCGCTTCCTGGGCTCCGGTGAGCCCGATTTTGTGTCCTTGCTAGGGTTTAGCGGCGGCGACAGCAGATCCCCCGTAGTATTTAGGTTTAATTCGCGTTTTGTACATATGACCGCGTCGGTACTATGTATGAACTATGTTCACGTTTTAAAATCTCCCGTGAATGTTTAAAAATTTTGTGTTTACTGTTTGAATTTATGGTTTATGTTCTGGTCATCGTGTTCTTCGAGCAAAAACTAGCTCGAACGCGACCTAAAAGCGTGTTTTTCGGTTCGCGATTTCCCGATGTCCGCTAGAGATGCTCTTAGTACAAAGTTTGTACTACATCTTCAACACTTATTTTGAATACTATTTACTTCGTGTGAAAAATATGTTGTATATTTGTCTAGATTCCAATGACACTACGTGAGATGCTTTTCCAACCGAGGGATAGAGGTAGGTCATAGTATATGGCATGCAGGATTCTCAAAAAAGGCCCTAGAGGTGTACATGTAGTTCATGCTGATATATTATTTTATGCAAGGTTCAATCTGCCTAACTTTAGTGCATTATTTATTCTTCCGTGAAAAGCCCCTTCAAGTGCAGAGTTTCTTTTCCTGGCGGGGCCCTCGTATTTATTTTGCAGGGCCGTACCAATAAAGTTTCTGGCATGTTGCACTAGCTATAGCTCTAGCTAGTTGCCACACATTAGCTGCAAACTGTTGCCACGTAGTCACCACGGCACATAAACTTGTTTTTTCTTTTCAGAAATGTCTTTGATTTTTACAGATATGAGAAAGAAAATATAGAAATAATTTGTTGGCTAGCGTGGATTACGAGGACACATCAGACAAATCAGTCTCTTCTCATAGGAAAAATATAAAATAGGTGGGCAAAGTCCTTATCCCGAATCGTGTGAAAGAAAAGAAAGGGAGTGAGTGAGTGTAGCTTTCACAGGGGAAAAGCATGTGCGTGTTTGCGTGTATCGATCACGTGTCAGATGACGAGAGATTGCCCGCAACTACCAGTAGCATATCCAGAGCACATCGCTGGTTAGACCCGTTATATTTTATCAAAGAAAAGCATTACTCAATCACTCCTAAAATATATTCTTTCCTAAGACAATGTTTGTAAAATTTGACCAAGTGTAAATACTGTTGACGGTATATTTTTTGTTTAATTTGACCAAAAATTGTATGCAACGTATTTTAGGCTGGAAAGAATATATGCAAAAAAACGTCTAAATTGCCAATTGGGACTTGAGGAGTTAATTTATCCCATTGCATATTTGTTCGACTGTAAGGGCATGTTTGGGTTAAAGCGGAAGTGGATGAATAACATGATGTTTCACCCTATGTGGCAGTATTAAACACATGAATTTTTCTTTGTTATCAGTTTCAAGAATATAAACGGTAGAATTTTACAATGCATTTGACCTCCTTTTGAAATTTCTACACATGAAAAAAAAACGAGGCCGAGGTCTTCAGTGGCATAACAACATCCTAATTATACATTTTTGTGTTGATTGACTTTTATTTTTTGTGTCTATTAGCATTCATCTATACCATGTTAAAAAAAAGATCTTGTGTTTTTCAATCTTGTCTTTTTGCAGTGTTTTACCAATTATGAATTTTAATCCCATATGCCCAAATTAAAGAATAATTATTGATCTTTGCATGCAGCTATGATTGTGCTCGAGCAAGCGAGAACTTTTGTTGAGGTTCTGAACCGTGAGTGCAAACCTCACTACATGACATAACCTTCCGTGCAAGATTCACGTTGGTCATGTGTTGAAAATTTGGCCAAGAGGCAATAATAAATATGCTATTATTTATATTTCCATCATTATGATTAAGTTTATTTTCTATGCTATAATTGTCTGAAACGTTTTGACTTAGAGGAAAAACATAACAGCATGTGCAAAATAATAAACACATGAGAATATCCCTAGCGTTGCTTCTTATGCTAATTCATATATTATTGTGAGTCATGGTTATCCTGACTATGGGTATTGTTAGATGTATATTTGTATATTGTATGGGTCTTCCTATATATTTCTACCTGTATATGTACTATATATTATGGCCTTTGTCCCCCAGAGGAATACATGTTGCATATTCCTGACATGGTATCAGAGCTAGGTTAGACAGTTTTTCTACAACATCGTCACAACCGCCACCGTCCCTGTCGTCGTCGTTCTCCCGACGTCGCCGCCGCCGGTTGCCGCTGTTTCCGGCCATCTCTCTGGCCATCTGTAGATCGGATCTTCCGTCGCCCGATCGGATCGCTGCGACGCGCCGTCTGCTATGGCGTCGCCGCCAACCCGACCGTTCGCCGCCATCTGGCCCACGCGAACCGCCGCTGCCCGTCGCCGCCGCCTGCCGCGCAACCGCCGCCTGCTTGCCCCGCCGGCGCCATCTGCCCGCCCCGCTGTCATCTCCTTGCTGGGGCCCCGCCCAGCCGGCTGCTGGCCCTCTCATATCCTTCGATTGGACCTGAGAGGCTGCTGGCCCTGTTCCTCGTCGATCCCAGATCGGATCTGACGAGTTGACTTCAGAAAAAAAGAGGGAGAAAGCTATGTCTTCTTCATCGGGTTATGTTGCGATTCCTCGCTGCCCGGTGATCTTCGATGGCGCGAATTACCCTGATTTTGCTGCCTTTATGCGTGTTCACATGAGCGGTCTCCGTCTTTGGGGTGTGCTCTCCAGCGAGGTCTCCTGTCCTCCGTTCTCCCCATGCTTATGTGGCTCCTCTTCCGCCGACGCCGATTGTTCTCGGTGCTGATGCTTCTCAGGAGGCCAAGGATGCTGCTCAGAGTGCCGATGATAGTGTTGTTGATGCTTATGACCTAAAGTTCAAGCAGTACTCTTCTGATCTCGAGGCCTATCGCCACGATCTGACTGCCTACACTCAGTGGGTCGATGGGGATGCTTTCGTCTTGCTGTCCTCACCTCCGATGTTACTTGATTTCTTTTGAGTTCATGAGTCTCCCTCTTGTTGCCGCTCGGTGGGCACATCTTCGTCGCCTTATCACCCGTCTGGGATGCTCTTTACTGTCCGTGGTTCGCCAGAGCATGCTCTTCAGCGAGGTGATTCCACTATTGATGAGTTCTATACCAGTGCTTCTATCTAGCGTCGACTTGATTCTCCGTCTTCTTTGTTTGTGGCACATGTCCGTGTTGCCAGATCGTGCGCTCGGATTTGGAGTTCCACCGCATCAATGAGTTTCTGTCTCGGCTCCGCCAGGAGTTCGAGCCCCGCCGTGCTCAGTTGAATGCCCGTGGTCGTGTTCCACTCTCTGTGGTGTTGTCTGAGTTTCGGGCTGAGGAGACTCGTCTCCGTGGTGCTGGTCTTCTTACGATACCGTCTGTGCTTTCTACTCGTGGTCCTCCTCTGCCGCCTGCTCAGTCGCGGTCCTCTGTGCCACCGCCGATACTACCCACTCCTCCAGGTCAGGGTCCGCTTCAGCACCAGCAGTCTTAGGGTCAGAGTCAGCACCAGCAGGCTCGTGGTCAGGGTCACCGTGGTTATCTTCGTCACTGCTCTTACTACAACAAGGATGGCCACACTTGGGCCACCCGTTATACACGGGATCCCAGTTTACATCAGTAGCACCAGGCTCGTGGGCAGTCGGCTCCTTCCGGATCTTCAGCAGTTGCTCTCTCTGATTAGGACATTATCAGGAGTCTTCGCGGTCTACTTGCTTTCTGAGTTCTTCTTCGACGGAGCTGCTGGTTACGTGATGATTCTTGACCTGCGCAACCACCACCTTCTACATAGTCAGGTACGTCTTCGTGGTATCTGGATTCTGGAGCTTCTTTTCATATGACCTCTGAGTCTTCTTTTATGTCCACTCTTTGTTCTCTCCCCTCTCCTGTCCGTGTTCTCACGGCCGATGGTACCTCTCTTCCTGTTTCTAGTCGGGGCACCCTTTCTACTTCTTATTTTTCTGCTCCTGATATTTCTCATGTTCCTCGTCTTAAGATGAATCTGTTCTCTGCTAGCCAGCTTACTAACTCTGGTTTTCGCGTCATTCTTGATGCTGATTCTTGTGTTTTTCAGGACCGTCGCACACAGGCCCTGGTTGGAGCTGGCCCTCGCAGCCGTGATTCTTCAGGGCTTTGGGAGTTAGACTAACTTCGTGTTCCTTCCGCTGCCACTTCATCTGTCAGTTCTTGCCCGGCCGTCGCCTCTGCTACCAGCTCCTTTCAGCAGTGGCATCATCATCTTGGTCACCTTTGTGACTCTCGCATGTCGTCATTAGTTCATCGTGGTCTTCTGGGGTCTGTCTCAGGAGATGGGTCTTTACATTGTCAGGGTTGTAGGTTGGGCAAACAGATTCAGCTTCCCTACCCTACTAGCGCGTCTGTATCTCAGTGACCTTTTGATTTAGTTCATTCCGATATTCTCTTTGAAAGGAGGCCATCGCTACTATGGACGTGTTTGGTTCGCAGTTTTGTAACGTAATCTGATAGCAGTGGTAACCGATCCCGTTAAATTCTGTTTGTTTCGGTTGCTCCGTAATTTCATTACGTGGTATCTGATTCCAGCCAAGCACAATTCTAATTCCGCCGGGGAACCTGCGTAATCGGATAACGATCCAGAAAGCGTCTCATCACTGCTGATGTTGTTTCCGTCGTTGGCGCCGCAGCCCGTCACCGTCGCAAGCTATCCGTTATCCCCGATCTCCGCCGTCAGAAGCCGCTCCCTGTAGTCGCTGCTGCAACCGCCACCACCTGCTATAGTCGCCGCCGCCCTGATTTGCTCCGCACATTTCTGAGTCGACACCGCTTTCTTTGAGTCGATGCCGCTACCGCCTGATGTAGTCGCCGCCGCAAGCCGCAAGCCGTTCCTCTGCCGCCGTTGGGCAGCAGGAAGCTACGTATGAATCCATATGTACATCCCTGCTCGGTGCCTGGACATGGCGCTGCCGGCCAGTAACTGCTACTCCCATACGAGTGTTACCGGAGTAGCAACCAAACAGATTTCAATCTTTGTCAGTTCCGTTTACATTAACAGTGTAAATCGATTGCGTTTACATTTTCATTACCATTCCTGAAACAAACACGTCGTATATTTTATTCATCGATGATTTTTGTCGGTACACTTGGTTGTATTTTATGCGCTCTCGCAGTGAAGTGCTCTCCATATATAAGCGTTTTGCGGCCATGGTCCGTACTTAATATTCTACACCCATTCGTGTGTTTCGTGCTGATTCTGCTGGTGAGTATATCTCCTAGATGTTGCGAGGTGTTCTTGCTGAGCAGGGTACCCTTGCTCAGTTCTCCTGTCCTGGAGCACATGCCAAGAATGGCGTTGCTGAGCGTAAGCATCGCCATCTTCTTTAGACCACTCGTGCCATGATGATTGCTTCTTCCCTTCCTCTACATTTCTGGGTTGAGGTTGTTGCTACGTCGACTTACCTCATCAATATTCAGCCCTCTGCCGCTTTACAGGGTGGTATTCCTCTTGAGCGTCTATCTGGACATTCTCCAGACTACTCCATGCTTCGCTTGTTTGGATGTGTTTGCTATGTTCTCCTTGATCCTCGCGAACGCACCAAACTGACCGCTCAGTCTGTTGAGTGTGTCTTCCTTAGATACAGTGATGAGCATAAGGGCTATCGCTGTTGGGACCCCGTTGGTCATTGGATGCGTATCTCTCGTGATGTTACTTTTGATGAGTCGCGTCCTTTCTATCCTCGTCCCACCGCTGGTACCTACCCGGTGGAAGATATCTCTTTTCTTCTTTTTCCTAACACACGTCCTTCTACTCCTGTTGTGTCTTCTTTAGGATCCCCTCCCCCTGATGTATCTTCTTCGACACCATTCTCCTCTGCTCCGTCTAGTTCTCCTTGTTCTCCGGAGCCTTCCTCTGCTATTCCTTCTTCCTCATTGTCGTCTCCTGAGTCGTCTTCCTCTGATGAGCCTCCTTCTACTCGTCCTATTCGTCAGCGTCGTGCCCCCAACCGTTACTTTCTTAGTCAGTATGGTCTTTCTGTTGCTTCCGAGCCGACTTCTTATCGGAATGCTGAGCATCATCCTGAATGGAAGCTGGCCATGGCTGAGGAGATTATTGTGCTTGAGCGCACTAGCACCTGGTATCTTGTCTCTCCCCCTCCTGGTGTTCGTCCTATCATGTGTAAGTGGGTCTATAAGATTAAGACCCGCTCTGATGGATCTCTTGAGTGCCATAAAGCGCATCTTGTGGCTCGTGGTTTTCAGCAGGAGCATGGTCGTGATTATGATGAGACCTTTGCTCCTGTGGCTCATATGACCACTGTGCGTACTCTTCTTCTTGCTTGCTTGCGTCACACCGATGCGTGTCCTAGCTTGATGTTCAGAACGCCTTCCTCAATGGTGAGTTGAGTGAGGAGGTTTATATGCAGCCTCCTCCTGGTTATTCTGTTCCCGCGGGGATGGTTTGTCGTCTTCGTTGTTCTCTTTATGGCCTCAAACAGGCTCCTCGTGCCTGGTTTGAGCGCTTTGCCTCTGTAGTGACTGCTGCTGGTTTCTCCCCTAGTGCTCATGATCCAGCGTTGTTTGTTCACACTTCTCCTCGTGGACGCACTCTTCTTCTCTATGTTGATGATATGATCATTACTGGTGATGATTCTGAGTATATCGCTTTTGTTAAGGCCCGTCTTTGTGATCAGTTTCTTATGACTGATCTTGGTCCTCTTCGATACTTTCTTGGGATTGAGGTTTCCTCCACTGCAAATGGCTTTTACATCTCCCAGGAAAAGTATATTTAGGATCTTCTTGCTCATGCTGCTCTTGGGGATGAGCGCGTTGAGACCCCTATGGAGCTTAATGTTAAGCTTCACCCTACTGATGGTGATCATCTTCCTGATCCGACACGTTATCGTCATCTTGTTGGAAGTCTTGTTTATCTTGCTGTCACTCGTCCTGACATCTCTTATCCTGTTCATATTCTGAGTCAGTTTGTTTCTGCGCCTACCACTTTTCACTATAGTCATCTTCTCCGTGTTCTTCGTTATCTTCGTGGTACGATCACTCGTCGCCTTTTCTTTCCTCGTTCCAACTCCCTCCATCTCCAGTGCTATTCGGACGCTACGTGGGCGAGTGATCCTTCGGATCGCCGTTCACTTTCTGCTTACTGTGTGTTTCTTGGTGGTTTACTTATTGCTTGGAAGACGAAGAAACAGACAACGGTTTCCCGTTCGAGTGTTGAGGCTGAGTTGCGTGCTATGGCCGACCTGGTTACGATGGTTACTTGCGGATTTTGGGGTCTCTATTACCACACCCACTCTGTTTTTGTCTGACAGTACAGGTGCTATTAGTGTTGCACGTGATCCGGTCAAGCATGAGCTTACCAAGCATATTGGTGTTGATGCTTTCTATACACGTGCTTAGGTGCAGGCTCAGGTTGTTGCGCTTCAGTATGTGTCTTCAGAGTTACAGTTGGTGGATTTATTTACGAAGGCACAGACCATTGCGCAGCATACATTCTTTCTCTCCAATCTCAATGTTATGGAGCCACCATGACTTTGAGGGGGGGGGGGGGGTGTTAGATGTATATTTGTATATTGTATGTCCCCACTTGTTAGGGGGTCTTCCTGCATATTTCCACCTATACATGTATTATATATTGTGGCCTTTGGTCCCCAGAGGAATACATGTTGCATATTCCTGACAGGTATATGTAATGAGTTACAAAAAAAACTGATAATGTGTGAGAACAATGTTGTTGGATAGACCCCGTAGATATACCACGAAACACTTTATCAATATGTTGTCGGTGTTTCCTCAAAGTATAGTATTAACGTCTACAAGTTTCATTCGACCATGAGAATATTGTTAACTAGGTTACCGAATGATATGCTCTACGAAGCCAAATATTGATCCATAAGTGGGTAACTATAAAATCTGATTATGTGTCTATCGAAAGTATATTGATGCTATAGATATGTTGAGATTGGGAATTACTACTACGAGGATGGAAAGATACACTCTAGGCCCTCTCGGTACTATGATGTCCGTCATCGTCTGTCCAGACACGTGATCAAGGTGTTAGTCGCATGGACATTTAAAATATGCAACAAGAAAAGAGTACATACCATGTTAACAAGAATAACATAATAGTTTTTCCTAGGGTTACATAAAGTATCAAGAAGTAATGATAAACTCTTACAGAAAAATACTTGTGGATCACACAATAAAAGATCTTCGTGGATATATGGAACCATTATAGATACCAAGAGTCCGATGTTGATTATTATCAGAAAGTGTTCTGGTGTGTCCACATATGCCCAAAACCTACGGGTCACACACTTAACGATACAACATCTTTTTAGTAATTTGTTTGGTATTGAAGATAAGAGAAAAAGGTTATCGAGACAGGTGACAAAGGATAGTGTTCACGATCCCACAACAGTCTCACTTTCAAATATTGAAAGAGAGTTTATTTGTTCGGCAAATGGCTCAAGTCAGTAGGTTTGGGTCAAAGAGACAAAGATTACAGTGGTGAAGTTCCCTTATACTTTATTGGTGGTGTGATCACAAGATCGTACAAGTGTTTACAAGATAGATCTCGTCAGGTTTATAGTGTTGAATAAAAGAGCAATTTACCAAGCGAATTACCCATAATAAATGCTAGATAAAACATGATTAGAATAATAGGCAATATACTAATCATGTGAAATAGCGAATACATATTAAGGCATGTAACTAAACAGACAGCAAGGCGTAAAACTTTAGATGCGATCAGATCAAGGTTGAGAAAGAAAATATACACGACAGTAGCAGCAGAGGAACCGCCGGCGTTGGAACCATCTTTAGCCATGTCATCAAGGAAGAGGGTGCTGATGCCGGGGAAGAAGTCCTCGTCGGGGAAGACGTCGCCGCAGTCGCTATCCGTTAGAGAGAGTCCGTGAAAAAGCCAATAGTCGCGCCGATAGCGCTCCCTAAAAACCTTATCGTCCTTCTCCCGTATAGGACTCAAAGCAGCGGGGTCTCAGAGACCTACTGTCCCGGCTCACGGTGCATACCGCAAGACGGGATGGGGAAGATCTAAGTAGCGCAGTGCTCTGTAACTAGAGGCGCAAAGGATGTGTGGCAGTGTATCTGAGAGGAGGCGTGACCTCTCTCTTATATAGGCATGCAGAGGGGAAGACAGAAAGGTTGCGCAGGAGATGAAACGAACAGACAGAAGTTGAAGAGAACATGCGACAGCCCACAGGACAGCCTACACTCAGTTCGTATTTATTTAAGTCCACTCGAGCACGGCGAGATTCCCGCAACCCGCAACCCGCGCATGCTCGATTCCCGCAACCCGCAACCCGCGACGCGCGCATCATGACGTGACGAGGCGAGGCGAGGCGTGGCGTGGCGAGGAGAGCGAGGAAGAGGAGGAGCGCACGTGTATATGTCTTCTCTTCTCAAACTCGTACAAGTGGTGGAAGAGCTCACCTTATAAGCTGGTCCAACTTCCACTCAACTAGCAATGTGGGATTAAACATTTGTCCCAGCTCTTGCCTTACATGAATGGGCCAAATGGGCCTCTAGGATTTCAGGAATTTATTGGCATATAATAAATGGGCTGGGCCTGTTTAGGCAAAAATTCCAACAACCCCCCACCAGATCCTAGAGGCACATGAAGTTTGCCTTTGGTTCCAAAACATTATTTATATACCAGTACTATAGTGGAGACTGTTAAGTTGAACTTCCACCTAGAGCTTTATGTTATACTTGGCTGCAACTTGTACAGTGGACTATGCCTTGAACTGCAAATTTGCTGCGAACCTAGCTTCACAAAAAGTCTTGACCGATACTAGGCTACAGTGGGACTTCTCCAAAGATGGAGCTTATACGTCATACTCCATGACCTATCATGAGTTTATTAGACAGCAGCCTACTCTCATAGACTGCAAAGTTTTAACAGTCAGACTCATATAGGTGTGTTCTTCAATAGATGTTCTGCAGGACAACATCTTTGCTAAGGATAAGCCACTTAAAACACATTAAGATAATAAATCAACATGTCGTGCAGAATAGGAAAGTATTGCATCTTTATGGAGTGGTGTTTATTAAAGTAGCGATACTTTCCTCTTAGCTAACCAACAGCTTGTCTCCCAATTCTAATTCATGGGATTTCCGATCACATAGAGTGGTTTACCACTGTGGAAAGCTCAATTTGTGGGTCTCATACCCATCTCCTTCGATGTATTTTCTATCACATTGCGTGATAGACCCTTTGTGAAGGGATCAGCCAAGTTTTTAGATGTTTGGATATAATCCAATGCAATAACTCCGGAGTTTCTCATTTTCCTGACAGATTTCAGTCTCCTCTTCACATGTCTTGATGACTTCATATTATCCTTAGAACTATTTACCTTGAAAATCACAGTTTGATTATCGCAGTTCATAAGGATTGCGGGTATTGGTTTTTCAACCATAGGTAAGTTCATCAAGAGTTCATGAAGCCACTCTGCTTCAACAGTGGCTGTGTCTAATGTTGTGAGTTCCGCTTCCATAGTTGACCTCGTTAAGATGGTCTGCTTGCAAGACTTCCAAGAAACAGCGCCACCAGCAAGTGTGAATACATATCCACTCGTGGCCTTTATCTCGTCAGCATCAGATATCCAATTTGAATCACTATAACCCTCTAGTACCCTCAGATACCCGGTATAGTGTATGCCATATCTCGCAGTGCCTTTTAGATAGCGCATAACTCTCTCAAGAGTATGCCAGTGATCATCTCCTAGATTTGAAACAAATCGACTGAGTTTGCTTACAGCAAAGGCGATGTCAGGCCTCGTGGCACTAGCTAAATACATAAGCGAGCCAATAATTTGAGAGTATCTCAGTTGGTCTCTAGCATTTCCTCGATTCTTTCGAAGCAACACACTAGGATCATACGGTGTAGGAGAAAACTTGAAGTCGCTATACCCGAAACGACTCAAGATCTTTTCCACATAGTGGGACTGAAGCAATGTAATCCCACCATCATCATCTCTCAATAGCTTGATGTTCAGGATGGCATCAGCTACTCCCAGATCCTTCATCTCAAAGGAACGAGATAAGAAATCTTTGACCTCCTTAATTGCATTAAGGTTGGTTCCGAAAATCAGTATGTCATCAACATACAAACAAAAGATGACTCCCTCACCCCCACCATGGCGATGGTACACACATTTATCAGCTTCATTTACAACAAAGCCTGCAGCAGTCAAAGTTCTTTCGAACTTCTCATGCCACTGCTTAGGGGCTTGTTTTAGACCATATAAAGACTTCAAAAACTTGCACACCTTTCCTTCTTGACCATTTACCACAAAGCCATCTGGCTGATCCATGTAAATTTCCTCATCCAACTCTCCATTAAGGAAAGTTGTCTTAACGTCCATTTGATGAACGAGAAGACCATGAGAGGCAGCCAATGAGAGTAACACTCGAATGGTGGTCAATCTGGCAACAGGTGAGTAAGTGTCAAAGAAGTCTTCACCTTCCTTTTGAGTATATCCCTTGGCCACAAGCCGTGCCTTGTACTTCTCAATAGTACCATCAGGTCTAAGCTTTTTCTTAAACACACACTTGCACCCTACAGGTTTGCACCCATAAGGGCGATCAGTGATCTCCCATGTTCCATTAGCTAAGATGGAATTCATCTCACTATGGACGGCTTACTTCTAGTAGTCAGCATCAGGAGATGCATATGCTTATAAAATGGAAGTGGGAGTGTCATCCACAAGGTTCAATTGAAATCATCACCAAAGGACTTTGTAGTCCTCTGTCTCTTGCTCCTTTTAGGAATTTCATCATCCTCCTCCTTAGGACTTTCAGAGTGTTCAATTGGAATGGTAGGTTCAGAGAATGTAGCAAATTCCTGATTAGATGAACTAGGTATCTCCGGATTTGATGAGTTAGGTTTATCTTTCATTGTAAAGATATCATCAAAGAAATTCGTATTAGTCGACTCCATGATTGTACCGACATGAATGTCAGGCACTTCAGATTTTACTATCAAAAATCTATAACCAATGCTATGAAAAGCATAGCCCAGAAAAACACAATCAATCGTTTTTGATCCAAGCTTGCGCTTCTTGGGGATTGGTACATTAACCTTTGCCAAACAACCCCAAGTACGTAAGTAAGAGAGTTTTAATCTTTTCTTCTCCCATTCTTCGAATGGAGTAATTTATTTGTTCTTTGTGGGAACTCGGTTTAGGACATGACACACAGTCAATAGTGCCTCCCCCACCATTCCTTAGAAAGACCCGATGTGTCTAACATGGCGTTAACCAAATATATTAGAGTACGGTTCTTTCTTTCGGCTACTCCATTTGACTGGGGTGAGTAGGGAGGCGTCCTCTCATGAATTATGCCATATTCCGCACAATAGGAACCAAACTCGTTGGAAAAATACTCTCCACCACGATCAGACCTAAGCCTCTTAATCTTTCGATCAAGTTGATTTTCTGCCTTAGCTTAACTCAAAGCCTCATCTTTTGATTTCAGAAGATACACATGACAATATCTCGTAGAGTCATCGATCAAAGTCATAAAATATTTCTTTCCACCTTTTGTCAACAGACCATTCATCTCACAAAGACCAGAATGTATGAGCTCTAGTGGTGTCAAATTTTTCACTTCTGCAGTCGTATGTGACTTGCGAGGTTGTTTAGCTTGCACGCAGACTTGGCACTTAGATCCCTTAAAAGTTGTAAAATTAGGGATTAAATTCATTTTGGCTAGTCACGTCATACAACCAAAATTAATATGATAAAGACGAGAGTGCCAGACATTTGATTCAAAATTCGTGTAAATATGATTAACAACTTTATTACAAATGTTTGACAGAGATAAGCGGAACAAGCCTCCGTACTCATAGCCTTTACCAACAAAGGTTTCATACTTCGAAATTACAAATTTATTGGACTCGAATACAATCGTGTAGCCATCTCGACACAGAAGAGATCCGCTAACAAGATTTTTATTTATTGAGGGAACATGATGCATGTTCTTCAGGAGCACGGTCTTTCCCGAAGTGAACTTCAGATCGACCGTACCAACACCATGGACAGAAGCATGCGAACCGTTCCCCATCAGCATGGTTTGAGACCCTCTGACCTGATATAAAGAAAACATGGAAATATCAGAACAGACATGTACATTAGCGCCCGTGTCATTCCACCAATCAGGAGAATGACATAATAAAAGAACAATAGGTAATATACCATACCCAACATCTTTCATCTCAACGTCGCCCATGACAATATTAGTAGTCTTGCTGCCCTTCCCATGATGGCGCTTGTCAAAGTGGTTGGGACAAGCAGGAGCCCAATGATCAGGATCACCGCACACATGACAAGCACCTTTCTTCTTATCAGTCTTCTTCTTGAAGCTGGTAGACTGTGAGGACTTGTTCTTTCCATCGAACTTTCCTTTGCCGTCAAACTTGCCTTTGTTCTTGAACTTGTGAGGCTGGAAGTTCCTTTTCTGTACCAGATTGGCATTAGAACCTCCCTCGATACCTCGAGCACGTGTGTCTTTTGCTCTCGCCTTTTCTTCCACATCAAGAGTCCTAATGAGATCCGTCACGGAGAACTCTTGTCTCTTGTGCTTCAGAGAAGTAGCAAAATTCCTCCATGACTGGGGAAGTTTGCCAATAAGCCTCCGACAACAAACTTGTCCGATAAAACACAAGTGAAGTGCTGAAGCTCCCTGGCAAGTGACTGTATCTCATGAGCCTTCTCCACAATGGGGCGGTCCTCAACCATCTTATAGTCATAGAATTGTTCCATGACATACAGTTCACTACCAGCATCGGAGACTCCAAATTTTCTCTCGAGCACATCCCACATATCCTTGCCATTGCTAAATGACACATATGAATCGACAATATTGTCGCCAAGAATGATGATCAAGGCAGCCTTGAAAGTGGTATCAAGTTTTTGGAACGCCTCTTCCTGAGCAGGATTAAGTTCTCCCTCAGGTGCACATAGATGGCGTTATAACAGCTCATGGTCTGAATCCAGAGCACTGCTCTCGCACGCCATCGTTTGTAATTGACACCTTCGAACACAGGTGGTTTCATAGAAGCAACAAAGCCACTTGGGACAAATTGCCTGAAATAAGGTTTTTGGATTGTTGAATAAAAGAGCAATTTACCAAGTGAATTACCCATAATAAACACTAGATAAAACATGATTAGAATAATAGGCAATATACTAATCATGTGAAATATAGCGAATACATATTAAGGCATATAACTAAACCGACCGCAAGGCGTAAAACTTTAGATGCGATCAGATCAAGGTTGAGAAAGAAAATATACATGGCAGTAGCAGCAGAGGAACCGCCGGTGTTGGAACCGTCGTTAGCCATGTCGTCTAGGAAGAGGGTGCTGATGTCGGGGAAGAAGTCCTCGTCGGGGAACACGTCGCTATCCGTGAGAGAGTCCGCGACAAAGCCAGTAGTCGCGCCGATAGTGCTCCCCAAAAACCTTATCGCCCTTCTCCCGTACAGGACTCAAAGCAGTGGGGTCTCGGAGGCCTACTGTCCCGGCTCGCGGTGCACGCCGCAAGACGGGATGGGAAAGATCTAAGTAGCGCAGTGCTCTGGAACTAGAGGCGTGACCTATCTCTTATATAGGCACACAGAGGAGATGAAACGAACAAACAGAAGTTGAAGCGAATAGGCGGCAGCCCACCGGAACAGCCTCCACTCTTCATATACCATTCATGCGTGGTAAAATAAAGCTCGGCTCGGCAAGATTCCCGCAACCCGCGGCGCGCGCGTCGTGACGAGGCAAGCGAGGAGGAGGAGCGCGCATGTATATGTCTTCTCTTCTCAAGCTCGTACAAGTGGTGGAAGAGCTCACCTTATAAGCTGGTCCAACTTCCACTCAACTAGCAATGTGGGACTAAAAATTTGTCCCAGCTCTTGCCTTGCATGAATGGGCCAAATGGGCCTCTAGGATTTCAGAAATTTATTGGCATATAATAAATGGGTGGGCCTATTTAGGCAAAAATTCCAACAACCCCCCACCAGATCCCAGAAGCACATGAAGTTTGCCTTTGGTTCCAAAAAATTGTTTATATCTTTATCAGAACGTAGTGCATCGTTAAGTTGAACTTCCACCTAGAGCTTTATGTTATACTAGGCTGCAACTTGTACAGTGGACTATGCCTTGAACTGCAAGTTTGCTGCGAAGCTAGCTTCACAAAAAGTCTTGACCGATACTAGGCTACCGTGGGACTTCCCCACGGATGGAGCTTATACGTCATACTCCATGACCTTTCATGAGTTTATTAGAGAACATCCTACTCTCATAGACTGCGACGTTTGCCGTGCAGAATAGGAAAGTATTGCATCTTTATGGAGTGGTGTTTATTAAAGTAGGGATACTTTCCTCTCAGCTAACCAACAACTTGTCTCCCAATTCTAATTCATGGGATCTCCGATCACATAGAGTGGTTTACCACTGTGGAAAGCTCAATTTGTGGGTCTCATACCCATCTCCTTCGATGCATTTTCTATCACGTTGCGTGATAGACCCTTTGTGAAGGGATCTGCCAAGTTTTTAGACGTTTGGATATAATCCAATGCAATAACTCCGGAGTTTCTTATTCTCCTGACAGATTCCAGTATCCTCTTCACATGTCTTGATGACTTCATATTATCCTTAGAACTATTTACCTTGAAAACCATAGTTTGATTATCGCAGTTCATAAGGATTGCGGGTATTGGTTTTTCAACCACAGGTAAGTTCATCAAGAGTTCACGAAGCCACTCTGCTTCAACAGTGGCTGTCTCTAATGCTATGAGTTCTGCTTCCATAGTTGACCTTGTTAAGATGGTCTGCTTGCAAGACTTCCAAGAAACAGCGCCACCAGCAAGTGTGAATACATATCCACTCATGGCCTTTATCTCGTCAGCATCAGATATCCAATTTGAATCACTATAACCCTCTAGTACCCTCGGATACCCGGTATAGTGTATGCCGTAGCTCGCAGTGCCTTTTAGATAGCACATAACTCTCTCAAGACCATGCCAGTGATCATCTCCTAGATTTGAAACAAATCGACTGAGTTTGCTTACAGCAAAGGCGATGTCAGGCCTCGTGGCACTAGCTAAATACATAAGCGAGCCAATAATTTGAGAGTATCTCAGTTGGTCTCTAGCATTTCCTCGATTCTTTCGAAGCAACACACTAGGATCATACGGTGTAGGAGAAAACTTGAAGTCGCTATACCCGAAACGACTCAAGATCTTTTCCACATAGTGGGACTGAAGCAATGTAATCCCACCATCATCATCTCTCAATAGCTTGATGTTCAGGATGGCATCAACTACTCCCAGATCCTTCATATCAAAGGAACAAGATAAGAAATCTTTGACCTCCTTAATTGCATTAAGGTTGGTTCCGAAAATCAGTAGTCAGCATCAGGAGATGCATATGCTTCTGAAATGGAAGTGGGAGTGTCATCCACAAAGTACAAATGAAATCATCACGAAAGGACTTTGCAGTCCTCTGTCTCTTGCTCCTTTTAGGAATTTCATCAATTTCCTCCTTAGGACTTTCAGAGTGTTCAATTGGAATGGTAGGTTCAGAGAATGTAGCAAATTCCTGATTAGATGAACTAGGTATCTCCGGATTTGATGAGTTAGGTTTATATTTGATTGGAAAGATATCCTCAAAGAAAGTGGTATCAGTCGACTCCATGATTGTATCGACATGAATGTCAGGCACTTCAGATTTTACTATCAAAAATCTATAACCAATTCTATGAAAAGCATAGCCCAGAAAAACACAATCAATGGTTTTTGGTCCAAGCTTACGCTTCTTGGGGATTGGTACATTAACCTTTGCCAAACAACCCCAAGTATGTAAGTAAGAGAGTTTAATCTTTTCTTCTCCCATTCTTCGAATGGAGTAATTTATTTGTTCTTTGTGGGAACTTGGTTTAGGACATGATACGCAGTCAATAGTGCCTCCCCCACCATTCCTTAGAAAGACCCAATGTGGCTAACATGGCGTCAACCAAATCTGTTAGAGTACGGTTCTTTCTTTCGGCTACTCCATTTGACTGGGGTGAGTAGGGAGGGGTCCTCTCATGAATTATGCCATGTTCCCCACAATAGGAATCAAACTCGTTGGAAAAATACTCTTCACCACGATCAGATCTAAGCCTCTTAATCTTTCGATCAAGTTGATTTTCTGCCTCAGCTTTATAGATTTTGAAGAAACTCAAAGCCTCATCTTTTGATTTCAGAAGATACGCATGACAATATCTCGTAGAGTTATCGATCAAAGTCATGAAATATTTCTTTCCACCTTTTGTTAACACACCATTCATCTCACAAAGATCAGAATCAAATTTCTCACTTCTGCAGTCGTATGTGACTTGCGAGGTTGTTTAGCTTGCATGAAGACTTGGCACTTAGATCCCTTAACAGTTGTGAAATCAGGGATTAAATTTATTTTGGCTAGTCGCGTCATATAACCAAAATTAATATGATAAAGACGAGAGTTCTAGACATTTGATTCAAAATTCGTGTAAATATGATTAACAACTTTATTACAAATGTCTGACAGAGATAAGCGGAACAAGCCTCTGTACTCATAGCCTTTACCAACAAAGGTTTCATACTTCGAAATTACAAATTTATTGGACTCGAATACAATCGTGTAGCCATCTCGACACAGAAGAGATCCGCTAACAAGATTTTTATTTATTGAGGGAACATGATGCACGTTCTTCAGGAGCACGGTATTTCCCGAAGTGAACTTCAGATCGACCGTACCAACACCATGAACAGAAGCATGCGAACCGTTCCCCATCAGCATGGTTTGAGTCCCTCTGACCTGATATAAAGAAAACATGGAAATATCAGAACAGACATGTGCATTAGCGCTCGTGTCATTCCACCAATCAGGAGAATGACATAATAAAAGAACAATAGGTAATATACCATACCCAACATCTTTCATCTCAACGTCGCCCATGACAACATTAGTAGTCTTGCTGCCCTTCCCATGATGGCGCTTGTCAAAGCGGTTGGAACAAGCAGGAGCCCAATGATCAGGATCACCGCACACATGACAAGCACCTTTCTTCTTATCAATATTCTTCTTGAAGCTGGTAGACTGTGAGGCCTTGTTCTTTCCATCGAACTTTCCTTTGCCGTCAAACTTGCCTTTGTTCTTGAACTTGTGAGGCTGGAAGTTCCTTTTCTGTACCAGATTGGCATTATAACCTCCCTCGATACCTCGAGCACGTGTGTCTTTTGCTCTCGCCTTTTCTTCCACATCAAGAGTCCCAATGATATCTGTCACGGAGAACTCTTGTCTCTTGTGCTTCAGAGAAGTAGCAAAATTCCTCCATGACTGGGGAAGTTTGCCAATAATGCCTCCGGCAACAAACTTGTCCGGTAACACACAAGTGAAGTGCTCAAGCTCCCTGGCAAGTGACTATATCTCATGAGCCTGCTCCACAATGGGGCGGTCCTCAACCATCTTATAGTCATAGAATTGTTCCATGACATACAGTTCACTGCCAGCATCGGAGACTCCAAATTTTCTCTCAAGCGCATCCCACATATCCTTGCCATTGCTAAATGACAAATATGAATCGACAATATTGTCGCCAAGAATGCTAATCAAGGCAGCCTTGAAAGTGGTATCAAGTTTTTGGAACGCCTCTCCCAGAGCAGGATTAAGTTCTCCCTCAGGTGCGCCATAGATGGCGTTATAGCAGCTCATGGTCTAAAAACAGAGCACTGCTCTCGCACGCCATCGTTTGTAATTGACACCTTCGAACACAGGTGGCTTCATAGAAGTAACAAAGCCACTTGGGGCAAATTGCCTAAAATAAGGTTTTTGGATTGTTGAATAAAAGAGCAATTTACCAAGCGAATTACCCATAATAAACGCTAGATAAAACATGATTAGAATAATAGACAATATACTAATCATGTGAAATAGCGAATACATATTAAGGCATATAACCAAACAGACTGCAAGGCGTAAAACTTTAGATGCGATCAGATCAAGGTTGAGAAAGAAAATATACACGGCAGTAGCAGCAGAGGAACCGCCGGTGTTGGAACCGTCGTTAGCCATGTCGTCGAGGAAGAGGGAAGACGTCGCTATCCGTGAGAGAGTCCGTGATGAAGCCAGTAGTCGCGCCGATAGCGCTCCCCAAAAACCTTAACGCCCTTCTCTCGTACAGGACTCGAAGCAGCGGGGTCTCGAAGGCCTACTATCCCGGCTCGCGGTGCACGCCGCAAGACGGGATGGGGAAGATCTAAGTAGCGCAGTGATCTGGAACTGGAGGCGCGACCTCTCTCTTATATAGGCACACCGAGGAGATGAAACGAACAGACAGAAGTTGAAGCGAACAGGCGGCAGCCCACCGAAACAGCCTCCACTCTTCATATACCATTCATGCGTGGCAAAATAAAGCTCGGCTCGGCGAGATTTCTGCAACCCGCGGCGCGCGTGCGCGTCGCGACGAGGCGTGGCGTGGCGAGGCGAGCGAGGAGGAGGAGCTCGCGTGTATATGTCTTCTCTTCTCAAGCTCGTACAAGTGGTGGAAGAGCTCACCTTATAAGCTAGTCCAACTTCCACTCAACTAGCAATGTGGGACTAAACATTTGTCCCAGCTCTTGGCTTGCATGCATGGGCCAAATGGGCCTCTAGGATTTCAGGAATTTATTGGCATATAATAAATGGGCTGGGCCTATTTAGGCAAAAATTCCAACATATAGAGGCACCCGACGAGAGTATATGAATCTATGATTTATGACTATGGAGACTAAAGCTACAACGTGGTCGAAGATGACATGTTCTTTTCACGTGAATGGTCTTCGTTATATATAGGCGTTGGTGATGCAAGAGTCTCTATAGGCCACAACAGGTCTCCATCTTATCTTGTACGTCAAGTTGATCTTCGATCTTCCTTCAATGTATGTCTGGTCTACGGGGTCCTTCAAGAAGTCCTGATGCAACATGACAGCTTAGGTCAGTTGAGCGTTTCTAGATGCAGGCATGGAAGTCAAGAAAGTCGAGGTCGTCGTGTGCAGGAAAGTGGTGAAAGGCCCGTGTAATGATAATTACAGGCATTGGTCCACTCATCTCCAACACTCAATTTTCCCTGAATGGTTTTAGGAGGTCTTAGATCACTCTGAAAGTATCTATAATGACATAGTGAGTGTTCGGAATGGTCTTGGACATATAAGGAAGATCACGGAGGGTCGTAGAAGGTTCTGGAATAAGTTTGGAATATTTCAAATGATTTTATATGGTTTGAAACTTCTATACTTGCACTGGTACTCCTAAGGTACTGGATTTATGTTTGAAATGTACACTAGTAGAAAGCAGGCCTTTGGTTTGGAGCTGTCCTAGGCTCTAGTCTTGGTTGGGTCTGGGACTAAGGACTAGTGTGAGCACTAGTCCCGCTTCGTCCCGGTTCCAACAGCTAGGAGGCAACATGAGACTAGTCCCGGTTTATTGGGGACCTCTAGTTCCGGTTGGTAATACCAGTCGGGACTTAAGGTTTGACGCCAACTGCTGAGACCCAGGAGATCCTATAGTCCTAGTTGGAGTTACAAATCGGGACTAGAGGTCATGAACTAGTCCCAGTTTGTAACACCAGCCGAGACTAATATTATATATATATACATTCATCCCTGACCAAGTCCATGGCCATTTTGCTCCAAGCTTGCTCAAGTTCATTCATATTTTTTGTCCAAGATTTGTCAAGATTTGGTGACAGCCATCAATCAAAGATTTAAAAGGTTAGCAACTTCATTCTTTCATCTCTCATTGTTAGTTTATCTCAATGCTCTAGAAGTAGAGAGGGATTTCATGCTTTAGAAGTAGAGAGAATTTTAGATGTGTAATTTTAGGAAATTTTTTGATTATGCAAAAATTTACTGAAAGTTGAGATGTGTAATTTTAGAGTTTTAGAGCTTAGAATTTAATGAGGTTTTCGCTGCTAGATCAATAATTAAAAACTCAACATTTTTATGTTAACCATTTTGTCCAATTCAAAAAATTGTGCATGTAAAATTCTACATATATGTTGTTATTACACACTAAATTTTTAGATTTCAACAAGTAAATGAAGTGAAAATGATCCAAGCTTTTTATATGATCCAAGCTTTCCATACCATGGGACTCCCGTGATTTAATGATCTCCATGTAATCGAGTAGATGGGATCTAGTCCCGATTGAGATCTCCATGTAACCAAATTGTATATATATGTATCAACATGTAATATATTCGAACAAGCATGAAGAAAGAGGTCATTTCAATATGTATAATCATGACGATGTTGTGTGTAATGGGTTCCTTCGTTGTATGTCACTTACGCACACCTATCCCTCCTCTACCGATACTCCTGCCGCGGCAGAAATCGCCCCAAAACTCTGCCGTGGCAAAACTGCTTCCTCACCGCCATCGGCAGCCGCGATAGCCGAATCGCTAGAATGCTGCCGCGGCAGAGCTTGTATAGTCCCGGTTTGAAAGGTCCTTCACCCCCCGATCTCCACCGCCGCCACATGGAGAGACTTTAGTCCCGGTTCATAATAGACCCAGGACTAAAGGAGGGACCTCTAATCCCGATTCCGTGGTCCGAGCAGCACAATCAGGACTAGAGGCATGTTCTCCACTAGTGGTACATGGGTGACAATTTTTTTTTCTTTTGGAGTATTTCACCTTAGCCACCGTATGGCGGTGCACAATTCGCCGGTCGAAAGGTTGTGGTTTTGGAATTATTGTGAAATCTTCTTTACTGCTGTAGTGCCACTTTTACCACGGTCAATACTTCTACCGTGTGGAAGAATCTCTGTGGAATTTGAGCTAATCTTCTGCCGAAATTTAGACAACGAGTAACTGATTAGTGTATTTTATTGCTAGTGTTTTTTAAGAAATACTACAGTCCTAATATCTTTGATGTTGGAGCTGGCCATGGAAAGTGTTGCTTTCACTTAACTTTCGGTTGTCCACTTTGTAAGTCACGTTGTGTTGTTGATACAAGGACTGGTGGAACAAGGCATATATCCTCCAGATGACCATAAATAACCCAAAAAAAATCAGTGGAAAAGAAGAGATTGGGGGGAAACAAATAATGGGTGGGTGATACTAGTACTACCAGGCCAAAGCCTGTCATGGGAGATTGGAAAGGGACAGGGAGAGAAAAGGCTGTCATGGGAGAATAACTACATGCTACTAGTACTACCAGGCCAAAGCTGCCCAAAAGGCCCCTATACCTTTGTCACATCAGCTGCAGTCTCTACTTCATGGGGGCCATCTGATGTGATGGGGTTCTCATCTGCACTCCATTGTACTTTTCTTTTTATGTTTTCTGCTTGCCCATGCTTTTGAAATGGATCCATGTGTTCTTGGTCAAAAAGGGTTTTCCTCGCTTCTGGCAAAAAAGGTTTTCCTCCCAAATTTGCCAAGTAAATTGTATCATAGCAGCATTATTTGCATTGTAAATAAGTCTCCTCTAGGCTCTAGCCCATTATTTGCAGTTGTAGTACATATAGTAGCATGGTAGGTCAAGTGTACCAAGAGAAGAGAGCATCGAAAGCTACTGCTACTGGTAGCATTGGAAACAATAAACGCAGGGGACAAGGGCTCGTGTGGTACCCCCATGCGCAGACAAAATAGAGCATTAGGAGTACTCTACTGGTACTACTACTACGATAATTACTTGTACCCGTGTTCAGAAATCTTAGAGATTTATTTTGCTGGCAAAGGATCGTCCTTTCCGTAGGATCTACGAAGTTGGATCGACCGGAGTATTAATCAATGGAGAAGATGAGATTTAGGGGAGAGATTTTTTTTTTGATGAAAGGGATTTCTCCCCGATTTCTATTAACAGAAACCAAGAGTATTAATCTATTCTACCGTGAAAAGCTTTCTTGTGCGGGGCCGTACCAATAAAGCTTCTGGCATCCAGTACTCGCTAGAGCTCTAGCTAGTTGCCACACACTAGTTGCAAAGTGTGGCCACGTAGTCACCACTGCACATAAACTTTTTTTTTAGAACATGTCTTTAATTAGTTATAGATATGAGAAATAAAGAAACGGGAGTAGTTTTGTTGGCTAATGTGGATTATGAGGAATAAGACATGACATAAATCAGTCTCCACAATCCTTATCCCGAACGCGTGAAAGAAAAGAAAGAAAGTGAGTGAGTGTAGCTTTCAGAGGGGAAAAGCATGTGGGTGTTCTTGTGTTTGCGTGTAAGATCGCCGCAACTACTAGTACCCCCTCCTACCGGGATTGTTTTTCAAGGAAAACCTTGATTATTAATTTAGTCAATTAAATATGAGTTACATGTCATCTAAAATATATCACCAGATATACATTTTGAAAAACTTTCTAATGATATATTTTGAATGACATATGCCTTATATTTTGTTAACCAAAATATTAGTCAAAGATGAATATGAAAAACAAAATGGCCTTGTATTTCTATACGAAGGGAGTAACACATTCAGAACACATAGCTGGCCATTCCCGTTTTATTCAAAGAAAGCATTATTCCCTCATTCCTAGATTTTGTTTGCCTAAGCCAAAGTTTGTCAAGTTTGACCAAGTTGAAATGCTGGGATGGTGATATTTTTTTACTTCACTTTGACCAAAAGTTATAGACAACATACTTTAGTCCGGAGGAAGTATGCAAAAAATTAATACATCAAAATTGTTAGTTTAGGAGTTAATTTGTTACATGGCACATTTGCTCGGGCATAATTCTTAGAAAGAAAAAGTGAGGTAATAACATTATTTTTTCTTGATGTCATAGTATTTGGTAGTTTGCTTCTAAAAAATAAAACAAAGAAAAACGCATGATTTTTTCTTTGATCTTAGTTTTAGAGGATACAAGCATTGGAGTTTTACTTTTACAATACACCGGTACATCTTCTTTAGATTCCTACACACACAAAAAAAAAAGACTGATGATTTTAGTGACATAACAACATCCTAATTATACTTTCTCATGTGGATTGACTTTTATTTTACCATGTTTATTAGTATTCACTGTACCAAGTTAGAAAACTTCATGTGTTTTTCAGTTTTGTATTTTAGCAATTCTGGCTTTGTTTGAATCCTGCAAACTAAACAGGCCCTAATTAATAAGTATTGGTCTTTGCATGCAGGTGTGAGAGTGACCGAGAAAGCTAGCACTTTTGGTGTGGTGGTTGTGAACCGTGGGTGCGTACCTCACCACATGACATAACCTTCATGCACATTGTATATTGTGATGGGTACTTTGAATAAGATTCGTGTGGGTCGTGGCCCCGTAGGTTGGCGTGCGAATCTTCAAAAACAAATAGTACTCTCACTGTCCAAA
The DNA here is from genome assembly GCA_023614405.1 of Avena insularis. Lineage (NCBI taxonomy): Eukaryota > Viridiplantae > Streptophyta > Magnoliopsida > Poales > Poaceae > Avena > Avena insularis. The sequence continues at coordinate 458,387,859 of CM042685.1, read as the reverse complement.
AAAAAGTAACTTTAATTGTCTATATTCCCATGTATCTACGTATTTAAATATATTTAAATATGTATAAATATCAATAAATCCAAGTCACTTATTTTAAAATGGACGAGATTACCTGATAGGGCTTGTTTTCTCATGATGCCACTCCCATGCCAGACATGGTCGGGGCAGGGTAGTGATAGAGTAATATTTAAGCCTTTTTTCCATGTTAAAATGATAATTTTATTTCACAATGAAAACTAATAAACAAGTTCCACCGTCAATTTGGTTGTGGACCGACCCATCAGAGTCAACGGAGGAATTGTGATAAAAACCTCCTTGTGCTGCACTACAACTGTTTTGCCAATCTATCTATTATATACTAAAAGCAATATAAGGGTGTTTTTCGAGGCACCAGGTTGATCCACATCACCTAAATTATTCTTGATAGTTAGATCTAAAATCTGAGGCTAGGATTTAACTAAATATTAATAGTTACGTAATTTGGTAACCGTGTATTTTGTTGACACGGTGCAATCCGGTCTGTCACGTTTTATTGTGGACCTCTATGATGCACGTTTCCAAGCAACAAGCAGCAGCCCGTGCAGTTCCGAAGAAAAAAAACAAGTCGGTCTCAAATACAAATCGGTAACCCACCGGCAGTTGATCTCTAGATAAAAAAATACATGCACGTGTCAAATCAACAAGTCATGTATTCAAGTAAAAAAAAACAAGTCGTGTATTATCTGTCACTATGAATATATGTGGTATTGATTATCAAAAAGAAATCATATACCATCTATTTTCTAAACAGTAGATGGAGCCGACGACTGATCTAAAAAAAAATAGTCTGGTCAGGATGTCATGTATGGGCTGAACTCATCTAGAAGGTCAAATAATAAATACAATGAAAATTAATTTTATTGATTTTACATCCTTATTTTATTTGTAAATTAACCAAATCATATCTCCATTCTAACTGACTCTATCGTGCTAAATGCAATGATGAACTTGGTACACTATTTGATGAATCTCCTCAAGTAACATTAGGTAGTTACACCTTTCACGCCATTTTCTGAGAAAAAGGGTAATCGTTTTAAAGGACTCAATAGGCAAAAAACAATGATGAACTTCAAATGAAGACATAGAAGGGTGATATAAACAATTATTTTGGAATACAAAATTAAACTATTTACGCAGTAAACCTAAATTAATTGTAAAAAACTAATCAGCGCTAAATTCACATAGAGCATTAAACCTTGGTCCAAGAGGTGTAATAGGAGGAGAGTAATCTAATTTCAAATCCATGAAATTTAATGTGTATTTATTCATAAGCAACAACAATGTAACATGCCAAGATGTATCAACGTGTGAATCGGCTCATTGGCAGAGAAAAAAGGCACAATTAGAAAGTAAGCAAGTGGTGCCACAATTAGAAAGGCCCAGTTAGAGTTTATGACTATCAAAGCAACAAACGTGATTATTCCAACAATGAAGTGTCTATAAGAATCTATCATCTATGCCAATGCATTACGTGTGGAAGTACAGGTTAATATGTGTGATGTGACATGGCAATACATAGGCATAAAGCATGGTACAATTTAAATTTATTAAAAAATAACCTTGCCACCCGTATGTGACTAATATATATACAATCATATGGAAGTTTTATTTGCCAAAACCTTCCTGTCATAAGTGCAGATCTTATTCTCACCGGAGAAAAAGCTTAAATTTGCATATTTTTATGCAATAAGTTGATAATCATAATCTCTAACATATATTAGTATGTTCAGATCAATTATGCTGATCTATGGGAGTGGATATACATTTTTGAAAAAAATTATATGATCATTTAAATACAATATGTGTGCTCTCCATGTTGTAATCATTTTTTGGTGCAATCTATGTTGTGCTCTACCGATAAAAGGAGGGTACGTCGGATTGTTGCTGGATATTTCACCTTTTAATGCGATTTTTAAGCATATCTCTCTTTTTCATCAGAACTAGATGGAAAATATATAAGAATACCCGAGCGACTACAACCCGGTTACATTGCAGTTTGTAGAGATTCTAATTATATTATTGCATTAGTGTGCAAGTTCCAAGAGCTTTCTCTCTTAAAATAAAGCATGCAAATATGATACGAAAACTTTGGCTGCATGAAGTAAATCCCTATATGGTTGTACCAGTACCGTAAAGAGATGACATTATTGGTGTCACTCGGAGAATGAATCTTCCTAATAAAGATGAAATCTAAACTACATATAGGAGGTTATTTCATGGTTACACTTCATCCCCACACCTTGGTGGATTATCAAGGTGATGCAAGCCGGGGACGTTGGAAAGGTGGCTGTTGAACCGGTGTATGCCTTACTTTTATGAGTTACAGAGTTAAAATATTCCACACTCAATCAAGCATGTTAAAATATTTACAATTTCAATCTTAGTGAAGTAAACATTGCACTATCTTTTTAAATAGATCAAGAGTTCTATCCGGATGGAAATATGCTTAACACATTTGCAAATTGTAAGAAAAAATATAAATAAATTACAAGTCGAACTATACCATGAAGTTCTCATATCTATCAATCTATTTGTGTGGACTACAGAACTGAATTGATTTGAAGGTTATTTAAAAAATATAAAGATGATTCCCTCGCATATGCGAGGGCCACCCTGCTAGTCTATTATATACTAAAAATAATATAAGGATGTTTTTCGAGGCACCAGGTTGATCCACATCATCTAAATTATATTGACCGTTGGATTTAAAATTTAAGGTGCGATTTAATTACTGGATTAGTACATCACGTAAAAAGCAGTCTCGAACATGTCACGGGGCCCTCCCATACACGATTAGTTTTTCCGCATATACCTTCGTCATCTCCCATCTAAGATAGCTAGACAAAACAGCAGACTCGCCTTGCATGTCCTCAAAGCACACCGGCAGCTCGCGAGTTCACATCTATGTCTTCGGCTGGACAACCATGACGGGCCGCAGTCCGTTAATACGCCGCCGTCGACTGCGCACTGCCCGTTGTTTGAGTTCAGGTATTGTGGGTGCCCTCCGCTGGCCAATGAATCTACGCCGGACATGCAAGATCGATCGAAGACAATGTCAGATACAGCCTCAGATTTTAAATTTGCATCATGCATATAATAACCCTATAGCAAAGATCCAGGTTCAAGATCGGTCCAAAGGCTGGCCTTGCATGCAGTAGCTACGAGATTGATCAGGGACTTGCCTCACGCTGAGATCCCAGAGCTAGCTACTCGCACTTGACAAGGTATCTATGTTTATACTTCTCAATCTAATCATGCATAATACTGGACTATAGGCTTATTAACCATACATCCTCTAAAATTTTACGAGCTTCAATACTGAACTATGGGCTTATAAACCATGACTATATGCATATGGAAATATCTAGGAAAAATATGCCGCGTGCAATTCATGGACTATGGGTGTTTCTGTGACGTAATTCTGTGACACATAAATTATGAAATATTATTTCATTTTTGTTGCTCAGCATGCAGGATACCGTTGAAAAAACAATGGATGTGTTTTGCTGAAGAGAACGAAACAGTACTCGAAATTATATCCACAGAAAAGAAATTTACAAGAACGAATTGGGTATGCTCGATTCACACCGACTACTTTACTTTTATGTCAAATATTGGGTATACCTTTTAGTACAACTGAGCGGTTACGGGTTTCATCCTTCAAATAGGCATATGAATCTCAGTTATTGTCTCTGAATATAGATATTTCCGTGTGTGGTGGAACAGAGGTTTACTAGAAACTTAGAAGAAGCAACGGGTATAGTCAAAATTCACAGCAAGCAATATTTTTGTAGAAAACAATTCTTGATTTCTCTCAGGAACCTCGGTATATATACCCTATGGCATTATCTACTGATTACGATACACAATTCAACATGTTGAATTGTGTGTATCAACATCTTTATAGTTGAATTGTGTGTATAAACATATTTATATATCTTTTCCATACCAATTCATGCTTACCAATAGGATAAGACAAATAGGAGAAAATTTAGTTTCATTCCTATATCTATACTATAGCAAAAATTTGCTTACCCTCTTGCTTATCCAGTAGTGTAGAATTTTTCATTATGTTAAGTTTTCACAAGGCGACGATCCAATATTTTAAATTTTCAACATAGTAGCATACACACTCTAATTTCTCTATATCTCTACATGTTTCATTTTTGTTGCTCAACATGCAGGATACCCTTCAAAAAACAGTGGATGTGTGTTGCCGAAGAGGAGGAAACACCAACGTACTCGAAATTATATACGCAAAAAATAAATTTACAAGAACAAACTGGTATGCTCGATTCACACTGACTACTTCATTTTCATGTCAAACATTGGGTATACCTTTTATCACTACCTATAGGTTACGGGTTTTATCCTTCAAATAGGCATATGAATCTCAATTATTTTTTCCAAATATACATATTTCCGTGTGAGGTGGAACAATGGTTTAGTAGAAACTTAGAAGAAGCAATGGGTATAGTCGAAATTCATAGCTAGAAGTATTTCTATAAAAACACGGTTCTTGATTTCTCTCAGGAACCTCGAGAGAAATACCTTATGGCATTATCTATCGATTACGATACATAATTCACACCCATTGAATTGTGTGTATAAACATCTTTATAGTTGAATCGCGTGTATAAACATCTTTATATATATTTTTCATACCAGTTCATGCTTACCAATAGGATAAGACACAATAGTAGAAAATTTAGTTTCATTCCTATATCTACACTACTCTAGCAAGAGCCTGCTTACCCTCTTGCTTATCCAGTAGTGTACCAATTTTCATCATGTTAAGTTTTCACAAGGTGACGATCTAATATTTTAAATTTTCAATGATGTAGCATACACACTCCAATTTCTCTATATTTCTTCATGTTCTCAAAAAAATTATGAGCCAACTGTGCTTTAAAGGACATACAAATTAATTGGAGGAGTGACAGATATACTCAGAATTCCTAGGAGTAAATCTTATGTGGAAATCGTTACTGATATCTCTCCTAAACAACTGTATTACTTATGACATTGACTAGAAGTTGCATCCTTTCAGATATCATATGAGTTTAAGCTTTGTTTAAATATATTTTTTATTTCTATTTGTGTACCCTGAATTTTGGTATATTTTATTTGTGGATGCATGCATATGCTATAGCTAGATGTGTAACAGATAATGTTTTGATAGCATGTCATTATTATGGTTAGTCTCTAGAATTTTGGGATAACCCATAGCTAATATTTCACAATCAACACTATGATGTCTACATGAACTACACATCGACCACTAATTTTTGGGGTGCGCTTGAGTGAAAGTATGCGGAAGTCGGAGCTGATCACTGACTAATTAGCTATTGGATTTTAGCATGGAGAGTGTGAACGATAGTTTCACAAGCATATGATATTCAACTTCTTGCTGGTGAGATAGCGCAAATGTATTCTATGTTGTCTCCCAAGTTGTGGCATTAGAAATCATTGCAAAGCTTCTTACATCATGGCAGACCTCTGTTACTAGCGTAAAATGCAAAAAGGAAGATATCACTATAAGGACGTGATTGCATAACTTCATGTGGAAGAGAAGGCTAGATCAATGGATGCATCAAGACCTCTGGTTTGAACAATGCCAGTGTCATTAAGAAGAAACCAACAAATAATTAAATAGTTGTATGGAAAATATGCTAAAAAATGTTTTAGGAGTATGATTTAGCACCAACATAAACATCTTCAAAGTGATTAATGATTTGTTAGTTGTAGTTTTAAAAATAGATCACATTGCATGTCAAATAAGAACAATCGTGCACGCCTTTTCTTTTGAGTAAAGAAACAAAGCCATATTAATTTACACAACCATGCTCAAATTTGACAGAGGTGTAAGAATGCATATGGCAATTGATCTAGCATGTGCACCGACTGCTGGTTTGTCGGATTAGTGTCCAGGCAGCCCCAGTTTTTATTAAAAAACAAATTAATCAATATCATTAGGTTTTTTAGCAAAATATTTCATATTTTCTAAAACATAATGATATATTTAATTATTTATATATAAAACATAAAGATTGAGTTCACCTTTATGAACGTATGCATCGTGTATTTTGCCACGAAAAGATGTAAAAGGGAGGAAAATATATGCATAAGAAAAAAAATAAATACTTTGAACTTTTGAAACACCAAACATTACGCATCTTGCATTTTCGAGAGAATATCGTGCAATTTCAACATACTAAATATGATGCCCTCGCTTTTGCGAGGGCCACCTTGCTAGTTTTTGTTTAAAAACGATACCAAAATGAAACACACAGTTAGCTACAGTACTAAAAACCTAATAAGAAATTATAAGACGTTTTATTAGGCTATTTTTACCCCTACTACAAAATATCTTAAATCTGGAACAGACAAAGTAGTATTTGTGCTGTGTGGATGTGTGTGACGCTGCCGATGATCTTTTGTTTGTTTGGGTGTCAACTGTCCAAGAGCGGACGGAACGGATCCCTGTCGGCATCGCTCATAACAATTTTCAACTAATTAATTATTAAGACAACGACTAACTCATCATATGGCTCCACTTCATTAACTGTACTATATATACTCCTACTTGAGAATATACTTGTCCAGAAAATATATGTTTACGTGTGAAACTCCAAATGTTTGTGTTTAAAGATGGATGCAAGTGTCACGTTCATTCATCTTGCTTTTGATTGTTCACTTTGTATGTCATGACCGCGTTGTTACAAGGTCAGGTGTGTTAGAATTAGAGTAGGACACGGTATTAGAGCTTGTTTAGATACCGTGTCAGAGTCCTGCCAAGCCGATTCCTCCCTGACTTGTAAAACATTGTATCTCTCTAATATATAAACACATATAGGGCCTCGGTAAGATTAACCGAGTAGACCCAATACAATCTACCTGTTCGAATTTTACATGGTATCAGGCCAACTTCCTCGATTCCTCTAAATCGCCGAAGTCGTCTCGCTCCGTCCTCGTTGTCCCACCCCTTCCGCCCGGATGTCGACCTCCTCATCGGCCAGGCCGGTGATCAACCTCGGCACTCCTCCCTCCGACAAACTCACCCGCAGCAATTACCCTGGATGGCGTGCTCAGATTCTGCCGCCAATCTGTGGCGCTCGCCTCGTCGGGCTACTAGATGGTTCCGATGCCGAGCCCCCTGAAGTGTTGGAGATCGTCCCAGCAGACAAAGACGCCGGCAAAGCGGCGCAAACAAAGAACAACCCTGACTATGATGACTGGATCTCTCGCGATCAGATCGTCCTCGGTTTCCTCCTTCAATCCCTCTCCCCTGAAGTTTTACCGCATGTTCAGAGGATTGAGCACGCCTCTGGAGTTTGGAAGGCCATTGAGGAGATGTTTGCCTCTCAATGCGAGTCTAAGAGCACGAATCTGCGGATCGCCTTGGCAACAACAAAGAAAAACAACGATTCTACAGCAACGTTCCTCACCAAGATGCAAGTTATCGTCGATGAGTTAGCCTCTGCCGGCTGCACGGTCTCCGCCAAAGAACACGTCTCCTTCATCCTTGCCGGGCTAGGGGGCTCCTATAATTCCCTTGTTGCTGCTCTTGGCGTGGTCACCGGAGGAATCTCCCTTAGTTCCCTCTATGCTCAGCTTCATGCTTATGATGAGCGACAGGCTATGCTCAGCACTCCCCAGGAGATGGTCTTCGAAACATCCGCCAACGCCGCCTTCCGACAGCAGCAATATGGGCAAAACCGTGGTGATCGCTTCCGTGGGGACCGGGGTGAACGCCGCCCTGACCGTCGTGACAACCACCGACAGGACTATCAACAAGATCGTCCACCTCGCCAAGGACGAGGAGGTGGTGGTCGGATGCCCTCAGGAGGGGGGCGTGGTCGTGGACGTGGGCGACGCCGCAATACCCCATGGGTCGATGTGACCTGCCAGATATGCAATCGCGGAGGCCATCCTGCCAAAGACTGTTGGTACCGTTTTCAGGAAGCCGATGATGACTCGTTTGGCAGCAAGGTGGCACACATTGCCTCCTACGGTGTTGATACAAATTGGTACTCTGACACCGGAGCAACACACCATATCACCGGCGATCTCAACAACTTGACTGTCCGTGACACCTACAACGGCTCCGACAGAGTCAACACTGCCAACGGACAAGGTATGAAAATTTCCCATATTGGTCAATCTATTGTTCGTCATCCCGTTCAAAATTTCCACCTTAATAATATTCTTCATGTCCCCAATGCATCTAAAAACCTGCTCTCTGTTCATCGCTTTACCCTCGATAATCGTGTCTATATAGAATTTCATCCTTTTTTCTTTTTGATCAAGGATCAGGTCACACATCAAATAATTCATAAAGGGAGATGCATTGGTGGGCTATATCCTCTTATTTCATCCTTGGAGTCTCCCCAACATACGAAGCATGCTTTCATTGCACCCAAGATCTCTCAAGAAAAGTGGCATAGTCGTTTAGGTCATCCTTCTTTAGTCATAGTCAAGCAAATTGTTAGCAAACACAAACTTCCTTGTATTAGCGAGTCTTCTATAGAGTCTATTTGTAATTCATGTCAGCTAGCTAAGAGTCATCAACTTCCCTATCCTATCTCCACCAGTGTATCTACAGCACCCCTTCAATTAGTTTTTTCTGATGTTTGGGGTCCTGCACCTACTTCTGTTGGCCGCCATGATTATTATGTAAGCTTTATTGATGACTATATTAAATTTTCCTGGATATATTTGCTCAAAAAGAAATCCGACACTTATGATGCTTTTATCAACTTCCAAAAACTTGTTGAACGTAAACTTGATAAAAAATCCTTGCTGTTCAATCCGATGGAGGAGGAGAATATGTCAAATTAAACTCCCTTTTTCAGTCTCAAGGAATTTCGCATCTTATGTCGTGTCCTCATGCTCACCAACAAAACGGTGTTGCTGAAATAAAACATCGTCATATCGTTGAAGTAGGCTTCTCTCTTCTAGCTCATGCTCATATGCCACTCAAATTTTGGGATGAAGCTTTCCTTACCGCCACCTATCTTATTAACATGCTTCCTAGTACAGTCATTCATAATGATACTCCAGTGCATCGTGTCTTTGGTTCCCAACCTGATTATTCTTCCCTTCGTGTGTTTGGTTGTGCTTGTTGGCCGAATCTCCGTCCCTATAATAAACGAAAGCTTGCTTTCCGTTCCAAGCAATGCGTCTTTTTAGGCTATAGCCCTCGCCACAAGGGAGTTAAATGTCTTGAGGTCAACACTGGTCGTATCTATATTTCTCGTGATGTTGTTTTTGATGAGGCTGTTTTCCCTTTCAAAAGTCTTCATCCCAATGCCGGTGCTCTTCTCCGAAAAGAAATTCTTCTTCTTGATTCTTCCCTTCATAATTTTGAATGTGGAGATGACAATGGTAATGACTTACATATGGCTAATTTTCGTACTACTAATCCTGCCTCTAGCTCCACGTCTGTTGTCTTGCAGGAAATTCCAGCTCAAAATATAGCTTCTGGTGAAAATCTGACTGAAAACAGTACACACACAAGTCCAAGTTCCTCACATGAAATAACAGCACAAGAAGACAGCAGCACGAGACACGAGGTTGATCTCCTGACAGATTCGGCATCCTCCTTGGATCACGCGCCCTTGGATCACGCGCCGAACCTTCCATCTGCCGCGTTAGGAGCGCAGACTGGGTCGCGCGCCCGTACCGACCTCCCCTTCACGTCTGGATCCTCTGCGCGTCGCACCGTGTCTAGCACACCCACACCCGCGACCTCCGGATCCTCTGCGAACGACGTGGGGACCGCGACCAGCCCTTCCGGGTCTTCTGTGCATGCAACCTCGTCTCACCCGCCCTCACCGATAGCCTCAGGATCTCCTGCGGCCGACACAGGGACTGCGTCTAGATCACCCTCGATGCACTCGCCTGGTATGTCCTCTAGTGACAACGGATCCTCTACTTCTTCCCCTGTTGTTGCCCAGCGTGTGCTGCCTTCAGAACGGCCCACTACACGTGCTTCTAAGGGTATTCATCAACCAAAACAATACAAGGATGGTACGGTCCGCTGGTGTCTTTCTTCTACATCGACTGAACCAGCCAATGTGCAAGCATCTTTGGAAAATACTCATTGGAAACAGGCCATGGATGAGGAATATGGAGCTCTTATGCAAAATAAAACATGGCGGTTGGTTCCTCCAAAGGCTGGAACAAATATTATTGACTGTCGCTGGATATATAAAATCAAACACAAAGCTGATGGTTCCATTGATCGATACAAAGCTCGTCTTGTTGCCAAAGGTTTTAAACAACGGTATGGTATTGACTATGAGGATACTTTCAGTCCAGTTGTTAAAATCGCAACTGTTCGTCTTTTTTTGGCTATTGCTGTCTCTAGGGGATGGAGCTTGAGACAGTTGGATGTCAAGAACGCGTTTCTTCATGGTGTTCTCGAGGAAGAGGTCTACATGAGACAACCACCTGGTTATGAAGACAGTGGGAAAATGAGTCATGTTTGCAAGCTTGATAAAGCCCTTTATGGACTAAAGCAAGCACCTAGAGCTTGGTATTCTCGGTTAAGCTCCCAATTGGTTGCACTAGGATTCATTGCATCAAAATCTGACACATCACTGTTTATATATCACAAGTCACGTGTGATTATCTACATGCTCATCTATGTAGATGACATTATAGTGGCGATCTCTTCACAAGATGCAACAAAGGCTCTTCTGCAGGATCTAAGTCAAGAGTTTGCATTGAAGGATCTTGGTGATCTTCATTATTTCTTGGGCATTGAAGTTCACAAGGTACATGATGGTATAGTCTTGAATCAAGCTAAGTATGCTCAAGATATTCTTGCACGAGTAGGTATGACAAACTGTACTGGTGTTCCTACCCCATTATCATCTTCTGAGAAAATAACTGCACGGGAGGGAGATCTATTAGGGCCTGAAGACAGCACCAAGTACATGAGTATGGTTGGTGCTTTGCAGTATTTAACTCTCAAGCGGCTTGACATAGCCTATGCAGTTAACAAAGTTTGTCAATACCTACATGCTCCTACTACTATTCATTGGACTGCTGCCAAGAGAATTCTGAGATATGTTAGTCATACTATGAGAGTCGGACTAACTTTTCTAAAGTCAAATTCTACACTTTTAAGTGCCTTTTCATATGCAGACTGGGCTGGATGTGTTGATGATCGTCGCTCAACTGGAGGCTTTGTTGTGTTTTATGGATCAAACTTGATTTCTTGAAGTGCTAAGAAACAAGCTACAGTCTCCAGGTCTAGCACTGAGGCAGAATATAAGGTTGTGGCTAATGCAACAGCTGAAGTGATATGGGTTCAGTCCTTGCTTACAGAACTTGGAGTCAATATGACTCAAGTACCATGCTTATGGTGTGATAATTTGGGAGCTACATACTTATCAGCCAATCCTGTCTTTCATGCAAGAGCCAAGCATATTGAGATAGATTTTCACTTCGTCAAAGAACGAGTGTTGAACAAACAGTTGGAAATTCGCTTTATTCCTTCAAAGGATCAAGTAGCAGATGGTTTTACTAAACCGCTTCCTGTGAGAAATTTTATAGAATTTAGACATAATCTCAACTTGTCTAAAGTTGTGATTAAAGGAGGGTGTTAGAATTTGAGTAGGACACGGTATCAGAGCTTGTTTAGATACCGTGTCAGAGTCCTGCCAAGCCGATTCCTCCCTGACTTGTAAAACATTGTATCCCTCTAATATATAAACACATACAGGGCCTCGGTAAGATTAACCGAGTAGACCCAATACAATCTACCTGTTCGAATTTTACAAGGTGGAACAAGGAATATCCTCCACATAACCATAAATAACCAAGAAAATCAATGTACGAAGGAAGCAAATAATTGAGGATCACAAGAAAGGGACATGCAGCAGAAAGGCTGTCATGGGAGTACACCAAAGCTGGTGATGTCCTGCCCACAAAGCCCCTAAACCTTGGGGTTCTCATAAGGGGCGCGGCTGCACTCCGTTAAGAGCATCTCCATCAACGCCCAATTGGTTTAGGGGGTGCCTAAAAAAATGACCCACCGACAACCACTAACATTACCGGCAGCGTTGGCAGCCCACCAATCTACCAGGCACCCCCTTGTGGGCCCTGACCCACAGGGGGCGAGCAGGGGTTGCCGACAACACGGAGCACCCACACGGGTAGCAGAACCGTCGTGCCACATTTCACCTAGGGAAGAAGCACCACCGTGACGATCGAGGCGGTCCTTCTCTCTCGACATGCCTCGTTTTGACGGATTTAGGCGGTGAGTGCCCAGATCACCTAGCATGGTGGTGGTCGTGGCCTAGTGGTTCCAATTTTCTTGGCAGGTCGGTCCTTGATGGTGACGACACAATCTACGAAGGGAGATGGCGGCGCAGGGACAGTAGTGCCTGGAAGTGGAGCGGTGCGATGTTGCCTTTTTGCAGGCTCTATGGTGGTCCAGACAGATGTGTTGATCGGGTTTGTCCCGAGGTCGGCCGATGTTATGGTGATCTAAAGAACGAGTTTTCAGGATGATGGGACCGCCGGTGAAAACCACGCCGATTTCGTCATGGCGGACGATGGCGACCTCTCCAACGTTGTAACCTTGTTGAAGGCATTGTCATTGCATCTCTTGTCGTCTAACTTGGGCTGCTCCGGTGGAAACCCTAGATCTGGGTATCCCGGATCGGATGATGACGACGCCCGACGTCGTTTTCCCTCTTGGTGGCATCATTTTTGGAGCAGCTACTGATCGAAGGGGAAGAAGGTGGAGCGGCTTCATCTTGCACGAAGACATCGGTGGATTTTTCAAGTCATGCCTAGCTAACCGCCAGGTGCTATGCTCTGCGATGCCTGGTTTGGTAGGTGCTACACACGGCAAATCTTTCCGAGGTTTCTAGCTGCGCCGGATGGCGGGACTCAGCGGCATGGTGGCGAGGGATCTCGACGATGACCGCGTGTGCAGTTGATGGATGCGCGCGAGATGGTGGCGTTGTTTGGCGCTATGGTGGCGTCGACGGCAGGTCAGCCAAGGTTATTACTTTGATTTTTCTGAAGATGGGTTAGCAGAAGACGACAACAATAGAGGATTGAGCGTATACACTGGTATGCGTTGCGGATCAGCTGAACCGGTTTGTGCTCCCGTCTTGATATTGGGCGGTTTTGAGGCCCCGGTTTTATGATGTTCTTAGGTGTGCGGTCGAGTACCGGCTTCGATAGGTGTCCACCTTCTTATCGAATTGCCTTAGAGTGGGGGTTAATCTTTATACTCTCTTTATAAGATCTCGTTGAATAATTAATAAAAAAGTCTCTGTGTATCTTTTTGATGCAGAGGCCAGGCTACGTTTCCTTATTTGAAAAAGAAAGTTAGAACCTAATTATTGGTCCTTTCGTGCAGCTGTATGAAATGGGGATTGTCGTTCAGGTCTCTGCATCAATTGATACACAAAGCCTTTTATTAACTTTCCCATCTCTGAAAATAATTATTGGTCTTTTCATGCAGCTGTATGACTGATTTAGCTAGCTGCACTTTTGGTGTGTGGTTCTGAACCGTGAGTGGATGCTTCACCGGATGACATAACCTTCCATGCACATGTTACATTATGACGGGTACTTTGAATAAGATTCGTGTGGTTTGGGGCCCCAGTCGGTTGGCGTGCGAATCTCGAACGGATTTAAGGAAAGCTAATTAGCGGTGTACTTGTTTGTAGCAGCTGATCGAGTACGCATGTGCGACTTCTAGACAGTGGTATAGATTACCCGACATGGCTTGTTTTTTTTGTTATTACTGCCACTTTCCGTGCCCGGGTACTGATAGAATAGTATATTAAGGCTCCGTTTGAAACAACTGAAAACCATAGAGAACTTGGATGATTGGATTCCTATAAAAAATTTTTCCATGATGCCGTTTGGAACAAAGGAATAGGATTTTTGATTACTTTGAAATTCTTATGGGAAGAGCTATTTCATAGAAATTTTAGAGAAAAACTAATATGAGGTCTCACCTCATGTTTTCATCGTCCTATGTCTGTAATTACTGTGTTTTTCATGCGTCACATCCAAATGACATTTTGAAAAAAAATCCTATGGTTTTGGTTCCTGTAAAAATTTTAGGATATATGAAATCTCTATTCCTGTATTCTTCTTCTATTCCTATTTTTTAGTTCCTGCGTTTAAAATAAGGTCTGAGCGATCCAAGTTAGGCCTTATTTGGTAGGAGTACCCGAGTTTTTTAGGAATTAGAGGGATAATCTCCACCAAACCCTAAATGCTCACTTATTGCTAAAGGCATGTTTGTTTCTAGAGTAATGGGCTAGTTCAATTCCTACTTTTCTCCACCTTTTCCAAATCCTAATGTATTTTCTTCAATTTCTAATTTATTATCCCTATATAGTGGATTGGTAATTGGGATTTTATGGGGATTAGAGGGGTTTGAATGAAGGTACGGGTTGATGGGTTCGTTGCATGGAAACCAAAAAAATTCCTACGATTACAACTTCCAAGATCAAATCTAGGTGCTACTTATAACAGTCAGAAGGACTCACCCTTGAAGACCGAAAGCGGGATAACATTCCCGCCAATAAACGTGGTTGATGTAGAATGTACACTTTCCTCCTCCACGGTCAAGAAGACGACCAGCGCCACAAATAGGCAGCGCTTCCGTAATCGGTCATATGTGTAGCGTGCCGACGACATCCATCCGTTGCTCTAATTGGGCAACGGAAGTAGCGGATCCACGGGAACTATAGCAGCACTACGACATGGTGGTGGTGGTGGAGAGGGGCTTCGCCTAAGCACCATTGTTATGGGATCCCTTGAGGGGTTGACCCTAGGGTGGCCCGATCTTTATGGATTTGAGGCGGGGAGTGAGGGGAAACCCGATGAACACGATGAACGCAATGCAATCGCAAGGTAAAGATACAAACACACGCAACACAACCCGATTTGAGTTGCTCTCGTTGGTTCGAACAACCAATCCAATAGAATCCTCGGCGAGAGACCTTGCGGTAGAATCACCAAAGGAGAGCTTGACAAACAGATGATAGAATCCAAATCAAGGAGAGAATAGAAACCAAGTAGAATCCCAAAGGAGAGAGACCTAGCACTACTAGAATCCTTGACAAGGAGATACCAAACATTTGAGGAGGGTCTTGACGTCTTGGAGACGAACACCGAACTCCAAGGCCTTGTACAACTAATAGTTTAACTATAGAGAGGGGTTCTCATCTAGGGTTAGGCACAAGCCTGCATTCATCACCAACTCCAAGTAGATCCGAGCCACAAGGGGGGCTATTTATAGTGCTAGGGGCGAAGGGGGTAGGCAGAGGGAATATTCTGGACATCAAACTCCTCACAGTGCGCAGACTGGGCGTCCCGGCAATAAGTTCGGCATCGTCGGATATTTCGGTCAGTCACCGGTAGGCCATATAGAGGGTGATTTCAGCGGGGCGGCCGGTTCATTCGCCAGGAGTTCCAGCAAGGCTTTCGGTTCGCCAGGATTGGCGCTGAAAGTTCCGGCGAGGATTCCGGCGACGCCGGACCTGGCGCCAGAACCCTTCTTCCGTCTTCTCTTCCATGCTTCTTGCTTGGGGGTCTTGGTTCCTGGGGTCTTGTTGTCGTCTCCGCTTGATGTCATGGTCATGGGCCTGGTCATAGCATTGGCACTGGTCTCAAGTAGTATCCCATTCATATGGTAACCAAAGGATGGCAAGATAAGGAGTGAATTCACCTTTGTGGGTCTGGTTGGTGTGGTATGATGTGGACCAATAGTGAATGGCATGTGTTGGGCTACATCAACCATACTCGCGAATAGTGGAACAACTAGAAAGGGAGAGAATATGCCAACCAAAGGGCAAATGGAAAGAATGAAATGAGTGTGTAATAAAGAGCAGTCAAACCACCTCCTTTTATAGTGGGAGGGGGAGGGGAGGGGGGTTTGCCCCTCCCGTCATGTATTCCCTCATTCATGTGAGCGAAACCCCTATTTCAATTGCATTAAATGCCCATAGCATAAATGCATTTCTCTCTTTAAACAAAGCTCTTTTATTTATTTTATTCAAAATTTTGTTACTTACTTTAATTAACAAACATTCACATGATACCCTTGCATTGTTTCAATATTACACCTAAAACCATTTTCTGCGATTTGATCCGAAACAATTCTGATGATCATCGAAACAATTTTTGTGTTGTCCAGTATTTTCTCCCGTGTTCCGTATCCACTCAAAAGCGTCGATGAGGCTTAAGTGTGTGACCCTACGGTTTGTGAACCGAGTGTACATGATCGAGACTCTCTCTGATCAATAATCATCAGTAGGATCTGCAGATCCATAACAACTCCCACTTACTCAACGATGAACTAGTGATCATGTGAACCTTTCTCTTAGTAACCAATTCCTTTTATCTCTTGATATTTTACTTGTCCGAGATCCAATCCTTTGGTATCATCCATACCTAGTTCGATCTCGTTATTGACAAGTACTCTTTACTCGTTCCGTGATATAACATTCCTTGTGATGAAATCACTTGCTTGCAAGTTGTTATCAATGTGATATCACTGAGAGCGCCTAGAGTTTATCTCTTCGTCATCGGGATGTACAAATCCCACTTTTGATCTATGAGCCTCAACTAACACGTTTGATGGAAGCAAAGCACTCTTCCAGTGTTAGTGATTGACGTGATCTTAAGGTCTAAGGATTAGTGTTACTTTGAGTGAGATAGCAATATAAACTTTGAAACATGATCCTATTGCTAAGCCTACTATGGGTGAATGTTCATCACATTATTCTCCAATGAAATGACCTTGTTATTAACAATATCCAATGTTCATGATGAGGAAACCTTGATCATCCGTTAATCAACAAACTAGTGTAATGAGAGGCATTACTAGGAACCTTGTCTTTGTCTATTAAGCATATATATATATTAACGTTTTCGGTTAATACAATTATAACATGAAAAATAATTATTTATCATAAACATGAAATAATATAATAACCACTTTAATATAATATTTATCCTAAATTTGCAAGCTTCTCTTTTTTTTATGTGAGAGTTTTGCTAGAATAAGTAAGCTTATAATTATTTAATAGAATGCCACATCATTAAAACGATTACTTGACACTGTATGTAACTGCATGTTACTATCTATATTAATTTCACTATGACTAGTCTTAATCATCTTTATTACTCCCTCCGTCACGGTTTGGCGGGCGTTTTAGAGATTTGTTGGAACCTAGGTGGAAGCTGATTATGGCCAGATTTGTTCCAAAACATGCGCCCATTAATTATTCGACGCCCTATTAAACGTAATTACAATGAAAACAAGGAGTTTTGGTGCATGCATTGGTGGAGTTGCATGCAAGAATTAATTTCTTGGCTGCATTGAGTAGAAAATAGGGAGAAAGAAGGGGGCATTAATTCTATAATTAAGTCTAACACGCCTAGGAGAAGATGAGTTTTGAAAACGCATGATTTTTGTAAAACACCCGTCAGACTGTGACGGAGGGAGTATTATGTTACCAACGAACAGATAGGTCACGTCGGGAGCATGGTGACGTTGGGGGCTCACCGATTTAATGTATACTTGCTCTGAGTCCCACAAGTCAGGTGACATTCGTATCGGTGCTCCTTTTTTACCACGGTAAGAAGAGGAAATGTGCTTTGAACTGATCTTTCTTTTCCTGCAGAAATTATGGGTTGACTGTTGAACTTGTTTTCTGTAAAATTCCTTGGTAGTATCAAGGTATATAAGCATCAAACTTGTTCTCTTGTGGTGTGACGCCGATCGTCTTCGTTTGTTTGCTTTGTTTGCGTGTGAACTGTCCAAGGGGCGGTTGTAAACTTGTAATGGATCGCTGTCAGACTGGCTCAATACAATAGCCAACGACTAGCTTGTCATATGGCTCCACTTCTTTAACTATACTAACAAAATATAGTTGTGAAATTGCTGCCCACAATAAATAGAAAGATTTACGTACGTGTGAAATTGCAAGCGCTTTGATTCCCCACTTTGTTAGTGACGGTCATGTTGTTACAACTTTACAAGGACGGTGGAACAAGGAATATCCTCCTCGTGACCATAAGTAGTACTCAATAAAGAATTCAGTAGATATGAGATGTGAAAAAAATTAAAATTAAAATTAATGAAGAGGAGAAAACATATAATGGGTGATGAACTAATGATAGGAAAGAGAAAGGGGCAAACCTGTCATGGGAGAATAACAACATGCTACATAAAAATATGATGTCCTGCCCAAAAAGCCCCTACCTTCGTAGTAGTACTAGCATGGTAGGTCAAGTATACCAAGAACAAGAGAGGATGCGGCAAGGGAATCCATGCAAGCAAGAGCGTGAGAAATAATTAAGGCCGGCGGGGCACAAGTGGTAGTGTGGGCCTTCCATGGCTACGAAAGGCAAATTAGTACTAGTACTATAGTACCGGTACTCACAACTCTTAAACAGATCGAGCCGCTTAATTATACTTACACTACGGCTTGTGACGTACAGATACTACTAAGTTGATTGATATATTTAATTTGTTTTATTTTTCTCTCCTTATTAATAATATAAAATGTCGCAAGTATATAGAACTTAGAGACGGCGAATGCATATCCAAGTTGCACACAACAACCATATTAAGAAATT
The DNA here is from genome assembly GCA_023614405.1 of Avena insularis. Lineage (NCBI taxonomy): Eukaryota > Viridiplantae > Streptophyta > Magnoliopsida > Poales > Poaceae > Avena > Avena insularis. Next base: position 458,369,184 of record CM042685.1, on the reverse strand, counting down.
GGAAGATTAATATAAGGAGCTAAGAGGATCAGTTGAAAGATTACACAACCATCAATGCTGGATGAGAAACCCTTGACCCTCCAACTCAACCACGCACACCTCGTCCGTCATAAGCAGATTGCATGACATACTTGGAGTCATTACATAAACCCATTATTGTTATAGTAGTAGGCAAAGGGACCTATGCCCCCACTAAAATTTAAAATATTCAAATAAATACACAGGATTGCTTAAAATACAGACACCTAAAAATTATAGGTTTAAGCAACAAGTGTTCCCACCCTAAAATTTTACCCCCATTTCAGTGCAACAAGTGCCGGCAGGATTCTCACGAGAATTAGTAAAAGCTGTGCATCCAAGCAAGGATCGAACTGCCTAACTTTCCTCCATTATACCCAGATCAATCGAAAAGCCCCTTCACAAGTCTAGTTTATGGGTGCCCAACGCTTTCTTTTCTCGGTGGGGCTCACTCATGTTTGTTCTCTATGAACGTACCAGTAGCTATCTTATCCTAGTTGCCATCCATTATTTGCAAACTGTGTTGCCACGCACGTGGCACCACCGAATATAGGTTTCTTTCTCATTTTATCTGGTCAAGAAATGCTTTCTGGAGGCTGCATGCATCATCTTTTCAGTTTGTCTTGCTATGAATCAGTGTACATAATAGTATAGTAGTATGAACAATTTCCCCCTCGTATGACAAAAGCTGAAAACAATAATGGAAAGAAGTCGAGTGTAGCTTTCAAAAGGGAAAATCATGTGCGCGCTTATTGTAGTGTTTGTATGTATCAACCATGTGTCAGACAGAGAGAGAAAGTGTGTTGCACCTCAAATACCAACAACATAGTATTCTCTATCATTTATATTTATTTGACAAGCATCTATACATGCTACTTCCTCTGCCCTGAATTGCAGGTATTTCTAGATTTGCATGTATATATAAACTAAAACGTGCCTACATAAATGCATATATACACAAATCTATGACAAGTAATTCAGAACAGAGGAAACATAATTCCTCATTTTGGACACAACTCCATGAAAGTTGGTAGTGCCACCCCCCCCCCCCCCCCCAATTTTTTTATGACGGTGCATTATCTTTGTTTGATGTTGACTAGTGGAGAATAATGATACTTGTGTGGTTCTTGCGTGCAGCTGTGTGCGAACAAAGCACTGCTTTCGGACCTCACCACGATGACATAACAATGCACATTATATGTGATGGGCACTTTGAGTAAGATTCGTACCGTACGTGGCCTCATTATCAGTTGGTTGTGCGAATCTCCAAGTGATTAAGCAAAACTAGTACTCGTAAGTACGCAGGTGCAGCTTAAGACTCTCCGCATGATCATTGTCAATTTACATACATATACATTGGTACTCGTACGTCATGGTTCTTGTTTATTCCGGTTAGAGCTACCTCCCAATGCCCATGTTATTGAAAGAGATCTCTTATTGAAATGGTCAAGGTAGAGATCAAGCTGGTTAACATACATCTAATTATAACTGAGATAGAGCCATGTGTTTTCTCCTACAAAAAAACTTACCCTTTTCCTGCCAAAATTACAAGAGCACATTCGTACACGTATAGGAACAATTTTGGGGTATAAATCAATCTACATTAGCATAGCTAGTTTAGTTCCATTTTGGTGGTACTATTAGCATGATACTCAGCAAAGGAAGTAGCATGGTAGGTCAAGTGTAGCAAGAACAAGAGGACGCAGCAAAGGAATCCATGCAAGCAAGAGTATCATAAAGACCGGGGAAAAGTGGTCCGTCCTGTTGTCCTTCCAGGACATACTCGTACACAAAAATAATAAATTATTACATACAACTACCGTACTAGTATGGGTACTCACGAATCTTAAACAGATCGAGCCGGTTAATTATACTTACAGTAAGGCTTGTCACGTAGAGATATATATACTAAGTTGATTAATATATTTAGGCCTAGTTTGGTAATAAAGTTTTCTTAAAATTGCAGTATTCTAAAACTACAGTTTCTAAGTGCCTGGGCTAGCAATACTTCAGCTTTGGAAAAAGAGGTCTAGAGTTGTTTTTTTAATACTTCAAAAACATCACGTTTTGAGAGATATTGAAGTATTAATACTATGATTTTTAGTTATAGCCAAACACCTTAAAGTATTTAAAACTATGGTATTTTGAGAAACTATAGTATTGTTGAAATACTTCAAAAATACTTTGCTATGTTAATTGAGGTGTGCTTCGGTCCCCCCCCCCACCCCACCCACCCATCCACACACACACAAAACATAAGCTGCATGGCAGTTTTATTTTTTTGACCCGTCGAAACCCATATCGAAGCCGCGTATATCTTCGTATATGTGTACTTGGTCGAACTGGGTATAATCCACGTTCTGGCCGGCTGATTCCACCTCACATTATAACGATCTACGTCTTTGCATGTCATATTTTAAATTTTTGTTGTTGCGGTTATATAACTTTTGATTTTTGCTTCCGCAGACACATAAGTATACGTGTATGTTGAGTATACGTCTAAGAGGGTCATACGGACTTCGGGTGGATTCGTAGGGTCCTCTAAACAATCCGTATCGCGTTCTTGATTGTCAAAGTTTGAAAAGAAGAGGGGAGGGGGGGGGGGGGACCGAAGCAAAAGTGATGTTAATATCAAAACCTAGGTGGCACGCACGTATGGAATTTAGAGTGGGTGAATGCAAATACAAGTTGCACACAACCACGTTAAGAAAAACTACCACACCATTGGAAGATTACACCATCATCCATGTTGGATGAGAAACCCTTGACCCTCCAACTTAACCATGCACACACCGTCCGTCATAAGCAGATTGCATGACATACTTGTAGTCATTGTACATAAACTCACTATTATATAGTAGGAGGGAAGGGACCTATGCCCCCACTAAAATTCAAAATATTCAATTAAAATCATAATATTTCTTCTTTTAAAAAATCTAGGTTTATGCAACATGTCTCCCCACCCTAAAAATTTACCCCCGCTTCGGTGCTCTCCGGGTCCAGCCCTGCCGGCAGGATTCTCACGAGAATTAGTAAACATGTGCATCCAATCCGTGTGATACTATTTTTTTCTTATAATAATCAAGGATCCTAAGTTTCCTTCATTATTCCCTGATCAATTGAAAAGCACCTTCACAAGTATAGTTTATGGGTGGCCCATAGCTTTTCTCAGTGGGGTTCACTCCTGTTTGTTCTCTATGATTGAACCAGTACCTATCTATCCTTGTTTTTTCTGCGAGATTCCATCGATCTATTAATAATCATCAAAAATAATACAAAAAGTCTTAAAAGTAATAGAAATTATAAATAGGTCATTGGACCATCTAGTGATTACTACAGACACTAGCACGAGCCGAAGGCGCGCCGTCGTCCTCACCCCTCTATCACCGGAGCCGGCCAAACCTTGGCATAGTTGAGCTTTTGTGTTATATAGACATGAAGTCGCTCTGCTAAGGCCCTATATGACCATCACACCAGAACAAAAAAATATAATAACCGTAGATCGGAAGAGACTGATCTCAAATAGCAATGACGAATATGGAAAACGATCGGATCTCAAGAGATCCGCCGGACACGACTTCACATGCCTTTCGCCGACGCTAGACGTACAACCGTAGCGAGAATAAGACGTGAAGGAACTTATTCTAACTTTAGCTGGTTGCTTCCTTATCGTCGCAGCTGCCTCAGGTACGTACCGGTTCGGTTATCTGTCAGCTCAGCTATCTATCCTAGTTGCCACCCATTATTTACAAACTGTTGCCACGCACGCGGCACCACCGAACATAGGTTTCTTTCTCATTTTATCTGGTCAAGAAATGCTTTCTGGAGGCTGCATGCATCATCTTTTCAGATTGGCTTCCTACGAGTCAAAAGGGAAAATCATGTGCGTGCTTTTGTCGTAGTGCTTGTGTGTATCGAAGCACACGTGTCAGACGCAAAGAGAGTGGCACACTTCAAATATTCTCTATTGGTAATATTTCTTTATTCAGACAAGCATGCATCTATATAGGGCCACACTTCAAATGGAACAAACGAAAATTTCACCACCGTGGGTACGCTGCTGCCGGTACATGGATGAGAATGATGAGGCTGGGTACGCTGGCAATTCTTCTACCGTAAAGGCTCTTGCACACAGCGGAATGTATAGGGACCTTGTTTTTGCGGAGCATTTTGACAAACCCATGAGGCCTCAGCCCACCTATTATTATGGTCATTTCTTTTTCTACCTTGATCTATATATATATAAGTGCGTTAGCCCACCATGACAAACCCATGAGGCCTTAGCTCAGCTATCTGTTCCTTGATCAGCTCACAGGCCTCCGAGCAGTCCGTCTCCAGGGAGATGGGCACATGGGACCAATGGAGTACTAGATTCAGGCCTTCTTTGATCGCTGCGAGCTCTGCATCCAGTGCATCGGCACAACGAAATAACTGTCTTTAGGTTGCAAAAATAACCTCATCTGCGCTGTCACGAAGCACCATGCCTGCCCCACCCGATCCATCTTGTAAGAACGAATCATCTGTATTCAGCTTCACCCGTCCTGGTACCGGCGTTTCCTAGTTCTTTCTTGGTCTCTGCCTTCTCTCCTCTGTCTTTGTTGGTCGTTCCATGCCCTGTCCGTACGAGATCACTTCCTTGACTTTGGCAGGGTCGCCATTGGGGTGCTGCTTCAGCAGTAGCAAGGACTCTAAGGGTGTGTTTGGTAGCCCGGAGCAACCCAACAATTCTCCTCCCAACCGAGATTTCTGAGAATTCAGCTATTTGGTAGCCCGGTTTTCCCCTCTGGGCACTGCCGCACTCATGCAAAAAAGAGCTCTCAGCCCTGCCCGATAGAGAAGCTAAAATCGAGCTTCGCTCCTTGGCAGGGCTGAACTCGCCCCGAAATTTCACCCCGCGTCTCGCTGCTGGGCCCGAGACCGACAGGGGTCTCCGCCCCTCACCCTCGTTCTCCCCCAAATCGGCTCTCTCTCAACTGCTTTCTGACTCCTCCTTTGGACGCCGCCGATCCTTGATGAGCACCACCGCCGCCACCTGGATGTCGCCAATCCTTGACGAGTACCGCTGCCGCCTCCTCGACGTCGGCCTCGGCCGCTGCACCGCCCCAATCTGCACCGCCCCGTCCCGCCGGAACAACAGTGGGCCGGCTGCGCCCCGATCTGCACTTCATCATGGATAAGCGCCACCATGGCTATGCAGGAAGCCAGCGCCGCCACAACTCTACAGGAAGCCAACGCCACTATAGCCCCTTGCCCCCAACCACAACCATCCACAACCGCCACTGCACGAAGCCAACGCCGCCTCCTCGCGCCGCTAGAACCGTCACCAAGCGCCGCCATGGCTGCCGCTACAGCTCGCTCGTACATCCGCAAGGAAGCCAGCGCCGCCTCCTCGCGCCACCAGAACACACCGCCATGGCTCGCCCGTACGTCCGCTGGGACGCATCGCCTCCATGAGCTACCTCCACGCCCTGTGCCATGGTCGGAGTTGCTCCTCGATGAGGTGTTTGGAAGAGAAAGGACCCGGTTGCTTTTTTGTTTCCTGTTTAGGGACCTTTGTGTAACAATTTGGAATTAGCTCCATCTCTACTCATACAACCCACCAAACAACATCTCAACTGGGCATCTTTGAATGAATACAACCTACCAAACAAGACACAAAATCTCAATTCAGCATATCTAAGATGGGAAACACATGTTGAGGTGACCCAACCTACCAAACACACTCTAAGTAGCTGAGCAGGGAGCGCCGCGATCCTTCCATAGGTGGGAGGGGTTTATGATGTAAAAGGTATCCCCATTTAATAGTGAATATCACATGAATGAATACCTTCTACTACTTTCAATTTAATACCGAGTAGTAGAAAAAAATCAAGTGCCTTAAAATTACTTAGTAATAGTGAATACTATCACATGACACCAATTTAATACAAAGGAGTAGAAGGTACACTGATTGATTCGTACTGAACAAATTTAAGGCAGGCACGCAATTTTTTCTAAAACTTTGTAATGGACCACTAATAGGACGTGTACTGGGAGGAATTATGGGGTGTTTTGTTCCTTGACTACCATGCTAGCTTACCCGGGCTAAATTTTAACCACACTTTTTTTATAGTTTCAAAAAAAAACCACACTTTTTTTAGCAACACACGTATTTCATTAATAGAAAATCAAATTACATGACGTAACATACGTGGAAGCTAAAAGACAGATCGGGATAAACTAATTATCCTGAATATGCAAATAAAATCCTAAGAAATCGAGAAATACAAAACAATCTCTAGAATTTCCCGCAACGACCAACACCAGCGCCGCCAAGGCGAACGCCGGGAGAGACGCCGAACCTCCACTATTGCAAGATCCAAAACCACACCATCGCCAACGAGGCTTCGTGAGTCGATGAACAGGCCTGCTGCGTGCAGCGAGGCACATGTCGCCGTGGCACATCGACCGGGGGACGTCCCCGTGCTATCTTCGACCAAGATCCTCCGCCTCCCATCGACGAAGTCGGAGAATAACGGCAAATCCACCACCTCCGGACCAACATCCTTGTTCCAGAAGAACCACCTCGCCCCGGCCGCCAACGCCGTGGCGGATAACAACGAATGTCGGTGACACACCGAGAAACTATTCTCGCCAGATCTGAAGAACGGCAAGAAGACCAAGATGTCGATCCGAATGACCGATCAGCACACGTTGCCATCAACTCCGAGGCGCCACCTCGAAGGTCGTCTCCGCTGTGGGAGTAGAGTTGAGGCAGATTTATTCGCATGGACGCTGCTCCCACCACCCCAACAGCGCACCAAAGAAGACAAAACCTAATCCTAACTACTAGGCCAGAACGGAGGAACGAGGCCCCCCTTCCTTCCGCCACCGCCAGAGCGGCAGGCAGAGGGAGAAGGGACCAAGGCCAACGTCCTGTCCGGATGAGATCGGGAGAACTTTTTTCGCGCCCGCCGCCGCCCGCTCGCATGAGCAAAACGCGACACAACACCGCTCATCCTATTCCTGGTCTTTCCTTTTTTTCTTCTTATTCTTGTTTCTTCCATCTAAGCCACCGAATCCATCACACATGAAGCAAGCTTGGCTCAAACCTAATAAAGAGTAGCAAGATGTATTGTATTATTATTGGTCTTGTTCTGCAACGAGAAATACAAAATGATCACACAACAAAGGGTGGAAACAACAATTGATGCTTCCGTTCCAGACCCCGTATAGTGTTTTGTCAAGGTCTTAATCGCTCATGCATTGGAATTGTTTAATCACTCATGAATTGGAATCACCGGCCTGCTGGAGCTCTAGATTTGGCACTTGATAGCACACACATTCGTGTATTTGATGAGCCAAGTCCAAGACTCCAAGGTTAGGTCCTCTTGAGAAAAACAAAAAAAAAACTGAATCAACAGCCCAAAAATTTCTCATGGTGCTATGCATATAACTGAGCAAGATGTTCCTTCACAAGTACATAGTTCTTTTGGTACGATGATAAGCGTGGTGACAACATTGTCTCTGTTGTTCGGGTTGATCCATTGGTAGTGGATGACAACGCTGCCGCCGTGGTTCCTTAGATTCAATGGCGGGGACCCTTGAGATTGAGCTCGGTGACGGACATTCAGTATGTACGACTCAGTTCTCCTGTTTCTCTGTGTGGTTCCTTTTGTAGTCTTCCGTGTCTGCGACATGTGTTATTGTTATTTGGGTTGTGCTTTTTCAGTTGACTTATACCTTGCTCTGTTCTCATGAGCAACAATGTATATCGTTAATGTTAATATATTTTGTGTTAAAAGGTCTCCAAAACATATCCTTTTTCATGATTTTTTAGAATACATGAAGTGAGACTAAGAACATAACAGTGGAATAGTTCCATACCTTGGCAGGAGAGCTGTAAGGGATGCGACATGAGTAGTCACCAAAATTGTCAAGAAGATAAGGAATAGTTTTTTGACTGGAAATTACTCCCATAGATGAACTGAATGTAGCTTTCGGGAGACAGAGCATGGTAGTTTTGAGATTGCAAATTGGTCAGTTGATGGCAAACGAGTATGACGACATAGACAAAGCATGAAATGAGACATAGAAAAGAACCGGCAACCACGCCGTGCATGTCAATAAACACATCAAGTACAACACCGTTTGTGCTATGTTCTTAGGATTCTCAACGTGTTCAGTTGATCCCATGAGATTTCTGATAACTACTTATACCGAACATTTGTACATTTTAGATATTATTTTTTTGCATATTATGTTATGAACGTATACAATTTATAGCTTTTATTTGACATATTTAACCATATAACAATGCTGTTAAATGTTAGTTGTAATGTCCTTTATAGAGTCGTAATAAATGCATTCAAATAAACATACTTACACTAAATTTATATTATATTATACAGAAGAATCATTCTTAAACTATTTTCGACAATTGCATGAACTATATAGTTTATATATAGTTTTCATGATAAAGATCTCAAGACAGTAAGATCGAAAAGATATATATCTTAATAGTGTTTCTCATATATGACTACGTAAACACTTCATTGGAAATTCTAGATAATTAAATAATCATTGGCATGAATTTTTACTAACAATTTCACTTTTATGGTAAAAAGTAGAAAAAATATCTAAAGTTTTCAACATGCTAAGATTCGAACTTGGGAAAACACAGAATGCATTTAGTGGACAAACCAGCACCAATAGAAGCAGCCCCACCATCTCGCTGCTGCCGCCATCGTCACACCATCGTTGTAGGTTCCACCCTGTTCTCTGCCATCTTGGTGACCGTTTTCTGCAAGTTCTGGGCATCCAGCCACGTTTTTGTGTAGACACTCTTATTGCGTTGCCAATAGATATTAAAGACGTTTTCTTAGTATATACATTACGCATGTATACAAATTTGTACACACTGTTTATATTTGTTGTAAAACATACATACACCATATATATATGCATTTTGTGACAAAGTGTCTCTACTTCGATATTCATTGGCAGAATTCATTTGCGTTTGTAAGTTTGTGCACACAATGTATTTTTTTTTGTATTTAGGTCATGCAGACGTACTTATCGCACAAGTCAAAAAATATAATAGCCAAGAACACCAAAAATTTTAGAGGAAACTAACAACAAATACTTGTATTAATACCAAGTGTAGTAATCAAAGGCCAATATAAATATACTGCAGATACATTAGGAAATAATAAATCCTATATATGACCCAATTTTGTTCTAAGTTAATTCCATCCATAGGTTTGTCAAGGCGTAAACTAATGCTTCATGCCCTACCTCTTCATTCACTTCATTCTCATTTAGCCCTCAATTAACATGCAAAATCAGGTTGAAAGTGAGAATATGACAATATAAAAAATAAAATAAAAATTAGGACACTCTTGCATAATAGAACACATGACATTTTTCTGGTCCCTACTACAAGACCGACTACAGAAAATAAGCTCCTATCTAGGAGAAACTTTCAAGTCGATGCCTTAATGTGCCATTGTGCCATGTGCCAAGATGAACCAGAAGGGCACCTAGTGATGTTCTTTGAATGTAGCAAATATACTTGAGATTTGCTCATGTTTGGGGAGTTTTGCTCTTGTCCCAGTGATCCCTCATCGTGAATTAGATCTGAGGAGGAGGATCAGCAACTCGACGAATTGAAAACTGATAAGGCCAACTGCTCCACGTGAAGAAAAAGAAAACACAACTCAACGACTAGAGCAGCAGACTTCCAACATTTCCTCCACAGCCTCCTCCTCCGATGCCATCGCCCTCGCTCCATGTCGCCGTGATCGGCGCCGGTGCCGCCGGCCTTGTGGCGGCTCGCGAGCTGCGGCGCGAGGGCCACGCGCCCGTCGTCTTTGAGCGCGCCGCTGCGGTGGGCGGCACCTGGCTGTACGACGATGGCGCGCCGACGGACGACCCGCTAGGCGCCGGCGGCACCCACTCCAGCCTCTACGCGTCCCTCCGCACCAACATCCCCCGCGAGTGCATGGGTTTCTTTGACTTCCCCTTCATCGCCGAGGAGAGCGCCGGCGACCCTCGCAGGTATCCTGGGCATGAGGAGGTGCTCCGGTACCTACAGGAGTTCGCGCGGCGGTTCGATCTCAATGGCCTGGTACGGCTGGAGACGGAGGTGCTCCGGGTCCGACGGGACGAAGCGAGCTCGGCGAGCTGGAGGGTGTCGTACCGATCGACGAAACTCCCTGGCACCGCCGCCGGCAGCGAACAACCGGAGGAGGAGGAGGCATTTGACGCCGCGGTAGTCTGCAACGGCCACTTCACCGAGCCGCGCCTCGCCGACATCACCGGTATGTTTGTGTGTGTACGGTGCTGTTGATCAAAGTGAAGCTCCTGCTAGTACAATTTGCATGGTGATTGGTGATCGATATAGTGATTTGCAGGCATAGATGGTTGGCCACGGAAGCAGATTCACAGCCACAGCTACCGTGTGCCCGACCCATTTCAGGGACAAGTGCGTTGTCGGCCTTCACCTTGCTTCTTAATCCGATATTTGAATTGATCAAATTACATTCTACATTTAAGTATCTTCTCGGTGGCTAGGTTGTGGTGATAATTGGGTACCATCCCAGTGGGATGGACATTTCGAGGGACATTGCTGGTGTCGCCAAAGAGGTCCATGTGGCCGTTCGATCTGTGCCTCCTTGTGAGATGCAGAGTTCTACGGCTCATGCCAACTTGTGGCTACATTCCATGGTAATTAGTACGTACTAGCAATCCTAGTGCTTAGCATCATCACCCGCAAATCCAATTCCGTTACCACATCGAGATAGGTAGAGATAGAAAGTTGTTAATACTAGTCTAAATGTGTCTTGCAGGTCGAGCGTGCCGAGAAAGATGGAAGTGTGGTGTTCCAAGATGGTAGTCGGGTCAAGACGGATGTCATCCTACACTGTACTTTGTAGGTAATGACTACTACATCGTAGTTAAGTTTAATTTGTGTAGCCTATAATTGCTAAAATTTACTACACCCTCGGACCCTCCGTTTCTAAATACTTAGGAAAAAATGTAGTACATCTTAGCCTATGCTTGATAAAGTATGTTTAAATTAAGTTTTATCTCTTTGATTTATTTATGCAGATACAAATATAGCTTTCCGTTCCTAGGTGACGACGACGAGGCTATTGGTATCCATGTGGACGACAACCGAGTGGGCCCGTTGTACAAGCATGTGTTCCCGCCACATCTTGCTCCTCATATCTCCTTCATCGGATTGCCCTTCAAGGTCAGCTTTTAATTGGTATCTACATCAACTAATTGGGAAGTACATATGTACATCTGAGCTTGATAGTACACTAGCTATCCGTCTGATCCTTGCATTCACACATATGAATTAAGTTCTTTCTCTCTAGGGCATCCCTTTTCCATTGTTTCAACTCCAAAGCAACTGGGTGGCCGGAGTTCTATCGGAAAGGATTGAGCTCCCATCAGAAAAAGAGATGATGCATGATGTGGCATCATTTTACTTGGACATGGAAGCTCGCGGATGCCCTAAAAGATACACCCATGGCCTGGAATTAACGGTATGTGCATGTACATACTTCATTGATCTTCGTGCTCTGATAATTTAATTAGCTTGTTAATTTGATACTTCATTATTACTATAACTTTACTAATCAACTCTGTTTTGAGATTGCAACTTGAGTATGAGGACTGGTTGGTGGAGAAATGTGGGATGGAGAACATTGAGGAGTGGAGGAAAGTGATACATTTAGCCGCAAGAGCCAAGATGTCATATCATCCCGAGAGCTACCGAGACGAGTGGGACGACGACCACTTGGTAACACAAGCACACCATGATTTCACAAAGTACCTCTAATCCGATCCTAATGACAGCTTCGTGTAGTTACTTCCTAGTATTTGCTTTAATCAGTTTGTGAATTATTTCGTTTCAACGACCTTTTAAGTTATCTATAGAAAAGAATCTCCCTCAGTGACGCATCATTTCTTGTCATGCCAAGGACGCCCTATTACTCCTCTCTGTTTTTGTATCCGGTTGGTAATGAAGAACTATAAATATGCAAACTGAAAGAATTGGCTATGGTAGGCCGACAAATTCGAGACACTAAACTATTTAAACTTGTTTCTTTTGGTTTGTACCAACAGAATGGTTGCGGTGTTCCTTGTATGAACTTAGGACTTGAACCGATGCAATGGTTTCTTTTGGTTTGTACCAACAGAATGGTTGCGGTGTTCCTTGTATGAACTTAGGACAAATTTGAGACACTAAACATGCAAGATCTTAGCAGACTTGTGAATTCTGATCATTCCCTTTTTTGTTGATGATGTTCTCATAGTACATAACGTTGGTCACGTCGTCAGCATAGATCAATAATTTGGACCATGTCCTAATAGCTATGTGGTTTATATAATAAGATCAATATTTGTATCAAAATTCCGGTTCAGAATAGTTATCTATATCTGTATACTCTCTCTGATCCGGTATGTATATTCAGGTTCCTATAACATTCAACAATCCCAGGAAGCACATAACCTATTCGAACTACAAAGTTGAAAAAAAATTGCACCAGCCGGGAATCGAACCCGGGTCTGTATGCGTGGCGGGTGCTATTCTACCACTAGACCACTGGTGCTCCTTGTTTATTTTTCGATAAAGCCTTATCAGCTATTTGGGTGATCCAACAGCAGCACTGTCTAGCATGTAACTTGTAACAACAACAGCAGCAATTGACAGAACATGTTGAGTAAGCTCAGTTCAAACAAACACTATTTTTATGTGCACAGCTTAGTGGGCAACTATGAGACAAAAAAATCACCGCGACATCTTTTTCGGGACGGAGGGAGTAGAAAACATTGATGCAAGAGAGGGCCGGCGATTAACAGCTTAGTTAGTGTGGCACTGGCGCTTACATGATCTTTCAGTTTACAGTTATGATGAACAATGGAAAACAAAGGTGATCCCGCTAGTTTGTTAGATCAGATATGGTCTTCGTCGTCGTCGAGCGAGTACAGGTCCTCCGGTCGGCCGTCCTCCAGCGTGCGGACACGCCTCCGTATCCTCCTCAGCACGCCCTCCACGGCGATGTCCACAGCGTCCATGCCCATCTCTTCCGCACTACTCCCGTGCCGCCGGTACACCACCCTGGGCGCCAGCTCCAGCAGCCGCTCCCGCATCCTCGTCACCTCCTCTTCTGGCACCGCCGCCAGGGTCTCCACGATCTGCACCCCGCCCAGCACCACCGCGTCCTTTGGTATGGTCACCGAGAACTCGTCGTACCTCCCGGCGGGCAGGTGCCACCAGTACTGCGACCTCGCCGACGCGTTCTCGAAGAACAAGGGAACGCATCCGGCCACGACCGCGTCGAACGTCGACCGCCGCGTCGGCGTGTCCCCCGGAGGCTGCAGGCAGAACTTGGCCCTGAGCATGGGACGCATGTAGCGGATCGGGTCCAGCGTGCACGCGCCGGAGCAGTCGACGAGGGTGCAGACGTCGGCGGTGCGGTTGGCGCACTCGGCCAGGATGGAGCCACGGATGTTGGGCCGCGATAGCTTCGACACGGTGCCGGCGTAGAGCATGAGAGTTGGGCGGCGGGACCGGCGCGCGCGCGCGATCCAGGAGCGGAGGCGGGTGAGTGAGGACGGGTGGAAGGACGTCGGGTGCGGCACGGCGTGTTCCTGCCACGCCCACGTGCGGGACTCGAGCGTGAGGAAGGTGAAGTTCTCGAACTCCGGGCGGTGGAGCAGCGAGGTGGTGCCCCAGAGCCTGGGGTCGGTGTCGGGCGGCTGGGAGTAGTCCCAGGCGGGGCCGGCGAGGACGAGGAAGTGGTCATGGCCGTGGCGGCGGGCGAGGATGTGTGGGCTGTCGCCCGCGAGGAACTGCGCGAGGGGCACGCCGTGGACGCCGGAGTAGTTGAGCATGGCGGGCTCGAGGACGAAGGGGAGCGAGTCGAGCGCGGCATAGTAGGGGAGGAAGACGGCATCGGCGAGGGCGGGGTCGTCGACAATGCAGGGGTGATCGAGGAGGCGGTGGTGGAAGAACGGCTCGAGGAGGCGGGCGTCGGTGCGGTACCACGATCGCGTGCGGTTGTGGGTGCGCGGGCCGAGGCCGTGGTTGGCGAGCGAGGCGCAGGAGGGCGTGCCAGAGGGCTGGTCGGCCAGCGGGAAGGCCGTGCCGCAATGGACGAGTAGGTCGGCGTTGAAGCGCACTGGCAGGCGGCGGATGTGGATGCGGCGGCCGGCGCACGGCTCCGGCTCCGGCTCCGGCGAGGCCGCTGTGATGGAGGAGAGGATCAGGAGGAGGAAGAGGAGAGGACGCGGCATTGTTGGATCGATCCTGATCTTTCTCTACCCCGTCTCTTGGGACTCGGTCGGAAGAGCGGATCCATTGTTGATGGTGCAGTCGTGCAGCTAGCGGTTACCAACGACTTCGATGGATCGTCACTTTATTTTTCTTTTCCGACTTTGGCCTTTGAAGGCCCATATACCAGACTCAGCATGTTAGGTCCTTACATAATTTCCCCGACTGAGATAAATCATCATTCCATATTATTAGCTTTTGGTAGGTGTTATATCTTTTTTTTTTGCGGGTATGGTAGGTGTTATATCAACACAGTTTTATTGTGTATAGATTTCCTTGCTAATACCTCAACAAAACCTTGGAGCAATTGTTCTTTACCTGAATATCATTGTTAGAAACCGGCCAAAAAAATTGTAGTCCAATCTCATTCACAAATCTAATCTGAGCGCTGCTGCTCTTGTACATCCTGTACCGACAACCTGCTCCTTTGAGGGGAACCAGTGGGTGTTCATAGGCGAAAACTTAGGATGGATGTCGCCTACCATTGCAACTGCCCAGAAAATAGGTTCCGCAGAAGGGTAGATATTAGATATGTGCATTTGCATTGCCTGCCTTTGAAAGATGTGAGAATTTTTCAAGCTTTAGCTTTGAAGTCTAGTGTTGAGTTTGACTTTGGTCGACAGTAGGATTTGAATTCAAATTCAACATGATCTTTCAGAATTTCAAATTATGGGAAATTTTAATTGGACTTAACAGAAAGGTGAGTGAAAAGATTCGTAAAAACAGAATGCACAAGAACATATATCTAAGACAAACATTTGAATTCACAATTGAGGTTTAAATTATTCAAACTTGAGTTCAAATTCAAGTATTCCACTGCAAGTACGATCAAAGAAATAAAATTTAATATCTAAAATTGAGTTCCATTGCAAGTATGATCAAACTTGAGATCAAATTCAAGTATTTATTTATACTAAATAAATAAATTTGAATAATAGAAGGAAAAGATCACAATATCTAGAATTGAATTTTCATTAGTATAAAGAATTGAGTACAAAATATATCGCAAGTACGATCAAAGAATAAATACAAATGTGGATCTGATCCTAATACAAATTATAAAAAATGAAAAAAAAAACTGTCTAAACCCTATATATCTTCTTACCCTTATAATCTCTTGACCTTCTAGCCTGCAAAATAAACATCAAGGGCAAAACAAGTTGTTTTGGTTAAAATGTTGTCTCAACCTTGAGGTGAGTCCATTTAATTTAGAATCCAAGCACAAGATCCAGGAACTAGTCTTGAACCTTGTAGTTGAGGTTTAGAAAAATGAGAGAAAGACATTAACAAAAACCAAAATGTTCAGTGAACAATAAAATAAAAATATCAGCAAGGATAGTATTGTTCCTCAGGAAGTGACCATTAGGAAGTAACTAGGCAAAGTGACCTGACACACTAGTAGCAAAACCCTAAACCCAAGGCCAATAGGCTAACACAAGTAATTGAACACATAGAAAATTACACACAGATTAAATCACCTCAACTTGATGGATTATGTAAAGAACTAGAATATCATGACCAAGAACAATTAAACAAGTTCATAGATCATGCACAGATAAGCTCACAAGTAAATACATATGCCTCGAAGTAAAGATTAAATAATTGAACAACTTGACATAGAAAAACCTTATACTATGTTTGGATGCACTCAATTAAACTCTATAATTGAATTCAGTTGGAATTCCAAATCCGACTTGGAATGGTAATGGCTTCCAATTTGAGTGGCTTGGAATTTGCTGTTGGAATTAGAGGGTGGTACCTAATTCTAATTCCTGTTTGGCTATACAAATTATAGAATTGAATATTTCCTTTATTTTGGAGAATATATATGCTTATGTACATGTATGTATAGTAGGATGTGTATGAATGACAATTGTTAGGGTTTTTCTTACAATGACCCTAACCGTGTGTGTTTGTCAAATATATTTAAAAAACATAAAAAACACGTATTGGACCAGAGTCTCTCATGGTATACATACTTTCCTGACTTAGATCTAATATATAGCTGAAAGGTTTTAGAGTGTTCACTATTCACTCTCAGCCTGACTGTATGCTCTTTGTACGATCATGACAGGCGCGAGGGGCCCCCTCATGGCATACTTTTCATCAATACAACGACAAGCGGCATAAAGGAGACTCATGTCCACCTCATTGCAAGGGTTTCTCGACCCACCAACCCAAAGCTTATTTAGATCTCGACATTCCAACCAAGGTCACCTCAACCATAGAGCCCTTGTGAACTTGTCAAGGTGGAGGATTGATGAGTGCAAATATGATGCATATTTAAGCATATAGAATCCTGGTTGGCGTCTTTCATGTGCATTCAGTTGGTACTCTAAAGTTCTCCATGGTGCATCAGTATTTAGGGAAAGTGCATGTCATTGATTATATTTTGTGTGTGTTAACGAATGGTGCAAGATATCCATTGTGTGCAGGTTAGTAGTGCAAGTTCTCATGCTCGTGCAATTTGGCATCAATATCAGATTGTTGGAATTCCTTTGCAAGTCCTTGTTAACCCTTGTCAACATGAGATTGTGCTTTGGATATGTTTAGGAAATGAACTGATGGACACATGTTGGACCAAATGTATCCCGAAGTGGCAATTCAGGTTGAGTTATGATCAAAGCCAAGCTGAGAAGTTTGCTTGTGGCGCCACAAAATCAGTGGATGTAATATGTTCTATCATTTTTCCTGGCATCATGATGGAATCAATGTACTGTCAGTCTATGAACATGTTGGTACTTTTTGTTGGAGATATGCCCAAGAGGCAATAATAAAGTGGTCATTATCATATCTTCATGCTTATGATAAATGTTTACATACCATGCTATAATTGTATTAACCGGAAACATTAATACTTGTGTGATTTGTAAACATAAAAGAGTCCCTAGTAAAGCCTCTTGTTAAACTAGCTTGTTGGTTAATATATGATCATGGTTTCCTGATCATGAACATAGAGATGTTATTAACAACATGGTCATATCATTAGGAGAATAATGTGATGGACATACTCCTATAGTTAAGCGTAACATAAAGATCAAGTCATTTAATATAGTTCACTTGCTATAAGCTTTCTGATACATAGTAACCTAATTCCTTCGACCATGAGATCATGCTAATCACCATCATCAGAAGGATGTTTTGATTACATCAAACACCACACCGTAACTGGGTGGCTATAAAGGTGGCATTGAGTGTTCGGAAAGTATGTGTTGAGGCACATGGATCAAGATTGGGATTTGTCCATCCATATAAGCGGATATATACTCTGGGCCCTCTCGGTGGAATGTCATCAATTAGCTTGCAAGCATGTGACTGGCTCACAAGGGGTCACATATCACGGAACAAGAAAAGAGTACTTACCGTAGCGAGGTTGAACTAGGTATGCGAGAGATAGCGATCAAAACCTCGGATAAGTAAACTATCGTGAGACAAAGGGAAATTGGTATAAATGCGTAAGTGTTTCATTCGATTGAATTAATCATAGAAATATGTAGGAGCCATATGAATTTCCAGATTCCTCTATTGGTTATTGATGGGAGAAGAGTCTCGATCATATGCATAATTCACGAACCGTGGGAGACACACTTAGATTTGATGTTGTTTAGTAGATATGGAATGTGAGTAAAGACCCGAATGTTGTTCGGTGTCTCGGATGGGATCTGGGATATCACGAGGAGATGCAGGAATGGTCGGAAAATAAGATTCATATAAGGAAAGTCCAATTTCGGAGTTAGGGAATGATTAGGTGTTTTCAGGAATGTTCTAGAAAGGTCTAGAAGGTTCACCGATCCGGAAGGGAAGGGTACATGGATGTGTCATGACAAAGTGTAATGGTTGCATCATGTCCTAGGTCCTTGGCTGGACACTTGGAAGAGAGAAATCAAACTCTAATTTGAAAGTCAAATAGGCGGTTTGAAAAATCAAATCCCAACATGGTTTCAGAGTTAGGGAGGGTTTACGAGTTAGGGAGAGTTTCCACAGGGTTGGGAACACCCTTGGATGCCCCACCTATATAAGGAGGGTGAGGCGCAAGGTATCCCCTTGCCCTAGGTGCCCAGAAACCCTAGGTTGGCGCGCCCTCTCTAGTTGCGACCAATCTAGATCTCCTCTAAACCGCTACCGACTAGCTAAACTCTGGTTGCTACCTCTAAACCTCGGCCCTCTAAACCCTAGATCATGAGGCTCCCTCTACTCCACCATACTCGCTCGGCTTGGGTGAAGCCTGCAGGATCTCCCTCTACTTAGACACCACGCCGTCATCTTTGCAGGAATCGCGAGGAGAGAGCTACAACCTCCAGCACTGCTAGAACAAGGGAGAGGAAGGTCTTCATCAGTATGCACGTGTGACCGATTGCTTGGGAGGCGCTGCTTAGGAGCACGACTTAGGAAGGATCGTCTACACGATCTTGAGATCGGCAAGTGAACGACTACATCACCCACGAGAATCTGATCTTGTTAACCGCTTTGGATCTTCGAGGGTTAGTACTCTATCAACTTGTTGCACCGATCTAGTAGATAGATCTTGGCTTGATCATAGATTAGATCTTGATTGTGTGTTCATGCGGTAGAATTTTTTTGTTTTCCATGCTACGAACCCCTACACTTTTCTCCTGCAACATTCTTGGGCTTGATCTTCCACAAGGTGGAGCTGTCAGCAGGCTATGGCCTGGAGCATGGTTGTAGCTCTACATATGGGTTGTCAGCTAAGACGTGTATTCAAGTATAAAATCAGAGTGAGGCAGCACAAGCATGGTGGTATTGACATTAATGATGGGCACAAGGACTATATTTATCTTCTCTAATGTATGTATGCCAGAATGAAAAATGCTTGTGGGTCACTTCTGATGCTATCATGGAAGCCTCCTCAATTGATTTTTCTATGCTATGTTGACACATCCCATACTTGGAAAGAAAGGGGCGTTCCAAACGTGGGAGACAAATACAACAAGCATACTTGAAAGCATGTTGTGCTACTATTGGGCCATGAGGAAAAAACTAATGTGTTTATGGTATTGGAAGCACACTTAGAATGGGATTCTAGCCGGTTCTTGTTAATCCAGACTGGTGAACACCAGACGAACTATACTCAGCGATCATGGGGGCTAACAAGAAGATTGGTGATCGAGGATACATACTGATCATAGTCATGAACGACTTGTTATGACCTTCGGATCTAGCTATAGTACCAAGCTTTGAGTCAGCCGTACCAGTTTGTGTTAGCCCAGGCGACCTCCATGCTGAAGTGAGCCTTGCACACTGTTTGCAACCTGCACACGCCATTGCTTGGGGACACACAATATTTTGCTGGGGAGGTAGTGTAACGCCGACATATTCCCTCGACCGCACATGGGCGACGGGCCGCCGACTCGGGACCAGCCCATCAGGCCTTGGAGATGGAAGAATAAAGAGATGGGAGGTCAAATGGATCGGCATCGAACAGAATAAAGAACTGAAACCTATCCTTCTACTACTTGCTCTCTCTTCCTCCTTGTCCCGTCTTTTTCCTCGGGTTTGGGTGTTCTCTACAAACAACCCTTGTATCCAGTTCAGATCGAAGATCATGTCCTGGTAATCATACCAGTGGCCAAGGGTTGTGACATTAACACAAAGGAGATAGGCAATAGAGGAATGAGTGTAAAGGATGAATAGAGGAAGCACCTTTTGAGGACACAAAACTTGTCGTGTGGAGGTAGGATATAAATCGAAGGAACCATGTGCGAATCACTTTTATACTAGTTAACAAATAGAGTGCCAGGAAATACAATGTACATCATCAAGTACCAGGAATTCACAAGTAGACACGAGATGTCCGAAGCTGCAATTATATCTTCTCGTTCAAAATGCATATAGAACAAAAACAAACAGGATTTGTTTTGTTTTTTTGATGCTTTGTTGGGTTTTTTTCCCTCTTGTCATAATTCTTACATATCTGTTGGTTGCACGCATACATATGAAAATTCGCTAGGATTACTAATAGCAGTTTTAAGGTTCTGTTTTTATAAGACTATATCTATATTAATGAAACTTGGTTTTTTTGGGCTGGGTAACATCGCGTTCCCGTTTAGAATCTCGAGAACATTTAGCATTGTGGGCCGATCCTCCGGGCACTCTTGTGTGCATAGTAGTCCGACCTCAATGCACACTTGAATCTCCTTTAGCTGACATTCGTTACACCATGAAGAATCCAATAACCCATTGATGCCGTGAATTTCCCGTACCTCCCAAGCCTGAAAAAATGAACGTCCTTATAAGTTCTGTACGGTAATATATTTTTGGCAGTCCGGAAGATTTCAGATATTTAAAAAGTGTGGAAATCATTTACTGTTACTATTTGATACTGTAACCATCTTATTTTTTCTCCATTATGTTATGTAATAAATAAGTAAGTATATGACATATAGTTTTGCATTCAGATGCACCTTTTCTCTGTTTATTGGTAAATTAAACTATGTTTTTAGTAGATGTAAGACAAAGAGAGACAATATCTCTGTGTATTTAAAATTTTAAATAGAAATAGAATACTAAGATAATTATACATTCTGCCAATCACATCTTGCACATATACCCTTTGTCGGAGTTTCAAATTGACCATATGGACCACGTGTCAAATTATCTATTGTGAACATTGTAGTAAAAAATCAATTTATTATATTACCAAAACAATAGTTTATCACTAATATATATAGGGTAATTCTAAAATCGCGAAATAGTTTGCAGAACTAGGACTCCCTGATAATTGTTACATTCATAGTACTAAACAACAAACATATGTTTGTGACAATAGATGGAGAAATGAAATTTTTCTTAAAGATATTTTACAAATTGTGTGGAAAATTTTTCCTTAATCTTAAGGATAAAAATCTTAAAAAGTTAAAAAGCTCATATATATTTGGAAAAGATAGTAACATATCAAGTTGAACATCATATATGGAACTTAATAATGAAGCCCACATTTTCTGAAATATATATTGTTTGGGGGAGCCAAAAAGGGAAATATAGATTTCAGATTGTCTGACGAGAACAGAGTACCTTTTTACTCTATTCTGGGAATTATTGAATACAAACTCAAAATAAGAAGTGTACCATTTTATCTGAACTAGAACTTAGATTCTTGAGGAAGCAACATATTCTGTTGTTATAATCATAATGATCTGGCTAGACAAAGGAAAGCTCAAACAAGAAGTTGAAAATCATGTATGCATGTATAAATATTTTCCATATAGAATTCATGTTATAGAACATGCATGTCTATGTATAAATATTCTACGGATGCAATTCATGTATGTCTTCCTATAAATATTTCACTTATATTAGTTGATGTTGTAGAATATTGATGACTACATTTAAAAATATTTTACTTACCCAAGTGATTGGATGTTGATTAAAAAGGCGACATGTCATTCCACAAATACCATTAAGGAGTATGACACCGAAGCTGAATACGTCGTGTTTCATGGAGATGATACCACCCGTGATATATTCGGGTGATAGGTAGCACCTGAATGGTGAAATCAAAGAAAATATAGGTCAGGAAATATATAAAGGAAGAGATCCATGCATGTTAAGCCACCTAGTGCATATCCACTAATGTAAATTGAATGCGAATCTTACATTGTACCCACTAACTCTTGGCTCACTATTTCAGTCACATCTTCCTCAAGTATTTTAGACATTTCAAAATGGCAGATCTTAGGCTTCATATTGGGATATAAGATGATGTTAGCTGGCTGCAAATTCGAATGGATAATATGTTTTGAGTGCATATAAGCTACACCCTGTGCTATCCCTTGAATAATTAGCCATGTCGAGGACCAATCCAGCTGCTGCGAAAACCCTGAAATTACAAATTAACACTCGTAATTAGACATGACAACTTTATTCGTGATTTGGGATAGTGGCGAAATGTAATAAATATTTTAGTTGAAACATGCCATTTATAATGTCGGAGAAGTTTGTGTTGGGCATGCACTCTTCAACCAACATTGCATACCCGTTGTCCAAGCAAAATCCAAGAAACGTAACTATATTTTCATGCTGGAGTAGTTGGAAAACGTGAACATATTGATGTATGATCAACTGTCCTGATTGGTCAGCATATCTCTTGATAGAGACCATGCGTCCATCATCTAGCACACCCTGGAAAGGTTCAATAGCAACTTACAAATTATGTTTCCTGGTAATACTGAAATTTTCAACACATATATAATATTTAGGTATCAGTTTTACCCTTTGAGTAAAGATACCAAACACAACACAAAAGTACATTGAAAAATAGATCCATATAGCATAGAGTATGTGGGTAGAGGTGTAGAAAACAGAAGCACTTAGTCACTGCACATAGTTTTAATGAGAGAGAGAGAGAGAGAGAGAGAGAGAGAGAGAGTCAGGAATAGAAACCGTTAAACCGTTGAAAAAACATAAGTTGGCAAAAAAGACTGAGGCTTCAGGAATACCTTGTAGACAGTAGTACTGACGTTTTGTTTGATCACATTTTGTTCTGAAAAATTATTCGTAGCGGCCACCAATTCATGTAAATGGAAAATCCTAAGACCTGTGGTGAAAAACATTAAACGTACTTAAATAAACTGAATAAAGAGACTTTGTTTGAAAATGTAGAAGATGGGATCTAACGTGATAAATCCAACATCGTAAACACGGGTACAATATCAATATCCACATAACTTATATTATTAGATTCACCACTGACAGGGGAGTCCTCCACCACTCCAGCATTCTGAGGTGCAAAATTGATTTCATCACGTATATTACAACGGCCGTAGCTTTTTCATGAATCTAGCATTAAAAGCTAGGGATATTTAATTCTCAGTATACTGGTTAATCATTTTAGCTGTTGGTATCATCTTTCACAAGATTGTTTTTTAATATCTAAACAAGGCCAATGTGTTGAGTGTATGTACGTACCTCCGGAGAAGAAGGAGGTGGAAAATGCTTGTGAAGTGTAACATTGACCTGGATAGCAGTGGCAAATATTACTATCATCATCTGAGCCTT
Source organism: Avena insularis (assembly GCA_023614405.1). NCBI lineage: Eukaryota > Viridiplantae > Streptophyta > Magnoliopsida > Poales > Poaceae > Avena > Avena insularis. The sequence goes on along the minus strand of CM042685.1, from coordinate 458,345,822 downwards.
GATGTCTTCCGTAACACGAATTAACTTTTTTGACAGGGTATCAGCCCTGAAGAGAGTGGAGAACTTGTTCCTTTGTTCCTGGCAGTGGGTGACCAGATTGTGGCCCCGGCAAAGGGCCCCTTGGAGGCACGTCAGTGCATCGTTCATCCCCGGGTTCGTCGCCACAGCATCCATATTCTCCAGCGGCGCAACCACAGCCTGCACGGTGTTCACCAGCGTTCTGAGCTGAACACAGTCATCCTCGTTCCGGCGAGCTGTTTCCGCGGCCGCCTTTATCATCAGGGCAAGCTTGATGATCTCCTTCACGCTGCTAACTGCATCGACCATGCTCACCGGCCGTAATAAATCTATAAATATCTGCACGCACTCCTTTTTTCTTCAAAAACGAAAAACTGTTAATAAGGGTCAAAGTACATATAAAGATCAGGGATCAAGCGCGAACCAACCTTAGCCTCTTCTTCTCATCCTCCGATCAAGGACACGATCGCCGGACACTTCTATTCCCTCGAGTTCTCAGATTTCTCTTCGAGCTGCTGGCGCATTGTCCAATATGTTAATGGGATAGTTACTATGTTGAGGATTTTTAATGGGAGTCTTGCGAGACGGAGGCATCTCCAATGAGAGTTAATTAATTACGTCATTGCTGGCAAACCATTCAATGAGATAGTTAATTACTATGTTGAGGTGTACATCTTGTTTCCTCAAACCGGGACAAAACTTTGTCTTTTGGCAAACCATTCAAAGTTAAGTTAAGCATCTGGAAAGGAAAATTGCTAGTATCCTGAACCAAAGAAAGAATGGTTTTCATTAATTCAGTACCAAGTAAAATTGTACTGTATATGATCTAATTCTTCTAACTTCCTACTTACATAACTTAGATGTATATGAGGCTATAGCTTCCATGGAACATAACAAGGCGCCTGAACCTGATGGGTTCCATGCGGAATTCTATCAAACATTTTGGGCGGTGATTAAACAAGATTTGATGGCTCTTTTTGCACAGTTGCATGAAGACAACCTCCCCTGTTTAAGTTAAATTTTGGTGTAGTAACTTTACTGCCCAAAAAAGAAAACATGGTACAAATACAACAATATAGACCCATTTGCCTACTAAAATGTAAGCTTTAAGATCTTCACTAAGGTTGCAACAAACCACATAACCGGAATTACACAAAAATTTATCAGACCCACACAGTCAGCTTTTATGCCTGAGAGGCATATTCTTGAAGGTGTGCTTGTCTTGCATGATACCATTCATGAGATTCACAAAAAGAAAATGAATGGAGTTCTATTCAAAATTGATTTTGAAAAGGCTTACAACAAGGTAAATTGATTTTGAAAAGGCTTACGACAAGTACCGACTAACTTGGTGGAATATTATTTGCCGACCTAAAGATCAGGGGGGCTTGGGCATTGAAGTGCTAGAGCTTAAAAACAAATGTTTACTTAGTAAATGCTTGCATAAGTTATTTACAGAAGAAGGGGTCTGGCAAGAGTTGCTACACAAAAACTATCTAGTCAATAAAACTTTAGCACAGGTCAAAGCCAAACCAACTGATTCACCTTTTTGAAAAGGACTAACGTGAGTGAAAGATGAGTTCTTTGCCCGTGGTGTTTTCAAAATTGGTGATGGGAGAGACATACGGTTCTGGGAGGATATATGGCTAGGGGAGGTATCTCTTGCCCAACAATATTCTTCCCTTTACAACATAGTAGATAGAAAGCATGTCCTCGTTCACGATGTCTTGACTCAAAACCCTTTGAATATAGGATTTAGGAGAAATTTAATGGGGGTTAAATGGGTTGCATGGTTGCACCTATGTGAGAGGTTGATGGAAATAACCTTGATGGATGAGCGGGATAGTTTTTCATGGAATTTAACTGAGTACAATATTTTTAGTTAAATCTATGTATGAAGATCTCATGAATGAGCATCCATGTTTCCCTACGAGATACTTGTGAAAGATAAAAATACTATTAAAAATTAAAATATTCATGTGGTTTCTCGGTAACAAAGTTTTGTTAACAAAAGACAACCTAGCTAAGAAAAACTGGAATGGGTGTAAGAAATGTTGCTTTTGTGACGAAGTTGAAACAATTGAACATTTGTTTCTAGCATGCCCTTTTGCAAAAATAATTTGGCGCATGATTTTTTGCACTTATATCCTACCTCCTCCAACTAATATCACCAATATGTTTTGTAATTGGCTAAATGGAATAGATAAGGTGAATAAGGGCAGAATCTAGATTGGCATTTCGGCCATATGTTGGTCCATTTGGAAATGTCGAAATAACTTTATTTTTAACAAAGCTAGAGTTCCTTCATTTTTATAGGTTATTTATATGGCGGTGTATTGGATTCAGCTATAGGATTTCCTTCTCCCAGAGCATCAACATCCACCCATGGTTTCTGGGTGCAACCGGATTATGGCGGTTACTTCGGAATTCTTCAGCTAGGCTCCGTGGAGTCATTCTAATAGATTGACAAATGTCTAGCTATTGCAATTGCTCTCTTATGAGATTTTTACCTGTTTTCAAATGGTTGGTGGATGTATGTTGGAGATATGTCCTAGAGGCAATAATAAAAGTAGTTATTATTATATCTTTGTGTTTATGATAAATGTTTACATTCATGATATAACAGTATTAACCAGAAACATTAATACTTGTGTAATTTGTAAACTAATGAGAGTCTCTAGTAAAGCCTCTTTATAATACTAGCTTGTTGGTTAATAGAATATCATGGTTTCTTGATCATTAACATTGGGATGTCATTACTAGGCTATAAAGAAATATTTCTTCTAATTTAGATCATTTAATATTAAAGAAGCTCTTAAACTAGATTATGGGAGGACAACTGGCTGGTAAATGCTATACGGGAGCAATATCCAGCTCCATACAATATTGGTCGTCACAAGAGCGATATTATCACCACAGTTTTGGAATCTTTCCTACCAAATGTGACTTTCAGGCTAGACTTAGTTGGCCTTGGATTGGATCTTGGAACCCTTTGTTATAGCGTTTGCCATCAGTTCATTCGAGACAATGGGCCGATGAGTTTTGTTGGAAACTATACGAGTTCTGTTGGAAATATGATATGTGTATTTTGTCACCATGATGAGACAGTTAAACGTATATTTCTTCCGATGTAAATTTGCTCGGACTATATGGTTAGTTAGTGAAGGAGAGCTGCTATACACACGACACTATGAAAGATTTCTGTTCGATGTGTAGCATCTCACCATCCATAGCTTTGGCAGAAGTGTAAATCGTTTAGAGATCGGACACCAAAGTGTGGTCCGCATATTGGTTCCATTAGTGAAGTAGCTTCTGGCTTGTATGTGCCATGTAGTATTACTAATATTTTTGTCAAATGATTACATGGAATTGATCATAGGTTTAGAATTTTTCTTAGGAGTGGGAGCGCTTGCCGTTATTTGGTAGTTACAAATGATACGGTTTTGAATCATAAAAATCTTCTCTAATGCAGGTTCTACCGGTGCACCAATACCCTTCATTTATGGTCGGATCAATAGCGTGTGGATAATTGTGACCTGTTTACGAAGGTGTATACATAGTTGGAGAATGCAATGAGGATATTTTTATCTAACATGGATCACAACATGATCTACATACTGATTGACCCTCCATCATCATATGGTTAATATGCGGTTTCTTCATGATTACTTGTATTTCACATTTTTGTTCTTTTCTTTTGTACTTGTTGCAGTTGTGTGCATCTTAGTTATGTAGAGACTAGGTGTAATGCGTATAGCTCTTTAATTAAGTAATAAATCACCTTTATTAAAAAAAATGTGTCCAATGAACGAGTGGGATATCGGGGAACATTGGCACATGTAAGGTATATCACGTGGTTTCTTGCATATGTTCCATACATCTATGTACATGTATATATACTGGCCTTTGGTCCCCATGAATACAAGTTGATATTTTCCTAACTTGGTATCACAACCCAATTTGTTAGGGCTTTCACGGCCTTGCATAGCGCCTGCTGGTCTTAATCCTTTTTCTGTGTATGTCCTAGAGGAGGTCACTCGAACATGTGTAACTCCAGCATCAAAGTTGATGCACCGCAACTCACACTAGAGGAGGCCTGCTAGAAGCGTGATACGCAAGATAGTCTAGCCGGTGCTTTTGAGAACCGAAGCCCTAGTTTCTCAAGATGGTCCCAGTAGGAGGTTCTGACGACTAGGGTTGAGCTAAGATGGGCTTGGACACTCTTAGCTCGGTTGTCGATTCAACGTATGAATTATGTGCGAAGTCGATGCAGAAACGAACAACATGGAGAAGACTTTAGGAGACAAAAGTAAAGGTATCAGTTGTTGTCGATTGTTTGTGTCTAAGTCTCAATCAGCCATCAGCTCTCACTTATATATAAGGCGGATGATCTTCATGTGCAAGTTAGGGTATCTCGTACACTTTTACATGTAGGACTGGACCTTCTAACTCTATCCCTAAATTAGGTATCTTTGCCTATGGCTTCATACTTTACCTAGACCCAAGTGTCTGTTTGCCATCTCTGGTGTCGAGCCGCTAGTATTCCTTCTATATTAGGACAAGGCTTCCATTCATCTTCCCGCAGTTGTAGATGCAGATCCATGGTCTTGTAGGCATAAACGGTACAAAATGAGCCTTCTTGAGAGTTAATCCATGTTACAGACCACTATTCCCATATTTGAAGTGACTAGAAACCGTTCTGGCTTTCATATGGCGGTAAGTACCAGTTCCCATTAGGTTTCTTGGAACATCTTCTGGATCCTTCTGGTTCCTTCCTTGCTCCTGAATGACTTTCTTCTTGAATCCATTCTGATCTGTCTTTAAGGCGAAGCAACGTCGCTAAGCCCATCCTCGAAAACATGCCTTCACCATCTTGGTTCTAATTCGGTCCAAAATTGGTGACAACATATGCTCCCTGTCCTTTACGAGATCCGAGTCGAAAACACAAAGAGCTATTTGACTACTAGCTTTGAGATACTTCTTAGTCGATGAAAAACTATATCGCCAAACCGTAGATTGTCTTCTTCTAAAGTACCTAGGTGAATATCAAGCTAGGGTCATCATGGGAGAAGTTCATGACGGCTTATGTGAAACACACCAGTCGGCTCCGAAGATGAAGTGGATGCAGAAGAGAGCCGGATTCTACTAGATAACTATGTTATATGATTGCCTCAATACTACATGGGGTGCGAAGTGTGTCAGAAGTTTAGAGATATACAGCTAGCACCGGCTTCAATGCTTCAGTTGGTTATAAAATTGTGGCCTTTTTAAGGATGGGCGCTAGACTTTAATGTTATGATTTATCCGGCATCGATAAAGGGGCATCAGTTTGTGCTAGTTGCTACTGACTATTTCACCAAGTGGTCCAAATTAGCGCCTCTGAGGAATATGACCCACTGGGAAGTAATTCAATTTATTACTAAGCATATTATTCATAGGTTTGCCATACCCTAGACTCTCACCACAGAACAAGGGACATCTTTCATGGACAAGGAGGTGAAGAAGTTTGCTAAATCTTGGGGATCAAGATGCTCAATTATTCTCCCTACTATGCCCAAGACAATGGACAAGCCGAATCAACCAATAAGATATTTATCAAGTTAATCAAGAAGAAAATTTAGAATCATCCTAAGCGGTGGCATGAAGGGCTGTCAGAAGCACTGTGGGATCATAGGATCTCAAGGCATGGAGCGACTAAGGTAACTCCCTTCGAGTTAAAATATGGACAAGAAGCCCTTTTACCCGTACATGGAGGTTAATCTAGCTGCTTGAGGTTCGCTAGACAAAATGATTTGTCGGTTATGAACTACTATCATTTAATGATTGATAACCTCGATGAAAATAGCCGATAAATGAGCCGATGATCTCAAAGACATTGAGAAGTAGAAGATACATGTATCAAGGGTATAAAACTGGAAGGTTCGGTTAAACAATTTCCAAGTCACTGATTTGGTCTGAAAAGTCATATTAACGGTTGGTTCACAAAACCGCAAATTTGGCAAATAGACACCTAGTTGGGAAGGCCCCTACTAAGTCACAATATTGGTACCAGGTAACTCGTATTTGGTGGAAACAATGGAGGGAGGATTACTTCCTATAGCTCTCAGTGGGCGACATCTAAAGAAATTCCACCTAAGTGTATGACAATAAACATCGCTAAGCTACGAACTATATCCAAATATTGCCCTCAGATGCCACATGGACGATAAATTATAGCATCGCCCTTAGCAGTTTACACTGAGTATTTCCTAGCACACAAGCTTTACCAGTAAACAGAGGGCATATGTTAGCACCCGTTTTGGGCCGATTAGAAGTACAACAATAAAAGCCGGAGAAGGTGAGAAGATGGACGCATTTTACCAATCACCAGGATTCAGCCATAACCCCAATCAACTCTAAGTTGGTTACTGAAAGTCATCCCAAAACAAGTTGCACAATTGGAAGCCTGTTAAGAGAGAAGATTCTGCAAACCGGTGGATTCACGCCAAAGTCCATGACTTAGTCGTCAATAAGAATTGAAGACCAAGATAATTGTGCCAACATGGAAGGAAAGAAACTCCGAAAGAGGTTAACTGGACGACCCGAGAGAGAAGTACTGGGGGATCTAGGGTAGGTAGTGGAGAGAGTAGCAGAGGGAGAGATGGTGATGGGATCTTGGGCTAGTCGTGGAGAGAGAGAGAGAGGATGTAGATCTAGGGTTAGAAGAGAGGGGGTGTTGCGATATCTAGGGTAGGGAGTGGATAAAGTTCAGTGAGTAGGCGTCGATAGAAGGTACTACAAGTGTTAGTTGTATCATATAAGAGTACTACAAGATAGATCTAGGGTTTGTATTATGGGCCCAACTTTCTTAAAAGCCAATAGGTCATAGTAGGCTAATCAGGTGGTCATATGTGGTTGGACACCCTAGTCAGCGAGACGACACTCTCGTTATTCAAAACTAAAACTTATACCATAAACACTGCATTAAAAAAACAACAAGATTTGATGAACATAGTGCTCATATATATTTATTAAACACTGCAGTAAAAAAAATACATATCATTACCAATGGAATTTCCTCCGGTGCTACCAGGTCATTGGATTTCGCCCTTTGTTCACTGGTTCTATACTCGACTTCAGCCTAAGGTGGAAGTTTCATCTTGTATCCGGTGTCGCCGTCGTTGTCGTAGTCCCTCTACTTCCTCTTCAAGGGGATTTGCATCTCCCACATGGTTGAAGGATCGATCCGAAGACAAAACTCTCACTACGGGGATATGTGGTGGCACCCGAGGAACCTGCACCCAGCGTTATCGCCCCCAAAGGCGACGCGGCTAAAAGTCATTGTCGCACAGGCAACCTAAATTATATGTTTTGATCAATAGAGAGATTGATAAGAATTACCAAGAACTAAAATCCACAAACTTTATAAAAGAAACATACTTGGTGCGCCATCGTCTTGGGTATCACCGCCGCCAATAACCACTGAAAATTCCGTGAGGGGGAATTGGGAAGATTACTGCGACTAGGAGTTGTAAGAGACTATATCAACATCGAGAGTGTAGTTGCGGAAGGTGCCCAAGGGGCTACACCAGTCGGCGTGAGTAACGCGAGGTGCTTGACAGGTCCCCATCATAGGACACGCGTGTACAGTGCATGACACACTAGTATATATATGTCTCCATCCATCTAAATTGTATGGTCATATTTGCAAAATTGTAGGAAGGACGCACAGTCATATTTGTAAAATTGTGAAACCAAGATTTTTAAAATTTAAGATGCAGTTTCATGTGTATAAAACCGATCGATGTGCATTACAGCAGTCTACATCACATTGTGCATGACATACACACACACACACACACACACACACACACACACACACACACACACATATATATATATATATATATATATATATATATATATAGATATATATATATATATATAGAAAGTTCTATAAAACACAATCACATAGTTGGAGGATGCATTTCTTCACGAAATGCACTTATTAATTGTTAGGAGGGACTATTCGCAACACGCGCACGCAACGAGCGAGGGTTTGAAAGGCATGCAGGTTCTAAATGACGACGTCGACATTTAGATAATCACCAAGCAAGGATGATATGATGATCGATAGATAAACTAGCTAGAGAAGTGGGACCCTAAGGAAATCCAGGTGGAACAGCCCATCTTCTCCCGTAGGCGCTCTGCCAATAAGATTGCCATCAGTAGCACACCTGATATAGCACACGCCTCGCGCGAATCCAACGCTGTAGTCGAGCTCAACGAGCTGACTAGCTGAGACGATGTTCTTGGTGAGTCCTGGGACGAACCACACGTTGGGGAGCACCACCGTATCGGTAACCACGGAGCCACGGCCACGGACCGGCATGGACGACGATACGCCATCGCCCGCCTTGATATACAGATCATCAACAGATGTGAATCCTGATAGAAGACTGCTGTTTCCTGTCGCATGGTGTGTAGCGGCAGACGCAACAAGCCAAGTAGCTGCCGCGTTCTTAGATACGGAATTTATGCCATCATCATGCTCTGCGGCCCAGCTGGGATCAGAACCACTGGAGATAATAATATATTAGCAACATATATAGTATGAGCAGGTTTAAAGGCCAGGGGAAATATTGATGTCGAGTGCGAATTAGTAAGACATTCAATAAGAACATTCGAATCTATTTAAATATCTATACACTAAAATGCGTCTAGATACATTCAAATCTACTTAAACCTAAATCAGTTATTCCTGAACGGAGAGGGAGTATGAATTTTTATATTTTGTAGGATGCCTCCTACGAGACTTAGACCCATGCATGAGCAGTGGTTTCATAGTTCAGCGTGAAATAAGATAGAGAAACCAAAAAATTTAAAAAGGGACGATAGATAATGAAGCACCTGCGATTCAGAGTGTATTCGGGGCCTCTCGAAACAGCAACTTGGGACTTTGAAGGAATCACACTGGCTTCATACAGGTTTTGTAAGCTACACACAAGTGCAATTCCAACCATGTATGTGAAGCTTTTCCAACTCTTATGCACGCCTTGCCGCAGACTGAAAGTAAAATGCACCATTTGAAGCAGTAGGGTAACAACAAAACAGTCGCTTCTTCGAGCCTCGGCGCGCAAGTCATTGGCCTAAATGTCAAAAGAACATTAATTTTTGTATATTTAGATATACACACATGCATAATTTAAGTATGCACATCAAAAGTTAACTGCCCCTAAACCTCTTTAAATACAAGACTGAAAAAAGAAATCCCAGGGGACTGGGGTGTCCGGTAGCCGTTGTTACCGGAAATTACCGGTCATCAGTTACGTACCATATGAGATTCTTAGACTAGATTGAGAATTCAAACTTGGAAAAATAAATAAAATGAAAAACAAGTTTTAGAGGATGAATCTGGCAACAATTCAAACTGTCCAGAAATTTTCGCCCGGCAAACGGGTTCAAGTTACCGGCCGGCCACCATGGCATTTCGACCGGTAACCAAATCCGTGCCACTAACCCACATTAATTATGAAGTTAAATAGAATTGGACAAGAAACAATTTGGATGTTATAAAACTACTGCGGAGTAGAAAAAGTTTCAAACAATTATTCCTTATGAGAAGGTGGGGGTTAATTTATTATGTATTATAGTTAAAGAAAACACACGCATGCACACAACGACCCAAAATGCAACGCACATACTAGAGTGAGCCGTGCGCGAGCGAGGGACCATGCCATCTGACGCGCCATATGACGCCCACGCACTGGGGCGCCTGCATGCCGAAGTCGACGAAGCTTTTCCATCTGTCGACGCGGCCGTTGATCCTTAACAGCTCGTGCTTCTGACATGCTTGGCCTGTTACTGATCTCCCCGTCCCTGCAATGAAGTGAAAAACTTCATGCAAGGAAATGCAAGATAATTTGCTTTTGCTAAACTTAGATGAACTGACCTCGGGAAAAATACCATTCCGTTCGCACTAAACTTCCCCTTCATGCGATTTAGAAAAATGACATTTTCATAACCACGAATTGGAATTCTGAAAAGGGAGAGTCGTGGCATTGTTAGTTTTATTATATATATAGGCCTCTTCTCAGCATAGCAATAGACATCAGATATGAATCCATCGCAATAAAAAAATATTTGGGGTCTTCTACAACAACTCAAGATTATATCACAGAACTAGTTGATTAGATACGCGGGCACTGATTATCAAAAATAATGACTCTACAAATCGTAGACAGTGAGGGAAATGTTCGAGTATTATTAGGTATATGAGGGGAAGCACTATATGTGTGGCCATAAACTTTAAGTCCGATTTCTCCAACGGGTTCTAACACACCCTGCAGGCTACAGAGATAAGAGTTGAGTTTCAGTTCATGCAATAAACTGAACCGAAAACAGTACGATTAGAAAAAAAAACAGTTCAATAGAAACAACGACTAGCTAAACACGCACCGAGATTGATATGAACTGTTAACTTTTCACGCTCGGTTTTGTTGATTAAAATGTATTTTATTTCATTAAGACAAGCCTTTGACCAACAATTACTCTTTTTGTATGTGATTTATGTGATATAAAATCACTATATATTATACCATAGTAAATTCAGCAACACAAATTTCATAACATATTACCTTGTATTCCTTGAGTAGTAGCTGTTCAACGACCTGTCATAGCGAAACAAAAAACATCTTCGACACGCAGATGTTGTTGTGCTAGTATAACAAAGAATGTTAGAAGTAATAGTTAATCATTATTAAACCAAAAAAGCATGACACTGGTAACACATTTTAGATATAAAAACATAAATTAATTATAACTTTGTTTAAGCAATTTCGAGAACTTCATCGAAAAACTAATTTAGAAAAAGGTACTATTGACATTTGTACCATGGACATACATCTCTAGTATAAAAATGCAATTACTCAAATTTAAATCTGAATGTTTTGCTGAGAGAGATAAGGGTTTTCTTCTAAACCGTAGTATACGCAAGAACAAAATAATCATATGCAGGTTGTGCTTTTGTATATTGTATTCTTTTCTTTGGGCGGACATGCATATGTAGCAATATTCAATAGCTTTCCCAAATAAAGTATGTATGGAAGTCCTCCCATATATTGGCAATAGTGAGCACTAAATATGCCACAGTATGTCTTTACCATCGTCTTTTATGTACTAATAAATAAAATACCGTTGATTAATCTACAGATAGGATTAAAATTTACCTTGTACTAAGTAAGTGGGAGCGTGTTAAACTATTTCAACAACAATTGCAATGATAAGAGTAAAAACAAACAAGTTGTATTTAACACGAGAATACGTAATAATGACTAATAATACCTGAAAGATGTGGGCATGTACATAATTTTTTCTTTTATATCCCTGGGAATCTGATCCCTCGGAAAGTGAAGTTCCAGAGATAAAATGTAACTGGTGAAAAAGGAGAAGGATGGTATATATGGTTAGATTCTATAAGCCTCTTTGTAGCAGAGTAACGGGAATACATAGATTGAGATAGAAAATATCTGGGGTGCTCTACAGAAACTCGTAATCATAGAACTGATCATGCCAGTGGATGCTATAGTGCTAGCTGGTTATAAGACTACTGAGTGTACACACCGCAAATCGTGATTCCTAGGCATGAGAGAAATTGCACTGTCCACAAAATCAACTCTACTAAAAATAGTATTCCCTCTGATCCATAATACGTGTCGTTGCTTATTATGAATTAGAGTGAGTACTACCTTTGAAAGAAATTAAAGAGATGCGGTGATTAAGCGATACATTTGAGAGGAGGCAACGAAGCAATACCCGAAGCTATCAGTGCGCAAGCTATACCGGAAACCATTGTCCGTATACTGAGAGTTTTCATTTGTGGCATGACGGTAGTCTCCATAGGTGTGGTAAATCACCACAAGTTGCAGTAGAAGAACCGGTACCATAGAAAGAGCAATAATTGCGAGGATTTGTCTGGTGAAAACGGACAAATGTGATGCTGTTTAATTCTATAAACAGAGCAATAGAAAGATGAAGTGGCCATCATCAACATAAACACTAGATATACAAATTTGTGCTTTAAATCAAGAGAGAATGAGAAGATATCATACTGCATACTAGAAGATCTGGCGTAGCAAAACGTCATAGCAAGTACCAATTCGTAAATGAGGAAGAAACGCCAACAAGCTAGAGGTTCCATGTTTTCTTTCCGATGCTGGGAGATTGAGGCAAAAGGAGGGAGAAAGCAAGGAAGATGCCATGGGAAAGAGATAACCGCAGCACCGTTGACTAGAGTCGGCCGTCCATGCAATTTCCAAACTGTGTGTTTACCATATTGCCCCTCTAGTAGTAGTTTATCTAAGACATGGACATTGGTATCCCCGAGCGGCGATGCTGGCACATTTGTCCTACTCCTATGATGACCGTTTCTTTGTGGACTAATAATCCAACAATGCCAAAACTCAAACCATCGATCGGCATTAGCAAAGTGGTTAAGCGGGAGCCTATTTCTAGGCTACAGTGTTGTGCTCAGCTCGTCCAAAACTCTGTTAGCCATTATTGTTTGTTGGGTCCTCTTCTGTAATGGAAAGTAGTAACCAAATACTAGCTAGGAGATTTGGTGTGTGAGCCTAGTTCGATTTCATATAAAAGAAACTACTACCACAATCTCGTCTCCACCACATGTTTATGCTCACGCACACACCAGTATAGTATTTTAGGTGAAATACAGGTACGAAATGAAAACAATGAAAATGAAGATTATATATCGTACATGAATGAGGTTCAACCAAGCAATCCGCTGCATTTCCAAACACAAGTTTCAGCGGACGTTTATTGACACAAGTATAAAATCTAAAGGACTTGACTACTAAGAGGGCTAGCTCATCCGCGCGCGGCTAGCTGGAGCAACGGAGTCAAGCTCATATAGCCCACCCATCGGCCGAAGTTCAGAAAAACGCTCGTCGGTGGCGTCGTTGCAGAGGTAGCATCCGGCATTGCTCATGTAAACACCGTAACCGAGATCTCTGAGCTTTGATACAGAAACCACGTTGGTGGTCAGGCCCGGCACATAGTAGACTTCTTCAAGCCTGAAACGGGCAAACTGCACCGGTCCTGAACCAAGTATTGCCAGCCGGTGCCCAGTTGCTCCGCGAACCCAGTTTCCTGGTTTAACCATATCCAGGTGATCACAAAACAGCCCCAAATCACCCGTCGCGTGGCACGGAGAAGCCGAATCCACATTCCAAATGTGGCATCGGCTCCTCCTCTCGCGGCTAAGTTCAGCATCAGGCACCGGATTATTATCGTTGCCATCTTTGTGTGCTATATCATTATCAGCTCGCCTGTATATATATTTCAAGGAAAGAAAAACCATGTTAAGCGCCCGCATGATGTATATAAGTACATTGTATCATTTATTCGTCCTCATATATATATACTTGCACACATGACTTCCTTCTCCCAGTTGTATTATTACCATATATATTGACCATAAAAATGTCGGCCAAAGAAGAAGGATGTTATTATGCATAACAAAATTTAGGTGTTTGAACTGGATTGGAATGATAGACCTAACATATATCAATGGAATGGCGCAGGGGATTACATGTTCTGGAAACTATGCTCAAAAACCCAGAAACTGAAAGCACGGCGACCAACCAGCAATAGAGCTACTAGTACTGAATACTTGAATTGGTATATTTTGACGAGGATAATTGCATGTCAACACAACTATTAACCCTTTTTAATCTAAGCTTCCATTTTCGCTGTGTCTCCCAAGAGCAAAAAAAGTTCCAATTCTAGTGCCCAGCCCAGGTACGTAATAACTGAATTTATAAATCTACATAAAGCAGCGATATTTTACAAGGATCTAACTATCAGTGGATAAAATTCGTATTTATGATAAATCAGGGTAATTAAGAAGGGAAGATCATACCGCCGAAGCCGGCCAAGAGAAACCTGCTTCCAGTAGTCCAGAACTTCTATCATTGTTTCGCTCTGAGTCGACAGGGGGGGTGGCCGCAAGGAACAAGAAGGGGAAGAGATTGTGGAGGCTCGCATGTACATCCAAAATAATAAACTATTAACGATATTGCCCTCGACCGTTTGATTATGACGTTCCCACCCTTGAATTCCACTATAATATTTTCCCATTAGACTTCTCTAGCTGCCCTGTTATCAATGAAAATGCTGCATCCGTAGTGCTAAAGTAGCCATTTAAAGCATGACAAATCGTATCTAAAAGGAATATGATTGTGCAAGTGGACCTTGTTTCCACATCTATTCTATTATATACTAAAAGCAATATAAGAGTGTTTTTCGAGGCACCGGGTTGATCCACATCATCTGAATTATTTGAATGGTTGGATCTACAATTTGTGGCAAGGATTTAATTTTTTTACGTAACAAAAGAGAGCAGCGCAACCAGACTTGCACCACCGCAGGGGTGCAGCTAACATTAAAACTGAAAGAAATTACACACGTGTACCCTCGCCTTATTTGGCCCGCACTTCTAATTAGATAACAAGGACCCTCTAGAGAAACACACTACATACGCAATGCCCATCGTCAAGCCGCCACCATGGCCGCCCATGCCTTCCTCTTGCGTGGGCTCGGGTGCTGGACCGATTGTGTGGCCATGGGTTTTTCAAGCTCGCATCGCTGAATCAAATCCTGCTGCTTTTCATGGTCACGGTCTCTCTTCTCTTCCAAGTTGCATCTTCACAGCGTTTGATCTACAGCTTGGACGAGAGCACTGGGACTGGATGGTAGCGCTAGCTCTGCTCTCTGTAGTGAATCAGGTGAGAGCAGAAGGCTGTGTGACGCACTCACTCACGCCTGCCTACATAAGCAAATCTTCTTCCATTGCGAACAAAATTAAAGACTTTATATAGTGTGTGTTTTGGCATGATCCCGTGTCCTGGGACCGAGCGAAGATTTCATACACTTCCAGGCGACAAACAAAGGATATCTCTGGACGAATAATTACTGAAGGTCGATCGACAACCTGTCCTCGCTGAAGTAGCTTACGATATTCTCTTAATAATCCTCACATGTGATTATATTGCAGACTCTTTGATTACTAATTTTTTTGTCAAATAAAATAATGTTGTTCCATGAGTGCAGCTGAGTAGGCTTGAAGAGGCAGGAAGGCACTGTTTCTACGTGTGCTTGGGCGGTTGGTAGATCTCATCCATAGTTTTCACCATGCTGCCCATGGATTTCTGTACTCTATTTGTAAGTTGACAATAAAAGAATCATCAATCACCCCTGATGTAATCCTCATCTTTTATTCCCATGAAGAGTGACAACAAGGTAAAGCCTATTATTTACGGTTTGCGTTTACTAGAAAAAACATAGACATTGTAGTATTCCGTGTAAAGTGCAGTTGCATAAGAATCCTAATTTTCCTTCTATGGATCAAAAGTCGATGGCAAGGGTACAATCGCTTGATACTTACATTGGTCCTTTGGTATTTTCGCGACATAAAATTTTAGGTGAAATTATCTAGATTTATTTCAAACAACCGATGTTTTTCGGTAAGTCATATTTTACTGAACATGTTGTTGAATAAAAGAGCAATTTATCAAGCGAATTATCCATAATAAACGCTAGATAAAACATGATTAGAATAATAGGCAATATACTAATCATGTGAAATAGCGAATACATATTAAGGCATATAACCAAATAAACTACAAGGCATAAAACTTTAGATGCGATCAGAACAAGATTGAGAAAGAAAATATACACGACAGTAGCAGAAGAGGAACCGCCGGCGTTGGAACCGTCGTTGGCCATGTCGTCGAGGAAGAGAGTGCTGATGTCGGGGAAGAAGTCCTTGTCGGGGAAGACGTCGCCGTGGTCGCTATCCGTGAGGGAGTCCGTGACGAAGCCAGTAGTCGCGCCGATAGCGCTTCCAAAAAACCTTATCACCCTTCTCCCGTACAGGACTCGAAGTAGCAGGGTCTCGGAGGCCTACTGTCCCGCCTCGCGGTTTTCGCCGCAATATGGGATGGGGAAGATCTAGGTAGCGCAGTGCTCTGGAACTGGAGGCTCAAAGGATGTGTGGCAGTGTATCTGAGAGGAGGCGCGACCTCTCTCTTATATAAACCTGAGAGGGAAGGTAGACTGCCTGAGAAGATGAAACGAATGGACAGAAGTTGAAGCGAACATGCGATAGCCCACCGGACAGCCTCCACTCAGTTCGTATTTATTTATCTCATATTAAAAGTCCACTCGAGCAAAAAGTTTCAACTTCTGTACGACTGTTCATATACCATTCATGCGTGGCAAAATAAAGTTCGGCTCGGCGAGATTCCCGCAACCCGTGGCGCGCGCGTCGTGACGTGGCGTGGCGTGGCGTGGCGAGGCGAGGCGTGGCGAGGAGGAGGAGCGCGCGTGTATATGTCTTCTCTTCTCAAGATCGTACAAGTGGTGGAAGAGCTCACCTTATAAGCTGGTCCAACTTTCACTCAACTAGCAATATGAGACTAAACATTTGTCCCAGCTCTTGCCTTGCATGAATGGGCCAAATGGGCCTTTAGGATTTCAGGAATTTATTGGCATATAATAAATGGGCTGGGCCTATTTAGGCAAAAATTCTAACAATCCCCCACCAGATCCCGGAGGCACATGAAGTTTGCCTTTGGTTTCAAAACATTGTTTATATACGATGCGTAGAGTGGAGACTGTTAAGTTGAACTTCCACCTAGAGCTTTATGTTATACTAGGCTGCAACTTGTACAGTGGACTATGCCTTGAAATACAAGTTTGCTGCGGACCTAGCTTCTCAAAAAGTCTTGACCGATACTAGGATACCGTGGGACTTCCCCGCGGGTGGAGCTTATACGTCATACTCCATGATCTTTCATGAGTTTATTAGAGAGCACCCTACTCTCATAGACTACGACGTTTTAACAGTCAAACTCATATAGATGTGTTCTTCAAAAGATGTTCTGCAGGACAACATCTTTGCTTAGGATAAGCCACATATAACACATTAAGATAATAAATCAACCTGCCGTGCAGAATATGAAAGTATTGCATCTTTATGGAGTGGTGTTTATTAAAGTAGGGATACTTTCCTCTCAGCTAATCAACAGCTTGTCTCCCAATTCTAATTCACGGGATCTCCGATCACATAGAGTGGTTTACCACTATGGAAAGCTCAATTTGTGGGTCTCATACCCATATCCTTCGATGCATTTTCTATCACATTGCGTGATAGACCCTTTGTGAAGGGATCTGCCAAGTTTTTAGATGTTTGGATATAATCCAATGCAATAACTCCGAAGTTTCTCATTTTCCTGACAGATTTCAGTCTCCTCTTCACATGTCTTGATGACTTCATATTATCCTTAGAACTATTTACCTTGAAAATCACAGTTTGATTATCGCAGTTCATAAGGATTGCGGGTATTGGTTTTTCAACCACAGGGAAGTTCATCAAGAGTTCACGAAGCCACTCTGCTTCAACAATGGCTGTGTCTAATGCCGTGAGTTCTGCTTCCATAGTTGACCTCGTTAAGATGGTCTTCTTGCAAGACTTCCAAGAAACAGCGCCACCAGCAAGTGTGAATACATATCCACTTGTGGCCTTTATCTCGTCAGCATCAGATATACAATTTGAATCACTATAACCCTCTAGTACCCTCAGATACCCGGTATAGTGTATGCCATAGCTCGCAGTGCCTTTTAGATAGCGCATAACTCTTTCAAGAGCATGCCAGTGATCATCTCCTGGATTTGAAAAAAATCGACTGAGTTTGCTTACAACAAAGGCGATGTCAGGCCTCGTGGCACTAGCTAAATACATAAGCGAGCCAATAATTTGAGAGTATCTCAGTTGGTCTCTAGCATTTCCTCGATTCTTTCGAAGCAACACACTAGGATCATACGGTGTAGGAGAAGACTTGAAGTCGCTATACCCAAAACGACTCAAGATCTTTTCCACATAGTGGGACTGAAGCAATGTAATCCCACCATCATCATCTCTCAATTGCTTGATGTTCAGGATGACATCAGCTACTCCCGGATCCTTCATCTCAAAGGAATGAGATAAGAAATCTTTGACCTCCTTAATTGCATTAAGGTTGGTTCCGAAAATTAGTATGTTATTAACATACAAACAAAGGATGACTCCCTCACCCCCACCGTGGCGATGGTACACACATTTATCAGCTTCATTTACAACAAATCCTGCAGCAGTTAAAGTTCTTTCGAACTTCTCATGCCATTGCTTAGGGGCTTGTTTTAGGGCATATAAAGACTTCAACAATTTTCACACCTTTCCTTCTTGACCATTTACCACAAAGCCATCTGGCTGATCCATGTAAATTTCCTCATCCAACTCTCCATTAAGGAAAGTTGTCTTAACGTCCATTTGATGAACGAGAAGACCATGAGAGGCAGCCAATGAGAGTAATACTCGAATGGTGGTCAATCTGGCAACAGGTGAGTAAGTGTCAAAGAAGTCTTCACCTTCTTTTTGAGTATATCCCTTGGCCACAAGACGTGCCTTGTACTTCTCAATAGTACCATCAGGTCTAAGCTTTTGCTTAAACACCCACTTGCACCCTACAGGTTTGCACCCATAAGGGCGATCAGTGATCTCCCATGTTCCGTTAGCTAAGATGGAATTCATCTCACTATGGACGGCTTCCTTCCAGTAGTCAGCATCAGGAGATGCAAATGCTTCTGAAATGGAAGTGGGAGTGTCATCCACAAGGTACACAATGAAATCATCACCAAAAGACTTTGCAGTCCTTTGTCTCTTGGTCCTTTTAGGAATTTCATTATCATCGTCCTTAGGACTTTCAGAGTGTTCAATTGGAACGGTAGGTTTCAAAGAATGTAGGAAATTCCTGATTAGATGAACTAGGTATCTCCGAATTTGATGAGTTAGGTTTATCCTTCATTGGAAAGATATCCTCAAAGAATGTCGCATCAGTCGACTCCATGATTGTACCGACATGAATGCAGGTCACTTGATTTTACTATCAAGTATCTATTGTAGGGTTTCGTAGCATGGAAAACAAAAATTTTCTATCGCATACAAACAAACAAGCCAAGATCTATCTACTAGATTGTAGCAACGAGTCGATGGAATAACTCACCCTCGAAGATTCCAAAGTGTTTAATGAGAGCGGATTCTCATGGGTGATGTAGTCGTACTCTTCCCGGTCTCAAGATCGCGTAGATGATCCTTCGTAGCTGCGTTAACAGCGCTCCCTTGATCGATCTGCGTTAAATTTTCGATGAAGACCTTCCTCTCCTTGTTCCAGCGGCGCGGAGGTTGTAGCACTCTCCTCGCGATTCCGTGACCTGGCAACATGGTACAGTAGAGGGGAGATCTCGCAGGGCTTCGCCTTAAGCCGGAGCGAGTATGGTGGAGTATGAGAGAGTCCCTCGACGATCTAGGGTTTAGACACGCCGGAGAGGGGTGCTAGGGCCGGCGACTAGGGCTTGGGGTTGCCCAAGTCAGCGGCTAGGAGAGAAACCCTAGGTGGCGGCGGCTATGGAGGGCGGCGGCTAGGTTAGGGTTTAGAGGGGTAGGGAACTTTGTGTGCTAGGAGGGGCAGCCCTGCCCCTCCCTTTATAGGTGGGAGGCGCCAAGGGAGGAGTCCTTCCCAAGTGCCTTCAAGGTGGGCGGTGGAGGGGAGGAACTCCTCCCCAACTCGGATTCCACCTCCCCTCCACTTCCCAAAATAGCCGTTTGACTTTCAAATTGGCGTTTGACTTTTTCAAACTAGGATTTGAATAAACCCTTTATTTTGTTCAGCGATGACACTTAGTACATGATGCAATCATACCAACTTGATATAACACATTCATGTACCCTTCCCCTCCGGAGTGCCGGACATTAGGAACCTTCTAGAACATTCGATGAAATCAAGGAACCATTCTCAACCCGAAACAGGACTTTCCTTATATGAATCTTATTCTCGGACCATTCCGGATCTCCTCGTGATATCCGGATCCCATCGAGACTCGAACAACATTCGGTCTCTTACTCATCATTCCATAACTACTCAAACAACGTCGAATCCTTAAGTGTGTCTCCCTACGGTTCGTGAATTATGCGGACATGATCGAGACACTTCTCCGAACAATAACCAATAGAGAAATCTGGAAATTCATATGCCTCCCACATATTTCTACGATTACTTTGATCGAATGAACCACTTACATACGATACCAATTTCCCTTTGTCTCACGATAGTTTACTTATCAGAGGTTATGATCGTCGGTATCTGCATACCTAGTTCAACCTCGTTCTTGATAAGTACTCTTTTATCGTTCCGTGATATGTGATCCCTTGTGAGCAGTCACATGCTTGCAAGCTAATTGGATGACATTTCACGAGAAGACCCAGAGTATATCTATACATCATATGGATGGACAAATCCTACTCTTGATCCATGTGTCTCAACCAATACTTTCCGAACACTCAATGCCACCTTTATAGCCACACGATTCACGGTGGTGTTTGATATCATCAAAGCATCCTTACGGTGAAGGTGATATGCATGATCTCATGGTCGAAGGAATTAGGTTACTATGTATCAGAAAGCATATAGCAATTGAACTATTAAAATGACTTGATCTTTATGCTACGCTTATCTATAGGAGTATGTCCACCATATCATTCTCCTAACGATATGATCTTGTTGTTAATAACATCTCAATGTTCATGATAGGGAAACCACAATCATTTATTAACCAACAAGCTAGTATTATAAAGAGGCTTTACTAGGGACTCTATTTTAGTTTACAAATCACACAAGTATTAATGTTTCCTTGTTAATACTATTATAGCATGAATGTAAACATTTATCATAAACACAAAGATATAATAATAACTACATTTATTATTGCCTCTAGGGCATATCTCCAACAGTATCCCACTTGCACTAGTCATCTAATCTAGATTACATGGTAATATACCGAACACCCATGGCAGTTTGGTGTTGGTCATGTTTTGCCCTCGGGAGAGGTTTAGTCAACGGATCCGCCACATTCAGATCTGTGTGTACTTTGCAAATCTTTATGTCCCCATCTTGGACATATTCTCGAATAGCGTGAAAGCGTAGCTTGATGTGCTTCTTGTGTGACCTTGGTTCTTGTGCATTGGCTATGGCGCCCATGTTATCACAGTAGATAGACATTGGGTCCAGCGCACTAGGAACCACACCCAGCTCTGTAATGAACTCTTTCATCCATATTGCTTCTTGTGAAGCCTCCGAAGCAGCCATGTTGTAACTACCTCGGTGAATTACGCTCCTAGTTACAAGCCTGGATGAGCAGAAATGGTTGAAATAGTACGGTGGGGCCCAAATGCCACTCACAGGTAGACCTTTCGGCCGTCCCAACCATTTCAAACATCGGGACAAGAGCAGGCGGCGTAATCGCAGCGAAGGGATCAACTACATACACAAATGAGTATGTATGCAAGCCACCATACAACAGTACATCGAGCCATTCCATCTAAAAAGAAAGGAAATATAGCAGCCATACAAGATCCAAATGTCTTAGATAGATATAATAGTTTAGGATATCTCCTCATACATCAAACATCAGTGTCGGTGAGCGGAAGACAAAATCAGTGCGGATAAGAAGCAAATCGGCATAAGATGCCCCATAAATAAGCACATCCATACAGATCTCACGGATCCCGTTCCGGAATCTCTACACGAATGATCGCTGCCCACATCGTCTCTCTTCCACCGGTATCCATCTTGTGAGTGTACTGTTCATCTGAACCAATAATTTATCGTGTGAGACCCTAGAATTTTCGCAGAATCTTTATGCCTCTAAAGGGACACAACACAGGGTGGCGCAATTGCAGCGAAAGATAAACCCTAGCAATTCTATAGATACCGCTAACCATCCGCTAACGAGAGATGAGCGGATGTCCGTGAATAACAACACTTGATTATAATGGTAATGTCCACAGATCCATCCTCCTCCTCGCTTACCGGCGAGGAAGCGGACGAACAACCCCATCATGTTGGCGGTTTATTATCCATTCCATGAGTGTTGCACTATTTACTAGTCGGTACCTAGTATAGTCAATTTAAAAGCGGTACTTTAGTTATGCTTGTCTATGATCGGCGTGCTCCAAGTCGTCCATAACATGACCGCGGCTTTGAAAGTTTTACCCTGCGAGGTGCACAAATAACAACACACTCGATCAACCTCGGAAAACCAAATCAAAACACAGCGAGGCGATCCACGACAAAGCAATTACAGGATTCAGAAATATTTTAGGGGCCACCCATTGAGCTACCATAGCAAGTTAGCTGACTCAGACGGTCTCAAGGTTTTGCGATTGGCTGTGAGCATTAGGAACGAAAAATGTGTTGGGCTTGTCGACACTGCGAAAAACCTCCGCTTTCCTAAGCGATGTTAATGCGTTACCTCGCACAATTTAAATAAGCGATAAAGCATGGCATAAATGCAGGGATAGTAAATAAAACCTCAAACTAGTTTGTGGCCCCAAGAAATAAGAATGAATCAAGCTCTGGCTCAGGGGGGTCCATAAGCCTCCCGGATGTGGATAGCGCGAATATTCAAGGAACAGGAATCAAATACTCGGGGTCCTACGGGACACAAGTGAGCCTGAAAAACCAAATAGTGAATATGGCTCACCGATGCCACTTTCATTAGTTATCCCATTACTACTCAGGTTAAGTTGTTTAGGTACCTCGTTATCCAACAGACACTCACATACCCTACACATGCTGTTCTACGACTCGCATGGCTCAAACAACTCCTGTAGTAGTGGCTCATAGGATGGAGGAACAAGCTTCGGTGGGGTTTAAAAGTAAAGGCTATGCATTACTTGGGATTCAATATAATGCAATCGCGACTCAATGATGCAAGAATAAGATAGAGGCAATAGGTACTATATGTATGCAAGCATGTGGTAGTGCTTGCTGGCAGCTCGATTGAGCGAGAGAAGGATCTGGGTGGTACTCCTGGTTCTCTTGGTATATCCCCTGCTCAGCGTCTATTCGAAGAAGAACCAAACAAACAAGGGCCAACATAAATAAAGTGCGCAAGCATATGAATAAGATGCATCAAGCAAACAATCATGCCATGATGAATGATGCACAATTTGCATGGCAATAAAGTAGCATGGCATGGGTGAGGTGTGGAATGCAAGAATAAACCATTTTATTGAGTTTTAATCATATTTTATACTCAAATTAGTTGCTGTACACATTATATTTATATGATTCATGCTTCAAATCAAACCATGGAATGCATAAACAGAAAGGTCTCGTCGAGCTAATCATTTTAGACATATTATTTGTTAAATTTGGAGTTATAAAACAAAAGTTATTAATTAATTAAGGCCAAAGGGCAGTTTAATGTAATTTTAATCAACTTGCACTTTTAAATGTTCAAAATAGATTTTGGAGGGCATATTTGAATTCCTCACATTTTTCTGATTTGAAAACATATATTATTTGCATTATTTGGATTTGTATTTTAAAAGTTATTTAAAAACAGAGTTAAATTTGAATTTGAATTAATTTGAAAAAGATTTGAATTAAACAGAATACAGAAAAATACTTTTTCTACTCAGGTTTAGCTAGCCTCGAGAGTGACAGGTGGGGCGAGCACCAGCAGGTCCACTCATGGCGCCAGTGAGGCGTGACAGCGAGATCCAGGAGTGGGTTGAGGTTGGGGAGCTGAGGGGTGTTTCTGCAAAACGATTAGAGAGGCTGACGGTGGGGCAGGCCGGACATGAGATTCTGTGGCATAAACAGAGGGGTTATCTGCAAAGCGAGTCGCTGACTTGTTTCTCTTCTCGAACTCGTGGCGATCGGTCTTGGCAGTGAATTGTGGCCTTGAGATTCGAACACGGGTCGCGGGTGCGTGCGTGGAGGCGGCTACCGCTGCGGTGGCTTGGGGGTTGCTGGTAGGGAAGGGTTGCACGGCTAGGTAGGGTTCTGTGCGACGCGGAAGCGAGCAGACGCACGCGCTCGCCGGTGCACCGAGTGTGCTCGACGGAACGTACGTCGCGACTAGGAAACGACGACGAAGACGAAGATGTCTAGGAGGTTGCGTGGCTCACCGTGAGTGTGTCGGTGTGGTCGGAGCGGGCAGGGGAGCGGTCGATCGGCGACGAGGCAGACGATCTGGAGCTAGGGTTTCTCGGTCGGCGTCGCGATGTTCTTCGGCTCCGGTGCTCCTCCTCTGCGACGGCGCGTACAGGGTGATGCAGTGGAGGGTCCTTGGCCTTCTCGATCACCTCCACGACGGGCTCGCCGGCTGGAACGATGGATCATAGGTGGAGCCGACGGTGTCCGGCGAGAGGGAGCTGGGGTCGGTAGAGAGGGAGGGAGGAAGGCCAGGGCGCCTCGGCCAGATCTAGAGAGCCAGAGGAGAGCTGAGAGGGAGTAGATAGGGACGGGAGAGGCGTGGGTGCCATGGGGAGTGGGGTAGATGGAAAAGGTGGCTCGGCCACCTTTCCTCCTCCCTTCCTCACGTGCTCGGTCGGGGTAGGGCAGGGCAGGCAGGTGGTGAAGGGGAGCTGCCAGGTGGGGCATGGTGGTCAGGCTCGGGGTGGGCACACCAGGCAGAGAGAGCAAGAGAGGGAGAGGGGGTAGGCTCGGGCTAGGTTGGGGGAAGCCTCGGGCTAGGGTTGGGAACCAGGTGGGGCCAGCTAGGTGGGCCAGGGGAGCAGGTAGCTAGGTGGGGCCTGCATGGTAGGGAGAGGGGCACCTCGGCATGGGTGAAGGAGAGGGTAAGAAGAGAGGGTGATGGTTGTATTTAGGGTTGGATGAGGGATAGGTTTAGGGTTTAGAGAGAGAGATAGATGGAGTGGTCCTTTATGACAAGATCAAGCATGCTCTAGACAAGCTCCAACAAGATCAAGTCAAGAAAAAGAGAGGGATGATGATCCACTCAAGATTCAAATAAAACCAAATACTAGAAAAGGTGGCACTTGCATGGCCCATGCAAAATATTTAATACCATGTTGATTCTTGTGAAAACAATAATATTAAACATGGCATTGTTCATTTGCATTTCCAAAGGTGGAATAAAGCCAAGCAAAAGAAATGAAAGGATGCCCCATGTGGAGTAGTTGGAGATGGCCATGTTTGGAATAAAATGGGACATGCTAGTGTGTATGTCCCACTAGATGATTACTAGTCCCAAAAATATTCCCACATGAGCATAAATCCATATTAATCCATATGGAAGCTAGGAAAAAGGGTTCCGCTCACAAGGCATGCAAAGGTGGCCAAGTGGCTCTCATATATCAATAATGTGAAAACAACATGATGCTAAGATGAGAGCATGTGGAAAAGAATTGGATCCATCCCAACCCACATGAGCTAGAGGTAAAACCCAAATAAAATGCAAAGCTCACATTTAGTTGGATGGTGGAATTATAAGGTGGTGAAAGAAAGGTGGTGGAGTGGAATAAGAGATATGCCCCCAACTCAACTTGGGCATTAAACAATATATCAACAACCAAATACAATATCAAGAGGCAAATACAATTTACAATGCATATGAGAGAAGAACCAAAACAAAAGGGTTTTATATGATGCTCAAATGCAAGGTGGCATGATGACATGAGCATGATATAATGATGATGCAACAATTATATGTTTGAAGGTAGCATCTAAATAGACTAGGCTAGTAGCATTGCAATTGTTAGATAATTGGGATGCTACACATATATTCCGATTCAGTTGAAGATCTCGCCACAACGCTTTGCTTTGCACTCCTCCAGCTAACTGTTGCACCATTCAAAGTAAATACGTATCCAGATTGTGATTTAGAATCATCCGGATCAATGTTCCAACTAGCATCGGTGTAACCATTAACAACGAGCTGTTCATCACCTCCATAAGAAAGAACCATATCCTTAGTCCTTCTCAAGTACTTAAGGATGTTTTTGACCGCTGTCCAATGATCCACTCCTGGATCACTTTGATATCTGCTAGTTAAACTAACAGCATATGCAATGTCGGGTCTAGTACATAGCATGGCATACATTAGAGATCCTATGGCTGAGGCATAGGGAGTTTTACTCATCCTTTCTCTATCTTCTGCCGTCGTCGGACTTTGAGTTTTACTCAACGTCATATTGGGCAACATGGGCAAGAACCCTTTCTTGCTATCTTCCATTCCAAACCTCTTTAGAACTTTGTCCAAATATGTACTTTGTGACAATGATATTAGGCATCTCGATCTATCTCTATAAATCTTTATGCCTAATATGTAAGCTGCTTCGCCAAGATCCTTCATTGAAAAACTATTATTCAAATATTCCTTGACACTATTAAGAAGGTCTACATCATTCCCAATCAACAATATGTCATCTACATATAGTATTAAGAATGCTACAGAGCTCCCACTCACTTTCTTATAAATACAAGATTCTCCATAAGTTTGTATAAAACCAAAACTTTTGATTACCTTATCAAAATGTTGATTCCAACTTCGGGATGCTTGCTTCAATCCATAGATGGGCCGTTGAAGTTTGCATACCTTGTTAGCATCTTTAGGATCGACAAAACCTTTGGGTTGCATCATATACAACTCTTCATCAATGTCTCCATTGAGGAACGCTGTTTTGACATCCATCTGCCATATCTCATAATCATAATATGCAGCGATTGCTAACATAATCCTCACAGATTTTAGCTTCGCTACCGGTGAGAAAGTCTCATCATAGTCAACTCCTTGAATTTGTCGAAACCCTTTTGCGACAAGTCGAGCTTTATAGACAGTAACATTACCATCAGCATCTGTTTTCTTCTTGAAAATCCATTTGTTCTCGACGGCCTTTCGGCCATCCGGTAAGTCCACCAAAGTCCATACATGGTTTTCGTACATGGATCCAATCTCGGATTTCATGGCTTCTTGCCATTTATTGGAATCTGGGCTCATCATCGCTTCCTTATATGTCTCAGGGTCATCGGTGTTATCCACCAACATGACATTCATAATGGGATCATACCAATCAGGAGTGGTACGAGTTCTCGTTGACCTGCGAGGCTCTGTAGAAACTACAACCGAAGTTTCATGATCATTATCATTAGCTTCCTCTCTTATTGGTGCAGGCACCACAGGAACTTCTTCTGGTGCCGCGCTACTCGCAAGTTCGAGAGAAGGTTGGACAACCTCGTCGAGTTCTACTTTCCTTCCAGTCACTTCTTTCGAGAGAAATTCCTTCTCTAGAAAGGATCCATTCTTGGCAACGAAGATTTTGCCTTCTGATCTATGATAGAAGGTATACCCAATAGTTTCCTTCGGGTATCCTATGAAGACGCATTTTTCCGCTTTGGGTTCAAGCTTGTCCGGCTGTAACTTCTTTACATAGGCTTCGCAACCCCAAACTTTAAGAAACGACAATTTAGGTTTCTTCCCAAACCATAATTCATGCGGTGTCGTTTCCACGGATTTAGATGGTGCCCTATTTAAAGTAAATGCGGCTATTTCTAATGCATAACCCCAAAATGATAGCGGTAAATCTGTAAGTGACATCATAGAACGAACCATATCTAAGAGAGTTCGATTACGACGTTTGGCACACCATTACGCTGTGGTGTTCCCGGCGGTGTCAATTGTGAAAGTATCCCGCATTTCTTCAAATGCTCGCCAAACTCGTAACTCAGATATTCACCTCCACGATCAGAACGTAGAAATTTAATCTTCTTGTTATGTTGATTCTCTACCTCACTTTGAAATTCCTTAAACTTCTCGAAAGTTTCGGACTTATGTTTCAAGAAATAGATATACCCATATCTACTCAAATCATCCGTGAAGGTAAGAACATAACGATGACCACCGCGCGATGCTACACTCATTGGACCACACACATCGGTATGTATGGTTTCCAATAAGTCCGTAGCTCGCTCCATCATACCAGAAAATGGAGTCTTAGTCATTTTACCCATCAGACATGCTTCGCATCTTTCAAGTGATTCGAAATCAAGTGATTCAAGAAGTCCATCGGAATGGAGTTTCTTCATACGCTTCACTCCAATGTGACCAAGACGACAGTGCCACATATAGGTCGAGTTATCGCTCGATTTCAAACGTTTAGCCTCAATGTTATTAATATGTGTATTTCCACTATCGAGATTCAATAAGAATAGACCATCTATCAAAGGTGCATGTGTATAAAACATATTACTCATATAAATCGAACAACCATTATTCTCGGACTTAAACAAGTAACCGTCTCGCAATAAACAAGATCCTGATATAATGTTCATGCTTAACGCAGGCACCAAATAACAATTATTTAAGTATAAAACTAATCCCGATGGTAGATGAAGGGGTAGCGTGCCGACCGCGATCACATCAACCTTTGATCCGTTTCAACGCATCGTCACCTCGTTCTTCGCTAGCTTCCGTTTATTCTGCAGCACCTGTTTCGAGTTACAAATATGAGCAACCGAACCAGTATCAAATACCCAGGCACTACTATGAGTACTAGTGAGATACACATCAATAATATGTATATCGGATATACCTTTCTTCTTGATGTTGTCGTTCTTCAAATCCGCCAAGTACTTTGGGCAATTCCGCTTCCAGTGACCTTCTCCCTTGCAGTAAAAGCACTCAATATCAGGCTTAGGTCCAGCCTTGGTCTTCTTTGTTGGCGCGGTAACTTTCTTACCACCCTTCTTGAAGTGTCCCTTTTGCTTAGACTTGCCTTTCTTGAATTTGGTGGTCTTATTGACCAACAACACTTGGTGATCTTTCTTGATCTCCACTTCTGCAGATTTTAACATGGCAAAGAGTTCTAGCAACGTCTTGTTCATGTTCTGCATGTTGTAGTTCATCACAAAGTTCTTGTAACTTGGTGGTAGTGATTGGAGGACACGGTAAATCCCCAAAGCATTAGGAATCACTATACCCAAGATTTGAAGTTTGTTTGCGTGCCCAGACATCTTAAGCACATGCTCACTGACGGAGCTGCCCTCTTCCATCTTGCAGTTAAAGAACTTTTCAGAAGCCTCATAGCTTTCAATTGCCGCATGAGTCTCAAAGATCAATTTGAGATCACGGACAATATCATTTGGGTCTGAATTCTCAAACCTTTTCTGAAGCTCCGATTCTAAACCATACAAGATAGCACACTGATTTGTGGAGTACTGAGTCTTCCGAGTGAGGTAAACATTCTTTACTTCATCGGTAGCAGTAGCTGCAGGTGGGTCACCCAATGCATCGACATAGGTCAAATTACCAGCTGTGAGGACAATCCTCAAATTGCGGAACCAATCCACGAAGTTGCTTCCATTGTTTTTCAACTTTTCTTTCTCTAGGAACACATTAAAATTGATGGTAGGGGCTGCCATTGATCTACAACATATTTGCAATAGTTTAGACTAAGTTTATGACAAATTGAGTTCTAATTAATAGTAAAATTAATCTAGGTGAACTCCCACTCAAAACAACATCCCTCACATTGTTTTAGTGATCACACGAACCAAATCCACCATATCAAAACCGATCATCACGAGAGTTGATATAGCTTCAATGGCGAACAATCGACATGTTCATCATATCTACTATATGACTCATGCTTTACCTTTCGGTGATCCATGTTCCGAGACCATGCATACATGCTAGGCTTCGTCAAGATCAAACTTAGCTTCGCATGAGCAAATCTGGCTTGCTCACGTTGTATACACTTGCGGAATCTAACACACGATCATCACGTGGTGCTTGAAACAACAAGCTTTAGCAGCGATGCTAACTAAGGGTGAACACTTTATGACTTGAAATTTATGTGCATGAGGGATCATCTTATAATGCGACCATTGTTAACTAAGCAATACAAGATGCATACAGGATTAACATCACATGCAATTCATAATATGTGATATGATATGGCCTTTCTTCTTTGTGCTTCCGATCTCCATCTTTAAGCACGAACATGATCTCCATCATCACCGACATTGCATCAAGGTCCATGACGCTGCTCCATGGTTGTCGTCCACCGGCTTCAACTATTACAACTACTTTGAATAGACACGGGTCTTAACAGAATTTAAAGACAACCATATGGCTCCGCGGTTGCCAACTTACAATAAGGAACATTGCATACATCATATATAATCACAATCATGGCCATATCACATCACAACACACCGCAAAACAAAGTTAGGCGCCTCTACTTTTTTTGCATGTTTCACGTGGTTTGGGGCTTTCAATAAGTGTCGTTCTAACTACGAACAAGAACCACAACATTGATACTAGTATTGACAATCACCCGTTGTAAATTGAATCTTAACTATCTGGGAGAAACAGGCACCATAAAGCCACTTATGCAATACAAGTTGCATGTCAAGCGTGGAGCAAGTCTCATGAGCGATGTCATGTAAGGTTAGCCGGCGATTCATCCCAACATCCATAAGATGCAAAGTACACAAGAAGCAATCGACAATAAAAGCATCAACGCCCACAATGACCATTGTGTTCTACTCTGGCAACAGATCTACATATAGACACGGCTCGATACCCTTGTAGGGTTTAGTAGCATGGAAAACAAAATTTTCTATCGCATACAAACAAACAAGCCAAGATCTATCTACTAGATTGTAGCAGTCGATGGAATAACTCACCCTCGAAGATTTCAAAGTGTTTAACGAGGCGGATTCTCGTGGGTGATGTAGTCGTACTCTTTCCGATCTCAAGATCGCGTGAAGCGATCCTTCCGGCGCTGCGTTAAGCGCTCCATGAATCGGTCACACGTTGATTTTCGAAGACCTTCCTCTCCTTGTTCGGCCGTGGAGGTTGTAGCACTCTCCTCGCGATTCCGGCAGCACAACGGCATGGTACCGAAAGTAGAGGGGAGATCTCGCAGGGCTTCGCCTTAAGCCGGAGCGAGTATGGTGGAGTATGAGAGAGTCCCTCGACGATCTAGGGTTTAGACACGCCGAGGAGGGGTGCTAGGGCCGGCGACTAGGGCTTGGGGTTGCCCAAGTCGGCGGCTAGGAGAGAAACCCTAGGTGGCGGCGGCTATGGAGGGCGGCGGCTAGGTTAGGGTTTAGAGGGGTAGGGAACTTTGTGTGCTAGGAGGGGCATCCCTGCCCCTCCCTTTATAGGTGGGAGGCGCGGCCAAGGTGAGGGGAGTCCCTCCCGAAGTCGGCTTCAAGGTGGGCCGGCGGTTTCCACCTCCCTCTCCACTTCCCAAAAATAGCCGTTTGACTTTCAAATTGGCGTTTGACTTTTTCAAACTAGGATTTGAATAAACCCTTTATTTTGTTCAGTGATGACACTTAGTACATGATGCAATCATACCAACTTGATATAACACATTCATGTACCCTTCCCCTCCGGAGTGCCGGACATTCTAGAACCTTCTAGAACATTCTCGATGAAATCACCGGAACCATTCTCCAACCCCGAAACAGGACTTTCCTTATATGAATCTTATTCTCCGGACCATTCCGAATCTCCTCGTGATATCCCGGATCCCATCCGAGACTCCGAACAACATTCGGTCTCTTACTCATCATTCCATAACTACTCAAATAACGTTGAATCCTTAAGTGTGTCTCCCTACGGTTTGTGAATTATGCGGACATGATCGAGACACTTCTCCAAACAATAACCAATAGAGGAATCTAGAAATTCATATGGCTCCCACATATTTCTACGATTACTTTGCGATCGAATGAACCACTTACATACGATACCAATTTCCCTTTGTCTCATGATAGTTTACTTATCCGAGGTTATGATCGTCGGTATCTCTGCATACCTAGTTCAACCTTGTTACTGATAAGTACTCTTTTATCGTTCCTGTGATATGTGATCCCTTGTGAGCCAGTCACATGCTTGCAAGCTAATTGGATGACATTTCACCGAGAGGGCCCAGAGTATATCTATCCGTCATATGGATGGACAAATCCCACTCTTGATCCATGTGTCTCAACCAATACTTTCTGAACACTCAATGCCACCTTTATAGCCACCCAGTTACGGTGTGGTGTTTGATGTCATCAAAGCATCCTTCCGGTGAAGGTGATATGCATGATCTCATGATCGAAGGAATTAGGTTACTATGTATCAGAAAGCATATAGCAATTGAACTATTAAAATGACTTGATCTTTATGCTACGCTTATCTATAGGAGTATGTCCACAATATCATTCTCCTAACGATATGATCTTGTTCTTAATAACATCTCAAAGTTCATGATAGGGAAACCACAATCATTTATTAACCAACAAGCTAGTATTATAAAGAGGCTTTACTAGGGACTCTATTTTAGTTTACAAATCACACAAGTATTAATGTTTCCTTGTTAATACTATTATAGCATGAATGTAAACATTTATCATAAACACAAAGATATAATAATAACTACATTTATTATTGCCTCTAGGGCATATCTCCAACATCTATAACCAATGCTATAAAAAGCATAGCCCAGAAAAACACAATCAATGGTTTTTGGTTCAAGCTTGCGCTGGATTGGTACATTAACCTTTGCCAAACAACCCTAAGTACGTAAGTAAGAGAGTTTTAATATTTTCTTCTCCCATTCTTCGAATGGAGTAATTTCTTTGTTCTTTGTGGGAACACGGTTTAGGACATGCCAGATCAATAGTGCCTCCGCCACGTTCCTTAGAGAGACCCGATGTGTCTAACATGGCGTTAACCAAATCTGTTAGAGTACGGTTCTTTCTTT
The DNA here is from genome assembly GCA_023614405.1 of Avena insularis. Lineage (NCBI taxonomy): Eukaryota > Viridiplantae > Streptophyta > Magnoliopsida > Poales > Poaceae > Avena > Avena insularis. Next base: position 458,313,139 of record CM042685.1, on the reverse strand, counting down.
CGGCTAGTCCATTTGACTGGGGTGAGTAGGGAGGCGTCCTCTCATGAATTATGCCATGTTCCGCACAAAAGGAATCAAACTCGTTGGAAAAAATACTCTCCACCACGATCAGATCTGAGCCTCTTAATCTTTTGATCAAGTTGATTTTCTGCATCAGCTTTATAGATTTTGAAGAAACTCAAAGACTCATCTTTTGATTTCAGAAGATACACATAACAATATCTCGTAGATTCATCGATCAAAGTCATGAAATATTTCTTTCCACCTTTTGTCAACACACCATTCATCTCACAAAGGTCAGAATGTATGAGCTCTAGTGGTGTTAAATTTCTCACTGCAAATGTATGTGACTTGAGGTTGTTTAGCTTGCACAGACTTGGCACTTAGATCCCTTAACAGTTGTGAAATCAGGGATAAAATTCATTTTGGCTAGCCGCGTCATACAACCAAAATTAATATGACAAAGACGAGAGTGCCAGACATTTGATTCAAAATTCGTGTAAATATGATTAACAACTTTATTACAAATGTCTGACAGAGATAAGCGGAACAAGCCTCCACACTCATAGTCTTTACCAACAAAGGTTCTATAATTCGAAATTACAAATTTATTGGACTCGAATACAATCTTGTAGCCATCTCGACACAGAAGAGATCCGCTAACAAGATTTTTATTTATTGAGGGAACATGATGCACGTTCTTCAGGCGCACGGTCTTTCCCGAAGAGAACTTCAGATCGACCGTACCAACACCATGAACAGAAGCATGAGCCGTTCCCCATCAGCATGGTTTGAGTCCCTCTGACCTGATATAAAGAAAACATGGAAATATCAGAACATATATGTACATTAGCGCCCGTGTTAATCCACCAATCAGGAGAATGACATAATGAAAGAACAGTAGGTAATATACCATACCCAACATCTTTCATATCAACGTCGCCCATGACAACATTAGCAGTCTCGCTTCCCTTCCCATGCCGGCGCTTGTCGAAGCGGTTGGGACAAGCAGGAGCCCGATGACCAGGATCACCGCACACATGACAGGCACCTTTCCTCTTATCAGTCTTCTTCTTGAAGCTGGTAGACTGTGAGGCCTTGTTCTTTCCATCGAACTTTCCTTTGCCGTCAAACTTGCCTTTGTTCTTGAACTTGTGAGGCTGGAAGTTCCTTTTCTATACCAGATTGGCATTAGAACCTCCCTCGGTACCTCGAGCACGTGTGTCTTTTGCTCTCGCCTTCTCTTCCACATCAAGAGTCCCAATGAGATACGTCACGGAGAACTCTTGTCTCTCGTGCTTCAGAGAAGGAGCAAAATTCCTCCATGACTGGGGAAGCTTGGCAATAATGCCTCCAGCAACAAACTTGTCCGGTAACACACAAGTGAAGTGCTCAAGCTCCGTGGCAAGTGACTGTATTTCATGAGCCTGCTCCATAATGGGGCGGTCATTAACCATCTTATAGTCATATTGTTTCATGACATACAGTTCACTGCCAGCATCAAAGACTCCAAATTTTCTCTCGAGCACATCCCACATATCCTTGCCATTGCTAAATGACAGATGTGAATCGACAATATTATCGCCAAGAATGTTGATCAAGGCAGACTTGAAAGTGATATCAAGTTTTTGGAACGCCTCTTTCTGAGCAGGATTAAAATCTCCCTCAGGTGTGCCATACATGGCGTTATATCAGCTCATGGTCTGGAACCAGAGCACTGCTCTCGCACGCCATCGTTTGTAATTGACACCTTCAAACATAGGTGGTTTCATAGAAGCAACAAAGCTACTTGGGGCAAATTGCCTGATATAAGGTTTTTGGATTGTTGAATAAAAGAGCAATTTATCAAGCGAATTATCCATAATAAACGCTAGATAAAAAATGATTAGAATAATAGGCAATATACTAATCATGTGAAATAGCGAATACATATTAAAGCATATAACCAAACAAACTGCAAGGCATAAAACTTTAGATGCGATCAGAACAAGATTGAGAAAGAAAATATACACGTCAGTAGCAGAAGAGGAACCGTCGGCATTGGAACCATCGTTGACCATGTTGTCGAGGAAGAGAGTGCTGTGCTTAGCCACGTACATACACCTTTCTTCCTAGAAAATATCTTGTTTTGAACAATAAGGACCTGGCTACTATATCCTACTCCTTCCGTTCGGAAATAAGTGATTTTGATATATCTATATTTGTTTCTATCTAAACGCGTCTTACTGTCTAGATACGTGTCAATCTAGACAAATCTAATTCACTTATTTCTGAGGAAGTAGTTGTTTGGGTTTTCGTAAATTGGAGTCTGTTTTTCCCACCATTTCTTCTTCTACCTATCCTCAGTTTTTGCTTTGAAAAGGGGATAGTTTCAACATAATAAAGATAGTGCTAATGATCTGTCAAAAAGAAACATAGATGATGCCCTTGCAAATAGAAAAACATAGATGATGCCCTTGCACTTGCAAAATACAAAGATTAATTATAACATGTGAGAAACAAATTAAAGGAGGATCACCAAGTTATTATTAAACCTCAAAGAGAAAATTGCAATCACACCGTGCTTTCTCAGTTAGCACAGCGATTAAAATTGGAAAAATACGACTATAGTGGAAGAAGGCTTGGAACATATGGAATTATATCGCAGACTTGTAGAACTTCTCTTGGGTATTGAACGGTCGTGTCATTACGAGGGTCATGAAACTTCAAGTCTTCAAGAGAAATTACATTCTTGGAGACACCATACGGTTGCTTGTAAATCCAGAGATGGTAGTATGGTTCTCCTTGAAACACTATCTCCTCATCAAACACGCAAACGAGGCGAAGATATCGAGGAACACCATGGAGGACGTAGCGTCGTTCCCACTCACCGTTACCACCGAGGTCATTGGAGATCCATATATCCATTGATCCGTAGCGGTTCCATGGCTCGGGAGACCCGCACAACCACAACTCTCCACGAACCTCCGTTAAACCGGCCGCCTTTGAGTGCATATTCGGTCTCCAGCTCGGAGGCGGCGCCATGACGGTGAACGACTCATCCTCTAAGCTGAAGCGGAGGAAACCAGGTGGGACCCCGTGAAACATCTCCTCCATTGTCCAGATCAAGCACCCTTTGAAGAAGGTTGCAGTTTGTCCAGCCTCGACAGGGTATAACGGCTGTGCCGTGGTCTCACGCCAACGGTGCTCTGCTCCTCCTATGGTGAAGACTTCCATGCCGGGATTGCAACGGTACCGACCACCATCATCGTGGTGCACGGAGCGGTAGAAGAAGCGAGCGACTTTGTACGTGTTGGAACTAGGGTCGCGACCGAGGCCCAACGCCTGGTGGCCGAGGAGCGTGAGTTCGCGCGGAAATCCCGCCGGCTTGACGGCGTGGGTGCTCCAGGGGAGTGTGAGGAAGCGGCGCGTGGCCGGGTTGAGGACGCGCACCTTAATACAGCCGGCCGAGAGAAGGAGCAGCCCGTCACAGTGCGCGATGACGTGCACCTCCTCGGTATAAGTCGGGGAGAAGGGGTGGTCGAGTAGGAGGGCGGCGGTGGTGGCAGCGTCCTTGTCGGTGCACACCTCGAGCCTGTAGAAACCGATGGCGGGGGTGACCTTGTTGTCGCGACGGCGGTCGTTGGTTTTGTTCCGCACCGCAATGAGCGGGGCCGAGGTCTGCAGGCGAAGGTGCGCATGGTGGAAGGAAGCGTCGCGGATGATGGCCTCGCACCATGCCTTGCAGACGCATTGGTACCGGAGCAGCGATCGGACGGGAAGCCGGGGAAGGATGTGTGACACCACCACCTCCTGCGGCAGGTAAGAAGGCATCTCCATCTCGTCGAGACCGCCACGGGGTTGCCAAGGGGTTGTGCCGTTGTCTATGATCTCGATCTGCCCCACGGTTTTATCGGCAGTACCAACTTTGTCTCCTAGTCGTGCACGTGCAAGTTTCTATATATCCCGATGGACTCGTACCCATACACGAGCAGGGTCACAGCTGTATACATAGAAAGAAAAACTTCAAATCTCGGGCGTCATGTCCGGCAGCATTGCCAAATCTATGTACAGTACTAGGCGTCCCTCGCGGGATTTGTGACTTTTATTCCCTGGATCCCTAGCCAATCACATGTCCTCTTTTTGAGGTCAAAATCCCGCTTTTGCTACAGAAACTTCCGCTTTTACTATATATCGTTCCTTTTGCATGTAGTAAAAAAGGTTTAGTTCAAAAAATAGAAAAATAGACCGGACCTCGCCGGAGATTTCGCCGGAGACCTTGCCGGCGATCGTGTAGCAAAAAATTATGCTAATGTAGCAAAACCCGATCTCACCGGACACTCGCCGGAGGCTTTCGTCGGTAGACCTCACCGGAAACCGAGTAGCAAAAATGTTACGAAACTGCAAAACGGTGGTAGCAAAAAAAAATACTAATATAGCAAAAAGAACGATCTCGCCGGAGACATCACCGGTATCTGCCGTAGCAAAACCGACTTTGCTGAGGACTTTCGTCGAAAATGTCGTCGCAAATATTTTATGCTATTATAGCAAAAAACATAGAAGAGAAATAACAAAAATTTGCTACTATTGTAGCATCACCATATGTCAAAATATCAAAACACGTCCATTGGTCGGTAGCATCGTGACCCTTTATCTGTAGCAACAATGACCACTTTCAGTAGCATTGTCGTCCTGCATGTGTAGCACCGTGTCGCAAGAGAAAACTCCAGCGCAGAGGGGCGGCCATGGCATGGAGGTCGTCCGTGAGGAGCGCGTGCAGGGCTGGCCCGCTGTCATCCGCACCGGAGCCGGACTCCATGCTGTCGACATGGCACCAACTTCGCCATGGATCCGCATCCTTGGGCAGCGTGGTACGCGCAGCAGTGCAGCAACGGCCTCGACGGTGCGGGGTGGCGGCGAGGCAGCACTTCCACGCGGCGGCGCGCGGCAGTGCGGCGGCGACCCGGCAGCTCATGTCGCATCGCGGTGGCGCTCGAGCTGCACGGCACCGAGCAGTGCAGGGGATTGTGAGGGGTTATAGGGGAGGGGGGCGGATGTAGGTAAACATGAGGCGGGCGCGGCGGCGCATGGCAAAGGGGATACGGCGATGGCAGCAGATCGAAAAAAATGGCGGCAGAAATCCACCGGAGATGTCTGGTGAAAGGGTAGCACACACAAAGAGATAAGAGCATCTCCACTCGTTGGCCGAACCCAGGCCAAAAATTGGTCCGTTTTTCGGCCGGACGGAACTAGTTTTCTGCCTGGGTACGCCCATTTTACCACTCGTGTACCTAGACCGAGTTCCCAAGTTCGACTAAAATTCATTAAAGATAGGCGAATTTCATTAAGTTGGGCCATATAGGCGGATTACATCAAATTTAAACTAAAGTAGTACATAATAAAATTAAAACAGGCTTTGTCCTCCGATGAGCGCGTGGAGCTGGACGTGTACTCCCTAGGCGACGCCCCCGGCCGGTGGCGTCGTCGTTCCTTCATCTCCCCATATTCTCCGGCTAAATTTTCAGCTCCGGTGTCAATCGATGGCAAGATATACGTGGTGACCGTTGGCTGGATGCATCGCAGCAAACATGAGAATCCTAGAAGATTATTAGCCATTGATGTAGCGACAGAGTCGTGCTGCATATACCATCTCCCGGAATACAAGACTGTGCCCTATGAACAACCCACGGTGGGTGCCTTTGAGTTGAACGGACATCTATGCTTCGCCGCACACATCATCAACCTCACCGATTTTATGACCATCCACTTCTGGGTCATGTCACCTCCAAAGGAGGACATGGACTTAGTAGAGCAGCAACCGTCCTGGGATCTGCGCTATAGCTTCCACATGGAAAACGAGCCATTTTGCTTTTCGAGACCACTAGCATAGTGGCCCTCACATTGCGAGGGCATCATCTTTAGTGTGTTGTGATTTAAAAAATGTGAATTCATGTTATGATATTGAAAGTAATATGGTTTTATAGACACGGTGATCAATCTACCCGTAATTTTTTGGATATATCATATTAATACAATGAGTTAAGTTTCAGATCATAGATAGTTTATCCTGTGATGCTAGATCAATAATAGTCAACTTAGGGACAATAATTTGTAAGTGAAATTATATACTTTTTTACCTTATCGAGATCTTATTATTAGCACACTCTTTATCTATTCTACGATTTGTAGTATAATTAGAAATATGGTCATCTTTCGAATTTTATATTCACTAACTAACCTAGATATAAACCCACATATAATTTTCATGGCGCCTTCTAGATTGTGTTGTTCTTGTAATATGCATGTATTAACACATCCATGTCAGATTTTACTTATTTTTGACAAACATGAGAAGATAATAGATTTATCCCAGAGAATTTATTTGACAACTTATCTGCACAAAATGGCAGCATGGTACACGACAAAGAAACATGTAATCCTAGTGTACTTAAACTAAAAGCCAACTATGTGAAGCTAAGATGTCACTAATGATATGTTTGTACATACCCTTGGCCTCATATCCATGTTCTTGGAAGATTGTTTATCCTTTGCTGTCCTATTTTTACCATGTGGGGATTGAAATACAGAGAACTGCATGAATGAAACAATGCTTTCAAGTTCTACGCTCACGGGATCTAGGTAAACCTTCATTATAAATTGTAAAAATTGTTCAGTTCTGCTCCTTTGTGTTCCTTGATCTCACAAAGACATCTAAGGATACACGATTTTCTCTAGTTAATTTTCTCAGTGGCATAATACTTGAGGAGACCAAAATAACTTATCATCATATAGATAATGCATCTAATTTTAAACCACTTTAGGAAAAAAACTAACATAGGAACTGGGAATGATAAAAGCTAAAATTTGTGTTCCAAGCAAATTTATCAAACAACATACCTGCACAAAATGGCATCATGGTATATGAAAAATTAAACAGGGAAGGAGCACATAATCCGTGCTTACCTCAAATTGAAGGCTACTCTGCAAAGCTAACATAAATGCCAACGATATAGCTGTACCTTGCCGTGATCTCCATGTTCTTGGAATATTTTTTCCTTTGTTGTTCTTCTCTTTTTCCATGTGTGGTTTTGAAATATAGAGAACTGCATGAAGCAAACAATAATTTTAAGTTTTAAAGCTCAATGATTTTTGGTGAACTTCTATTATAAAATTGTAAAAGTTGTAAGAATCCCTTAGTTTTTATCTTCGGCGGACCTTGAGCTGAGGCCTCTAAGGATATGCCGGTGATTTTTGTTAGTTTATTAACTCAAAAACATAATACTTAAGGATATCAAAATCACCTATGAATATTTATGAATTAAGTAGAGGAATGCGTGTTTGAAGGTCAGTAGGAGAATTGTGGTCCATCTGTTTCTCTTGAGAATCTGATGCTATTTATCCATGAAAGGGTGCCCAAATTTGACACAACCTGAACAAACCGGTAGGCTAAGATCATAACACCTATATAGGCATACTTCAATATCAATTAAGGTACACGGAGTCTAGTTCCTATACTTGCTAAATTTGGGTGTCTACATAAACAAAGAAGTAAGAGATTAAAATGTTCTAGCATAATAACCTACCATTGACCTGCAAGACTTGAGAGGTCATGTTAACGATATTGTCGTAGTTGTGCTTCTTGGAGAATGCACTTTGGGAATACTGCAAGAACTCATCCACAACATAGACATGTGCAGTACACTAATCTGAAGTTGAAACTCATTCTCCATTCATGTGCTAATGTAACACTAAGGGTATATAGAAAATAATAGTAGATCCTCTATTTCCAATTAATAAACTATAGGGAGCTCAAGGTTTGTTTTCCGAGGATGGTAATAAAGAGATTTTATCACCTCCACAACAATTTCTTTGGGTACAAAGGAAATCCCATATTTATTGGATCTCACATGTGTCGATCAATCCAACTTGAATATTTTAATTATTTTATTCTGGATGACTGAAGTCTAGCCATCATACGTGGTTTGGTAGAGAGAATCACTGAAAGATTATAATGAACTCTCATCACATTGGTTCCACCCCAAATTACCAGCCCATAATGAAAATTTATAAATCTGGAAATAATCATCAGGAATTGCTATAATGAGACGTGTTTTGGCATGTGCTAATAATGAAGGACGAATAAGGGTATCCATCAATAAAAAATAGGTATCCATATCTCATCAATGTATCTCACAACGTACCTCACATAATTAAATTCTCATATAGCTATAGGTATGAGAAACAAAAAGAAGCCACAATTATGCTATCCTGGTCTTGACTCTTGACTCAAGAGGGAGTAAGAAGGCACACAATTATTGATCTAGAATCTGAACAAACGGAAAAAGTAATACACGTAGTTGTCTTCATTGCCGGTCTGCGGCATGTGTGTCATTGACAGTGGCACTGGCACATGAGCTCACGGCGGGACGGGGTACAGGAGGCATATATCAGAGTGGTCGCCGGCATAAGCAAGCCAGATGGAGATCACCGTGTAAAAAATTCAACAAAAATACCATGGGACTGGAGCACGATGGAGAGCTACCTGCGGCGGCAGGTGATCGGAAGCAGGACGGATGCTTCAGCCACACCGAGAGGACGTGACGGAGGAGAGAAAGGGCAGCGCCGCAAGGAGACATCGTGATGACCAAAGGTAGGGCTGGGGGTTGCGGCTTCGATCTTCTCAGGCTAGATTTATTTTCTACTACCTACAATGCTCTGTTTACATACATGCATCGGAAGATGGCTCAGATTTCGTCCTTTTTTTTTACCGGAAGATGACTCCGTTTGTGCTAGCTTCCCATACGTGGATTAACGTTCTGGCTTAACAATCAACGTGTCCGTCCAAATCAAAGGTGCGCGCATATGTAACATATAGTCCAGTAAATCTCAGCCATTATAATCTGGTCCCACTATATAATGGACGCGTCAGATAATTTGGCCTATGTGGATTAACCTGGTGCCTCGAAAAACACCCTTATATTGCTTTTAGTATATAATAGATGGGGATGCTGGCTTGACGACAATGACATGATGTGCTACCAGATGGATGAAACCCTGCACAAGTATGACACGAGGAATGTCGTCCCATCCATTTCTAATGGTGGTTTTCTCCAATGGAACAAGAAATTAGATCTCCCAATCGCTCCCACACGATCCAAATGCCTATGGAATGTCTACGGGGGATACCGCCCCACCCTTCTCTCGCCTCTCACATTTTCGGTGGCACCGTCCCAACAAGATGATGGAGACAAACACCAATTCGAGCACAACATGGTAAGGGCAATACGAGATATGTAATTACCAACATAGGAGGTTTTGCTCAAGATATTGCCAACATACCATTCAAGAGGTGTTTTGGTTGCCAGCAATATAATTAGATGAGTACGAATAGATATAAAAATTATAGGTTTTAAATAGACTTTTTGTACTCTTTATGAATGAATATGTAATTCCTTATTGCTAGCTACTTTGTGTCCCTAGTGCAATTAAAATATGATGTTGGTAGTTTTTTTTAAGAAAATCTCTCGAATATTAACATAATTTTACATCGCACACAATTCTCTATTTACAACCGTGTGCGACATAGAGCACAAGCTTAGGTCTATTCGGCCCCAAACTTGGAGGCGGTTTGGGGAAAGTGGATACATGCAGCTGTCTGCCCTGTTCCGTGCCTAGCGCGTGTGATAAGAAGGAGTACTCCCTCCGTTAGGGATTATAAGGCCTAAGAGATTTTTTAAAAATGTTACTCCCGCCATACCGGATTGTTGGGCTCAATTAGCAAAAAGCTGGGACCAATGTTATTTCTGATTGGTGGTGAGAAGGGATAGAGAAGCGTGTGTTTTAGCATTGACTGACGCATTAACTAAATCAGAATTCCAGCAATCAATTTAGGCCCACCGTTTAGCTAACCCCTTCCGCATGCATGATCCGTCGATACTGTTTCCGCGAGAAACAAGGACATGCAGTGGATTACTCCAAATTAAATTCACACTACTCCTACTCAAAAATACTTAGACACAAAAGCATTTAATCTCTGTAATTACTCCTGTGTGAAAGCAATAAAATGCCTGTATGCACATGTGTGAACAAATGTGAACACTTTCCTAACTCTTTTTCTTCTTATGCATGTTCTACTTCATACTATTAAATGGACCAATTAGATGATACCTAGGGCCCAGAGAATTGCAAATTGTGTCCTTTAAACCGGGACGGAGGGAGTACATGCGATGGAAAACTGAAAGGATAGAAAAGTATGGAAAGGTTGAACGGTTTTTTAGGAGGAAAAGGGCCACACAGGGACTTAATTGAGGTAATTAAAACACAATTCAGCCTAGAAATTCGGTATCTTTCAAAACACTATATTAGCCCAACACTATACCATCTCTCATTCAATGCATGCTCTTCTTTTTCTTTCTCTTCTCTCATGCATGTATAACTATTGGTGTATGTAGTAATCTCTCGAAATAGGCTTTCGCCCCGCTTTATAAATAAAGCAACATCCACATACAAGGTTCGTACAACATCCAAACCGGCCGAGGCCAAACAATAAAGAAAAGGTAGCAACCGACCGCTGGGGCCACAGCACAGACAAACCCAAAAGCAAAGCAAAAAAGGTACGGCGAGACGACAGAGGGGGTACTCAAGCCACCGAAGGGGTCGACGGGGCATGAGCCGAGAGGGGGAGCGCCGCCGTCCTCAAGGTCCGGAGAGTGTCATCGAAGGACGACCGGTCACGCTGCCGCACCAGGGGAGACCACTGCTGAAGGAAGCCAAGAAAGGAGAAAACTGGGTCAGTCACGTGGGAGGGGAAGGTCTTCTCAATCACCATCTTGTTACGCACATTCCACAAGGTCCAAGAGATGCCCGCAAACACGAGCTAGAAGAGGCGGCGCCCTCCTCCAGCCCTGTTTGCCTGGGTTTGCAGGAACTCTCCGAGTTCCAGCGCCTGCCAAGCAGGCCCCAGCGCCTCCTGGACAAAGGACCACAGAGCCCGCGCCGCCGAGCAGGAGAACATAATATGAGAACAGGTCTCCGGAGTCCCACATAGGGGACAAAGGCCAGAGCCCGGGCCGTGGCGCTTGGCCACCTTGACCCCCGAGAGGAGCCTATCCTGGAGCAACTGCCACACGAAGATCCTAATACTAAGCGGAAGGGGGGCCTTCCACAGGGGGGAGGTCCAGGGCAGCTCCGGGCGCTGGAACAAGGCTCGGTAAGCCGAGCCCACAGAGAACTCCCCGGACGGCTGCAGCCGCCAAGAGGCCGAATCCGGGGAGGACGCAATAGCCGTCGGAAGGGAGCTCCGAAGCTGCACCAAGTCCGCGGCCTCGGGCACGCCGAGGTAGCGCCGGAACAGGATGTTCTAGTGACCCTCGTCGAAGACTCGGCCAAGCGCTATTGGGCGGAGGAGATGGCTAACAGCCTGGAATCGACTCCCAACGGGATAGGAGGAGCCACGATCGCTGTAACTGCACTTCAGCCACTTCCCACCCCAAAGGACACGCCCAGGCCAATGAAGTGTTTGATCTCCTGGAGGGCTCTCCAGAACTGAGAGCCCTCCCGCCTCTCACAAGCCAACAGCGGTCGGCCCCGAAGGTACTTGGCCTTGATAAGCTGCAGCCAGAGTCCCCCGTCATCCCTAAGGATGCGCCACACCCACTTCAGCATCAGCGCCACATTAAAGCGCCGGGAGTCCAGAATACCTAGACCCCCAAGACATTTGGGGGTGCAAACATCAGCCCATTTGACCATATGATATTTCTGATGGCCATCCCTTGCGGCCCAAAAGAACCTAGACAACTCCTTGGCGAAGTCGGCATGGGTCCCTCAGTGTAAGGTACAGTCCCATCTGGTACATGAAGCGACTCGAGAGACATGAGTTAATCAAGTATGGATTTGCTCCTTAGTCGTAAGGCGCCCGCCACGTCACACAGCCGCCGCATCAAACCAAGGGACCAAATCCTCGATCAGGACTCTAGTCTCCTGATGGGGAAACCCAGATAGGTAATAGGAAGTCCAGCGCATACCAGGTTATCCGCAATCCGGGCGATCCGCTGGGGATAGCCCAGGACCATCACCTCGCTCTTGTCGGTTGATCGTCACCGACAGGACTCAAACACAAAGCAGAACTTGTTAATAATGTCCAGGTCCGAGCCTGAACCATGATCATGGTGTCATCGCCAGATCGAGGTGAGAAATACCACCACCCGGGATCAGATGGCCCACCACCCCCGAGATGTGGCCAGCTACTCTGGCCCTATCCAACATCTCAGCCAGGGCGTCCACCGCCGTGTTGAAGAGGAGGAGGGAAATAGGATCCCCCTGCCTAACCCCACAGGAGGGGCGAAAGTATGGGCCAATCTCCCCATTAATGTTGATCGCCGTCTGCCCACTCATCACGAACTGCATAATCCACCGGATCACGCAGTCATCGAAACCCCGCCTCTCTAGTATCAACCTCAAGAAAGCCCAGTCCAAACGGTCATAGGCTTTCTGGAAGTCCAGCTTGAGAAAGACCCCTCGTTGACGTTGAGTCTTGACTTCATGAATAATTTCATGGAAGGCCAGGACGTCGTCATGAATGAGGCGTCCCTTCAAGAAGGCGAACTGGAGGGGGTGGGTAAGACGCTCCAACACCGGAGCGAGACGGAGAGCACAGACCTTGGCGAACAGGCGTTGGATGACGTTAATCATAGTTATCGGGCGGAATGGGCGGATGTCCGTGGCCCCAACTACTTTGGGGATCAGGGAAATAACGCCGAGGTTCAAATGAGACATCACCAGGGTCCCAACATAGAACTCCTGGAACATCTGGAGAACCACCGGCCAAGTCGGGCCGTAAGGTCCGAAGAAACCCACGGGCAGCCCATCGGGGCCTGGGGCCGAGCCAGTCTTCATGGACTTCAGGGCCGCCGCCACCTCCTCCGAGAGAAAAGTACGGGTGAGATCCTCATTCTCTGCCCGGGAGACCAGCGGCAATGACGTAAACCGGGGGCGAGAGCCCTTACGGGCCGCCGAGAAGAGGTCCCGGTAGAACGAATAAATATGGGCGGAGAGGGCCTGAGGGGATTCCAAAAGGTCCTCACCCGCCCAGAGGCAGGGGATCGAACACTTCCGCCTCCTACCGTTCGTGACGGCATGGAAGTAGGCGGTGTTAGATTCCCCTTGGACCGTCCAGTTCTGGCGGCTCCGCTGGCGCCAGAACGCCTCCTCCCCCTTGTAGATCTGCATAATGGAGGTCTCAAGGGAGTACCTATGGGACCACTCCTTGGCCGAGAGGCCGTGGAGATCAGCCACCCGATCCAAAGACTGGATCGCCTTAATCGACGCTTCGGGCACGGAGGTCCGCTTCGTTAGCCTCAACCCCTCATGAATTGGCGAGCCATCTTGGCACAATGGTGCCAGATGTCAACAGCGCAATAAACACGAGGGCTCGAGGAGACCACCGCCAGCCACCTAGACCGCACTGCCTCCACGAAGCCCTGTTTCTGTAGCCAGAAGGACTCAAAGTGGAAGCGGTTCAATCTAGGAGGCCGGCCCCCTCCGGACAAAAAGAGGAGCGGGGTATGGTCAGACCCAATCCTAGTAACCGCCTTCAGGGCACAGCGGGGGAAGGCAACCTCCCACTCAACAGAGACAAAGACACGGTCGAGGACGCTGTGGATAGGCTGGATTTGCTTGTTTTTCCACGTATATCTAGCGCCCACCCGCACAATCTCGCGGAGGGCGAGGTCAGCGATGCAGTTGTTAAACATACGCATCCTAGGGAGGTCCACGTTCGCCGAACTCTTGTCCAGTACCGAGCGGATCAGATTGAAATCGCCGGCTATCACCACCAGGATATCAGTCCGTTCCACCTTCGACTTGAGCTCAAGCAGAAACTCAGTGGACCTCCGATGGTCCGCGGGGCCATAGACAGTAATCACCTCGAAACTGAAGCGAGTCTGCCTATGCGTGAGGGCCATGCTCACGAAAAACTCCCCACGGTCCATATCATCAATCACAAAGGTATCCTCCTTCGCCCCCAGGAGGATACCCCTGGAATGGCCAGAGGCAAGGAGCCAGAACCAGGAAAACTTGTAGCGGGAGAGGGCTTCCAACTCGGAAATGGTGAAGTCTTGGCGAATCGTCTCCTGAAAGCCGACAATATCCGGCGACTCCTGGCAGATGTAGTCCTTGATCTGGCGGCGCCGTCGCGTTTCGAACCCGGATGTTCCAAATGAACATCCGGAAGGCTCGAAGGATGTCCATCAGGACAACTAGGCCAGGACAGTCCCCTTAGTGGGGACCGAACGGGCACGGGGGGAGATGGGGCGAGACGCAACAGCCTTGGGAGGTCTCCAGCGAGGCCTACCCGAGGGGGTCGGCACCTGGGTGATCTCCCGCACATCAGGGGCAGGAGGGGGATCCCCACTGAGGTCAAGCCCAACAGGCCTGTCCTTGGTAAGGATCCGGGAGCGTTCCCGCTCCCGGCATCGAGCCGGGCAGCCGCGACGCTTCAAGATACCCTCCCGCGCCTTAATGGCAGCAAGCTGTTCGAGCCGAGGGCCCTTCTCGCCCCGGAACACCAGCCCGCAGTCATCAGCTACCTCACCGAGGTGAGCCAGCGACACCTCTGAAAGCACACAAAACGGGGAACCAAGTGATCCCGGCGGGTCCGAGACAGGCAGAGAAGCGAAAAGGGTGGAGGAAGTACCTGAGAAGTCGTCACGAGCCGCCACCTGCGAGTAGCCTTCTCGCCATCAAGCGACTGGGACGGCAGGCCACCGGAGTCAGCGAGACGAACACTGTGGCGGGAGGGTGGCGGGGGAGGAGGCCTGGGGGCCCTGGCACGGCGCAGCTTGGAAGACGCAGCAGGAGAGGGCGGGTCACCAGCGGGCAGCGCGAGACCCAGCGGGGCAGGGGTGTCCGGCACGAGGGAGTAACACACCACACCGGGGGACCGTGGGGACAGACTGGCACAAACGACCATCCCCTCACTCCCCGAGGACTCCACCTCCAGAGAGGGGGAGGCGGCCGGGGGGGCCGGGCGGGGTGGAGAGGCTCGGGGGAGGTTGGATCCATACTGAGCGATGTCGAGGTCGAAGGAGATGGGAGGGTCAGGGCGGCAGGAGCGAGGAAGGTCCACCGGGGCCAGCTTGGCCGGGGCGCTCAGCGATAGGGGTCGCCTTCCGGGGAAGAAGGGACCCCCGCCGGAGAGGCCGGCCGTCAGCGAGGCCGACGGACCACCTCCAGCGACACCCTGAGCAGGGAGAGGCGGGGGCGGCGACGCGCCGGAGGCGAGGGAGACCTGGTCGGAACCCAGTCGCTGCTGCCGAGTGCTCACCATGTCCGCCTCTGGTCGTCGCCATCGGGGGGGCTGGACGGGGGGCTAGCCACCGGTGCATCCATCACCTCGTCCAGCTCCACCAAGATGTCCCGGCCCACACGGTCGAAGAAGAATCGGGGGAGCGAGACCGGGAACACTGAGGCGGACGGACAGAGGATGCGCAGCCTGATCGCACCGTGTCCCGCCAGCGAGCCCAAGTCCACCTCCGTCAGCTTTCCAATCGCCTGAGAGATAAGCGCCACCACCTCGGGGGACCGAGCCTCGAAAGGGACCCCAAGGAGGCGCACCCAGACCTCCGAGAGGGTGGCCACCGTCTCCTGGGCGGCCGAGGAAGGCTGGATGGCAACCTTCAGCTGATGGATGGGGAGCGTGAAGGAGGATCCAAGGGCGCACATGCGCAGGACCGCCACCGAGGGGGAGGAGACCACGAACTCCGAGTCAGAGATACGGCGGACCGGCCACTCATGGCTGCATAACACTGCTGCTGAAGCTCCTCCCCGGAGGAGTCCCTCCGCCCCCCCCACCGAGAGAGGAGACACCTGGTCCGGGAGGATCGACACTGCCTGTGGTCTCCGGACCGCCATCCAACACCCCTGTGTCGATGAAGTAGAAGCCCCCGTCGACCCCGTGACCATAGTATTCCAGAGACTCCCTGGCCTCGGGATGGCGGCCGCCAGCAAGCTGCCACCACCACGCGGCACCACAGGGGCGGGGGCGGACGAGGGAACCGAAGGTCCTGCCACGCCCGCGGCGGCCGAAGACGGGGCCTTCTTCTTCTTCTTGGACTTTTTCTTCTTCTTCTTGGGGACTGACGATCCATCCCAACCTCACAAGCGATGCATGTAGTAATCAAGAGGGAGAGTTTTTGATTTTCTTAATCCTATCTAAATGATCCGTAGTCCTTATAATCCCTAACAGAGGTAGTACCAGCGAAGAAGAGATTGGAAATATCCGTGCTTGCTCCATGGTGGATGGGACCACAGGCTTAAGGTTGGTCATAGTAAGGAGTAACTTAGAGTAGTAACATGTATATGTTACTAGTCTGTTACCTTATAGTGCAGAATAACATATGTGTGGTATCATGTAAAGCCTCATTTATTACAATATAGACTCATTTTGTCTAGAAATGTGTGCTGTTATGGTACCACAAGCCTCTCTCTTATCATTTAATTGCATGCCATGTCATCTAAATGCTTAGTTGACAATATATATAGGACTATGTTACTACTAAGTATGACTAGGCTAACGAGAGATACATGCGCGTGAAAATCCTGGCAAAAATAATGCATCTACTGACAATTTGGTAGGAACGGTTAATTGCGTGGGACCAAGCCTTCAATGCTAGCTCTGGTATGTGTACCAGTATAGCACTGTATTCACGTTACTCTAGGATTTCAACGTTTTTCCATTGCTTATTTTGGTTCGATCCAAATGCAAATCTACACGGTGGATCCATGGGGGTGCGTAGCACCCATGAGCCAAAAGTCCGTGTTAACATCAAGCGGTACTATTTTTGGAGACGTACGGCAATGTGCAGGGTCGTTACTAATTTTGGAGACGTACGGCAATGTGCAGGGTCATTGCTAAACAGTCAAATAGCCGCGCTTGATTACCTCCTTCAATTCCTTCTGGTTAACTGCAAGAAATTACGTGACTATAGGTCAGCTCCTTCTTTCCTAAACGAAGTAAAATTTCTGCAGATTCAATGATAAGATTCTTCAGTTTAACATATAGTCAAATGAAAAGAAGTAGATCAGGGAATGGAGTGGCGGGGTGGCGGTCAGCTTCCTACTATAGGCCCTCCGTTCCCAGCCTCCCCGACTCCATTCTTGGCCTCCTCCTCCGACATTCTTTCGAGCCGTTGCCGTTCCCACTGGGTGGAGGCAGGCACAGGTGGAAGAGGGCGCTGCCGCAAACGGACGTTGTTGCTAGTGAACGGCGTGGCAGACGCGGCGGGACTGAAGGCAACCGCTATCGGTGACGGGGATCCGCCGTCACGCTCCTCCGCAATCCCCAATTTCTCTCTTTCTCTCATGTTCATGTGGTGTTCAACAAGGATCTATCTAGTGCGTGACAAGATAAGATTGAATTGAACATATGGACAAAATGACTGATATTGATTGTATGTTTTTGCTATTTAGATCTTTGTGCGGACAGAATGCATTAACTTGACAGGATATGCTTATGCTTATGCTTATGCTTGACCTCATATAATATTCGTGACCTCATATAATATGCTTATGCTTGTCATGGTGGGTTATCTATACTTTAATATGCAGACGATACAATTTTTTTTATGGAGCATAATCTTGAAAAGGCCAAGAATCTGAAACTCATATTTTGACTTTTGAGCAGCTTTTGGATTAAAAATTAATTTCCATAAAAGTGAATTGTTTTGTTTCAAGCAGGCCCAAGAGGAGTTTGGTCTTTATAATGAACTCTTCAGCTGTTGTCACGGCATTTTTCCGATCAGATATTTGGGCATTCCGGTACACTACCGAAGGCTTACAAATGCTGAGTGGAAAATTGTCGAGGAAAGATTATAGATACGTTTGAGTAGTTGGAAAGGCAAACTTTTCTCTATAGGGGGAAGATTGTTGCTCATCAACTCAGTCCTTAGTAATATGATTTTGTATATGCTTTCTTTTTTTCAACTATCAAAAGGTGTCTTAAAAAGGTTGGATTACTTCCGATCAAATTTTTTTGGCAGGAAGACAATGAGAAAAAGAAGTATAGGCTGGCTAAATGGAGTGTTTTCTGAGAACCAAGAACCATTATACTTTCTTTTAAAATGGTTTAAAACCCGACGACTCTCACTTTTAGGTTGGTCTGATGGCGTCAAAAAAACATTTTTACGCTTTTAGGACTTTCTATTAATAATGGGACGGAGGTAAGGTTCTAGGAGGATAAATGGCTAGGTAATGCTACCCTTCGAGAACAATATCCTGCGTTATATTCCATTATACGTAATAAGGAGGAAACGGTTGCCACAGTGTTCGAATCATTTCCACCAAATACAACGTTTAAAAGGAATCTAATTGGTTCTAGACTTGACTCTTGGATCATGTTGCTACATCATCTGGCACATGTACAACTGTCGGACGAGCCAGCTGAATTTCGATGGAATGTAACTAAGAACGGGTCCTTTTCTGTTAGCTCTTGTACAATGCTTTAACCCAGCCAACTATTCCAGCGGTAGATAATAGGATGATCTCGAAGATGAAGATAATTTAAAAAACAAAATCTTTGTTTGGTATCTTCGCTATGAGATTATCCTTACAAAAGACAACCTTATAAGCGGAATTGGCATGGAAATCCTGGTTGTGTGTTCTGTCATCATGATGAGACAATCAAACACCTATTTTTTCAATATAGTTTTGCTCGGTCTATATGGTCAATCACCCAAGCAGCTTTAGGCTTGTATCCACCATGTAGTATTGCCAACATTTTTGGGAATTGGTTACATGATATTGATAACAAGTACAAAAATCTTCTTAGGATCGGAGCGATAGCCATTACATGGTCGCTATGGCTATGTAGAAATAATAAGGTTTTTAATAATATAAACTGTTCTTCGCAGGTTCTAGGTGCACCATACCCTTCGGCTTGATCGACTTTGCATCGTGCAAAATATCGTGATCTCTTCATGAAGGTGTGTACACGGCTAGAGGATACGGCACGGAACTTTTTTACCAGACATGGATGGCAGCATAATCTTCAGATAGACTTGCCCTCTGCACCCTAGGCGCTATTACAATTTCTCGGTTTGATATGTAATTCGCTATATGCAGAGGCCGGATGTAAGTTACTTTTAAAGCAATGAAGGCGCTTTATAAAAAAAAAAATCGTGACAACTCCGGGTTGTAATATGTATCTTTGTATTCTTGTAAAAATGTGTTCACAATTATTTTAGCAAAAAAAAAATAGACAATTAGAGGTAATTCAGACCTTGAACATGGTATTGAAGTAAAAAACGGCTAGAAACAGCTAGTTCATTTCGAATCAATACTTACATAACATCTTTTGCACTTAGGGCATTTCAGACGTTTCAATAATAAAACCAGACAGCCATCAAAAGTATTCTTCCCAAACACCAAATCTCCGCTTCCACCATATGCTTCCTACAATTGCTTTTACCAGATGATTTTCCACAGCTGCAGTCCAAACAAACAGACCCTTAGACAGTTCGATAAATGTTGGAGAATAAATGACCGAAAACAACCTTTAAGGGTGGAGATGTGAGCTTTGTGGTATAGTACGCCATTGTATTGACGGGCACCAGAATATTTAGTCAAGCAACATGCACTTTATTTTAGCTACACGATCGTTAACTAGAAAATCCTCTTCGTAGCTCGTTGATAGTTCGAATTGTTTGATGGAGGGCGACGTCCTTGTTCTGACATACGGCATCGAGCCGCACGTAGCAAGCTGTTCTCAAATTGCTCGTCATTGTCGTCCTGGGAAGGCGCAAGTATGAGAGGCGAGAGAAGGGTTGGCCGATAACCCCCATAGAAATTCCATGATCGTGGAGTTGACGGTGATTGATCGGTTGTCGGGAGCTGGAGCTTCATCTGGTTCCAAGGCGCAAAACTAGCATTAGGAGCCGCTGAGTATCCCAAAGTGTCATATATACTTGTACAATAATGTGTCACCCACTCTATAGCACACCATCTCTTCGTCATCAAGCCACGCGTTCCTTGGCAGGGGCCACTATTTCAAAATAGCCTTTCGCCCCGCTTTATAAATAAAGCACATAGGTGAGACCGCTGCTGGGCCAGACATCACATCGCCCAAAGGATGACCGAACAAAGCTGGGGCCGAACAACACAAGCAGAAGCCCAAGAGAAAATACAAAAGAAAGAAAGAGAAAAAATGCACAACAACGCCGGATCGACAACCGACAAAGACTCGAGATCGCTGCGCCCCCCGAAGTAAACCCACCCCCGATCCTATGCCTCTGAATTGTCGTGTACCAAGCAACACCTTCAAGAAGGATGGCGACGATGACGACGCTGCTGCCCGGAATACCCCTAGATTTCTCCCCAGACACGGGGAGCTGGGGAGGTACATCCGACACCCTTCAAGAAGGAAGGTGGCATCCGCAGATGTCACCGCGTCGGAGCCAGCCGAGCCGACCAAGATTTCTCCCGGACCCCCAAACCACAACCCCGGCCAACCCTTGCACTCCACCAAGCTTGGCGCCCACCAACATGCGCCAAAACGGTCTTGCAGTCTTCATCGGCGTCTCACCATGGCAAACACCGCGAGGTTGGTCGGACCAAGAAACCCCGCCGAAGACAAGGGACAGCGGCGCCGCTGCCACGTGGGAGGGACCAACCTCCACCGCCATAGCAAGAAAGGGCATCTGGGCAGTAAGCATACAAGGCCAATCTAGGCCCGGCTGGACCCAAAGCGGCCCATAAAGCTCCCACCAAGGCTGCAGCAGACGAGTGGCGACGCCGCCCCCTGTCCCAAGAGTTTTAGACCAACCAGTAGAAGTGCCTGAGAACGAGCTAGCTCGCCTAACCTGCACCAGGCCCAAAGAGCCCAGATCTAGGTTTGGGGCCAACGCCAATCTCGCCCCTGCCACCACCGCCACCAACCAAGAGCCCTCGCCGCCGCCATCCACCATCGCCGAGCGCTGCCGAAGAGCACCGTAGGGGATCCGCGGACGCGGCCTCGCTGCAGCCCACCATCTTCAACCAAGAGCAGGCCTGAAGGCCCAGACCCGAGATTCAGACCCGCATGGAGGGGCCAGACAGCCCTCCATGCCTCTCTCGCCGCCTCCCCGAGCACGCCGCCAGACCACCACGGCCGCCTCCCCCGCCAGACTCCACGGTGGCCGCCAGTGGCCTCGGCTGCCGCCACGCCAGGCACGCTGCCCACGCCCGCTTCGCCTGCCCGAGGGCCACCAAGCTCCCCGCGCCTGGTGAGGAAACCACTGCCACAGCGATGCCCCTCCGAGCCGTGCATTTATTCTTTCACCGCGGCATGCACGCTTACGCGGCCTTCTCCGGGGCGACGAGGGGAGGTGGTATTGGGGCGGGCGCGGGGTTAGGTTTGGCTCCCCGTCGCCCTAGAGGAGCGAGGGAGCGGTTTTCTACCTTCTCAGGCAGGGGTCACTATATATAATGGTTATATTGTATGGTTCCGTTTGTATGGTTCCGTTTGTAAGGTCCGCACTTATATAAAAGGTGTACTTGGTTCCCGTATGGAGATGGCCATCTTTTCGCTCGTTCCCTCTCCAAGACCCAGAACCTGAGCTTCGGGTTATACCAGTGCACTGTGTTGATGGCGAGGCACAGCTTCCCGCGCATGCAGCTCTAAGGCACGTTATCGTGGGGGTCCTCGTAGTACTCTGGGAGACGGTAGGTGCAGTGTGTCTTGCATGCCACATCAATTTGTAGTATCATGTCAGGCCTCTTGCCCTGCTGGTTCGACCGACACATCACCATGTATAGCTTCCCGTCCACGAGAACCGGTGGCGATCCGTCTATCGCTTGGTGCGTAATTGATACGGGTGTCTGCGCCATCCATCGTGGAAGCTCTTGTTGCTCGCGGGTGAGAGGGTTGCAGACGACCACTGCCCTTTCGTCATGTGGCGCGAAACAGAGGAATCCGTTGCAGACATTGGCGAGGCGGTAGCCCAGTGGGTAGGCGACGCGACACATGGTGTTTCCCATGGAGACATTAAGGATGGTGGCTTTCCCATGGGTATCCGAGTCGCGCTTCTCGGTGATGAGCAACACCGGACGGCCCGGAAATCACGTGGCTGGCCGCGAGGTGGAGGTGGCTAAAGGTGGATCTAGGGCAGCGCCACGCCAGAGCCTTGAGACGCATTTGCAGCGGGCGATGTCCCTGGTCGACAGCTTCAGAAAAATCTCCTGCAGCGTACGTCTCCCTAGGGATCATAGAAACTGGAGGTCGACGTGCCATGTACTATCTGATCATCGTGGACCACGTATGATTGTTGAGGGCCGATCGACTACTCAGGTCAGGGGATCATAGCTTGATTAATTCGCTAGGCCAATTATTTATGGAACTGTTACTTGCTCCTTTCCCGAGTCGGACAGGATGATCATCACGTCGGATGATCTTAGTAGAACACGGAAAGATCGAGTTATCTAATACCGATATACAAAGATGGACCAAACGGAACATATATTGTTGCTGGCTATTAAGAGACTCCACAAAGAAAGGGCATCTTGCCATGGTGTTCGTAATTATTTTGTCGCTACAGATCAAGTAGTGATTCCTTTGTCTTGTTTAGAAAGCCAAAGACCACTAGCCTTTCAAAAAAAAATACTAGCCAGAATATTAAGAGACTCCACAAAGAAATCATTCTAGTTGTAGACGAATTGAGGAACATCAACATTTCATAAAGCAAGTATTAAATGCGAAGTGGGTTTGGAAAAATCCTTCCTCCGCCACACGCCCCACGACTTAACCTTGGCTCGAATCCTATGATCCAGCACACCAAGGTACCGCTAAAGGAACCATCTCGCGGGCAAACATCCTTGGCGGAGGCGCTTGGTGCAGCAGTTCTCCGGGTCCATGCGCTGTAGATTGATCAACACCCCTTGCCGAGACCATTGTCCCCTGAAGTCGCAAGAGCGCCACGCCGCCGGGAGAAGCAACTGCAGTAGGTTTTGCAGCCACTCCAAAATGCCGCTGAGCGCTGCCCTCCCTCTACACCATGGTCATGAAATACTCAGGGCCCCGCCGTGGGGACGACGAGGTGAGGAGGAAGGCAAGACGACATGGAGGCTAGGATTTTTCTCCCCCGGTCACCCTTGGAGGGAGGCGACGAGAGAGAAACATGATGGGGGTTGCTATTGGTAAAATAGATGTGCCCTATGATTGTCAAAGAGAGAGTTATGAAGCCCTAGAATATTACACCTATAGATAACATTCTTTGGTGGCGAGCAGCAGTGCCACTACCTGCTTTTATGTCTCTCCCAGAAGTGGTGAAGGCGTGGAATTATGTAGAGTCAAGCCTAAAATGATCAAGAGTTAATAATGTTCTAGGTTACTAAACCGTTTGAAGGTCAGGACAGGTGCTTCCCTTATATTAAGGGGGCCATAGCCCCCATACTCTAGATTTCTTTTAATAAAACCTTAATAGTGAGACTATAATTTTCCTATATTTCAAGGAAGTAGGTAGGCAAAATTACTTCAGATTTGTTTTAAAACATGAAAATGGTTTGAAGCTCTACTACTACTTCCTATATTCTAACTTGCAAATCTCATCCATTTCATAAATATCTATGCGCCACATCCGTCCCAATTTACTTAAGGAATTCCAAACATTTATCTTCTAACCCTAGTAGCACGCGAGTGATCGAACGCCGCACACATCAACCTCTCTCTCTCTCTCTCACTATAATCTATTGACATGTGCGGCTCACATGAAAGGCTCAAAATATATATTGAAACCCTAATCCTCCCGAGCCTTCGCGACTCCGGGCGTTCGGGATTCTCTCCATCCTTCCCTAAGAACCTCCCCAACCCTCTTTGCATGCCGCTGTTGCCGGCTCCGGCGACGGTGGCGGCGCCCCGTCCATATAAGATGGGGTAAGAGAGGGTCTGTGGCTACATTCACATGGGGAGGCGGCGCTGGCTATGGTCTTGGTATGGCGCGCCATCTTAGCCGGGCCTGAGGTTCTCCGTGACCACAAGGGATGGAGGCTTGCCGCCGGGGTCAGGTTAGGCTCAGCCACGCCGATCTCCTGCGGTTGTTGCCCTCTCCTCCTCTATTGGTGCTGCACGGAGACGACAAACGGCGTGGGGGCCTGCTCGTCTGCTGAATAAAGGCGACGGTCCTAGGATTCCTCTCACCCCAAGATGAAGATCTACTTGTTGCTTGCCCTCTCTGATCTGGTCGGAGTGGTGAGTTCCGGAAGGCTTCGCCGACGAACTCCCATGGCGCATAATGCCTGGAGATTGCCGGATTGGAGGGATTCGGTCGTGCGCACCCATATTTTACTCTAACCGTTTGGGTTTAGAGGGAGTGCTTCGAAGCTCTGTTGGTTGTTAATATCATGAGGCATGTTTCTCGTTCTATGGTGCTGACGAAGAATGTCATGGAGACCGAAATCTGAGGACTGACAATGGTGGTTCGAGTCTGGGTGGTGATGAGGAATTGGTTTGGTGACTCGTGACTTGGAGAAGTGGCATGCAAGTGGGGGCGACTGCATAGGAGAGGTTCACAGTCCTACCTTTTAGGGCGAAAACCCCATGGTCTGGCCTTAATTGATCGTGCCTGGAAATAGCCTTATTGAAGGTATTGTTTTGAGAGCGTGGAATTTTTTTAGGGTGAAAACCTAAGATCTATGATCGGGCGATGACGGTGTTTGTGCATTGTTCCCTTCTTAGAGGCGTCGCTTTTGGTGAAGCTAGACTTCTGGTGCTGTCTTGGTGATGGTAGTACCGCTGTTTCAACGAATGGGTCGCTGTAGTGGGACTTATTTTTTTGTAATTCTTCTTTCTTTTTTTGGCTGTGTGCATCCGTATGACCGCTAGGGCAATGCGTTGTTGCAGACGCTGGGTGTAATTGGTATCTTGTGATATTAATATATGTTCATTTTCAAAAAAAAAAATCTAGAAACTGTTGCGATTGGTAAAAATGAAAATAATTTAAATTCTACCGGCCAGTATAATAACCTTAAATTCTACCTGCAGGTATAATAACCTTAAAATGACAATTGCTTAAATTCTACCGGCAGGTATAATCTCTACACCACGGTTCAAGTAGAAAAGATATATAATTCTGGGTTGAGCAAGACGTCGCCTTGTCTTATATATAGCTGTAGCCATCTACAATCTCAAAAAAAGCTGTTGCCATCTACTGGTATAACCAAAAAAATTGCTAATTATAAATTGCTTTAGTGCCCACTAGAAGTTGATCAAGTTATTGTTTTTGCGAAAATTCTACAGGTCTATTGGCAGTACACAAAACACAATAGTAATAAAAATTATAAATAGATCAATGAACCATCTAGAAATTGACCAAGTTAATACCGAATCCAACAAATCAATGTGTTTAATCACATTTAAGCATAATTATAGAGATGAACTTATTGCAAGGTAAGCCATAATTTATTTACCATGGTCATGCCGCGCCATGGAGCATACTATACAACAAAAGTCATGTGTCATGTGATAATCATCCAGTAAATCCTTAAGTGCTTACAAATTGTGTGTGGTGCAAGACTATATGTGCTTCTAGTATTTTAGAAAACAATGAGATCCACCATATAAGTTGATCTTGCCTTAGTCATGTGGGAGCAAAGTTTGTGCAGGTTTTGGAATTTGAAGCTTAGATTAGGCGTCATGCAAGCTCCTTACCTGAAATTTAGAAAAAAATTGAGACATCCATTTTGAGATCGGAGGTAATACTTACTTTTGGACATTATGGATGTGCGCATAGATGCATACCATTATTAATTTCCAGCTAATTCATTCCATTCCGAAGAGCTGCCAGCCGTGAGATCTCTAAAGCAACGGTGGGATGGCAGTTGCCAAAACATCATCGAGCAGTGTTGGATCTCGTGAACACAAGGTGAACAAACTTTCTTTTTCAGGTACGTCCGTGTACAGATATGAGTGTGGCGACGAAGCCGGTAAAGGAACAATTGATGAGTACTGGATAATTATATTTATTTAGAGAACTCAACAAGACACAGTTATACGCACGAGAGTCTGACACGCGTGCGTGCACATGATACATGATCAGGGAGGGCAGGTGAAGCCTGAGGGCTGGTCTTGCCGCACTGGTTGAGGAGGAGGACCAGGTCGACAGGCAGGTTGAGGTTGATGATGCCGAGAATGTTGGCCCTAATGGCCGTGCAGAGGCAGACAGCGGCGTCGAGATCCACCAGCCTGGCCAGCAGCGGATAGCACTGCTCGTTCGCCGCACGCCCAGGTGTAGCTTTAGCAGGTTCAACACGTTGGCGCACACGCCTAACTGCAGCGTGTTGATCGGGCAGGTACCACTGGTGGATGACGGTGGCGCGGCGGGAGGGGTTCAGGCAGTGGGTACAGCCTTGCACGGCGGCGATCATCATGGTAAGAAATAGGAGGATGAGCTTCTTGGACGGCGAAGCCATTGCTACTATCTGGATAGCTTGAGCAAGCTAGCTGGCTAGTGATCTGGATCTTGTTATATACTTAGGTTTGTGTGATGGATTTGAATTTGGTTTGGGGTGGTATTTATAGCCTGCAAGCACCGCAATTTCGTTGGAGAACCCCCTCCCTATATCTCACGCACCCTCAAAGTATGTATTTTCACATTAATTAGCATCGCATATCTTTGTTATCCTTTCATAATTCTTCTTTATCTACGCAGTGTATTAATTGTTCCTTAAATGTGCATTAATTATTCTTTCAAAGGTGTAGAATCATAGTGCATTAATTATACTCCAAATTAGAAACACTAATAAAGTCTAACAGCATGCAATTAATTACGATTTCCACATTGGAGGGACAATAGTTGATTATGTCATTGTTATTAAACAAATCTAAAAAGCAAATAAACAAATCTAAAAAGCAAAAAAGAAACAGTAAAGATAGTTAGTTCATCTGCACCAATTATCTATCAATATCTCTTATCTAGAGGATGAAGATGATAGTATATAGTACTTCCTCTGTTCTTGTTCTTGTTTATTTAAAGTCAAAAAATTCAAGAGCTACAATATAAAATATATTATATTGGAATCATTATAACACATACTACCATATTATATGCATTTCGAATTATTGATATTGATTTTATTTTCTTATATTCATGGTCAACTTCACAAAATATGACTTTGATTAAATCCAAGAGCCAGAACTTCAACTTTGGGTGATATGAGTACACCGTGTCGATCGTGAGACACAACTTCTGGAACTCTCAAAGGTGGTCACCCGCATGTCATCCTTGGCATGTTCATAGTCCAAGAGAGTGTGCGTTCAAGGCACCTTAGAAAGATCAGTTTGAGCGACTAGAAGCCAGGAGTTGGGGGTCAACAGGCGCTATCGAATTTTAATTATTTTCTATGTTAAGGCTTGAGAAAATGTAAATTATCTTATCACAAAGTTTATAGTTGCAATTGTCAGAAACATAGTGATTTGTTTCTCAGACTGTGAGACCATATTTAATCACTGTCTTTCAAGAATACTTTGATGGAACTTAACGTTACTCGTGAAAAGGTGATCATAAGGGTGTCGTTGGGTATCCGGAGGAACAGGTTAAGGTGTATGTGTTAATAGAAGGTTTTGTACATCCGTTTGATAGAAGATACTCTAGGCCCACTCGGATAAGTTATATCAAATATGTTGCACAATATGCGACTAGGTCACAAGATATCACTTATCGATACGAGTTTAAAGTAGCATTGTCGGTAATGAGATTGAACCCAACATGGAGATGTGGATGATCAAATCTCGAACAATGTAAGTATTGTAGAGATAAAAGGAACATAACACATAATGTTTTAGGTTTAAAACGACGGAGGATCGTGAGTGTCATAGGGGTCACAAGTGCATCCTGCTTACCTCACTCTATGATCATTAATGGATATTATGTCTATGGCATTCCTGAATCATAGGGACACACACTTAAGGAAATTACGATGTGTGGAGATCGACCTGTAAGAGGGAATCCTGAAAAATATGGAAGAGAGAAAAATCTGAAGTGTTCTGGGGAGATCCGAAATTGTTTGGAGAGAAAGAAATAAGGAAAAGGACTGAAAGGATTTTCAGATCAATGAGAATTTAAATATATATTTATTATATGTTAATTGTAAATTAATATATTCTAAATAATATTTAAATTAATATTATTAAAATAACTTTCTTATTAGGCCTAATTCCCAAGGGAATTAAGCTAAAAAGAAATTACAGCAAAAAAGAAAAAAGGAACAACGAAGCTGATTCTGTTTGGAACAGCCGACCCGCGAGTGGGCGGAAAATTCTACGTGCCGTTGTGCGCGGCAGGCAGTGCAGGCCGCGCTGGCTACCATCTCGCCTGGTGGGCCGCACGCGGGTGCCGCTGCCGCTCAGCACTGGGCGCGCGCCTGGGCCGCTGCTACCAGGCAGGCCGAGTGCGCGGGAAGCCCACCTGTTTTCAGATTGCACATCGTGTGGTAAATATCACCTTCATCCATTGTCCAAGGAAGGCAAACAACATGAGCACAATTTAGCTAGATTAGCTTTTTATTCAAACTCTAGTTTTATTTGGGACGGTGATCCCCTACCATCTGTTTTGGCAGATGCTCTGAACGATGTATACGTTAGTGTTAAATAAAGTGCGTCACTCGAGTTCAAAAGAGAAAACAATACTGACCAATCTTTTCGACCCTGTATGCAGCTCCGCCCCTGCAAGAAATGTCCATTTTCAGGCAGCTGATAAGGACAAGCACAAGCACAAGCAAAAAAAACATCTACTCCATAAATAAAGAACACCTCTCTACGTTTAACGTTAATCTTTTCATTTGTGTTGTCCTATACTGTACTTGACTTAGTATCCGTGGACCTTGGAAAACGAGCCCTTAACTACCTTGGACAGTCCAACAACGACCGGATCAGACATGGCTAACCCTTTCTAACTCCGTGGTTGTTTGTCTCTAGCTTGGACAAGATGGCAATCTTGAAAGGCTTATCGATCAGATCGATGGTTCCACCAACTCTCTCAAATTATATTTGGCAAAAAAAACTATCTTAATCATCCGGGCACGTAAGTTAATGCCTCGTTTGAACATATATCAAAATATTTTTTCACGACTAACTTTTTTCGAAATGGAGGATGCACCCATGCCCTCTGCATCAAAAAGATGCACATGACCCGCTTTATTGATTTATTCAAAATAGACGAACAAAAAATATACATCTAAAACCCAAAGCCACCACATAAACCTACAGACCTGATAATGGGTGAAAATAACGTCAACAATGCCATATGCCTGGGAAACAAGGACATCCCTCCACCGGCTAGGAACCGGGAACAATCACATACCCAAGACACCTCTAGACGAATGAGAGCGCACATTCAGTATAGCAGACTCTTACTGAATACCCCATGTACATGCCAAAAAAGCCGTCACCGCCATCAAACCACCGAGCAGTCTTCATGGTTAAGATAAAATTTTTGCCGATCTTGCCATTGACGCCACCATGATGCCAAGACGGTTTGCCCCACCCTGCACGAGGCCATCACCCCACACGCCGTCGAGACCCTGCTGCACCATGCCAACGAGAAACACCGCCGCTGAGCCTTAGGCATGAGGCGGTAGATGGAACATCGCCCACCAGCGACTCCTCCGCATCTTGAGCTACAAAACAATGCCCTCAAGAGGGTGAACAACACCAAAGTGTCGTCATCGTCTGATCCAGGAGAATCCAGATCTAGGGTTTCCCCTGGCCTTAGGCATGAGATGAAATTCGTAGCAACGAGGCCTTCATTAAGGTAACGTCATCGAAGACGCCGCCATCGCTTCCACATTGATCCCGTCTCTCACCGGCCATCCCCCTTGCCTCACCTCCAACCCACACGCCACAACCATGTCCAACACGCAGGAGAGGGAGGCCGCCGTAACACTAACCGCCTTCGATCTGCCCGGAGAAGAGGCCTTCGCCGGTGGGGAAAAGATCCTGGCGCGCCGGCCAAGGATTCGCCTACGACAAGGCCCATCGCTGCTGACCTCACGCAGCAGCATCACCTCCGCCGTATGCAAGGGCCTTAAGGCGATCGAACATGGACCTTGCCTCCCTTCATCGTCTGGCCAAAGTTTCATGGAGGCAGCCTCCAGGAGTGGCGAGGAGGGAGAGAGGTGGGGCGGGGGGGGGCACCTGAAGTTCGCAAATAATTGTTTGTTTATCTGTCAGCTTAGCATCTAGTCATGTCCAATAATACTTCAATCATTCGTTCTCGTACGACGTTCTCAACCTAATAAGCATTGTAGTTTTTGTGCCGGCCAGATAGAAATGTCGATAAAAAGCTAGTTGTATTTTCTTTAATTTTTGCGGAAAAATCAAACTAATTGCTGGATGTGATGGTGATTTAGCTTCCGGTGCCAAGGGTAACTTTCTTTTGATCCATGCATATATTCGAATTGAAAATAACAGAACAAATTTGCATGATACATATATATTTGCAGAAGTATTATGGTTTTCTAAGTTTAAACCAGAAACATGGCGTTACCAGTTGAACATATTGTGAATACTGCTCCTCAACAAGATACAACAAATTTAAATTCCAAAATGCAGGCCTTGGCAGGACATATGCAGCATATATTGAAGGAGGGAATCAAACAGTTGTGCAGCGTACAAAGTTTAAGTAGTCAGTCCAAAAAGGCATATTTCGATAGGATCAATGGACCGACGAGTAGCTAGCTACGGTGGAAACATAATTAGACTTTTTTAAACAAGACGTAAGCACTAGGAAGATCACTGAGACGCGGGAGAAATGTCTTTTGCCAAACGTTGCTAACTATGGCATAGTATTTTTATAAAATTGTGGTGGTCCAATTTTGCAACGGAGCTGTAGGTACTTAAAAAAACCACCTTTTGCAGTTGGAAAATATAAAATGAATATTTTGTGCAAAGAAAATGAAAACCTCCTTTAGCGGAATTATTTTCCATTCGAAGGTGAACATTTCTATCAAATATGGGCATATTATCACAAATTATGTCATAAACATGGACATGACTTAATAATTTGGCTTGAAAGCTATGAATGTTCATCGGTGATAGTTTGTTTTAGAAATGACTTTTTAAAAAACGTGTGAAAATACAAGTTTTATCATTCTTTCTTGTAACTACTACACAGAAAAGGACATAGTATCGTGCGCAAGTTATACATTTTTATATTTATTTGACAAAACATCTTCCGTGGTGTTCACAATGTGGTCAATGTTGTCAGCACAAGCATTTGTACTGCATTGTTGAAGATTCCAGAACTATAGGTGGATCTCTCATATAATGACTACTTATGTATCTTAAAATGATTTTTGGACTAAATTGTGAACAAAATATGAAGCACTTACAGTTCAATTTGGCCCATTTCCTGCTAAATCGGCATATTAGCTATATAAATGATCTAAACTACCTGCAACGTTTTGACATGCATATATATATGATGGTTTGTACCTAAAATATTATATTGTATTTTTAAATTGTGGTGGTCCAGTTTTTCAATGGAGTTTTGGTAAGTGCTTAAAAAAACTACTTCTCGCAAGCAGAGAATGAAAACCAAAATTGTTTTGCAAATAAAATAAAACTCCTTTAGCAAATTTTGTGGATATTCCAAAATGCACATTTGTACTAAATATGTGGACATTATCCCAAACTCTGCCATGACTATAAAAATCAACACGGTCATTTTTTATGCAAGAAATACGAACTCCTTTTGAAACAATATTTATTGCACCGAGATGCCCCTTTCCACCTAATATGCAACATTTTATTATTTAAAATATAGAAATAAAAAATAATTTTTTTTGTATACGGAGTGTATACACTCACGCGGAGACCTAGGATGTAGAAGATTATAACATGAGTGATTTTGCAGATTTGGATTAATTCAGCAAACTATGCGTTCGCAGTCAATTCTTCGTCAACTCAACAGATCGACAAGGGACATGTTGGCCCACAGATAGGCCAGAGTGTTAGATATGAGATTGAAAATAACGTGGATCGGGCGGCGACTTGCTGACCTCGCTGATCTGTTCCAAGTCTTGTCTAGAAATTGTCGACACAATTTTGTGCTTATTCCTAGTTCGTTGGGTTGATCCTCCTCCCTTTAAGAAGGCTATATATATATATATCTTCTAACGCTCACACCCACACAACCAACGGTATATTGCATAACAAACAAGAGTAATTGTAACACCGGCCGGCTAGCTCGATCGGTCAAGGGAGAGTGAGTTAGGGACATGGCATACCTGGTGATTGGGTTGGCCAAGTCAGTGGTGGAGGTGGCGTTGACCAAGGCTCAGGCGGCCATTGTGGAGGAGGCGAAGCTGCGGCAGAGCGCCCAGCGTGATCTGGTGTTCATCACCGGCGAGTTTCAAATGATGCACTCCTTCCTGAAGGTGGCCAAGGTGGAGCGCGTGGAGAACGAGGTGGTGAGGACATGGGTGAGGCAGGTCCGCGAGCTGGCCTACGACGTGGAGGACTGCATCGAGTTCGTCGTCCACCTCGACAAGACAACGACCTGGTGGTTCCGCATGATCCCGTCGTGGTGTTCGGCGATACCGATGCCCCTAGACGAGGCGGTGGACCAGATCGAGCAGCTGAAGGCGAGGGTGGTGGACGTGAGCAAGAGGAATGCGCGCTACGGTCTCATCAGCGACACAGATTCCAAACCTGTCTTTGTGCAGCAGCAGCGGCAGGAATGTGTGCCTGGTGGTGCTATCGTCGCCACGACCAAATTCAACATGGTCGCGGAGGCGAGGGGCGCCACCAAGAGGAAGCAACGATTTGGGGATCTCACCCAGCTGTTGATCACCAAGCACAAGGACAATGGCCTTCAAGTGATCTCCGTGTGGGGCTCCGGCTGCGACCATGGGACGACATCCTCATAAGGAAGACAATCACCCAGGGTGTGCAAAACCTTCGCCCACCGTGCCTGGGTGAAGCTCATCATGCATCCTTTCAGTCCCCACGACTTGGTCCGGAGCATGATGGCTCAGTTCTACGCAAACTCTTGCCACCAAGAACAAAATACCAACATAGGTATGCATGTTCTTACCAAGATGGAGGCCAAGCAGGCAGATCTGTTCGATGAGTTCAAAGTGCTAGTCAAAGAGAAGAGGTACCTCATCGTCTTGGAAGGCCTATCAAACATGGTAGAGTGATGCTATTAGACGTTCCTTCCAAACACGGAGCATGGCAGCTGGATCATCGTCTCAACTCAACTATCGGAAATAGCAACCTTGTGCATCGGACACACATACCAGATATTGGAGCTAAGGAAGTTCTCCGATGACCACTCTGTTTGTGCGCTCCTCAAGGTAATTAAGACGGAAACACAACTGATAATTACTCCTAGAAAATCATATGTTTTGCATACCTTTTCTAATACTATATGTTTAAGTTATTATATTATTTTTATATATTAGATGGAAACTTTATTGTACGTGCTCCCACGTTCAATATAGAACATAAATAAAATTAATTTGCTTTAATCTTTTTTGAAAATCTAGCACTAGCCTCTACATCCGTTGACGTACAAACCAATATTTATACTAAAGTTTATCATTCATAGTTTCAAGCACCACAGTCATAAAATATCTAACATACCCAACATACTTATATGCAATATGAAGCCTATATGTGGATCGCCAGACACCTCGGTTAAAGATATTACGTGCGACTGTCAAATATGGTTGCATCAAGAAAACATAATCTCCCACTGATCCAAAGGTGGACAAAGTGTCACAGCTGAATTCAAAGCGTGGCTATACGGATAACATGCAACAAATGAAATCTCTTCTGTTTTTCAAAACATTATTTTTGTCCGCAATTTCAAAACTACCAAGATAAACCCGAAACTCCTATCTGAATTCTAGCCTTCAATTTTTTTCAAACCCACTCAACCAATTCTCATACATATTTGTGATATTTTTTGGTGAGGGTAAGTTAAAGCTTAATATGCACAATATGGAATAAAGAAAAACAAAAAGAAGTGAGAGGAATAATCTTTAATAGTCTTGTCCGAATCAGAGAAATAACATTTTATAGACCCATTTCAGTTTTGCTTAGCTTGGTTATGTTTAGTAAGATTAAGAAACCACATAAAAATATCAATCTTCCACTTAAACTTGTGGAAAGACCTAGTATGATCATTTTATAGACCCATCAACACCAAACTCGTACATAGATTCCTCGAAACAGGTTTCCGCCCCGCTATATTAATATATCAATACACCATACAACCAACGACAAATTCTGAAATGATGAAAATGCTGGGGCAACAACAAAGACATGCCCAACAGAAAAGTCAAAGAAAAAACAAGCTGACACGGATTTCACCCACAGGCGGAATGGTTCCACCCTGAAGGAAGTGGAACAAGGGTAGACACAACGCCCTCCAATATGTAATGGTTCCACCCACAGGGTCCCAGAAAAACCCCATCCACAACCCTCGGACTGACCATTGCACAGGACCCCTACAAGGTCGAAGCCTCGTCAGCACCAAACTTGCCGCCCACTAGCATGTGCCACCTCATCAGCACCAAAGCCGATGCCACGCTGCAACAAGCGACCGTGGGCGTCACCACCACAAGCCTCAAACTAGCCCGCGCCACCTTCTCTAGAGAGCTGTGGACGGTAGGTAGGCCCACCACCCGCAGAGATCTGAGCGGCGGGCTGCCCCGGCATCCCCGCGTCACCCTGCCGTCACCATAGCTCCGGTACCACAGTGTTGTCGTCGAATCTCGACCACCTGCCGAACCCGAGCCTCCCGATCAGCACCGCCACTGGCCGCTTTATCGTGCATGGGTAGAGCCAGATATGCAAGACCACCTTGCAGAACATGCACACCACACTTTGCAGAATGTGCAAACCACGATTTAGCACCGGGACTAGACATGCGGACATAGCCCTGCATGCCAGCAATGCACGCACCGCATCGCTGCCAATGCCCACCAGCACACTTCCGCACCCCACACCAGTGCGCTACCACCGCTTAAAACTTCTGGCCCGCGCCAGGCCCGACCGAGCGGAGAGTTAGGAGGCCCCGCTACCACCTATGTTGGCTGAGATTCGCCAGGCGGCGCTCCCCGACGGTGGCGAGGGGGGGATTGAGCTGGCCTTCGTCAAGCGGTGTTTAGGGTTCTCCTGTCGCCACAGGAGCGACACGGAAGGGGGACGAAATGTTTTTACTGATCATCGTACATAGATTTCATCAACAAGACATCTTAGGTCGCTAATTTCCAAACAAACCCATATGTCTTGATCATAAAATGGACCATAATCAATCTTTAGCATAGGTGTAAACATATGTTCCACTTAATTCCAGTTAAGGTCCCCTGAAAGCCAATGTTTTGTGGAACCTCTGAAAGACACTAGACACGGAAACATCTTCAATTATAGTATGTTGTCTAATGATGATTACTATTGGGATAGTTGTGTATAAACAAGCCAAATATGTCCCAAGCATTTGGTGCTCAAACCATGTTCAATTTGGAAATTACGTCCGCCAAAGATAATATCTTCAAGTCACAATAAAAAATTAATAAATGGAGAATCAGTACTCTTCTCTTACACCCGTGACAACGTTTTATTTGAAGATACTTATTGTGAAGCAACTCTTTCCACAAACCTTTCTGGTCATCTAGACTAAACAACCACTTGTTGATTAAACACTTGTTCTTAAGTTCTATCCTCGACGATATTCCACTTCAGCTCATGGATTATATTACCTTTAATTTGTTGATGTTTACTTTTGTGTTCATCGGTTGCTAGGAAAATCTATATCTCGAAAATTCAGAGTCGTTTCCTTACTCCTTATGGATTTTGAGGAAGAATTACATAAGCATCAGAAAACTAGTAAAAGTAGATCTAATAATAATACACTGGTCCCTGTATAAGAGTAATTTTCCTTGTTGGAATCAAACCTTCCATTCAAAACAACTTTCTAGTATATTACATTTTGAATTTTGAAGTTTTATGTAGTGGAAGGGTACTCCAACATAGCTAAAAGGCAAAGATCCACATTCTCACCAAAATAGTTCCTTGTGTTGTTGTTTCTTGTCTTGTCTTTCCAAAATAGAATATCTCGCTTTTATGAATATTAATATTAAGCGTAGATTTTTGCTCATAAGATGCAAATATTGGCGATGTTTTTAAGTCATTGGCATGAGAAAAACTGTGTCTTATATTTGTTGTAGGGTTGGTACCCCTCCCTTAACTAAATGAGGAACAAAAACTTCTACTCAACCATCCTTCTCTGCCCTGACAACATAATTTTCAATATACCTGCAACTAAATTGAGGAGAATTGGAGACAACATATCACCTTGTATCGATCTTTTATTTTTGCTATGAAATAATGACCAATATCATCATTGACCGTTATACCCACACTACCTCCTTCAAGAAATTGTAATCCATTCACGACACTTTTATACGAGTCCTTTCAATTGCATGGGGTGATCCAAGAAAGGTCCATTTGAACTTATTATATGCCTTCTCAAAGTCATTTCGTGTAGCACATCAACCCCTTCTAATATATGTTGGCCTTTTAGGTCTAATTATCTTATCCACAATCCCGTAATGCGGTCTACCCACTTCAGTGAAAATTTAAGCTTACACTGAGAATACATATTATATGTTGAATTTTTTTATTAACATATGGTATCAAATAAGGTATATACACATATTTTTGTAGGTATAAAACCTACTTAGTTAAGTATTATGTTTTAGGATGTTGCCGCAAAACAACGTTAAAGCTTCCCTACTTTTAGTATGATATATTAAATAATCTCAGTGGTTAAATAATGAAAATGACATCGTTAAATTTCTCTAGGAAAATATTTGTAATCATATTTTTTATAAAATAATATTATATTCGAATGCATCATTTTGCCAAAGCACCAAGTTATGAAATAAGTCATAATTGTACATGAGGTGCGTATTAGGACATGTACAATCATGATAATCTTCTCTAAACCTCCACGCCTTGTACATATGACATTACGAAACATGTTATACTTCAGTATCCACGAATATTA
Source organism: Avena insularis (assembly GCA_023614405.1). NCBI lineage: Eukaryota > Viridiplantae > Streptophyta > Magnoliopsida > Poales > Poaceae > Avena > Avena insularis. The sequence continues at coordinate 458,276,120 of CM042685.1, read as the reverse complement.
TTATTATAGCTAGTAGTGTTCGCATACCTTGGAAATTATGTGGTGCTAACTTGTGTTTGCCAAGACATCTGGTATAATGGGTAAAACTATCTCTAAGCGCTAATATAAGAGACCTGATAGCACATGTCCTTAATGAACTACAAAAATGTGATAAATATTATTCTCTTCCCCTGACCAAGAAATTCATTCCCCAAATTGTCTATATAAATTTCTTGTATATCTCTACGAGTCTTTGCCATTAATTTCTTGTATCCACATACAGGCTTCTCAAGGCGATGAGGATAAAGACAAGAAACCAATGGTAAGCTAGGCAAAAAAATTCTCGAGACTATTAATGTGCCTTTCCTGACTCTCTCTACGTACTGTTCTTGGGTGTTAAAATCTCTCTGCAACTATATTCAGGGTTCTCACGGTCATGGGGATGAAAATAAAGGCAAAGAACCAATGGTGGTTGAAGAGAACCTCATTAGAGATGATCAGAGAATCAAGTCACTTCAAGAGGAAGCAAAGGAATGGATGGAGGAGAATCGTATCCTTGTTGGACGCGAGTCACGAGTGAACGAACTTCGAAATATCCAGCTAAGGCGCCAGATTAACTCTCCTCCAGTTATGTCCGTATGGGGTATAGCTGGTGTTGGGAAATCAGCTCTTGTCAAAAACTTATTTTATGACAGAGTGCTTAACAGCGTCAACCAATATGATGATTATTTTTGGGTGGATGTATCCCATCCATTCAATATGAGAGACTTGTATTTGAACATACTTTCAGATTTTCATACAGAGAAAGACCCCACCGAAGAGTGTCACCGTATTCTGAAAAATGGTAGGTGCCTCGTTGTTATAGATGATCTCCAGTCTACAAAAGAATGGGACTTGATACAAGCTGCCTTGGTACCGAGACATTCAAAAAGTGTTATCATTGTCATTACAACTGAAGCAAGCATTGCCAAACATTGCACAAATAATGAAGATCTCGTGTTTAATGTCATGGCGCTAGAAGAAGCAGCAGCTTCTGAGCTCTTCATAAAGCAGGTATGGTGTTCTTTTTTCTAGACATACATCTAACCTAGCCAATTTTCTGCTGGGGGAGGTCATCAGACAACACTTATGCCCCTTATTAAATCACTCTCTCATAGTATAGTATCCTCATAATCTTTAAAAAACCTTATGTGATAGAAGTCAAGCTCCACATTTTTTTCTGCATGATGTATTTGCAAGTTGTCGTTTGGTGTTGGTTTTAATAATTCTAGCCTCAGAGTTGTACATAATTTTTCGTCCGGAGATCATGTCATATCCAAAAGCGCCATGCATACAATTTCTCCCAAAATCTCGCATATTTCTATCACATTAGTTAGGGCCCCTGCGCTTGCTAAATTGTTTATTATTTTACTAGAATTTTGCATTAATGATTTATGTATGAATGCATGATTAATGCATCACTTTTCAAGTATCATATTGTGTATTTTTTGGTAGATCTATCATTCTTTTATGTAAACACTGAAAATAAAACAAAATCTAATATAATTGATGTTCACAACTAATACTTCCTCTGTTTCAAAATATAAAATGTTTTAGTCTTTTTCTGAAACGCATGTATTTAGACACCTTTTATTATGTAGGTTCAGAGAAAAATGAGTGAACCTACACAATAAAAGGTTTCTAGATACATGTGTTTCAGAAAAAGGTTAAACATGTTATATTTTAGAATAGAGTGAGTGAGTACTTCTTAAGTGACTGACTCAATTTTTATAATTTTAAATCCTTTGAACAATGTGTGTAGGTACTCAAGTGGAATGCATTATCCCCGTTAAAGGTTCAAGATGGGAGGTACAAGAACTTATTTTAAAGTGTGGTGGTATACCCAAAGTAATAGCTGCTATAGCTGGGTTACTGGCCAGGAAGAAAGACAAAAACATGGACATTGTACGTTCTTTGAATCAGAGATTTATGCACCATCTTGAGACTGACCCAGAATATGATAGTCGACAGGATGTATTTAGTTGGATGCATTCTTACTTCCGTACTTGCCCGGATTCACTCAAGCCATGCATTTTCTACCTGTCTATTTTCCCCCGAGACCAAATCATCCGGCGGAGGCGATTGGTAAGGCGGTGGATCGCGGAGGGATACTCCAGGGACAACCACAATGAATCTGCCGAAGAAAATGGGGAGAAGCACTTCTCTGAACTCCTTGAACTGAGCATGATCCATCAGCTATCATCACAGTCATCGTTTCCAGTCGCCAGCACTGGATTTAGTGTTGGTGAAGTTAGGATGGTATTGTGCCAGGTGAATGGTTTTATTCGAGAGTACATTGTGTCACAGCGAATGGAAGAGAACCTTGTGTTTGAGCTGGGTCACAAATGTGCCCAAACCACTCAGCGAACAGGCCGTCACCTTGTCATATTGGAGAACTGGGAGAGAGACATCATTGTGTTCAAGAGCATCGACTTCTCGCGGCTACGCTCACTTACCGTTTTTGGGAGGTGGGAGTCATTCTTCATCTCCGAGAGTATGAAGATGCTTCGGGTGCTTGATCTAGAGGACGCATTTAGTTTAAATAATGCAGATCTACGAGGACAGAGAGAGATTAACCATCTACCAAGTTCATTGGATCATATGAGGCAGCTCCAGACTCTGGATATCAGGGACACCTCCATAGTCACCCTGCCTGAGACTATCACCAAGTTACAGAAGCTGCAGTACATACGTGCCGGCATCACCGATGACCCAGGTCCTGCTGCATCCCGCTGGTTCCGTTGTCGCAGCATAGTAGGTGTCGAAGCTCCTGGAGGGATTGGTAAACTGACGGCATTGCACACGTTTGGTGTTGTCAATGTTGGAGCTTCTGGGGCAAAGACCATGGTGAAAGAGCTCAGGAAGCTCACACAGTTGCGCAAGCTTGGAGTTTCAGGCATCAACAAGAAGAACAACAAAGAGTTTGGAAAATTAGTTCATGGTTCCCATTTGGAGTCGTTGTCCGTTCAGCTCGACAAGGACAATGAAGGCTGCTTGCATGATATCTCCTTGCCTTGGCTCAACCTACGCAGCCTTAAACTGTATGGGCTTGGAGACAAGTTGCCGAAATTGACCAAGGAGATTAGCAAGCTCACAAAGGTAGATCTGGACACGTTTAAAAAAGATGATAGGAGTCTGAAATTGCTTGGTCTTGGAGACAAGTTGCCTGAATGGATCATGGAGATTAGCAAGCTCACAAAGGTGGACCTGGAGATGGACACGTTAAAAATGATGATGTTGAGTTCCTTGGCAACATTCCAAACCTAAGTGTTCTACGCCTTCGTGTCAAGCAACCCAGCCTTCATTTTTATGCCGAGATGTCTAGACTTGAGGTGCCCACCTATGAAGAGATCAAGATCCTCGAGATTGCTTCCGTCTCAAGCAACTTAGATATAAAATTTGGATCAGAAACAATGAACAATCTTGAGGTGCTAAAGCTTGAATACTCCAATGGGTCATATCAGTTCTCTGGCCTGGAGCATCTATCTAAACTTAAGGAAGTATTTCTTAAGGGCACTGATCATGAAACACTGAAGGAAATGCAGAGCCAGTTTTCCGTGCATCCAAAATCACCTGTTGTGAAGCTGGAGGCCAAGAACAATCTGTCAAAAAATGAAGCTGGGAGAACTGCTGTGAAGTCAAGTTAACGGTATCTGGTTTTGAAGACGGTGTATCTGGTTTTGAATGAATGAGTCACTGTAGCGGGACTTTTCCTTTTTGTAATTCTTCTTTCTTTTTTTGGCTGTGTGCATCCGTGTGGCTGCTAGGACAATGCGTTGTTACAGAGGTTGGGTGTAATTGGTATCATCTGGTATTAATATATGCTCCTTTCTAAATTTTTTTTTGGTTTTGAAGACGGTGTCAATCGTTATTTCTCCGTGTGTTACCTATCTCTAGCTGAATCTAGTCTTTGCAATAAGTTCATGTTTGTATTATATATTATTTAGTACATGATTTGTTTTCTTCTTATTGTTTCAATTCTTTTGTAAAAATATGCTACATTCTCCTAGAGTAGTTTGATTTCTAATTACTTTCACTATGACATGTTTTCCGGTGTACAACATAAAAGATTACGTCAGATTTTACAATAAAATCGGCTCATTGCATCGTATTGCATGTTATACACTACTGGAAAAGGGTCTTCAGTTCGATGTGAATAACGCCAAAGAGTCCCGGTTAATCACAGCCCACGACTAGTGCTAGCACTAGTCCCGGGCCGTAAGGCCTCTAACGGCTAGAAACGGCCGTAGTCGCTAGTCTCGGGCCGGACCAGATCTTTAGTCCCGGTCCATAATACGGCCCGGGACTAACAACCTGGAGCAGGCCAGCTGGTCTTTCAGGATTATTAGTCCCGGTCGACACGCCGGGACTAGTTGTCCACCACTATATATTCTGCTTCCTGTCCAGCTGCCCTAAAGAATATGGTGGCAATTTGGCTCAAAGAAGCAAGCGAGTCCATGCCATTTTTTTTCTCAAGATTTGTTAAGATTTAGTTTGCAACCCTAAATCCAAAGCTTTAAAAGGTTAGAACTTCATTCTTTCATCTCTTATTGCTACTTTAGCTCTATAATGCTCTAGAAGTATAGAGATATGGATCAATGCATGCATGCTCTAGAAGTAGAAGGATTTTGATATATATGTGTAACAAATCTTGATTAGGCACATAGTTATCTTCAAATTGAAATGTGTAATTTTAGAGTTTCAGAGCTTAGAATGGAATGAGATTTTCACTGATAGAACAATAATAAAAAACTCCACATTTATCATGTTGATTGTTTTCTCCAATTCACAAATTGGTGCATGTAAATTTTTCAAAATTCAAAATTAATTGTCTAGAAGCTCTCAATATAACTTGTAATAATTTTATCATGTTGTGTAATGGTTTTTGATATACTTTTACTATAATGCATATGGTCCGGAAATGGATGTATTTGACTGACCGACGCTCTGGCGAGTTCATTAATGGCGTGCATGAATTCATCCGTGTTGCTGATGCAAACGAGCGTAATGGTTTTGTATTCTGTCCATGTAGTGGATGTAGGAATCAGAAGGATTACTCTAACTCAAAAACCCTTCACAGCCACCTGTTGAAGTCCGGCTTCATGCCCAGTTATAATTGTTGGACCAAGCACGGAGAGAGAGGGGTTATAATAGAAGATAATGAAGAAGAGGAGGAGGATGACAACTATCATGGTTTCCCTGAGTACAGAGATACTTCCATGGGGGATGCTTAAGGGGAGGATGAAGAAGAAACACATGATGAACTCCATTGATGATCTTCACATACCTAATTGAGATTCATATTTATAGTTGACGATCAGACTATCCTGATACTTTCTTAATGATGGTGTGCATTACTAGCTGCTATAGAGGCCGGGGAAGTGAAATCCTCCCGAGTTATACGATGAGGAGATTATCTAAGAGCTTTGTCCCCTCGCTCCGCTCTAGCGGGGCGACACGGGGAACCCTAAAAAACTCACCACCACGAGCATCCCAAACCCTCCCCTCACTCCGCTTTAGCGGGGCGACCCGGGGAGCCCTAAATAATTCTCCACTACGAGCCTCCCAAACCCTCCCCTCCTCCGCCGTTGTCTAGCCAGAGGGCGTGACCGGGGATGAGCCTAACCGGCAGCGATAAGGCCCCCAATCACAACCTCGCCCAATGAGTCAGCCCGGGAAGGCTCCTTTTGGTTTGGATGTGGTGTGGTCGCAGGTTTCACGACGTCCTTTGACACGCCGGACGTCGTTGATGCCTACTCTAGGAAGATCGACCGCGGAAGGCATGGATGCGGCCTCCACTCCTGTGGCTTTGGCTCCCCGGGCTGCTATGTGCGGGTTGCACTACTAGGGAAATGCCTGTCGGTGGTGTACCGATTTTGGTTATCGGTGACGCACAAGAGGTACGCCACTATGCTCACACTAGTGGTAAGTGCCTACTAGTGGTGCATTACATGGGACGCCACGAGTAACTCTAGATAGTGGAGGCGTACGTCTTGGTGCGCCACTTGTAGTACTTACTGCGTAACTAGGTGCACCACTTGTAGTTTTCGAATTTCAGAAAAAAATATAGCAGCTATTATAGAATTACCATCAATTTACTGTAATAAACAATAATAGTAGTAGCTAGCAATCTATTATAGTATCTCGGGAATACCACACTTTAGGAATAATATACATCTCTTTACAATATCTCATGTCACAATAGTGACACAATTGCTATGGTTTTTGAGACGTCTTCTCCAATTGTGATGTTCATGTGAGATTTAGTCAGACTTGGACTATGGCGTAGAACACTCTTATCCAGCATTTGGCAATTGTTCAATTACCCCAAGGAACAGAAGAATGTCATAGAAATATCTATGGGAATTAATAATTCTCGATGGATTCTATAAACATAACACTTCTTAATTCAGAAGTGCCAGTAGGTAGTAGCTAAAAATCTAGAAAATAAAATGTGCCGCTAATTAAAAATTCATAGTGGTATCTTTGCAAAGGTCTAATCTTTACCAAGGATAACCAAGCAAACCATAGGAGGAAAGGAAGCTTATGGTGTGCATTAAGCACTTATTTGGCACTTGAAAAATCACATGTTCTATATGGTAGTCACAAAGGTTCTTCTAACTTGTACCCACCATGTAGTGTTGCAAAAAAATATTTGGGAACTTGTTACATGAAATAGATCACAAATGTATAAAATTATAATTAGGGTGGAAGCGTATGAATTTATTTTGTTATATTGGCTATGCATAAATGTTTTTATTTTTCATGGTAATATTTCTTCTCCTTGATAGGTCATTTATCAGTGTATTCATTTGCTCCATTTACGGTCATCTTTTTTTCATACTTATTTTGCACTGTTTTTTTATTCTTCTTTTGTTTGTGCGCATGTGTGCATCGTATATCTATGGACATTCCATTAAGCACTTATGAGTTGTATTAGTGTGATGTCAACTTATGAGTTTAACAAAAAAATCACTTACAAAAAAAATACAAAGTTACAAAATATCCAAATATGACAATTGTTTTATAAGAAACAAATAAAAATTAATAGATAGATGACAAGTCTATGCAACAAAGGATTCTCCATAATATGGCTTTCAAAACTCTTCCAAGTTTCTTCTCTGCAGTTTCATGAAATCAAATCATCTCAACAAACATGTGTCCCCTTTGCTTCCAACCCCGTCTACTATTCATGCATGTCAGCAAGCATTGAGCCTGTCAACAATTGTTTCGATGGAAGGCCTTTTTTTTGGATCAATATGCACACATTCTAGGCCAATTTGTATGCATGTGTGAACTTCATGGAGACATTCTGCGTCTAACGATGAGTACTTCGATGCTATGTGCTCTGGTGTCCACTCTCTCCGTATCTACATACAGAATTGCGATCATCGTCGTTTATTGGAAATAATACGCAAACTAAGTTTGCCATACGCAGATTCCAAATTTAAACATTCAAATAATCAACTAATATATCTCCTTACTTTATCTATGTATATCCTTGCGGATGGTTCTTTGCTATCCGGAGAGTTCTTCTCTACTGTGGTGATCTCGATCATTAGTAGGCCTAGACTATATATGTCTGACTGCTTGGAGATTTCACCTTTGTCTAGATATTCTGGAGCTATGTATCCACTGAATGTCATTTGTATTAAGAGTTAACAAGCATTAGTACAAATGTCAGAATGCAAGTATAGTAACAAAAGAAAAGTCACAAACATGTCAAAGTATGTGATTAGCTTACTATGATCCAACAACATTTTGTGTGTTTAGGCGGGTCTGATCTTGGCCAAAGAGTCTGGATAGCCCAAAATTGGCAATTTTGGCCACCATGTTATGGTCCAACCATATGTTCTGGCTTGAGATCCATATGGACAATCGGAATCCTGTGCATAAATCTTAAGCCATCACAGATCCCTTTGATTATTTTGAAGCGTGTGCTCCAATCAACGCTGGTATGACCTGAAGGAGTGATCACGTAATTTTAGTAATATAATATATAATCCTTGTAGTATCTATTTTGTAGAGTAATCAACTATTTCCTCAGTTACTATGAATAAGGTGCATGTGTAGTTCATGAAAAACTCTGACCAAAAGAATTTAGCAATAATATATTGATTATATTGTACATAATTATTATCTTTAGATTCATATTGAAAAACACTTATAATGATGCTAATTTGTACCACTAATCTTTATATATTTAGAATAATTGTTTTTCAAAGATAAATCCGGAAATACGCACCTTATTCATCAAAATGGAGGGAGTGATTTGAGTAACACACATGTCTTTTGTTCACAAAATGTATGTAAAATAACAAATCAATTTCTGATCGATGTTCATATATAGTATTATGGAGGAACCCTATGTGTTGGAGCGTAAACAAATTTATAATATGTGATCTCCACACTCCACACAGCGTTAAAAACTGAGATACCAGAAGAGAAACAGTTATTTTTCTGAGTTTTATTACATACCAAAAAGATTGCCGTGGAGGCTTCTTTCAGGTAGATATTCGTAGCAGATTAAACTTTCCACAATATCTGCGATATAATAGCTTCCATCTTCCTCCAACACTCTCTTATGTACTTCATGGCAGTATCCAACCAACTTCACTATATTTTTATGACTGGCCTTCATAATATTCATAACTTCATTCTGAAACGCTTTATGTTGTGGTATAGGTCCATTTTCTGCGAGTTTCTTCACAGCAATTACTTCTCCATCCGGAACAATTCCCTGTTTAACATCAAACATACCAGAAAAAAAAAGCAGAACAATTATATCAGAATTTACCATTCTTTGAAAAAAAAAAGATGAACACTCTATATCTCAGCATTTTGTTTTGATCAAACTTTGCAAATTCAGAAAATGTTAAGAGAAATCGTCCTGACCTTATAAGTTACCCCATATGAACCTTCTTCAAGTATACGCTCCCTGGAGAATTGGTCCGTAATGTTCTTCAAAAGTCGAATGGTAGTTCTTTGGCTAATGTGCTTAGAACGCTTGGCTTGCTTGTGGTGGCGTCAGTGGACATTTCTGATGATATTAGCAAATTATGGATGTGGTGTGAGCAGCTATGCCATAAGCTACAACTTAATGTAGTTATGGATCGCTAAACTTTACATTTATGTACCAAATGAAGACAGTTTATTGTTCTACAAATTGCGTTGAAAAGAAGTTAGCTTGATCAGTCGAATTGATCACTAACCTTGAGGTCGATTAGGAAGAGCTTAAGGAATCTTTACTCCTGAGATAGCTGGGAAGAGAATGACCTGGCAACTTCTTGAAATTATATTCACTAAACCTGAGACAGATAACAAGGTATAACTAAAAAGGTAGTAGCTCTGTAAACATACATATAGCACGCAACCTGCTACAAGGAGATATGGATCTGCCAGGTGAACAAGGGATACTCTAGCAAAGCTGTGTGTCCATGTCATTAGTTACGTGCTTAGCTGTTAACGTGGGCCACCTGCGTGCTGTGTCGTGTACAATCAATTACGCAACGTAAAACAAGCAATATATTGTCCGTCTCGATCCGCCTGCCCACTTTCTCAAATAAAAAAGAAAATGATGCTGACTCCATCGTTGCCAACTTCACATCTAGGACTTTCGATGACCTATGTATGTAGGTGACAAATGGAGCATATGGTATTAATATAAAGCCGTACTCGCATTATTGAAGAGATATTAATTAATTAACTTAGCGACTAAGAACAGTAATGAATGATACATCTGACGAATACGTACACTACGTTTTGTTAACCAAAGAATACCGAAGAAAAAACACGATGCGTTGAAAAGGATGGAAACCGGCAGCATTGGATCATTGAGTAGACATACTTCCAAGAGTTTCAACAACTTATTTTTTGGATTAAACCCAGCCATGCATGGAAAACGTCAACACGCTTAAAACCGTAATGAACACAAGGAGAGAAAAACTGTCAGCAAGAACTTTCCTGTTGGCTCAGGTGTAAGATATAAGTATAGCGTGCCCGAATTAACTTGGCAGGCAGCTATACTTTATTATCAGTCCATATCATGCTGACATCAAAATTAATGCTCTAGTCCGGGGTCTAAATTAACGTCAAGGATATCTTTCACCGAAACAATTACATATCACCATTGGGCCGTCACAAGTATAAAACAGCATATGTCTTCTTCTTCTTCTTCGGTTTGTCTTCCCTAACCACAAACTTATCTCCAATCTATTGTCCTTTCTCCAGCATTTTCATTCATCAATGTTTACGACAAATTGCTCTTCTTCTACGACATACCGTTCTTATTTAATCCTAACAAGCAAACAAGTGGCAGTTTTTTTTTATTTTCCTGATGAACAGATAACAACTATGTTTTTTTGAAATAGCTTGCGACTGGACGGCATACACATTTTACAACATATATGTCGAAGACTTGGTCGGTAATACGATTTCTTCTCGATCGATCATGTCACATTCACGATGTATACACTTGTAAGCAAGTTAGACGGAAGGACGCTTAACACATTAGTATTCAAGTGGCAATTAGCATTATAAATCTAATACGTACCAGTTGGTTGTACCCAAGGAGAATGTATCTGCCCAGGTCCGTATAATTAGATGAATGGGTACAAGGTATGAGGCCAAATCTCTCTCAGCCGTAAGATCTAATTATACTAGTCATATTTGAAGAGTAGTAAAAGGTACTGTAGAAATTGCCCAGGTTTTAAGATTCTAGGGAATTGATGGGAGCTTCATGAACTAGCTAGTGTACCCCTCCACCATTTCTATTATACACAATCATCATTCATTGAGTACTTTAACACATATGTATTATTTACTAACTCAAGGCATGCACGGATGGCTGCCAAGCAGAACAGGTGATCACTCTAGTTCGATGGACTAGCGGGCAAAGACGACAATGTCAGCGTGGCATGCTTGAACGGTGAACGAGCAAAACAGATGTCGTCGCTGGTTATTTCGGTGAACTTGAAGAGGAGGGCGCACCTGGAATTTAGACAGCGTCTGAGCAGGATATGTGCCGTTGATTAGGTCCATGAAACCGCGGGTAAAGAGAACGACTTGGATGCGTCTCAAGTCTCAACTATGAGCCTGGTCTGTTCATACACATGAGCCCTAATTAATTATCCAACCGCTCCATTTCCAAAAAAAATTACCCAACCGCAGATAAGAGACTATTCTCTTGATTAATCCTCTGGATGAAGAAAATGCCTTTTGAAATCTATTTATTATGGGCGTTGTACCCATGCATACCCCATTAGTATATAGAAAATAACAATATATCCTTTTATCTTGACTTATGTAACTACTGAACTTTAATAAGAAAATGAAAGGTTGCATGAATCAAGGAATGCAGAGGCCAGAGTCTTTCCCTTTTTTGAAAAAAATATCGACTTATATTCTTCAGAGAATGTAGCTAAATTATTTATTAGTAAGTTTAGTGCATAAAGATCTCATCAAAGAGAAAAATAGTACACCAACGATACAAGTTATGTCTCACGGAGTCTATGGCCAAGAATTGCATTTTGTTGCTTCCAACAATATTTAAATATGGGACTCTAAGCCAGATGGTGCTGTCATTACAAATTGATCATAGTCTTGATCCAGTCAATCAATTATTTCAAAATTACCGGTACTTCAAGCTTGATTAGCTAAACAATTCCCATCATGCGTGTTAACCTAATCATATCTGAATATAGATCTAGATCTCACGTCACCTCTTTGATATAAGGTTGTATCACAACCCATCTCTTCCCCTCCACTCCCCTCCGCTCTCTTTCCCCTCCCCTCCTCTGTATAACTTCAGAAGACTAGGAGGCAACATCTCAAACGCTTTAATTCACTACTCGATCGTGGGGCTTCTTTCAGCTAGGTAATTGGCGTGGATCGGTTGCTTCTGCACTTCTGCTTAGTTGGTGATGCATGTTTGGCAACTTCTCATAATTATCTTGCTCTAGTAGCTATGATTGACAGGGATGGCGAGGAAAAAGCTAATTGTGTTTTTTTCTTTATGGAGGAGATATGCTTTCTAAGTTTCATAATATCATATTTGGAGTTTTTAGTATTAATCTTCCCTGGCATAAAAGAAGAAACATCATTCTAATCCGTGTTCATTTTACAGAAAGAAGATAATATCCTCTGTAAATATGTATTTCGTAATTGTTACTTACATTACTTCCGTAACAGGGAAGATAATTTTTTCTAGCTAGTGGTTTCACAAATAATATTGTTTGAAGCTAATTTTGTTCCGTAACAGGGAAGAAGATAATCTGTTTGAAGCTAAGAGATGACGACAGTGACATTTAACCGGGAGAGCCAATCCATACAAGCTAGCAATAGTAGTACTGCACAAATTATGTTGGAGTGGATATTATACGACGAAAGCGCTGAGCCCAACGCCCTGCCATTCTCACTGCTGGAAGAAATCACGAATGGTTTCTCAGATTATCTGGAAATTGGGAGAGGTGGCTACGGGGTGGTTTATATGGTATAGTTCAAACTCTCCCGTTCATAGGACTTTGATTCATCGTACCAAATTCATCTGATTAGACTAAGATTAACGGATATTGAAAACTCGACTTTTATCGACCAATTATCTGCTGGATGCAGGGAATGCTTAACCATGGTGATGTCGTCGCAGTAAAGAGGTTGTTCTTTGCATTCAAAAATAATAAAGCATTCCAGGGAGAGATTGGATGTCTCATTAAGGTAAAGCACAAAAATATAATAAGATTTCTCGGATATTGTGCCGACACGGAAGGGTATATGGTAGAGTACAACGGAAAACTTGTCAGGGCAGATAGACAAGAAAAATTACTCTGCTTTGAATATCTTCCTAAAGGAAGTATTGAGCATTATATCAAAGGTAGGATTGTATTTCAATATTATTTTCATCGTTGGCTGCAAACTAGTTTTGCTCATGCAAATTAGGCATATAACTTAAATAATTTACTATGTTGTATACTTACAATCTTGTGTTCAGATACTAATGATATCAATTATCTGCAATATATACTAACTTAAATCTCATGTCTCATCTCCCTTTTGTAGATTCATCTGTAGAACTTGAATGGAGAGAATGGTATAAAATAATCAAAGGGATCTGTGAGGGGTTAAATTATCTTCATGAAAATAATATTCTGCACTTAGATTTGAAACCAGCAAACATATTACTGGATAAAGATATGAATCCAAAAATTATTGATTTTGGCCAATCAAGGTGTTTGGAAAAATATCAAACACATGTCATTGATACAATAGTGGCTGCCACCAAGTAAGTCTAACCAAAGCCCGTCGAAAGCAAAAAAAAAAAAATCTATCTAGAATTTCCCATAAGTTGCACTAATTTTTATGTATATGAACTTGGTAGACCGTATATATTTTCATGCAGGGGATATTTGGCACCGGAATACATCAGCAATAAAATCACTCCCAAGTTTGACTTGTATAGTCTTGGCGTTATAATCATGGAGATATTGACCAGAAAGAAAGGATGTCGGGTTGTTGAGAATGTAAGAAGAATTTAGTTATATCTTTATTATAATATGAAAACTCAGTTTAAATAGGGATCTGAATATTTTTTATATTAATAGAGATGATCTATTTCATAATGCAATGATGGTTTCGACTTCCATTGCAGCTGTTTGATACTTGGAGTAATAGGTCAGATGCATCACAATGGAAACAAATACAAGTATGTGCTGAGATTGGGATGGAGTGCATTGACTTCAACCCAGCAAAGAGACCATTAAGTATGAAGCATATAATTGACAGGCTATTAGAAACCGAAAGTACAAAAATTACAGATATAATGCCAAGTGAGCTTCTTGTCGTTCGCCAGTTCGCCCTCTGCTTCCTCATTGAGCCGAAAAAGGTTATCACGTGTCCACTGCAGCTAATAAACAATATCAATAGACACGTTGCATTTCGACTTATGGATAAGAGTGGAGAGTCCTTCCTAAGGCTTCCGTTGTATGGCATTGTGCTTCCAGGGGCACAGTACACTCTCAGCGTGACAACACAAGAGTGCAAAGACCTACCACTAAAGAGTAACATGGATCTGATCCTTGAAAGTGCTGCAATATTGATGGATGACTATCTCAATACATTCAAAATTCATCCAGACATATTTTTTCGTAAAGCTAAAAATACCAGGAACATGGTGCAGGAGGTCACACTAAAAGCATTTTACACTCCTCGGCGGGAGAAGATAGATTCGTCTAAGGTATAAGACATTACTATTTTTGTTTTCATACCAAGTTGAAGAACTATTTGCATGGTTGTTTTATTAGGTTTTATATTTAAGTTTTCACGTAATAGATATTGATTCTAAGATGAAAGTAGGCCTTTGGTACAGATAATTTTTTTTGTCAAATATTTACTACCAGTCGGAATAATACACAATGGTAACAAACAATTTATAGACAAGTATCTGCCTCATGCAAATATTTTGTTATTTCCATCATTATTATAGCATAACATAATAACTTTGCAGTCCATGCTATTTGAAGAAGGCATAGAGCCGAAGGCCCTTCCACTCTCGCTCTTAAAAGAAATCACAAATGGTTTCTCAAATAAGCTGGAAATTGGGAGAGGTGGTTCCGCAGTGGTTTATAAGGTATAATTCAAACTCTCTAGGTAAAAAAAAATGACTACTGAAATTAAGTTTATCTAATGGAAAATGGAACTAGATTTAACAATGCATGATCTCGTGGCTGCAGGGAATGCTAGACAATGGCACTACCGTTGCTATAAAGAGGATGTACTCCACATTGTATGATGATAAACAATTTCATACAGAGGTTGAGTGTCTCATGAAGATAAAGCATAAAAATATAGTACGATTCCTAGGATATTGTGCGGATACAAAAGGGAGTATGCTTGTGCAGAACGGAAAATTGGTCATGGCAGATACACGTGAAAGATTGCTCTGCTTTGAGTATCTACCTAAAGGAAGTCTTGAAAATTATATCAAAGGTAGGACCATGCTTCTGTCTGATATTTATTATTCGTTGTTAGTTGGTTGGGTATGATACTAAGTCGTGCAACTAATTTTTTTTGCCATCTTGTATACATACCATGTGTCCATATCTTACATTAAGAAATTTAAGAATTCAAATATCACAAATAGATACTAAATTAATCTCCCACCCCATCCACCCATTTCATCTACCATTTGCAGAATTTTCTGGAGGTCTTGAATGGAGTAAGCAGTATAAGGTAATCAAAGCGATCTGTGAGGGCTTAAATTATCTTCACCAAAAGAATATTATGCACTTAGATTTAAAACCAGCAAATATATTGTTGGATGAAGTTATGATGCCAAAAATCATAGATTTTGGTAACGCGAGGTGTTTGGAGGACAAGGAAATGCACATCACTGCTACAGAGGCTATTGGCTCCATGTAAGCTTAACTCAAGACTATTTAAACCAACATATTTTATTTTTTCATCTATAATTTTACTTTTATCGCACTTTTGCTACCTTTCACTAATTGGTTGGACCATGTGTGTTATCATGCAGTGGATACATGGCACCAGAATTTCTCAACAACTATAAGGAAATCTCATACAAATCAGACATTTATTGTCTTGGAGTTATAATCATAGAGATATTGACCCGAGAGAGGAGCTATGGTGTTGTTGAAAATGTAAGAACATATAGTGCATGTCATTGTTTGAAGATAAATATTCTATTTAAAAATACACCATCTATTTTATATACAAGGGCAATTCGTATTTTTGGTCTAATTTGACAATTTAATTTGCAAAAACAATTAGATACACACCACAAAACATATGTTACCAGATCCAAATTTGAAATAAGTTTCCATTCCAATAATTGGTCAAATTATTAGTCAAAGTGATACAAAAATACAAAATGGCCTTGTATGCGTAGATTAGTTATATGTTAACAGACTAATTTATTTCATAATGTTCTATTGATTGCAACTTTTTATATAGGTAGTTGAATATTGGAGTAAGAGGTCGAATACCTCGCAGCGGGAGCAAATTCTGGTATGTGCTGAGATTGGGAGGGATTGCACTGATTTCATCCCGTCGAGGAGACCAAGTATGAGGAATATAATCGATAGGCTTTTAGTAACAGAAAGCACACAAATAATCCCAGGAGGTCGACCAAGCATGGGGAATGTGGTACCCTTGAAAGCATTTCATACTACCCCGGGAGAGATGATAGATTTGTGTAAGGTATGATATATTATGGTTTTGGTAACAATATGAATAACTAGTTGGGGACCATATCATTATGTTGCATAGCTAGTTTTATAGATTTTTATTCATGTTTTCACGTAGTTATAGGTTACTATATAGTACTTTTTAACAAAATGTGAAGCTTAGCCCCGTCCCATGCAACAATATTTTATAAAAAGTTTCAAAGTATCAAGATTTACACATCACGGATCAGAGAGGATGGATATAAAAATCGACCTTAAAAAACTGAGCAAAATACTATATGGACTAAACATCTTAAATTCAACTAATATGCCTCCAAGTATCCCGGTAGAATACATCATGTGCAACCATCAGTTGGTTGCATCTAATAATCATGCACTCCCGCTGATCCTCCGGGGGATGAAGAAGCCATGGCTGAATCCAGTGTACAACCACACGGATAAGCTGCAAGAAATTCGTACAATCTTTTCTATTAAATACGATATTATTTTTACAATTCAAAATCGACGAACATAAATCTGAAACACCTATGCGAAATCAAGCCTTATTTTTCTTGTTTGCCAGGTTGTCTTTTGTAAGTAGACCTTTTTTTTAAGGAACAACTTAAAACTGTTATCTTCAATGGGAGTTTCAGTTTCTAAAGGTACATTGTAAGAAAATGTGTGTTCACATTCATTAAATCCACATACATCGATTTAACTGTAAACTTCATGAAAAGGTTAATTTGCACACAAATTTGTCTAGCTTAGTATTCAAATCATGGAAAAAATAGCATGTTATTTCGGCGCTAATAGCAGCTATAGCATATTTGAAAAGGTCACACTAAATTTTAGCAATTTTCCTCGCTATGGCGCTATTTATAAATATCATGCTATATCATGCTACAACGTTATAGCGTTAGCAAAAAATATCGCGCTATTTTTTTAGGCTGTTAAAATGTTGATGTTATGCTTCTATAAAATTGGAAAACTATTTTTGTATGTGGCTATGTATGTATTGTTCTAATATTTTTTGGAACATATCTTTTATGCTTGCTAAAATATTTTATTTTTAGGCTATATCTTGTATTATTTTCAAAAAGCTATTTTAAAATATAGCACACTATTAGCACGTTATAGCGTTTGGAGGAGGCCGACACTAATTCTTTTAGCGTGCTATTTTTTCCATTGATTCAAATATAACCCCATCAAACATTTGCATAAGTGTAACAATGAATTCCACTTATTGCTAGTTATGTGCTGTCTAAAACCAATGTTTAAGTGGACTGAAGACATTACATTTGCAACGGTCACATGTTGCTGTTGCACAATGCTATAAAGAGCAAAGTATTGATATGCTAATGATGTTACTCCAGGACAAGTACAGACCTTATAGTAGTACACCTTCTGAACGGACTGAAACTATAGAAAAAAACTAGCGGTGGTCAAAATACACAATGCAGAATTTCTTATTTGCCCCAAGCAGATTAATAGTTTTTTCAGTTTGTTGTCACATTTGCAAGAATAGTGTTCAAAATATGGAAACTGATTGCCTAGTTACATCCTTGGAGAACGTTAATGTACAACAATATTTCCATGAGATGCGTGTATTTGATGATTGCATAATCATTTCCTTCTAAGAACCTTCTCAAATTGTAGAAAAATAAATGGTGTTGGAAAAGTGTTGCTTATTTACCCCACCTTGTAAAGACCACTTTTTACTCACTAAATGTATGCTACATTACGTGAAGTCTTTTTTTTCAAAATGGAGAGCTCTGTCCCGGCCTCTGCATCAACTGATGCACACAGCCGATTTATTACGTGAAGTCTATATATATGGGGTGGTGAATTTGATAGTGCGGTTGACTCATGGTGGAGCGAGCGGTGAGGTGAAGCTAGTGGACCACGGTGGAATGACATGTACACATGGACGTGCAGTGGAGGAGAGGCGATGCAGAGGAGTGGAGTCGGTGAAGAAGAGGGGACGCATGTGCCAATGATGATAAGTCACAACATCAAGTGCACGATGCACACACGTCAACATTGCCTGATCGGAAATCATTGGGTTTCAATATTATTTGCATAATAGTACTGGTTGTCACCATCACTTCTAGCCCTCACTACCAGTTGGCAACTTCTTGCTAGCCAGATCTTTAAGAGGATTGTAGAAGCCAGTCGTGGCCCTTGCCTCCCCACTTCTACTCTTGAAACCGCGTTGATGGCAGTTGGCAAGACACTGGACGCAAGAAGAGCTGGTCATTTCTACAGATATCTCGCCCCTCGGAATATTCCACCATCGCCCCACCGTCCAGATCAAACCTGTCAAACGTACACTACATAGTCATCCGTCACAGGCTGCAACTGGCATCTTTCGTCGTGCCAGTACGAGTGTATCACGGTGATTTGCAAACGCCATGGCGTAATGACAACCATATTGTCACCTGGATTAGCAAGATGAAATCTTGTGCCTTCTTTCTTTCCATATTGTAAAGACCAAATCTGTAGACAACTCACTGCCACCTGGTAGAACAACATGAAGGACGGCAAACGAGTAGGTCCTCCGTGTTGGGCCGAGGAGAAGCCGTCATGAAGAACGAGAGAGCTAACATGAGACTTGCTTGGTTGATATAGGGAAAACTGTATGACCAAACTACAAACACAAAACACAATGGAGGTATGAGATGAGATTACGATTTGGACTAAAATGCACACAACAACAATGTACATCATCGGGACTTATTATAAACAAGAGCGCCAAGGTCCAGAAGAAATAGGCGTGTCTCAGCCAGGTTGTTTTTTCTTGAGTCAGAATTCCTGTAACAGACCAGAAACCGGAAATTCTGCTACCCCTAGAATATTATACCGGTCAAAAAATGTGGGTAAATTTGAATTTAAACTCCCATCTAGGGTCAAATAGGCAAGGTATGCTGTATCTGATTGCTATGTGTGACATGGTAGTTATATGCAGAGGAGCTTGCCTTGGGTCACGCGAGTGAGTTTTCTTATGGTTGCAATAAAAATTTTGGTGTATTTACTCGTTTTGCTGCAACAAAAACTTAAAGTGCTGGAACTGCGAATCGACATCGTGACATGTTTAGTTAGCTAGAATGATCTTACCCCTTCCTTGGATAAACAGTATTGCTATTCTACGAACAAAATATATTTGTTTGGTGCCAAGAAAATTTGAATTCCAAATTTGTTTGAGTAAATTCGAACGAAGAAATAATGAGATTTTCCAGACTTGTCGATAACCAGATTTTCTGGTGTAGTGAGGTAAAAAATATGTAGCCGGATAAAAAACCCTGGTCTCAGTCACACATACACTAAAAAGCCATTTATTTTCCAGATCTCTAATTCTTGTTTGTTTCTGTGACAGGGATCCTTGATATATTTTGCTTAATAATGTTCTATCTATGCCTAGTTGGTCCCAATATAAAATGCACATCACTTTCGATTTTAGCAATGTCCACAGTAAAATTGTTTGCTAGTACGCACTAACTATTTTGTTTCTTATTTTCAGACTTCACAAGGTGGTGGTGATAAAGGCGAGGTGATCGACCATAATTGTGCACATTGTATCAATCAAACTAAAAACCCTGTAACGAAAGCCGTCGAAGAATGGATGGCAAAGCATCCCCTTGTCGGGCGCAGGTCAGAGATGAATGACCTTCATCAATATATGACTAATGCATTTTTCAAATCGATTCAAATCATGTCCGTGTGGGGAATATCTGGTGTTGGGAAATCAGCTCTTCTCCAGAATTTTTTCTGCGAAATAATTCTTTATGATCGTCGCCTAATTGAGAGGAACAGACACGGCCTATTTAACAAGTATGGCTGGGTAGATGTAGCATATCCGTTCAATTTGAGGGATTTCTCTCGGAGTTTACTTTTGAGTTTCCATTCTCAATCTCTTCTAGCTAACAAGGACCACGGCATTGATATGATGGAAAGTGAAAACCCCATTGTGAAGTGTCGTGGGATATTGAAGAAACATCGGTGTCTCATTATCATTGATGATCTGCGGTCAACTGAAGAATGGGACTTGATACATGCTGAATTGGTCTCTGGATTTTCTAAGAATTATATCATTGTCATTACAAATGAAGGAAGTATTGCCAAACATTGTGCAGGAAACAAGGGAGATCTCGTGTTTAATGTTAAATGTCTACATGCTGATGCAGCTTTTGATCTCTTCAAAAAGGAGGTGTGTACTTCTGACAAGAAATTACTTCATGCTATTCTATGGAGTCCTTTTCAAGACTGTTGGTAATGTTTTCATGATTAATTCTAGAATATAAACTATGATCAAACTAAATACTAGCAGATGTAACTGTAACATACCAGATGTGTTTGAATATAGGATAAATAGAAACATGTAGTAGGAAAACATGTACTCATAAAACATGTTTAAGTGGTAGACATGTGCACAAGACACATATTGATTGTTCGCAAATGGAGCAGCCGTGACTACAGCGGAGAGTCAACAACGGAGACGGCGAATATATGCACACCCAACTTGGGTAGCTGAGCCATGCCGAAGATTGCACGAAGTCGTGTAGAGCTCATCCCATTATTCACTATCTCCAGCACAGGATCACATGGTTGAGTGGTTCCGAAGATCTGCTCTCCCATTCGTCCATGCACAACGGCTCTCGCGATGGAGTAGGATACGAAGAAGAGAGTTGGCAAAAACCCTACTTTGTTTTGATGTATGTGTCGTGGAAGCCATTCGAGAGTTTATACAGAGCAGCTCGGGAAAAACCTAACAGGTACAACATGGCCCGAATCCACGCCACATGTGTTTGGGTCAGTTACAGATAGCTCACGATCCTGGAACAACCCGTATTTTTCTAAGTAGCAAAAATAAGCTCGGTTCGAGGCTTAGAATGAACGACGGCGGAGAGACGAGCATGTGTGTGTGTGACTCCTCTTCTCACTAACTTACCAAGTGGTGAAACATTCCATCTTATAAGGTCCTGCAACTCTGCTCTAACTTTTTATGCGGCACTGAACTTAGCCCTCACTTCCCTTGCCACATACATCTGAGCTTCCACCAACATGGGATGCCACACATATGAGATTCCACACAGACACACACACCGGCTTTATATGTGCCATAGAAATGGGCCCATTATTTCTAACAAGAGTCTACTACTACATACCTAAATCTGACTATGGTTTTGCTATAATATAGGTGCATTTGACCAATTTCTCTATATGGGTTTGTATAGTTTGGGTTTCAACGGGTTGATTCTAATAAAAACTTAGTTTAGTACTTTATTTCAGTTCTCAGTGGCAAATGGTTGGCTATAATCAGGTAGTGGCTCGAACAGTCCTGGTTTCAAAATGTTCAACCCAAGTTCATGCAGAGTTCTAGAGATTGGTATGTGCATGTTTGCTCTGTCCATTCTACTGGGATGGCCTCAAACTGACACGGGCCTCTCCTCCCAGACAATAGCGCAGCAATCTTTCTCCCCATCTTGGGCGGACCTAAAATGCATGCCTACAACCTGGGCAGTCTCCCAGGCTTGCCGATAGGGTTTAGCAGCAGTTTGAGGCAAAGACTCCATGAATGCCCGTAGCTGCAGACGGCGATGGTGGGGCGTTGGGGCGGGTGTGCTTCAGTTCACCGCAGGTGTGTGATGGAGGTCCACCGTTCAAGTTCACGGCCTCGTGGTACACGTCGCGATGCACCTCTCAGCAGCTTCTTTCACAATCGCACAACGTGATGAAGGTTACGGTGGCAAAGTAGTGACGGCGCGACCAGGGGCCTCGCCATGGATGCACGGCAGGATGATCACACCAGGATCTCTGCATTGCACTGCCAAGCAATCATGATTCAGCAGATTTTCTCTTTGCGTCCGCAAATTTATGACGTCCATATGTACCATTTTACTGGATGCACACGCTTGTGGTGTGGTGGTGTTTTTGGTCTTCGTAACCGGCACCAGCACAACCCTCCTCTTACACCCTTCTACTACTGCCAGAGTCTCCTGCTCAACCCTCCTCGCGCGTGACCCTCTGCACCTCTTTCTAGTTTGCTTCCACCTTTTCACATGTTCTCCAAATATGTTTCAGATTATGTTTTTACTTGGAATGGGTACAATTTTTTTGGTTGCGTGTGTGCTGTCTGTCTGTCTGTCTGTCTAACTTGGGCTTGGCATTTAATTTTAATCCGAAAATGTTTAAACCACAGGTATGTAGGAAGTATCCATTACGTCGTACATTACCTCACGGTGATCTTGCAGAGGTGGAAGAACTTGTGTCCAAGTGTGGTGGACTTCCCAAAGTAATAGTTGAGATAGCTGGATTACTGGCTAACAAGTCAGTGGGGATGATGGAAGCAGGTGCACGTTCTATGAATGATAATTTTATGGATGATCTGGAGACGATTGACAGCCTAAAGTGTCTATTCTGCTGGATGCGTACCTACATGAGTACTTGTCCTGATTCCCTCAAGTCATGTATCTTGTACTTGTCAATTTTCCCTCGTGATCACATCATCAGGCGGAGACGGCTAGTAAGGCGATGGATTGCAGAGGGTTACTCTAGGGATAATAAGCAGCATGAAGAATCCGTAGAGGAGAATGGGGAGACTCAGTTCTCCGACCTCGTTGATCTGAGCATAATCCAACAGCCACCACATATGATAGCCAGCACTGAACAGAGGGACGACACACGGATGATGTCGTCGTGTCAGGTCAATGGATTCATCCGTGAGTACATTGTCTCACGTCGAATGGCAGATGATGATGATGATGATGACCTTGTCTTGGAATTAGGGGGCCGTTCCACCAGAAACACACAAGGCTGCAGGGGCCGCCATCACCTCGTCATATTGCAGAGCTGGGATAGATCAGATATAACTGTGTTCGAGAGCATCATCAACTTCTCCCGGCTACAGTCTCTAACAGTGTTTGGGGAGTGGAGATCGTTCTTCATATCTGAAAATATGAAGCTGCTACGGGTGCTTGATCTAGAGGATGCATCTGCAGGTGGTGTAAAACATGAAGATCTCGAGAGGATGGTAAGATGCCTGGTTCACCTCAAGTTCCTCTCACTGCGAGGACAGCGTGAGATCCTCCATCTACCGAGTAAGCTGGGCGAACTGACCAAGCTGCAGACTTTGGACATCAGGGGCACCTCCATAGTCTGCCTTCCAGAGAGCATAAAAAAGTTAGCGAAACTGCAGTACATACGTGCTGGCATCCCAAATATGTTGTGCAAGAAGCATGGTCATAACCTAGTCGGTGTTGAGGTGCCTAGAGGGATTGGTAGACTGAAGGCGTTGCACACACTTGGAGTTGTCAATGTTGAAGCTCCAGGGTCGTCAAAGAGCTTTGTGCAAGATCTCAAGAAACTCACCCAATTGCGCAAGCTCGGAGTGTCTGGCATTAACAGGAAGAACAGTGCCAAGTTTTTCCGTGCAATCAATGGTCTTGTACATCTGGAATCCTTGTCAGTGCAGCTGGAAAAGCAAAATAGTGACCAAAACAATAATGATTGCTTGGATGACATGATCTTCCTCCAGTCGTGTAGCAACCTTCGGAGCCTGAAGCTATACGGACATGTGTCTAAGTTGCCAAGATGGGGGAACGGCGGCCAGCAGCTTGGAAAGCTCGCAAAGTTGGAGGTGGAGGTGACCACTTTGATGAAAGGTGACATAAACTTCCTCGGCAGGCTACCACATTTACGCATTCTTCGCGTCAAGCAGCTTCACGATGGCGAGCTTCATTTCCGTGACTATGAGAACGCAATGGAGTACGAGTCCTACAAAAACATCAAGATCTTCGAGATTGCTTGCAGTTGCAGCTCCAGCAGTTTACATGTGAGATTTGGAAGGGAAACAATGAAACAACTAGAGCTGCTCACCATTGACTGCTGCCATGGGTCGCCATCATATCAGTTCTCTGGCCTGGAGCATCTAAGCCAACTCAAGCAAGTCTTGCTACTCAACACTTCCAGCCCCGACACACTCAAGGAACAACTAGAGAGCCAGCTTACCATCCACCCAAACTCACTCAAACCTGTTGTGAAGGTGGAAGAACAACGGCGATCGTCCTGAAGTACCATAGTCAATTTGTATTCCTGTATTTTGTTTTCTACCTACCCCACTACATGCTGGGCTTATAGCTCCTATGCGACGTCTTTACGCGGAATTGGAAAAAACACGACATCGTTGAAAAGAATAGCTCGCATGCGACGGTTGTGAGGCAGCTAATATCCCAGGGTCACACGGGTCATAAAACGGTCGTTAAGGACACATTTAACTTTGTTCCAAGATTAGGGTTAAGCCAAACCGGTCGGTTGGGACAGCCAGTCAAGCCAGCCAAACCAACCGCTTCCGACCGAGAGCGCGCCACACCGATCGTAGCTTCGACGGGCGGGCGGACCTCACCCATCGTTCTCGGCGGTGGCGGCACGACAATTAATTCAGGCGGCGGCGCTTTCGTTCGACGGCGAAGGTGGTGAGTGCCATTTGAAAGCTATTCCTCTCCCATTCTTCTCAATTCGAGATCTGAGCGTGCCCATTGATGCTAGATTGTGGAGGCGAGGGTGTGCTGAATGGGGCGAGGGGGAACGAGATGGAGCATGGAGAGGGGACTTCTAATCGGTATATCCTGTATCTCTGCACTTAATTTCTCTAAGGTTGAGCTCTTTGTTCGCTTCCGCTAGCTCACAGTGCCCGCCAAAAACAGGGGAGACGATGTTGCGCGCCAAACCTTCGAATTTCGCATCAATTTTTTTCCCTCTAGGGCTGTTTTAGTTGATGGCAGCACGCAGCTCATTGAGAGAGACACAGTTGTTAAATGGGAGGTGGAATTAGAACATGTTGATCCCCAAGAGCTAATAAACATGGGAGAGGAGGCGGTGAGGAAAATGGTGGAAAAAATTGGGGATAGTGTGGTTTGGGTGCTAGAGCAAGAAGTTTCTTTGTTACGATTTGATGATTGCAAATGTGACTATGTTAGGGTTGAGACAGGGGAACATATAGTTGATGAAATCGATGAGCAAAACAGTTGGACAAGCAAAACTGTTCTGTTTTTAGCAGAGCTCATTGATCTGAAATCTGATTCGAGGGTTGGATATGTGGCCTCGAAGCTGGCTGCTCAGATGGTCGAGGATGATTGGGCTTCACAAAGGCAAGCAATGCTTATACTTACTGATTTGGAAGTGTTAACAGTGGAGGATGATGGTAATGCACAAGGGGATGCTGCAGATGCTAATGCACAAAGGATTGTAACTGTTGTCTGGAATTCAGTTGAGATACATGACCGGACTGATTTGGTCATTGCACCAACAGATGACATTGAAATGGCAAAGCTTTTTGGCATTCCTATAGATGACAGAGAGAAGGAGAAGAAGAGGGATGAACCTGCAAATGATGGTGAGAACCATTTAAGAGATGAAGAGGCAGATATAGATCTAGAGTTGTTGGAAAATGCTGCAGTTCATGTAGATGATGCACATGATGATGATCTAGTAACAGTTTATGACAAAGAGGACCCAGTTATTGAAGTTGGGAGATTGTTTCCAAGCATGGATGAATTTAGGATGTGTTTCAGGACATATGCAGTCAAACATGAGTTTGCTACCAAGACTATGTGGACTGATAAAAAGAAGTACTATGCAAAATGCGTAGGTTCTGATGGTGGTGCCAAGCCTTGCAAGTGGTATATATCTGCTAGACGCCAACCTGATGGAAGGACAATAAGAGTGAATCAAATTCCAAAACCTCATACTTGCATTATAAGTTCTCAAACAGTTACAAAGATGACATCACAATTATGGGTTGCAGAAAAGATCAAGCCCATTTTAGCCACAACAGCAAACAACACTGCAAAGAGACTGAAAATAGACTTAGAAAAGCAGTACCCCATTAAGCTGAATTATACTACAGTGTGGAAGGCAAAGCAAAGGGCAATGAAAGAGCTATATGGTGATTGGGCAAATACCTTTTGAATGCTTTATAACTTCAAAGCAGAAGTAGAGAAGAGGTCACCTGGCAGTGTTGTGGAGATAGATACTGAGGTAACAGCTAATGGGAAAGTCTTCTTCTCTAACTTCTTCATGGCTTTAAAGCCTTGCATCGATGGCTTCAAAGCAGGGTGCCGTCCATATTTGAGTATAGACTCATCTTTCTTGACTGGAAAGTGGAATGGTCAACTAGCAGCATGCAATGCTTTAGATGGACACAATTGGATGTTCTCTGTAGCTATTGGCATGTTTCAGTTTGAGACAGAGGCATCATGGACATGGTTCAAAATATAGTTGAAAAGATGCATAGGGCCAGTATCTCCATTGGCAGTGCACACAGATGCATGTAAAGGTTTAGAAAATGCAGTGAAGATTGTTTTCCCTCATGCTGAGCAGAGGGAGTGCTTCGGCCATATGTGGATGAATTTGATCAAAAAATTCAGAGGAGATGATTTTGGACGCATGTGGCCAGCAGCAAGATCTTACACCAGGCAGACACATTCATATCACCTTGAGAAGATTAAGGCGGCATGCTCTGAGGAGGATAGGGTCAAGTTTTGTACATGGTTGGAAACCTACCATTCTCTTTTATGGTACAGGTCTGGTTTTAACACTGCCATCAAATGTGATCATATCAACAATAATTTGGCAGAAAGTTTCAACAACAAAGTGAAGGAGTTAAAAGACTTGCCTGTCCATGACATGGTTGACCAGATCAGGATCATGATCATGAGGTTGTGGGAATTGAGAAGAAGGCTTGGTGGTGTTCTTCAAGGAGATAATCTTCCTTATGTTGTGCAGTAGGTGGTCAACAGGAGCAGAAATCTTGCACATTTGCGTGTTGAGAAATCCTCATTGTGGGGTGCTGAAGTCAGAGATACAAAGACTGGCAGGAGGCATGTTGTTGACACTCAATTGCATGAATGCACATGTCTTGAGTGGCAACACACTGGGAAGCCTTGTGAGCATGCCATACTTTTCTTGGCCTCCAAACACAAGCTAAATATGCACCCATATTTGCATGAGTATTATTCTGTAGCAAAATTCAAGGCTTCATATGGAACACCGATTCCAGCACTTATAGATCAGTCTCAGTGGCCTGAAGTGGACATTCAGTTCTCCTTGTGTCCTCCTTTGATGAAAAGAAAGGCTGGCAGACCCAAGCAGAGTAGATTCAAGGCTTGGTTTGAGAAAGGTGGGAGCGGCAAGAAGGGAAAGAAAGATGCCAAGCCAAAAAGGGCCCAAAAAGGTAACAAGAATAGATGCAAACTCTGTGAAGAACTTGGACACTGGCTCTACCAAGTGCAGATACACTACTGAAAAGCCAAAGTATGTTCATCCAAAATCTATCCCATTTCTTGTTGATGATTTTTCTCCCCAGCTAACTTGCTTGTTTTCAGGAGGAAGCGTGGAGAAAAAGGCCCACCTCTTGTTGTTGACGAATGCTGGCCAGTGAAAAGGGCAAGAATCAATGGCCAAAGAAAGAAGAGAACTAACCAGATCATATTTGGTGCTGCTGAGGTGCAATCTGAACTTGTTTTGGAGGATGATGTGCAAATTGTTGAGGCTTTAGGGCACACCGTTTCTGATTTGGAAGCTCTGGTGCAAAATGAGGGGCAAAATGAGCCTGTTGTTGAGGCTCTGGTGCAAAATGAGCCTATTGTTGAGGCCCTGGTGCAAAATGAGCCTGTTGTTGAGGCTCTGGTGCAAACTGACCATGTTGTTGAGGCTCTGGTGCAAAGTGACCATGTTGATGAGGCTCTGGTGCCAGATTGTGTTGTTGAGGAGGTGCAGGATGTGAAGGAGACTCTTGGACGTGCTGTGGGGAGGCCAGATGGTAATGGTAAGAAAAGGAAGAGCATAAACCTTTTGTGTGGTGTGAAACTTGTGAAGGAGAAGAAAACGTGGGGTAAGAAGAGCCAAAAGAAATAGACTTTGAATTTGGCACTTGTTGTTGTAAACATTTGTTATTGTAATAATTTGGCAGTTGTTGTTGTTGTAAACATTTGTTATTATAATAATTTGTCACTTGTTGATAATTTGGACAAAATTCAAATATGATGGTAAATTTGAATTTCAACAAATGTAGCTATGTCACTTTTCTATGTTTGTATGAGCTTACAACGTTTTTCTCATATGTACAATACAACTCATCCTCACCCTGATCCCTTTTGTGAAGTACAACTCACCCTCACCCAAAATGTGGTAGAAATGGGCTCCAAAGCTAGGGTAAACCACCCCATTTGTAAGGAAGTTTTTTTTCGACCATTTCTAAAACCAAGTTTGATATTTTTCCTCAGAACTATGTCACATAACATGACACCAAGCGAAGGTTTTGTATTTTTTTGATTTTTTTTGAATTAGGTATGCATATTTGAATGTCTGGTCAAACTTTTTGAAGGGTTTCCATAAATATTCTTAGCTAGGGGCTGAGGTTCACAAAACAAGCATTGGATCTATGATGAAATAGCATGCTGTGAACCTAAAAATGATTTTTACAAAAAATTATCAGCATAAAATCATGTAACTGTAGTTCATATCTTACCCACTTCCAACCGATTCGGCAGGATTTGTCTTTTTCACGAGGGATGGAATAAAAGGTTTGAGATACTCAAGTTGGGAAATTGTACATGCTAGGTGGTATAGTATTTTTGAAAAATAGGATGTTACCATTTTGAAACTTCAATTTGGTGGTTGCTTCACAAATCCCCCCTCTTTCGGCACTTAGAAAATAGAAAATGGATTTTCTATGCGTCGAAAAGGAAAACTTTGTGCTACAACATTGTTAGTCATCCCATTATACACATGCATGCCCAATATGGGCACATTATCACAAACTATGCCTTGATTCTAGCCATATCATTGGTCATTTGACCCGAAAGCCAAAAAACCTCGGAGGAGATATGTCATTTTGTGAAGGGTTTTTTGAAATATGATCAATAGACCAAGTTTGATATTTTTCCTCACAACTATGTCACATAACATGACACCATGCGAAGGTTTTGTATTTTTTTTGATTTTTTTGAATTAGTTATGCACATTTTAATGTCTGGTCAAACTTGTGAAACCCCGTTGACTACATCCTAAACCCAGCTAACCCTAAGGCCGAATGAGGAACATAGATCTAACCCTAGCGCGACACTGTGGCCGTCCGATCGCGTCTTCTAGAAGGATTCCGCGGGTGGCTCTGGGCGATCCGTGGAAGGGCTTGTTCTGCAACCTGATTGGTTGGCGTCTATTGGAAGGATTTCGCGGCTAGCTCTTGGCGATCCGTGGGATGGATGATTCTGGAATCTGATTGGCTTCATCGTTTTTCCATGAACAAATAAGGTACAACGTGGCACACTCCATTGACCGTTGGACCGAGCGTGGCATGCGAGGGCGCTGGGCGTGGCGGGCTGCACCATGCATGCAGCTTCCCCTAGCGTCGCAGTCTAGCTATTTTGCGTGCAACAACGCTACAGCGTATTTACTCCCTTCGTCGCATTAAATAAGCGTACGTCTAACAACTTTCTTCAGTCAAACTTACTCCCCTCAGGTTCATGCGCCATAGAAAAAGTCAATATTTATAAACTTTGACTATGTATATAAGGCTAGTCATAGTGGGAGTAACTTGGATAGTAACATAGTCCTACATGTATTGTCAACTAGCAATGTTACCAGAAACATCACAAATTTCAAGAAAGAATGAGTCTACATTGTAATAAATAAGACTTTGCATGATACCACATCTATGTTATTTTACAATATGGAGTAGTACCTTAGACTATTAACATATGCATGTTACTACTCTAAGTTACTCCCACATACTCCCTCCGTCCGCAAATAAATTGAAGAGACCATTTGCTAAATGTTATTGGACTTGATTTCCGTGAAGCAATTTTTTCTAATTTAAAGTGCATTGGAAAGGTAGAAGTACACTTTTTGTGGACAAATTTTGAAGCCAAACGTACACTTATTTGTGGACAGTGTTGGAGATATGCCCAAGAGGCAATAATAAAGTGGTTATTATCATATCTTCATACTTATGATAAATGTTTACATACCACGCTATAATTGTATTAACCGGAAACATTAATACTTGTGTGATTTGTAAACATAAAAGAGTCCCTAGTAAAGTCTCTTGTTAAACTAGCTTGTTGGTTAATATATGATCATGGTTTACTGATCATGAACATAGAGATGTTATTAACAACAGGGTCATATCATTAGGAGAATGATGTGATGGACATACTCCTATAGTTAAGCATAGCATAAAGATCAAGTCATTTAATATAGTTCATTTGTTATAAGCTTTATGATACATAGTAACCTAATTCCTTCGACCATGAGATCATGCTTATGACCATCACCGGAAGGATGCTTTGATGACATTAAACACCACACCGTAACTGGGTGGCTATAAAGGTGGCATTGAGTGTTCGGAAAGTATGGGTTGAGACACATGGATCAAGAGTGGGATTTGTCCATCCATATGACAGATAGATATACTCTGGGCCCTCTAGGTGGAATGCCATCCAATTAGCTTGCAAGCATGTGACTGGCTCACAAGGGATCACATACCACGGGAATGAGAAAAGAGTACTTATTGGTAACGAGGTTGAACTAGGTATGCAGAGATACCGACGATCAAAACCTCGGATAAGTAAACTATCGTGAGACAAAGGGAAATTGGTATCGTATGTAAGTGGTTCATTCGATCGCAAAGTAATCGTAGAAATATGTGGGAGCCATATGAATTTCCAGATTCCTCTATTGGTTATTGTTCGGAGAAGTGTTTCGATCATGTCCGCATAATTCACGAACTGTAGGGAGACACACTTAAGGATTCGATGCTGTTGAGTAGTTATGGAATGATGAGTAAGAGACCGAATGTTGTTCGGAGTCTCAGATGGGATCCGTGATATCACGAGGAGATCTGGAATGGTCCGGAGACTAAGATTCATATAAGGAAAGTCCCGTTTCGGAGTTGGAGAATGATTCCGGTGTTTTCATTGGGAATGTTCTAGAAGGGTCCGGAAGGTCCGGCACTCCGGAGGGGAAGGGTACATTAATGTGTCATAACAAGTTGGAATGGTTGCATCATGTACTAGGTATCATGGCTGGGCAAAATAAAGGGATAAGTCAAATCCTAGTTTGAAAAGTCAAACGCCAATTTGAAAAGTCAAACAGCAGTTTTGCTTGGTGGAGGGAGAGTAGGAAACCTACCTGGGGAGGAGTTCCTCTCCCTCCACCCACCGGCCAAGGAGTCCGACTTGGGGGAGGACTCTCCTCCCCTAGCCGGCGCCCTCCCACCTATAAAAGAAGGGGCAGGGGTGCCCCCTCTAGACTACACCTCTCTCCTCTAAACCCTAGCCCTAGCCGCCGGCCTCCACCAAGTCGCCGCCACCCCTAGGGTTTGCCTAGCCGCCGAATTGGGGCCCTCCCCTTGCCCTAGCCACCGGCCTAGCCCTCTCTCCTTGGTTCCTCTAAACCCTAGATCGCCAAGGCCTCTCTCATAGTCCACCATACTCGCTCCAGCTTAAGGCGAAGCCCTGCGAGATCTCCCCTATACTTCCGGTACCACGCCGTTGTGCTGCCGGAATCATGAGGAGAGTGCTACTACCTCCGCTTCCTGCTGGAACAAGGGAGAGGAAGGTCTTCATCGAGTACCGAACGTGTGACCGATTGCGGGAGCGCTGCCGGAACGTGGCGCCATAAGGATCGTCTACACGATCTTGAGATCGGAAAGAGTACGACTACATCACCCACGAGAATCCGCTCTTGTTAACCGCTTTGGAATCTTCGAGGTGAGTTCCTATATCGACTCGTTGCTACAATCTAGTAGATAGATCTTGGCTTGTTTGTTTGCATGCGTTAGAAATTTTTTGTTTTCCATGCTATGAACCCTACAGTGGTATCAGAGCCGTGTCTATATGTAGATCTGTTGCACGAGTAGAACACAATGGTCATTGTGGGCGGTGATGTTTTTATTATCAATTGCTTGTTGTGTACTTTGAATCTTGCGGTATGATGGGATGAAGCGACCCGGGATAACCTTACATGACATCGTTCATGAGACTTGCTCCACGCTGAACATGCAACTTGTATTGCATAAGTGGCTTTGCGGGTGTCTGTCTCTCCCATTATAGTATAGATCCAATTTACAATGGTTGCTTGATAGTTCAAGCATCAACATTGTGGTTCTTGTTCGTAAGTTAGAGCGACACTTATAGAAAGCCCCAAACCACGTAAAACATGCAAAGAAAATTAGAGGCGTCTAACTTTGTTTTGCAGGGGTGTGCTGTGATGTGATATGGCCATGATTGTGATTATATTTGATGTATCCAATGTTCCTTATTGTAAGTTGGCAACCGGCAGGAGCCATATGGTTGTCTTTAAATTCTGTTAAGACCCGCGTTTCTATTCAAAGTAGTTGTAATAGTTGAAGCTGGTGGACGACAACCATGGAACGGCGTCATTGACCTTGATGCAATGCCGGTGATGATGGAGATCATGTTCGTGCTTGAAGATGGAGATCGGAAGCACAAAGAAGAAAGGCCATATCATATCACATATTATGAATTGTATGTGATGTTAATCCTTTATGCATCTTGTATTGCTTAGTTAACGACGGTAGCATTATAAGATGATCCCTCAAGCACACAAATTTCAAGTTTTAAAGTGTTCATCCTTAGTTAGCATCGTTGCTAAAGCTTGTTGTTTCGAAGCACCACGTGATGATCGGGTGTGTTAGATTCTGCAAGTGTATACGACGTGAGCAAGCCAGATTTGCTCATGCAGAAACTAACATTTGATCTTGACGAGCCTAGCATGTACAAACATGGTCTCGGAACACGGATCACCGAAAGGTAAAGCATGAGTCATATAGTAGATATGATGAACATGTTGATTGTTCGCCATTGAAGCTACATCAACTCTCGTGATGATCGGTTTTGATGTGGTGGATTTGGTTCGTGTGATCACTAAAGCAATGTGAGGGATATTGTTTTGAGTGGGAGTTCAACAGCAATTTGATTAAAAGTTGAACACTATTTATCATAAATTAAATCAAAGTGAATTTGCATAGTTGTTCTAGTCATTGGCATCCGTTTACCACCTTGCGCTTAGTTATAATTGAGATGATAGAACTAAAGAATTCTGGTTATTTACTTTACGAACTGGTATCGTATTATTTTGAAGTGTTAATCTAAAGTTTAAAAGTCCCATTGCAAACTTTCAATAAGTTTCGATTACTCCGTGAAATTTAATAGTTGGTATTAAATCAAGAGTAACAATTCCAGTGTTAGTATATAAGTATCATGTTTATCTCCATGATTCTTGATATTCGAAAGATAGTTTCAACATCAAGGTAATCTAGGAGTTGAAAGAGTTGTTTCAGAAACCATCATGTATGGAAGATATTGCGATATCTGAAATGATGTTTTGGTTACAACATGATAGAGTATAATATGGCAAAGTTTATGTTCTCATATTTGATGAGAATTTACAAAAAATTGGAGACACTAGTTGTCCTAATATTCCAAAAGGTTTTGGAGAGCAACATTATACTCGCGATTCACCGTTATAAGATAAAGTAGCTTGATCATGAATAATTCCATGAGAAGGGTGAATATTTGATGTAGGTAAAATATTTACTACACCAAGAGATTACTAAAGAATGGAATTTGAAAGCACACCAAACATTTGATGATGGTGATCTACTTCAAAGTGCAAGTCCAAAGACATTGGTATTTAATTATACATGCTTTGGACTATATATCATATGTATGACTCCACTATTGATGTTGATAGATTCTTTCAAACAGAAAAGGAAATACTGAAAGAGAATCTCAAAAATATATGGCAGAAAAGAAAAGACTAGAATTGTTCAGCTTAGGTATATACATGATATACATGTTATGGCTATATTCTTTGCTTATTAAACAATGTGGTTCTTAAGTATTTGATATGGAATTTGTTGGTGTGAATCGTCATACGAAACAACACAATTCATGAACTACAATGGCCTAAGTAACTAGCAAAAGAATATGTGACGATGTTCATCGAGAACAAATAAAGTGTTGATGTGTTTCTCGTTAACATCAAAGCTTGCCTTCAAGATTTGTTTTATCAGGTATTATGAGAACAAAAGGGTTGTTCAATTAATTGCCGTAATCCATAAAAGATGGATGATTTACAAATCTCGTTGGAGAAATCACATCCATAAAACTACTGCTAAAAATGTCGAAAGACAAATTAAGTGACATCGCCGTTTAAATTATATTGGAAAGAAAACATGAAGAAACTCCATGTGGATGGAATTTTGGAGTATTTTGATTTTTGATCAAATGACGCTTGTGAAACTTTCCTAGAGATAATTAAAACTTCGTTCATAGGCCAAAAGGGAACGAATGACTAGCTTATTGGAACTTGTACATATTGTTGTATGAAGTCCATTATGTGTAGTCAAGAGCGATGGATTTGAACTTCATATGCTTTCTCCGAGAATTTGAGTGAATATATGAATATTTACTTAATAAGGATGAAGTATGAAACATTTGAAAAGTTCAAAGATTTTTAAGATGAAGTGCAAAATCATTGTAACAAGAATATAAATAGTTTATGATAAGATCATAAAGGAAGATATTTGAGTTACAAGTTTAGCATAATACCTAAGATTTAAGGAATCATTCCGTGGATTTGCATTTCCCGAAACACCATAAGAGTATGGAGCGTTCGAGATATGTGATTAAACCTTGTTTGACATGGTAAGATCAAAGGTGTAATTCATAAAAATGTCATTATATGTTAAAGATTAAAAGCTTTAGAGACTACCGGTTTTCCACTGAAAAGAGCTCCATCATAATCCGTTGAATTGACACCATATAAAGATATGGTTTGGGATAAAACCCAAGTTGTCCTTTCTTAAACATTGGTATGCTATGCATAAGAAAGATGTTTGCAACCAAAATTGGATGAACATATATTTGTATGTTATTTTGAATAATCGTTACGTATTCCTCCATAAACACCAAAGACAAAAATGTTTGTCGCTTAGAACGTCAAGTTTCTTTGAGAAGGAATTTTTCGTGAAAAGTTAAGTGGGAGGACAATAGAACTTTGACAAGGTTAAAAGAACCTTAGCTATATATGATCAAAGTTGTGCAGCACCGAAAAGTGTTCCGAAGGCAGCAACAATGCTCATGGCTCACGTACCTCAAAGGTTGTGGTCACGGAGGTCTAAGTTCCTATTGAAACAAGTAGGTCGGGTAAACAATCAAAAACCAAGGTTTGAGAGTTATATCATTATTTGACAATAATGATCCGACTACATGCAAAGAAGCGATGATGGGCCCTGACTCCGTCAAATGGATTGAAGCCATAAAATCCGTGATAGTTCCATATACAAGAGATCAAGCTTTGATCTTGAAAGACCCTCTAGAAAGGTACAAGACCTTACAGTCGTATTTGGATCTATAAAGAAATAGACATGGATGTTTCACATCTATGAAATTATCGACATGTCGGGAAAGAGTTCACGACAATGTTCAGAGAGTTGACTATGACAAGATCTGATCTTTCATTAAGCGATATTTAGTCTAGACGGATTAATGTAGCAACCACGACATATAATTTTGTTATGTGTTGAATAAACAAAACAAGTTCTTCTAATAGAATGGTTACCTAGGACATGTGCATGACACGGTCCAAAAGGGTTTTGTTAATTCAAAGTATGCTAAAAGCATATGCAAACTTCAATGGTTGAAGTAAGCATCGCGGAGTTGTAATCTTCACTATGATGAAACTGTTAAAATAGTTTAATTTCATCGGAGACGATGAAGATGCTTGCATTTGCAAGAAATTAAGTGGGAGCGCTAAGACATGTTTCTAATACATTATGTGGAAGACATATTGTTGATTGGAAATGATGTATCTTAACACATGATAAGAATTTCATCTCGATGAAAGGCTTAGGCAGAACCCGAATATTTGGCATCAATGTCTATATGGATCAATTGTGACGCCAATATGGTTGTGCCAGAAATACATAGATGAGATATTGAATGAGTTCAATATAGAAACTACAAGAAAAGTTCTTGTTGCACAGGAAGGATTGAATAAAGATTTAAGTATTTTTGATACTTGATAGATTCAATCACAAAGAGTATTTTATCAATCATGCTGTGATGTGTACAAATCCAGAAATGTCCTATGCTCTAAATGTTATGAGCATATACCAGAATAATTCATAAGATGATTATTGGACGATAGTAAGATATTCTTATGATCTTTTAAAAGAACTAAGAATATATTATTTTGTAGAAGTGACAAATAGATGGTTAGTTCATTGTAAAAGTATTACATTGATACTAGTTTTTTCACGAAGTACAAATTAAGTTTATCTCAATCTAAACTAAGGGTGGCACAATGTGATGGAAAGTAAGTTCCATAATGGATTTGGATGAGTTCCAAAGTTAAGACATTGTGACAGATACTACAACAAAAGGCTAAGTATATATCTGCTATTATAGCAGCAAAAGAGGGCATTTGTGTCAAGTAGTTTGTTATCAAACTAGGTGTAGTTCACAGCAGGGATAATACTATGAAGATATATTGTATGACAATATTATCAACATGTTTTAAACGCAAAGAACTAAAGGTCACACCAAAGGACCAAATTTATACAAAGCCATCTCATTAGAGAATGAGTGATGCGTAGAGACGCAAAGACATGCAATTACACACGGACCTGGAAGTGTCAAGATCCGGAGATCAATTGACCACTATCAATCGTGTACATACGACACCAGAAAGCCATAGGTGTTGAATACACAAAGGTTTGAAACTAGATTATTGACTCTAGTGCAAGTGGGAGACTGTTGGAGATATGCCCAAGAGGTAATAATAAAGTGGTTATTATCATATCTTCATACTTATGATAAATGTTTACATACCACGCTATAATTGTATTAACCGGAAACATTAATACTTGTGTGATTTGTAAACATAAAAGAGTCCCTAGTAAAGCCTCTTGTTAAACTAGCTTGTTGGTTAATGTATGATCATGGTTTCCTGATCATGAACATAGAGATGTTATTAACAATAGGGTCATATCATTAGGAGAATGATGTGATGGACATAGTCCTATAGTTAAGCATAGCATAAAGATCAAGTCATTTAATATAGTTCATTTGCTATAAGCTTTCTTATACATAGTAACCTAATTCCTTCGACCATGAGATCATGCTTATGACCATCACCGGAAGGATGCTTTGATGACATCAAACACCACACCGTAACTGGGTGGCTATAAAGGTGGCATTGAGTGTTCATAAAGTATGGGTTGAGACACATGGATCAAGAGTGGGATTTGTCCATCGATATGACGGATAGATATACTCTGGGCCCTCTCGGTGGAATGTCATCCAATTAGCATGCAAGCATGTGAATGGCTCACAAGGGATCACATACCACGGGAACAAGAAAAGAGTACTTATCGGTAACGAGGTTGAACTAGGTATGCAGAGATACCGACGATCAAAACCTCGGATAAGTAAACTATCGTGAGACAAAGGGAAATTGGTATCGTATGTAAGTGGTTCATTCGATCACAAAGTATTCGTAGAAATATGTGGGAGCCATATGAATTTCCAGATTCCTCTAGTGGTTATTGTTCGGAGAAGTGTTTCGATCATGTCCGCATAATTCACGAACCGTAGGGAGACACACTTAAGGATTCGATGATTGTTGAGTAGTTATGGAATGATGAGTAAGAGACCGAATTTTGTTCGGAGTCTCAGATGGGATCCGGGATATCACGAGGAGATCCGGAATGGTCCGGAGAATAAGATTCATATAAGGAAAGTCCTGTTTCGGAGTTGGAGAATGATTCCGGTGTTTTCATCGGGAATGTTCTAGAAGGGTCCGGAAGGTCCAGCACTCCGGAAGGGAAGGGTACATGAATGTGTCATAACAAGTTGGAATGGTTGCATCATGTACTAGGTATCATGGCTGGGCAAAAAAAGGGATAAATCAAATCCTAGTTTGAAAAGTCAAACGCCAATTTGAAAAGTCAAACGGCAGTTTTGCTTGGTGGAGGGAGAGTAGGAAACCTACTTGGGGAGGAGTTCCTCTCCCTCCACCCGCCGGCCAAGGAGGCCGACTTGGGGGAGGACTCTCCTCCCCTGGCCGGCACCCTCCCACCTATAAAAGAAGGGGCAGGGGTGCCCCTCTAGACTACACCTCTCTCCTCTAAACCCTAGCCCTAGCCGCCGGCCTCCACCAAGTCGCCGCCGCCCCTAGGGTTTGCCTAGCCGCCAAATTGGGGCCCTCCCATTTCCCTAGCCGCCGGCCTAGCCCTCTCTCCTTGGTGCCTCTAAACCCTAGATCGCCAAGGCCTCTCTCATAGTCCACCATACTCGCTCCAGCTTAAGGCGAAGCCCTGCGAGATCTCCCCTCTACTTCCGATACCACGCCGTCGTGCTGCCGAAATCGCGAGGAGAGTGCTACTACCTCTGCTGCCTGGTGGAACAAGGGAGGGGAAGGTCTTCATCGAGTACTGAACGTGTGACCGACTGCGGGAGCGCTGCCGGAACACGGTGCCGAAAGGATCGTCTACATGATCTTGAGATCGGAAAGAGTACGACTACATCACCCACGAGAATCCACTCTCGTTAACCGCTTTGGAATCTTTGAGGGTGAGTTCCTCTATCGACTCGTTGCTACAATCTAGTAGATATATCTTGGCTTGTTTGTTTGCATGCGGTAGAATTTTTTTGTTTTCCATGCTACGAACCCCTACAGACAGAGGGAGTATGCATGTCACTATGACCAGCCATATCATTGGTCATTTCTGGAATCTGATTGGCTTCATCGTTTTTCTATGAACAGATAAGGTACAGCATGGCACACTCCATTGACCGTTGGACCGAGCGTGGCATGCGAGGACGCTGGGCGGGGCGGGCTGCACCATGCATGCAGCTGCCCCTAGCGTCAGATCTAGCTATTTTATGGTAACAACACGCAACGTATTTACTCCCTCCGTCGCATTAAATAAGTGTACGTCGACCAACTTTCTTCAGTCAAACTTACTCCCATCCGGTTCATGCGCCATACAAAAAGTCAATATTTATAAATCTAAAATATCAACTTTTACTACGTATATAAGAAAAAAAAATCAAAATCTAAAATATTATAAACTTAGTTGCATACTCCCTCTATTCCCTCCAATTGACATCCCTCTGATTACTCCCACCGATTTTTCTTGCGTGTGTAAAAACGAACGAGTTTGTTGCATGCGGTGTGTAAAAACGAACGAGTACCTTGGTACTAGATTCCTGCATTTATTACCGAGTAAATCAAGGCCAAATTCTATTTTCTCTTTTATTTTTCACTGCCAATGAACAACTACCTTGGACGTTTTTTCTCTCTTTCGCATTAATGCATGCATGCATGCAGGGGTGGGGGCGACGGTGCAGGGGTCATGTCGCATCCTAGCAATTTTTTTGCACTGACCGCATTGATCACGCCCGCTGCCCACACGCAACGCAGCGCACGCGGCTACGCCAATGCTGGATTCCCACGCCGCCCTTCACGCCCCGCCCTCAATAAATAGGCAAAACGCCTTTGCCTCCTCATCTCATCTTGCCCCTCATCTTCAACCTCGAGCCCGTCCCTTTGCCTCCTCCCATCCCCAAAACACTCCGGCGACCATGGCGACCTCCCCCTCCGTTTCCCTTCTGACACCGAAGTTAGCGACGAGGACAACCACCCGGACCACAAGCAGGTCTGGGAGAAGGAGGCGCCCACGCGCCCCAAGCGTGGCAAAAAGGAGGGTGACGCAAAGCCCCGCCCTGCCCCTGCGCGGATGGCCCCTTTGTCCACAACCCCGTCCCCGGCAGCGGCAACCTCCCCGACGACGGCCCCTCCGAAGAATACTGGAAGGCGGCGGAGAAGCAGGAGGCAAAGGAGGAGGCTGCTTACGCCAAGTGGGACGAGAAGCAGGCCAAGCGCGCCTTGAAGAAAAGGCGTAGACGGGAGGAGGAGGAACTACGGGAGGCCAATCGCTAGGCCTTCCAGGAGGAGCAGTTGCGGCGGGAGCAGCGGGAGAGGCTCGCGGACTGGAATGCCGCGGCGGCTCGGAGGGCCGCGGAACCGGCACCGCCTCCACCGCCAATGGAGTAGGGTAGCTAGGGTTAGGGTTTAGGGGCTAGCCCAGGGTTTAGGCGCCTATTCCCTTCTATATTATTATACCCTTTTCTTTTTATTGTAATGTTATCCCAATGTTATCGATCGGGCTACTAATATAAGGAATGTTATCCCAATATTATCTATCCCCTTGTTTTATTGTAATCCGTGTTTTATTGTATTGTCATTTGTCAAAACACCCAAAACAACAAGTGCATAAAACAAAAGACACAAAAACAAGTTCTCATATAATACTCGTGAAACATTTATAAAATGAGTGAAATTAGAAAAGCTCAAAAGGAAGAATAAGTTAACGTTTATGATGGTTGATTATTTTCAAACAACACATGGTTCATTTTCAAACAAGAAATTTACATATTTACATAAGTTAAAGGAGCGCCCAAGTTATGTTAGTTAAATGGATGCCCTTGGACTTCATTTATATATTTACTTTCGCAAAAAATAAAAGATTGCGACCTGAGCACGAGTATCTGCAGATCCACACTTCCCTATTTAGATTGTAACGTGAGTACCATTTTTTTCCCAATCAACATATAGTTACTATTGGGCCTGGATACGACCATTTTGGCCTGGCTAAGTTCTATTTGGGCCTGGCCTTTTTCAATCCTCGTCAATTGTTTTTTAAACTTTTCAACCCCTCCCCCTCGCATTACCGGCGCCCACCTTGATAAAACTGAAGGAACACTGACGAAACTGAAGGAACACTGATTTCGAAAACAGAGCAGCTCAAAATTAGCCCAAAATTGTGTTGCATTTTATTCAAGCCAAAGACATAGACCATTACATACATTACAAAGCATCACTCGAACACTGACTGTGCTGTCTAAAGACTAGTGATCAGGAGATAAACTAATCCGAGAGAAATTACACAAACATAAAAAAACCGGCCATCAGATTGTCCTACTTCTTCAATTCGATGATTTGCCTTAGCTGCTTGTTCATCTTATTCAGCTCGGCCTTCACTTCCGCATCAACCGTAGTACCAGCGGAAATGGGGTTGCCACATCCCAATTGCTCCACCATGGATGGGTTTTCGAGCTCCCGGGATGCTACGTCCACCCCAATTCGCTCGATGTACTCATCAAGCCACTCAAAATGCCCACATTTTGGCAGTTCCTGAAATCGCAGAGATGAACCCTAAATCCCAAATTCGATGAAATGCATGAAACTTCGAAAGAAAAGCGAGAAATTGGCGCTTAGAACACTCAGATCTCACCTTTTCCGACTCGGGCTTGCTCTCACACTTCACAAATTCCCGGCCAATGTTGACGTTCTTGTCGGTGGATGTGACAAGCCTCTTCAGGGGCGCGGTACGGGGGCAATCGGGGCACCTCCTCATCGGCACCACACCATACCGAGGCCATGAGCGGTGGGAGGAAGCAGAGCTCGACATCCCTCGCCGGCGTTGCCGCAATTGCTCGCCAGATAAGAAAACGGAAGGGATGAGATCTTTGGAGCAGTGGCGGAGGGCTCGGGGACGGATCGGGGCCAACGGCTCTTCAACCACAGGTGGGTCCCACGATGTGAGGTGGACATCAGTGAGTTCCGTGACGGAGAGGCTGTGGGTCTTCTCTGCTCACTGATTGAATTCGTTAGCTGATCTCGTGGGGTTAAGTAGAAGTGTCGCACGAGAGCTATTTGCCGCTTCAGAAGTGTCGCATACGAGCTATTCTTTGCTACGATGTCGCGTTCCTTCCAATTCCACGTAAAGACGTCGCATGGGAGCTATAAGCCCCTACATGCTCGACCTAGTATCATTCTTGGGCTGCTTTATTCGTGTTGTAAATATATATATTGTAGGGTTCGCAGCATAGAAAACAAAAAATTTCCTATGATGCGAACAACTAAGTACCAAGATCTATCTACTAGATACAAGCAACGGGTGGATATACATCCATAGAATACATACCCTCGAAGACCGAATAGCGTTAACGAGGTTGTACTCGTGGATGATGTAGACGAACGCTTGCCGATCTCAAGATCGTGATGAAGTCCATCTGGTCCAGCCGGTCCAGCACGATCAAGTCCAGCACCTCAAAGCAGTGGTGCATTCGTGATCGCACACATGTATGGGTACCCCGACAACCTCCGCCTCGCCCAGTGAAGCAGTGAAGCAACAAATCCTGCCAGAAAAAGCCACCGGGAACATGTATCTTGCTGATCCGAGACCATGGGGAAATTCTAAAGGGGGGAGAGAGATCCTTCGCGAGGAGGTGTACTTTGAGAGGAGGAGAGGGGGGCCTTTTATTGGAGAGAGGGGGGCACCCAAGGGGCATGGCGCCCAGCCATGTGGGCTGCCCCCACCTCTTCCACATTCATGTGGGTGGAGCTCCCACTCAAAATGAAAAGCCTCCACTCCCATTAAAAAGCCTCCACTCAAAAATCCACTCACATGCATTAAATTTCCACCAAATTTAATGCAAGCTCTCATTTAAATAAAACTCTTTTATTTATTTATTCAATTTTTTTAATTACTTTAATTAACAAACATTCACATAAAACCCCTTACAACATTTCAATTTCACATGCATAACGAGTTTCAGCAATTTCAGCCGAAATAGTTTCGGTGTCTAGTGAAATAAA
This sequence comes from Avena insularis, assembly GCA_023614405.1. Classification (NCBI taxonomy): domain Eukaryota; kingdom Viridiplantae; phylum Streptophyta; class Magnoliopsida; order Poales; family Poaceae; genus Avena; species Avena insularis. Next base: position 458,233,173 of record CM042685.1, on the reverse strand, counting down.
TTCCTGCACTTTCCTTTTTCTTTCTCTGGCATATCATTTGCTCCGAATGGTGTCGGTATTGCTTAAGTGTCTCACCATACGGTTCGCGAATAATGCAGACATGATCGAGACCCCTCTCCGATCAATAATCAGCAGCGGGACCTAGAGATCCGTACTGACTCCCACACATTCAACGATGACTTCTGTGATCGTGTGAACCTTTTACGCTAGTATCTTAACCCCTTTGTTTCATGATATATTACATGTCCGAGATTCGATCATCGGTATCTCCATACCTAGTTTGATCTCGTTACCGACATGCACTCTTTTCTCGTTCCCGTGATATAACATTCTAGTGATCAAATTACTTGCTTGCAAGCTAATCAATGTGATATCACCGAGAGGGCCCAGAGCATATCTATCCATCATCGGGATGAACAAATTCCACTCTTGATCCATGGACCTCAACATAACACTTTAGTAGTTCTGAAGCCATCTTTATAATCACCCAGTTACGGTGAGACGTTTGATGTCATCGAGAAACTCTTCCGGTGTTAGTGATTGACATGATCTCATGGTCTAAGGATTAGGATCACTTCGTAAGTTGTTATAGCAATATAAACTCAATGACTTTGATCGTAATGCTATACTTTGGATGAATGTTCATCACATCATTACACTAATGTTGTGACCTCGTTATTAACAACATCCAATGTCCATGATCAGGAAACCTTTGATCATCTTGTTAATCAACGAGCTAGTTTTTAAGAGAGGCATAACTAGGAACTTCCTTTTTGTTTATTAAACACACATGTATTAACGTTTCCGTATTAATACAATTATAGCATGTAAAATAAACATTTATCATAAATAAGGAATACGATAATAACCACTTTATTATTGCCTCGGGCATATTCCTTGATCTCCCACTTGCACTAGAGACAATAATCTAGTTTGAAAACTTTGCGTATTGAACACATATGGCTTTCCGGTGTTCCATATACGCAACTGCAAGTGGTTAACATAATGTACGGATCTGACGCTTTCAGGTCCGTGTGTATTTGCATGTCTTTGCGTCTTCACGCATCACTCATTCTCCAATGAGATGGCATTGTATAAATTTGGTCTTTCGGTGAGATCTTTAGTTCCTTGGGGTTTAAAACACGTCGATACTATTTTCGTACAATATATCTTTAGTGTTAGCCCGTTGCGAACCACACCTTAGTTTAGTAACAAACTACTTGACTCAAATTCCCTCCTTTGCTGCTACTATAGCAGTCATATACTTAGCCTTTTGTTGTAGTATTCGTCATAATGTATTAACTTTGGAATACATCCAAATCCATCATGAAAAACTCCTTTCCATTTCATTGGGCCACTCATAGTTTAAATTGAGATAAACTTAATTTATATCTTGCGACAAAACTAGTATCAATGTAACGTTTTACAATGAACTATTTGTAATTGTTTGTCACCTCTACACAAATATATTCTTAGTTCTTCCAAAAGATCATAAGAATATCCTTACTATAGTCCAATGATCATTTTATGATTCATTCTGGTATATGCTCATAACACTTAGAGCATAGGACATATCTGGATGTGTACATATCATGGTATGATTGATCAAAACATTCTCGTGATTTCACTCATCAAGTGTCAAAGCACTTGAATCTTGTTTCACTTATCAAGTGTTGATACACTTGAATCTTGATTCAATTCCTTTTCCATGCGACAAGAACCTTTTCTTATCGTTTCTATATTGAACTCCTTCAATATCTCATATATGTACGTTTGACACAACCATATTAGCATCACAGTTTATCCACTATAGACATTCATGCTAAATATTCGGGTTTTGCCTAAGTATTTTATCGAAATGAAATTCTTAACCTTTGTCAATAAAAGATACATCATTTCTAATCAACAAGATGTCCTCCACATAATGTATTAGAAATATGTCTTAGCACTCCCACTTAATTTCTTGCAAATGCAAGCATCTTCATCGTCTCCTGATGAAAAACTCCTTTTTCATCATGGTGAAGATTCCAACTCCGCGATGCTTACTTCAACCATTGAAGTTTGCATGCCCTTTTTAGCATCCTTTGAATTAACAAAACCCTTTGGATCGTGTCATGTACATGTCCTAGGTAACCATTCTATTAGAAGAACTTTGTTTTGTTTATTCATCTACCATATACCAAATTATATGTAGTGGTTGCTACTTTAATCCGTCCAAACTAAATATCGCTATGAAAGATCAAATCTTGTCATAGTCAACTCCTTGAACATTGTCATAAAATACTTTACGACATGTTGACTATTTCATAGATGTGAAACATCCATGTCTGTTTCTTTATAGATCGAAATACGACCGATAGGTTTTTACACCTTTCCGGAGGGTCTTCCAAGTTCAAAACTTGATCTATCGTGTATGGACTTATGACGGATTTTATGGCTTCAAGCCATTTGACGGAGTCAGGGCCCATCATCGCTTCTTTGCATGTAGTCGGTTCATCATTGTCAGACAATAATGATTTACTCTCAAATCTTAGCATTTGATTGTTTAACCGACCGACTTGGTTCAATAAGAACTTAGATCTCCGTGACCACAACCTTTGAGGCACATAAGCTATGAGCATTATGGCAGCCTTCGGAACGATTTCCGGCGCTGCGCAACTCAGCACATTTAGCTAAGGTTCATTAACCTTATCAAAGTTCTATTGTCCTCCCACTTAACTTTTGCGAAAAATTCCTTTTTCAAGAAACTTCACATTTCAAGCAACAAAACCTTTTGTCCTTGGTGTTATGGAGGAATACCCAATTGTTATTCGAAATAACCTACAAAGACATGCTTATCCGACTTTGGTTGTAAACAACTTACTTATGTTTAGCATACCAAAATTTAAGAAATGACAACTTGGGTTTTACCCCAAACCATAACTCATATGGTGTCATTTCAACGGATCAAGATGGAGCTCTTTTCAGTGTAAAAGCGGTAGTCTCTAAAGCTTTAATCTTTTTTAAAACATAATGGCAGTTTTATAAATAACACCTTTGATCCAACCATGTCAAACAAGGTTTCATTACAAATCTCAAACACTCCATACTCCTATGGTGTTTCGGGAAATGTAAATCTAGGTGTTTTGCTAAACTTGCAACTCAAATAAATCCCTTTATGATAAATCATAATTCATTTATTTTTCTTGTTACACTTATAACTCAAATAAATCCCTTATGATAAAATCATAAACCATTTATTTTCTTGTCACAATGATTTTCACTTCATCTTGAAAGTCTTTGAACATTTTCAAATATTTCACACTTCTTTCTCATTAAGTGAATATTCACTCAAATTTCCGGAGAAAGAATATGAAGTTGAAATCCATCGCTTACGACTATACTTAATGGACTACATACATCGATATGTATAAATTCCAATAATTTAGTCGTTCGTTCTTCTTTGGCCTTTGAACGAAGTTTTAATTATCCCGAGGAAAGTCTCACAAGCGTCACTTGGTCAAATCAAAGACTCCAAAAATCCATAAAAATGGAGATTCTTCATGTTTTTCTTTCCAATATAATTCAAACGGGGATGTCACTTCGTAAGTGATCTTCCAATCATTTGTCTTGCGACATTTTAGCATTAGGTTTTATGGATGTGATTTCTCCAACTAGATTTGTAAATCATCCATCTTATATGGAATATGGTAATTATTTGAACAACCTTTGTTCTCATAATACCTGATTCAAATAACAATTATTAAAACAAATCTTGAAGTCAAGCTTTGATGTCAACGAGAAATACAAACAACGGTTTGTTTGTTTTTGATGAACATCATCACATATTCTCTTGCTAGTTACTTAGGCCATTGTGGTTCATGAATTGCGTTGTTCCGTATGAAATTTCATACCAATAAATTTGGTATCCAATACCCAAGAACCACATTGTTTAACAAGCAAAGAATACAACCATAACATGTATATCATCCATATACCTAAATTGGATATTTCCAATCTTTTCTTTTCTGCCAAATATATTTTATAGATTCTCTTTCAGCATTTCCTTTTCCTTTTTAAAAGAATCTATCAACATCAAAAGTGGCGCCATATACATGAAACATAGTCCAAAGCGTGTATATTCAAATAATAATACCTTTGGACTTGCACTTTGAAGTAGATCACCATCATTAAAATGATCAGTATTCTTTCAAAATCCATTCTTTAGTAATCTTTTAGTGTAGCAAACACTTTACATACATATTCTATTCACTCTTATCATGACGACTTTCATGATCAAGCTACTGTAGCTTATAAAGGAGAATCGTGAGTATAACATTACTTTCCAAAACCCTTTTGGATGATTAGGATGTCTAGCATCTCCAACCTTTGTAAATTCTCATCCAATTTGAGAACATATATTATACTCTATCATTTTGCAACCAAAACATTGTTTCAGATATGGTTATATCTTCCACACATGATGGTTCCTGAAACAATTCTTTCAGCTCCTAGATAATCTCGATATTTAAATCAAGAATCATGGAGGAAAACATGATACTTAAGATACTAACACTGGAATTGTTACTCTTCATTTAATACCAATCATTAAATCTCACGGAGTAAATAAAGTTTGCTGAAAGTTTGCAATAGGACTTTAAACTTTAGATTGACACTCAACACAATACGATACCAGTTCGTAAAGTATATATCCAGAATTCTATAGTTCTATTATCTCAATTACAACTATGCATAAGGTAGTGAACGAATGCCAATGACTACAACAAATTATGCAAATTCACTTTGATTTAATTTATGACAAATTGAGTTCTACTAATCCAAATTAGAAATGAACTCCCACTCAAAAACGACATCCCTCGTGTCTTTTTGGTGATTACATGAACCAAATCCACTACACCAAGTCCGATCATCGCGTGAGTCGGTGTAGCTTCAAAGGCGAGCATCAAATGGGCATCATATCCAAACATATGAATCATGCTTAACCTTTCGGTCCGTGTTCCGAGGCCATGTCTGTACATGCTAGGCTCGCCAAGTAAGAACCTTAGTATTCAAGGTGTAATCGCTCTACACCGAAATATGGTCGTGGATCCAAGAAAACCCGATCATCACGTGATGTCTTGGGGCAACGAAAACATAATCGGTGCATACTAATGGAAGAACATATTCTTATCTTGATATTTAAATGAGGGATCATCTTATTATGCTAATAAAACACTAAAATAGCAATATAAGATGCAATCAAACATCTCATGTTAATAAGTGAAATGATATGGTTCCCGCATATGATCTCCATCATGTGCACCGTGGTATGATCTCTATCATACCTTTATGTGTAAGGCCAAGGTCTATGAACTTACACGCTACGTGTGTTTTAAGAGTATCATCTCATACTTCTACTTACAACATCACCATATCATAACACTAGCCTAGCGACAATCTAAACTAGACGCCTCTAATTTGTCCATTGCAAGTTTTACGTGGCTTAGGGCTTTCGAAGATAGAATTGTTCTTACCTACGAACATGAACCACAACGAGGATAACCAAATTGTTGACAACTCGTTGTAAATTAGATATTGACTATAGTAGGAGAGACAGAAACCCGCTAGCCACTTATGCAAACTAGTTGCATGTCAAGCGTGGAACAGGTCTCATGTGCGAGGACATGTAAAGTTTGTCCGGGACGCTTCATCCCACTCTGCCACCAATATCCAAAGTGCAATAAAATGATCATCATGTTGGAATTATGCCCTAGAGGCAATAATAAAGATGTTATTATTATAATTCTTGTTCATGATAAAGTTTATATTCCATGCTAGAATTGTATTACGCGGAAACTTTAATACTTGTGTGGTTTGTAAACAACACCGTGTCCCTAGTACGCCTCTATGGACTAGCTCATTGATTAATGATGGTTAAGGTTTCCTAACCATGGACATGAGTTGTCGATTAATAATGAGATCATATCATTGGGAGAATGATGTGATGGACAGACCCAAACTAAGTGAAGCAATTAGATCGTGTCATCGTGTTCATCTTTGCGAAGCTTTTCCTATGTCAAATATTGTATTCCTTAGACCATGAGATAATACAACTCCCTGGTATCGGAAGAAAGCTTTGAGGTGATCAAACGTCATCCTATGAGAGGGTGATCATAAAGGTGTCTCTCAGGTGATCGGAAAGTACCTGTTAGGTTGTATGTATCGAGATGGGATTTATCCCTCCCAAGTCGGAGAGATATACTTCGGGCCCACTCGGTAATCGATATCAACACCGCTTGCAAGCATGTGGTTAAGGAGTTAATCACAAAGTGATATCGGAACTTGCTGTGAACGAGATTGAACTAGGTATGACGGTACCGACGATCGAATCTCGGGCAAGTAAAATATCGCGAGACGAAGGGAATATATATGGGATTGATTGAATCCTAGCATCGTGGTTCATCCGATATGATCATCGATGAATGTGTGGGAGTCAATATGGGTTTCCAGACCCCGCTGTTGATTATTGATAGAAGATCATGTCCGCATATTCTCGAACCCGCAGGGTCACACACTTAACGTGTCTCGATGCTAGGATAGATTGGATAATTGGTTTATGAGTTTTTGTTCGGAGTCTCGGATGGGATCCGGTACATCACGAGAGGTTCCGGAATGGTCCGGAGAATAAGATTCATATAAGGCAGTGCAGTTTTTGGAGTTCGGAATTGTTCCGGGTTAATCGGTATTGTACCGGAAGCTTCTAGAACCTTCCGGAAGGGGACCAACGTGGCCCCACCTTCCGGGAGGGGGCATGGGCCTATGAGGGAGTGCCCTGGCCGCATTGGTCCAGGGGCACAAGGCCCCATAGGGCCCAACCGGCCAGCTAGGGTAAAACCCTAGATAGACCTTCTAGAAGGGGGGGAGGTTTCCTTGCCCCCCACTCCTCCTCCTTTGGCCGCCGGCCTAGGGCTTGGGGGAGGGGTTAGGGCTGCTCCCACCCCTCTATATATAGAGGGCTGGGGGTGCACCACCCCCCCCACACCTTCCCCTCCAACCCTAGCCGCCCTGCTGCCCTCCTCTCTCCCTCCCGACTGCTTGTAGGCGAAGCCCTGCTGCAGAAATTCTCCACCAATTGCACCGCGCCGTCGCGTTGTAGATCCAACCCATCTCTCCACCATTCTTGCTGGACCAAGGAAGGAGGAGACGTCGAGGTGCTGCACGTGTGCATCTCACGGAGGCATCGCCACTTGTGGTGCTAGATCGGATCGGATCGGATCGCGAGGAGGAGAAGCGAGTACGACTACATCACCCACGTTCCGGATTTAACGTTCCGTCTGCGAATCTTCAAGGGTATGAAGATCTAATCCAATCTCTCTCGTTGTTTGCATCTCCTAGATTAGATCTTGGCTTCCCTCTGTTCGCTTCCGTAGAAAATTTTGATTTACTATGCCGCGAAACCCTTTAGTGGTATCAGAGCTAGATCTATGCGTAGATGTGTTTCACGAGTAGAACGCAACAAGGTTGTTGCGGGCGTTGATGTTTTCTGTTGCAAGCCTCTTGTTTGTGTTCTTCTTATGACGCGGGATAGTGAGATTGAAGCGGTCCAGGCCAACATTACGCTGACGTCGTCATGAGACCGGCTCCGCACTTGACGTGTGGCTTGTTCCACACATGCGGCTGGTGGATGCCTGTTTCTCTCACTATAGTTGTCATGGGTTTAACACCGGAGTTTGGCAACCATAATATCACCGTTGTGGCTTTCCGTAGGTAAGAATCGTTCTTAGCTTGCTACTCCCATAAGCCACGTAAAACATGCAACAACAAAGTAGAGGCGTCTAACTTGTTTTTGCAGGGAGTGTTTTCTGTGATATGGTATGGCCCAAGATGTGATATGTGTATTGTATGCGATGATCATGTTTTGTAATGTTTCACGACTTGCATGTCGATGAGTACACAACCGGCAGGAGCCATATGGTTGTCTTTATAATTGTGTATGACCTGTGTGTCAACTTCTTATACGCCATGTAATAGTTTCACTTTATAGCTAAGTAGTTAGCAATAGTTGTAGTTGCTATTCGTGGTGGAGGCAATCATGGTGGAGTGATGGAGATCATGCCGGCACGCAAAAGATGGAGATCATTGCGCGAAGATTGGCTATACCATGTCACATAAAGTTATATGCATGTGATGTTTATCCTTTATGTATCTTATTATGCTTAGATCGCGACGGTAGCATTATAAGATGATTCCTCACTTAAAGATCAAGATAAAACTGTGTTCTCCCCATGTATGCACCGTTGCGAAAGTTCGTCGTGTCCAAGCATCACGTGATGATCGGGTGATATAGACTCTACGCTCACATACAACGGGTGCAAGCCAGTTTTTGCACACGCGTAAATACTTGGGTTTGACTTGACGAGCCTAGCATGTACAGACATGGCCTCGGAACACATGAACCGAAAGGTTAAGCATGAGTCATATGAATGATATGATCGCCACTTCGTTGTCCACCATTGAAACCACATCTCTTCTCGTGAAGATCGGATTAGGTGTGGTGAATTTGGATCACGTTCACTAAACAACTTGAGGGATGTTGAATTTAGTGGGAGTTCATCTAGTAATTTGATTAAAAGTTGAACTAGTTATCATGAACATAGTCTAATTTGTACTTGCAAATATTGTAGATCACATGGCTAAGTCCAACTTCAACTTCAACGTTTTTGCTGAGAAAGAAAAGCTTAAGAACAATGGGTCTAACTTCACCAACTGGTTCCGCAATCTGAGAATCATTCTCTCTGGCGGTCAAAAGGACTATGTCCTTGAGAAAGCGTTAGGTAACCCCCCTGCTACAACTGCGCCGGCTGATGAGAAAGTTGTCTATCAGTCGCGCAAAGATGATTATGGTGTGATTAAGAGCACCATGTTGTTTGCTATGGAATCGGACCTTCAAAATCATTTTGAAGGCTATCCCGGGCCCTTTGAGATTCTTGAGGAACTGAAAACCATGTTTCAGACTCAGGCCCGTTCTGAGAGATATGAGATCTCTGAGAGATTCTTTAACTGCAAGATGGAGGAAGGGAGTTCCGTTAGTGAGCACGCCATAAAGATGTCGGGCTACACTCAACGCCTTGAGCAACTGGACTGCAAGATTCCAGAGGAGCTCAAGATTGACAGAGTTCTGCAATCACTCCCTCCCAGCTACAAAAGTTTTGTAGTGACTCATAATCAGATTGGTTCCACTGATACGATCACCGAGCTCTTCGCAAAGCTGAAGGCTACGGAGGTGGACATCAAAAAGGATAATCATGTGTTGATGGTCAACAAGCCCTCCTTTAAGAAAGGTCAGGGTGCAAAGAAGTCCTTCAAGAAAGGCGGCGGCAAGCGCGTTGCCCCTGCTGAGAAGAAGCTCAAGTCTGGTCCTAAGCCGGACACTGAGTGCTTCTATTGCAAGGACAAGGGTCCTCGAAGCATAATCGTCAAGTACTTAGCGGACAAGAAGGCTGGCACCATCAAAGGTATATTTGATATACATGTTATTGATGTTTTCCTTACTAGCCCTCGTTGTAGTGCCTGGGTATTTGATACTGGTTCAGTTGCTAATATTTGTAACTCGAAATAGGAGCTACGGAATAGACGGCGGCTTGCGAGGGATGAGGTGACAATGCGCGTTGGCAACGGATCAAGAGTTGATGTGATGGCCGTCGGCATGCTCTCCTTAGTTTTACCTTTGGGATTAGATTTAAACCTTAATAAATGTTATTATGTGCCTGCGTTGAGCATGAACATTATTTCTGGATCGTGTTTATTGCAAGACGGTTATTCATTTAAATCAGAGAATAATGGTTGTTCTATTTATATGAGTAACATCTTTTATGGTCATGCACCTATTGTGAGTGGTTTATTTCTTCTGAATCTCGAAAGGGATGAAACACACATCCATAACATTGAGGCTAAGAGATGCAAAGTAGATAGTGATAATACTACTTATTTGTGGCCGCTGCGTCTAGGTCATATTGGTGTAAAGCGCATGAAGAAACTCCATTCTGATGGACTTTTGGAGTCTCTTGATTTTGAATCATTTGACACATGCGAACCATGCCTCATGGGCAAGATGATCAAAACCCCGTTCTCTGGTATGATGGAGCGAGCAACGGACTTGTTGGAAATCATACATACCGATGTATGCGGACCGATGAGTGTTTTGACGCGTGGTGGATATCGCTATTTTCTCACTTTTACCGATGACTTAAGTAGATATGGGTATATCTATTTAATGAAACATAAATCTGAAACATTTGAAAAGTTCAAGGAATTTCAGAATGAAGTGGAGAACCATCGTAACAGAAAGATTAAGTTTCTACGATCCGATCGTGGGGGCGAGTATTTGAGTTATGATTTTCTCACGCATCTTAAAGCAAGCGGAATTATTTCGCAACTCACGCCACCCGGAACACCACAGCGCAATGGTGTGTCTGAACACCGGAATCGAACTTTATTAGATATGGTCCGATCAATGATGTCTCTTACTGATTTGCCGTTATCATTTTGGGGTTATGCATTAGAAACCGCTGCATTCACTTTAAATAGGGCACCATCTAAATCCGTTGAGACGACACCGTATGAACTGTGGTTTGGTGCTAAACCTAAGTTGTCGTTTCTTAAAGTTTGGGGATGCGGCTTCGTCAAGAAGTTGATGCGGACAAGCTCGAACCCAAAGCGAATGCGTCTTCATAGGATACCCTAAGGAAACTATTGGGTATACCTTCTATCACAGAACCGAAGGCAAAGTGTTTGTTGCAAAGAACGGTTCCTTTCTTGAGAAGGAGTTTCTCTCGAAAGAAGTGAGTGGGAGGAAAGTAGAGCTAGACGAGGTTGTTGAACCTTCTCTTGAATTGGAGAGTAGCGCAGCACCTGAAATTGTTCGGTCGCCGCACCAATAATAGAGGAAGCTAATGATAAGGATCATGAAGCTTCGGACGATGTTGCTACTGAACGTTGCAGGTCGACAAGGTCGCGTGCCCCTCCTGAGTGGTACGGCAACCCTGTCTTAACTGTCTTGTTAGTAGATGACAGTGAGCCTGCGAACTATGAGGAAGCGATGATGAGCCCAGACTCTGAGAAATGGCTAGAGGCCATGAAATCCGAATTGGGATCCATGAGCGAAAACCAAGTATGGACTTTGGTGGACCCTCCTAGCGACCGAAAGGCCGTTGAGTGCAAATGGATTTTCAAGAAGAAAACGGACGCGGATGGTAATGTTACCATCTATAAAGCACGACTTGTCACGAAAGGTTTTCGACAAGTTCAAGGTGTTGACTACGATGAGACTTTCTCTCCCGTAGCGATGTTTATCTCCATTCGGATTTTATTAGCAATTGCTGCGTTTCATGATTATGAAATATGGCAGATGGATGTCAAGACTGCTTTCCTCAATGGCAACATTGATGAAGAGTTGTATATGATGCAACCCGAAGGTTTTGTCGATCCTAAGGATGCTGATAAAGTATGCAAACTTCAGCATTCCATTTATGGACTGAAGCAAGCATCTCGGAGTTGGAACCTTCGTTTTGATCAAGTGATCAAGAGCTTTGGATTTGTTCCAAATAGCTACGAAGCTTGTATCTACAAGAAAGTGAGTGGGATCTCGGTGACATTTCTGGTACTATATGTGGATGACATATTGATTATTGGAAATGACATTAACATGCTTAACAATGTGAAGAGTTATTTGAATAAGTGTTTTTCAATGAAAGACCTAGGTGAAGCTGCTTATATATTGGGTATCAAGATCTATAGAGATAGAAAAAGACGCCTGATAGCTTTAAGCCAGAGTACATACCTAGACAAAGTTCTGAAAAGGTTCAGAATGGATAAGGCAAAGAAAGGTTCAGTGCCTATGTTGTCAGGTAAGATAGCGAGCAAGGCTCAGCGTCCAGCTACGGTAAATGATATGGTAGCTATGTGCAAAGTGCCTTATGCCTCGGCCATATGTTCTATCATGTATGCCATGCTGTGTACTAGACCGGCTGTGTCCAATGCTCTTAGTTTGATTTAGCGGTATCAAAGTGATCCAGAGTGGAACATCGGACAGCCGTGAAGAACATCCTAAAGTACCTAAATAGGACTAAAGAAATGTTCTTAGTCTATGGGGTGATGAACAGCTCGTCGAAAAGGTTACGTCGCTAGTTTCAACACCGACAAGGATGATTCGAATCTCGAGGATACGTTTATATTTTGAATGGAGGAGCTGTGAGCTGGAGAAGCTGCAAGCAAAGCGTGATCGCGGATCTATGAGAAGTGGAATACATGGCTGCAGGTTGAGCGTCAAGTGAAGGAGTTTGGATCGAAACTTCATCATTGAGCTTGGCGTGGTTCCAAGTGCATTGGACCCACTGGAGATATTGTGTGACAACACCGCACCATAGCACTCGCTAAGGAACCAAGATATCATCCAAAGACCAAGCATATCAACATAAGTTTCATATAATCCGAGATTATATAGCAGATGGAGATCTGAAGATTAGCAAAGTACATACAGATCTGAATGTCGCAGATCCATTGACTAAACCTCTTCCACGTGTAAAACATGATCAGCACCTCAGTGCCATGGGTGTGAGATTGTTGCCAAATTTAAACTAGATTATTAACTCTAGTGCAAGTGGGAGACTGTTGGAATTATGCCCTAGAGGCAATAATAAAGATGTTATTATTATAATTCTTGTTCATGATAAAGTTTATATTCCATGCTAGAATTGTATTAAGCGGAAACTTTAATACTTGTGTGGTTTGTAAACAACACCGTGTCCCTAGTACGCCTCTATGGACTAGCTCATTGATTAATGATGGTTAAGGTTTCCTAACCATGGACATGAGTTGTCGATTAATAATGAGATCATATCATTGGGAGAATGATGTGATGGACAGACCCAAACTAAGTGAAGCAATTAGATCGTGTCATCGTGTTCATCTTTGCGAAGCTTTTCCTATGTCAAATATTGTATTCCTTAGACCATGAGATAATACAACTCCCTGGTATCGGAAGAAAGCTTTGAGGTCATCAAACGTCATCCTGAGAGAGGTGATCATAAAGGTGTCTCTCAGGTGATCGGAAAGTACCTGTTGGGTTGTATGTATCGAGATGGGATTTGTCCCTCCCAAGTCGGAGAGATATACTTCGGGCCCACTCGGTAATCGATATCAACACCGCTTGCAAGCATGTGGTTAAGGAGTTAATCACAAAGTGATATCAGATTACGGAACGAGTAAAGTACTTGCTGTGAACGGGATTGAACTAGGTATGACGGTACCGACGATCGAATCTCGGGCAAGTAAAATATCGCGAGACGAAGGGAATATATATATGGGATTGATTGAATCCTGGCATCGTGGTTCATCCGATATGATCATCGATGAATGTGTGGGAGTCAATATGGGTTTCTAGACCCCGCTGTTGATTATTGATAGAAGATCATGTCCGCATATTCTCGAACCCATAGGGTCACACATTTAACGTGTCTCGACGCTAGGATAGATTGGATAATTGGTTTATGAGTTTTTGTTCGGAGTCTTGGATGGGATCCGGTACATCATGAGAGGTTCCGGAATGGTCCGGAGAATAAGATTCATATAAGGCAGTGCAGTTTTTGGAGTTCGGAATTGTTCCGGGTTAATCGGTATTGTACCGGAAGCTTCTAGAACCTTCCGGAAGGGGACCAACGTGGCCCCACCTTCCGGGAGGGGGCATGGGCCTATGAGGGAGTGCCCTGTCCGCATTGGGCTAGGGGCACAAGGCCCCATAGGGCCCAACCGGCCAGCTAGGGTAAAACCCTAGATAGACCTTCTAGAAGGGGGGAGGTTTCCTTGTCCCGACTCCTCCTCCTTTGGCCGCCGGCCTAGGGCTTGGGGGAGGGGTTAGGGCTGCTCCCACCCCTCTATATATAGAGGGCTGGGGGCGCACCACCCCCCGACACCTTCCCCTCCAACCCTAGCCGCCCTGCTGCCCTCCTCTCTCCCTCCCGACTGCTTGTAGGCGAAGCCCTGCTGCAGAAATTCTCCACCAATTGCACCGCGCCGTCGCGTTGTAGATCCAACCCATCTCTCCACCATTCTTGCCGGACCAAGGAAGGAGGAGACGTCGAGGTGCTGCACGTGTGCATCTCATGGAGGCATCGCCACTTGTGGTGCTAGATCGGATCGGATCGGACTGCGAGGAGGAGAAGCGAGTACGACTACATCACCCACGTTCCGACGAACATTCCGCTGTGCGAATCTTCAAGGGTATGAAGATCTAATCCAATCTCTCTCGTTGTTTGCATCTCCTAGATTAGATCTTGGCTTCCCTCTGTTCGCTTCCGTAGAAAATTTTGATTTACTATGCCGCGAAACCCTTCACATCATCGCCCACATACTCATATGTGTACTACCCATGCAAAGCATCTACGCATAGACCCGGCTCTGATACCACTGTAGGGTTCGCAGCATAGAAAACAAAAAATTTCCTACGATGGGAACAACTAAGTACCAAGATCTATCTACTAGATACAAGCAATGGGTGGATATACATCCATAGAATACATACCCTCGAAGACCGAATAGCGTTAACGAGGTTGTACTCGTGGATGATGTAGATGAATGCTTGCCGATCTCAAGATCGTGATGAAGTCCATCTAGTCCAGCCGGTCCAGCACGATCAAGTCCAGCACCTCAAAGCAGTGGTGCATCCGTGATCGCACACACGTACGGGTACCCCGACAACCTCCGCGCCCTCGCTCCAGCGAAGCAGCAGAAGCAACAAATCCTGCCAGAAAAATCCACCGGGAACATGTATCTCGCTGATCCGAGACCATGGGGAAATTCTAAAGGGGGGAGAGAGATCCTTCGCGAGGAGGTGTACTTTGAGAGGAGGAGAGGGGGGCCTTTTATAGGAGAGAGGGGGGGCACCCAAGGGGCATGGAGCCCAGCCATGGGGTTTCCCCCACCTCTTCCACATTCATGTGGGTGGAGCTCCCACTCAAAATGAAAAGCCTCCACTCCCATTAAAAAGCCTCCACTCAAAAATCCAATCACATGCATTAAATTCCACCAAATTTAATGCAAGCTCTCATTTAAATAAAACTCTTTTATTTATTTATTCAGAATTTTGTTAATTACTTTAATTAACAAACATTCACATAAAACCCCTTACAACATTTCAATTTCACATGCAGAACCAGTTTCAGCAATTTCAACCGAAACAGTTTCGGTGTCTAGTGAAATAAATTCCTGCGCTTTCCTTTTTCTTTCTCTGGCATATCATTTGCTCTGAATGGTGTTGGTATCGCTTAAGTGTGTCACCCTACGATTCGCGAATAATGCAGACATGATCGAGACCCCTCTCCGATCAATAATCAGCAGCAGGACCTAGAGATCCGTACTGACTCCCACACATTCAACGATGACTTCTGTGATCGTGTGAACCTTTTACGCTAGTATATTAATCCCTTTGTTTCATGATATATTACATGTCCGAGATTCGATCATCGGTATCTCCATACCTAGTTTGATCTCGTTACCGACATGCACTCTTTTCTCGTTCTCGTGATATAACATTCTAGTGATCAAATCACTTGCTTGCAAGCTAATCAATGTGATATCACCGAGAGGGCCCAGAGCATATCTATCCGTCATCAGGATGAACAAATTCCACTCTTGATCCATGGACCTCAACATAACACTTTAGTAGTTCTGAAGCCATCTTTATAATCACCCAGTTATGGTGTGACGTTTGATGTCATCGAGAAACTCTTCCGGTGTTAGTGATTGACATGATCTCATGGTCTAAGGATTAGGATCGCTTCGTAAGTTGTTATAGCAATATAAACTCAATGACTTTGATCATAATGCTATACTTTGGATGAATGTTCATCACATCATTACACTAATGTTGTGACCTCGTTATTAACAACATCCAATGTCCATGATCAGGAAACCTTTGATCATCTTGTTAATCAACGAGCTAGTTTATAAGAGAGGCATAACTAGGAACTTCCTTTTTGTTTATTAAACACACATGTATTAACGTTTCCGTATTAATACAATTATAGCATGTAAAATAAACATTTATCATAAATAAGGAATACGATAATAACCACTTTATTATTGCCTCTCAGGCATATTCCCTTCATATATGTACTTACTAGTCACATATATATGTATATATATACGTGGATGTTTTTATTTGTCAAATGTACTATACACACTCTTAAGTAGTGTCAGTTCCTGCTTAATTACCTTCAGTATGATCACTGGTTAATTGATCCAGCGATCCCTGAGTCTTACTTTTTTTTTTGGATAAAGGGATACACCCGGCCTATACATACACACAGCCGAAACAAGTTCAAAACATAAATGTCAAAAGGTGATTTCTCTCCTGGGTGTTGCGAGGATTACAAGGTCAACACCAGTTTGAACTCCCGTTTTCAGTTCGAGGTTGCATTGATGTGCTTGGAGCTCCTTCAGCCGGTTGATGTCTACATCGTGGAGGCGTCTCGCCCCCTTCGTGAGGAGGTGGCAATGCTCAAGTGGTTGTTGGCTCGTGATGGTGTTCTTTAGGGCCAGCAGAGGGAAATGCTTTGGTTTTGCTCGACTCCGCTGACTCGTCTGAGCAGAAGTTGTCTATGGTTGAGGAAGAGCAACTCTACGGCTATTTCTCTCCTCGTGGCCCATCGTCGCAGCCTATTGAAATGACCTTCGTTGAAGCCTTGGCGGGCTTATAGCTCCTATGCGACGTCTTTACGTGGAATTGGAAGGAAAGCGACATCGTTGAAAAGAATAGCTCGCATGCGACGGTTGTGAGGCGACAAATAGCTCCCGTGCGACACTTCTACTTAACCCCACGAGACCGTCAACGAATTCGAATCAGCTGAGCACAGATGGGACCTGCCTCTCCACGTCATGGCGGAACTCACCTGATGTCCACCTCATATCGTGGGACCCACCCTGTGGTTGAAGAGAGCCGTTGGCCCCGATCCGTCCCCGCACCCGAGCACTCCCGCCACCGTTCTAGCATCTCATCCCCTTCCGTTTTCTTCTCCGGCGAGCAATTGCGGCAACGCCGGCGAGGGATGTCGATCTCTGCTTCCTCCCACCGCTCATGGCCTCAGTATGGTGCGATGCCGATGAGGAGGTGCCCCGATTTCCCCCGTACCGCGCCCCTGAAGTGGCTTGTCACATCCATCGACAAGAACGACAACATTGGCCAGGAATTTGTGAAGTGTGAGAGCAAGCCCCAGCCGGGAAAGGTGAGATCTGAGTGTTCCGAGCGCCAATTTCTCGCTTTTCTTTCGAAATTTCATGCATTTCATCGAATTTGGGATTTAGGGTTCATCTCTGCGATTTCAGGAACTGCCAAAATGTGGGCATTTTGAGTGGCTTGATGAGTACATCGAACGAATTGGGGTGGAGGTAGCATCCCGGGAGCTCGAAAACCCGTCCGTGGTGGAGCAATTGGGATGTGGCAACCCCATTTCCGCTGGTACTATGGTGGATGCGGAAGTGAAGGCCGAGCTGAAGAAGATGAACAAGCAGCTAAGGCAAATCATCAAATTGAAGAAGGAGGACAATCTCCTGATCATCAAAGATGGCCGTTTTTTTTATTTTTGTGTAATTTCTCTCGGATTAGTTTATCTCCTGATCGTTAGTCATTAGACAGCGCAGTCAGTGTTCGAGTGATGCTTTGTAATGGATGTAATGGTCTATGTCTTTGGCTTGAATAAAATGCAACACAAATTCGGGATAATTTTGAGCTACTCTGTTTTCGAAATCAGTGTTCCTTCAGTTTCGTCAGTTTAAATGTGTTCCTTTTATCAGGTGTGCGCCGTGTGCAAGGGAGGGGTTGAAAAGTAAAAAAAAACAATTGACGAGGATTGAAAAAGGCCAGGCCCAAATAGAACTTAGCCAGGCCAAAATGGACGTATCCAGGCCCAATAGTAACTATATGTTGATTGGGCAAAAAAAATGGTACTCACGTTACAATCTAAATAGGGACGTGTGGATCTGCAGATACTCGTGCTCAGGTCGCAATCTTTTTTTTTGCGAAAGTAAATATATAAATGAAGTCCAAGGGCATCCATTTAACTAACATAACTTGGGCGCTCCTTTAACTTATGTAAATATGTAAATGTCTTGTTTGAAAATGAACCATGTGTTGTTTGAAAATAATCAACCATCATTACGTTAACTTATTCTTCCTTTTGAGCTTTTCTAATTTCACTCATTTTATAAATATTGCACGAGTATTATATGAGAACTTGTTTTGGTCTTTTGTTTTATACACTTGTTGTTTTGGGTGTTTTGACAAATGACAATACAATAAAACACAGATTACAATAAAACAAGGGGATAGATAATATTGGGATAACATTACTTATATTAGATAGCCGGATCGATAACATTGGGATAACATTACAATAAAAAGAAAAAAGTACAATAATATAGAAGGGAATAGGCGCCTCGCCTAAACCCTGGGCTAGCCCCTATACCCTAACCCTAGCTACCCTACTCCATTGGCGGTGGAGGCGGTGCCGGTGCAGCCGGCTTCGCGGCATTCCATGCCGCCTGCCTCTCCCGGTGCTCCCGCTTCCGCTGCTCCTCCTGGAAGGCCCAGCGATTGGCCTCCCGTCGATCCTCGTCCTCCCGTCTGCGCCTTTTCTTCAAGGCGCTCTGGGCTTGCTTCTCCTCCCACCTGGCGATAGCAGCCTCCTGCTTTGCCTCGTCCTTCGCCGCCTTAGCCCAGTAGGCTTCGGAGGGGAGGTCGCCGCCGCCGGGGAGGTTGGGGACTGTGTTGGTGACGATGGGGCCCTGCTCCCCCCAGGGGCAAGGCGGGGACTTCTCCTTCTTGCCACGCTTGGGGCGCGTGGGCGCCTCCTGCTTCCACCTCTGCTTGTGCTCCGGGTGGTTGTCCTCTTCGCTTACTTCGGTGTCGGAAGGGAAGCAGAGGGGGGAGGTCGACATGGTCGCCGGAGTGTTTGGGGGCTGGGAGGAGGCAAAGGGACGGGCTCGAGGTTGAAGATGAGGGGCAAGATGAGATGAGGAGGCAAAGGCGTTTTGCCTATTTATTGAGGGCGGGGCGTGAAGGGCGGCGTGGGAATCCAGCGTCGCGTTGGCGCAGACGCGTGCGCTGCGTTGCTTGTGGGCAGCTGGCGTGATCAATGCGAAAGAGAGAAAAAAATAGCTAAGATGCGACGTGACCCCTGCACCGCCGCCCCCGCCCCTGCATGCATGCATGCATTAATGCGAAAGAGAGAAAAAATGTTCAAGGTAGTTGTTCATTGGCAGTGAAAAATAAAAGGGAAAATATAATTTGGCCTTGATTTACTTCGGTAATAAATGCAGGAATCTAATACCAAGGTACTCGTTCGTTTTTACACACCGCATGCAACAAACTCGTTCGTTTTTACACTTATTTAATGGGGCATGAACCAAGGAATCTAGTACCAAGGTAGTCAAAGTTGATATTTTAGATTTATAAATATTGACTTTTTGTATGGCGCATGAACCAGATGGGAGTAAGTTTGACTGAAGAAAGTTGTTCGGCGTACACTTATTTAATGGGGCAGCGCTGTTACGCATAAAATAGATGAACTGACGCTTAGGGGCATTTGCATGCATGGTGCAGCCCGCCCCGCCCAGCGCCCTCGCATGCCACGCTCGGTCCAACGGTCAATGGAGTGTACGTTTGGCTGGTCAATATTTATTACATATTTTAGATTTTGATATTTTTTCTTAGGCTGGTCATAGTGACATGCATACTCCTCCCTCTGTCTACAAATAAGTGTACGTTTGGCTTCAAAATTTGTCCATAAAAAGTGTACTTCTACCTTTCCAATGCACTTTAAAGTAGAAAAAATTACTTCACGGAAATCAAGTCCAATAACATTTAGCAAATAGTCTCTTCAATTTATTTGCGGACGGAGGGAGTAGCCCGGGAGTATGTGGGAGTAACTTAGATGTGGTATCATGCATATGTTAATAGTCTAAGTTACTACTCCATAGTGCAAAATAACATAGAGGTGGTATCATGCAAAGTCTCATTTATTACAATGAACCTGAGGGGAGTAAGTTTGACTGAAGAAAGTTGTTACACGTACACTTATTTAATGCGACGGAGGGAGTAAATACGCTGCAGCGCTGTTGCACGTAAAATAGCTAGACTGCGACACTAGGGGCAGCTGCATGCATGGGGCAGCCCGCCCCGTCCAGCGCCGTCGCATGCCACGCTCGGTCCAACGGTCAATGGAGTGTGCCACGCTCGCATGCCACGCTGTTGCACGTAAAAACGATGAAGCCAATCAGATTCCAGAATCATCCATCCCACGGATCGCCAAGAGCTAGCCACGAAATCCTTCTAAGAGACGCCAACCAATCAGGTTGCAGAACAAGCCCTTCCACAGATCGCCCAGAGCCACCCGCGGAATACTTCTAGAAGACGCGATCGGACGGCCACAGTGTCGCGCTAGGGTTAGATCTATGTTCCTCATTCAGCCTTAGGGTTAGCGGGGTTTAGGATGCAGTCAACGGGGTTTCACAAGTTTGACCAGACATTCAAATGTGCATAACTAATTCAAAAAAAATCAAAAAAATACAAAACCTTCGCATGGTGTCATGTTATGTGACATAGTTGTGAGGAAAAATATCAAACTTAGTCTATTGATCATATTTCAAAAAACCCTTCACAAAATGACCTATCTCCTCCGAGGTTTTCTGGCTTTCGGGTCAAATGACCAATGATATGGCTACAATCGAGGCATAGTTTGTGATAATGTGCCCATATTTGGCATGCATGTCTATAATGGGATGACTAACAATGTTGTAGCACAAAGTTTTCCTTTTCGACGCACAGAAAATCCTTTTTCTATTTTCTGAGTGTCGAAAGAGGGGGGATTTGTGAAGCAACCACCAAATTGAAGTTTCAAAATGGTAACATCCTATTTTTCAAAAATACTAGACCACCTAGCATGTACAATTTTCCAACTTGAGTATCTCAAACCTTTTATTCCATCCCTGGTGAAAAAGACAAATCCTGCCGAATCGGTTGGAAGTGGGTAAGATATGAACTACAAGTACATGATTTCATGCTGATGATTTTTTGTAAAAATAATTTTTAGGTTCACAACATGCTATTTCATCAGAGATCCAATGCTAGTTTTGTGAGCCTCAACCCCTAGCTAAGAATATTTATGAAAACCCTTCAAGTTTGACCAGACATTCAAATGTGCATAACTAATTCAAAAAAAAATCAAAAAAAATACAAAACCTTCGCATGGTGTCATGTTATGTGACATAGTTCTGAGGAAAAATATCAAACTTGGTTTTAGAAATGGTCGAAAAAAACTTGCTTAGAAATGGGGTGGTTTACCCTAGCTTTGGAGCCCATTTCTATCCCATTTTGGGTGAGGGTGAGTTGTACTTCACAAAAGGGATCAGGGTGAGGATGAGTTGTATTGTACATATGAGAAAAACGTTGGAAGATCATACAAACATAGAAAGGTGACATAGCTACATTTGTTGAAATTCAAATTTACCATCATATTTGAATTTTGTCCAAATTATCAACAAGTGACAAATTATTATAATAACAAATGTTTACAACAACAAGTGCCAAATTATTACAATAACAAATGTTTACAACAACAAGTGCCAAATTCAAAGTCTATTTCTTTTGGCTCTTCTTACCCCTCGTTTTCTTCTCCGTCACAAGTTTCACACCACACAACAGGTTTATGCTCTTCTTTTTCTTACCATTACCATCTGGCCTCCCCACAGCACGTCCAAGAGTCTCCTTCACCTCCTGCACCTCCTCAACAACCTCATGATCATGATCCAGAGCCTCATCAACATGGTCACTTTGCACCAGAGCCTCAACAACATGGTCACTTTGCACCAGAGCCTCAACAACATGGTCAGTTTGCACCAGAGCCTCAACAACAGGTTCATTTTGCACCAGAGCCTCAACAAGAGGCTCATTTTGCACTAGAGCCTCAACAACAGGATCATTTTGCCCCTCATTTTGCACCAGAGCTTCCAAATCAGAAACGGTGTGCCCTAAAGCCTCAACAGTTTGCACATCATCCTCCAAAACAAGTTTAGATTGCACCTCAGCAGCACCAAACATGATCTGGTTAATTCTCTTCTTTCTTTGGCCATTGATTCTTGCCCTTTTCACTGGCCAGCATTCATCAACAACAAGAGGTGGGCCTTTTTCTCCATGCTTCCTCCTGAAAACAAGCAAGTTAGCTGGGGGAGAAAAATCATCAACAAGAAATGGGATAAATTTTGGATGAACATACTTTGGCTTTTCAGCAGTGTATCTGCACTTGGTAGAGCCAGCTCTGTGTCCAAGTTCTTCACAGAGTTTGCATCTATTCTTGTTACCTTTTTGGGCCCTTTTTGGCTTGGCATCTTTCTTTTCATCTTTCTTTCCCTTCTTGCTGCTCCCACCTTTCTCAAACCAAGCCTTGAATCTACTCTGCTTGGGCCTGCCAGCCTTTCTTTTCATCAAAGGAGGACACAAGGAGAACTAAATGTCCACTTAAGGACACTGAGACTGATCTGTAAGTGCTGGAATTGGTGTTCCATATGCAGCCTTGAATTTTGCTACAGAATAATACTCATGCAAATATGGGTGCATATTTAGCTTGTGTTTGGAGGCCAAGAAAAGTATGGCATGCTCACAAGGCTTCCCAGTGTGTTGCCACTCAAGGCATGTGCATTCATGCAATTGAGTGTCAACAACATGCCTCTGCCGATCTTTGTATCTCCGACTTCACACCCACAATGAGGATTTCTCAACACGCAAATGTGCAAGATTTCGCTCTGTTGACCACCTGCTGCACAACATCGTGAAGCTTATCTCCTTGAAGAACATCACCAAGCCTTCTTCTCAATTCCCACAACCTCATGATCATGATCCTGATCTGTCAACCATGTCATGGACAGCAAGTCTTTTAACTCCTTCACTTTGTTGTTGAAACTTTCTGCCAAATTATTGTTGATATGATCACATTTGATGGCAGTGTTAAAACCAGACCTGTACCATAAAAGAGAATGGTAGGTTTCCAACCATGTACACAACTTGACCCTATCCTCCTTAGAGCATGCCGCCTTAATCTTCTCAAGGTGATATGAATGTGTCGGCCTGGTGTAAGATCTTGTCTTGGCCACATGCGTCCAAAATAATCTCCTCTGAATTTTTGATCAAATTCATCCACATATGGTCAAGCACTCCCTGCTCAGCATGAGGAAAACAATCTTCACTGCATTTTCTAAACCTTTACATGCATCTGTGTGCCGCCAATGGAGAGATGGCGCTATGCATCTTTTCAACTGCATCATGAACCATGTCCATGATGCCTCTGTTTCAGACTGAAACATGCCAATAGCTACAGGGAACATCCAATTGTGTCCATCTAAAGCATTGCATGCTGCTAGTTGGCCATTCCACTTTCCAGTCAAGAAAGATGAGTCTATACTCAAATATGGATGGCACCTGCTTTGAAGCCATCGATGCAAGGCTTTAAAGCCATGAAGAATTTAGAGAAGAAGACTTTCCCATCACCGTTACCTCGGTATCTATCTCCACAACACCGCCAGTGACCTCTTCTCTACTCGCTTTGAAGTTATAAAGCATTGAAAGGTATTTGCCCAATCACCATATAGCTCTTTCATTGCCCTTTGCTTTGCCTTCCACACTGTAGTATAATTCAGCTTAATGGGGTACTGCTTTTCCAAGTCTATTTTCAGTCTCTTTGCAGTGCTGTTTGGTGTTGTGGCTAAAATGGGCTTGATCTTTTCTGCAACCCATAATTGTGATGTCATCTTTGTAACTGTTTGAGAACTTGTAATGCAAGTATGAGGTTTTGGAATTTGATTCACTCTTATTGTCCTTCCCTCAGGTTGGCGTCTAGCAGATATATACCACTTGCAAGGCTTGGCACCACCATCATAACCTATGCATTTTGCATAGAACTTCTTTTTATCAGTCCACATAGTCTTGGTAGCAAACTCACGTTTGACTGCATATGTCCTGAAACACATCCTGAATTCATCCATGCTTGGAAACAATCTCCCAACTTCAATAACTGGGTCCTCTTTGTCATAAATTGTTACTAGCTCATCATCATGTGCATCATCTACATGAACTGCAGCATTTTCCAACAACTCTAGATCTATATCTGCCTCTTCATCTCTTAAATGGTTGTCACCATCATTTGCAGCTTCATCCCTCTTCTTCTCCTTGTCTCTGTCATCTATAGGAATGCCAAAAAGCTTTGCCGTTTCAATGTCATCTATTGGTGCAATGACCAAATCAGTCCGGTCATGTATCTCAATTGAATTCCAATCAACAGTTACAATCCTTTGTGCATTACCATCTGCAGCCTCCCCTTGTGCATTAGCATCATCCTCCACTGTTAACACTTCCAACTCAGTAAGTATAGGCATTACTTGCCTTTGTGCAGCCCAATCATCCTCGACCATCTGAGCAGCCAGCTTCGAGGCCACATATCCAACCCTTGAATCAGGTTCCAGATCAATAAGCTGTGCTAAAAATAGAACAGTTTTGCTTATCCAACCATTTCGCTCATCGATTTCATCAACTATATGTTCACCTGTCTCAACCCTAACATAGTCACATTTGTAATCATCAAATCGTAACAACTTCTTGCTCTGGCCCCCAAACCACAGTATCCCCAATTTTTTCCACCATTTTCCTCATCGCCTCCTCTCCCATGTTTATTAGCTCTTGGGGATCAACATGTTCTAATTCCACCTCCCATTTAACAATGGTGTCTCTCTCAATGAGCTGCGTGCTGCCATCAACTAAAACAGCCCTAGAGGGAAAGAAATTGATGCGAAATTCGAAGGTTTGGCGCGCAACATCGTCTCCCCTGTTTTTGGCGGGCATTGTGAGATAGCGGAAGCGAACAAAGAGCTCAACCTTAGAGAAATTAAGTGCAGAGATACGGGATATACCGATTAGAAGTCCCCTCTCCATGCTCCATATCGTAATCCCTCGCCCCGTTCAGCACACCCTTGCCTCCATAATCTAGCATCAATGGGCATGCTCAGATCTCAAATTGAGAAGAATGGGAGAGGAATTAGCTTTCAAATGGCACTCACCACCTTCGCCGTTGAACGAAAGAGCCGCCGCCTAAATTAATTGTCGTGCCGCCGCCGTCGGCGCCGAGAACGATGGGTGAGGTCCGCCGCCGCCGTCGAGGAAGCTACAGTCAGTGTGACGCGCGCTCTCGGTCGTAAGCGGTTGGTTTGACTAGCTTGACTGGCTGTCCCAACCGACCGGTTTGGCTTAACCCTAATCTTGGAACAAAGTTAAATGTGTCCTTACGACCGTTTTAAGGCCCGTGTGGCCCTGAGCTATTTGTCGCCTCACAACCGTCGCATGCGAGCTATTCTTTTCAACGATGTCGTGTTCCTTCCAATTCCATGTAAAGACGTCGCATAGGAGCTATAAGCCCAGCCTTGTCGGTGCCCACGACACCCTCGCCATCGCCGTTGCCCACCTCTGTGGGCAGTAGGGTGTTGGCGCATATCTATGAGGCTCTTTTTGCTAGAGAGCTTTGCGGGTTGCTTGCCAGTTTGGAGACGGCGAGCCTAGGTTATGGCAAGGACATTGACTGCGTCTTAGCTGGAAAGGCTTCAAAGGACTTAATTAGAAAGGTGGAGAAGTCACTCAGAAAGGTTTCTCTGAGAGGTACAAGAAGAAAGACGGGTGTAGCGAGGAAAGCTTCAACTAATGATTAATAGTTTGAGTTTCTTTTGAGTCGTCTGTTAGGTGAGCCATTTTGCGGCATTGTGCTCCCCGTCTCTTTTTTTGGAAAGGAGCATATATTAATATCAGATGATATCAATTACACCCAGCCTCTGCAACAACATATTGCCCTAACGGCCACACGGATGCACACAACCAAAAAAAGAAGAATTACAAAAAAGAAAAGTCCCGCTACAGTGACTCATTCATTAAAACAACAGTACTACCACCACCAAGACAACAACAGAAGTCCAGCTTCTCCAAAAACGACGCCTCCAAGAAGGGAACAGTGCACAAACACCGTCATCGCCCGATCATAGATCTAGGTTTTCACCCTGAAGAAAGTCCGCGCTCTCAAATAAGCCCATTGCCAGGCACAACCAATTAAGGCCAGACCCAGAGTTTTCACCCTAAGAGATATGACCATGAACCTCTCCTGTGTAGTCGCCCCCACTTTCATTCCACTGCTCCAATTCACAAGTCATCTAGCCAATTCCTCATCGCCATCCAGACTCGAACCACCATTGTCTGTCCTTAGATCTCGGTCTCCATGACTTTCTTCGCCAGCATCATGGAACGAGAACATGCCCCATGATAATAACAGCCAACAAAGCTTCGAAGCACACCCTCTGAAATCAAACGGTCAGTGTAAAACATGGGTGCGTACGACCAAATTCAATCCTTCCAGCAAACTCACGGCATGATAGCACTTATGGAGTTTGCCGGCGGAGCCTTCCAGAACATGACACAGAAACCAGATCAATGGAGACCAACATCCGGCAGATCATTGTCTTGGCTTGAGAGGGATCCAGGACCACCTATTTATTGAAACCGAGCCAGCAGCCCCCACGCCACCCGCTGGAAACTAGCAGGATCCGCCGCAAGACGGCAAGACCACCTGGACAACCATTCCGACAGAGAAGGAGGCCACCACCACCATGTCGGGGGTAGATTCCCCAAGCACCCTAGTGTCACGGACAAGGCCCGGGTCGCCTGGGCGCCGGCATCGTGGCCAATGTACGGGACAGATCGCGGCTCGGCCCAGATCCCCGCCGCCGCCTGCCACCATCTGGGTCGAGGATCACCGGTCGCCGCTCGCCGTAACACCACCGCCAAACCAGCCGGGATGGATGCCGCCACCTTCCCGCTAGATCGCGATCAGGGCCGCCGCCATGCCCCTAGGTCTTTGCCTTGCGATGATCCGGCAGCGGCGGCAGGGAGGTGAGACCACGGGAGGAAGGGCTCGGCGGGAAGGGAAGGCCGCCCGGCATGGCACGGTGCCACGCGGGTGCGGGAGGAGGAGGGGTTGGGAGGAGGCTCCACCGCCACGTGTCGTTGGTTTGTGGTTGTGATAGGTTGTGTGTGGTTGTTATTGCTTGAGGTTGTGTGATGTCTACACACTTCTATTCTTGTAGACAGTTGTTGGGCCTCCAAGTGCAGAGGTCTGTAGAACAGCAGCAAGTTTACCTTAAGTGGATTACCCAAGGTTTATTGAACTCAGGGAGGAAGTGGTCAAAGGTATTCCCTCTCAAGCAACCGTGCAATCAAGATACAAGAAGCCTTTTGTGTTCCCAACACACCCAATACACTTGTCAGGTGTATAGGTGCACTAGTTCGGCGAAGAGATAGTGAAATACAAGTGGTAACGGTGCCAGAAAATAGCTTGACGGTGAGGTAAAGAATAAAGGCAACAAGAAGGAAGCAAGGAAACATGCAACAAATCTAGTAGAAAATGGTGTTACAATGTTTAGAAACAAGGCCTAGGGATCATACTTTCACCAGTGAACACTCTCTCATATAAATATATTCTCTTCATGATACTACTTTTAACTACTCTCTGGTTGGTGAACTCTAATCCATGGTAGGGCTACAAAAGCACACCTCAAAGTCCACCTTTCCCAATCTAGATAACCCCACACTGTCACCTTGAGTGCTAGATGGTTCCAACAAACACCACAATTTCATAGAGACAACCAACTCAAAATATACTCATGAATATACATGTATATAACCTAGCTTAAGTACCACACATGGTGTGCATGCTGTCACTTTCACACACGTGAGAAAAGCATAGATCTATTAAAGTACGCTGAGTATTTATGTAGACTCTAGCCTAAGTGCCACCATGGCGTGCACGATGTCACTTTCACACACATAGGGAGAGCAGAGATCTATTGAAGCACTTGAGTACCAAGGTAGATCTACTTGATTACAAACCTCATGACCACAACATGATCATGCATAGAGAGAGAGATGGACACATAGCTACCGGTAGAGCCCTTAGCCTCGAGGAAGAACTACTCCCTCTTCATCATGGTAATCAACAACGGTGATGAAGATGGTGGTGGAGATCGATGGAGATGGCTCCAGGGGCACTTCCCCATCCCAGCAGGGTGCCGGAATAGAGACTTTTTGTCCCCCGAATCTCCCCATCGGTGGCGGCGGTGCTGCGGAACTTTTCATGGCTTTTTGGTCGATGCTTTAGGGTTTCTGAGTCGGGGGCTTCTTATAGGTAAAGGAGGCAAGGTCAGTGGAGGTCCAGGGGGGCCACACCCCCTGTGGGCGCATCTAGGGTGGGCCCCGCTCCCACCTAGGGTGTGGCCACCCTGGTGTCCTCCTCCGTCTCGTCTTTGATTTTCCATATCGTTCAGGGAAAAATATGAACTTTGGCTTTTGTCCCGTCGAATTTTGAGAATATTTATTTTTAGATTTCTGAAACCAAAAAGAGCAGAAAACAGGCAACTCACACTGTGCAATCTTGTTAATAGGTTAGTCCTAGAAAGTGTATAAAAATACCTCAAAGTGTAGACAAAACATAGCAAAGTTGATACAAAACAAGCATGGAGCATAAAAAATTATAGATACGTTTACGGCGTATCAAGCATCCCCAAGCTTAACTCCTGCTCATCCTCGAGTAGGTAAGTGATAAAAAGAATAATTTTTAAGGTGACATGCACCATCAAAACCAAGATCAAACCATTTGCAAGCATTGAATGCTGGGATCAAAGAACTCTAAACATAGGAATGAAAGATGGAGTTCTAACAGTAAGACAAAGTAACTAGGCATGCAACATGAAAGGTTACAAACAAAGATCATGAATAACATGCATTCAAAAACGTTTGTTTGTTTCACATACAGAAAACATAGCATAGTGGCATTCAGCTTGTCCGTCATGGAGTAGCAAAACTTAAATGCATAGGACACCTTCAAAGTTCATAAGGGTGACTAGAAACAAATAGTTCAAGAGCAAGCAATATCAACATTATGAATCAATCAATAAGTTTTGGGACAATGCACATAGAACTAAGAATGGCAACTATGCTCTCTTAATTGGTGTCTAAGGATAGAAGGTGAAGAATCAAAATAATGGTGGAAGAAAGGCCCTTCATAAAAGGGAATCAGGGATTTCAAGTCTCAAAAAGAGCTTCCAAAAATGATGGTACTTATTAGCTTTCAGCTCTCATTGCGCCTATCATAAGCATCTTGAAGTGATTAAGGTTAAAGTGAACTAACTATGGAGTATATGCTTGACAAAGTATAAGTTGACAATCTCATGTCCCTTGAATACGAGGGCCGCACCTCATGCTGCTCAACTTTAGTCACCTACAAGTTCTTGTCATAGTAAATACGTGCGTATCATAGAGAACCACCAACGGGGTACCCTTTGCACATGATACAAGAGCTATCCCATAATCAAAATGACATGGCAAGCAGACAATGAGCATCTTAGCAATCTTCTTATTTACCATGGGAAAATGGTGCTTTTTTCTCTCTTTCCGCTTTTCTCATCTTTTTTTCCTTTTTCTCATTCTCTTTTTCTATCTCTTTTTTATAAGAATAATGCTTCATAAATTGCTCACTATGGTGATGCTGCAAGTTTCCACCATGATTAGGCATGGCTTAGGCTAGCGTCCCAGACGTTTCTCTAACACACATACATAACTTCATGGACTTACAATCTCCCCTTTAATTTCACACCGACGACATCCATAGACAAAAGAGCATGATATCAAATGTGTATAATGTACAAGTGCAATGTTGAAAGCGTTCCCCATGACAACATGGTTCTGCTAATTCCAACGTATAAGTGCAAGCATATACAACATAGATGACACAATGGTTCAAGTTTATTAGGGGAAAGAAAATAAATGTGCCATCAAGTTCGTGAGAGCTTTAATCACTAACTTTTACATAACAAGTTTAATTTGGAAGATAGATAAAATAAGAATATACTTGGAATGGTGTAACACACCATGCATAAGAGTTTATAGTGGACACTTTGGAATAACTTGGTTTCTTGGGAGTTGGATGCATGAGTAGAGCTTACTCAATACAAGTGGAGGCTAGCAAAAGACTGGGAGCAACCAACTAAGAGAGCAATAATGGCCATAATCATGCAGAGCGACAAAACATTATCAAACCAAAGCATGAAGTGGTACCACAAGTCAAGGACTAAATGATCATAGAGGCTATGGTGACTTTTTATTGTCATAACATGGTGTGAGCATGTGCCAGCAAGTCAACCCAAACAAAGCATCAAAGAAGAATACCACAATACTATGCTTTTGTATGCTAAAACAACGCATGATTCTTTCAAGGCATATTAAGCAATCCTAATTGTTTGGAACAATTCATGCTACAACAATAATCACTAAGCATAAGGTCAACACAACATCTAGCATAACATGATAAAGTGTAAGCCACAGTCAAAACAAGCTCCCTTTTGTACCACTTAAGCATGAAACTTTCTACTCTTTTCCAACACCAGTCAACTTATTTGAAACAACTCACAAGGATAATAATCAATAAAGATCAGTGAGCATGTCTCACAAATCCACAAAGAAGAACAAAAAAGTTCTAAGCTGAAAGCACAAGAAAACTATGGCTAAACACAGTGCTAGCAAAAGAGAACACTCACAAGACAATAAGAATGCAAACCAGAGTGTTCTAGGCAATGAAAACAGAGTGTGTCTCTCTCCAAAAGATGTGTGTTGTGATCCAACCAACTTATTGCAGAACACCAAGCAAAATAAAACTAAAAACAAAAACTAAGACGGTCCAAGAGCAACACAACAGTGCATAAAACAATAAAAACGAAGTGTCTAGAAAGACCCGAGATTTTTATTGATGAAGAAGGGGATGCCTTGGGCATCCCCAAGCTTCGACGCTTGTACCTCTTGAATATTTATTGGGGTGACACGGGGTGGCATCCCCAAGATTTAGCTTTTGTCCATTCTTCACCTCATTACATCATTTTTTCTCTACACCTGAAAATTTTCCTTCATACAAAATTTCACACAATCTTCATTTGCAACATTAGTGTATTCAAAAGATAATAGAACTTTGGTTTTAGATTTAGAACAGAAAAACTTTCACTAAAAACACAAGCTACTGTAGCAATTCCCTCAAAAAGCTCAATTTCCTGAAAAGAACCCAAAAAGGAATCAATAAGAAGCAAATGCAAATAAAGGCAGAAATCTGTCAAAACAGACCAGCAGGTAGAAACCGATTTTTTCGAAGACCTTCTGTTGATCAAATCAAAAAGTGTTGAATTAACGAAAGTTAGCTAATATATTGGGGGATTTATTCAGAAACTATCAGCTCAATCCTACTTACAAAGATTCCTCACGAAGTTGTACGGTGGAGCACAAAAATCTGTTTCGGGACAACAACTCCTCAAATCTTACTTCCCTCTCATTAGAGGTTATTATTGGTATAAAAAGAAAACAAAAAAGGATAAGGAGAGGTCATTACTGAAGTAATAACTTCCAAGACTCAAGAAAACTTTTGGGTTATCTCCCAATAAGTAATTTTCTTTAATGCCTTTAAGTTAGGCTTGATAGTTTGAGAAGATGATCATATAAGAAATATGAATTTGAAGCAAAAGAGAGCATCAAGAAGCAAATTCAGAACACATTTAAGTCTAACCCACTTCCTATTCATAGGAATCTTGTAAAGAAACAAGTCATGAAAGCACAAAGAAACAAGCATAGGAAACCAAAACAAGTGCAACTTCAAGACTTTCAACATAAAGAGGGGAAACTTAATATTGTTGAGATACATAAAACCATGTTTCCCTCCCTCATAATAACTTTCAGTAGCAACATGAATAAAATTAACAATATAACTATCACATAAAACATTCATATCATGAGCCACACGCATAAAATGATTATTACTCTCCACATAAGCATAGTCATTCTTATTAACTATAGTGGGAGAAAATTCAACAAAATAGCTATCATTATTGTTCTCGTCACCATAGTCATCCAATATAGGAGGCATATTGTAATCACAATTAACTTTCTCCTCAATAGTAGGTGGACTAAAAATATCATATTCATCATATTTTGGAGGTTTGGTATCATCATAAGCAATAGAATAGCTATCTTCCAAAGATGGGGGACTAAAAAGATCATTTTCATAAAAACTAGCTTCCCCAAGCTTAGACGTTTCCATAGCATTATCAATAATGGTGTCCAAAGAATTCATGCTAATAACATTGCTATTAGCATGCAAATAAAGCTCCCTAGGTTTTTTAATTTTCTCTTCAAACACTTCATGTCCTAACTCAAGATAAACACTATAGAGCTCTCTAATTTTGTTGTTGTTTTCCATTAAGCCTAACTAGTGAAAACAAGAAACAAAAAGACAAAATTGCAGAATCTAAAGGAAATAACTTCGAGCACTCACACCGTAGGATGGTAGTACCTTTTACCTTACCTCCCGGCAGCGGCGCGTAAAATAGCTTTACGCTTCATTGCTGTGGGTAACATGTGTGAGTGCCTTTTACCTTTCCTCCCCGGCAACGGCGCTAGAAAATAGCTTTCTAGCTTGCTGTTCCCGCGGCGTAACGTGTGTGAGTGCCTTTTACCTTTCCTCTTCGGCAACGGTGCCAGAAAATAGCTTGATGTCTACGCACTTCTATTCTTGTAGACAGTTGTTGGGCCTCCAAATGCAGAGGTTTGTATAACAGCAGCAAGTTTCCATTAAGTGGATTACCCAAGGTTTATCGAACTCAGGGAGAAAGTGGTCAAAGGTATTCCCTCTCAAGCAACCGTGCAATCAAGATACAAGAAGTCTCTTGTGTCCCCAACACAACCAATACACTTGTCCGGTGTATAGGTGCACTAGTTCGACGAAGAGATAGTGAAATACAAGCGGTAACGGTGCTAGAAAATAGCTTGATAGTGAGGTAAAGACTAAAGGCAACAAGAAGGAAGCAAGTAAACATGCAACAGATCTAATAGAAAATGATGTTTCATTGTTTAGAAACAAAGCCTAGAGATCATACTTTCACTAGTGAACACTCTCTCATATAAATATATTCTTTTCATGATACTACGCTTAACTACTCTCCGGTTGGTGAACTCTAATCCATGGTAGGGCTACAAAAGCACACCTCAAAGTCCGCCTTTCCCAATCTAGATAACCCCACACTGTCACCTTGAGCGCTAGATGGTTCCAACAAACACCACAATTTCATAGAGACAACCAACTCAAATATAATCATGAATATATATGTATATAACCTAGCTTAAGTACCACACACGGTGTGCACGCTGTCACTTTCACACACGTGGGGAAAAGTATAGATCTATTAAAGCACGATGAGTATTTATGTAGACTCTAGCCTAAGTGCCACCATGGCGTGCACGTTGTCACTTTCACACAAATGGGGAGAGCAGAGATCTATTGAAGCACTTGAGTACCAAGGTAGATCTACTTGATTACAAAGCTCATGACCACAACATGAGCATGCATAGAGAGAGAGATGAACACATAGCTACCGGTAGAGCCCTTAGCCTCGAGGAAGAACTACTCCCTCCTCATCATGGGAATCAGCAACGGTGATGAAGATGGTGGTAGAGATTGATGGAGATGGCTCTGGGGGCACTTCCCCGTCAAAGCAGGGTGCCAGAACAGAGACTTTTTGCCCCCCGAATCTCTCCTTTGGTGGCGGCGGTGCTGCGGAACTTTTCGTGGCTTTTTTGTCGATGCTTTAGGGTTTCTGAGTCGGAGGCTTCTTATAGGCGAAGGAGGCAAGGTCGGTGGAGGTCCAGGGGGCCCACACCCCCTGTGGGCGTGGCCAGGGTGGGCCCCGTGCCCACCTAGGGTGTGGCCACCCTGGTGTCTTCCTCCGTCTCGTCTTCGATTTTCCGTATCGTTCAGGGAAAAATATGAACTTTGGCTTTTGTCCTGTCCAATTCCGAGAATATTCATTTTTAGCTTTCTGAAACCAAAAAGAGTAGAAAACAGGCAACTGGCACTGTGGCATCTTGTTAATAGGTTAGTCCCAGAAAGTGTATAAAAATATCTCAAAGTGTACACAAAACATAGCAAAGTTGATACAAAACAAGCATGGAGCATCAAAAATTATAGATATGTTTACGACGTATCATTGTGTTATCTAGATTTTGCTCTATTGTGGGTTGGTGTTGGTTGTAATGTTTTTCGCCCAGTTTTCTGTTAATTAACTGGGAATTCTCTTCTTCTTAATTAATAGATCGAGGCAAATCTTTTGCCTTGTTTCAAAAAAAAGGTGATTTCGTGCTGCTTAATTACCTTCAATATGATCCCTGGTTAATTGATGTGGTGTAGACACCACGATAATGTTACTTTATTCTGGGAAAGGGAGTTTTGTATTTAACCATTACACTTAGTCTCTGCATACATAGAGCCTAAACAAGTCAAAACAGAAATGTAAAAATGTGAGACACATGTAAACATCAAAGACATATTATAGAGGGCATAAGTTAAAGATAACACTAACCTTTATCAGGCTCTTAGCCCTGTGTGGCCATCGTCGGGACGCACCAGGCATCACTACAAGGAATGTGTTATTCTATGACCTTCTCATAGTGACCGTGTTTAAAATCGTCGTAGAGTTATGACAATTTCGCACCAGATGGTCAAAAGCCGTTCCGGAGGTTCGAAACCTTACAAAATTATGACGATTTTGCTCAGGATCGTCATATTTTCATTAGCTCAAATCGTCATAATCTGACGAATATAGCCTACGACGTTATTTGAACCTCACTACGACGATTTAGAATCGTCATGAGGTCCAAATTAAGATAGGTTAAAATTGATAGTTGGCCACGTCATCAATTACGCCTATGTGTCGTGTCTATGTGTCAGTTTTTACTACATGTAATATCCGTGTGTTAATATCTATTTGTCTATGTGTGAATACGTGTCATATCCATTTATTTAAATCTGCTAACATGGCGCTGCTTACATGTCATATATGTTAAACTCTAACAAGGATGAGTTATTTGCGGAAAAAAAGCCACACAAGGACTTGAACCTGTGACCTCCCTACCAAACCGGTGACCCAAACCATTATACCAACAAATTTTTGCTTGTCATATATGTTAAACACTAACACATATATGATTAAACTCTAAAAAGGATGAGTTATTTGCAAAAAGAAGGCCACAAAGGGACTTGAACCTGCGACCTCCCAACCAAACCCGGTGACCCATACAACTACACCAACGAATCGTGCTTGCCATATATGTTAAACTTTAACACATATACGTTAAACTCTAAGAAGCAGGAATTATTTGCAAAAAAATTCCACCTGGGGACTTGAACCCGCGACCTCCCAACAAAACCCAGCGACCCATACCACTACACCAACCAATCTTTCTTGTCATAATATTACAACGACCCTTTATATCTATTGAATTGTTGCGCCTGGGCTGATTTCTCTGCCACGATGGGCCTCAGTGGGACGGGAGTGGGCCGCGATGGGCCTCTGTGAGGGAGTGGAATGCGGCAGATTAGGGCACGGCCAGCTCTCCTTGTTTAGTTTTTTTGTTTTCTTAATTCTTTTATAGCTTTTTCATATTAAGTCTAAAATAATTTGCTTTTTGTTTCTATTTTTTTATAAAATTCAGTAGAACATCTTAGGGTATTAACTAAAAATACTTTGATTACTTAAAAATAGTGGATGTACTAATCCCACATTAGTCCATAGTAGGGACAATATCATAATTTAAAATATGAGTTTGGAACTTGGGAGTGACTATTCTCGTCTAGGGGTTGACTCGTACTAAAAACTTTCGGTGGATCCATGAAGAAACACCATATTGCGAGTCTAAAAATGATTTTTTCAAAAAATTATGGGCATCATATAATGTACCTGTAGTTCAAATCGGACACACTTCCTACCGATTCGGCAGGAATTTGTCATTTTCACCGAGGGTGGACGGAAAGGTTTGAGATACCCCTACCGGGACATTGTCCATGTATGATGGTCTAGTATTTTTGAAAAATGGGGTGGTAGCATCATGCAACTTTCATTTGGTGGTTGCTGCACAAAACGCCTCGTTTTTTGCGCTCGGAAAATGGAAAATGGATTTTCCGTGCGTCAAAAAGGAAAACTTTCTCCTACAACATTGTACGCCATCCCAAGATGCACACGCATGCACAATATGGGCATATTATCACAAACTATGTCGTAATTATGGCCATAACACTGGTTGTTTGGCCCGAAAGTCATGAAACCTCAGACATGATAGGTCATTTCTGAGAAGGTTTTTTCGAGAGGCGATCAATGAATCAAGTTTGTTATTTTTTCTTGCAACTATGTCACATAACATGATGTCACGCGAAGGATTCACATAGTTCGAACCATTTTTGAATTTTTTATGCCCGTTTCAAACAATGGTCAAAACGGCGGGCATGAAGGTTCTTAGCTAGGGGCCGAGTCTCACTAAACTTGCATTGGATATCTGAAGAAACAAAATATTGCGAGTCTAAAAATGATTTTTGCAAAAAATCATGGGCATCATATAATGTACCTGTAGTTCAAATCGGACTCACTTCCTACCGATTCGGCAGGAATTTGTCATTTTCACCGAGGGTGGACGGAAAGGTTTGAGATACCCCTACCGGGACATTGTCCATGTATAATGGTCTAGTATTTTTGAAAAATGGGGTGGTAGCATCATGCAACTTTCATTGGGTGGTTGCTGCACAAAACACCTCGTTTTTTGCGCTCGGAAAATGGAAAATGGATTTTTCGTGCGTCAAAAAGGAAAACTTTCTCCTGCAACATTGTTCGCCATCCCAAGATGCACACGCATGCACAATATGGGCATATTATCACAAACTATGTCATGATTATGGCCATAACACTGGTTTTTTGGCCCGAAAGTCATGAAACCTCAGACATGATAGGTCATTTCTGAGAAGGTTTTTTCTAGAGGCGATCAATTAATCAAGTTTGTTGTTTTTCCTTGCAACTATGTCACATAACATGATGCCATGCGAAGGATTCACATAGTTCGAACCGTTTTTGAATTTTTTTATGCCCGTTTCAAACAATGGTTAAAACGGCGGGCATGAAGGTTCTTAGCTAGGGGCCGAGTCTCACTAAACTTGCATTGGATATCTGAAGAAACAACATATTGCGAGTCTAAAAATGATTTTTGCAAAAAATCATGGGCATCATATAATGTACCTGTAGTTCAAATCGGACTCACTTCCTACCGATTCGGCAGGAATTTGTCATTTTCACCGAGGGTGGACGGAAAGGTTTGAGATACCCCTACCGGGACATTGTCCATGTATGATGGTCTAGTATTTTTGAAAAATGGGGTGGTAGCATCGTGCAACTTTCATTTGGTGGTTGCTGCACAAAACGCCCCATTTTTTGCGCTTGGAAAATAGAAAATGGATTTTCCGTGCGTCATAAAGGAAAACTTTCTCCTGCAACATTGTTCGCCATTCCAAGATGCACACGCATGCACAATATGGGAGCATTATCACAAACTATGCCGTAAAACATCGAACATGATAGGTTATTTTTGAGAAGGTTTTTTTGAGATATTCGCAATATTCAAAGTTCAATATTTTTTCTTAAAACTATGTCACATAACATGACACCACGCGAAAGTTTTACATTGTTTGGACCATTTTGAAGGGATTATTCATTTTCCAAGTGCAAAAAAGAGGTGTTTTGTGAATCGACCAATCAGAACACAGCAAACCGTCTCCCACGGATCGTCCTCAGGGGCATGATCTAGACCGTCCAGTTTCAATCCAACGCTTGTTAGCTCACCCAAAGAAGCACACCTACTCCCCAGTGTCCACTGCATCCCCACCCGCCCCTTTCCTTGTGCTGCCAAACTAACCCTAACTCATATCTCCTCGTCCCCCGCCGCCAGCCGCCACCCACCCTCCTCTCTCCGATCCAATCCTCCACCACATCCCCACCATCCCACCCCCGATCCACGGCGGCGCATCTTAACCTCCTCCAAACCCTAACCCTCTCCACTCGCCGCTGCCTGCCCTTTGTCTCCCAGCACCACACGATCTGCCCCATCTGCACCATCCACCCCGAGCCCCGATGCTCCTATCCCCTCGTCGATATTGTGACCCTCGTCGGCGGCGCCTCCCCCAACATCCGATCCTCCTCCTTCTCGGGCACCACACCGGTGGCCACCCCAGACCTCCAGCACCATCCTCCCAGCCGGCTCACCCGTGACCCATCTCCCCTCACGTGATTTCTCCCCTGCGCCCGAACCCATCTAGATCGAGGGAGCACTCATGCCATGCTTCCCTTCCTCGCCGGTGACCAGGCTTCGACCATCTCTCTGGAATCCCCCTCCTCCCCCTCTCCATGCCACCTCATGAAACCCTAGCCCAGATCATGTCTGTGAATGTACGAGGTAGGGCACATCATTGCCTCCATCATCCACGCCTTCGGGAGGCTGCTGCACCTTGTCTGCAAGAATGGCTCTATGCAGGAGCTCAGGCTCTGCTTCCACAAGGTCTACCAGGTACTTCCACAATCTCGACAACTTCTGAAGATTATAGTTCTGCAACTGCAGAACTTTTGTTGTGTTTCTGGCCAGTGGTTCTTTGAGCATGAATATCTCATATTTTGCAGCCGCGGGATCGCAGGTCAGAGGCGACGAGGCATGGTCTAGCAACAGGATGATCCATTGCCCTCTCTACGTCACCCTCCTGTCCTACAAACAATCTGGTAAGATCCACTACAGATGCCACCATCGTTAACTGAAACTGGCATAGTGGTTTTCAGGTCGAGTAACAGGTTTATTGCCTCCCGTTATCCTGCCAGACCAACCACTAGGTATTTACCAATTGGGCATTTCAGGTTGAATGCTGATTGCTAGTAGAATGCTGATTGCTGAACCCTTCTCTGAATGTCTAGTAGAATTTGCATGCTAAACCCTTGTATGCACATCTCAAGTAATTTCCGTAGTTACTAATCTTAGTTTCCCCTAAAAGTAAATGACACCAAAAGAGTCACTGTTATGCTTCTTTTTTATCTACTAATCCTTTTTAGTGCAAAGTAGATGTAACAACTGATGGTGTTTTCTCCCTTTTTAGCAAATATAAAGTACCATGAACATACTACAGAAAAATGGAGTGTCCTGTAGGTTATATGTTTTACTTGGTGTTTTCTCCTTTTTTAGCAAATATATAGTACCATTACTGTTGTAGAAAGATGTTTCTTGCATCTTGTAGAAATTTATGAAAGTAATTAGAAAATAGTTGCTATTAGTACACAATTTTTTGCATCCGTCTTGTTATTTATTTGTGCAACTTGCGCCTACAGTTTTAAAGTTCTGTAGCTTTATATCATGATGTGTAGAAATTATATGTACACATGTAGCTTTATATCCTGATGTGCTTCATTCCATGAATCTGAGTATTAGTTGCTGAAGTACATTCACATGGTGTGTTTTGACATGACAAAAGAATGTTTGGCTTGGATTCTCGTGTTCTATAGTGAAATATGTAGCTTCTGCTAAATTTTGGTTCGCCGATTTGGGTAAAATTTTCTGATTTTCGAGACGACTTTCTGTTCAACAGGGGATTGGGTCATACTCGAACACCATCAAGAAGGTCGAGAAGGAGATAAAAGAGAAGGCAAGGATTATCAATGACCTTTGTGGTACGTGCACATTGATGTGTTTTGAGTGTCCCTAAATCTGGGTTAGTTGTTCTCTTTATCTAATCCTCGGAGATAAAATCTGCATTCCTGTAATTTTAGCAGTTCTGGTTGTTTTCTACTGCTAGTTTATAGTTCTAGTTGTCACTGCAATTCCACCTCCTTGCATTTAGCTCAGCGGAACTATGCTTTTACTGAATTACAGGGATAAAGGAGTTTGACACTGGATTAGCTCCACCAAGCCAGTGGGATCTTGTATCAGATAAACAGATGATGCCGGAGGAGCAACAATTGCAGGTGAATTTTCTTGATTCCCATCATCAGCATTAGACATTTGGATGCTTATGGCTGCTAGTTGTTTTACACCATTATGCTTTCATGTCGCCCCTAATAATAAGTTTCATCCTTTTGTGAAGGTTGGTAGATGCACCAAGATCATTAGTACTAACACCGATGATGCCAAATTCGTCATCAATGTCAAACAAATCGCAAAGGTGCTTCAGCATAGTACTATCTTATGTCAATTACATATCCTTGGAGGTTCAAAATTCAATTATTTTCATGTTCATTTTGGGGTGTGATTGCAGTTTGTGGTAGGTTTAGGAGACAAAGTTTCGCCCACTGATATTGAGGAAGGAATGCGAGTTGGGTAAGTTTCCTGTTCTCTCCATGAATATTCTCTGGTATCCCCCTCTCATTTGGTTGTTTCCAGAATGCTTCTTGCATGTGATTA
The DNA here is from genome assembly GCA_023614405.1 of Avena insularis. Lineage (NCBI taxonomy): Eukaryota > Viridiplantae > Streptophyta > Magnoliopsida > Poales > Poaceae > Avena > Avena insularis. The sequence goes on along the minus strand of CM042685.1, from coordinate 458,192,723 downwards.
TGCTTTCTATCGACACTATCAGTAAAAGAATAGGTCTAAGAGCAAACTATTTTTTCATAGAAGACTAGAATAAATAAACATGATAGTTACAGTAACTTGTAGATCTAAGCTACTTCACTGATATGCAACAAACAACAGGATTTGCTAAGAAGCATATTAAGATTAAGGAAATCATTTTGGTATTATAGTATACTTAGTAAGATGACATGACAATATTCGGACTCGTTGGAGAATTTATCAACAAATCTCATGCCGTGTTGTTACTCTACTATTGTTGACTATTTTATGATTCTACTGTTTCATAATAGTTGCCAATTATTTGCTATATCCTGACTCTAAAAACATGCCTTTTCCTCTCTTTTCCAGGAATTCCAGCCAAAGAAATTTGATAAAAACTTGAAGACCCTATAATTTTAGAGCTAGTTGTATTCTAACAGTCAAAACATCTGGCTGTTTGGAAAGAACCATGTAATGACTGTAATAGACTAATAGACTATTATTGCCTGTTGTTTGAAATTTTCCATATCTTTCATGTTTCGGTTAAGTAAATGTTATGTGATGATGAATAGAAATTTGATTAGCGGAATCATCTTATGAAATTTTGTACTGTGATTTTCGCATAGAAGAAATATGAAAAAGAGCTGAAAATTGTTCTGGACCAAATATTAATTGGGCTCTAAATAGACCCTGGTCCAAATTATATTGACACAAATGTTTCAAAAAACATAAAAGCTAAGAACTAATTGGACAGTAAAAAGGCCAAGGCCCAAAACTGAAATATGAAACACAATGGTCAGAGCCCATAACAGTAACGAATAATGGCAGAGGAAGTAAAAGGCCAGAATTATTTGGCTCAACCCAAGTAAGAAACAGAAATGGACTGTGCTGATTTTGATTTAAGACAATTTAGTTTCGTCACAATTTTGCCACGTAGGATCGGCCACGTAGGATCTGACTTGGCCAGGCTAGATGGCTCATGACGATATTGGATCGTCATAACGTCTATAGACGGTTATGACGATTTTACCAAAATCGTCGTTATAGTTCATTTGCGACGCCCAACTTTCGACGATTTCAAAATCATCATAGAATCGTCATAAACAGAGTACTATGACGATTTTGTGACGAAAATGGAGGGTCATATATAGACAAATTCCTTGTAGTGCATCCTTCCAACTGCCTGCACCGTCATCCCCTCACGCATCCCACCTTCCGTTGTCGTAGGAACCGTCGCTGGGAAAAGTCCCTACGGCGCGGCGGCGCCTCTCTGGTATCCCTAGGAACCAGGTGTCCCGCAAAAATGCTTGGGTGTGGGCTGACCCAGGTTATGCCCAGCAAGTGTGACGCTGGGACGAGAGGAGGCGCATCTCCCCGGGATGGACCACGCACCTGGCAAGTGTCCCATGGCCGACCAAGCAAAACCCAGCTCTCTTGAAAGGTCTAGACCTGCCTAGAGACGTGGTGGCCACGCTCGCTGATAATTCAGACAACGGGGCCACATCGACGCCATGCACGAGGCGCTACGACCCGTGGGTATTTTCCTTGGCAGCTGCCCCTTTCCAATATAAGAGGGAAGACATAGAGTAGGACATGAGGAAAAGAAATAAGCATAGCTAGGAAGGAATCATTGAACCCTTCCCTAGGAACAATCTCTCTAACAGGTTCATCACCCACAAGATATATTATCACGTAGGGTTTCACACAATGCGGCCTAAACCTGGGCAAAAAAAACATGTGTCTCTGTGTGATTGTGTGTTCTTCTTGTTCGCCAATCGAGCTTGCTATACTTTGCGCGCGGGCCAAATGAAAAAGGGAACTCCCGTACCCGGTGTCAAAACCTTGCACTACTAGGAAAAACCCTATAGGTGATATTTCTATGCGTGACACACCAAATTTGAAATTCTCCAATAGTACTTAGGTGTGGCGCCTCATATCAGGATACCCCACTGGTATCTCCATAGGCGTGGCATGACTAATTGCATACTCTTCATCGGGTCAGGTGGCATGACTGCAATACTCATGTGTTAGGACTAACTAGAGGTAACACGCCATATATTGAACGAACCCTTGAAGCATGTGCATCTTTCGCCCTAACACTAGTGGAAAACATGTCTTCGGTTCGATCTGAACAAAGCCAGCAGTCCCGGCCTATCACGAACGGCGACTAGTGCTAGCACTAGTCCCGGTCCATGAGGCCTCCAAAGGCTAGAAATGGCCGTAGACACTAGTCCCGGGCCGGACCAGAGCTCTAGTCCCGGTCCATAATACGTCCCGGGACTAATAACCCGGAGCGGGCCAGCTGATCTTTTCGGGAACTATTAGTCCCGGGTCGTATCATGTCCCAAGACTAGTTGTCCATCAGTATATATACAGCTTCCTGTCCACCTGCCCTAAACCATATGGTGGCCATTTTACTCAAAGAAGCAAGCCGAGTTCATGCCATTTTTTTCTCAAGATTTTTCAAGATTTAGTTTGCAACCCTAAATCTAAAGTTTTAAAAGGTTAGAACTTCATTCTTTCATCTCTTATTGCTACTTTAGCTCTATAATGCTCTAGAAGTATAGAGATATGGATCAATGCATGCATGCTCTAGAAGTAGAAGGATTTTTATATGTGTAACAAATTTTGATTAGGCACATAGTTACTGAAAATTGAAATGTGTAATTTTAGAGTTTCAGAGCTTAGAATGGAATGAGATTTTCACTAATACAACAATAATCAAAAACTCCACATTTATCATGTTAATTATTTTCTCCAATTCACAAGTTGGTGCATGTAAATTTTTCAAAATTTAAAATTAATGCTCTAGAAGCTCTCAATATAACTTGTAATAATTTTATCATGTTGTGTAATGGTTTTTGATATACTTTTACTATAATGCAGATGGTTTGGGAATGGATATACGGTACTGACCGACGCTCTGGCGAGTTTATTACTGGCGTGCATGAATTTATCCGTGTTGCTGATGCAAACAAGCACAATGGTTTTGTATTCTGTCCATGTAGTGGATGTAGGAATCAGCAGGATTACTCTGACTCAAAAATCCTTCGCAGCAACCTGTTGAAGTCCGGATTCATGCCCAGTTATAATTGTTGGACCAAGCACGGAGAGAGAGAGGGGTTATAATGGAAGACAATAAAGAAGAGGAGGAGGATGACAACTATCATGGTTTCCCTGAGTACGGAGATACTTCCACGGGGGATGCTGAAGGGGAGGATGAAGAAGAGACACATGATGAACCCGCTGATGATCTTGGTCGGACCATTGCCGATGCACGAAGAGACTGTGAAAATGAAAAGGAGCTGGAGAAGTTCAATCACATGTTAGAGGATCACAAAATTTTGTTGTACCCAAATTGCGAAAATGGTCTGAAAAAGCTGGGCAGCACACTGGAATTGCTGCGATGGAAGGCTGAGTGTGCTATACCTGACTCCTCATTTAAAAAGTTCCTGAAAATGATGAAGAATATGCTTCCAAAAGATAACGTATTGCCCTCTAGTATGTATGAAGCAAAGAAGGTTGTTTGTCCTCTAGGTTTAGAGGTTTAGAAGATACATGCATGCCCTAATAACTGCATCCTTTACCGCGGTGAGAAATACGAGAATTTGGATGCATGCCCGGTATACACTGCACTTTGGTATAAGATCAGACGAGATGACCCTAGTGACGTTGAGGGCGAGCCCCCACCCTCCCCCCCGAAAGAGGGTTCCTATCAAGGTGATGTGGTATTATCCTATAATACCATAGTTGAAACGCTTATTCAGAAACAAAGAGCACGCCAAGTTGATGCGATGGCATAAAGAGGAACATAAGTCAAACGGGATGTTGAGACACCCCGCCGATGGGTCGCAATAGAGAAAAATCGATAGAGAGTATCCGGACTTTGCAGATGACGCAAGGAGTTTAAGGTTTGGTCTAAGTATAGATGGAATGAATCCTTTTGGAGAGTAGAGCTACAGTCACAACACCTAGCCCGTGACTCTATGCTTCTATAACCTTCCTCCTTGGTTGTGCATGAAGCGGAAGTTCATTATGGCCAGTGTTGATCCAAGGTCCGAAGCAACCCGACAACGACATTGACATGTACCTAAAGCCATTAGTTGAAGAACTTTTACGGTTGTGGAACGTAACCGGCATACGCGTGTGGGATGAGCACAAGTAGGAAGAATTTGACTTCCGAGCGTTGCTTTTCATAACAATCAATGATTGGCCTACTCTTAGTAACCTCAGGACAGTCAAACAAGGGATACAATGCATGCACGCACTTTTTAGATGATACTGAAAGTAATATTTGGAACATTGTAAGAAGAATGTGTACAATGGGCATTGTCAATTTCTTTTGGCCAAGCATCCCTTAAGAAAGAAGGGCAAGCATTTGAATGGTCTGGCATGTCACCAGACGAAGCCTAAGGAGTGTACTGGTGCTGATATATTTGATATGGTCAAAGATTTGGATCAAATAGTAACCTTTGGAAAGGGTGCTGGCGGAAAATCTGTTCCGAAGGATGCTGACGGACACGCACCCATGTGGAAGAAGAAATCTATATTTTGGGAGGTACCATATTGGAAATTCTTAGAGGTCTGCTCTGCAATCGATGTGATGCATGTGACGAAGAATCTTGCGTGAACCTTCTAGGCTTCTTGGGCATGTATGCGAAGACAAAAGATACACCGGAAGCACGAAAGGACCATCAACATATGAAAGACCCATATGGCCTGCATCCATAATGGTTTCAAGGTCATGCCAGCTACGCTCTTACCAAACAAGAGAAGGAAATATTTTTTGAATGCCTGAGAAGTATTAAGGCCCCGTCTGGCTTCTCGTCGAATATAAAGGGAATAATAAATATGACATAAAAGAGTTCCAAAACCTAAAGTCTCATGATTGCCACGTGATTATGACGCAAATGCTTTCGATTGCATTGAGGGGGCTTTTACCAGATAATGTTCGAGTACCCATTGTGAAGCTATGTGCATTCCTCAATGCAATCTCTCAGAAGATAATCAATCCTAAAGATCTACCACGGTTACAGAATGATGTGGTCCAATGTCTTGTCAATTTCGAGTTTGTGTTCCCACCATCCTTCTTCAATATTATGACGCACCTACTGGTTCATCTAGTTGAAGAGATTTCCATTCTCGGTCCTGTATTTCTACGCAATATGTTTCCCTTTGAGAGGTTCATGGGAATCTTAAAGAAATATGTTCGTAACCGTGCTAGGCCAGAAGGAAGCATCTCCAAGGGGTATGGAACAGAGGAGGTCATTGAGTTTTGTGTTGACTTCGTTCCTGACCTTAGGCCAATTGGTCTTCCTCAATCGCGGTATGAGGGGAGAATGAGTCGAAAGGGTACTCTAGGCAGGAAATCAATAATATGTAGGGACAGGCATTCTTACACCAAAGAACATTACACAGTTCTACAGAATTCTATCTTGGCAGCCCCGGATATCGAGGAACACAAGAAAATTTTACGCTCCAACAACCCTGGAAAGTATGACTCTTGGATTAGAGATGAACACATGAAGAGTTTCGGCGGTTGGTTGCAACATCTCATAAAAAACAGCACTCTTGGAGATTAGCTATACTTGTTGTCTAGGTCACCATCTTCGACTATATCGACTTTCCAAGGGTACGAGATAAATGGGTATACATTTTACACGATCGCCCAAGATAAAAAGAGCACCAACCAAAACAGTGGTGTCCACTTTGATGCAAAAGACATCAATGGGTCAAAGACCACATATTATGGTTACATAGTAGAGATATGGGAACTTGACTATGGACCTACTTTTAAAGTCCCCTTGTTTCGGTGCAAATGGGTCAAGCTGACAGGAGGAGGGGTTGAGGTAGACAAGAAGTACGGAATATCATCGTTGGATCTCAACAATCTTGGGTACTTAGACGAACCATTCGTCCTAGCCAATGATGTGGCTCAGGTTTTCTACGTGAAGTACATGTCTACCAAACCTAGAAAAAGAAAAGGTAAGCAAAAGAATACATCAAACGATGAGCCAAAGGGCCACATAGTTTTTTTAGGAAAAAGAAACATCATGGGAGTGGAGGACAAGACAGACATGTCAGAAGATTGTGATAAGTTTCATGAAATTCCGCCCTTCGCAGTGAAGGATGACCCAAGAATCAAGTTAATGAATGAAGATGCTCCATGGATACGGCGGAATCAGAAAGGGACACGCGCGAAGAAATGATGTGTAATAATTGTAACATTTTATGAATGAAGATGCTCCATGTGCCTATTTTTATAGTGTTGACTGCAAACCATCTTGAGTGTGTTAGTCCCGTTTTGTGGCTAGACCGGGACTAAAGGGGGGCCTTTAGTCCCAATTCGTACTTACCATTAAGATCTGATCTCCAAATGCGCGTGGTCACATATTAGGGAGTGCCTCTATGACCAGTTTGTTGGAGATGCCGGAGGACTGGGCTCCGGCGGCATCTCCCTAAAACTGACCGTAGTGGTGTCCCTGCTCTCGCACACCATCTTGCAGCTTATAACTTCTCTAACTAGATCAATACACTTGGGAGCTAACTAATTTCACATATTAGGGAGTGCCTCTATGACCAGTTTCTTGGAGATGCCAGAGGACTGGGCTCTGGCGGCATCTCCCTGAAACTGGCCGTAGTGGTGTCCCTGCTCTCGCACACGATCTTGCGGCTTGTAACTTCTCTAATTAGATCAATACGCCTAGGAGCTAACTAATTTCACATATTAGGGAGAGCCTCTATGACCAGTTTCGTGGAGATGCCGGAGGACTGGGCTTCGGCAGCATCTCTCAGAAACTGGCCGTAGTGGTGTCCCTGCTCTTGAAGACCATATTGGAGATGCCTCAAACTGGCTGGAGGACTGGCCTCACAAGGATGCCTATTTATAGTACAAGCAGCTCGGCATAGTGTTGAAACTCACAACATAATGTCGACACTCACCCCTATTATTAGTGCTCACTCGTGTTTTGTCCCGGTTGGTGTCGCCATCCGGGACAAGGTACAAGCCGTACGACATAATGTCGAAACTCACTCCTATTATTAGTCTTTGCTGGCCCATCTGCTAATCCCTTCAACATGTTGGTTTCTAACGGGACTAAAATGAACCCTCTATTTATAGGCATTTCCCTCTCTTTATAGGCATTTCCCTCTATTTATAGGACTTTTCCGCTATTTATAGGCCGCTCGATCCAGCCTGCCCGCCCTTTCCCTCTATTTATAGGGGGACCGTCATGGCCACCCACACATACACACATTTCTCGCCGCCTACTTTAGGATGCCCATCCCGCATCCTCGTAGTCGACTCGGCAGCAACGATGGAGTATTGGGCTCCGTCGGGCTGGCACTGGATGGTGCTACCTTTCGGGACGCGTAGCTTGGTGAGGAATCCGGGTGTCGTCTTCGACCCAGAGCTTCTTTGGTGGAGGTCGCCTGGTCCAGGAAGGGTGCAAAGGGATCCGGACACCTAGGAGGTGGTACGGCGTCGTGTCAGATAGGAGGACGAGCACGTCCGTCGCTATATGGCTACGTTGGACACCAGGGTCGATGATACCTGGCAGATTCTTCAGGGATCTCACCCGATCTATGCTCGTGTGATGGTTCAGTCTCTTTGGGTTTTCACCTCCCGCGGCTTAGGCATTGGGAGTTGTCGTCCAGTTTGATTGAGCAAGATGTATTAGTTTTAATACATTTATTAGTTTCAATACTACGACATTTTGATTGTTATAGGCAGGTAGAAAACACAGCATTTAATCACCTGAGAGAACTCACAAGAATACAACAACATCTTCATATTTAGTCCCGGGACTAGGTAACACTCAAGACATTTATTAATATTAAAAACCAGGACTAAAGCCGCCCCCTTTAGTCATAATCATGCCTAGTCCTATAGTACGCAACTTTAGGGTCTTCTTCGTTATCGTCATCATCATCGTCATCATCACCTGCCACTCCGGGGATCCTCAGCCCAGCCATGGCATATACCGAGGGCACCTGCCACTCCGGCCTCGGATTCACGGCGGGCGGGGGAGGGGTCTCCTAGAAGACGATGCTGCTACCGTCGGGAAGGGGAGGGGCCTTCTTGTGGCTCTGTGGCGGGTGGACTTGTGGCACCGCAGGCGAGGATGGTCTCCCCCAGCGATGTAGAGCATCACGCCGATGATAGTATGGTTCGCCCACCACAGACGGCGGCCAACTTTGTTGTGGTTCACCAGGGGCGGGCCATCACCCTCGTACCTGGCAAGCTCCCTTTCCTGCCGGTTAGCGAAGAAGGCATTCCAGGTGTCGTAGTTGTCGGGATCCCACTAGGGATCCATCCGCTGCTTCGGTGTGAGATCATGGTAGAAGTAGTTCGTGATGGCCGCCTGGCGTGCGGAACCTTGAGGGATGGGAGGGACAGGAACCCCTCCAGCGCTCAGCATCTAGCCGACGGGCGGCCGGTAGCCTGGCAGACAAGGGTAGCTAGAGGCGCACAGCGCCTCGGTCTCCTCGAGGGTCAGAATGGCCCAGTAGGCGCTGTCCATTGTTGTGAGAGAGGAAGGTGTGGATGTGTGGATAGCCATGGCGCGATCGCCCTAGATATAGAGGGAAAGGGAGGGAAAACTTGGCGGGAAGCGGTGGAAAATATCTTTAGTCCCGGTTAGTAACTACAACCGGGACTAAAAGCTCTGGTAAAAAGAAAAGGGCGGGAAAACTTGGCGGAAGTGGTGGGAAATGGCAGGAAATATCTTTAGCCCCGGTTAGTGACTACAACCGGGACTAAAAGCTCTGGTAAATAGGAAAGGGCGGGAAAACTTGGCGGGAAGCGGTGGGAAATGGCGGGAAATATCTTTAGTCCCGGTTAGTGACTACAACCGAGACAAAATGGATATTATATTAAGATTCTTTATTTTTTTTTGATAATAATAGACATATTATTTGTTTTATTTGGATTTTTACAATAGGAGATATGATTTTCCAAAGTTTTATATTTGATTTGAATTAAAAAAAGAAAATTTACAAATGAAATAATTTATAAATGATGCAAACAGATGTATGGATATTATATTAAGATTCATTATATTTTTCTGATAATAATAGACATATTATTTGTTTTATTTGGATTTTTACAATAGGAGATATGATTTTCCAAAGTTTTATATTTGATTTGAATTAAATTACAAATGAAATAATTTATAAATTATTCAAATAGATGTATGGATATTATATTAAGATTCTTTATATTTTTCTGATAATAATAGACATATTATTTGTTTTATTTGGATTTTTACAATAGAAGATATGATTTTCCAAAGTTTTATATTTGATTTGAATTAAAAAAAGCAAATTTTCAAATGAAATAATTTATAAATGATGCAAACAGATGTATGTATATTATATTAAGATTCTTTATATTTTTCTGATAATAATAGACATATTATTTGTTTTATTTGGATTTTTACAATAGGAGATATGATTTTGCAAAGTTTTATATTTGATTTGAACTAAAAAAGAAAATTTACAAATGAAATAATTTATAAATGATGCAAAAAGATGCATGGATATTATATTAAGATTCTTTATATTTTTCTGATAATAATACCCATATTATTTGTTTTATTTGGATTTTTACAATAGAAGATATGATTTTCCAAAGTTTTATATTTGATTTGAATTGAAAAAGAAAATTTACAAATGAAATAATTTATAAATGATGCAAATAGATGTATGTATATTATATTAAGATTCCTTATATTTTTCTGATAATAGTAGACATATTATTTGTTTTATTTGGATTTTTACAATAGGAGATATGATTTTTCAAAGTTATATATTTTATTTGAATTAAAAAAAGAAAATTTACAAAAAATAAACTAGTCGTGGGTCGTGGCTGGAACCAGGACTAGAGGGTGCCTGCGCGCGCCAAAACGAAGTGGCCGAAAAAACACACTAGTCCCGGGCCGTGGCTTAACCCGCGACTAAAGGGTGGGTCTTTAGTCGCGGGTTAAGCCACAGCCCGGGACTAGAGACCCTCTAGTCGCGGGCGGTGGTTTAGCCCGGGACAAAAGGTCTGTCCCTTTATATACTGCGCGCCAGGGGAGGTGCTTCCCAGCACTTAGCATTTCTTGACGAAGACGAACATGAGGCGCCGATGAAGAGAAAATGCAGGGGAGGTGCTGCCCGCCGATTCCACCGCGTCGTCGCCCTCGTCTGTGTCGTGCTCAGCCTTCGCTCGCCGCCATGCCGCTCCACCGTGTCGCACCGGCGCTCGTGTCCGCTATGCCGCCGCCTCGCTGCCACTTAATGCCGCCACTTTGCTGCCGCCGTCGTATCGCCTTTGTCGGTGAGCTCGAGGGTTGTTATTTTTTTAGTTATTAGGATTATTGTTTTACCACAAATAATATTAGGGTTATTATAATTAGGATTATTGTTTGACCACAAATAATATTAGGGCTATTAATTAGGGTTATTTTTTTTGTTTTAGTTATTAGGATTATTGTTTTGCCACAAATAACATTAGGGTTATTAATTAGGGTTATTGTTTTTTTGTTTTCGTTATTAGGATTATTGTTTTACCACAAATAATATTAGGGTTATTAATTAGGGTTATTTTTTTGTTTTAGTTATTAAGATTATTGTTTTACCATAAATAATATTAGGGTTATTATTAGGGTTATTGTTTTTTTAGTTATTAAGATTATTGTTTTACCACAAATAATATTAGGGTTATTGTTTTTTTGTTTTAGTTATTAGGATTATTGTTTTACCACAAATAATATTAGGGTTATTAATTAGTGTTATTAGGGTTATTGTTTTTTTTGTTTTAGTTATTTGGGTTATTAGGGTTATTGTTTTTTCTAACCTGTTTAACTCTCTTTCTGTTATATTTAATTAAGTCATGGATCCATCTGATGATCCTGGTCGCATTGGTGAAGATTTTCTTCAGGACATGATAAGAGGTGAAATTCCTCTTAATATTACTACCGGTGAAGATTTCCTCATATCTGAATCGATCCGGTGATGGACTAGAGGAAATCCTGATGTACCAAGGGGAAGACCGGATGGACGAAGGGCAAACAAATAACAACAATAATGATGTCCCCTCGACAGGATCCGGTGAGGTACATATATATAAAGCCTCATGTTACCTCTATTCATTAATTGATCTAGATATATCAATATATATTAATCACTCTCTCTTCTTCTTTTATCCCACCGGATCAAAGCAATCGACAGCTCGAACGAAACAAGAGCCGAACAAAAAGTTGGATGGTAATTAGAGGTTCACCATTGAAGAAATAGATGATGACGGTGAACCGATTGCTCTAGAGATGCACTGGAGGATGTTTACAAATAAATGTGGGGTGCTTGTTAGGGACAACCTGCCGATCACCATCCAAGAATAGAATAAGTCAAAGAAACCCGGTGAAGAATCCAATAGCTATGTCACCGATGATGCCAAAGATGACCTTTGGCAGAAGCTCATAGCGCATTTCATACTACCTCTAGAGTATGAAGAATTTGAGGAAGATGGTATTACCCCAAGGTCGGGTGGGCTTGAAAAAAGAGCAAAAGTCAACGAGTGGGCTCTGAGCAAGATGGCCGAACTATACCGGAACCACAAGAAAAGTTTATACGCGAAATATGTCGCAAAAAAAGAAAACTCCAGAGTTCAAAGGAGCAAAGGAGAAGCTGAGAGAACAGTGGCCCGATTTTGTAACGTACAAGCAATCTGATAAAGCAAAGTCAAAGTCGGCAAAGAATGCGTTAAATGCTGCCTAAAAGAAATACCATCATAAAATGGGGACAGGTGGCTACAAGAGTGCCGTCCCTAAGTGGGAAACTATGGAGAAGGATATGAGGGATATATGCGTCACTCCTGTTACAGATGGATGGCCCGAGAGGTCAAAGCACTTGTGGTACGGTCACGGGGGATCGTTGGACCCAGAAACAGGGAAGTCATTATTTTATGAAAAAAATTCTAAAACCCTCCGAAGACCTTGTTCAAGCAATGAACGATGCTCAATTGGGATTGTTCCGTCCCGAGAGAGAGAACGACGAGCTGACACGCTTCCTAGGGAATCCTGAAAAGGGTGTACGAACACGAGGCAAAGGCGTCGGTGTCTCGTGGAAGAAAGGGTTTCCTCAGTATGATGCCAGTTACAGAAGCCATCAAAGAGAGAAGGACTGAGAGGCAGACCAGATCTCCAAGGTAGAGCAGGACCTAGCTGATCTGAAGAACCTCATGCAAGAAATTAGCCAAAGGCCGTCGTCAACTCACCCGCGGGCTCATGATCCTGCATTGGATCTTAGCCAGCGGAGAAGCAGCATGGATTCCACGGAGGTCCGGGCTGATGATCACGCACTGCTGGATGATGCACCGGCTCCTCGCTACCCCGTGGATGATGTCAGAGAGATGGCACATTGTGAGCTACATCAGCCAATGAACAACCTGTCCTTCAAGGTGGCGATCGACACTGCTTTACCTTGTTTACCTGGAGCACTCCACCATTCACTTCCGATTCCACCTGGCTATGCTCGTGTCATGGTGGATGACATAGTGGAGGATTGTGCGGACCTAGATATTGAAATCGCTATGCCTGAAGGCCTTACGCAACGAGGATATGTCAAGCGCAACATAATTCTATGGAAGAAGAAGTACATCAAGTTTCCAGGCTCGGCGCCAATGCCACCGAATCCGAGGAATCCAAGTCCACCCCGCCCCGATGATCGTCAACCTCCAAGTCCACCCCGCATCAAATATCGTCAACCTCCAAGTCCACCCCAACCTGATTATCGTCAACCTCAAAGTCCACCCTGCCCCGCTGACGATCGCCGCAGCAGGAGTACATGAACTCACTCTCCGCCTCCGTGCAATACTCGATCTCTGCCTCTGCCTCCGTGCAATACTACTACCTCGTCGAAGAAACGGAAGGTCGACGCTCCCCCGCGCCCCACATCAAAGAAAGGTCAAGTGGCGAAGATAGTCGACATCCCGCCGGCTCTTCCAAAGAGACCTTATGACAAGACCGATGAGGAAACTGCCGCGGGTGTGGCTGCCCAAGGTAAGGCGCATTTTGCACCTAAAAAAGCCTGAGCCAAAGACGGTATATGATGAAAAAAACCAAAAAGTGGGCTAAGTCCTTTCTTGAGAAACCATCCCAGATATCGATGAATCTGGAATCAGACTATGACCGGGAGATTATTAAGCAAGCAAAGTAGAAAAAAAAGCACAAGCGCAAAAAGCGGGAAGCAAGTTGCCCATCTCGGACAATAGAAGAATCAATCAGTCCCCCCGCTCAAAGTGATTTCAGACCTCGACAAGGCCTTTAGAGCTGAAATGGATAGGGACATGCAAATAATGGACCCGAGAGCCAATACTAATGCTGCACTAATGGACATCACTGTATCGGAGGCCAAAACACTTGCCTACGAAGCAAATATGTCTCTTGGTCAATATTTAGGCTATGAAGATACGCCAGTGGGTCAGATAGTACGGAAGTATGTCAAAGGGGAGGCTCTAGTCAGTAATGAGGAGCTCGTGCATCTATCCACACATATGCGACATCTGCACACATAGTACATGGTGCAAACAGAAAAAAAAGCATCAGAAAGATTGGTTTGCGGTGGATGTTAGAAAGGAGCATCATTTTAAACTATACTCGATACAGGTTCAAATGGCCGAACTGTTTCAGTTATACAACCAACGCGCCCACGACAAATCTATCATTGGTTGCTACTGTCTGTAAGTGATTTATTTCTATAATTAAGTTTGTAACTCAGCTCGTTCATTGCATTTAATATTATCCTAACTATATATCCTTTTGTATGATATTATATTCTGCAGAATGAAGATGCTTGAATGAAAAAGAGCTAAAAGATATGTCGTTGGGTTCATTGACCCATATATTATTAATGAATATACGTAAAGGAATCACCCCAAGGACGTGAAGGAAGACCTGTGCAGGTTCTTAACCGAGAATAATTTTGTTAAGGAAATACTATTTCCTTACAACTTCAAGTCAGTGTTTCTATCTTGTACATATTTTATTTTTGCTTACTCGATGAGCTATGCATGTATGCTTATGTAAACGTCCGCAGATTTCATTGGATCTTGCTAAACATTCAAGTTGACAAGTCCCTAGTTGAAGTCCACGACTCATTAAGTTGGGACCAAGAGAAGTTGAACGACATGAAAGCAATGCTCTATAAGTAATTTCAATCATTATCGCATTATATTGGCCTCTTTCGTTAATTTCCTAATATCAAGTAACTAATAACTCCTTTGATCATTTTCTTTGCCGAGCAGGTGTTGGACACGGTTCAGACAGAAAATACCAGGTCCATTCAAAGAGGAGCTAACTTATAAAATGGTGAAGAGTTTACAAAAGCCACCCAGAACTCATTTATGTGAATACTACGTCTGCGAGTACATCCGCGAGTTGACCAGTGAGCGAAAAGTAGATTCACATTATATTTATGATTTGCGGGAGAAACTAGAGCCATACCAGCGCATACGAGCAATTCAAGAGGAGCTGGCAGGATTTCTGATGAAGGAGGTCCTTGAAGTACATGGAGAATATTATACGGATGACGTGGAACTTGATATGCCTTAGTGATCTCCATGTAGTTGATATGATATATATATCATCAATGACCATGTAATTTCAAAACATTTCTTTCTTTTAATATGATTGATTATATATATGCTTGCAAGGGATCGATTAATTATATAGATGCATCAACATGTACTGTGTATGTAGTAGCATAGAATATGTGTACTGAAATATATGTTTGAAATTATAGTGAAACAGAAAACAAAAAAGGAACGAAATGGCAAAAAAAAAGAAAACACACAATCTCTGCCGCGGCAGAGAAACACACAATTCTCTACCGTCGCAGGAAACCGTATAGTCCTGGGTGGTGTTACGGCCCGGAACTAGAGGGTTTCTGCCCTCCGCCTCGCTGAAACAGCCACGTGGCTGTTATCAGTCGTGGGCCGTAGCGAGACGGGACTAGAGGGGGAGGCTCTAGTCTCGTTTTGACAGTCCCGGGCCCAAAACCGGGACTAGAGCCAGTTATGACCCGGGACTGGAGGCCTGTTTTCCACCGGTGTGAGCACAATCTTAATGGTATGTAACCCTCTAATGGACACACCCCGCATTACATGTACCGTAGAAGCATGCACATCATCCAGGTTTAGGAAAATCGACGTTACATACCGCGCGCTACGATGGACACACCCTTGACGCATGCACATCCTTCGCACGGAAGCACAACCTTGATTGTACCACATGTTGGCATGGGAAAATCACTCGTGTAGCGCACAGAAATTGGTGGTACACTCTTTGACGATTATGCTATCAACACGACATGCTTCTAATGTCAAACACATCGAGGGTCGAGAGAGAGGTCTCGCGTCATGTTGATTTAACACCCACGGAACACATTGGCCTCTCTCCAAATGATGCTAGTGGCAACCTGTTTACAACACAAAGGTTTATCTTGTTGACCCTAGGAAGTTGTCCTCTACCAAAATCACACCCTGATGACCTTTCTTACCTCCACCCCTTACAGAGTTTTTGTTTTGTTCAGATACGCACAAAATTCGGTGGTACCCTCTTTGACGATTAAGCTATCTACATGACATGCTCCTCACGTCAGGCACATCGAGGGTCGAGTGACAGGTCTCGTTTTATGTCGATTTAACACCCATTGAGCACATTGGCCGTTCTCCAAATGATGCTAATGGCAATTTGGTTACAACACAAAGGTTTATCTTGTTGACCCTAGGCAGTTGTCCTCCGGTAAAATCACACTCTGATGACCTTTCCAACTTCTTCCACCCCTTAGAGGGAATTGTTTTTGTTTTGTTCCGAAACCCATTTTGTCAAAACACATGGACATAACCTTAGCTCATACTCCCTCCGTCCCAAGGCTTAAGGCTTTCTTTTAAAAAAGTCAAACTATGTAATGTTTCACCAAGTTTATGGAAAAATATATTAATATTTATAATATGAAATACATGATCTTTGATATATCGTGAAACATATATTCACATGGTATCTATATAATATCATAGTTTTTGATGGGTTTTTTTTAAATTTGGTCAAATTTTTCATAGCTTGACTTTTTAAAAAAAAATAGGCCTTAAGCCTTGGGACGGAGGAAGTATAGTTTTGTATACAAATAGATTGTTGGAGTATTTTCACCCAATAGCATACCATAAATGAAGCAATTTGCAAAACAACACAGAACCTAGAGTGGTAGGGAGTCTAAAGATATAACTAGAGTATATATGCGACATAATTAACTTTACAAAAGCCTGTTATAAATACTTTGACAAACAACCTACGCATACATCATCCTACTTTATCAAATAAATATGTATAAGAGTAAATATATGATTTTACATGATCAAAGTTGAATCTGCCTTGGCCGCAGGCAAATTGATCTACCTCTTCCTCCTAGAAATTAATTCTTTTGCTTTTTCAGTATTGAAATCATGTGTCAGCAAAATAATGTGGCTGTAGTACTAACAAATTATTCACCCAACACAGCTAGATGTACGTACGTATCCATACAAGACAAACAGCCAGTATAATAAACCAAAGTGCGAAATGTATAGTAACATGCATGGCCACTACATGGAATCAAAACCGTACACCATTTCCTCTATGTGTCTCCTTTTTTTTCGTGTGGATCCTATATGTGTCCCGTGACCCTCAATTTGATGCAATGCCAGCTTCTAGCGCCGCCAGTATATACATTTCCATGTCCTACCGTCTGTCAAGATTGCTTTTATATTTGATACAGCAAGGAGAGTGACATGGCGCAGCTCGCAGCTACAATGATCGTTCGGTCACCAGTGACATCTAGACTTGGGCTATAAATAGCAACCCGAACAATCAAAGAAAACCATCCCAAGCAACATAACCTGTTGCAGTAAGATCAGTGCAATGGCGCACTCCCAGCTTGCCCTCTTCCTCGCCCTGAACCTGGTCCTCCTAGCCGCCGTCGCCCATGGCTGCATGCCATACTGCCCCACCCCCACGCCGATCATCCCACCGCCCGTCCTGCCCACGCCGTTCACCGGCCACTGCTCGATCGGCACCCTGAAGCTGGAGGTGTGCGCCAATGTGCTGAACCTGGTCAAGCTCAAGCTGGGCGTGCCAGCGAACGAGCAATGCTGCCCGCTGCTCCACGGTCTCGCCGACCTCGACGCCGCCCTCTGCCTCTGCACCGCCATCAAGGCCAACGTCCTGGGCATCCACCTAAACGTCCCCGTTGACCTCACCCTCCTCCTCAACCATTGCGGCAAGAAATGCCCCCAAAACTTCGCCTGCCCCATCTGATTCCACCCATCTCAAACCATGCATCATTGTGACATACATCATGTCCCTACAAATGCAAATTATCCTCGTAATTTGCATGTCTTTTCATTTGTTTCAGTTCATATTTTTGCTTTAGTTTCCATTCAGGCCCAAAGTGTATCTTCCCTATGCTCGGTGTCTGAATGATTTGCATATTTGTAAAAGGATATATACACACTTGTACACCTGGAATTCATAAAAAGTTTATTCATGTTCTGTACTTGTGTTAACCCGAGCCGTAACATTTCAGCTTCTCTTTACATGAGCCGGTGAACTCACGGACGCTCCTTGAATCTTGCTCGAATTTACTTGCTAATTCTTCTATCTTTCTCATACATATGATTAATTAATTTCCGGCGTCAATTATCCTAGCAATGTTTAAGATTTAGTAAGATGCAAATGGAGATAGATCACTAGATAGGTAAACAGTTATTTCTCAATCGAGATTGGTGGCTCACCAACTAAAATCCTCTTATACACTTGTACTTGCATTTGTACTTATCCTCATTTTATTTTCCCTCCTTTGTGTCGGCAACCGTTGGCCGACTTTGACAGGTATGAGATCAATGACGATAGCAGGGTTACCGTTCCGGCTTGGTCTAGGTAGAGGTTATGAACGTTATTGGTTATTCTTCAGAACTCTTAATCCCATTTGTATTCTTATCCATTCTCGGATAATGTATCAAATTTATTGTAATATAAATTTGTATTCTTGACTCGTTGATTTGTTATTGTATATATATGTTTCATGTGGGTTCCATTGTGAATTATTGTGTAATAGTATATTTTTTTTTATCCACATGTAAGGGCTTGGTGGGTGTCTTTAAATCGTTTCTATGTGGGTTTGACGGAAATTCCTAAAAATTTGTATAGCACCAATTCGAGGGTGTTATGCTATCGAGGCTAGACAAGAAAGTTATGGCACCACATATACATATATGAATAGATACGAGGGGTGCGTGACAAACAAGAGGTAGAGACACCCATAAGGAGGCAATGCTTGATGCAAGAATACCTACAATAAGATGGTAACACTGTGGTGATGAAACGAGAAAATATCTCTTTATTTCAGAATTTCCTCCCTTTGAATTCAGGGTTCTCTATTTATAGGGAAATGAGGGTAGCGGTGCGAGATTATAGTTTTTCCCTACCAGCTACATCATACAATGAGGGATATAGGTCTTTAGGGTGAATATATGAGAATATTTTACCTAAATATCCTAACATGATATCATACATTGTGTACTTTTCGTCAGATCGGGTTACACGAATGCAACAACCCATGAGTTCGAATTTACTGGAAGTAACTCGTTTTTTAATGATAGATTGGAGGTAACACCTTGCGTTGAGCAGACCCTTGAAGCATAGACATCCTCCATGCTGGACACATTTTTGATGGTCCTGTGATGGACACACCCTGAATGTACCATTGAAGCATGTGTATTCTCTGCCTCGGGCACCATCTTGACAGTATGTTCCCCTCTGATGTAGACATCCTTGGAGCATGCACATAATTCACACGGAGCGGCATAGCCTTGTATCAAAGTTATGGCAGGAACCGTATTTGATCTGTACGGGCTTCGTGTTAATATAGTGGGCACACGTGTACAACGTACGTGTTCATATTCAACCCACAGTACGTGTGGTATACGTACATAAGTAAATAATGTTCTATTACATTGTGTAACAGCCTCTCTTAATCGAAACATGTAGACAGGTTGAGATTACGCTTGAACTCATTCAATTTCTTGAGTGAAAGTGCCTTTGTAAAACCATCTGCAACTTGATCATCACTTGAGACAAACCGAATGGCTAGGTGGTTATTTGCAACACGTTCTTTGACAAAATAGAAATCAATTTCATTGTGTTTAGTCCGAGCATGAAACACAGGATTGACAGCCAAATAGAAATCAATTTCAATGTCTCCTGCACCAACGTGGTGGCGCTGCGCCGCGCCGGGCGGCCTCCCCTCCCTACCGAGCCATACCTCCCGTGGTCTCTCCTCCCCGCCGCCGCCGCCCGGATTGTTGCCAGGCAAAGACCTGGGCGCAAGGAGGCGGCGGCGTCCCTGATCGCGATCTGGCGGGAAGGCGGCGGCGTCCGTCCCGGCTGGTTTGGCGGTGGTGTTGCGGCAAGCAGCGACCGGTGATCCTCGGCCCAGATGGCGGCAGGCGGCAGCGGGGATCTGGGCCTAGCCGCGATCTGTCCCGTCCGTTGGCCTCGACGCCGGCACCCAGGCGACCCAGGCCTTGTCTATGACACTAGGGCTCTTGGGGCATCTGCCCCCGGCATGGTGGTGGTGGCCTCCTTCTCCGTCGAAATGATCGGCCGGGTGGTCTTGCCGTCTTGCGGTGGATCCTGCTAGTTTCCGACGGGTGGCATGGGGGTTCCTGGCTCGGTTTCAATAAAGGAGGTGGTCCTGGATTCCTCTCAAGCCATTGATCTGGTTTCTGTGTCGTGTTTCGGAAGGCTCCGCCGACGAACTCCATAAGTGCTATTATGCCGTGAGTTTCCTGGAAGGATTGAATTCGGTCGTACACACCCATGTTTTACCCTGACTGTTTGGTTTCAGAGGGTGTGCTTCGAAGCTTTGTTGGCTATTATTATCATGGAGCATGTTCTCGTTCCATGGTGCTGACAGAGAAAGCCATGGAGACCGAGATCTGAGGAAATACAATGGTGGTTCGAGTCTGGATGGTGATGAGGAATTGGCTAGGTGACTTGTGATTTGGAGCAGTGGAATGCAAGTGGGGGCGACTGCACAGGAGAGTTTCATGGTTCTACCTCTCAGGGAGAAAATCCAAGGTCTGGCCTTAATTGGTTGTGTCTGGCAATGGCCTTGTTGAAGGTATTGTTGAGAGCGTGGACTTTTTTCAAGGTGAAAACCTAGATCTTTGATCGGGTGATGATGGTATTTATGCACTATTCCCTTCTTGGAAGCGTCGTTTTTGGAGAATCTGGACTTCTGATGCTGTCTTGGTGGTGATAGTACTGCTATTTCAATAAATGAGTCACTGTAGTGGGACTTTTATTTTTTGTAATTCTTTTTTTTTGGCTGTGTGCATCCGTGTGGCCGCTAGGACAATGCGTTGTTGCAGAGGCTAGGTGTAATTGGTATCATCTGATATTAATATATGCTCTTTCCAAAAAAATAGGTAGCACCCAAATTGTCACTTGGCTCTTCCTTTAATTTTACTCCAAGTTCAGTAAGCAGGGCCTCAACCCAAATCAACTCAGTTGTGGCATTCGTAAGTGACTTGTATTCAGCTACACTAGTAGAAAAACTGTCTTTAGTTCGGAGCAGCCGGGAGCATTTGTCCCGGTTCGGTCACGAACCGGGACTAATGCTTGAATCGTCCCGTTTCGAGTAGCCGTCGCGTCGCACGAGGGCCGAAGACATCCATCCCGGTTCGTGAGAGAGCATTTGTCCCGGTTTGTAACACAAAATGGGACGAAAGGTATAGCGCCAGACACGTGACCGACCTCATACCTTATTCCCGGTTTGTGTTACAAACCGGGAAGCATGTGTCCTGCCTATAAATACGCTGCCCCAGCCCTCTGTCTCCCGTATGTTTTTTCTTGGTGGAATGTATGATAGGTGTGTGCTAGTTTATTTTTTTCCTATGCATGCGAGGTGTTCAATGAAATGTTTGAGTGAACAATCCTGTTTAATTTATCACAAAACAAAAATATAGGAGGTGCCCGATCCACACTTGATCTTTCTCCTCTTTCTTTCCTCCTCGATCGAGGTTAGCAACCTTATCTTTTCATCTGTCATTGTACAATGCATGTGTCGATGTGAATTGGTCATTTCACTATTTATGATGTTCTGTAATGTTTTTGATAAACTTAATTATATGATATAGATGAACAGTCGGGAATGGATGTACGGTGACCGGCGTGAACCCGAGTATATTAAGGGCGTGGATAAATTTATCGATGTGGCTACGACAAACAAAGAGAATTGTTTTATGTGTTGTCCATGTGTTTAATGTCGGAACGACAAAGAGTACTCTTACTCGAAAATCATTCGCGGCCACATGGTTATGAAAGGTTTCAAGACCAACTATAATTGTTGGACCAAGCACAGGGAAAGAGAGGTTATGATGGAAGGAAATGAAGAATAAGCGGATGATGATAACAACTATCATCATATGTTTCCTGAATATGGTGATACTGCATAAAAGACAATAAAGATGAAGGAGGTGAAGAACGGGCATCAGATGAGCCCGCTGATGATCTTGGTAGGGTCGTTTCTGATACAGAGCGAGACTGTGATACAGAAAAGGAGAAGTTGAAGTTGGAAGGCATGTTAGAAGATTAAAAAAAATTGTTGTACTCAAATTGCGAAGATGTCAGCACAAAGCTCGGTACCACACTGAAATTGCTCCGATGGAAGGAAGAGTGTTGTATAGCTGACTCCGCATTTGAAAAAATTCTGAAAATAATGAAGCTGAAGCTTCCAAAGCATAACGAATTTCCCAAGAGTACATACGAAGAAAAGTAAAATCTCTTCCCTTTAGGATTAGATGTGCAGAAGATACATGCATACATTAATGACTTCATACTCTACCGCGGTGAGGAGTATGAGAATTTAGATAAATGCCCGGTATGCACTGCATTACGGTATAAGATCAAACGAGATGACTCTGGTGATGTTGAGGAAGAGCCCTCCCCGAAAGAGGGTTCCTGCTAAGATTATGTGGTATGCTCCTATTATACCACGGTTGAAACGCATGTTCAGAAACAAAGAGCATCACAGGTTGTTGCGATGTCACAAATAAGACCGTAAGAAGACGAGAAGTTGAGACACCCCGCTGATAGGTCGCAATGGAGAAAAATCGAGAGAGACTTCCCGAAGTTTGTAGGTGACGCAAGGAACTTATGGTTTGGTCTAAGTATGGATGACATGAATCCTTTTGGGGAGCAGAGTTGTAGTCACAGCACCTGGCATGTGACTATATGTATCTACAACCTTCCTCCTTGGTTGTGCATGAAGCGTAAGTTCATTATGATGCAGTGCTCATCCAAGATCCGAAGCAACCCGGCAGCGATATTGATGTGTATCTAAGGTCATTAGTTGAAGAACTCTTACAGACGTGAGGAAAACTAGGTGTACATGTGTGGGATGAGAACAAACAGGAGCCATTTGACCTACGAGGGTTGCTTTTCGTAAACATCTATGATTGGCCTGCTCTTAGTAACCTTTCAGGATAGACAAACAAGGGATATAAGGCATGCACGTTAAACACTGTTTAGATAAGACTGAAGGTACATATTTGCATAAATGCAAGAAGGTTGTGTACTTGGGGAATCGACGATTTCTTCCGACCAATCATCCCGTAAGAAAGAAAGGCAATCATTTCAAAGGTAAGGCAGATCACCGGAAGAAGCTTGACCTCCCTGCTGGGGATGATGTATTTGGTATGGTCAAGGACATAGAAGTAATCTTTGGAAAGGGTCCTGGCGGTCAATCTATTCCGAACAACGTCGCTACCGAACACGCGCCCATGTGAAAGAAGAAATCTATATTTTGGGAGCTACGCTATTGGAAAGTCCTACATGTCCGCTCTTCAATCAACGTGATGCACGTGACGAAGCATCTTTGCGGGAACCTGCTAGGATTCCTGGGCATGTATGGGAAGACAAAAGATACACCAGAAGCACGGGAGAATCAAAAACTTATGAAAGATCCAAAGAACATGCATACACAGAACACGACGGATAAATGGCGTCACTTAAGTCCTTCCAGCTATGCTCTTACCAAAGAAGAGAAGAAAATCTTTTTTAAAGTCCTTTACAGTAAGGTGCCGTATGACTTCTCGTCTGATATAAAGGGGATAATAAATATGGCAGAGAAAAAATTCCAAAACCTGAAGTCTCATGACTATCACGTGATTATGACACAGTTACTTCCTGTTGCATTGAGGGGGCTTCTACCGAAATTTTTTTGAGTACCCATTGTGAAGCTGTGTGTATTCCTCAATGCAATATCTCAGAAGGTAATCAATCCAGATATTCTACCAAGCTTACAGAAGGATGTGGTACAATGTCTTGTTAGTTTTGAGTTGGTGTTCCCACCATCCTTATTCAATATTATGAAAGGATGTGGTACAATGTCTTGCCATTCTCGGTTCTGCATTTCTACACAATATGTTCCCCTTTGAGAGGTTCATGAGAGTATTAAAGAAATATGTTTATAACCATGCAAGGACAGAAGGAGGCATCTCCAAGGTCTATGGAACAGAGGAGGTCATTGAGTTTTGTGTTGACTTTATTCTTGACCTTAAGCCGATTGGTATTCCTGACTCGCGGCATGAGGGTAGAATGAGTGGAAAAGGCACGCTGGGAAAGAAAGCAATGATATGTAGGAATGAGCAATCTTTCACTCAAGCACACTACACAGTTCTATAGAATTCCACCTTGGCAGCTCCCTATATCGAGGAACACAAGAATATTGTACGCTCTAACAACCCGGGGAAGCCTGACTCATGGATTCAAGATGAACACATGAAGTCTTTTGGCGGTTGGTTGCAGAGACATCTCATGAATGACACCACTGCTGGAGATCATCTATAATTGTTGGGCGCGTCACCATCTTCTACTATATTGAATTTCTAAGGGTATGAAATAAATAGGAATACATTTTACACGATCGTCCAAGATAAAAAGAGCACCAATAAAAAAAGTGGTGTCCGCTTTGATGCAACGAACAAGAATAGACAAAATGACACATACAATGATTACATAGAGGAGATATGGTAACTTGACTATGGAGTTTCTTTTGCGTTTCACTATGAGACAGGATTCGCTATACATACAGGCAATGTTCGACTCAGTTTTGGGTTTTTGGCCTAAAATAAACCCCTCGCATGTATCCAAGTACAATGATATAGGTGTCACTATAGGTGCACAAGTGTTTTGTGTGCTTGCAAGCAAATTCAGGTAAATTGTTGTAGTGGAATCCATCTCACTTAGTGACTAACATAGTTTCTGAAGAAAAACGCACACCACTTCATCATGATTCAGCTAGTGAGCACTACATATACTTCTAGTGAGGTAGCATCCATCTGTGTAGAATAATTTCTATCTAATCTTTCTAAACCCATGTAAGGCAGGATCCGACTACCAACTCATTCTGAGATTATGTTCCTCCTGGTCAGAAATCATGACTTCAATATGATAGATGATTATACCCACTTACTCCCCTAGGAACCCTCACCTCGATAAGAACACACCAGAAAGAAAGCACCGTCAGCGATCGTAGATGAAGTCCGGCTGTAGAAGAAGTCCACTCTCGGGATGGAGGCGCTCTAGAATAATAACAACGTTCGTCTTGTAGGTGGTCGACAGGTAGTCTCACAGCATCGAGCTCGGTACTGGAAGATGCTGGAGGTATTGCTGGAGGAGGGACAGAGTTGGAGGAGGCCGTACCTTGAGATGGAGGGCAGTTGAGGTAGTGGGCAAGACGGGAGGGACGGCGGCGACACCCTGTGCTAGGGTTCCATGGGAGGAGGTCGGGGACGATGGCTTCCTGCTTCCCTCGGCCGATGGCGACGTCTCCGTGAACAGCTGCCATGGAGTAGAGGGGAACCGGTTGCTGTCGTAGCCCAGACTCTACAAGCGGACAAAAGCAAGATTGGGATTTCACTACATCACGTTGAAAATGATGGGGAGTAGGGGCGGGTGGTTCCAGGGGAGGCGCCGCGTTAGATTGGAGCGAAGGCATCTACAAGGAGAGAGGTCGAGATGGGATCATCAACAGTAAAAATCAATCGAGCTGTTGAGGTCGGTCCCCTGTTTGACAGGCGTGTTGGCCGGACAAGATCTGTCCAATGTTTGATGGTCAAAGTAAGCCACCAACTCCCTTTTAATAGTAAAGATCATATAGTCATCATGTGGTATTTTCTCAAGTAGAACCTAAATACAAATATATAATTTTGTTTTCACATGTAAATAGAGATAATCCCAATCTCAATGATAAATCTTACAAACATCACAAAGGATTGCACATATGGTGCTTTCGAAAATGGAATTATCATAATGCCTAAAAGTTGAAGTTGGTTAAAGATGGCGTACCAAAATGCATTATTTTATTTATCATTATATTTATAGTAAACATAGAATATTATTACTTCCAGTCAAATAATTTCAATATTCATAAAATTGCAAATTAGCTACTCAATCACTTTCAACACGCTAAGGATTGTGCCCTCGCATTTGCGAGGGGCACTGTGCTAGTTAATGTATAAAAGAGTAAAATATAAGATTTTACATGATCAAAGGTCAACTTTCTCCCTAGGCGAATTGGTCTACTTCTTCGTATAACTCTGCTCTTCGCCACCCCCGTCTGGGAGTAATTAATCCCTTTGTCAGTATTGAACTTACATGTCAGCAAAACCATTGCGGCTAGTACTAACAAATTATTAACCTAACAGCCAGATGTGCGTGCGTGTCTATACAAGCCAAACTGCCAGTATAATAAACCAGATTGTGAAAGGTATAGTAACATGTATGGCCACTACATGGAATCAGAACCATACAACATATCCATTTTATTCTGTGTGGATCCAATATATGCGTCCCGTGACCCTCAGTTTGATGCAATGCCAGCTCCTAAGGCTGCCAGTATATACATTTCCATCTCCTATCGTCTGTCAAGATTACTTTTAAATTCGATATAGAAAGGAGAGAGTGGCGTGGCGCAGCTCTCAGCTCCAATGATCGTTCGGTCACGGGTGACATCTACAACTGGGCTATAAATAGCAGTCCAAACCATCCAATGAAACCCATCCCAAGCAACAAAACCTGCTGTAGTAAGATCACTAGCTAATAGCTAGCTTGCTCGATCGATCGATCAGTGCAATGGCGCCCTCCCAGCTTGCCCTCTTCCTCGCCCTGAACCTGGTCCTCCTAGCCACCGTCGCCCATGGCTGCACGCCATACTGCCCCACCCCCACGCCGATCATCCCACCGCCCGTCCTACCCACGCCGTCCACCGGCCACTGCTCGATCGGCACCCTGAAGCTGGAGGTGTGCGCCAATGTGCTGAACCTGGTCAAGCTCAAGTTGGGCGTGCCAGCGAACGAGCAATGCTGCCCGCTGCTCCACGGTCTCGCCGACCTCGACGCCGCCCTCTGCCTCTGCACCGCCATCAAGGCCAACGTCCTTGGCATCCACCTCAACGTCCCGGTCGACCTCACCCTCCTCCTCAACCATTGCGGCAAGAAATGCCCCGAAAACTTCGCCTGCCCCATCTGATTTATCCACCCATCTCAAACCATGCATCGCTGTGACATACATCATGTACCTCCGAATGCAAATCATCCTCGTAATTTGCATGTCTTTTCATTTGTTTCAGTTCATATGATTCCTTAAGTTTCCATCCAGGCCCAAAGTGTATCTTCCCTATGCTTGGTGTCTGAATGATTTGCATATTTGTAAAAGCATATACACGCTTGTACACCTGGAATTAATATAAAGTTTATTCATGCCGTGTACTTGTGTTAACTCGAGCCGTAACATGTCAGCTTCTCTTTACATGCACTACAGGAATGAATGAAGGTGCCGACGGCCGGCCGGCTACGCCGACGGCCAAATGTCGGGGCCGTCGGCGTAGCTACCTTCCCTGGCCAGCTGACCAACCTGGCCGTCGGCGTAGTTGACGGTGCCGAGGGTAGCCGTCGGCGTAGCGTGGCCGTCGGCGTAGTACAGAGGGCTGTGCCGACGGTGGCCCTCGGCATAGGTACAGCCCTCGGCGTAGCCCTAGTTTAGACACGGCGATGCAAACGGCGTTAGGCAGACAGGCTGTGCCGACAGCCTGGCCGTCGGCACAGCTCTTTAAATTTTTTTGTTTTGTCTGTGCCGACGGCTTGGCCGTCGGCGTAGGCCTCCAGATTTTTTCCTTTTATCTCATTATTTTTTGAAAAATCATAACTAAATCATTCTAGTTCATAAAAATACAAATAATATATCAAAATTTGTAGAAAAATAAGACCTATCTATCTACACTCAAATATTACACATTTATAAAAAAAATAAGTGAAACATAAAACATTATATATAGTTTAAAACGAGCATTATAAATTCAAAAACGATCCAAACAACATGAAACCTTCGCGTGGTGTCATATTATGTGACATAGTTAGAAGGAAAAATATCAAACTTGGTATATTGATTATGTCTCAAAAAAACCTTCACAAAATGACCTTTCTCGTTCAAGGTTTCTTGACTTTTGGGTCAAATGACCAATGTTATGGCTACAATGAAGGCATAGTTTGTGATAATGTGTCCATATTATGCATAAGTATGCATCATGGGATGGCGAACAATGTTTTAGGAGGAAGTTTTCCTTTTCGTCGCACCAAAAAGCCGTTCTCCATTTTCCGAGTGCAAAAAACTGACGGTTTTGTGAAGCAACCACCAAATGGCTAATTCAAAATGCTACCGTCACATTTTTAAAAAATACTAGACCACCTTACATGGATAATGTCATAACAGGGGGATCTCAAACATTTTCGTCTATCCCTGGTGAAAAAGACAAATTCCTGCCGAATCGGCAGGAAGTGGGTCAGATATGAACTACAGGTACATGATCGGATGCTCATGATTTTTTACAAAAATCATTTTTAGGTTCAAAATATGTTGTTTCATCATAGATCCACTTCAAGTTTAGCGAGTCTCGGCCCCGAGCTAAGAATCTTCATGCCCGCCCTTCGACAAAGTATAACGATGGTTTAAAACGGGCATCATAAATTCAAAAACGATCCAAACAACGTGAAACCTTCGCGTGGTGTCATATTATGTGACATAGTTTGAAGGAAAAATATCAAACTTGGTATATTGATTATGTCTCAAAAAAACCTTCACAAAATGACCTATCTCGTTCGAGGTTTCTTGACTTCCGGGTCAAATGACCAATGTTATGGCTAGAATGAAGGCATAGTTTGTGATAATGTGTCCATGTTATGCATACGTATGCATTATGAGATGGCGAACAATGTTTCAGGAGGAAGTTTTCCTTTTCGTCACACCAAAAAGCCGTTTTTCATTTTCCGAGTGCAAAAAACGGACGGTTTTGTGAAGCAACCACCAATGGCTAATTCAAAATGCTACCGTCACATTTTTCAAAAATACTAGACCACCTTACATGGATAATGTCATAACAGGGGGATCTCAAACATTTCCGTCTATCCCTGGTGAAAAAGACAAATTCCTGCCGAATCCGTAGGAAGTGGGTCAGATATGAACTACAGGTACATGATCGGATACTCATGAGTTTTTACAAAAATCATTTTTAGGTTCAAAATATATTGTTTCATCATAGATCCACTTCAAGTTTAGCGAGTATCGGCCCCGAGCTAAGAATATTCATGCCCGCCCTTCGACAAAGTATAACGATGGTTTAAAACGGGCATCATAAATTCAAAAACGATCGAAACAACGTGAAACCTTGGCGTGGTGTCATATTATGTGACATAGTTAGAAGGAAAAAATATCAAACTTGGTATATTGATTATGTCTCAAAAACCTTCACAAAATGACCTATCTCGTTCGAGGTTTCTTGACTTTCGGGTCAAATAACCAATGTTATGGATAGAATGAAGGCATAGTTTGTGATAATGTGTCCATATTATTCATAAGTATGCATCATGGGATGGCGAACAATGATTCAGGAGGAAGTTTTCCTTTTCGTCGCACCAAAAAGCCGTTTTCCATTTTCCGAGTGCAAAAAATGGACGGTTTTGTGAAGCAACCACCAAACGGCTAATTCAAAATACTACCGTCACATTTTTAAAAAATACTAGACCACCTTACATGAATAATGTCATAACAGGGGGATCTCAAACATTTCCGTCTATCCCTGGTGAAAAAGACAAATTCCTGCCGAATCGGTAGGAAGTAGGTCAGATATGAACTACAGGTACATGATCGGATGCTCATGATTTTTTACAAAAATCATTTTTAGGTTCAAAATATGTTGTTTCATCATAGATCCCCTTCAAGTTTAGCGAGTCTCAATCCCGAGCTAAGAATCTTTATGCGTGCCGTTTTAAACGGACAAATGAAATTATGATAAGAATCACGGCATAGTTTGTGATAAGTTGATATTGATATCATATTTGGATTCCTCTCATTTTTCTAATCAATTTAGACATATTATTTGCCGAATTCCGATTTACAGATTTAAAGATATTTATTATTCCATATTAAATAAAAATACAAAAAAAACAAAATCATTATATTTTTATTTGAATTCAATAATATTATTACTTATTCATTGTTGTTTACTTAAATAATTGCTTGTAATTTCAAAAAATACAACCATATGACATGAAGATATAAGAGTTAATAGGAATGATATCCTAGTATTGACAACAATTAGTAAATTGCTTTGCGGGAAGAGATTCTGAAGGAACGAGGAAGTTAAGCGTGCTAGAGATGGAGTAGTGCTAGGATGGGTGACCGAACGGGAACTTTAACTAAGACTGCAATTTAATCAATTATTAACTATAAATAGTGTTAAAATGATTAAAGCGGGAGATTAAGGAGTCAAATAATTCAAAGATTTAAAAAAATAAAAAAATAAAAAAATAAAAAAATATTTTAGGCTATGCCGACGGCCTGGCCGTCGGCGTAGCTTCAGGCTGAACCGTTAACCAAAACGGCCGTTGACTGACACGCGGGGCCCGCTGGAAGACGCTGTGCCGAGGGGGAGGGGCTGTGCCGACGGCCACGGAGTTGTGCCGACGAGGACGTACGCCGAGGGGGCTACGCCGACCGCCACCGTCGGCACAGTCTGTGCCGACGGCAGCCGGCCGTCGGCGTAGCGATTATTTCCTGTAGCGATGAGCCGGTGAACTCACATGCGCTCCTTGAATCTTGCTGGGATTCACTTGCTAATTCTTCTATCTTGCTCATACATATGATTAATTTTTGGCATCAATTATCCTAGCAATGTTTAAGATATAATAAGATGCAAATGGAAATGGATCACTAGATATGAAAATAGTTATTTCTTGATCGAGATTGGTGGCTCACCAACTAAAATCCTCTTATACACTTATACTTCAATTTGTACTTATCCTTATTTTCTTTTCCCTCCTTTGTGTCGGCAACCGTTGGCCGACTTTGACAGGTATGAGATCAATGACGATAGCAGGTTTACCATTCCGGCTTGACCTGGTAGGGTTATAAACGTTATTGGTTATTATTCAGAACTCTTAGTCCCATCTGTATTATCCATCCTTGGATGATGTATCACTTTCACTGTGATTGGGTCTTTTTGTAATATAATTTTGTATTCTAGACTCATTGAGTGGTTATTGTATGTATATATATACATATATATATATTAATTATTTTTCCATCCACATGCAAGTCGTTTGGTGGGCATCTTTAAATTGTTTCTATGTGGGTTTTACGGAAATCGCTAAAAATTTGCATAGGGCCAAATTTGAAGCCGTTACACCATCGAGGCTAGACAAGAAACTTATGGCACCAAATATACATGTATGAAATACATACAAGGGGTGCCTGGCAAACAAGAGGTAGAGACACCAATCAAGCGGCACTGCTCGACGCAAGACTACCTACAATAAGACGGTAACAATGTGGTAGTGAAACAAGAAAATATCTCTTTATTTCAGAATTTCCTCCCTTTGAATGCAGGGTTCTCTATTTATAGGGAAAGGAGGGTAGCGGTGCGAGATTATAGTTTTTCCCTACTGGCCACAAAATACAATGAGGGATATAGGTCTTTTGGGTGAATATATGAGAATATTTTATTTGAATATCCTGACATGATATCATGCGTTGTGTACTCTACGTCAGATCAGGTTACACGAATGCAACAACCTATGAGTTAGAATTTAGAGGAAGTAACTCGTTTTTAATGATAGATTGGAGGTAACACCTTGGTTGAGCAAACCCTTAAAGAATACACATTCTGGACACATTCTTGATGGTCCTATGATGGACACACCCTGAATTAAGAATGGCAATGAGTAGCGTATGGACAGGGTAAGCAGTACAATATCCATATCAGTATAGTCAATGGGTACAAAATTTTACTCATACTTGTATCCGCAGGCGTAAAACTTTTCCCATACCCATATCTGCTGGGTACTCATACCCATTGGATACCAGGTGGTAGATTTAATAGTACACGAGTTATTTATAATTTTACATTTATCAATAATATAGATTTGAAAAATATAATTATCTCTACTTAATAATAGATAGACGAGTACATGAAAGTATCGAAGTTTATAATTCACAATTGCATACTTGTTTTTAGGCTTCTTGTCGCATAAGTTGACACTCTACATGTAAGTTTGACATATCAGTTTAAACGGACAGGATATGGGTATACTCATGGATACAAGTCTATACCCGTTCTCGTCCCATAACTTAACGGTTATGGTATGTGTATTATCCGTGGATATAAAACTGTGCTCATACCCTACCCAGACAGGTATGGTACCTGCGGATATCCGTACTCACATGTAAAATTGCCATCCTTACCCTGAATGTACCATTGAGGCATGTGTATTCAGCCTCGGGCACAATCTTGACAGTATGTTCCCCTCTAATGGAGACATTGTTGGAGGGTGCATATAATTCAAATAGAGCGGCATAACCTTGATGTACCCTTGTTGCCATGGGCACATCATTTGCGTAGTGCAAAAATATGATGGCACCCTCCAAGTTAAGCAAGTTTTTTTTTGAAAGGAACATATATTAATATCACAAGATACCAGTTATACCCAGCATCTGCAATAACGCATTGTTCTAGCGGTCTTATGGATACACACAGTCAAAAAGAAAGAAAGAAGAATTACAAAAAATAAAAGTACCGCAAAAGTGATCCATTTCGTTGAAACATTAGTACTACTACCACCAAGACAGTACCAGAAGTCTAACTTCTTCAAAAGCGACGCCTCCAAGAAGGTAATAGTGCACAAACACCGTCATCGCTTGATCAAAGATCTTAGTTTTCCACCCTGAAGAAAGTCCACGCTCTCAAAACAATACCTCCAACAAGGTCATTGCCTGACATAACTAATTAAGACCAGACCCAGAGTTTTCACCCTAAAAGATAGGACTATGCATCTCTCTTGTGCAGTCATCCCCACTTGCTTGCCATTGCTTCAAGTCACCAGGGCAATTCCTTATCACCACCTAGACTTGAACCACCATTGTTAGTCCTCAGATCTCGGTTCTCATGACATTTTCCATCAGTACCATGGAACGAGAACATACCCCATGATATTAACAACCAACAGAGCTTCGAAATGCTCTCTCTGAACCCAAACGGTCAGAGTAAAATATGAGCAATCTATCTACATGACACGTCTCTCACGACAAACACATCGGAGGTCGAGCGGGAGGTCTCACATGACACCCACCAAGCACATTGGACGCTCTGCAAAATGTTAATGGAAATTTGACAACAACACAAAGGTTGAACTTGTTTACCTTAGGTTGTCGTCTTCCACTAAAATCACACTTTGATGACCTTTCCTACCTCTGCCCCTTTAGATGGAATTGTTTTTCTTTTGTTCTGAAAACCGTTTTTTCAAAATACATTATCATAACCTTCAAGCATGCATCATTCAATTTACCAAATAAATGTATATAAGAGTAAAATATAGGATTTTACATGATAAATGTTAATGGAGTAATTAATCCCTTTGTAGTATTGCACTTACGTGTCAGCAAAACCATTGCGGCTGTAGTACTAACTAACTAACTATTAACCTAACAGCCAGATGTGCGTGCGTGTTAGGTTTTAGGCGAACGCTAACCGGTAATAAATGGACCTCATGGCTACATTTATATCAACAATTAATGAGTGTACGGTTGACTCAGGAGTCAGATAAATTTATGTGGAATCTTACTTCTTCGCGGACTTTTACTGTTAAATCAATGTATGAGGATCTTATGAATGATCATACGCCTTCTCTTAGAAAGTATTTGTGAAAACTTAAAATACCATTAAAGATCAAAATATTTATGTGGTTCCTTCCTAATAAAGTTCTTCTTACAAAAGATAATCTTGCAAGACGGAATTGGGTGGGATGTACAAGATTGCTTCTGCGGTTCAACGGAAACTGTAGAACATTTGTTCTTGTCTTGTCCTTTTGCTCGTCTTATTTGGCGCATTGTTACTATTACTTATGATTTGTTACCTCCGACTAATATTGACAATATGTTTGGCAATTGGTTAAATGGGTTGGATAATGCTACTAAGGCCAGAGTACGCATGGGTGTCTCAGCCATATGTTGGTCCATATGAAGGTGTAGAAATGATATAATATTTAACAACAAGCGGTCTTTTAACTTTTTGCAGGTTATCTTTATGCTGGCGCATTGGGTACAGATCTGGGCATATTTTCTTTCTACGGAGCAGCAAGATGCCATGGTCTCTGGTTGCACCCGGCTCCTGATGGTCGCTCAGGATATCTTCAGTCGGGCTGGGTGGCCGCATATTAGTAGACTAGATGTCTAGATGCTATATATTTCTTTTATTTCGCTGGTTGATTTTTGTGGCAACTTTGACTGATTCGTGAGTTGTAAAAGCACTATGTTATATTTTTTTTAATAATAGGCTGTGTACATCAATTGATGCAGAGACCGGGGTGACAATCCCCCATTTCGAAAAAAAGATGTGCGTGCGTGTCCATACATGCCAAACGGCCAGTATAATAAACCAGATTGTGAAAGGTATAGTAACATGTATGGCCACTACATGGAATCAGAACCATACAACATCTCCTTTTTTATTATGTGGATCCAATATATGCGTCCCGTGACCCTCAATTTGATGCAATGCCAGCTCCTAGCGCTGCCAGTATATACATTTCCATGTCCTATCTTCTGTCAAGATTACTTTTAAATTCGATAGATGTAGAAAGGAGAGTGGCGTGGCGGCAGCTCTCAGCTCCAATGATCGTTCGGTCACGGGTGACATCTGCACCTGGGCTATAAATAGCAGTCCAAACCATCCAATGAAACTCATCCCAAGCAACAAAACCTGTTGTAGTAAGATCACTAGCTATTTGCTTGATCGATCGATCAGTGCAATGGCTCCCTCCAAGCTTGCCCTCTTCCTCGCCCTGAACCTGGTCGTCCTAGCCGCCGTCGCCCATGGCTGCACGCCATACTGCCCCACCCCCACGCCGATCATCCCACCGCCCGTCCTGCCGACGCCGTCGACCGGCCACTGCTCGATCGGCACCCTGAAGCTGGAGGTGTGCGCCAATGTGCTGAACCTGGTCAAGCTCAAGCTGGGCGTTCCAGCGAACGAGCAATGCTGCCCGCTGCTCCACGGACTCGCCGACCTCGACGCCGCCATCTGCCTCTGCACCGCCATCAAGGCCAATGTCCTAGGCATCCACCTCAACGTCCCGGTCGACCTCAACCTCCTCCTCAACCATTGCGGCAAGAAATGCCCCGAAAACTTCGCCTGCCCCATCTGATTCATCCACACCCATCTTGAACCATGCATCGTTGTGACATACATCCTGTCCCTCCGAATGCAAATCATCCTCGTAATTTGCATGTCTTTTTATTTGTTTCAGTTCATATGATTTCTTAAGTTACCATTCAGGCCCGAGTATATCTTCCCTATGCTTGGTGTCTGAATGATTTGCATATTTGTAAAAGGATATACACACTTGTACACCTGGAATTAATAAAAAGTTTATTCATGTTGTGTACTTGTGTTAACTCGAGCCGTAACATTTCAGCTTCTCTTTACATGAGCCGGTGAACAACTCACGGACGCTCCTTGAATCTTGCTCGGATCCACTTGCTAGTTCTTCTATATCTTGCTCATACATATGATTTTCGAGCGTTGGTTATCCTAGCAATGTTTAAGATATAATAAGATTCAAATAGAGATAGATCACTAGATATGAAAATAGTTATTTCTCAATCGAGATTGGTGGCTCGCCAACTAAAATCCTCTTATACACTTGTACTTGTACTTGCATTTATACTTAGAGAACCTCCACTCGTTGGGCATTCCCAGGCAGGCCGAAATACGGACGTAAATAGCACCGGACGGAGCCAGTTTTCGGCCTGGGAACGTCCAGTTTCCCACTCGCGTTCCCAGGACGAGTTCCTAGGTCGGCGTTTTTTTGTCTAAAGTCGTCTCAAATTCGACCAGTTTTTACATAGTTCGGCATAATATTAATACAGAGCAATGTTCGGCATAGTTCGGCATGAAAATTGAACATAGTTGTGGCATTCTCCTCCTCTAGCAACACGGAGAACATCTCCTTGTTGTCGAATTCCATGGCCGAACGGGCAAATCGCCGAACAGTTGGCGGGCGAGGTGGCGGGAGCTCGGAAGCCGAGCTATGGCAAAGCTTGGGCGGCGAAAGGTGGCCTAGGCCGAGGGGAAAGGGTGCGACGACGGCGGCGAACGTATCTATAGGCATGGATACGATTCAGCGTGGTGGAGCTTCTCCGGCGAAGGCATGGTGACAGGGGCAGCTGGGGACGCTCTTCGCCGCGGGAGAGGCGAGTGGTAGTGGGAAATAGGGTTGTCTCGCCGACAGGGTTGGCCCATCCCTGCTTTTGCTTCATACGGCGTTCCCAGGGCGTTCTCGGCGACCCGGGATCGGCCTGGGTTCTCCGGACGAAAGTTGGCCTAAATCCAGATGAAACCGACATCCTTAGAACGCGACTAGCCCAATTTTTAGCGTCTGGACGAAAAAATAGCCCTGAAAACATCGTCCTTGGAACCCGAGTGGAGATGCTCTTATCCTCATTTTCTTTTCCCTCCTCTGTGTCGGCAACAGTTGGCTGGCTTTGACAGGTATGAGATCAACAACGATAGCAGGGTTACCGTTCCGGCTTGGCATAGGTAGGGTTATGAACGTCATTGGTTATTTTTCAGAACTCTTAAACCCATTTGTATTCTTATTCATCCTTGGATCATGTATCACTTTCAGTGTAATTGGGTCTTTGTAATATAAATTTGTATTCTTGATTCGTTGAGTCGTTATTGTATATATATGTTTTATGTGGGTTCTATTGCGAATTATTGTGTAATGGTATTGCTTCTTTTTCCACCCGCATGTAAGATCTTGGTGGACGTCTTTAAATCGTTTCTATGTGGGTTTGACGAAAATCGCTAAAAAATTGCATAGGGTCAATTCGAGGGCGTTACACCATCGAGGATAGACAAGAAACTTATGGCACCACATATACATATATGAATACATACGAGGGGTGCGTGACAAACCAGAGGTAGAAACACCCATCAGGAGACAATACTCGAGCGCAAGACTACCTATAATAAGACAGTAACAATGTGTTAATGAAACAAGATAATGTCTCTTCATTTCAAAATTTCCTCCCATTGATGCAGGGTTCTCAATTTATAGGGAAAGGAGGGTAGCGGTGCGAGATTATAGTTTTCCCTACCGGCTACAACATAAATGTGAGGGATATATGTCTTTAGGGTGAATATATGAGAATATTTTACCTCAATATCCTGACATGATATTATGCGTTGTGTACTCTTCGTCAATATGGCGATTCTTACGCTCTGCTGAACCGTTTTGTTGGTGTGCATGAGTGCAGGAAACATGGTGCTCAATTCCGATTTTTTGAAAGAAGGAGTTGAGTTTTTCATATTCTCCACCCCAATCGTATTGCAAGGCAAGGATTTTTCTATCGAATTGTCTTTCAACAAGTTGCTGAAAATTGTGGAAAATTTAGAACACATCGGATTTATTTTTAAGAAGATAAATCCAAATGAATCTGCTATAGTCATCAATGAAGTTTACATAATAAGTGTCGTTTCCTAGTGAGGTAGGAGCATGGCCCCAAACATCTGAGAACACAAGCTATAAGGGGGCAGTAGATACAATAGATGATCTCTCACAAGGAAGTTGATAACTTTTAGCTTTTTGGCACGAATCACAAACAGACACAATTCGAGACTCTTTTAAAAAGGGAAGCTCATGCTTGCTAAGAACTTGTTGATCAACTCGAAACAAAGGATGCCCTAAACGACTATGCCACCGGGATGCTGAAGGCTTGACGGCACTAAAGACTTGTTTATTCTTGTGGAGTGATGAAGACGATATCAAGGGGTAGAGACCATGGATGCACCATCCTTTAAGAACTCTCCTTGTTGCCCGATCCTTAACATGAAATTTAATATAGACATCGTTATCACGAGTAAGGCAATGGATAGAAACAAGATTTTTTATGGCATTTGGAATATGAAGGACATTCTTGAGATGCAATTTTTGAGATGGGGTATTAACAATTGCTTGACCAACATGGCTAATGCTCAAACGTTGTCCATTGGACGCATGGATTTGATCACGGCCCATGTATTTTTCCTTCATGGTGAGCTTGTTGAGCTCACCCGTGATGTGGTCGGTGGCACCGGTATCTCCGTACTAGTTGGTGTCCACCCCATAGGCAGCATTGGAGCCCTTCTCCTCCTCTTCTTCTTCATCGTCGGAGTAGCTGTGCCAGCACTTCAATGCCTCGTGTCCTGGCTTGCCGCAGATCTGGCAGGTGATGTTGTCGCAGTCCTTGTTGCCGCCCCTACCGCCTCCACGACGACCACCACGGCATCCATTGCCATGATGGAGGCCGTCGCCACGGCCTCCATTTTTGTGGCCTCCACCTCGGCGCCCACCATAGTGACCGCGCCCGCGGTGTCCGCCTCGTCCATGCGATGCAGAGTTGATGGAGCCGCCGGTGTCGGAGACGAGTTCGATGTGGTTGGTGTAGACGATGACCTGGGAGTAGAGATAACCCACAGTGAGGTCGGCCCCACCGTTAACCGGTGGCAGCGAAGAGGGCCGGGGGTTGTAGGTGTCGTCCAAGCCGGCGAGGAGGTACTCAACGAGTTCCTCGTCCTCGATCGGCCGACCCGCTGCTGTGAGTTCATCAGCAAAGCCCTTCATCTTGTTGAAGAATTGGGCCAGAGTCATGTTCTCCTTCCTCGTCTTGGCGAGGGCGACGCGCAGATTTGAGACTCGCGTCTTGTATTGGGTAGCAAACATGGTTTTGAGCGCTACCCATAATTCTGCAGCCGTGTCCATGCCGATAAGAGAGACAAAGACATCAGGTGTAAGGCTGTTTAGAAGAAACGACATTAGCTGCTGATCTGTCGCTACCCATGCATCATACACAGGGTTTTCCTCCTTGGACTTCTTGTCGTCCTTCTCGACGACATGCGTCTCGGGCGGTGCCTCCGTTTCAGGGTCGAGGAAGCGCATCATTCTTGCTCCACGAATAGGTGGGAGGATCTACGATGTCCATAGGAGGTAGTTGGTTCGGGTGAGTTCTCCCCACACTTGCGCCGGCTAGAGGATTTTTCATGGCGGTAGAGGAGGAGGGAGCTAAGAACATAGATGTGTTTTACGAACAAGATGGCTCTGATACCATATGGAAGCTACTAGGTTTCTGGAGAGAACAATGCCCTTGAGTTCAGGCTCGTTGCGTGTTAATATAGGCTCATATGCCGGCAGATTACATCAGGAGGTTACAAGAGATAAACACTACGGGGAAGATGATATAATCTTTGTAGAATAGATTAGATCAACGTACAACAAGATAGCAACAGAAGTAAACAGCCCCGTATCTATCACGCGTCACGTCGATACGCTAACATGCGTGACACACCAAATTTGAAATGCTCCACTCGTACTTAGTTGTGGCGCCTCATATCAGGATGCCCCATTGGTATCTCCATAAGCGTGGCATGACTAATTGCGTACTCTTCGTCGGGTCGGGTGGCATGACTGCAATACTCATGTGTTAGGTTTGACCAGAGGTAACACCAGGGCCGGTCCTGAGATTTTAGGGGCCCAGGGCAAAACTAAAATTTAGGGCCCCCAAAAATTTATATTATAATTTTCTAAAAAGAAAACTTTTGATTTCAGATACAAGTTTAGTGATGATCTATGTTCTATTCCCTGATTGTTCAAGGGGGAGAGAAGACCTCCACCTAAATATTTTCATATATATGGGGTGTGGTAGCAATATCAATTTCATTCTATAGTTTCTTGCAGATTAGTAATATAAAATGAGCACAAAGGTACAAAGCTACCAGCATACTAGACCAACTAAATACAAAAGTTCCGACCACCATTTTAAACTCGAAAACCACAAATTCCAATAATATATTGCTAAATTAATATACGATCAGTCGATTTTAAATGACCCTTCTCCAAAAAAGAAGGCTCAATTTTTAATTAGCACTTATAATTCTTTATAAATCAACCGCGCCTCGATCATCATACAAAAACTAGGTTATAGGCGAGAGAAAAAGACATACTTTTCCGTTCTCCAGAATCACATCGCGGAGGCGGCTCGGTTGGTCTTCTCTCAGGCCTCAGCTCCATGGGGGTAGCTACTTAGGGCACCCAAGATCGGGATGTCGATGTTTGGGATCTGTGGTAGAAATCATAGATCAGTACTAGGAT
This sequence comes from Avena insularis, assembly GCA_023614405.1. Taxonomy (NCBI): domain Eukaryota; kingdom Viridiplantae; phylum Streptophyta; class Magnoliopsida; order Poales; family Poaceae; genus Avena; species Avena insularis. The sequence continues at coordinate 458,152,906 of CM042685.1, read as the reverse complement.
GAACGGGATCGTGATCATGTAAGAGTAGACTCGTCTATCTAATCGTCGCATCGGCCTGGACTCACGTAGGAGTATAAAAGACCTTGGACTGCACAAGCCCTGATCAGAGATCCTCTCGTCCTCTCCACATGGTCTGTTGTGGCATCATGGGCTTCATGCTATGTACGCTGGTAAATGAACCAAAGCTAGGCCTCTACAGAACACATGCACCTGGGGCCCCTAGATTTTCTTGGGCCCGGGGCGGCTGCCCCGCTAGACCTGCCCCAGGGCCGGGCCTGGGTAACACGCCATATATTGAACGAACACTTGAAGCATATGCATCTTCCGCCCTGAGCACAATCTTGATGCTATATGTACCCCTCTAATGGACGTACACACCCTACATTACATGTACCCTAGAAGCATGCACATCCTCCAAGTTCAGTAAAATCTTGACGTTACATACCGCTACGATGGACACACCCTTGGCGCATGCACATCCTTCGCACGGAAGCACAAACTTGATTGTGCCGCCGGTTGGCATGGGCAAATCACTCGTGTAGCGCACAGAAATTGGTGGTACATTCTGTTAGGAATAGACAACTTGTATTCCTCTGGAGGTCAAAGGCCACAATATATAGTAGAGGTACAGGGTAAATATGCAGGAAGCCTCCTAACATAAAGGGGAAATACAATATACAGATATATACATCTAGCACCCCCTCAAACTCATGGTGGATCCACAACACTGAGTTTGGAGAGTAAGAAATCATGTTGCGCTCTGGTCTGTGCCTTCGTGAAGAAATCCGCCAACTGTAAATCTGAAGGCACATACTGAAGCGCAACAACCTGAGCCTGCACCTGAGCACGTGTATAGAAAGCATCAACACCAATATGCTTGGTAAGCTCATGCTTGACCGGATCACGTGCAACACTAATAGCACCTGTACTGTCAGACAAAACCAGAATGGGTGTGGTAATAGAGACCCCAAAATCCGCAAGTAACCACCGTAACCAGGTCACCTCAGCAGTCAACAAGGCCATAGCACGCAACTCAGCATCAACACTCGAACGGGAAACCGCTGTATGTTTCTTCGTCTTCCAAGAAATAAGCGAACCACCAAGAAACACACAGTAAGCAGAAAGTGAACGACGATCCGAAGGATCACTCGCCCATGTAGCGTCCGAATAGCACTAGAGCTGGAGGGAGCTGGAACGAGGAAAGAAAAGGCGACGAGTGATCGTACCACGAAGATAACGAAGAACACGCAGAAGATGACTATAGTGAACAGTGGTAGGAGCAGAAACAAACTGACTCAGAATATGAACAGGATAAGAGATGTCAGGATGAGTGACAGCAAGATAGACAAGACTCCCAACAAGATGACGATAACGCGTCGGATCAAAAAGAGGATCACCATCAGTAAGTTGAAGCTTAACATTAAGCTCCATAGGGGTCTCAAGAGTGCGCTCATCCCCAAAAGCAGCACGGGCAAGAAGATCCTGAATATACTTTTCCTGAGAGATGTAAAAGCCATCAGAAGTGAAGGAAACCTCAATCCCAAGAAAGTATCGAAGAGGACCAAGATCAGTCATAAGAAACTGATCATGAAGACAAGCCTTAACAAAGGCGATATACTCAGGATCATCACCAGTAATGATCATATCATCAACATAGAGAAGAAGAAGAGTGCGTCCACGAGGAGAAGTGTGAACAAACAGCGCTGGATCATGAGCACTAGGGGAGAAACCAGCAGCAGTCACTATAGAAGCAAAGCGCTCAAACCAGGCACGAGGGCCTGTTTGAGGCCATAAAGAGAACGTCGAAGACGACAAACCATCCCCTCGGGAACAGAATACCCAGGAGGAGGCCGCATATAAAACTCCTCACTCAACTCACCATTGAGAAAGGCGTTCTGAACATCAAGTTGGGACACAGACCAGTGACGAATAGAAGCAACAGCAAGAAGAGTACGCAAAGTGGTCATATGAGCCACAGGAGCAAAGGTCTCATCATAGTCACGACCATGCTACCGCTGAAAACCACGAGCCACAAGACGCGCTTTATAGCGCTCAAGAGATCCATCAGAGCGAGTCTTAATCTTATAGACCCACTTACACGTGATAGGACGAACACCGGGAGGGGGAGAAACAAGATCCCAGGTGCCAGTGCGCTCAAGCGCAGCAATCTCCTCAGCCATGGCCAACTGCCATTCAGGATGATGCTCAGCATCCCGATAAGAAGTCGGCTCGGAGGCAACAGAAAGACCATACTGACTAGGAGAGTAACGGTTGGGGGCACGTGCAATGACGAGTAGAGGGAAGTTCATCAGAGGAAGACGACGCAGGAGACGACGATGAAGAAGAGGGAATAGTAGAGGAAGACTCCGGAGAACAAGGAGAACTAGGAGAACTAGACGGAGCAGAGGAGGACGGTGTCGAAGAAGAGACATCAGGGGGAGGAGATCCTGAAGAAGACACAATAGGTGTAGAAGGAGGTGTGTCAGGAAAGAGAAGAAAAGAGATATCTTCCACCGGGTAAGTACCAGCGGTGGGACGAGGATAGAAAGGACGCGTCTCATCAAAAGTAACATCACGAGAGATACGCATCCGAAGACCAACAGGGTCCCAACAGCGATAGCCCTTAGGCTCATCACTGTATCCAAGGAAGACACACTCAACAGACTGAGCGGTCAGTTTGGTGCATTCGCGAGGAGCAAGGAGAACATAGCAAAGACAATCAAACAAGCGAAGCATGGAGTAGTCTGGAGACTGTCCAGATAGGCGCTCAAGAGGGATACCACCTTGCAAGGCAGCAGAAGGCTGAATATTGATGAGGTAAGCCGACGTAGCGACAGCCTCAGCCCAGAAATGCGGCGGGAGAGAAGAAGCAATCATCATAGCGCGAGTGGTCTCAAGAAGATGGCGATGCTTACGCTCAGCAACGCCATTCTGGGCATGTGCGCCAGGACAGGAGAACTGAGCAAGGGTGCCCTGCTCAGCAAGAAGACCTCGCAACATCTGGGAGATATACTCACCGGCAGAATCAGCACGAAAAACATGGATGGGGGTAGAATACTGAGTACGGACCATATGGCCGCAAAACGCTGATATATGGAAAGCACTTCACTGCGAGAGCGCATAAAATACAACCAAGTGTACCGAGAAAAATCATCGATGAATAAAATATAGTAGCGATGGCCCCCTTTCGAAGCAAAAGGAGCCGGACCCCAAACATCTGAATGAATTAAATCAAAAGGTCGCTGAGATACATACGCGCTAGTAGGATAGGGAAGCTGAATCTGTTTACCCAACCTACAGCCCTGACAATGCAAAGACCCATCTCCTGAGACAGACCACTGAAGACCACGATGAACTTATGATGACAGGCAAGAGTCACAGAGGTGACCAAGACGATGATGCCACTGCTGAAAGGAGCTGGTAGTAGAGGCGACGACCGGAAAAGAACTGGCAGATGAAGTGGAAGCGGAAGGAACACGAAGCTAGTCTAACTCCCAAAGCCCTGAAGAGTTACGGCTGCGAGGGCCAGCTCCAACCAGGGCCTGTGTGCGACGGTCCTGGACAACACAAGAATCAGCATCAAGAATGACGCGACAACGAGTCGATGGAAAGCTAGCAGAGAACAGATTCATCTTAAGAAGAGGGACATGAGAAATATCAGGAACAAAAAAAGAAGAAGTAGAAAGGGTGCCCCGACTAGAAACAGGAAGAGAGGTACCATCAGCCGTAAAAACACGGACATGAGAAGGGCGATAACAAAGAGCAGACAGAAAAAAAGACTCAGAGGTCATATGAAAAGAAGCTCCAGAATCCACATACCATGGGGACGTACCTGACTATATAGAAGGTGGTGGTCGCACATGGCCTGAAGAATCAGTCACAGAACAAGCAGTGCATGTCGAAGAAGAGCCTGTAGCAGCAAGTAGACTGCGAAGACTCCTGATAATGTCCTGATCGGAGAGAGCAACTGCTGAAGATCCAGAAGGAGCCTTACGATCCAGTGCTGGCGTGGCGTAAACTGGGATCCCGTGTATAACAGGTGGCCCAAGTGTGGCCATCCTTGTTACAGTAAGAGCAGTGACGAAGAGAACCACGGCGACCCTGACCACGAGCCTGCTGGTGCTGACTCTGGCCCTGAAACTGCTGGTGCTGACTCTGACCCTGAAACTGCTGGTGCTGACTCTGACCCTGGACTGGAGGGATGGGTAGTATCAGCGGCGGCACAGAGGACCGCGGCTGAGTCGAGGGAACAGAAATCATAGGAGGACCATGGGTAGCAAGCACAGATGGAACCGCAAGAAGACCAGCACCACGGAGACGGGTCTCATCAGCCCGAAGGTCAGACAACACCTCAGAGAGCGGAACGCGACCACGAGCATTCAGCTGAGCACGCCGGGGCTCAAACTCCTGGCGGAGCCGAGACAGAAACTCATAGATGCGGTGAAACTCCAAGTCCGAGCGCACAATCTGGCAACACGAGCATGTGCCACAAACAACGGTACAAAGAGAATCAAGCTGACGCCAGATAGCAGCACTCTGAGTATAGAACTCATCAATAGTAGAATCACCCTGCTGGAGAGCATGCTCCTGGCGAACCACAGGCAGGTAAAGAGCATCCCCAGATGGCTGATAGCGCTGACGAAGATGAGCCCACTGAGCGGCAACAGTAGGAAGACTCATGAACTCAGTAGCATACTGGGGCAGAACACTGGAGGTGAGAACAACAGCAGCACGAGCATCCTCATCAACCCACTGAGTGTAAGCAGTCAGAGCGTGTCGATAGACCTCGAGAGATCAGAAGAGTACTTCTTGAACTTCAGGTCATAAGAAGCAATAGCACTATCATCAGCACTCTGAGCAGCATCCTTGGCCTCCTAAGAAGCATCACCACCGAGAACAATCGGCGTCGGCGAAAGAGGAGCCACAGGAGCAGGGGGACACAGCGGACAGGAGACCTCGCCGGAGAGCACACCCCAAAGACGGAGACCGCGAATGTGAACGCGCATAAAGGTAGCGAAATCAGGATAATTCGCGCCATCGAAGATCACCGGGCAGCGAGGAATCGCAACATAGCCCGATGCAGAAGACATCTCTCTCTCAATTTTTTTTGGTCAACTCTCAGCTTCAGATGCAATCTAGAACCGACGAAGAACAAGAGGCAGGTTTGATCGGGCGGCTGGCAGATGGAGGCGGACGGCCGGCTGGGCTGGCGGGGCGGCGGACGGCCGACGAGGCAGGTGGGGCCGAGCCGGACGGGGCGGACGCCAGGAAGCAACACAGCTACGGGCCAGCGTCAGGAAGCAGCGGAGCAGGTCCCGCGCTGATGAGTTGCCGGCGTCAGGAAGTAGCGGAACAGGGAGACCGCGTGGAGACCGTGTGCGGGTGGCGTGAAGACCGAGGGTGCTGTCGATCCCGCGCGCGTGGAGACCGCGTGGAGATCGAGGGCGAGCGGCGTGAAGACCGAGGACGGGAGCAGGTGGAGTCGATCCAGCGCGAGTCAGGAGGCACCGCGCGTGGACCTTGCTCGTCGAGAAATCCAAGAAATCGGGAGGCAGGATCGATCCAAGAAATCGGGAGGCAGGGATCTGACTGAAACGGGAATCGATCGGTCCGATTTGGATCCCGATCAGGCAAACCCAGACTCAAATCAATCCAGATCTGAAAAACGGGGCGGGCGGCGACCGGCGGCGACGACGACGGCAAGGCCGGAGACGACAGGGACGGTGGCGGCCGACGAAGTTGCGAGAAAGAAGACGGAGCTAACGTGGCTCTGATACCATGTTAGGAATAGACAACTTGCATTCCTCTAAGGGTCAAAGGCCACAATATATAGTACAGGTACAGGGCAAATATATAGAAAGCCCCCTAACATATGGGGGAAATACAATATACATATATATACATCTAACACACTCTTTGACGATTATGCTATCGACACGACATGCTTCTAATGTCAAACACAGGGTCGAGCGAGAGGTCTCGCATCATGTCAATTTAACACCCACGGGAGCACATTGGACTCTCTCCAAATGATGCTACTTGTGGCAACCTGTTTACAACACAAATGTTCCCTAGTAAGTTGTCCTCCACACCAAAATCACACCTTGATGACCTTTCGTACCGCCACCCCTTACAGGGTTTTTGTTTTGTTTAGAAACTCACAAAATTCGGTGGTACCCTCTTTGACGATTAAGATATCTACACGACATGCTCCTCACGTTAGACACATCGAGTGTCGAGTGACAGGTCTCGTTTCATGTCGATTTAACACCCATTGAGCACATTGGCCGTTCTCCAAATGATGCTAATGGCAATTTGGTTACAACACAAAGGTTTAACTTGTTGACCCTAGGAAGTTGTCCTCCGGTAAAATCACACTCTGATGACCTTTCCAACTTCCACCCCTTAGAGGGAATCGTTTTTTTTTTTTGTTCCGAAACCCATTTTGTCAAAACACATGGACATAACCATAAATGAAGCAATTTGCAATAGCATACCATAAATGAAGCAATTTTCAAAACAACACAAAATCTAGAGTGGTAGGGAGTCTAAAGATATAACTAGAGTATATATATGACATAATTAACTTTACAAAAGCCTGTTATAAATACTTTGACAAACAACCTACGCATACATCATCCTACTTTATCAAATAAATATGTATAAGAGTAAATATATGATTTTACATGATCAAAGTTGAATCTACCTTGGCAGCAGGCGAATTGATCTACCTCTTCCTCCTAGAAATTAATTGTTTTGCTTTTTCAGTATTGAAATCATGTGTCAGCAAAATAATGTGGCTGTAGTACTAACAAATTATTCACCCAACAGCTAGATGTACGTACGTATCCGTACAAGCCAAACAGCCAGTATAATAAACCAAAGTGCGAAATGTATAGTAACATGCATGGCCACTACATGGAATCATAACCGTACACCATTTCCTATATGTATCATTTTTCCTATATGCGTCCCGTGACCCTCAATTTGATGCAATGCCAGCTTCTAGCGCCGTCAGTATATACATTTCCATGTCCTATCGTCTGTCAAGATTACTTTTATATTTGATACGGAAAGGAGAGTGACATGGCGCAGCTCTCAGCTCCAATGATCGTTCGGTCACGGGTGACATCTACACCTGGGCTATAAATAGCAGTCCAAACAATCCCAAGAAACCAATCCCAAAGAACAGAATCTGTTGTAGTAAGATCACTAGCTATTTGCTTGATCGATCGATCAGTGCAATGGCTCCCTCCAAGCTTGCCCTCTTCCTCGCCCTGAACCTGGTCCTCCTAGCCGCCGTCGCCCATGGCTGCACGCCATACTGCCCCACCCCCACGTCGATCATCCCACCGCCCGTCCTGCCGACGCCGTCGACCGGCCACTGCTCGATCGGCACCCTGAAGCTGGAGGTGTGCGCCAATGTGCTGAACCTGGTCAAGCTCAAGCTGGGCGTTCCAGCGAACGAGCAATGCTGCCCGCTGCTCCACGGGCTCGCCGACCTCGACGCCGCCATCTGCCTCTGCACCGCCATCAAGGCCAATGTCCTAGGCATCCACCTCAACGTCCCGGTCGACCTCAACCTCCTCCTCAACCATTGTGGCAAGAAATGCCCCGAAAACTTCGCCTGCCCCATCTGATTCATCCACACCCATCTTAAACCATGCATCTGATATACACAAAACGGCTGAAGAGCTCTCGCGACATGAGCTGCTGACCCCTGACGCTGGTAGAGGCCAGCGCTGGCAGCCGGTGAGCCCGGCGGCGGCTTCGTCAGGGCCTCGCCGCGGCGGCGAGCAGCCCGTGGTTTCCGGGCTCGGCCTGTCGTCCTCTGAGCGCTCCGTCAGCTCGGCCCGGATCCATGAGGGCCTGTCCAGGGCTGCAGCTGAGGCTGCGCCTACGACGGCCGGGCCGGCAAACGGGCGCGGCAGAGTCCAGGACAGGCTGGTCTGGACGGAGGCTAAGCTGTCCCGCAAGACAAGGTGGCGGCGGAGGAAAGCTGCGTAGAGAGCTGCACCGTCTTCCCCGCGGAGGTCCCCAGATCCGAGCATGGAAGGTCTGTGCTTCAATTGCTGGCGCTCTGGTCATAGGAAGAGGGAGTGCACCTTCCAAGCCAGATGCTTTCGGTGCCGCGAGGAAGGGCACATGGTCAAGGATTGCAAGAGGTCCAGGAGTGGCTCTGAAGCTGATGAGGAAGAGCTTCGCCACCAAGCGCTCGCCAAGTTCGCCAGGCGCGTGCCACAATCCCCGCCCCAGGCACCCTCTCTGGCGTCGTCGGCTACCCCTGAGGAGTACAGGGAGCCGATGAGCTTCTCTACGCCCTGGATGGAGGACGCGTCGCTGTTGGAGGCCCCGATCTGTGTGGTTCGGCGGTCGCCGGTCATCCAGGACCTTGAGCGTCGGGTGCGCTTCACCATGGTTGCTCATGTTGGTGGAGCCCGGCCTCTGGTGTCACGCAATCAGGTGGTGGAGGCGCTGGTGCGTGTCGCTGGGCTGCCAAGAGATGGCTTTTCAGTGCACACCCACCGGCCGGAGGACTTCCTCATCGTGCTGGCATCGGCGGAGCTGAGAAACCGCTTGGAAGCGCGACCCTCGGTCACCTTTGAGGGATTCACGATGTTCCTCAAGAAATGGACTAGGCAGGCTCAGGCATACATGGAGTCTTGGCGCTCTCGGGTTCATCTGGTCATTGAGGGCGTCCCTCCGCATGCCTTCGACAGGGAGGTGGTGGAGGAACTGTTGGGCACCTCGTGCGCCATCACGGCGGTGGCGCAGGAGACCGCATCCCGGCAGGACCTTGCCTTGTTCAAGGTGGAAGCCTGGACAGCGAATGTGGACCGCATCCCGCCGGCGCGTACGCTTGCCATCCCGGAACCCGTGGTTGAGCAGGTGGGCACTCCGTCGCCGGCGAGAGAGTTCTCTGACGATTCTGCGCACACCCCGGTGATGCCAAGGGAATTGGAATGTGACCTTCTCAAGTACAAGGTGCTGATCCATGTGGATAGGGTGGATGAGCCGGTGGATCCTGAAGATCGTCTCTTCGCGCCAGCGCCGCCGTCCTCTGGCAGTGAGAAGAGCGGCCTGCCCAGCCGCCTTCTTGGGGCCTGCCCGGTGGAGCTAGCGGTCGAACCTCAAGACGTATACCGTGGCGGCTGGGTGTCCTGGATAGGCGTGGCGGCACCAACAGAGGGTCCCAGGGCATGGCTTGCGTTGGGCGACAATCCTACTCCCAAGTCGCCGCTGCTGGGCATGATTGGCGACGTCGATGGCCTCGAGGCGTTGTCTCAAACCTGGCTGAGGGATAGCGACCAAGGGGCCTTGCGTCAGCGACCAGCCCAGCCCCTGGCTTGGATGCTTGCGCTGACCCTGTTCTGGAAGCCCCTGAGGCGAGTAGGATCGTTGTCGTGGATGAGGGGATCACCTCGAACCCGCTGAGTGCGCCGGCTGGCGACACTGCTGTTGCAGTTGGAGCCAGCCATGAGGTGGCCGAGCTGGAGGCGCTGGATGCGTCGTCCAGGGAGATGTTGTCTGACGGACGGGTTGTTTGCTGCGGGAGTGTCACTGGGTCGGTGGACTCGCTTGCCCAGGCACGCCTGGTGGAGCAGTTCTTCTCTGTCTCCCTCTCGGATGTGTCTGGCGAGAAGCACTTGGAGACAACAGCTGATCCATCTCGGGTCGAGGATGTGTTGCAGCATACTTCTGAGGGCTTGGAGGCTCAGAGAGAGCCTGCATCGGAGGAGGCTGGTCTGGAGTCTGGTGCTGCCTTGGGCATGTCAGCTCAGGAAGTGATTGCGCTTGGCCGGATGAAACAGTTCTGCGCCTCCATACTAAGGGCTTTGGCCCCCCCGCTGCTCAAAGAAGTTGAGTGTGTGTCGTGTCTGTGGCCAGAGGCGGAGCCCTTCACCCCTCGGAGGAGTGCTAGATTCAACGCGGCGGCGACTCCTACGGGCATGCAGCCGCGCAAGGCCTCTGCTGCTGAGACAGTGCTGCTGAAAGCGCTGGGCATCACTCCGGCAGAGCTAGAGGTGAATGAAGCGGCGGTGGAGGAATTTAAGGTCCTTTTCGATTCACCACTTTGGGAGCAACACCTGCGGGTCCTGGCGACAGTCTTTGGCAAATCCTTGCCGGCCCGCAACGACATCTTGCGCCAGGACGGAAGGGAGATCAGCATCCTCACCTAGTCGAGGCTTGCTGATCTGGAGTTTTACTATCTGCACATGGATTGTAACCCTGAGATTCTGAGTTGGAACCCTCGCGGTCTTAATGATCCTGCGAAGAGAGATGTGGTTAGAGAGGTAGTGGACTCCCTTAGGGTGAATGTCGTCTGTGTCCAGGAGACTAAGATGGAGGTCATGGACCGTTTTGTGGTTAATCAATGTCTAGGGCCATCGTTTGATGGTTTCTTCTACTTGCCGGCGATAGAGACGAGAGGTGGAGTTTTGTTGGCCTAGAGCACGGCAACGCTGAACATCACTGCGCTGTCCCTTGACTCCTTTTCCATTAAGGGGAAGTGTTGGGCCGAGATGGGATTAGGTGGTGGATCACTGTGGTGTATGGGCCGCAATCTTGTGATGAGAAAGCCCAGTTCCTCGAGGAGATGTCCGTGCGTCGATCCCTTTGCCCTGGCCCCTGGCTGATCATTGGAGATTTCAACATGATCCTCAGGGCCTCCGAGAAAAACAACTGCAATCTGGATCGCACCAGTATGAACAGGTTTCGAGACTTCGTCAGCGCCCACGAGCTGAAGGATCTCTATCTGCATGGACGCCTCTATACCTGGAGTAATGAGAGGCAAACCCCCATCATGTCGAGGATTGATAGGGCGCTCGTGTCGACCGACTGGGACCTCGCCTACCCAGATTCTCTATTGCAAGCCATCTCCTCCTCGGTGTCGGACCATGCCCCCCTCCACCTATCCATGAATGTGTGCCATAGGCCCAAGAGACGGTTCAGGTTTGAACTTTTTTGGTTGAAGCTCGAGGGCTTTGACGAGGCGGTCCGCGAGGGCTGGTCATGCGATGAGCGTATCTCTGATCCCTTTCTGCGCTTGGATGCTTGCTTCCGCAACCTTGCTACACACCTCCAGGCTTGGGGAGATCGGCGTGTGGGTAATATTAAGCTCCAGATCGTGATGGCCAATATTGTGATACATAGATTCGATGTGGCGCAGGAGTCGAGAGTGCTATCTCCGGAGGAGTGGTGGCTGCGAAAAACTATCAAGCTTTCTGTCCTGGGGCTGTCATCCCTGGAGAGAACGATGGCTCGGCAGCGATCCAGATTGCGGTGGCTCAAAGATGGCGACGCCAATTCCCACCTCTTCCATTCGGTGGCCAACGGGAGACGGGTTAAAAACTTCATCACGGCCATAAACCACAATGGGGCTATTGTCACCGACCAAAGAGAAAAGGAAGACATCTTCTTTGAGGAGTAGAATTCGCTCCTGGGATCCATTATGAACAGGGAGCACGCCATTGACCTGGAGGAACTGGGCCTCCCCTAGCATGAGCTCACCGACCTAGGATGCATCTTCTCTGAGGAGGAAGTCTGGGTTGTGATTAAGGAGCTTCCGGCCGAGCGTGCTCTGGGCCCTGATGGGTTCGTGGGTGCCTTCTATCAACGATCCTGGCCCATTATCAAAGGAGATATTATGGCTGCCTTCTGAAGCTATATGTTGGGGATGGCCGGAACTTTGGTCGTCTTAACCAGGCCTTGATCTCGCTGATTCCGAAGGGGCCCGATGCTGCTGAGGTGGGCGACTACAGGCCCATCAGCCTGGTGCATAGCTTCACTAAGCTCTTCACGAAGATCCTGGCGAATCGTTTGAGGCCGAAGATGCCTGCTCTGGAGAGTGCCAACCAATCGGCGTTTGTTAAAGGGCGTCTTCTGCATGATAGCTTTATCTTGGTGAGGCAGATGGCGAGGAAGATCCACAGTCGTAGGGAGCCAGGTGTTCTTCTCAAGCTTGATATCTCGAGAGCTTTCGACTCCTTGTCCTGGGCTTTCCTTTTCGAGGTCTTGAGGAGGCTCGGGTTCCCGGAGATCTGGCTTACGTGCCTGGCTATCAGCATGCGCAATGCCAGCACTCGTGTGTCTGTTAATGGTGTTCCAGGCAGGAGGATCTATCACGCGAGGGGCCTCAGGCAAGGAGATCCCCTCTCCCCGCTGCTGTTTGTGCTGCCGATGGAAGTCATCACCTTGCTTATTCATAAGGCATGTGTCAGTGGTCTGTTGGCGCCCATCAGTAACTGCACTCCTATACAGCGAGTCTCCGTTTACGCTGATGACGTAGTCCTATTTGTCAGGCCAGAGGTTCAGGACCTGATCAGTGTGAGAGAGATTCTGGAGTTCTTCGGAAAAGCCTCTGGACTCAATGTCAACTACCCCAAGACTTCAGCCACCTTGATCCGGCCGAGGGAGCATGACAGAGAGGTGGTCTCGAGCTTGCTACACTGCACAATCACGGAATTCCCCATCAGGTACCTTGGGCTGCAGCTAGCTCTCAGACCGCTTACGAAAGCCCAATGGCAGCCACTTCTCGACGCGGCCCTGCACATTGTGCCGGCCTGGCAGCGAGGTATGATCGGGAAGCCTGGGAGGCTAACCTTGGTGAAGGCGGTGGTGTCAGCGTGGCCCACACATCACCTCATAGTATCTGAGGCTCCGGGTTGGCTGATAGAGGAGCTTGAGAAGGGCCTGAGAGGCTTCTTCTGGGCGGCTAAGGAAAGGGCCAATGGTGGGCAATGTCTGGTGGCTTGGAGCCAGGTTTGTCAGCCATATGAGTTTGGTGGACTAGGCATAAAGGATTTCAGACGCTAGAGTCTGGCCCTGCGAGTTCGCTGGGAATGGCTTCGGAGGACGGACGCCTCCAGGTCGTGGCAAGGTTTGCCGAGGGCTCATGATGTCAAGGCTAGAGAGGTGTTTGACGGGCTGGTCTCGATCAGGGTAGGCGATAAACACCCTATTCCGGAGGGATAGATGGATAAACGGTCAGGCTGCGGAGGATTTTGCCCCTGGCTTGACTCCCACTGTGAGCAAGCGCATTCAAAACAGCAGGACGGTGGAGCAGGGCCTTGAGGAGAACAACTGGCTACTGGACATCCCTGGTAACATGGCATACCGGGGAGTTAGAGAGTGCCTTTCTCTCTGGTTGGCCATCAGGGGGGGTGGAGAGGGATCGACAGGTCGCTGACCGCTTCAGCTGGCCCTGGGATGGGTCAGGTCTCTATACGGCAAGATCGACGTATGGCAAGCTTACACAGGAGCTTGAGAGATTCCCGCTTGGAGAGGCCATCTGGAGGAGTGGTGTGACACCGAAGAGCAAGCTGTTTGTCTGGCTAGCTGCACAGCACAGAATCTGGACTTCGGATCGAAGAGCTAGGCATGGACTTCAGGACAACACCTCGCCCTGCTTTGTCTGCCTGCAGGAGGAGGACACCGCGGAGCACATCTTGGTGCAGTGCGTCACCGCTAGGGAGGTCTGGAGCTTATGTGGACAGCGGACGGGCCTGCAGTTTCAGCACCCCACGCCCGGCTGGACGCTACAGGAATGGTGGCTTCTCGAGCGTCAGGGGCTGGCGGCTAGGAGGAAGAAGGACTTCGACACACTTGTTTGCCTCACCTGCTATGGGTTGTGGAAGCTGCGAAACGCCTACTGCTTCAACAACACCCGTCTGCAACACTCGGCGGCGAGGCTTGCAGATATGATCGGGGAGGAGTATGATCTTCTTCACTGTACTAGAGATCGCGAGAGAGAGGGAGCCCTAATGATAGCGCGAGAGTAGGCTTTAGTTCTCTGTCTGAGTCTCTGATTCCATGTGGCTGCACGGGAATCACGCCACGGGAATCAGATCTTGTACAAATTATTCTGCCTTCTATAAAATCAAGGTACGCATTCGCGTACTCTCGAAAAAAAAAACATGCATCGTTGTGACATACATCCTGTCCCTCCGAATGCAAATCATCCTCGTAATTTGCATGTCTTTTTATTTGTTTCAGTTCATATGATTTCTTAAGTTACCATTCAGGCCCGAGTATATCTTCCCTATGCTTGGTGTCTCAATGATTTGCATATTTGTAAAAGGATATACACACTTGTACACCTGGAATTAATAAAAAGTTTATTCATGTTGTGTACTTGTGTTAACTTGAGCCGTAACATTTCAGCTTCTCTTTACATGAGCCGGTGAACAACTCACGGACGCTCCTTGAATCTTGCTCGGATCTACTTGCTAGTTCTTCTATATCTTGCTCATACATATGATTAATTTCCGGCGTCATTTATTCTAGAAATGTTTAAGATATAGTAAGGTGTGAATGGATATAGCTCACCAGATAGGAAAATAGTTATTTCTCGATTGAGATTGGTGCATCTCCAATTAAATTCCAATGATACACTTGTACTTGCATTCGTACTTATTCTCATTTTATTTTTCCTCCTTGGTGTCAGCAACCGTTTGGCCGACTTTTACAGGTATGGGATCAACGATGATAGCAGGATTACCGTTCCGGCTTGATCTAGATAGAGTTATGAACATCATTGGTTATTTTTCAGAACCCTTAACCCCATTTGTGTTCTTATCCATCCTCGGATGATTTATCACTTTCAGTGTGATTTGGTCTTTGTAATATAAATTTGTATGCTTGACTCGTTGAGTTGTTATTTTATATATATGTTTCATGTGGGTTGCATTGCGAATTATTGTGTAATGGCATTAATTTTTTTCCACCCACATGTAAGCGCTTGCTGGGCATATTTAAATCGTTTCTATGTGGGTTTGATGAAAATCGCTAAAAATTTGCATAGGGCTAATTTGAGGGTGTTACACCATCGATGCTAGACAAGAAACTTATGGCACCACATATGCATATGTACCATTGAATTATATCATGTTTGAGGCATGATATATGGCCCTGCCTCCGTGATGTACCATTGAAGCATGTGTATTCTCAGCCTCGGGCACAATATTAATAGTATGTTCCCCTCTAATGGAGACATCGTTGGAGGATGCACATAATTCACATAGAGCGGCATAACCTTGATGTACCCTTGTTGCCATGGAAACATCATTTGCGTAGTGCAAAAATGTGATCGCACCTTCTGAGTTAAGCAAGCTTTTTTTTGGAAAGGAACATATATTAATACCACAAGATATCAATTACATCCAGCATCTGCAACAGCGCATTGTTCTAGCGGCCTTATGGATTCACACATCCAAAAGGAAATAAAAATGAATTACAAAAAATAAAAGTCCCGCTAGAATGATCCATTGGTTCAAACAACAGTACTACCACCACCAAGACAGTACCAGAAGTCTAGCTTCACCAAAAGCGATGCCTCCAAGAAGGTAATAGCGTACAAACACCGTCATCGCTCGATCAGAGATCTTCGGTTTCCACCCTAAAGAAAGTTCATGCTCTCTCAAAACAATACCTTCAACAAGACCATTGCTAGGCATAATCAATTAAGGCTAGATCCTGAGTTTTCATCCTCAAAGGTAGGACTATAAACTTTTCCTGTGCAGTCGTCCCTACTTGCCTGCCACTGCTTCAAGTCATGAGTCACCAAGGCTATTCCTCATCACCAACCAGACTCGAACCACCACTGTCAGTCCTCACATCTTGGTCTCCATGACATTCTCTGTCAGTACCATGAAACGAGAACATACCCCATGATATTAACAGCCAACAGAGCTTCGAAGTGCTCCCTCTGAACTCAAACGGTTAGAGTAAAACATGAGAAAGCTATCTACATGGCACGTCTCTCACGACAAACACATCGGAGGTCGATTGAGAGGTCTCACATGACACCCACAAAGCACATTGGCCGCTCTGCAAAATGTAATGGAAATTTGGCAACCACACAAAGGTTGAACTTGTTGACCTTAGGTCGTCGTCTTCCACTAAAATCACACTCCAATGACCTTTCCTACCTCTTCCCCTTTAGATGTAATTGTTTTTCTTTTGTTCTAAAAACCGTTTTTTCAAAATACATTACATAACCTTAACACATGCATCATTCAATTTATCAAACAAATGTATATAAGAGTAAAATATAAGATTTTACATGATAAATGTTAATGGAGTAATGAATCCCTTTGTAGTATTGCTCTTACCTGTCAGCCAAACCATTGCGGCTGTAGTACTAACTAACTATTAAACTTTTTTTTGGAAATGGACGCTTTATTACTTAACAGTAATGTTTAAAACCGGCTTCTTCATATCTAGGATGCACATAGCCAATCAACCACACAACGAATGACGAAAGCAAAGAGTACCAATATTACAAAACATGCTACGAGGAATAAAAATAGGCCGACATTATGGCAGATCTATCCGTAAATCACACTGTGAGCCAGAGATGTGCGTGCGTGTCCATAGATGCCAAACGGCCAGTATAATAAACGAGATTGTGAAACGTATAGTAACATGTATGGCCACTACATGGAATCAGAACCATACAACATATCCTTTTTATTTTGTGTGGATCCAATATATTCGTCCCGTGACCCTCAATTTGATGCAATGCCAGCTCCTAGCGCTGCCAGTATATACATTTCCATGTCCTATCTTCTGTTAAGATTACTTTAAAATTTGATCGATGTAGAAAGGAGAGTGGCCTGGCGCAGCTCTCAGCTACAATGATCGTTCGGTCACGGGTGACATCTACACCTGGGCTATAAATAGCAGCCCAAACCATCCAAGAAAACCATCCCAAGCAACATAACCTGTTGCAGTAAGATCACTAGCTAATAGCTAGCTATTTGCTTGATCGATCGATCTGTGCAATGGCTCCCTCCAAGCTTGCCCTCTTCCTCGCCCTGAACCTGGTCCTCCTTGTGTCCGTCGCCCACGGCTGCACACCATACTGCCCCACCCCCACGCCGATCATCCCAGCCCCCGTCCTGCCGACGCCATCGACCGGCCACTGCTCGATCGGCACCCTGAAGCTGGAGGTGTGCGCCAACGTGCTGAACCTGGTCAAGCTCAAGCTGGGCGTGCCAGAGAACGAGCAATGCTGCCCGCTGCTCCACGGGCTCGCCGACCTCGACGCCGCCCTCTGTCTCTGCACCGCCATCAAGGCCAACGTTCTCGGCATCCACCTCAACGTGCCAGTCGACCTCACCCTCCTCCTCAACCATTGCGGCAAGAAATGCCCCAAAAACTTCGCCTGCCCCATCTAATTCATCCACCCATCTCAAACCATGCATCGTTGTGACATACATCATGTCCCTCCGAATGCAAATCATCCTCGTAATTTGCATGTATTTTCATTTGTTTCAGTTCATATGATTGCTAAAGTTTCCATTCAGGCCCAAAGTGTATCACGCTGTGTGTGGTGTCACTGGTAGAAAACGCCCCATTGGTCCCGATTGGTAAGGGGCATTAGTCCCGGTTACCCAACCGGGACGGCGCAATCGGGACTAAAGCCCCAACCTTTAGTCTCGGTTGCCCCACCAACCGGGACAAATGGGGGTACACGTGGCGGCGTCAGAGGGCGAGGGGGTGGAGCATTAGTCCCGGTTCGTAACACGAACCGGGACAAATAATCTTTTGCCGCGGCAGAGATTTGACACATTTCTCTGCCGTGGCAGAGAATTCATTTTGGCACATTTTGTTGTCGCGGCAGCATTTTCGCCACTTTTTGTGCCAGGACAGAGCACTTAGGTTGTTTTATTGTTTATTTAGTGTTTTACACTTATCAATGAAGGAACCGTTATATTACACAAGATCATCATGATAATATTACATTCGATACACCGATCGAGTTCATGCACTACATACAAAAGTTGCTCTTTTTACAATCCCTATTGTCTATACACAGCCGAATAGTATTCCCCTTTTGGGTTTAGGACTTCTGCATCCAAGAATCCCGCCAATTTCTCCTGAATTGCTCGTACGCGATCCTTTGACAGAAGACCGTCCCGTAGACGTTCGATCTGATTTAAAAAAGGAGTCATCCTATATGAATGAAACTAAACACAATTTGATTGTAATTAAAAACTATAAAAATTGTTTACGTACGTGGAGTTGCTCTAAATTTCTGTCCTTCTCATCGCACGTCTACCGGATGAACTCGCAAACATAGTATCCACATAGATTGTTACCTGGTCCCTGTGTCAGGCACTTTACGAGAACACAGTTCAATCAAAATAATAATCAAGCATGATAATAACTGTATCAAAACTAGAATCAAAGAGATGCGCGAATATAGCTAGTGGTGCTTACATCTAGAGCTTCAAATGTAAGCTCCGCTTTCCAAACACCCCTAGCCTTGTTGGTGAACCGTTTCCAAGCGCTGGCCGGTGAAGAAAACAAATAAAATAAGTTATTAATTACTTGATATCATAAAATTCATGAACGTTGCCGATATAGTGTCGTAATGATTAGAATTACCGCTGGAGAAGCATCTGCATGTCCTTCCACTGCTCAAGGGGTTTATGTTTCGAGTCCATGACTAGTACACGCCCTTTTGCAAGTTGAATGATTAACAGAATATAGTGGAAGCTGCGAATGCATAACTAATCAATTATATACTTAACATCGAGTAAGCGAAATAGAAAGTGTATAGAAGACAATAACGCTCACTCGAAGTTGTAAGGAAAAAGTATTTCCCTTCTGGTTTCTTGAAACCTTAACGCGTGTACTATAGTATCCTCCGTATCCTGGGGGCTTGTTTTGAGATTAGCTTCATGAACCCAATATGGGTCAATGAAGCCAATGTCATAGATTTGTCCTCTGCTGCATTCGAGAATCTTCATTCTGCATATTACAGTATGATTATATACATGCAATAAACAAGGTGAGATAGCTGGAGACTAAATTAATTACAGAATTAGTACTTACAGACAATAGGCACTGATAATCGATTTCTCCAAGGCGTCTTGATTGCATAATTGAAATAGTTCATCAAATTCAATGGATATCATGTAATCCTTTTCTTTCTCATGATGATTTTTTGTAACCCTCAACACTATCCAGTTAGCCCCGGCCTTTGTGGCATGCATGTACCAGTTATGCAATCTTCGCATTTTTGTTGGAAGATTATTTACCTCCTCAGGTTTGACGAGAGGTTTGTCGTACTGGTATTTGTATGCTACTTCACTCACGGGGAAGTACTCTAACTGGGATAAGTACTGGGCAATACTCATACCTTGAGCAGCGGCAGCTTCTCCGTATTGTGCAACTACCTCTGGATCATACTGCTCTTCGGCCCCATATTTGCTCGACCCCACATTGGTTTGGGAAATCACCTTGAGAGGGGCGCAAGACTGTTTTGCTTGTTCTCCGAGCTGGGCAACAGATTTGTCGCTTGCATCGATCTTGCTCTTGAGCCTTTTGTGCATGTGACTTGAGAATAGAACGCTCATAGTCTGATGACAGCTTTGGCTCGGGTTGATGAAGAGTCTTTAGCATTTTCAACACTTTGCCTTTTTCTTCTTTGGTGCTGGGGAACTCTGGCTCTTTCGGCCGCCTCAGCTTAGCAACTTATTTGTCGTTTCCGCATCAACGATCGCCGCAGTCTCCTCTTCAGTACAGTCATAAGCTCTCTTGGGAGGAACCTTTGGTACTTTTGGAAGAGGCTCTTGTTTACGTTTCGGCGATCGCTTACCACGACGCAGAGTAGCGGTACGCTTACGCTTTTTATCCTGAGGCACCGGCGATGGCTCCCGCGGCGATGGCTGCGCCAGAGATTGGTGAGGCAACGGAGCCGGGTGAGGCGACGAAGACGGCTGCCTTGCGGCGCATTTACCTCGGCAGACGGGTGAGGCGGTGAAGATGGCCTTGGCGTGTGATTTGAAGCACGATACATTCCTTGACCATAGAATGGTGACGTTTGTTGCGTCTCCCAGTACAGTCACATCCCTTCACCTGCAGGGTAGTGAAGATCCAAAACTTCAAAGGTGGGCATGATTTCATCCACCCCGACAACAGCGTAGCCCTCTGGAACCGGACGACAGTGGTAAGTTGGTGTGGGTCCAATTGGTAAGGCATAGCCGACCGCCACCTTCATTGATATGTTCACAACTTTGACATGTAGCTCGCAGTGTGTCATCTCTGTGATATCATCCACTGGGTAGCCAACAGGATCCATCGTCGGTGCACCATCGTCATCGCCATTGTCATCACCCGGGACCTCGGTGGAAGCCACACTGCTTTTTCGATTATTCGATAGGCCGGTAGCATCGAATGCAGTGTGCTGCTGAGATGGGCCGGTAGTACTTTGCTCTTTAAGTGCGTTAATTTCATCTTTTTGTTGCTTTATTCGTTCTTCAATTATACGCATTCGCTCTTTCTGAATATCTGCTTTAACTTACGCCCTGTCCTTTCTCCTCTGACGGCTTCTATCAGGATATTTCTTCCTCTCTTCGGGAAACCCAGTCCTCCATGGTTGGGAGCCTCTTGTGCCCCGTGTTCGTCCATCATGTTCCGTATTTCCAAGGGCGAGTGTGAGCTCATCATTCTCTCTATCGGGAATGAAGTCCCCATCTTTAACAGCCTTTACTGCTTTTCTCATCCTCTCGATTGGCAAGGGGTCTTCTTTATGTCGTATATATATACACATCCCTTCCGAGTCCAACCTGCCCCCATGCCCGTAAAACCAATTCCTTGCACGTTCTACCCAATCGTCTCATCTGGGTGATCTTTTTTAGCAGTTCATTCTCAAGTTTCTCCCACTTAGGAATGCCAGCCCTGTAGGCACCTTGCCCCATAGTATGGTGATACTTCTTGTTAGCAGCATTCAGCTTATTCGTTGCAGACATTTTCTTAGCTTTTTCTGATGTCTTGTAATTTACAAACTCAGCCGAGAATGGTTTTATCTTCTCAAACCGAGTCTTCTTGAAATCCGGAGTCTTCTCTTTCACGACATAGTCAAGATGCAATCTTTTCTTCCAGTTGGTAAAACACTGGGCCATCTTATTCATAGCCCACTCCCTGACCTTAGCCTCCATGGCTCTCCCATGTTCTAAGGCGTCCTCAACTGGATCCTCTGCATTTGGATCCAGCTCTATCTTCGGTAGTTTGGAATTAACCATGAGCCTCTTCCACAGTAAATCTTTGGCCTTGTTAGGGACAAACAAACATGTTCCCTCTTCTTTAGCATCAGCAGGCCTATTCCAATTTTGAATGGTGATCGGGATTAAGTCCCTAACGATTACTCCGCATTGTGCCACAAATTTGATTGCGACAACTTCGGGAGCCGTCGGTTTGCCGTCTTCAGCAATATCTTCGATCCTGAACCTCTCATGGTCTTCCAACTTTTTGGTTGGGCCTCGTCCGCTCTTTTCAGTAGATTTGTTCGATCCGGAGGGCTAAAAGAAGAAAGATCATCGTTACTATTTCTATATAGATAGCAGATGATTAATTAATTATATTACATGCACCTCGCCAGAGCGGTCGTCTTCTTGATTACACAAGGCATCGCCTTCTCCCTCGCGGAAGGCAACACCTTTAACCTTAAACAAGTCGTCTATTCCGGCAAAAAGAGTATCACCCTCACTGGAGTTGTTCAGAAACATCGATACATCTAAATTTTCTTCCCCACGGATCACACCTTGGATCAACTCTTCCTTTTCTTCGTCTCTGACGTGTGGGTCCATATTTTCTGCATAGGTGGAAAAATGGATAAGTCAAAATGGATAAACCCTAGTTCAGAGAAACCCTAATATATACATACACAATAATAAAAATATATACATACACACTATATATACATACACAATATATACATACACACTAAAAGGGAAGGGGCGGCTGGAGCGCGTGGCGATGGACGGAGACGGAGGCGCTGTGGCGGTCGGGGAGGAGGGATAAGCCGAATGCTCAAACAAGGATGATGATATGACAAGTTGAATTGCATTGAAATGAAACCCTAAAACTTGCTCGGCAATTTAAACGGGGTTCCGAGAGTTGAAAACCCTAACTCGGGAAACTCCGGAAACACATGAGAAGGGTTGATTTAGTTCTCTAATTAAACTTGTCATTAAAGTTGATTAGCAATGCATGATTATAGCTTAAAAATGTAGAACTCGTTTTTCTGAACATTTTGATTAGCAATGCATGATTATAGCTTAAAAAGGTAAAACCAACTTATATACTTTTTACACTCGGGCTACGGCTAGCCAGAGAGACAGACAGTTGGGCCCTAGGCCAATTCATCCTCCACGTGGGCAGGGTGGGACCCAGGCCAGGTTGACTGGGGGTTGACCACGTGCCGACGCCGGGGTGACGTCACCGTGATGTCATTGACGCCGGTGAGCCTCAGAACAACAAAGGGGACGACGGTGGAGCGCTAGCTAGGCCGTGTGCGTGTGCGTGCTAGAGAGAGGAGGTTGAGGCGAGCCAAAGAGTAGTGGCGCCACCTCGAAAAGGTCACCGGAGAGGGGAGCACGACGACGGTGAGCGGCGGTGTGGCAGGTGGTCGACGGGGAGGAGGAACAAGAGCGAGAGGGGGCAAGAGATAGGGTCCACGAGAACCAGCAGCTCACCATGACGGCTGGCTACTAGGGCCGGCTAGGGTTTGGCCAGAGAGGGAGAGAACGCACGCGAGGGGGAGAAAGAGGGAGAGAATGCACGATGATGCACGGCGGCGGACAGAGGTGACGGCGGGCAGCCTGGCGGCGGGGCGGCCGGCGACACGTCTGTGCACGCGAGTCGGGATCATATCAACTAAAATAATCATCAACTAAATATCATCACTAGTGCGCGCGCGCGTCGGGATCTACATCATCTAAATACACACCTAAATCATCTAACAACTATACATCTAAAATCTAAATAATATATACATACACCTAGAATAATATACACCTAAAATAATATATACATGCACCTAATAAAATAATATATGCATACACACACCTAAAATCTAAATACATCTACAATGTCAAAAAAATACACAGTATATACACATGTCAAAAAAATTTATATACATGGTACTAATAAAAGAGCCTCTCTCGATCGGGTGGTATACCGGCGCTGGACATATGCGGGTGGCGCGATCGGAGAAGGACGAGAGGGAGAGGCGGTGGAGCAGGCTGACGGCCAGTGGCGGAGAGAAAGGCAAGGGCCGTGGAGACGACGAAGACGGCGGTGGCGCCTGCAGACGGAGGATGGAGGCGGCGGCGCGGAGGCGGAGGTGGAGGAAGAGGCGGCCGGAGCGTGCTGCGGTGGCGGCCGGAGCGCTTGTGGCGAGGATGACGGAGACGGCCGAGGGAGCGCGGACGGAGACAGAGGCGGAGGCAGAGGCGGCGGCGCTGACGACGACGGCGGGCGCGGGAAGCCTGGCGGCAGCGTCGAGAAAGAAGAGGAAGAAGCAGAGAAGTGAGATGGGGAAAAAGAAGAGAAGGCGTGCAGTTATAACCAAAGGACCTTTAGTCCCGGTTGGTGGCTCCAACTGGCACTAAAGGTCCTCGTCGATTGGAGCCACCAACCGACGTATCTCCAATTTTTCAGCAGACCAAGGCGCCTGAAGTCTTTAGTCCCGGTTGATGGCTCCAACCGGGACATATGACCCTGTTTTCAAAAAAATTCAGGAATTTTCTCTCTGTTCCCGCCTTATTTTTTGTTTTGGGATTTAAATTTGTAATGTTTTTTAAATGATAATTACTTTGGAATTAAGAAAAACTTTAAACATAAAAAGTGTTTGAATTTGAATAACTAATTCAAAACCATTTACTATTTTTAAAAATAATTAATGTAACCATTTAAACTATGAACCATTTAAAATTAAAAATGAATTAACTTATATTTTTTGAATATTAATTTCGAATTTAGAAAAACTTTAAACATAAAAAGTGTTTGAATTTGAATAACTAATTCAAACCCATTTTCTATTTTTAAAAAATAATTAATGTAACCATTTAAAATATGAACCATTTAAAATTAAAAATGAATTAACTTATATTTTTTGAATATTAATTTGGATTTTAGAAAAACTTTAAGCATAAAAAGTGTTTGAATTTGAATAACTAATTCAAAACCATTTTTTGTTTTTAAAAATAATTAATGTAACCATTTAAACTATGAACCATTTAAAATTAAAAATGAATTAACTTATATTTTTTGAATATTAATTTGGAATTTAGAAAAACTTTAAACATAAAAAGTTTCTGGATTTGAATAAATAATTCAAAACCATTTTCTATTTTTAGAAAATAATTAATGTAACCATTTAAACTATGAACCATTTAAAATTAAAAATTAATTAACTTATATTTTTTGAATATTTATTTGGAATTTAGAAAAACTTTAAATATAAAAAGTGTTTGAATTTGAATAACTAATTCAAAACCATTTTCTGTTTTTAAAAATAATTAATGTAACCATTTAAACTATGAACCATTTAAAATTAAAAATGAATTAACTTATATTTTTTGAATATTAATTTGGAATTTAGAAAAACTTTAAACATAAAAAGAGTCTGGATTTGAATAAATAATTCAAAACCATTTTCTATGTTTTAATTTGGATTTGAATTAACTTATATTTTTTATATATTAATGGGCAGGAAAAAAAGGACGGGAAATAATGGGCGGAAAGAAAATTTTATTAGGATAGAACTGGAATTAAAGTACATAACGCAACTAACACAAAGTTACATAGAAGAACTAGAAATTAAGATACATGGCCAGATTAAGCCACAATCGGCCGAACTTGTTTTGCAATGTTGGAGTGATTCAGTCATGCTCCTGCCTACACCTGTAATAGTCGCCACTGTAGTCGTCGTACTCGCCGTGGCCGTCGTCGTTGTCGTCGTCGGGGTCGCCGTAGTTGAACCTTGAAGGCTGAGTACGAGTGGGCTGGACTTGAGGGTAGCGCAGGCGGGGGCTAGAGTCGGCGGCCGTGTCATAGGCCATGACGCTCTAGAGAGTCCGACCGCGCCACCACAACCGACGGCCGGCCTCGTTGAAGTTCGGAGGAGGTGGGCCATCCTCCTCGTGCCTGGCGAGCGCCCTCTCACGCCGATCCACGAAGAAGGCTTCCCAAGTCGGGAAATAGTCGGGATGTCATCTGGGATTCCTCCGCTGCTCCAGCGTGAGCTCGAAGTAGTAGTGGTTCGTGATGGCCATCCTACGCGCCACACCTAGAGGGACAGGAGGAACTGCACGCCAAGGCCAAAGATCCAAACCGACGGACAAGAGGTAGCCAGCGGGGGTAGTTCGAGGCGCAAAGCGCCTCCGCCTCCCTAGGAGTTAGTGCTACTGTGGAAGTCATGGGAAAGAGTGATGAGGTTGCAGATATGAGTCTAGAGATGTGCAATGACAATGGAGGCCAACCCTACATATATATAGTGAGAAATGGCAGGAAGATAACTGAAGAGAAAAACTGGCGGGAAGAAATGGCGGGAAAAAATGGCGGGAAGAAAAATGCGGAAAGAAATGGCGGGAAGAAAATGGCTCATTTAGAACTTGCATTGGATCTCTGAAGAAACCCCATATTGCGAGTCTAAAAATGATTTTTTCAAAAAATCACGGGCGATAGATCATATACCTGTAGTACAAACCGGACCCACTTCCTACCGATTCGGTAGACATTTGTCCTTTTTACCCGGGATGGACGAAAAGGCTTGAGATGTCCCGGTTGGGAGATAGTCCATGTAAGGTGGTCTAGTATTTTAGAAAAATGGGAGGGTAGCATTCTGAAACGGCATTTTGGTGGTTACTCCACAAAACGACCCGTTTTTTACGCTCGGAAAATGGAAAAGGGCTTTTCCGTGCGACAAAAAAGAAAACTTTCTCCTACAATATTGTTCTCCATACTAATGTCCACATGCATGCATAATATGGGCACAGCATCACAAACTATGCCATGATTCAGCACATAACATCGGTCATTTAGACCGAAAGCCATGAAACCTCGAACATGATAGGTCATTTTGTGAAGGTTTTTTCGAGACATGATCAATATACCAAGTCTGATATTTTTCCTTTTAACTATGTCACATAGTATGACACCACGTGAAGGATTTTCATTGTTCGGATTTTTTTTAAATTTATTATGCCCGTTTTGAATTTTCAAAATTTCTAACTATGGTCGAACCGGCGTGCACGAAGATAGGGGATGAGCATCGTTAGATCTTGCATTGGATCTCTGAAGAAACCACATATTGCGAGTCTAAAAATAATTTTTTCAAAAAATCACGGGCGATAGATCATGTACCTGTAGTACAAACTGGACCACTTCCTAGCGATTCGGCAGACATTTGTCCTTTTTATCCAGGATGGACGAAAAGGTTTGAGATGTCCCGGTTGGAAGATAGTCCATGTAAGGTGGTCTAGTATTTTAGGAAAATGGGACGGTAGCATTCTGAAATGGCATTTTGGTGGTTACTTCACAAAACGACCCGTTTTTTGCGCTCGAAAAATGAAAAAGGGCATTTCCATGCGACAAAAAGGAAAACTTCCTCCTGCAACATTGTTCTCCATACCAATGTCCACATGCATGCATAATATGGGCACAACATCACAAACTATGCCATGATTCAGCACATAAAATCGGTCATTTGGACCGAAAGCCATGAAACCTCGAACATGATAGGTCATTTTGTGAAGGTTTTTTCGAGACATGATCAATATACCAAGTCTGGTATTTTTCCTTTCAACCATGTCACATAATATGACACCACGTGAAGGATTTTCATTGTTCGGATTTTTTTTGAATTTATTATGCCTGTTTTGAATTTTCTGAATTTCTAACTATGGTCGAACCAGCGTGCATGAAGATAGGGGACGAGCATCGTTAGATCTTGCATTGGATCTCTGAAGAAACCACATATTGCGAGTCTAAAAATGATTTTTTTCAAAAAATCACGGGCGATAGATCATGTACCTGTAGTATAAACCGGACTCACTTCCTACCGATTCGGCAGACATTTGTCCTTTTTACCCGGGATGGACGAAAAGGTTTGAGATGTCCCGGTTGGGAGATAGTCCATGTAAGGTGGTCTAGTATTTTAGGAAAATGGGACGGTAGCATTCTAAAACGGCATTTTGATGGTTACTTCACAAAACGACCCGTTTTTTACGCTCGGAAAATGGAAAAGGGCTTTTCCGTGCGACAAAAAGGAAAACTTCCTCCTACAATATTGTTCTCCATACCAATGTTCACATGCATGCATAATATGGACACAGCATCTCAAACTATGCCGTGATTCAGCACATAACATCGGACATTTGGACCGAAAGCCATGAAACCTCGAACATGATAGGTCATTTTGTGAAGGTTTTTTCGAGACATGAGCAATATACCATGTCTGGTATTTTTCCTTTTAACTATGTCACATAATATGACACCACGCGAAGGATTTTCATTGTTCGGATTTTTTTTGAATTTATTATGCCCGTTTTGAATTTTCTGAATTTCTAACTATGGTCGAACCGGCGTGCATGAAGATAGGGGACGAGCATCGTCCATTGGATCTATGAAGAAACCACATATTGCGAGTCTAAAAATGCTTTTTTCAAAAAATCACGGGCGATAGATCATGTACCTGTAGTATAAACTGGACCCACTTTCTAGCGATTCGGCAGACATTTGTCCTTTTTATCCGGGATGGACGAAAAGGTTTGAGATGTCCCGGTTGGGAGATAGTCCATGTAAGGTGGTCTAGTATTTTAGGAAAATGGGACGGTAGCATTCTGAAACGGCATTTTGGTGGTTACTTCACAAAACGACCCGTTTTTTGCGCTCGGAAAATGGAAAAGGGCTTTTCCATGCGACAAAAAGGAAAACTTCCTCCTGCAACATTGTTCTCCATACCAATGTCCACATGCATGCATAATATGGTCACAGCATCACAAACTATGCCGTGATTCAGCACATAACATCGGTCATTTGGACCGAAAGCCATGAAACCTCGAACATGATAGGTCATTTTGTGAAGGTTTTTTCGAGACATGATCAATATACCAAGTCTGGTATTTTTCCTGTCAACTATGTCACATAATATGACACCACGTGAAGGATTTTCATTGTTCGGAATTTTTTTGAATTTATTATGCCTATTTTTAATTTTCTGAATTTCTAACTATGGTCGAACCGGCGTGCATGAAGATAGGGGACGAGCATCGTTAGATCTTGCATTGGATCTCTGAAGAAACCACATATTGCGAGTCTAAAAATAATTTTTTTCAAAAAATCACGGGCGATAGATCATGTACCTGTAGTACAAACCGGACCCACTTCCTGCCGATTCGGCAGACATTTGTCCTTTTTACCCGGGATGGACGAAAAGGTTTGGGATGTCCCGGTTGGGAGATAGTCCATGTAAGGTGGTCTAGTATTTTAGGAAAATGGGACGGTAGCATTCTGAAACGGCATTTTGGTGGTTACTTCACAAAACGACCCGTTTTTTGCGCTCGGAAAATGGAAAAGGGCTTTTCCATGCGACAAAAAGGAAAACTTCCTCCTGCAACATTGTTCTCCATACCAATGTCCACATGCATGCATAATATGGGCACATCATCACAAACTATGCCGTGATTCACCACATAACATCGGTCATTTGGACCGAAAGCCATGAAACCTCGAACATGATAGGTCATTTTGTGAAGGTTTTTTCGAGACATGATCAATATACCAAGTCTGGTATTTTTCCTTTCAACTATGTCACATAATATGACACCACGCGAAGGATTTTCATTGTTCGGATTTTCAATATACTAAAGGTTCATCTTTAGTCCCGGTTGGAGGGATTTCGGCAGGCTGGGCCAGACAGCACTAATGATAGGGGTGAGTGTCGACATTATGTCCTACGGCGTGTACCTTGTCCTGGATGGTGTCACCAACCGGGACTAAAGATGAACCTTTAGTCCCGGTTGGAGACACCAACCAGGACAAAACACGAGTCAGCACTAATAATAGGGGTGAGTGTCGACATTATTTCGTAAGTGTCGACACTATGCCGAGCTGCTTGTACTATAAATAGGCATCCTTGTGAGTCCAGTCCTCCAGCCAGTTTGAGGAATCTCCAAGATGGTTTTCGAGAGCAGGGACACCACTACGGCCAGTTTCAGGGAGATGCCGACGGAGCCCAGTCCTCCGGCATCTCCGAGAAACTGGTCATAGAGGCACTCCCTAATATGTGAAATTAGTTAGCTCCTAGGTGTATTGATCTAGTTAGAGAAGTTACAAGCTGCAAGATGGTTTTCGAGAGCAGGGACACCACTATGACCAGTTTCAGGGCGATGCCGACGAGCCGAGTCCTCCCATCTCCGAGAAATCGGTCATAGAGGCACTCTAATATGTGAAATTAGTTAGCTCCCAGATGTATTGATATAGTTAGAGAAGTTACAAGCTGCAATATGGTTTTCGAGAGCAGGGACACCACTACGACCAGCCAGGAGATGCCGGATCCGAGTCCTCCCAAGCATCTCCAAGAAACTGGTCATAGAGGCACTCCTAATATGTGACCCAGCGTTTGGAGATCAGATCTTAATGGTAAGTACGAATCGGGACAACTTCTTCATAGTCCCGGTCCAGCCACAAAACAGGACTAACACTCAAGACATTTATTAATATTAAAAACTGAGACTACAAAACCGGGACTAAAGGCCCCCCTATATATAGTCCCGGTCAAGCCACAAACCGCGAAAGATATCCTTCGGTGAAGCCACAAACCGCGAAAGACATGAACTAGAGTTACATAATATGAGCATGAACTTCTTGGCATATGTCCTTCCTTATGATCGCTTCAGACGTAACCATGGAGCATCTTCTTTACTTAACGGAATGCTTGGGTCAGTTTTCACTGTGAAGGGCGGAATTTCATCAAACTTATTATAATCTTCTGACATGTCT
This sequence comes from Avena insularis, assembly GCA_023614405.1. Taxonomy (NCBI): domain Eukaryota; kingdom Viridiplantae; phylum Streptophyta; class Magnoliopsida; order Poales; family Poaceae; genus Avena; species Avena insularis. The sequence goes on along the minus strand of CM042685.1, from coordinate 458,123,107 downwards.
GTCTTGTCCTCGATTCCCACGATGTTTCTTTTCCCTAAAAGAACTATGTGACGCTTTGGCTCATCATATGATGTATTCGTTTGCATATTTTTTTCTTTTTTTCGGTCTGGAAGACATGTCCTACACATAGAAAACCTGAGACACATCATTGGCTAGGACGAACGGTTCATCTCTATAACCAAGATTGTTGAGATCCACTGTTGTCATTTCGTACAACTGGTCTATCTTTACCCCTTCCCCATTCAGGTTGACCCATTTGCAGCGAAACAAAGGGACCTTAAAAGAGACTCCATAGTCTAGTTCCCATATCTCCTCTATGTAACCATAGTATGTGTCCTTTTGTCCATTCTCGTCTATTGCATCAAAGCGGACACCACTATTTTGGTTGGTGCTCTTTTTATCTTGGGCGATCGTGTAGAATGTACTCCCATTTATTTCGTACCCTTAGAAATTCAATACAGTAGAAGATGGTGACTTGGCCAACAAGTATAGATGATCTCCAAAAGTGGTGTCATTCCAGAGATGTGTCCGCATCCAACCACCGAAAGACTTCATGTGTTCATCTGTAATCAGTGATTCAGGCTTCCCCGGGTTTTTGGAGCGTAGAATATTCTTGTGTTCCTCGATATATGGAGCTGCCAAGGTGGAATTATGTAGAACTGTGTAATGTGCTTTAGTGAAAGAATCCCCGTCCCTACATATCATTGCTTTCTTTCCCAGCGTGCCTTTTCCACTTAGTCTTCCCTCATGCCGCGAGTCAGAAACACCAATCGTCTTAAGTTCAGGAATAAAGTCAACACAAAACTCAATGACCTCCTCTGTTCCATATCCCTTGGAGATGCTTCCTTCTGTTCTAGCACGGTTATGAACATATTTCTTTAAGACTCCCATGAACCTCTCAAAGGGGAACATATTGTGCAGAAATACCGGACCGAGAATGGCAATATCTTCCACTAGGTGAACCAGGGGATGTGTCATAATATTGAAGAAGGATGGTGGGAACACCAATTCAAAACTAACAAGACATTGTACCACATCCTTCTGTAACCTTGGCAGAATATCTGGATTAATTACCTTCTGAGATATTGCATTGAGGAATGCACACAGCTTCACAATGGGTACTCGAACATTTTCCGGTAGAAGCCCCCTCAATGCAATCGGAAGCAACTGCGTCATAATCACGTGACAGTCATGAGACTTCAGGTTTTGGAACTTTTTCTCTGCCATATTTATTATCCCCTTTATATTAGATGAGAAGCCCGACGGCACCTTGATACTGTAAAGGACTTCAAAAAAGATTTCCTTCTCTGCTTTGGTAAGAGCATAGCTGGCACGACTTAAGTGACGCCCTTTATCCGTCTTGTTCTGTGTATGCATGTTCTCTGGGTGTTTCATAATTTGTTGGTCCTCCCGTGCTTCCGGTGTATCTTTTGTCTTCCCATACACGCCTAGAAATCCTAGCAGGTTCACGCAAAGATTCTTCGCCAAGTGCATCACGTCGATTGAAGAGCACACGCAGGAGTTTCCAATATGGCAACTCCCAAAATATAGATTTCTTCTTCCACATGGGTGCGTGTCCAGAGCGACGCTGCTCGAACTGATTGACCGCCGGGACCCTTTCCAAAGATTACTTCTATGTTCTTGACCATACCAAATACATCATCACCAGTAGGGAGTTCAGGCTTCTTCCGGTGATCTGCCTCACCTTTGAAATGCTTGCCTTTCTTTCTTACGGGATGATTGGTCGGAAAAAATCGTCAATTCGCCAGGTACACAACCTTCTTGCATTTATGCAAATATGTACCTTCAGTCTTATCTAAATAGTGTGTGCATGCCTTATATCCCTTGTTTGTCTGTCCTGAAAGGTTACTAAGAGCAGGCCAATCATTGATGGTTACGAATAACAACCCTCGTAGATCAAATGGCTCCTGTTTGTTCTCATCCCACGCACGTACACTTGGTTTGCCCCACAACTGTAAGAGTTCTTCAACTAATGGCCTAAGGTACACATCAATGTTGTTGCCCGGTTGCTTCGGGCCTTGGATGAGCACTGGCATCATAATGAACTTACGCTTCATGCACAACCAAGGAGGCAGGTTGTAGATACATAGAGTCACGGGCCAGGTGCTGTGACTGCAGCTCTGCTCCCCAAAAGGATTCATGCCATCCGTACTTAGACCAAACCATAAGTTCCTTGCGTCACCTGCAAAGTCTGGGAAGTCTCTCTCGATTTTTCTCCACTTTGACCCATCAGCAGGGTGTCTCAACTTCCCGTCTTTCTTATGGTCTTCTTTGTGCCATCGCAACAATCTGGCATGCTCTTTGTTTCTGAACATGCGTTTCAACCTTGGTATTATAGGAGCATACCACATAACCTTAGCAGGAACCCTCTTCCGGAGGGGCTCTCCCTCAACATCATCAGGGTCATCTCGTCTGATTTTATACCGCAATGATTTGCATACCGGGATTTTATCTAAATTCTCATACTCCTTGCCGGGGTAGTGGATGTAGTCATTATTGAATGCTTGTATCTTTTGCACATCTAATCCTAGAGGACAAAGAGTCTTCTTTGCTTCGTAGGTACTCTCGGGAAGTTCGTTATGTTTTGGAAACTTCGGCTTCATTATTTTCAGCATCTTTTCAAATGAGGAGTCAGTTAGACCACACTCTGCCTTCCATCGCAACAATTCCAGTGTGGTATCGAGCTTTGTGCTGCCATCTTCACAATTTGGGTACAACAATTTCTTGTGATCTTCTAACATGCCCTCTAACTTCAACTTCTCATTTTCTGTTTCACAGTCTCGCTTTGCATCAGAAATGACCCTACCAAGTTCATCAGCCGGCTCATCTGATGCCCGTGCTTCACCTCCTTCCTCTCCATTGTCTTCCATTGCAGTATCACTGTATTCAGAAAACATATGATGATAGTTGTTATCATCATTTTCTTCTTCACCATCTTCCATCATAACCCCTCTTTCTCCGTGCTTGGTCCAGCAATTATAGTTGGGCATGAAACCTTTCATAATCAGGTGGCCACGAATGATTTTCGAGGAAGAGTACTCCTTGTTGTTCCAACATTGAACACATGGACAACGTATAAAACCATTCTCTTTGTTTGCCGTAGACACATCGATAAATTTATCCACGCCTTTTATATATCCGGCTACGCGCCGGTCACCGTACATCCATTCCGACCGTTCATCTGCATCATATAAGTAAGTTTATCAAAAAACAGGACATCATAAATAGTGAAATGACCAATTCACATCGACACATGCATTGTATCAATGACAGAGAAAAGATAAGATTGCTAACCTCGATCGAGGGAAATAAAGAGGAGAAAGCTCAAGTGCGTCTCGGACACCTTCTATATATTTGTGCTGTGAGAAATTGAACGGGATTATTCACTCAAAAATTTCATCAAACACCTTGAATGCATGCATAGGAAAAAAAAACTAGCACACCCCTCACACCTTCCACCAAGAGAAAAAACAGAGTGGAGGCAGAGGGCTGGGGCGTTGCATTTTTAGTCCCGGTTTGTGTTACAAACCGGGACGTATGCCCCCTTACCAACCGGGACGCATGCCTCCGGGCCCCGTGCCCGCACGAACCGGGACGCGTGCCAGCATTAGTCCCGGTTGGTGGCGCAACCGGGACTAATGCTCTGAGGGGGCGCGAACGGATGGCATGTTTTCTACTAGTGTGTCTGAATGATTTCATATTTGTAAAAGGATATTTACACTTGTACAAGTGGAATTCATAAAAGTTTCTTCATGTGTTAACTCGACCCTTCACATGTCAGCTTCTTTGTATATGCCCTAGTGAGAATGTACGCACGGACGCATGTCAGCTTCTTTGTTGCTATCATCTTCCTTTTTAATATATGTTATATCCAGCGACGATTATCCTAGAAATGTATAAGATATAGTAAGATGGCAGTGGATATAGCTCACTGGACACGAGAATAGTAATTTCTCAATCCACCTTGGGGGCTCTGAGACTAAAATCCTCTTATACACTTGTACTTTAACTATTGTAAATTTCTCAATGTTTAGATCATATTGTTTTTCTTTGACTTTGAAATAGCAATTTTTCCTGATTGCATGGAAAATAACTAACTATTAGAATCATATTTTACAAGAGTTGAGATACAAAATACAAATCTTTTAATGGGAACTGTCGAAACAAATGAAGGATAGAAGGCAATCATGGTAGCTAACTAGTTGTGCAGAGTAGGATATACCGCAAATTTCTGCCGCACCAAGTTGAGGACACCAAATATTGCAACTTTGTGTGCATTCATACTTTTATGGCCAAAGTTATAACATAGTAACGCGCATGGTAAAACGAGTACCTACAACAAAAGTTTTTTTTAGAGTGGATCCACATGGTATCGTATAGAGCACCTTAAGGTGGATTGTTCTTTCAATACTTGGTACAAGGGATTTTTATTAGAGATTATAACTAACTCAACTTTTCATACAAGAACATCTACAATTGGTTTATATCTCACCGATAACACAAACGGACTAACAACTATAACTACTCTATGGTTCTTCAATACTTGACACGTTACACGTTACATAGTGTAAAACATATATTTCAACATCCACTCTCAGTCAAAACTAATATAAGTTGATATTGTTTCTATATGCCTCAAGTTGCCTTACCGGTTGGAACAAATCTAATATCCAAGGGCTTATTGGCAACATTCTCAAGAATAAAGTGATAGTCCACATCTATGTGCTTTGTCCTGGCATGAAACACAGGATTAGCTAACAAATATCTTATACCAAGATTATCACACCGTAGTGATACAGCTTTTGGATGATCAACATTAAGGTATTTCAACAATCTTTGCACCCAAATAACCTTAGTTTTTGCAATAGCCAAGGACATATACTCCACTTGAGCACTTGACCTTGAAACTGCAGCTTGTTGCTGTGCACTCCATGGAACATGATTGCGCCCAAAAATACTGCAAGCCCACCTAATTATCTTCTATCATCTGGACTAGATAGACTCCGACTTTACCAATTTCGGCCCAAGTGATGATGTATATTGAAGATATCTCAAAATCCTTTTTACAACAAACTAATGCAAATAGGGAGGCGAATACAAAAATTTACATACTTCATTAACTGAAAAAGATATATCGCTCAAGAGTTAAATACTCTAATGCACCAGCAATACTTATGTACCTAGTGGAATCCTCATCACCAAAGTACCTCACCATCTGTCAATGAAATTTTTTCAGAGGTTGATAGGGGCGCACATTAGGGCCGCTGCGACGAATCTCATGGCCACCAATTAAATCGCCTGTCGGCAAATTAAAAATCAGATAAACAAATTAGGCCAGCCATATATTGTTCAATTTTTTTTCTTTTGTGTTGTCAGGATGGGAACTTGTCAACGTGTACACACGGGCAGGCCTCCGTCACATGAATATTGTAAGCCGAACGTAGGGTTGAGCGTAAATTCCTTTGTCAGTATTAGAATTGTGTGTCAGCAGCAAGCTGTACATGCGTGTCCATGCATACCAATCATCTTCCTTTTTAATATATGTGATTTCCGGGCGACGATTATCCTAGCAATGTATAAGATATAGTAAGATGGTAGTGGATATAGCTCACTAGACACTAAAATAGTAATTTCTCGATCGGCCTTGGCGGCTCTGCGATTAAAATCCTCTTATACACTTGTACTTGAACTATTGTAGACTTCTCAACAATGTTTAGATCAGATTTTTTTTTTACTTTGAAATAGAAATTTCCCGATAGCATGGGAAATACCTAACTATTATAATGATATTTTACAAGAGTTGAGATACAAAATACAAATCTTTTAATGGGAAATGTCGAAACAAATGAAGGATAGAAGGCAATTGGTTTATATCTCACCGATAACACAAACGGACTAACAACTATAACTACTATATAGTTCATCAATACTTGACATGTTACACGTTACATAGTGTAAAACATATATTTCAACATCCCCTCTCAATCAAAACTAATCAAAGTTGAGATTGTTTCTAGATGCCTCAAGTTGTCTTACCGAAAGTGGTTTACAAAATCTATTTGCAATTTAATCACCACTTGGCACAAATCTAATATCCAAGAGCTTATTGGCAACTTTCTCAAGAATAAAGTGATAGTCCACAACTATGTGCTTTGTCCTGGCATGAGACACAAGATTACCTAACAAATATCTACTACCAAGATTATCACACCATAGTGATGCAGCTTTTGGATGATCAACATTAAGGTGTATTTCAACAATCTTTGCGCCAAAATAACCTTAGTTGTTGCATTAGCCCAGGACATATACTCCTCTTGAGCACTTGACCTCGAAACTGCAGTTTGTTATGCACTCCATGAAACATGATTGCGCCCAAAAATGCTGCAATCCCACCTAATTATTTTTTATCATCTGGACAGCCAGCCCAATCTACATCAGAGAATGCATGTGCTGACTAGAGTAGACTTCCAACTTTACCAATTTCGGCCCAAGTGATGATGTATATTGAAGATATCTCAAAATCCTTTTTACAACAGAGCAATGCAAAGATATCTCAAAAATTCTTTTGTGTTGTCAGGATGGGAACTTGTCAAAGAGTACACACGGGCAGGGCTCAGTCACATGAATATTGTAAGCCGAAGCGTAGGGTTGAGCGTAAATTCATTTGTCAGTATTAGAATTGTGTGTCAGCAGCAAGCTGTCCATGCATACCAATCAACCGACGTGCGAAACGTATAGTAGGCATGTCCTGCGCATGATCGCATCTCCTCTCTTTTTTATCTCCTCCTTTTTTTGCGTGACCGTCAATTTCAGGTAATGTCATCTCCTACATGCGCTGGTATAACAGCATGGAATGGAATGGAATGACAATAATCTCCGACATACGCCTCTCGTGACCCTCAATTTCTGGCAATGCCAGCTCGTGAATATGCTTTACTACAACAAGATTGAAGAATGGGAGGTCACCATTTGCATGATACAGCTCTCAGGTTTTTGTTTTATAGGAAAAAAAAATGTCCAAAATAATTAGACTCCAATAATTTCTGGTACACGTAACATGCTTCAACTGCACTCCATCATTTTTAAAGTACTGCGAGATGCACATTCAGATCATTAGTGACATCGACATTCAGATCATTAGTGACATCGACAGGGCTCTTGCACAGTACTTCATCCGTACTATAAATACCACCCCAAACAACCATCATCTCCAAGCAAGCAAGAGCAAGACCTACTTAGCTAACAAATCACTGCACGAGATCAGGAGCTAGCTCCACCGATCAGTGCAATAATGGCGCCCTCCAAGCTGGTCCTCCTCCTCGCCCTGAATCTAGTTCTCCTCGCCGTTGCGGCGCACGGCTGCGGGCCATATTGCCCCACCCCGCCGATTGTCCCACCGCCCGTCGTGCCAACCCCGTCGACCGGCCAGTGCTCGATTGGCATGCTGAAGCTGAAGGTGTGCGCCAACGTCCTGAACCTGCTCAAGCTCAAGCTGGGCGTGCCGGCCACGGAGGAGTGCTGCCCGCTCCTGTCCGGACTGGCCGACCTCGACGCCGCCGTCTGCCTCTGCACCGCCATCAAAGCCGACGTTCTCGGCATCCACCTCGACGTCCCCGTCGACCTCATCCTCCTCCTAAACCAGTGCGGCAGGACCTGCCCCGACGACTTCACCTGCCCCATCTGATCCATCATCCATCACAGAAACCTCCTCGTCAATCTGCACGCAAATCATACTCTAGTAATTTGCATGCCATATATATCCGCCTTTTTATTTGTTCCAGTTTGACATTGGCATCCGTCAATTATTGTATCTTGTTTTGTGATGTCCAAGTGATTCGCACGATTGTAAAAGATGTGCTCCTACACACTTTGTAGTACACGGTAAAACAATAAAAAATGTGTTTATGTTGTGTTAACTCTGACCCGTGATATGCCACCTTGTTTCTACATGGACTGGCGTACATATCGTGATTTATTCCAATTGTTTCTTACATACATTGATGGTTTTTTCTTCTTTTCCATGTGTCTTTTTGGGACGGGAATTTTGTATAAGATATAATACAAAATGCACTAGATCTCGCGCACTACAGGAATGGGAAGCTACGCCGACGGCCAAACATCGGGGCCGTAGGCGTAGCCATCGTCCAGGATAGCCCCGCCAAGAAGCCGTCGGCGTAGAATTGCCCGTAGCATATTCTATGCTACGCCGACGGCTGCCCTCGGCGTAGCTATTTTTTTATTTTATCTCATTAAACTTTGAAAAATCATAACTAAATCATTCTAATTCGAAAAAATACAAATAATATATCAAAATTTTCAGAAAAATAAGACCTATCTATCTACACTCAAATATTACACATTTATAAATAAAAATTAAGTAAAACATAAAACATTATATATAGTTTAAAACGGGCATAAAAAAATTCAAAAACGATCGAAACAATAGGAAACCTTCGCGTGGTGTTATATTATGTGACATAGTCAGAAGGAAAAATATCAAACTTGGTATGTTGATTATGTCTCAAAGAAACCTCCACAAACTGACCTATCTCATTCGAGGTTTCTTGGCTTTCAGGTCAAATGACCAATGTTATGGCTAGAATCAAGGCATAGTTTGTGATAATATACCCATATTGTGCATACACATGCATCATGGGATGACGAACAATGTTGCAGGAGGAAGTTTTCCTTTTCGTTGCACTAAAAAAGCCATTTTCTATTTTTCGAGCATAAAAAACGGGCGGTTTTGTGAAGCAACCACCAAATGGCTAATTCAAAACACTACCACCACATTTTACAAAAATACTATACCATCTTATATGGACAATGTCCCAACAGGGGAATCCGAAACCTTTCCGTCCATCTTTGGTGAAAAAGACAAATTCCTGCCTAATCGGTAGGAAGTGGGTCAGATATGAACTACAGGTACATGATCTGATGCTCATGTTTTTTACAAAAATCATTTTAGGTTCAAAATATGCTATTTTATCAAAGATCCCATGCAAGTTTAGCGAGGCTCGGCCCCGAGCTAAGAATCTACATGCCCGCCGTTCGACAAAGTTTGACGATAGTTTAAAACGGGCATAAAAAATTCAAAAACGATCGAAACAATGCGAAACCTTCGCGTGGTGTCATATTATGTGACATAGTTATAAGAAAAAATATCAAACTTGATATATTGATTATGTCTCAAAAAACCCTTCACAAAATGACCTATCGCATTTGAGGTTTCTTGGCTTTTCGGTCAAAATACCAATGTTATGGCTAGAATCAAGGCATATTTTGTGATAATGTGCCCATATTGTGCATACACATGCATCATGGGATGGCGAACAATGTTACAGGAGGAAGTTTTCCTTTTCGTCGCACCAAAAAGCCATTTTCTATTTTTCGAGCATAAAAAACGGACGGTTTTGTGAAGCAACCACCAAATGGCTAATTCAAAATACTACCATCACATTTTACAAAAATACTATAACACCTTATATGGACAATGTCCCAACAAGGGGATCCGAAAACTTTCCTTCCACCTTTGGTGAAAAAGACAAATTCCTGCCGAATCGGTAGGAAGTGGGTCAGATATGAACTACAGGTACATGATCCGATGCTCATGTTTTTTTACAAAAATAATTTTTAGGTTCACAATATGATATTTTATCAAAGATTCAATGCAAGTTTTTCTTTTCATCGCACCAAAAAGGCATTTTTCATTATCCGAGCGCAAAAAGGGGATTTTCTAAAGCAACCACCAAATAGCTAATTCAAAAACGCAGGGTTTGTGATTAGTTGATATGGATATCATATTTGGATTCCTCTCATTTTTCTTATCAATTTAGACATATTATTTGTTGAATTTCGACCTACAGATTTAAAGATATTAATTATTCTATATTAAATAGAAAAATACAAAAAAATAAAATTATTATATTTTTATTTGAATTCAATAATATTTTTACTTATTCATTAATATTTACTTAAATAATTGTTTGTAATTTCAAAAAATACAAACATGTGACATGATGATATAAAAGTTAATAGAATTGAAATCATAGTATTGACACCAATGTATGAATTACTTTGCGGAAACGGATTCTAAAGGAACGAGGAAGTTAAGCGTGCTGAAGCTGGAGTAGTATTAGGTGGGTGACCTTTTGGGAAGTTTGACTAAAAACTAGAATTTAATCAAATATTAAGTATAATTAGTGTTAAAAATATTCAAAGTAGGAGTTTAACAAGTGAAACAATTCAAAGAATAAAAAAATTGAGAAAAAAAATAAAAACAATTATTATTATTTTGCAACCGGCCGACAAGCCAGCAAAGCCCTCGGCGTAGCATACGCCGACGGCATTTCGATACGCCGATGGCTTAAGTGTGCTCCGCCGAGGGAGATCTTTGCCGAGGAGGCTACGCCGAGGGCGGCCCTCGGCGTACCATACGTCGAGGGTATTTTGGCCTACGCCGACGGCTTTTTGTCCTCGGTGTAGCGCGCGCGTCCTGTAGTGCGCTCAATGGACAACAATTTGCCAAATTGGACATATGCCACTAACTCTGGTGGCACCATGCATCTATACCAGAAGATTCACTTCACACTGGCTAATGTTAGACTAATTTGTCGTCTATTTGACTCGTTTTGAATTTCTTATGCCCGTTTTGAATTTTTTAAATTTCTAACTATGGTCGAACCGGCGTGTATGAAGATAGGGGACGAGCATCGTTAGAACTTGCATTGGATCTCTGAAAAAACCACATATTGCGAGTCTCAAAATGATTTTTTTCAAAAAATCACGGGCGTTAGATCATGTACCCGTAGTACAAACCGGACCCACTAATGGCCTAAGGTACACATCAATGTCGTTGCCCGGTTGCTTCGGGCCTTGGATGACCACTGGCATCATAATGAACCTACGCTTCAAGCACAACCAAGGAGAAAGGTTGTAGATACATAGAGTCACGGGCCAGGTGCTGTGACTGCAGTTCTGCTCCCCAAAAGGATTCATGCCATCCGTACTTACACCAAACCATAAGTTCCTTGCGTCACCTGCAAAGTCCGGAAAGTCTCTCTCGATTTTTTTCCACTGTGACCCATCAGCAGGGTGTCTCAACTTTCCGTCTTTCTTACGGACTTCTTTGTACCATCGCAACAACCTGGCATGCTCTTTGTTTCTAAACATGCGTTTCAACCTTGGTATTATAGGATCATACAACATAACCTTAGCAGGAACACTCTTCCGGAGGGGGTTCCCCCTCAACATCATTAGGGTCATCTCGTCTGATCTTATACCACAATGCATTGCATAGCGGTCATTTATCTAAATTCTCATACTCCTTACCGCGGTAGAGGATGCATGCATGTATCTTATGCACATCTAAGCCTAGAGGACAGAGAGTCTTCTTTGCTTCGTACGTACTCTCGGGAAGTTCGTTATGTTTTGGAAACTTTGGCTTCATTATTTTCAGCATCTTTTCAAATGAGGAGTCAGTTAGACCACACTCTACCTTCCATCGCAGCAATTCCAGTGTGGTACCGAGCTTTGTGCTGCCATCTTCGTAATTTGGGTACAATAATTTTTTGTGATCTTCTAACATGCCCTCTAACTTCAATGTCTCATTCTATGTTTCACAGTCTCGCTTTGCATCAGAAATAATCCTACCAAGTTCATCAGCGGGCTCATTTGATGCCCGTTCTTCACCTCCTTCCTCTTTATTGTCTTCCATTGCAGTATCACTGTATTCAGGAAACATATGATGATAGTTGTTAGCATCATCTTCTTCTTCACTGTCTCCCATCATAACCCCTCTTTCCCGTGCTTGGTCCAGCAATTATAGTTGGAACAAAAACCTCCTCGTCAATCTGCATGCAACTCATACTCTCGTAACTTGCATGTCATATATATCCGTCTTTTTATTTGTTCCAGTTTGACATTGGCATCCATCAATTATTGTGTCTTGTTTTGTGATGTCTAAATGATTCACACAATTGTATAAGATGTACTCATATACACTTTATGGTACACGTTAAATTAATAAAAAAAATGTGTTCATGTTGTGCTAAATCCGACCCGTGATATGCCACCTTGTTTCTATTTGGACTCGCCTACAGATCTTGATTTATTCCAATTGTTTCTTACATACATTGATGGTTTTTTCTTCTTTTTCCATGTTTTTTCTGTGATGGAAATTTTGTATAAGATATAGCAAAACGGTAGTGCCTATTTTTTTTATATTGTAGGGTTTTTCTCTACCATGCCACTAGATCTCGCCCGAAATTCGGACAACAATTCGCCCCAAATTGAAGATATGCCACTGACTCTGGTGGCGCCATGCATCTATACCACAAGATGCACTTCATGCTGGCTAATGTTAGGTTTGACTAATTTGCCATCTATTTGACTCGTTTTTATTATGTAGGACCTCCGGCCCCATTCGGTTAACCATGGCGGGCCAGGACGCGTGCCCACCACCTTTGTCGGGTGTGGTTTTTTGGCAAGACTTTTTGTTGTCTTTGCCAAGTATTTTTTTTGTTTGTGTGTTTTTTCGTTATTTTGGGCATACAACAAAGAGCCGAACAATCGGCAAACTTCATGTTTGCAGTAGTCCATTGTTTTGAAAAAAGACATTTATTAATTTAAGCTATATTTCAGTTGTGACATGTAAGCACACTAAGTATTACTTACCAAGTAAATTATTTATACTTTTGCTAAGTCTTAGCTATCACAAAGGTTCTCTTCCCTTATCCTCGCTCTAATGGTGCGTCTAGTGCTGGCGAGAGCGCGTGGAGTTGTGTGTCTGACAGATCTTTTGGGATCCGATCAGTTTTAGTATTTGTTAGTGTGGTTTCAGGTCCGACTCTTTTGATCTATGTGTATCATTTTTGCCATGGTTACTGCTCAGATACATTGGTATCTTAGGGTCTTAGCACAACGGCTTATCATTGGTCTACTACAACAAGATTTACTAAGAGAAGGTTTACCCCTGTTCTAGTGATGGAGGGGCAAGGACGTTGTACGCCAGCATCTCGTGCTAGCGTCTGTAATCATCGGTGGATGGTCCAAGGACCTATTTGTAATTTGTATTAATTTTGAAGATTTTTGTACCACTACTGATGATTACAAAAGATCGGTGGACCGTTTCACAAAAAAAAAGCACCTTTTAACAAAGAAGTAACTAGAAAACGTACATATGGTTTAACATACTGTACTACTCAATGTTTAAACTGCCTATGTGTTGTAGATATGCCAAGATGGATATGCTCATATGGGAGGTTAACCGGTGGACATGGTTGGCTCATGTCCGCCTCCTATGGGCTTACACGAGCACTAAGACCTGAGCCAGCAAGGCCCAATACCTGGTCAATTTCAGGGGAGTCGCAGATAGATCTAGAGACTAATACCTTGAAGTAGAAGGCAAGAAGAAGATAGTCGGTATCTGTTAGGTCTCCTACTCCTGTATTGACACAGGAGACTTGTGTAAAACCTCAACCCGGTCGTTTTTATTAGGCCGGCTTGGGATACCATATAGAGAAAGCATCATAGACTCATGAATCAATCGAATAGATTAGAACCGTCGGCTAAGCACAGAAGTCTTAGTCGTCGGAGCCTTGTTACCAAAAATATAAGCAATATAACAAAACAGGCGTATGTCCTTACCTCCAAAGTGAGATGTCAAACCTGGGTAACTTGCGTGTACCAATCTTGCCCCTAGTTTGACCTATTTTGCCGCCCTCCGCCTCAAAGGTCCCTCTTGCAAAGGTACTCACCATGGTATTCCTGCGACAATAGCAAAACGTAATTGCGATCTAACGATCTAACATGTTCATAAAAAAATTGTCAATTATTTGTCCTAGCCTTTTTTTTGTGCACGTGCCTTATTCACATGACCAGGCCTCCATCAGAAGAATGTAACGTGAGCGAGCAACATATAATTCCTTTACACACATTATTCCTGTATGGGTCCGCATTAACAAATTATTAGACAGCTAGGTAGCTGTACGTACGTGTGCATGCCAGTATAATAAACCAAAAGTAGGAATCGTATAGTAGACATCTCCTGCGCTGGTCTAGTGGCACTCATGGCAACATGGAACTAAAAACACACAACATGATCGATCTCCTCTCGTGACCCTCAGTATCAGATAACACCAACTCGGGTAGGGCTGCGAAATATATACCATCTTGCATGCCTACTTGGTAGCTCTGTTTTCAACATTTTTGTTAAATTCGTAAACCACGATCAAATATTCTCCCTATCGTGAATTTATATATTGCGGATTTGTCTTGATCCGCATGTATCTAGAACAGAGGGGGTATTTGTACTTCAGAAATGAAAAGTCGTCGAGGCCCTCAGGTTTTGTTCGTTAGCGTACAAATTAGTAAACCCCCGCGAGTGGTACACACGTAACAAGCTAGAAATATAGTAGTAGCAGCAGCCAGAGTAGTAGCTTTTTACATGTAAAGGATTTTGTGGAAATAAATTATGCGTATGGGAATAGATAGTCAAACTGGATTGATCTTGACATGAAGAGGGAGCAAGTTGCACACTGCATCTGGCCTATAAATAGCGCCCCAAACAGCCCAAGAGAACCATCCCAAGCTAGCTAGCAAAGCCTACCTAGACTGTAAGATCGACCACCCGATCGTGCCGATCGAGCATAGCAATGGCGCCCTCCAAGCTCGCCTTCTTCCTCACCGTGAACCTGGCCCTCCTCGCCGCAGTGCACGGCTGCGGGTCATACAGCTGCAACCCCACCCCGGTACCAACCCCGCCGATCGTCGTCCCTCCGCCGCCTCCCATGACCCCCACGCCGGTGCCCCCAAGCCCGTCGACTGGCGGCGGCGGCACCTGCTCCATCGACACGCTGAAGCTGAGCGCGTGCGCAAACGTGCTGAACCTGCTCAAGCTCAACCTCGGCGTGCCGTCGACCGAGCAGTGCTGCCCGCTGCTGTCTGGGCTCGCCGACCTCGACGCCGCCGTCTGCGTGTGCACGGCCATCAAGGCCAACGTCCTCGGCATCAACCTCAACGTGCCCGTCGACCTGGTCCTCCTCCTCAACCAGTGCGGCAAGACATGCCCCGCCGACTTCACCTGCCCCGCCTGATCCATCCATCCATCAGTCCAACGCAAGCCATGCATATATATATAGTCGTCCACATCAGCACCATCTGCATGCAAGTCATATTCGTAATTAAGTTCTGCATGTTATATATATAATTTCCAGTCCATGCATCTATACATGCATGCCAGCATCTAAGTAATTCCTATATATATGTTTCGGTGTGACTACGTATAAGTCACCATTGTATATCGTTGTGGTATCCAAGTGGTTCCTATATATGTTTGTAAAAAAGGATATATAACATATGTGGAGTACATGTGTCCGTGGAATAATAAAACTTTTTGTTCGTGTTCTCTCTTATCTACTCGTGACATATATGCCAGCTGCTTCTATTGTTCATCAGTATGTATGTAGAGAGGAACCACACATGAATCATGATCACGTCTACTCCCTCCGATCCATAACAAGGATCATTGATTTAGTATAAAGTTGTACTAAATTAGGAACTTAATATGGATGGGAAGAAGTACACATATTCTGAACGTTATGTGTTTCAACCGTGCACGCTAGGTAGCGTGCGTGTCTAACATATTATCCTATGGTTTTGTGATTCGTGTAGCACCGTATATTCATATTTCACGAAAACTAGAAGGATTGTTGAAGGAAAACATGTTGAAACAGTTAACTCTACCTAGGTGCATGGTACAAATAAAATTATCTACATCATATTCTCCTCTTTTCTTTCATTTACTTATCGTGACGGTCATTTTGTTTTGCTCTGTCCTTCGGGACTAGCTATAGTTCATACTCCAATATTTATTTTAAAAAATTAAACCAATATTTGAAATATACAGCATACACTTGGCATAGATTTTCACTGTTATGTGTCTCTTGATCATGTCAAAATGGAAAAAATAATGGATCCTTCGAAACCGAAGACAGGTTGTGTAGATTATGCAAGTACGCAATCCATGAACCGAAATGTAAAAATATATATGTATGTGAGTATATCTATGTGAACTGTATTATGGATGTTTTAAACTTCATAATTTCACATTGAACAAGAATTATGGGCTTTGGTTCTGTCCTCACCATCCGAGGACGTGAAATAGGTCAAACTAAACTATATATTAAAGTTTCCATCTCAAAAAATATATTAAAGTTTCCAGAAAAAATAATATAGTTCTTAGAACGTCACAAATACCATGTTCATATGTTTACCCTGTATTCACAGGTGAATGTAATATATTATGAAGACATTCCCAATGTGATACTATATAAATCACCAAAGAAGCATTTAACTTCTTGGGGGTATCCACATATCTGCAATTATGTACTAGTAATAATTATCCAAGTGGTACATCTAAATGTATGTATAGAACAACTGCATATTTATTTATCTCAACTATCACATGCTTTAACTTTTGTTCACATAGAATTTCACTCTGCTTGAAAGAGGATTTCTTTAGAATTTTATAAAGATTTCATTGTTATAAAAAGGTCCTAAATGTACATTTGGATGAACAAGTTATTTAGCTCGTAAAATTCCCATGGACGGGCTTGTCCTGCCTTTTAAATTGTTAGCAGAAAATAATTATAAATTTTACTGAACCTAGTCGCTTTATTTGGGGTACGGAGAGGATATATGAAAAAACATATGTACACTCAATAGGTAAATGGGACTCAGGAAGGAAAGTATCAGAGCTCCTCTTACTGTCAGTTCTTTCACTAAAATAATGAATAGATACACTTCATTTTGGGGTCATATGTCATAGGCTTCATGGTAGGGTTACTGTCACGAAGCTAATCCTTCCTTGATGACCTCAGATTATTTTTATTTACTACCTGATTTGTTCTTTATCTTTCAATAGTCCATAACATACAGTTGTGTGCATCAATTGACACAAAGGCCGAAATGATCCTTTGTTTAGAAAAGAATCACGTTTATTTATCTATTCAATGAGAAATTTTCGGTGGGAATATAATACAACTTCTACCTATAAATTTGTGATGATATTTTTTTCACTAGTGCGTACTTATGGTAGATATAGATATATAAAATTCTCCTAAAAAATTAATAAAACTCGTAATTAACATAATCCCTTTCTTGGGGAAATCCTGGGTGTGGATGGGATATATGACAAGATATATATACACCCTAGCTAGGTAAATGTGTACGGGGACTGGAATCCATCGATCTCAGTGGGAAACAATGCATTGGCCGGCTGCTGATCCTGTAAAATATCAGCTGTGTAAGAGGTCTCATCTCCTCTCACTCTTCTAACTGAAACATTGATCTGATATACACTCACCCTTTTTGTGTCCCAAGATGTGAACTGTCCATCACTATCAAAGGGTCAACGTCTTGGAACGATGTAGAACTTGTTGAAGCTAGCGAGATATACTAGCAGTCGGTGGATTTGACTCGATGTTTTGTACGTATATGGGAAATTCAACCAGGTATAGATATCTAGAGGGTCTATACATGCCCTATGGATGGATGCATACCAGGCAACACTGCCGACATAGACATAACTAGTACAGTGCATTGGAATATATTGTGTTTTACCTCAAAAAAAAATCTGGCCAATAATATATGTGTGAGAATACCACCATCACACACACACAGACTTGAAGGGTCGCATGAGTATGGTCGATGGATCAACTTGCGCGTTGTTGCATGGATTGGAGGTAAACGTTCAGCGAGCAATCCACATCCATGGACACGCCGGAAACAAGCAGCAAATTCATCCAGAGAATCAGTAACCCTACATACCTAGATCGAGCTCTCTCGATCGATCGTGAAATGAAGAATAAAAGGTCTCCGTTAGCCACAGCATGAGAGACAGTATGTTTGACCTGACAGCAAGCTTCGAAGCGTTTATGGAGTACGCATGACTGAATCCCATCCAATCCAGCTCTCTCGGCATGATCACACTTATGGAATAAGCCAGCGGAGCCTTCCAGAACACGACACAGGAACCAGATCAATGTAGACAAACATCAGGTGAATCTTAATACGGCTTGAGAGGGACCAAGGACCGACACCTTTATTCCAACTGAGTTAGTAGCCCCAATGCCACCCACTGGCAACTAGCAGGATCCGCCGCACGACGGCGAGACCCCCCGGCCGACCACTCCGACGGAGAATGAGGTCACCACCACCTTGCCGGGGACACATGCCCCAGGCTTCCTCATGTCGCGAACATGGCCCGGGGAACCTAGGGCCGGCGTAGAGCGGACAACAGATCGTGGCCCGCCTATGCCCATCTGGGCCGAGATCGGATCCTGACTCCCGCCGCCGCTTGTACCCATCTACCGGAGGTCCTCCGGCCGCCGCCAGCCACGACACCGCTTTCGACCGCCAAGAGCGAACGCCTCTGCCAATCCCCGCCGACCGGGGCCAAGGTAACCGCCACCGTCACCACGCCACCAGAAGGTGAAATGATCTACTTCGTATAACTCAGTTCCGTCGCCATCTGGGAGTAATTAATCCCTTTGTTAGTATTGAACTTACATATCAGGAAAAACATTGCGGCTGTAGTACTAACTAATTATTAACCTAACAGCCAGATGTGCGTGCGTGTCCATACAAGCCAAACGGACAGTATAATAAACCAGATTGTGAAAGGTATAGTAACATGTATGGCCACTACATGGAATCAGAACCATACAACATCTCCTTTTTTTATTTTGTGGATCCAATTTTTTTTCCATGCTATGAACCCCTATAATGATATCAGAGCCGTGTTTATATGTAGATCAGTTGCACGAGTAGAAAACAATGGTCATCATAGGTAGTGGTGATTTTATTATCAATTATTTTTTGTGTATTTTGCATCTTGCGGTATGGTGAGATGAAGGGGCCTGAGCTAACCTTACATTACATCGTTCATGAGACTTGCTCCACGCTCAACATGAACTTATATTGCATAAGTAGTTTTGCGTGTGTCTCTCTCCTATCATAATAAAGATTCAATTTACAACGTACACTTGATAGTTCAAGCATCAATGTTGTGGTTCTTGTTTGTAAGTTAGAACGGTACTTATTAAAAGCTTGAAACCACGTAAAATATGTAAAAAACAAATTAGAGACGTCTAACTATGTTTTGCACGGGTGTGCTGTGATGCGCCCGATGCGGGGTGCCGGAGGACAGATGCGGAAGTGGCTATATCAAAAGAAGGTAAAATGATCTACTTCGTATAACTCAGCTTCGTCGCCGTCTAGGAGTAATTAATCCCTTTGTTAATATTAAACTTACATGTCAGCAAAACCATTGCCGCTGTAGTACTAACTAATTATTAACCTAACAGCCAGATGTGCGTGCGTGTCCATACAAGCCAAACGGCCAGTATAATAAACCAGATTGTGAAAGGTATAGTAACATGTATGGCCACTACATGGAATCAGAACCATACAACATCTCCTTTTATATTCTGTGTGGATCCAATATATGCGTCCCGTGACCCTCAAATTGATGCAATGCCAGCTCCTAGGTTTGCCAGTATATACATTTCCATGTCCTATCTTCTATCAAGATTACTTTTAAATTCGATGTAGAAAGGAGAGTGGCCTGGCGCAGCTCTCAGATACAATTATCGTTCGGTCACGGGTGACATCTACACCTGGGCTATAAATAGCAGTCCAAACAATCCCAAGAAACCCATCCCAAACAACAACACCTGTTGTAGTAAGATCACTAGATAACTTGCCCGATCAGTGCAATGGCGCCTCCCAGCTTACCCTCTTTCTTGCCCTGAACCTGGTCCTCCTCGCGGCCGTCGCCCATGGCTGCACCCCATACTGCCCCACCCCCACGCCAATCATCCCACCGCCCGTCCTGCCCACGCCATCGACCAGCCACTGCTCGATCGGCACACTGAAGCTGGAGGTGTGCGCCAGCGTGCTGAACCTGGTCAAGCTCAAGCTGGGCGTGCCAGCGAGCAATGCTGCCCCCTGCTCCACGGGCTCGCCGACCTTGACGCTGCCCTCTGCCTCTGCACCGCCATCAAGGCCAACGTCCTCGGCATCCACCTCAACGTCCCCGTCGACCTCACCCTCCTCCTCAACCATTGCGGCAAAAAATGCCCCGAAAACTTCGCCTGCCCCATCTGATTCATCCACCCATCTCAAACCATGCATCGTTGTGACATACATCCTGTCCCTCGAATGCAAATCATCCTCCTAATTTGCATGTCTTTTCATGTGTTTCAGTTGATATGATTGCTTAAGTTTCCATTCAGTACTGATTATATCTTCTCTATGCTTGGTGTCTGAATGATTTGCATATTTGTAAAAGGATATACACACTTGTACACCTGGAAATAATAAAAAGTTTATTCATGTGTAATCCTTGTGTATATTTAAGCTTTGTGACTGCACTGTTCAATAACATCGTGTGAATGTGTGGATGTGGTGATACATGTGCCTCTATCTCTTATTTGAACCTCCCTTTCTCGAATCAAACCCGGTAAAAAAAACTGGAACACCCTTTAAAACCAAGCACGTGTAGCTTCCAGCCATGTGTTTGAAAGTGATTTCTGAAGCCTAACATTGACCTCGGGTGCTTTCGTGTTAATATAGAGGCTAACCGAGCCCAATCTATTTATGTTAGAGATTACAACTAACTCAACTTGTCATACAAGAACATCTACAATCGGTTTATATCTCATCGATAACACAAACAAACTAACAACTCTCACTACTCTAGAGTCTATCACTACTTGGCATGTTGCACGTTACATTTTTTTTTTTTGGAAATGAGAGCTTTTATTAATTAAAGTAATGTTTATACCCGTCCTCTGCATAATTAAGATACACAGCCGATCAATCTACAGGACTAGGTAACAAAGTAAGAAGACCAACATTACAAATAACTTTATCAAAATAAACGGCCTTGAGCTATGGCAGATCAATCTGTAGTTCACGCGGTCATCCATGTCGAGAGAAAATATCCCTCGTCGTATCCTCCAATCGCATACACCCCTCCGCAAACAAGTCGTGGAACTCCATACATTAGAGAGTAGTCCATTATCGGAGAATAGCCGTAGCCCGATAGGTAACCTGGTGGAAAGAAGACACAATATTATTAACAATCTTGTCATTTCTACATAGTCAAAGCGACCAAATAATGGCAAGTGCTTCCACTCTAAACATAGTCTTGTATTTATCATCTATCCCATGTAACCAGTTACCAAATACATTATCCACCGAACATGGGAGAGATAAATTAGAGGCTACTTGGATGATTGACCATATAAAACGAGCAAATTTACACTGGAAGAATAAATAACGAATTGTCTCATCATAATGGCAAAAAATGTATTGTGTACTTTCATATCAATTCTTATTAACAATATTACCATTTGTAAGAATTACTCCCTTACAGAGATATCAAGCGAATATCTTTGTTTTGAGAGGTATTTTCATCTTCCAAATTTTACTATTATTATCGACCGTAGTATCAGATTGAATCAAGGCTCTGTACATTGAGTCAACTAAAAATTTACCACTCTCTAGTAATTTGCATTTGAACTCATCCACATCATTTGATAGCTATATCGTGGATAATTGTAATAAAAGATTTATCAAGATACCAGTTAGGACCAATGAGACTTCTTCTGAAAGACACATTAGGAAGATTAGATTCCATTACTATAGAAAGTGTATCCACTTTGTGCCTAACAATCAAATATGGAGATGGATATTGTTCACGAAGAGAAGTTTAGCAAAGCCACTTATCTTCCCAGAACCTAATCTGCGATTCATCCTTAATATTAAAAGCACCAAAATGGAAGAAATCCTTTTTGGACGCCATTAGTCCAGCCCAAAATTATGAATTGCCGGGTTTCCAAAACACTTGAGACATAGCTTTGGAACCAACGTATTTTCTCCATAGAATGGTTTGCCAGACACCATCTTCACTAAGTAGTTTGAAAAGACATTTATCCAAAAGCGTGATATTTTTAAATTGCAAATCATGTATGTCAAGTCCACCGTATTCTTTCGATCGGCAAACCACATTCCATCTGGTCAGTCGATATTTCTTCTTTTTACTATCCTCTTGCCAAAAGAATCTTGATCGAAAATAATCCACTTTATTCAAGACACCTTTTGGTAACTGGAAGAACGAGATCATATACAGTAACATGTTGGTGAGTACTGAATTTATGAGTACAAGTCTTCCTCTAAAATTTATAAGTACAAGTCTTCCCCTGGAATAAAAAGTTTATTCATCTGTTAACTCGACCCGTGACATGTCAGCTTCTTTGTATATGCACCAGCGAACGAATGCACATATGCATCTTGAATCTTCATTGGATCCAGTTGCTATCATCTTCCTTTTTAATATATGTGATTTCCGGCGAACGATTATCCTAGCAATGTATAAGATATAGTAGGATGGCGGTGGATATAGCTCACTAGACACTAAAATAGTAATTTCTCGATCTACCTTTGCGGCTCTGCGATTAAAATCCTCTTATACGCTTGTACTTGAACTATTGTAGACTTCTCAATGTTTAGATCAGATTTTTTTCTTTGACTTTGAAATAGAAATTTCCTGATTGAATGGGAAATAACTAACTATTAGAATCATATTTTACAAGAGTTGAGATACAAAATACAAATCTTTTAATGGGAAATGTCGAATCAAATGAAGGATAGAAGGCAATCATGGTACCTAACTAGTTGTGCAGTGTAGGATATACCGCAAATTTCTACCGCACCAAGTTGAGGACACCAAATATTGCAACTTTGTGCGCATTCATACTCTTATGGACAAATTTATAACATAGTAACACGCATGATAAATCGCTTACCTACAACAAAGGTTTTTTTAGAGTGGATCCACATGGTGTCGTATAGAGCGCCTTAGAAAGGTGGATTATTCTTTCAATACTTGGTCCAAGGGATTTACATTAGAGATTAGAACTAACTCAACTTGTCATACAAGAACATCTACACTTGGTTTATATCTCACCGATAACACAAACCGACTAAGAACTATAACTACTTTAGATTTCATCAATGCTTTACACGTTACGTAGTGTAAAACATGGGCATATCCCCTCTCAATCAAAACTAATCTAAGTTGAGATTGTTTCTATCTGCCTCAAGTTGTCTTACCGAAAGTGGTTTAGAAAATCCATCTACAATTTAATCACCAGTTGAAACAAATCTAATATCCAAGGGTTGGCAACCAGGGGCGGGCCCACTTCAATTCAAAGGTATTCAGGTGAATACCCAAAAAAATTGACCAAAAACTACTGATATATGGTATATAACTGGTACATAAACAGAAAAAACAGGAAAATACGAGAGGAGGCAGACTATTCAGCACGGGCAAGGCCACCTTCCTCCTTTGTCGGTCCCTCCTCTCCCTTTATGAGGCCCAACATGGCAACATCCTAGCTGGCCCAGTTAATTCCTCTATGACGTCGCTCCTCGCGAGATCACGATCGGCAAGGCCCCAATTTCAGCAATTCCCCAAACTGAAACAGTCTACCAGCGGCTGTCGACGGCGGACTCCCGGCGTCGATGGGCACGACAACGTGCAGCACTCGTCTAGGCCTCCTTGACCTCGAGTCTCCTCGTATCCGTCTCCCTGTTCCACGAACAGGACATCCGCGGCTGCGCTGCCGCACTGGTTCATCTGCGTGTCTGCGTCGCCGCCTTGCCGGTCGGAGCTCCGCCGAACGCCGCTGCTACTTCCGCGGTTTCCCTCTGCTGGGCGGAACTACTGGCGGGCTCCCTGCTCCAGCTTTGAGACTTGAAGACTTGAGGTGTTGTAAAAATTCAGAAAAGTTCAGATATAACCTGTCCGAAATTCAGAAGACTAAAATATTATTTTCGTTTTGCTTTTTCAAACTACATATTTTTCAGTTGATCTGAAATATGAAGAGAAAGAATGGTCCTCTCACATTCATTGAAATGAATTTCTTCTTGCAAGTCAAGGAAGAGGATATCAATTACTAGTTTTCAAGTCTTGAAGCAACAGAAAGTTATCCTCTAAATTGTAAGCTCTCCTATCATTTTGTTATTTTGGTTATCGTAATATTTGAGATATTTCTCATTTGATATGTTGAACGATTGGTAATGTTCTATAATTTCAAGTTATGATCTCCTAGGAATCTATTACATTATGGTCAAAATGTGTTATATCTGCTATATATTATATCGTTAGTACTATATGATGCTCTTATAATCAATCACGCATGCAAAAAACTAGGGTTTTAACTATAAAAAAATTATACCATTTAAAATTTTGAATACACACACCAGAAATCCTGGGCCCACCGCTGCATTGGCAACTTTCTCTAGAATAAAGTGATAGTGTGCTTTGTTCTGGCATGAAACACGGAATTAGCTAATAAATATCTAATACCAAGATTATCACACCGTAGTGATGCAGATTTTGGATGATCAACATTAAGGTGTACACGGGCAGGCCTCCGTCAGTATTAAGGTGACATTGTGTTGTCAGGATGGGAACTGGTCAAAGAGTACACACGGGCAGGCCTCCGTCACATGAATATTGTAAGCCGAAGCGTAGGGTTGAGCGTAAATTCCTTTGTCGATCAGTATTAGAATTGTGTGTCAGCAGACAGCAGCAAGCTGTACATGCGTGTCCATGCATACCAATCAACTGACGTGCGAAACGTATAGTAGGCAAATCCTCTTTTTTTATCTCCTCCTTTTTTTTTGTGACCGTCAAATGTCATCTCCTACATGCGCTGGTATAACAGCATGGAATGGTACACCGTACCATACAAGATAATCTCCGACATACGCCTCTCGTGACCCTCAATTTCTGGCAATGCCAGCTCGTGAAGATGCTTTGCTACAACAAGATTGAAGAATGGGAGGTCACCATTTGCATGATATACAGCTCTCAGATTTTTGTTCTATAGCAAAAAAATATTGTCCAAAATATATAATTAGACTCCAATAATTTCTGGTACACGTAACATGCTTCAACTGCACTCCACCATTTTTGAAGTACTGCGAGATGCATATTCAGATCATTAGTGACATGGACAGGGCTCTTGCACAGTACTTCATCTGTACTATAAATACCACCCCAAACAACTATCATCTCCAAGCAAGCAAGAGCAAGACCTATTTAGCTAGCAAATCACTGCACGAGATCAGGCGCTAGCTCGACCGATCAGTGCAATGGCGCCCTCCAAGCTGGTCCTCCTCCTCGCCCTGAATCTAGTTCTCCTCGCCGTTGCGGCGCACGGCTGCGGGCCATATTGCCCCACCCCGCCGATTGTCCCACCGCCCGTCGTGCCAACCCCGTCGACCGGCCAGTGCTCGATTGGCATGCTGAAGCTGAAGGTGTGCGCCAACGTCCTGAACCTGCTCAAGCTCAAGCTGGGCGTGCCGGCCACGGAGGAGTGCTGCCGCTCCTGTCCGGACTGGCCGACCTCGACGCCGCCGTCTGCCTCTGCACCGCCATCAAAGCCGACGTTCTCGGCATCCACCTCGACGTCCCCGTCGACCTCATCCTCCTCCTAAACCAGTGCGGCAGGACCTGCCCCGACGACTTCACCTGCCCCATCTGATCCATCATCCATCACAGAAACCTCCTCGTCAATCTGCACGCAAATCATACTCTAGTAATTTGCATGCCATATATATCCGCCTTTTTATTTGTTCCAGTTTGACATTGGCATCCGTCAATTATTGTATCTTGTTTTGTGACGTCCAAGTGATTCGCACGATTGTAAAAGATGTGCTCCTACACACTTTGTAGTACACGGTAAAACAATAAAAAATGTGTTCATGTTGTGTTAATTCTGACCCGTGATATGCCACCTTGTTTCTACATGGACTGGCGTACATATCGTGATTTATTCCAATTGTTTCTTACATACATTGATGGTTTTTTCTTCTTTTCCATGTGTCTTTTTGGGACGGGAATTTTGTATAGGATATAATACAAAATGCACTAGATCTCGCGCACTACAGGAATGGGAAGCTACGCCGACGGCCAAACATCGGGGCCGTAGGCGTAGCCATCGTCCAGGATAGCCCCGCCAAGCAGCCGTCGGCGTAGAATTGCCCGTAGCATATTCTATGCTACGCCGACGGCTGCCCTCGGCGTAGCTATTTTTTTATTTTATCTCATTAAACTTTGAAAAATCATAACTAAATCATTCTAATTCGAAAAAATACAAATAATATATCAAAAATTTTAGAAAAATAAGACCTATCTATCTACACTCAAATATTACACATTTATAAATAAAAATTAAGTAAAACATAAAACATTATATATAGTTTAAAACGGGCATAAAAAAATTCAAAAACGATCGAAACAATACGAAACCTTCGCGTGGTGTTATATTATGTGACATAGTCAGAAGGAAAAATATCAAACTTGGTATGTTGATTATGTCTCAAAGAAACCTTCACAAACTGACCTATCTCATTCGAGGTTTCTTGGCTTTCAGGTCAAATGACCAATGTTATGGCTAAAATCAAGGCATAGTTTGTGATAATATACCCATATTGTGCATACACATGCATCATGGGATGACGAACAATGTTGCAGGAGGAAGTTTTCCTTTTCGTCGTACCAAAAAGCCATTTTCTATTTTTCGAGCATAAAAAACGGGCGGTTTTGTGAAGCAACCACCAAATGGCTAATTCAAAATACTACCACCATATTTTACAAAAATACTATACCATCTTATATGGACAATGTCCCAACAGGGGAATCCGAAACCTTTCCGTCCACCTTTGGTGAAAAAGACAAATTCCTGCCTAATCGGTAGGAAGTGGGTCAGATATGAACTACAGGTACATGATCTGATGCTCATGTTTTTTACAAAAATCATTTTAGGTTCAAAATATGCTATTTTATCAAAGATCCAATGCAAGTTTAGCGAGGCTCGGCCCCGAGCTAAGAATCTACATGCCCGCCGTTCGACAAAGTTTGACGATAGTTTAAAACGGGCATAAAAAATTCAAAAACGATCGAAACAATGCGAAACCTTCGCGTGGTGTCATATTATGTGACATAGTTATAAGGAAAAATATCAAACTTGATATATTGATTATGTCTCAAAAAACCCTTCACAAAATGACCTATCGCATTTGAGGTTTCTTGGCTTTTCGGGTCAAAATACCAATGTTATGGCTAGAATCAAGGCATATTTTGTGATAATGTGCCCATATTGTGCATACACATGCATCATGGGATGGCGAACAATGTTACAGGAGGAAGTTTTCCTTTTAAATCGCACCAAAAAGCCATTTTCTATTTTTCGAGCATAAAAACGGACGGTTTTGTGAAGCAACCACTAAATGGCTAATTCAAAATACTACCATCACATTTTACAAAAATACTATAACACCTTATATGGACAATGTCCCAACAAGGGGATCCGAAAACTTTCCTTCCACCTTTGGTGAAAAAGACAAATTCCTGCCGAATCGGTAGGAAGTGGGTCAGATATGAACTACAGGTACATGATCCGATGCTCATGTTTTTTTACAATAATCATTTTTAGGTTCACAATATGATATTTTATCAAAGATTCAATGCAAGTTTTTCTTTTCATCGCACCAAAAAGGCATTTTTCATTATCCGAGCGCAAAAAGGGGATTTTCTAAAGCAACCACCAAATAGCTAATTCAAAAATGCAGGGTTTGTGATTAGTTGATATGGATATCATATTTGGATTCCTCTCATTTTTCTTATCAATTTAGACATATTATTTGTTGAATTTCGACCTACAGATTTAAAGATATTAATTATTCTATATTAAATAGAAAAATACAAAAAAAGAAAATTATTATATTTTTATTTGAATTCAATAATATTTTTACTTATTCATTAATATTTACTTAAATAATTGTTTGTAATTTCAAAAAATACAAACATGTGACATGATGATATAAAAGTTAATAGAATTGAAATCATAGTATTGACACCAATGTATGAATTACTTTGCGGAAACGGATTCTAAAGGAACGAGGAAGTTAAGCGTGCTGAAGCTGGAGTAGTATTAGGTGGGTGACCTTTTGGGAAGTTTGACTAAAAACTATAATTTAATCAAATATTAAGTATAATTAGTGTTAAAAATATTCAAAGTAGGAGTTTAACAAGTGAAACAATTCAAAGAATAAAAAAATTGAGAAAAAAAATAAAAACAATTATTATTATTTTGCAACCGGCCGACAGGCTATGCCGACGGCAAAGCCCTCGGCGTAGCATACGCCGACGGCATTTCGATACGCCGATGGCTTAAGTGTGCTCCGCCGAGGGAGATCTTTGCCGAGGAGGCTACGCCGAGGGCAGCTCTCGGCGTACCATACGTCGAGGGTATTTTGGCCTACGCCGACGGCTTTTTGCCCTCGGTGTAGCGCGCGCGTCCTGTAGTGCGCTCGATGGACAACAATTTGCCAAATTGGACATATGCCACTAACTCTGGTGGCACCATGCATCTATACCAGAAGATTCACTTCACGCTGGCTAATGTTAGACTAATTTGTCGTCTATTTGACTCGTTTTGAATTTCTTATGCCCGTTTTGAATTTTTTAAATTTCTAACTATGGTCGAACCGGCGTGTATGAAGATAGGGGACGAGCATCGTTAGAACTTGCATTGGATCTCTGAAAAAACCACATATTGCGAGTCTCAAAATGATTTTTCTCAAAAAATCACGGGCGTTAGATCATGTACCCGTAGTACAAACCGGACCCACTAATGGCCTAAGGTACACATCAATGTCGTTGCCCGGTTGCTTCGGGCCTTGGATGACCACTGGCATCATAATGAACCTACGCTTCAAGCACAACCAAGGAGAAAGGTTGTAGATACATAGAGTCACGGATCAGGTGTTGTGACTGCAGTTCTGCTCCCCAAAAGGATTCATGCCATCCGTACTTACACCAAACCATAAGTTCCTTGCGTCACCTGCAAAGTCCGGAAAGTCTCTCTCGATTTTTTTCCACTGTGACCCATCAGCAGGGTGTCTCAACTTTCCGTCTTTCTTACGGACTTCTTTGTACCATCGCAACAACCTGGCATGCTCTTTGTTTCTAAACATGCGTTTCAACCTTGGTATTATAGGATCATACAACATAACCTTAGCAGGAACACTCTTCCGGAGGGGGTTCCCCCTCAACATCATTAGGGTCATCTCGTCTGATCTTATACCACAATGCATTGCATAGCGGTCATTTATCTAAATTCTCATACTCCTTACCGCGGTAGAGGATGCATGCATGTATCTTATGCACATCTAAGCCTAGAGGACAGAGAGTCTTCTTTGCTTCGTACGTACTCTCGGGAAGTTCGTTATGTTTTGGAAACTTTGGCTTCATTATTTTCAGCATCTTTTCAAATGAGGAGTCAGTTAGACCACACTCTACCTTCCATCGCAGCAATTTCAGTGTGGTACCGAGCTTTGTGCTGCCATCTTCGTAATTTGGGTACAACAATTTTTTGTGATCTTCTAACATACCCTCTAACTTCAATGTCTCATTCTCTGTTTCACAGTCTCGCTTTGCATCAGAAATAATCCTACCAAGTTCATCAGCGGGCTCATTTGATGCCCGTTCTTCACCTCCTTCCTCTTTATTGTCTTCCATTGCAGTATCACTGTATTCAGGAAACATATGATGATAGTTGTTAGCATCATCTTCTTCTTCACTGTCTTCCATCATAACCCCTCTTTCCCGTTCTTGGTCCAGCAATTATAGTTGGAACAAAAACCTCCTCGTCAATCTGCATGCAACTCATACTCTCGTAACTTGCATGTCATATATATCCGTCTTTTTATTTGTTCCAGTTTGACATTGGCATCCATCAATTATTGTGTCTTGTTTTGTGATGTCTAAATGATTCACACAATTGTATAAGATGTACTCATATACACTTTATGGTACACGTTAAATTAATAAAAAAATGTGTTCATGTTGTGCTAAATCCGACCCGTGATATGCCACCTTGTTTCTATTTGGACTCGCCTACAGATCTTGATTTATTCCAATTGTTTCTTACATACATTGATGGTTTTTTCTTCTTTTTCCATGTTTTTTCTGTGATGGGAATTTTGTATAAGATATAGCAAAACGGTAGTGCCTATTTTTTTTATATTGTAGGGTTTTTCTCTACCATGCCACTAGATCTCGCCCGAAATTCGGACAACAATTCGCCCCAAATTGAAGATATGCCACTGACTCTGGTGGCGCCATGCATCTATACCACAAGATGCACTTCATGCTGGCTAATGTTAGGTTTGACTAATTTGCCATCTATTTGACTCGTTTTTATTATGTAGGACCTCCGGCCCCATTCGGTTAACCATGGCGGGCCAGGACGCGTGCCCACCACCTTTGTCGGGTGTGGTTTTTTGGCAAGACTTTTTGTTGTCTTTGCCAAGTATTTTTTTTGTTTGTGTGTTTTTTCGTTATTTTGGGCATACAACAAAGAGCCGAACAATCGGCAAACTTCATGTTTGCAGTAGTCCATTGTTTTGAAAAAAGACATTTATTAATTTAAGCTATATTTCAGTTGTGACATGTAAGCACACTAAGTATTACTTACCAAGTAAATTATTTATACTTTTGCTAAGTCTTAGCTATCACAAAGGTTCTCTTCCCTTATCCTCGCTCTAATGGTGCGTCTAGTGCTGGCGAGAGCGCGTGGAGTTGTGTGTCTGACAGATCTTTTGGGATCCGATCAGTTTTAGTATTTGTTAGTGTGGTTTCAGGTCCGACTCTTTTGATCTATGTGTATCATTTTTGCCATGGTTACTGCTCAGATACATTGGTATCTTAGGGTCTTAGCAACGGCTTATCATTGGTCTACTACAACAAGATTTACTAAGAGAAGGTTTACCCTGTTCTAGTGATGGAGGGCAGGGCGTTGTACGCCAGCATCTCGTGCTAGCGTCTGTAATCATCGGTGGATGGTCCAAGGACCTATTTGTAATTTGTATTAATTTTGAAGATTTTTGTACCACTACTGATGATTACAAAAGATCGGTGGACCGTTTCACAAAAAAAAAGCACCTTTTAACAAAGAAGTAACTAGAAAACGTACATATGGTTTAACATACTGTACTACTCAATGTTTAAACTGCCTATGTGTTGTAGATATGCCAAGATGGATATGCCCATATGGGAGGTTAACCGGTGGACATGGTTGGCTCATGTCCGCCTCCTATGGGCTTACACGAGCACTAAGACCTGAGCCAGCAAGGCCCAATACCTGGTCAATTTCAGGGGAGTCGCAGATAGATCTAGAGACTAATACCTTGAAGTAGAAGGCAAGAAGAAGATAGTCGGTATCTGTTAGGTCTCCTACTCCTGTATTGACACAGGAGACTTGTGTAAAACCTCAACCCGGTCGTTTTTATTAGGCCGGCTTGGGATACCATATAGAGAAAGCATCATAGACTCATGAATCAATCGAATAGATTAGAACCGTCGGCTAAGCACAGAAGTCTTAGTCGTCGGAGCCTTGTTACCAAAAATATAAGCAATATAACAAAACAGGCGTATGTCCTTACCTCCAAAGTGAGATGTCAAACCTGGGTAACTTGCGTGTACCAATCTTGCCCCTAGTTTGACCTATTTTGCCGCCCTCCGCCTCAAAGGTCCCTCTTGCAAAGGTACTCACCATGGTATTCCTGCGACAATAGCAAAACGTAATTGCGATCTAACGATCTAACATGTTCATAAAAAAATTGTCAATTATTTGTCCTAGCCTTTTTTTTGTGCACGTGCCTTATTCACATGACCAGGCCTCCATCAGAAGAATGTAACGTGAGCGAGCAACATATAATTCCTTTACACACATTATTCCTGTATGGGTCCGCATTAACAAATTATTAGACAGCTAGGTAGCTGTACGTACGTGTGCATGCCAGTATAATAAACCAAAAGTAGGAATCGTATAGTAGACATCTCCTGCGCTGGTCTAGTGGCACTCATGGCAACATGGAACTAAAAACACACAACATGATCGATCTCCTCTCGTGACCCTCAGTATCAGATAACACCAACTCGGGTAGGGCTGCGAAATATATACCATCTTGCATGCCTACTTGGTAGCTCTGTTTTCAACATTTTTGTTAAATTCGTAAACCACGATCAAATATTCTCCCTATCGTGAATTTATATATTGCGGATTTGTCTTGATCCGCATGTATCTAGAACAGAGGGGGTATTTGTACTTCAGAAATGAAAAGTCGTCGAGGCCCTCAGGTTTTGTTCGTTAGCGTACAAATTAGTAAACCCCCGCGAGTGGTACACACGTAACAAGCTAGAAATATAGTAGTAGCAGCAGCCAGAGTAGTAGCTTTTTACATGTAAAGGATTTTGTGGAAATAAATTATGCGTATGGGAATAGATAGTCAAACTGGATTGATCTTGACATGAAGAGGGAGCAAGTTGCACACTGCATCTGGCCTATAAATAGCGCCCCAAACAGCCCAAGAGAACCATCCCAAGCTAGCTAGCAAAGCCTACCTAGACTGTAAGATCGACCACCCGATCGTGCCGATCGAGCATAGCAATGGCGCCCAAGCTCGCCTTCTTCCTCACCGTGAACCTGGCCCTCCTCGCCGCAGTGCACGGCTGCGGTCATACAGCTGCAACCCCACCCGGTACCAACCCGCCGATCGTCGTCCCTCCGCCGCCTCCCATGACCCCCACGCCGGTGCCCCCAAGCCCGTCGACTGGCGGCGGCGGCACCTGCTCCATCGACACGCTGAAGCTGAGCGCGTGCGCAAACGTGCTGAACCTGCTCAAGCTCAACCTCGGCGTGCCGTCGACCGAGCAGTGCTGCCCGCTGCTGTCTGGGCTCGCCGACCTCGACGCCGCCGTCTGCGTGTGCACGGCCATCAAGGCCAACGTCCTCGGCATCAACCTCAACGTGCCCGTCGACCTGGTCCTCCTCCTCAACCAGTGCGGCAAGACATGCCCCGCCGACTTCACCTGCCCCGCCTGATCCATCCATCCATCAGTCCAACGCAAGCCATGCATATATATATAGTCGTCCACATCAGCACCATCTGCATGCAAGTCATATTCGTAATTAAGTTCTGCATGTTATATATATAATTTCCAGTCCATGCATCTATACATGCATGCCAGCATCTAAGTAATTCCTATATATATGTTTCGGTGTGACTACGTATAAGTCACCATTGTATATCGTTGTGGTATCCAAGTGGTTCCTATATATGTTTGTAAAAAAGGATATATAACATATGTGGAGTACATGTGTCCGTGGAATAATAAAACTTTTGTTCGTGTTCTCTCTTATCTACTCGTGACATATATGCCAGCTGCTTCTATTGTTCATCAGTATGTATGTAGAGAGGAACCACACATGAATCATGATCACGTCTACTCCCTCCGATCCATAACAAGGATCATTGATTTAGTATAAAGTTGTACTAAATTAGGAACTTAATATGGATGGGAAGAAGTACACATATTCTGAACGTTATGTGTTTCAACCGTGCACGCTAGGTAGCGTGCGTGTCAATATATTATCCTATGGTTTTGTGATTCGTGTAGCACCGTATATTCATATTTCACGAAAACTAGAAGGATTGTTGAAGGAAAACATGTTGAAACAGTTAACTCTACCTAGGTGCATGGTACAAATAAAATTATCTACATCATATTCTCCTCTTTTCTTTCATTTACTTATCGTGACGGTCATTTTGTTTTGCTCTGTCCTTCGGGACTAGCTATAGTTCATACTCAATATTTATTTTAAAAATTAAACCAATATTTGAAATATACAGCATACACTTGGCATAGATTTTCACTGTTATGTGTCTCTTGATCATGTCAAAATGGAAAAAATAATGGATCCTTCGAAACCGAAGACAGGTTGTGTAGATTATGCAAGTACGCAATCCATGAACCGAAATGTAAAAATATATATGTATGTGAGTATATCTATGTGAACTGTATTATGGATGTTTTAAACTTCATAATTTCACATTGAACAAGAATTATGGGCTTTGGTTCTGTCCTCACCATCCGAGGACGTGAAATAGGTCAAACTAAACTATATATTAAAGTTTCCATCTCAAAAAATATATTAAAGTTTCCAGAAAAAATAATATAGTTCTTAGAACGTCACAAATACCATGTTCATATGTTTACCCTGTATTCACAGGTGAATGTAATATATTATGAAGACATTCCCAATGTGATACTATATAAATCACCAAAGAAGCATTTAACTTCTTGGGGGTATCCACATATCTGCAATTATGTACTAGTAATAATTATCCAAGTGGTACATCTAAATGTATGTATAGAACAACTGCATATTTATTTATCTCAACTATCACATGCTTTAACTTTTGTTCACATAGAATTTCACTCTGCTTGAAAGAGGATTTCTTTAGAATTTTATAAAGATTTCATTGTTATAAAAAGGTCCTAAATGTACATTTGGATGAACAAGTTATTTAGCTCGTAAAATTCCCATGGACGGGCTTGTCCTGCCTTTTAAATTGTTAGCAGAAAATAATTATAAATTTTACTGAACCTAGTCGCTTTATTTGGGGTACGGAGAGGATATATGAAAAAACATATGTACACTCAATAGGTAAATGGGACTCAGGAAGGAAAGTATCAGAGCTCCTCTTACTGTCAGTTCTTTCACTAAAATAATGAATAGATACACTTCATTTTGGGGTCATATGTCATAGGCTTCATGGTAGGGTTACTGTCACGAAGCTAATCCTTCCTTGATGACCTCAGATTATTTTTATTTACTACCTGATTTGTTCTTTATCTTTCAATAGTCCATAACATACAGTTGTGTGCATCAATTGACACAAAGGCCGAAATGATCCTTTGTTTAGAAAAGAATCACGTTTATTTATCTATTCAATGAGAAATTTTCGGTGGGAATATAATACAACTTCTACCTATAAATTTGTGATGATATTTTTTTCACTAGTGCGTACTTATGGTAGATATAGATATATAAAATTCTCCTAAAAAATTAATAAAACTCGTAATTAACATAATCCCTTTCTTGGGGAAATCCTGGGTGTGGATGGGATATATGACAAGATATATATACACCCTAGCTAGGTAAATGTGTACGGGGACTGGAATCCATCGATCTCAGTGGGAAACAATGCATTGGCCGGCTGCTGATCCTGTAAAATATCAGCTGTGTAAGAGGTCTCATCTCCTCTCACTCTTCTAACTGAAACATTGATCTGATATACACTCACCCTTTTTGTGTCCCAAGATGTGAACTGTCCATCACTATCAAAGGGTCAACGTCTTGGAACGATGTAGAACTTGTTGAAGCTAGCGAGATATACTAGCAGTCGGTGGATTTGACTCGATGTTTTGTACGTATATGGGAAATTCAACCAGGTATAGATATCTAGAGGGTCTATACATGCCCTATGGATGGATGCATACCAGGCAACACTGCCGACATAGACATAACTAGTACAGTGCATTGGAATATATTGTGTTTTACCTCAAAAAAAAATCTGGCCAATAATATATGTGTGAGAATACCACCATCACACACACACAGACTTGAAGGGTCGCATGAGTATGGTCGATGGATCAACTTGCGCGTTGTTGCATGGATTGGAGGTAAACGTTCAGCGAGCAATCCACATCCATGGACACGCCGGAAACAAGCAGCAAATTCATCCAGAGAATCAGTAACCCTACATACCTAGATCGAGCTCTCTCGATCGATCGTGTGAAATGAAGAATAAAAGGTCTCCGTTAGCCACAGCATGAGAGACAGTATGTTTGACCTGACAGCAAGCTTCGAAGCGTTTATGGAGTACGCATGACTGAATCCCATCCAATCCAGCTCTCTCGGCATGATCACACTTATGGAATAAGCCAGCGGAGCCTTCCAGAACACGACACAGGAACCAGATCAATGTAGACAAACATCAGGTGAATCTTCGTCGGCTTGAGAGGGACCAAGGACCGACACCTTTATTCCAACTGAGTTAGTAGCCCCAATGCCACCCACTGGCAACTAGCAGGATCCGCCGCACGACGGCGAGACCCCCCGGCCGACCACTCCGACGGAGAATGAGGTCACCACCACCTTGCCGGGGACACATGCCCCAGGCTTCCTCATGTCGCGAACATGGCCCGGGGAACCTAGGGCCGGCGTAGAGCGGACAACAGATCGTGGCCCGCCTATGCCCATCTGGGCCGAGATCGGATCCTGACTCCCGCCGCCGCTTGTACCCATCTACCGGAGGTCCTCCGGCCGCCGCCAGCCACGACACCGCTTTCGACCGCCAAGAGCGAACGCCTCTGCCAATCCCCGCCGACCGGGGCCAAGGTAACCGCCACCGTCACCACGCCACCAGAAGGTGAAATGATCTACTTCGTATAACTCAGTTCCGTCGCCATCTGGGAGTAATTAATCCCTTTGTTAGTATTGAACTTACATATCAGGAAAAACATTGCGGCTGTAGTACTAACTAATTATTAACCTAACAGCCAGATGTGCGTGCGTGTCCATACAAGCCAAACGGACAGTATAATAAACCAGATTGTGAAAGGTATAGTAACATGTATGGCCACTACATGGAATCAGAACCATACAACATCTCCTTTTTTTATTTTGTGGATCCAATTTTTTTTCCATGCTATGAACCCCTATAATGATATCAGAGCCGTGTTTATATGTAGATCAGTTGCACGAGTAGAAAACAATGGTCATCATAGGTAGTGGTGATTTTATTATCAATTATTTTTTGTGTATTTTGCATCTTGCGGTATGGTGAGATGAAGGGGCCTGAGCTAACCTTACATTACATCGTTCATGAGACTTGCTCCACGCTCAACATGAACTTATATTGCATAAGTAGTTTTGCGTGTGTCTCTCTCCTATCATAATAAAGATTCAATTTACAACGTACACTTGATAGTTCAAGCATCAATGTTGTGGTTCTTGTTTGTAAGTTAGAACGGTACTTATTAAAAGCTTGAAACCACGTAAAATATGTAAAAAACAAATTAGAGACGTCTAACTATGTTTTGCACGGGTGTGCTGTGATGCGCCCGATGCGGGGTGCCGGAGGACAGATGCGGAAGTGGCTATATCAAAAGAAGGTAAAATGATCTACTTCGTATAACTCAGCTTCGTCGCCGTCTAGGAGTAATTAATCCCTTTGTTAATATTAAACTTACATGTCAGCAAAACCATTGCCGCTGTAGTACTAACTAATTATTAACCTAACAGCCAGATGTGCGTGCGTGTCCATACAAGCCAAACGGCCAGTATAATAAACCAGATTGTGAAAGGTATAGTAACATGTATGGCCACTACATGGAATCAGAACCATACAACATCTCCTTTTATATTCTGTGTGGATCCAATATATGCGTCCCGTGACCCTCAAATTGATGCAATGCCAGCTCCTAGGTTTGCCAGTATATACATTTCCATGTCCTATCGTCTATCAAGATTACTTTTAAATTCGATGTAGAAAGGAGAGTGGCCTGGCGCAGCTCTCAGCTCCAATGATCGTTCGGTCACGGGTGACATCTACACCTGGGCTATAAATAGCAGTCCAAACAATCCCAAGAAACCCATCCCAAACAACAAAACCTGTTGTAGTAAGATCACTAGATAACTTGCCCGATCAGTGCAATGGCGCCCTCCCAGCTTACCCTCTTTCTTGCCCTGAACCTGGTCCTCCTCGCGGCCGTCGCCCATGGCTGCACCCCATACTGCCCCACCCCCACGCCAATCATCCCACCGCCCGTCCTGCCCACGCCATCGACCAGCCACTGCTCGATCGGCACACTGAAGCTGGAGGTGTGCGCCAACGTGCTGAACCTGGTCAAGCTCAAGCTGGGCGTGCCAGCGAACGAGCAATGCTGCCCCCTGCTCCACGGGCTCGCCGACCTTGACGCTGCCCTCTGCCTCTGCACCGCCATCAAGGCCAACGTCCTCGGCATCCACCTCAACGTCCCCGTCGACCTCACCCTCCTCCTCAACCATTGCGGCAAAAAATGCCCCGAAAACTTCGCCTGCCCCATCTGATTCATCCACCCATCTCAAACCATGCATCGTTGTGACATACATCCTGTCCCTCCGAATGCAAATCATCCTCCTAATTTGCATGTCTTTTCATGTGTTTCAGTTGATATGATTGCTTAAGTTTCCATTCAGTACTGATTATATCTTCTCTATGCTTGGTGTCTGAATGATTTGCATATTTGTAAAAGGATATACACACTTGTACACCTGGAAATAATAAAAAGTTTATTCATGTGTAATCCTTGTGTATATTTAAGCTTTGTGACTGCACTGTTCAATAACATCGTGTGAATGTGTGGATGTGGTGATACATGTGCCTCTATCTCTTATTTGAACCTCCCTTTCTCGAATCAAACCCGGTAAAAAAAACTGGAACACCCTTTAAAACCAAGCACGTGTAGCTTCCAGCCATGTGTTTGAAAGTGATTTCTGAAGCCTAACATTGACCTCGGGTGCTTTCGTGTTAATATAGAGGCTAACCGAGCCCAATCTATTTATGTTAGAGATTACAACTAACTCAACTTGTCATACAAGAACATCTACAATCGGTTTATATCTCATCGATAACACAAACAAACTAACAACTCTCACTACTCTAGAGTCTATCACTACTTGGCATGTTGCACGTTACATTTTTTTTTTTTGGAAATGAGAGCTTTTATTAATTAAAGTAATGTTTATACCCGTCCTCTGCATAATTAAGATACACACAGCCGATCAATCTACAGGACTAGGTAACAAAGTAAGAAGACCAACATTACAAATAACTTTATCAAAATAAACGGCCTTGAGCTATGGCAGATCAATCTGTAGTTCACGCGGTCATCCATGTCGAGAGAAAATATCCCTCGTCGTATCCTCCAATCGCATACACCCCTCCGCAAACAAGTCGTGGAACTCCATACATTAGAGAGTAGTCCATTA
This sequence comes from Avena insularis, assembly GCA_023614405.1. Classification (NCBI taxonomy): domain Eukaryota; kingdom Viridiplantae; phylum Streptophyta; class Magnoliopsida; order Poales; family Poaceae; genus Avena; species Avena insularis. The sequence continues at coordinate 458,084,060 of CM042685.1, read as the reverse complement.
TCGGAGAATAGCCGTAGCCCGATAGGTAACCTGGTGGAAAGAAGACACAATATTATTAACAATCTTGTCATTTCTACATAGTCAAAGCGACCAAATAATGGCAAGTGCTTCCACTCTAAACATAGTCTTGTATTTATCATCTATCCCATGTAACCAGTTACCAAATACATTATCCACCGAACATGGGAGAGATAAATTAGAGGCTACTTGGATGATTGACCATATAAAACGAGCAAATTTACACTGGAAGAATAAATAACGAATTGTCTCATCATAATGGCAAAAAATGTATTGTGTACTTTCATATCAATTCTTATTAACAATATTACCATTTGTAAGAATTACTCCCTTACAGAGATATCAAGCGAATATCTTTGTTTTGAGAGGTATTTTCATCTTCCAAATTTTACTATTATTATCGACCGTAGTATCAGATTGAATCAAGGCTCTGTACATTGAGTCAACTAAAAATTTACCACTCTCTAGTAATTTGCATTTGAACTCATCCACATCATTTGATAGCTATATCGTGGATAATTGTAATAAAAGATTTATCAAGATACCAGTTAGGACCAATGAGACTTCTTCTGAAAGACACATTAGGAAGATTAGATTCCATTACTATAGAAAGTGTATCCACTTTGTGCCTAACAATCAAATATGGAGATGGATATTGTTCACGAAGAGAAGTTTAGCAAAGCCACTTATCTTCCCAGAACCTAATCTGCGATTCATCCTTAATATTAAAAGCACCAAAATGGAAGAAATCCTTTTTGGACGCCATTAGTCCAGCCCAAAATTATGAATTGCCGGGTTTCCAAAACACTTGAGACATAGCTTTGGAACCAACGTATTTTCTCCATAGAATGGTTTGCCAGACACCATCTTCACTAAGTAGTTTGAAAAGACATTTATCCAAAAGCGTGATATTTTTAAATTGCAAATCATGTATGTCAAGTCCACCGTATTCTTTCGATCGGCAAACCACATTCCATCTGGTCAGTCGATATTTCTTCTTTTTACTATCCTCTTGCCAAAAGAATCTTGATCGAAAATAATCCACTTTATTCAAGACACCTTTTGGTAACTGGAAGAACGAGATCATATACAGTAACATGTTGGTGAGTACTGAATTTATGAGTACAAGTCTTCCTCTAAAATTTATAAGTACAAGTCTTCCCCTGGAATAAAAAGTTTATTCATCTGTTAACTCGACCCGTGACATGTCAGCTTCTTTGTATATGCACCAGCGAACGAATGCACATATGCATCTTGAATCTTCATTGGATCCAGTTGCTATCATCTTCCTTTTTAATATATGTGATTTCCGGCGAACGATTATCCTAGCAATGTATAAGATATAGTAGGATGGCGGTGGATATAGCTCACTAGACACTAAAATAGTAATTTCTCGATCTACCTTTATGCTCTGCGATTAAAATCCTCTTATACGCTTGTACTTGAACTATTGTAGACTTCTCAATGTTTAGATCAGATTTTTTTCTTTGACTTTGAAATAGAAATTTCCTGATTGAATGGGAAATAACTAACTATTAGAATCATATTTTACAAGAGTTGAGATACAAAATACAAATCTTTTAATGGGAAATGTCGAATCAAATGAAGGATAGAAGGCAATCATGGTACCTAACTAGTTGTGCAGTGTAGGATATACCGCAAATTTCTACCGCACCAAGTTGAGGACACCAAATATTGCAACTTTGTGCGCATTCATACTCTTATGGACAAATTTATAACATAGTAACACGCATGATAAATCGCTTACCTACAACAAAGGTTTTTTTAGAGTGGATCCACATGGTGTCGTATAGAGCGCCTTAGAAAGGTGGATTATTCTTTCAATACTTGGTCCAAGGGATTTACATTAGAGATTAGAACTAACTCAACTTGTCATACAAGAACATCTACACTTGGTTTATATCTCACCGATAACACAAACCGACTAAGAACTATAACTACTTTAGATTTCATCAATGCTTTACACGTTACGTAGTGTAAAACATGGGCATATCCCCTCTCAATCAAAACTAATCTAAGTTGAGATTGTTTCTATATGCCTCAAGTTGTCTTACCGAAAGTGGTTTAGAAAATCCATCTACAATTTAATCACCAGTTGAAACAAATCTAATATCCAAGGGTTGGCAACCAGGGGCGGGCCCACTTCAATTCAAAGGTATTCAGGTGAATACCCAAAAAAATTGACCAAAAACTACTGATATATGGTATATAACTGGTACATAAACAGAAAAAACAGGAAAATACGAGAGGAGGCAGACTATTCAGCACGGGCAAGGCCACCTTCCTCCTTTGTCGGTCCCTCCTCTCCCTTTATGAGGCCCAACATGGCAACATCCTAGCTGGCCCAGTTAATTCCTCTATGACGTCGCTCCTCGCGAGATCACGATCGGCAAGGCCCCAATTTCAGCAATTCCCCAAACTGAAACAGTCTACCAGCGGCTGTCGACGGCGGACTCAAGGCGTCGATGGGCACGACAACGCAGCACTCGCCTAGGCCTCCTTGACCTCGAGTCTCCTCAGATCCGCCTCCCTGTTCCACGAACAGGACATCCGCTGCTGCGCTGTCAAGACTGGTTCATCTGCGTGTCGCTGCGCCGCCTTGCGGTCGGAGCTCCACCGAACGCCGCTGCTCCTTGCGCGGTTTCCCTCTGCTGGGCGGAACTACTGGCGGGCTCCCTGCTCCAGCTTTGAGACTTGAAGACTTGAGGTGTTGTAAAAATTCAGAAAAGTTCAGATATAACCTGTCCGAAATTCAGAAGACTAAAATATTATTTTCGTTTTGCTTTTTCAAACTACATATTTTTCAGTTGATCTGAAATATGAAGAGAAAGAATGGTCCTCTCACATTCATTGAAATGAATTTCTTCTTGCAAGTCAAGGAAGAGGATATCAATTACTAGTTTTCAAGTCTTGAAGCAACAGAAAGTTATCCTCTAAATTGTAAGCTCTCCTATCATTTTGTTATTTTGGTTATCGTAATATTTGAGATATTTCTCATTTGATATGTTGAACGATTGGTAATGTTCTATAATTTCAAGTTATGATCTCCTAGGAATCTATTACATTATGGTCAAAATGTGTTATATCTGCTATATATTATATCGTTAGTACTATATGATGCTCTTATAATCAATCACGCATGCAAAAAACTAGGGTTTTAACTATAAAAAAATTATACCATTTAAAATTTTGAATACACACACCAGAAATCCTGGGCCCACCGCTGCATTGGCAACTTTCTCTAGAATAAAGTGATAGTGTGCTTTGTTCTGGCATGAAACACGGAATTAGCTAATAAATATCTAATACCAAGATTATCACACCGTAGTGATGCAGATTTTGGATGATCAACATTAAGGTGTACACGGGCAGGCCTCCGTCAGTATTAAGGTGACATTGTGTTGTCAGGATGGGAACTGGTCAAAGAGTACACACGGGCAGGCCTCCGTCACATGAATATTGTAAGCCGAAGCGTAGGGTTGAGCGTAAATTCCTTTGTCGATCAGTATTAGAATTGTGTGTCAGCAGACAGCAGCAAGCTGTACATGCGTGTCCATGCATACCAATCAACTGACGTGCGAAACGTATAGTAGGCAAATCCTCTTTTTTTATCTCCTCCTTTTTTTTTGTGACCGTCAAATGTCATCTCCTACATGCGCTGGTATAACAGCATGGAATGGTACACCGTACCATACAAGATAATCTCCGACATACGCCTCTCGTGACCCTCAATTTCTGGCAATGCCAGCTCGTGAAGATGCTTTGCTACAACAAGATTGAAGAATGGGAGGTCACCATTTGCATGATATACAGCTCTCAGATTTTTGTTCTATAGCAAAAAAATATTGTCCAAAATATATAATTAGACTCCAATAATTTCTGGTACACGTAACATGCTTCAACTGCACTCCACCATTTTTGAAGTACTGCGAGATGCATATTCAGATCATTAGTGACATGGACAGGGCTCTTGCACAGTACTTCATCTGTACTATAAATACCACCCCAAACAACTATCATCTCCAAGCAAGCAAGAGCAAGACCTATTTAGCTAGCAAATCACTGCACGAGATCAGGCGCTAGCTCGACCGATCAGTGCAATGGCGCCCTCCAAGCTGGTCCTCCTCCTCGCCCTGAATCTAGTTCTCCTCGCCGTTGCGGCGCACGGCTGCGGGCCATATTGCCCCACCCCGCCGATTGTCCCACCGCCCGTCGTGCCAACCCCGTCGACCGGCCAGTGCTCGATTGGCATGCTGAAGCTGAAGGTGTGCGCCAACGTCCTGAACCTGCTCAAGCTCGCTGGGCGTGCCGCCACGGAGGAGTGCTGCCCGCCCTGTCCGGACTGGCCGACCTCGACGCCGCCGTCTGCCTCTGCACCGCCATCAAAGCCGACGTTCTCGGCATCCACCTCGACGTCCCCGTCGACCTCATCCTCCTCCTAAACCAGTGCGGCAGGACCTGCCCCGACGACTTCACCTGCCCCATCTGATCCATCATCCATCACAGAAACCTCCTCGTCAATCTGCACGCAAATCATACTCTAGTAATTTGCATGCCATATATATCCGCCTTTTTATTTGTTCCAGTTTGACATTGGCATCCGTCAATTATTGTATCTTGTTTTGTGACGTCCAAGTGATTCGCACGATTGTAAAAGATGTGCTCCTACACACTTTGTAGTACACGGTAAAACAATAAAAAATGTGTTCATGTTGTGTTAATTCTGACCCGTGATATGCCACCTTGTTTCTACATGGACTGGCATATATCGTGATTTATTCCAATTGTTTCTTACATACATTGATGGTTTTTCTTCTTTTCCATGTGTCTTTTTGGGACGGGAATTTTGTATAGGATATAATACAAAATGCACTAGATCTCGCGCACTACAGGAATGGGAAGCTACGCCGACGGCCAAACATCGGGGCCGTAGGCGTAGCCATCGTCCAGGATAGCCCCGCCAAGCAGCCGTCGGCGTAGAATTGCCCGTAGCATATTCTATGCTACGCCGACGGCTGCCCTCGGCGTAGCTATTTTTTTATTTTATCTCATTAAACTTTGAAAAATCATAACTAAATCATTCTAATTCGAAAAAATACAAATAATATATCAAAAATTTTAGAAAAATAAGACCTATCTATCTACACTCAAATATTACACATTTATAAATAAAAATTAAGTAAAACATAAAACATTATATATAGTTTAAAACGGGCATAAAAAAATTCAAAAACGATCGAAACAATACGAAACCTTCGCGTGGTGTTATATTATGTGACATAGTCAGAAGGAAAAATATCAAACTTGGTATGTTGATTATGTCTCAAAGAAACCTTCACAAACTGACCTATCTCATTCGAGGTTTCTTGGCTTTCAGGTCAAATGACCAATGTTATGGCTAAAATCAAGGCATAGTTTGTGATAATATACCCATATTGTGCATACACATGCATCATGGGATGACGAACAATGTTGCAGGAGGAAGTTTTCCTTTTCGTACTCAAAAAGCCATTTTCTATTTTTCGAGCATAAAAAACGGGCGGTTTTGTGAAGCAACCACCAAATGGCTAATTCAAAATACTACCACCATATTTTACAAAAATACTATACCATCTTATATGGACAATGTCCCAACAGGGGAATCCGAAACCTTTCCGTCCACCTTTGGTGAAAAGACAAATTCGCCTAATCGGTAGGAAGTGGGTCGATATGAACTATGTACATGATCTGATGCTCATGTTTTTTACAAAAATCATTTTAGGTTCAAAATATGCTATTTTATCAAAGATCCAATGCAAGTTTAGCGAGGCTCGGCCCCGAGCTAAGAATCTACATGCCCGCCGTTCGACAAAGTTTGACGATAGTTTAAAACGGGCATAAAAAATTCAAAAACGATCGAAACAATGCGAAACCTTCGCGTGGTGTCATATTATGTGACATAGTTATAAGGAAAAATATCAAACTTGATATATTGATTATGTCTCAAAAAACCCTTCACAAAATGACCTATCGCATTTGAGGTTTCTTGGCTTTTCGGGTCAAAATACCAATGTTATGGCTAGAATCAAGGCATATTTTGTGATAATGTGCCCATATTGTGCATACACATGCATCATGGGATGGCGAACAATGTTACAGGAGGAAGTTTTCCTTTTCGTCGCACCAAAAAGCCATTTTCTATTTTTCGAGCATAAAAACGGACGGTTTTGTGAAGCAACCACTAAATGGCTAATTCAAAATACTACCATCACATTTTACAAAAATACTATAACACCTTATATGGACAATGTCCCAACAAGGGGATCCGAAAACTTTCCTTCCACCTTTGGTGAAAAAGACAAATTCCTGCCGAATCGGTAGGAAGTGGGTCAGATATGAACTACAGGTACATGATCCGATGCTCATGTTTTTTTACAATAATCATTTTTAGGTTCACAATATGATATTTTATCAAAGATTCAATGCAAGTTTTTCTTTTCATCGCACCAAAAAGGCATTTTTCATTATCCGAGCGCAAAAAGGGGATTTTCTAAAGCAACCACCAAATAGCTAATTCAAAAATGCAGGGTTTGTGATTAGTTGATATGGATATCATATTTGGATTCCTCTCATTTTTCTTATCAATTTAGACATATTATTTGTTGAATTTCGACCTACAGATTTAAAGATATTAATTATTCTATATTAAATAGAAAAATACAAAAAAAGAAAATTATTATATTTTTATTTGAATTCAATAATATTTTTACTTATTCATTAATATTTACTTAAATAATTGTTTGTAATTTCAAAAAATACAAACATGTGACATGATGATATAAAAGTTAATAGAATTGAAATCATAGTATTGACACCAATGTATGAATTACTTTGCGGAAACGGATTCTAAAGGAACGAGGAAGTTAAGCGTGCTGAAGCTGGAGTAGTATTAGGTGGGTGACCTTTTGGGAAGTTTGACTAAAAACTATAATTTAATCAAATATTAAGTATAATTAGTGTTAAAAATATTCAAAGTAGGAGTTTAACAAGTGAAACAATTCAAAGAATAAAAAAATTGAGAAAAAAAATAAAAACAATTATTATTATTTTGCAACCGGCCGACAGGCTATGCCGACGGCAAAGCCCTCGGCGTAGCATACGCCGACGGCATTTCGATACGCCGATGGCTTAAGTGTGCTCCACCGAGGGAGATCTTTGCCGAGGAGGCTACGCCGAGGGCAGCTCTCGCTGCACTATACGTCCGAGGGTATTTTGGCTCACGCCGACGGCTTTTTGCCCTCGGTGTAGCGCCAAGCGTCTGTAGTGCGCCGATGGACAACAATTTGCCAAATTGGACATATGCCACTAACTCGGTGGCACCATGCATCTATACCAGAAGATTCACTTCACGCTGGCTAATGTTAGACTAATTTGTCGCCTATTTGACTCGCTTTTGAATTTCTTATGCCCGCTTTGAATTTTTAAATTTCTAACTATGGTCGAACCGCGTGTATGAAGATAGGGACGAGCATCGTTAGAACTTGCATTGGATCTCTGAAAAACCACATATTATGAAGTCTCAAAATGATTTTTCTCAAAAATCACGGCGTTAGATCATGTACCCGTAGTACAAACCGGACCCACTAATGGCCTAAGGTACACATCAATGTCGTTGCCCGGTTGCTTCGGGCCTTGATGACCATCGCATCATAATGAACCTACGCTTCAAGCACAACCAAGGAGAAAGGTTGTAGATACATAGAGTCACGGATCAGGTGTTGTGACTGCAGTTCTGCTCCCCAAAAGGATTCATGCCATCCGTACTTACACCAAACCATAAGTTCCTTGCGTCACCTGCAAAGTCCGGAAAGTCTCTCTCGATTTTTTTCCACTGTGACCCATCAGCAGGTGTCTCAACTTTCCGTCTTTCTTACGGACTTCTTTGTACCATCGCAACAACCTGGCATGCTCTTTGTTTCTAAACATGCGTTTCAACCTTGGTATTATAGGATCATACAACATAACCTTAGCAGGAACACTCTTCCGGAGGGGGTTCCCCCTCAACATCATTAGGGTCATCTCGTCTGATCTTATACCACAATGCATTGCATAGCGGTCATTTATCTAAATTCTCATACTCCTTACCGCGGTAGAGGATGCATGCATGTATCTTATGCACATCTAAGCCTAGAGGACAGAGAGTCTTCTTTGCTTCAGACGTACTCTCGGGAAGTTCGTTATGTTTTGGAAACTTTGGCTTCATTATTTTCAGCATCTTTTCAAATGAGGAGTCAGTTAGACCACACTCTACCTTCCATCGCAGCAATTTCAGTGTGGTACCGAGCTTTGTGCTGCCATCTTCGTAATTTGGGTACAACAATTTTTTGTGATCTTCTAACATACCCTCTAACTTCAATGTCTCATTCTCTGTTTCACAGTCTCGCTTTGCATCAGAAATAATCCTACCAAGTTCATCAGCGGGCTCATTTGATGCCCGTTCTTCTCCTCCTTCCTCTTTATTGTCTTCCATTGCAGTATCACTGTATTCAGGAAACATATGATGATAGTTGTTAGCATCATCTTCTTCTTCACTGTCTTCCATCATAACCCCTCTTTCCCGTTCTTGGTCCAGCAATTATAGTTGGAACAAAAACCTCCTCGTCAATCTGCATGCAACTCATACTCTCGTAACTTGCATGTCATATATATCCGTCTTTTTATTTGTTCCAGTTTGACATTGGCATCCATCAATTATTGTGTCTTGTTTTGTGATGTCTAAATGATTCACACAATTGTATAAGATGTACTCATATACACTTTATGGTACACGTTAAATTAATAAAAAAATGTGTTCATGTTGTGCTAAATCCGACCCGTGATATGCCACCTTGTTTCTATTTGGACTCGCCTACAGATCTTGATTTATTCCAATTGTTTCTTACATACATTGATGGTTTTTTCTTCTTTTTCCATGTTTTTTCTGTGATGGGAATTTTGTATAAGATATAGCAAAACGGTAGTGCCTATTTTTTTTATATTGTAGGGTTTTTCTCTACCATGCCACTAGATCTCGCCCGAAATTCGGACAACACCGCCTAAATTGAAGATATGCCATCGACTGGTGGCGCCATGCATCTATACCACAAGATGCACTTCATGCTGGCTAATGTTAGGTTTGACTAATTTGCCATCTATTTGACTGCTTTTTATTATGTAGGACCTCCGCCCCATTCGTTAACCATGGCGGCCAGGACGCTGTGCCCACCACCTTTGTCGGTGTGGTTTTTGGCAAGACTTTTTGTTGTCTTTGCCAAGTATTTTTTTGTGTGTTTTTTCGTTATTTTGGGCATACAACAAAGAGCCGAACAATCGGCAAACTTCATGTTTGCAGTAGTCCATTGTTTTGAAAAAAGACATTTATTAATTTAAGCTATATTTCAGTTGTGACATGTAAGCACACTAAGTATTACTTACCAAGTAAATTATTTATACTTTTGCTAAGTCTTAGCTATCACAAAGGTTCTCTTCCCTTATCCTCGCCTAATGGAAAGGCCTAGTGCTGGCGAGAGCGCGTGGAGTTGTGTGTCTGACAGATCTTTTGGGATCCGATCAGTTTTAGTATTTGTTAGTGTGGTTTCAGGTCCGACTCTTTTGATCTATGTGTATCATTTTTGCCATGGTTACTGCTCAGATACATTGGTATCTTAGGGTCTTAGCACAACGGCTTATCATTGGTCTACTACAACAAGATTTACTAAGAGAAGGTTTACCCCTGTTCTAGTGATGGAGGGGCAAGGACGTTGTACGCCAGCATCTCGTGCTAGCGTCTGTAATCATCGGTGGATGGTCCAAGGACCTATTTGTAATTTGTATTAATTTTGAAGATTTTTGTACCACTACTGATGATTACAAAAGATCGGTGGACCGTTTCACAAAAAAAAAGCACCTTTTAACAAAGAAGTAACTAGAAAACGTACATATGGTTTAACATACTGTACTACTCAATGTTTAAACTGCCTATGTGTTGTAGATATGCCAAGATGGATATGCCCATATGGGAGGTTAACCGGTGGACATGGTTGGCTCATGTCCGCCTCCTATGGGCTTACACGAGCACTAAGACCTGAGCCAGCAAGGCCCAATACCTGGTCAATTTCAGGGGAGTCGCAGATAGATCTAGAGACTAATACCTTGAAGTAGAAGGCAAGAAGAAGATAGTCGGTATCTGTTAGGTCTCCTACTCCTGTATTGACACAGGAGACTTGTGTAAAACCTCAACCCGGTCGTTTTTATTAGGCCGGCTTGGGATACCATATAGAGAAAGCATCATAGACTCATGAATCAATCGAATAGATTAGAACCGTCGGCTAAGCACAGAAGTCTTAGTCGTCGGAGCCTTGTTACCAAAAATATAAGCAATATAACAAAACAGGCGTATGTCCTTACCTCCAAAGTGAGATGTCAAACCTGGGTAACTTGCGTGTACCAATCTTGCCCTAGTTTGACCTATTTTGCCGCCCTCCGCCTCAAAGGTCCCTCTTGCAAAGGTACTCACCATGGTATTCCTGCATAATAGCAAAACGTAATTGCGATCTAACGATCTAACATGTTCATAAAAAAATTGTCAATTATTTGTCCTAGCCTTTTTTTTGTGCACGTGCCTTATTCACATGACCAGGCCTCCATCAGAAGAATGTAACGTGAGCGAGCAACATATAATTCCTTTACACACATTATTCCTGTATGGGTCCGCATTAACAAATTATTAGACAGCTAGGTAGCTGTACGTACGTGTGCATGCCAGTATAATAAACCAAAAGTAGGAATCGTATAGTAGACATCTCCTGCGCTGGTCTAGTGGCACTCATGGCAACATGGAACTAAAAACACACAACATGATCGATCTCCTCTCGTGACCCTCAGTATCAGATAACACCAACTCGGGTAGGGCTGCGAAATATATACCATCTTGCATGCCTACTTGGTAGCTCTGTTTTCAACATTTTTGTTAAATTCGTAAACCACGATCAAATATTCTCCCTATCGTGAATTTATATATTGCGGATTTGTCTTGATCCGCATGTATCTAGAACAGAGGGGGTATTTGTACTTCAGAAATGAAAAGTCGTCGAGGCCCTCAGGTTTTGTTCGTTAGCGTACAAATTAGTAAACCTCATGAGTGGTACACACGTAACAAGCTAGAAATATAGTAGTAGCAGCAGCCAGAGTAGTAGCTTTTACATGTAAAGGATTTTGTGTAAATAAATTATGCGTATGGGAATAGATAGTCAAACTGGATTGATCTTGACATGAAGAGGGAGCAAGTTGCACACTGCATCTGGCCTATAAATAGCGCCCCAAACAGCCCAAGAGAACCATCCCAAGCTAGCTAGCAAAGCCTACCTAGACTGTAAGATCGACCACCCGATCGTGCCGATCGAGCATAGCAATGGCGCCCTCCAAGCTCGCCTTCTTCCTCACCGTGAACCTGGCCCTCTCGCCGCAGTGCACGGCTGCGGGTCATACAGCTGCAACCCCACCCGGTACCAACCCGCCGATCGTCGCCCCTCCGCCGCCCATGACCCCCACGCCGGTGCCCCAAGCCCGTCGACTGGCGGCGGCGGCACCTGCTCCATCGACACGCTGAAGCTGAGCGCGTGCGCAAACGTGCTGAACCTGCTCAAGCTCAACCTCGGCGTGCGTCGACCGAGCAGTGCTGCCCGCTGCTGTCTGGGCTCGCTGACCTCGACGCCGCTGTCTGCGTGTGCACGGCCATCAAGGCCAACGTCCTCGGCATCAACCTCAACGTGCCCGTCGACCTGGTCCTCCTCCTCAACCAGTGCGGCAAGACATGCCCCGCCGACTTCACCTGCCCCGCCTGATCCATCCATCCATCAGTCCAACGCAAGCCATGCATATATATAGTCGTCCACATCAGCACCATCTGCATGCAAGTCATATTCGTAATTAAGTTCTGCATGTTATATATATAATTTCCAGTCCATGCATCTATACATGCATGCCAGCATCTAAGTAATTCCTATATATATGTTTCGGTGTGATTACGTATAAGTCACCATTGTATATCGTTGTGGTATCCAAGTGGTTCCTATATATGTTTGTAAAAAAGGATATATAACATATGTGGAGTACATGTGTCCGTGGAATAATAAAACTTTTTGTTCGTGTTCTCTCTTATCTACTCGTGACATATATGCCAGCTGCTTCTATTGTTCATCAGTATGTATGTAGAGAGGAACCACACATGAATCATGATCACGTCTACTCCCTCCGATCCATAACAAGGATCATTGATTTAGTATAAAGTTGTACTAAATTAGGAACTTAATATGGATGGGAAGAAGTACATATTCTGAACGTTATGTGTTTCAACCGTGCACGCTAGGTAGCGTGCGTGTCTAACATATTATCCTATGGTTTTGTGATTCGTGTAGCACCGTATATTCATATTTCACGAAAACTAGAAGGATTGTTGAAGGAAAACATGTTGAAACAGTTAACTCTACCTAGGTGCATGGTACAAATAAAATTATCTACATCATATTCTCCTCTTTTCTTTCATTTACTTATCGTGACGGTCATTTTGTTTTGCTCTGTCCTTCGGGACTAGCTATAGTTCATACTCCAATATTTATTTTAAAAAATTAAACCAATATTTGAAATATACAGCATACACTTGGCATAGATTTTCACTGTTATGTGTCTCTTGATCATGTCAAAATGGAAAAAATAATGGATCCTTCGAAACCGAAGACAGGTTGTGTAGATTATGCAAGTACGCAATCCATGAACCGAAATGTAAAAATATATATGTATGTGAGTATATCTATGTGAACTGTATTATGGATGTTTTAAACTTCATAATTTCACATTGAACAAGAATTATGGGCTTTGGTTCTGTCCTCACCATCCGAGGACGTGAAATAGGTCAAACTAAACTATATATTAAAGTTTCCATCTCAAAAAATATATTAAAGTTTCCAGAAAAAATAATATAGTTCTTAGAACGTCACAAATACCATGTTCATATGTTTACCCTGTATTCACAGGTGAATGTAATATATTATGAAGACATTCCCAATGTGATACTATATAAATCACCAAAGAAGCATTTAACTTCTTGGGGGTATCCACATATCTGCAATTATGTACTAGTAATAATTATCCAAGTGGTACATCTAAATGTATGTATAGAACAACTGCATATTTATTTATCTCAACTATCACATGCTTTAACTTTTGTTCACATAGAATTTCACTCTGCTTGAAAGAGGATTTCTTTAGAATTTTATAAAGATTTCATTGTTATAAAAAGGTCCTAAATGTACATTTGGATGAACAAGTTATTTAGCTCGTAAAATTCCCATGGACGGGCTTGTCCTGCCTTTTAAATTGTTAGCAGAAAATAATTATAAATTTTACTGAACCTAGTCGCTTTATTTGGGGTACGGAGAGGATATATGAAAAAACATATGTACACTCAATAGGTAAATGGGACTCAGGAAGGAAAGTATCAGAGCTCCTCTTACTGTCAGTTCTTTCACTAAAATAATGAATAGATACACTTCATTTTGGGGTCATATGTCATAGGCTTCATGGTAGGGTTACTGTCACGAAGCTAATCCTTCCTTGATGACCTCAGATTATTTTTATTTACTACCTGATTTGTTCTTTATCTTTCAATAGTCCATAACATACAGTTGTGTGCATCAATTGACACAAAGGCCGAAATGATCCTTTGTTTAGAAAAGAATCACGTTTATTTATCTATTCAATGAGAAATTTTCGGTGGGAATATAATACAACTTCTACCTATAAATTTGTGATGATATTTTTTTCACTAGTGCATTTATGGTAGATATAGATATATAAAATTCTCCTAAAAAATTAATAAAACTCGTAATTAACATAATCCCTTTCTTGGGGAAATCCTGGGTGTGGATGGGATATATGACAAGATATATATACACCCTAGCTAGGTAAATGTGTACGGGGACTGGAATCCATCGATCTCAGTGGGAAACAATGCATTGGCCGGCTGCTGATCCTGTAAAATATCAGCTGTGTAAGAGGTCTCATCTCCTCTCACTCTTCTAACTGAAACATTGATCTGATATACACTCACCCTTTTTGTGTCCCAAGATGTGAACTGTCCATCACTATCAAAGGGTCAACGTCTTGGAACGATGTAGAACTTGTTGAAGCTAGCGAGATATACTAGCAGTCGGTGGATTTGACTCGATGTTTTGTACGTATATGGGAAATTCAACCAGGTATAGATATCTAGAGGGTCTATACATGCCCTATGGATGGATGCATACCAGGCAACACTGCCGACATAGACATAACTAGTACAGTGCATTGGAATATATTGTGTTTTACCTCAAAAAAAAATCTGGCCAATAATATATGTGTGAGAATACCACCATCACACACACACAGACTTGAAGGGTCGCATGAGTATGGTCGATGGATCAACTTGCGCGTTGTTGCATGGATTGGAGGTAAACGTTCAGCGAGCAATCCACATCCATGGACACGCCGGAAACAAGCAGCAAATTCATCCAGAGAATCAGTAACCCTACATACCTAGATCGAGCTCTCTCGATCGATCGTGTGAAATGAAGAATAAAAGGTCTCCGTTAGCCACAGCATGAGAGACAGTATGTTTGACCTGACAGCAAGCTTCGAAGCGTTTATGGAGTACGCATGACTGAATCCCATCCAATCCAGCTCTCTCGGCATGATCACACTTATGGAATAAGCCAGCGGAGCCTTCCAGAACACGACACAGGAACCAGATCAATGTAGACAAACATCAGGTGAATCTTCGTCGGCTTGAGAGGGACCAAGGACCGACACCTTTATTCCAACTGAGTTAGTAGCCCCAATGCCACCAACTGGGAACTAGCATGATCCGCGACGACGGCGAGACCCCCGCCGACCACTCCGACGGAGAATGAGGTCACCACCACCTTGCCGGGACACATGCCCCAGGCTTCCTCATGTCGCGAACATGGCCCGGGGAACCTAGGGCCGGCGTAGAGCGGACAACAGATCGTGGCCCGCCTATGCCCATCTGGGCCGAGATCGGATCCTGACTCCCGCCGCCGCTTGTACCCATCTACCGGAGGTCCTCCGGCCGCCGCCAGCCACGACACCGCCGACCGCCAAGAGCGAACGCCTGCCAATCCTCGCCGACCGGGCCAAGGTAACCGCCACCGTCACCACGCCACCAGAAGGTGAAATGATCTACTTCGTATAACTCAGTTCCGTCGCCATCTGGGAGTAATTAATCCCTTTGTTAGTATTGAACTTACATATCAGGAAAAACATTGCGGCTGTAGTACTAACTAATTATTAACCTAACAGCCAGATGTGCGTGTCCATACAAGCCAAACGGACAGTATAATAAACCAGATTGTGAAAGGTATAGTAACATGTATGGCCACTACATGGAATCAGAACCATACAACATCTCATTTTTTTATTTTGTGGATCCAATTTTTTTTCCATGCTATGAACCCCTATAATGATATCAGAGCCGTGTTTATATGTAGATCAGTTGCACGAGTAGAAAACAATGGTCATCATAGGTAGTGGTGATTTTATTATCAATTATTTTTTGTGTATTTTGCATCTTGCGGTATGGTGAGATGAAGGGGCCTGAGCTAACCTTACATTACATCGTTCATGAGACTTGCTCCACGCCAACATGAACTTATATTGCATAAGTAGTTTTGCGTGTGTCTCTCTCCTATCATAATAAAGATTCAATTTACAACGTACACTTGATAGTTCAAGCATCAATGTTGTGGTTCTTGTTTGTAAGTTAGAACGGTACTTATTAAAAGCTTGAAACCACGTAAAATATGTAAAAACAAATTAGAGACGCCTAACTATGTTTTGCACGGGTGTGCTGTGATGCGCCTGATGCGGGTGCCGGAGGACAGATGCGGAAGTGGCTATATCAAAAGAAGGTAAAATGATCTACTTCGTATAACTCAGCTTCGTCGCCGTCTAGGAGTAATTAATCCCTTTGTTAATATTAAACTTACATGTCAGCAAAACCATTGCCGCTGTAGTACTAACTAATTATTAACCTAACAGCCAGATGTGCGTGCGTGTCCATACAAGCCAAACGGCCAGTATAATAAACCAGATTGTGAAAGGTATAGTAACATGTATGGCCACTACATGGAATCAGAACCATACAACATCTCCTTTTATATTCTGTGTGGATCCAATATATGCGTCCTGTGACCCTCAAATTGATGCAATGCCAGCTCCTAGGTTTGCCAGTATATACATTTCCATGTCCTATCGTCTATCAAGATTACTTTTAAATTCGATGTAGAAAGGAGAGTGGCCTGGCGCAGCTCTCAGCTCCAATGATCGTTCGGTCACGGGTGACATCTACACCTGGGCTATAAATAGCAGTCCAAACAATCCCAAGAAACCCATCCCAAACAACAAAACCTGTTGTAGTAAGATCACTAGATAACTTGCCCGATCAGTGCAATGGCGCCTCCCAGCTTACCCTCTTCTTGCCCTGAACCTGGTCCTCCTCAAGGCCGCCGCCCATGGCTGCACCCCATACTGCCCCACCCCCACGCCAATCATCCCACCGCCTGCCTGCCCACGCCATCGACCAGCCACTGCTCGATCGGCACACTGAAGCTGGAGGTGTGCGCCAACGCTGAACCTGGTCAAGCTCAAGCTGGGCGTACAGCGAACGAGCAATGCTGCCCCTGCTCCACGGGCTCGCCGACCTTGACGCTGCCCTCTGCCTCTGCACCGCCATCAAGGCCAACGCCCGGCATCCACCTCAACGCCCCTCGACCTCACCTCCTCCTCAACCATTGCGGCAAAAATGCCCCAAAACTTCGCCTGCCCCATCTGATTCATCCACCCATCTCAAACCATGCATCGCTGTGACATACATCCTGTCCTCCAATGCAAATCATCCTCCTAATTTGCATGTCTTTTCATGTGTTTCAGTTGATATGATTGCTTAAGTTTCCATTCAGTACTGATTATATCTTCTCTATGCTTGGTGTCTGAATGATTTGCATATTTGTAAAAGGATATACACACTTGTACACCTGGAAATAATAAAAAGTTTATTCATGTGTAATCCTTGTGTATATTTAAGCTTTGTGACTGCACTGTTCAATAACATCGTGTGAATGTGTGGATGTGGTGATACATGTGCCTCTATCTCTTATTTGAACCTCCTTTCTCGAATCAAACCCGTAAAAAAACTGGAACACCCTTTAAAACCAAGCACGTAGCTTCCAGCCATGTGTTTGAAAGTGATTTCTGAAGCCTAACATTGACCTCGGGTGCTTTCGTGTTAATATAGAGGCTAACCGAGCCCAATCTATTTATGTTAGAGATTACAACTAACTCAACTTGTCATACAAGAACATCTACAATCGGTTTATATCTCATCGATAACACAAACAAACTAACAACTCTCACTACTCTAGAGTCTATCACTACTTGGCATGTTGCACGTTACATTTTTTTTTTTTGGAAATGAGAGCTTTTATTAATTAAAGTAATGTTTATACCCGTCCTCTGCATAATTAAGATACACACAGCCGATCAATCTACAGGACTAGGTAACAAAGTAAGAAGACCAACATTACAAATAACTTTATCAAAATAAACGGCCTTGAGCTATGGCAGATCAATCTGTAGTTCACGCGGTCATCCATGTCGAGAGAAAATATCCCTCGTCGTATCCTCCAATCGCATACACCCTCCGCAAACAAGTCGTGGAACTCCATACATTAGAGAGTAGTCCATTATCGGAGAATAGCCGAGTCTGATAGGTAACCTGGTGGAAAGAAGACACAATATTATTAACAATCTTGTCATTTCTACATAGTCAAAGCGACCAAATAATGGCAAGTGCTTCCACTCTAAACATAGTCTTGTATTTATCATCTATCCCATGTAACCAGTTACCAAATACATTATCCAATCAACATGGAGAGATAAATTAGAGGCTACTTGGATGATTGACCATATAAAACGAGCAAATTTACACTGGAAGAATAAATAACGAATTGTCTCATCATAATGGCAAAAAATGTATTGTGTACTTTCATATCAATTCTTATTAACAATATTACCATTTGTAAGAATTACTCCCTTACAGAGATATCAAGTTTAATATCTTTGTTTTGAGAGGTATTTTCATCTTCCAAATTTTACTATTATTATCGACCGTAGTATCAGATTGAATCAAGGCTCTGTACATTGAGTCAACTAAAAATTTACCACTCTCTAGTAATTTGCATTTGAACTCATCCACATCATTTGATAGCTATATCGTGGATAATTGTAATAAAAGATTTATCAAGATACCAGTTAGGACCAATGAGACTTCTTCTGAAAGACACATTAGGAAGATTAGATTCCATTACTATAGAAAGTGTATCCACTTTGTGCCTAACAATCAAATATGGAGATGGATATTGTTCACGAAGAGAAGTTTAGCAAAGCCACTTATCTTCCCAGAACCTAATCTCGATTCATCCTTAATATTAAAAGCACCAAATGGAAGAAATCCTTTTTGGACGCCATTAGTCCAGCCCAAAATTATGAATTGCCGGGTTTCCAAAACACTTGAGACATAGCTTTGGAACCAACGTATTTTCTCCATAGAATGGTTTGCCAGACACCATCTTCACTAAGTAGTTTGAAAAGACATTTATCCAAAAGCGTGATATTTTTAAATTGCAAATCATGTATGTCAAGTCCACCGTATTCTTTCGATCGGCAAACCACATTCCATCTGGTCAGTCGATATTTCTTCTTTTACTATCCTCTTGCCAAAAGAATCTTGATCAAAATAATACAATTTATTCAAGAAACCTTTTGGTAAATGGAAAAACGAGATCAAATACAGTAACATGTTGGTGATTAATGCATTTATGAGTACAAGTCTTCCTCTAAAATTTATAAGTACAAGTCTTCCCTGAATAAAAAGTTTATTCATCTGTTAACTCAATTCGTGACATGTCAGCTTCTTTGTATATGCACCAGCTAATCTAATGCACATATGCATCTTGAATCTTCATTGATCCAGTTGCTATCATCTTCCTTTTTAATATATGTGATTTCCGGCGAACGATTATCCTAGCAATGTATAAGATATAGTAGGATGGCGGTGGATATAGCTCACTAGACACTAAAATAGTAATTTCTCGATCTACCTTTATGCTCTCTGCATTAAAATCCTCTTATACGCTTGTACTTGAACTATTGTAGACTTCTCAATGTTTAGATCAGATTTTTTTCTTTGACTTTGAAATAGAAATTTCCTGATTGAATGGGAAATAACTAACTATTAGAATCATATTTTACAAGAGTTGAGATACAAAATACAAATCTTTTAATGGGAAATGTCGAATCAAATGAAGGATAGAAGGCAATCATGGTACCTAACTAGTTGTGCAGTGTAGGATATACCGCAAATTTCTACCGCACCAAGTTGAGGACACCAAATATTGCAACTTTGTGCGCATTCATACTCTTATGGACAAATTTATAACATAGTAACACGCATGATAAATCGCTTACCTACAACAAAGGTTTTTTTAGAGTGGATCCACATGGTGTCGTATAGAGCGCCTTAGAAAGGTGGATTATTCTTTCAATACTTGGTCCAAGGGATTTACATTAGAGATTAGAACTAACTCAACTTGTCATACAAGAACATCTACACTTGGTTTATATCTCACCGATAACACAAACCGACTAAGAACTATAACTACTTTAGATTTCATCAATGCTTTACACGTTACGTAGTGTAAAACATGGGCATATCCCCTCTCAATCAAAACTAATCTAAGTTGAGATTGTTTCTATCTGCCTCAAGTTGTCTTACCGAAAGTGGTTTAGAAAATCCATCTACAATTTAATCACCAGTTGAAACAAATCTAATATCCAAGGGTTGGCAACCAGGGCGGCCCACTTCAATTCAAAGGTATTCAGGTGAATACCCAAAAAAATTGACCAAAAACTACTGATATATGGTATATAACTGGTACATAAACAGAAAAAACAGGAAAATACGAGAGGAGGCAGACTATTCAGCACGGGCAAGGCCACCTTCCTCCTTTGTCGGTCCCTCCTCTCCCTTTATGAGGCCCAACATGGCAACATCCTAGCTGGCCCAGTTAATTCCTCTATGACGTCGCTCCTCGCGAGATCACGATCGGCAAGGCCCCAATTTCAGCAATTCCCCAAACTGAAACAGTCTACCAGCGGCTGTCGACGGCGGACTCCAAGGCCGATGGGCACGACAACGTGCAGCACTCGCTCAGGCCTCCTCGACCTCGAGTCTCCTCGTATCCGTCTCCCTGTTCCACGAACAGGACATCCGCGGCTGCGCTGCCGCACTGGTTCATCTGCGTGTCTGCCGCCTTTGCCGGTCGGAGCTCGCCAACGCCGCTGCTACTTCCAGGTTTCCCTCTGCTGGGCGGAACTACTGGCGGGCTCCCTGCTCCAGCTTTGAGACTTGAAGACTTGAGGTGTTGTAAAAATTCAGAAAAGTTCAGATATAACCTGTCCGAAATTCAGAAGACTAAAATATTATTTTCGTTTTGCTTTTTCAAACTACATATTTTTCAGTTGATCTGAAATATGAAGAGAAAGAATGGTCCTCTCACATTCATTGAAATGAATTTCTTCTTGAAGTCAAGGAAGAGGATATCAATTACTAGTTTTCAAGTCTTGAAGCAACAGAAAGTTATCCTCTAAATTGTAAGCTCTCCTATCATTTTGTTATTTTGGTTATCGTAATATTTGAGATATTTCTCATTTGATATGTTGAACGATTGGTAATGTTCTATAATTTCAAGTTATGATCTCCTAGGAATCTATTACATTATGGTCAAAATGTGTTATATCTGCTATATATTATATCGTTAGTACTATATGATGCTCTTATAATCAATCACGCATGCAAAAACTAGGGTTTTAACTATAAAAAAATTATACCATTTAAAATTTTGAATACACACACCAGAAATCCTGGGCCCACCGCTGCATTGGCAACTTTCTCTAGAATAAAGTGATAGTGTGCTTTGTTCTGGCATGAAACACGGAATTAGCTAATAAATATCTAATACCAAGATTATCACACCGTAGTGATGCAGATTTTGGATGATCAACATTAAGGTGTACACGGGCAGGCCTCCGTCAGTATTAAGGTGACATTGTGTTGTCAGGATGGGAACTGGTCAAAGAGTACACACGGGCAGGCCTCCGTCACATGAATATTGTAAGCCGAAGCGTAGGGTTGAGCGTAAATTCCTTTGTCGATCAGTATTAGAATTGTGTGTCAGCAGACAGCAGCAAGCTGTACATGCGTGTCCATGCATACCAATCAACTGACGTGCGAAACGTATAGTAGGCAAATCCTCTTTTTTTATCTCCTCCTTTTTTTTTGTGACCGTCAAATGTCATCTCCTACATGCGCTGGTATAACAGCATGGAATGGTACACCGTACCATACAAGATAATCTCCGACATACGCCTCTCGTGACCCTCAATTTCTGGCAATGCCAGCTCGTGAAGATGCTTTGCTACAACAAGATTGAAGAATGGGAGGTCACCATTTGCATGATATACAGCTCTCAGATTTTTGTTCTATAGCAAAAAAATATTGTCCAAAATATATAATTAGACTCCAATAATTTCTGGTACACGTAACATGCTTCAACTGCACTCCACCATTTTTGAAGTACTGCGAGATGCATATTCAGATCATTAGTGACATGGACAGGGCTCTTGCACAGTACTTCATCTGTACTATAAATACCACCCCAAACAACTATCATCTCCAAGCAAGCAAGAGCAAGACCTATTTAGCTAGCAAATCACTGCACGAGATCAGGCGCTAGCTCGACCGATCAGTGCAATGGCGCCCTCCAAGCTGGTCCTCCTCCTCGCCCTGAATCTAGTTCTCCTCGCCGTTGCGGCGCACGGCTGCGGGCCATATTGCCCCACCCCGCCGATTGTCCCACCGCCCGTCGTGCCAACCCCGTCGACCGGCCAGTGCTCGATTGGCATGCTGAAGCTGAAGGTGTGCGCCAACGTCCTGAACCTGCTCAAGCTCAAGCTGGGCGTGCCGGCCACGGAGGAGTGCTGCCCGCTCCTGTCCGGACTGGCCGACCTCGACGCCGCCGTCTGCCTCTGCACCGCCATCAAAGCCGACGTTCTCGGCATCCACCTCGACGTCCCCGTCGACCTCATCCTCCTCCTAAACCAGTGCGGCAGGACCTGCCCCGACGACTTCACCTGCCCCATCTGATCCATCATCCATCACAGAAACCTCCTCGTCAATCTGCACGCAAATCATACTCTAGTAATTTGCATGCCATATATATCCGCCTTTTTATTTGTTCCAGTTTGACATTGGCATCCGTCAATTATTGTATCTTGTTTTGTGACGTCCAAGTGATTCGCACGATTGTAAAAGATGTGCTCCTACACACTTTGTAGTACACGGTAAAACAATAAAAAATGTGTTCATGTTGTGTTAATTCTGACCCGTGATATGCCACCTTGTTTCTACATGGACTGGCGTACATATCGTGATTTATTCCAATTGTTTCTTACATACATTGATGGTTTTTTCTTCTTTTCCATGTGTCTTTTTGGGACGGGAATTTTGTATAGGATATAATACAAAATGCACTAGATCTCACAAGACTACAGGAATGGGAAGCTACGCCGACGGCCAAACATCGGGCCGAGAGGCGAGCCATCGCCCAGGATAGCCCCGCCAAGCAGCCGGGCGAGAATTGCCCGTAGATATTCTATGCTACGCCGACGGCTGCCCTCATGAAGCTATTTTTTTATTTTATCTCATTAAACTTTGAAAAATCATAACTAAATCATTCTAATTCGAAAAAATACAAATAATATATCAAAAATTTTAGAAAAATAAGACCTATCTATCTACACTCAAATATTACACATTTATAAATAAAAATTAAGTAAAACATAAAACATTATATATAGTTTAAAACGGGCATAAAAAAATTCAAAAACGATCGAAACAATACGAAACCTTCGCGTGGTGTTATATTATGTGACATAGTCAGAAGGAAAAATATCAAACTTGGTATGTTGATTATGTCTCAAAGAAACCTTCACAAACTGACCTATCTCATTCGAGGTTTCTTGGCTTTCAGGTCAAATGACCAATGTTATGGCTAGAATCAAGGCATAGTTTGTGATAATATACCCATATTGTGCATACACATGCATCATGGGATGACGAACAATGTTGCAGGAGGAAGTTTTCCTTTCGTTGCACTAAAAGCCATTTTCTATTTTCGAAAGCATAAAAAACGGGCGGTTTTGTGAAGCAACCACCAAATGGCTAATTCAAAATACTACCACCATATTTTACAAAAATACTATACCATCTTATATGGACAATGTCCCAACAGGGGAATCCGAAACCTTTCCGTCCACCTTTGGTGAAAAAGACAAATTCCTGCCTAATCGGTAGGAAGTGGGTCAGATATGAACTACAGGTACATGATCTGATGCTCATGTTTTTTACAAAAATCATTTTAGGTTCAAAATATGCTATTTTATCAAAGATCCAATGCAAGTTTAGCGAGGCTCGGCCCCGAGCTAAGAATCTACATGCCCGCCGTTCGACAAAGTTTGACGATAGTTTAAAACGGGCATAAAAAATTCAAAAACGATCGAAACAATGCGAAACCTTCGCGTGGTGTCATATTATGTGACATAGTTATAAGGAAAAATATCAAACTTGATATATTGATTATGTCTCAAAAAACCCTTCACAAAATGACCTATCGCATTTGAGGTTTCTTGGCTTTTCGGGTCAAAATACCAATGTTATGGCTAGAATCAAGGCATATTTTGTGATAATGTGCCCATATTGTGCATACACATGCATCATGGGATGGCGAACAATGTTACAGGAGGAAGTTTTCCTTTTCGTCGCACCAAAAAGCCATTTTCTATTTTTCGAGCATAAAAACGGACGGTTTTGTGAAGCAACCACTAAATGGCTAATTCAAAATACTACCATAACATTTTACAAAAATACTATAACACCTTATATGGACAATGTCCCAACAAGGGGATCCGAAAACTTTCCTTCCACCTTTGGTGAAAAAGACAAATTCCTACCGAATCGGTAGGAAGTGGGTCAGATATGAACTACAGGTACATGATCCGATGCTCATGTTTTTTTACAATAATCATTTTTAGGTTCACAATATGATATTTTATCAAAGATTCAATGCAAGTTTTTCTTTTCATCGCACCAAAAAGGCATTTTTCATTATCCGAGCGCAAAAAGGGGATTTTCTAAAGCAACCACCAAATAGCTAATTCAAAAATGCAGGGTTTGTGATTAGTTGATATGGATATCATATTTGGATTCCTCTCATTTTTCTTATCAATTTAGACATATTATTTGTTGAATTTCGACCTACAGATTTAAAGATATTAATTATTCTATATTAAATAGAAAAATACAAAAAAAGAAAATTATTATATTTTTATTTGAATTCAATAATATTTTTACTTATTCATTAATATTTACTTAAATAATTGTTTGTAATTTCAAAAAATACAAACATGTGACATGATGATATAAAAGTTAATAGAATTGAAATCATAGTATTGACACCAATGTATGAATTACTTTGCGGAAACGGATTCTAAAGGAACGAGGAAGTTAAGCGCTGAAGTGGAGTAGTATTAGGTGGGTGACCTTTGGGAAGTTTGACTAAAAACTATAATTTAATCAAATATTAAGTATAATTAGTGTTAAAAATATTCAAAGTAGGAGTTTAACAAGTGAAACAATTCAAAGAATAAAAAAATTGAGAAAAAAAATAAAAACAATTATTATTATTTTGCAACTGGCCGACAAATTATGTCGACGGTAAAGCCCCTCAGTAGCATACCGACGGCATTTCGACACCGATGGCTTAAGTGTGTCTCCGAGGAGATCTTTGCCGAGGAGGCTACGCCGAGGGCAGCTCTCGGCGCACCATACGTCGAGGGTATTTTGGCCTACGCCGACGGCTTTTTGCCCTCGGTGAAGCGCGCGCGTCCTGTAGTGCGCTCGATGGACAACAATTTGCCAAATTGGACATATGCCACTAACTCTGGTGGCACCATGCATCTATACCAGAAGATTCACTTCACGCTGGCTAATGTTAGACTAATTTGTCGTCTATTTGACTCGCTTTTGAATTTCTTATGCCCGCTTTGAATTTTTAAATTTCTAACTATGGTCGAACCGGCGGTATGAATATAGGGGACGAGCATCGTTAGAACTTGCATTGGATCTCTGAAAAAACCACATATTGCGAGTCTCAAAATGATTTTTTTCAAAAAATCACGGGCGTTAGATCATGTACCCGTAGTACAAACCGGACCCACTAATGGCCTAAGGTACACATCAATGTCGTTGCCCGGTTGCTTCGGGCCTTGGATGACCACTGGCATCATAATGAACCTACGCTTCAAGCACAACCAAGGAGAAAGGTTGTAGATACATAGAGTCACGGATCAGGTGTTGTGACTGCAGTTCTGCTCCCAAAAGGATTCATGCCATCCGCATTTACACCAAACCATAAGTTCCTTGCGCCACCTGCAAAGTCCGGAAAGTCTCTCTCGATTTTTTTCCACCGTGACCCATCAGCAGGTGTCTCAACTTTCCGCCTTTTCTTACGGACTTCTTTGTACGATCGCAACAACCTGGCATGCTCTTTGTGTCTACACATGCGGTTGAAGCTTGGTATTATAGGATCATACAACATAACCTTAGCAGGAACACTCTTCCGGAGGGGGTTCCCCCTCAACATCATTAGGGTCATCTCGTCTGATCTTATACCACAATGCATTGCATAGCGGTCATTTATCTAAATTCTCATACTCCTTACCGCGGTAGAGGATGCATGCATGTATCTTATGCACATCTAAGCCTAGAGGACAGAGAGTCTTCTTTGCTTCAGACGCACTCTCGGAAGTTCGTTATGTTTTGGAAACTTTGGCTTCATTATTTTCAGCATCTTTTCAAATGAGGAGTCAGTTAGACCACACTCTGTCTTCCATCGCAGCAATTTCAGTGTGGTACCGAGCTTTGTGCTGCCATCTTCGTAATTTGGGTACAACAATTTTTTGTGATCTTCTAACATACCCTCTAACTTCAATGTCTCATTCTCTGTTTCACAGTCTCGCTTTGCATCAGAAATAATCCTACCAAGTTCATCAGCGGGCTCATTTGATGCCCGTTCTTCACCTCCTTCCTCTTTATTGTCTTCCATTGCAGTATCACTGTATTCAGGAAACATATGATGATAGTTGTTAGCATCATCTTCTTCTTCACCGTCTTCCATCATAACCCCTTTCCCGCTCTTGGTCCAGCAATTATAGTTGGAACAAAACCTCCTCGTCAATCTGCATGCAACTCATACTCTCGTAACTTGCATGTCATATATATCCGTCTTTTTATTTGTTCCAGTTTGACATTGGCATCCATCAATTATTGTGTCTTGTTTTGTGATGTCTAAATGATTCACACAATTGTATAAGATGTACTCATATACACTTTATGGTACACGTTAAATTAATAAAAAAAATGTGTTCATGTTGTGCTAAATCCGACCCGTGATATGCCACCTTGTTTCTATTTGGACTCGCCTACAGATCTTGATTTATTCCAATTGTTTCTTACATACATTGATGGTTTTTTCTTCTTTTTCCATGTTTTTTCTGTGATGGGAATTTTGTATAAGATATAGCAAAACGGTAGTGCCTATTTTTTTTATATTGTAGGGTTTTTCTCTACCATGCCACTAGATCTCGCCCGAAATTCGGACAACAATTACTTCTAAATTGAAGATATGCCACTGACTGGTGGCGCCATGCATCTATACCACAAGATGCACTTCATGCTGGCTAATGTTAGGTTTGACTAATTTGCCATCTATTTGACTCGTTTTTATTATGTAGGACCTCCGGCCCCATTCGGTTAACCATGGCGGGCCAGGACGCGTGCCCACCACCTTTGTCGGGTGTGGTTTTTTGGCAAGACTTTTTGTTGTCTTTGCCAAGTATTTTTTTTGTTTGTGTGTTTTTTCGTTATTTTGGGCATACAACAAAGAGCCGAACAATCGGCAAACTTCATGTTTGCAGTAGTCCATTGTTTTGAAAAAAGACATTTATTAATTTAAGCTATATTTCAGTTGTGACATGTAAGCACACTAAGTATTACTTACCAAGTAAATTATTTATACTTTTGCTAAGTCTTAGCTATCACAAAGGTTCTCTTCCCTTATCCTCGCTCTAATGGTGCGTCTAGTGCTGGCGAGAGCGCGTGGAGTTGTGTGTCTGACAGATCTTTTGGGATCCGATCAGTTTTAGTATTTGTTAGTGTGGTTTCAGGTCCGACTCTTTTGATCTATGTGTATCATTTTTGCCATGGTTACTGCTCAGATACATTGGTATCTTAGGGTCTTAGCACAACGGCTTATCATTGGTCTACTACAACAAGATTTACTAAGAGAAGGTTTACCCCTGTTCTAGTGATGGAGGGGCAAGGACGTTGTACGCCAGCATCTCGTGCTAGCGTCTGTAATCATCGGTGGATGGTCCAAGGACCTATTTGTAATTTGTATTAATTTTGAAGATTTTTGTACCACTACTGATGATTACAAAAGATCGGTGGACCGTTTCACAAAAAAAAAGCACCTTTTAACAAAGAAGTAACTAGAAAACGTACATATGGTTTAACATACTGTACTACTCAATGTTTAAACTGCCTATGTGTTGTAGATATGCCAAGATGGATATGCCCATATGGGAGGTTAACCGGTGGACATGGTTGGCTCATGTCCGCCTCCTATGGGCTTACACGAGCACTAAGACCTGAGCCAGCAAGGCCCAATACCTGGTCAATTTCAGGGGAGTCGCAGATAGATCTAGAGACTAATACCTTGAAGTAGAAGGCAAGAAGAAGATAGTCGGTATCTGTTAGGTCTCCTACTCCTGTATTGACACAGGAGACTTGTGTAAAACCTCAACCCGGTCGTTTTATTAGGCCGGCTTGGGATACCATATAGAGAAAGCATCATAGACTCATGAATCAATCGAATAGATTAGAACCGGCTCGGCTAAGCACAGAAGTCTTAGTCGTCGGAGCCTTGTTACCAAAAAATATAAGCAATATAACAAAACAGGCGTATGTCCTTACTCCAAAGTGAGATGTCAAACCTGGGTAACTTATGGTACCAATCTTGCCCTAGTTTGACCTATTTTGCCGCCTCCGCCTCAAAGGTCCCTCTTGCAAAGGTACTCACCATGGTATTCCTGCATAATAGCAAACGTAATTGCGATCTAACGATCTAATATGTTCATAAAAAATTGTCAATTATTTGTCCTAGCCTTTTTTTTGTGCACGTGCCTTATTCACATGACCAGGCCTCCATCAGAAGAATGTAACGTGAGCGAGCAACATATAATTCCTTTACACACATTATTCCTGTATGGGTCCGCATTAACAAATTATTAGACAGCTAGGTAGCTGTACGTACGTGTGCATGCCAGTATAATAAACCAAAAGTAGGAATCGTATAGTAGACATCTCCTGCGCTGGTCTAGTGGCACTCATGGCAACATGGAACTAAAACACACAACATGATCGATCTCCTCTCGTGACCCTCAGTATCAGATAACACCAACTCGGGTAGGGCTGCGAAATATATACCATCTTGCATGCCTACTTGGTAGCTCTGTTTTCAACATTTTTGTTAAATTCGTAAACCACGATCAAATATTCTCCCTATCGTGAATTTATATATTATGGATTTGTCTTGATCCGCATGTATCTAGAACAGAGGGGTATTTGTACTTCAGAAATGAAAAGTCGTCGAGGCCCTCAGGTTTTGTTCGTTAGCGTACAAATTAGTAAACCTCATGAGTGGTACACACGTAACAAGCTAGAAATATAGTAGTAGCAGCAGCCAGAGTAGTAGCTTTTTACATGTAAAGGATTTTGTGGAAATAAATTATGCGTATGGGAATAGATAGTCAAACTGGATTGATCTTGACATGAAGAGGGAGCAAGTTGCACACTGCATCTGGCCTATAAATAGCGCCCCAAACAGCCCAAGAGAACCATCCCAAGCTAGCTAGCAAAGCCTACCTAGACTGTAAGATCGACCACCCGATCGTGCCGATCGAGCATAGCAATGGCGCCCTCCAAGCTCGCCTTCTTCCTCACCGTGAACCTGGCCCTCCTCGCCGCAGTGCACGGCTGCGGTCATACAGCTGCAACCCCACCCCGGTACCAACCCCGCCGATCGTCGTCCCTCCGCCGCCTCCCATGACCCCCACGCCGGTGCCCCCAAGCCCGTCGACTGGCGGCGGCGGCACCTGCTCCATCGACACGCTGAAGCTGAGCGCGTGCGCAAACGTGCTGAACCTGCTCAAGCTCAACCTCGGCGTGCCGTCGACCGAGCAGTGCTGCCCGCTGCTGTCTGGGCTCGCCGACCTCGACGCCGCCGTCTGCGTGCACGGCCATCAAGGCCAACGTCCTCGGCATCAACCTCAACGTGCCCGTCGACCTGGTCCTCCTCCTCAACCAGTGCGGCAAGACATGCCCCGCCGACTTCACCTGCCCCGCCTGATCCATCCATCCATCAGTCCAACGCAAGCCATGCATATATATATAGTCGTCCACATCAGCACCATCTGCATGCAAGTCATATTCGTAATTAAGTTCTGCATGTTATATATATAATTTCCAGTCCATGCATCTATACATGCATGCCAGCATCTAAGTAATTCCTATATATATGTTTCGGTGTGACTACGTATAAGTCACCATTGTATATCGTTGTGGTATCCAAGTGGTTCCTATATATGTTTGTAAAAAAGGATATATAACATATGTGGAGTACATGTGTCCGTGGAATAATAAAACTTTTTGTTCGTGTTCTCTCTTATCTACTCGTGACATATATGCCAGCTGCTTCTATTGTTCATCAGTATGTATGTAGAGAGGAACCACACATGAATCATGATCACGTCTACTCCCTCCGATCCATAACAAGGATCATTGATTTAGTATAAAGTTGTACTAAATTAGGAACTTAATATGGATGGGAAGAAGTACACATATTCTGAACGTTATGTGTTTCAACCGTGCACGCTTAGGTAGCGTGCGTGTCTAACATATTATCCTATGGTTTTGTGATTCGTAGCACCGTATATTCATATTTCACGAAAACTAGAAGGATTGTTGAAGGAAAACATGTTGAAACAGTTAACTCTACCTAGGTGCATGGTACAAATAAAATTATCTACATCATATTCTCCTCTTTTCTTTCATTTACTTATCGTGACGGTCATTTTGTTTTGCTCTGTCCTTCGGGACTAGCTATAGTTCATACTCCAATATTTATTTTAAAAAATTAAACCAATATTTGAAATATACAGCATACACTTGGCATAGATTTTCACTGTTATGTGTCTCTTGATCATGTCAAAATGGAAAAAATAATGGATCCTTCAAACCAAGACAGGTTGTGTAGATTATGCAAGTACGCAATCCATGAACCAAAATGTAAAATATATATGTATGTGAGTATATCTATGTGAACTGTATTATGGATGTTTTAAACTTCATAATTTCACATTGAACAAGAATTATGGGCTTTGGTTCTGTCCTCACCATCCGAGGACGTGAAATAGGTCAAACTAAACTATATATTAAAGTTTCCATCTCAAAAAATATATTAAAGTTTCCAGCAAAAATAATATAGTTCTTAGAACGTCACAAATACCATGTTCATATGTTTACCCTGTATTCACAGGTGAATGTAATATATTATGAAGACATTCCCAATGTGATACTATATAAATCACCAAAGAAGCATTTAACTTCTGGGGTATCCACATATCTGCAATTATGTACTAGTAATAATTATCCAAGTGGTACATCTAAATGTATGTATAGAACAACTGCATATTTATTTATCTCAACTATCACATGCTTTAACTTTTGTTCACATAGAATTTCACTCTGTTTGAAAGAGGATTTCTTTAGAATTTTATAAAGATTTCATTGTTATAAAAAGGTCCTAAATGTACATTTGGATGAACAAGTTATTTAGCTCGTAAAATTCCCATGGACGGGCTTGTCCTGCCTTTTAAATTGTTAGCAGAAAATAATTATAAATTTTACTGAACCTAGTCGCTTTATTTGGGGTACGGAGAGGATATATGAAAAAACATATGTACACTCAATAGGTAAATGGGACTCAGGAAGGAAAATATCAGAGCTCCTCTTACTGTCAGTTCTTTCACTAAAATAATGAATAGATACACTTCATTTTGGGGTCATATGTCATAGGTTTCATGGTAGGGTTACTGTCACGAAGCTAATCCTTCCTTGATGACCTCAGATTATTTTTATTTACTACCTGATTTGTTCTTTATCTTTCAATAGTCCATAACATACAGTTGTGTGCATCAATTGACACAAAGGCCGAAATGATCCTTTGTTTAGAAAAGAATCACGTTTATTTATCTATTCAATGAGAAATTTTCGGTGGGAATATAATACAACTTCTACCTATAAATTTGTGATGATATTTTTTTCACTAGTGCGTACTTATGGTAGATATAGATATATAAAATTCTCCTAAAAAATTAATAAAACTCGTAATTAACATAATCCCTTTCTTGGGGAAATCCTGGTGTGGATGGGATATATGACAAGATATATATACACCCTAGCTAGGTAAATGTGTACGGGGACTGAATCCATCGATCTCAGTGGAAACAATGCATTGGCCGGCTGCTGATCCTGTAAAATATCAGCTGTGTAAGAGGTCTCATCTCCTCTCACTCTTCTAACTGAAACATTGATCTGATATGCACTCACCCTTTTTGTGTCCCAAGATGTGAACTGTCCATCACTATCAAAGGGTCAACGTCTTGGAACGATGTAGAACTTGTTGAAGCTAGCGAGATATACTAGCAGTCGGTGGATTTGACTCGATGTTTTGTACGTATATGGGAAATTCAACCAGGTATAGATATCTAGAGGGTCTATACATGCCCTATGGATGGATGCATACCAGGCAACACTGCCGACATAGACATAACTAGTACAGTGCATTGGAATATATTGTGTTTTACCTCAAAAAAAAATCTGGCCAATAATATATGTGTGAGAATACCACCATCACACACACACAGACTTGAAGGGTCGCATGAGTATGGTCGATGGATCAACTTGCGCGTTGTTGCATGGATTGGAGGTAAACGTTCAGCGAGCAATCCACATCCATGGACACGCCGGAAACAAGCAGCAAATTCATCCAGAGAATCAGTAACCCTACATACCTAGATCGAGCTCTCTCGATCGATCGTGTGAAATGAAGAATAAAAGGTCTCCGTTAGCCACAGCATGAGAGACAGTATGTTTGACCTGACAGCAAGCTTCGAAGCATTTATGGAGTACGCATGACTGAATCCCATCCAATCCAGCTCTCTCGGCATGATCACACTTATGGAATAAGCCAGCGGAGCCTTCCAGAACACGACACAGGAACCAGATCAATGTAGACAAACATCAGGTGAATCTTCGTCGGCTTGAGAGGGACCAAGGACCGACACCTTTATTCCAACTGAGTTAGTAGCCCCAATGCCACCCACTGGCAACTAGCAGGATCCGCCGCACGACGGCGAGACCCCCCGGCCGACCACTCCGACGGAGAAGGAGGTCACCACCACCTTGCCGGGGACAGATGCCCCAGGCTTCCTCATGTCGCGAACATGGCCCGGGGAACCTAGGGCCGGCGTAGAGCGGACAACAGATCGTGGCCCGCCTATGCCCATCTGGGCCGAGATCGGATCCTGACTCCCGCCGCCGCTTGTACCCATCTACCGGAGGTCCTCCGGCCGCCGCCAGCCACGACACCGCTTTCGACCGCCAAGAGCGAACGCCTCTGCCAATCCCCGCCGACCGGGGCCAAGGTAACCGCCACCGTCACCACGCCACCAGAAGGTGAAATGATCTACTTCGTATAACTCAGTTCCGTCGCCATCTGGGAGTAATTAATCCCTTTGTTAGTATTGAACTTACATATCAGGAAAAACATTGCGGCTGTAGTACTAACTAATTATTAACCTAACAGCCAGATGTGCGTGCGTGTCCATACAAGCCAAACGGACAGTATAATAAACCAGATTGTGAAAGGTATAGTAACATGTATGGCCACTACATGGAATCAGAACCATACAACATCTCCTTTTTTTATTTTGTGGATCCAATTTTTTTTCCATGCTATGAACCCCTATAATGATATCAGAGCCGTGTTTATATGTAGATCAGTTGCACGAGTAGAAAACAATGGTCATTATAGGTAGTGGTGATTTTATTATCAATTATTTTTTGTGTATTTTGCATCTTGCGGTATGGTGAGATGAAGGGGCCTGAGCTAACCTTACATGACATCGTTCATGAGACTTGCTCCACGCTCAACATGAACTTATATTGCATAAGTAGGTTTGCGTGTGTCTCTCTCCTATCATAATAAAGATTCAATTTATAACGTACACTTGATAGTTCAAGCATCAATGTTGTGGTTCTTGTTTGTAAGTTAGAACGATACTTATTAAAAGCTTGAAACCACGTAAAATATGTAAAAAACAAATTAGAGACGTCTAACTATGTTTTGCACGGGTGTGCTGTGATGCGCCCGATGCGGGGTGCCGGAGGACAGATGCGGAAGTGGCTATATCAAAAGAAGGTAAAATGATCTACTTCGTATAACTCAGCTTCGTCGCCGTCTAGGAGTAATTAATCCCTTTGTTAATATTAAACTTACATGTCAGCAAAACCATTGCCGCTGTAGTACTAACTAATTATTAACCTAACAGCCAGATGTGCGTGCGTGTCCATACAAGCCAAACGGCCAGTATAATAAACCAGATTGTGAAAGGTATAGTAACATGTATGGCCACTACATGGAATCAGAACCATACAACATCTCCTTTTATATTCTGTGTGGATCCAATATATGCGTCCCGTGACCCTCAAATTGATGCAATGCCAGCTCCTAGGTTTGCCAGTATATACATTTCCATGTCCTATCGTCTATCAAGATTACTTTTAAATTCGATGTAGAAAGGAGAGTGGCCTGGCGCAGCTCTCAGCTCCAATGATCGTTCGGTCACGGGTGACATCTACACCTGGGCTATAAATAGCAGTCCAAACAATCCCAAGAAACCCATCCCAAACAACAAAACCTGTTGTAGTAAGATCACTAGATAACTTGCCCGATCAGTGCAATGGCGCCCTCCCAGCTTACCCTCTTTCTTGCCCTGAACCTGGTCCTCCTCGCGCCGTCGCCCATGGCTGCACCCCATACTGCCCCACCCCCACGCCAATCATCCCACCGCCCGTCCTGCCCACGCCATCGACCAGCCACTGCTCGATCGGCACACTGAAGCTGGAGGTGTGCGCCAACGTGCTGAACCTGGTCAAGCTCAAGCTGGGCGTACAGCGAACGAGCAATGCTGCCCCTGCTCCACGGGCTCGCCGACCTTGACGCTGCCTCTGCCTCTGCACCGCCATCAAGGCCAACGCCCTCGCATCCACCTCAACGCCCCGTCCGACCTCACCCTCCTCCTCAACCATTGCGGCAAAAATGCCCGAAAACTTCGCCTGCCCCATCTGATTCATCCACCCATCTCAAACCATGCATCGTTGACATACATCCTGTCCCTCCAATGCAAATCATCCTCCTAATTTGCATGTCTTTTCATGTGTTTCAGTTGATATGATTGCTTAAGTTTCCATTCAGTACTGATTATATCTTCTCTATGCTTGGTGTCTGAATGATTTGCATATTTGTAAAAGGATATACACACTTGTACACCTGGAAATAATAAAAAGTTTATTCATGTGTAATCCTTGTGTATATTTAAGCTTTGTGACTGCACTGTTCAATAACATCGTGTGAATGTGTGGATGTGGTGATACATGTGCCTCTATCTCTTATTTGAACCTCCTTTCTCGAATCAAACCCGGTAAAAAACTGGAAAACCCTTTAAAACCAAGCACGTAGCTTCCAGCCATGTGTTTGAAAGTGATTTCTGAAGCCTAACATTGACCTCGGGTGCTTTCGTGTTAATATAGAGGCTAACCGAGCCCAATCTATTTATGTTAGAGATTACAACTAACTCAACTTGTCATACAAGAACATCTACAATCGGTTTATATCTCATCGATAACACAAACAAACTAACAACTCTCACTACTCTAGAGTCTATCACTACTTGGCATGTTGCACGTTACATTTTTTTTTTTTGGAAATGAGAGCTTTTATTAATTAAAGTAATGTTTATACCCGTCCTCTGCATAATTAAGATACACACAGCCGATCAATCTACAGGACTAGGTAACAAAGTAAGAAGACCAACATTACAAATAACTTTATCAAAATAAACGGCCTTGAGCTATGGCAGATCAATCTGTAGTTCACGCGGTCATCCATGTCGAGAAAATATCCTCGTCAGATCCTCCAATCGCATACACCCTCCGCAAACAAGTCGTGGAACTCCATACATTAGAGAGTAGTCCATTATCGGAGAATAGCCGTAGCCCGATAGGTAACCTGGTGGAAAGAAGACACAATATTATTAACAATCTTGTCATTTCTACATAGTCAAAGCGACCAAATAATGGCAAGTGCTTCCACTCTAAACATAGTCTTGTATTTATCATCTATCCCATGTAACCAGTTACCAAATACATTATCCACCGAACATGGGAGAGATAAATTAGAGGCTACTTGGATGATTGACCATATAAACGAGCAAATTTACCTGGAAGAATAAATAACGAATTGTCTCATCATAATGGCAAAAATGTATTGTGTACTTTCATATCAATTTATTAACAATATTACCATTTGTAAGAATTACTCCCTTACAGAGATATCAGCTTAATATCTTTGTTTTGAGAGGTATTTTCATCTTCCAAATTTTACTATTATTATCGACCGTAGTATCAGATTGAATCAAGGCTCTGTACATTGAGTCAACTAAAAATTTACCACTCTCTAGTAATTTGCATTTGAACTCATCCACATCATTTGATAGCTATATCGTGGATAATTGTAATAAAAGATTTATCAAGATACCAGTTAGGACCAATGAGACTTCTTCTGAAAGACACATTAGGAAGATTAGATTCCATTACTATAGAAAGTGTATCCACTTTGTGCCTAACAATCAAATATGGAGATGGATATTGTTCACGAAGAGAAGTTTAGCAAAGCCACTTATCTTCCCAGAACCTAATCTGCGATTCATCCTTAATATTAAAAGCACCAAAATGGAAGAAATCCTTTTTGGACGCCATTAGTCCAGCCCAAAATTATGAATTGCCGGGTTTCCAAAACACTTGAGACATAGCTTTGGAACCAACGTATTTTCTCCATAAAATGGTTTGCCAGACACCATCTTCACTAAGTAGTTTGAAAAGACATTTATCCAAAAGCGTGATATTTTTAAATTGCAAATCATGTATGTCAAGTCCACCGTATTCTTTCGATCGGCAAACCACATTCCATCTGGTCAGTCGATATTTCTTCTTTTTACTATCCTCTTGCCAAAAGAATCTTGATCGAAAATAATCCACTTTATTCAAGACACCTTTTCGTAACTGGAAGAACGAGATCA
Source organism: Avena insularis (assembly GCA_023614405.1). Classification (NCBI taxonomy): domain Eukaryota; kingdom Viridiplantae; phylum Streptophyta; class Magnoliopsida; order Poales; family Poaceae; genus Avena; species Avena insularis. Next base: position 458,047,235 of record CM042685.1, on the reverse strand, counting down.
TATACAGTAACATGTTGGTGAGTACTGAATTTATGAGTACAAGTTTTCCTCTAAAATTTATAAGTACAAGTCTTCCCCTGGAATAAAAAGTTTATTCATCTGTTAACTCGACCCGTGACATGTCAGCTTCTTTGTATATGCACCAGCGAACGAAAGCGCATATGCATCTTGAATCTTCATTGGATCCAGTTGCTATCATCTTCCTTTTTAATATATGTGATTTCCGGCGAACGATCATCCTAGCAATGTATAAGATATAGTAGGATGGCGGTGGATATAGCTCACTAGACACTAAAATAGTAATTTCTCGATCTACCTTTGCGGCTCTGCGATTAAAATCCTCTTATACGCTTGTACTTGAACTATTGTAGACTTCTCAATGTTTAGATCAGATTTTTTTCTTTGACTTTGAAATAGAAATTTCCTGATTGAATGGGAAATAACTAACTATTGAAATACAAATCTTTTAATGGGAAATGTCGAATCAAATGAAGGATAGAAGGCAATCATGGTACCTAACTAGTTGTGCAGTGTAGGATATACCGCAAATTTCTACCGCACCAAGTTGAGGACACCAAATATTGCAACTTTGTGCGCATTCATACTCTTATGGCCAAATTTATAACATAGTAACACGCATGATAAATCGCTTACCTACAACAAAGGTTTTTTTAGAGTGGATCCACATGGTGTCGTATAGAGCGCCTTAGAAAGGTGGATTATTCTTTCAATACTTGGTCCAAGGGATTTACATTAGAGATTAGAACTAACTCAACTTGTCATACAAGAACATCTACACTTGGTTTATATCTCACCGATAACACAAACCGACTAAGAACTATAACTACTTTAGATTTCATCAATACTTTACACGTTACGTAGTGTAAAACATGGGCATATCCCCTCTCAATCAAAACTAATCTAAGTTGAGATTGTTTCTATATGCCTCAAGTTGTCTTACCGAAAGTGGTTTAGAAAATCCATCTACAATTTAATCACCAGTTGAAACAAATCTAATAGCCAAGGGTTGGCAACCAAGGGCGGGCCCACTTCAATTCAAAGGTATTCAGGTGAATACCCAAAAAAATTGACCAAAAACTACTGATATATGGTATATAACTGGTACATAAACAGAAAAAACAGGAAAATACGAGAGGAGGCAGACTATTCAGCACGGGCAAGGCCACCTTCCTCCTTTGTCGGTCCCTCCTCTCCCTTTATGAGGCCCAACATGGCAACATCCTAGCTGGCCCAGTTAATTCCTCTATGACGTCGCTCCTCGCGAGATCACGATCGGCAAAGCCCCAATTTCAGCAATTCCCCAAACTGAAACAGTCTACCAGCGGCTGTCGACGGCGGACTCCCGGCGTCGATGGGCACGACAACGTGCAGCACTCTTCTAGGCCTCCTTGACCTCGAGTCTCCTCGTATCCGTCTCCCTGTTCCACGAACAGGACATCCGCGGCTGCGCTGCCGCACTGGTTCATCTGCGTGTCTGCGTCGCCGCCTCGCCGGTCGGAGCTCCGCCGAACGCCGCTGCTCCTTCCACGGTTTCCCTCTGCTGGGCGGAACTACTGGCGGGCTCCCTGCTCCAGCTTTGAGACTTGAAGACTTTAGGTGTTGTAAAAATTCAGAAAAGTTCAGATATAACCTGTCCGAAATTCAGAAGACTAAAATATTATTTTCGTTTTGCTTTTTCAAACTACATATTTTTCAGTTGATCTGAAATATGAAGAGAAAGAATGGTCCTCTCACATTCATTGAAATGAATTTCTTCTTGCAAGTCAAGGAAGAGGATATCAATTACTAGTTTTCAAGTCTTGAAGCAACAGAAAGTTATCCTCTAAATTGTAAGCTCTCCTATCATTTTGTTATTTTGGTTATCGTAATATTTGAGATATTTCTCATTTGATATGTTGAACGATTGGTAATGTTCTATAATTTCAAGTTATGATCTCCTAGGAATCTATTACATTATGGTCAAAATGTGTTATATCTGCTATATATTATATCGTTAGTACTATATGATGCTCTTATAATCAATCACGCATGCAAAAAACTAGGGTTTTAACTATAAAAAAATTATACCATTTAAAATTTTGAATACACACACCAGAAATCCTGGGCCCACCGCTGCATTGGCAACTTTCTCTAGAATAAAGTGATAGTGTGCTTTGTTCTGGCATGAAACACGGAATTAGCTAATAAATATCTAATACCAAGATTATCACACCGTAGTGATGCAGATTTTGGATGATCAACATTAAGGTGTACACGGGCAGGCCTCCGTCAGTATTAAGGTGACATTGTGTTGTCAGGATGGGAACTGGTCAAAGAGTACACACGGGCAGGCCTCCGTCACATGAATATTGTAAGCCGAAGCGTAGGGTTGAGCGTAAATTCCTTTGTCGATCAGTATTAGAATTGTGTGTCAGCAGACAGCAGCAAGCTGTACATGCGTGTCCATGCATACCAATCAACTGACGTGCGAAACGTATAGTAGGCAAATCCTCTTTTTTTATCTCCTCCTTTTTTTTTGTGACCGTCAAATGATAATCTCCGACATGCGCTGGTATAACAGCATGGAATGGTACACCGTACCATACAAGATAATCTCCGACATACGCCTCTCGTGACCCTCAATTTCTGGCAATGCCAGCTCGCGAAGATGCTTTGCTACAACAAGATTGAAGAATGGGAGGTCACCATTTGCATGATATACAGCTCTCAGATTTTTGTTCTATAGCAAAAAAATATTGTCCAAAATATATAATTAGACTCCAATAATTTCTGGTACACGTAACATGCTTCAACTGCACTCCATCATTTTTGAAGTACTGCGAGATGCATATTCAGATCATTAGTGACATGGACAGGGCTCTTGCACAGTACTTCATCTGTACTATAAATACCACCCAAAACAACTATCATCTCCAAGCAAGCAAGAGCAAGACCTATTTAGCTAGCAAATCACTGCACGAGATCAGGCGCTAGCTCGACCGATCAGTGCAATGGCGCCCTCCAAGCTGGTCCTCCTCCTCGCCCTGAATCTAGTTCTCCTCGCCGTTGCGGCGCACGGCTGCGGGCCATATTGCCCCACCCCGCCGATTATCCCACCGCCCGTTGTGCCAACGCCGTCGACCGACCAGTGCTCGATTGGCCTGCTGAAGCTGAAGATGTGCGCCAACGTCCTGAACCTTCTCAAGCTCAACCTGGGCGTGCCGGCCACGGAGGAGTGCTGCCCGCTCCTGTCCGGACTGGCCGACCTGGACGCCGCCGTCTGCCTCTGCACCGCCATCAAAGCCGACGTTCTCGGCATCCACCTCGACGTCCCCGTCGACCTCACCCTCCTCCTAAACCAGTGCGGCCGGACCTGCCCCGAAGACTTCACCTGCCCCATCTGATCCATCATCCATCACAAAAACCTCCTCGTCAATCTAATGCAACTCATACTCTCGTAACTTGCATGTCATATATATCCGTCTTTTTACTTGTTCCAGTTCGACATTGGCATCCGTCAATTATTGTATCTTGTTTTGTGATGTCTAAGTGATTCACACAATTGTATAAGATGTACTCATATACACTTTATGGTACACGTTAAATTAATAAAAAAATGTGTTCATGTTGTGTTAACTCGATCCGTGATATGCCACCTTGTTTGTACATGGACTGGCGTACAGATCTTGATTTATTCCAATTGTTTCTTACATACATTGATGGTTTTTTCTTCTTTTCCATGTGTCTTTTTGGGACGGGAATTTTGTATAAGATATAATACAAAATGCACTAGATCTCGCCCGATGGACAACAATTTGCCAAATTGGACATATGCCACTAACTCTGGTGGCGCCATGCATCTATACCAGAAGATGCACTTCAAGCTGGCTAATGTTAGACTAATTTGCCGTCTATTTGACTCGTTTTGAATTTCTTATGCCTGTTTTGAATTTTTTAAATTTTTAACTATTGTCGAACCGGCGTGCATGAAGATAGGGGATGAGCACGTTAGAACTTACATTGGATCTCTGAAGAAACCACATATTGCGAGTCTAAAAATGATTTTTTCAAAAAATCACGGGCGTTAGATCATATACCTGTAGTACAAACGGGACCCACTAATGGCCTAAGGTACACATCAATGTCGTTGCCCGTTCGCTTCGGGCCTTGGATGAGCACTGACATCATAATGAACTTACGCTTCATGCACAACCAAGGAGGAAGGTTATAGATACATAGAGTCACGGGCCAGGTGATGTGACTGCAGCTCTACTCCCCAAAAGGATTCATGCCATCCGTACTTAGATCAAACCATAAGTTCTTTGCGTCACCTGCAAAGTTCGGGAAGTCTCTCTTAATTTTTCTCCACTGTGACCTATCAGCAGGGTGTCTCAACTTTCCGTCTTTCTTACGCTCTTCTTTGTGCCATCGCAACAATCTGGCATGCTCTTTGTTTCTGAACATGCGTTTCAACCTTGGTATTATAGGAGCATACCACATAACCTTAGCAGGAAACCACTCCCGGAGGGGCTCTCCCTCAACATCACCAGGGTCATCTCGTCTGATCTTATACTGCAATGCATTGCATAGCGGGCATTTATCTAAATTCTCATACTCCTTACCGCGGTAGAGGATGCAGTTATTAATGCATGCATGTATCTTCTGCACATCTAATCCTAGAGGACAGAGAGTCTTCTTTGCTTCGTACGTACTCTCGGAAAGTTCATTATGTTTTGGAAACTTCGGCTTCATTATTTTCAGCATCTTTTCAAATGAGGAGTCAGTTAGACCACACTTTGTCTTCCATCGCAGCAATTTCAGTGTGGTACCGAGCTTTGTGCTGCCATCTTTGCAATTTGGGCACAACAATTTTTTGTGATCTCCTAACATGCCCTCTAACTTCAACTTCTCATTTTCTGTTTCACAGTCTCGCTTTGCATCAAAAATGTGTTGGAATTATGCCCTAGAGGCAATAATAAAGATGTTATTATATAATTCTTGTTCATGATAATTTTATATTCCATGCTAGAATTGTATTAAGCGGAAACTTTGATACTTGTATGGTTTATGAACAACAGCGTGTCCCTAGTATGCCTCTATGGACTAGCTCATTGATTAATGATGGTTAAGATTTCCTAACCATAGACATGAGTTGTCGATTAATAATGAGATCATATCATTGGGAGAATGATATGATGGACAGACCCAAACTAAGAGGAGCAATTAGATCGTGTCATCGTGTTCATCATTGCGAAGCTTTTTACTATGTCAAGTATTGTATTCCTTAGACCATGAGATAATACAACTCCCTAGTATCGAAAGAAAGCTTTGAGGTCATCAAACGCCATCCTATGTGAGGGTGATCATAAAGGTGTCTCTCAGGTGATCGGAAAGTACATGTTGGGTTGTATGTATCGAGATGGAATTTGTCCCTCCCGAGTCGGAGAGATATACTTCGGGCCCACTCGGTAATCGATATCAACACCGCTTGCAAGCACGTGGTTAAGGAGTTAATCACAAAGTGATATCGGATTACGGAACGAGTAAAGTACTTGTTGTGAACGAGATTAAACTAGGTATGCCGATACCAACGATCGAATCTCGGGCAAGTAAAATATCGCGTGACGAAGGGAATACATATATGGGATTTATTGAATCCTGACATCGTGGTCCATCCGATATGATCATCTATGAATGTGTGGGAGTCAATATGGGTTTCCATATCCCGCTGTTGATTATTGATAAAAGATCATGTCTGCATGTTCTCGAACCCGTAGGGTCACACACTTAACGTGCATCGACGCTAGGATAGAATGGATGATTGGTTTATGAGTTTTTGTTCGGAGTCTCGGATGAGATCCAGGACATCACGAGAGGTTCCAGAATGGTCTAGAGAATAAGATTCATATAAAGGAAAGCAGTTTTTGGATTTCGGAATCATTTCGGAGTTTATCGGTATTGTACCGAAAGGTTCTATAAGGTTCCGGAGTGGGACCAACGTGTGCCCACTTGTCGGAGGCCTGCGTGGGCCTAAGGGGAAGTGCCCTGGCCACTTTGGGCCAGGGGCACAAGGCCCCCAAGGCCCAGCCGGCCAGCCCTAGGGGAAACCCTAGGGGAGCCTTCTACAAGGAGGGGGGAAGACTTGCCCCCCACTCCACCCTTGGGGTTGCCGCCCTAGGGCTTGGAGGAGGGGCCAATGGGGGCCGGCCAGCCCCTTTATTAGGAGAGCAGGGGCGCAGCCTCCCCTCCCACTCCTCCAACCCTAGCCGCCAAATTCTGCCCTTCCTCTCTCTCTCTCTCTCCCGACTGCGCGTAGGCGAAGCCCTGCCGTAGAAATTCTCCACCATAAGCACCACGCCTCGTGCTGCAGATCCAATCTATCTCTCCACCATACTTGTTGGACCAAGGAAGGAGGAGACGTCGCTGCACTGTACGTGTGCATCTCTCGGAGGCGCCGCCACTTGCGTCGTAGGATCGGATCGGATCGCGAGGAGGAGACGGCGAGTACGACTACATCAACCACGTTCTGTTGAATGTTTCTGCTGTGCGATTTCTTAAAGGGTATGAAGATATCATCAATCTCTCCCGTTGATTGCATCTCCTAGATTAGATCTTGGCTTTCTCGCTCGCATCCGTAGAATTTTTTTGATTTACTATGCTGCGAAACCCTTCAGTGGTATCAGAGCTAGATTTATGCGTAGATGTGTTTCACGAGTAGAACGCAACATGCTTGTTGCGGGCGTTGATGTTTTCTGTTGCAAACCTCTTGGTGTGTATTTCTTATGGCGCGGCATAGTGACATCGAAGCGGTACAGGCCAACTTTACGCGACCTCGTTCGCGAGACCGGCTCCGCAGTTGACGTGTGGCTTGTTCTACACATGCGGCTGGTGGATGCCAGTTTCTCTCACTATAGTAGTCATGGGATCTACAACGGATGTTGGCAACCATAATATCACCGTTGTGGCTTTCCGTACGTAAGAATCGTTCTTAGCTTGTTACTCCCATAAGCCACGTAAAACATGCAACAACAAAGTAGAGGCGTCTAACTTGTTCTTGCAGGGAGTGTTTTGTGATATGGTATGGCCCAAGACATGATGTGTATGGATTGAGATGTATGCAATGATCATGTTTTGTAATATTTCACGACTTGCATGTCGATGAGTTCACAACCGGAAGGAGACGTATGGTTGTCTTTATAATTGTGTATGACCTGCGTATCAACTTCTTATATGCCATGTAATATCTTACTTTATCGCTAAGTAGTTAGCAATAGTTGTAGTTGCTATTCGTGGTGGAGGCAATCATGGTGGAGTGATGGAGATCATGCTGGCGCGCACAAGATGGAGATCATTGCGCGAAGATTGTCTATACCATGTCCCATAAAATTATATGCATGTGATGTTTATCCTTTTATGTATCTTATTATGCTTGGATCGCGACGGTAGCATTATAAGATGATTCCTCACTTAAAGATCAAGATAAAATTATGTTCTCCCCATGTATGCACCGTTGTGAAAGTTTGTCGTGTTCAAGCACCTCGTGATGATCGGGTGCTATAAACTCTTCGTTCACATACAACGGATGCAAGCCAGATTTGCAAACGCGGAAATACTTGGGTTTTACTTGACGAGCCTAGCATGTACAGACATGGCCTCGGAACACACGAACCGAAAGGTTAAACATGAGTCATATGAATGATATGATCGACACTTTGTTGTCCACCATTGAAACCACATCTCTTCTCGTGAAGATCGGATTAGGTGTGGTGAATTTGGATCGTGTTCACTAAACAACTTGAGGGATGTTGAATTTAGTGGGAGTTCATCTAGTAATTTGATTAAGTTGAACTAGTTATCATGAACATAGTATAAATTGTATTAGCAAATTTTGTAGATCAAATGGGTAAGTCCAACTTCAACTTCAACGTTTTTGCTGAGAAAGAAAAGCTTAAGAACAATGGGTCTAACTTCACCAACTGGTTCCGCAATCTAAGAATCATTCTCGCTGGCGGACAAAAGGACTATGTACTTGAGAAAGCACTAGGTGACGCCTACATCGATGCTACCGCTGATGAAAAAGCTGTTTATCAGTCACGCAAAGATGATTATGGAGTGATTAAGAGTACCATGTTGTTTGCTATGGAACCGGAACTTCAAAATCGTTTTGAGGAGTTCGTCGGGACCTTTGAGATACTTGAGGAACTGAAAACCATGTTTCAGACTCAGGCCCGTTCTGAGAGATATGAGATCTCTGAGAAGTTCTTTAACTACAAGATGGAGGAAGGGAGTTCCGTTAGTGAGCACGCCATTAAGATGTCGGGCTACACTCAACGTCTTGAGCAACGAGACTGCAAGATTCCAGAAGAGCTCAAGATTGATAGAGTTCTGCAATCACTCCCTCCTAGCTACAAAGGTTTTGTAGTTACTCACAATCAAATTGGTTCCACTGATACGATCACTGAGCTCTTCGCTAAGCTGAAAGCTACGGAGGTGGATATCAAGAAAAATAATCATGTGTTTATGGTCAACAAGACCCCTAGCTTTAAGAAAGGTAAGGGTGCAAAGAAATCCTTCAAGAAAGGCAGTGGCAAGCGCGTTGCCCCTGCTGAGAAGAAGCTCAAGTCTGGACCTAAGCCGATCGAAAGTGCTTATATTGCAAGGACAAGGGTCATCGAAGTTTAAATCGTCCAAGTACTTAGCGGACAAGAAGGCTGGCACCATTAAAGGTATATTTGATATACATGTTATTGATGTTTACCTTACTAGCGCTCGTTGTAGTTCCTGGGTATATGATACTGGTTCAGTTGCTAATATTTGTAACTCGAAACAGGAGCTACGGAATAGACGACGGCTAGCAAGGGATGAGGTGACGATGCGTGTTGGCAATGGATCAAAAGTTGATGTGATGGCTGTCGGCACGCTCTCCTTAGTTTTACCTTCGGGATTAGTTTTAAACCTTAATAAGTGTTATTATGTGCCTGCATTGAGCATGAACATTATATCTGGATCGTGTTTATTGCAAGACGGTTATTTATTTAAATCGGAGAATAATGGTTGTTCTATTTATATGAATAACATCTTTTATGGTCATGCACCTGTTGTGAATGGTTTATTTCTTCTGAATCTCGAAAGCAATGAAACGCACATCCATAACATTGAGGCTAAGAGATGCAAAGTAGATAGTGATAAGCCAACTTATTTGTGGCACTGCCGTCTAGGTCATATTGGTGTAAAACGCATGAAGAAACTCCATTCTGATGGACTTTTGGAGTCTCTTGATTTTGAATCATTTGACACGTGCGAGCCGTGCCTCATGGGCAAGATGATCAAAACCCCGTTCTCCGGAATAATGGAGAGAGTAACGGACTTATTGGAAATCATACATACCGATGTGTGCGGACCAATGAGTGTTTCTACGCGTGGTGGATATCGCTATTTTCTCACTTTTACTCATGACTTAAGTAGATATGGGTATATCTATTGAATGAAACATAAATCTGAAACGTTTGAAAAGTTCAAAGAATTTCAGAACGAAGTGGAAAACCATCGTAACAGGAAAATTAAATTTCTACGATCCGATCGTGGAGGTGAATATTTGAGTTATGATTTTCTCACGCGTCTTAAAGAAAGCGGAACCGTTTCGCAACTCACGCCACCCGGAACACCACAGCGCAATGGTGTGTCTGAACGCAGGAATCGAACTCTATTAGATATGATGCGATCAATGATGTCTCTTACAGATTTGCCAATATCATTTTGGGGTTATGCATTAGAAACCGCTGCATTCACTTTAAATAGGGCACCATCTAAATCCATTGAGTCGACACCGTATGAACTATGGTTTGGTGCTAGACCTAAGTTATCGTTTCTTAAAGTTTGGGGATGCGAAGCTTACGTCAAGAAGTTGATGCCAGACAAGCTCGAACCTAAAGCGGAGAAATGCGTCTTCATAGTATATCCTAAGGAAACGGTTGGGTATACCTTCTACCACAGATCCGAAGGCAAAGTGTTTGTTGCAAAGAATGGATCCTTTCTTGAGAAGGAGTTTCTCTCGAAAGAAGTGAGTGGGAGGAAGGTAGAGCTAGACGAGGTTATTGAACCTTCTCTCGAGTTGGAGAGTAGCGCACCACCTGAAATTGTTCCAGTGCCGTCTGCACCAACAAGATAGGAAGCTAATGATGAGGATCATGAAACTTCGAACGATGCTACTACTGAAATTCGCAGGTCGACAAGGTCACGTGCCACTCCTGAATGGTACGGCAACCCTATCTCAACCGTCTTGTTGTTAGACAACAGTGAACTTGCGAATTATGAGGAAGCAATGATGATCCTAGACTCTGAGAAATGGCTAGAGGCCATGAAATCCGAATTGGGATCCATGAGCGAGAACAAAGTATGGACTTTGGTGGACCCTCATAGCGACCGTAAGACCGTTGAGTGCAAATGGATTTTCAAGAAGAAAACGGACGCGGATGGTTATGTTACTGTCTATAAAGATCGACTTGTCGCAAAAGGGTTTCGGCAAGTTCAAGGTGTTGACTACGATGAGACTTTCTCTCCCGTAGCGATGTTTAAGTCTATTCGGATTTTATTAGCAATTGCTTCATTTCATGATTATGAAATATGGTAGATGGATGTCAAGACTGCGTTCCTCAATGGCAACATTGATGAAGAGTTGTATATGATGCAGCCCGAAGGTTTTGTCGATCCTAAGGATGCTAATAAGGTGTGCAAACTTCAGCGTTCCATTTATGGACTGAAGCAAGCATCTCGGAGTTGGAACCTTCGTTTTGATCAAGTGATCAAGAGTTTTGGATTTGTTCCAAATTGCTACGAAGCTTGTATCTACAAGAAAGTGAGTGGGAGCTCGGCGGCATTTTTAGTACTATATGTAGATGACATATTGATTATTGGAAATGACATTGGTATGCTTAATGATGTGAAGAGTTATTTGAATAAATGTTTTTCGATGAAAGACCTAGGAGAAGCTGCTTATGTATTAGGCATCAAAATCTATAGAGATAGACAAAGACGCCTAATAGCTTTAAGCCAAATTACATATCTAGACAAAGTTCTGAAAAGGTTCAGAATGGATAAAGCAAAGAAAGGTTCATTGCCCATGTTGTCAGGTAAGATATTGAGCAAGGCTCAGTGTCCAGCTACGGTAACAGATAGAGATACTATGAGCAAAGTGCCATATGCCTCGGCCATAGGTTCTATTATGTATGCCATGCTATGTACTAGACCGGATGTGTCCAATGCTCTTAGTTTGATGAGCAGATACCAAAGTGATCTAGGAGTGGAACACTGGCAGCCGTAAAGAACATCCTAAAGTATTTAAATAGGACTAAAGAAATGTTCTTGGTCTATGGAGGTGATGAGTAGCTCGTCGTAAAAGGTTACGTCGACACTAGTTTCGACACCAACCCAGATGATTCTAAATCTCAGACAGGATACGTTTATATTTTGAATGGTGGAGCTGTGAGCTGGAGAAGCTGCAAGCAAAGCGTGATCGCGGGATCTACAACAGAAGCGGAATACATGGCTGCTTCAGAAGCGTCAAGTGAAGGAGTTTGGATCAGGAACTTCATCACTGAGATTGGTGTGGTTCCAAGTGCCTTGGACCCACTGGATATATTGTGCGACAACACTGGCACCATAGTGCTGGCTAAGGAACCAAGATATCAACCAAATACCAAGGACATCAACCGCCATTTTCATATAATTCGAGATTATATAGCAGATGGAGATCTGAAGATTAGCAAAGTACATACGGATCTGAATGTCGCAGATCCATTGACTAAACCTCTTCCACGAGCAAAACATGATCAGCACCTTAATGCCATGGGTGTTAGATTGTTGCCCGATGTAAACTAGATTATTGACTCTAGTGCAAGTGGGAGGCTGTTGGAATTATGCCCTAGAGGCAATAATAAAGATGTTATTATTATAATTCTTGTTCATAATAAAGTTTATATTCCATGGTAGAATTGTATTAAACGGAAACTTTGATACTTGTGTGGTTTATGAACAACACCGTGTCCCTAGTACGCCTCTATGGACTAGCTCATTGATTAATGATGGTTAAGGTTTCCTAACCATAGACATGAGTTATCGATTAATAATGAGATCATGTCATTAGGAGAATGATATGATGGACATACCCAAATTAAGCAGAGCAATTAGATCGTGTCATCGTGTTCATCTTTGCGAAGCTTTTTTCTATGTCAAGTATTGTATTCCTTAGACCATGAGATAATACAACTCCCTGGTATCGGAAGAAAGATTTGAGGTCATCAAACGTCATCCTATGTGAGGGTGATCATAAAGGTGTCTCTCAGGTGATCGGAAAGTACTTGTTGGGTTGTATGTATCGAGATGGAATTTGTCCCTCCCGAGTTGGAGAGATATACTTCGGGCCCATTCGGTAATCGATATCAACACCGCTTGCAAGCACGTGGTTAAGGAGTTAATCACAAAGTGATATCAGATTACGGAACGAGTAAAGTACTTGCTGTGAACGAGATTGAACTAGGTATGCCGATACCAACGATCGAATCTCGGGCAAGTAAAATATCGCGTGACGAAGGGAATACATATATGGGATTAATTAAATCCTGGCATCGTGGTTCATCCGATATGATCATCGATGAATGTGTGGGAGTCAATATGGGTTTCCATATCCCGCTGTTGATTATTGATAAAAGATCATGTCTGCATGTTCTCGAACCCGTAGGGTCACACACTTAACGTGCATCGACGCTAGGATAGAATGGATGATTGGTTTATGAGTTTTTGTTCGGAGTCTCGGATGAGATCCAGGACATCACGAGAGGTTCCAGAATGGTCTAGAGAATAAGATTCATATAAAGGAAAGCAGTTTTTGGATTTCGGAATCATTTCGGAGTTTATCGGTATTGTACCGAAAGGTTCTATAAGGTTCCGGAGTGGGACCAACGTGTGCCCACTTGTCGGAGGCCTGCGTGGGCCTAAGGGGAAGTGCCCTGGCCACTTTGGGCCAGGGGCACAAGGCCCCCAAGGCCCAGGCGGCCAGCCCTAGGGGAAACCCTAGGGGAGCCTTCTAGAAGGAGGGGGGAAGACTTGCCCCCCACTCCACCCTTGGGGCCGCCGCCCTAGGGCTTGGAGGAGGGGCCAAGGGGGTCCGGCCAGCCCCCTATATAAGGAGGGCAGGGGCACAGCCTCCGCCCCCACTCCTCCAACCCTAGCCGCCAACTGATGCCCTTCCTCTCTCTCTCCCGACTGCGCGTAGGCCAAGCCCTGCCGCATAAATTCTCCACCATAAGCACCACGCCGTTGTGCTGCAGATCCAATCTATCTCTCCACCATACTTGCTAGACCAAGGAAGGAGGAGACGTCGCTGCACCGTATGTGTGCATCTCTCGGAGGCGCCGCCACTTGCGGCGTAGGATCGGATCGGATCACGAGGAGGAGACGGCGAGTACGACTACATCAACCACGTTCTGTTGAACGTTTCCGCTGTGCGATTTCTTCAAGGGTATGAAGATCTCATCAATCTCTCTCGTTGATTGCATCTTCTAGATTAGATCTTGGCTTTCTCGCTCGCATCCGTAGAATTTTTTTGATTTACTATGCTGCGAAACCCTTCAAAATGACCCTACCAAGTTCATCAGCGGGCTCATCTGATGCCGGTTCTTCACCTCCTTCCTCTTCATTGTCTTCCATTGGCATCCGTCAATTATTGTATCTTGTTTTGTGATGTCTAATTAATTCGCACAATTGTAAAAGATGTACTCATATACACTTTGTGGTACACGTTAAATTTATATAAAAAATGTGTTCATACTATATGTTAACTCAACCCGTGATATGCCACCTTTTTTGTACTTATTAGACTCGCGTACGGATCTTGATTTGATCCAATTATTTCTTACATTCAGAAGGTTTTTTCTTTCTTTTTTTCCATGTGTTTTTCTAGGATGAGCATTTTGTATAGGATATACTAAGATGGTAGTGCCTATATTTTTTGATTTTGTAGGGTTTTACTTGACCATGTCACTAGATCTCGCCCGAAATTCGCACAACAATTTGCCAAATTGGACATATGCCACTAACTCTGGTGGCGCCATGCATCTATACAACAAGGTGCACTTCACGCTGGCTAATGTTCGATTTGACTAATTTGTCATCTACTTGACTCCTTTTAATATGTAGGACCACCCCATTCAGTTAACCATGGCGGGCGAGGACATGTGTCCACCACCTTTGCCGGGTATGGTTTTTTGGCAAGACTTTTTGTTGTCTTTGCCAAGTATTTTTTTTTGTTTAAGTGTTTTTTCATTATTTTGGGCATACAACAAAGAGCAGAACAACCGGCAAACTTCATGTTTGCAGTAGTCCATTGTTTTGAAAAAAGACATTTATTAATTTAAGCTATATTTCAGTTGTGACATATGTATGTTTGCATGTAAGCACACCAAGTATTACTTACCAAGTAAATTATTTACACTTTTGCTAAGTCTTAGCTATCACAAAGGTTCTCTTCCCTTATCCTCGCTCCGATGGTGCGTCTAGTGTTGACGAGAGCGCATGGAGTTGTGTGTTTGACTGATCTTTTGGGATCCGATCAGTTTTAGTATTTGTTAGTGTGGTTTCAGGTCAGACTCTTCTGATCTATATGTATCATTTTTGGTGATAGTTACTGCTCAGATGCGTTGGTATTTTAGGGTCTTAGGACAATGGCTTATCATTGGTATATTACAACAAGATTTACTAACAGAAGGTTTACCCAGGGGCAAGGATGCTGTACGCCAGCGTCTCGTGCTAGCGTCTTTAATCATCAATGGATGGTCCAAGGATCTATTTGTAATGTGTATTAATTTTGAAGATTTTATACCACTACTGATGATTACGAAATGATCAGTGGACTGTTTCACAAAAAAATAACCACCTTTTAACTCAGAAGTAACTATAAAAAGTACATATGTTTAACACAATGTACTACTCAATGTTCAAACTGCCTATGTGTTATAGATATATCAAGCTGGGTATGCTCACATGGGAGGTTAACCGGTGGACATGGTTGGCTCATGGCCACCCCCTATGGCTTACACGAGCACTAAGACCTGAGCCAGCAAGGCCCAATACCCAGTCCATTTTAGGGGAGCTGCAGATAGATCCGGAGACTAATACCTTAAAGTAGAAGGCAATAAGAAGTCCTACTCCTGTATTGACACAGGAGACTTGTGTAAACCCTAAATCCGGTCGTGTTTATTAGAATGGCTTGGGATACCATGTAGAGAAAGCATCATAGACTCGTGAATCAATCGAATAGATCAGAACCTTTGGCTAGCCACATAATTCTTAGTCGTCGGAACCTTATAACCCAAAATATAAGGAATACAACATAGCAGGCGTATGTCTTTACCTCCAAAGTGAGAGGTAAAAAGCGTAGCGTTTCGCACACAACTCCCAACAGGCGGCGGCGGATATCAATTCCTCTAGATCTAGCCGGCTGATTGCTGGCTCCCTCTCCCTCCGCTTTCCGCTCCGGCGGCTGGAGGGAGGGAGGCCTCGTTTCTCCGTCGAATATTTAGGGTTAGGGCTTGTCTCCTGTGGTGCACCGTTGGGGTGGTGGGAGTGGTGCACGGTCAATAAATCTTCCTCAACTCTAATCCCACACCAGCGACGTCCTTCACGGCGAAGCTTCGGAGTTAATGGCAATGTGTGCTAGTCGGTCTTTCAGATAGATGGCTTGGTCTACTCACCGTTCTTTAGATCTGGCGAGATCTGTTCCTCGTTGTGTCGCTGGCGCTCGTTGTTATCCGCGATGGCGCTGGCGACCGGGGCGAGGTGGTTTCTCTGGAACAAGGATGTTGGTCCGGAGGTGGTGGATCTATCATTCCTCTCCGACTTTGTTGATGGAGGAGACGGATCTTGGTCCAAGACAGAACGGGAAAGTCCCCTGGTCGACATGCCACAACGACATGCCTTGCTGCGTGCAGCAGGCCTGTTCATCGACTCACAAAGCCTCGTTAGCGATGGTGCTTTTTTGGATCTTAAAATGGTGGAGGCTTGTTTTCTCTTCCGGTGTTCGTCTGGGTGGCACTGGAGTTTGGCGACGGCCGCTCGATTCGGTGGTTGCAGGAAAACCTAGGGGTCGATTTGTATATCTTGATCTCTTAATTTTTTCTCTAAAGTGTTTTTAGGAAAAGCATTTTATCCCGGTCTGTCTTTTAGTGTCTACATGTGTTGCTTCGTGTAAATTGATTTTCAATTAATGAAATATGTGGTTTCTCTTGATGTCTACGCACTTCTGTTCTTGTAGACAGTTGTTGGGCCTCCAAGAGGTTTATAGAACAGCAGCAAGTTTCCCTTAGGTGGATTACACAAGGTTTATCGAACTCGGAGAGGAAGTGGTCAAAGGTATCCCTCTCAAGCAACCCTGCAATCAAGATACAAGAAGTCTCTTGTGTCTCCAACACACCCAATATACTTGTCAGATGTATAGGTGCACTAGTTCGGCGAAGAGATAGTGAAATACAAGTGGTAACGGTGCCATAAAATAGCTTGACGGTGCGGTAAAGGCTAAAGGCAAAAGGATGGAAGCAAGCAAACATGCAATAGATCTAGATGCAAACGGTGTTTCAATGCTTAGAAACAAGGCCTAGGGATCATACTTTCACTAGTGAACACTCTCTCATATAAATATTCTCTCTTCATGATACTACTCTTAACTACTCTCCCGGTTGGACACTCTAATCCACAGTAGACCTACAAAAGCATACCTCAAAGTCCGCCTTCCCCATCTAGATAACCCCACACTGTCACCTTGGGCGCTAGATGGTTCCAACAAACACCACAATTTCATAGCGACAACCAACTCAAAATATAACTCATGAATATATATGTAATCTAGCTTAAGTGCCACACATGGTGTGCACGCTGTCACTTTCACACACATGGGGAAAAGCATAGATTTATTAAAGAAGGATGAGTATTTATGTAGACTCTATCCTAAGTGCCTTCATGGTGTGCACGCTGTCACTTTCACACACACATGGGGAGAGCAGAGATCTATTGAAGCGCTTGAGTAACAGAGTAGATCTACTTGATTACAAAGCTCGTGACCACAACAAGATCATGCATAGAGAGAGATTAACACATAGCTACCGGTAGATCCCTTAGCCTTGAGGAAGAACTACTTCCTCCTCATCATGGGAATCAGCAACGGCGATGGAGATGGTGGTGGAGATCGACGGAGATGGCTCCGGAGGCACTTCCCCGTCCCGGTAGGGTGCCGAAACAGAGACTTTCTGTCCCCCGAATCTTCCCTTCAGTGGCGGCGCAGCGGAACTTTTCGTGGCTTTTTTCGTCGAAGATCTAGGGTTTTCTCCTCAGGAGGCTTTTATAGACGAAGGAGGCAAGGTCGGTGGAGGGCTAGGGGGCCCACACCCCCTATGGGCGTAGCCAGGGTGGGCCCCGTGCCCACCTAGGGTGTGGCCACCCTGGTGTCCTCCTCCGTCTCGTCTTCGATTTTCCGTATCGTTCAGGAAAAATATAAACTTTTAGCTTTTGTCCCATTCAATTCTGAGAATGTTTATTTTTGAGATTTCTGAAACCAAAAACAGCAGAAAAACATGCAACTGGCACTGCGGTATCTTGTCAATAGGTTAGTTCCAGAAAGTGTATAAAAATATCTCAAAGTGTAGAGAAAACATAACCAGGTTGATATTAAACAAGCATGGAACATAAAAAATTATAAATACGTTTCCGACGTATCAGCTCTACAAAAATAAGTGAGAGTTCAAACCTGGATAACTCTTGCGAACCAATCTTGCCCCCAGTTTGACCTATTTCGCTGCCCTCCGCCTCAAAGGTACTCGGTGCGGTATTCCCGTGACAATAGCAAAACTTATTAAGTGCGACCTAACGTGTTCGCAAAAAAATTGTCAATTATTTATCCTTGCCTTTTTTGTGCACGTGCCTTGTTCACATGACGAGGCCTCCATCAGAAGAATGTAACGTGAGCTAGCAACATATAATTCCTTTACACACATTATTCTTTTTTTTGGAAAAGAGTATATATTAATATCACAAGGACACCAATTATATCCAATCTCTGCAACAACGCATGCCCTAGCGGCTCTACGGATGCACACAGCTCAAAAAAAAGAAAGAGAAATTATAAAAAAGAAAAATCCTGCTACAGAGAACTAATCCTCAAATAAACGACAGTGACACCATCAGAACAACACCAGTAGTCCTCCACTCCAATAACAACGCCTTCAAGAAGGAAACAGTGTCCAAACGCCGTCGTTGCCCGACCAAAGGTCATAGGTTTTCACCCTGGACAAAGTCCTTACTCACAAAACAATGTCTTCAACAAGGTCATTGCCAGACACAACCAGCTAAGGCCAGACCTTGGATTTTCACCCTGCAAGATAAGACTGGGAACTCCCCTGTGTTGTCTTTCCGCACCAACAGTCGCTGCAACGAGTCCCAGATCACGCAGCCAGATCTCTGTCACCACAAGAACAAAAATCACCATTGCTACCCTCAAATTTCCGCTTTCATAGCATTCTCCGCATCTGACATCACCATGGCTCAAAGCATGACACTTGGTGGGAACAAACAACAGAGCTTCGCAACGCTCCCGCTGAAACCAAACGGCCAGAAAAACAAGGTGCGCGCGACCGAATACCTTTCGATCCAGCAATCTCCAGGCATGATACACCCATGGGAGTTTGCCGGCGAAGCCTTCCGGAACCCGCCTCTCCAGACCAGATCAAGGAGGGCAGACATCAAGCAGATCTTCGTCTTCGTGCGAAAGAAATCAAAGAACCACCACCTTTATTAGATCCGACACAGCGATCCAACACCGTCGGCCGGTTCCCGGAGGACGGATCGAGCAGGCAAAAGAGGGAGAGAGCCAAACCGGGAACCACCGCAGCAGCGCCAGAGCCGCCGCCCAGCAGGATCCCAGCACCACGCCTTGACCGCTGCCTACCATGGCGCCCCTGCCGAGGGCCGACCTGGCCTAGATGGCCCCAGATTGATCCTACGCGGTGCACCCGCAGATGGTCGTCGTCGCAGCAAGGCCCCTCCCTACGCCAGCCACACCGCCTCCGCCGAGCCACCATGCGCCGCCCACACCCTCTAGAGCAGGCCCGCCGTCGCCCCGACCCGCCAAACGCCTCCACGGCAGCCACCCCTCCCCCCCCCCCCCCCTCCAGCCTTCGGCGGCGAGGGCTTCCGCCGCCACCGCGTGAGGGACCTGCGGCAGCGGCGGCGGAGGGAGTCACGCGGGGGGAGCCCTCCGGCGCGGCGGCTAGGGTTACCCCGAGTCGCCCCGTGCGGGAACGACGCGGGGTCGGGGGAGATCAGATAAAACGGGATGGCTTTTCTTCACAGGGTTGTTTGGATCCGCATTATTCCTGTATGGGTCCGCATTAACAAATTATTAGACAGCTAGGTAGCTGTACGTACGTGTGCATGCCGGTATAATAAACCAAAAGTAGGAATCGTATAGTAGACATCTCCTGCGCTGGTCTAGTGGCACTCATGGCAACATGGAACTAAAAACACACAAACATGATCTCCTATATATACGCCTCTCGTGACCCTCAGTATCAGATAACACCAGCCCGTGTAGGGCTGCGAAATATATTCCATGTTGCACGCCTAGCTAGTATCTGTTTTCAACATTTTTGTTAAATTTGTAAACCACGGTCAAATATTCTCTCGCGGATTTGTCTTGATCCGCATGTATCTAGAAGATAGGGGGTATTTGTACTTCAGAAACGAAAAGTCCTCGCGGCTCTCAGGTTTTGTTTGTTAGCGTACAAATTAGTAAACCCCCGCGAGTGGTACACACGTATCAAGCTAGAAATGTAGTAGTAGCAGCAGCCAGGGTAAAGGATTATTTGGAAATGAATTACACCTACGATAATAGATAGTCAAACTGGATTGATCGTGACATGAAGAGGGAGCAAGTTGCACGCTGCATCTAGCCTATAAATATCGCCCCAAACGGCCCAACAAAATCATCCCAAGCAAGCTAGCAAAGCCTACCTAGCCTGTAAGATCGACCACCCGATCTAGCCGAGCATAGCAATGGCGCCCTCCAAGCTCGCCTTCTTCCTCACAGTGAACCTGGCCCTCCTCGCCGCAGTGCATGGCTGCGGGTCATACAGCTGCAACCCCACCCCGGTACCACCACCGCCGGCTCCCGTGCCCCCAAGCCCATCGACCGGCGGCGGGGGCGGCACCTGCTCGATCGACACGCTGAAGCTGAGCGCGTGCGCAAACGTGCTGAACCTGCTCAAGCTCAACCTCGGCGTGCCGTCGACCGAGCAGTGCTGCCCGCTGCTGTCTGGGCTCGCCGACCTCGACGCCGCCGTCTGCGTGTGCACGGCCATCAAGGCCAACGTCCTCGGCATCAACCTCAACGTGCCCGTCGACCTGGTCCTCCTCCTCAACCAGTGCGGCAAGACATGCCCCGCCGACTTCACCTGCCCCACCTGATCCATCCATCCATCCCTCCAACGCAAGCCATGCATATATATATATATAGTCGTCCACGTCAGCGCTATCTGCATGCAAATCATATCTATCCCTAGTTAATTTCTGCATTTTATAATGTATAATTTCAAGTCCATGCATGTATTGCATGCATGATTAAGTTTCCTTAATTCCTATCGTGCAGTTTGACTATGTATAAGTCACCATTGTATCTCGTTGTGGTATCTAAGTGGTTCCTATATATGTTTGTAAAAAAGGGTATATTCATATGTGGAGTACATGTGTACGTACGTGGAATAATAAAACTTTTTGTTCATGTTCAAGTCTACTCTACTCGGGACATATATGTTCCGGTCTACTCTACTCGTGACATATAAAACTTTTGAATTTCTCGAAACAGGCTCCACGCATAGAATTTCTCGCATAGAATTTCGCTTTGTTTGAAAGAGGATTTCTTTAGAATTTTATAAAGATTTCATTGTTATAAAAAAGATCCTAAATGTACATTCGGATGAACAAGTTATTTAGCTCGTAAAATTCCCATGGCCGGGCTCATCCTGCCTTTTAAATTATCAGAAAAAAGAATTAGAAATTTTTAATGAACACTAGTAGAAAACAGGGTTTTCGTCCAGATCCCTCGGAGCATTAGTCCCGGATGTGCTCGGAACCGGGACTAATGCTCACATTAGTGCTGGTTCCAACAGCCAGGACGTCGACAACCTTTAGTCCTGGTTCAAATAGGACCTTTAGTCCCGGTTCGTGGATGCGGGTGCGGACGTGGGCAACAGCCTTTAGCCCCGTTGGAGACATCAACCCGGACTAAATTTTTTTGGCAAAAAAACTTTGGCGGGTTCTGCCACGGCAGGAAAATGGGCAAAAATTCTGCCGCGATAGGATATTTCTGTCCCCCGGATCGCCTTTTCTAGTTTTGAAAGCATGACAAAAAATTATAAAAAATTCTAAAAAATAAAATCCTTCAGACTGTAGTTATATTAAGTGATTTAGTTGTTATGAAAATAAACAAACATGAATTTCGACATATTTTACCAAAAACTGTCATGAAAAATTTCAAACGGCTATAACTTTTGCGTCGATGTCGAAAAAAACGTACGACCTATCAAAATGTGCGGAAAAAAATTGGAGTTTGATTTCGATGGCCTTAGGACGTTTGGGATTCTTTTAGATTTTTAAAATTAGAAAAGGAAAAAACTTATTGAAAAAATAAAAAAATTAGAACAATTTTTTTTCTTGCCATATTTGGATTCCTCACATTTTTTTGAGAATAATGAATATATTATTTGTCGAATTTTGATTTACGGATTTAAAGACTTATGCCATATTAAATGCATAAATGGCAAAAAATGAATAAAATATTTTTTTTTACTTTCATTGGATTAAAATATTATTATTAGCTATTTATTGTTGTTTACTTAAATAGTTGTTTGTATTTTCGAAAAATAAAGACGTATGACATATTGATATATGGTAATAAGATTGATATGGTAGTGTTCACAACAAGGTACTAATGGGCTTCATGCGAGGACATTCCGATGGAATAGATAATTTAAGCGTTCTGGGGGTGGAGTAGTGTGACTGACCGAGAAGTCTGCAATTTGACCTAAGATTAAATATAGTTAGTGTTAAAAATGTTTCAAGTGAGAGAGAGATATTAATGAGTCAAATAATCCAAAAGTTAAAAAAAAATTAAAAAAAATCTAAAGGGGTCTCGCGCTCGACCGGAGCCCCGGAAGGGCCTTTAGTCCCGGTTTTGTAGCCCAGCCGGAACTAAAGGGATGGACCTTTAGTCCCGATTCCATAGTCCCGGTTGAAAAATTGGGACTATAGGATCGTTTTCTACTAGTGGAACATAGTCGTTTTATCTAGGGTAGGGAGAAGATATTTGAAAAAATATGTACACCCAATAGGTAAATGGGACCCATGAAGGAAAATAACAGAGCTCCTCTCGGAGGTCTCTAGTTTGTACTTATGGTAGAAATATAAAATTATACTCAAAACCTTAATATAAATACATAATTAACATAATCCCTTCCTTGGGGAATCCTGGGTGTGGATGGGATATATGACAAGATATATATACACCCTAGCTAGGTAAATGTGTACGGGGACTGGAATCCATCGATCTCCGTGGGAAACAATGCATTGGCCGGCTACAGATCCTGTAAAATATCAGCTTTGTAAGAGGGTCTCACTCTTCTAACTGAAACATTGATCGGACACACTCACCCTTTTTGTGTCCCATGTAGTGAACTGTCCATCACTACACCAAGGGGTCAACGTCTTGGAACGATCTAGAACTTGTTGAAGCTAGCGAGATACTAGCAGTCGGTGGATTTGACTCGATGGTTTGTACGTATATGTGAAATTCAACCAGGCAGAGAGAGCGATTTTTGGATGTACCCACATTAATTACTCCATATTTATATTCTAGTACTTCCTCGTTTTAAAATATAAAATGTTTTAATTTTGTAAAGCAAATGTATCTAAACTAGTTTTAGTATATAGGTTCATGCAGTTTTGGAGTGAATTTACACACTAAAAAAAGTCTAGATGTATTTTTTTTACAAACCTATAACATCTTATATTTTAGAACAGAGAGAGCACGTCGCTAGATCACACACGTAAATACACATAGATATCTAAAGGGTCTACATATGCCCTATGGATGGATGGATGGAGAATTGGAGAGATCGACGTGCATAGCATGCAACCCTGCCGACATAGACAAAACTAGTAGTATACAGGGCAATGAAATAAAATCTGGCCAATAATATATGTGTGATAATATCGCCATCACGGACATAGACTTGGAGAGTCGCATGAGTATGATGGTCGATGGATCAACTTGCGCGTTGCATGGATTGGAGGTAAACGTTCAGCGAGCAATCCACCTCATAACATCCACAGAATCAGTAACCCTACATACATAGATTCTCGATCGATCGTGTGAAATAAAGAATTAAAGGTCTCAGTTAGAGACGCTATGTTTGACCTGACAACTAGTGTACATGCTTGAATCCATGTCGATCCCTAGGGAGGAAAACTCATTTTGCCGTTGCTGCACTCATTGTTTTGCTCTGAACTATCCCATCTTCACAAATGTATGTTGGGAAGGGGTCTAACTGATATATACCACGCAGTTTCTTTTTCCACTTGTTCACTCGTATCTTTTTAAACCTTTCGGTTGAAACTTTGATCGCCACACTTTACAACACATTACATCCGCGTGTATTAGATTGTAATATTATGAAAATAGTTTTAGCCAACCATTCTATGTAGGCACATGCTAGCAATAAAAGTTTGATTATAAATTTTGAAGGAAATTATGCATGGGTTTGTGGCTTATGATTGAAAAAATCTTATTTCCTGGTCGACGTACCTCTCGCCTTTGTGCTTGCTGGGTGCCTAGGATCCATGCATGGAATCGATGAGAGAATCGTCCACATATGCGTGACCCGATCGACACGGTACAATCAACAGGAATGTATGGAACGCAGCCTTCGTCACATCAAATTAGGTAGGAGCTAGCTAGGACCCATCCATGCACGGTGCTGGTCATATCCTGCTAGCTGGAGCTGTACACACTCAGCTCCATCGATTAACCGATTAATTATTCCTTGCAAATTTAATGGCCATCGTACGTACGTATACAAGCATAGAGTGGTGTATTTTGATTTGTTAATTGTCTTTTTGTATGCTGAGAAAGAAATGACTATATGTTGGGTAGCGAGTGACCTCGTGGAGTATAATGTAGTATGAGCACATAACAGCTCAAGATGAATAGTGCTCGACATCATCATCACGCGTCTTCAAATGAATCCAAGATTAGGTTTGGGTTAATGCTTCCTGTGACTTGCAAGTGGCCCTCCCGCAGCGTATTTTTGGCCAAATCTGCCTAAATCTAAAATTTCAATCTAATCCGACCCTTTCTCGAAACTAATTCGAAATCTGTCCCCTGGGATCAGCGCCATTTTAAATGGAGCTGAAGTTATATAGATCGACGCACACACATCAGAAAACCCGAAGCAGGTCGTCTTCGTTTAAAACGGCACCAACCTCCCTAGGTTACCCCCTTTGTCACATGTTGGCGCCGACCTGTATAACTTCGGCTCCGTTTAAAATGACGCCGACCCCAGGGATGAGATTCTGAATTAGTTTCAAAGAGTGGTCAGATACGGTTGAAGAAAGACTGATATACCCATTGACTATCTCCGTTCCAATGAATAAGACTGATATCTTTTAAAACTCAAGCTATGTAGAGTTTGAACAAACTTTTTAAATAGTACTATATAATTATCATATGAAAATACTAATGGTATTGATTACGTATTGTTCATGTCAATGATTTATTCTAAAAAAGCTGTTTAGAGTTTACATTATTTGACTTTTGAAAAGAAAACAGAAGATATTCATTGAGGTGGATACAGTAGTTTTTTAGGGAAGCATACACCTAGCTTAGTTAGTTTTTTAACTTTTTTTTGAGCGGTGTTAGTTTTTTAACTGTCCGGTGCTTCAATGGAGCTCGGCCTACATGAGCGCCTCCACCACAAGTACTTATGGGCCTCCAAAACTAAGGACATAAATGGGCCACGGACTAGTTTATTCTAGTGAACAATTCTTCAGTTCTTCCGTTCCTAAACAACATCCTCTAATTCTGACCGAAAGAATCTACTCTCCTATTCTAAATTATTTGTTGTATATTTGTTTAAATACTTATGTATCTACATGTATTTTGGTGTGTATATACATGCAAACTTAGACATATTTGCGACATCTAATTGGACACAAGGGGAGTAGATAAAGGGCTAGCGGTTCAAAAAAAAACTAAACTTAAAGTGACCATAAGTTAATGATAAAACTTAACGCAATGCAAGACAACTAAGGACACCTTGCAAACTGTTTCAAATAAACACTCATTGTTAGCTGCTGGAGTATTTGGAATCATAGAAATAAACATATTTCTCACATTCGGTCAATTAACTTGCATACTTGCTTTTCTTTTTTTAAAGAAGCCTTTAAGCTTGTCAGGCATAGGGCTAAACCTAGCTTAAAGGAGGGCATGTCCCAATGGTTGGATACCTTGTAAACTTTCCTAGACTCCACTTGTACAAATGTTCCCTTTTATGAAATAATAAATGACGTCTTCCCTACTATCTTTGCGGGAAAAAAGACAAGTAAAGGAGACTTATTTTGTTATGCAGTACAGGAAAATCGCCATGTCCCAGTTAGCTCCACTTGCCCGTTGTGCATGGAGTATGGAAAAATCTTTGGCTTGAGGATATTATATCCAGAGCATCGATAGTGGATAGATTAGGTTTTGTGGGATTCGAAGAGTTGCCTCGGATTCCTAAAGAGAGGCAGGCCTTTTTTCGTGATTGGTGCTCAGGAACTGGTAGCCTCGACTATTTGGTACTTCCTCTGTTTGGGATTATAGGTCCTACGCGTATACCTAGATTGTTAATTTGATCAACAGAATATAACTTTTATATCACAAAAGTTATATCATTAGAAAATATAACCTCTAAAGTTTCTAATGATATAATTTTTATGCTATATTATTTATATTTTGTTATTCAAATTAGCAACCTAGTTATCCGCACGGAACTTATAATCCCAAATAGAGGAAGTACAAAGTAGAAGCGGCACCAGGTCACGCATGCTGAACCAATCCATTTGCCAACAAAGACAACGTTGGTAATTTCGGCATTTGTGACAAACTATGGCAAGGTAGTAAACCCAAAGTGTAGTATCGATTGTGTTGGCTAGTCTAAACCACGTGAAGGATATGTCAATCTGAATGTCGTTGCAGTGTTTAGCTTGGAGAATAAAGTGGGTTCCACAGGCATGGTAATCAGATATGACATGGGATGCTTCATAGCGGCACTCAATAGTTTTATTCCCTATGTTTATGGGCATAGAAGTTTATTTATACCCGTATCCGCGGATATAAAACTTTACCCGTACCCATACTCGTCAGGTACCCATATCCATTGGGTACCCGATGGGTAGATCTAATAGTATACAAGTTATTCATAACTTTATGTTCATCAATAACATATATTTGAAAAAAAGAAAATTATCTCTACTTAATAATAGGTAGACGAGTACATGAAAGTATCAAAGTTTAGAATTCGCAATCGCATGTTTGTCCATAGGCTTCTTGGCCTCATAGGTTAACACTCTGCAGGTAAGTTTGACATGTCAGTTTAAACGGACAGGGTATAGGTATACCCATGGGTATAAGTCTATACTCGTGCCCGTAGCCGTAACTTAACAGATAGGGTATGGGTATTACCCATGGGTATAAAAGTGTGTCCATACCTTACCATGCGGGTACGGTACCCGCGGGTCCCCATACCCATAGGTAAAATTGTCATCCTTATTTTCTCGGCAGCAATAGCTGAAGCGAGGGCACTGAAGGATGGCCTTAGGCTGGTCATAGTGGGGATAACTTCACTAGTAACTGAGAGTCCAACTCAGCATTTTTGCTTATGTGACAATGAGTTAACGAGAAAAGAGATAGATAGAGTAACTAGCTATGTTACTGTAACATCACACATAGACGGGAGATCCTCCTGATTTTATTGTTTCTAGTTTGGTAAACGATGTAACCTTATTTGAGATTCAATAAAGTTGCTATGATCGCTTTCCCTAAAGAAAAGGAGACTTATTTTGCGAATGACATTATTTTTTAAAAAAATGAAAATTCTTGAGGTTTCTGCATAAGGAGGACCTACAATAAAATGGAAACATTGTACTAAAAGTAATAGAGAAAAATGAACCTTTTTCTATGGCACCAAGTGCCCACTAAATGCTCACATGCAGAGGCACCGTGACAAGAACATCTTCAGTAGTGCTGTGCCAGCCAGCATTGGGGATGTTGTCTAAAGATAGTCCTCTCGTAGAGGTCTCACGCCTAATAAAAAATTCCAGAACTAGGTACTCAACCCATTCCATTTGTGAAAGCCCAACTTGAAAACAACTCATTCTTTACTTGCATGAGACCCATCCAGAAAGGAGATTTTGCAAGCTTAGTGGGGGCTTGGGACTACGTTTTTTGAGTGTAGATATTTAATTCCTAGCAAATCGTTTCACACCCATGTCTCATTTAATAGCTAAAACAACCATTTGTTGAGTACGCATTTATTTTTAATCTTGAGATCCTCCACCCCTAAACCTCATTGGTCTTTTGGTCTGCATATTACACTCCATTTCGTCGACCAATGCTTCCATATTTTCTTCACGGCTTTGCTTGAAGAATCTATATTTGTGCTAGTAAAACCTTTTACATACGCTTTTAAGTATGTCAAATATAGAAAACATGAACATTTGTAAGGTCATGAGGACAATGATGATCTTGACAAGTCATCCTCCATAGTAGAAAAGCTTGCCTTTCAAACTGATTAGTTTATTTTAGAAACATTTTGCAACCGGGACTCTTCCATTCTTTGTTCAAGAGTTCACCATGTTCAATTAATTTTCTTCCTGGATATAATTTGTCCACTTTTATAGAACAAAATAATCTAAAGCAACAAAATAATTAATCAAACGAGATAATATACATACTTACATCAAAAACAGGATTATAAACATTCACCGTGGTGCCAAGCGCAACTTTTCACGACCCTTGTGGGTTGATGGATTATTACACGGGTGTTTGTGTCAAGCAATAATCCTATGAACAATGGACTCGAGGAACATATGTTTTTTACACTATTGTTACATGTAAATTTTTATTTCCTCTTCGCTTCAAAGACATCATACACCATTTTAAATTGATAAGGTGTATGCACTTAACTATTTTTTTAGTATGGATTTCTTCGTAGGGATTTTTTGCATACACTCAAACCCTTCTGTTTTTTTAGTATGCACTTCAGTTTTTTTTCCTTTGTTATAATATATAAAAACTTTACAATATATTTACAAAGCAAGCTAGCCAAAAGAAGAACCAATACCAATCTTCTTTGTGATTGTATCCATTCTTTGAACGATTCAACATGGTTCTTCTTCATTCAGTAATTCACCATCTTAAGGTCCTAATGGTATATTGCTTTCCAGCTCTCAAAGCTAGGCCTTTGGTTCTAGGAGATTTTGTTATTTCTTGTAATCCAGATACTCCATGAGGCTAGTATAATAATTTCCATGAAGAAGGGAACTTGCAGTTTGTCCTTAAGGTCAGCAAAGGCTTCAAAGACTAGCATTTTTTTGTTCTTTGAGGGTATTAGCGATTTATTCTTGTTGTATTCGGTTTGGACTCTTAGGTCGGTTCGGCTCTAAACCCTAGCTGGTTTTGGCACTCATATATACCCCTTGTAATCTCTACACAATAATACAAGTTGTTATTCTCTCCAAATATCATGGTATCAGACGCCTAGGTTTTTCCGCACCTGGCATGGCTACACCCACCCCACCTCCGCCGTCGTCACCGGGCTCTCTCTTCTCCCTGGCGGAATTCCGCGCAGCCGGCGCTCCCTCCTCCTCTTCTTCTTCCTCTCAAACCCTAGTCCCCCTTCACACCGCCGGCGCACCCTCTCCTCCTGCCGCCGGCGTCACCGCCACCCAAACCCTAGCCACCATGTCGTTCACCAACACGATCACAGATATATCTCCCTTCATCACCATTACCCTTGATCTCTCAGCCCACAACTACTATCATTAGCGCCATTTGTTCGAAGTTCACCTGGGGCGCTGCAATCTTCTTCATCACGTCGCCACGGATTGCGTCCCTCGCCCCGATGACCCTCGCTGGGTCAAGGATGATCTAGAGATCATCCAATGGATCTACACGCGCGTCTCCACCGAGATCTTCAATCTCGTCTACCGCACCGCCTCCTCCGCCACCGCTCTCTGGGCGGCCCTTCATCAGCTCTTTCAGGATAACATCGACTCCCGTGTCAACGCCCTCAACATCGAGCTTCACAACGTCGTCCAAGGCACCTCTCCCATGGGCGTCTACTGTCAGCGTCTCTCCTCCATCACTGATGAACTCCGCGAGCTCGGTGATCCCATTGAAAGCGGCGCTATGTGATCCATTGAAGAGCCAAGATGACTCGGTGATCCCATTGAAGAGCGGCAACTCATCAACATCCTCCTCGTTGGCCTTAGTGAGGACTTCGACAAGCAGGCCTAGTTCATACCTCTGATGCGGCCTCGTCCCACTTTCTCCGAGGTTCGGTCGATCCTTCAAAGTGCATATCGCACTCGTCAGAACCGGGAGTCGCGCCACCACGTCTTCGTCGCCACCACACGGCCTCCGGCGCCCGCGCCTGCCGTGGCAGCTCCTCCCATGCAGCCTCCTGTCGCGGCAGCAAATTCAGGGCAAAACCCTGTCGCGGCAGCACCTGCTGGTTGGCGCCCTAGCCCCAACTACCGCGGCAAGAATCCCATCTACCGGCCCCCGCCGCCACCGCGCCCAGCTCCGATAGCGCCCCCTGCACCAGCACCGACGGCGCCCCCTGCTGCACCAACTTGGCGCCACCAGCACGATCCCTGGACCGGTATGGTCCAGGCCTGGTCCATGTCGTGGACAGCGGCTCCTGTATCATACGGCGCTCCACCGACTTGAAACTCCGGCCTCCGTCCGCCCACCGGCTCCCCTAGACTTCTGGTCCTCGGCCTCCTGCACAGGTGTACAACGCTCGGGATTCATACCCCGGCTATGCGGCACCACCTTACATGTACGGCCCTCCTTCGGCTCCGCCGTACATGTACGCATCTTCGTCAACCGCGCCCGGGACATTGTCACCGACTTCTACACCAAGCTGGGACTAGGCCGCCTTCATAGCTGCCATGAACAATTTT
This sequence comes from Avena insularis, assembly GCA_023614405.1. Lineage (NCBI taxonomy): Eukaryota > Viridiplantae > Streptophyta > Magnoliopsida > Poales > Poaceae > Avena > Avena insularis. The sequence continues at coordinate 458,016,914 of CM042685.1, read as the reverse complement.
ACCCTCAATAACACCGAAGGTACGGATTGGATTTTTGATTCTGGTGCTTCCTCGCACATGTCTTCGAATTTGGATTTTCTGTCAGCTTGTTCTTCTTCTCCTTTTTCTTCCATTACCATTGGTGACGGATCTTCTATTCCCATCTCTGGCACCAGTGTTTCCTATATATCGCATCCACATGTTCAATTTCTTCTTCGTCAGATTCTTTTAGCACCTTCTTTAATGAAAAATCTCATATATGTTCGCAAATTTACCATTGATAATCGTGTCTCTTGAATTTGATCCCTTTGGTTTATCTATGAAGGATCTTCAAACGGGGATGGGTATGTGATGAAGGATAGTTTCATGATCCCATGACAGTCTCACTTATAAATATAAAAAGAGAGTTTATGTGTTCTGCCAAAGGCTCGAGTTAGCAAGTTTGGACCAAAGAGACAAACATCGTAATAATGAAGTTGAGGCGACCTCACCAAGTTGAGTTTCTATGCATAGTGCTAATCCATGGATCATGGTACTGCATATCAAAGAATACTGACGTATCATGATTATAACGTACAAGATCTAGAATTTTTACTTATTACAACTTGCATAGTTCTAGACTAGATCAAATTATTCAAGTAGCTGCAAAAAAAACAAAGTAGATCTCCATCCTTCAAATATGCCACATGCAAAAAATGTTGAGTGGAGTTTTGTAACCTATAATAACTAAATAACCTACAACATTAAAATTTGAAGGCAAATGAATTCTTCAATACTTTGAATGTATTGTCGAGTAAGCTAATTGATTATAACAGACCTAGAGTCTAGAGAGATATTTGGCTAGGTAGAGTTTAGGCTCATTTTTAAAAATTAAATAGTTTTTATTCTATCATTTTTATTAAAGTACTTTTCAATATATAAATAGGACACTCTGGTTCATAGAAGGTGCTCCTACCCAATTAACTTCACCCACAAGTTTTAAGAAATTCTGAAATTGGAATGAGTGAGAAATTATTATAGCCTGCAAATCTAGTTGCTCAAATTTTCCATAACCGAGAACACGGGTAAGTGCTTAGCTTTACCCATGTGACCTAGTCAGCTCCTTTTACCACTGCACTCATTTTACGCCATGGTCTATAGAATTCCAAGAAAAAACCATTCGGGATGTACCAAATGTACACTATTCTACATATTTGTCCATATTAGCTTTGAGTCACCATAACCTACTAAGTCAGACCAATACCCACTCACATTAGAACATGGTTATACATGTAAGCTACCAAACAAAGCCAATCCCTTCTATTAGATGCATGTGGTCTGTGTGAGTATTTTTCATTTATGCGGGCCCTTATTTTTATCATCGTCAGAGAGACCAAACAAATAGGGTATTGCTTGTTTCCCTGGAATGCGGGTCACACCACTTTGATCATTAGAAGAACTGCATGCCAAGTCTATCTTTGAGCCTGACCCACGCAGCGGGACATGCTCTAGACATGTCAAATGGCTTTTTTTGGAAAAGAGTATATATTAATATCACATGGATATCAATTACACCCAGCCTCTGCAACAACGCATGCCCTAGCGGCCCTACGAATGCACACAACCCAGAAAAAAGAATTAAAAAAAAGAAAAGTCCTGCTACAGAGAACTAATCCTCAAAGCAACGACACTAACACCATCAGAACAACACCAGTAGTCCTCCACTCCAATAACAACGCCTTTAAGAAGTAAATAGAGCCCAAGCATCGTCGTTGTTGGATATATGCCCAAGAGACAATAATAAAGTGGTTATTATCATATCTTCATGCTTACGATAAATGTTTACATACCATGCTAAAATTGTATTAACCGGAAACACTAATACTTGTGTGATTTGTCAACATAAAAGAGTCCCTAGTAAAGCCTCTTGTTAAACTAGCTTGTTGGTTAATATATGATCATGGTTTCCTGATCATGAACATAGAGATGTTATTAACAACAGGGTCATATCATTAGGAGAATGATATGATTGACATACTCCTATAGTTAAGCGTAGCATAAAGATCAAGTCATGTAATATAGTTCATTTGCTATATGATTTCTGATACATAGTAACCTAATTCCTTCGACCATGAGATCATGTTAATCACCATCACCGGAAGGATGCTTTGATGACATCAAACACCACACCGTAAATGGGTGGCTATTAAGGTGGCATTGAGTGTTCGGAAAGTATGGGTTGAGGTACATGGATCAAGAGTGGGATTTGTCCATCCATATGACAGATAGATATACTCTGGGCCCTCTCGGTGGAATGTCATCCAATTAGCTTGCAAGCATGTGATTGGCTCACAAGGGATCACATATCACGAGAACGAGAAAAGAGTACTTATCGGTAACGAGGTTGAACTAGGTATGCAGAGATACCGACGATCAAAACCTCGGATAAGTAAACTATCGTGAGACAAAGGGAAATTGGTATCGTATGTAAGTGGTTCATTCGATCGCAAAGTAATCGTAGAAATATGTGGGAGCCATATGAATTTCCAGATTCCACTATTGGTTATTGATCAGAGAAGTGTCTCGGTCATGTCCGTATAATTCACGAACCGTTGGGAGACACACTTAAGGATTCGATGTTGTTGTGTAGTTATGGAATGATGAGTAAGAGACCGAATGTTGTTCGGAGTCTCGGATGGGATCCGGGATATCACGAGGAGATCCGGAATGGTCCGGAGAATAAGATTCATATAAGGAAAGTCCTGTTTCGGAGTTGGGGAATGATTCTGGTATTTTCATCTGAAATGTTCTAGAAGGGTCCGGAAGGTCCGGCACTCCGGAGGGGAAGGGTACATGAATGTTTCATGACAATATGGAATGGTTGCATCATGTACTAGGTCACTTGGCTGGGAAAAATAAAGGGAGAAATCAAATCCTAGTTTGAAAGTCAAACGCCAATTTGAAAAAGTCAAACGACAAGTTTGCTTGGTAGAGGGAGAGTAGGAAACCTACTTGGGGAGGAAGTCCTCCTCCCTCCACCCGCCGGCCAAGGAGGCCGAGTTGGGGGAGGACTCCCTCCTCCCAACCGGCCACCCTCCACCTATATAAGGAGGGGTAGGGCTCCCCTACCCCTCACACACCTAAAAACCCTAGCCCTCTCCTCAAGTCGCCGGCGCCACCACCTCCTTGCGCCGCCGCCGCTGCCTAGGGCACCTCCAACTCAGCGAGTTGGGGTAAACCCCAAACCCTAGCCGCCGGCTACACTTCCCCTTGGTGCCTCTAAACCCTAGATCATCAAGGGCCTCTCTCATAGTCCACCATACTCGCTCCGGCTTAAGGCGAAGCCCTGCGAGATCTCCCCTATACTTCCGGTACCACGCCGTCGTGCTGCCGGAATCGCGAGGAGAGTGCTACAACCTCCGCTGCCTGCTGGAACAAGGGAGAGGAAGGTCTTTATCGAGTACCGAACGTGTGACCGACTGCGGAAGCGCTGCCGGAACGCAACGCCGGAAGGATCGTCTACGCGATCTTGAGATCGGAAGTGTACGACTACATCATCCACGAGAATCTGCTCTCGTTAACCGCTTTGGATCTTCGAGGGTTAGTACTCTATCGACTCGTTGCTGCAATCTAGTAGATAGATCTTGGCTTGTGTGTGTTCATGCGATAGAATTTTTTTGTTTTGCATGCTACGAACCCCTACAGTGGTATCAGAGCCGTGTCTATTTGTAGATCTGTTGCACGAGTAGAACACAATGGTCATTGTGGGCGTTGATGCTTTTGTTGTCGATTGCTTCTTGTGTACTTTGCATCTTGCGGGATGGTGGGATGAAGCGGCCCGGGCTAACCTTACATGACATCGTTCATTAGACTTGCTCCACGCTTGACATGCAACTAGTATTGCATAAGTGGCTTTGCGGGTGCCTGTTTCTCCCAACATAGTTAAGATTCAATTTACAACGGGTGATTGACAATACTAGTATCAATGGTGTGGTTCTTGTTCGTAAGTTAGAACCACACTTATTGAAAGCCCCAAACCACGTAAAACGTGCAAAGAAAATTAGAGGCGTCTAACTTTGTTTTGCAGGGGTGTGCTGTGATGTGATATGGCCATGATTGTGATTATATATGATGTATGCAATGTTCCTTATTGTAAGTTGGCAACCGGCAGGAGCCATATGGTTGTCTTTTAAATTCCGTTAAGAACTGTATGTCTATTCAAAGAAGTTGTAATAGTTGATGCTAGTGGACGACAACCATGAAGCGGCACCATTGACCTTGACGCCACACCGGTGATGATGGAGATCATGTTCGTACTTGAAGATGGAGATCGGAAGCACAAGAAGAAAGGCCATGTCATATCACATATTATGAATTGCATGTGATGTTAATCCTTTTATGAATCTTGTATTACTTAGTTCACGACAGTAGCATTATAAGATGATCCCTCAAGCACACAATTTCAAGTTTTAAAGTGTTCATCCTTAGTAAGCACCGTTGCTAAAGCTCGTTGTTTCGAAGCATCACGTGATGATCGGGTGTGTTAGATTCTGCGAGTGTATACAATGTGAGCAAGCCAGATTTGCTCATGCAGATGCTAAGGTTTGATCTTGACGAGGCTAGCATGTACAGACATGGTCTCGGAACACGGATCACCGAAAAGTAAAGCATGAGCCATATAGTAGATATGATGAACATGTTGATTGTTCGCCATTGAAGCTACATCAACTCTCGTGATGATCGGTTTTGATGTGGTGGATTTGGTTCGTGTGATCACTAAAGCAATGTGAGGGATATTGTTTTGAGTGGGAGTTCAACGGAAATATGATTAAAAGTTGAACACTATTTATCATAAATTAAATCAAAGTGAATTTTCATAGTTGTTGTAGTCATTGGCATCCGTTTATCACCTTGCGCTTAGTTATAATTGAGATGATAGAACTATAGAATTCTGGTTAGTTACTTTACGAACTGGTATCGTATTGTTTTGAAGTGTTAATCTAAAGTTCAAAAGTCCCATTGCAAACTTTCAGTAAGTTTTGATTACTCCGTGAAGTTTAATAGTTGGTATTAAATCAAGAGTAACAATTCCAGTGTTGGTATATAAGTATCATGTTTGTCTCCATGATTCTTGATATTCAAAAGATAGTTTTCAATATCAAGGTAATCTAGGAGTTGAAAGAGTTGTTTCAGAAACCATCATGTATGGAAGATATTGCGATATCTGAAATGATGTTTTGGTTACAACATGATAGAGTATAATATGGCAAAGTTTGTGTTCTCATATTTGATGAGAATTTACAAAAGGTTGGAGACACTAGTTGTCCTAATCCTCCAAAAGGTTTTGGAGAGCAACATTATACTCGTGATTCACCGTTATAAGCTAAAAGTAGCTTGATCATGGATAATTCCATGATAAGGGTGAATATTTGATGTAGGTAAAATGATTACTACACCAAGAGATTACTAAATAAAGGAATTTGAAAGAACACCAAACATTTGATGATGGTGATCTACTTCAAAGTGCAAGTCCAAAGACATTGGTATTTTACTATACATGCTTTGGACTATGTGTCATGTATATGGCTCCACTATTGATGTTGATAGATTCTTTCAAACAGAAAAAGAAATACTGAAAGAGAATCTCATAAATATATGGCAGAAAATAAAAGACTAGAATTGTTCAGCTTAGGTATATAGAGGATATACGTGTTATGGCTGTATTCTTTGCTTGTTAAGTAATGTGTTTCTTAACTATTGGATACTAAATTTGTTGGTATGAATCGTCATACGAAACAACATAATTCATGAACTACAAAGGCCTAAGTAACTAGCAAAAGAATATGTGATGATGTTCATCGAGAACAAATAAAGGGTTATTGTGCTGCTCGTTAAAACATCAAAGCTTGACTTCAAGATTTGTTTTATCAGGTATTATGAGAACAAAAGGGTTGTTCAAATAATTGTCGTAATCCATAAAAGATGGATGATTTACAAATATCGTTGGAGAAATCACATCCATAAAACTAGTGCTAAAAATGTCGAAAGACAAATTGATTGGAGGATCACTTAGGAAGTGGCATCGCCGTTTAAATTATATTGGAAAGAAAACATGAAGGAACTCCATGTGGATGGAATTTTGGAGTCTTCTGATTTTTGATCAAATGACGCTTGTGAAACTTTCCTAGAGATAATTAAAACTTCATTCAAAGGCCAAAAGGGAACGAATGACTAGCTTTTTGGAACTTGTACATATTGTTGTATGAAGTCCATTATGTGTAGTCAAGAGCGATGGATTTCAACTTCATATGCTTTCTCCGAAAATTTGAGTGAATATATGAATATTTACTTAATAAGGATGAAGTATGAAACATTTGAAAAGTTCAAAGACTTTCAAGACGAAGTGCAAAATCATTGTAACAAGAATATAAATAGTTTATGATAAGATCATAAAGGAAGATATTTGAGTTACAAGTTTAGCATAATAACTAAGATTTAAGGAATCGTTCCGTGGATTTGCATTTCCCGAAACACCATAAGAGTATGGAGCGTTCGAGATATGTAATTAAACCTTGTTTGACATGGTAAGATCAAAGGTGTAATTCATAAAACTGCCATTATATTTTAAAGATTAAAAGCTTGAGAGACTACCGTTTTTCCACTGAAAAGAGCTCCATCATAATCCGTTGAATTGACACCATAAAAATTATGGTTTGGGATAGAACCCAAGTTGTCCTTTCTTAAAAATTGGTATGTTGTGCATAATAAAGATGTTTGCAACCAAAATCGGATGAACATATCTTTGTATGTTATTTTGAATAATCGTTGAGTATTCCTCCATAACACCAAACACAAAAATGTTTGTCGCTTAGAACGTCGAGTTTCTTTGAGAAAGAAACTTTCCGTGAAAAGTTAAGTGGGAGGACAATAGAACTTTGATAAGGTTAAAAGAACCTTAGCTATATGTGCAAAGTTGCGCAGTGCCGAAAAGTGTTCCGGAGGCAGCAACAATGCTCATGGCTCACGTGCCTCAAAGGTTGTGGTTACGGAGGTCAAAGTTTCTATTGAATCAAGTAGGTCGGGTAAACAATCAAATACCAAGATTTGAGGGTTGAATCATTATTTGAGAATAATGAACAGACTACATGCAAAGAAGCGATGATGGGCCCTGACTCCATAAAATGGCTTGAAGCCATAAAATCCGTAATAGTTCCATACACGAGAAATCAAGCTTTGAACTTGAAGGACCCTCGATAAAGGTGTAAGACCTTACAGTCGTGTTTGGATCTATAAAGAAATATACATGAATGTTTCACATCTATGAAATAGTCGACATGTTGGGAAAGAGTTCACAACAATGTTCAAAGGTTGACTGACAAGATTTGATCTTTCATAACGATATTTAGTCTAGACGGATTAATGTAGCAACCACTACATATAATTTTGTTATGTGGTAGTTGAATAAACAAAACAAGATTCTTCTAATAGAATTGTTACTTAGGACGTGTGCATAACACGGTACAAAGGGTTTTGTTAATTCAAAGGATGCTAAAAGCATATGCAAACTTCAATAGTTGAAGTAAGCATCGCGGAGTTGGAATATTCACTATGATGAAACTGTTAAAAAAGTTTAATTTCATCAGAGACAATGAAGATGCTTGCATTCGCAAGAAATTAAGTGGAAGCGCTAAGACATATTTCTAATACATTATGTGGAAGACATATTGTTGATTGGAAATGATGTATCTTTTATTAACATATATTAAGAATTTCATCCCGGTGAAAGACTTTGGCAAAAACCAAATATTTGGCATCAATAGACGCTAATATGGCTGTGCCAAAAGTACATAGATGATGTATTGAATGAGTTTAATATAGAAACTACAAGAAAGGTTCTTGTCGCACATAAAGGATTGAATGAGTTCAATAATGATGATATATTCAAGTGTATTGACACTTGGTGAGTGAAACAAAGATTCAAGTATAGATTGATACTTGATGTATGAAATCGCAAAGAGTATTTATATCAATCATACTGTGATATGTACAAATCCAGATATGTCCTATGCTCTAAATGTTGTGAGTATATACCAGAATGATTCATAAGATGATCATTGGACGATAGTAAGGATATTCTTATGATCTTTTGGAAGAACTAAGAGTATATTATTTTGTAGAAGTGACAAATAGATGGTTAGTTCATTGTAAAAGTACTACATTGATACTAGTTTTGTCACAAAGTACAAATTAAGTTTATCTCAATCTAAACTAAGGGTGGCACAATATAATGGAAAGTAAGTTCCATAATGGATTTGGACGAGTTCCAAAGTAAAGACATTGTGACAGATATTACAACAAAAGGCTAAGTATATGACTGCTATTATAGTAGCTAAAGAGGGCATTTGTGTCAAGTAGTTTGTTATCAAACTAGGTGTAGTTCACATCAGGATAATACTATGAAGATATATTGTACGACAATATTATCAACATGTTTTAACCCCAAAGAACTAAAGGTCTCACCAAAGGACCAAATTTATACAAAGCCATCTCATTAGATTATGAGTGATGTGTAGAGACGCAAAGACATGCAATTACACACGGACCTGGAAGTGTCAGATCCGGAAATCAGTTGACCACTAGCAATCGTGTACATACAACACCGGAAAGCCATAGGTGTTGAATACACAAAGGTTTGAAACTAGATTATTGACTCTAGTGCAAGTGGGAGACTGTTGGAGATATGCCCAAGAGGCAATAATAAAGTGGTTATTATCATATCTTCATGCTTATGATAAATGTTTACATACCATGCTAAAATTGTATTAACCGGAAACATTAATACTTGTGTGATTTATAAACATAAAAGAGTCCCTAGTAAAGCCTTTGGTTAAACTAGCTTGTTGGTTAATATATGATCATGGTTTCCTAATCATGAACATAGAGATGTTATTAACAACAGGGTCATATCATTAGGAGAATGATATGATGGACATACTCCAATAGTTAAGCGTAGCATAAAGATCAAGTCATTTAATATAGTTCATTTTCTATATGCTTTCTGATACATAGTAACCTAATTCATTCAACCATGATATCATGTTAATCACCATCACCGGAAGGATGCTTTGATGACATCAATCACCACACCGTAAATGGGTGGCTATAAAGGTGGCATTGAGTGTTCGGAAAGTATGGGTTGAGGCACATGGATCAAGAGTGGGATTTGTCCATCCATATGATGGATAGATATACTCTGGGCCCTCTTGGTGGAATGTCATCCAATTAGCTTGAAAGCATGTGACTGGCTCACAAGGAATCACATATCACGGGAACGAGAAAAGAGTACTTATCGGTAACGAGGTTGAACTAGGTATGTAGAGATACCGACGATCAAAACCTCGGATAAGTAAACTATCGTGAGACAAAGGGAAATTGGTATCGTATGTAAGTGGTTCATTCGATCGCAAGGTAATCGTAGAAATATGTGGGAGCCATATGAATTTCCAGATTCCTCTATTGGTTATTGATCAGAGAAGTGTCTCGGTCATGTCCGCATAATTCACGAACCATAGGGAGACACACTTAAGGATTCGAGGTTGTTGTGTAGTTATGGAATGATGAGTAAGAGACCGAATGTTGTTCGGAGTCTCGGATGGGATCTGGGATATCACGAGGAGATCCGGAATGGTCCGGAGAATAAGATTCATATAAGGAAAGTCCTGTTTCGGAGTTGGGGAATGATTCCGGTGTTTTCATCTGGAATGTTCTAGAAGGGTCCGGAAGGTCCGGCACTCCGGAGGGGAAGGGTACATGAATGTGTCATGACAATATGGAATGTTTGCGTCATGTACTAGGTCACTTGGCTGGGCAAAATAAAGGGAGAAATCAAATCCTAGTTTGAAAGTCAAACGCCAATTTGAAAAAGTCAAACGGCAAGTTTGCTTGGTGGAGGGAGAGTAGGAAACCTACTTGGGGAGGAAGTCCTCCTCCCTCCACCCGCCGGCCAAGGAGGCCGAGTTGGGGGAGGACTCCCTCCTCCCAACCAGCCACCCTCCACCTATATAAGGAGGGGTAGGGATCCCCTACCCCTCACACACCTAAAAACCCTAGCCCTCTCCTCAAGTCGTCGGCGCCACCACCTTCTTGCGCCGCCACCTAGGGCACCTCCTACTCGGTGAGTTGGGGTGAACCCCAAACCCTAGCCGCCGTCTACACTTCCCCTTGGTGCCTATAAACCCTAGATCATCAAGGGCCTCTCTCATAGTCCACCATACTCTCTCCGGCTTAAGACGAAGCCCTGCGAGATCTCCCCTCTACTTCCGGTACCACGCTGTCATGCTACCGGAATCGCGGGAAGAGTGCTACAACCTCCGCTGCCTGCTGGAACAAGGGAGAGGAAGGTCTTCATCGAGTACCGAACGTGTGATCGACTGCGGAAGAGCTGCCGGAACGCAGCGCCGGAAGGATCGTCTACGCGATCTTGAGATCGGAAGTGTATGAATACATCATCCACGAGAATCTTCTCTCGTTAACCGCTTTGGATCTTCGAGGGTTAGTACTCTATCGACTCGTTGCTACAATCTAGTAGATAGATCTTGGCTTGTGTGTGTTCATGCGATAGAAATTTTTTGTTTTCCATGCTACGAACCCCTATAGTCGTTGCCCGATCAAAGATCATAGGTTTTCACCCTGGAGAAAGTCCTTTCTCACTAAACAATGTCTTCAACAAGGTCATTGTCAGGCACAACCAGTTAAGGCCAGACCTTGGATTTTCACCCTGCAAGGCACAACCAGTTATGTCAAATGGATACATGGATATGTAGGTCGCGTTCCGAATTCACCACCACCCATGTATGATCATACATGTTCACTACGACATGTATATTTACATGGAAATCTAATCTCCATCGCCAAACATGAGTTTACAATAGGTTTCAGTCGGATGCATTTACATAATATTGGACAGTAGATTTTTATTGAATGAATTAGATGGGGAATAACGGCACAAACTCTAAATTTATTGAATTATTATTGATAAAACATAACAAACAGAACATAATCAATATCTCTTGGATGCTTCTTTTCTTGTTCATCTTCAGAATCTAACCCCAACAATCTTCCTCGAAAGGTGTGTCTGCCATTGTGATAAGGGGGGCGGACATGTGTCATCGAACAGGCTAGCCTATGGGTTTGAGATCAGATCATACAGATGTATTGAATGCTCTCCTAGAGAGAAGCTAAAGGTCTACATGTCGTTGATGACATGGATGGTGATCTGATGCTTGAAGGAACATGACGATATAGGTTTGTTACGGATGAGCTTGAAGTTTGTGCACCTTTCGGATGCTGCCCGGGTCCTCCAATCATAAGCATAACTCTTCCGTGGGCGGCAGAATCACAACAATGTCCCTGTTGAGGCTTTGAGGAGCCGGTCTAGCGTTTCCGGCTACCTATCTTCTAAAAGGAGGACATCAAAGCTTAGCATGCATAACTTGGCTTGACTTCGGCCACTAGTGCAGAATGGCCCATTGGTCCCGGTTGGTAAGGGGCTTTAGTCCCGGTTACCCAACCGGGACGAGGCAATCGGGACTAAAGCCCGAACCTTTAGTCCCGGTTGCCCCACCAATCGGGACAAAAGATCATACATGTGGCATTGCCGCAAGTAGGGGAGGATAATCGTCCGGTTCGTAATACGAACCGACAATAAGCTTCGCCGGCGAAGATTTGACATTTCTGCCGCGTGAGAATTCATTTGGCAACTTTTGTTGTCGCGGCATTTTGGCCACTTTTGTGCATGCCATGACAGAGAATTCATTTATATTGTTTTATTGTTTATTTAGTGTTTTGCACTCATCAATGAAGGAACCATTATATTACACAAGATCATCATGACAATATTATATTCGATACACGGATCGAGTTCATGCACTACATACAAAAGTTGCTCTTTTTACAATCCCTATTGTCTATACACAGCCGAATAATATTCCCCTTTTGGGTTTAGGACTTCTCCATCCAAGAATCCCGCCAATTCCTCCTGAATTGCTCGTACGCGATCCTTTGGCAGAAGACCGTCCCGTAGACGTTCGATCTGATTTAAAAAGGGAGTCAGCCTATATGAATGAAACTAAACACAATTTGATTGTAATTAAAAACTATAGAAATTGTTTACGTACGTGGAGTTGCTCTAAATTTCTGCCCCTTCTCATCGCACGTCTGACGGATGAACTCGCAAACATAGTATCCACATAGATTGTTATCTGGTCCCTGTGTCAGGCACTTTATGAGAACATAGTTCAATCAAAATAATAATCAAGCATGATAATAACTGTATCAAAACTAGAATCAAAGAAATGCACGGATATAGCTAGTGGTGCTTACATCTAGTGCTTGAAATGTAAGCCCCGCTTTCCAAACACCCCTAGCCTTGTTGGTGAACCGTTTCCAAGCGCTGCCCAACGAAGAAAACGAATAAAATAAGTTATTAATTACTTGATATCATAAAATTCACGAACGTTGCCGATACATTATCGTAATGATTAGAATTACCGCTGGAGAAGCATCTGCATGTCCTTCCACTGCTCAAGGGGTTTATGTTTCGAGTCCATGACTAGTACACGCCCTTTGTCAAGTTGAATAATTAACAGAATATAGTGGAAGATGCGAATGCATTGTTGGAGATATGCCCAAGAGGCAATAATAAAGTGGTTATTATCATATCTTCATACTTATGATAAATGTTTACATACCATGCTATAATTGTATTAACCGGAAACATTAATACTTGTGTGATTTGTAAACATAAAAGAGTCCCTAGTAAAGCCTCTTGTTAAACTAGCTTGTTGGTTAATATATGATCATGGTTTCCTGATCATGAACATAGAGATGTTATTAACAACAGGGTCATATCATTAGGAGAATGATGTGATGGACATACTCCTATAATTAAGCGTAGCATAAAGATCAAGTCATTTAATATAGTTCATTTGCTATAAGCTTTCTGATACATAGTAACCTAATTCTTTCGACCATGAGATCATGCATATCACCTTTACCGGAAGGATACTTTGATGACATCAAACACCACACCGTAACAGGGTGGCTATAAAGATGGCATTGAGTGTTCGGAAAGTATGGGTTGAGACACATGGATCAAGAGTGGGATTTGTCCATCCATATGACGGATAGATATATTCTGGGCCCTCTCGGTGGAATGTCATCCAATTAGCTTGCAAGCATGTGACTGGCTCACAAGGGATCACATACCACGGAACGAGAAAAGAGTACTTATCAGAAACGAGGTTGAACTAGGTATGCAGAGATACCGACGATCATAACCTCGGATAAGTAAAATATCGTGAGACAAAGGGAAATTGGTATCGTATGTAAGTGGTTCATTCGATCACAAAGTAATCGTAGAAATATGTGGGAGCCATATGAATTTCCAGATTCCTCTATTGGTTATTGATCGGAGAAGTGTCTCGATCATGTCCGCATAATTCACGAACCGTAGGGAGACACACTTAAGGATTCGATGTTGTTGAGTAGTTATGGAATGATGAGTAAGAGACCGAATGTTGTTCGGAGTCTCGGATGGGATCCGGGATATCACGAGGAGATCCGGAATGGTCCGGAGAATAAGATTCATATAAGGAAAGTCCTGTTTCGGAGTTGGGGAATGGTTCCGGTGTTTTCATCGGGAATGTTCTAGAAGGTTCCCGAATGTCCGGCACTCCGGAGGGGAAGGGTACATAAATGTGTTATATCAAGTTGGTATGATTGCATCATGTACTAAGTGTCATCGCTGAACCAAATAAAGGATTAATTCAAATCCTAGTTTGAAAAGTCAAACAGCTAGTTTGAAAAGTCAAACGGCTAAATTTGGAAAGAGGAAAAGAGGAGGAAGGTTGAAACCGACTTTGGGGAGGAGTTCCTCCTCCCACCGCCGGCCCACCTTGGGTCCGAGTTGGGGAGGGACTCCCCTCCCCAGGCGCGCCTCCCTCCACCTATAAGAGGAGGGGCAGGGCTCCCCTCCTAGACACAAGTTGCCTCCCTCTAAACCTAAACCCTAGCCACAGCCTAGGGATTTCTCCCAAGCGAGAAGTTAGAGCTTCTAATTGCCCTAGCCGCTGGTTTAGCCTTCTAATTGGTGTGTCTAAACCCTAGATCACCAAGGCTCTCTCATAGTCCACCATACTGCTCGGCTTAAGGCGAAGCCTGCGAGATCTCCCCTACTTCCGTACCACTGGTCGTCTGCTGGAACAAGGAGAGGAAGGTCTTCGAGTACCAAACGTGTGACCGATTGAAGCGCCGGCTAACGCATGGCCGGAAGGATCGTCTACGCGATCTTGAGATCGGCAAGAGTACGACTACATCACCCACGAGAATCTGCTCTCGTTAACCGCTTTGGAATCTTCGAGGGTGAGTTCCCCTATCGACTCGTTGCTACAATCTAGTAGATAGATCTTGGCTTGTTTGTTTGCATGCGTTAGAATATTTTTGTTTTCCATGCTACGAACCCCTACAGTGGTATCAGAGCCGTGTCTATATGTAGATCTGTTGCACGAGTAGAACACAATGGTCATTGTGGGCGTTGATGCTTTTGTTGTCGATTGCTTCTTGTGTACTTTGCATCTTGCGGGATGGTGGGATGAAGCGGCTCGGGCCAACCTTACATGACATCGTTCATGAGACTTGCTCCACGCTTGACATGCAACTTGTATTGCATAAGTGGCTTTGCGGGTGCCTGTTTCTCCCAACATAGTTAAGATTCAATTTACAACGGGTGATTGACAATACTAGTATCAATGTTGTGGTTCTTGTTCGTAAGTTAGAACGACACTTATTGAAAGCCCCAAACCACGTAAAACATGCAAAGAAAATTAGAGGCGTCTAACTTTGTTTTGCAGGGGTGTGTTGTGATGTGATATGGCCATGATTGTGATTATATATGATGTATGCAATGTTCCTTATTGTAAGTTGGCAACCGGAAGGAGCCATATGGTTGTCTTTAAATTCTGTTAAGACCCGCTTGTCTGTTCAAAGTAGTTGTAATAGTTGAAGCTGGTGGACGACAACCATGGAGCGACGTCATTGACCTTGATGCAATGCCGGTGATGATGGAGATCATGTTCGTGCTTGAAGATGGAGATCGGAAGCACAAGAAGAAAGGCCATATCATATCACATATTATGAATTGCATGTGATGTTAATCCTTTTATGCATCTTGTATTGCTTAGTTAACGACGGTAGCATTATAAGATGATCCCTCAAGCACACAATTTCAAGTTTTAAAGTGTTCATCCTTAGTAAGCACCGTTGCTAAAGCTCGTTGTTTCGAAGCACCACGTGATGATCGGGTGTGTTAGATTCTGTGAGTGTATACAACGTGAGCAAGCCAGATTTGCTCATGCGGAAGCTAAGGTTGATCTTGACGAGCCTAGCATGTACAGACATGGTCTCGGAACACGGATCACCGAAAGGTAAAGCATGAGTCATATAGTAGATATGATGAACATGTTGATTGTTCGCCATTGAAGCTACATCAACTCTCGTGATGATCGGTTTTGATGTGGTGGATTTGGTTCGTGTGATCACTAAAACAATGTGAGGGATATTGTTTTGAGTGGGAGTTCAACGGCAATATGATTAAAAGTTGAACACTATTTATCATAAATTAAATCAAAGTGAATTTGCATAGTTGTTGTAGTCATTGGCATTCGTTTACCACCTTGCGCTTAGTTTTAATTGAGATGATAGAACTATAGAATTCTGGTTAGTTACTTTCTTAACTGGTATCGTATTGTTTTGAAGTGTTAATCTAAAGTTTAAAAGTCCTATTGCAAACTTTCAGTAAAGTTCCGGTTACTCCATGAAGTTTAATAATTGGTATTAAAAACAAGAGTGACAATTCCAAGTGTTAGTGTATAAGTATCATGTTTGTCTCCATGATTCTTGACATTCAAAGGATTGTCTTAATATCAAGGTTATCTAGGATCTGAAAGAGTTGTTTCAGAAACCATGATGTGTGGAAGATATTGTGATATCTGAAACAAAGTTTTGGTTGCAACATGATAGAGTATAATATGGCAAAAGTCATGTTCTCGTATTTGATGAGAATTTGCAAAAGGTTGAAGATACTAGTTGTCCTAATCCTCCAAAATGTTTTGGAGAGCAACATTATACTCGCAGTTCACCGTTATAAGCTAAAAGTAGCTTGATCATGGATAATTCCATGATAAGGGTGAATATTTGATGTAGGTAAAGTGTTTACTACACCAATAGATTACTAAAGAAAGGAATATGAAAGAACACCAAACATTTGATGATGGTGATCTATTTCAAAGTGCAAGTCCAAAGACATTGGTATTTAATTATACACGCTTTGGACTATGTGTCATATGTATGACTCCACTGTTGATGTTGATAGATTCTTTCAAACAGAAAAGGAAATACTGAAAAAGAATCTCATAAGTATATGGCAGAAAAGAAAAGACTAGAATTGTTCAGTTTAAGTATATAGATGATATACATGCTATGGCTATATTCTTTGCTTATTAAATAATGTGGTTCTTAAGTATTTGATACTGAAATTGGTTGGTGTGAATCGTCATACGAAACAACACAATTCATGAACTACAATGGCCTAAGTAACTAGCAAAAGAATATGTGATGATGTTCATCGAGAACAAATAAAGGGTTATTGTGTTGCTCGTTAAACATCAAAGCTTGCCTTCAAGATTTGTTTTATCAGGTATTATGAGAACAAAAGGGTTGTTCAAATAATTGCCGTAATCCATAAAATATGGATGATTCACAAATCTCGTTGGAGAAATCACATCCATAAAATTAGTGCTAAAAATGTCGAAAGACAAATTGATTGAAAGATCACTTAGGAAGTGACATCGCCGTTTAAATTATATTGGAAAGAAAACATGAAGAAACTCCATGTGGATGGAATTTTGGAGTCTATTTGATTTTGATCAAATGACGCTTGTGGAACTTTCCTAGAGATAATTAAAACTTCGTTCATAGGCCAAAAGGGAACGAATGACTAGCTTATTGGAACTTGTACATATTGTTGTATGAAATCCATTATGTGTAGTCAAGAGCGATGGATTTCAACTTCATATGCTTTCTCCAAAAATTTGAGTGAATATATGAATATTTACTTAATAAGGATAAAGTATGAAACATTTGAAAAAGTTCAAAGTCTTCCAAGATGAAGTGCAAAATCATTGTAATAAGAATATAAATAGTTTATGATAAAGATCATAAAGGAAGATATTTGAGTTACAAGTTTAGCATAATACCTAAGGTTTAAGGAATCGTTCTGTGGATTTGCATTTCCCGAAACACCATAAGAGTATGGAGCGTTCGAGATATGTAATTAAAACCTTGTTTGACATGGTAAGATCAAAGGTGTAATTCTTAGAACTGCCATTATATTTTAAAGATTAAAAGCTTTAGAGACTACCGTTCTCCACTGAAAAGAGCTCCATCATAATCCGCTGAAATGACACCATATAAAGTTATGGTTTGGGATAAAACCCAAGTAGTCCTTTCTTAAACATTGGTATGCTATGCATAAGAAAGATGTTTGCAACCAAAGTCGGATAAACCTGTCTTTGTATTACTGTTAATTATTCCTCCATAAACACCAAAGACAAAGGTGTTTGTCGCTTAGAACGTCAAGTTTCTTTGAGAAGGAATTTTTCGTGAAAAGATAAGTGGGAGGACAATAGAACTTTGATAAGGTTAAAGGAACCTTAGCTATATGTGCAGAGTTGCGCAGCGCCGAAAAGTGTTCCGGAGGCAGCAATAATGCTCGTGGCTCACGTGCATCAAAGGTTGTGGTCACGGAGATCTAAGTTCCTATTAAAACAAGTAGGTCGGGTAAACAATCAAATACCAAGATTTGAGAGTTAAATCATTATTTGAGAATAATGAACGGACTACATGCAAAGAAGGGATGATGGGCCCTGACTCCGTCAAATGGCTTGAAGCCATAAAATCCGTGATAGTTCCATACACGAGAAATCAAGTTTTGAACTTGAAGGACCCTCAAGAAAGGTGTAAGACCTTACAGTTGTGTTTGGATCTATAAAGAAGTAGACATGGATGTTTCACATCTATGAAATAGTCGACATGTTGGGAAAGAGTTCACAAAAATGTTCAAAGGTTGACTATGAAAAGATTTTGATCTTTCATAGCGATATTTAGTCTAGACGGATTAATGTAGCAACAACTACATATAATTTTGTTATGTGGTAGTTGAATAAACAAAACAAGTTCTTCTAATAGAAGGGTTACCTAGGACGTGTGCATGACACGGTCCAAAGGGTTTTTGTTAATTCAAAGGATGCTAAATGCATATGCGAACTTCAATGGTTGAAGTAAGCATAGCGGAGTTGGAATCTTCACTATGATGAAACTGTTAAAAGAGTTTAATTTCATCGGAGACAATGAAGATGCTTGCATTTGCAAGAAATTAAGTGGGAGCGCTAAGACATATTTCTAATACATTATGTGGAGGACATATTGTTGATTAGAAATGATGTATCTTTATTAACACATATTAAGAATTTCATCCGATGAAAGACTTAGGCAAAACCAAATATTTGGCATCAATAGACGCTAATATGGTTGTGCAGAAAGTACAGAGATGATGTAGTTAAAGAGTTCAATATAGAAACTACAAGAAAGGTTCTTGTCACGCAGAAAGGATTGAATGAGTTCAATATTGATGATATATTCAAGTGTATTGACACTTGGTAAGTGAAACAAAGATTCAAGTATAGATTGATACTTGATCACAAAGAGTATTTATATCAATCATACTGTGATATGTACAAATCCAGATATGTCCTATGCTCTAAATGTTATGAGCATATACCAGAATGATTCATAAGATGATCATTGGACGATAGTAAGGATATTCTTATGATCTTTTGGAAGAACTAAGAGTATATTATTTGTAGAAGTGACAAATAGATGGTTAGTTCATTGTAAAAGTACTACATTGATACTAGTTTTGTCACAAAGTACAAATTAAGTTTATCTCAATCTAAACTAAGGGTGGCACAATGTAATGGAAAGTAAGTTCCATAATGGATTTGGATGAGTTCCAAAGTTAAGACATTGTGACAGATACTACAACAAAAGGCTAAGTATATGACTGCTATAATAGCAGCTAAAGAGGGCATTTGTGTCAAGTAGTTTGTTGTCAAACTAGGTGTAGTTCACGGCGGGATAATACTATGAAGATATATTGTACGACAATATTATCAACATGTTTTAACCCCAAAGAGCTAAAGGTCTCACCGAAGGACCAAAAATTATACAAAGCCATCTCATTAGAGAATGAGTGATGCGTAGAGACGCAAAGACATGCAATTGCACACGGACTTGGAAGTGTCAGATCCGGAGATCAGTTGACCACTAGCAATCGTGTACATACAACACCAGAAAGCCATAGGTGTTGAATACAGAAAGGTTTGAAACTAGATTATTGACTCTAGTGCAAGTGGGAGACTGTTGGAGATATGCCCAAGAGGCAATAATAAAGTGGTTATTATCATATCTTCATACTTATGATAAATGTTTACATACCATGCTATAATTGTATTAACCGGAAACATTAATACTTGTGTGATTTGTAAACATAAAAGAGTCCCTAGTAAAGCCTCTTGTTAAACTAGCTTGTTGGTTAATATATGATCATGGTTTCCTGATCATGAACATAGAGATGTTATTAACAACAGGGTCATATCATTAGGAGAAATTGGTATCGTATGTAAGTGGTTCATTCGATCGCAAAGTAATCGTAGAAATATGTGGGAGCCATATGAATTTCCAGATTCCTCTATTGGTTATTGATCGGAGAAGTGTCTCGATCATGTCCGCATAATTCACGAACCGTAGGGAGACACACTTAAGGATTCGATGTTGTTGAGTAGTTATGGAATGATGAGTAAGAGACCGAATGTTGTTCGGAGTCTCGGATGGGATCCGGGATATCACGAGGAGATCCGGAATGGTCCGGAGAATAAGATTCATATAAGGAAAGTCCTGTTTCGGAGTTGGGGAATGGTTCCGGTGTTTTCATCGGGAATGTTCTAGAAGGTTCTGGAATGTCCGGCACTCCGGAGGGGAAGGGTACATAAATGTGTTGTATCAAGTTAGTATGATTGCATCATGTACTAAGTGTCATCGCTGAACCAAATAAAGGATTAATTCAAATCCTAGTTTGAAAAGTCAAACAGCTAGTTTGAAAAGTCAAACGGCTAAATTTGGAAAGAGGAAAAGAGGAGGAAGGTTGAAACCGACTTTGGGGAGGAGTTCCTCCTCCCACCGCCGGCCCACCTTGGGTCCGAGTTGGGGAGGGACTCCCCTCCCTAGGCGCGCCTCCCTCCACCTATAAGAGGAGGGGCAGGGCTCCCCTCCTAGACACAAGTTGCCTCCCTCTAAACCTAAACCCTAGCCACAGCCTAGGGATTTCTCCCAAGCCGCCGAGTTAGAGCTTCTAATTGCTAGCCGCTGGTTTAGCCACTTCTCATTGGTTTGTCTAAACCCTAGATCACCTAGGGTATCTCATAGTCCACCAGACTCGCTCCGGCTTAAGGCGAAGCCTGAGATCTCCCTCTACTTAGGTACCGTCACGCCGTCTGCTTTGGAACAAGGGAGAGGAAGGTCTTCACGAGTCAACGAGCGATGTGATCATGAAGGCGCTGTAACGCAGCGCCGGAAGGATCATCTACGCGATCTTGAGATCGGCAAGAGTACGACTACATCACCCACGAGAATATGCTCTCGTTAACCGCTTTGGAATCTTCGAGGGTGAGTTCCCCTATCGACTCGTTGCTACAATCTAGTAGATAGATCTTGGCTTGTTTGTTTGCATGCGTTAGAATATTTTTGTTTTCCATGCTATGAACCCCTACATGCATAACTAATCAATTATTTACTTAACATCGAGTAAGCGAAATAGAAAGTGTATACAAGACAGTAACACTCACTCGAAGTCGTAAGGAAAAAGTATTTCCCTTTTGGTTTCTTAAAATCTTAACGCGTGTACTATATTATCCTCCGTATCCTGGGGGCTTATTTTGAGATTAGCTTCATGAACCCAATATGGGTCAATGAAGCCAATGTCATAGATTTGTCCTCTGCTGCATTCGAGAATCTTCATTCTGCATATTACAGTATGATTATATACATGCAATAAACAAGGTGAGATAGCTGGAGACTAAATTAATTACAGAATTAGTACTTACAGACAATAGGCACTGATGATCGATTTGTCCAAGGCGTCTTGATTGAATAATTGAAATAGTTCATCAAATTCAATGGATATCATGTCATCCTTTTATTTCCCATGATGCTTTTTTGTAACCCTCAGCACTATCCAGTTAGCCCCGGCCTTTGTGGCATGCATGTACCAGTTATGCAATCTTCGCATTTTTGTTGGAAGATTATTTACATCCTCAGGTTTGAAGAGAGGTTTGCCGTACTGGTATTTGTATGCTACTTCACTCACGGGGAAGTACTCTAACTGGGATAAGTACTGGGCAATACTCATACCTTGAGCAGCGGCAGCTTCTCCGTATTGTGCAACTACCTCTAGATCATACTCCTCTTTGGCCCCATATTTGCTCGACCCCACATTGGTATGGGAAATCACCTTGAGAGGGGCGCAAGACTGTTTTGCTTGTTCTCCGAGCTGGGCAATAGATTTCTCGCTTGCATAAGTACTGCTCTTCGAGGCTTGTTGTGCCGCATGTGACTTGAGAATAGAACGCTCATAGTCTGATGACAGCTTTGGCTCGGGTTGATGAAGAGTCTTTAGCATTTTCAACACTTTGGCCTTTTCTCCTTTGGTGCTGGGGAACTCTGGCTCTTTCGGCCGCTTCAGCTTAGCGAAAAATGCTGTCGTTTCCGCATCAATGATCGCCGTAGTCTCCTCTTCAGTACAGTCATAAGCTCTCTTGGGAGGAACCTTTGGTACTTTTGGAAGAGGCTCTTGTTTACGTTTCGGCGATCGCTTACCACGACACAGAGTAGCGGTACACTTACGCTTTTTATCCTGAGGCGCCGGCGATGGCTCCCGTGGTGATGGCTGCGCCGGAGATTAGTGAGGCGATGGAGTCGGGTGAGGCGATGAAGACGGCTGTCGCGGCGGCGACGACCTCGCTGGATACGGGTGAGGCAGCGGCAAAAATGGCCTTGGCGTGTGATTTCGAAGCACGATACATTCCTTTGGTCATAGAATGGTGGCGTTTGTTGTGTCTCCTAGTACAGTAACATCCCCTTCACCTGCAGGGTAGTGAAGATCCAAAACTTCAAAGGTAGGCATGATTTCATCCACCCTGACAACAGCGTAGCCCTCTGGAACCGGAAGATAGTGGTAAGTTGGTGTGGGTCCAATTGGTAAGGCATAGCCGACCGCCACCTTCATTGATATGTTCACAACTTTGACATGTAGCTCGCAGTGTGTCATCTCTGTGATATCATCCACTAGGTAGCCAACAGGAGCCATCGTCGGTGCACCATCGTCATCGCCATTGTCATCACCCGAGACCTCGGTGGAAGCCACACTGCTTTTTTGATTATTCGATAGGCCGGTAGCATCGAATGTAGTGTGCTGCTGAGATGGGCCAGTAGTACTTTGCTCTTTAAGTGTGTTAATTTCATCTTGTTGTTGCTTTATTCGTTCTTCAATTATACGCATTCGCTCTTTCTGAATATCTGCTTCAACTTCCGCCCTGTCCTTTCTCCTCTGACGGATTCTATCAGGATATTTCTTCCTCTCTTCGGGAAACCCAGTCCTCCATGATTTGGAGCCGCTTGTGCCTCGTGTTCATCCATCATGTTCCTTATTTCCAAGGGCGAGTGTGAGCTCATCATTCTCTCTATCAGGAATGAAGTCCACATCTTTAACAGCCTTTACTGCTTTTCTCATCTTCTCGATTGGCAAGGGGTCTTCTTTATGTCGTATGTTATATATACACTTCCCTTCCGAGTCCAACGTGCCCCATGCCCGTAAAACCAATTCCTTGCACGTTCTACCCAATCGTCTGTCTCTGGGGTGATCTTTTTAGCACGCAGTTCATTCTCAAGTTTCTCCCACTTAGGAATGTCAGCCCTGTAGCCACCTTGCCCCATAGTAAGGTGATACTTCTTGTTAGGAGCATTCAGCTTATTCGTTGCAGACATTTTCTTAGCTTTTTCTGATGTCTTGTATTGCACAAAATCAGCCCAGAATGGTTTTATCTTCTCAAACTGAATATTCTTGAAATTGGGAGTCTTCTCTTTCACGACATAATCAAGGTGCAATCTTTTCTTCCAGTTGGTGAAACACTGGGCCATCTTCTTCAAAGCCCACTCCCTGACCTTAGCCTCCATGGCTCTCCCATGTTCTAAGGCGTCCTCAACTGGATCCTCCGCATTTGGATCCAGCTCTATCTTCGGTAGTTTGAAATTAACCATGAGCCTCTTCCATAGTAAATCTTTGGTGTTGTTAGGGACAAATAAACATGTTCCCTCTTCTTCCGCATCAGCAGGCCTATTCCAATTTCGAATGGTGATCGGGATTAAGTCCCTAACAATTACTCCGCATTGTGCCACAAATTTGTTTGCGACAACTTCGGAGTCGTCGGTTTGCCGTCTTCAGCGACATCTTCGATCTTGAACCTCTCATGGTATCCCAACTTTTTGGTTGGGCCTCGGCCGCTCTTTTCAGTAGATTTCTTCGATCCGGAGAGCTAAAAGAAGAAAGATCGCCGTTACTATTTCTATATAGATAGCAGATTATTAATTAATGAATTAATTATATTACATACACCTCGTCGGAGCGGTCGTCTTATCGATCACACAAGGCATCGCCTTCTCCCTCGCGGAAGGCATCACCTTCAACCTCAAACAAGTCGTCTCTTCCGACAAAAAGAGGATCACCCTCACCGGAGTTGTTCAAAAACGTCGATACATTTAAATTTTCTTCCCCGCGGATCACACCTTGGATCAACTCTTCCTTTTCTTCATCTCTGTCGTGTGGGTCCATATTTTCTGCATAGGTTGAAAAACGGATAAGTCAAAGCGGCTAAGGGAGAATGTTAGGTACGATGTTGAGAGATATAAACTCTAATTCGAAGAAACCCTAATATAGACATACACAATAATAAAAATGAATTTACAATATCAGAAACCCTAATTCGGAGAAACCATCAGGCTCGGATCCTATCGTGAAGAATCAATACCAGAAATAAAGGTTGCAATCAATCAACCCTCGGGTTCGGGATGCCCTGGCGAGGACACACCGGCTAACCCTAGGTGCAACATTAATTCAACTAGGGTCTATGACAACTAATATCATGGCTAAGCATCTACAATACGATGGCTATCAAGAAATCTTCGATCTTCGATGGTGTTGACCTCGGTCTTTGATCTCGATCTCGTATTCTACCGCGAAGAACCGAACACCAGAAAGAGAGGGGAACAATCAACACATGGCATCGATGCAATGATCAAACAAGGATGATGATATGACAAGTTAATATGTATTGAAAAGTAACCCTGAGACATGCTCGGCAATTTAAACGGGGTTCCGAGGGGTGAAAACCCTAACTCGGCGAAACTCCGGAGTATATGAGAGGGGTTGATTTTGTTCTCTAATTAAACTTTTCTTGAAAGTTGTTGAACAATGCATGATTATAGGTTAAATATTTAGATCTCATTTTTCTGAACATTTTGATATATTATTTGTATTTTTCTGAGATATAAATAATTAATTATTGAATTTACAATATTATATCAATTTCTGGATTTAATTAAACTATTTCTGAATTTAAACAAAACATAAAACATTTTACACCGAGGACACTGCTAGCCACGGCCGGCCTCGTTGAAGTTCGGAGGAGGTGGGCCGTCCTCCTCGTGCCTGGCGAGCGCCCTCTCACGCCGATCCACGAAGAAGGCTTTCCAAGTCGGGAAATGGTCGGGATGCCATCTGGGATTCCTCCGCTGCTCCGGCGTGAGCTCGAAGTAGTAGTGGTTCGTGATGGCCATCCGACGCGCCACACCTGGAGGGACAGAAGGAACCGGCACGCCTTCAGCGCTCAGCATCCAGCCGACGGGGTCACAGTAGCCCGACGGGCAGGGGTAGTTCGAGGCACAAAGCGCCTCCGCCTCCCTGGGAGTTAGTGCTACGGTGGAAGTCATGGGAAAGAGTGATGAGGTTGCAGATATGAGTCTAGAGATGTGCAATGACAATGGAGGCCAACCCTACATATATATATATAGTGAGAAATGGCAGGAAGATAACTGGAGGGAAGAATCAAGTGGAAAACTGGCGAAGAAATGCCGGGAAAAAATGGCGGGAAGAAAAATGGCGGAAAAAAATAGCGGGAAGAAAAATGGTTCATTTATAACTTGCATTGGATCTCTGAAGAAACCACATATTGCGAGTCTAAAAATGATTTTTTCAAAAAATCACGGGCGATAGATCATGTACCTGTAGTACAAACCGGACCCACTTCCTACCGATTCGGCAGACATTTGTCCTTTTTACCCGGGATGAACGAAAAGGTTTGAGATGTCCCGGTTGGGAGATAGTCCATGTAAGGTGGTCTAGTATTTTAGGAAAATGGGACGGTATCATTCTGAAACAGCATTTTGGTGGTTACTGCACAAAATGACCCGTTTTTTGCGCTCGGAAAATGGAAAAGGGCTTTTCCGTGCGACAAAAAGGAAAACTTCCTCCTGCAACATTGTTCTCTATACCAATGTCCATATGCATGCATAATATGGGCACAACATCACAAACTATGTCGTGATTCATCACAAAACATCGGTCATTTGGACCGAAAGCCATAAAACCTCGAACATGATAGGTCATTTTGTGAAGGTTTTTTCGAGACATGATCAATATACCAAGTCTGGTATTTTTTCCTTTTAACTATGTCACATAATATGACACCACGCGAAGGATTTTCATTGTTCGTATTTTTTTTGAATTTATTATGCCCGTTTTGAATTTTGTGAATTTCTAACTATGGTCGAACCGGCGTGCATGAAGATAGGGGACGAGCATCGTTAGAACTTGCATTGGATCTCTGAAGAAACCATATATTGCGAGTCTAAAAATGATTTTTTCGAAAAATCACAGGCGATAGATCATGTACCTATAGTACAAACCGGACCCACTTCCTACCGATTCGGCAGACATTTGTCCTTTTTACCCGGGATAGACGAAAAGGTTTGAGATGTCCCGGTTGAGAGATAGTACATGTAAGGTGGTCTAGTATTTTAGTAAAATGGGACGGTATCATTCTGAAACAGCATTTTTGTGGTTACTTCACAAAACGACCTGTTTTTGCGCTCGGAAAATAGAAAAGGGCTTTTCCGTGCGACAAAAAGGAAAACTTCCTCCTGCAACATTGTTCTCCATACCAATGTCCACATGCATGCATAATATGGGCACAGCATCACAAACTATGTCGTGATTCATCACATAACATCGGTCATTTGGACCGAAAGCCATGAAACCTCGAACATGATAGGTCATTTTGTGAAGGTTTTTTCGAGACATGATCAATATACCAAGTCTGGTATTTTTCCTTTTAACTATGTCACATAATATGAAATCACGCGAAGGATTTTCATTGTTTGTATTTTTTTGAATTTATTATGCCCGTTTTGAATTTTCTTAATTTCTAACTATGGTCGAACCGACGTGCATGAAGATAGGGGACGAGCATCGTTAGAACTTGCATTGGATCTCTGAAGAAACCATATATTGCGAGTCTAAAAATGATTTTTTCAAAAAATCACGGGCGATAGATCGTGTACCTGTAGTACAAACCGGACCCACTTCCTACCGATTCGGCAGACATTTGTCCTTTTTACCCGGGATGGACGAAAAGGTTTGAGATGTCCCGGTTGGGAGATAGTCCATGTAAGGTGGTCTAGTATTTTAGGAAAATGGGACGGTATCATTCCGAAACAGCATTTTGGTGGTTACTTCACAAAACGACACGGTTTTTGCGCTCGGAAAATAGAAAAGGGCTTTTCCGTGCGACAAAAAGGAAAACTTCCTCCTGCAACATTGTTATCCATACCAATGTCCACATGCATGCATAATATGGGCATAGCATCACAAACTATACTGTGATTCATCACATAACATCGGTCATTTGGACCGAAAGCCATGAAACCTCGAACATGATAGGTCATTTTGTGAAGGTTTTTTCGAGACATGATCAATATACCAAGTCTGGTATTTTTCCTTTTAACTATATCACATAATATGACACCACGCGAACGATTTTCATTGTTCGGATTTTTTTGAATTTATTATGCCCGTTTTGAATTTTCTGAATTTCTAACTATGGTCGAACCGGCGTGCATGAAGATAGGGGACGAGCATCGTTAGAACTTGCATTGAATCTCTGAAGAAACCACATATTGCGAGTCTAAAAATGATTTTTTCAAAAAATCACGGGCGATAGATCATGTACCTGTAGTACAAACCGGACCCACTTCCTACCGATTCGGCAGACATTTGTCCTTTTTATCCAGGATGGACGAAAAGGTTTGAGATGTCCCGGTTGGGAGATAGTCCATGTAAGGTGGTCTAGTATTTTAGGAAAATGGGACATTATCATTCTGAAACAGCATTTTGGTGGTTACTTCACAAAACGACCCGTTTTTTGCGCTCGGAAAATGGAAAAGGGCTTTTCCGTGCGACAAAAAGGAACAATTCCTCTTGCAACATTGTTCTCCATACCAATGTCCACATGCATGCATAATATGGGCACAACATCACAAACTATGCCTAGATTCATCACATAACATCGGTCATTTGGACCGAAAGCCATGAAACCTCGAACATGATATGTCATTTTGTAAAGGTTTTTTCGAGACATGATCAATATACCAAGTCTGGTATTTTTCCTTTCAACTATGTCACATAATATGACACCACGTGAAGGATTTTCATTGTTCGGATTTTTTTTGAATTTATTATGCCCGTTTTGAATTTTGTGAATTTCTAACTATGGTCGAACCGGCGTGCATGAAGATAGGGGACGAGCATCGTTAGAACTTGAATTGGATCTCTGAAGAAACCACATATTGCGAGTCTAAAAATGATTTTTTCAAAAAATCACGGGCGATAGATCTTGTACCTGTAGTAGAAACCAGACCCACTTCCTACCGATTCGGCAGACATTTGTCATTTTTATCCGGGAAGAAAGAAAAGGTTTGAGATGTCCCGGTTGGGAGATAGTCCATGTAAGCTGGTCTAGTATTTTAGGAAAATGGGACGGTATCATTCTGAAACAGCATTTTGGTGGTTACTTCACAAAATGACCCGTTTTTTGTGCTCGGAAAATGGAAAAGGGCTTTTCCGTGCGACAAAAAGGAAAACTTCCTCCTGCAACATTGTTCTCCATACCAATTTCGACATGCATGCAGAATATGGGCACAGCATCACAAACTATGTCGTGATTCATCACATAACATCGGTCATTTGGACCGAAAGCCATGAAACCTCGAACATGATAGGTCATTTTGTGAAGGTTTTTTCGTGACATGATCAATATACCAAGTCTGGTATTTTTCCTTTCAACTATGTCACATAATATGACACAACGCGAAGGATTTTCATTGTTCGGATTTTTTTTGAATTTATTATGCCCGTTTTGAATTTTCCGAATTTCTAACTATGGTCAAACCGGCGTGCATGAAGATAGGGGACGAGCATCGTTAGAACTTGCATTGGATCTCTGAAGAAACCACATATTGCGAGTCTAAAAATGATTTTTTCAAAAAATCACGGGCAATAGATCATGTACCTATAGTACAAACCGGACCCACTTCCTACCGATTCGGCAGACATTTGTCCTTTTTACCCGGGATGGACGAAAAGGTTTGAGATGTCCCGGTTGGGAGATAGTCCATGTAAGGTGGTCTAGTATTTTAGGAAAATGGGATGGTAGCATTCTGAAATAGAATTTTGGTGGTTACTTCACAAAACGACCCGTTTTTTGCGCTCGAAAAATGGAAAAGGGCTTTTCTGTGCGACAAAAAGGAAAACTTCCTCCTGCAACATTGTTCTCCATACCAATGTACACATTCATGCATAATATGGTCACAGCATCACAAACTATGTCGTGATTCAGCATATAACATCGGTCATTTGGACCGAAAGCCATGAAACCTCGAACATGATAGGTCATTTTGTAAAGGTTTTTTCGAGACATGATCAATATACCAAGTCTAGTATTTTTCCTTTCAACTATGTCACATAATATGACACCACGCGAAGGATTTTCATTGTTCAGATTTTCAATATACTAAAGGTTCATGTTTAGTCTCGGTTGGAGGGATTCCGGCAGGCTGGGCCAGGCAGCACTAATGATAGGGGTGAGTGTCGATATTATGTCGTGCGGCGTGTACCTTTCCCGGATGGTGTCACCAACCGGGAATAGAGATGAACCTTTAGTCCCGGTTGGAGACACCAACCGGGACAAAACATGAGTCGGCACTAATAATAGGGGTGAGTGTCGACATTATTTTGTAAGTGTCGATACTATGCCGAGATGCTTGTACTATAAATAGGCATCCTTGTGAGTCCAGTCCTCCAGCCAGTTTGAGGCATCTCCAAGATGGTTTTCGAGAGCAGGGACACCACTACGGCCAGTTTCAGGGAGATGCCGACGGGCCCGATCCTCGGCATCTCCGAGAAACTGGTCATAGAGGCACTCCTAATATGTGAAATTAGTTAGCTCAGTATTGATCTAGTAAGAGAAGTTACAAGATGGAAGATGGTTTTCGAGCGAGGACACCACTACGGCCAGTTTAGGGAGATGTCGCGGATCCAGTCCTCCGGCATCTCCGAGAACTGGTCATAGAGGCACTCCTAATATGTGAAATTAGTTAGCTCGGTGTATTGATCTAGTTAGAGAAGTTACAAGCTGCAAGATGGTTTTGAGCGAGGGACACCACTAGTTAGCCAGAGATGCCGCGATCCAGTCCTCAGCATCTCCAAGAAACTGGTCATAGAGGCACTCCCTAATATGTGACCGCGCGCGTTTGGAGATCAGATCTTAATGGTAAGTATGAATCGGGACAACTTCTTCATAGTCCCGGTCCAGCCACAAAACGGGACTAACACTCAAGACATTTATTAATATTAAAAACTGAGACTACAAAACCGGGACTAAAGTCCCCCCTATATATAGTCCCGGTCAAGCCACAAACCGCGAAAGATATCCTTCGGTGAAGCCACAAACCGCGAAAGACATGAACTAGAGTTACATAATATGAGCATGAGCTTCTTGGCATATGTCCTTCCTTATGATCGCTTCAGATGTAACCATGGAGCATCTTCTTTACTTAACGGAATGCTTGGGTCAGTTTTCACTGTGAAGGTGGAAATTCATCAAACTTATTATAATCTTCTGACATGTCTGTCTTGCCCTCGATTCCCACGATGTTTCTTTTCCCTAAAAGAACTATGTGACGCTTTGGCTCATCATATGATGTATTCGTTTGCATATTTTTTCTTTTTTTTTGGTCTGGAGGACATGTCCTTCACATAGAAAACCTGAGACACATCATTGGCTAGGACGAATGGTTCATCTCTATAACCAAGATTATTGAGATCCACTGTTGTCATTCCGTACAACTGGACTATCTTTACCCCTTCCCCATTCAGGTTGACCCATTTGCAGCGAAACAAAGGGACCTTAAAAGAGACTCCATAGTCTAGTTCCCATATCTCCTCTATGTAACCATAGTATGTGTCCTTTTGTCCATTCTCGTCTATTGCATCAAAGCGGACAACACTATTTTGGTTGGTGCTCTTTTTATCTTGGGCGATCGTGTAGAATGTACTCCCATTTATTTCGTACCCTTAGAAATTCAATACAGTAGAAGATGGTGACTTGGCCAACAAGTATAGATGATCTCCAATAGTGGTGTCATTCCAGAGATGTGTCCGCATCCAACCACCGAAAGACTTCATGTGTTCATCTTTAATCCATGATTCAGGCTTCCCCGGGTTTTTGGAGCGTACAATATTCTTCTGTTCCTCGATATACGGAGCTGCCAAGGTGGAATTATGTAGAATTGTGTAGTGTGCTTTAGTGAAAGAATCCCCATCCCTACATATCATTGCTTTCTTTCCCAGCGTGCCTTTTCCACTTAGTCTTCCCTCATGCCGCGAGTCAGAAACACCAATCGGCTTAAGGTCAGGAATAAAGTCAACATAAAACTCAATGACCTCCTCTGTTCCATATCCCTTGGAGATGCTTCCTTCTGGTCTAGAACGGTTATGAACATATTTCTTTAAGACTCCCATGAACCTCTCGAAGGGGAACATATTGTGCAGAAATACTGGACCGAGAATGGCAATCTCTTCCACTAGGTGAACCAGGAGATGCGTCATAATATTGAAGAAGGATGGTGGGAACACCAACTCAAAACTAACAAGACATTGTACCACATCCTTCTGTAACCTTCGCAGAATATCTGGATTGATTACCTTCTGAGATATTGCATTGAGGAATGCACACAACTTCACAATGGGTACTCGAACATTTTCTGGTAGAAGCCCCCTCAATGCAATCGGAAGCAACTGCGTCATAATCACGTGACAGTCATGAGACTTCAGGTTTTGGAACTTTTTCTCTGCCATATTTATTATCCCCTTTATATTAGATGAGAAGCCAGACGACACCTTGATACTGTAAAGGACTTCAAAAAAGATTTCCTTCTCTGCTTTGGTAAGAGCATAGCTGGCACGACTTAAGTGACGCCCTTTATCCGTCTTGTTCTGTGTATGCATGTTCTTTGGGTCTTTCATAATTTGTTGGTCCTCCCATGCTTCTGGTGTATCTTTTGTATTTCCATACACGCCTAGGAATCCTAGCAGGTTCACGCAAAGATTCTTCGTCACGTGCATCACGTCGATTGAAGAGCGGACACGCCGGACTTTCCAATATGGCAGCTCCCAAAATATAGATTTCTTCTTCCACATGGGTGCGTGTCCTGTAGCGACGTCGTTCGAAACTGATTGACCACCGGGACCCTTTCCAAAGATTACTTCTATGTCCTTGACCATACCAAATACATCATCACCAGTAGGGAGTTCAGGATTCTTCCGGTGATCTGCCTCACCTTTGAAATGCTTGCCTTTCTTTCTTACGGGATGATTGGTCGGAAGAAATCGTCGATTCGCCAGGTACACAACCTTCTTGTATTTATGCAAATATGTACCTTCAGTCTTATCTAAACAGTGTGTGTGCATGCCTTATATCCCTTGTTTGTCTGTCCTGAAAGGTTACTAAGAGCAGGCCAATCATTGATGGTTACGAATAGCAACCCTCATAGATCAAATGGCTCCTGTTTGTTCTCATCCCACGCATGTACACCTGGTTTGCCCCACAACTATAAGAGTTCTTCAACTAATGGCCTAAGGTACACATCAATGTCGTTGCCCGGTTGCTTCGGACCTTGGATGAGCACTGGCATCATAATGAACTTACGCTTCATGCACAACCAAGGAGGCAGGTTGTAGATACATAGTCACTGGCCAGGTGCTGTGACTGCAGCTCTTCTCCCTAAAAGGATTCATGCCATCCGTACTTAGACCAAACCATAAGTTCCTTGCGTCACCTGCAAAGTCTGGAAAGTCTCTCTCGATTTTTCTCCATTGTGACCCATCAGCAGGGTGTCTCAACTTCCCGTCTTTCTTACGGTCTTCTTTGCGCCATCGCAACAACCTGGCATGCTCTTTGTTTCTGAACATGCGTTTCAACCTTGGTATTATAGGAGCATACCACATAACCTTAGCAGGAACCCTCTTCCGGAGGGGCTCTCCCTCAACATCACCAGGGTCATCTCGTCTGATTTTATACTGCAATGCATTGCATACCGGGCATTTATCTAAATTCTCATACTCCTTACCGCGGTAGAGGATGCAGTCATTAATGCATGCATGTATCTTTTGTACATCTAATCCTAGAGGACAGAGAGTCTTCTTTGCTTCGTAGGTACTCTCGGGAAGTTCGTTATGTTTTGGAAACTTCGGCTTCATTATTTTTAGCATATTTTCAAATAGGAGTCAGTTAGACCACATTCTGCCTTCCATCGCAACAATTCCAGTGTGGTACCGAGCTTTGTGCTGCCATCTTCACAATTTGGGTACAACAATTTCTTGTGATCTTCTAACATGCCCTCTAACTTCAACTTCTCATTTTCTGTTTCACAGTCTCGCTTTGCATCAGAAATGACCCTACCAAGTTCATCAGCGGGCTCATCTGATGCCCGTTCTTCACCTCCTTCCTCTCCATTGTCTTCCATTGAAGTATCACTGTATTCAGGAAACATATGATGATAATTGTTATCGTCATCTTGTTCTTCACCATCTTCCATCATAACCCCTCTTTCTCCGTGCTTGGTCCAGCAATTATAGTTGGGCATGAAACCTTTCATAATCAAGTGGCCGCGAATGATTTTCGAGGAAGAGTACTCCTTGTTGTTCCGATATTGAACACATGGACAATGTATAAAACCATTCTCTTTGTTTGCCGTAGCCACATCGATAAATTTATCCACGCCTTTCATATACCCGGCTACGCGCCGGTCACCGTACATCCATTCCCGACCGTTCATCTGCATCATATAAGTAAGTTTATCAAAAAACAGGACATCATAAATAGTGAAATGACCAATTCACATCGACACATGCAATGTATCAATGGCAGAGAAAAGATAAGATTGCTAACCTCGATCGAGGATAATAAAGAGGAGAAAGCTCAAGTGCGTCTCGGACACCTTCTATATGTTTGTTCTATGAGAAATTAAACGGGATCATTCACTCAAACATTTCATTAAACACCTTGAATGCATGCATAGGGGAAAAAAACTAGGACACCCCTCACACCTTCCACCAAGAAAAAACAGAGTGGAGGCAGAGGGCCGGGGCGTTGCATTTATAGAGGGCGGGAGCATACGTCCCTGTTTGTAACACAAACCGGGACTAAAAGTGTGTGCCACACCACGTGGCTGGCGTCCAACCTTTAGTCCCGGTTTGTGTTACAGACCGGGACGTATGATCCCTTACCAATCGGGACGCATGCCTCCAGGCCCCGTGCCCGCTCGAACCGGAACGCGTGCCAGCATTAGTCCCGGTTCGTGGCGCAACCGGGACTAATGATCTTAGGGGGCGCGAACGGATGGCCTTTTTTCTACTAGTGGGCGGTGACGTGGATGAGGATATGGTCACTAATTCTATTCCAGGATTCAGTTGAGAACGCGGAAGATTTGGTGAAAATATAAGGGATTGGGTTCTTAATAGGTAAAAATAAAAAGAGAAGGAAATGGCTAGTTTTTTTAGTTCACTCCATAGATAGGATACAAATCGGAGTTAATAAAAACTCATAGCATTTTTTGTCGATTTCCGTGATGTTCGTAGGTTTGAATCCTGCCTGTACCACTCTTTTTGGGTTATTTTGATGGTTTCGTATATCTGCAAGTTCATTGGCACTCGACGATAAGGGACCAAGTTAAGCTCTTTAAAGGACTTTCTGATTATCACGTCTGCAAGTTCGTATGTACAAGTTCGTTGTTCTTTATGGTAAGGGACCGAGTTGGGGGTCTTTTCTATTTCATGTAACTAATAAAACTGAAATGGGAAAGAGATCATGCCTGTCATATGAAACTGAAATAGAATAGGGATCACACGATATCTGACAAAACTAGAATAGAAAGGAGATAAAACAACAGATCATTAGTAAATCGCTACCAGTAGGAGCTTGCAAAACACATGGAATCGATGCTAAATACACATAAAATTAACACAATAGAAACTAAACTAAATTAACAATGGAAGACAAGATGTCGACCCTAGACATGGCTCTCCCTTCGCGCGACATCTTCTTATCCTCACCGCCTTTTGTAACCCCTACACTCATGCTGGTTTGACGCCTCTCGAGAGGTGCTCTTTCTTTGGCGTCACCGGCTTCTTGAAGTATAGGAGGTTGAAAGGGAATGTTTGCCATTATTTATATTTTGGTGAAGATGACACTAGAATTAGGGGACTAAAAAAACTACAAGTGTCTACTTAGGTTTTAGTCTGATAAAATGGTGTGTGGAAGGAGACCCCCCCCCCCCCCCACACACACACACACCCAATTCAAAATAAGAAGAGCATCGACGTTCTTCGCTTCATACAATTTTTACTTGCTTCAGTAGTAGGTATGTCGCATTTTTAAGAGGGATTTCTTGATGTTCGAGAGGGGATGATCTTACCCAAAAGGTAATCATACAATCATCCCATCCTCCCCAAAAAAAGAGTTCTCAAAACGTTCTTTGAAAAAACTCTAGAATGCATTTCCTATTAAGGAAGGAATCATTTTAGAATTCCGGGTCCATTCCAGACAGCTCTAAGATTTCTGAATCCATTCTAAATTCATTCTGAGGGCTATACCGAAGGGTGTGTCCTTAACTTGGAAAGAGTTTGAAATCATTTCGTAACGTTCCTATATATTGGGAATTTGACCCAGAATTCCGAGTTGATTCCTGATGGTCACGAAAATGTCAAATGGCTAGTTTTTATGAGGACTTGTATAAGCCACCCTTCTTCTCCAATGGGAACGTACCTTGCTGGACAAAAAAAAAACTTAAGATCTCCCCATTTCTCCACCCAAACTCAAAACCCTTTGAGGAATCAAAAATATGAGACCATGATCTAAGTTTCCACCGAAAGTTCATCAAGAATCTTGTTAATCATATGTTTGTCGGGAAACCTAGGCATGCTAGGCCGCTAGAAAGCTTCTAAATTGTTGATTTTCTTTGGGAAAGTTTGTGTGACGGTTCAGAGGTCGTCTTAAGGCCTACCACAAGTGATAGAGATCCTACTTCGTGAAGGAAGTTCATGGAAAAGAAGGTGAGCCTTCATGGCGTCTAGGGATCCTTCGTGGTAACTCACACCTCTCCAACAGTGACTAGCTTCCTACAAGGAAGCGGACATCGGGATAGAAATCTTCATATCTGCATGCCTCGATTACTCCTCTCCAAGCCTTTTACTTTTGTTTCCACCTCCGTGATAACATTCATGCTTCAAGTATCTCATTGCATTATATAAGGTGTTTTAATTAGTTGTTAGGCTCACCTTATTATCCGAACAGTCTAAAACTTGTGAAAAGAACAGAAAAAATTGTAGAAACCTGTTGACCCCCGCCTAGGTTAGCATCTCTATCCTTTCAATTGCTAGTATAGCCAATGACTCTTTTAAGGGCTTTACAACCTTAAGAGTGAGATGTCTAACACCGAAGAGGTCAATGCTTCTTCGAAATACGGGGAAGCCCAAGTCCTAAGATTGTTGGATGAGCGCCAAGAGCAAACCATATCTATGATGCAAGAGAGAATTGATAAGGCCGTTGCCATTGCTTTAGAAAAAACATCTAACATGTCTCTCAATTCTACTCCTCTCACTAGCAATCATAGGAGCAAACCTTCGTCCCTCCCGGTCAAGGGAGTGGCGTTGCCCCTTTT
Organism: Avena insularis; assembly: GCA_023614405.1. NCBI lineage: Eukaryota > Viridiplantae > Streptophyta > Magnoliopsida > Poales > Poaceae > Avena > Avena insularis. The sequence continues at coordinate 457,980,398 of CM042685.1, read as the reverse complement.
CATCGTAGGTTCGGAGGTGTAAGGAGTGCTGATTGGTATCCGATTGTACCTGTCGATTGACGATGACCTACGGTGGGGTGTTTGATCAACATTATAGCAACATCGAGCCCATGGAGGAATCACACCAGCACGTGAGTTAGTTCTTGTTTCTGAGGCTTACATCATGGATGTTATCCTTCTATACACATTAACTCCTTGAAACAAAAAATTAACTCCTTGAAACAACCTATGATACTGCCACTATGGTCATCCTTACTGGATAAAATGACCATTCAAAAATGGAAAAAAATAACGATCTCCTATTAAAATATTTTCCATCAGAATCCCTAAGTTTTTCTTTTGTTGAAAAAATGGCCTGAATTCAAATAGAAATCAGCCACACAACATAAAGTTAACTTGGAAAATTTCAGGTAATTTTATGTACAAGACAAGCCATAATTTACTCGGATAACCTCAACTACCACATGTATTAGCGTGAAAACTCCAAATTTGGTGCTCATGGGTTAGATTTGGCAACTTGATATACCATTTCCTAGACTATAAACTATATTATTGGTATTGTTAGACCTTGTATTTTGGAGATACCTAACAAGATATCAGAGGATACAAGTATGTGGATACACATATATATACATTATAACTCATTGAAGTATCACAAATTAGTCCCAATGCGACTTTGTTTTGATTTTCACATTTAAGGTGATTTATTTTTCAAGATCATCATAATACCGATATATCTAAAATATAGGAAACTAAATTTTGCTTACGAAACATTGTTGAAACAACAATGACACTAGTATTTTCAAATATAAAGATTAGAATCATGTATAACAAAATGAACATAATAAATATTAGCAGATTTTGTATGTGCTCATTCATCCAAAATCTTTACAAAATAATTTAACCGATTAAATTATTAGTTTAATAAAAAGTAACTATTATGAAGTATAAAATTTTAGTATAAATAGAATCTCGGCAAAGAGATTTGTTCATGATGTGGCAATCTCGATAAGTACAGTGCATAGCCAAGTTGGGCCGCTGTGGTAGGAAACTGTCGCCACGGAAGACATCAGAGACCGTGCTAGCCATGAGGGAGCGCACACACTCCTTCGTGGTCAGAGTCATGTCTGCGATGACAGAGTCTCCACCGTGCAGCTGGTAGTAAAGGCTGGTATCGACTCGTCTCCATACTGATCGAGTACTGTAAAAAGTAAAATATGTTTCCATGCAAAGTTATGTTGCTGAGAAAAAATAACAAAAAATACTTGTCTTGTTTTCCAAGAGAGCGTGCCTAGCAAACTGAATGAACTCGATCTCTCTTCGGATCTCATCTCTATTTCACACCTAACAAAAACGAGAATTATAAGAAAAAACCAGCATCACCCCATTGTATCTCCCGTTACCATGACGTGGTGCATGACCTCACTTGGATTTAGAATCATGATTCTCACGACAGCTTTGATAAAACTAGCTAGTCCGTTTTTTTTTCGAAATGGGGGTAAAACTCCCCGGCCTCTGCATCAATTGATACACACAGCCATTTATTAAGCCAACGTGAAAAGTAACAAGTCATCAATTCAAGATACAGCTAGAGTTGCTGCATAGATCAACCAGCGAAAAACAGTATTTAAAAAAGGACTAAGCATCATGAAGACGACTAGTATGCTGCCAGGTAGCCTGACTAAAGAACTCCTGAGCGACCGTCAATAGCCGTCCGCATCCAGAAGACATGGAATCTCGGTGTTCCGGCGGTAACAGGTATGCCCACAACTGTACCCAATGCGCCATCATGCGAATAACCTGCAAGAAGTTGATAGATCTCTTTTTGTTAAAAATTATATCATTTCTACATCTCCATATGGACCAACACAAATCCGATACACCAGTGCGAATCATAGCTTTCGTCTTATTATCCATACGTCCCAACCATATACCAAACATATGGTCCACACTAGTTGGAGATAACAGATCAAAAGTAACAGCAACAGTATGCCATATAAGCCGTGCAAAAGGACAAGAGATAAACAGGTGGTCAATGGTCTCCGAGGAACCACAAAAACAACATTTTGTGCACCCAACCCACTTACGCTTCACCAAATTATCCTTAGTAAGTAAAACCTTTTTATGCAGGAACCACATAAATATTTTAATCTTTAATGGTATCTTTAATTTCCAAAGATATTTGCTAAGAAAAGGCGTATGACCATTCATAAGATCTTCATACATAGATTTAACTGTAAAAGAACCTGAGGCATTTAATCCCCACACAAATTTATCCGACTCCTCTGATAACTGCACCATCATTAACCGTTGACATAAATATAACCATTGTATCCATTTATTACCAGTTAGTGATCTTCGGAATGCAATATTCAGCGGTACGTTAGCTAGAACATCCGCAACCAAATCATTCTTGTGTTGCACAATGTTATATAAAGATGGATATTGTTGTGCAAAAGATAACTCCCCCAACCATTTATTTTCCCAAAATCTTGTAGTTAATCCATCCCCAACTTTAAAATGACCTCTACTAAAGAATCCATCTTTAACCCCCATGAGCCCCTTCCAGAAAGGTGAATCAGTGGGTCTTACTTTAACATCGGATAAAGTTTTGTGTTTGAGGTATTTGTTTTGTAGCAGCTCCTGCCACAATCCATCCTTATTAAGAAGTTTGAAAAGCCATTTACTCAACAAACATCTATTTTTTAACTCAAGAACTTCAATGCCAAGACCACCTTGATCTTTTGGTCTACAAATGATACTCCACCTAGTTAGCCTATATTTTGCTTTGTTCTCATCACTTTGCCAAAAGAAACGAGAACGATAATAATCTAGTCGTTTCCTTACCCCCTTTGGGATCTCAAGAAATGACAACATGAACATAGGTAAAATAGTTAGAACTGAATTAATAAGGACTAGCCGGTCACCATAAGACAAGAGCTTTCCTTTCCAACAACCAAGTTTTCCTTCTAAATGTGTTTCCACCGGATACCAATCTGAATTTCTTAATTTTCTGTAATGGATAGGTATCCCCAGATACCGAAATGGCAAAGACCTAGATTCACAACCAAAGATCTCTCTGTATTGCTGCTCTTCATCTTTTGCCATACCAAAACAAAAAATTCACTTTTGTTGAAATTAATTTTGAGTCCTGATAATTGTTCAAAGATACATAAGATTAATTTCATGTTCAAAGCTTTCTGTAAATCGTGTTCCATAAAGAGAATTGTGTCGTCCGCATATTGCAGAATTGAAACCCCGCCCTCAACAAGATGAGGTATAAGGCCTCCAACTTGACCATCCTCCTTTTCCCTTGCAATGAGAATAGCTAGCATATCCGCAACAATATTGAACAGTATGGGAGATATAGGATCACCTTGTCTCAAGCCTTTTTTTGTTTGAAAATAATGACCAATATCATCATTAACTTTTATACCAACACTACCATCCTGAACAAAATGTGTAATGAATTGACACCACTCCGGTACGAACCCTTTCATTCGAAGCGTTTGTTGTAAAAAAGACCATTTAACTTTGTCATACGCCTTTTCGAAGTCAATTTTAAATAGAACGCCATCCAATTTATTTTTATGAAGTTCATGTATGGTCTCATGTAGCACCACCACCCCTTCCAGTATATTCCGTCCCGGCATGAAAGCCGACTGGGATGGTCTAGTAACCTTATGGGTTGTTCCCATAATTCGGTTAGCTCCAACTTTAGTAAAAATCTTAAAACTGACATTTAAGAGACATATGGGTCTATATTGTTGTATCTGAACCGCATTTTCCTTTTTGGGTAATAAAGTAATGACACCAAAGTTCAATTTATACAGCGGCAAATCCCCTGAATGCAATTGAACAAATAATGCCATAAGATCTTGTTTAATCACGTCCCAAAACATTTGATAAAACTCTGCCGGGAAGCCATCCGTACCAGGGGCTTTATTATGCTTCATCTGTGATGTGGCCTCGTACACCTCCTTTTCACTTAAAGGATAAGTAAGAATATCATTCTCCACAGAAGTAATCTGCGGTATGTCATGAGTAATATTTTCCATTAAAGAGACGTTAGATGGTGCCGGCGCCCCAAATAACATCTTATAAAATTCAGTAATATATACTTTTAAGTTTTGCTCTCCAATTATGGTTCCCTCGTCTTGTTCCAATTGAATTTTTTTCTTTCGCCTATGTTTGTCGTTGGCAATTAAGTGAAATACTTAGTATTATTACCCCTTCTTAAACATGTTTAACCTTGGCTCTTTGTGCCCACTTACTTTCATCTTCCCTTCTTATCATAAGTAGCTTCTCATTTGTCTCTTTTAATTTTTCTCTTTAAGAAGTGGAAAGTGAAACATTTTCGGCTTTTAAGTCAAGCTCATCTATTATTAAAAGAAGCCTCTCTTTTTCTTTCTTGTACTTGCCACTTTGATTTTTTGCCCACCCTCGCAGGAAACGCCTCAAGTGACGAATCTTATTTTGCCACCGCTCAATTGGTGTCACTCCTTCTATGGCTGCAACCCATTCAGCTGCAACCATATAAAAAAAACCTTTTGACGTAGCCAAAATAATTCGAAAGAAAATTTATACTTGTTGCCAATATGAGCTTTAACACCCGAATCTAAAAGTAAGGGTGTGTGATCCGAGCCCGAACGGGTTAAAGCACGCACCGACACAAGAGGAAATTTTTGTTCCCATTCAACACTTGCTAACATTCTATCAAGCTTCTCATATGTTGGTGTATCTCGACGATTCGTCCATGTGAATTGCCTGCCTGAGAGAGCAATCTCTCTAAGATCAAGGCTTTCTATGATAGCATTGAACACAAACGGCCAGCGAGCGTGAAAAATATCATTATTCTTCTCATTCCTATTTCTAATAATATTGAAGTCTCCACCTACCAACATAGGTAGAGGCTCTGATTCACACATTCGTACCATCTCTGAAAGAAATTTCTGTTTCTGTGCATCTTGGGCAGCCCCATAGACGGGCACAAAAACCCACTCAAAACCATCGTTCTTACACTTAATGTGCATTTTAACGCAATAATCCCCTGTGTCTACTTTCAAGACTCGAAGTGTGTCCAAATTAATACCAATAAGAATACCGCCCGACCTCCCATGAGGTGGTAAACAATACCATGCGAAATCAAACCCAGCGGCAAGTTGTTTTAAGAAAGGAACAGTAAAATTAGATCTTCCCGTCTCCAACAAGGCGATAAAATCTAATCTATGTTCCCTAATTGCTTCCTTAACAAAGATATGTTTTGCCGGATCTCTAAAACCCTCACTATTCCAAGACAAACCTCTTAAATTTTGCATCATGAAAAACTTTTTTTAGTTCTACACCTAGTGCTTCGATGAATATTAGACATGTCATAAGTTTTCTTTTGCCTTGTTCTTTTATTCTTTCGATCTTGAAAAGTAATCTCCACTCTCTCCTCTAGATTTAAAAGTTCAGCCTCCTCATCAATCAGATCTTCACAAAGATTAGAAACATGTGACGCCACTAGACTAGAAGGACCACTATCCTCATCTAGTGATGTCTCAATATTCTTCTTAAGAAAATTTAGAGTTCTAACAGTATCACACTCTTTAATAATCTTAACCGAACACAATTGTTCTTTCAAAGATTCCCCAAGAGAAACCCCTAAACGACTGGCTCTATCAATAATTACTTCATCAGGAAAAGCTGAAATTGACAACTTAAAATTACCTGGCTTAGAAGAAGGTTGGCGGGACTGCGCCAATTGCATAGCTCTCTCCATCTGAGTGTCGTCAGAATTGGGCTGGTTTCTGATGCGCGAGCTAGACCGCAACTCGGTCTGGTCCACGTTAGGAATTCCTCCATAAGCAATAACCTCATCCTTTGATGGCCAGCTAGATGCAGTAGTTGTTTTGTATTCATGACGAGAACTAGTATCAGATATCTTCTCGCGCACAATAACAGATGAGTGCGCAGCAACTCGAACGCCAGCACGAGTTTGTTCGCCAGTAGGGGAACTCCCGCCAAGCTCTCGCACGCCAGCATGAGATGCCCCACCCGCTCCCTGCAGCTGTACAATCCCAGTCCCGCCTTCCTCCATCTCCATACCACCCCTGGGCACCTCCGCAACCACAGCCTGACGGTGATCATGTGAACAAGATCCCGCAGCAACTTCTCCCTCTTGTACATAAGATTGAGCTTTTTTTTCCTCCAATTCTAACGTAACATCTATCAGTACAGTTGATAAACTCCTGAGACTGTTTGTGTGCGATCCCAGCCCCTCTTCAAACTCCATATCAAGAGTTCTGGCCACCACCTTCTCTTGATCTTTTGTTTGACGAATATCATCCTTACATGGCAATTCAGCCGGGCTAGATGACACATTTCTGAAAAAACTCTTTGCCTCCTCAATACCTTTCATGACTAAAGGTGAAAAAACCACTCCTCTTATCATTGTACGTTGATGCCCTGACCCAGCCCCGTGATTGTTGCCCATATTTTGGCTAGACAGTGTAGCTAGTCCGTAGTGGAAAACTTGTTTACACAGTAGCCATATCTTAACTAGCTAGTCCGTAGCGGAAAACTTGACAGAGTGCGCATGTAAGCGGACTTAAATTTATGCCCTCCAGACCAGAAGATAAGACAGACGTTAGTTTACACAGTAGCCAGGGTCGACAAAAGAGATTGAGCGAGAGACACGGAGACGCGGCACGTCTGTGGCAGCATGCGTGTGCCAGCCAGACCGAGCTGATCATGATACGGTGAGGAGGGGATAACCTTGATGAACGTGCAGGCTCCTCATATGTCGCCAAAACTGTCACTCACAGCTAAGCTAGGCTAGTGACCAAACATATATATGGGCAGACCATGCCCATGCATCTGATGGTTGTGCGGTGCATAATGTATAATTTTTGAATGAGAAAACAAATGTGATCGTAAATTAGCACCATGCATGCATGCATGTGGGTGCTGGGCGGTCGGAGAAGGCGGCCAAGCCACCAGCTGATTGATCTCGATGAATACGATGCATGCTCGCGCGTCTTCCCCATGAACACCGACGTGCAATGTACTGGGTTTCCATGACTTTTCCCCGTCGTCTCGATCCACGCGCCAATCTCAGTTTGAGTAGGAGTACTATATAAAACATGTGGTTCTGGCCGTTCTGCGCTGCGGCTGAGAGCTCATGCATACACAACCCGGTCAGCCGCAGCCCTATTGGTAGTATCATGAGGCTGAAAAAAAAATATGGCACAACAATTAACGAAGATAAATATGCTAGTGATATCATAATATGATACGGTATCATAGCACATAGCATATGTAATAAGAAAAATTAATGTCAAATACATCTTGTATATCAAATTGCATTAAAATTTTACAAATAACTAAATACCATAAGATTTTGATACAACTAGATGATATTAAGCATTATAGGGGTAGTATCATACGCTAGTAATATGATACTCCCACTATAACCAGCCAGATTGAGAATCAGGTTAATCCTTAGTCATGTGATGTCATTCATTCTTAGTTTCAAGCCTATTTACAACCAAATATGTGTCAGTTGGAAAAACCTTAGTTGCCATTCCATTTGAAAAAGAAAAATCTTAGTTTGTAACCTCACTTGGAGGTGAAAAATATCAGCTGCAATGTCACTTGCAACCTCCTCGAAACTGGCTTGCGCCCACTTTATAAAAAAGCAACCACCCCATACAAGAGTTTGATACAACAAAAATACTGGGGCAATAGCAAAAACATGCCCAAGAAAAAAAAAGACATGGTGAATAATCGACTAAACGCTGGTGATCCGCCATAGCCGCGCCCTCCAAAATAGTCTCACCACGCTTCTAGAACTTTAAAACGCCTAGTACCAAACAACACCTTTAAGAAGGGACAAGCCGCTAAGACGGCGTTGTTGCCAGGCCCAAAGCACTGGACCTAGGATTTCCCCCGACACTCAGGATATAGTGGATTGGGGCTATTCGCGACGCCCTTAAAGAAGGAATGGCGCCACCCGAAGGCGGCACCGTGTTGGGGTCAAACCGACAAGGATTTCTCTCTAGCCCCACCCACAAAAAAAACCCGGACGCTTCAGAGCATCTCCACCATACTCGCCGCTCACCAGCATACGCCACCACTATCTTGTATTCACCCTCGTCTTCTTCTTCGTCTCGTCGAGCTCACAGGCAAGCAGCCCGCATTGACGGAGGAACACGACAAAGTTCTAGCAAGGGACATCAGCACTGCGGCTAGCGAGAGGAGCCCACCTCCACTACCATGAGGCGGTCGTCGACCGGACATAGGCAACAAGAGCACACAAGGCCTGGGCAGGCCCGACCGTGCCCCGGGGGGGGGGGGGGGGGGGGGGATACCTGATCAATCGGGCCCAAAGGGGTTGGATCTGAGCCGATGGGAGCAGCCTTCCTGCGCCACCACAGGGCCCCACCGCGTGCACGCCGGCGCCGGCATCGCCGCCCACAGACCCTTGGCGCAGGCACCAGTCCACGTCGTCCCGAGATACACCGCCGCCGGAGAGGAGGCGGCCCCGACTGCCCCCAGCGATGCGGGGAAAGGAGAACAGTGGCGGCTAACGAAGGGAGAGAGGGGAGACTTGGCCGTAGTGGAGGGAGACGCCCCTGTCACCCTCGGGAGGGGGGGGAGAGGGCGTGTTTTCACGTGACCCCTGTCACTTGCAACCCACGAAACGCATGAATCACGATGCAAATTCAATGAAATATTGACATATGACTGAGCTCGGACTTAGATCGTCGATCGACTCAGAATTAGCAAAGCCGTTTAAGTAAACTAACGACATATGTAGATCGGAGGAAGTAAATACGCTGCGGCTTAGGTAGTGCAAGACCATCCCTGGTCTCGATCGTGACGGTCACGGGACGGACTGTAGCAGATGGGCAGCTGAAGGGTGATTTGACAAGGCGCCCGATGGGAATGACACGGCACCATCCATCCAAAGCTCCAAAGCACCACCGCATCATCAGCTGTACTGTAATAAAGTAAAGATGGATCGGAGCTAGCTACTACAGTGGAATAGGATGCTAGCAAGAGCCATGCATGGGAGAGAGAGCCGTACGCCATCATTTCTGCCAGCACTAGGCCCTGGTGGCCCTAGAAATGGCTAACCATCCAAACCTCCAAACAGCTCTCCCATCTCGTCGTCTTCGTCTCCTTCCTTCCCCAAAGCGGCCAGCTCACATGCACGCACCGTCAGCTTCTTCCTGCGCCTGTAGCGGCCAGCTAGCTACCTCTTGCTCCACAGTCTTCACATGTCGAGTAAAATATATATCTGTGTAGTGCGTATACAATGTGTTAGCTAAGCTAGGAGCAAAACCCTACCTTTCCTTCCTGTGCTATAAATACCAGCCCGAGCTTCCCCTTGCACTGCCACACACACACACTGAGAGGCAGATCAGTGAGCTGATCTAAACCCCTGTACACGAGCAGTGCCCACGCGGTAGCTAGCTAGCTAGCAAGGAATCCATGGCGAAGAAGGTGGCCGTGATCGCCACGCTGCTGGCCGTGAACCTGCTCTTCGTCACCTTCTCCGACGCGTGCGGCTACTGCCCCAGCCCGGGCGGAGGCGGGGGCGGTGGTGGAGGAGGAGGTGGGGGTGGCGGTGGAGGGACAGGAGGAGGTGGTGGGAGCGGAGGCAGTGGCGGCGGAGGGAGCAGCGGAGGTGGAGGCAGCGGTGGAAGCGGCGGGGGCGGTGGAGGAAGCACCGGTGGAGGCGGATCCGGAGGCGGTGGCAGCGGCGGTGGCGGGTCAGGCGGCGGTGGATCCGGTGGTGGCGGAGCGGGAGGAGGAGGCGGTGGCGGCGGGCGTGGAGCGCGGTGCCCGATCGACGCGTTGAAGCTGGGCGTGTGCGCGAACGTGCTGAACGGGCTGATCAACCTGGAGCTGGGCACGCCGCCGAAGAAGCCGTGCTGCACGCTGATCCAGGGCCTCGCCGACCTGGAAGCCGCCGTGTGCCTCTGCACTGCTCTCCGAGCCAACATCCTGGGCATCAACCTCAACGTGCCCATCGATCTCAGCCTCCTCGTCAACTACTGCGGCAAGAACGTACCTACAGGATTCCAGTGCCCTTAGAGATCCATCAAGATCCATGCGTCCTTCCATGATTCATCCTCCCACTATACTACCTAAGTACATCATGCAGCATGAGTGCATGATCTGGTGACTAGTCTTGCTAGCTAGCTAGTCGGTTAATTTATCACTTGGTAAGTACGTGGTATCCGTTCCACTTTATTATATGCTTGTGTTTGTGTGTGTCGGGGGTAATCTGTTGTTGCCCTAGCTAGTGATCTATATATGCAAGTCTTGCCGATCGCGTCCAGCTAGGTTACGTACGTACTACTATCTTCAGTACGGATGAGGGTTCTCCCTAATTAAGTACTACATGATCTTCAATACTAGTACTAGTATTTCCTTCAACCAGAGGGGTTCCGATCCGCTTTTCCATAATTGTAATAAAAGTGATCTTATATTGTCATCAACACGTGTGTGTGAGCTCTTGCATTTTGTACTACCTCAGTTTGGTTTTTTTTTTCTCCAAAAAAAGAAAAAAGTTTGGGTTTTTTTCCCGTTTGATTTCTTTCATTAGTGTGTGTAGATCAAACTACTCCATCGATTATATATATTATGTGTTTGCTGCTTGAGTTTGGATGCATCCTCCCCGCGCGGCATGAGATCTGTGTCGCGTCCTATTAGGACTGATCGCGACACGCATACAGTGCCACGTACCATCCACGCGTCCTATCAGGGACCTGTTCACTTGCTTGATTAACTGCACACGTACACGCCTCGTGCTTGATTAAGTTTCGTGGTGCTCACAAATTAACCATGCACGAGTACTACCATGCGCCTAGTTCAGAGTGATTAGCTAGCTGCTGCTGCGTGTGTTTACTAGCAGTTCTACCAGTGAAAAACCCAGTACTATATATGGATGGATCGTCCATGGGGTAGCGAGTAGTAGAGTACTAGCTGAGCAGTAGAGTCAAAAATAGTTGGTGATGCTCCTAGCAAAAGTAGTCTATATATCGTGAAAGTCGTGTCAAATAATTAAACGTCAATACATGCATGAACGCAGATGCGTGCAGAGCTGAGGGCCAGGTATAAGACATGCATGTCTCGGTCAAAGACAATGAGAAAATATCTGCATGTCGACCCTGGTTGCTACCGGAAGGACCGTGTGTGGTTATATTGTCAACCAACCATGGTACTCCAAAACAGATTTAGGGCACTTGATTTTGAGCTTTCAGGCAGTAATTCTGCCTTACCAGATGATGTATAGAGAATTACCCGCAAAACAAAAAACATGATGTATAGAAATGGCACCGAAAAGTTTTCAGATGCCATAGAATAGGGCATCAACACATTAAACTTCAATTTCGACACACACACACACACTACAACATATACTAAAAAAACTCATTATTTTTTAACACACCGTATAACTCGACATACTACTACATACACATATACCCAACATGTAGTCATTTCTTTCTCAGCTTATGAAACACAATTAACAAATCAAAATGCACCAATAGATGCTTGTAGTACGTACGATGGCCATTAAATTTGCAAGGAATAATTAAAAGGTTAATCGATCGAGCCGAGAGCAGCATATGAACAGGACCAACAATTAACTTGGTGCATGGATGGGTCCTAGTTAGCTCCTGCCTGATTTGATGTGACAAAAGCTGCTGCGTTCCATACATTACTGTCCATACATTCATGTCTACTGTACCGTGTCGATCTGGTCACGCCTATGTGGAGGATTCTCTCATCAATCCCATGCATGGATCATATAGGCATGCAGCAAGCACAAAGTTCACACATACGACCAGGAAACAAGATTAACCTATGGGATATGCAGCGGAGATTTTTCCCGTTCCATATCCACAAATTATAGTAAGATCATATCGTTACTTCTTACATTTAGAGTAAAATTGCACTAGATCTGACCTCTCAGCCCCATGATGCCGCCAACAGCGTGCATCGTCTGCGGCCCGCCCTACCAAGGTTTGGTGGCCCGCCGCGTTGCTCGCCGCACACCTCTGCCGCGAAACCACGTCACGCCGTCGGGCACCAAGACGATTCTCCTCTCCACCGTCAAAAGGCCACCAGAACCTCCACAATGAAGGGAACGCGAAGTGATGCAAGCTTTCCTATCTCGGCTTGCACATGCAAAGGAAAGGGGAGTGAGCTGGGGCTAGGGTTTCAGTCGCATCCCGAGTAACCCCCGAGGGAGCGACATGGGGACAGACAAGGTTTCTTTTCATGTCTGCTTCTTACCTGAACAATGTTTCCATAATATCCTCTACGTATCAATGCTGATCTTTTTTTTTTTTGCTTCATCAATGATTTCATTTTATCTCTTTTTGTGATATGTCTCTGGGGAGTGCCTTTTTTTTCTTGCCATAAATGATAGTACCATTGAGGTTACTATTCATCTTTTATAAGACGTGTTCCACTCATAAGACACAAACTATAATTTCCTTCAAATTTATAATCAAAATTTAATTGCTAGCATGTGCCGACAAATAATGGTTTGCTAAACCTATTTCCATAATATTACAATCTAGTACATGTGGATCTAATGTTGTAAGGTGTGGTGATCAAAGTTTCCTCTGTGAGGCTTAGAAAGATAAGAATGAACGACATGTTGAAAAAGAAATTGGGTGGTATCAATTAGACTCTCAATAGGATTATCAACAACGTCTGTGCCATACCTAATGGAAGCAGCAGGAATCTCGTCATCTGAAAAAGCATCAGAGTCTATCGATGCTCCAGGGGCTCGGTAGTCGAAGTAGGTCATGCGATCTTTATAGAGATAGAATATCAACTTCTATACTAAAACATCTAAAATCAACTACTCTAAAACAAATAGAAAAGGGTGAGAGAGGGGCTCACGGCGGTGGCTCGAGGCGGTCGCAAGGGGCGGTGGACGCGGGAAGTCGCGGGTACGGGGATGAGGCGGCGATGGGATACGTGGACGAGGTGGTGACGTGGACGAGTTGGCGATGGGGGATAGGGATGAGGGGGCGACATGGGAGACGAGGACGAGGCAACGATGGAGGGACAGGGACGAGAGCGGCGACGTGCACGAAGTGGCGGGTGGAGGAGCGGATGTGTCGAGATAGGGACAAGGCGGCGAGGGGATATGGGGACGAGGCGGCGATGGGGAAGAGGCGGCGGGTAGAGGAGCGGATGCGGTGGAGGCGGGGACAAGGCGGGCGGCGGTGGCAGATGCGGTGCATGCAGGGTGCGGCGGCGTCTGACACAGTTGGGAAGATGGAGGGGGGTTAGGGAAGAGGGAGAGGGAGTGATAATGGGGGAAGATGCGGGTCAGGGTGGCGCAGGCCGGGAAAGTGGCGTTCATGTTGGTGGGGTTTGCAACATCCGAACGTCATCTTAAATTTGGCCCTGTTTCACCTGTGGGACAACTTTAGTAGCGGCGTCCGGGTGTTAAGCTCTAGTACCGACATTCCGTATATTCGAGATGCCAATATTAGCAACAAGCGTGTTGACACGTCACTGACAAAATAACTGCTATAGGCATTTTTTTTACTAGTGTTCCGGGCAGCCATCAGCTAGATCGTGTAAGCACCTGATAGACAGTGATTAATTAGCTAGCCCTGCAGCTGCATGCACACAGCACACATGCCCTAGCAAATAATGCGGGTACAGTGCGCCCGGATGAGATGTACAGTTCTTGGCGCACGCAGGTCATATCATCGGCCGGCCATGACAGTACATGTAGTACATCGTCTTCCTATCTGAGTGAGTACGTACGCGACACAAAAGCGCGTGTCACATGCGTGCTGGGCTTGCATGACTGGGTTAGTATACGTACGATATCGATGCTGACTGGTGACGATGATATATGGCACACGGAAATGGGAGTCAATCAATAACCAGCATGCTTGAGTGATACGGTTGGTGCCGGTCGCAGAACATCATCAACATGCAGATCGATGGACGGTGTACACGTATATAGTAGTACGTACGTACGTACGTAGAGTACCCTGCTAGGCTAGCTAGCCAGTGCCGGTCTTGGTCAGAGGTCAGCGAGATCGAAAGGAAGCTGGCTGTAGCAAGCGTAGCACACCTACTGGGCGAACAACTCTATTTTGTGTTAATTTTTTTTAAATAATATATTTTTTATTGAATTGCATAAATAATACATAAAACAGACAAATTGGAAATCTGTTGGTCGATTGCCGTTCGATAGGCAACCAGACTTCGTTTAAATCCGTTCGCCTTGCGCCGTCCGTTCAGCGACGACACTGCTTCGTCCGTTCAACGGACGACACACCCTGCTGTCGGCTGTTTGGTAAAGGAGGGGTTTGCAGGGTGTGTCGTCCGTTGAACGGACGAAGGCTGTGTGTCGTCCGTTGAACGGATGAAGGCAGTGTTTCGTCCGTTGAACGGACGAAGGCAGTGTTTCGTCTGTTGAACGGCCGACCGACCAACAGATTTGCAATTTGTCCGTTTTGTGTATTATTGTGAAATTCAATAAAAAAATGTATTATTTAAAAAAAATTAGCCTATTTTGTAGGCATGCGCCGCCCGTGAACCCTCTTTTGCTGCTACTGATCATGCAAGCTCCGGATAGTTTTCGGTTTTTCGGGCTAACCTCGACGACCCTAGAAAGAAACGACATGCCAAGAAGAGAACAAGTGCCTCTCTAAACCCGCGAGCAAAGATCGAAGGGCTCATCTGACGCTCCTAACATGTGGAGGGGGCTCCAGCTGCAGCTGCCACACAACCTCTCGAGCCACGGGTCCCTCTAATCGGATCCAACTCCAGAACACTGCCCTCAAGAGGAAACACGACGCCAAGTAGTGCCGCCACTGTCCCATCCGGAGATCGGATGTGGGGTTTCCCCCGGAGCCTGCCGAGGTAGGCAGGTGAGAGATGCTACATCAATGCCTTCAACAATGAAACGACGCCCGTAGGCGCCGCCATCGACCGCTCCAGACAACACCGGAGCACGGCTTTCACCGGCAATCTCACCCGCACTAGCCCAACAAGAAAATTGTTAGCCACCAAGCCATCCTCGTTGTCCTTGCATTGCCTCCACGGCCAATTTCACCTCCCAGCGAGCCCGACGTGCCGCCAACCCTCCTTCCTCTTCCCCGCACTGGATGGGAGGATGCAACAAACGCAATGGTGCAAGTCCCCTCCCATTGGGAGGATGCAACACCTGCCAAGCGCCATTCGTGTCCCTTTCGGAGGATGCAACACCTGCCAAGCTGGTTCGAACTTTGAACGTGCTCTGTGATAGCTCCAGATAGTTTCTGATTTGGTGCAAATTTACTATGCTTGTAATAATGATTTTATGGATGCTTCTTATGTTGAACTTAATTGTGATGGTATACCATACATGTTTATCTTGTATCTTGTTAGACGAACTGTTATGTCATTAAAGAGAGAGGCGTCCAGAGTTTCTCCAACAACAACTACGAAGAGTTTGATACTGGGGAGAGGCAAAGGGATGATTAGATCAACTGTAACAGCTACTGCAAAATGTGGCAACAGCAAAAATAACTGCCGGATGCGGCAGCACGGGCCAGAAAATCGTCTCCCAACAACTGCCACATTGCGGTTTGATGCTGCAATTTTTTTTGTGCGTAGCGAGGCCTCATGTTGTATATATGTGACAGCCACGCAGCTGCCAGAAATCCCAGCCACGCAACACACGCAGCGAGGCCTCGTGTTGTATATATGTGATAGCCACGCAACGCGCAGCCCAACCGCCAAATCGCCCACCCACCACTTACAGTGTTGCAGCTGTTGTCGTCGATTCCTCCGCCGCAAATCCCTAATCTCAGTAGATCTGGCCGCCGCATGCCCTCCCCTAGCCCCAACCGGACTTCACGTTGGCCAATCGTCGTTGACGAGATGCCGTCGTGCCACCACCAGTCGAGGGGCTCCACCGGTTTTCTTGGCGCCAGGATGCGGACCTCTGGCCGACATCAGCCATGGCATCGCCGCCAACATCAGCCACGACGGCGTCTGCTGGCGGCTGTGAACCTTCGATTCCACATACAAAGCCGCACGCGCATACGACACGGCGGTGTGGAGGTTCGGTCGGCCGCGCCGCGACCTAAACTTCCCGGATGTGTAGTTGCTGCAGGAGGCGAAGTTTCTCGAGCCGGAGATGCAGTGGGTGAACTGCGATGCCGCGAATGCAGCGCCATGCCGCCGAGCTCGATGACATGAGGATGTCGCAGCTTCGCCTTAACCATCCCGAGTACGTGCAGGCGGAGCTGGCCATCTACGCGTCGGCGGCGAAGAAGAAGAGCTCCGGCGGTGCTGGTCCATCCAACCTCGTGCCGCTGCCACCTCCCGTCGTCAACGACTCGTCGTCCCTAGAGGTTCCGATTTTTGGGATAAATCGATGACTCTGACGTCGATTGGGAGTAGATTTTAGGGTTAATTTGTAGTTTTTATTTTGAATTGTGTTGAATATTTGATTAAATTCCGCAATGTAGTTTAAATTTCGTTAATATGTATGTAGTCTACTTTGATTTTACAGAGCAGCTTTAGAGTTTCTATTATTCATGGTTGATGAGGAACATCGGCCATCGTGTACGTAGCCGGAGGTGCACCGATCGATAGAGTAGGCTCAGTACAGTAGTACCTCACCATTGCCGGGGGTTTTTTTTTTTCTAATTGTAATTGCTGTGTATGATGGTGAAGATATATAGTCGGGTACCCACACGCACCAACCGTCCGGCAGCTAGCAGACCTAAGTACTACCTGGTTGAGAGTGATTAATTAGCTAGCTATCCCCCTGCTGATGCACTGCATATGTCGTACTACTAATAACAAATCATGGGGGTTCTGTGCGCCCGGCGGTCGTCAGATGTAGTACAGTGGGTTGCCGCGTGCAAGTCGTACGTGTCATGGGATCTACGTCCATGCCGTGGCATGCTTGAGTACGTACGACTACGTAGGATGGATGCCTGATCGATGACGATGATGGCACACAGAAATGGCAGTCAATAAATCAACCATACTACTACATGATACGGTGGCAAAAATCACTGTTTTGACCTAATTAACGTTTGATCTCATAAATTGACCTACTTTTTCGAAGATATTTCGATTTGACATGTTTTCATGGCGCTTTACCAGAAGGCGCCATGGTCAGTAGCACGGCGTCCTCCGCAAAAGCGCCATGATACCATGACGTTTTCTAAGAAAGCGCCATGGCCTCGTCTGACGTGGCGGCCGCCGTGGCACAGGCGGGCCCGTTTTAATGTTTGGCGCTTTCCGCGGGGGCGCCATGCTACTAGGCATGACGCTTTTGCGAAAAGCGCCATGGTCCTTAACCCTAGAAAACGGCTCGGGCGCCCTCCCAGGCCATACCTCTTCATTTCTCCCAGCTCTCCTCTCTCTCTCTCGCCCCAAGTTCTTCCCCTACTCGAATCCCTTCGAATCGGTTGCTTTTCTCCGTGGATTTGGACTTCCCCTTGCTTCAAGAGGTAATCTCCCCCTAACCCCTTGGTTTTGTCCAAATAGATTTGTGAAATTTGGTTCTATGTTGGTAAAGAATGTAGAACCCTAACCCTAACCCTAACCCTAGCTATATCTTGGCTTGATGTTGTTGCTTCTAGTTATTAGATTGGTAGTTTATGGCTAGGATTTGTATGTTAGAATTAGCAAAGTGGCATGACTTGTTTTAGTTGGTAGCTACGGTTGGTGGTGGTAATATAGTTGTCTTTGAAGCGTAATGGTTGGTGTCATTGTTTTTTAGATGGCAAGAATCGTTAATGTTCATCATGTGGACAAGGCCGCATTCTTGAAAGGCAATACCGAGTGTGACCCGGAGGAGGTAGTCATGGTGTTTGGCACAAGTCCTACATATGCCGAGGTTGTGGAAAGAGTGAGGAATGATTTGAAATGGATGGAACCTAGTGATGTGTATGAGTTGGTTGGAAGGTATAACGCCGGGTTTGGCCATCACAATAGATTGAAGATAATGCCTATTAACTCCGAGTTGAATTGGAGTGCGTATAAGGAGATGGTGGCGGAATCTGAAGATAAGTCTCTTGAGATATTTGCCACAAGAAAGGTTGCAGCTCAGTTGCACATTGACTTGAACCGGCATGCTTCCATGAGCCCGGCTCGAGGGAGTATGGCGCAGGGGGGTATGGCGCTGGGAGGGGTGGGGGGAGGGCGCCCGAGCCGTTTTCTAGGGTTAAGGACCATGGCGCTTTTCGCAAAAGCGTCATGCCTAGTAGCATGGCGTCCCCGCGGAAAGCGCCAAACATTAAAACGGGTCCGCCTGTGCCACGGCGGCCGCCAGGTCGGACGAGGCCGCGTAAAGCGTCATGGTATCATGGCGTTTTTGCGGAGGGCGCCGTGCTACTGACCATGGCGCCTTCTGGTAAAGCGCCATGAAAACAGGTCAAATCGGGATATCTTCGAAAAAGTAGGTCAATTTATGAGATCAAACGTTAATTATGTTAAAACAGTGATTTTTGCATGATACGGTTGGTGCCCGTCGATCGATCGATCGGTCGACCCTACTAGCTTCCAGCTAGCATCGGTCGGTCCTGGTCAGGGTCAGCGATCGACATGGATCCATCCAAAGCCAGCAGCTAGCTAGCACGTACTGGAGGGGCGAACGAGGGGATTTGTAGGCATGCGCCGCCCGTGAACCCCTAGGTTCTGTTGCCTTCTCCGGCAGGGTCACCCCTCACCACGACGCCGGAGGGTGACGTGTCGGCCGGGATACCATCTCTGATCTAGTATCACGAAAGCCCCCCTCCACCAGCAGCCTACCAGACCCATGTCGTTCCTTTTCTACTATTTTCGGTTTTCCTGCCCATGCATGCAGTACAAGCATTGGAAAAGATACACTCCAACTAGCACTATCTCCGTGTGCAGGCGATTGTGATCTCTCAGTTTGTAGGTTGTGCCGACCGGCCCAGACTTTGTGCCCATGCATGCATGCTTATAGCGGTATCCAGTCCAGGGGAATCATATCAAACAACGTGATACGACACCCAAATATCATCTCATCATACGTGCCCTTATTTGCACTACACTATATATGCTCTAACTTAATTCGCAGTCCACCGAGAATTAACATTAATGGATTTGCCAGTTCTTAGGCTTTTAAGAACTTGTTAAGTCTCAGTCACCTCTCTCACCATTAGATTTACCTTGTGATCCGTTCAATGTAAAAGTCACACCCGAATTATAACTAGGGTGTAACTGAGAATTTAATGAGTTACTTTGCAACTAGGATGTAATTGATAATTAGTACTACAAATTTTATAAGTTGCAACTAGGTTGTAATTGAGAGTTAGCACAAATATTAGGATGACGTCACCAACTGAGAATTAGCACAAACGAGTTGCAAACCTAGCATCCCTATAGCCCAAGCGGTGCCTGGCGGTGCAATGCTTGCAATATGCTATTTTCTATAGAGATTTTGCCCAAAATTTGTTAGTTTAAACTCGTTTGCCCGGGCTTTGGAAATTTTCTGGGTCCGCCACTGGCTATTACATCGCTGGTGTCAACTTGTGCTTACAAATCGTAGTAATTAAGGGTTTACACCCGATCGAATCGCCCTAAATTTACTCGCATCAAAGACAAGACCATAATCACTACTTAGTAACTCTGCCATATGGTCATCATGTTACTATATATACTAATTTGTCTTGTTATTTTATACTATTCCATAAGATTCAAATCATCGCACTATTTGGCTGGACTTTGAAGGTTGACTTGCCGTGTGTTGGCCAGAATATGCCGGTGACAATGTTGAAGTTGCGAGCAGTGCAACCTACCACGTGTTTCAATTACATCAAATTAGTGTTTCTCATCGGCTTGCTTGCACATCCCCTTCACATGCTAAACGGTGACAGCTTGACATTTGTCATAGCTGCATTCTCATGTACTGGTACTGTATGTGCATTTTTTTTCCTGGCAGAAAAGCCAGTTTTGTTGGCACAACCATTCAAGATTCAACATCATATAATATATCTCACTTACCCATGGATTGCTAAACAAGCCAGCTGTCATATTGTTCCAAAGAGATGAAACAAGCTTTAAACTTAAAGAGCTAGCTAATAATATACTAATTAAGCTTCTATTGCATTGCACGTACGTGAGCGTACGTCTCAACAGTAATAAACATAACAAATTAAGCCATAAAATCCACGGCGGGTGGGCGGAACATGAAACAAAGCCTGAAATGGAAAATGAATTTTCTGCAAATTACATTTCATCAAACCAAAATACCCAATACAAGTGTTACACGTGCTTAATCAACTACCATTGTTCAAGCTAGCACGTACAGACCCATTAACCGTATGTCTTTTACATAGCCAAATTAAGACAAATCTCAAATAAACCAAAATGCATATACGAGAACACATGCATGAAAGAATTAAAACTACTTACTTATTGACTGAAAGTAATGCATGCCGAAATCAAATTTAGAATGGACTAGCAGAACAGAATGATACATGCATGCCTGGCATGCCCCTGATGGATGGATATGATTAAGTGCTTTGCTTAAGCGCACTGGAAGCCTGAGGGCGCTGACTTGCCGCAGTAGTTGAGGATGAGGCTGAGCTTGATGGGGACGTTGAGGACGATGCCGAGCACGTTGGCCTTGAGCGCCGTGCAGAGGCACACGGCGGCCTCCAGGTCGGCGAGCCCGCCGAGGAGGCTGCAGCACTTGTCGCCGCCGCCGCTGGGGGCCTTGCCGACGCCTGCGTTGATCAGGCCCAGCACGTTGGCGCAGGCGCCGAGCTTGAGGGTGTCCTTGGGGCACTTCCCCGAGGACGACGGCGGGGGAGGGCAGGGCGTGGTGGGCGTGGGCGGCGTGGGCGTGGGCGCCGGAGGCGGAGGGGACGGCGTCGGAGGGGTCGGGGTCGGCGGGGTCCCGTGCTGGCAGCTGTTGCAGGCGTCGCTGACGAGGAACGTGTTGGCGGCCACCATGAGCGCCAGGAGGCACGCCGCCGAGAAGCTGCTCTTCGACGCCATTGCTACCGGCTAGCTGGTGAACAGTGAGCAGCGGCCAGTAGGAAGCTAGCTGGTGAGTGAGGAGGGTTTAGGTGTAAGCTGGCCAGGTTAGTGTGGTGGTTTATATAGCCCAGGGTCGTCTCTGTACGCACGCTTCATGTGATATGGTTGGTGACCGTGTAGGGTCTCTACTGCGTGCATGGGCCATGCATGCATGTGAGGGCGTCACGCCTCTCCCAGCTGGCACATTAAGTGCCCCGTTGGAACCTAGCCATGGCCCCAGAATACGTGGCTCACATCGCGTCGTCCATATGTGCAGCCAGCGAAATCAAATATCTTCTTCCGTTTGTTTTCTGTCCTAATTTAATCTGTGTCGAAGGTAGCTGCAGACGTATATTTATCAATAATGTACTCCGTATCAAATATGCAAGCGAGCGTGACAGTGCATGCACTGATTGTGCGCATTATTCGACCAGGATACATGTGACTATGTGAGAAGCTCAAACCTTTGCAAGATTTAAATTAGGAGAGAAACAAAGGTTAGGAGGCCTCAGCAGCATATAGCATGCAGCTGAAATATGTACGTACGGTGAGATAGTGAGAGCTGATATGTAGCTTGTGCACCACATGCATGCAACATGCTAACACAGGTCACTACCTACCGGTGTTGTATTTTCGCCGTTGTTGATTTATGCTTCGTGTAAAAACCTCTCCGAAACGTTATGTTTTCAAAATAAGTGACATGAAACGTGTATGAAACTTCTGCAAAACCCTTGGGGCTTGTTTTGATTTAAAGGATTTGTGGAACACATGAATAGAAAAAAATACAAGAATAGAATGTGGCATGACACTTAAATCATATAGAAATAAAAAAATGTAGGAATCGATAAAATTAGCTGTTTGATTGCACCGCAGGAAAAACAAAAGAAATTTTGTAGGGTTTAAGTACATGATATAGTTGTCATAGACACATAGAAATTTCTCCAAGAGGTCTCACCTCTTGTTAGAATCCTATAGGATTGTAGTGTAGGAAAGCAATGTATAGAAATTTTGTATGATTCATTCCTTTGAAACAAACACACTCTATAGGAAAATTTTCTATAAATTAAAATCCTATAGAATTCCTTTAAAAATTCTTTGAATCAAACAGGCCGTTGGTGGTATGAAACCCCGCGAAACTCGTCGAATGTGCTCTAAATTGGCCCTAATATTCAGTGACCCATGGTTAAAAAGAAAAGATTTCACTCCAACATCCAGCAATTATATTAGTGACCATTTAACTGCAAGAGTAGCGAGCTAAGCAGAGGACAGCACCCTAATCTAATCAGAGTGGACATGCGTGGCCCTGTGCAAGTAACCTGCACCACACCATTGCATGTTCCCAGCAGCTAAGCTAAGCTAAGCTAACCATAGCTTCCTCTGCATGATGCGCCTATGACTTGCTGGCTGACCATCCATCCATCCATTGCCCCTAGTTGGCCAGTTGTTAGTCTGTTACAGAAGCAGCCGATGGAAAGAGAACAAATCCAGAGACAGAAATGTAGGGTTTCGTAGCATGGAAAACAAAAAAATTCTACCGCATACAAACAAACAAGCCAAGATCTATCTACTAGGTTGTAGCAACGAGTCGATGGAATAACTCACCCTTGAAGATTCCAAAGTGTTTAACGAGAGCAGATTCTCGTGGGTGATGTAGTCGTACTCTTTCCGATCTCAAGATCGCGAGCGATCCTTCGCCAAGCGCCATGACTCATGATCGATCACGTTGGTGCTCGACGAAGACCTTCCTCTCCCTTGTTCCAGCGGTGAAGGTTGTAGCACTCTCCTCGCGATTCGGCTGACTGGCGTGGTACGGAAGTAGAGGGAGATCTCAGGCTTCGCCTTAAGCCGGAGCGAGTATGGTGGAGTATGAGAGGCTCTCGGCGATCTAGGTTTTAGACACACCAAGGAGGAGGTGCTAGAGTCGGCTAGGGTTTGGGGCACCCCAAGTCGTGACTAGGGCAACCTGGGAGGTGGCGGCAGCAGGAGGTGGTGGCGCCAATCTAGGGTTTTGGAGGTGAGGTACTTGTGTCTTTGGGAGGCGACCCTGCCTCCCTTTATAGGTGAGGCGCTGCCAAGGGAGGAGTCCTCCCCAACTCGGCTTGGGCGGCGGTTGGAGGAGGAATCCTCCCAACTCGGTTTCCACCTCCTCCTCTTTCCAAAAATTGTCGTTTGACTTTCAAACTAGCCGTTTGACTTTTCAAATTAGGATTTGAATAAACCCTTTATTTTGGACAGCAAAGACACCTAGTACATGATGCAATCATTCCAACTTACAATGACACATTCATGTACCCTTCCCCCCCGGAGTGCCGGACAGTCCGGAACCTTCTCGAATGTTCCCGATGAAAACACGGAACCATTCCCAACTCAAACGGACTTTCCTTATATGAATCTTATTCTCGGACCATTCCGGATCTCCTCGTGATATCCCGAATCCGTCGAGACGAACAACATTCGGTCTCTTTCTCATCATTCCATAACTACTCAAACAACGTCGAATCCTTAAGTGTGTCTCCCTACGGTTCGTGAATTATGCGGACATGATCGAGACACTTCTCGAACAATAACCAATAGAGGAATCTGGAAATTAATATGGCTCCACATATTTCTCACGATTACTTTGCGTCGAATGAACCACTTACATACGGTATCAATTTCCGTTTGTCTCACGATAGTTTACTTATCCGAGGTTATGATCGTCGGTATCTCTGCATACCTAGTTCAACCTCGTTACTGATAAGTACTCTTTTCTCGTTCCCGTGATATGTGATCCCTTGTGAGCCGGTCACATGCTTGCAAGCTAATTGGATGACATTTCACCGAGAGGGCCCAGAGTATATCTATCCGTCATATGGATGGACAAATCCCTCTTGATCCATGTGTTTCAACCAATACTTTCGAACACTCAATGCCACCTTTATAGCCACCCCACTGGTGTGGTGTTTGATGTTATCAAAGCATCCATCCCAAAGGTGATATGCATGATCTCATGGTCGAAGGAATTAGATAACTATGTATCAGAAAGCATATAGCAATTGAACTATTAAAATGACTTGATCTTTATGCTACGCTTATCTATAGGAGTATGTCCACCATATCATTCTCCTAATGATATGATCTTGTTGTTAATAACATCTCAATGTTCATGATAGGGAAACCACAATCATCTATTAACCAACAAGCTAGTATTATATAGAGGCTTTACTAGGGACTTCAAATTAAGTTTACAAATCACACAAGTATTAATGTTTTCCTTGTTAATACTATTATAGCATGAATGTAAACATTTATCATAAACACAAAGATATAATAATAACTACATTTATTATTGCCTCTAGGGCATATCTCCAACAGTCTCCACTTGCACTAGAGTCATCTAATCTAGATTACATGGTAATATACCGAATACCCATGGCAGTTTGGTGCTGGTCATGTTTTGCCCTCGGAGAGGTTTAGTCAGCGGATCCGCCACATTCAGATCTGTGTGTACTTTGCAAATCTTTATATCCCCATCTTGGATATGTTCTCGAATAGCGTGAAAACGTAGCTTGATGTGCTTGACTTCTTGTGTGACCTTGGTTCTTGTGCATTGGCTATGGCGCCATGTTATCACAAAGGTAGATAGATATTGGGTCCGCGCACTAGGAACCACACCCAGCTCTGTAATGAACTCTTTCATCCATATCGCTTCTTGTGAAGCCTCCGGCAGCCATGTATTCCGATTCAGTTGAAGATCTCGCCACAACGCTTTGCTTTGCACTCCTCCATTAAGCCTGCACCATTCAAAATAAATACGTATCCAGTTGTGATTTAGAATCATCCGGATCGGTGTTCCAACTAACATCGGTGTAACCATTAACAACGAGCTTCATCACCTCCATAAGAAAGAACCATATCCTTAGTTCTTCTCAAGTACTTAAGGATGTTTTTGATCATTGTCCAATGATCCACTCTGGATCACTTTGATATCTGCTAGTTAAACTAACAGATATGCAATGTCGGGTCTAGTACATAGCATGGCATACATTAGAGATCCTATGGCTGAGGCATGAGTCTTACTCATCCTTTCTCTATCTTACGCGATGTTGGACTCGAGTTTTACTCAAGGTCGATTGGCAACATGGGCAAGAACCCTTTCTTGCTATCTTCCATTCCAAACCTCTTTAGAACTTTGTCCAAATATGTACTTTGTGACAATGATATTTGGCGTTTGATCTATCTCTATAAATCTTTATGCCTAATATGTAAGCTGCTTGTAGCCAAGATCCTTCATTGAAAAACTATTATTCAAATATTCCTTGACACTATTAAGAAGGTATACATCATTCACAATCAACAAAATGTCATCCAAATATAGTATTAAGAATGCTCTGAGCTCCCACTCACTTTCTTGTAAATACAAGCTTCTCCATAAGTTTGTATAAAACCAAAACTTTTGATTACCTTATCAAGCGTTGATTCCAACCGGGATGCTTGCTTCAATCCATAGATGGACCGTTGAAGTTTGCATACCTTGTTAGCATCTTTAGGATCGACAAAACCTTTGGGTTGCATCATATACAACTCTTCATCAATGTCACCATTGAGGAATGTTGTTTTGACATCCATCTGCCATATCTTATAATCATAATATGCAGCGATTGCTACCATAATCCTCACAGACTTTAGCTTCGCTACTGGTGAGAAAGTCTCATCGTAGTCAACTCCTTGAATTTGTCGAAACCCTTTTACGACAAGTCGAGCTTTATAGACAGTAACATTACCATCATCATCTGTTTTCTTCTTGAAGATCCATTTGTTCTCGACAGCCTTCCGGCCATCCGGTAAGTCCACCAAAGTCCATACTTGGTTTTCGTACATGGATCCAATCTCGGATTTCATGGCTTCCTGCCATTTATTGGAATCTGGGATCATCATTGCTTCCTCATATGTCTCAGGGTCATCGGTGTTGTCCACCAACATGACACTCATAACGGGATCATACTAATCTGGAGTGGTACGAGTTCTCGTTGACCTGCGAGGCTCTGTAGCAACTTCGACCGAAGTTTCATGATCATCATCATTAGCTTCCTCTCTAATTGGTGCAGGCACCACAGGAACTTCTTCCGGCGCTGCGCTACTTGCAATTTCGAGAGAAGGTTCGACAACCTCGTCGAGTTCTACTTTCCTTCCAGTCACTTCTTCGAGAGAAATTCCTTCTCTAGAAAGGATCCATTCTTAACAACGAAGATTTTGCCTTGGATCTATGATAGAAGGTATACCCAATAGTTTCCTTGTATCCTATGAAGACGCATTTTTCCGCTTTGGGTTCAAGCTTGTCCGGCTGTAACTTCTTTGCATCCCCAAACTTTAAGAAACGACAATTTAGGTTTCTTCCCAAACCATAATTCATACGGTGTCGTTTTAACGAATTTAGACGGTGCCCTATTTAAAGTGAATGCGGCTGTTTCTAATGCATAACCCCAAAATGATAGCGGTAAATCTGTAAGTGACATCATAGAACGAACCATATCTAAGAGAGTTCGATTCTGACGTTCGGACACACCATTCTGTTGTGGTGTTCCGTGGTGTCAATTGTGAAAGTATTCCGCATTTCTTCAAATGCTCGCCAAACTCGTAACTTAGATATTCACCTCCACGATCAGAACGTAGAAATTTAATCTTCTTGTTACGTTGATTCTCTACCTCACTTTGAAATTCCTTAAACTTCTCGAAAGTTCGGATTTATGTTTCATGAAATAGATATACCCCTATCGCCTCAAGTCATCCGTGAATGTAAGAACATAACTTGATAACCATCATGATGCTACACTCATTGGACCACACACATCGGTATGTATGATTTCCAATAAGTCCGTAGCTCGCTCCATCATACTGTAAAATGGAGTCTTAGTCATTTTCCCATTAGACATGCTTCGCATCTTTCAAGTGATTCAAAATCAAGTGATTCAAGAAGTCCATCGAATGGAGTTTCTTCATACGCTTCACTCCAATGTGACCAAGACGCAGATTGCCACATATAGGTCGAGTTATCGCTTGATTTCAAGCGTTTAGCTTCAATGTTATTAATATGTGTATTTCCACCATCGAGATTCAACAAGAATAGACCATCTATCAAAGGTGCATGTGCATAAAACATATTACTCATATAAATCGAACAACCACTATTCTCGGATTTAAACAAGTAACCGTCTCGCAATAAACAAGATCCCGATATACTGTTCATGCTCAACGCAGTACCAAATAACAATTATTTAAGTATAAAACTAATCCCGATGGTAGATGAAGGGGTAGCGTGACCGCGATCACATCAACCTTTGATCCGTTTCCCACGCGATCGTCACCTCGTTCTTCACTAGCTTCCGTTTATTCTGCAGCTCTGTTTGAGTTACAAATATGAGCAACGAACCGATTATCAAATACCTGGCACTACTACGAATACTAGTGAGACACACATCAATAACATGTATATCGATATACCTTTCTTCTTGATGTTGTCGTTCTTCAAATCCGCCAAGTACTTTGGGCAATTCCGCTTCGGACCTTCTCCTTTGCGGTAAAGCACTCGATTATCGGGCTTGGGTCCAGCCTTGGTCTTCTTCGTCGGTGTGGCAACTTTCTTGCCACCCTTCTTGAAGTGTCCCTTCTGCTTAGACTTGCCTTTCTTGAATTTGGTGGTCTTATTGACCAACAACACTTGGTGCTCTTTATTGATCTCCACTTCTGCAGACTTTAACATAGCAAACAGTTCTGGCAACTGCTTGTTCATGTTCTGCATGTTGTAGTTCATCACAAAGTTCTTGTAACTTGGTGGTAGTGATTGGAGGACACGGTAAATCCCCAAAGCATTAGGAATCACTATACCCAAGCTTTGAAGTTTGTTTGCGTGCCTAGACATCTTAAGCACATGCTCAGCATTGAGCTGCCCTCTTCCATCTTGCAGTTAAAGAACTTTTCAGAAGCCTCATAACTCTCAATCGCCGCGTGAGTCTCAAAGATCAATTTGAGATCACGGACAATATCATGTGGGTCTGAATTCTCAAACCTTTTCTGAAGCTCCGATTCTAAACCATACAAGATAGCACACTGAACTATGGAGTACTGATTCTTCCGAGCAAGGTAAACATTCTTTACTTCATCGGTAGCATCAGCTGCAGGTGGGTCACCTAGCGGTGCATCCAGCACATAGGTCAAAATACCAGCTATGAGGACAATCCTCAAATTGCAGAACCAATCCGCGAAGTTGCTTCCATTGTTTTTCAACTTTTCTTTCTCTAGGAACGCATTAAAATTGATGGTAGGGGCTGCCATTGATCTACAACATATTTGCAATAGTTTAGACTAAGTTTATGACAAATTGAGTTCTAATTAATAATTAAATTAATCTAGGTGAACTCCCACTCAAAACAACATCCCTCACATTGTTTTAGTGATCACACGAACCAAATCCACCATATCAAAACCGATCATCACGAGAGTTGATATAGTTTCAATGGCGAACAATCGACATGTTCATCATATCTACTATATGATTCATGCTTTACCTTTCGGTGATTCGTGTTCCTGAGACCATGTCTGTACATGCTAGGCTTGTCAAGATCAAACCTTAGCTACCGCATAAGCAAAACTGGCTTGCTTACGTTGTATTCACTTGCGGAATCTAACACACCCGATCATCACGTGGTGCTTCGAAACAACAAGCTTTAGCAACGGTGCATACTAAGGGTGAACACTTTAGAACTTGAAATTTATGTGCATGAGGGATCATCTTATAATGCTACAGTCGTCTACTAAGCAATACAAGATGCATAAAGGATTAACATCACATGCAATTCATAATATGTGATATGATATGGCCTTTCTTCTTTGTGCTTCCGATCTCCATCTTCAAGCACGAACATGATCTCCATCATCACCGGCATTGCATCAAGGTCAATGACGCTTCTCCATGGTTGTCGTCCACCGGCTTCAACTATTACAACTACTTTGAATAGATACGCGGATCTTAACTTAAATTAAAGACAACCATATGGCTCCTGCCGGTTGCCAACTTACAATAAGGAACATTTCATACATCAAATATAATCACAATCATGGCCATATCACATCACTGCACACCCCTGCAAAACAAAGTTAGACGCCTCTACTTTCTTTGCATATTTTACGTGGTTTGGGGCTTTCAATAAGTGTCGTTCTAACTTACGAACAAGAACCACAACATTGATACTAGTATTGTTAATCACCCGTTGTAAATTGGATCTCCACTATGCTGGGAGAAGCAGCACCCAAAGCCACTTATGCAATACGAGTTGCATGTCAAGCGTGGAGCAAGTCTCTTGAGCGATGTCATGTAAGGTTAGCCGCTTCATCCCAACATCCGCAAGATGCAAAGTACACAAGAAGCAATCGACAATAAAAGCATCAATGCCCACAATGACCATTGTGTTCTATTAGCAGCAGATCTACATATAGACACGGCTCCGATACCCCGTAGGGTTTCGTAGCATGGAAAACAAAAAATTCTACCGACAAACAAACAAGCCAAGATCTATCTACTAGATTGTAGCAACGAGTCGATGGAATAACTCACCTCGAAGATTCCAAAGTGTTTAACGAGAGCAGATTCGTGGGTGATGTAGTCGTACTCTTCCGATCTCAAGATCGCGTGAGCGATCCTTCCGTGGCTTGCGTTCGGCAGCGCTCCATGATCGGTCACACGTTAAATTTTCGGCGAAGACCTTCCTCTCCCTTGTTCCAGCAGGCGTGAAGGTTGTAGCACTCTCCTCGCGATTCGGCTGGCAAAGACAATGCAGGAAGTAGAGGGAGATCTCGCAGAGCTTCGCCTTAAGCCGAGCAGTATGGTGGAGTATGAGAGGCTCCTCGGCGATCTAGGTTTTAGACACACCAAGGAGGAGGTGCTAGAGTCGTGCTTAGGGTTTGGGGCACCCCAAGTCGGCTAGGGCAACCACAGGAGGTGGCGGCAGCAGGAGGTGGTGGCGCCAATCTAGGGTTTTGGAGGTGAGGTACTTGTGTCTTTGGGGAGGCAGCCCTGCCTCACTTTATAGGTGGAGGCGCTGCCAAGGGAGAGTCCTCCCAACTCGGCTTGGAGGAGGGCGGCGGTTGGAGGAGGAATCCCTCCCCAACTCGGTTTCCCACTCCTCCTCCTCTTTCCAAAACTTGTCGTTTGACTTTCAAACTAGCCGTTTGACTTTTCAAATTAGGATTTGAATAAACCCTTTATTTTGGACAGCAAATACACCTAGTACATGATGCAATCATTCCAACTTACAATGACACATTCATGTACCCGTCCCCCGGAGTAGGACATTAGGAACCTTCTAGAATGTTCCGATGAAAACAAGAACCATTCCCCAACTCAAACGGGACTTTCCTTAAATGAATCTTATTCTTCGGACCATTCCGGATCTCCTCGTGATATCCCGAATCCCATTCGAGACTCCGAACAACATTCGGTCTCTTTCTCATCATTCCATAACTACTCAAACAACGTCGAATCCTTAAGTGTGTCTCCCTACGGTTCGTGAATTATGCGGACATGATCGAGACACTTCTCCGAACAATAACCAATAGAGGAATCTGGAAATTAATATGGCTCCCACATATTTCTACGATTACTTTGCGATCGAATGAACCACTTACATACGGTATCAATTTCCGTTTGTCTCACGATAGTTTACTTATCCGAGGTTATGATCGTCGGTATCTCTGCATACCTAGTTCAACCTCGTTACTGATAAGTACTCTTTTCTCGTTCCCGTGATATGTGATCCCTTGTGAGCCGGTCACATGCTTGCAAGCTAATTGGATGACATTTCACCGAGAGGGCCCAGAGTATATCTATCCGTCATATGGATGGACAAATCCCACTCTTGATCCATGTGTTTCAACCAACACTTTCTGAACACTCAATGCCACCTTTATAGCCATCCAGTTACGGTGTGGTGTTTGATGTTATCAAAGCATCCATCCGGTAAAGGTGATATGCATGATCTCATGGTCGAAGGAATTAGATAACTATGTATCAGAAAGCATATAGCAATTGAACTATTAAAATGACTTGATCTTTATGCTACGCTTATCTATAGGAGTATGTCCACCATATCATTCTCCTAATGATATGATCTTGTTGTTAATAACATCTCAATGTTCATGATAGGGAAACCACAATCATCTATTAACCAACAAGCTAGTATTATATAGAGGCTTTACTAGGGACTTCAAATTAAGTTTACAAATCACACAAGTATTAATGTTTTCCTTGTTAATACTATTATAGCATGAATGTAAACATTTATCATAAACACAAAGATATAATAATAACTACATTTATTATTGCCTCTAGGGCATATCTCCATGATCTCCCACTTGCACTAGAGTCATCTAATCTAGATTACATGGTAATATACCGAATACCCATGGCAGTTTGGTGCTGGTCATGTTTTGCCCTCAGGAGAGGTTTAGTCAACGGATCCGCCACATTCAGATCTGTGTGTACTTTGCAAATCTTTATATCCCCATCTTGGATATGTTCTCGAATAGCGTGAAAACGTAGCTTGATGTGCTTGACTTCTTGTGTGACCTTGGTTCTTGTGCATTGGCTATGGCGCCCATGTTATCACAAAGAGATAGACATTGAGTCCGTAAGACTAGGAACCACACCCAGCTCTGTAATGAACTCTTTCATCCATATCGCTTCTTGTGAAGCCTCCGGCGACCATGTATTCCGATTAGGTTGAAGATCTCGCCACAACGCTTTGCTTTGCACTCCTCCAGCTAAGCTGCACCAATCAAAAAAAATACCTATACACATTGTGATTTAGAATCATCCGGATCGGTGTTCCAACTAACATCGGTAACCATTAACAACGAGCTGTTCATCACCTCCATAAGAAAGAACCATATCCTTAGTTCTTCTCAAGTACTTAAGGATGTTTTTGATCATTGTCAATGATCCACTCTGGATCACTTTGATATCTGCTAGTTAAACTAACGAAGATATGCACTGTCGGGTCTAGTACATAGCATGGCATACATTAGAGATCCTATGGCTGAGGCATAGGGAGTCTTACTCATCCTTTCTCTATCTTCTGCCGATGTTGGACTCTGAGTTTTACTCAAGGTCGTATTGGGCAACATGGGCAAGAACCCTTTCTTGCTATCTTCCATTCCAAACCTCTTTAGAACTTTGTCCAAATATGTACTTTGTGACAATGATATTTGGCGTTTTGATCTATCTCTATAAATCTTTATGCCTAATATGTAAGCTGCTTCGCCAAGATCCTTCATTGAAAAACTATTATTCAAATATTCCTTGACACTATTAAGAAGGTCTACATCATTCCCAATCAACAATATGTCATCTACATATAGTATTAAGAATGCTACAGAGCTCCCACTCACTTTCTTGTAAATACAAGCTTCTCCATAAGTTTGTATAAAACCAAAACTTTTGATTACCTTATCAAAACGTTGATTCCAACCGGATTCTTGCTTCAATCCATAGATGGACCGTTGAAGTTTGCATACCTTGTTAGCATCTTTAGGATCGACAAAACCTTTGGGTTGCATCATATACAACTCTTCATCAATGTCACCATTGAGGAATGCTGTTTTGACATCCATCTGCCATATCTTATAATCATAATATGCAGCGATTGCTACCATAATCCTCACAGACTTTAGCTTCGCTACTGGTGAGAAAGTCTCATCGTAGTCAACTCCTTGAATTTGTCGAAACCCTTTTACGACAAGTCGAGCTTTATAGACAGTAACATTACCATCATCATCTGTTTTCTTCTTGAAGATCCATTTGTTCTCGACAGCCTTCCGCCATCGGTAAGTCCACCAAAGTCCATACTAGGTTTTCGTACAGGGATCCAATCTCGGATTTCATGGCTTCCTGCCATTTATTGGAATCTGGGCTCATCAGTGCTTCCTCATCTGTCTCAGGGTCATCGGTGTTGTCCACCAACATGACACTCATAACGGATCATACTAATGGAGGTGGTACGAGTTCTCGTTGACTGCGAGGCTCAGAGCAACTTCATCAAGTTTCATGATCATCATCATTAGCTTCCTCTCTAAGTGGTGCAGGCACCACAGGAACTTCTTCCGGCGCTGCGCTACTTGCAATTTCGAGAGAAGGTTCGACAACCTCGTCGAGTTCTACTTTCCTTCCAGTCACTTCTTTCGAGAGAAATTCCTTCTCTAGAAAGTATCCATTCTTAGCAACGAAGATTTTGCCTTCGGATCTATGATAGAAGGTATACCCAATAGTTTCCTTCGGGTATCCTATGAAGACGCATTTTTCCGCTTTGGGTTCAAGCTTGTCCGGCTGTAACTTCTTTACATAGGCTTCAGATCCCCAAACTTTAAGAAAGCGACAATTTAGGTTTCTTCCCAAACCATAATTCATACGGTGTCGTTTTAACGGATTTAGGCGGTGCCCTATTTAAAGTGAATGCGGCTGTTTCTAATGCATAACCCCAAAATGATAGCGGTAAATGTAAGTGACATCATAGAGCGAACCATATCTAAGAGAGTTCGATTCGACGTTCGAGACACACCATTCTGTGGTGTTCAGCGGTGTCAATTGTGAAAGTATTCCGCATTTCTTCAAATGCTCGCCAAACTCGTAACTTAGATATTCACCTCCACGATCAGAACGTAGAAATTTAATCTTCTTGTTACGTTGATTCTCTACCTCACTTTGAAATTCCTTAAACTTCTCGAAAGTTTCGGATTTATGTTTCATGAAATAGATATACCCATATCTACTCAAGTCATCCGTGAATGTAAGAACATAACGATAACCACCGCGCGATGCTACACTCATTGGACCACACACATCGGTATGTATGATTTCCAATAAGTCCGTAGCTCGCTCCATCATACACTCATTGGCCCCCGCGGAACACTAAATCCCCAGGTTTCGAGCCCGGCCCGTAATCGACCTGGGAACCTCGGGATGCTTGGCGGGAGGAAAGTTTCAACGCGTTCATGTCCCTTCCGCGTCCGCCTGTCGCCGGCGCCGCCGTCGACCCAGGCCCCGGCAGTCAAATTCCGTCTGCCAACAAGGCCTCCGCCACTCGACGGTCACGTTCCCAACCCTCGCTCTGACAGAAATTGATCGGGACAGAGATCGAAATCAAGACGGAAAGATAGTTGCATTTCATTGATTTAAGCATGAATTCTTCCTACATTCTACATTAATTCAACCACTAGTCAACAATTTCACTTCCGCTGCCGCTGTCCTCCGTGGCATCCTCCTCCTCCTAGCCGCCGGCTTCCTTCTCGTCGTCGGACGGAACCTCCACGATTTCCACATTGTTCGCGAGACTAAGCACCTCTTCGTGGCAAGCGGCGGCAATGGTGGTGTACTTGGTCTGTCTAGGGAGATTGGAGAGGGAGGGGATGGATGGGGATTAACGCGTCGGCGCCTCCTATTTGTACACGAGGACGACAAAGCACGGATATTTCCTTTTTCGGTTAGGTTTTCTGGTTTCTATTCCATCCCGCCACTCGCGGCCTAAAAAAACCCGCCAAACGCGACCTAGGAACGTGATTTTCGGTTCGCCCTTTTATCTGCTAGAGATGCTCTAAGCTAATCAGAATGGACATGCGTGGCCCTGCGCCAAGTAACCTGCACCACACCATTGCATGTGCCCAGCAGCTAAGCTAAGCTAAGCATAGCTTCCTCTGCATGATGCGCCTATGACTTGCTGGCTGACCATCCATCCGTCCATCCATTGCCCCAGTTGGCCAGTTGTTAGTTTGTTACAGAAGCAGCCGATGGAAAGAGAACAAATCCAGAGACAGAAATGGCCAAAGCGCCCAACGCATCGGGTTCCCCTGCCTGGACCAGCTGTGCTCTCTTGTACGCACGCAACACCAGCCGCAAGGGAAATCAATTGTGATTTTGGGGGTTTCATCATCCCACTTGCGAAAACAAACGGAATGCCAGTGCACGATATACAGCAACCCGCAGGCGCCGAGCCAAAACCTGACACGGTCGCCCGTATTGTTGCGCCCGTAACATCGTTTTCATTCAGAAACACGAGCAGATGTACTGCATCTACAGCGAGACGGACGTATCAGGGTGCTGGCAAATTTGACCAAGAACATCGTCCCAGCATTGGCCCTGCTTGCGGGTGCTCTCTCGTGAGCCCTTCGGTTCTTGTCAGTAACGATGCAGCTCACGATGAAGTTCCGGTAAGCCACAGGAGGTTGACCTGTAAGAACAAGAGAGTCACAGCAAGAAATGAAGGGAAGAAGATAGTCCGTCAAGCTGTTCAGCAGAGCGAAAGATTTACCGCCTGGTCCTTCTACGGAGCTCCAGTCAGGTTCTCATACAGGTAGACCTTCGGCGTATGCAAGGACAAACAATGACAGTCTTAGCCAGCTTGCGAAAAAAACAGCCAGGATCATTCAAAAGCTTCCCGGGCGATTCTTTTATCGGCTGTTACAACATGTTGCGACATCTGCATAATAACAAAGAAAAGAAAGTTCTTACACACAAGTTGAGGTGCCAGCACAAAACGCCAACGCTTCCAACATATCAGATCACGTTGCGATCTTTCAATGTCCCGTCGACACGGCATGCCATGTTACCATCACCTATAACATGAAGGCAAAGCGTACGGGAAACACATGAACGATTACGATCGCAGCACCATGTGACCCTGCATGCAGATGGATGAAAGAGACTAGTTGTACTACAGAAGTTTGGGTTCTAACTCGAATCTTGTAGCAGTGTTTTTTACTCAAGGGACTTGTAAGTCCCCCCCAATGGACCTATCCATCTGCAATTGCATGGCCCAGTAAAACTCATGTTTCCATGTTGATCATTGCAACAGAAAGCCCACCATCATACGTGTAGCAGCACTGTGAACCTGTGACAGCAAGTACAAGTACAACACTATACTGTGACTAACAAATTTGGCTAGCATACTTTTCAGTGTTTACTGCAACAAAATCACCAACTACTCGTCCACCTCCATGGTAAACTAATGACTTGGCAGTACTCGACAGTAGCACGATATGCCACAAGCCCACAACACACAATTAAGCGGTAGCATTGTCATAGGGCCATGGTTGATGGTTCAGTATATCTTCTATGGCAACAACAGACAACTGCATGCAAATACAAAAGGCAAAACTAACAGAGTGGTTAACCTTAGTTCTACCATATGTTTTGGTTAGCCTTATGCATTAGAGGAGTTCCGTTTGCTCTCAATTTATGGGGTGAAGCTACTCCCTGGTGAGCAAACCATACGGTAAATAGTCTGACTTACTACAGGACATAGTTCATCAAACCAGACACATGCCTGAAACCCCCAATACAACTATCAATGTGCCCTACTGAAAATACAACTAACTAATAGTTCTTGGATCCTCCAAGGGTCTATCAGTTACTCCACACAGAACTCAGAAAACATGAACAAACAGAAGCCGACAGGCAATGCGCAATTTGATGGCACCATAGGTCGAAAGTTGAGACTGCAGGACACGGGTGCACTGTGTAACGTATGGGCATTTAAATGCTAGAGTTGATAACTGGGAAATAGTTATACTTAGATGGCAATTGATTTTCTACATACAAAGCCATCACCATCATTTTGGCTTCAATTACAGCACGTCATTTGCCCTATCAATGTAAAAGAAGATTCTTGTGCCTAGCAAAGTGCCGAGTTCTAACTCTACAAGTCTAGAGGAACATAAAAGTATAAAGTCCAAGTTATATCCAAAACTCTTGCTGATCTGTGATCAGTTAAGACCTTGCTTCTATATGGTGGCTGTGTCAAAGAGTTGACTAATTTCTAGACAATTTGTTAGATTATGCGCAGAACCTAACAAGTCTAGAGGAACATAAAAGTATAAAGTCCAAGTTATATCTAAAACTCTTGCTGATCTGTGATCAGTTAAGACCTTGCTTCTATATGGTGGCTGTGTCAAAGAGTTGACTAATTTCTAGACAATTTGTTAGATTATGCGCAGAACCTAACAAATGTCTATCAGTTACTCCACACAGAACTCAGAAAACATGAACAAACAGAAGCCGACAGGCAATGCGCAATTTGATGGCACCATAGGTCGAAAGTTGAGACTGCAGAACACGGGTGCACAGCATGTGTAACGTATGGGGCATTTAAATGCTAGAGTTGATAACTGGGAAATAGCTATACTTAGATGGCAATTGATTTTCTACCTACAAAGCCATCACCATCATTTTGGCTTCAATTACAGCATGACATTTGCCCCATCAATGTAAAAGAAGATTCTTGTGCCTAGCAAAGTGCCAAGTTTAAACTCTACAAGTCTAGAGGTAACACAAAAAGTCTAAAGTCCAAACTATATCTAAAACCCTTGCTGATCTGTGATCAGGTAAGACCATGCTTATTTAAGGTGGTTGTGTCCGAAGAGTTGACTAATTTCCAGACATTTTGTTCTTAGATTATGCACAGAACCTAACAAATGTCCTTTACAACTCAGGCAAACTGAAGTACTGAACATCAGGGAATATCTAATGTGCTTTGATGAGCATATATAGAAACAGAACAAGAGAGGTGCATCGCATGAGCTGTGAGAATTGAGAAACACGCAAGTAAAGGCATGAGCCATGAGAAACATATGCCATGCTTGTGACACTGCCATACTATTGTTCAGTAGCAGTTGACCTCCCTAGACTACCTACATAGTTTTGTGCTTGCAAACTGCCGATTATATGAGTCCACTAGACTCTAGAGTTACTGTGAGAAGAAGGTCTAAGTCGAAAGTTACATTAGAA
This sequence comes from Avena insularis, assembly GCA_023614405.1. NCBI lineage: Eukaryota > Viridiplantae > Streptophyta > Magnoliopsida > Poales > Poaceae > Avena > Avena insularis. The sequence continues at coordinate 457,942,555 of CM042685.1, read as the reverse complement.
TTAAAACATGTGCTCATCTATTACCAGTCAATAGTTATGGCAAGTTTGCCTAGGATGGGTGTAATCCAAAAAGATGGCAAACTTTGATCCAATTTCTCTATGCTTGCTGTAAATTTAGGTTACAAGGATATTACCGTAGGCACACATGTAATTGGAGTAAGGAGCAATAACAGTGCACCGCATAAATTGTGATAAAGATATATTATATGAATTCACAGAGGACTCGAAGGGAAAGGTCATTATTTTGTCTGTAGCAATTGTTTTTCTTGACCACGTTCATTCTTCATAGACATCATCATCATTTCTTGCTTCCATTACATTATATTTGTTCTCCGGATCAATGCAAAATAGTTTTGTGCTCATTAAAGTGCCGGACTATACAAGTCTAACAGTGACTAAAACCAAGACCTAAGTGTAAACAATATACTCTATAGCCAAGTTGGTGTAGGCACACATGATGAGAGGAAGAACATAGCAAGCAGTGTCCAGAGTAGAGTAATAACCTTGCTCCATTCCATAAACAGCACCACTAACTTCCAAATTCCAATTTTCCATGAAGAATTACTTGCATACAGCTAATAATACACATCATGATCGGAAGCCTTACGACTCTGTGGTGCGATTCTTAAGATGATTTGTTACACTGAATAATGTGTTCAGGGAATTGCAGTTGGCTTAAGGCACTCACATAGGGCGTCTCGGAGGCCTTGTCATTGACGCCGGCAGCCAGGCCGAGCCCGCGGAGAAACCGAGCCCTCCGCAGAGCCAGGACAGCGCCTCATAGTAAGGAAACGGGAGCAGATGGGATCATAGCAGTTGTGTTGTCACTGAATTTCGGGGTCCAAGTAACTGTGGAGATGGAATGATGTTTGGCACCTTGCCGATATTGGGCGCGAGGATGGCCGCCGCAGAGCTCTTCGTTGACGGGGAGCTGCGAGGAGGACGGGGCCGACGGGGGATGAGATTGAACTGAAAAGAAAAAGAGAGGGAGAGGCGAGGCGAGGAGGGGCACACGGCTTACGGGACGGTCGGGGATGATGTGACTGTAGTGGCGGAGGCGGCAGAGAGTGGGGCGTCGCCGTGGCCGCCTAGGACGCGGGACCTCCGCCGCGGCGAGGCTGCCGGCCATCTTGGTTCGCTCGCACGGTGGGACGGGTTGGTCGACGACGTGGATGGGGAACGAATTGGGATTTTTTTTTTTTATGAGGGGAGGAGCGAATTGCGAGTGGAGTGGAGTCGGATCGGCTTCTGTGGGCTTTGGGTTGGGCTGGCCAGGGCATCGTGTTTAGGCCTCTCGGCGAGATGTTACTGGCCTAATGCGGCTTTCCTGGTAACGCAGGGGCGGAGAAGGCCGCCCAAAGATAAAACAGGCCAAGTCGTCAAAACACCACTTCTCTTTTCGTTTCCATTCAAAAACTATTATTTTTTTAAAAAACTAGCACAATGGACGTTTGCAAGGACATCCTGTTTATGTGCTTGATAAATAAGTTCATGGTTTTACATATATCTATAGTATTTCAGTACAAAAATTACGTTATGCAGCTGCAACACATGAGTGGAGGTCCTCCATGATATGACCTTCAATTGTTGCATGCAACAACAAAGGACATATGTATGGTTCATGTTAGGTAAGACCATTGTGTTGTTTGTAGGTTGTCAATGGTGGGGGTTTAAGTTGAAGATCATTGATCTATGATGATGCTCTGTACGAATGGACATATGGTTGTCACTCATTTTCCTTCTTAATTAATCAGTTGTGTGCATCCTTGAATATTATTTTGGTTGATGTTATGCACAATAAATATAGTGTGTCCTGAATATATATCGGGTGAACATATTCTCTGGTGAGGAATATGAAAACACACAGTAGGTCAACTTAGCCATGTGAATTCATTTTACCTTTTCCATATATTTCTTCCTCTTGTTTAATCTATTCATATATCCATGATGGTTACAATGTCCAGTTTGAAATATATGGCATTTTGGACATAGACGCGGTCTTGAAGATGAATATTTTGACATTTATTCACTACTCGTGAGCCATATAAAAATTACACTCAATTAAAAATATTAGAAACATACTACTAGTGTTTTTTTATAATCCCTTGGCCTAGGAAATTTTATGTTTGATGTTTTAGACCAGATATATCCCTATATATATATATATATATATATATATATATATATATATATTGCTTTCCATTGATCGCAATTAATCAAGAGTAAGTTGCCAGATTTGTGTTAAGACTAAGCTCCCTAACCTTTCTCTAAGAAGCACAAGCCAATCAAACTAAACCTTGCTAACTACCTAGCTGCTCACTATAAGCATTGTGGTGGCAAATCAAGTCAACCGACGTATAGAACTAATAAATTATGATCAACCAAGAATCTATTTAGTAAACTAACTAACGAGAGTCAACATATGTTGCACTGCGTGTCCGACATAAAAAATTGAAGTCAACACGCACTGTAGACCTTGCAGTTAATCTTTATTTTCTTTTTTCAATGTCTCCCTGCAGGTTTGTCTCGAGGAAGGATGTTGGCATTTGACTTTTAGAAATCTCTCATGTTAAACAAGCCCAAGCCTTTGAGATTGCTTCAAATTATGTTGCATTTTGTTTTTTGCTAAGCTCAAATATCACATATTAAAGAAGCCCAAGCCTTATAAGAACACCCTGATAAAAATACAGACGCAAGGGGAATACAGCTCCTTCTCCGACATGCACAAGCCAATGGTGTGCCATGAGACTAGCTCGATGATGCACTTGCATTACATTCTGGAAACTAGGGAGTCCTTGTAACTCTCGTATGGAATTCACCGATGTTGCTAGAAGATGCCAACAACGAACGATCTGAAACGTGGATTGTCATCTAAGAAGAAGTCGAAGGCCAAACAAGCAGATCGAACTACGTGCCCTCGTCGAAAGCATTGTCACACATATTAACCTTATTGACCCATTTCCAAAAACAAATCTTATTGACGAGACTACCAGGGCCATCGTGAATCATTATTGTTAACGACGCTTCGCCACAAACCTGATGACCAACTGGGTCTAGGGAAACAAGGCCTCCCTCGCCCCCACTGTGGCGAGGATGAGCGGCATTATTAAGCCACAACGATGAGAATTTTGTGGCGGATAGGTTTTTTTTATCTTGGTCTTCCTTTTTGTTTACCGCCCTTAATTTGCGTTGGAAATAATCGTGCATGCAAAGCAGAGCTAACATGATCTGGAGGTACGTATGGAAGACAAATTAAGCAGCAGCATAGGTCGATTCAGATGTCTCCCCAATTGTGAACATATGTACCTTCATCGATCGCTGGCCATGAGATGCGTATATGTCCATCGATCGCTGGCGAGTACGTACGTAGTGTCCCTGTCGCCCTATATCTTATCTTTTGGCAGGAGATCAAAACCCCAAGCAACACATATACAATCAGCTGTCATGTCTCCTTAACAAACGAGGTCTCTCAACTTATTGATTAGCAGCCTTATATAGATCCAAAGTCCGTTCTGAAATTTACAGATTCCTCAAATTCAAAAAGAGTAAAACATTATGGCATAAAAAAGATTTTTTTCTACAAAAAAATAAAAAAGGGAGAAATTTCTGTGGCCATATGCGTCACAGAAGTCTTGGGCGAAATTCAAAATTTGAATCCCGCCGGCGCCCCTTCTCCCTCTCTTTTCTCCTCTTCCTCTCCTCCACACTTCTCTCCTTCTCCTTCCCTTCCTCCTCACCTTCTCTCCCCTCCTCCTCCTCCTCCACCCGGTGAGATCCTCCTCTGGCGACCTCCTCCTCCTCCACCTCCTACTCCGACGACGACCTTCTCCAACCCGGTGACCTCCTCGTACCTCCTCCGGTGAGCTCCTCCTCCGGTGAGCCCCTCCTCCTACTCCGGCGACCTACTCTGGCGAGCCCTCCTCCACTGGCGGCCTCCTCCTCATGCTCCTCCTCCACCGGCGGCCTCCTCCTCATGCTCCTCCACCGGCCACCACCAGCCTCCTTCTCCTTCTCCTCCACCCACCTCCGGCAACCCCTACCTCCAGCCAGATCTGGCCCGTTTTTTTTAAAATTTGAAAAAAGGTGGCGTATATTGGCAATATGCGCCACAGAAGTTTGAGATCTGGCCCGCTTTTTAAAAAAGTGAAAAAAAACTTGTATGGCGCATATTGACAATATTTCAATATGCGCCACTGAATTGCGTGGTATCAGCGGTGCATTCCCATATACGTCACAGAAGTCAAAAAATATGCCACGGATAGCTGTTTTTCCTAGTAATGTTTGTGTCGCAAAGCAAAGATAACAAAATCTATAGATAAAATTAAACGAATGGAAGGAAAACTAAGCAGAGGCATAGGTCGATGCAGATGTCTCCCCAATTGTGAACACATGTACCTGCATAGATCGCTGGCCATGACATGCATATATGCACATCGATCGCTGGCCAGTACGTACATACTGTCCCTGTCTGTCGCTCTACATTGTACCATATCTTATTTTTTGGCAGGAGATCAAAACCCCAAGCAAACACAGATACAAAGCAGCTGTCATGTCTCCTTAACCCGCGAGCTCTGTCAACTGATTGATTAGCAGCCTCTTGCAGATCCAATCAACTGCTACTACTTCTAGCTGCAGATTTGATGAGTATGATTAATTATATAGCTACAGTACAGAGTCGTACACATAGCGGTATTAGACAATTCGTAGACTGCGAGCGACTCCAAACGCACCGACTGCCCAAGTTGTATATGCAAATAACTTTGGTTTTCGCTTGTCTTCTTGTCCTGTGCAGTTCTGCCTAGACACCACGCAAGTGCTAATAATATATAGCCCAGCCCTGGTTACTATGTGTATGTATGGTGATCAATAAACTATGTGTGCTCTCACATGGCTCATGCTAGGACTGCTGCTCGAGACAGTTTTGGTATTGTTAATGTTGAGCAGGTGGCTGGATTAGATGCATCATATCTATCTATTGGGATTTGGGAACATGCAACAATGCAACAATGTCTGAGCAAGAAACTAGCATATATAGCTGGTGCGGTCTGGCTAGCTGCATGATCATGCCCCTCTAATAAAATTATTAATCGCAAACAAGGATGTCAAGGAATTATATATTTCTTGACTCGATCGATCCTGCAGGTCCGAATGGGCTGAGAATTAGCAGTGAGAAAATTAACAAGATCAAGTCTTAAACATGTCTACATCATGAAAAGACCGCTTTCTAGATCCAACATGCAAATCAAACGTAACATAAAACTCGATCGAAATCGACGGAGGGGTGGCTCGGTCGCCGCAATTGATGGAACGTTTTCACCGGCCGACGACAGCAACCGATCTGAGTGATATGTGTAGATTTCTCCCGTTTGATTTGACAAGATAGAAGAGGGCATTGACGAGTCGTTTTGGTACGTACTACTTTTGGTCGGTAGTAGTATGTGGTGTGTGGGAAACGAACACGCAAACCACACGACCAACTGCTTGCAATGAAAAGGATGCTCCACTGGTGAGCCAACCTGATTGTGTTATCAGTGCTCTGGTCGCTCGCGCGAGGGCGGTTCCAGAACGCCCCACCTAAACCCTAGAGACATCGCCATCAATCTTCTCCGTCGGCCGATGCTGCTGTCCTCCGGCGGTGGCGGCCATGCCTGGCTGCTGAAAGTGGTGGGCGGGATGGGTGTGTCCCGTCTGATCCTCTCACGCGGGGTCGACTCTAGGGCTTCGCAAGTGGTGGACAAGGAGGAGGGGCAGCGTTACCTACGCAAGGTGCTCGCCGGTGCGTGGCTGTGAGGTCTTGTGGAGGAAGCGGCGGACGCGGTGCTGCAGGCCGGAGGCAGCAACACGTCCATGACGACGGAGCTAAACCTACGTACTTGTTGGCACCGGAGGTCAGCACGCTCGATCCGTTCACGGGAGCCGGCCGGTGGTGTGGTGACCATTGCGTCGGCATCAATAAAGGAATGTACCTAGGGTTTCTTCCACGCGAAGATGAAGATCTGCTTGATGTCCTTCCTCGTTGATCTGGACTAGAGATGCGAGTTCCGGAAGGCTCCGCCGACAAACTCTCATGGACGTATCATCCATGAAGATCGCTGGATCGAAAGGTATTCGATCATGCGTACCCCGGTCGTTTGGTTTCAGAAGAAGCGATGCGAAGCTCTACTATCTATTACCAGCATGTGTCATGTCTTCGATGATCCATGGTGAAGTCAGATTCAGAGAATATCACGAAAGCAGGAACATGAGAGCTAGCGATGGTGATTGAAGTCTTTGTGGCGATGGGAAACTGGCTGAGTGATCTATGACTCGCGGCAGCGACTGTTTGTGAGGGCAACAACACACGAGAAGTTCACCGTCCTATCTTGGAGGGTGAAGATCCATGGTCTAACTTTAATTGGATGTGCCTGGCAATGACCTTATTGAAGGTATTGTTTTGTGAATGAGGACTTTCTCAAAGGTGAAAACATATGATCTTTGATTGGGTGATGAGGGCACTTATGCACTGTTTTCTTCTTAAACGCGTCACTATTGGAATGGTTGGACTTTTGGTGTTATTATGATTGTGTTAGTGTCGTTGCTACAATAAATAGTTTCACTATAGCAGGTCTTTTTATTTTTTAATTCTTTTTCTGGACTATGTGTATCCGTAAGTCCACTAGGGCGTGTGTTGGTGCAGAGTGTTGGAGATATGCCCTAGAGGCAATAATAAAAGTGGTTATTATTATATCTTTGTGTTTATGATAAATATTTACATTCATGCTATAATAGTATTAATCGGAAACATTAATACTTGTGTGATTTGTAAACTAAATTAGAGTCCCTAGTAAAGCCTCTTTATAATACTAGCTTGTTGGTTAATAGATGATTGTGGTTTCTCGATCATGAACATTGAGATGTTATTAACAACAAGATCATATCATTAGGAGAATGGTATGATGGATGAAGGAGTTCATTACAGAGCTCGGTGTGGTTCCAAGTGCGCTGGACCCAATGTATATCTATTGTGATAACATGGGTGCCATAGCCAATGCGCAAGAACCAAGGTCACACAAGAAGCTGAAGCACATCAAGCTATGTTTTCATGCTATTCGAGAGCACGTCCAAGATGGTGACATAAATATTTGCAAAGTACACACAGATATGAATGTGGCGAATCCGTTGACTAAACCTCTCCCGAGGGCAAAACATGACCAGCACCAAACCACCATGGGTGTTCGGTATATTACCATGTAATCTAGATTAGTTGACTCTAGTGCAAGTGGGAGACTGTTGGAGATATGCCCTAGAGACAATAATAAAAGTGGTTAATATTATATCTTTGTGTTTATGATAAATATTTACATTCATGCTATAATAGTATTAACCAGAAACATTAATACTTGTGTGATTTGTAAACTAAATTAGAGTCCCTAGTAAAGCCTCTTTATAATACTAGCTTGTTGGTTAATAGATGATCGTGGTTTCTCAATCATGAACATTGAGATGTTATTAACAACAAGATCATATAATTAGGAGAATAGTATGATGGACATACTCCTATAGATAAGCGTAGCATTAAGATCAAGTCATTTCAATAGTTCGTTTGATATAAGCTTTCTGATACATAGTAACCTAATTCCTTCGACCATGAGATCATGCTAATCACCATCACCGGAAGGATGCTTTGATGACATCAAACACCACACCGTAACTGGGTGGCTATAAAGGTGGCATTGAGTGTTCGGAAAGTAAAGGTTGAGGCACATGGATCAAGAGTGGGATTTGTCCATCCATATGACGAATAGATATACTCTGGGCCCTCTCGGTGGAATGTCATCCAATTAGCTTGCAAGCATGTGACTGGCTCACAAGGGATCACATATCACGGGAACGAGAAAAGAGTACTTATTGGTAACGAGGTTGAACTAGGTATGCAGAGATACCGACGATCAAAACCTCGGATAAGTAAACTATCGTGAGACAAAGGGAAATTGGTATCGTATGTAAGTGGTTCATTCGATCGCAAAGTAATCGTAGAAATATGTGGGAGCCATATGAATTTCCAGATTCCTCTATTGGTTATTGATCGGAGAAGTGTCTCGGTCATGTCCACATAATTCACGAACCGTAGGGAGACACACTTAAGGATTCAATGTTGTTTAGTAGATATGGAATGTTAGTAGGGATACCGAATGTTGTTCGGAGTATCGGATGGGATCCGGGATATCACGAGTTGATCCGAAATGGTCCGAAGAATAAGATTCATATAAGGAAAGTCTGATTCCGGAGTTCGGGAAAGATTCTGATGTTTTCATCGGAGAGGTTCTAGAAGGTTCACCGATCCGGAAGGAGAGTGGTCCATGAATGTGTCATGGGTAAATGGAATGATTGGATCATATCCTAGGTCACTTGGTGAGTGCATTTGCAAGAGAGAATTAAAGCTCTAAATTGAAAGTCAAACGGGAAGTTTGAAAAGTCAAACTGGAACAATGGTTTCCTAGTGGGAGAAGAAACAAGTCCTTCTCCCAATCCAACTTGGGTTTGGGTTTGGATTCAAACCTACCCCTCCCAAGGCTGCCCCCATCTCATAAATAGAGGGGGAGGGCTGCCCCAAAGCACACAAGCGCTAGCCCCTCTCCACCCGAGCCGCATTGCTAAGCCGCTGCCTTGTGCACGCCGCTCTAGCCGCCGCCGCTCTAGCCGCCGCCGACACCTTCTCCTCCTCCTGGTTTTCTAAACCCTAGATTTCCGGGAAACCCTAATCCACCATAACTCGCACCGGCTTAGGCGAAGCCCTGCGGGATCTTCCCTCTACTTCTAACACCACGCCGTCGTGCTACCGGATTCACGAGGAGAGAACTACAACCTCCGCTGCCTGCTGGAATAAGGGAGAGGAAGGTCTTCATCGAGTACCGAACGTGTGACCGACTGCGGAAGCACTGCCGGAAAGCAGCGCCGAAAGGATCGTCTACGTGATCTTGAGATCGGCAAGTGTACGACTACATCACCCACGAGAATCTGCTCTCGTTAACTGCTTTGGAATCTTCGAGGGTGAGTTCCTCTATCGACTCATTGCTACAATCTAGTAGATAGATCTTGGCTTGTTTGTGTGCATGCGGTAGAAATTTTTTGTTTTCCATGCTACGAACCCCTACATAGAGGCCGGATGTAATTGGCATCTCCGCGATATTAATATATGTTTTTTTTTTAAATATCGTTTTATCTTGTGGTTTTGCTAAACAGCACGCGACTAAGATTTTGTTACGTCCTAGTCGACCGCTTGAGTCGAGTCCGACGCATTAGAGTGTTGTAAGGTAGATATGAAATCAATTGGCCGATCGACGGGCAGCTCACGTCGAGTGAGACTTAAAGTAAGTCTCGGTTGACTGATATCGAGCCACACCCTTTTTCTTGGCTTTATAAGAAGTGTTGAACTTAATGGTTCTTTAAAATTCAACTATATGAGACAATCCTATATTGAACTGGTCCTCTACCACCATATATTTTTTCTTATTATGTATGTAATTCGTCTATTTTATATTTCAGTTTGGAGAACTATGGACTTGTATTGGCTGTGTGCATCCTATCTATGTAGAGGCCTAGTGTAATGCTTGAAACTCGTTAGGTAATAAAGCACCTTTATCGGAAAAAACATAGCACACAACACGATAATAAGGAAATAGATAACCAAAGGTGTCATAGAGACGGATATAGTATCTGAAGTTTGAATCCCTAGATTCCTGACCCTAGGGTTTCTCCTACCAAGACGACACAGGGAAACCATGCTAGCCCCCAGCGCCGCCTCCTTCTCCAGTCTCCTCGCCGTCACCGAAGGATGCATATGGGAAAATCCAATGCCATGGACATCGGCGGCGGGGAACAGTTTTGCGCGTCCTCGCTCTTCGACGGTGGTGCTGCACAGGGCATGGGCTGGATCCCCATCGACCACGAAGATTCGTCGGTGGTTCATATGCCCTGGAGGCATGTGTGCTGATCTGCTCAATCTCTCATGTTGGTGGGGCAGCACACTCCCGCTCCTTGTGTGATGGCTTGGCCCAGTGGCCTTGTCCGGTGCCAGGGGTTGATCTTCCCTCGGCGGTGCTCCATAGCACGATACGGACCTTTGCGTCCTACCGGTGGCGATCTAGGTCGGATCCAGTCATCCTTGCAGCAAGGCATGTGGCTGCGGGTTTGATCTGGGCCTCATTCTAGATTTGTCCTCAGCATTTAGGATGTTGGATCAAGGGTGGTCCCTCTTGGCGGAGCTGAGGTTGTCGGTGGCGATGTGGTGGATGGATGGTCCATGGATGGGTGTGTGTCGCTTCTGGCGAATGCTGGGCTACAAATGTGGTCGAAGCCGCCGCGGATGGTGCCCAAGGGTGGCATACCTTTGCTGAATTCACTGGCAATGCATGTCACGCCCACCTAGCAACTTTGTCGGAAACCCCAAGATATGGATTACTAGATTGGACATTGGTGACACTTGGCTTCATGTTCCTCCTTTGGGGAAACATCTTGGACCTAGGTCTGGCTGGAGGGACCAGTGGTAGATGGTGTTGTGTGGTGTGGCATCAAGATTGCTAGGCGGTCAACCAATGATGCTTGAGTTCCATGTGGTGACTAGTGTGGAAACAATGCATTGATGAGCGATGGTCCGGTCGTGGAAAAATCTTGATAGTCAGTGTCTGGCATGTCTGAGTATCTTCTGGATGGTCTCCCCTTGTTGTGAAGTTCGAGCTGCTATGGTTTCCGAGCATCTTCATTTGAGCATCGTACGATGACCTGCAAGGGAGGTTCGGTGGTGAAAATCTTCTTATGCATGGTCTTGCGCATCTCCTCTTTGGAGCTCATCATCAAAGTCGGTGTTGCCTGTCTCTGTGTGCGGAGTCACTAATACCTTTGATCCGGATTATGGATGTAGTATAGCTCTTTTTCCCTAGTAGACCTAGGTTATCGAATCCCCAGGAAGCAGAAAGTGTAGTAAAGTTACTTTAACGGACCTTCAGGAGGTTTAGAAATCTTTTTGTGTTTTATCGGACCAAGAGATTACTGTCTTTTGTTGTTGTCGATGATGGAGAGAGAGAGAGGGCCTAGGGATTTCGATTTCACCTATAGCTATGAAAAACATCTGATAGGAATAAAAGATAATAATAAAGTATGCATATAATTGTTAGAGCAAGATAATTATATGTGGGCAGTGCATCCATAATTGCTATTGCCTTCGCAACCGCTTATAGCAATAACCTACTAGTCTCATCCATAGAAAAAAGATAACTAATGATATGCGTAGTGATGTCACCGTTAATCCCAAGTAAATTCCTCACATACAGTCGTATTACCCTTTCTGTCATTGGGGTTCCCATCATGCAGATTAGTCATTACTCACACTCCCTATACCTGGATTAATCCTTGGGGTCTTGGGTACCTGACAAGTACTTAGATTAAGGAAAGAGAGGGTACAATAATCATCATGTCATACAAACTAATACATGATCCCATCTATGATAAATAACATGCACAAACTACATGGCTAGGCCGAATCCCTTAGCCCAACGAGAATTACTCACACATAGAGATGAAATCAACAATCATAAACATTGTAATGGAAATCATGAGATTGATAGTAATAGTCTTACAATGTCGCCAATTGGACATGAGATATACTATTACAAGTGGTGGAATATGGCTATGGTGGAGGAGCAGGGTTTGAAGATTAGATCTAGATCTATTCCTCCGGCGGTGTGGTTTCTGATGGCTTGTTGTAGTCTGGTGGAGTCGGGGGGATCTTTTCTCGTTGCTCAAGGCCTCTTTATATAGGGGTCCCTTCATGAAAGTTGTTTTGTTTGACCTAGCGGTGTCGATGGAAACTATACAGCCAGAATTTTATGCCCATCATATAATTGGTCATTAAAGCTTCTGTCTCCACCTCACGACCCCTGGTTTCTTTGGGTTGTTGGAAATCTCGCAACTTTGACTTTAATGTTGTGATTCCCATCATCAAACGTCATTTTCTGTGCAAGGAAAAATAGAAATACAAGATTGCATACCCCTTTGATCATTAGGCATTAGTGGCCGGATTTAGAAAGATATTTCATAAAAAAATGAATAATATCCGATGAGTGCATATTTGCATCATGTTTTATATTATTATTTTGCATTGTAGTAGTAGGATCTTGGTATTTGACGATGCTCGTACGCATGTTTTATTTCTATTTTCATCAGGATCAGGACAGATGATGGATACAGTGGACACAATTCTTGGAGCGGTTGTACTGGAGCGAAAAGGAGGCAAAAACAACGTAAATTGCTTATTTGGGAAATATCAATAACACGAGAAGGAAACCCGAAGAAAATAAAGCGTACAGAAGGTTTAACGACCAACTATATGGCAGGAATAAATATTCCGTCCGTATAGTTCCCGCCTTATAGTTGGCGCTGACACCGCCGCCTCAAATAGTTTCACCCCGTGCAACTAGATTGGGGAGACGACATACACAACACCCAAAAATCGCTAAAACCTCACCTCCGGAAGGCATCTGGAGGGGGAACTCATCCACCGGGGATCCATCTTCGCCCTGCGCAGATCCGGGAGGCTAAGGCATCGATCTTCATCATCAACCACTACAACATCACCATCTCCAGCCATCCCATCTACATCTTGTCTAGATCTTGTTGTAATTTCCGTACTCATTGTGGATTTATACAAGTACTATTCATATATGATAGATCCCATTGGCTTTGCTATGATGTTGATTGCCTCCATGTCTGAGTAAATCATTAGTTCTTGGGGAGATGGAGAAACCCTAGCATGAGATTGAAATAAGATAAAATTTATTATGATATTCATCGTTGTGACCATGTGTTAGATTGTCTTCATCTTGATGTTGGGAGAAGTCGACCTCTCAATATTTGCCTCTTGTGGGGACTTGATGGAGGGAACTACTTGTTGGTAGATGGAGGTGTGTTAGCACTTACAGTGACTATAAATCTGTTAACACTCCATACGTATTAACTTGGGAACCGAGGAAACTCAAGGAACACTATCCATGCCATGGGATACGTCATGCAGGATTATGCCACTTAATAGCACAGTAATTCAATTGATGTTGATTGCTGTCTGCTGTGGTTATGAGGATGATGTGAGCAATGGTTGCTACCTAATTATCCAAATACGGAGTTCCTCCAACACATGCATAGTTGAGAATGTTCATGATAATAATCTTTACCTTAGCCCTTTATAATGCTAGTGGTGTATTCGCCAATCCATGAGAACTCTTTTCCCCACTGAAGTTTCAAATCTCTTCTACATTCACGATACTTACCTTCTGTATTCAGTTTTGTTTACTTTACTCATTGTTCTCTTATACCAAAAACCCAAAACACCTTTTTACGCAATACTCGCATTTTATCTTGTTACTTAGAACATTATTTCAGCATTTCTATTTTAGTAGTTAATTCAAGAATTCTTAGACTTTAGACTCCTGCTCCCTGTGGGATCGATATCTTTATTTCAAAACTAGCTACAACCAATATGTGCACTTGAAGTCATCAATATCTAGTTTAAATGCGGATGTGGATGGCTATATTTCACATCCATAAACCTCTCCAAGTTTAAACTTGACCGTCCTCGAGCAAAAAAACCAAAATCAAAAAGGAACTTAGCATTTAAACTGAAATAACCAGATGATGATCTTAATCATGATTGGCAGTCTCATGTTTTCTCCACTTTATTAATCTGAAAAACTTCAGCATAGCTAGAGTTATGGCAAGCATATCATATGGGTTTTAATGAATCCTTATAGCGCATCAAGATTATTGTTAGCATGGATGATTCAAATGAGTAAACTTTATTCCATGTATGTAATCAACTCATAGGCTTGTGAAAGGATAGAGATGTCGCCTAGAGGGAGGGTGAATAGGCAATTAAAACTTTTCCGAGAGTGGCTCGACAAAGGCGGAAATAAACTAGCGTTTGCTTTGTCAAGCACAACTAGGGTTCACGTAAGTTCACCAACAACTTATGCTAAGAAATACAAGCAACAATGTGATAACAAGATATAGATTACTTCAAGCACGGAGGCTATCACAATGTAAAGTGCATAAGTAAAGAGCTCGGGTATAGAGATACCCGAGGCACGCGGGGACGACGATATATTACCGAGTTCCTCCCAACATGGAGTACGCCTCGTTTGGACAGGGGGTGGTATCAAACCACCAACGCCACAAAGGCCTCCCTTATTCTCCTGTGAATCTCACCCCAACGGGATCGATCCATGCTTCCACTATCGTTGCACTTGTCGGTGGAAATCCGGAACCTCTCACAAGGTTGGGGCACTTCTCCACAACTCAATTGGAGGCTCCCAACAAACAAGCTTGGGGAAATCTCCACAACTTAATTGGAGGCCCCAAGTAATCCAAGAACCTGCAAAACCAATTAAACTGCCTAGGGTTCCAAGAACCCAAGAGTAAAAAGCTTCTCACCTTTCACTCAATCGAATCCTCACCGAGAACTCAAACCTGTGCACCAAATGCAATGGCAAGAACACAAGTAGTGCTCAAATCCTTCTCTCCCAAATTCCACCAAAGCTACAAAAGCTTGTGGGGGAATAAGAGAGGAACAACAATGGAGGAAATCCACAAAAGACTCCAAGATCTAGATCCCAAGATGTTCCCCTCACTTAGAGGAGAGATGGATTGGTGGGATTGTAGATCTAGATCTCCTCTTTCAAATCCCTAAAGTATATGCAAGAATCAAGGGAGGGATTGAAGGGGGAGCAAACTCAAGAGGGTCAAGAATGGAGGAGAAAGCCTGTAAAACTTGAGCTCTGTCATTGGGGAAGAAGGGCCCCTTTTTATAGGCCCATAGATTTCTGACCGATTTCTGCCCATTGGGGAAAGTCAGAACGGAGACTCTAGTGTGCAGACCGGAGACTCCGGCCCATCTCCGGACCAGCCTCCGGACCAGTCCTCTGGCTGTCCCAGGCATTCTATGAGCCAAGTGGACCGGAGACTCCGGTCTGAGGCATGGACCAGAGACTCTGGACAGTCTCCGGACCTTCCTCCGGACCACCTATCAGACTGTCCCAGGTTGAATTCTGGAGCCCCTCTGGGACTCAGGGAAACTCGGACCACAGAAGACTCCGTCCACGCAGATCAGGCTCGTGCGGACCAAATAAGAGGCAAAATTCAAATGGCGATATCTAGAGTTTGGAAACTCCGATTGACCCAAAACCAATTTTGTTGGAAAGAGGACAACAAGAGCTACCCAACAAAATATTGGATACCACCAAGAGAGAACATTTCATGTATTATAATGTAAGATACTTCTCTTGGTGAGAAACCGGAAAAACCTCAAAGATCAAAAACGCAATATGATATAAAAGGGAAATCCGTTTTTGATGAACTAGAGCTTGTTATGAATATTACCACAAGCTCTAGAACCTCACATGGATAAGATCCAAATAACAACCAAGAAAGGATGATGCTAGGTATGCAAAGGTTTGAGCTCTTTCTGAAAGATATGATCGAGTTACACACTTGAGAGCCCCTCTTGATAGTACAATTGTCTATCCTATAAACCGGTCTTCCCAACTAACACCACGAGACCGGTAAGAAGGAAACCCTATCAAGATCATACCTTTGCCTTGCGCATATTCCACTTGATCTTGATGTATACGATCTTGTCCTTCTCAAGATGGAACACCTTTCTTGATTGCTCTCGCACACACTCACTTGATGAAAACTTGCAAGTTGCTCCCCCATATGACATGGGGAAACCTTTACTTTGACCTTGTCTTCATCGATCCATGATCACTGAGGATGGCAAGCTTCAAGCATGATATCTTCTAGATATGGCAATCTTTAGCTTGCACAACATTTCTTCTAACACCATTTGGATTATGTCTTGAAGATACATACGATGAATTCTATATTCTTCTTCAAGACACCCTTGCAATAGGATCAACTCACACATGACCAAACAGTTTGAACATCTTGGTCATCACTTGATCCTCTTCACTTTCTTCTTCTCCAAACCTTGAAGCCAACATATGGTTCAAGCATTACCTATGGACAATTTCTACTTGTACAACTTGATACAAGCATTAGTCCATAGAGATTGTCATTAATTACCAAAACCACACATGGGGGCCCATATGTTCTTTCATCTTGCCTTTGATCAATAAAGTATAATCATGTAAAATTGAGAGTGTGAGAGTTTCTCATGAAAAGCATATACACTAAATTATCTCAATTCTCCCACATCAATAAGTCAAGGCTTTTCAAACACTACTTTTCTATTCATTGTCCTTCAAGAATTTCAGTTCTTAAGTAACTGAGAGCATGCCAAAAAAAATTAATTAGTTTATCGGGTTGTGATAGACACTCGTGGCATTACCAAGGTTTTGTTCCTTTTGCATAATGATTACTCATATCATCCAGAGGAGTGATTCCATCATGAACATAGCTACACGAGAATGCCAAGAATCTTAACCATTATAGCATTGCTGCTACATATGTTTAATCAACTCATAGCTGAAATCTAAGAGTTTCCTCCATGAAGACCGTCCGTAGGCTAGCGGAGTTCTTGGCATCCCATGAAGTTTGACACGCATAAAGCTATATCATTCTTATGATTTACAAGTCAAAATTTGGCATGCTCACAAAACCTCTAATCATTAAAATTGAACATATCTTTTCAAAGAGAGCTATCAAGTCAATCATTATTTTCTGTGGTGTTGAGTGTCTCTAGGAATAAGGTTTCAAGACTAAACACTACAACACCCAAGCCTTCAATTGTGAGACTTTTTCTTATTACAATTGTTTAGAAAATTTTTAGGCAAGACTTTGTTAACTACAATATCTGGAACAAAACATACTCAACTAAATACCCATGCAAACAAAAGTTTACTCCAATATAAAGACTCACTCCACCAATATAATATCTTAATATTTACTACTAACTAGCATGGGTTTCTCAAACTTCAAAAGTGGGGATCATAAGGAATACCTCTCATGATTCGTTCCACTTCTCTCTTCCCTTTTGATTCATTTCTTGGAAACTCAAAGTCAATCACTCTCCTGCAAATATGTGAGAGCCACAAGGAGAATAGAAAGAAGAAAGAGGGAAAATAAAGATAGATGGACAAATCTTTTTGTTGTTTTTAAGAGAGGGAATTGAAGAATAGAAAATTGGCGGCAAAACTTGGCTTGAAAATCTCAAAAAATAAAAATAACTAAAGATAAAGTGTTGGGGAAACTAGCAGAGTGCTTATAAAGTCAAATTAAAAGCATAACCTCAAAATAAATAAAAACAAATGAACGCCAAATAAGGATAATGAGGAAATTTCCCCAAGCTTAGGCTTTTGCAAGCCCTTCAAATCATTGTGGTGGCGAGAAAAGTTGTAACTCCAGTTCGAAAATTGAGTTGATAAGTTACAAGTGGTTTCTCGGAGGTTCAGGGCGAGATTATGCATCCCCTCCATAGTTTCTCCAAGTTCTTGGAAATCTTGATATGTACCAAACCGGTTTGGTGGCTGCTCCTCTAGATCAGGAACTTCTTGCTCCTCTTCTTGGTCCTCATCCTCATCCAGAATCTCCTCCTCGGGTTGGTGTTGTTCAACCTGCACATCATATAGCAAACATCCTTACTCGATAGAGAAAAGACCATTAGGCAAAGGAGCGGGGTAGAGACACCCAGCCCCTGCAATATGCAAGTAATAACCACCACCTATCCTAGTGAGGATTCCACAAGTTTTTAAAGTAGAGATACCAACATGTTGCTCACCTAGAAATGGGATGATTAGACCTAGGCCAAGCCACAAAAATTGCGTAAATTGAGTGACAAGCCCACATGTGATTGGTCCTTGTCTTTCCTCACTGAGTCTTGTAAACTAAACTGATTGGTGCTCAGGTGTTAGAAATAACATAGAAAAAATAGCGAATAGCAGGATGCTGAATATTCTCCCCCTTGTGGACTCTAGAAGTAAAACTCATTCCATTATAATAGTGGTCTAGGGAAGCGTGCATGTCGACATATGATGCGCGTAAAGCATTAACATCATTTTTTTTGTAAACTAAGATAATTGCACCATTCATCAAGTGATAATGTATAATTGTTGTTCATAAGTCGGAAAGAAATCATGTCCTCTCTGTGCCATGTTTTAATGGTGCTTTTCAAAGAACTTAAAAATTCAAGAGTTAACCGACGATAAGTAGGCGCATCATGGAATACAAAATTTTGCAGGCCAACTCTATTGCAAAGTAAATTGAAGTTATTAGAAATAGCGAGTTGATTCAATATAACGGCACAAGCCCATTTGGTTGTCTTCACTTCTCGGTTTTTGATCTTGTTGAAGCGATCACATTGGAGCTCATTCCTAAACCATATCCCAATGCAGTCCTTAGCTGCAGCGGTAGCCTGAGAAGAACTCGCAGTGGCACCGGCACATGTTTGGCTCTTTGTGTTCATCTTCTAAAATAATAAGGGAGACAAAAAATAGAACTTTTTGATTCAATAGTAATAAGCATAACATATTCCTCATCATATCACACTAAAGAATCTCCTGAAAATAATAATCTAGGCAAGAGAAACATGGAAATTAGTTCATAGTAGGTCTCACCCTGGATTGATAATGACAAAAGATCAGAGATAAATTTTCAAAAAGTAATTGGAGGATCAGAGGAGAAACATACCGTAGATCACTTGTGTGCAAGGAAATCAAACGAAATTGAGTAGAGATGAAGATACCTTGAGGTTTTGAGAGAGTTTAGAGGTAGAAGAGAGAAAAAGTATTGAAGTTTTGGTGTTGGGGTATCTTCCTGTGGCGTTTTTGTGGTCGGACGGAACTATACGGCTGGAACATTTCGTTCCCGCCGTATAGTTGGTCTGTCGGCAAAATTTTAGGGGTTCTTAGGGTTTCTTCCTGGCGGCGATATCTATTTGGCCAGAAATATACGGAAGGGATTTTTATCCCCGCTGTATAGTTGGCCGTTAAACCTTCTATACCTGAGAAATAAAATTGACGAAGGCATAGATATCTATATAGCCAGAACTATATGTCTGTAATTTTTTTCCCGCTGTATAGTTGGGCGTTAAACCTACTGGAGTCATCAAATTTTTCTTTGTATCTTCGAGAAATCTTTATTAACCTGGAACTTAGCGAAACACCATGTTTTGATAGAAAAATGACAGTCTAAATTGTCGACCAACATCAGCATGTATAAAACAGGATTTTTAGTGCCTCCGGACTTCTCCTCCTCAACTAGAGTTTTCTAGCACTCTTTATTCAACATGAACTTAAACTAAACCTTAAAACTTTACTCAAATCTTTATTTCTCATGGGTTGTCTCCCATGAAGCGCTATTTTATGGTCAATAGCTTGACCTTGATGTTGATCACTTAGGCCCAATGAGTGGAACACCCACTCCAAAATAGTTGTCCTTCAAAGTGATGGCCTCCTTCTCGTCATGCTTGGATTTCTTCTTCCTGGGGAAATGAATAACAGAAGGATCCCGCGAAGGCAGTTGAAGCTTCACGTTCCCTTCATGCAGAATAATCAAAGCCTTAATAATTTTTAAGAATGGACGGGCTAATATGATAGGAGCAGTAGCATCTTTAGGCCTGTCAGCAATAACAAAATCAATAAGAGCAGGACAACCTTTAATGTATAGTAAAGTATTCTCCATAATTCATACAGCTTTTTTATAGGTAGAATCTGCTAGATGTAATTTTAACTCAGTGATTTCAAAAGAGCCAAGATTTAACTTATTAAAAAGACTTTTTGGAATTGTTGAAACACTTGCACCTAAATCACAAAGTGCAGCTATCTCATTAGTCCTAATTTTAATTTTAATAGTACGCTAAAATATATCATCAAGCTTAACAGGTAGTTTTTCAACAATTTTCTTATATTCTTCCTCAATCTCACATACCTTTACTGGTACCTGATTAACGAAGTGTTGATACATAGCTTCCTTATTTCCTTAAATTACGGGAATCTTGATATTGATCCTTTTCACAAGATCTTCAACCGTGTAATTTGGTGAAGGGGCATTGTTATAGTCAAGTTCTTCAGGCTCCTCCCATTGAATTCTTATCATCTTGAAGTCTTTAACTGGATTGGGCTCAGCTTTACCTGCAAATTTATCTAGAATGAGAGTTTGACTCTCGATTATCTTACCTAGTCGTTCCTCAACAATCCTTGTTCTTTCTTGGAGGGCCTGCAAATTGATACGTCGTAAACGTATCTATAATTTTTGATGTTCTATGCTTGTTTAGTATCTACTTTGCTTTGTCTTCTCTTTGAGGTATTTTTATATGTTTTCTGGGACTAACCTATTAACAAGATTTCATAGTGCCAGTTGCATGTTTTCTATTGTTTTTGGTTCTAGAAAAGTCAGAAAATCAACATTCTCGGAATTGGACGGGACAAAAGCCAAAGTCAATATGTTATCGTGGGGAACACAGATCCAGAAGACGAGACGGAGGAGGGCCTCGAGGCGGCCACACCCCTTGGCCGCACGGTCAGTCCTGGCCCGTGCCTGGGGGGGGTGCAGCCGCCTCGGGCACCCCCTCGGCCTCCCTCTTTGCCTATAAGAAGCCCCCGATACCTAAACCCTAAGTACCCGATCAATCTTCCACGAAACAGTCCGTAGCAGCCACCATCATCCCTAGATCGGGGGGATCTGAAGCTCTTCCCGGCACCCTGCCGAAGGGGAGAGATCATCTCGAAGGCCTTCTTCAACACCATGCCAGCCTCCGGTATGAAGCGTGAGTAGTTCCACCTTGGACTACGGGTCCATGTAGTAGCTAGATGGTTGTTTCTCCTTCTTTGTGCTACCATGTTTAGATCTTGTGAGCTCCGTTCATGATCAAGATCATCTATTTGTAATCATGCATGTTGTGTTTGCGGGGATCCGATGGATATTGAGATTACTATGTCATATTGGTTAATGATTCTATCTTATTGATTCTATCATGTCTGTGTTGTTTGTGATCTTGCATGCTCTCCGTTTCTAGTAGCTATCTTGGCCAAGTAGATGCTAGTGACTCCAAGAGGGAGTATTTATGCTCGATAGTGGGTTCATGCCTCTATTTAATCTGGGGAAGTGACAGAAATCTCTAAGGTTGTAGATGTGATGTTGCTACTAGGGATAAAACAACGATCTCTTGTTCATGGAACAAGTATATTTTTTACTTTACACACCTTGCTTAAAGCAGTTATCTATTGCTTGCAACTTAATACTGGAGGGTTTCGGATGATAATCTGAAGGTGGATTACTAGTCATAGACGCAGTTGGATGGCGGTCTATGTATATTGTTGTAATGCCCAATCAAGTCTCATAGGATCATGAATGATTAGTATTGCATTATTATGCCTTGCTCTGTCCTGTCAATTGCCTAATGTAATTTGTTGACCCAGCATGTTATGTTGTTTATCTTAAGGAGAACACCTCTAGTAAAATATGGACCCTGGTCCAATCTTTACCATTGATACATCTTCCAGTGCTACTATTTACTTCCTGTACCTTCCACACCATACAGTTAATCCTTTGTTTTTAGCAAACCGGTGAGATTGACAACCTCACTATTCGTTGGGGCAAAGTCTTGAGTTTGTGTTATACAGGTTTCCAAGTTGCTAGCAACACCTTTGAGTCGTTTCTTTCCTCCTACTGGTTCGATAACCTTTGTTTCTTTCTGAGGGAAGACTTGCTGCTGTGCTCATCATACCTTCCTCTTGGGGTATCCCAAAGAAGATTTACAGTTATCTGAGCGCATCAAGCTATTTTCTGGCACCGTTGCCGAGGAGGCTAAGGACGTCTTCTAAAGGGGAGTCCTTCACAACCTTTCTCTTTACTTTGTTTTTGTTTTGCTTAGTTTTCTTTTGCTTGGTTTTGTTTGCCTATTTATATCAAGAACTCCAAAAAAATTTAGTTTCGTTTGGTTTTCTTTCTCTTATAAAAAACACAAAAAAATTTAGTTCTTCCTATAGCTGGCACCTTGCTCTAGCTCACCATGTTGATCCCCAAGTTCACCCTGAAAGACCTTTCAATAGGTAGTGGCTCCATAATTGGGAAATAAAATATTGAAGAATTCTTTAATCATGTTAGCAAACACGAGGATATTAAGGATAAATCCTTACAGAGCTTGCTCCTAATTATAAAATTGCTGCAGCTTCTTTAGGTCACATGTTGGAGGCTAGATTTGTTAACCTTAACCCCATGATGCAAGTAATGTTTCTTAAACTAAAAGAAGAGGAGGATACCGAAAAGAGATCTTTTATTCTAGAAAGTTTGCTGAAAGAGTTCAATGATGTTGCTAAAAAAGCCAAAAAGGTCTTTGGCCATTTTAAAATGCTAGGCTCATGTGTAGATGTTATGGGTACTTTAGAAAAGTTGGATAAAACCAAACCTAATGGAGAGGAAATTAAGATACCCATACCTTTTAAACTTGTAGGAATGCATGAAGCGCTAGAAAAGAATTTTGATTGGATTGTTCCTGAAAACCCATTTGATGAAAGTAGTGAACCTAAGTGATATGAGAAAGGATCCTCTAAAACTCATTTGGATGATATACCTTTCCTTGTTGAAGATATTTCGAGTATTGATCTTAATGCTTCTTCATTTGAAAATACTTGATTCTTGCTTTTTATGCCTAACTTAAAGGCGTTAAAGAAAAGTACTTCTTGGGAGATAACCCAATAGTTTTCTTGAGTCTTGGAACTTATTTCTTCTGTAATAACTGATCCTTATAATTTTTATTTGATTTTTGTGCCAAGAATAACCTCTAATGATAGGGAAGTAAGATTTGACGAGTTGCTGTCTTGAAATAGATTTTTGTGCTCCACTGTAAACATTCGTGTAAAATCTCTGTAAGTTGGATTGAGATGTAATTTTCTAAATAAATCCCCCAGGTTGTTAGCTAAATTTTGTTAGTTCAACCCTTTTTTATTTGAGCAACAGAAGGTCTTCAAAAAAATCGGTTTGCACCTGCTGGTATGTTTTGACAGATTTCTGCCATTATTTGCATTTGCTTTTTATTGATTCCTTTTTGGATTCTTATTGGGAAATCGAGCTTTTTGAGGGAATTCCTACAGTAGCTTGTGTCTTTAGTGAAAGTTTTGCTGTTTTGCAACTATAAAACCCAAAGGTCTATTATATTTTGAATACACTAATATTGCTAATGAAAATTGTGTGAAGTTTTAGATGAAGTTAAATTTGCAGGTGTAGAGGAAGAATGATGTAATGAGATGAAGAATGGACAAAATCTAAAGCTTGGGGATGCCACCCCGTGTCACCCCAAGAAATATTCAAGAGGTAGAAGCGTTAAAGCTTGGGGATGCCCAAGGCTTTCCCTTCTTCATCAATAAAAATCTCAGGTCTTTCTAGACACTTCGTTTTTTATTGTTTCATGCACAGTAGTGTTCTTCTATATTTTAGAGATATGACCAACAACTCGTACTTTTCGCGTTTTTATGGCTGTTTTAATGAGTTATTGTCCATAGTTTTGGAGTTCCAAGGCGATTTACAATAATTGTAAGGCCCAATACATGTTTGAGGGCATGACCAAAAACTTGTCGTTTTCGTGTTTTATGACTATTTTCATGAGCTATTGCCCATAGTTTAGGGGTTCCAGAGCGATTTATATGTTTGAGAGGTATGATAAAAAACTGATCGTTTTTTTGTTTTACGGCTGTTTTCATGAGCTATTGCCAATAGTGTTAGGGTTCCAGGGCGATTTACACATTTGAGAGTTATGACAAAAACAAGTCTTTTCGTGTTTTATAGCCATTTAATAAGGTATTGCCCACAGTTTTGGGGCTCCAGGGCGATTTAAAACGATCGTAAGGAACGATACAAGTTTGAGGGCATGACCAAGAACTCGTCGTTTTCATGCTTTGTTTCTGTTTTTATGAGCTATTTCCCACAATTTTGGGGTTCCTAGGGTAATTTCATGGCCGGTAAGATCCGATACATGTTTGAGAGATATGACCAAAAACCTACCGTTTTCGCGTTTTAGGACCATTTCATGAACTATTGCCCACAATTTCGGGGTTCTCAGAGGATTTGCATGGCCTATAAGACCATGTAAATGTTTTAGAGCTATGACCAACAACTCGTCTTTTTTTTGTTTTATGGCCATTTTCATGAACTATTGCCCACAGTTTTGGAGTTCCAGGGGATTTGCATGGCCAATAAGACCGGATACATGTTTGAGAGTTATAAGAAAGAACTCATTGTTTTCACATTTTATGGCTGTTTTAATGAGTTATTCTCCAACGTTTTGGAGTTCCAAGGCGATTTACAATGACCATAAGGGCCCAAACATGTTTCAAGGCATGACCAAAAACTCGTCGTTTTCCTGTTTTATGGTCGTTTTCATGAGCTATTGCCCACAGTTTTGTGGTTCGAGGGTGATTTACAATTTGGCAGGTATGACCAAAAACTCGTTGTTTTCGCATTTTATGGCCATTTTCACAGGCTATTGCCAACAATTTTGGGGTTCCATGGCGATTTACAAGTTTGAGAGTTATGGCAAAAACTCGTCTTTTTCGGGTTTAATGGCCATTTTCATGAGGTATTGCCCACAGTTTTGGTGTTCCTGGACGATTTACAACGACCATAAGGCCCAATACATGTTTGAGGGCATGACCAAGAACTCGTCATTTCTGTGTTTTATGGTTGTTTTCATGAGCTATTGCCCACAGTTTTGCGGTTCCAGGGAGATTTGCATGGCCCACAAGACTTGATACATGTTTGAGAGATATGACCAAAACCTCGCCGTTTTCGTGTTTTATGATTGTTTCATGAAGTATTACTCACAATTACAGGATTCCCGGGAGATTTGTATGTCCCGTAAGACCCGATATATATTTTAGAGATATGACGAACAACTCGTCATTTTCGCGTTTTTATGGCTGTTTTAATGAGTTATTCTCTAGAGTTTTGGAGTTCCAAGGCAATTTACAATGACCATAAGGCCCGATACATGTTTCAGGGCCTGACCAAAAACTCGCCGTTTTCGTGTTTTATGGCCGTTTTCATGAGCTATTGCCCACAGTTTGGGGGTTCCAGGGTGATTTACATTTTGGCAGGTATGACCAAAACCTCGTCGTTTTCGCGTTTTATGGCCATTTTCACGAGCTATTGCCGACAATTTTGGGGTTCTAGGGCGATTTACAAGTTTGAGAGTTATGGCAAAAAAACTCGTCTTTTTCATGTTTTATGGCCATCTTCATGAGGTATTGCCCATAGTTTTGGAGTTCCTGGGCGATTTAAAACGACCGTAAGGCCCGATACATGTTTGAGGGCATGACCAAGAACTCGTCGTTTTTGTGTTTTATGGCTGTTTTCATGAGCTATTGCCCATAGTTTTGCGGTTCTAGGGAGATTTGCATGGCCCACAAGACCTGATACATGTTTGAGAGATATGACCAAAACCTCGCCGTTTTCGCGTTTTATGGCCATTTTATGAAATATTGCTCACGGTTTCGGGATTCTCGGGAGATTTGCATGTCCCATAAGACCCTGTATATTTTTTAGAGATATGACCAGCAACTCATCATTTTCGCATTTTTATGGTGGTTTTAATGAGTTATTGTCCATTGTTTTGGAGTTCCAAGGCGATTTACATTAACTGTAAGGCCCGATACATGTTTGAGGGGATGACCAAAAACTCGTCGTTTTCGTGTTTTATGATCGTTTTCATGAGCTATTGCCCACAGGGTGATTTATATGTTTGAGAGGTATGACAAAAAACTCATCATTTTTTGTTTTACGGCTGTTTTCATGAGCTATTGCCCATAGTGTTAGGGTTCGAGGGCGATTTACACGTTTGAGAGTTATGACAAAAAACACGTATTTTTCGTGTTTTATGGCCATTTAATAAGGCATTGCCCACAGTTTTGGGGCTCCAAGGTGATTACCGTAAGGACCGATACTAGTTTGAGGGCATGACCAAGAACTCGTCGTTTTCATGTTTTGTTTCTGTTTTTATGAGCTATTGCCCATAGTTTTGGGATTCCAGGGGTATTTTCATGGCCGGTAAGATCCGATACATGTTTGAGAGATATGACCAAAAACTCGTCGATTTCGCGTGTTATGACCGTTTCATGAACTATTGCCAATAGTTTCGGGGTTCTCGGAGGATTTGCATGGCCTGCAAGACCAGATTTATGCTTTAGAATTATGACCAAAAACTCGTCTTTTTTGTGTTTTACAGGCGTTTTCATGAACTATTGCCCACAGTTTTGGAGTTCCAGGGGGATTTGCATGGCCAGTAAGACCGGATACATGTTTGAGAGTTATAAGCAAAACTCATCGTTTTCGCGTTTTATGGCTGTTTTAATGAGTTATTCTCCATAGTTTTGGAGTTCCAAGGCGATTTACAATGACCGTAAGGGCTCATACATGTTTCAGGGCATGACCAAAAACTCGTTGTTTTCGTGTTTTATGGTCGTTTTCATAAGCTATTGCCCACAGTTTTGGGGTTCGAGGGTGATTTACATTTTGGCAGGTATGACCAAAAACTCGTCGTTTTCGTGTTTTATGGCCGTTTTCACGAGCTATTGCCCACAATTTTGGGGTTCCAGGGCGATTTTCAATTTTGAGAGTTATGGCAAAAAAAACTCTTCTTTTTCGTATTTATGGCCATTTTCATGAGGTACTGCCTATAGTTTTGGGGTTCCTGGGCGATTTACAACGACCATAAGGCCCGATACATGTTTAAGGGCTTGACCTAGCACTCGTCATTTTTGTGTTTTATGGCTATTTTCATGAGCTATTGCCCATAGTTTTGCGGTTCCAGAGAGATTTGCATGGCCCACAAGACCGGATACATGTTTGAGAGATATGACCAAAACCTCGCTGTTTTCACGTTTTAAGGCCATTTCATGAAGTATTGCTCACAGTTTCAGGATTCCTGGGAGATTTGCATGTCCCGTATGACCCGATATATATTTTAGAGATATGACCAACAACTCGTCCTTTTCGCGTTTTTATGGATGTTTTAATGAGTTATTGTCCACAGTTTTGGAGTTCCAAGGCGATTTACAATAACCGTAAGTCCCGATACATGTTTGAGGGCATGAGCAAAAACTCATCGTTTCCGTGTTTTATGACCATTTTATGAGCTATTTCCCAGAGTTTAGGGGTTCCAGGGCAATTTATATGTTTGAGAGGTATGACAAAAAACTCATCGTTTTTTTGTTTTACGGCTGTTTTCATGAGCTATTGCCCACCGTGTTAGGGTTCCAGGGCGATTTACACGTTTGAGAGTTATGACAAAAAACACGTCTTTTTCGTGTTTTATGGCCGTTTAATAAGGTATTACCCAATGTTTTGGGGCTCCAGGGCGATTTACAACGACCGTAAGGACCGATACAAGTTTGAGGGCATGACCAAAAACTCGTCGTTTTCGTGTTTTATGTTTCATGAGCTATTGCCCACAGTTTAGGGGTTCGAGGGCGATTCATATGTTCGAGAGATATGACAAAAAACTCTTCGTTTTTTGTTTTACGGCTGTTTTCATGAGCTATTGCCCACCGTGTTAGGGTTCCAAGGCGATTTACACGTTTGAGAGTTATGACAAAAAACACGTCTTTTTCGTGTTTTATGGCCATTTAATAAGGTATTGCCCAAAGTTTTGGGACTCCAGGGCGATTTACAACGACCGTAAGGATCGATACAAGTTTGAGGGATGACCAAGAACTCGTCGTTTTCATGTTTTGTTTCTGTTTTTATGAGCTATTGCCCATAGTTTTGGGGTTCCAGGGGTATTTTCATGCCCGGTACTCGTCGTTTTCGCGTTTTATGACCGTTTCATGAACTATTGCCCACAGTTTCGGGATTCTCGGAGGATTTGCATGGCCTATAAGACCATGTATATGTTTTAGAGTTATGACCAACAACTCGTATTTTTTTGTTTGATGGCCATTTTCATGAACTATTCCCCATAGTTTTGGAGTTCCAGGGGGATTTGCATGGCCAGTAAGACCGGATACATGTTTGAGAGTTATAAGCAAGACTCATCGTTTTCGCGTTTTATGGCTATTTTAATGAGTTATTCTCCAACGTTTTGGAGTTCCAAGGCGATTTACAATGACCGCAAGGGCCCAAACATGTTTTAGTGCATGACCAAAAACACGTCGTTTTCCTGTTTTATGGCCGTTTTCATAAGCTATTGCCCACAGTTTTGAGGTTCCAGGGTGATTTACATTTTGGCTGGTATGACCAAAAACTCGTCGTTTTCACGTTTTATGGCCGTTTTCACGGGCTATTGCCAACAATTTTGGGGTTCTAGGGCGATTTACAAGTTTGAGAGTTATGGCAAAAACTCGTCTTTTTCATGTTTAATGGCCATTTTCATGAGGTATAGCCCACAGTTTTGGGGTTCCTGGACGATTTACAACGACCGTAAGGCCCAATACATGTTTGAGGGGATGACCAAGAAAACTCGTCGTTTTTGTGTTTTATGGCTGTTTTCATGAGCTATTGGCCATAGTTTTGCGGTTCTAGGGAGATTTACATGGCACATAAGACTTGATACATGTTTGAGAGATATGACCAAAACCTCGCCGTTTTCGTGTTTTATGGTTGTTTCATGAAGTATTACTCACAATTACAGGATTCCCGGGAGATTTGTATGTCCCGTAAGACCCGATATATATTTTAGAGATATGACGAACAACTCGTCATTTTCGCGTTTTTATGGCTGTTTTAATGAGTTATTCTCTAGAGTTTTGGAGTTCCAAGGCAATTTACAATGACCATAAGGCCCGATACATGTTTCAGGGCCTGACCAAAAACTCGCCGTTTTCGTGTTTTATGGCCGTTTTCATGAGCTATTGCCCACAGTTTTGGGGTTCCAAGGTGATTTACATTTTGGCAGGTATGACCAAAAAATCGTCGTTTTCGCTTTTTATGGCCATTTTCACGAGCTATTGCCGACAATTTTGGGGTTCTAGGGCGATTTACAAGTTTGAGAGTTATGGCAAAAAAACTCGTCTTTTTCATGTTTTATGGCCATTTTTATGAGGTATTGCCCACAGTTTTGGAGTTCCTGGGTGATTTACAACGACCGTAAGTGTAAGATCCCACCTTTATAGAGGTAAAGATCCCTGTGTTTACAATGCTAGTCCCTGGATCAATAGCTAGCATCCACAGTTAAGATGTAATATCAAGAAACAAAGGTCATAATACAACTTTATAACCAGGAATAAAATAATTCATTACATCTTACATAGCTCATTTGACTATCTTAATACAATGCAGCAGAAATAAATATAGCATGGAGTCCTTCCTCTTCAAAGTGCCACAGGAAATCATGTTGGTTGTAGACTTGTAATCCTAATCAACACACTTCAATAACATCAAACAAACCTGCAACATAATAAGTTACATCCACAAGGGTCAATACATTTGAATTGTATTGGCAAGAGATACTATGGTAGAATAGTGGTATCTATCATCTATATGCATTTGGCTAAGTGGAGCTTAGGCTTGCTTTGCTCAAAATAGATTTTCCTTATCATTTGAAAACACTATGTTTTTGCTTGGCAAAATTCCCAAGGAACCACCAATAGAAATTAGTGAACCTTCACCCTTGTTCAACCACAAGTTTTTAACTTAGAAATTGGGATGAGGAGATTCTTGATAGCTTCCATGTCTTGATGCTCAAATTGTCCAATACCAGGGACATGGCTAAGTACTTAGTTTCTTCCATCTGCAGAGGTTGTGCACTTTCCCCACAAGACTTGATTTTCACCAAGACAGGACGTTTCAGAAGCCTTCCCTTAGACAAAAATGGACGCGCTCCAAACCTATCAATCCCCTACCACCAACTGTCCATTTTGCTAAGTTATTGCAACCTATATGATCCAGGCAGAGCCCATAATGCCAAGTGGCTGCACTTGAAGCTTCTCAACATTTGACATCTCAAATCTCTTTGTTCCTGGGTGGCATTCCACAAGTGAGATATACAAGGTAAACCATAGAAATGGGCCTTGTGAAACCACTCAACAAAAATCCTTCCAAGCAATACCATTCCACCCAGGTGATTCATTCACTTAGTTGTTTTATTAAACAAAACACAAGTCCTTGACTTAGAAATATTCCATAGCATGAATATTATCCACCCTTGTTTTCTACTAGCTAAGCTAAGCATGATAGTAGTAAGAATCTTAACTTAGGAAAATTTCTACTAAGGTTTCATCTACTAGGATTTCCCATGGCATAGTTTATACTTAGCAAAAATTCCATGCAAGTCCTACTTAGAAATATCACTAATGCATAGTGAAAATAATGGGACAAAAGTATGGGGTACCACTTGCCTTTTTGGTAGAGATTATAAGTTCACTCCTTGATCTTGCAATAGTCACACTCTTCAAATTCCACTACAATTCAATCAAGCAAGCAAGCAAATATTCAATCTACCATTCAAGCAATCATCACATAGAATAGTAACACCAAAGCAATGCATGCAAGCATGCCAAATATTGTTTTATTTGAAAAAGTGATTCCTAATAGGTTATAAACATTTTAAAACACCCATTGGTCATTTATAAAAGTGGTAAAAACATTTGATATTAAGTTAGTGAAAGTGGCTATTTAAATCATTCTTGTTTTGCTAGAAATGATTTAAATCAAGTATTATTTTCTAGTGTTTGACAAATACATTTTTAAACACAAATGTTAGTGTTTAATGGTCAAGAGTTTAATACTAAAACCATTTACAAAAGGTTTTACCTATAAATCATTTTTAAATCAAACAACACTTTATTTCATTAGAAAATGCCTTTAAACAAAGTAATAGTTTTCTAGGGTTCACCAAATATGTTTTTAAATCCTAAAACTTGGTGTTTAGGGTCAGAGAGTTTAAATCAAATCATTTTCCCAAAGGTTTTACTAAAAATAATTTTTATACCATAATCATTATTTTTATTTAGCTAGAAATGCTTTTATTCAAAGATTTATTCCTTAGCATCTCAAAATATGTTTTTAAATCAAAAAGTTGGTTTCTATGGTCAGTAGGTTCAAAACAATCCATTTGCCAAAGATTTTACTCTAAAAATATTTTTAGAATGAATTTTATACTCAAATTATGCCTACACAAGTTTCTGCAAATACAACCAATTTTCCAGAAGCAATTCATTAAACAAAGCACATGGTTGGAAAGTAATTATTTTTTGATTCCATTGATATAAAATTTGCAAAATTAGGACGTGTATATTTAAAGTTATGCAATTTACAAATTTGAACATCTATTAGAATAATTTCTGTTTTTAAAACAAAAGGCTGGCCACGTGGTGTGTTCTGATTGGGCAAAAACCGTTCACGCGGATCAGCTGCTGTGGTGCGTTGGATCTAACTGAAATCGTGGTGTGTTCTGATTGGGCAAAAACCGTTCACGCGGATCTAACTGAAATCGTGCGTCGGATCAAATACTCGATACCCTTTCGTTAAGTCAATCTATCATAGACGCTGGATCTAAATCGAACGGCTGTAGTGCTTGTGACCAACGATGGGCGGTGCTGGCGGCGGTGGTTGGCAGCGGCGCGGTCAGACGGTGGTGTTCCTGGCGATTCAGGAAGCTAGAGATGGAGAGAGGGGGCTCACCGAGTTCGCAGTGCAATGTTAATGCTCAACGTTGTCGTAGCAGGGAAGGGGCGCACGGGGTTGACAATAATTGCTCGCCGGAGATTTCCCTGGCGGCGGGCACGCTCTGTCGTCGTCGATGGCGGGGCTACAAGTCACGGAAAGACCAAATAGTGGCGGCGTTAGATGCACGAGAGAGTCACGAAGTCGTGAGGGTCAAGGAGAGGGAAGGCATGGTTGGATGTTACTAGTAGAGGTCGCCGATGTTGGAGCAGACGACAGCGCTGCTCGGTTGTCGTCGTTGCCGATGTTGTGGGTCAGCGCGGGCAAGTGGCTGGTGCTGGGAGGTGCGCAGGAGCCTGGGGATCAGTCTTGTGTGGTCGAGGGGGCAAGGCGGTGGTTGGTGCTGCCGGAATCGTCGTTGGAGATCGTCGGAGACAGCAGAGGAGCAAGCACAAATTTGTGCAGCCCGGTGGCTCTCTAGGCGCGGCGAATGAGGGGAAAGAGAGAGGGCGTCAAGGAGCTTTAACGAGCGTGGTCGCGGCGAGGTTTAAGCGCGGCAGTGTCAACACCCGGATTTTTCAATCCTAGATGCCTGTTATGCCATACATCGCAATCCCAGGATTACCATTTTTGCGAGACATAACAGAATTGGATACCATAGTACATCATCCGTTACAACGATACATAAGTTCTTACACAAATAGGGATCTCATGATCCAGTTCTTAATACAACTTCAAGCAGCGGAATACGTAATAATAACGGTAGCGTAGGCGAAGCTCCATCTTCAGGGTCACAGGCAATGCTGACGATGGGAGATGATCCTAGTTGTCGTAACCTCCCTGGGGTCCATCCTCCAGGTACCCCCCCTTCATAGTCTGGCCATGGGAATAGCGAGGGACAAAGCCATGAGTACTCTTTAAGTACTCGCAAACTAATACTAACAGGTAAGGGGTTTTTGGATAATAGGACACTAGGCTCTAGGGTTGTTTTGCAAAAAGCCAGGTTTATCTCTACTAAGTTCCAAAGCTAGTCACAATTTTATAACTCCTAAGTGGGATCTTGTAACTCATATCACAACTCTGTTGTGGTCAAGTCAAAGTGTCAATTCATTTCACAAGTCATTTTGAAAAGTCTGACGGGGGAACAGTATGGCCACTCCAACTGTCAATAACCACGGACGCGGCTATTCGAATAGTTTGACACTCTGCAGAGATTGTACACTTTCACCACAACATTCGATACATCCGTCGGGAACAAATCCTGAATTCACCATACTCAGTATGCGGATAATCAATCCTAACCTTTCAATTACACGCCCTAGTATAAGCACCTCTCCTGTGAGTTTGGCCTCCCAACCATGACTCACTGTCATCTTGGGTACTGCACAGGTGGACAATCTTCACAAGGTAGCCTCAGCACAGACCTTGGCCGTGAGAGAACTAATACTAAGGGATATAAGTTTCCAGTCAAGCCCTACCCAATCTTCGGGTATTGTGGTTGTACGATAAAATTGGAATGGTATCGCATCCAGACAACCATCAGTTTTATAAAGGGCTCATGCTCATGCCTCAACATTTTCATCACCAAAATCATCCGGTGCTTTTGGAAACACATGTCCAAAACATTTCAATAGAATGATCCATCATTCCAAGGTTTTCATAACCATTTCTCCACCAAGTATTCCCATCTAAAAGTTGATCAAGTATTATGCTTAGCACTAGCATCTATAAGTGGGGGTAGGACTAATGAGGGGTGGTGGACTAGTGGAGTTTCAACTAAGTACAACCTTATGTCTCAGGCTATCAAGGTTTCTAACTTAGGCCAAATTTTATGCTCTTCACACAACTGTCTAGTATCTACCAAACTCTTAGGTAGACTCTAAGTAAGCTTTGATAAAGAAATAAAGTAAGCAGCTGGCACATAAAACTAGGATTTGGTTTATCA
The DNA here is from genome assembly GCA_023614405.1 of Avena insularis. Lineage (NCBI taxonomy): Eukaryota > Viridiplantae > Streptophyta > Magnoliopsida > Poales > Poaceae > Avena > Avena insularis. Next base: position 457,909,035 of record CM042685.1, on the reverse strand, counting down.
AGTGGGTATGATCACATATGCTTAAGGCATATAGTAGTCATATCACAAGTATGGGTTTGTGGCATCAGTAGGGTATCTTGCAAGGGTTAGCTTGCATCAATATCAGTATAAGCTTGCAAGTATGGGCTTGCACATTCAACTAGTAGTATTAGGCTTGCATCAGTGTCAATATAACCTTGCCTTGTGCAGAGCAGTGGTTGAAGTTCTCCTCGGCTTCCTCTTCGTAGTATCCTCCTTCCTCCTGGTATCCTTGGTCGGTACTAGTGTCTATGAATAAATACGGGGTACACAATCACCAAACAATACTTAACTACTTGAAATTATCACACACAAGGGTCCTATAGATGATCTAGCATCATCTCTAACATTACAAGGTTAAGGCTTGGTTTAAATCTTTTTATTTTTAGAAAAGTAATTTCTACTCATTGAAAAACTACTTAAGATTTAATATTCTCCAAACTAAACATGGGATCATGTTGACACATGCCATCACCACATATTGTAGTCCATGGGAATGTGATTTAAAGTGGTGTCACAATTTAATAAGGTTTTAGCCTTTTATTTTAATTAATTAAAGTGGCTAGAAATGCTTATGGAGCATTCTTTTATTACTTGAGCAATATTTCTGCAAGTAAACCTATATATTTTTATATATTCTGAAAGGTATGGTTAAATGTGATTTTTGAGAGTTGGAATCAACTCAAAAGCTATTATGGTTTAAATTTGAAAAATGTTTGAATGTAGAAAAGCTTCTGCCTTGTTATTTTTACAAGGGTTGTCTATAGATCCAAATGACTTGAATCCAACGGGCTTGGATTCAGCATTCACAGACCTTTCCAACAAAATTGGTTTCATTCAAATTGGTGCACTGAATCGATCTGGGTTGATTTTTGAAGTTGGGTACAGAAGTGTGTTTGAATTGAAATAGAAAAAGGTTTAATTTGAATAACTGGGCTGCGCGGGAAAATCTAACGGGCCGGCCTGCTAAGCGTAGTGCTCCCGCGGGCTGCTTAAGTGGGTGTCCCCACTCGTCAGTGACACGGGGCTGGGCGAAGCGGTATGGGGCAATGTGGATCGTTCGATCTAGTTCTAATCTAACGACTGGGAGTCATCATTGACGCGAGACAACTCCGGCGAGAACGAAACCTAGCGCGGCCAGTGAGGGTCGATGGTGGCTCAACGGGTACTGGAGAGGGTCGGCGAGGCGGGCGAACGACGAAGTCAACGACGGCGAACTCAGGGGTGGTCGCGGCAGCTCCTGGGCGGCTTCAATCGCTGGCTCCTTTCTTCTCCGGCAACGGCAGGCTCCAGTGAAATTCCGGCGAGGTGGTGCTCACCTTACTCTCAGAACGGTGTGGCACGATCAGTGAGGAGAGGGGAGTGAGATGGTGTGAAGAATTCGTGCGGGGGTGGCCTCTATTTATAATTGAGCGAGGGGACCGTCGGGGCGCACTGTGAGCTCGTCGGGGCGCGTTATAGGCGGCTAATGGCATGGGCACGGGTAGGGGACGGTGTTGTGTCTCCTGGCGATGCTCAACGACATGGTCGCGAGGCATGGGGCGGTGTGGTTTGGTCTAGAACGGGCGGTGCTCTGCGTGGCAGAGGCGGCGTCTTCGACGGCGGGCGGTGGCTGTGCGACACGGGGCGGCAATTGGGGATGTCTGGCGGTCTCGTGGGTTGATGGCGGTCGTGTGTGCACGCGGCGAGGGCGGCGCGCGGTCTGTGGGTGATGGTCGAGGGTGGCGCTCTGGCGCACGCTCGGCATGGTCTGGGCGCGGCTTGTGCGCGTGGTCCAGTGCTTGGCAACGCTTGCGGCTGGGACAGTGAGTGGCGGTGGACGGTGGGCTGCCTCCCAGACATGCTGGCTAGGCTTGCTGCTACTCCTAGCTTGCTGTCGACTATGGGGTGGCAAGAGGGTGCTCGGCTATTCACCATTGATGGCAATGGCAAGCTCACAGGGGTGCTAGTGTTGGGCTAATATTTCTAGATGATCTACTAAGCTGTGTGTGAGCTAACTAGGGAACAAGTTAGGCAAGAATCACTGCACACTATAGTGTTTGATGTTTTGTTTGATTTGTGTCTGCAACCTGTTTGATGAAATGGCCGCATGAAATCAAGTTTTGAATTTTGAAATGATTTTTGGTGGGTTTGCTAGATTTGTGCTGGTGAGTCTGCAGATGCTTGGGTTTTGAAAGTTGAGCTTGTTTGAGTGGGTTTTGAAAAAGTGGGATCTTCCCATATGAAGAAGATTCAATTTTGAATTGTCATTTAAACTATGCATTTGAAAGTTTCTGGATGATCACAAAGTGGGCCTTGATACTGTGTTATGAGTACATTCAAGGGGTGCAAAGATCCAGAAAAAGTTTACATTAGGTTCTGAAAGTTTGAGACAGCCAAAGTAGGCATGGGAGTTAAATTGGCCAAAATGACCATTCCCTTAATATATTTGTTTTGATTTACTTGTCTTTAGGAAAAGTGTGGGAAATGTTTTAGATGATGTTTATTTCACCTAAGAAACATTTTACAAGCAATGGTTCACACAAACAAAGTGGTTTTAAAGAAATTCAAAATCCATGCATACACATATGCATGCATTCATGAGTTTAGTTAGAAAAGTTTTTGTTAACCCTAATCTTGATGATTAGTGTTTGATGATCTAAGCTTAGTATTTTTGGGATGTTACAAACCTTCCCCCCTTAAACAAAATCTCGTCCCGAGATTTGAAAAAGGACGAAAAGATTACCTAGGATTCGAAGAGATCGGGAAACTCCGTCCTGATGTGATCTTCGCGCTCCCATGTAGCTTCCTCTTCTGTGTGGTTGCTCCACTGGATCTTGAGAAACTTGATGCTTCGGGTTCGGGTAGTTCGAAAAGCTTCTTCCAAAATGCGGATGGGCACTTCAGGATAGGTCAGGTCTTTGTTGATCTCTATGCTCCGGTGATCGATATTCTTGAACACTTCGGTCTTCTCGGGGACTTCGAGACATTTGCGAAGTAATGAGATATGGAACACATTGTGCATAGCTGACATCTCTTCAGGTAGTTCTAGTTGATAAGATACTTCTCCTCGATGGTTCAAAATTTTGAAAGGTCCGATATATCTGGGGGCTAACTTTCCTTTGAGTTGGAAACGCTGCATTCCCTTCAATGGCGACACTTTCAGATAAACAAAATCTCCGATGTTGAAGGCGAGGTCTCGACGTCTCTTGTCGGCATAACTCTTCTGTCGGGATTGGGCGGTCTTGAGATGCTCACGAATCTTGTGAACCTTCTCTTCTGCTTCTCATAGGATGTCGGGTCCGAAGATCTGACTCTCTCCTACTTCCGACCAGTTCAAAGGGGTGCGACACTTTCTTCCGTACATGAATTCAAATGGGGCCATTTGCAAACTAGCTTGGTAACTATTGTTGTAGGAAAATTCTGCAAACGGCAGAAGTCTTCCCACTTGGATCCATATTCTAGCACACATGCTCTAAGCATATCTTCGAGTATTTGAGTTACTCGCTCCATTTGTCCATCGGTCTGAGGGTGATCTGTGATCTTGAAATCTAGGCGGGTTCCTAAACCTTCTTGGACTTTCTTCCAGAATCTCGAGGTAAACTGAGTTCCTCGATCCGATACTATGTTCTTGGGGACTCCGTGCAAACTAACTATTCTAGCGATGTACACTCCGCTAGCTTTGAACTTTGATATGTGGTTTTGACGGGCAAGAAATGGGCGACTTTGGACAATCTGTCCACTATGACCCAGATAGAGTCATTTCCCCTACTAGAAGTAGGTAGTCCAGTGATAAAGTCCATTCCTACAGAATCCCATTTCCCTTCCGGAATTTGCAAAGGTTGCAACAATCCAGTGGGTCTTTGATGTCCTGCCTTGACTCGCTGACATATATCACACTTGGCGATATAGCTTCCGATTTCTCTCTTCATCTTATGCCACCAAAATTGCTCTTTCAAATCTTGATACATCTTCGTTCCTCCGGGATGGATAGAATAAAGAGTATCATGAGCCTCCTTCAAGATAACTTCTTTCAACTCCGAATCTGCTTGTACACAAAGGCGTCCTTTGTACCACAGAACTCCTTCTTCGTCCTCGGTGAATCCGGGTACTTTGCCTGTCTGCGTCTGATTCCGTCGATACTAGCATTTCCCTTCTGCGCCTCTTTAATCTGACTGATCAAAGTGGGTTGAAGTTCTATGCTAGCCGAAAATCCTTCACTTACTAATTCTATTTGAAAATCTTCCATCTCCTTGTGTAGACTTGGTTGCTCCTTAAAAATCATGGAGTTCAAGCGGCACGGCAATCTGCTAAGGGCATCGGCTACCACGTTGGCTTTACCAGGGTGATAGTGAATGTCCAGGTCATAATCCTTGATTAGCTCAATCCATCTTCTCTGCCTCATATTTAGCTCCTTCTGAGTGAATATGTACTTTAGGCTCTTGTGATCCGAATAAATCTCACAACAATTTCCCATCAGGTAACGTCTCCATGTCTTCAGGGCTAGAACTACGGCTGCGAGTTCGAGGTCATGGGTTGGGTAGTTTTGCTCATGTTGCTTCAATTGTCGAGATAGATAAGATATAACTTTGCCTTCTTGCATTAGCACACATCCGAGACCAATCTTGGATGCGTCACAATACACATCGAAGGGCTTCGTGATATCCGGCATGATTAAGATGGGGGCTGATATCAATCTCCTCTTGAGTTCTTGAAAACTCGCTTCACACTTGTCTGTCCATTCAAACTTCTTGTCCTTCTTCAGCAATTGGGTCATGGGTCGGCCGATACTCGAGAATCCTTCTACGAATTTGCGGTAATATCCCGCCAATCCGAGAAAAGCATGAACTTGGGTTTGAGTGGTTGGGGCTTGCCAATCTTCTACGTCCTTCACTTTGGCAGGGTCAACAGCAATTCCTCCGGCTGATACAATGTGACCGAGGAATCCTACCTCCTGTAACCAGAATTCACATTTGCTAAACTTGGCATACAACTGATGCTCTCTAAGGGTTCCAAGAATGGTCCTTAGGTGTAGCTCATGTTCTTCTTCTGATTTGGAATAAATCAGAATGTCATCAATGAAAACAACGACAAACTTATCCAGGAAGTCCATAAAAATCTTATTCATGAGATTCATGAAATAAGCGGGGGCATTGGTTAATCCAAAAGACATGACTGTATACTCATACAATCCATATCTGGTGGTAAAGGCAGTCTTTGGAATATCCTCTGCACGAATCTTGAGTTGATGATAGCCAGTTCTAAGATCAATCTTAGAAAACACCTGGGCACCGGTCAACTGATCAAACAAATCCTCTATCTTGGGCAAGGGGTACTTGTTCTTGATGGTGACATCATTCAACTTTCGATAATCCGTACACAAACGGTTACCTCCATCTTTCTTGTCCACAAATAAGACAGGTGATCTCCATGGTGACACACTTGGTTGAATTAGTCCAATTTCTAGCATGGAATCCAGTTGCTTCTTCAGTTCTTCTAACTCCGATGGGTTCATACTATAGGGTCTCTGGGCTATGGGTCCTGTTCCGGGGATGAGTTCAATGATAAACTCGATATCCCGATCTGGGGGCATACCGGGCAAAACATCTGGAAATACATCGGGGTATTCACAGACTATCCGGAATTGGTCAATGGTGGGTTGGGCTAGACTCTTGTTACACTTGAATTGGCGAGGTAAGGTTTCAGAGATATGCTCGACTGATATTCCGGCGGTACTGGTCATGGTGATGGCTTTCTTGGCACAGTCAATCAATCCCTTATGTTTGGACATCCAATCCATTCCTAGTACTACTTCCAAACCTTTAGTTCCGAGTACTATTAGATTAGCATAAAAATCTATGCCATGGATTCGGATAGGGACGGCTTTGCAAATTTACCTAGCCTTGGTGGTTGATCCGGGGATTTGCACAATCATCTCATGCTTCAATTTGGTTGGTTGAATTTTACTAGTGCATGCAAATTCTTCGGTGACAAATGAATGCGACGCACCAGAATCAAACAACACTCTTGCAAGTACTGAATTAACAGAAAACATACCCAGCACGACGTCTGGCGCTTCCTGAGCTTCTTCAGCATGCATGAGAAAAAGACGGCCATTGCGGTTGAGTGAATTTCCTGGGGCAAATCTCCTTCCTGGCTGAACACGACGCTGCTGCTGAGCTGGGACATTGGCATTGGGTGTTGTAGCATTCTTCTTGTTGGGGCACTCGTTGGAATAGTGGCCTTTATTTCCACAGTCATAACAGGTCACTTGCGACTTGTCCTTGGCTGCGACAGGCACAGCATTGCTTCCAGTCCTCGGGGCAGTGTTGGGGTTGGCGGTAGCATTGTTGGTGTTGAACTTGGGTGGGGCACGGGTGAAATTGCTAGAGTTGCCAGGGTTGTTGTGATTTCCTCCGGGTCTAGAGTTTCCATGGTTGGGGTAGGTCGGACGGGTCATAGGGGGTCTATTGGTTCTTGGGGCAAATCCTGGTGATGGGTTGGGGCGATACTTTGGGGTCTGATGGGTTCATGGTTGATGCATCATGCGACGCTTGCGGTTTTCATTGGCTTGGTTGATCTTTCCTTCCATCTGGATGGATGAATCGACAAGGGCTTCAATATCAGCAAAGGGGGTATTGACTAACACCGTCTGCATCTCGTCATGCAGACCATTCAGGAATCTTTCTTTGTTCTTGGCTTCGGTGTCTATCTCGTCTGGGGCATACCTAGCTAATGAGAAACATTTGTCACTGTATTCCACTACAGTCATCCTCCCTCGCTTCAGCTCTCTGAACTCGTCTCTCATTCTCTTGATCAAACCTGGTGGCACATGGGTTCTGCTAAACTTGACCTTGAATTCCTCCCAGGTCATCATCTGGCCTCCGGTCATGGCACGAACACTGTTCCACCATGCCCTGGCATCTCCGGCTAAATAATGGGTGGCGAACAGGACTTTCTCGTTGGCTTCCACTCCGGCGACTTCTAGGTTGTTTTCCATGGTTTGCAGCCAATCATCGGCATCTAGGGGTTCTTCTGACTTGGTAAAAAACGGGTGGGTTAGTATTCTGAAAATTCTTGATCTTAGATCCATGGTTGTCCTGATTTCCGTGGCCTTGGTTGTTGTGGGCTAGCTGGGCTATCTGTTGCAGAGTGGCTAGGTTGGCTTGATGTTCCACTCTTTCAGCTTCGCGGTCAAAGGTCAACATTTGCAGAATCTGCAACATCGGATCCGGGGCTGAACCACTTCCTCCATGTGGCATCTGAAGATTTAGATAAATCGTGAGAAAAGAGGGAATTTTTCTAAGGTTTGCGGTCTTTGAAATGTTTTAAGGGTTTGACTCAGATTTTTCTAGCAACTTGCTTTTTCATTCATTCATTCATTCATAGCACACAGTACAACACACACCACAACAAGGAAAAACAGATGGTTTTAAGAACCATTCTAAAATCTACGATACAGTGGGACCGACTACTAATCACTACGCTAGTGCTCAGTGTTACTACTCATCGGAGTCTGTGGCTTCATCATCTTCATTATCATCGATGAAGGCGAAATCATCCTCATCGGTGAAGAAGTCCATGGCCTGATCCTCCAGAAAATCATCGTCATCGCTGAGATAAGAGTAAGGGTCTCCACGAAGATCCTCTCCGGCATTCTCCCTTTCCTCCAACTGCATGTCCCTCTCGTGGATGGTATCCTCCAGAGATGAGATGCGGTGGCAAAGACGGGCAATAATGCGCTCCTTCTTGTCGAGTTGACGGCGACGAGACTTGCGATCCTTTGCTAGCATGGCTATGGTCTGATCCTTCATCTTGATGATGGCAGACGTGTGGTTGCAATAGTCACGGCAATTGTCCAACTCCTGCTGACGATCATACATCATGAAGCTAAGGTGGTCCAATTGAGTCTTTAGTTTGGGGTGGTATGGGGCTTCTAGTGGTTGTCCATTTGCATCACTCCTTGGGAAAAACTCAAAGCAGGTTCCCTTGATCTGATTGATGCTCTGCCCACACAGACGGGAGAGAGATTCCTGCATTGCTCTGGCAAGTCCATCGAGCCAGTTGTTCTCTCTTAAGGTAAACTGAATTCCTTCCGCAGTGGGAGGTTCAATCTTTCCTCGGAGACTTGCAACAATTAGCCACTGCAGATCTTCTCCTCCTTGATCATTGAGCTGAGCTCCGAAGAACTTCGAGTGCGGCGTTCGGAAGTTCCGAAAGCTGATCCAGATCCCTCTCAAAGATAAGGTCTCCTCCATTCCCCAACTGATAAAACTTGCTGTACTTCACGTCCATCTATAAAAATAGAGGATGAGTAGATTAGCAGAGTGATCAAGTGTGTCAAAATTTTATGTATTTTGCAAGAGTTTTGGAGGAACATGAATTTTTATGAAAGAATCAAAGAGATAAGAATGAGAATAAGTTTTTGTAAATATTTGTTTTTCTTTGGTTTTGAAACTAAGTTTTTGGTTCGACGTCCAGTCTAACTAGGGTCTCCTATGGTCAGGATGGCTCTGATACCAACTTGTCAACACCCAGTTTTTTCAATCCTAGATGCCTGTTATGCCATATATCGCAATCCCAAGATTACCATTTTTGCGAGACATAACAGAATTGGATACCATAGTACATCATCCGTTACAACGATACATAAGTTCTTACAAAAATAGGGATCTCATGATCCAGTTCTTAATACAACTTCAAGCAGCGGAATACGTAATAATAACGGTAGCGTAGGCGAAGCTCCATCTTCAGGGTCACAGGCAATGCTGAAGATGGGAGATGATCCTAGTTGTCGTAACCTCCCTGGGGTCCATCCTCCAGGTACTCCCCTTCATAGTCTGGCCATGGGAATAGCCAGGGACAAAGCCATGAGTACTCTTTAAGTACTCGCAAACTAATACTAACAGGTAAGGGGTTTTTGGATAATAGGACACTAGGCTCTAGGGTTGTTTTGCAAAAAGCCAGGTTTATCTCTACTAAGTTCCAAAGCTAGTCACAATTTTATAACTCCTAAGTGGGATCTTGTAACTCATATCACAACTCTGTTGTGGTCAAGTCAAAGTCTTAATTCATTTCACAAGTCATTTTGAAAAGTCTGACGGGGAACAGTATGGCCACTCCAACTGTCCATAACCGCGGACGCGGCTATTCGAATAGTTTGACACTCTGCAGAGATTGTACACTTTCACCACAACATTCGATACATCCGTCAGGAACAAATCCTGAATTCACCATACTCAGTATGCGGATAATCAATCCTAACCTTTCAATTACACGCCCTAGTATAAGCACCTCTCCTGTGAGTTTGGCCTCCCAACCATGACTCACTGTCATCTTGGGTACTGCACAGGTAGACAATCTTCACAAGGTAGCCTCAGCTTAGACCTTGGCCGTGAGGGAACTAATACTAAGGGATATAAGTTTCCAGTCAAGCCCTACCCAATCTTCGGGTATTGTGGTTGTACGATAAAATTGGAATGGTATCGCATCCAGACAACCATCAGTTTTATAAAGGGCTCATGCTCATGCCTCAACATTTTCATCACCAAAATCATCCGGTGCTTTCGGAAACACATGTCCAAAACATTTCAATAGAATGATCCATCATTCCAAGGTTTTCATAACCATTTCTCCACCAAGTATTCCCATCTAAAAGTTGATCAAGTTTTATGCTTAGCACTAGCATCTATAAGTGGGGGTAGGCACTAATGAGGGGTGGTGGACTAGTGGAGATTCAACTAAGTACAACCTTATGTCTCAGGCTATCAAGGTTTCTAACTTAGGCCAAATTTTATGCTCTTCACACAACTGTCTAGTATCTACCAAACTCTTAGGTAGACTCTAAGTAAGCTTTGATAAAGAAATAAAGTAAGCAGCTGGCACATAAAACTAGGATTTGGTTTATCAAGTGGGTATGATCACATATGCTTAAGGCATATAGTAGTCATATCACAAGTATGGGTTTGTGGCATCAGTAGGGTATCTTGCAAGGGTTAGCTTGCATCAATATCAGTATAAGCTTGCAAGTATGGGCTTGCACATTAAACTAGTAGTATTAGGCTTGCATTAGTGTCAATATAATCTTTCCTTGTGCAGAGCAGTGGTTGAAGTTCTCCTCGGCTTCATCTTCGTAGTATCCTCCTTCCTCCTCGTATCCTTGGTCAGTACTAGCGTCTATGAATAAATACGGGGTACACAATCACCAAACAATACTTAACTACTTGCAATCATCACACACAAGGGTCCTATAGATGATCTAGCATCATCTCTAACATTACAAGGTTAAGGCTTGGTTTAAATCTTTTTATTTTTAGAAAAGTAATTTCTACTCATTGAAAAACTACTTAAGATTTAATATTCTCCAAACTAAACATGGGATCATGTTGACACATGTCATCACCACATATTGTAGTCCATGGGAATGTGATTTAAAGTGGTGTCACAATTTAATAAGGTTTTACCCTTTTATTTTAATTAATTAAAGTGGCTAGAAATGCTTATGGAGCATTCTTTTATTATTTGAGCAATATTTCTGCAAGTAAACCTATATATTTTTATATATTCTAAAAGGTATGGTTAAATGTGATTTTTGAGAGTTGGAATCAACTCAAAAGCTATTATGGTTTAAATTTGAAAAATGTTTGAATGCAGAAAAGCTTCTGCCTTGTTATTTTTACAAGGGTTATCTATAGATCCAAATGACTTGAATCCAACGGGCTTGGATTCAGCATTCACAGACCTTTCCAACAAAATTGGTTTCATTCAAATTGGTGCACTGAATCGATCTGGGTTGATTTTTGAAGTTGGGTACAGAAGTGTGTTTGAATTGAAATAGAAAAGGTTTAATTTGAATAACTGGCTGCTGGGAAAATCTAACGGGCGGCCTGCTAAGCGCGATGCTCCCGGCTGCTTAAGTGGGTGTCCCCACTGCCGGTGACACGGGCTGGGCGGTATGTATGGGGCAACGTGGATCGTTCGATCTAGTTCTAATCTAACGGCTGGGAGTCATCGTCGGCGAGACAACTCGGCGAGAACAAAACCTAGCGTGGCGGTGAGGGTCGTTGGGGATCACCGGGTCTTGGCGAGGTCCGCGAGGCGAGCGAAGTCGACGGCAGCGAACTTCGGGGTGGTCGCGCAGCTCTGGGCGGCTCAATCGCTGGCTCCTTTCTTCTCCGGCGTGGCGAGCTCAGTGAAATTCCGGCGGTGGTGCTCGCCTTGCTCGAGAACGGTGTGGCATGATCAGTGAGGAGAGGAGTGAGATGGTGTGAATAATTCGACGGGGTGGCCTCTATTTATAGTCGGCGAGGGACCGTCAGGCGCCTGGTGAGCTTCGTCGGGGCGGCGTTCTGGTGACTAATGGCATGGGAACGGGTAGGGGACGGTGTTGTGTCTCCTGGCGATGCTCAACGACATGGTCGCGAGGCATGGGGCGGTGTGGTTTGGTCTGGAACGGGCGGTGCTCTGCGCGGCAGAGGCGGCGTCTTCGACGACGGGCCGTGGTTGTGCGGCACGGGGCGGCAATTGGGGATGTCTAGCGGTCTCCTGGGTTGATGGCGGTCGTGTGTGCCTTGGCGAGGCGGCGCGATGCGTGGGTGATGGTCGAGGGTGGCGCTCTGGCGCACGCTCGGCATGGTCTGGGCGTGGCTTGTGCGCGTGGTACAGTGCTTGGCAATGCTTGCGGCTGGGACAGTGAGTGGCGGTGGACGATGGGCTGCCTCCTAGACATGCTGGCTAGGCTTGCTGCTACTCCTAGCTTGCTGTCGACTATGGGGTGGCAAGAGGGTGCTCGGCTATTCACCATTGATGGCAATGGCAAGCTCACAGGGGTGCTAGTGTTGGGCTAATCTTTCTAGATGATCTACTGAGCTGTGTGTGAGCTAACTAGGGAACAAGTTAGGCAAGAATCACTACACACTATAGTGTTTGATGTTTTGTTTGATTTGTGTCTGCAACCTGTTTGATGAAATGGCCGCATGAAATCAAGTTTTGAATTTTGAAATGATTTTTGGTGGGTTTGCTAGATTGGTGCTGGTGTGTCTGCAGATGCTTGGGTTTTGAAAGTTGAGCTTGTTTGAGTGGGTTTTGAAAAAGTGGGATCTTCCCATATGAAGAAGATTCAATTTTGAATTGTCATTTAAACTATGCATTTGAAAGTTTCTGGATGATCACAAAGTGGGCCTTGATACTGTGTTATGAGTACATTCAAGGGGTGCAAAGATCCAGAAAAGTTTCTGTTAGGTTCTGAAAGTTTGAGACAGCCAAAGTAGGCATGGGAGTTAAATTGGCCAAAATGACCATTCCCTTAATATATTTGTTTTGATTTACTTGTCTTTAGGAAAAGTGTGGGAAATGTTTTAGATGATGCTTATTTCACCTAAGAAACATTTTACAAGCAATGGTTCACACAAACAAAGTGGTTTTAAAGAAATTCAAAATCCATGCATACACATATGCATGCATTCATGAGTTTAGTTAGAAAAGTTTTTGTTAACCCTAATCTTGATGATTAGTGTTTGATGATCTAAGCTTAGTATTTTTGGGATGTTACAGGCAGTAACGCGTATTGATGCGAGTTTAAACGGGCAGAAACGACCGGCGAGGTCAGCGGGAGGGGGTGAAGACAACGACTGACGGGTGGGGCAACGGCGTCAGCGAGTGAGAGAGAGGTGCGGTGGGGTCCAACGGTCAGTTGCTACGCGAGTGTGAGACTGGGTAGAAGAAAACGGTTCGGGGGGTTTAGTTGGGTTGCGCTGCTGGGCCTGCTGGGCTGGCCTGGGTCCTTTCCATTTTTTTGTTTTGTTTTACTTTTTCTTTTTGTGATTCTTTTATTCTGTTTTAATTTTGTCCAAATGATTTCAAACCTTGTTTGAATTCAAACCTTTTTCAAATGTTCAGTATATTTCCATACTGTTTAAACATGTATTTTAAATACTATTTTAGGAATAATTCTTTTATTCTTCTTATGGTTTTATTCTTTATTAAAATAAGCATTTGCCATTATTCAAATATGATTAAACATATTTTCAAACCTTTTATTTGAATTCTAATTTTCACTAAACCTTTTTAGTAGGTTTTATTTACTTAATAAGGTGTTAAATAATTCACTTTGAACTATTTGAAATATTTTAATATGATTTATTTATCATTTTAAATGAGTGTTTGTCTCAATTAAATAAAACTTGATTATGGTTTTAATACCATATAATTTTATTGGAATAATCTTTATCCATTTATTTTATTTGGATTATCTTCATTCCATTTGCTTATTTCAAATGATAAATCCATATCTTTTTAAATACTCCTTTTTCATTGTTTCTTTCTTTATCTTATAAAATCCATATCTTTTTATTTAAAGATCCAAACTTGGTGATTCCAATTTGTAAAATCTTAATTAGTATTTTTTATCCTTTTATATCTCTTTAGGATTATTTACTCACAATTTGGTATGGATTTTAGATAGGAGCTTTATTAGCTTTGGGAATAAATTCCTTTTTAACTTATTAAATTCATAGGATTTCATCCATGGTTCCAAATTGAATGAAATCAATTCTTATGGTCTTATAATATTTTTGTTTAAAATTTCTGATCATTTACAAATGTTTGTTGACCAATTTTTATATGGATCAAATTAATAGTCTTAGAGAGATCTTGGAAATGTTTTTCTTCCATTAGGGTTTTAGAGTTTTGGTTTATTTTCCAAGTGTTTAAATTTCAAGATGCATTTATGAAGAATGCATTTCACTTGATTTGAATTTAGTTGGATTCAAACTTTATTCAAAGTTTGTTCAAGATGGGTTTTGAGGTTTCCATTTCAAAACAAAAAGTTCCTTTTCACCCTAAATTTCAACAATTATTTATTTTGTTTATTTATTTTTCACATTACAAAATTTGGAAATTTTTGGGATGTGACAGTAAGGCCCGATACATGTTTGAGGGCATGACCAAGAACTCGTCATTTTTGTGTTTTATGGCTGTTTTCATGAGCTATTGCCCATTTGCGGTTCTAGGTAGATTTGCATGGCCCACAAGACCTGATACATGTTTGAGAGATATGACCAAAACCTCGCCGTTTTCATGTTTTATGGCCATTTCATGAAGTATTGCTCACAGTTTCGGGATTCCAGGGAGATTTGCATGTCCTGTAAGACCCGATATATATTTTAGAGATATGACCAACAACTCGTCCTTTTCACGTTTTTATGGCTGTTTTAATGAGTTATTGTCCACAGTTTTGGAGTTCCACGGCAATTTACATTGACCGTAAGGCCCGATACATGTTTCAGGGCACGACCAAAAACTCATCATTTTCGTGTTTTACGACCATTTTCATGAGCTATTGCCCACAGTTTTGGGATTCTAGGGCGATTTATATGTTTTAGAGGTATGGCCAAAAATTCATCTTTTTTTGTTTTATCGATGTTTTCATGAGCTATTGCCCAAATTTTTAGGGTTCCAATTCATCTTTTTCGTGTTTTATGGACATTTAATGAGGTATTGCCTAGAGTTTTGGGGCTCCAGGGTGATTTACAATGACCATAAGAACCGATACTAGTTTTGGGCATGACCAAGAACTTGTCGTTTTCATGTTTTGTTTTTGTTTTTATGAGCTATTGCCCACAGTTTTGGGATTCCAGGGGTATTTTCATGGCTGTAAGATTCGATACATGTTTGAGAGATATGACCAAAAACTCGCCGTTTTCCCGTTTTATGACCATTTCATGAGCTATTGCTCACAGTTTCGGGGTTCTCGGAGGATTTGCATGGCCAGTAAGACCAGGTATATGTTCTAGAGTTATGACCAAAAACTCGTCTTTTTTGTGTTTTATGGCCATTTTCATGAACTATTGCCCACAGTTTAGGGGTTCGAGGGCGATTTATATGTTTGAGAGGTATGACAAAAAACTCATCGTTTTTTTGTTTTACGACTGTTTTCATGAGCTATTGCCCACCGTGTTAGGGTTCCAGGGCGATTTACACGTTTGAGAGTTATGACAAAAAACACGTCTTTTTCGTGTTTTATGGCTGTTTAATAATGTATTGCCCAAAGTTTTAGGGCTCCAGCGCGATTTACAATGACCGTAAGGATCGATACAAGTTTGAGGGCATGACCAAGAACTCGTCGTTTTCATGTTTTGTTTCTGTTTTTATGAGCTATTGCCCACAGTTTTGGGGTTCCAGGGGTATTTTCATGGACGATAAGATGCGATACATGTTTGAGAGATATGACCAAAAACTCGCCGTTTTTGCGTTTTATGACCGTTTCATGAACTATTGCCCACATTTTCGGGGTTCTCGAAGGATTTGCATGGCCAGTAAGACCAGGTATATGTTCTAGAGTTATGACCAACAACTCATATGTTTTTTGTTTTATGGTCATTTTCATGAACTATTGCCCACAGTTTTGGAGTTCCAGGGAGATTTGCATGGCCAGTAAGACCGGATACATGTTTGAGAGTTATAAGCAAAACTAATCGTTTTTGCGTTTTATGGCTGTTTTAATGAGTTATTCTCCATAGTTTTGGAGTTCCAAGGCGATTTACAATGACCTTAAGGGCCCATACATGTTTTAGGGCATGACCAAAAACTCGTCGTTTTCGTCTTTTATGGCTGTTTTCATGAGCTTTTGCCACAGTTTTGGGGTTCGAGGGTGATTTACATTTTGGCAGGTATGACCAAAAACTCGTCGTTTTCGCGTTTTATGACCGTTTTCATGAGCTATTGCCCACAATTTTGGGGTTCCAGGGCGATTTACAATTTTGAGAGTTATGGCAAAAAAACTCTTCTTTTTCGTGTTTTATGGCCATTTTCATGAGGTACTGCCCACAGTTTTGGGGTTCCTGGGCGATCTACAACGACCGTAAGGCCCGATACGTGTTTGAGGGCATGACCAAGATTGTGTTTTATGGCTATTTTCATGAGATATTGCCCATAGCTTTGCGGTTCTAGAGAGATTTGCATGGCCCACAAGACCTAATACATGTTTGAGAGATATGACCAAAACCTCGCCGTTTTCGCGTTTTATGGCCATTTCATGAAGTATTGCTCACAGTTTCGGGATTCCAGGGATATTTGCATATCCCGTAAGACCCGATATATATTTTAGAGATATGACCAACAACTCGTCCTTTTCGCGTTTTTATGGCTTTTTTAATGAATTATTGTCCACAGTTTTGGAGTTCCAAGGCAATTTACAATAACCGTAAGTCCCGATTCATGTTTGAGGGCAAGACCAAAAACTCATCGTTTTCGTGTTTTATGACCGTTTTCATGAGCTATTGCCCATAGTTTAGGGGTTCGAGGGCGATATATATGTTTGAGAGGTATGACAAAAAACTCATTGTTTTTTTGTTTTACGGCTGTTTTCATGAGCTATTGCCCACCGTGTTAGGGTTCCAGGGACACGTTTGAGAGTTATGACAAAAAAACACATCTTTTTTGTGTTTTATGGCCGTTTAATAAGGTATTTCCCAAAGTTTTGGGGCTCCAGGGCGATTTACAACGATCATAAGGATCGATACAAGTTTGAGGGCATAACCAAGAACTCGTCGTTTTCATGTTTTGTTTCTGTTTTTATGAGCTATTGCCCACAGTTTTGGGGTTCCAGGGGTATTTTCATGGACGGTAAGATGCGATACATGTTTGAGAGATATGACCAACAACTCGCCGTTTTCGCGTTTTATGACCGTTTCATGAACTATTGCCCACAGTTTCGGGGTTCTCGGAGGATTTGCATGGCCAGTAAGACCAGGTATATGTTCTAGAGTTATGACCAACAACTCGTATTTTTTTTTGTTTTATGGCCATTTTCATGAACTATTGCCCACAGTTTTGGAGTTCTAGGGAGATCTGCATGGCTAGTAAGACCGGATACATGTTTGAGATTTATAAGCAAAACTAATCATTTTCGCGTTTTATGGCTGTTTTAATGAGTTATTCTCCATAGTTTTGGAGTTCCAAGGCGATTTACAATGACCGTAAGGGCCCATACATGTTTTAGGGCATGACCAAAAACTCGTCGTTTTCGTGTTTTATGGCCGTTTTCATGAGCTTTTGCCACAGTTTTGGGGTTCAAGGGTGATTTACATTTTGGCAGGTATGACCAAAAACTCGTCATTTTCGCGTTTTATGTCCGTTTTCACGAGCTATTGCCCACAATTTTGGAGTTCCAGGGCGATTTACAATTTTGAGAGTTATGGCAAAAAAACTCTTCTTTTTCGTGTTTTATGGCCATTTTCATGAGGTACTGCCCGTAGTTTTGGGGTTCCTGGGTGATATACAACGACCGTAAGGCCCGATACGTGTTTGAGGGCATGACCAAGATTGTGTTTTATGGCTATTTTCATGAGCTATTGCCCACAGCTTTGCGGTTCTAGAGAGATTTGCATGGCCCACAAGACCTAATACATGTTTGAGAGATATGACCAAAACCTCGCCGTTTTCGCGTTTTATGGCCATTTCATGAAGTATTGCTCACAGTTTCGGGATTCCAGGGATATTTGCATGTACCGTAAGACCCGATATATATTTTAGAGATATGACCAACAACTCGTCCTTTTCGCGTTTTTATGGCTTTTTTAATGAATTATTGTCCACAGTTTTGGAGTTCCAAGGCAATTTACAATAACCGTAAGTCCCGATTCATGTTTGAGGGCATGACCAAAAACTCATCGTTTTCGTGTTTTATGACCGTTTTCATGAGCTATTGCCCATAGTTTAGGGGTTCGAGGGCGATATATATGTTTGAGAGGTATGACAAAAAACTCATCGTTTTTTTGTTTTACAGCTGTTTTCATGAGCTATTGCCCACCGTGTTAGGGTTCCAGGGACACGTTTGAGAGTTATGACAAAAAAACACATCTTTTTTGTGTTTTATGGCCGTTTAATAAGGTATTTCCCAAAGTTTTGGGGCTCCAGGGCGATTTACAACGATCATAAGGATCGATACAAGTTTGAGGGCATAACCAAGAACTCGTCGTTTTCATGTTTTGTTTCTGTTTTTATGAGCTATTGCCCACGGTTTTGGGGTTCCAGGGGTATTTTCATGGACGGTAAGATGCGATACATGTTTGAGAGATATGACCAACAACTCGCCGTTTTCGCGTTTTATGACCGTTTCATGAACTATTGCCCACAGTTTCGGGGTTCTCGGAGGATTTGCATGGCCAGTAAGACCAGGTATATGTTCTAGAGTTATGACCAACAACTCGTATTTTTTTTGTTTTATGGCCATTTTCATGAACTATTGCCCACAGTTTTGGAGTTCTAGGGAGATCTGCATGGCTAGTAAGACCGGATACATGTTTGAGATTTATAAGCAAAACTAATCATTTTCGCGTTTTATGGCTGTTTTAATGAGTTATTCTCCATAGTTTTGGAGTTCCAAGGCGATTTACAATGACCGTAAGGGCCCATACATGTTTTAGGGCATGACCAAAAACTCGTCGTTTTCGTGTTTTATGGCCGTTTTCATGAGCTTTTGCCACAGTTCTGGGGTTCGAGGGTGATTTACATTTTGGCAGGTATGACCAAAAACTCGTCATTTTCGCGTTTTATGGCCGTTTTCACGAGCTATTGCCCACAATTTTGGAGTTCCAGGGCGATTTACAATTTTGAGAGTTATGGCAAAAAAACTCTTCTTTTTCGTGTTTTATGGCCATTTTTATGAGGTACTGCCCGTAGTTTTGGGGTTCCTGGGTGATTTACAACGACCGTAAGGCCCGATACGTGTTTGAGGGCATGACCAAGATTGTGTTTTATGGCTATTTTCATGAGCTATTGCCCACAGTTTTGCGGTTCTAGAGAGATTTGCATGGCCCACAAGACCTGATACATGTTTGAGAGATATGACCAAAACCTTGCCGTTTTCGCGTTTTATGGCCATTTGATGAAGTATTGCTAACAGTTTCGGGATTCCAGGGAGATTTGCATGTCCCGTAAGACCCGATATATATTTTAGAGATATGACCAACAACTCGTCCTTTTCGCGTTTTTATGGCTGTTTTAATGAGTTATTTTCCACAGTTTTGGAGTTCCAAGGCGATTTACAATAACCATAAGTCCCGATACATGTTTGAGGGCATGACCAAAAACTCATCATTTTCGTGTTTTATGACCGTTTTCATGAGCTATTGCCCAGAGTTTAGGGGTTCGAGGGCGATTTATATGTTTGAGAGGTATGACAAAAAACTCATCGTTTTTTTTGTTTTACGGCTGTTTTCATGAGCTATTGCCCACCGTGTTAGGGTTCCAGGGCGATTTACACGTTTGAGAGTTATGACAAAAAAAACATGTCTTTTTCGTGTTTTATGGCCGTTTAATAAGGTATTGCCCAAAGTTTTGGGGATCCAGGGCGATTTACAACGACCGTAAGGATCGATACAAGTTTGAGGGCATGACCAAGAACTCGTCGTTTTCATGTTTTGTTTCTGTTTTTATGAGCTATTGCCCACAGTTTTGGGGTTCCAGGGGTATTTTCATGGACGGTAAGATGCGATACATGTTTGAGAGATATGACCAAAAACTCGCCGTTTTCGCGTTTTATGACCGTTTCATGAACTATTGCCCACAGTTTCGGGGTTCTCGGAGGATTTGCATGGCTAGTAAGACCAGGTATATGTTCTAGAGTTATGACCAACAACTCATATATTTTTTGTTTCATGGCCATTTTCATGAACTATTGCCCACAATTTTGGAGTTCTAGGGAGATTTGCATGGCCAGTAAGACCGGATACATGTTTGAGAGTTATAAGCAAAACCAATCGTTTTCGCGTTTAATGGATGGTTTAATGAGTTATTCTCCACAGTTTTGGAGTTCCAAGGCGATTTAGAATGACCGTAAGGGCCCATACATGTTTTAGGGCATGACGAAAAACTCCTCGTTTTCTTGTTTTATGGCCGTTTTTATGAGCTTTTGCCACAGTTTTGGGTTTCGAGGGTGATTTACATTTTGGCAGGTATGACCAAAAACTCGTCGTTTTTGCGTTTTATGGCCGTTTTCACGAGCTATTGCCCACAATTTTGGGGTTCCAGGGCGATTTACAATTTTTAGAGTTATGGCACAAAACTCTTCTTTTTCGTGTTTTATGGCCATTTTCATGAGGTACTGCCCACAGTTCTAGGGTTCCTGGGCGATTTAAAACGACCGTAAGGCTCGATACGTGTTTGAGGGCATGACCAAGATTGTGTTTTATGGCTATTTTCATGAGCTATTGCCCACAGTTTTGCGGTTCTAGAGAGATTTGCATGGCCCACAAGACCTCATATACATGTTTGAGAGATATGACCAAAACCGCGCCGTTTTCGCGTTTTATGGCCATTTCATGAAGTATTGATCATATTTTCGGGATTCCCGGGAGATTCGCATGTCCCGTAAGACCCGATATATATTTTAGAGATATGACGAACAACACGTCCTTTTCGCGTTTTTATGGCTGTTTTAATGAGTTATTGTCCATAGTTTTGGAGTTCCAAGGCGCTTTACAATAACCGTAAGTCCCGATACATGTATGAGGGCATGACCAAAAACTCATCGTTTTCGTGTTTTATGACCGTTTTCATGAGCTATTGCCCACTGTTTAGGGGTTCGAG
The DNA here is from genome assembly GCA_023614405.1 of Avena insularis. Lineage (NCBI taxonomy): Eukaryota > Viridiplantae > Streptophyta > Magnoliopsida > Poales > Poaceae > Avena > Avena insularis. Next base: position 457,888,449 of record CM042685.1, on the reverse strand, counting down.
GGCGATTTATATGTTTGAGAGGTATGACAAAAAAACTCATCGTTTTTTTTTGTTTTACGGCTGTTTTCATGAGCTAGTGCCCATCGTGTTAGGGTTCCAGGGCGATTTACACGTTTGAGAGTTATGACAAAAAAACACGTCTTTTCCGTGTTTTATGGCCGTTTAATAAGGTATTGCCCAAAGTTTTGGGGCTCTAGGGCGATTTACAACGACCGTAAGGATCGATACAAGTTTGAGGGCATGACCAAGAACTCATCGTTTTCATGTTTTGTTTCTGTTTTTATGAGCTATTGCCCAAAGTTTTCCGGTTCCAGGGGTATTTTCATGGACGGTAAGATGCGATACATGTTTGAGAGATATGACCAAAAACTCGCCGTTTTCGCGTTTTATGACCGTTTCATGAACTATTGCCTCTGATTTGGGTTCTCGGAGGATTTGCATGGCAAGTAAGACCAGGTATATGTTCTAGAGTTATGACCAACAATTCGTATTTTTTTTGTTTTATGGCCATTTTCATGAACTATTGCCCACAGTTTGAAGTTCTAGGGAGATTTGCATGGCCAGTAATACGAGATACATGTTTGAGAGTTATAAGCAAAACTAATCATTTTCATGTTTTATGGCTGTTTTAATGAGTTATTCTCCACATTTTTATGGCATGACCAACAACTCGTCTTTTTCACGTTTTTATGGCTGTTTTAATGAGTTATTGTCCATAGTTTTGGAGTTCCAAGGCGATTTACAAAAACCGTAAGTCCCGATACATGTTTGAGGGCATGACCAAAAACTTATTGTTTTCGTGTTTTATGACCGTTTTCATGAGCTATTGCCCACAGTTTAGGGGTTCGAGGGCGATTTATATGTTTGCGAGGTATGACAAAAAACTCATCGTTTTTTTGTTTTACGGCTTTTTTCATGAGTTATTGCCCACCGTGTTGGGGTTCCAGGGCGATTTACATGTTTGAGAGTTATGACAAAAAAACACGTCTTTTTCGTGTTTTATGGTCGTTTAATAAGTTATTGCCCAAAGTTTTGGGGCTCCAGGGCGATTTACAACGACCGTAAGATCGATACAAGTTTGATGCATGACAAAGAACTCGTCGTTTTCATGTTTTGTTTCTGTTTTTATGAGCTATTGCCCACAGTTTTGGGGTTCCAGGGGTATTTTCATGGACGGTAAGATGCGATACATCTTTGAGAGATATGATCAAAAACTCGTCGTTTTATGACCGTTTCATGAACTATTGCCCACAATTTCGGGGTTTTCGGAGGATTTGCATGGCCTATAAGACCATGTATATGTTTGAGAGATATGACCAAAAACTCGCCGTTTTCTCGTTTTATGACCATTTCATGAACTATTGCCCACAGTTTCGGGGTTCTCGGAGGATTTGCATGGCCAGTAAGACCAGGTATATGTTCTAGAGTTATGACCAACAACTCGTATTTTTTTTGTTTTATGTCCATTTTCATGAACTATTGCCCACAGTTTTGGAGTTCTAGGGAGATTTGCATGGCTAGTAAGACCGGATACATGTTTGAGAGTTATAAGCAAAACTAATCATTTTCACGTTTTATGGCTGTTTTAATGAGTTATTCTCCACAGTTTTGGAGTTCCAAGGTGATTTACAATGACCGTAAGGGCCCATACATGTTTTAGGGCATGACGAAAAACTTGTCGTTTTCGTGTTTTATGGTCGTTTTCATGAGCTTTTGCCATAGTTTTGGGGTTCGAGGGTGATTTACATTTTGGCAGGTATGACCAAAAACTCGTCATTTTCGCGTTTTATGGCCGTTTTCACGAGCTATTGCCCACAATTTTGGAGTTCCAGGGCGATTTACAATTTTGAGAGTTATGGCAAAAAAACTCTTCTTTTTCGTGTTTTATGGCCATTTTCATGAGGTACTGCCCATAGTTTTGGGGTTCCTGGGCGATTTACAACGACCGTAAGGCCCGATACGTGTTTGAGGGCATGACCAAGATTGTGTTTTATGGCTATTTTCATGAGCTATTGCCCACAGTTTTGCGGTTCTAGAGAGATTTGCATGGCCCACAAGACCTAATACGTGTTTGAGAGATATGACGAAAACCTCGTCGCTTTCGTGTTTTATGACCATTTCATGAAGTATTGCTCACAGTTTCGGGATTCCCGGGAGATTTGCATGTCACGTAAGACCCGGTATATATTTTAGAGATATGACCAACAACTCGTCCTTTTCGTGTTTTTATGGTTGTTTTAATGAGTTATTGTCCACAGTTTTGGAGTTCCAAGGCGATTTACAAAAACTGTAAGTCCCGATACATGTTTGAGGGCATGACCAAAACCTCATTGTTTCGTGTTTTATGACCGTTTTCATGAGCTATTGCCCACTGTTTAGGGGTTCGAGGGCGATTTATATGTTTGAGAGGTATGACAAAAAAACTCATCGTTTTTTTTTGTTTTACGGCTGTTTTCATGAGCTAGTGCCCATCGTGTTAGGGTTCCAGGGCGATTTACATGTTTGAGAGTTATGACAAAAAAAACACGTCTTTTCCGTGTTTTATGGCCGTTTAATAAGGTATTGCCCAAAGTTTTGGGGCTCCAGGGCGATTTACAACGACCGTAAGGATCGATACAAGTTTGAGGGCATGACCAAGAACTCATCGTTTTCATGTTTTGTTTCTGTTTTTATGAGCTATTGCCCAAAGTTTTGCGGTTCCAGGGGTATTTTCATGGACGGTAAGATGCGATACATGTTTGAGAGATATGACCAAAAACTCGCCGTTTTCGCGTTTTATGACCGTTTCATGAACTATTGCCTACAGTTTCGGGGTTCTCGGAGGATTTGCATGGCAAGTAAGACCAGGTATATGTTCTAGAGTTATGACCAACAATTCGTATTTTTTTTGTTTTATGGCCATTTTCATGAACTATTGCCCACAGTTTTGAAGTTCCAGGGAGATTTGCATGGCCAGTAATACGAAATACATGTTTGAGAGTTATAAGCAAAACTAATCATTTTCATGTTTTATGGCTGTTTTAATGAGTTATTCTCCACATTTTTATGGCATGACCAACAACTCGTCTTTTTCACGTTTTTATGGCTGTTTTAATGAGTTATTGTCCATAGTTTTGGAGTTCCAAGGCGATTTACAAAAACCGTAAGTCCCGATACATGTTTGAGGGCATGACCAAAAACTTATTGTTTTCGTGTTTTATGACCGTTTTCATGAGCTATTGCCCACAGTTTAGGGGTTCGAGGGCGATTTATATGTTTGCGAGGTATGACAAAAAACTCATCGTTTTTTTGTTTTACGGCTTTTTTCATGAGTTATTGCCCACCGTGTTGGGGTTCCAGGGCGATTTACATGTTTGAGAGTTATGACAAAAAAACACGTCTTTTTCGTGTTTTATGGTCGTTTAATAAGTTATTGCCCAAAGTTTTGGGGCTCCAGGGCGATTTACAACGACCGTAAGATCGATACAAGTTTGATGCATGACCAAGAACTCGTCGTTTTCATGTTTTGTTTCTGTTTTTATGAGCTATTGCCCACAGTTTTGGGGTTCCAGGGGTATTTTCATGGACGGTAAGATGCGATACATGTTTGAGAGATATGATCAAAAACTCGTCGTTTTATGACCATTTCATGAACTATTGCCCACAATTTCGGGGTTTTCGGAGGATTTGCATGGCCTATAAGACCATGTATATGTTTGAGAGATATGACCAAAACTCGCTTTTCTGCTTTATGACCATTTCATGAACTATTGCCCACAGTTTCGGGGTTCTCGGAGGATTTGCATGGCCAGTAAGACCAGGTATATGTTCTAGAGTTATGACCAACAACTCGTATTTTTTTGTTTTATGGCCATTTTCATGAACTATTGCCCACAGTTTTGGAGTTCTAGGGAGATTTGCATGGCTAGTAAGACCGGATACATGTTTGAGAGTTATAAGCACAACTAATCATTTTCACGTTTTATGGCTGTTTTAATGAGTTATTCTCCACAGTTTTGGAGTTCCAAGGTGATTTACAATGACCGTAAGGGCCCATACATGTTTTAGGGCATGACGAAAAACTCGTCGTTTTCGTGTTTTATGGCCGTTTTCATGAGCTTTTGCCATAGTTTTGGGGTTCGAGGGTGATTTACATTTTGGCAGGTATGACCAAAAACTCGTCATTTTCGCGTTTTATGGCCGTTTTCACGAGCTATTGCCCACAATTTTGGAGTTCCAGGGCGATTTACAATTTTGAGAGTTATGGCAAAAAAACTCTTCTTTTTCGTGTTTTATGGCCATTTTCATGAGGTACTGCCCATAGTTTTGGGGTTCCTGGGCGATTTACAACGACCGTAAGGCCCGATACGTGTTTGAGGGCATGACCAAGATTGTGTTTTATGGCTATTTTCATGAGCTATTGCCCACAGTTTTGCGGTTCTAGAGAGATTTGCATGGCCCACAAGACCTAATACGTGTTTGAGAGATATGACGAAAACCTCGTCGCTTTCGTGTTTTATGACCATTTCATGAAGTATTGCTCACAGTTTCGGGATTCCCGGGAGATTTGCATGTCACGTAAGACCCGGTATATATTTTAGAGATATGACCAACAACTCGTCCTTTTCGTGTTTTTATGGTTGTTTTAATGAGTTATTGTCCACAGTTTTGGAGTTCCAAGGCGATTTACAAAAACCGTAAGTCCCGATACATGTTTGAGGGCATGACCAAAACCTCATTGTTTCGTGTTTTATGACCGTTTTCATGAGCTATTGCCCACAGTTTAGGGGTTCGAGGGCGATTTATATGTTTGAGAGGTATGACAAAAAACTCATTGTTTTTTTTGTTTTACGGCTTTTTTCATGAGCTATTGCCCACCGTGTTGGGGTTCCAGGGTGATTTACACGTTTGAGAGTTATGACAAAGAAAACACGTCTTTTTCATGTTTTATGGCTGTTTAATAAGGTATTGCCCAAAGTTTTGGGGCTACAGGGCGATTTACAAGGACCGTAAGGACCGATACAAGTGAGAGGGCATGACCAAGAACTCGTCGTTTTCATGTTTTGTTTCTGTTTTTATGAGCTATTGCCCACAGTTTTGGAGTTCCAGGGGTATTTTCATGGACGGTAAGATGTGATACATGTTTGAGAGATATGATCAAAAACTCGTCGTTTTATGACCGTTTCATGAACTATTGCCCATAGTTTCGGGTTTTTCGGAGGATTTGCATGGCCTATAAGACCATGTAGATGTTTGAGAGATATGACCAAAAACTCGCCGTTTTCGCGTTTTATGACCGTTTCATGAACTATTGCCCACAGTTTCGGGGTTCTCGGAGGATTTGCATGGCCAGTAAGACTAGGTATATGTTCTAGAGTTATGATCAACAACTCGTATTTTTTTTGTTTTATGGCCATTTTCATGAACTATTGCCCACAGTTTTGGAGTTCTAGGGAGATTTGCATGGCCAGTAAGACCGGATACATGTTTGAGAGTTATAAGCAAAACTAATCATTTTCGCATTTTATGGCTGTTTTAATGAGTTATTCTCCACAGTTTTGGAGTTCCAAGGCGATTTACAATGACCGTAAGGGCCCATACATGTTTTAGGGCATGACAAAAACTCGTCGTTTTCGTGTTTTATGGCCGTTTTCATGAGCTTTTGCCACAGTTTTGGGGTTCGAGGGTGATTTACATTTTGGCAGGTATGACCAAAAACTCGTCGTTTTCGCGTTTTATGGCCGTTTTCACGAGCTATTTCCCACAATTTTGGGGTTCCAGGGCGATTTACAATTTTGAGAGTTATGGCAAAAAAAACTCTTCCTTTTCGTGTTTGATGGCCATTTTCATGAGGTACTGCCCATAGTTTTGGGGTTCCCTGGCGATTTACAACGCTCGTAAGGCCCGATACGTGTTTGAGGGCATGACCAAGATTGTGTTTTATGGATATTTTCATGAGCTATTGCCCACAATTTTGCGGTTCTAGAGAGATTTGCATGGCCCACAAGACCTGATACGTGTTTGAGAGATATGACGAAAACCTCGCCGCTTTCGTGTTTTATGACCATTTCATGAAGTATTGCTCACAGTTTCGGGATTCCCGGGAGATTTGCATGTCCCGTAAGACCCGGTATATATTTTAGAGATATGACCAACAACTCGTCCTATTCGCGTTTTTATGGTTGTTTTAATGAGTTATTGTTCACAGTTTTGGAGTTCCAAGGCGATTTACAAAAACCGTAAGTCCCGATACATGTTTGAGGGCATGACCAAAAACTCATTATTATCGTGTTTTATGACCGTTTTCATGAGCTATTGCCCACAGTTTAGGGGTTCGAGGGCGATTTATATGTTTGAGAGGTATGACAAAAAACTCATCGTTTTTTTGTTTTACGCCTTTATTCATCAGCTATTGCCCACCGTGTTAGGGTTCCAGGGCGATTTACACGTTTGAGAGTTATGACAAAAAAACATGTCTTTTTCGTGTTTTATGGCCGTTTAATAAGGTATTGCCCAAAGTTTTGGGGCTCCAGGGCGATTTACAACGACCGTAAGGATCAATACAAGTTTGAGGATATGACCAAGAACTCGTCGTTTTCATGTTTTGTTTCTGTTTTTATGAGCTATTACCCACAGTTTTGGGGTTCCAGGGGTATTTTCATGGACGGTAAGATGCGATACATGTTTGAGAGATATGATCAAAAACTCGTTGTTTTATGACCGTTTCATGAACTATTGCGCATAGTTTCGAGGTTTTAGGAGGATTTGCATGGCCTATAAGACCATGTATATGTTTGAGAGATATGACCAAAAACTCGCCGTTTTCGCGTTTTATGACCGTTTCATGAACTATTGCCCACAGTTTCGGGGGGTTCTCGGAGGATTTGCATGGCCAGTAAGACTAGGTATATGTTCTAGAGTTATGACCAACAACTCGTATTTTTTTTGTTTTATGGCCATTTTCATGAACTATTGCCCACAGTTTCGGAGTTCTAGGGAGATTTGCATGGCCAGTAAGACCGGATACATGTTTGAGAGTTATAAGAAAAACTAATCGTCTTCGCGTTTTATGGCTGATTTAATGAGTTATTCTCCACAGTTTTGGAGTTCCAAGGCGATTTACAATGACCGTAAGGGCCCATACATGTTTTAGGGCATGACCAAAAACTCGTCGTTTTCGTGTTTTATGGCCGTTTTCATGAGCTTTTGCCACAGTTTTGGGGTTCGAGGGTGATTTACATTTTGGCAGGTATGACCACAAACTCGTCGTTTTCACGTTTTATGGCCGTTTGCATGAGCTATTGCCCACAATTTTGGGGTTCCAGGGCGATTTACAATTTTGAGAGTTATGGCAAAAAACTCTTATTTTTCGTGTTTTATGGCCATTTTCATGAGGTAACGCCTACGCTTTGGGGTTCTGGCGATTTACAACCGTAAGGCTTAAGACGTGTTTGAGGGCATGACCAAGATTGTGTTTTATGGCTATTGTCATGAGCTATTGCCCACAGTTTTGCGGTTCTGGAGAGATTTGCATGGCCCACAAGACCTGATACATGTTTGAGAGATATAACCAAAACCTCGCCGTTTTCGCTTTTTATGGCCATTTCATGAAGTATTGCTCACAGTTTCGGGATTCCCGGGAGATTTCCTTGTCCCATAAGACCCGGTATATATTTTAGAGATATGACCAACAACTCGTCCTTTTCGCGTTTTTATGGCTGTTTTAATGAGTTATTGTCCATAGTTTTGGAGTTCCAAGGCGATTTACAATAACCGTAAGTCCCGATACATGTTTGAGGGCATGACCAAAAACTCATTGTTTTCGTGTTTTATGACCGTTTTCATGATCTATTGCCCACAGTTTAGGGGTTCGAGGGCGATTTATATGTTTGAGAGGTATGACAAAAAACTCATCGTTTTTTTTGTTTTACGGATGTTTTCATGAGCTATTGCCCACTGTGTTAGGGTTCCAGGGCGATTTACACGTTTGAAAGTTATGACAAAAAACATGTCTTTTCATGTTTTATGGCTGTTTAATAAGGTATTGCCCAAAATTTTGGGGCTCTAGGGCAATTTACAACGACCGTAAGGATCGATACAAGTTTGAGGGCATGACCAAGAACTCGTCGTTTTCATGTTTCGTTTTTTTTTATGAGCTATTGCCCACAGTTTTGGGTTCCAGGGGGTATTTTCATGGACGGTAAGATGCGATATATGTTTGAGAGATATGACCAAAAACTCGCCGTTTTCGCGTTTTATGACCGTTTCATGAACTATTGCCCACAGTTTTGGGGTTCTCGGAGGATTTGCATGGCCAGTAAGAACAGGTATATGTTCTAGAGTTATGACCAACAACTCGTATTTTTTTTGTTTTATTGCCATTTTCATGAACTATTGCCCCCAGTTTTGGAGTTCTAGGGAGATTTGCATGGCCAGTAAGACCGGATACATGTTTGAGAGTTATAAGCAAAACTAATCGTTTTCGCTTTTTATGGCTGGTTTAATGAGTTATTCTCCATAGTTTTGGAGTTCCAAGGCGATTTACAATGACCGTAAGGGCCCATACATGTTTTAGGGCATGACCAAAAACTCGTCGTTTTCGTGTTTTATTGCCGTTTTCATGAGCTTTTGCCACAGTTTTGGGGTTCAAGGGTGATTTACATTTTGGCAGGTATGACCAAAAACTCGTCATTTTCGCGTTTTATGTCCGTTTTCACGAGCTATTGCCCACAATTTTGGAGTTCCAGGGCGATTTACAATTTTGAGAGTTATGGCAAAAAAACTCTTCTTTTTCGTGTTGTATGGCCATTTTTATGAGGTACTGCCCACATTTTTGGGTTTCCTGGGCAATTTACAACGACCGTAAGGCCCGATACATGTTTGAGGGCATGACCAAGAACTCGTCGTTTTTTTGTGTTTTACGGCTATTTCCATGAGCTATTGCCCATAGTTTTGCGGTTCTAGAGAGATTTGCATGGCCCACAATACCTGATACATGTTTGAGAGATATGACCAAAACCTCGCCGTTTTCGCGTTTTATGGCAATTTCATGATGTATTTCTCATAGCTTCGGGATACCCGAGATATTAGCATGTCCCGTAAGAACCGATATATATTTTAGATTTATGACCAACAACTCGTCCTTTTCGCGTTTTTATGGCTGTTTTAATGAGTTATTGTCCATAGTTTTGGAGTTCCAAGGCGATTTACAATAACCGTAAGGCCCGATACATGTTTGAGGGCATGACCAAAAACTCGTCGTTTTCGTGTTTTATGGCCGTTTTCATGAGCTTTTGCCACAGTTTTGGGGTTCGAGGGTGATTTACATTTTGGCAGGTATGACCACAAACTCGTCGTTTTCACGTTTTATGGCCGTTTGCATGAGCTATTGCCCACAATTTTGGGGTTCCAGGGCGATTTACAATTTTGAGAGTTATGGCAAAAAACTCTTATTTTTCGTGTTTTATGGCCATTTTCATGAGGTACTGCCCACAGTTTTGGGGTTCCTGGGCGATTTACAACGACCGTAAGGCCCGGTACGTGTTTGAGGGCATGACCAAGATTGTGTTTTATGGCTATTGTCATGAGCTATTGCCCACAGTTTTGCGGTTCTGGAGAGATTTGCATGGCCCACAAGACCTGATACATGTTTGAGAGATATAACCAAAACCTCGCTGTTTTCGCTTTTTATGGCCATTTCATGAAGTATTGCTCACAGTTTCGGGATTCCCGGGAGATTTCCTTGTCCCATAAGACCCGGTATATATTTTAGAGATATGACCAACAACTCGTCCTTTTCGCGTTTTTATGGCTGTTTTAATGAGTTATTGTCCATAGTTTTGGAGTTCCAAGGCGATTTACAATAACCGTAAGTCCCGATACATGTTTGAGGGCATGACCAAAAACTCATTGTTTTCGTGTTTTATGACCGTTTTCATGATCTATTGCCCACAATTTAGGGGTTCGAGGGCGATTTATATGTTTGAGAGGTATGACAAAAAACTCATCGTTTTTTTTGTTTTACGGATGTTTTCATGAGCTATTGCCCACTGTGTTAGGGTTCCAGGGCGATTTACACGTTTGAAAGTTATGACAAAAAACATGTCTTTTCATGTTTTATGGCTGTTTAATAAGGTATTGCCCAAAATTTTGGGGCTCTAGGGCAATTTACAACGACCGTAAGGATCGATACAAGTTTGAGGGCATGACCAAGAACTCGTCGTTTTCATGTTTCGTTTTTTTTTTATGAGCTATTGCCCACAGTTTTGGGTTCCAGGGGGTATTTTCATGGACGGTAAGATGCGATATATGTTTGAGAGATATGACCAAAAACTCGCCGTTTTCGCGTTTTATGACCGTTTCATGAACTATTGCCCACAGTTTTGGGGTTCTCGGAGGATTTGCATGGCCAGTAAGAACAGGTATATGTTCTAGAGTTATGACCAACAACTCGTATTTTTTTTGTTTTATTGCCATTTTCATGAACTATTGCCCCCAGTTTTGGAGTTCTAGGGAGATTTGCATGGCCAGTAAGACCGGATACATGTTTGAGAGTTATAAGCAAAACTAATCGTTTTCGCTTTTTATGGCTGGTTTAATGAGTTATTCTCCATAGTTTTGGAGTTCCAAGGCGATTTACAATGACCGTAAGGGCCCATACATGTTTTAGGGCATGACCAAAAACTCGTCGTTTTCGTGTTTTATGGCCGTTTTCATGAGCTTTTGCCACAGTTTTGGGGTTCAAGGGTGATTTACATTTTGGCAGGTATGACCAAAAACTCGTCATTTTCGCGTTTTATGTCCGTTTTCACGAGCTATTGCCCACAATTTTGGAGTTCCAGGGCGATTTACAATTTTGAGAGTTATGGCAAAAAAACTCTTCTTTTTCGTGTTGTATGGCCATTTTTATGAGGTACTGCCCACATTTTTGGGTTTCCTGGGCAATTTACAACGACCGTAAGGCCCGATACATGTTTGAGGGCATGACCAAGAACTCGTCGTTTTTTTGTGTTTTACGGCTATTTCCATGAGCTATTGCCCATAGTTTTGCGGTTCTAGAGAGATTTGCATGGCCCACAATACCTGATACATGTTTGAGAGATATGACCAAAACCTCGCCGTTTTCGCGTTTTATGGCAATTTCATGATGTATTTCTCATAGCTTCGGGATACCCGAGATATTAGCATGTCCCGTAAGAACCGATATATATTTTAGATTTATGACCAACAACTCGTCCTTTTCGCGTTTTTATGGCTGTTTTAATGAGTTATTGTCCATAGTTTTGGAGTTCCAAGGCGATTTACAATAACCGTAAGGCCCGATACATGTTTGAGGGCATGACCAAAAACTCGTCGTTTTCGTGTTTTATGACAGTTTTCATGAGCTAATGCCTATAGTTTAGGGGTTCCATGGCGATTCATATGTTTCAGAGGTATGACAAAAAACTCATCGTTTTTTTTTAACGGCTGTTTTCATGAGCTATTGCCCACAGTATTAGGGTTCCAGGGCGATTTACACGTTTGAGAGTTATGAAAAAAACACGTATTTTTCATGTTTTATGGCCATTTACTAAGGTATTGCCCACAGGAGAGGGGCTCCAGGGCGATTTACAACGACCGTAAGGATCGATACAAGTTTGAGGGCATGACCAAGAACTCGTCGTTTTCATGTTTTGTTTCTGTTTTTATGAGCTATTGCCCAAAGTTTTGGGGTTCCAGGGGTATTTTCATGGCCGGTAAGATCCGATACATATTTGAGAGATATGACGAAAAACTCGTCGTTTTCGCGTTTTATGACCATTTCATGAACTATTGCCCACAGTTTCGGGGTTCTCGGAGGATTTGCATGGCCTATAAGACCAAGTATATGTTTTAGAGCTATGACCAACAACTCGTCTTTTTTTGTTTTATGGCCATTTTCATGAACTATTGCCCACATTTTGGAGTTCCAGGGTGATTTGCATGGCCAGTAAGATCGGATACATGTTTGAGAGTTATAAGCAAGAACTCATCGTTTTCGCGTTTTATGGCTGTTTTAATGAGTTATTCTCCAACGTTTTGAAGTTCCAAGGTGATTTACAATGACCGTAAGGGCCCAATGTTTCAGTGCATGACCAAAAACTCGTCGTTTTCCTGTTTTATGGCCGTTTTCATGAGCTGCCCACGATTTTGGGGTTCCAGGGTGATTTACATTTTGGCTGGTATGACCAAAAACTCATCGTTTTTGCGTTTTACGGTCGTTTTCATGCGCTATTGCCAACAATTTTGGGGTTCCACGGCGATTTACAAGTTTGAGAGTGATGGCAAAAACTTGTCTTTTTTGTATTTTATGGCTATTTTCATCAGGTATTGCCCACGGTTTTTGGGGTTCCTGCATGATTTACAACAACCGTAAGGCCCAATACATGTTTGAGGGTTATGGCTGTTTTCATGAGCTATTGCCCACAGTTTTGCGGTTCCAGGGAGATTTGCATGGCCCACAAGACCTGATACATGTTTGAGAGATATGACCAAAACCTCGCCGTTTTCGCGTTTTATGGCCGTTTCATGAAGTATTTCTCACAGTTTTGGGATTCCCAAGAGATTTATATGTCCTGTAAGACCCGATATATATTTTAGAAATATGACCAATAGCTTGTCATTTTTGTTTTTTTATGGCTGTTTTAATGAGTTATTCTCTAGAGTTTTGGAGTTCCAAGGAGATTTATAATGACCATAAGGCCCGATACATGTTTCAGGGCATGACCAAAAACTCATAGTTTCGTGTTTTATCGTTGTTTTCATGAGCTATTGCCCACAGTTTTGGGGTTCCAGGGTGATTTACAAGTTTGTGAGTTATGGCAAAAAAAACTCGTCTTTTTCATGTTTTATGGCCATTTTCATGAGGTATTGCCCACAGTTTTGGAGTTCCTAGGCGATTTACAACAATCGTAAGGCCCGATACATGTTTGAGGGCATGACCAAGAACTCATCATTTTTGTGTTTTATGGCTGTTTTCAGGAGCTATTGCCCATAGTTTTGCGGTTGCAGGGAGATTTGCATGGCCCACAAGACCTGATACATGTCTGAGAGATATGACTAAAACCTCGCCGTTTTCGCGTTTTATGGTCGTTTCATGAAGTACTGCTCACAGTTTCGGGATTCCCGAGAGATTTGCATGTCCCATAAGACCCTATATATATTTTAGAGATATGACCAGCAACTCGTCATTTTCGCGTTTTATGGTTGTTTTAATGAGTTATTATCCATTGTTTTGGAGTTCCAAGGCGATTTACAATGACCATAAGGCACGATAAATGTTTGAGGGCATGACCAAAAACTCGTCGTTTTCGTGTTTTACGACAGTTTTCAGGAGCTATTGCCCACAGTTTTGTGGTTCGAGGGCGATTTATATGTTTGAGAGGTATGACAAAAAAATTATCGTTTTTTATTTTATGGCTGTTTTCATGAGCTATTGCCCACATTTTTAAGGTTCTAGGGCGATTTACACGTTTGAGAGTTATGACAAAAAACACATCTTTTTCGTGTTTTATGGCCATTTAATGAGGTATTGCCCACAGTTTTGGGGCTCCACGGAGATTTACAATGACCGTAAGGACCGATACTAGTTTGAGGGCGTGACCAAGAACTCGTCGTTTTCATGTTTTGTTTCTGTTTTTATGAGCTATTGCCCACAGTTTTGGGATTCTAGGGGTATTTTCATGGCCGGTAAGATCCGATGCATGTTTGAGAGATATGACCAAAAACTCGTCGTTTTCGCGTATTATGACCGTTTCATGAACTATTGCCCATAGTTTCGGGGTTCTCGGAGGGTTTGCATGGCCTGTAAGACCAGGTATATGTTTTAGAGTTATGACCAACAACTCGTCTTTTTTGTGTTTTATGGCCGTTTTCATGAACTATTTCCCACAGATTTGGAGTTCCAGGGGGATTTGCATGGCTAGAAAGACCGGATACATGTTTAAGAGTTATAAGCAAAACTAATCATTTTCGCGTTTTATGCTTGTTTTAATGAGTTATTCTCCACAGTTTTGGAGTTCCAAGGCGATTTACAATGACCGTAAGGGCCCATACATGTTTCAGTGCATGACCAAAAACTAGTCGTTTTCCTGTTTTATGGCCATTTTCATGAGCTATTGCCCACAGTTTTGGGGTTCCAGGGTGATTTACATTTTGGCAAGTATGACCAAAAACTCGCCGTTTACGTGTTTTATGGCTGTTTTCACGAGCTATTGCCGACAATTTTGGGGTTCCAGGGTGATTTACAATTTTGAGAGTTATGGCAAAAAACTCGTCTTTTTCATGTTTTATGGCCATTTTCATGAGGTATTGCCCACTGTTTTGGAGTTCCTGGGCGATTTACAACGACCGTAAGGCCCGATACATGTTTGAGGGCATGACCAAGAACTCGTCGTTTTTGTGTTTTATGGGTGTTTTCATGAGCTATTTCCCATAGTTTTGCGGTTCCAGGGAGATTTGCATGGCCCACAGGACCTGATACATGTTTGAGAGATATGACCAAAACCTCGCCGTTTTCATGTTTTTGATGGCCGTTTCATGAAATACTGCTCACAGTTTCGGGATTCCTAAGAGATTTGCATGTCCCATAAGATCCTATATATATTTTAGAGATATGACCAGCAACTCATCATTTTCGCGTTTTTATGGTTATTTTAATGAGTTATTATCCATTGTTTTGGAGTTCCAAGGCGATTTACAATGACCGTAAGGCGCGATACATGTTTGAGGGCATGACCAAAAACTCGTCGTTTTCGTGTTTTACGACCGTTTTCAGGAGCTATTGCCCACAGTTTTCCGGTTCCAGGGCAATTTATATGTTTGAGAGGTATGACCAAAAATTCATATTTTTTTATTTTATGGCTGTTTTCATGAGCTATTGACCACATATTTATGGTTCCAGGGCGATTTACATGTTTGAGAGCTATGACAAAAAACACATCTTTTTCGTGTTTTATGGCCATTTAATGAGGTATTGCCCACAGTTTTGGGGCTCCAGGGTGATTTACAATGACCGTAAGGACCGATACTAGTTTGAGGGCATCACCAAGAACTCGTCGTTTTCATGTTTTGTTTCTCTTTTTATGAGCTATTGCCCAAAGTTTTGGGATTCCAGGGGTATTTTCATGGCCGGTAAGATCCGATACATGTTTGAGAGATATGACCAAAAACTCGCCGTTTTCGCGTTTTATGACCATTTCATGAACTATTTCCCACAGTTTCGAGGTTCTCGGAGGATTTGCATGGCCTGTAAGACCAGGCATATGTTTTAGAGTTATGACCAACAACTCGTCTTTTTTGTGTTTTATGGCCGTTTTCATGAACTATTTCCCACAGTTTTGGAGTTCCAAGGGGATTTGCATGGCCAGGAAGACCGGATACATGTTTGAGAGTTATAAGCAAAACTAATCATTTTTGCGTTTATGGCTATTTTAATGAGTTATTCTCCACAGTTTTGGAGTTCCAAGGCGATTTACAATGACCGTAAGGGCCTATACATGTTTCAGGGCATGACAAAAAACTCGTCGTTTTCGTGTTTTATGGCCGTTTTCATGAGCTATTGCCCACAGTTTTTGGGTTCGAGGGTGATTTACATTTCGGCAGGTATGACCAAAAACTCGTCGTTTACGTGTTTTATGGCTGTTTTCACGAGCTATTGCCGACAATTTTGGGGTTCCAGGGTGATTTACAATTTTGAGAGTTATGGCAAAAAACTCGTCTTTTTCATGTTTTATGGCCATTTTCATGAGGTATTGCCCACAGTTTTGGAGTTCCTGGGCGATTTACAACGACCGTAAGGCCCGATACATGTTTGAGGGCATGACCAAGAACTCGTCGTTTTTGTGTTTTATGGGTGTTTTCATGAGCTATTTCCCATAGTTTTGCGGTTCCAGGGAGATTTGCATGGCCCACAGGACCTGATACATGTTTGAGAGATATGACCAAAACCTCGCCGTTTTCATGTTTTTGATGGCCGTTTCATGAAGTACTGCTCACAGTTTCGGGATTCCCGAGAGATTTGCATGTCCCATAAGATCCTATATATATTTTAGAGATATGACCAGCAACTCGTCATTTTCGCGTTTTTATGGTTATTTTAATGAGTTATTATCCATTGTTTTGGAGTTCCAAGGCGATTTACAATGACCGTAAGGCGCGATACATGTTTGAGGGCATGACCAAAACTGCTGCTTTCGTGTTTTACGACTGCTGTGAGCTATTGCCCACAGTTTTCCGATTCCAGGGCAATTTATATGTTTGAGAGGTATGACCAAAAATTCATATTTTTTTATTTTATGGCTGTTTTCATGAGCTATTGACCACATTTTTAAGGTTCCAGGGAGATTTACATGTTTGAGAGCTATGACAAAAAACACATCTTTTTCGTGTTTTATGGCCATTTAATGAGGTATTGCCCACAGTTTTGGGGCTCCAGGGTGATTTACAATGACCGTAAGGACCGATACTAGTTTGAGGGCATCACCAAGAACTCGTCGTTTTCATGTTTTGTTTCTCTTTTTATGAGCTATTGCCCAAAGTTTTGGGATTCCAGGGGTATTTTCATGGCCGGTAAGATCCGATACATGTTTGAGAGATATGACCAAAAACTCGCCGTTTTCGCGTTTTATGACCATTTCATGAACTATTTCCCACAGTTTCGAGGTTCTCGGAGGATTTGCATGGCCTGTAAGACCAGGCATATGTTTTAGAGTTATGACCAACAACTCGTCTTTTTTGTGTTTTATGGCCGTTTTCATGAACTATTTCCCACAGTTTTGGAGTTCCAAGGGGATTTGCATGGCCAGGAAGACCGGATACATGTTTGAGAGTTATAAGAAAAACTAATCATTTTTGCGTTTATGGCTATTTTAATGAGTTATTCTCCACAGTTTTGGAGTTCCAAGGCGATTTACAATGACCGTAAGGGCCTATACATGTTTCAGGGCATGACAAAAAACTCGTCGTTTTCGTGTTTTATGGCCGTTTTCATGAGCTATTGCCCACAGTTTTTGGGTTCGAGGGTGATTTACATTTCGGCAGGTATGACCAAAAACTCGTCGTTTACGTGTTTTATGGCTGTTTTCACGAGCTATTGCCGACAGTTTTGGGGTTCCGGGGGGATTGACAATTTTGAGAGTTATGGCAAAACTCGTCTTTTTCATGTTTTATGGCCATTTTCATGAGGTATTTTACGCTTTTGGAGTTCCTGGGCGATTTACAACGACCGTAAGGCCCGATACATGTTTGAGGGCATGACCAAGAACTCGTCGTTTTTGTGTTTTATGGGTGTTTTCATGAGCTATTTCCCATAGTTTTGCGGTTCCAGGGAGATTTGCATGGCCCACAGGACCTGATACATGTTTGAGAGATATGACCAAAACCTCGCCGTTTTCATGTTTTTGATGGCCGTTTCATTAAGTATCGCTACGCTTCGGGATTCTGAGAGATTTGCATGTCCCATAAGATCCTATATAT
The DNA here is from genome assembly GCA_023614405.1 of Avena insularis. Taxonomy (NCBI): domain Eukaryota; kingdom Viridiplantae; phylum Streptophyta; class Magnoliopsida; order Poales; family Poaceae; genus Avena; species Avena insularis. The sequence continues at coordinate 457,870,977 of CM042685.1, read as the reverse complement.
ATTTTAGAGATATGACCAGCAACTCGTCATTTTCGCGTTTTTATGGTTATTTTAATGAGTTATTATCCATTGTTTTGGAGTTCCAAGGCGATTTACAATGACCGTAAGGCGCGATACATGTTTGAGGGCATGACCAAAAACTCGTCGTTTTCGTGTTTTACGACCGTTTTCAGGAGCTATTGCCCACAGTTTTCGGGTTCCAGGGCGATTTATATGTTTGAGAGGTATGACCAAAAATTCATATTTTTTTATTTTATGGCTGTTTTCATGAGCTATTGACCACATTTTTAAGGTTCCAGGGAGATTTACACGTTTGAGAGTTATGACAAAAAACACATCTTTTTCGTGTTTTATGGCCATTTAATGAGGTATTGCCCACAGTTTTGGGGCTCCAGGGTGATTTACAATGACCGTAAGGACCGATACTAGTTTGAGGGCATGACCAAGAACTCGTCGTTTTCATGTTTTGTTTCTCTTTTTATGAGCTATTGCCCAAAGTTTTGGGATTCCAGGGGTATTTTCAAGGCCGGTAAGATCCGATACATGTTTGAGAGATATGACCAAAAACTCGCCGTTTTCACGTTTTATGACCATTTCATGAACTATTTCCCACAGTTTCGAGGTTCTCGGAGGATTTGCATGGCCTGTAATACCAGGCATATGTTTTAGAGTTATGACCAACAACTCGTCTTTTTTGTGTTTTATGGCCGTTTTCATGAACTATTTCCCACAGTTTTGGAGTTCTAGGGGGATTTGCATGGCCAGGAAGACCGGATACATGTTTGAGAGTTATAAGCAAAACTAATCATTTTCGCGTTTTATGGCTGTTTTAATGAGTTATTCTCCACAGTTTTGGAGTTCCAAGGCGATTTACAATGACTGTAAGGGCCCATACATGTTTCAGGGCATGACCAAAAACTCGTCGTTTTCGTGTCTTATGGCCGTTTTCATGAGCTATTGCCCACAGTTTTGGGGTTCGAGGGTGATTTACATTTTGGCAGGTATGACCAAAAACTCGTCGTTTACGTGTTTTATGGCTGTTTTCACGAGCTATTTCCCACAATTTTGGGGTTCCAGGGCGATTTACAATTTTGAGAGTTATGGCAAAACAAACTCTTCTTTTTTGGTGTTTTATCCGCATTTTCCTGAGGTACTGCCCACAGTTTTAGGGTTCCTGGGCGATTTACAACGACCGTAAGGCCCGATACATGTTTTAGGGCATGACCAAGAACTTGCCTTTTTTGTGTTTTATGGCTATTTTCATGAGCTATTGCTCACATTTTTGCGGTTCTAGAGAGATTTGCATGGCCCACAAGACCTGATACATGTTTGAGAGATATGACCAAAACCTCGCCGTTTTCGCGTTTTATGGCCATTTCATGAAGTATTGCTCACAATTTCGGGATAACAAAGAGACTTGCATGTCCCGTAAGACCCGATATATATTTTAGAGATATGACCGAGAACTCGTCCTTTCACATTTTTATGGCTGTTTTAATGAGTTATTGTCCACAGTTTGGGAGTTCCAAGGCGATTTACAATAACCTTAAGGCCCGATACATGTTTGAGGGCATGACAAAAACTCGTCGTTTTCGTGTTTTATGACCGTTTTCATGAGCTAATGCCCACAGTTTAGGAGTTCGAGGGCGATTTATATGTTTCAGAGGTATGACAAAAAACTCATCATTTTTTTTGTTTTACGGCTGTTTTGATGAGCTATTGCCCGCAGTATTAGGGTTCCAGGGCGATTTACACGTTTGAGAATCATGACAAAAACACGTATTTTTCGTGTTTTATGTCCATTTAATAAGGTATTGCCCATAGTTTGAGGGCATGACCAAGAACTCATCATTTTCATGTTTTGTTTCTGTTTTTATGAGCTATTGCTCACATTTTTGGGATTCCAGGGGTATTTACATGGCCGGTAAGATCCGATACATGTTTGAGAGATATGACCAAAAACTCACTGTTTTCGCATTTTATGACCGTTTCATGAACTATTGCCCAGAGTTTCTGGGTTCTCGGAGGATTTGCATGGCCTGTAAGACCAGTTATATGTTTCAGAGTTATGACCAACAACTCGTCTTTTTTGTGTTTTATGGTCATTTTCATGAACTATTTCCCATAGTTTTGGAGTTCCAGGGGATTTGCATGGCCAAGAAGACCGGATACATGTTTGAGAGTTATAAGCAAAACTAATCATTTTCGTGTTTTATGGCTGTTTTAATGAGTTATTCTCTAACGTTTTGGAGTTCCAAGGCGATTTACAATGACCGTAAGGGCCCAAACATGTTTCAGGGCATGACCAAAAACTAGTCGTTTTTCTGTCTTATGGCTATTTTCATGAGCTATTGCCCACAGTTTTGGGGTTCCAGGTTGATTTACATTTTGGCTGGTATGACCAAACACTCGTCATTTTCGCGTTTTATGGTCGTTTTCATGGGCTATTGCCAACAATTTTGGGGTTCCAGGGCGATTTACATGTTTGAGAGTTATGGCAAAAACTCGTCTTTTTCGTGTTTTATGGCTATTTTCATGAGGTATTGCCCACAGTTTTGGGGTTCCTGAATGATTTACAATGACGGTAAGGCCCAATACATATTTGAGGGTTATGGATGTTTTCATGAGCTATTGCCCATAGTTTTGCGGTTCCAGGGAAATTTGCATGGCCGACAAGACCTGATATATGTTTGAGAGATTTGACCAAAACCTCGCCGTTTTCGCGTTTTATGGCCGTTTCATGAAGTATTGCTCATAGTTCCGGGATTCCCGGGAGATTTGTATGTCCCGTAAGACCCGATATATATTTTAGAGATATGACCATCAACTCGTCATTTTCGCGTATTTATTGCTGTTTTAATGAGTTATTATCCATTGTTTTGGAGTTCCAAGGCGATTTACAATGACCAGAAGGCCCGATACATGTTTGAGGGCATGACCAAAAACTCGTCGTTTTCGTGTTTTATGGCTGTTTTCATGAGCTATTGCCCACAGTTTTGGGGTTCCACGGTGATTTACATTTTGGCAGGTATGACCAAAGACTCGTCGTTTTCGTGTTTCATGGCCGTTTTTACGAGCTATTGCCCACAATTTTGGGTTCCAGGGAGATTTACAAGTTCGAGAGTTATGGCAAAAAAACTCGTTTTTTTCGTGTTTTATGGCCATTTTCATGAGGTATTGCCCATAGTTTTTGGGTTCCTGGGCGATTTACAACGACCATAAGGCCCAATACATGTTTGAGGGCATGACCAAGAACTCGTCGTTTTTGTGTTTTATGGCTGTTTTCATGAGCTTTTGCCGAGAGTTTTGCGGTTCTAGAGAGATTTGCATGGCCCACAAGACCTGATACATGTTTGAGAGATATGACCAAAACCTCGCCGTTTTCTCGTTTTATGGCCGTTTCATGAAGTATTGCTCACAGTTTCGGGATTCCCGGGAGATTTGCATGTCCCGTAAGACACGGTATATATTTTAGAGATATGACCAACAACTCGTCATTTTCGTGTTTTTATGGCTGTTTTAATGAGTTATTGTCCACATTTGGAGTTCCAAGGCGATTTACAATGACCGTAAGGCGCGATACATGTTTAATGGCATGACCAAAAACTCGTCGTTTTCGTGTTTTATGACTGTTTTCATGAGCTATTGCCCACAGTTTTGGGGTTCTAAGGCGATTTATATGTTTGAGAGGTATGACAAAAAACTCATCGTTTTTTTCTTTTACGGCTGTTTTCATTAGCTATTGCCCACATTTTTAAGGTTCGATGATTTACATCGCTTATGAAGTTATGACAAAAACACGATTTTCGTGTTTTATGGCCATTTAATAAGGTATTGCCCACAGTTTTGGGGCTCCAGGACGAATTACAACGACCGTTAGGACCGATACAAGTTTCAGGGCATGACCAAGAAATCGTCGTTTTCATGGTTTGTTTCTGTTTTTATGAGCTATTGCCCACAGTTTTGGGGTTCCAGTGGTATTTTCATGGCCGGTAAGATCCGATACATGTTTGAGAGATATGACCAAAAACTCGTCGTTTTCGCGTTTTATGACCGTTTCATGAACTATTGCCCACAGTTTCGGGGTTCTCGGAGGATTTGCATGGCCTATAACTCATCTTTTTTGTGTTTTATGGCTATTTTCAAGAACTATTGCCCACAGTTTTGGAGTTCCAGGGGGATTTGCATGGCCAGTAAGACCGGATACATGTTTGAGAGTTATAAGAAAGAACTCATCGTTTTTTGCGTTTTATGGTCGTTTTAATGAGTTATTCTCTGCAGTTTTGGAGTTCCAAGGCAATTTATAATGACCGTAAGGGACAATACAAGTTTCACGGCATGACCAAAAACTCGTGGTTTTCGTGTTTTATGTCCGCTTTCATGAGCTGTTGCCCACATTTTTGGAGTTCCAGGGTGATTAACAATGACCATAAGGATCGATACATGTTTAAGGGCATGACCAAGAACTCGTCGTTTTCATGTTTTATGGCTGTTTTCATGAACTCATCGTTTATGGCCGTTTGGAGTTTTATGACCAAGAACTCATCGTTTTCGCATTTTATGGCTGTTTTAATGTGTTATTCTCCATAGTTTTGGAGTTCCAAGGCGATTTACAATGACCGTAAAGTCCGATACATGTTTGAAGCCATGACCAAGAACTCGTCGTTTTTGTGTTTTATGGTCGTTTTCGAGAGCTATTGCCCATAGTTTTGCGGTTCGAGGGAGATTTGCTTGGCCCACAAGACCTGATTCATGTTTGAGAGATATGACCACAACCTCGTCGTTTGCGCATTTTATGGCCATGTCATGAAGTATTCCTCACAGTTTCGAGATTCCTGGGGGATTTGCATGTCCCATAAGACCCGATATATATTTTACATCTATGACCAACAACTCATCATTTTCGCGTTTTTATGGCTGTTTTAATGAGTTATTGTCCATAGTTTTGGAGTTCCAAGGGGATTTACAATGACCGTAACGCCCGATACATGTTTGAAGGCATGACCAAAAACTCATCGTTTTCATGTTTTATGACCGTGTTTTAAGACCAAGTTTATGTTTTAGAGTTATGACCAACAAATCATGTTTTTTGTGTTTTATGGTTGTTTTCATGAACTATTGCCCACAGTTTTGGAGTTCTAGGGGGATTTGCATGGCCAGTAAGACCGGATACATGTTTGAGAGTTATAAGAAAGAACTCATTGTTTTCGCGTTTTATGGCTGTTTTAATGAGTTATTCTCCACAGTTTTGGAGTTCCAAGGCGATTTATAATGACCGTAAGAGACAATACAAGTTTCACGGCATGACCACAAACTCGTCGTTTTCATGTTTTATGTCCGCTTTCATGAGCTGTTGCCCACATTTTTGGGGTTACAGGGTGAGTAACAACGACCATAAGGATCGATACATTTTTAAGGGCATGACCAAGAACTCGTCGTTTTCATGTTTTATGGTCGTTTTCATGAGCTATTGCCCACAGTTTTGGAGTTTCAGGGGGATTTGCATGGCCCGTAAGACCCGATACATGTTGAGAGTCATGACCAAAAACTCATTGTTTCTGTGTTTTATGGCATGGAGATTTGCATGGCATGATAAGACCTAGTATATGTTTTAGACTTATGAAAAAACTCGTCGTTTTTGTGTTTTATGGCTGTTTTCATGAACTATGCCCATAGTTTTGGAGTTCTAGGGGGATTTGCATGGCCAGTAAGACCAGATACATGTTTGAGAATTATAAGCAAGAAATCATCGGTTTTGCATTTTATGGCCGTTTTAATGTGTTATTCTCCATAGTAAGACCTAGTATATGTTTTAGAATAATCAAAAAAACTAGCCGTTTTTGTGTTTTATAGCCGTTTTCATGAAGTATGCCCATAGTTTTGGAGTTCTAGGGCGATTTCAGTGGCCAGTAAGACCGGATACATCTTTGAGTGTTATAATCGAGAACTCGTTGTTTTCGTGTTTTATGGCTGTCTTAATGAGTTATTCTCAAGAGTTTTTGAGTTCCAAGGCAATTTACAATGACCGTAAGGGCCCATAAAAGTTTCAGGGCATGACCAAAAACTTGTCGTTTTTGTGTTTTATGGCCGTTTTCATGAGCTATTGCCCACAGTTTGGGGGTTCCAGGGTGATTTACATTTTAATAGGTATGAACAAATACTCATTGTTTTTTGCGTTTTATGGCCGTTTTCATGAGCTATTGCCCACAATTTTGGGGTTCCAAGGCGATTTACATGTTTGAGAGTTGTGGCTAAAAAACCTCGTCTTTTTCGTGTTTTATGGCCATTTTCATGAGGTATTGCCCATAGTTTTGGGGTTCCTGGGCGATTTACAACGACCGTAAGGCCCGATACATATTTGACGCCATGACCAAGAACTCGTCATTTTCGTGTTTTATGGTCGTGTTCATGAGCTATTGCCCATAGTTTTGGGTTTCCATGGAGATTTGCATAGCCTGCAAGGCCTGATACATGTTTGAGAGATATAACCAAAAATTCGCCGTTTTCGCGTTTATGGCCGTTTCATTAAGTATTGCTCACAGTTTAGGGATTCGCAGGGGATTTGCATGTCCCGCGTAAGACCCGGTATATACTTTAGAGCTATGACCAACAACTCGTCATTTTCGCTTTTTATGGCTATTTTAATGAGTTGTTGTCCAATGTTTTGGAGTTCCAAGGCGATTTACAATGACCGTAAGGCCCGATACATGTTTGCATGACCAAAAACTCGTTGTTTCCCTGTTTCATGACCGTTTTCATGAGCTATTGCCCACAGTTTTGGCTTTCCAGGGCAATTTATATGTTTGAGAGGTATGACCAAAAACTCATGTTTTCTTTGTTTTATGGTTGTTTTCATGAGTTATTGCCCACAGTTTTAGGCTAACAGGGCGATTTACACGTTTGAGAGTTACGGCAAAAAAAACACGTCTTTTCGTGTTTTATGGCCATTTAAGGAGGTATTACCCACAATTTTGGGGCTCTAGGGCGATTTACAACGACTATAAGGACCGATACAAGTTTGAGGGCATGACCAAGAACTCGTTGTTTTCATGTTTTATTTCTGTTTTTATGAGCAATTGCCCACAGTTTTGAGGTTTCATGGGGATTTGTCTGGTCCGTAAGACCAGGTACATGTTTGAGAGTCATGACCAAAAACTCATTATTTCCGTGTTTTATGGCCATTTTCATCAGTTATACCACATAGTTCTGGGGTGCAAGGACATTTTCATGGCACAGTAAGACCTAGTATATGTTTTAGACTTATAAAAAAAACTAGCCGTTTTTGTATTTTATGGCCGTTTTCATGAACTATGCCCATAGTTTTGGAGTTCTAGGGCGATTTGCATGGCCAGTAAGACCGGATACATCTTTGAGAGTTATAATCAAGAACTCGTCGTTTTCGTATTTTATGGCTGTCTTAATGAGTTATTCTCAAAAGTTTTTGAGTTCCAAGGCAATTTACAATGACAATAAGGGCGCATACATGGTTGAGGTCATGACCAAAAACTTGTCGTTTTCGTGTTTTATGGCCATTTTCATGAGCTATTGCCCATAGTTTGGGGGTTCCAGGGCGATTTACTTTTTGCAGGTATGACCAAATACTCGTCTTTTTTTGCGTTTTATGGCCGTTTCCATGAGCTATTGCCCACAATTTTGGGGTTCCAGCGCGATTTACACATTTGAGAGTTATGACAAAAAAACACGTCTTTTTCGTGTTTTTGGCCATTTAATGAGGTATTTCCTACAATTTGAGGGCTCCACGGCGATTTACAACAACCGTAAGGACCGATACAAGTTTGAGGGCATGACCAAGAACTCGTCGTTTTCATGCTTTATTTCTGTTTTTATGAGCTATTGCCCATAGTTTTGTGTTCCAGGGGTATTTTCATGGCCGGTAAGATCTGATACATGTTTGAGAGATATGACTAAAAACTCGGCGTGTTCGTGGTTTATGGCCGTTTCATGAACTATTGCCTAGAGTTTCGGGGTTCTCGAGCGATTTTCATGGCCCGTAAGACCAGGTATATCTTTTATTGTTATGACCAACAACTCGTCTTTTCTGTTTTATGGACGTTTGCATGAACTATTGCCCACATTTTTGGAGTTCCAGGGGGATTTGGATCGCTAGTAAGACCGGATATATGTTTGAGAATTATAAGCAATAAATCATCGTTTTCGCATTTTATGGTTGTTTTAATGTGTTATTCTCCGCAGTTTTGGAGTTCCAAGGCGATTTACAATGACTCTAAGGGCCCATACAAGTTTTAGGGCATGACCAAAAACTTGTTGTTTTCGTGTTTTATTTTATGGCCGTTTTAATGAGCTATTGCCCACAGTTTTGGGGTTCCATGGTGATTTACATTTTGGCAGGTATGACCAAAACTCGTCGATTTTGCGTTTTATGTTTGTTTTCATGAGCTATTTCCCACAATTTCGGGGTTCCAGGGCGATTTACATGTTTGAGAGTTATGGAAAAAACTCGTCTTTTTCGTGTTTTATGGCCATTTTTATGAGGTATTAACCATAGTTTTGGGGTTGCTGGGTGATTTTGACCACCGTAAGGCCCGATACATATATTTGAGGGCATGACCAAGAACGCGTCGTTTTCATATTTATGGCCGTGTTCATGAGCTATTGCCCATAGTTTTGGGGTTCTAGGGAGATTTGCATGGCCCGCAAGACCTGATATATATTTGAGAGATATAACCAAAAACTCGTCGTTTTCGCGTTCTATGCCCGTTTCATGAAGTATTGCTCACAGTTTAGGGTTTCTCGGGGGATTTGCATGTCCCGCATAAGACCCGGTATATATTTTAGAGCTATGACCAACAACTTGTCATTTTCGGGTTTTATGGCTGTTTTAATGAGTTGTTCTCCACGGGTTTGGAGTTTCAAGGCAATTTACAATGACCGTAAGGCCGGATACATGTTTGCATGACCAAAAACTCGTCGTTTTCATGTTTAATGACCGTTTTCATGATCTATTGCCCACAGTTTTGGCTTTCCAGGGCAATTTATATGTTTGAGAGGTATGACCAAAAACTCATGTTTTCTTTGTTTTATGGTTGTTTTCATGATCTATTGCCCACAATTTTAGGCTACCAAGGCGATTTACACGTTTGAGAGTTACGACAAAAAAACACGTCTTTTCATGTTTTATGGCCATTTAAGGAGGTATTGCCCACAATTTTGGGGCTCTAGGGCGATTTACAACGACCGTAAGGACCAATATAGGTTTGAGGGCATGACCAAGAACTCGTCGTTTTCATGTTTTATTTTTGTTTTTATGAGCAATCATAGTTTTGGGGTTTCAGGGGGATTTGCATGGCCCGTAAGACCAGGTACATGTTTGAGAGTTATGACCAAAAACTCATTGTTTTTGTGTTTTATGGCCATTTTTATGAGCTATACCACATAGTTCTGGGGTGCAAGGTGGTTTGCATGGCATGGTAAGACCTATTATATGTTTTAGACTTATCAAAAAAACTCGTCGTTTTTGTGTTTTATGGCCATTTTCATGAACTATGCCCATAGTTTTGGAGTTCTAGGGGGATTTGCATGCCAGTAAGACCGAATACATGTTTGAGAGTTATAATTAAGAACTCGTCGTTTTCGTGTTTTATGGCTGTCTTAATAAGTTATTCTCAAAAGTTTTTGAGTTCCAAGGCAATTTACAATGACAATAAGGGCCCATACATGTTTGAGGTCATGACCAAAAACTCGTCGTTTTCGTGTTTTATGGCCGTTTTCATGAGCTATTTCCCACAGTTTGGGGGTTCCAGGGCAATTTACTTTTTGCAGGTATGACCAAATACTGCTGCTTTTTATGCTTTTATATGCTTTTCATGAGCTATTGCCTAGTTTGGGGTTCGAGTGGCATTTACATGTTTGAGAGTTATGGCAAAAAACTCGTCTTTTTCATGTTTTATGGACATTTTCATAAGGTATTGCCCACAGTTTTGGAGTTCCTCGGCGATTTACAACAACCGTAAGGCTCGATACATATTTGACGCCATGACAAATAACTCGTCATTTTCGTGTTTTATGCTCGTGTTCATGAGCTCGCCTGATTTTGGGGTACAGGGAGATTTGCATGGCCCGCAAGACCTGATATATGTTTTAGATATATAACCAAAAAATCGTCATTTTCTCGTTTTCATGTTTTATTTCTGTTTCTATCAGCTATTGTCCACATTTTTGGAGTCCTATGGGTACTTTCATGGCCGGTAAGATCCGATACATGTTTGAGAGATATGAGCAAGAACTCACCGTTTTCGCGTTTTATGGCCGTTTCATGAACTATTGCCTTACGCTTTGGGTTCTCGGGGGATTTGCATGGCCCGTAAGACCAGGTATATGTTTTAGAGTTATGACCAACAACTCTTCTTTTGTGGTGTATGGCTGTTTTCATGAACTATTGCCCATAGTTTTGGAGTTCCAGGGTGATTTGCATAACCAGTAAGACCGGATACATGTTTGAGAGTTATAAGCAAGAATTCATCATTTTCTCATTTCGTGGGAGTTTTAATGAGTTATTGTCCATAGTTATCTAGTTCCAAGGTGATTTATAATGACCGTAAGGGCCCATACAGGTTTGAGGGCATGACCAAAAACGCAGTTTTTAGGCGTTTTATGGGCATTTTAATGAGTTAATGCCCATAGTTTTAGGATTCGAGGGTGATTTACAACGACCGTAAGGACTGATACATTTTAAGGGCATGACCAAGAACTCATCTTTTCATGTTTTATGGCCGTTTTCATGAGCTATTGCCCACGGTTTTGGGGGTTCAGGGGGATTTGTATGGCCCGTAAGACCCGGTACATGTTTGAGAGTCTTGACCAAAAACTCATTGTTTCCGTGTTTTATGGCCATTTTCATGAGCTATACCACATAGTTGTAGGGTGCAAGGAGATTTGCATGGCACAGTAAGACCTAGTATATGTTTTAGAGTTATGAAAAAAACTCGTCATTTTTGTGTTTTATGGCCGTTTTCATGAACTATGCCCATAGTTTTGGAGTTCTAGGGGGATTTGCATGTGCAAAAAGGACGGATACATGTTTTAGAGTTATAATCAAGAACTCATCGTTTTCGTGTTTTATGGCTGTCTTAATGAGTTATTCTCCATAGTTTTTGAGTTCCAAGGTAATTTACAATAACCCTAAGGGCCCATACATGTTTCACGGCATCACCAAAAACTCGTCGTTTTCCTGTTTTATAGTCGTTTTCATGAACTATTACCCATAGTTTTGGGTTCTAGGGTGATTTACATTTTGGCTGGTATGACCAAAAACTCGTTGTTTTCGTGTTTTATGGCCTTTTTTACGAGCTATTTCCCGCAATTTTAGGGTTCTTGGGCGATTTACAACGACCGTAAGGCGCAATACATGTTTGAGGGCATGACCAAGAACTCGTCGTTTTTTAGTGTTTTATGGTTATTTTCCTGAGCTATTGCCGAGAGTTTTGCGGTTCCAAGGAGATTTGAATGGTCCCAAGACCTGATACATGTTTGAGAGATATGACCAAAACCTTGCCATTTTCTCGTTTTATGGTTGTTTTTATGAGCTTATAGTTTCGGAATTCCCGGGAGATTTGCATGTCACGTAAGACCCGGTATATATTTTAGAGATATGACCAACAGCTCGTCATTTTCGTGTTTTTATGGCTGTTTTAATGAGTTATTGTCCATAGTTTTGGAGTTCCAAGGCGATTTACAATGACTGTAAGGCCCGATACATGTTTGAGGGCATGACCAAAAACTCATCGTTTTCGTGTTTTATGATCGTTTTCGTGAGCTATTGCCCACAGTTTTGGGGTTCTAAGGCGATTTATATGTTAGAGAGGTATGACCAAAAACTCATCGCTTTTTTGTTATATGGCTGTTTTCATGAGCTATTGCCCACAGTTTTAGGGTTCCAGGGCGATTTACACGTTTGAGAGTTATGACAAAAAAAACACGTCTTTTTCGTGTTTTATGTCCATTTAATGAGGTATTGCCCACAATTTTGGGGCTCTAGGGCGATTTACAATGACCGTCAGGACCGATACAAGTTTGAGGGATTGACCAAGAACTTGTCGTTTTCATGTTTTGTTTCTGTTTTTATGAGCAATTGCCCATAGTTTTGGTGTTCTAGGGGTATTTTCATGCTCGGTAAGATCCGATACATTTCTGAGAGATATGACCAAAAACTCGTCATTTTCGCGTTTTATGACCGTTTAGTGAACTATTGCCCACAGTTTCGGGGTTCTCGGAGGATTTGCATGGCCTGTAAGACCAGGTATATGTTTTAGATATATGACCAATAACTCTTCTTTTTTGTGTTTTATGGCCGTTTTCATGAACTATTGCCCACAGTTTTGGAGTTCTACGGGATTTGCATGGCCAATAAGACTGGATACATGTTTGAGAGTTATAAGCAAGAAATCATCGTTTTCGCGTTTTATGGCTGTTTAATTGAGTTATTCTCCACAGTTTAGGAGTTCCAAGGCGATTTAAAATGACCGTAACGGCCCATACATGTTTCAAGGCATGACCAAAAACTCATTGTTTTCGTGTTTTATGGCCGTTTTCATGAGCTATTGCCCGCAGTTTTGGGGTTCTAGGGAAATTTACAACGACCATAAAGACCGATACAAGTTTGAGGGCATGACCAAGAACTCGTCGTTTTCATGTTTTATTTCTGTTTTTATGAGGTATTGCCCATAGTTTTTGGGTTCTAGGGGTATTTTCATGGCCGGTAAGATCAGATACATGTTTGAGAGATATGACCAAAACCTCATTGCTGCGTTTTTATGGCCGTTTCCTGAACTATTGCCAAAGTTTCGGGGTTCTCGAGGGATTTGCATGGCACATAAGACCAGGTTTATGTTTTAGAGTTATGACCAACAACTCATTTTTTTGTGTTTTATGGCTGTTTTCATGAACTATTGCCCACGGTTCTGGAGTTCTAGGGGGATTTGCATGGCCAGTAAGACCGGATACATGTTTGAGAGTTATAAGAAAGAACTCATCGTTTTCGTGTTTTATGGCTGTTTTAATGAGTTATTCTCCACAGTTTTGGAGTTCCAAGGCGATTTATAATGACCGTAAGAGACAATACAAGTTTCACGGCATGACCACAAACTCGTCATTTTCGTGTTTTATGTCTGCTTTCATGAGCTGTTTCCCACATTTTTGGGGTTCCAGGGTGAGTAACAACGACCATAAGGATCAATACATTTTTAAGGGCATGACCAAGAACTCATCGTTTTCATGTTTTATGGTCGTTTCCATGAGCTATTGCCCACAGTTTTGGGGTTTCAGGGGGATTTTCATGGCCCGTAAGACCCGATACATGTTGAGAGTCATGACCAAAATCTCATTGTTTTTGTGTTTTATGGCAATTTTCATGAGCAAGGAGATTTGCATGGCACGGTACACGGAAACTCATTGTTTCCGTGTTTCTATGTTTTATGGCCACATAGTTCTGGGGTGCGAGGAGATTTGCATGGCATGATAAGACCTAGTATATGTTTTAGACTTATGAAAAAACTCGTTGTTTTTATGTTTTATGGATGTTTTCATGAACTATGCCCATAGCTTTGGAGTTCTAGGGGGATTTGCATGGCCAGTAAGACCAGATACATGTTTGAGAATTATAAGCAAGAACTCATCGTTTTTGCATTTTATGGTTGTTTTAATGTGTTATTCTCCACAGTTTTGGAGTTCCAAGGCGATTTACAATGACCGTACGGGCCCATACAAGTTTCAGGGCATGACCAAAAACTTGTCGTTTTTGAGTTTTATGGCCATTTTCGAGCTATTGCCCACAGTTTGGGGGTTCCAGGGTGATTTAAATTGTAAGAGGTATGAACAAATACTCATTGTTTTTTGCGTTTTATGGCCGTTTTCATGAGCTATTGCCCACAATTTTGGGTTTCCAAGGCGATTTACATGTTTGAGAGTTGTGGCTAAAAAACCTCGTCTTTTTCATGTTTTATGGCCATTTTCATGAGGTATTGCCCATAGTTTTGGGGTTCCTGGGCGATTTACAACGACCGTAAGGCCTGATACATATTTGACGCCATGACCAAGAATTCGTCATTTTCGTGTTTTATGTTCGTGTTCATGAGCTATTGCCCATAGTTTTGGGTTTCCAGGGAGATTTGCATAGCCTGTAAGACCTGATACATGTTTGAGAGATATAACCAAAAACTCGTCGTTTTTACGTTTATGGCCGTTTCATTAAGTATTTGTCACAGTTTAGGGATTCGCGAGGGATTTGCATGTCCCGCATAAGACCCGGTATATATTTTAGAGCTATGACCAACAACTCGTCATTTTCGCTTTTTATGGCTGTTTTAATGAGTTGTTGTCCAAAGTTTTGGAGTTCCAAGGCGATTTACAATGACCGTAAGGACCGATACATGTTTGCATGACCAAAAACTCGTCGTTTCCGTGTTTCATGACCGTTTTCATGAGCTATTGCCCATAGTTTTGGCTTTCCAGGGCAATTTATATGTTTGAGAGGTATGACCAAAAACTCATGTCTTCTTTGTTTTATGGTTGTTTTCATGAGCTATTGCCCACAGCTTTAGACTAACAGGGCGATTTACACGTTTGAGAGTTACCGCAAAAAAACACGTATTTTCGTGTTTTATGGCCATTTAAGGAGGTATTACCCACAATTTTGGGGCTCTAGGGCGAATTACAACGACTATAAGGACCGATACAAGTTTGAGGGCATGACCAAGAACTCGTTGTTTTCATGTTTTATTTCTGTTTTTATGAGCAATTGCCCACAGTTTTGAGGTTTTAGGGGATTTGCATGGCCTGTAAGATCCGATACATGTTTGAGAGATATGAGCAAGAACTCACCGTTTTCGCGTTTTATTGTCGTTTCATGAACTATTGCCCACAGTTTCGGGGTTCTCGGGGGATTTGCATGGCCCGTAAGACCAGGTATATGTTTTAGAGTTATGACCAACAACTCATCTTCTTTTGTGGTGTATGGCTGTTTTCATGAACTATTGCCCATAGTTTTGGAGTTCTATGGTGATTTCAATAACCAGTAAGACCGGATACATGTTTGAGAGTTATAAGCAAGAATTCATCATTTTCTCATTTCGTGGGAGTTTTAATGAGTTAGTGTCCATAGTTTTGGAGTTCCAAGGTGATTTATAATGATCGTAAGGGCCCATACAGGTTTGAGGGCATGACCAAAAACGCAGTGTTTAGGCGTTTTATGGGCATTTTAATGAGTTAATGCCCACAGTTTTAGGATTCGAGGGTGATTTACAACGACCGTAAGGACTGATACATTTTAAGGGCATGACCAAGAACTCATCTTTTCATGTTTTATGGCCGTTTTCATGAGCTATTGCCCACGGTTTTGGGGGTTCAGGGGGATTTGCATGGCCCGTAAGACCCGGTACATGTTTGAGAGTCTTGACCAAAAACTCATTGTTTCCGTGTTTTATGGCCATTTTCATGAGCTATACCACATAGTTCTAGGGTGCAAGGAGATTTGCATGGCAAAGTAAGACCTAGTATATGTTTTAGAGTTTTGACAAAAACTCGTCATTTTTGTGTTTTATGGCCGTTTTCAGGAACTATTCCCATAGTTTTGGAGTTCTAGGGGGATTTGCATGTGCAGAAAGGACGGATACATGTTTGAGAGTTATAATCAAGAACACATCGTTTTCGCGTTTTATGGCTGCTTAATGAGTTATTCTCCACAGTTTTGTAGTTCCAAGGCGATTTACAATGACCGTAAGGGCCCATACATGTTTCAGGGCATGACCAAAAACTCGTTGTTTTCGTGTTTTATGGCCGTTTTCATGAGCTATTGCCCGCAGTTTTGGGGTTCTAGGGCAATTTACAACGACCATAAAGACCGATAAAAGTTTGAGGGCATGACCAAGAACTCGTCGTTTTCATGTTTTATTTCTGTTTTTATGAGGTATTGCCCACATTTTTTGGATTCTAGGGGTATTTTCATGGCCGGTAAGATCCGATACATGTTTGAGAGATATGACCAAAATCTCGCCGTTTTCACGTTTTATGGCCGTTTCGTGAACTATTGCCAAAGTTTCGGGGTTCTCGAGGGATTTGCATGGAACATAAGACCAGGTTTATGTTTTAGAGTTATGACCAACAACTCATTTTTTTGTGTTTTATGGCTGTTTTCATGAAATATTGCCCACAGTTTTGGAGTTCTAGGGGGATTTGCATGGCCAGTAAGACCGGATACATGTTTGAGAGTTATAAGAAATAACTCACTCGTGTTTTATGACTGTTTTAATGAGTTATTCTCCACATTTTTGGAGTTCCAAGGGGATTTATAATGACCGTAAGAGACAATACAAGTTTCACGGCATGACCACAAACTCGTCGTTTTCGTGTTTTATGTCTGCTTTCATGAGCTGTTGCCCACATTTTTGGGGTTCCAGGGTGAGTAACAACGACCATAAGGATCGATACATTTTTAAGGGCATGACCAAGAACTCATCATTTTCATGTTTTATGGTCGTTTTCATGAGCTATTGCCCACAGTTTTGGGGTTTCAGGGGGATTTGCATGGCCCGTAAGACCCGATACATGTTGAGAGTCATGACCAAAAACTCATTGTTTCTGTGTTTTATGGCAATTTTCATGAGCAAGGAGATTTGCATGGCACGGTACATGGAAACTCATTGTTTCCGTGTTTCTATGTTTTATGGCCACATAGTTCTGGGATGCAAGGAGATTTGCATGGCATGATAAGACCTAGTATATGTTTTAGACTTATGAAAAAACTCGTCGTTTTTGTGTTTTATGGCTGTTTTCATGAACTATGCCGGTAGCTTTGGAGTTCTTGGGGGATTTGCATGGCCAGTAAGACCAGATACATGTTTGAGAATTATAAGCAAGAACTCATCGTTTTTGCATTTTATGGCTGTTTTAATGTGTTATTCTCCACAGTTTTGGAGTTCCAAGGCGATTTACAATGACCGTAAGGGCCCATATAAGTTTCAGGGCATGACCAAAAACTTGTCGTTTTTGTGTTTTATGGTCGTTTTCATGAGCTATTGCCCACAGTTTGGGGGTTCCAGGGTGATTTACAGTCTAAGAGGTATGAACAAATACTCATTGTTTTTTGCGTTTTATGGCCGTTTTCATGAGCTATTGCCCATAATTTTGGGGTACCAAGGCGATTAACATGTTTGAGAGTTGTGGCTAAAAAACCTCGTCTTTTTCATGTTTTATGGCCATTTTCATGAGGTATTGCCCATAGTTTTGGGGTTCCTGGGCGATTTACAACGACCGTAAGGCCCGATACATATTTGACGCCATGACCAAGAATTTGTCATTTTCGTGTTTTATGGTCGTGTTCATGAGCTATTGCCCATAGTTTTGGGTTTCCAGGGAGATTTGCATAGCCTGCAAGACCTGATACATGTTTGAGAGATATAACCAAAAACTCGTCGTTTTCACGTTTATGGCCGTTTCATTAAGTATTGCTCACAGTTTAGGGATTCGCGGGGGATTTGCATGTCCCGCGTAAGACCCGGTATATATTTTAGATCTATGACCAACAACTCGTCATTTACGCTTTTTATGGCTGTTTTAATGAGTTGTTGTCCAAAGTTTTGGAGTTCCAAGGCGATTTACAATGACCGTAAGGCCCGATACATGTTTCCATGACCAAAAACTCGTCGTTTTCGTGTTTAATGACCGTTTTCATGAGCTATTGCCCACAGTTTTGGCTTTCCAGGGCAATTTATATGTTTGAGAGGTATGACCAAAAACTCATGTTTTCTTTGTTTTATGGTTGTTTTCATGAGCTATTTCCCACAGTTTTAGGCTACCAAGGCGATTTACACGTTTGAGAGTTACGGCAAAAAAACACGTATTTTCGTGTTTTATGGCCATTTAAGGAGGTATTACCCACAATTTTGGGGCTCTAGGGCGATTTACAACGACTGTAAGGACCGATACAAGTTTGAGGGCATGACCAAGAACTCGTTGTTTTCATGTTTTATTTCTGTTTTTATGAGCAATTGCCCACGGTTTTGAGGTTTCAGGGGATTTGCATGGCCCGTAAGACCAGGTACATGTTTGAGAGTCATGACCAAAAACACATTGTTTCCGTGTTTTATGGCAATTTTCATCAGCTATACCACATAGTTCTGGGGTGCAAGGAAATTTGCATGGCACAGTAAGACCTAGTATATGTTTTAGACTTATAAAAAAACTAGCCGTTTTTGTGTTTTATGGCCGGTTTCATGAACTATTTACATGTTTGAGAGTTATGGCAAAATATTCATCTTTTTCGTGTTTTATGGCCATTTTCATGAGGTATTGTCCACAGTTTGAGGGCATGAGCAAGAACTCGTCGTTTTCATGTTTTATTTCTGTTTTTATGAGCTATTGTCCAAAGTTTTGGGGTCCCACGGGTACTTTCATGGCCGATAAGATCTGGTACATGTTTGAGAGATATGACCAAAACCTCACCGTTTTCGCGTTTTATGGTTGTTTCATGAACTATTGCCCAAAGTTTCGGGGTTCTCAGGGGATTGGCATGGCCCGTAAGACCAGGTGCATGTTTTAGAGTTATGACCAACAACTCATCTTCTTTTGTGTTATATGGCCGTTTTCATGAACTATTGCCCATAGTTTTGGAGTTCCAGGGTGATTTGCATAACCAGTAAGACCGGATACATGTTTGAGAGTTATAAGCAAGAATTCATCATTTTCTCATTTCGTGTCAATTTTAATGAGTTATTGTCCATAGTTTTGGAGTTCCAAGGTGATTTGTAATGACCGTAAGGGCCCATACATGTTTGAGGGCATGACCAAAAATGCATTATTTAGGCGTTTTATGGGCATTTTAATGAGTTATTGCCCTTAGTTTTAGGAGTCGAGGGTGATTTACAACGATCATAAGGATCGATACATGTTTAAGGGCATGACCAAGAACTCATCTTTTCATGTTTTATGGTCGTTCTCGTGAGCTATTACCCACAGTTTTCGGGTTTCCTAGAGATTTGCATGGCCCGTAAGACCCGGTACATGTTTGAGAGTCATGACCAAAAACTCATTGTTTCCGTGTTTTATGGCCATTTTCATGAGCTATACCACATAGTTCTAGGGTGCAAGGGGATTTGCCTAGCACAGTAAGACCTAGTATATGTTTTAGAGTTATGACAAAAACTCATCGTTTTCGTGTTTTATGACCGTTTTTATGAGTTATTGCCCACAGTTTTGGTGTTCAGGGCAATTTATATGTTTGATAGGTATGACCAAAATCTCATGTTTTTTTGTTTTATGGTCGTTTTCATGACCTATTGCCCATATTTAGGGATTCCAGGGCGATTTATATGTTTGAAAGTTATGACAAAAAACACGTATTTTTGTGTTTTATGGCCATTTAATGAGGTATTGCCCATAGTTTTGGGGCTCTAGGGCGATTTACTACGATCGTAAGGACCAATACAAGTTTGAGGGCATGAGCAAGAACTCGTCGTTTTCATGTTTTATTTATGTTTCTATGAGCTATTGTCCATAGTTTTGGGGTCCTAGGGGTACTTTCATGGCCGGTAAGATCCGATACATGTTTGAGAGATATGAGCAAAACTCACCGTTTTCGCGTTTTATGGCCGTTTCATGAACTATTGCCCACAATTTCGGGGTTCTTGCGAGATTTGCATGGCCCGTAAGACCAGGTATATGTTGTAGAGTTATGACCAACAACTCATCTTCTTTTGTGGTGTATGGCTGTTTTCATGAACTATTGCCCATAGTTTTGGAGTTCCAGGGTGATTTGCATAACCAGTGAGACCGAATACATGTTTGAGAGTTATAAGCAAGAATTCATCATTTTCTCATTTCGTGGGAGTTTTAATGAGTTATTGTCCATAGTTTTGGAGTTCCAAGTTGATTGATAATGACCGTAAGGGCCCATACAGGTTTGAGGGCATGACCAAAAACGCAGTGTTTAGGCGTTTTATGGGCATTTTAATGAGTTAATGCCCACAGTTTTAGGATTCGAGGGTGATTTACAACGACCGTGAGGACTGATACATTTTAAGGGCATGACCAAGAACTCATCTTTTCATGTTTTATGGCCGTTTTCATGAGCTATTGCCCACGGTTTTAGGGGTTCAGGGGGATTTGCATGGCCCGTAAGACCCGGCACATGTTTGAGAGTCTTGACTAAAAAATCATTATTTCCGTGTTTTGTGGCCATTTTCATGAGCTATACCACATAGTTCTAGGGTGCAAGGGGATTTTCCTGGCCCAGTAAGACCTAGTATATGTTTTAGAGTTATGACAAAAACTCGTCGTTTTTGTGTTTTATGGCTGTTTTCATCAACTATGCCCATAGTTTTGGAGTTCTAGCGGGATTTGCATGTGCAGAAAGGACGGATACATGTTTGAGAGTTATAATCAAGAACTCATCGTTTTCGCGTTTATGGCTGTCTTAATGAGTTATTCTCCACAGTTTTTGAGTTCCCAGGCAATTTACAATGACAATAAGGGCCCATACATGTTTCAGGGCATGACCAAAAACTCGTCATTTTCCTGTTTTATGGTCGTTTTCATGAGCTATTGCCCACGGTTTTGGGGTTCCAGGGTGATTTACATATTGGCTGGTATAACCAAAAACTCGTCGTTTTCGTGTTTCATGGCCGTTTTTACGAGCTATTGCCCACAATTTTGGGGTTCCAGGGCGATTTACAAGTTCGAGAGTTATGGTAAAAACTCGTCTTTTTCGTGTTTTATGGCCATTTTCATGAGGTATTGCCCATAGTTTTTGGGTTCCTGGGCGATTTACAACGACCATAAGGCCCAATACATGTTTGAGGGCATGACCAAGAACTCGTCGTTTTTGTGTTTTATGGCTATTTTCATGAGCTATTGCCGAGAGTTTTGCGGTTCCAGGGAGATTTGAATAGCCCCAAGACCTGATACATGTTTGAGAGATATGACCAAAACCTCGCCGTTTTCTTGTTTTATGGCCGTTTCATGAAGTATTGCTCACAGTTTCGGAATTCCCGGGAGATTTGCATGTCCCGTAAGACCCGGTATATATTTTAGAGATATGACCAACAACTCGTCATTTTCGTGTTTTTATGGCTGTTTTAATGTGTTATTGTCCAAAGTTTTGGAGTTCCAAGGCGATTTATAATGACCGTAAGGCCCGATACATGTTTGAGGGCATGACCAAAAACTCGTCGTTTTCGTGTTTTATGACTGTTTTCATGAGCTATTGCCCACAGTTTTGGGGTTCTAAGGCGATTTATATGTTTGAGAGGTATGACCAAAAATTCATCGTTTTTTTGTTATATGGTTGTTTTCATGAGCTATTGCCCACAGTTTTACGGTTCCAGGGCGATTTACACGTTTGAGAGTTATGACAAAAAAACACGTCTTTTTCGTGTTTTATGGCCATTTAATGAGGTATTGCCCACAGTTTTGGGGCTCCAGGGCGGTTTACAATGACCGTCAGGACCAATACAAGTTTGAGGGCTTGACCAAGAATTTGTCGTTTTCATGTTTTGTTTCTGTTTTTATGAGCTATTGCCCATAGTTTTGGGGTTCCAGGGGTATTTTCATGTCCGGTAAGATCCGATACATTTCTGAGAGAGATGACAAAAACTCGTCGTTTTCGCGTTTTATGACCGTTTTATGAACTATTGCCCAAAGTTTTGGGGTTCACAGAGGATTTGCATGGCTTGTAAGACCAGGTATAAGTTTTAGAGTTATGACCAATAACTCTTCTTTTTTGTGTTTTATGGCCGTTTTCATGAACTATTGCCCACAGTTTTGGAGTTCTAGGGGATTTGCATGGCCAGCAAGACTGGATACATGTTTGAGAATTATAAGCAAGAAATCATCGTTTTCGCGTTTTATGGCTGTTTGATGGAGTTATTCTCCACAGTTTTGGAGTCCCAAGACGCTTTACAATGACCGTAAGGGATTATACATGTTTCAAGGCATGACCAAAAACTCGTTGTTTTCGTGTTTTATGGCCGTTTTCATGAGCTA
The DNA here is from genome assembly GCA_023614405.1 of Avena insularis. Classification (NCBI taxonomy): domain Eukaryota; kingdom Viridiplantae; phylum Streptophyta; class Magnoliopsida; order Poales; family Poaceae; genus Avena; species Avena insularis. Next base: position 457,848,966 of record CM042685.1, on the reverse strand, counting down.
TTGCCCGTAGTTTTGGGGTTCTAGGGCGATTTACAACGACCGTAAAGACCGATACAAGTTTGAGGGCATGACCAAGAACTCGTCCTTTTCATGTTTTATTTCTGTTTTTATGAGGTATTGCCCATAATTTTTGGGTTCTAGGGGAATTTTCATGGCCGGTAAGATCTGATACATGTTTGATAAATATGACCAAAATCTCACCGTTTTCGAGATTTATGGCCGTTTCATGAACTATTGCCCAAAGTTTCGGGGTTCTCGAGGGATTTGCATGGCACGTAAGACCAGGTTTATGTTTTAGAGTTATGACCAACAACTCATCTTTTTGTGTTTTATGGCTATTTTCAAGAACTATTGCCCATAGTTTTGGAGTTCCAGGGGGATTTGCATGGCCAGTAAGACCGGATACATGTTTGAGAGTTATAAGAAAGAACTCATCGTTTTTTGTGTTTTATGGTTGTTTTAATGAGTTATTCTCTGCAGTTTTGGAGTTCCAAGGCAATTTATAATGACCGTAAGGGACAATACAAGTTTCACGGCATGACCAAAAACTCGTGGTTTTCGTGTTTTATGTCCGCTTTCATGAGCTGTTGCCCACATTTTTGGAGTTCCAGGGTGATTACCAATGACCATAAGGATCGATACATGTTTAAGGGCATGACCAAGAACTCGTCGTTTTCATGTTTTATGGCCGTTTTCATGAACTCATCGTTTATGGCCGTTTGGAGTTTTATGACCAAGAACTCATCGTTTTCGCATTTTATGGCTGTTTTAATGTGTTATTCTCCATAGTTTTGGAGTTCCAAGGCGATTTACAATGACCGTAAAGTCCGATACATGTTTGAAGCCATGACCAAGAACTCGTCGTTTTTGTGTTTTATGGTCGTTTTCGAGAGCTATTGCCCACAGTTTTGCGGTTCGAGGGAGATTTGCATGGCCCACCAGACCTGATTCATGTTTGAGAGATATGACCACAACCTCGTCGTTTGCGCATTTTATGGCCATGTCATGAAGTATTCCTCACAGTTTCGGGATTCCTGGGGGATTTGCATGTCCCATAAGACCCGATATATATTTTACATCTATGACCAACAACTCATCATTTTCGCGTTTTTATGGCTGTTTTAATGAGTTATTGTCCATAGTTTTGGAGTTCCAAGGTGATTTACAATGACCGTAAGGCCCGATACATGTTTGAAGGCATGACCAAAAACTCAACGTTTTCGTGTTTTATGACCGTGTTTTAAGACCAAGTTTATGTTTTAGAGTTATGACCAACAACTCATGTTTTTTGTGTTTTATGGTTGTTTTCATGAACTATTGCCCACAGTTTTGGAGTTCTAGGGGGATTTGCATGGCCAGTAAGACCGGATACATGTTTGAGAGTTATAAGAAAGAACTCATAGTTTTCGCGTTTTATGGCTGTTTTAATGAGTTATTCTCCACAGTTTTGGAGTTCCAAGGCGATTTATAATGACCGTAAGAGACAATACAAGTTTCACGGCATGACCACAAACTCGTCGTTTTCATGTTTTATGTCCGCTTTCATGAGCTTTTGCCCACATTTTTGGGGTTACAGGGTGAGTAACAACGACCATAAGGATCGATACATTTTTAAGGGCATGACCAAGAACTCGTCGTTTTCATGTTTTATGGTCGTTTTCATGAGCTATTGCCCACAGTTTTGGAGTTTCAGGGGGATTTGCATGGCCCGTAAGACCCGATACATGTTGAGAGTCATGACCAAAAACTCATTGTTTCTGTGTTTTATGGCATGGAGATTTGCATGGCATGATAAGACCTAGTATATGTTTTAGACTTATGAAAAAAATCGTCGTTTTTGTGTTTTATGGCTGTTTTCATGAACTATGCCCATAGTTTTGGAGTTCTAGGGGGATTTGCATGGCCAGTAAGACCAGATACATGTTTGAGAATTATAAGCAAGAAATCATCGGTTTTGCATTTTATGGCCGTTTTAATGTGCTATTCTCCATAGTAAGACCTAGTATATGTTTTAGAATTATCAAAAAAACTAGCCGTTTTTGTGTTTTATAGCCGTTTTCATGAAGTATGCCCATAGTTTTGGAGTTCTAGGGCGATTTGCATGGCCAGTAAGACCGGATACATCTTTGAGTGTTATAATCGAGAACTCGTTGTTTTCATGTTTTATGGCTTTCTTAATGAGTTATTCTCAAGAGTTTTTGAGTTCCAAGGCAATTTACAATGACCGTAAGGGCCCATAAAAGTTTCAGGGCATGACCAAAAACTTGTCGTTTTTGTGTTTTATGGCCGTTTTCATGAGCTATTGCCCACAGTTTGGGGGTTCCAGGGTGATTTACATTTTAATAGGTATGAACAAATACTCATTGTTTCTTGCGTTTTATGGCCGTTTTCATGAGCTATTGCCCACAATTTTGGGGTTCCAAGGCGATTTACATGTTTGAGAGTTGTGGCTAAAAAACCTCGCCTTTTTCGTGTTGTATGGCCATTTTCATGCGGTATTGCCCATAGTTTTCGGGTTCCTGGGCGATTTACAACGACCGAAGGCCCGATACATATTTTACGCCATGACCAAGAACTCGTCATTTTCTATTTTATGGTCGTGTTCATGAGCTATTGCCCATAGTTTTGGGTTTCCATGGAGATTTGCATAGCCTGCAAGACCTGATACATGTTTGAGAGATATAACCAAAAATTCGCCGTTTTCGCGTTTATGGCCGTTTCATTAAGTATTGCTCACAGTTTAGGGATTCGCGGGGGATTTGCATGTCCCGCGTAAGACCCGGTATATACTTTAGAGCTATGACCAACAACTCGTCATTTTCGCTTTTTATGGCTATTTTAATGAGTTGTTGTCAAATTTTTTGGAGTTCCAAGGCGGTTTACAATGACCGTAAGGCCCGATACATGTTTGCATGACCAAAAACTCGTTGTTTCCCTGTTTCATGACCGTTTTCATGAGCTATTGCCCACAGTTTTGGCTTTCCAGGGTAATTTATATGTTTGAGAGGTATGACCAAAAACTCATGTTTTCTTTGTTTTATGGTTGTTTTCATGAGTTATTGCCCACAGTTTTAGGCTAACAGGGCGATTTACACGTTTGAGAGTTACGGCAAAAAAGAACACGTATTTTCGTGTTTTATGGCCATTTAAGGAGGTATTACCGACAATTTTGGGGCTCTAGGGCGATTTACAACGACTGTAAGGACCGATACAAGTTTGAGGGCATGACCAAGAACTCGTTGTTTTCATGTTTTATTTCTGTTTTTATGAGCAATTGCCCATAGGTTTGAGGTTTCATGGGGATTTGTCTGGTCCGTAAGACCAGGTACATGTTTGAGAGTCATGACCAAAAACTCATTATTTCCGTGTTTTATGGCCATTTTCATCAGTTATACCACATAGTTCTGGGGTGCAAGAACATTTTCATGGCACAGTAAGACCTAGTATATGTTTTAGACTTATAAAAAAACTAGCCGTTTTTGTATTTTATGGCCGTTTTCATGAACTATGCCCATAGTTTTGGAGTTCTAGGGCGATTTGCATGGCCAGTAAGACCGGATACATCTTTGAGAGTTATAATCAAGAACTCGTCGTTTTCGTATTTTATGGCTGTCTTAATGAGTTATTCTCAAAAGTTTTTGAGTTCCAAGGCAATTTACAATGACAATAAGGGCCCATACATGTTTGAGGTCATGACCAAAAACTTGTCGTTTTCGTGTTTTATGGCCATTTTCATGAGCTATTGCCCATAGTTTGGGGGTTCCAGGGCGATTTCCTTTTTGCAGGTATGACCAAATACTCGTCTTTTTTTGCGTTTTATGGCCGTTTCCATGAGCTATTGCCCACAATTTTGGGGTTCCAGCGCGATTTACACATTTGAGAGTTATGACAAAAAAACACGTCTTTTTTGTGTTTTATGGCCATTTAATGAGGTATTTCCTACAATTTGAGGGCTCCAGGGCGATTTACAACAACCGTAAGGACCGATACAAGTTTGAGGGCATGACCAAGAACTCGTCGTTTTTATGCTTTATTTCTGTTTTTATGAGCTATTGCCCATAGTTTTGTGTTCCAGGGGTATTTTCATGGCCGGTAAGATCTGATATATGTTTGAGAGATATGACTAAAAACTCGGCGTGTTCGTGGTTTACGGTCGTTTCATGAACTATTGCCCAGAGTTTCGGGGTTCTCGTGGGATTTTCATGGCCCGTAAGACCAGGTATATCTTTTATTGTTATGACCAACAACTCGTCTTTTCTGTTTTATGGATGTTTTCATGAACTATTGCCCACATTTTTGGAGTTCCAGGGGGATTTGGATCGCTAGTAAGACCGGATATATGTTTGAGAATTATAAGCAATAAATCATCGTTTTCGCATTTTATGGTTGTTTTAATGTGTTATTCTCCGCAGTTTTGGAGTTCCAAGGCGATTTACAATGACTCTAAGGGCCCATACAAGTTTTAGGGCATGACTAAAAACTTGTTGTTTTCGTGTTTTATTTTATGGCCGTTTTAATGAGCTATTGCCCACAGTTTTGGGGTTCCATGGTGATTTACATTTTGGCAGGTATGACCAAAACTCGTCGATTTTGCGTTTTATGTTTGTTTTCATGAGCTATTGCCCACAATTTCGGGGTTCCAGGGCGATTTACATGTTTGAGAGTTATGGAAAAAAACTCGTCTTTTTCGTGTTTTATGGCCATTTTTATGAGGTATTAACCATAGTTTTGGGGTTGCTGGGTGATTTTGACCACCGTAAGGCCCGATACATATATTTGAGGGCATGACCAAGAACGCGTCGTTTTCATATTTATGGCCGTGTTCATGAGCTATTGCCCATAGTTTTGGGGTTCTAGGGAGATTTGCATGGCCCGCAAGACCTGATATATGTTTGAGAGATATAACCAAAAACTCGTCGTTTTCGCGTTCTATGCCCGTTTCATGAAGTATTGCTCACAGTTTAGGGTTTCTCGGGGGATTTGCATGTCCCGCATAAGACCCAGTATATATTTTAGAGCTATGACCAACAACTCGTCATTTTCGGGTTTTATGGCTGTTTTAATGAGTTGTTCTCCACGGGTTTGGAGTTTCAAGGCAATTTACAATGACCGTAAGGCCGGATACATGTTTGCATGACCAAAAACTCGTCGTTTTCATGTTTAATGACCGTTTTCATGATCTATTGCCCACAGTTTTGGCTTTCCAGGGCAATTTATATGTTTGAGAGGTATGACCAAAAACTCATGTTTTCTTTGTTTTATGGTTGTTTTCATGATCTATTGCCCACAATTTTAGGCTACCAAGGCGATTTACACGTTTGAGAGTTACGACAAAAAACACGTATTTTCGTGTTTTATGGCCATTTAAGGAGGTATTGCCCACAATTTTGGGGCTCTAGGGCGATTTATAACGACCGTAAGGACCAATATAGGTTTGAGGGCATGACCAAGAACTCATCGTTTTCATGTTTTATTTTTGTTTTTATGAGCAATCACAGTTTTGGGGTTTCAGGGGGATTTGCATGGCCCGTAAGACCAGGTACATGTTTGAGAGTTATGACCAAAAACTCATTGTTTTTGTGTTTTATGGCCATTTTTATGAGCTATACCACATAGTTCTGGGGTGCAAGGTGGTTTGCATGGCATGGTAAGACCTATTATATGTTTTAGACTTATCAAAAAAACTCGTTGTTTTTGTGTTTTATGGCCATTTTCATGAACTATGCCCATAGTTTTGGAGTTCTAGGGGGATTTGCATGCCAGTAAGACCGAATACATGTTTGAGAGTTATAATCAAGAACTCGTCGTTTTCATGTTTTATGGCTGTCTTAATAAGTTATTCTCAAAAGTTTTTGAGTTCCAAGGCAATTTACAATGACAATAAGGGCCCATACATGTTTGAGGTCATGACCAAAAATTCGTCGTTTTCGTGTTTTATGGCCGTTTTCATGAGCTATTGCCCACAGTTTGGGGGTTCCAAGGCAATTTACTTTTTGCAGGTATGACCAAATACTCGTCGTTTTTTGCGTTTTATGGCCGTTTTCATGAGCTATTGCCCACAGTTTGGGGTTCCAGGGCGATTTACATGTTTGAGAGTTATGGCAAAAAACTCGTCTTTTTCGTGTTTTATGGACATTTTCATAAGGTATTGCCCACAGTTTTGGAGTTCCTCGGCGATTTACAACAACCGTAAGGCTCGATACATGTTTGACGCCATGACAAATAACTCGTCATTTTCGTGTTTTATGCTCGTGTTCATGAGCTACTGCCCACAGTTTTGGGGTACAGGGAGATTTGCATGGCCCGCAAGACCTGATATATGTTTTAGATATATAACCAAAAAATCGTCATTTTCTCGTTTTCATGTTTTATTTCTGTTTCTATCAGCTATTGTCCACATTTTTGGAGTCCTATGGGTACTTTCATGGCCGGTAAGATCCGATACATGTTTGAGAGATATGAGCAAGAACTCACCGTTTTCGCGTTTTATGGCCGTTTCATGAACTATTGCCCACAGTTTCGGGGTTCTCGGGGGATTTGCATGGCCCGTAAGACCAGGTATATGTTTTAGAGTTATGACCAACAACTCTTCTTTTGTGGTGTATGGCTGTTTTCATGAACTATTGCCCATAGTTTTGGAGTTCCAGGGTGATTTGCATAACCAGTAAGACCGGATACATGTTTGAGAGTTATAAGCAAGAATTCATCATTTTCTCATTTCGTGGGAGTTTTAATGAGTTATTGTCCATAGTTATGGAGTTCCAAGGTGATTTATAATGACCGTAAGGGCCCATACAGGTTTGAGGGCATGACCAAAAACGCAGTTTTTAGGCGTTTTATGGGCATTTTAATGAGTTAATGCCCACAGTTTTAGGATTCGAGGGTGATTTACAACGACTGTAAGGACTGATACATTTTAAGGGCATGACCAAGAACTCATCTTTTCATGTTTTATGGCCGTTTTCATGAGCTATTGCCCACAGTTTTGGGGGTTCAGGGGGATTTGTATGGCCCGTAAGACCCGGTACATGTTTGAGAGTCTTGACCAAAAACTCATTGTTTCCGTGTTTTATGGCCATTTTCATGAGCTATACCACATAGTTCTAGGGTGCAAGGAGATTTGCATGGCACAGTAAGACCTAGTATATGTTTTAGAGTTATGAAAAAACTCGTCATTTTTGTGTTTTATGGCCGTTTTCATGAACTATGCCCATAGTTTTGGAGTTCTAGGGGGATTTGCATGTGCAAAAAGGACGGATACATGTTTGAGAGTTATAATCAAGAACTCATCGTTTTCGCGTTTTATGGCTGTCTTAATGAGTTATTCTCCACAGTTTTTGAGTTCTAAGGTAATTTACAATAACCGTAAGGGCCCATACATGTTTCAGGGCATCACCAAAAACTCGTCGTTTTCCTGTTTTATAGTCGTTTTCATGAACTATTACCCATAGTTTTGGGTTCCAGGGTGATTTACATTTTGGCTGGTATGACCAAAAACTCGTTGTTTTCGTGTTTTATGGCCTTTTTTACGAGCTATTTCCCACAATTTTAGGGTTCTTGGGCGATTTACAACGACCGTAAGGCGCAATACATGTTTGAGGGCATGACCAAGAACTCGTCGTTTTTTAGTGTTTTATGGTTATTTTTCTGAGCTATTGCCGAGAGTTTTGCGGTTCCAAGGAGATTTGAATGGTCCCAAGACTTGATACATGTTTGAGAGATATGACCAAAACCTTGCCGTTTTCTCGTTTTATGGCTGTTTCATGAAGTATTGCTTATAGTTTCGGAATTCCCGGGAGATTTGCATGTCACGTAAGACCCGGTATATATTTTAGAGATATGACCAACAGCTCGTCATTTTCGTGTTTTTATGGCTGTTTTAATGAGTTATTGTCCATAGTTTTGGAGTTCCAAGGCGATTTACAATGACTGTAAGGCCCGATACATGTTTGAGGGCATGACCAAAAACTCATCGTTTTCGTGTTTTATGATCGTTTTCGTGAGCTATTGCCCACAGTTTTGGGGTTCTAAGGCGATTTATATGTTAGAGAGGTATGACCAAAAACTCATCGCTTTTTTGTTATATGGCTGTTTTCATGAGCTATTGCCCACAGTTTTAGGGTTCCAGGGCGATTTACACGTTTGAGAGTTATGACAAAAAAAACACGTCTTTTTCGTGTTTTATGTCCATTTAATGAGGTATTGCCCACAATTTTGGGGCTCCAGGGCGATTTACAATGACCGTCAGGACCGATACAAGTTTGAGGGATTGACCAAGAACTTGTCGTTTTCATGTTTTGTTTCTGTTTTTATGAGCAATTGCCCATAGTTTTGGTGTTCCAGGGGTATTTTCATGCTCGGTAAGATCCGATACATTTCTGAGAGATATGACCAAAAACTCGTCATTTTCGCGTTTTATGACCGTTTAGTGAACTATTGCCCACAGTTTCGGGGTTCTCGGAGGATTTGCATGGCCTGTAAGACCAGGTATATGTTTTAGATTTATGACCAATAACTCTTCTTTTTTGTGTTTTATGGCAGTTTTCATGAACTATTGCCCATAGTTTTGGAGTTCTACGGGATTTGCATGGCCAGTAAGACTGGATACATGTTTGAGAGTTATAAGCAAGAAATCATCGTTTTCGCATTTTATGGCTGTTTAATTGAGTTATTCTCCACAGTTTTGGAGTTCCAAGGCGATTTAAAATGACCGTAAGGGCCCATACATGTTTCAAGGTATGACCAAAAACTCATTGTTTTCGTGTTTTAGGCTGTTTTCATGAGTTATTGCCCGCAGTTTTGGGGTTCTAGGGAAATTTACAACGACCATAAAGAGCGATACAAGTTTGAGGGCATGACCAAGAACTCGTCGTTTTCATGTTTTATTTCTGTTTTTATGAGGTATTGCCCATAGTTTTTGGGTTCTAGGGGTATTTTCATGGCCGGTAAGATCCGATACATGTTTGAGAGATATGACCAAAACCTCGCCGTTTTCGCGTTTTATGGCCGTTTCCTGAACTATTGCCAAAGTTTCGGGGTTCTCGAGGGATTTGCATGGCACATAAGACCAGGTTTATGTTTTAGAGTTATGACCAACAACTCATTTTTTTTGTGTTTTATGGCTGTTTTCATGAACTATTGCCCACGGTTCTGGAGTTCTAGGGGGATTTGCATGGCCAGTAAGACCGGATACATGTTTGAGAATTATAAGAAAGAACTCATCGTTTTCGTGTTTTATGGCTGTTTTAATGAGTTATTCTCCACAGTTTTGGAGTTCCAAGGCGATTTATAATGACCGTAAGAGACAATACAAGTTTCACGGCATGACCACAAACTCGTCGTTTTCGTGTTTTATGTCTGCTTTCATGAGCTGTTTCCCACATTTTTGGGGTTCCAGGGTGAGTAACAACGACCATAAGGATCAATACATTTTTAAGGGCATGACCAAGAACTCATCGTTTTCATGTTTTATGGTCGTTTCCATGAGCTATTGCCCACAGTTTTGGGGTTTTAGGGGGATTTTCATGGCCCGTAAGACCCGATACATGTTGAGAGTCATGACCAAAATCTCATTGTTTCTGTGTATTATGGCAATTTTCATGAGCAAGGAGATTTGCATGGCAGTATACTGCGAAACTCATTGTTTCCGTGTTTCTATGTTTTATGGCCACATAGTTCTGGGGTGCGAGGAGATTTGCATGGCATGATAAAACCTAGTATATGTTTTAGACTTATGAAAAAACTCATCGTTTTTGTGTTTTATGGATGTTTTCATGAACTATGCCCATAGCTTTGGAGTTCTAGGGGGATTTGCATGGCCAGTAAGACCAGATACATGTTTGAGAATTATAAGCAAGAACTCATCGTTTTTGCATTTTATGGTTGTTTTAATGTGTTATTCTCCACAGTTTTGGAGTTCCAAGGCGATTTACAATGACCGTAAGGGCCCATACAAGTTTCAGGGCATGACCAAAAACTTGTCGTTTTTGTGTTTTATTGCCGTTTTCATGAGCTATTGCCCACAATTTGGGGGTTCCAGGGTGATTTAAATTATAAGAGGTATGAACAAATACTCATTGTTTTTTGCGTTTTATGGCCGTTTTCATGAGCTATTGCCCACAATTTTGGGGTTCCAAGGCGATTTACATGTTTGAGAGTTGTGCCTAAAAAACCTCGTCTTTTTCATGTTTTATGGCCATTTTCATGAGGTATTGCCCATAGTTTTGGGGTTCCTGGGCGATTTACAACGACCGTAAGGCCCGATACATATTTGACGCCATGACCAAGAATTCGTCATTTTCGTGTTTTATGTTCGTGTTCATGAGCTATTGCCCATAGTTTTGGGTTTCCAGGGAGATTTGCATAGCCTGTAAGACCTGATACATGTTTGAGAGATATAACCAAAAACTAAATGCTTTCACGTTTATGTAGTTTCATTAAGTATTTGTCACAGTTTAGGGATTCGCGAGGGATTTGCATGTCCCGCGTAAGACCCGGTATATATTTTAGAGCTATGACCAACAACTCGTCATTTTCGCTTTTTATGGATGTTTTAATGAGTTGTTGTCCAAATTTTTGGAGTTCCAAGGCGATTTACAATGACCGTAAGGACCGATACATGTTTGCATGACCAAAAACTCGTCGTTTCCGTGTTTCATGACCGTTTTCATGAGCTATTGCCCATAGTTTTGGCTTTCCAGGGCAATTTATATGTTTGAGAGGTATGACCAAAAACTCATGTCTTCTTTGTTTTATGGTTGTTTTCATGAGCTTTAGACTAACGATTTATTTACGTTTGAGAGTTACCGCAAAAAAACACGTATTTTCGTGTTTTATGGCCATTTAAGGAGGTATTACCCACAATTTTGGGGCTCTAGGGCGAATTACAACGACTATAAGGACCAATACAAGTTTGAGGGCATGACCAAGAACTCGTTGTTTTCATGTTTTATTTCTGTTTTTATGAGCAATTTCCCACAGTTTTGAGGTTTTAGGGGATTTGCATGGCCTGTAAGATCTGATACATGTTTGAGAGATATGAGCAAGAACTCACCGTTTTCGCGTTTTATTGCCGTTTCATGAACTATTGCCCACAGTTTCGGGGTTCTCGGGGGATTTGCATGGCCCGTAAGACCAGGTATATGTTTTAGAGTTATGACCAACAACTCATCTTCTTTTGTGGTGTATGGCTGTTTTCATGAACTATTGCCCATAGTTTTGGAGTTCTAGGGTGATTTGCATAACCAGTAAGACCGGATACATGTTTGAGAGTTATAAGCAAGAATTCATCATTTTCTCATTTCGTGGGAGTTTTAATGAGTTAGTGTCCATAGTTTTGGAGTTCCAAGGTGATTTATAATGATCGTAAGGGCCCATACAGGTTTGAGGGCATGACCAAAAACGCAGTGTTTAGGCGTTTTATGGGCATTTTAATGAGTTAATGCCCACAGTTTTAGGATTCGAGGGTGATTTACAACGACCGTAAGGACTGATACATTTTAAGGGCATGACCAAGAACTCATCTTTTCATGTTTTATGGCCGTTTTCATGAGCTATTCCCACGGTTTTGGGGGTTCAGGGGGATTTGCATGGCCCGTAAGACCCGGTACATGTTTGAGAGTCTTGACCAAAAACTCATTGTTTCCGTGTTTTATGGCCATTTTCATGAGCTATACCACATTGTTCTAGGGTGCAAGGAGATTTGCATGGCAAAGTAAGACCTAGTATATGTTTTAGAGTTTTGACAAAAACTCGTCATTTTTGTGTTTTATGGCCGTTTTCAGGAACTATTCCCATAGTTTTGGAGTTCTAGGGGGATTTGCATGTGCAGAAAGGACGGATACATGTTTGAGAGTTATAATCAAGAACACATCGTTTTCGCGTTTTATGGCTGCTTAATGAGTTATTCTCCACAGTTTTGGAGTTCCAAGGCGATTTACAATGACCGTAAGGGCCCATACATGTTTCAGGGCATGACCAAAAACTCGTTGTTTTCGTGTTTTATGGCCGTTTTCATGAGCTATTGCCCGCAGTTTTGGGGTTCTAGGGCAATTTACAACGACCATAAAGACCGATACAAGTTTGAGGGCATGACCAAGAACTCGTCGTTTTCATGTTTTATTTCTGTTTTTATGAGGTATTGCCCACATTTTTTGGGTTCTAGGGGTATTTTCACGGCCGGTAAGATCCGATACATGTTTGAGAGATATGACCAAAATCTCGCCGTTTTCGCGTTTTATGGCCGTTTCATGAACTATTGCCAAAGTTTCGGGGTTCTCGAGGGATTTGCATGGAACATAAGACCAGGTTTATGTTTTAGAGTTATGACCAACAACTCATTTTTTTGTGTTTTATGGCTGTTTTCATGAAATATTGCCCACAGTTTTGGAGTTCTAGGGGGATTTGCATGGCCAGTAAGACCGGATACATGTTTGAGAGTTATAAGAAATAACTCACTCGCGTTTTATGGCTGTTTTAATGAGTTATTCTCCACATTTTTGGAGTTCCAAGGGGATTTATAATGACCGTAAGAGACAATACAAGTTTCACGGCATGACCACAAACTCGTCGTTTTCGTGTTTTATGTCTGCTTTCATGAGTTGTTGCCCACATTTTTGGGGTTCCAGGGTGAGTAACAACAACCATAAGGATCGATACATTTTTAGGGGCATGACCAAGAACTCATCGTTTTCATGTGTTATGGTCGTTTTCATGAGCTATTGCCCACAGTTTTGGGGTTTCAGGGGGATTTGCATGGCCCGTAAGACCCGATACATGTTGAGAGTCATGACCAAAAACTCATTGTTTCTGTGTTTTATGGCAATTTTCATGAGCAAGGAGATTTGCATGGCACGGTACATGGAAACTCATTGTTTCCGTGTTTCTATGTTTTATGGCCACATAGTTCTGGGATGCAAGGAGATTTGCATGGCATGATAAGACCTAGTATATGTTTTAGACTTATGAAAAAACTCGTCGTTTTTGTGTTTTATGGCTGTTTTCATGAACTATGCCCATAGCTTTGGAGTTCTAGGGGGATTTGCATGGCCAGTAAGACCAGATACATGTTTGAGAATTATAAGCAAGAACTCATCGTTTTTGCATTTTATGGCTGTTTTAATGTGTTATTCTCCACAGTTTTGGAGTTCCAAGGCGATTTACAATGACCGTAAGGGCCCATATAAGTTTCAGGGCATGACCAAAAACTTGTCGTTTTTGTGTTTTATGGCCGTTTTCATGAGCTATTGCCCACAGTTTGGGGTTCGGGGTGATTCTGATCTAAGAGGTATGAACAAATACTCATTGTTTTTTGCGTTTTATGGCCGTTTTCATGAGCTATTGCCCACAATTTTGGGGTACCAAGGCGATTAACATGTTTGAGAGTTGTGGCTAAAAAACCTCGTCTTTTTCATGTTTTATGGCCATTTTCATGAGGTATTGCCCATAGTTTTGGGGTTCCTAGGCGATTTACAACGACCGTAAGGCCCGATACATATTTGACGCCCTGACCAAGAATTCGTCATTTTCGTGTTTTATGGTCGTGTTCATGAGCTATTGCCCATAGTTTTGGGTTTCCAGGGAGATTTGCATAGCCTGCAAGACCTGATACATGTTTGAGAGATATAACCAAAAACTCGTCGTTTTCACGTTTATGGCCGTTTCATTAAGTATTGCTCACAGTTTAGGGATTCGCGGGGGATTTGCATGTCCCGCGTAAGACCCGGTATATATTTTAGAGCTATGACCAACAACTCGTCATTTTCGCTTTTTATGGCTGTTTTAATGAGTTGTTGTCCAAAGTTTTGGAGTTCCAAGGCGATTTACAATGACCGTAAGGCCCGATACATGTTTCCATGATCAAAAACTCGTCGTTTTCATGTTTAATGACCGTTTTCATGAGCTATTGCCCACAGTTTTGGCTTTCCAGGGCAATTTATATGTTTGAGAGGTATGACCAAAAACTCATGTTTTCTTTGTTTTATGGTTGTTTTCATGAGCTATTGCCCACAGTTTTAGGCTACCAAGGCGATTTACACATTTGAGAGTTACGGCAAAAAAACACATATTTTCGTGTTTTATGGCCATTTAAGGAGGTATTACCCACAATTTTGGGGCTCTAGGGCGATTTACAACGACTGTAAGGACCGATACAAGGTTGAGGGCATGACCAAGAACTCGTTGTTTTCATGTTTTATTTCTGTTTTTATGAGCAATTGCCCACGGTTTTGAAGTTTCAGGGGATTTGCATGGCCCGTAAGACCAGGTACATGTTTGAGAGTCATGACAAAAAACTCATTGTTTCCGTGTTTTATGGCAATTTTCATCAGCTATACCACATAGTTCTGGGGTGCAAGGAGATTTGCATGGCACAGTAAGACCTAGTATATGTTTTAGACTTATAAAAAAATAGCCGTTTTTGTGTTTTATGGCCGGTTTCATGAACTATGCCCATAGTTTTGGAGTTCTAGGGAGATTTGCATGGCAAGTAAGACCGGATACATCTTTGAGAGTTATAATCGAGAACTCGTTGTTTTCGTGTTTTATGGCTGTCTTAATGAGTTATTCTCAAAAGTTTTTGAGTTCCAAGGCAATTTACAATGACAATAAGGGCCCATACATGTTTGAGGTCATGACCAAAAACTTGTCGTTCTCGTGTTTTATGGCCGTTTTCATGAGCTATTGCCTATAGTTTGGGGGTTCCAGGGCGATTTACTTTTTGCTGGTACGACCAAATACTCGTCGTTTTTTGCGTTTTATGGCCGTTTCCATGAGCTATTGCCCACAATTTTGGGGTTCCAGGGCGATTTACATGCTTGAGAGTTATGGCGAAAAAAACTCGTCTTTTTCGTGTCTTATGGCCATTTTCATAAGGTATTGCCCACAGTTTTGGAGTTCCTGGGCGATTTACAACAACAGTAAGGCTCAATACATATTTGACAACATGACAATGAACTCGTCATTTTCGTGTTTTATCGTCGTGTTCATGAGCTATTGCCCACAGTTTTGGGGTTTCAGGGAGATTTGAATGCCCGCACGACCTGATATATTTTTTAGATATACAACCAAAAAATCGACATTTTCTCGTTTTATGGCCGTTTCATGAAGTATTGCTCACAGTTTCGGGATTCCCGGGGGATTTGCATGTCACGTAAGACCCGGTAAATATTTTAGAGCTATGACCAACAACTCGTCATTTTCGCGTTTTATGGCTATTTTATTGATTTATTGTCCATAGTTTTGGAGTTCCAAGGCGATTTACAATGACCGTAAGGCCCGATACATGTTTGAGGGCATGACCAAAAACTCGTCGTTTTCGTGTTTTATGACCGTTTTCATGAGCTATTGCCCACAGTTTTAGGGTTCTAGGGCAATTTATATGTTTGAGAGGTATGACCAAAAACTCATTGTTTTTTGTTTTATGGTTGTTTTCATGAGCTATTGCCCACAGTTTTTGGCTTCCAGGATGATTTACACGTTTGAGAGTTATGAAAAAAAACACGTCTTTTTCGTGTTTTATGGCCATTTAATGAGGTATTTCCTACAATTTTAGGGCTCCAGGGCGATTTACAACGACCGTAAGGACCGATAAAAGTTTGAGGGCATGACCAAGAACTCGTTGTTTTCATGCTTTATTTCTGTTTTTATGAGCTATTGCCCACAGTTTTGTGTTCCAGGGGTATTTTCATGGCCGGTAAGATCTGATACATGTTTGAGAGATATGACCAAAAACTCGGCGTTTTCGTGCTTTATGGACGTTTCATGAACTATTGCCCAGGGTTTCGGGGTTCTCGTGGGATTTTCATGGCCCGTAAGACCAGGTATATCTTTTATTGTTATGACCAACAACTCGTCTTTTCTGTTTTATGGACGTTTTCATGAACTATTGCCCACATTTTTGGAGTTCCAGGGGGATTTGCATGGCCAGTAAGACCGGATATATGTTTGAGAATTATAAGCAAGAACTCATCGTTTTCGCATTTCATGGTAATTTTAATGTGTTATTCTCCACAGTTTTGGAGTTCCAAGGCGATTTACAATGACTCTAAGGGCCCATACAAGGTTTAGGGCATTACCAAAAACTTGTTGTTTTCGTGTTTTATGGCCGTTTTCATGAGCTATTGCCCACAGTTTGGGGGATCCATGGTGATTTACATTTTGGCAGGTATGACCAAAACTCGTCGATTTTGCGTTTTATGTTTGTTTTCATGAGCTATTGCCCACAATTTCGGGGTTCCAGGGCGATTTACATGTTTGAGAGTTATGGAAAAAACTCGTCTTTTTCGTGTTTTATGGCCATTTTTATGAGGTATTACCCATAGTTTTGGGGTTCCTGGGTGATTTTGACCACCGTAAGGCCCGATACATATTTGAGGGCATGACCAAGAACGCGTCGTTTTCATATTTATGGTCATGTTCATGAGCTATTGCCCATAGTTTTGGGGTTGCAGGGAGATTTGCATGGTCCGCAAGACCTGATATATGTTTGAGAGATATAACCAAAAACTCGTCATTTTCGCGTTCTATGCCCGTTTCATGAAGTATTGCTCACAGTTTAGGGATTCTCGGGGGATTTGCATGTCCCGCGTAAGACCCGGTATATATTTTAGAGCTATGACCAACAACTCGTCATTTTCGGGTGTTATGGCTGTTTTAATGAGTTGTTGTCCACGGTTTTGGAGTTTCAAGGCAATTTACAATGACCGTAAGGCCCGATACATGTTTGCATGACCAAAAACTCGTCGTTTTCGTGTTTAATGACCGTTTTCATGAGCTATTGCCCACAGTTTTGGCTTTCCAGGGCAATTTATATGTTTGAGAGGTATGACCAAAAACTCATGTTTTCTTTGTTTTATGGTTGTTTTCATGAGATATTGCCCACAGTTTTAGGCTACCAAGGCGATTTACACGTTTGAGAGTTACGACAAAAAAACACGTTTCATCGTGTTTTATGGCCATTTAAGGAGGTATTGCCCACAATTTTGGGGCTCGAGGAGGATTTACAACGACCGTAAAGACCAATATAGGTTTGAGGGCATGACCAAGAACTCGTCGTTTTCATGTTTTATTTTTGTTTTTATGAGCAGTTGCCCACAGTTTTGGGGTTTCAGGGGGATTTGCATGGCCCGTAAGACCAGGTACATGTTTGAGAGTCATGACCAAAAACTCATGTTTTCGTGTTTTATGGCCATTTTTATGAGCTATACCACATAGTTCTGGGGTGCAAGGTGATTTGCATGGCATGGTAAGACCTAGTATATGTTTTAGACTTATCAAAAAAACTCGTTGTTTTTGTGTTTTATGGCCATTTTCATGACCTATGCCCATAGTTTTGGAGTTCTAGGGGGATTTGCATGGCCAGTAAGACCGAATACATGTTGGTATTGCCCACAGTTTTGGAGTTCCTAGGCGATTTACAACAACCGTAAGGCTCGATACATATTTGACGCCATGACAAAGAACTCATCATTTTCGTGTTTTATGGTCGTGTTCATGAGCTAGTGCCCACAGTTTTGGGGCACAGGGAGATTTGCATGGCCCGCACGACCTGATATATGTTTGATATATATAACCAAAAATCGTCATTTTCTTGTTTTATGGCCGTTTCATGAAGTATTGCTCACAGTTTCGTGATTCCCAAGGGATTTGCATGTCACGTCAGACCCGGTATATATTTTAGAGATATTTTAATGAGTTATTGTCCATAGTTTTGGAGTTCCAGGGCGATTTACAATGACCGTAAGGCCCGATACATGTTTGACGGCATGACCAAAAACTCATCGTTTTCGTGTTTTATGATCGTTTTCGTGAGCTATTGCCCACAGTTTTGGGGTTCTAAGGCGATTTATATGTTAGAGAGGTATGACCAAAAACTCATCGCTTTTTTGTTATATGGCTGTTTTCGTGAGCTATTGCCCATAGTTTTAGGGTTCCAGGGCGATTTACACGTTTGAGAGTTATGACAAAAAAACACGTCTTTTTCGTGTTTTATGTCCATTTAATGAGGTATTGCCCACAATTTTGGGGCTCCAGGGCGATTTACAATGACCTTCAGGACCGATACAAGTTTGAGGGATTGACCAAGAACTTGTCGTTTTCATGTTTTGTTTCTGTTTTTATGAGCAATTGCCCATAGTTTTGGTGTTCCAGGGGTATTTTCATGCTCGGTAAGATCCGATACATTTTTGAGAGATATGACCAAAAACTCGTCATTTTCGCGTTTTATGACCGTTTAGTGAACTATTGCCCACAGTTTCGGGGTTCTCGGAGGATTTGCATGGCCTGTAAGAACAGGTATATGTTTTAGATTTATGACCAATAACTCTTCTTTTTTGTGTTTTATGGCCGTTTTCATGAACTATTGCCCATAGTTTTGGAGTTCTAGGGGATTTGCATGGCCAGTAAGACTGGATACATGTTTGAGAGTTATAAGCAAGAAATCATCGTTTTCGCGTTTTATGGCTGTTTAATTGAGTTATTCTCCACAGTTTTGGAGTTCTAAGGCGATTTACAATGATCGTAAGGGCCCATACATGTTTCAAGGCATCACCAAAAACTCGTTGTTTTCGTGTTTTATGGCCGTTTTCATGAGCTATTGCCCGCAGTTCTGGGGTTCTAGGGCAATTTACAACGACCATAAACACCGATACAGGTTTGAGGGCATGACCAAGAACTCGTCGTTTTCATGTTTTATTTCTGTTTTTATGAGGTATTGCCCACAGTTTTTGGGTTCTAGCGGTATTTTCATGGCCGTTAAGATCTGATACATGTTTGAGAGATATGACCAAAATCTCGCCGTTTTCGCGTTTTATGGCCGTTTCATGAACTATTGCCAAAGTTTCGGGATTCTTGAGGGATTTGCATGGCACATAAGACCAGGTTTATGTTTTAGAGATATAACCAACAACTCATTTTTTTGTGTTTTATGGTTGTTTTCATGAACTATTTCCCACAGTTTTGGAGTTCTAGGGGGATTTGCATGGCCAGTAAGACCGAATACATGTTTGAGAGTTATAAGAAAGAACTCATCGTTTTCGCGTTTTATGGCTGTTTTAATGAGTTATTCTCCACAGTTTTGGAGTTCCAAGGCGATTTATAATGACCGTAAGAGACAATACAAGTTTCACGGCATGACCACAAACTCGTCGTTTTCGTGTTTTATGTCCGCTTTCATGAGCTGTTGCCCACATTTTTGGGGTTCCAGGGTGAGTAACAACGACCATAAGGATCGATACATTTTTAAGGGCATGACCAAGAACTCGTCGTTTTCATGTTTTATGGTCGTTTTCATGAGCTATTGCCCACAGTTTTGAGGTTTCAGGGGGATTTGCATGGCCCGTAAGACCCGATACATGTTGAGAGTCATGACCAAAAACTCATTGTTTCTGTGTTTTTTGGCAATTTTCATGAGCAAGGAGATTTGCATGGCACGGTACACGGAAACTCATTGTTTCCGGGTTTCTATGTTTTATGGCCACATAGTTCTAGGGTGCAAGGAGATTTGCATGGCATGATAAGACCTAGTATATGTTTTAGACTTATGAAAAAACTAGTCGTTTTTGTGGTTTATGGCTGTTTTCATGAACTGTGCCCATAGTTTTGGAGTTCTAGGGGGATTTGCATGGCCAGTAAGACCAGATACATGTTTGAGAATTATAAGCAAGAACTCATCGGTTTTGCATTTTATGGCTGTTTTAATGTGTTATTCTCCACAGTTTTGGAGTTCCAAGGCGATTTACAATGACCGTAAGGGCCCATACAAGTTTCAGGGCATGACCAAAAACTTGTCGTTTTTGTGTTTTATGGCCGTTTTCATGAGCTATTGCCCACAGTTTGGGGGTTCCAGGGTGATTTACATTTTAAGAGGTATGAACAAATACTCATTGTCTTTTGCGTTTTATGGTCGTTTTCATGAGCTATTGCCCACAATTTTGGGGTTCCAAGGCGATTTACATGTTTGAGAGTTGTGGCTAAAAAACCTCGTCTTTTTCATGTTTTATGGCCATTTTCATGAGGTATTTCCCATAGTTTTGGGGTTCCTGGGCGATTTACAACGACCGTGAGGCCTGATACATATTTGACGCCATGACCAAGAACTCGTCATTTTCGTGTTTTATGGTTGTGTTCATGAGCTATTGCCCATAGTTTTGGGTTTCCAGGGAGATTTGCATAGCCTGCAAGACCTGATACATGTTTGAGAGATATAACCAAAAACTCGTCGTTTTCGCGTTTATGGCCATTTCATTAAGTATTGCTCACAGTTTAGGGATTCGCGGGGGATTTGCATGTCCCGCGTAAGACCCGGTATATATTATAGAGCTATGACCAACAACTCGTCATTTTTGCTTTTTATGGATGTTTTAATGAGTTGTTGTCCAATGTTTTGGAGTTCCAAGGCGATTTACAATGACCGTAAGGCCCGATACATGTTTGCATGACCAAAAACTCGTCGTTTCCGTGTGTCATGACCGTTTTCATGAGCTATTGCCCACAATTTTGGCTTTCCAGGGCAATTTATATGTTTGAGAGGTATGACCAAAAACTCAAGTTTTCTTTGTTTTATGGTTGTTTTCATGAGATATTGCCCACCGTTTTAGGCTAACAAGGCGATTTACACGTTTGAGAGTTACGGCAAAAAAACACGTATTTCGTGTTTTATGGCCATTTAAGGAGGTATTACCCACAATTTTGGGGCTCTAGGGCGATTTACAACGACTGTAAGGACCAATACAAGTTTGAGGGCATGACCAAGAACTCGTTGTTTTCATGTTTTATTTCTGTTTTTATGAGCAATTGCCCATAGTTTTGAGGTTTCAGGGGATTTGCATGGCGTGTAAGATTTTATACATGTTTGAGAGATATGAGAAAGAACTCACCGTTTTCGCGTTTTATGGCCGTTTCATGAACTATTGCCCACAGTTTCGGGGTTCTCGGAGGATTTGCATGGCCCATAAGACCAGGTATATGTTTTAGAGTTATGACCAACAACTCATCTTCTTTTGTGGTGTATGGCTGTTTTTATGAACTATTGCCCATAGTTTTGAAGTTCCAGGGTGATTTGCATAACCAGTAAGACCGGATACATGTTTGAGAGTTATAAGCAAGAATTCATCATTTTCTCATTTCGTGGGAGTTTTAGTGAGTTATTGTCCATAGTTTTGGAGTTCCAAGGTGATTTATAATGACCGTAAGGGCCCATACAGGTTTGAGGGCATGACCAAAAACACAGTGTTTAGGCGTTTTATGGGCATTTTAATGAGTTAATGCCCACAGTTTTAGGATTCGAGGGTGATTTACAACGACCGTAAGGACTGATACATTTTAAGGGCATGACCAAGAACTCATCTTTTCATGTTTTATGGCCGTTTTCTGAGCTATTGCCCACGGTTTTGGGGGTTCAGGGGGATTTGCATGGCCCGTAAGACCCGGTACATGTTTGAGAGTCTTGACCAAAAACTCATTGTTTCCGTGTTTTATGGCCATTTTCATGAGCTATACCACATAGTTCTAGGGTGCAAGGAGATTTGCATGGCACAGTAAGACCTAGTATATGTTTTAGAGTTATGACAAAAACTCGTCATTTTTGTGTTTTATGGCCGTTTTCATGAACTATGTCCATAGTTTTGGAGTTCTAGGGGGATTTGCATGTGCAAAAAGGACGGATACATGTTTGAGAGTTATAATCAAGAACACATCATTTTCGCGATTTATGGCTGCTTAATGAGTTATTCTCCAGAATTTTTGAGTTCCAAGGCAATTTACAATGACCGTAAGGGCCCATACATGTTTCAGGGCATGACCAAAAACTCGCCGTTTTCCTGTTTGAACGTTGTTTTCATGAACTATTGCCCACAGTTTTGGGGTTCCAGGGTGATTTACATTTTGGATGGTATGACCAAAAACTCGTCGTCTTCGTGTTTTATGGCCGTTTTTACGAGCTATTTCCCACAATTTTAGGGTTCCACGGCAATTTACAAGTTTTAGAGTTATGGTAAAAACTCGTCTTTTTCGTGTTTTATGGCCATTTTCATGAGGTATTGCCCACAGTTTTAGGGTTCCTGGGCGATTTACAACGACCGTAAGGCCCAATACATGTTTGAGGGCATGACCAAGAACTCGTCGTTTTTTGTGTTTTATGGTTATTTTCATGAGCTATTGCCGAGAGTTTTGCGGTTCCAGGGAGATTTGAATGGCCCAAAGACCTGATACATGTTTGAGAGATATGACCAAAACCTTGCCGTTTTCTCGTTTTATGGCCGTTTCATGAAGTATTGCTCATAGTTTCGGAATTCCCGGGATATTTGCATGTCCCATAAGACCCGGTATATATTTTAGAGATATGACCAACAACTCGTCATTTTCGTTTTTTTATGGCTGTTTTAATGAGTTATTGTCCATAGTTTTGGAGTTCCAAGGCGATTTACAATGACCGTAAGGCCCGATACATGTTTGAGGGCATGACCAAAAACTCGTCGTTTTCGTGTTTTATGGTCGTTTTCATGAGCTATTGCCCACATTTTTGGGGTTCTAAGGCGATTTATATGTTTGATAGGTATGACCAAAAACTCATCGCTTTTTTGTTATATGGCTGTTTTCATGAGCTATTGCCCACAGTTTTAGGGTTCGAGGGCGATTTACACGTTTGAGAGTTATGACAAAAAAAACACGTCTTTTTCGTGTTTTATGGCCATTTAATGAGGTATTGCCCACAGTTTTGGGGCTCTAGGGCGATTTACAATGACCGTCAGGACCGATACAAGTTTGAGGGCTTGACCAAGAACTTGTCGTTTTCATGTTTTGTTTCTGTTTTTATGAGCAATTGCCCATAGTTTTGGTGTTCCAGGGGTATTTTCATGGTCGGTAAGATCCGATACATTTCTGAGAGATATGACCAAAAACTCGTCGTTTTCGCGTTTTATGACCGTTTAATGAACTATTGCCCACAGTTTCGGGGTTCTCGGAGGATTTGCATGGCCTGTAAGACCAGGTATATGTTTTAGATTTATGACCAATAACTCTTCTTTTTTGTGTTTTATGGCCGTTTTCATGAACTATTGCCCATAGTTTTGGAGTTCTAGGGGATTTGCATGGCCAGTAAGACTGGATACATGTTTGAGAGTTATAAGCAAGAAATCATCGTTTTCGCGTTTTATGGCTGTTTAATTGAGTTATTCTCCACAGTTTTGGAGTTCCAAGGCGATTTACAATAACCGTAAGGGCCCATACATGTTTCAAGGCATGACCAAAAACTTGTCGTTTTCGTGTTTTATGGCCGTTTTCATGAGCTATTGCCCGCAGTTTTGGGGTTCTAGGGCAATTTACAACGACCATAAAGACCGATACAAGTTTGAGGGCATGACCAAGAACTCGTCGTTTTCATGTTTTATTTCTGTTTTTATGAGGTATTGCCCATAGTTTTTGGGTTCTTGGGGTATTTTCATGGTCGGTAAGATCCGATACATGTTTGAGAGATATGACCAAAATCTCGCCGTTTTCGCGTTTTATGGCCGTTTCATGAACTATTGCCAAAGTTTCGGGATTCTCGAGGGATTTGCGTGGCACATAAGACCAGGTTTATGTTTTAGAGTTATAACCAACAACTCATTTTTTTTATGTTTTATGGCTGTTTTCATGACCGTAAGAGACAATACAAGTTTCAGGACAGGACCACAAACTCGTCGTTTTCGTGTTTTATGTCCGCTTTCATGAGCTGTTGCCCACATTTTTGGGGTTCCAGGGTGAGTAACAACGACCATAAGGATCGATACATTTTTAAGGGCATGACCAAGAACTCGTCGTTTTCATGTTTTATGGTCGTTTTCATGAGCTATTGCCCACTGTTTTGGGGTTTCGTGGGGATTTGCATGGCCCGTAAGACCCGATACATGTTGAGAGTCATGACCAAAAACTCATTGTTTCTGTGTTTTATGGCAATTTTCATGAGCAAGGAGATTTGCATGGCACGGTACACGGAAACTCATTGTTTCCGGGTTCCTATGTTTTATGGCCACATAGTTCTGGGGTGCAAGGAGATTTGCATGGCATGATAAGACCTAGTATATGTTTTAGACTAATGAAAAAACTCGTCATTTTTGTGTTTTACGGCTGTTTTCATGAACTATAACCATAGCTTTGGAGTTCTAGGGGGATTTGCATGGCCAGTAAGACCAGATACATGTTTGAGAATTATAAGCAAGAACTCATCGTTTTTGCATTTTATGGTTGTTTTAATGTGTTATTCTCCACAGTTTTGGAGTTCCAAGGCGATTTACAATGACCGTAAGGGCCCATACAAGTTTCAGGGCATGACCAAAAACTTGTCGTTTTTGTGTTTTATGGCCGTTTTCATGAGCTATTGCCCACAGTTTGGGGGTTCCAGGGTGATTTACATTGTAAGAGGTATGAACAAATACTCATTGTTTTTTGCGTTTTATGGCCGTTTTCATGAGCTATTGCCCACAATTTTGGGGTTAAAAGGCGATTTACATGTTTGAGAGTTATGGCTAAAAACCTCGTCTTTTTCATGTTTTATGGCCATTTTCATTAGGTATTGCCCATAGTTTTCGGGTTCCTGGGCGATTTACAACGACCGTAAGGCCCGATACATGTTTGTCGCCATGACCAAGAACTCGTCATTTTCGTGTTTTATGGTCGTGTTCATGAGCTATTGCCCATAGTTTTGGGTTTCCAGGGAGATTTGCATAGCCTGCAAGACCTGATACATGTTTGATAGATATAACCAAAAACTCGTCGTTTTCGCGTTTATGGCCGTTTCATTAAGTATTGCTCATAGTTTAGGGATTCGCGGGGGATTTGCATGTCCCGCGTAAGACCCGATATATATTTTAGAGCTATGACCAACAACTCGTCATTTTCGCTTTTTATGGATGTTTTAATGAGTTGTTGTCCAATGTTTTGGAGTTCCAAGGCGATTTACAATGACCGTAAGGCCCGATACATGTTTGCATGACCAAAAACTCGTCGTTTCCGTGTTTCATGACCGTTTTCATGAGCTATTGCCCACAATTTTGGCTTTCCAGGGCAATTTATATGTTTGAGAGGTATGACCAAAAACTCAAGTTTTCTTTGTTTTATGGTTGTTTTCATGAGATAATGCCCACAGCTTTAGACTAACAAGGCGATTTACACGTTTGAGAGTTACGGCAAAAAAAACACGTATTTTCGTGTTTTATGGCCATTTAAGGAGGTATTACCCACAATTTTGGGGCTCTAGGGCGATTTACAACGACTGTAAGGACTGATACAAGTTTGAGGGCATGACCAAGAACTCGTTGTTTTCATGTTTTCTTTCTGTTTTTATGAGCAATTGCCCATAGTTTTGAGGTTTCAGGGGATTTGCATGGCCCGTAAGACCAGGTACATGTTTGAGAGTCATGACCAAAAACTCATTGTTTCCGTGTTTTATGGCCATTTTCATCAGCTATACCACATAGTTCTGGGGTGCAAGGAGATTTTCATGGCACAGTAAGACCTAGTATATGTTTTAGACTTATCAAAAAAATTAGCCGTTTTTGTGTTTTATGGCCGTTTTCATGAACTATGCCCATAGTTTTGGAGTTCTAGGGCGATTTGCATGGCCAGTAAGACCGGATACATATTTGGGAGTTATAATCGAGAACTCGTCGTTTTCGTGTTTTATGGTTGTCTTAATAAGTTATTCTCAAAAGTTTTTTAGTTCCAAGGCAATTTACAATGACAATAAGGGCCCATACATGTCTGAGGTCATGACCAAAAACTCGTTGTTTTCGTGTTTTATGGCCGTTTTCATGAGCTATTGCCCACAGTTTGGGGGTTCTAGGGCGATTTACTTTTTGCAGGTATGACCAAATACTCGTCGTTTTTTGCGTTTTATGGCCGTTTTCATGAGCTATTGCCCACAATTTTGGGGTTCCAGGGCGATTTACATGTTTGAGAGTTATGGCAAAAAAACTCGTCTTTTTCATGTTTTATGGCCATTTTCATAAGGTATTGCCCACAGTTTTGGAGTTCCTGGGTGATTTACAACAACCGTAAGGCTCGATACATATTTGACGCCATGAGAAATAACTCGTCATTTTCGTGTTTTATGGTCGTGTTCATGAGCTATTGCCCACAGTTTTGGGGTACAGGGAGATTTGCATGGCCCGCGAACCTGATATATGTTTTAGATATATAACCAGAAATCGTCATTTTCTCGTTTTACGTCCGTTTCATGAAGTATTGCTCACAGTTTCGTGATTCCAAGGGGATTTGCATGCCACGTTAGACCCTGTATATATTTTAGAGCTATTTTAATGAGTTATTGTTCATAGTTTTGGAGTTCCAAGGTGATTTACAATGACCGTAAGGCCCGATACATGTTTGAGGGCATGACCAAAAATTCGTCGTTTTCGTGTTTTATGACCGTTTTCATGAGCTATGGCCTATAAGACCAGGTATATGTTTTAGATTTATGACCAATAACTCTTCTTTTTTGTGTTTTATGTCCGTTTTCATGAACTATTGCCCACAGTTTTGGAGTTCTAGGGGATTTGCATGGCCAAGAAGATCGGATACATGTTTGAGAGTTATAAGCAAGAAATCATCGTTTTCGCGTTTTATGGCTGTTTAATTGAGTTATTCTCCACAGTTTTGGAGTTCCAAGGCGATTTACAATAACCGTAAGGGCCCATACATGTTTCAAGGCATGACCAAAAACTTGTCGTTTTCGTGTTTTATGGCCGTTTTCATGAGCTATTGCCCGCAGTTTTGGGGTTCTAGAGCAATTTACAACGACCATAAAGACCGATACAAGTTTGAGGGCATGACCAAGAACTCGTCGTTTTCATGTTTTATTTCTGTTTTTATGAGGTATTGCCCATAGTTTTTGGGTTCTTGGGGTATTTTCATGGTCGGTAAGATCCGATACATGTTTGAGAGATATGACCAAAATCTCAGTTGCTGCGTTTTATGGCCGTTTCATGAACTATTGCCAAAGTTTCGGGATTCTCGAGGGATTTGCGTGGCACATAAGACCAGGTTTATGTTTTAGAGTTATAACCAACAACTCATTTTTTTTATGTTTTATGGCTGTTTTCAAGACCGTAAGAGACAATACAAGTTTCAGGACAGGACCACAAACTCGTCGTTTTCGTGTTTTATGTCTGCTTTCATGAGCTGTTGCCCACATTTTTGGGGTTCCAGGGTGAGTAACAACGACCATAAGGATCGATACAATTTTAAGGGCATGACCAAGAACTCGCTGCTTTTCATGTTTTATGGTCGCTTTTCATGAGCTATTGCCTTTGCTTTTGGGGTTTCGTGGGGATTTGCATGGCCCGTAAGACCCGATACATGTTGAGAGTCATGACCAAAAACTCATTGTTTCTGTGTTTTATGGCAATTTTCATGAGCAAGGAGATTTGCATGGCACGGTACACGGAAACTCATTGTTTCCGGGTTCCTATGTTTTATGGCCACATAGTTCTGGGGTGCAAGGAGATTTGCATGGCATGATAAGACCTAGTATATGTTTTAGACTAATGAAAAAACTCGTCATTTTTGTGTTTTACGGCTGTTTTCATGAACTATAACCATAGCTTTGGAGTTCTAGGGGGATTTGCATGGCCAGTAAGACCAGATACATGTTTGAGAATTATAAGCAAGAACTCATCGTTTTTGCATTTTATGGTTGTTTTAATGTGTTATTCTCCACAGTTTTGGAGTTCCAAGCGATTTACAATGACCGTAAGGGCCCATACAAGTTCGAGGCATGACCAAAAACTTGTCGTTTTTGTGTTTTATGGCCGTTTTCATGAGCTATTGCCCACAGTTTGGGGGTTCCAGGGTGATTTACATTGTAAGAGGTATGAACAAATACTCATTGTTTTTTGCGTTTTATGGCCGTTTTCATGAGCTATTGCCCACAATTTTGGGGTTAAAAGGCGATTTACATGTTTGAGAGTTATGGCTAAAAACCTCGTCTTTTTCATGTTTTATGGCCATTTTCATTAGGTATTGCCCATAGTTTTCGGGTTCCTGGGCGATTTACAACGACCGTAAGGCCCGATACATGTTTGTCGCCATGACCAAGAACTCGTCATTTTCGTGTTTTATGGTCGTGTTCATGAGCTATTGCCCATAGTTTTGGGTTTCCAGGGAGATTTGCATAGCCTGCAAGACCTGATACATGTTTGATAGATATAACCAAAAACTCGTCGTTTTCGCATTTATGGCCGTTTCATTAAGTATTGCTCATAGTTTAGGGATTCGCGGGGGATTTGCATGTCCCGCGTAAGACCCGATATATATTTTAGAGCTATGACCAACAACTCGTCATTTTCGCTTTTTATGGATGTTTTAATGAGTTGTTGTCCAATGTTTTGGAGTTCCAAGGCGATTTACAATGACCGTAAGGCCCGATACATGTTTGCATGACCAAAAACTCGTCGTTTCCGTGTTTCATGACCGTTTTCATGAGCTATTGCCCACAATTTTGGCTTTCCAGGGCAATTTATATGTTTGAGAGGTATGACCAAAAACTCAAGTTTTCTTTGTTTTATGGTTGTTTTCATGAGATATTGCCCACAGTTTTAGGCTAACAAGGCGATTTACACGTTTGAGAGTTACGGCAAAAAAAACACGTATTTTCGTGTTTTATGGCCATTTAAGGAGGTATTACCCACAATTTTGGGGCTCTAGGGCGATTTACAACGACTGTAAGGACTGATACAAGTTTGAGGGCATGACCAAGAACTCGTTGTTTTCATGTTTTCTTTCTGTTTTTATGAGCAATTGCCCATAGTTTTGAGGTTTCAGGGGATTTGCATGGCCCGTAAGACCAGGTACATGTTTGAGAGTCATGACCAAAAACTCATTGTTTCCGTGTTTATGGCCATTTTCATCAGCTATACCACATAGTTCTGGGGTGCAAGGAGATTTTCATGGCACAGTAAGACCTAGTATATGTTTTAGACTTATCAAAAAAATTAGCCGTTTTTGTGTTTTATGGCCGTTTTCATGAACTATGCCCATAGTTTTGGAGTTCTAGGGCGATTTGCATGGCCAGTAAGACCGGATACATATTTGGGAGTTATAATCGAGAACTCGTCGTTTTCGTGTTTTATGGTTGTCTTAATAAGTTATTCTCAAAAGTTTTTTAGTTCCAAGGCAATTTACAATGACAATAAGGGCCCATACATGTCTGAGGTCATGACCAAAAACTCGTTGTTTTCGTGTTTTATGGCCGTTTTCATGAGCTATTGCCCACAGTTTGGGGGTTCTAGGGCGATTTACTTTTTGCAGGTATGACCAAATACTCGTCGTTTTTGTGCGTTTTATGGCCGTTTTCATGAGCTATTGCCCACAATTTTGGGGTTCCAGGGCGATTTACATGTTTGAGAGTTATGGCAAAAAAACTCGTCTTTTTCATGTTTTATGGCCATTTTCATAAGGTATTGCCCACAGTTTTGGAGTTCCTGGGTGATTTACAACAACCGTAAGGCTCGATACATATTTGACGCCATGAGAAATAACTCGTCATTTTCGTGTTTTATGGTCGTGTTCATGAGCTATTGCCCAGTTTGGGGTATGTGGAGATTTGCATGGCCATGAACTCGATATATGTTTTAGATATATAACCAGAAATCGTCATTTTCTCGTTTTACGTCCGTTTCATGAAGTATTGCTCACAGTTTCGTGATTCCCAGGGGATTTGCATGCCACGTAAGACCCGGTATATATTTTAGAGCTATTTTAATGAGTTATTGTTCATAGTTTTGGAGTTCCAAGGTGATTTACAATGACCGTAAGGCCGATACATGTTTGAGGGCATGACCAAAAATTCGTCGTGTTTTATGACCGTTTTCATGAGCTATGGCCTATAAGACCAGGTATATGTTTTAGATTTATGACCAATAACTCTTCTTTTTTGTGTTTTATGTCCGTTTTCATGAACTATTGCCCACAGTTTTGGAGTTCTAGGGGATTTGCATGGCCAGTAAGACTGGATACATGTTTGAGAGTTATAAGCAAGAAATCATCGTTTTCGCGTTTTATGGCTGTTTAATTGAGTTATTCTCCACAGTTTTGGAGTTCCAAGGCGATTTACAATAACCGTAAGGGCCCATACATGTTTCAAGGCATGACCAAAAACTTGTCGTTTTCGTGTTTTATGGCCGTTTTCATGATCTATTGCGCAGCTTTTGGGGTTCTAGAGCAATTTACAACGACCATAAAGACCGATACAAGTTTGAGGGCATGACCAAGAACTCGCTGCTTTTCATGTTTTATTTATGTTTTTATTAGGTATTTCCCAAAGTTTTTGGGTTCTTGGGGTATTTTCATGGTCGGTAAGATCCGATACATGTTTGAGAGATATGACCAAAATCTCGCGTTTGCTGCTTTTATGGCCGTTTCATGAACTATTGCCAAAGTTTCGGGATTCTCGAGGGATTTGCGTGGCACATAAGACCAGGTTTATGTTTTAGAGTTATAACCAACAACTCATTTTTTTTATGTTTTATGGCTGTTTTCATGACCGTAAGAGACAATACAAGTTTCAGGACAGGACCACAAACTCGTCGTTTTCGTGTTTTATGTCCGCTTTCATGAGCTGTTGCCCACATTTTTGGGGTTCCAGGGTGAGTAACAACGACCATAAGGATCGATACATTTTTAAGGGCATGACCAAGAACTCGTCGTTTTCATGTTTTATGGTCGTTTTCATGAGCTATTGCCCACTGTTTTGGGGTTTCGTGGGGATTTGCATGGCCCGTAAGACCCGATACATGTTGAGAGTCATGACCAAAAACTCATTGTTTCTGTGTTTTATGGCAATTTTCATGAGCAAGGAGATTTGCATGGCACGGTACACGGAAACTCATTGTTTCCGTGTTTCTATGTTTTATGGCCACATAGTTCTGGGGTGCGAGGAGATTTGCATGGCATGATAAAACCTAGTATATGTTTTAGACTTATGAAAAAACTCGTCGTTTTTTTGTTTTATGGCTGTTTTAATTAAATATTCCCATAGCTTTGGAGTTCTAGGGGGATTTGCATGGCCAGTAAGACCAGATACATGTTTGAGAATTATAAGCAAGAACTCATCGTTTTTGCATTTTATGGTTGTTTTAATGTGTTATTCTCCACAGTTTTGGAGTTCCAAGGCGATTTACAATGACCGTAAGGGCCCATACAAGTTTCAGGGCATGACCAAAAACTTGTCGTTTTTGTGTTTTATGGCCGTTTTCATGAGCTATTGCCCACAGTTTGGGGGTTCCAGGGTGATTTACATTGTAAGAGGTATGAACAAATACTCATTGTTTTTTGCGTTTTATGGCCGTTTTCATGAGCTATTGCCCACAATTTTGGGGTTAAAAGGCGATTTACATGTTTGAGAGTTATGGCTAAAAACCTCGTCTTTTTCATGTTTTATGGCCATTTTCATTAGGTATTGCCCATAGTTTTCGGGTTCCTGGGCGATTTACAACGACCGTAAGGCCCGATACATGTTTGTCGCCATGACCAAGAACTCGTCATTTTCGTGTTTTATGGTCGTGTTCATGAGCTATTGCCCATAGTTTTGGGTTTCCAGGGAGATTTGCATAGCCTGCAAGACCTGATACATGTTTGATAGATATAACCAAAAACTCGTCGTTTTCGCGTTTATGGCCGTTTCATTAAGTATTGCTCATAGTTTAGGGATTCGCGGGGGATTTGCATGTCCCGCGTAAGACCCGATATATATTTTAGAGCTATGACCAACAACTCGTCATTTTCGCTTTTTATGGATGTTTTAATGAGTTGTTGTCCAATGTTTTGGAGTTCCAAGGCGATTTACAATGACCGTAAGGCCCGATACATGTTTGCATGACCAAAAACTCGTCGTTTCCGTGTTTCATGACCGTTTTCATGAGCTATTGCCCACAATTTTGGCTTTCCAGGGCAATTTATATGTTTGAGAGGTATGACCAAAAACTCAAGTTTTCTTTGTTTTATGGTTGTTTTCATGAGATATTGCCCACAGTTTTAGGCTAACAAGGCGATTTACACGTTTGAGAGTTACGGCAAAAAAAACACGTATTTTCGTGTTTTATGGCCATTTAAGGAGGTATTACCCACAATTTTGGGGCTCTAGGGCGATTTACAACGACTGTAAGGACTGATACAAGTTTGAGGGCATGACCAAGAACTCGTTGTTTTCATGTTTTCTTTCTGTTTTTATGAGCAATTGCCCATAGTTTTGAGGTTTCAGGGGATTTGCATGGCCCGTAAGACCAGGTACATGTTTGAGAGTCATGACCAAAAACTCATTGTTTCCGTGTTTTATGGCCATTTTCATCAGCTATACCACATAGTTCTGGGGTGCAAGGAGATTTTCATGGCACAGTAAGACCTAGTATATGTTTTAGACTTATCAAAAAAATTAGCCGTTTTTGTGTTTTATGGCCGTTTTCATGAACTATGCCCATAGTTTTGGAGTTCTAGGGCGATTTGCATGGCCAGTAAGACCGGATACATATTTGGGAGTTATAATCGAGAACTCGTCGTTTTCGTGTTTTATGGTTGTCTTAATAAGTTATTCTCAAAAGTTTTTTAGTTCCAAGGCAATTTACAATGACAATAAGGGCCCATACATGTCTGAGGTCATGACCAAAAACTCGTTGTTTTCGTGTTTTATGGCCGTTTTCATGAGCTATTGCCCACAGTTTGGGGGTTCTAGGGCGATTTACTTTTTGCAGGTATGACCAAATACTCGTCGTTTTTTGCGTTTTATGGCCGTTTTCATGAGCTATTGCCCACAATTTTGGGGTTCCAGGGCGATTTACATGTTTGAGAGTTATGGCAAAAAAACTCGTCTTTTTCATGTTTTATGGCCATTTTCATAAGGTATTGCCCACAGTTTTGGAGTTCCTGGGTGATTTACAACAACCGTAAGGCTCGATACATATTTGACGCCATGAGAAATAACTCGTCATTTTCGTGTTTTATGGTCGTGTTCATGAGCTATTGCCCACAGTTTTGGGGTACAGGGAGATTTGCATGGCCCGCGAACCTGATATATGTTTTAGATATATAACCAGAAATCGTCATTTTCTCGTTTTACGTCCGTTTCATGAAGTATTGCTCACAGTTTCGTGATTCCCAGGGGATTTGCATGCCACGTAAGACCCGGTATATATTTTAGAGCTATTTTAATGAGTTATTGTTCATAGTTTTGGAGTTCCAAGGTGATTTACAATGACCGTAAGGCCCGATACATGTTTGAGGGCATGACCAAAAATTCGTCGTTTTCGTGTTTTATGACCGTTTTCATGAGCTATGGCCTATAAGACCAGGTATATGTTTTAGATTTATGACCAATAACTCTTATTTTTTGTGTTTTATGTCCGTTTTCATGAACTATTGCCCACAGTTTTGGAGTTCTAGGGGATTTGCATGGCCAGTAAGACTGGATACATGTTTGAGAGTTATAAGCAAGAAATCATCGTTTTCACGTTTTATGGCTGTTTAATTGAGTTATTCTCCACAGTTTTGGAGTTCCAAGGCGATTTACAATAACCGTAAGGGCCCATACATGTTTCAAGGCATGACCAAAAACTTGTCGTTTTCGTGTTTTATGGCCGTTTTCATGAGCTATTGCCCGCAGTTTTGGGGTTCTAGAGCAATTTACAACGACCATAAAGACCGATACAAGTTTGAGGGCATGACCAAGAACTCGTCGTTTTCATGTTTTATTTCTGTTTTTATGAGGTATTGCCCACAGTTTTTGGGTTCTAGGGGTATTTTCATGGTCGGTAAGATCCGATACATGTTTGAGAGATATGACCAAAATCTCGCCGTTTTCGCGTTTTATGGCCGTTTCATGAACTATTGCCAAAGTTTCGGGATTCTCGAGGGATTTGCGTGGCACATAAGACCAGGTTTATGTTTTAGAGTTATAACCAACAACTCATTTTTTTATGTTTTATGGCTGTTTTCATGACCGTAAGAGACAATACAAGTTTCAGGACAGGACCACAAACTCGTCGTTTTCGTGTTTTATGTCTGCTTTCATGAGCTGTTGCCCACATTTTTGGGGTTCCAGGGTGAGTAACAACGACCATAAGGATCGATACATTTTTAAGGGCATGACCAAGAACTCGTCGTTTTCATGTTTTATGGTCGTTTTCATGAGCTATTGCCCACTGTTTTGGGGTTTTGGGGGGATTTGCATGGCCCGTAAGACCCGATACATGTTGAGAGTCATGACCAAAAACTCATTGTTTCTGTGTTTTATGGCAATTTTCATGAGCAAGGAGATTTGCATGGCACGGTACACGGAAACTCATTGTTTCCGGGTTCCTATGTTTTATGGCCACATAGTTCTGGGGTGCAAGGAGATTTGCATGGCATGATAAGACCTAGTATATGTTTTAGACTAATGAAAAAACTCGTCATTTTTGTGTTTTACGGTTGTTTTCATGAACTATAACCATAGCTTTGGAGTTCTAGGGGGATTTGCATGGCCAGTAAGACCAGATACATGTTTGAGAATTATAAGCAAGAACTCATCGTTTTTGCATTTTATGGTTGTTTTAATGTGTTATTCTCCACAGTTTTGGAGTTTCAAGGCGATTTACAATGACCGTAAGGGCCCATACAAGTTTCAGGGCATGACCAAAAACTTGTCGTTTTTGTGTTTTATGGCGTTTACATGAGCTATTGCCCACAGTTTGGGGGTTCCAGGGTGATTTACATTGTAAGAGGTATGAACAAATACTCATTGTTTTTTGCGTTTTATGGCCGTTTTCATGAGCTATTGCCCACAATTTTGGGGTTAAAAGGCGATTTACATGTTTGAGAGTTGTGGCTAAAAAACCTCGTCTTTTTCATGTTTTATGGCCATTTTCATTAGGTATTGCCCATAGTTTTCGGGTT
Organism: Avena insularis; assembly: GCA_023614405.1. NCBI lineage: Eukaryota > Viridiplantae > Streptophyta > Magnoliopsida > Poales > Poaceae > Avena > Avena insularis. The sequence continues at coordinate 457,814,070 of CM042685.1, read as the reverse complement.
CCTGGGCGATTTACAACGACCGTAAGGCCCGATACATGTTTGTCGCCATGACCAAGAACTCGTCATTTTCGTGTTTTATGGTCGTGTTCATGAGCTATTGCCCATAGTTTTGGGTTTCCAGGGAGATTTGCATAGCCTGCAAGACCTGATACATGTTTGATAGATATAACCAAAAACTCGTCGTTTTCGCGTTTATGGCCGTTTCATTAAGTATTGCTCATAGTTTAGGGATTCGCGGGGGATTTGCATGTCCCGCGTAAAACCCGATATATATTTTAGAGCTATGACCAACAACTCGTCATTTTCGCTTTTTATGGATGTTTTAATGAGTTGTTGTCCAATGTTTTGGAGTTCCAAGGCGATTTACAATGACCGTAAGGCCCGATACATGTTTGCATGACCAAAAACTCGTCGTTTCCGTGTTTCATGACCGTTCTCATGAGCTATTGCCCACAATTTTGGCTTTCCAGGGCAATTTATATGTTTGAGAGGTATGACCAAAAACTCAAGTTTTCTTTGTTTTATGGTTGTTTTCATGAGATATTGCCCACAGTTTTAGGCTAACAAGGCGATTTACACGTTTGAGAGTTACGGCAAAAAAACACGTATTTCCGTGTTTTATGGCCATTTAAGGAGGTATTACCCACAATTTTGGGGCTCTAGGGCGATTTACAACGACTGTAAGGACTGATACAAGTTTGAGGGCATGACCAAGAACTCGTTGTTTTCATGTTTTATTTATGTTTTTATGAGCAATTGCCCATAGTTTGAGGTTTCAGGGGATTTGCATGGCCCGTAAGACCAGGTACATGTTTGAGAGTCATGACCAAAAACTCATTGTTTCCGTGTTTTATGGCCATTTTCATCAGCTATACCACATAGTTCTGGGGTGCAAGGAGATTTTCATGGCACAGTAAGACCTAGTATATGTTTTAGACTTATCAAAAAAATTAGCCGTTTTTGTGTTTTATGGCCGTTTTCATGAACTATGCCCATAGTTTTGGAGTTCTAGGGCGATTTGCATGGCCAGTAAGACCGGATAAATATTTGGGAGTTATAATCGAGCACTCGTCGTTTTCGTGTTTTATGGTTGTCTTAATAAGTTATTCTCAAAAGTTTTTTAGTTCCAAGGCAATTTACAATGACAATAAGGGCCCATACATGTCTGAGGTCATGACCAAAACCTCGTTGTTTTCGTGTTTTATGGCCGTTTTCATGAGCTATTGCCCACAGTTTGGGGGTTCCAGGGCGATTTACTTTTTGCAGGTATGACCAAATACTCGTCGTTTTTTGCGTTTTATGGCCGTTTTCATGAGCTATTGCCCACAATTTTGGGGTTCCAGGGCGATTTACATGTTTGAGAGTTATGGCAAAAAAAACTCGTCTTTTTCATGTTTTATGGCTATTTTCATAAGGTATTGCCCACAGTTTTGGAGTTCCTGGGCGATTTACAACAACCGTAAGGCTCGATACATATTTGACGCCATGACAAATAACTCGTCATTTTCGTGTTTTATGGTCGTGTTCATGAGCTATTGCCCACAGTTTTGGGGTACAGGGAGATTTGCATGGCCCGCGAACCTGATATATGTTTTAGATATATAACCAGAAATCGTCATTTTCTCGTTTTACGTCCATTTCATGAAGTATTGCTCACAGTTTCGTGATTCCCAGGGGATTTGCATGTCACGTAAGACCCGGTATATATTTTAGAGCTATTTTAATGAGTTATTGTTCATAGTTTTGGAGTTCCAAGGTGATTTACAATGACCGTAAGGCCCGATACATGTTTGAGGGCATGACCAAAAATTCGTCGTTTTCGTGTTTTATGACCGTTTTCATAAGCTATGGCCTGTAAGACCAGGTATATGTTTTAGATTTATGACCAATAACTCTTCTTTTTTGTGTTTTATGGCCGTTTTCATGAACTATTGCCCACAGTTTTGGAGTTCTAGGGGATTTGCATGGCCAGTAAGACTGGATACATGTTTGAGAGTTATAAGCAAAAAATCATCGTTTTCGCGTTTTATGAATGTTTAATTGAGTTATTCTCCACAGTTTTGGAGTTCCAAGGCGATTTACAATAACCGTAAGGGCCCATACATGTTTCAAGGCATGACCAAAAACTTATCGTTTTCGTGTTTTATGGCCGTTTTCATGAGCTATTGCCCGCAGTTTTGGGGTTCTAGGGCAATTTACAACGACCATAAAGACCGATACAAGTTTGAGGGCATGACCAAGAACTCGTCGTTTTCATGTTTTGTTTCTGTTTTTATGAGGTATTGCCCACAGTTTTTGGGTTCTAGGGGTATTTTCATGGTCGGTAAGATCCGATACATGTTTGAGAGATATGACCAAAATCTCGCCGTTTTCGCGTTTTATGGCCGTTTCATGAACTATTGCCAAAGTTTCGGGATTCTCGAGGGATTTGCGTGGCACATAAGACTAGGTTTATGTTTTAGAGTTATAACCAACAACTCATTTTTTTGTGTTTTATGGCTATTTTCATGACCGTAAGAGACAATACAAGTTTCAGGACAGGACCACAAACTCGTCGTTTTCGTGTTTTATGTCCGCTTTCATGAGCTGTTGCCCACATTTTTGGGGTTCCAGGGTGAGTAACAACGACCATAAGGATCGATACATTTTTAAGGGCATGACCAAGAACTCGGCGTTTTCATGTTTTATGGTCGTTTTCATGAGCTATTGCCCACTGTTTTGGGGTTTCAGGGGGATTTGCATGGCCCGTAAGACCCGATACATGTTGAGAGTCATGACCAAAAACTCATTGTTTCTGTGTTTTATGGCAATTTTCATGAGCAAGGAGATTTGCATGGCACGGTACACGGAAACTCATTATTTCTAGGTTCCTATGTTTTATGGCCACATAGTTCTGGGGTGCAAGGAGATTTGCATGGCATGATAAGACCTAGTATATGTTTTAGACTAATGAAAAAACTCGTCATTTTTGTGTTTTATGGCTATTTTCATGAACTATAACCATAGCATTGGAGTTCTAGGGGGATTTGCATGGCCAGTAAGACCAGATACATGTTTGAGAATTATAAGCAAGAACTCATCGTTTTTGCATTTTATGGTTGTTTTAATGTGTTATTCTCCACAGTTTTGGAGTTCCAAGGCGATTTACAATGACCGTAAGGGCCCATACAAGTTTCTGGGCATGACCAAAAACTTATCGTTTTTGTGTTTTATGGCCGTTTTCATGAGCTATTGCCCACGGTTTGGGGGTTCCAGGGTGATTTACATTGTAAGAGGTATGAACAAATACTCATTGTTTTTTGCGTTTTATGGCCGTTTTCATGAGCTATTGCCCACAATTTTAGGGTTAAAAGGCGATTTACATGTTTGAGAGTTGTGGCTAAAAAACCTCGTCTTTTTCATGTTTTATGGCCATTTTCATTAGGTATTGCCCATAGTTTTCGGGTTCCTGGGCGATTTACAACGACCGTAAGGCCCGATACATGTTTGTCGCCATGACCAAGAACTCGTCATTTTCGTGTTTTATGGTCGTGTTCATGAGCTATTGCCCATAGTTTTGGGTTTCCAGGGAGATTTGCATAGCCTGCAAGACCTGATACATGTTTGATAGATATAACCAAAAACTCGTCGTTTTCGCGTTTATGGCCGTTTCATTAAGTATTGCTCATAGTTTAGGGATTCGCGGGGGATTTGCATGTCCCGCGTAAGACCCGATATATATTTTAGAGCTATGACCAATAACTCGTCATTTTCGCTTTTTATGGATGTTTTAATGAGTTGTTGTCCAATGTTTTGGAGTCCCAAGGCGATTTACAATGACCGTAAGGCCCGATACATGTTTGCATGACCAAAAACTCGTCGTTTCCGTGTTTCATAACCGTTTTCATGAGCTATTGCCCACAATTTTGTCTTTCCAGGGCAATTTATATGTTTGAGAGGTATGACCAAAAACTCAAGTTTTCTTTGTTTTATGGTTGTTTTCATGAGATATTGCCCACAGTTTTAGGCTAACAAGGCGATTTACACGTTTGAGAGTTACGGCAAAAAAAACACGTATTTTCGTGTTTTATGGCCATTTAAGGAGGTATTACCCACAATTTTGGGGCTCTAGGGCGATTTACAACGACTGTAAGGACTGATACAAGTTTGAGGGCATGACCAAGAACTCGTTGTTTTCATGTTTTATTTCTGTTTTTATGAGCAATTGCCCATAGTTTTGAGGTTTCAGGGGATTTGCATGGCCCGTAAGACCAGGTACATGTTTGAGAGTCATGACCAAAAACTCATTGTTTCCGTGTTTTATGGCCATTTTCATCAGCTATACCACATAGTTCTGGGGTGCAAGGAGATTTTCATGGCACAGTAAGACCTAGTATATGTTTTAGACTTATCAAAAAAATTAGCCGTTTTTGTGTTTTATGGCCGTTTTCATGAACTATGCCCATAGTTTTGGAGTTCTAGGGCGATTTGCATGGCCAGTAAGACCGGATACATATTTGGGAGTTATAATCGAGAACTCGTCGTTTTCGTGTTCTATGGCTGTCTTAATGAGTTATTCTCAAAAGTTTTTGAGTTCCAAGGCAATTTACAATGACAATAAGGGCCCATACAAGTTTGAGGTCATGACCAAAAACTTGTCGTTCTCGTGTTTTATGGACGTTTTCATGAGCTATTGCCCATAGTTTGGGGGTTCCAGGGTGATTTACTTTTTGCAGGTACGACCAAATACTCGTTGTTTTTTGCGTTTTATGGCCGTTTGCATCAGCTATTGCGCACAATTTTGGGGTTCCAGGGCGATTTACATGTGTGAGAGTTATGGCAAAAAAACTCGTATTTTTCGTGTTTTATGGCCATTTTCATAAGGTATTGCCCACAGTTTTGGAGTTCCTGGGCGATTTACAACAACAGTAAGGCGCAATACATATTTGACACCATGACAAAGAACTCGTCATTTTCGTGTTTTATGGTCGTGTTCATGAGCTATTACCCACGGTTTTGGGGTTTCAGGGTGATTTGCATGGCCCGCACGACCTGATATATTTTTTAGAGATATAACCCAAAAATCAACATTTTCTCGTTTTATGGCCGTTTCATGAAGTATTGCTCACAGTTTCGAGATTCCTGGGGGATTTGCATGTCACGTAAGACCCGGTAAATATTTTAGAGCTATGACCAACAACTCATCATTTTCGCGTTTTATGGCTATTTTAATGATATATTGTCCATTGTTTTGGAGTTCCAAGGCGATTTACAATGACCGTATGTCCTGTAAGACCAGTTATATGTTTTAGAGTTATGACAAACAACTCGTCTTTTTGGTGTTTTATGGCCGTTTTCTTGGATTATTGCCCACAGTTTTGGAGTTCCAGGGGGATTTGCATGGCCAGTAAGACCGGATACATGTTTGACAGTTATAAGCAAGAACTCATGCATTTCGTGTTTTATGGTTGTTTTAATGAGTTATTCTCCACAGTTTTGGAGTTCCAAGGCGATTTACAATGACCGTAAGGGCCCATACATGTTTCATGGCATGACCAAAAACTCGTCGTTTTCGTGTTTTATGACCATTTTCATGAGCTATTGCCCACAGTTTTGGGGTTCTGGGGAAATTTATATGTTTGAGAGGTATGACCAAAAACTCATTGTTTTTTTGTTTTATGGTTTTTTTCATGAGCTATTGCTCACAGTTTTAGGCTTCCAGGGTGATTTACACGTTTGAGAGTTATGACAAAAAAACACGTCTTTTTCGTGTTTTATGGCCATTTAATGAGGTATTTCCTACAATTTTAGGGCTCTAGGGCGATTTACAACGACCGTAAGGACTGATACAAGTTTGAGGGCATGACCAAGAACTCGTCGTTTTCATGCTTTATTTCTGTTTTTATGAGCTATTGCCCACAGTTTTGTGTTCCAGGGGTATTTTCATGGCCGGTAAGATCTGATACATGTTGGAGAGATATGACCAAAAACTCGGCGTTTTCGTGCTTTATGGCCGTTTCATGAACTATTTCCGAGAGTTTCGGGGTTCTCGAGGGATTTTCATGGCCCATAAGACCAGGTATATCTTTTATTGTTATGACCAACAACTCGTCTTTTCTGTTTTATGGACGTTTTCATGAACTATTGCCCACATTTTTGGAGTTCCAGGGGGATTTGCATTGCCAGTAAGACCGGATATATGTTTGAGAATTATAAGCAAGAACTCCTCGTTTTCGCATTTTATAGTTGTTTTAATGTGTTATTCTCCACAGTTTTGGAGTTCCAAGGCGATTTACAATGACTCTAAGGGCCCATACAAGTTTTAGGGAATGACCAAAAACTTGTTGTTTTCGTGTTTTATGGCCGTTTTCATGAGCTATTGCCCACAGTTTTGGGGATCCATGGTGATTTACATTTTGGCAAGTATGACCAAAACTCATCGATTTTGCGTTTTATGTTTGTTTTCATGAGCAATTGCCCACAATTTCGGGGTTCCAGGGCGATTTACATGTTTGAGAGTTATGGAAAAAACTCGTCTTTTTTGTGTTTTATGGCCATTTTTATGAGGTATTACCCATAGTTTTGGGGTTCCTGGGTGATTTTCACCACCGTAAGGCCCGATACATATTTGAGGGCATGACCAAGAACGCGTCGTTTTCATATTTATGGTCGTGTTCATGAGCAAATTCCCATAGTTTTGGGGTTTCAGGGAGATTTGCATGGCCCGCAAGACCTGATATATGTTTGAGAGATATAACCAAAAACTCGTCGTTTTCGCGTTCTATGCCCGTTTCATGAAGTATTGCTCACAGTTTAGGGATTCTCGGGGGATTTGCATGTCCCGCGTAAGACCCGGTATATATTTTAGAGCTATGACCAACAACTCGTCATTTTCGGGTTTTATGGCTGTTTTAATGAGTTGTTGTCCACGGTTTTGGAGTTTCAAGACAATTTACAGTGATCGTAAGGCCCGATACATGTTTGCATGACAAAATACTCGTCGTTTTTGTGTTTAATGACCGTTTTCATGAGCTATTGCCCACAGTTTTGGCTTTCCAGGGCAATTTATATGTTTGAGAGGTATGACCAAAAACTCATGTTTTCTTTGTTTTATGGTTGTTTTCATGAGCTATTGCCCACAGTTTTAGGCTACCAAGGCGATTTACACGTTTGAGAGTTACGACAAAAAAAACACGTCTTTTCGTGTTTTATGGCCATTTAAGGAGGTATTGCCCACAATTTTGGGGCTCGAGGGCGATTTACAACGACCGTAAGGACCAATATAGGTTTGAGGGCATGACCAAGAACTCGTCGTTTTCATGTTTTATTTTTGTTTTTATGAGCAATTGCCCATAGTTTTGGGGTTTCAGGGGGATTTGCATGGCCCATAAGACCAGGTACATGTTTGAGAGTCATGACCAAAAACTCATTGTTTTCGTGTTTTATGGCCATTTTTATGAGCTATACCACATAGTTCTGGGGTGCAAGGTGATTTGCATGGCATGGTAAGACCTAGTATATGTTTTAGACTTATCAAAAAAACTCGTTGTTTTTGTATTTTATGGCTGTTTTCATGAACTATGCCCATAGTTTTAGAGTTCTAGGGGGATTTGCATGGCAAGTAAGACCGAATACATGTTTGAGAGTTATAATCAAGAACTCGTCGTTTTCGTGTTTTATGGTTGTCTTAATAAGTTATTCTCAAAAGTTTTTTAGTTCCAAGGCAATTTACAATGACAATAAGGGCCCATACATGTCTGAGGTCATGACCAAAAACTCGTTGTTTTCGTGTTTTATGGCCGTTTTCATGAGCTATTGCCCACAGTTTGGGGGTTCCAGGGCGATTTACTTTTTGCAGGTATGACCAAATACTCGTCGTTTTTTGCGTTTTATGGCTGTTTTCATGAGCTATTGCCCACAATTTTGGGGTTCCAGGGCGATTTACATGTTTGAGAGTTATGGCAAAAAAAACTCGTCTTTTTCATGTTTTATGGCCATTTCCATAAGGTATTGCCCACAGTTTTGGAGTTCCTGGGCGATTTACAACAACCGTAAGGCTCGATACATATTTGACGCCATGACAAATAACTCGTCATTTTCGTGTTTTATGGTCGTGTTCATGAGCTATTGCCACAGTTTTGGGGTATAGGGAGATTTGCATGGCCCGCACAACCTGATATATGTTTTAGATATATAACTAGAAATTGTCATTTTCTCGTTTTATGGCCGTTTCATGAAGTATTGCTCACAGTTTCATGATTCCCAGGGGATTTGCATGTCACGTAAGACCCGGTATATATTTTAGAGCTATTTTAATGAGTTATTGTTCATATTTTTGGAGTTCCAAGGTGATTTACAATGACCGTAAGGCCCGATACATGTTTGAGGGCATGACCAAAAATTCGTCGTTTTCGTGTTTTATGACCGTTTTCATGAGCTATGGCCTGTAAGACCAGGTATATGTTTTATATTTATGACCAATAACTCTTCTTTTTTGTGTTTTATGGCCGTTTTCATGAACTATTGCCCACAGTTTTGGAGTTCTAGGGGATTTGCATGGCCTTGGCTTGGGGGAGGGGCTAGGGCTGGGGGCGCACCAACCCCCCACACCTTCCCCTCCAACCCTAGTCGCCCTGCTGCCCTCCTCTCTCCCTCCCGACTGCTTATAGGCGAAGCCCTGCTGCAGAAATTCTCCACCAATTGCACCGCGCCGTCGCGTTGTAGATCCAACCTATCTCTCCACCATACTTTCTGGACCAAGGAAGGAGGAGACGTCGAGGTGTCGCACGTGTGCATCTCACGGAGGCATCGCCACTTGTGGTGCTAGATCGGATCGGATCGCGAGGAGGAGAAGCGAGTACGACTACATCACCCACGGATTTAACGAGCGTTCATTGTGCGAATCTTCAAGGGTATGAAGATCTAATCCAATCTCTCTCGTTGTTTGCATCTCCTAGATTAGATCTTGGCTTCCTCTCGCATCCGTGAAAATTTTGATTTACTATGCCGTGAAACCCTTGATGGTATCGAGCTAGATCTATGCGTAGATGTGATTCACAGTAGAGCATAACATGGTTGTTGCGAGGCGTTGATGTTTTCTATTGCAAGCCTCTTGTTTGTGTTCTTCTTATGACGGGATAGTGAGATTGAAGCGGTCCAGGCCAACCTTCTGCGACGTCGTCAGCGAGACCGCTCCGCACTTGACGTGTGGCTTGTTCCACATGCTGGTGGATGCCAGTTTCTCTCACTATAGTTGTCATGGGATCTACACCGGAGTTTGGCAACCATAATATCACCGTTGTGGCTTTCCGTAGGTAAGAATCGTTCTTAGCATCTACTCCCATAAGCCACGTAAAACATGCAACAACAAAGTAGAGGCGTCTAACTTGTTTTTGCAGGGAGTGTTTTCTGTGATATGGTATGGCCCAAGATGTGATGTGTATATTGTATGCGATGATCATGTTTTGTAATGTTTCATGACTTGCATGTCGATGAGTACACAACCGGGGGGAGCCATATGGTTGTCTTTATAATTGTGTATGACCTGCGAGTCAACTTCTTATACGCCATGTAATAGATTTACTTTATCGCTAAGTAGTTAGCAATAGTTGTAGTTGCTATTCGTGGTGGAGGCAATCATGGTGGAGTGATGGAGATCATGCCGGCACGCACAAGATGGATATCATTGCGCGAAGATTGGCTATACCATGTCACATAAAGTTATATGCATGTGATGTTTATCCTTTTATGTATCTTATTATGCTTAGATCGCGAGGGTAGCATTATAAGATGATTCCTCACTTAAAGATCAAGATAAAAGCTGTGTTCTCCCCAAGTATGCACCGTTGCGAAAGTTCGTCGTGTCCAAGCATCACGTGATGATCGGGTGCTATATACTCTATGCTCACATACAACGGGTGCAAGCCAGTTTTGCACACGCGGAAATACTTGGGTCTAACTTGACGAGCCTAGCATGTACAGACATGGCCTCGGAACACAAGAATCGAAAGGTTAAGCATGAGTCATATGAATGATATGATCGACACTTTGTTGTCCACCATTGAAACCACATCTCTTCTCGTGATGATCGGATTAGGTGTGGTGAATTTGGATCGTGTTCACTAAACAACTTGAGGGATGTTGAATTTAGTGGGAGTTCATCTAGTAATTTGATTAAGTTGAACTATTTATCATGAACATAGTCTAAATTGTACTTGCAAATACTGTAGATCACATGGCCAAGTCCAACTTCAACTTCAACGTTTTTGCTGAGATAGAAAAGCTTAGAAACAATGGGTCTAACTTCACCAAATGGTTCCGCATTCTGAGAATCATTCTCGCTGGCGGACAAAAGGACTATGTCCTTGAGAAAGCGCTAGGTGACGCCCCTGCTATAGATGCGCCGGCTGATGAAAAAGCTGTTTATTAGTCGCGCAAGGATGATTATGATTTGATTAAGATCGCCATGTTGTATGCTATGGAATCGGATCTTCAAAATCGTTTTGAGGAGTTCGCCGGGCCCTTTGAGATTCTCGAGGAGCTGAAAAACATGTTTCAGACTCAAGCCCGTTAGAGATATGAGATCTCTAAGAAATTCTTTAACTACAAGATGGAGGAAGGGAGTTCCGTTAGTGAGAACGCCATTGAGATGACGGGCTACACTCAACATTTGAGCAACCGTCTTGCAAGATTCCAGAGGAGCTCAAGATTGACACTCCTAGCTACAAAAGTTTTGTAGTTGATCACAATCAGATTGGTTCCAGATATGATCCGAGCTCTTTGCTAAGATGAAAGTAGCGGTGAACATCAAAAGAATAATCATGTGTTGATGGTCAACAAGCCCCCACCTTCAAGAAAGGTAAGGGTGCAAGGAAGCCCTTCAAGAAAGGCGGTGGCAAGCGTTGCCCTGCTGAGAAGAAGCTCAAGTCTGGTCCTAACCCGGACCGAGTGCTTCTATTGCAAGGACAAGGGTCCTTTGGGCGCATACTGTCCAAGTACTTAGCGAACAAGAAGGCTGGCACCATCAAAGGTATATTTGATATACATGTTATTGATGTTTTCCTTACTAACCCTCGTTGTAGTGCACGGTATTTGATACGGTTCAGTTGCTAATATTTGTAAATCGAAGCAGAGCTACGGAATAGGCGGCTTGCGAGGGATGAGGTGACGATGCGTTGGCAGCGGATCAAGAGTTGATGTGATGGCCGTCACGCTCTCCTTAGTTTTACCTTCGGGATTAGTTTTAAACCTTAATAAGTGTTATTATGTGCTTGCGTTGAGCATGAACATTATTTCTGGATCTTGTTTATTGCAAGACGGTTATTCATTTAAATCGGAGAATAATGGTTGTTCTATTTATATGAGTAACATCTTTTATGGTCATGCACCTATTGTGAATGGTTTATTTCTTCTAAATCTCGAAAGGGATGAAACACACATCCATAACATCGAGGCTAAGAGATGCAAAGTAGATAGTGATAATACTACTTATTTGTGGCACTGTCGTCTAGGTCATATTGGTGTAAAGCGCATGAAGAAACTCCATTCTGATGGACTTTTGGAGTCTCTTGATTTTGAATCATTTGACACATGCGAACCATGCCTCATGGGCAAGATGATCAAAACCCCGTTCTCCGGTATGATGGAGCGAGCAACGGACTTGTTGGAAATCATACATACCGATGTATGCGGACCGATGAGTGTTTCGACGCGCGGTGGATATCGCTATTTTCTCACTTTTACCGATGACTTAAGTAGATATGGATATATCTATTTAATGAAACATAAATCTGAAACGTTTGAAAAGTTCAAAGAATTTCAGAATGAAGTGGAGAACCATCGTAATGAAGATTAAGTTTCTCGATCCGATCGTGGAGGTGAATATTTGAGTTATGATTTTCTCACGCATCTTAAAGCAAGCGGAATTGTTTCGCAACTCACGCCACCCGAACACCACAGTAGCAATGGTGTGTTCGAGCCGGAATCGAACCTTATTAGATATGGTCCGATCAATGATGTCTCTTACTGATTTGCCGTTATCATTTTGGGGTTATGCATTAGAAACCGCTGCATTCACTTTAAATAGGGCACCATCTAAATCTGTTAAGACGACACCGTATGAACTGTGGTTTGGTGCTAAACCTAAGTTGTCGTTTCTTAAAGTTTGGGGATGCAAAGCTTACGTCAAGAAGTTGATGCCGGACAAGCTCGAACCCAAAGCGGAGAAATGCGTCTTCATAGGATACCCTAAGGAAACTATTGGGTATACCTTCTATCACAGAACCGAAGGCAAAGTGTTTGTCGCAAAGAACGGTTCCTTTCTTGAGAAGGAGTTTCTCTCAAAAGAAGTGAGTGGGAGGAAAGTAGAGCTAGACAAGGTTATTGAACCTTCTCTTGAGTTGGAGAGTAGCGCAGCACCTGAAATTGTTCTAGTGCCGCTGCAACAATAATAGAGGAAGCTAATGATAAGGATCATGAAGCTTCGGACGATGCTGCTACTGAACGTCGCAGGTCCACAAGGTCGCGTGCCCCTCCTGAGTGGTACGGCAACCCTGTCTTGACTGTCTTGTTGGTAGAAGACAGTGAACCTACGAACTATGAGGAAGCGATGATGAGCGGACTCGAGAAATGGCTAGAAGCCATGAAATCCGAATTGGGATCCATGAGCGAAAACCAAGTATGGACTTTGGTGGACCCTCCTAGCGACCGAAAGGCCGTTGAGTGCAAATGGATCTTCAAGAAGAAAACGGACGCGGATGGTGATGTTACCGTCTATAAAGCACGGCTTGTCGCGAAAGGTTTTCGACAAGTTCAAGGTGTTGACTATGATGAGACTTTCTCTCCCGTAGCGATGTTTAAGTCCATTCGGATTTTATTAGCAATTGCTGTGTTTCATGATTATGAAATATGGCAGATGGATGTCAAGACTGCGTTCCTCAATGGCAACATTGATGAAGAGTTGTATATGATGCAACCCGAAGGTTTTGTCGATCCTAAGGATGCTGATAAAGTATGCAAACTTCAGCGTTCCATTTATGGACTGAAGCAAGCATCTCGGAGTTAGAACCTTCGTTTTGATCAATTGATCAAGAGCTTTGGATTTGTTCCAAATTGCTACGAAGCTTGCATCTACAAGAAAGTGAGTGGGAGCTCGGTGACGTTTCTGGTACTATATGTGGATGACATATTGATTATCGGAAATGACATCAACATGCTTAACGATGTGAAGAGTTATTTGAACAAGTGTTTTTCAATGAAAGACCTAGGTGAAGCTGCTTATATATTGGGCATCAAAATCTATAGAGATAGACAAAGACGCCTGATAGATTTAAGCCAGAGTACATACCTAGACAAAGTTCTGAAAAGGTTCAGAATGGATAAGGCAAAGAAAGGTTCGGTGCCTATGTTGTCAGGTAAGATATTGAGCAAGGCTCAGTGTCCAGCTATGGTAAATGATAGGGAAGCTATGAGCAAAGTGCCTTATGCCTCGGCCATAGGTTCTATCATGTATGCCATGCTGTGTACTAGACCGGATGTGTCCAATGCTCTTAGTTTGACGAAAGCGATATCAAAGTGATCCGAGTGGAACCTTTGGACAGCCGTGAAGAACATCCTAAAGTACCTAAATAGAACTAAAGAAATGTTCTTAGTCTATGGGGGTGATGAACAGCTCGTCGTAAAAGGTTACGTCGACGCTAGTTTCGACACCGACAAGGATGATTCTAAATCTCAGACAGGATACGTTTATATTTTGAATGGAGGAGCTGTGAGCTGGAGAAGCTGCAAGCAAAGCGTGATCGCGGGATCTACAGTAGAAGCGGAATACATGGCTTTGCGAAGCGTCAAGTGAAGGAGTTTGGATCGAAACTTCATCATCGAAGCTTGGCGTGGTTCCAAGTGCATTGGACCCACTGGAGATATTGTGTGACAACACTGGCGCCATAGCACTCGCTAAGGAACCAAGATATCATCCAAAGACCAAGCATATCAACCGCAAGTTTCATATAATCCGAGATTATATAGCAGATGGAAATCTGAAGATTAGCAAAGTACATACAGATCTGAATGTCGCAGATCCATTGACTAAACCTCTTCCACGTGTAAAACATGATCAGAACCTCAGTGCCATGGGTGTGAGATTATTGCCAAATGTAAACTAGATTATTGACTCTAGTGCAAGTGGGAGACTGTTGGAATTATGCCCTAGAGGCAATAATAAAGATTTTATTATTATAATTCTTGTTCATGATAAAGTTTATATTCCATGCTAGAATTGTATTAAGCGGAAACATTAATACGTGTGTGGTTTGTAAACAACACTGTGTCCCTAGTACGCCTCTATGGACTAGCTCATTGATCAATGATGGTTAAGGTTTCCTAACCATAGACATGAGTTGTCAATTGATAATGAGATCATATCATTGGGAGAATGATATGATGGACAGACCCAAACTAAGCAAAGCAATTAGATCGTGTCATCGTGTTCATCTTTGCGAAGCTTTTCTTATGTCAAATATTGTATTCCTTAGACCATGAGATAATACAACTCCCTGGTATCGGAAGAAAGCTTTGAGGTCATCAAACGTCATCCTATGAGAGGGTGATCATAAAGGTGTCTCTCAGGTGATCCGAAAGTATCTGTTGGGTTGTATGTATCGAGATGGGATTTGTCCCTCCCAAGTCGGAGAGATATACTTCGGGCCCACTCGGTAATCGATATCAACACCGCTTGCAAGCATGTGGTTAAGGAGTTAATCACAAAGTGATATCGGATTACGGAACGAGTAAAGTTCTTGCTGTGAACAATATTGTACTATTTATGACGTTACCGTAGATCGAATCTCGGGCAAGTAAAATATCGCGAGACGAAGGGAATATATATATGGGATTGATTGACTCCTGGCATCGTGGTTCATCCGATATGATCATCGATGAATGTGTGGGATTCAATATGGGTTTCCAGACCCCGCTGTTGATTATTGATAGAAGATCATGTCTGCATATTCTCAAACCCGCAGGGTCACACACTTAACGTGTCTCGACGCTAGGATAGATTGGATAATTGGTTTATGAGTTTTTGTTCGGAGTCTTGGATGGGATCCGGGACATCACGAGAGGTTCCGGAGTGGTCCGGAGAATAAGATTCATATAAGGCAGTGCAGTTTTTGGAGTTCGGAATTGTTCCGGGTTAATCGGTATTGTCGGGAAGCTTCTAGAACCTTCCGAAGGGACCAACGTGGCCCCACCTTCGGGAGGGCATGGGCCTATGATGGAGTTCCCTGGCGCATTGGGCCAGGGGCACAACCCCATAGGGCCCAGCCGGCCAAGAGAGGTTTAAACTCTAGATAGAGCTTCTAGAAGGGGGGGTTTCCTTGCCCCCCACTCTTCCTCCTTGGGGCCGCCGGCCTTGGCTTGGGGGAGGGGCTAGGGCTGCGCCCACCCCTCTATATATAGAGGGCTGGGGGCGCACCAACCCCCCACACCTTCCCCTCCAACCCTAGTCGCCCTGCTGCCCTCCTCTCTCCCTCCCGACTGCTTAGAGGCGAAGCCCTGCTGCAGAAATTCTCCACCAATTGCACCGCGCCGTCGCGTTGTAGATCCAACCCATATCTCCACCATACTTGCTGGACCAAGGAAGGAGGATACGTCGAGGTGCCGCATGTGTGCATCTCATGGAGGCATCGCCACTTGTGGTGCTAGATCGGATCGGATCGCGAGGAGGAGAAGCGAGTACGACTACATCACCCACGTTCCGACGAACGTTCTGCTGTGCGAATCTTCAAGGGTATGAAGATCTAATCCAATCTCTCTCGTTGTTTGCATCACCTAGATTAGATCTTGGCTTCCCTCTGTTCGCATCCGTAGAAAATTTTGATTTACTATGTCGCGAAACCCTTCAGTATTGCCCACAGTTTTTGGGTTCTAGGGGTATTTTCATGGCCGGTAAGATCCGATACATGTTTGAGAGATATGACCAAAATCTCGCCGTTTTCGCGTTTTATGGCCGTTTCATGAACTATTGCCAAAGTTTCGGGATTCTCGAGGGATTTGCATGGCACATAAGACCAGGTTTATGTTTTAGAGTTATGACCAACAACTCATTTTTTTGTGTTTTATGGTTGTTTTCATGACCTATTGCCCACGGTTTTGGAGTTCTAGGGGGATTTGCATGGCCAGTAAGACCGGATACATTTTTAAGAGTTATAAGAAAGAACTCATCGTTTTCGCGTTTTATGGCTATTTTAATGAGTTATTCTCCACAGTTTTGGAGTTCCAAGGCGATTTATAATGACCGTAAGAGATAATACAAGTTTCACGGCAGGACCACAAACTCGTCGTTTTCGTGTTTTATGTCCGCTTTCATGAGCTGTTGCCCACATTTTTGGGGTTCCAGGGTGAGTAACAACGACCATAAGGATCGATACATTTTTAAGGGCATGACCAAGAACTCGTCGTTTTCATGTTTTATGGTCGTTGTCATGAGCTATTGCCCACTGTTTTGGGGTTTCAGGGGGATTTGCATGGCCCGTAAGACCCGATACATGTTGAGAGTCATGACCAAAAACTCATTGTTTCTGTGTTTTATGGCAATTTTCATGAGCAAGGAGATTTGCATGGCACGGTACACGGAAACTCATTGTTTGGGGGTTTCTATGTTTTATGGCCACATAGTTCTGGGGTGCAAGGATATTTGCATGGCATGATAAGACCTAGTATATGTTTTAGACTTATGAAAAAATTCATCATTTTTGTGTTTTATGGCTGTTTTCATGAACTATAACCATAGCTTTGGAGTTCTAGGGGGATTTGCATGGACAGTAAGACCAGATACATGTTTGAGAATTATAAGCAAGAACTCATCGTTTTTGCATTTTATGGCTGTTTTAATGTGTTATTCTCCACAGTTTGGGAGTTCCAACGCGATTTACAATGACCGTAAGGGCCCATACAAGTTTCTGGGCATGACCAAAAACTTGTCGTTTTTGTGTTTTATGGCCGTTTCCATGAGCTATTGCCCACAGTTTGGGGGTTCCAGGGTGATTTACATTTTAAGAGGTATGAACAAATACTCATTGTTTTTTGCGTTTTATGGCCGTTTTCATGAGCTATTGCCCACAATTTTGTGGTTCCAACGCGATTTACATGTTTGAGAGTTGTGGCTAAAAAACCTCGTCTTTTTCATGTTTTATGGCCATTTTCATGAGGTATTGCCCAAAGTTTTGGGGTTCCTGGGCGATTTACAACGACCGTCAGGCCCTATACATATTTGACGCCATGACCAAGAACTCGTCATTTTCGTGTTTTATGGTCGTGTTCATGAGCTATTGCCCATAGTTCTGGGTTTCCAGGGAGATTTGCATAGCCTACAAGACCTGATACATGTTTGAGAGATATAACCAAAAACTCGTCGTTTTCGCGTTTATGGCCGTTTCATTAAGTATTTCTCATAGCTTAGGGATTCGCGAGGGATTTGCATGTCCCGCGTAAGACCCGGTATATATTTTAGAGCTATGACCAACAAATCGTCATTTTTGCTTTTTATGGCTGTTTTAATGAGTTGTTGTCCAATGTTTTGGAGTTCCAAGGCGATTTACAATGACCGTAAGGCCCGATACATGTTTGCATGACCAAAAACTCGTCGTTTCCGTGTTTCATGACCGTTTTCATGAGCTATTGCCCACAATTTTGGCTTTCCAGGGCAATTTATATGTTTGAGAGGTATGACCAAAAACTCATGTTTTCTTTGTTTTATGGTTGTTTTCATGAGCTATTGCCCACAGTTTTAGGCTAACAAGGCGATTTACACGTTTGAGAGTTACGGCAAAAAACACGTCTTTTCGTGTTTTATGGCCATTTAAGGAGGTATTACCCACAATTTTGGGGCTCTAGGGTGATTTACAACGACTATAAGGACCGATACAAGTTTGAGGGCATGACCAAAAACTCGTTGTTTTCATGTTTTATTTCTGTTTTTATGAGCAATTGCCCACAGTTTTGAGGTTTCAGGGGATTTGCATGGCCCGTAAGACCGGGTACATGTTTGAGATTCATGACCAAAAACTCATTGTTTCCGTGTTTTATGACTGTTTTCATGAGCTATTGCCCACAGTTTTGGGGTTCCGGGGCAATTTATATGTTTGAGAGGTATGACCAAAAACTCATTATTTTTTTGTTTTATGGTTATTTCATGAGCTATTGCCCACAGTTTTAGGCTTCCAGGGCGATTTACACATTTGACAGTTATGACAAAAAACACGTCTTTTTCGTGTTTTATGGCCATTTAATGAGGTATTCCCCACAATTTTGGGGCTCTAGGGCGATTTACAATGACCGTAAGGACCGATACAAGTTTGAGGGCATGACCAAGAACTCGTCGTTTTCATGTTTTGTTTCTATTTTTATGAGCTATTGCCCACAGTTTTGGGTTACAGTGGTATTTTCATGGCCGGTAAGATCTCATACATGTTTGAGATATATGACCAAAAACTTGCCGTTTTCGTGTTTTATGGCCGCTTCATGAACTATTGCCCACAGTTTCAGGGTTCCCGAGGGATTTGCATGGCCTGTAAGACCAGGTATATGTTTTAGAGTTATGACAAACAACTCGTCTTTTTGGTGTTTTATGGCCGTTTTCTTGGACTATTGCCCACAGTTTTGGAGTTCTAGGGGGATTTGCATGGCCAGTAAGACCGGATACATGTTTGAGAGTTATAAGCAAGAACTCATGCATTTCGGGTTTTATGGCTGTTTTAATGAGTTATTCTCCACAGTTTTGGAGTTCCAAGGCGATTTACAATGACCGTAAGGGCCCATACATGTTTCATGGCATGACCAAAAACTCGTCGTTTTCGTTTTTTATGTCCGTTTTCATGAGCTGTTACCCACAGTTTGGGTTCCAGGGTGATTTATATTTTGGCAGGTATGACCAAAAACTCGTCGTTTTTGCATTTTATGGTCGTTTTCATGAGCTATTGCCCACAATTTTTGGGTTCCAGGGAGATTTACATGTTTGACGGTTAGGCAAAAAACTCGTCTTTTTCGTGTTTTATGGCCATTTTCATGAGGTATTGCCCGCAGCTTTGGGGTTCCTGGCGAGTTACAACGACCGTAAGGCCCGATAAATATTTGAGGGCATGACCAAGAGCACGTCCGTTTCTTGTTTTATGGCCATGTTCATGAGCTATTGCCCATAGTTTTGGGGTTCCAGTGAGATTTGCATGGCCCGCAAGACCTGATACATGTTTGGGAGATATAACCAAAAACTCGTCGTTTTCGCGTCTTATGGCCGTTTCATGAAGTATTGCTCATAGTTTAGGGATTCCCGGGGAATTTGCATGTGCCGCATAAGACCCGGTATATATTTTAGAGCTATGACCAACAACTCGTCATTTTCGCGTTTTATGGCTATTTTAATGAGTTGTTGTCCACAGTTTTGGAGTTCCAAGGCGATTTACAATGACAGTAAGGCCTGAAACTCATCGTTTTTGTGTTTTATGACCATTTTCTTGAGCTATGACCAAAAACTCATCGTTTTCATGTTTTATGACCGTTTTCCTGAGCTATTGCCCACAGTTTTAGATTTCCAGGGCGATTTATATGTTTGAGAGGTATGACCAAAAACTCATTTTTTTTCTTTGTTTTATGGTTGTTTTCATGAGCTATTGCCCACAGGTTTAGGCTTCCAGGACGATTTACATGTTTGAGAGGTACGAAAAACACGTCTTTTCATGTTTTATGGCCATTTAATGAGATATTGCCCATAATTTTGGGGCTCCAGGGCGATTTACAACGACCGTAAGGACCGATACAAGTTTGACGCCATGACCAAGAACTCGTCGTTTTCATGTTTTATTTCTGTTTTTAAGAGCAATTTCCCACGGTTTTGGGGTTCCAGGGGTATTTTCATGGCCGATAAAATCCGATACATGTTTGAGAGATATGACCAAAACTTGCCATTTTCGTGTTTTATGGCCGTTTCATGAACTATTGCCCATAGTTTCGGGGTTCTCAGGGGATATGTTTTAGAGTTATGACCAACAACTTGTCTTTTTTTGTTTTATGACCGTTTTGATGAACTATTACCCATAGTTTTGAAGTTCGAGGGTGATTTGCATAACCTGTAAGACCGAATACATGTTTGAGAGTTATAAGCAAGAATTCATCGTTTTCATGTTTTATGGCTGTTTTCATGAGTTATTGTCCATAGTTTTGGAGTTCCAAGGTGATTTACAATGACCGTAAGGGCCTATACATGTTTCAGGGCATCACCAAAAACTCATTGTTTTTGCGTTTTCTAACCATTTTAATGAGTTATTGCCCATAGTTTTAGGATTCGAGGGTGATTTACAACGATTGTAAGGACCGATACATGTTTAAGGGCATGACCAAGAACTCGTCGTTTTCATGTTTTATGGCCGTTTTCATGAGCTATTGCCCACAGTTTTGAGGTTTCAGGGGGATTTGTATGGCCCGTAAGACCAGGTACATGTTTGATTGCCATGACCAAAAACTCATTGTTTCCGTGTTTTATGGCCATATTCATGAGCTATACCACATAGTTCTGGCGTGCAAGGAGATATGCATGGCACGGTAAGACCTAGTATATGTTTTAGAGTTATGAAAAAACTCGTCGTTTTTGTGTTTTATGTCCGTTTTTATGAACTATGCCCATAGTTTTTGAGTTCTAGAGGGATTTGCATGTCTAGTAATACCGGATACATGTTTGAGAGTTATAATCAAGAACTTATCATTTTCGCATTTTATGGTTGTTTTAATGAGTAATTCTCCACAATTCTTGAGTTCCAAGGCGATTTACAATGACCATAAGGGCCCATACATGTTTGAGGGCATGACCAAAAACTCGTCGTTTTCGTGTTTTATGGCCTTTTTCATGAGCTATTGCCCATAGTTTTGGGGTTCCAGGGCGATTTACATTTTGGCAGGTATGACCAAAAACTTGTCGTTTTGGCGTTTTATGGCCATTTCATGAGCTATTGCCCACAATTTTGGGGTTCCAGGGCGATTTACATGTTTGAGAGTTATGGAAAAACTTGTGTTTTTCGTGTTTATGGCCATTTTTATGAGGTATTGCCCACGGTTTTGGGATTCCTGGAACTCTCTTTCATTTCACTATGCCACCTTCTTTCTTAACACATAGCCTAAATTGAGATAAATTTCAGTTGTATATGTTATAAAACTTGTATCAATATAACACATTACAATGAACTATTATGTCACATCAACATAAAGAGCATCACTACAAGAAAATTTGGCTTTTACAATAGATGGTTTTCATGGTTGAAGGCCCGTTTTTCCTGGTTAAAAATTCTTCTACGACGGATGGCCTCCATGCTAAAAGCCCCGTCACCAAAGAATCTACCACGGGTTTTTTCCGGGCCATGGCGGATGGTGATGAGTCCAAAATTTGAGCATTTTTACTTATTGTTTTTGCATGGGCAGAGTAGGGTTTTAGTATTTTACTGCATTTGCACACACCTTTTTGTCCTTGCTTCAACAGAATCCCAGTTTACTAAGTCTGTAATGAACATATCAATTGAGACTATCATATTACACAGTTATATGATATTTTTAAGTGATAAAAGTCATTTTTCTGATTTACCTTCGCACCTGGAAGAATTGCCCATGCTCAGGAGGCTCTATCCATCGTAACAACTAGTGGTACGCGCCCGTACGACCCAGTGATGGGATCGCCTAGTAAAATACTTCCTCCTAGCAGAAACAGATCATAGATCCGACATTCATAGAAACCTCCAGCCACTAAAAACCACACTGGAAAGGGATCTGAATGAGGAACTTGGAGAAGGGAAAATCCTTGTTGCTGCTCGGATCATTGGAGGACAACATATCATCCCCTACATCATCAACCGCTGCATCTCCATCACCATCTCTAAACCCATCTTCCTTTCATTGGATCTTGATATAATTCTAGATTCAATTGTGGTTTGCACTAGATTCATTCCCCATTACTTTTGTGCATCCATTTGATTATGATGATGTTGTTGATTGCTTTCATGTGTGAGTAGTTCCCTTCGTTCTTGGGGAGATGGAGAAACCCTAGCATTATTATGAAATAAAATAAATATGATCTATTACTTGTGTAGAGGATCCATTGATCTATGATGTGTGTTTGATCTCTCCCTTTAGATGGTATGTATAGTCGGCCACATATCATTTGCCTTCGGGTATAAAGTAAGAGGTTGAAACCCTTTCGACGTGCTTGGGTGTTTGTGCTGGTTGCTACTTTGACTATAAGGACCGCTATCATCCAACACGGTCGAAGGGGGAACAAAGGGAGATTCACTAAGCTAATTATGACATCCACATGGAAACCCTTAATTGCAGTGGTCTGCATGGTGATTTCTTCCAGGCATTGCACTGGTTATTTTGAGATGACCTTATTCTTGGCTCAACAAAGTGACTGCCTACGAGCCTTGAGTGAACATATTCTTGCGGAACTCTCTCCACATATATCATGACACAACAAATAGGTTAACCTAATTATGATCAACTACTACATGCTAGTGGTGTATCCTACATCCCCGAGAACGGCCTAGCCCTATTGAGTTCAACCACCATTCCAAACACTCTTTTTACTTGCTTTCTTTTTACTTCTATTATTTACTTTCTTGCACTCAAACCAAAAACCTTTCCAACACCAGTTAACATGAAATCTAAAGCTGCTTATAAGTATCCTTTGGTAGATAGTGACGAGCGGGATAAATACCTCAACCAAATAGCTCTATGTGGGTTCGATACTCTTATTTAGAAACTATCTACAATTGATCTGTGCACTTGCAGTCATCAAGCTATTTTATAGCGTTGTTGCCGGGGAAATAAGCGCTTTTGGTATTTGTTCTTAGTTGCTAATTCTATTAATTGTTCTACTAAAGTTGTTTACTAGTTTCAGGTAAACACCATTGCTACACTCGGACTAATGAGTCAGCTGGATGTAGGTGAACACCTCGGTAAATTTAATCGAGGACTTGTCAAAGAATTCCCGATTGGGGCTTAACCTGAGTACGAGGTTAACCCTCATTTTATTGCTATAATTAAAGAAAAAAATTTGTAGGAGATGATCCGGATGAGGATCCTTACAATCATTTAATGTGTTTTACCGAGTTATGTTGGACACTTAAATTGAGAGGCTATTCTAATGATGAACTGAAACTTAAATTGTTTAGCCAATCTCTAACCAACATTGCTTTAGCTTGGTATAGAATTTGCCCTGCAGGGAAAATTCATACCTTGGAAAAGCTCAATGCTGAATTCATATTTTGATTCTTCGCCAAGGTAAAGACTGCTAAAGTGAGAAGGGCAATTACAAACTTCCGGAACCGCCTAGGTGAAGGCTTGGTACGATCCTTCAAAAGATACAAATGTATCCTTAATATATGTCCCTACCATGATCTACCGGAATGGTATGTGTTACATATTTTCTATGGGGGACTTAATCAAGGAATTAAACATGAGTTAGATACAAATTCTAGAGGCTCTTTTATGGAGGTAACTATAAGTAAAGCTTGGAAACTCCTAGAACGCATTCGCCAAAATAGAGAAACATGGGGATTTGATTTAGGTGGTGAAGGAGGAGTAGAAATTGAATATGATTGTCTCAATGCTTATAAAGAATCTAGTAAGATAAAATAAACTGATAATGAGATTTAACTTGATGATGATATTATTGTGCAAATCCTTCAGTTGTTTATAGAACATATTGAAGCTCCAAAAAATGATTGGCTTCATTATACTCCTGAACCAGTCGAACATGTCAATGTAATAACTGCAGCTCACGAAGATCCATCGAGGAAGGTCTATTAGTATGTTGAACCCCTTCCTTTTCAAAGGACTACGAGGAAACATATGATGGCCTAGCAACTCGAAGACCAACGTGAAGAAGAGACACAAGCAAGAAAAGCTAATGAGGTAAGTAAGGAGGAGACCCACTACTAGAGAAAAGGCTATAGGAGACATGCTTATGCGAGGCACATTTAGAAATATGCGCCTCCTATAAAATAGGCGAGGCGCACTTTGCGATATGCGCCTCTAGTATAAAAATAGGCGACGCGCATATGATAAGAATGCGCCTCCTATAATCCCTGTACGGACGGAATCTAGCAGCCCCATATTATGCGAGGCGCATTCTAGTCATATGCGCCTCCTATATATCAGATAGGCGAGGCGCATATGGACAGAATGCGCCTCGCATAATCTGTGTGGGCCCGCGTGTTGGTAGGTGCACGAATATGTGAGGCACATATGGCTATATGCGCCTCCTATATTTGATAACATGCGAGGCGCATATGGTCATATGCGCCTCAAGTATCTCCTGCGGGCCCGGGCGGTGGTAGGTGGCCGCATGCGGCGATATTGCTATATCGCCTCCTATAGTTTGAATTATAGGAGGCGATATTGTGCAATATGCGCCTCATAACTTGCACCACTTTTTCCAGCTTTTTGCACATGGAGGCAACTACCACTCACTTGTGTCACTTCTTCCTCCTCCACCAAGACAAATCTGGTCGCCCCCCTCCTCCTCCCCACCTCATTTCCCCCATTGATTCACCATAGAAGCTTGCTCAACATCCATTGGTTGACACCCATATGTAAGTGAAGTCTCTTGCTCCTCTAGATCTACAACATGTCCATTTACTTCTCCTCCGGCTCTCTTGCGCAAGTCGTTGTTGGAGGAAGCGTGAAGGCGTTGCTTGCATGTATGCGCGTTGTCGGAGACACCGACTATATGATTGTGTTGTGGTGCTACTTTTTGTGCAGGGATTTCATTTGAGATGCCAATGTTTCGCCAGAATGTCGATTTATTTCTTTTCCGGCGAATTTCTGGCACTCGCGGATGTCCTCTTTTTAGGGGAGGTCATGCCGAATTTTTTCGGCGATCCACGTCCATATATGCTCTAATTATTCTCTTGCTCTTTGTACCACGCAGGCGGCCATGGTCCGACCACTGATCAACAAAGCCCGCGTGGATAGGTGGATGACATGCGCGAGGGCCGACATGGAACGTGCAAACAAGACAGAGATAAGATGTCCATGTCGGGACTGCAAGCTGATGTATCTGATAAGGCATGATTCCGGAATGCTGGAGTCGCACCTGCTTCGACGTAGTTTCATGGATGGCTACACTCGATGGATATGTGATGACGAATATGATGATGAGGATGTCATAATGGTGAAGATCAAGATGCCAGTGATGATCACGAAGATCAAGACGCCAGTCACGATCACGAAGATCAGGGTGGTGGCACTGGACATGGACACGAAGATGATCAAGGTGGCATCGGGCATGGACACGAAGATGATCAAGGTGGTGCCGACCATGATTCGAGCTGGTTGCGAGACCCTCATGTCCAAGATCTGCTTCTCAAGGAGACGAGTAACGCCAGAGCCGCCGGTAGAGAGAAGGCTAAACTAGAGCAAATGGAGAAAGACGCGGTCACTCCATTGTTTGACGGATGCAACGACGGGGATACCCGTCTAAATGTAACGCTTAGGGCTCTGGAGATGAAGGCGAAACACAAAATGACCGACGAATGTTTCGACGACAACATTTTATTCTGGCACGATATTCTTCCCAAGAAGGGGAACACATGTCCGACTAGTATCGCTGAGGCGAAGAAAGTCGTGTGCCCTCTCAATCTACCGCACGTGAAATACCACGTCTGCATAAATGATTGCATCATCTACCGGGGCGAGGACTCGGAGAAGACCACGTGTCCGGTGTGCAAGACCTCTCGATACAAGAGAGGGACCAAGAAAGCTCCTAGGAAGGTGGTGTGGTACTTTCCTCTAACTCCTCGTTTGCAGCGGTATTTCGCAGACCCTAAGGAAGCACAGCTCATGCGCGCACCTTGAAAGAAAGAGGCCGGAAGACGATGATCCGGAGAAGGAGGAAATGTTGAGGCACCCTTCGGATGCTTGCCAGTGGAAGGCGTTGGAACTACAATATTACCAACATTTTGGGAAAGAGTCAAGGAACCTCAGGCTGAGCGTGAACACTGACGGACTCAATCCATTTGGAAGCCAGAGCAGCACACACAGCACCTGGACCGTGTTTGTATGGATCTACAACCTCCCCCCTGGTTGTGCATGAAGAAGAAGTACGTAACCATGAGTATGCTTGTTCAAGGGCCAAAACAACCGGGTACAAACATCAATCTGTATCTCACGTTGTTGAAAGAGGAGTTGGCCATGTTATGGGAAGAAGGAGCCCGTACATGGGACGCCTCGAGACAAGAGTACTTTGACATGAGAGCGGCGGTGATCACGACGGTGCAAGACTATCCCGGTTACGGATACTTCTCGGGGAAGGTGGTCCAAGGATTCTATGGGTGCGTTAGGTGCAAGGATAATACAACGTACCGCCAGCTACAGAAAGATCTCGGGTCCAGGAAAACCGTGTTCCTTGGGGCTCGGAGGTGGCTTCCCAAGAATCACGTCTGGAGAAAGCTAGGACATCTGTTCGATGGGACGATCGAGCTCCGAGGAATCCCACACCAGAAGAGTGGCGCGGAAATCTACAAGCTGTTGAATAACTGGAAGGAGTGCCCTGCGCCAGGAAAGACCCAGAAGAAGCCAGAGCCGTTGCTGAAGGTATGGAAGGCGAGGTCTGTTTTCTGGGACTTGCCATACTGGAAGATCCTCCGCGTGCCTCATAGCCTTGATCTCATGCATATCACGAAGAACGTGGGCGAGAGTCTGCTTGCCACCCTCCTTAACACCGACAAGACCAAAGATGGGCATCAGGGATGAACTTCAACCACCACCTAGCGATGATGAGGAGGAGGACGAGGTGGAGGAGACAGAAACACAGAATAGCCGTCGTCGCAAGGGGAAAAGGTTAAGAAGGGAGAGGTCAAGCTCAAGGCCTCATGCTTCACTCTGAGTAAGAAGGAGGCCATACAGTTTATGAAGTGCCTCCTCGGAGTCAAATTTCCGAACGGCTACGCGGGGAAGATAAGCAGATGGCTAGACGAGGCGAAGCAGCGCTTCAGCGGGATGAAGTCTCACGACGTCGCCGTGCTAATGACGCAGGTACTCCCGGTCGCGATCCGAGGTATAATGGACAAGCACATCCGTGAAACACTGTTTGGCCTCTGCAACTTTTTTGACGTCATCTCGGAAGTCGATAGGCATTAAGCAGCTCACGAGGCTACAGGACGAGATCGTGGTGATAATGTGCGAGCTCGAGATCTATTTCCCCCCGCTTTCTTCGACATCATGCTTCATCTGCTTCTCCATGTCGTGGAGGATATCGTCCAGCTCGGTCCTGCGTTTCTGCGAAGCATGATGCCGTTCAAAAGGCTCAACGGACACATCAAGGGATACGTTAAGAACAAGTCCCGTCCAGATGGAAGCATAGCAAACGGCTTCCTGGCCGAAGAGTGCATCTCTTTCTGCTCGAACTTTCTACAAACCGAGACCCCTCTTGGTATGCCATTCAACAAGCACCTCGGGAGGCTCGCTGGATGGGGTCACCGCGAGGGTCGACGTGCAAAGCATGTCGACATGGAGGGCCGAACCAAGGACTTTGAAAGAGCAAACCTGGTCGCGCTGCAACACCTGCAGGTGGTTGATCCATACATACATGAGCACAAAGAGTTTATCAAGAAGAATTACGCTGATCAGGGGAACCAGGTCCCGAGGAAGGAAGATGTTAGGGAGAAGGTCATAGCTAATCCACCGCAGGGCGAGTACTCGAAGGACGATAAACTCATATTCTCATTGTCACAGGGCGCCTCGCACAACCTCATGACCTATCAGGCTTACGATATCAACGGATACACGTTCTACACAGAGGAAAAAGACAATAACTGCGATTACCAGAACTCAGGGGTAACAGGGATATTCTACACCGGCGACATCCCGGAAAGATACTACGGAAGGATCGAGGAGATTTGGGAGCTCGACTATGTTACGGAGAAGGTGCCGATGTTCCGTGTCAGGTGGGCCAAGAGCGTCGAGAAAGAAGACCGGTATTTCACCACGATGGTTATACCGTCAAAGACCACCATGTGACGCACCGCAAGAAATGAGCCTTGGGTTTTGGCTAGCAAAGTCGACCAATGCTGGTACATCAAAGACCCGTCAAAGCCTAGCCGGGTTGTCGTCAGGAGAGGCAAAAGGAACATTATCGGAATGGACGGAGTCGCCAACGAGCAAGACTTTGACCAGAACGGCGACCCGAAGATAGAAGACGGGTATGGCAACCAAACACCATACACCACAACCCTACCTAAGAAAGGACTTCCGTTCAAGAGAAGTAGTGAAGACGTCCCGGACCTAACCTATGCAACCGCGACAAAGAAGGGCAAGAAGACGACCATTGTCAAGAAACGCTAGCGCGCTCCGACCATTGTCAAGAACCGTCGTGTGTGTGGCCTACTATTATGTATCAAAACATTCTTAATTTTCATTATGTGTGTGTTATAATAATATTGCATTGAGAATATTATGTATCGACAAGACACATTCATTGAGAATACTCACTTTTGTTGTTTTAGCAATATTTGAATATTTAAAATATTTGTAATATATTTTATAGTTCATATTGTGTTTGGACAATGCTTTTACATGAAAAATGGCCTTTAAAAAAATTTCCAAAAAATTGTTAACCTTAGGATTCGAACCTGGGTGGCCAGCAGTGAAATAGGACAAGGCATGTACTACCACTAGGCTGCTGTGTGTTTGTTGATAGAAACCTGCGCACTGCCCTATTTGTCTAGGATTGCATATTATGCGAGGCGCATTTAGCCCAGATGCGCCTCGCGTAATATTATACGAGGCGCACTTTGCGATATGCGCCTCGCATAACCGGCACACATCGATCAAGTCACACAGCGCTAGTACTACACAGCTAGTACACGACTTCACGCATATCTCAAATAGATCGAAGCCGTCACCGCCGTGGAGGAGGACCCCGACGCCGCCCCGTGGAGGAGGAGCCCGACGCCGCCGTCCACGTGAAGGAGGAGCTCGCCGCCGCCCCGTGGAGGAGGAGCCCGACGACGCCGCCCCCGTGAAGGAGGAGCCCGACGCTGCCGCCCCGTGAAGGAGGGCAGCTCCTCCGGCTTTGGCAATCCCTCTCTCCGGTGAGTCCCCGCCCCCCACCCACCCACGCCTCTTCCCCTCTCCTCCCCTTCTAGGGTTTCTCAGCCGCTGCCGACGTCCACCTCCACCCTCCGGTGCGGTTCTTTCCCGGTGTCGTCGGCCGAGGTGTGATCTTCTTCCCCGCCAGCAGTGGAGGCCGCTGCCGGCGTCCACCTCCGCCCTCCAGTGCGGTTCCTCTGCTTGCTTTGCCTCCGCCCCTGTCTGTCATCCTCTCTGGATTCTTGAATCTGGAGGAGCGGCAGCTGCTGCTGCTGCTAGCCGTCTGTTGATCTGTTGTATGCGGTGTTCCTGGTTAAATTCAGTTTTAGGTTTGGTTAGATGATGAACTGTATAGATTATGGAGGAAGGGTAGAGCAGTCTACTAGTACTCTGTCATGTTCCAAGATGCTCTGTCATGTTCTTGATCGAAATGATTGCTCCTGTTTTCAGTTCCTGATGTAGAAGCCTGTAGTTGCAGATGAATCTCATGATCTAGAATGGAAATGTTTGATATCTAGAATGCACTGTATTCCAGCTTGCTATTGAGTAATATTTCCTAAGTAGTCATCAGCATGTTTAAATTTTTTGTCCTAGAACAGATATGCCCTCCTGTTGAACGGCAACAATGTTTCTTTCCCTCAATATTTTCTCATGTAGGTTTTCAAATTGAAATGCAAGTGGCATTTATTTCCACCAGCAAGTGAACTTTGGTCTGTACTTTGTATGACTCTGGGCATTGGGGATTTATTAAGTTAAAGCCTTTTATCTAAAACAATGTGTGCGGAGTGTCTTCTAAGTTGTACTGTAACTTCCTACAATCAAAGTATAGCATGTTAGTTTTGAAGGAAGGACAGATGCACACGATATTTTACAACAAGTTCATATTCAGGATTTCTAGCGTCCAACATCATCTGATGTTTCTTTAGGCTAGATTTCTACTGTAGTAACTGACAACTAATCAGATATCTGACTACTTTTCATTCAACTAGGAGTACTGCCTAGCGTCATCAGAAACTGACCTCTAGGTTGTCATAATACTTGTTTCATAACTTCCATAGTTTGGCTGGCCTAGCTGTATAGTGCCAGGAGAATAGAAAAATGTAGTTTAAATGTGCTGGCAACTGAGTTGATCAGTCACTGCTACTCCACAAAGGGAAAAAACTATGAGGAGTATAATATTAGAAACCATTCAGGTTCTAGACCACATATGCTGAGAACTATTGAGGTAGACCAGGAAATAGTAGGCTACCACTGTAAAGGGGAAAAAATAAACAAACTACATTTGTGTATGCTGGCAGCAAAATGGCTGTGTTTGTGTATGCTGGCAGCAAAATGGCTATGTTTGTGTATACAGGGTTGGTGCCTTTGTGTATGTATGGCCTGGAGCATGATATATATACATGGTGTTTGTGTATGCTGGCAGCAAAATGGCTGTGTTTGTGTATCTTTGGCAAAAAAATTTGTGATGATGGCAGTTGATCCTTTTTGCAGGTTTTTCTTTTGAGTTGCCAATGTTTCACGGAATGTTGATTCATTTCCGTTCGTGAATTCTACGGCACTCCTAGACATAGAAAATTAGCAAAGTTCATGCCAAAATTTTCGTGAATTTTGTGCTTATTAGTTTCATTTATTTGTGTGTTTAGAAATGTCGGATCCGGGCCCTTCTAGCCGTAAGCCCTTTTGGGAGCAAAGCGGAGATGGAATCCCTAGAGGCCCGGAATTTGTTCCATGGACGACGCGAGATGGAGGAGGACGAGGATACCTCGTCGGGCAATGAGGAGATGGGGGACGCCGATGGAGACGCCACTACCACTGATGGCGGCGGTGAAGCTACTACAGACGATGGTAGCGCATCAAAGAAGTCTCGGAAGGATCGGACCCCGATCGTGGTCGACCTCAAAAGGTCCATCATCACAAGCGTGAGCCCTAAAGGTGCGTCTTTGGAGCCAGAAGAATTTGTTGGGGGTTACTCTAACCATCTCGCGTCAATCCTCCGGAACACCGTCACGATCAACATGGAGAACCTGAAGGCCGAAGAGAACAAGGGTTTCCTCATCCAGCTTTTCCGGAAGCTGCACGCAAGATACGCGTTCCCGGGTGATGAGGAAAACAAGTATAATAATGACAATCTCAAAGGGAATCCGGTGAACAAGTATGCCCTCGGGAGGATGACCAAGGCCTTGTCAAATTGGAAGGCTCGGGTGAAGAATCTGATTTTCGAGGAGAAGCTAAGTTATCCAGAGCTCGTCAAGAAGGAGCCTCTGGTCAAGGAAGAAGACTACAATGTGTTCAAGGCCAAATGTAACTCCGCCTTGGGCAAGGCCAGGACTGAGAAGGGCAAGAATATGAGATCCCAAAACATTGGTACCCACCATCTCGGCTCCGGCGGTTATAGAGCCACGAGGCCCAAATGGGATAAGGAGGACGCCGACGCTCGTGCAAAGGGGTTGACACGTCCCTTTGATGACATAAAGGAGGAGCGAGCAAAGAACTTGGCGGGGCCGGTTTGCCCGCGAAAAGGGGTTCTGATTATTCTTCGGAGCCCGCCGGCCCCTTTGCTCCGAGGGTGAAGGACTTCATGCAAAAATATGTAAGTAGTTTGCATGCAAGTCGATTAATTGCATTCATGATTAATCAATGAAGTCCAGTTTTCTGATCAAATGCTTCGCGTTCCTTGTGCGCAGGACGAGGAGTGTAGGAGCTCCTCATCCTGTGGTCGGGCCACATTCGCCGCCAAGTGGGAAACCACTTTTAATAGGGCGCTGAACCGGACCAAGAGTGTCGATCCCCTAGAGGCCCCGTCGGCTGGTCATGTGGTCGGCTTTGGCGGCATATCATGGTCCGAGTACTATGGCACCCCGGAGCGAAAGGGAAAGAAGGCCGAAAGCGCCAAGGTAAAACTCCTAAGGGAACAGGTGGAAGCCTTTCCAAATATAGTCCAAGATGCCGTGAACAAGGCGTGTGTCACCGCCGAGACAAAGTTCCAAGAACAAGTCCAGACACAAGTCCAGTCACAAGTCCATTCACAAGTGAACGAGAAGCTCAACACCATCCTTCCCGTCTACATGGAAAAGTACAACAAGTGGCAGAAGGGTGGTAAACGGGCCGCCACGGTTCCCAACCTCAACAGCCAATCGGACAATGTGGCGCGGCCGAGGCGTTGGTGACTCCTCCAGCCGGGGCCGGTGGTGGAGACTCCTCTAGCTCGAGCTTAACTTGCCCATCATGGCGAAGCGCCCGGCCCGCACCACCGTGCCATCAGCAGCCACGCCGCCACTTGCGTGGTCAAGCTGTCGGCGTCGGTGCCTCGACATTGGCGAGTTTGGCGCCCTCAAGGTAACTAACTAATTAAAGCGAGAGTTGGGAGGCTCAACCACACCGATGACTTGATCTCTTTTTTAACGCCGGCCTACATGTCGATCTTCGGGGAGACACTCCTTGCACTCTAATGCCTTTGGGTGGGCGGCCCATTGATGGATGTTGCCAAGGGTACTATTGTTCAACAGAGAACCGCAAAATGCACAATGTCACAATGCCACGACATGATGAGGGTCAAATACGGTATGGTGCTTCCGGCTACGAGCAAGTGGAACCTCCTCTCAACCTCAAGGATGGGATGATGAGGACACGGCAGCGATCCTCAATACCGGCTTCTACTTGTACCTATGGCGAAGAGCCAGATCCGTTTGGGGACGGAGGACCAGCTCAACATCACCCTAGAGGCAAGACAACCAGCACATGATGAAGACTTGAGATGGGAGACTTGGACAACATAGCACGAATCCCGATGATGATGAAGAAATTGACCCAACTACGGTGACCAGTTTGTTAACACAAGGTTTTCTGATTTGTATAAGCCGGGACCATCAGGCACACATCAAGTTGCGAGACCCAACCAGCACCATGAAACCCCTTGCAAGGTGCGTCTCTTCCCAACTAGTCGAGAGACGCTGCCACTGTCCCTTCACCGAGCCTCCAAGGCCAGTGGTTCCTTTGATCAGCCCGGCACCCTCCATAAGACGGTCGGTGAGGTGAGCGATGGCGGAGCCGTAAAAAGAGCAAGAAGGGTCGCAAAAGGAAGCCTAAGGGTGATCGGGGCCAGGATCCAAATCCTCTTTTCCGGGATGGCGCCGTGGGGCAAGCCAGGAATCAGCAGCACGTGGCAGGTGTACCGATGATGTGTAAATCGATGCTCGAGGTCGCAGGCTCGCATATGCGTAGTATTCATTATGGATGTCTCACAAGTGAGCGATGCCGCATTCGCGACAACGATCGATCGTACCTCATTTTCAAGGCTAAGGTGCCTTCTCATATGCCGTGCTTCAACGTACCCCGGGGATATCTTCTACGTCGGCATACCGACCTGTTTGACATGTTGAACGGGTTTCGTGCACAATACCCTGGTCCGGCTGTTCTCCCTCAATATGGCCATGGAGATCACCAGAGACAAGATCCGGGCATCCGGATAGTGGATCCCTACTTCATGCGTGGCCGTCCCGAAGATGCCGAGGCCATAGATCCGGCGACCGACTACCTCTCAAACTTCCCGCAAACATACTCGGACAAGGATGTGATTCTCCTTCCCTACCATCCCATCACGGAGGATGATCGGACAGGCTGTGTGCTCATAAGCTTGAATTTGAAACACTCAACAGCCTTGTACCTCGACTCAAACAGTGCGATCCAAAAAAACTACACCAATATCAAGAAAATTCTTGATGGCGCTCTCACCGGCTACATCGCAGCGGGAGGCGTCAAACCGGCAAGGCCACATGTAAAGTTCGCGCGCGTGTTACGCCACACGACGAAGTTTACTGCGTCAAGCAGCCGCTGGCGATGGGAAGGATGCCTTCTACACCCTTTACCACATCAAGGCGTTCTTCAATGACATGGAGACCAAAACGCCATCGACCTCGTGAAGTGGGCTGAAAAGCTTGCATGCATACGTGCTCGCAACCTCGTGCAACACTTCTTCAACATCCGAGGAGGAGATCGCGACAATCGTGTACCGAAGTCATAAAACCGGAGGCACCTTCTGGCGGCTATACACCGTCCAACAGGAGATAGACGAACGCTTAGCGCAGAGGTGTGGCAGGATGTTCATGCAAATGGCGAAAACTCGGTCGGGCTTCATCAATGCCCCCCAAAGCCGACTCAAGAGCCGAAGAAGACTTCATGATTGCATTGCCTGGGTACCTAGCTGTTAGTTCCGAACTCGTGTTGTAACCTCTTATCACTATGTTAAACTTGCCTAGCAAAACCTCTAGAATATGTTTCGTCAACCGTTGAACTTGATTGTGAGAGACACTAGCTAGTTATTTGTGTTACGAACTATTTTAAGTGCTTGTTGCTTTTCATTTGTCATTGCTTCCCGACTTTCTTGTGGTTTGCTTTCTTTGTCTTTCTTCGAAATGCCGATGATTAGAACGTGTTGTGGTGTCACGTGTATGACTATGCCGCTGTTCGATCTTGTGTGGCAAGTAGACTAGTAATTTGGGCATATACTCTACTTGCCGCATGAGATCGAACAGCGAGCATTGTTATTTCCGTGCCCAATCTAAGTATGAGGCACTAATCCAAGTCATTCTTGGTTTGCTTTTTTTGGTCTTTCTTCGAAATGCCGATGATTAACGTGATTTCTTACATTTTGTTGCACCCATATATATATGCATGATTCTATCTTGTGAACTGCTAGCTATTGCTTTCCACTGACATAAGTAATATCATCTTTATTATGTGTAGGAGATGGCGAGGTGTTATGTCGCACGCTTGGTCGGGTTCCAGGTGTGTACGAGGAGTGGAAAGACTGTCAGAAGCAAGTGAACAACTTCTCGGGCAACAGCTACCAAGGCTATGAGAGTAGAGAGGTGGCGGAAGAGAAGTGGAGGAGGCATGGAAGGAAGAAGTGGAGGAACTTCCTCGTGATCACCACCTTGTTGCTCTTCATGGTAGGTTATGTGTTCTA
Organism: Avena insularis; assembly: GCA_023614405.1. Lineage (NCBI taxonomy): Eukaryota > Viridiplantae > Streptophyta > Magnoliopsida > Poales > Poaceae > Avena > Avena insularis. The sequence goes on along the minus strand of CM042685.1, from coordinate 457,779,005 downwards.
CTTCATCTAGGTAGAGCTATGTCGTTGGAGTTATAATGTGATTGTGAACTTGTACTCGAAGGTGTAATGTGATTGTGAACTTGTACTCGGACGTGTGAACTTGTGGCGCAAACACTTGATGTATGAACTTGTATGTCATGATTGATGTGTAATGTATTGTATTCATGTTGGTTCTATTATGCTTTGGCAAATTGAAAGTTTCTGAAAAATTCTGTGCTCTTTATACTGTATTCTGGACTATATTGTATATTTGAATATCTGTATATTATTATTTATAGTGGTCAGTAAAACTTGAATTTCGAAAATATTACGAGGCATATAGGATACTATAGGAGGCATATACTATAAATATCCGAGGCATTGTAAAACATATGCAGGCGATATGATATCGCCTTATAATTCACATATCGAGGCGCATATCGACGCCTCACATAATAATATGTGAGGCGCGTATCGATATGCGCCTCGCATATGTGAATTATAGGAGGCGCATATCATATGCGCCTCGCATAAAAAATACCCGAGGCTTGAAGCTAGAGGCGCATATGATATGCGCCTCGGATAGGCTTTTAGGTGCGCCTCGCATAGGCTTTTCTCTAGTAGTGACCAGGGGACCAACAAAATAAGATATCTTGACTATGTTTGCACATTGCAACGTAATAGATCTAGACACCAAAACTTCGCAATTTGTTGAAGGGAAGTAAGAGCATCTCCACTCGTTTGTGATTCCCAGGGCAAAAATTAGGTCCGGATTGAAGCAAAATAGGTCCGGATGAGTTTATTTTTTGGCCTAGGAATGACAGCTTCCCAGCCATGTTCCCGGCGCCAAGCGGACCAGAGCACGAGGAGAGGCCAAGAACGCGCTCGCCGAGCTGAGGGACGGGGAGGGGTTCCTAGGCCAGCGACCCTCGCGGAGCTAGGGGACGGGGAGGGGTTCCCAGGCCAGCAACCCTCGTGGAGATGGTGGCCCAGGCGCGACACCGCGTTGGTGGCGGCGTCCTACATGCGGAGAAGCTGGTCGAGGAGTACCACGAGCACGCGGTCAAGGCGCTCGATGTCTGCAATGCCGCCCGCGACGACGCAAGGAGAGATCCATGAGGGACAGCTCCGCCGCGCGCGAAAGGCACTGTCTAACCTCTCGGCCCTCCTCATCGACGATGCTTCCGCCGCTGGGAGCGGGCGCGGGGTCGCATCCTTCATAGCCTCCCACCGCAACCCCTACTTCGACCACAGTGCATCGCGGATTAGGAATCTTCACCGTGATGAAACTGTTAAAAGGTTTAATTTCATCAGAGACAATGAAGATGCTTGCATTTGCAAGAAATTAATTAGGAGCGCTAAGACATATTTCTAAAGCATTATGTGAAAGACATATTGTTGATTGGAAATTATGTATCTTTTATTGACACTTGTTAAGTATTTCATCTCGATGAAAGATTTAGGCAAAACCCAAAATATGTGGCATCAATGTCTATATGGATAGATTGAGACGCTAATATGGTTGTGCCAAGAGTACATAGATGAGATATTGAAATAGTTCAATATAGAAACTACAAGAAAGGTTCTTGTCGCATAGAAAGGATTGTATCAAGATTCAAGTGTATTGACATTTGGTAAGAGACACAAAGATTCAAGTATTTTGATACTTGGTGATTTAAATCACAATTTTGATCAATCATACTATGATATGTACACATCCAGATATGTCCTATGCTCTAAATGTTATGAGCATATACCATAATAATTTATATGATGATCATTGGAAGATAGTAAGGATATTCTTATGATCTTTGAAAGAACTAAGAATATGCTATTTTCATAGCGGTGACAAATAGATAAATAGTTCATTGTAAAGTATTACATTGATACTAGTTTTGTCACATGATACAAATTAAGTTTATCTCAATTTAAACTATGGGTGGCACACTGTAATGCAAAGGAGATTCCATAACGGATTTGGATGAGTTCCATGAAGGGAATATGCCCGAGAGGCAATAATAAAGTGGTTATTATCGTATTCCTTATTTATGATAAATGTTTATTTTGCATGCTATAATTGTATTAATACGGAAACGTTAATACATGTGTGTTTAATAAACAAAAAGGAAGTTCCTAGTTATGCCTCTCTTATAAACTAGCTCGTTGATTAACATGATGATCAAAGTTTTCTGATCATGGACATTGGATGTTGTTAATAACGAGGTCACAACATTAGTGTAATGATATGATGAACATTCATCCGAAGTATAGCATTATGATCAAAGTCATTGAGTTATATTGCTATAACTACTTACGAAGTGATCCTAATCCTTAGACCATGAGATCATGTCAATCACTAACACCGGAAGAGTTTCTTGATAACATCAAACGTCACACCGTAACTGGGTGATTATAAAGATGGCTTCAGAACTACTAAAGTGTTATGTTGAGGCCCATGGATCGAGAGTGGAATTTGTTCATCCCGATGACGGATAGATATGCTCTGGGCCCTCTCGGTGATATCACATTGATTAGCTTGCAAGCAAGTGATTTGATCACTAGAATGTTATATCACGGGAACGAGAAAAGAGTGCATGTCGGTAACAAGATCAAACTAGGTATGGAGATACCGATGATCGAATCTCGGACATGTAATATATCGTGAAACAAATGGATTAAGATACTAGCGTAAAAGGTTCACACGATCACAGAAGTCATTGTTGAATGTGTGGGAGTCAGTACGGATCTCCAGGTCCCGCTGCCGATTATTGATCGAAGAGGGGTCTCGATCATGTCTGCATTTTCACGAACTGTAGGGTGACACACTTAAGGGATACCGACACCATTCGGAGCAAATGATATGCCAGAGAAAGAAAAATGAAAGCGCAGGAATTTATTTCACTAGACATCGAAACTGTTTCGGTTGAAATTGCTGAAACTGGTTCTGCATGTGAAATTGAAATATTGTAAGGGGTTTTATGTGAATGTTTGTTAATTAAAGTAATTGACAAAATTCTGAATAAATAAATAAAAGAGTTTTATTTAAATGAGAGCTTGCATTAAATTTGGTGGAAATTTAATGCATGTGAGTGGATTTTTGAGTGGAGGATTTTTAATGGGAGTGGAGGCTTTTCATTTTGAGTGGGAGCTCCACCCACATGAATGTGGAAGAGGTGGGGGCAGCCCCATGGCTGGGCGCCATGCCCCTTGGGTGCCCCCCTCTCCCCTATAAAAGGCCCCCCTCTCCTCCTCTCAAAGCACACCTCCTCGCGAAGGATCTCTCTCCCCCCTTTAGAATTTCTCCATGGTCTCGGATCAGCGAGATACATGTTCCCGGTGGCTTTTTCTGGAAGGATTTGTTTCTTCCGCTTCTTCGCTGGAGCGAGGGCGCGGAGGTGTCGGGGTACCCGTACGTGTGTGCGATCATGGATGCACCACTGCTTTGAGGTGCTGGACTTGATTGTGCTGGACCGGCTGGACCAGATGGACTTCATCACGATCTTGAGATCGGCAAGCGTTCGTCTACATCATCCATGAGTACAACCTCGTTAACGTTATTCGGTCTTCGAGGGTATGTATTCTATGGATGTATATCCACCCGTTGCTTGTATCTAGTAGATAGATCTTGGTACATAGATGTTCCCATCGTAGGAAAATTTTTGTTTTCTATGCTGCGAACCCTACATTCCAAAGTTAAGATATTGTGATAGATACTATAACAAAAGGCTAAGTATATGACTGTTATTATAGCAGCAAAAGAGGGCATTTGTGTCAAGTAGTTTGTTATCAAACTAGGTGTGGTTCATAGCGGGCTAGTACTATGAAGATATATTGTACGACAATTATATCGACATGTTTTAACCCCAAGGAACTAAAGGTCTCACCAAAGGACCAAATTTATACAATGCCATCTCATTGGAGAATGAGTGATGCGTAGAGACGCAAATACATGCAATTACACATGGGACTAAAAGTGTCCGATCCGAAGATTAGTTAACCACTAGCAATCGTGTATATACAACACTGGAAAGCCATAGGTGTTGAATGCACAAGTTTTTCAAAACTAGATTATTGACTCTAGTGCAAGTGGGAGACTGTTGGAGATATGCCCAAGAGGCAATAATAAAGTGGTTATTATCATATCTTCATGTTTATAATAAATGTTTACATCCCATGCTATAATTGTATTAACCGGAAACAATAATACTTGTGTGTTTTGTAAACATAAAAGATTCCCTAGTAAGCCTCTTGTTAAACTAGCTTGTTGATTAATAGATGATCATGGTTTCTTGATCATGGAAATTGGATGTCATCAATAACAAGGTCATATTATTAGGAGAATGATGTGATGGACACACTCCTATAGTTAAGCGTAGCATGAGATCAAGTCATTTAAAAATTCGTGTGCTATAAGCTTCCAAATATATAGTAACCTAAATCCTTCGACCATGAGATCATGTTAACCGCCATCACCGGATGGATGCTTTGATGACATCAAACACCACTTCGTAACTGGGTGGTTATAAAGGTGGCATTGAGTATTATAAAAGTATGTGTTAAGGCACATGGATCAAGAGTGGGATTTGTCCATCCATATGACGAATAGATATACTCTAGGCCCTCTTGGTGGAATGTCATCCAATTGGCTTGCAAGCATGTGACTAGGTCACAAGGGATAACATATCATGGAACGAGTAAAGAGTACTTATCGGTAACGACGCTGAACTAGGTATAGAGATACCGACGATCAAACCTTGGATAAGTAAAGTACCGCAAGACAAAGGGAAATAGGTATCGTATGTAAATGGTTCATTTCGATCACGAAGTTATCGTAAATATGTGTGAGCCATATGAATTTCCAGATTCCTCTATTGGTTATTGATCGGAGAAGTGTCTCGATCATGTCGGCATAGTTCACGAACCGTAGGGAGACACACTTAAGGATTCGATGTTGTTTAGTAGATATGGAATATGAGTTGGAGACCGAATGTTATTCGGAGTCTCGGATTGGATCCAGAACATCATGAGGAGATCCGGAATGGTCCAGAGAATAAGATTCATATAAAGAAGTCCAATTCCGGGGTTCAGAAATGTTTTCGATGTTTTCACCGGAAGGTTCTAGAAGGTCCACCATCCTGGGGGTGGGGTACTTCGAATGTGTCATACCAATGTGGAACGGTTGCATCATACCCTAGGACACTTGGTTGGGAAATAGGAAGAGAGAAATCAAACTCTAGTTTGAATTGATCAAACAGTTGTTTGAAAAGTCAAATCCTAACATTGGAAGTCAAACCAAGTGGAGGGAGGGAAGGAAACCTACATGGGAGAGGTTTCCCTCTCCCTCCTTTCCGCCGGCCAACAAGGGGAGTTGGGGGAGGACTCGGCCTCCCTCTTGCCGCCTCTCCCACCCATAAAAGGAGGGGGTCGGGTGCCCCCTTGGCCCTCACCCCAAACCCTAGGCCGTTGCCCCTTGCTCCCAAGTCGCCGGCGCCCTAGACCTCTAAACCGCCGCTTCCTAAACCCTAGCCGCCGGCGCCCTCCACCCCTCGGTGTCTAAACCATAGACACCAAGGCCCTCTCTACTCCACCATACTCGCTTCGGCTTAGGCGAAGCCCTGCGGGATCTACTCCTCCACCTCCACCACCACACCGTCGTGATGTTGGAATCGCAAGGAGATCTACAACCTTCGCTTCCTGCTGGAATAAGGGAGAGGAAGGTCTTCATCGAGTACCGTACGTGTGACCGACTGCGGAAGCGCTGCCGGAATGTGGCGCCGGAAGGATCGTCTATACGATCTTGAGATCGGAAAGTGATCGACTACATCAACCACGAGAATCCGATCTCGTTGAACGTTTTGGATCTATGAGGGTTAGTTCTCCTAAATCCCGTTGCACTGATCTCGTAGATTAGATCTTGGTTTTGCTATAGATTGGATCTTGCTTTTGTGTGTTCATGTGATAGAATTTTTTTATTTTTCATGCTACGAAGCCCTACACCGTTTACTTGAAATCTAAAGCAGCTTATAAGTATCCTTTAGTAAATAGTGACGAGGGGCATAAAGACCTTAACCGAATAGCTCTATGTGGGTTCGATACTCTTTTTTTGAAACTAGCTACAATTAATCTATGCACTTGCAGTCATCAGATGACACCCTTCAACCACGAAAATTCGTGTCAACGTAGATCTGTTTCATAAGCCCATTGACTGTCGGCTTTCATGCAAACTGCCACGCGACAAATGCTACAAAAATTGTGGTACAAGCCAGGCCTAGCCAAGACCTACTAATTATTAAGTGGGTTGGCCCATTAGAAAGTCCAATAAGAAGATTACCACCGCCACAACCTAGCTGTGGCCTCTCCTCACATGGACTGGGAGGAATAATGGATTGGTTTGATGACACCTCTTGCCCTAGGCCCTTAACTAGTACCGCAAGCGAGGGAAACTCGACATAAATTGAGACTGGCCCAACACTCAAATTCGAACCCTTGTCCCGCTACCCACACCTAAACTTTGTTCAGCCATAGCCAGATTCGTCTGCATCTGAAGCTTCGTCTCTGCCATGATCTCGCCAATTGAAGGCATCTCTGGAGCTAATTTCTCCAAGTCCCTTGGTTCAGCTCTGAACGACGGCGCTCGGTACATTGGTCAAGTCACGGTGCCACGGAGAAGTTGTGGCCATGGTGAAGCAAGCCTTAGGGAATTTGGCCTCCGTGCTTCGCCACCGGAGCCCCCATGTTCATGGTCCTCAATGGCCTCTCCCTCCATAATCTCTATCCTAAAATCGTCTCCTCTGTCGATCTAGATCTCCTGGCTCCGATTTCGCCCAACCACACATTATCTCGTGCTCCGTTGGCGTCGCCAAAACAGCCCAGAGAATCATAATCTTCCTCCGTAGCTTTGCTTCCTTCTCCACATCGGAGCCCTCGATTTCTGCCAGCTTGCACTGCTGCTGATAAATCTCGCTCGAATCTCCTCCGGTGACCTCTCCATGGTCCGCCACCACCACCTCCGCTTTCTCGTATCCTTGCTACCTCTCTCAGCGAGCAGATCGGAACCGGGATCCCGCCGGAGCTATGGTGATTGCGACGGTGCGCATCGCCTAACCGCGTCTTGTTTAAGACATGTTCAAAGATTATAAGAAGTTAGGAAGTGCATGTATGTAAAGTACATACTATAGCACAGGTAAGTAATAAGTCTAGTAAAGTAGAGATGGCTTTAGGACGAGTAGTTAAGTGGAAATGATAGTGCAACGGTGGAGCAATAGAAAACCCAAAGCTTATTAGCAACCGTGCAAGTAGAAAAGCTAGCTAGCGTCGATCGTCTCGTGTACAAAAGAAAGACAGTAAAGGAGGGGGGCGCTAGTCGCCAAGTCGGCTGGGGCAGCAAGTCCGCTTTGGTTTGGTACCTTTTTCACGTTGCACGCTACCCATTCCCATTCCGCGAGCTCACCTTTGACACGGACGTCCTCTCCTCGCCTCTCCTCGTCGTCGCCCCCTCGAATAAAACACCTCCTCCTCCTCCTCCTCCCACTGCTCCACCCCGACCCTTCTTCCTGCGCCATTGCTAATCGACTTCTTTGGCACCCCCTAATCCATGTCGCCCTCTTGCTGCTGCTAGACAACTTATTGCAGAGAGATCACCAGGACACCATTGCTACCTGCTGCTGCTGGCTGCGAGCGATGAGGTGAGGTGAGTGGTTCGGACCGGACGGGGAACACAGGGATGCCCATAGCTGGACCCGCGCAGCACGGTAACCCATTCCACCTTCTCCACGCCCACAATCTACCCTGCGCCGCCCTCTACACCGACCCCGCCTCGGTGCTCGACCGCCGGCCCAGCCCCACCGCCAGCCCGCCGCCGGCCACGCTGTCTTCCTCCTCGCCCCTGGCGGCCGCCGGCGTGGCGGCCCTCGCCAAGAACGTCCCCCCGCCCCCGCCGGCGCCCGCATGGACACCCACCTCCTCCTCCGGGGGGGACGACTGGGTCCACCAACTCCCGCCGCTCGACATGGCCGGCTGGGGGGACCCGCACGCCGGCGCGATGCACGACCACGCGCAGCCCCCGCCGCCGCCCTCGCAGCAGGACAACTCCTTCCTCCGCTGGATCATAGGCGGAGGGGACGATGACCCGTCCGCGGGCGCGGGGGATGACGACGGCCACCCGGATCTTGACCTCGACCGCGTCATGCTCCCCCGCCACCCGCCGCAGCAGATGATGATGGGGCCGGGCCACGGCCTACCGTTCACCCTGGCCGGCGAGGACGCCAAGCCCGCCGCCGCGCCGTACCGTCCCCCTACCCTGCAGCAGCACCACCAGCAGCCGCCGCACGCCCACGCGGCCTTCCACGGCGCTTTCCCCTCCTTCGACGCGCACCCGCCGAAGCGGCAGCAGCAGCAGCACCCCATGGCCGGCGCGTCCTCGCCCAAGCTGCCCCCTTTCGCCAGTCCCGGCCACGGCGCGCCCGCGGGCGGCGGGTTCACCGTCTCCCCAGCGCTCAAGCCCAAGGCGGAGGCGCCGGGCGACGACGCCGCAGCTGCCGCGGCAGTGGACCAGCTAGCCGAGGCGGCCAAGCTCGCCGAGGCCGGCGACGCCTTCGCCGCGCGCGAGATACTGGCACGGCTCAATCACCGGCTCCCCGCCGCCCCCGCGGCCGGGACGCCGCTCCTCCGCTCGGCCTTCTACTTCAAGGAGGCCCTGCGCGTGGCCCTCGACGCCACAGGGGCCGCCGCCTCGTCTGCGGCCTCCACGCCCGTCGACGTCCTCCTCAAGCTCGGCGCCTACAAGGCCTTCTCCGAGGTCTCCCCGGTGCTCCAGTTCGCGCACTTCACCTGCGTCCAGGCCGTGCTCGACGAGCTCGGCAGCGCAGGCTGCATCCACGTCCTCGACTTCGACATCGGCGTCGGCGAGCAGTGGGCGTCGCTGATGCAGGAGCTGGCCCAGCGCCGCCCCGGCGCCGCGCTCAAGGTCACCGCATTGGTGCTGCCCTCCTCGCACCACCCGCTCGAGCTGCAGCTCATCCACGAGAACCTCTCCAACTTCGCCACAGAGCTCGGGGTCCCCTTCCAGTTCGCCGTGTTCAACCTCGATGCCGTCGACCCCACGGAGCTTCTCGCCATTGCCGGCGGCGACGCCATCGCCGTGCACCTCCCTGTTGGCTCGGTTCACTCTGCAGCGGTGCCATCCGTCCTTCACCTGGTCAGGCGGCTCGGCGCAAAGCTTGTCATCTCGGTGGACCGCAACTGTGACCGCGGTGAGCTGCCGTTCGCAGCTCACTTGTTCCAGGCATTCCAGTCCTGCGTCTTCCTGCTCGAGTCCCTGGATGCCGTTGGCACAGACTCCGATGTCGCAAGCAAGATTGAACGATTCCTGATTCAGCCAAAGATCGAAAGCTGTGTTGTCAGGAGGCACCGTGCCACAACGGCTGGTGACAAGCTGCTGCCATGGCGGACAATGTTCACATCTGCCGGGTTCGTGCCGGTGCAGATAAGCACCTTCGCCGAAGCGCAGGCCGACTCACTCCTGAAGAAGGTGCCGGTGAGGGGTTTCCGTGTGGAAAAGCGCGCCGGATCGCTGGTCCTGCACTGGCAACGCGCGGAGCTGGTGTCGGTGTCGGCCTGGAGATGTTGAAGCTCAGGGATCTCCGGCATCCGGTGAGCAGCCATGAAAACAAGTTGGTAGGTTAGTTAGGACTAATGATCCTAACAATATTTCTTCTGCGACGATCAAATTACTCGTTAAGCACGCGTCACCTCCTTGATGGATGTTCTGCTGATTAAGTCACTTGTTTCTAAGTAGATTGTTTGGCAGACTGCAAGGTCTGGTACAGTATCAATGTATTTTACAACTCTTGTTACTATCTTCATATGGAATCAATGGTTATGGTGTTTGAAATGTTACACTGGAGCTGCTAGCTATTCAGACATGTATCTTGCTATTGCTTCTCTGTTAGGTAGGTACCACAAGTTATTACTAGACGATGAGGTTCAAAAAACTCATCACAACCTTGCATTCTTTTAGTTATAAACTTGCCTTCTTTTTGTGGTTATATGGTCATTGTCCATAATCGTCATGTTCCTGAAATGTTAGCGTATACTGCTGCGAGTGGAAGCATCCCAGTGAAAACTAAATAAACTGTGAGGGGTGGACTGGGCAATATTAAGCATTAGTCAATATTCCCTCGCTAACTGTAATTGTTCCCTTTGATCAAGTAAGTACAGAAGAATAAGAAGACCGAGACATTCAAATCTTCTAGGGTGCGTCAAATTGGCATCTAATGTGAAAAATATTAAGCAGTTAGTTTTGTAGTGTACCATTTTGTCTGAAAGTTCTGAGGAAACACAGGGTTTTTGACAAACTTTATCTTTGGTCCAGAACACTAGGTTTGTACAACATATATTAGGACAGCTATTAGAATGAATTGATGTCGAATCGGTGTATCTGTAATCATCAGTTTACTTCTGTATCTACTCCAATCTCCATAATATGCACAAACCAAGTTGTTATAGTATCTATTTATTTTAACTACACAAACTAAGTTGTATGTGTAATCATCAGTTTACTTCTGTATCTACTCCAATCTCCATAATATGCACAAACCAAGTTGTTATATTTTTTTTTTAACTAGACAAGAAGACACCACTGTATGTGCGGTGAGGTGAGGTATAGTGAAAACAAAATCATACTTTTAGATCTCCATGATTCGATGCCTTGAGAAAGTTCTCTCCTTCAAACACCTGGAAAGTAGAACTGAATGAGAAATGCATGTTCAAGAACAACAATGGCCTTTTTGATATTGTACGTTAAGAGAACATTTCCAAGTTGACAATTGTGGAATGCAGCAAAATTGGGAATAAAGTGGCAAGCATAAAGCAGCAGACTATTTTTTCTTTGTGAGTGAGTTTTTGATTTGCATTATTATCTCCAAAGTTGGCTAGGAGTATGTAAAACTCCTATATAAATATTGATGGTTTCATCTGCATAACTTGTTCTACATTGGTGTTGCTTGATCAGATCTACGAGGTATACCTCGTATGCATATGCCATCATTCTTATTCTGAAGTCATAACTTAGAAATATGGTATATGTTACTCATTTCAAACTTGCAGGCTGCAGCATCTTCGACAGCGTTGACCTAAGTATCACCAGTTTCCTTGTTGCTTCCTTCTGTCAGGTGAAAAATAACTAATGTAAATATCCATTCTTCGTCTCATACTTACAGAATCTTAACATTATTAACGCTAGGATCACCAGTTTCTTTGTATCTTCCTAAACATAAGTATCAGCAACTCATTTAATATTTGCAGCATCTTCTCATCGTTAACTGTTGACCCTGATACCACCAAATTCATTGTTGCTTCCTACTGCACCAGCTGAAAAGGATAATAAGGATTTGATCCCTAGTTGTCAATGTATGTTGGAGACTACCCTACTGGTTAACCTATTTCTTCAGGTGAGAAGTTCTGGATATTTACTCCAGCGCCTATGGACCGCACACGTATTGTTCATGACCAAATACGACACCTTAAGCACTGATATTTATCTATTCCTCAAGTATGTAGAAATAACAAGTCTCCTCTCCGAATCTCCTTTTGAGCAGGATAAGTGAGCCCCTACTGCTGTTTGCACGACACTGCCGGCGATTGACAGACGTTGGTTGCTTATCATCTTGGAATTTCTCGCTGCAACATGAACCGAATCGTGTGTTTGTTCTGATGGAAATCTTTGTTCTGATGGAAATCGCAACGTAAAGTGGCCGAGCTTTACCTCAATGGCAGCAGGCATCTCCTGTCATCAGCATTTGTACTGCTAATTGGAGAGCCGAATTCGTCCACGTTGGTTGGGGAACTGTTGTGAGGGTACAGTCCAATATGTTTATGCTGCCCCCCTGATGCTATCTGCAGGATTGGATGAATCAATAGATTAGGCTATAGCTCCCTCTAAGGTGCAGACTTATCCCATTCAGACTTTGTCTTATTGTCAGATTCCCGCAAATTGCACAGCACAACTCAACGGTGAAGGTATGATCAGGTAAAGTGTAGAGTTATTTTCTTCAAGATGATACACCCAAAATGACAAATAAACTATCATATATGGTACAGAGTTAGGCTCGTGGGATTGATCCATGTGCATAGGGGAAATTGAACAACTTCATGCAAGCTCAAGGATCTTACATGAAGGGCTCAGATACTGTTCCACAACCAGAGGTTCTGTGCTATCTGCAAAAGGTACCGATAGCTGCTGAGCACTTACTGAATGCATCATTTTCATGATGAAAAACCGTTCCTCGGGGATCCATGAACATTGCAATATGCAGCCATTACCAAACAACCCAATCAGTAACCACATGATTAGGCCCCTAACTATCCATCACTTGCAAAGACTAACACCTTCTTTATCCCCCATGCATCCACCTCCTACCATTATTAATTATCCATAGCTGTGCGCTTTAGTTCGGTTCACGGACGGTTAAAGCGCCATGAATAATTTATCGCTCCCTCGCAAAGGAGAGCCATTTTTATCTGCAACAGGACCTGAAAGCTCAAGAATCAAATCCAGCCTCACCAATTGGTTCAGAGCAAAGCTTGGGATCAAATTCAATACAAGGAGTGAGCAGTAGCATCAAGCTTGTGGGCACCAACACAGGGGAGTGCCGCCCCTGGAAAGAGCTAAAGACTAGCGCCTTTTCGAGAGGCTACACTACACTAAAGGAAAAATAGAACATAAAAGAGAAGGGAGTTGTCATGGTGAAGCCTCCCCAGAGAGTGGGATTCGGTTCCAACCTTAGGACCTTTCTTCATCCTCCTTTCTCTGATATATTAGTTTTTTTATCCAAGCAAAAAGATTTATACAGTTGTTAAGCGCTAATGTGATGTTAGTAGCACGGTGGGTGTTTATAGCATGTGGACACACTTTCATGGCAATATTTTGAAATACATCCAAATTTTGCCTGAAGTTGCACAGGAAACAGTTGGGCTTCGGCATAGAGGCCTCCGATTGCAGAAGAAGGGAAAATAGGAGAAGAAGATGCCAGCGAAATATTCCAATGTATAGAACCTACTTTTATCCAGTCCTAAGATGGAAGTACAGAAGACTGGGTTAGGTCATCATCTCCATACCTGAGAAGTGTCCAGTGTCCTGCTCTCTGAATGACAGCAAAATTGGTACTCTCGTGTTTCACCATTTGAACAAATGAACTGATTAAGAAATAACTTATCTGGATTCAACTGTGAATTATTTTCAGCTAAGTTTAAGTTGCGCGTGTTCATGCAACGCAAGTATATAAGAAATCGGGTGGACAGGCGAAGTTTCGCCTACTTGACACTTGTCCATGGATTCCATCTTATTTCTGAAGCTGAAAGGTTACTGGGCAATCCTATGTCTTTTAGACAGCCTTGCATGACAGAAAGTAGAAGTGCACAGAATACTTGGTAGGATACTTGTACAAGACTCGCCTACAACCAGGCCAAGCTCAAGTGGTTTGGATTGCCAAGTGACACTGCAGCTGCTGCTACTCAGCTGACAGAGAAAATGGATGCCTTGCATAGTTCAGAAGAAATAGAGTTTAAGGTCCCTGGTGTTTGGCTGGATATACCTGGAAAAGAAAACTAATCAAATATAATTAGGTGACCACATCTAGAACCTTCCTTAAATGTCACTAATTTTATGCCAAGGAACAAAGAGTATAATTTTGGGATCACTGGTCAGATCATCAACACCATTCCTCAGTACAAAATTGGATGCCTGCATACTTCAGGTTCAGAAGAACTAGAGTTTCAGATCAGCTAGTTTGGTCGAATATACCTAGAAAATTACAGAGAAACTTAGTTAAAAAGATGACAGCTAGAACCTTCCTAAAATGCCATGAAATTTTCATGCCAAAGAACAAGAACATCATTATGTGATCACCGGTCAGATCATCAGCTGACTGCAAGGACCATCATCTGCCTACACTAACATGCGTCGGTTACATGATAAAACAAACCCTCCTTGTGTGCTTAACAAGCTTGTCTAAAACATCATGCCCTGGTTAATTAAACAATCAGAACCCTTTTTGGCACTACAACTCAGTGAGTAAAGCAAAGGCATGCTGGAATATATCTCCCGAAGGCGCTAATGCGTCTACACCAGACCACACGTCTGCCGTAAGGCATCTAGCAAATGGAAAAGAGGATGATGAGAGGAAAGAGGAGATGCCCTTCTGCCTTCGAGGAGAAGGCTCAACACAATGTGTGTGTGTTATGGAGAATCTTAGGCAAAAACTTTAACATAATGGCTAAAGTAAAGACACGATGATAATAGGTAATGTATGTACCTCGAATGTTTATCCTGTGCATGGGCCAGATTTTCCGAGAGGACGGTCGTCAACGGCTGGTCGTGCCGAATCTTTTTTGTTGAGGACAGAAATCAGAATATGGAGTTTTTTAGGAAAAATTCAGATATGGAAAGATAACAGTTATCTGCCAGATGCAGTAAAGAGGCTGCTGCGGGTGTGACAAATAAGAACCAGTGGAGTGTATGATATGATTGAGAAGAACCCAAATCATAGAGAACCTGGAGATGATTCACAAGGTGTTCATGGCTCTGGGGGCTAAACATGGAGGATAATCTGGTAAGATGGAGCCAATCCCAAGACTGTTCACATGACTCTGCCTCACCATCTTCCAGGAAGAAAGTAGCAGGTAAAACTACAATAGTAAGATGTTCTTGCGTATTCTGAACATTAGGAATTTGCACCTCTGAACCAACATTTTGAAATGCAACAAGGCCAGACAGTGTGCAATCCAATGTCTGCCTATTTTTCAGAAACTGACAGGTTCACGCAAATGGCAGTGTACACAAACAACCATTTGGAACCTAACTACCAGTTCGCCCAACACACATGCACGCACATACATAAACCAAATATGAAGTCACATATATTGTATTTCTTAGGCAACCAAGTACACCGATTCCATACTAGTTAAACAGACACAACAGTTGCAAGGGACAACAGTTCCAGACCCAACATAAAAATGACGATGTCATGGGGGATATAAAGATAACAGAGACTTGGTAGGCGGTACATATTGGAGTACAACATGTAGCGTTCACTTCAGGAGGGTTTTCACGATGGATTTCACGTTGAGCTTCTTCAGGTCAGTGTAGGACTGACCACATCCAACAAACATGACTGGAGATCCAGATATGTAAACCATGGACAGCGCAGCTCCAACCTACATATTTCAGAATTGTTATCAGAATACTGGATAAGGGAGGTTATTGTAATTAGTCAAGCATTATATTCTGCACAGGTTCCTACCTTGTCATCAATGGTGTCAAACTTAGTGAGCAGGATACCATCTATCAGTCTAGCTGTAGGAACAGTGGAAAGATCTGCTAATTTCTGTACAAGAAAAAAAAAGGTTTAAAGCAATCAGTAATGAAGATACAGCTTTCAGTATTGCTTCCATCTCTGTCAAGGCAAAACCTCCCTGCCAAAAAAAAACATTGCAAAATCAATACCTGATTAAATTTGTTGAGTTGATCAACAGCATCATTTCCAACCAATGCTTCTCCCACAAATAGAACTAGATCTGGCTTGTTGAGATTGATGAGCTTGGAGAGTGCTCTCATAAGTGGCTCATTGTCCTGGAAATAACAATTTCCACCAGAAAGAATGTATCAGAGCAGTGTGCAAGCAAGGAGAACAATGCTGTCCCAGAGAACACACAAAAATACAAGTACATTAAGCAATTAGACCAACCTGCATACGTCCAGCTGTATCAACAAGAACAACATCTGATTTGTTTCTTGTGGCTTCCTGAATAGCTTCTTTCGCTACAACTGCTGGATCCTTTTCATATCCCTTCTCAAATATAGGTATCTGTACACCATATCATCATGTAAGTATCTATCTAGTACAAGCTGGTGTTTTTGGTGTCAAAAAGATACAAGTTGGTGCGTTTGGTTTTGGGAGGGGAAAAACAAACATACTAGAACTCAGCAAAACAGCTGGCCACATATTGTCCCACAAGAAGTAATAGTGTCGGTGAGGTCATATTAATAGCCACCCAGATTAACATAAAGGAGAAGCTAAACACACTGATGGGGTTAAAGATTCAGCAATTGCATTACAACTTATTCTTTTACTTATATCCACTGTTATACAGTAGGATTCTTCCCAATTGGTTTTCCTCAAAACATAAGTGCATTATATTGCTTGAGCAGAATAGATCTGATGGTGAAGATGAACTAGACCTATGTGAAGAGGAGGGACAAGAAGTAGTATGTGTGGTCGAACGTCTTTTATGCTTAAACCATGAAACCAGAAGAGACAGAAAGAAGATATTTGAAAGTAAATGCACCGTTAATGGCAAGGTATGCAAATTGGTAATTGATTGCGAGAATTTAGTTTTTGACTAATGCACCCAAACTCCATGGAATGCAAACCAAGATTATAACATTACTCACATGATTACAGAACAAAACAGTGACCCAAAAAATTCATCTCATACACAGGAGTTTGGCAGTACCTGAAGCCTGCGAGCATGAGTACGGAGCTGCTCAACAGCACCAGATCTGAAGGTATCACATGCTGCCATCATTACACTGAGGTTATGCTGAAGAAGCCAATAAGCAACCTGTAAAGATATGAGACAGAACGGCGTGAGCAAATTCTTCAAAGGAAATAAATTTCTCTCATGGACAGCATTTGGAATATATTGAACCTTTGCAAGATTAGTAGATTTGCCAACTCCATTCACTCCAACAAAGACAACGACATATGGCTTGCCGCGCTCCTTGGCAGCCTGCACATCTCTTAATATGTCGATGGATCGCCTTGGAGTTAAAATGCGAGTTAGAGCCTCCTCCATAGCTGTCTGAAGTAGTGACCATCAAATGAAGCGTGTTAGGAATCTACATAGAATGTTCAAAATGTGAAGTACTTCAAAGTGGGGCGTGCTGCAAACCTGAACAGTGGAGGAAATTCTTGTGAAGGATCCTAGCTTCTTGCCCTCAAGGCTAGCTGCTACTGATTCACAAAGCTTCTCTGCAATTTCTTCAGCCTACGCAAAGAAATCCATTATTCTTTATCCGGACAAATGAAGAATCAAGCTACATAAAGCTGGTCTAGTAAGAACATTAAATGTGAAGCAACTAAAATGAAGAAATGCTTACCACATTCTTTGTCATCAGCCTATCTTTAAGAGCTTTGAGTGCAGGTTGCAGATCAGCCTTCTCAAGTACATTGTTACCTGCAATGCTGAGCACAAGAAAAATACAAATATTGCAATCAGTTGAGATGTCTATATTTTGCGGAACTATAAGAGAAGCTGGTAATCACTACTTGAATGCAGAACGTTAAAAGAAAACAAAGTAGTTATGTGTGTGATGACACAGGTAAACGTTAAAGAAATAAGAGAAACCATAGGAAACACGAGAGAAAATATATTACAGGAAACAAAAGATTAACCATCGTCTCAAATATCTATCATGTATATCATGGCTAAAATACTTATATTCAAACTTAATGTGGGCACTCTTTTTCCATGTTCTTTTTGGAATAAGATAACATAAGAACAGGTATGTGTGCACCAAGCCCGCAAACTAAGGTGGCAAGTGCCTTGGCAATGCTCCGCATTTGCCATTAGCTAATGGTTTACTTGACAGGTATGGGTGAATAGATGTGGTTTCAGATATGCATCTCTTCCCCCAATAAAAACAGATACTAAGCCCACTGGTTATGGAACCCGAAGCAGAACTTACATAAGATCATGACCAAAGAAAGGACATTAAAATCATTGAGCAGTCTTTTAAAAGACTATACTGTCTTGTTTCTATTCTGGGGTTTGGACAATAGGATTAGTATATGGAAACATAACATTAGAGCTCATATCACCTCGGTATAACATAAACTAGGTTGAGAACAGTGCATAGTTATGCCAAGAAACTGAACAGAGGTCATTATTAGGCTAGTGATACCAACAAATGCAGAGCATAGCTGTTTTACCTCTGAAACATGGTTTATAGTTTGCAATCACATGAGATGTTTATAGTTTGCAAATTATTAGAGACTTAAGAAGCTGGCTATCACTGCTTGAATGCAATAAACCTCAAAAGAAAACAAAGTAGTTATGTGTGTGATGATACACATAAATGTAAGAGAAATGAGAGAAACTGTAGAGAACATGAGAGAAAATATATGACAGGAACCGAAAGACTAACCATCCTCTCTAATATCTATCATGTATCATGGTTAAAAAAATTATATTCAAACCTAATGTGGACATTACTTTTTGATGTTCCCTTTTGAATAAGATAATATCATAGCAGGTATGTGTGCATCAAGACCGCAAACTAAGGTGGCAAGTTCCTTGGCAATGCTCCACATTTGCAGTTAGCTAATGGTTTAGTTGACAGGTATGGTTGAATGATGTGGTTTCATATATACATTTCCTCAAACAATGAAAACAGATACTAAGCCCACTAATTCTAGAACCCAAAGCAGAATTTATTTAAGATCAGGCCCAAATAAAGGACATCAAAGTCGTAGAGCATTACTATAACAGAATATACTGTCTTATTTCTATACTGGGGTTTAGTGACAGTGATACCAACAAATGCAGAAGAGCATTAGATGTTTTACCTCTTAAACATGGAGGTGAACCACCCCTTCTTCTTTTGGCCAGCCTCAGCATTCTCCTCTCCCTCTTCTTCTTCTTCGTCCTCACTGTCGCTGCTCAGAGCTTCATCCTTATCCATCATGCTGTCCCCCTGGTGAGCAATCGCCTGCTCTATCGCCTCTTCCCCTCTCTCGTCGGCTGGGTCCGTGAAGTCCAGCTTGCCGGTCTTGGGCGGTTGGTCATCCCAGACCCTCTTCTGCTTAACATTCTTCTTGGGCTCGGCCTTGGCCACCGGCTTCTTTACGGCGTCGTTCTTCTTCGAGTTCTTCTTCCCTATCTTCTTCCGTAAGGTATTTACATCGAAGGCCCCGTCGTTGGGGTCCCCGTTCTCCTTCCCATTGTCAGCAACAACAGCAGCAGCGGCAACCTTCTGGTGGCCCTTGACACTACCGTTAGTCAGTTTACCGTTGTGCTCCTTCCCGGAGTCGCTGCTGCCGTCAGAGTCATCCTTCGCGGACTCGGCGCCGCCCTTCTTCGTCCCAGCTCCACCACGAGCTGCACCGCCGCCGTTCTTCTTGCCGCCAGCAGCAGCAGCAGCACCGGTAGCAGCAGGCGCGCGGGAGGAGGAGAGGGTGTTGTTCTGCTGCCTGGTCTTCTTCATGGCCTCGGCGCGCGCCTCGGCCTCGAGGTGCAGCTGGCGGAACACGTCCGTGAAGACATCGTCGTAGGAGAGGCGCTTCGGGTCGTAGATCTGCGAGAACTCCTTGCGGACGGCGGCTAGGAGGTCGTCGACGTAGAGGAGGTGCAGCATGCGCTGGTAGACAGCGACGAAGACGAGGCCCAGGTCGTTGTTGAAGGTCCACTTGAGCGCGTAGGTGTCCTGGCTGAAGGAGGCGTCGGCGGAGCGCTCCTCGAGGAGGCAGGACCGGATGAGCGCGTCGATTGGGGAGCCCTTGAGGGCGGCGGACCCGCCCAGGGCGCGGCAGGACGACCACAGGATCAGCCCGCCCCGCGTGAAGATTAGCAGCTCCTCCAACATCGTCGCCGGCGACCTGGATCCGGGGATAGAAGACGGTTAGAGAGATCGGGATGCGCGTCGCGGGAGGATCCGATCGGTGCGCGAGGTTAGAGCGATCGGATCCGTGAGATTGATCGGAGGAAATCGGAGTAGGGAGGAGCGGGGTTTACCTTGGATCGACGGATGGATTTGGGGAAAAATCCTTCCTTGTCCCGGCGGAGAAGAAGACACCACCACGAAAAGTGGAAATCGGTTTGGGGATCTGTCTGTCAGAGAGGCGGATATATGCATGCGGAGGTGGGCGTCCAACTCCGACCCGCCTCTGCCTCTACGTCCGAGTCACGCGGAGTTGACTGCGTCGGTCGGTTTTGGTGTCCCTCCGGTGGCGGTGGCTACGCATTCTGCACGTGGTGCTACGTGATACTTCCTCCGGTTTTTTTTTACTACGAGTGATTTTTTGAAACACAGTATAATCATAAACGCTCATAACACGTGCATACATTCACCCATATGAGTGCACACACTCATACTCTATCCCTACGAGCACCTTCAAAAGATTGAGCTGTCGGATCGGGTCTTGAGATGACAAAGTCACCACGGACACATCGCTGCCGACGGAAACGTCGCCTTCCAGTAAAAAATATTTTACAACACACAGTGTCAAACTTGGGGTTTAAACTAACTGAGAGGACAACCACCCTCCTAACCATCTAACCATATATTGATTTGCTACGAGTATATAGGGTTTGTATAGGAACTTTAGAAAATTTATATATAAATCTTGGAAAAGTAAGACAACTCTTGCGTACTCCTTGGTGTAAGGTAAGTCAAATTTAACATAAAATAACTATACTTCCTCAATTCACAATCACCTCGCATCCAAAGTTTAGTCATTTTATCACCGTCTTTTAGTGATTTGGTTCACTTATTTTGTTTAAGTTTATGCATTAAAAGATGAATATATATATATGTGTGTGTTTTAGAAAGACTAAAACGTCTTATATTTTGAAAATGTGTGTCCTTCAAAGCTAGGAATTTCATCTTCATGGGTAAATCAAGCAAAGAAACTCAACAATTTAGTAGACTAGTCGTAACTAGCTTTTTTCCGAATTTGTACCACCACGATCGAAGGTCAAGTACCACCATGAGTGTAGGCTCGCACGAGGAGATGATCATCGACAAAGAGCAGCTAAGGTGTCAAGTGGGATCCCATCTTGATCCCACTTCTAGTTCATTTTGAATTTTATAGTGCAAAATTTTATACTAAAAAAACTTGAAATGGACTGGAGGTGAGACTTATGCAAGTCGGAACTCCTGTTTGCATGCATCATCGAGATGGAGCTGCTTGTTCGTGCGAGGTTCCGTATCACCTCCATGAGCGGCAGGCCATCTTGAAGGTGTATTGCCGCCATCTGTTTCTGCCGGCCATGACATGCATGCCTTCTCTATTGTGGCTCCTCGCCCAGGAAACAGTCCTTGACCTCGCCGCCGGCTGGTCCACCGTGTGGGTGCGCCCTCGACCTCGCCGACAATCCCTCGTGTGGTTGCTCGGTGGCCAGTAGCGTCGCCGCCTGCTCGTGATTGGAAGCGCCGTGTCGCCTCGACGCCGCTCTGCTATCACCCGGACAACGACCAGGATCCCCACGAGGACTATGGAGGTGGCAGATCGACATACTGCGACAGGAAGAGTAGGATGAGGGCCGCATGTCTTCAAGCCCTCAGGTTAGGCTGCTTTTTCACTAGATTTTGACGTATTTGGGGTTATTTGAGGTTGCTTCAGTTTGATTGGTCTGATTTCTTATCGAACCTGAAAGTACGTCTTGCTGTGCAATTCTCCATTAACAAATTTAACTCTGGTTCTATGTGTACAACTCATATAGAAGTTTGACCACCACTCAACCGCATAGATTAATTCACAGGATTTTTTCAAGGGAGGCTTGATCTACAAATTTGTGGTGTTTATTGTGGATTTTTTTCTTAGAACTCCTTAGTTATTATGCTCTGTTTTTTTCTCCTTACATTCGTTACATTTAGTTCCCACGGTCTGTTGCTCTTCTATATTCACAACAAAAATACTCAAACTGCTGATTGATTTGTTAGGCAATTACTGAGATCAGTATATTTTATGACTACGGTTCAGAATTGTGTAAATTCAGTTCTCATGTAACAACACTAAATTGCAGCCCTTTAAGAAATTATCTAGGAGGATCTGTTTCGAGGGAGTATAGTTTTGAGAGTAATAAGAAATTTAGTTGGCGTTGAAAATAATAGGTTTGCTTTTAAGTAGAGAAGCATGCAATCTTAGCCCTGAGAGTTGTATGTATCTCCTTTTGTCTTGATCTTCCAGTTTGTATTACAGGTGACCTGAAGTATCTATGCAGAATATGGTTTATGGTATTTTTATTGGAGGGTTTCATACATAGTTCCGCAGGTTATTGCTTCGCCCATGTGTTATTTCAATGTGTTTTCTAGATAGCATTATCTGAGAATAATTCATAGATGTTTGGCATCCACTCTCATGTTGGGAAGACATTCAATTCAAGTGCATACTACAATGACTTAACTCAATCCCTGAATATACCTGTACTTACCTCTGGACAGTGATTTTTTCCTCTAGGTTCAGGAAGCATAAGGAGGATAAACGATGTTATGTATCTGCAAAGGGAAGTGATCTATCTACATAGCACATTCTTTTTCTCATCAACTCTGTACTCTACATCCACATAAGGTGCTTGCTTTCAGGCTCCCATGCACGTACTACAGTAAGGGATATGCCAAGTTATCATACTATTCACTAAAATTCAAATTTGCCAAATCAGTTGTACTCGCTCCCATATGATATCCTGTTAAGTCTTTTGTTCGGCCATGTGTTGTCAATGTTTAGGGAAACAAATTGGCATATTCCTCTTTGAGTGCTACAAAATAAATTAACAACATTCCTTCCAGTCTCACATATTTCTCCAAGGAGAGCTCTTTTACTGTCACAAAGTTTCCTGTTACCTTATATGTTCTATTCAAAGTTTCCTCTCAATGCACATGAATATATTCAGTGAAAGGTAACCATGAAAAAATTATGCGGTGTATTTCTATTGGTTTATATCACACAAATTGCAGGGATATAAAAATAACTAACTGAATGGAAGTGTCATGTGAATTGTAGAGAACTCTTTTTATGATTTAAGTGCTTAGTTTGGATTTTTGGCTGTCATTCCTTCTCAGGTTTGCTGATGTTGCCGACCTGCACCACTCTCCTGAGCGATTTGGATTTTTTCGCTTTCAGAGGCGTTAGGCCTTCCTCCCAACCATGGTCGTCCACTCCGATCCTTTTGCCTCATGAAATTTTCGCTGGAGCCATGGGATCTGACCTCCTGAGACTAAAATCGAGATGTTGACTGCCCACCCTGTCATGTTGACACTCTCTTTGCGTCTAAACTGATCTCTTTTATGAAGCAATGGTGGCAGCAGCGTCTGAGTGTCGTCGGCGGGCTGCACGGCATGGGGAGTACATGTCTTCGTGGAGGAAAAATAGACGGACGCGGACTCCATTGCCAAGGAGGTGCGTCCGGACTCCGGAGGCTGTATCAACCGTCATTGACCGGCATAATGTCCTGGTGAGTGAGCCCTACTCCACTTTGCTGTCCACAGTCCGCCTAGGTGATGTTGTGCCAGCCAACAACCTCATAGTGGCAGCACCCATCTCTCCTTCCCAGGGCAGCCAGCTCTCTGTGTGTGACTCCATCTCTAACAGTGCAGGGAGGGTCATGGTTGCAATAATTCTTTTTGTTTAATGTTGGTTTCGTTTGTGAGTGTTTTATTCCCAGGTTATTGCCGGTCTGTCCACAACAATTCAATAACCGGAAGATAAAATATAGATGTATAATTCTTCCCTACTCAGTTTCTTGCCATAAAACCAATAAAATATGCTTGGTTCTCTGATTTTTGAGTTGCATAACTGACGAGGTTTGATCTCGTCAATGCCTATTGTTATGGACTTGGGTTTTGGAGAAGATGGGGATACTGGAGATCGTGGCACGGTTAACAGACAAGCAACCAGGGGACACGAGATTTACCCAGGTTCAGGCCCCCGGAGGGAAAACCCTACTCCTGCTTGTCTGCTCTTTTATTACGGCGGAACCGAAGGTTACAAGGGTGCGCAGATTCGATCTGGCGTGGAGGTGTGTATGTCGTAATCTCAGGGTGTGATCGTCGTTAGGTGTCTCTCCTCGTTGGACCCTCCTAGCCTTTATATATGGGGAGGCTAGGTCTCGGGTACCGATACGAGTAGGTTACAAGTTGTATTCGAACTCTAGTCTTGCTCTCCAAGGATCCAAAGGCGTCATGGGCCTTGGCCACCCGAAAATCTTCATGGGCCAGCGTATGTCTGTTGTGGGCCTTCCTTGGGCTGGACCAGGTATGCTGAAGTTATGTACCCGTCGGGTATAACCATGTCGATAGCCCGAAAGTGTTCGGTCAATCGTAGATTCGGTGAGACCTCGATCTTCGGTGTAGCTCATCTTTCAAGAGAATGTGTAGGGATTGTTGATGCGTGTGCCTGACTCACCCGACAGATCAGGGTCAGTTAATCGTCTTAGGACAAAACAACATGATCTTCTTCAGGTGCTAGTCCCTCGACTCGAACCCGGAACATATGCTGGCGTAATTCGACTCAGGCCGCGGAGGACTTATAGGAGTGGAATTCCAGTGTTTTTAAATGATGTACCCAACGCGTCCGTCGGGATTTTTCATCAAGCCCGTTGGCATGGATTTATACTAGCAGAGCGCAGTCAGGTGCGTTGCCAGGCCATCAGATGATATCTGTAGGTCTTATCTTTGTGTCGCAGACACAGCATCCGAATGTTTGTCACCGCGGAGGTGCTTCGGGTGGCCAAGGAGGTCGTTGCTCAGTTAGCGTTAATTAGGGCAGAGTTGCCGAAAAAGTTTTGCATGCTGATCCGAAGGATCGCAGTCGAAGAGTTCATAGGGTGCGCGACCAGCGCTCCCTATGGGAGTAGCCCCCGAGTGTCTGTTCGAGTCATAGACTCAAACGGAGACTTTTAATTTAGGCATTGTTTCAATCATTAAGTCCGCAGGACTCGAAAATTTTCGGATGCTTGAATCCATCCTCCCTATGGGAGTAGCCCCCGAGTCCGTAGTGGAGTCGTAGACTCGACGTGGGACTCGAAGATCTTTGTGTATGAACGACCATTGCTCCAGTTTGAAGTAGCCCCCGAGTGTCTGGCGGAGTCGTACACTCGGGCAGAGACTCGAGTCTTGTATTATGTAACTGTAGTAGAAAAAATCTTGTGGGCGTACCGCTGACCCGGAAGTACATCGGGTGCGCGACCAGTGCTCCTGATAGGAGTAGCCCCCAAGTATTTAGTCGAATCGTAGATTCGAGTGAGTATTCTTAGCTTTGTAGCCGAAGTTGGTGCTAGTATAGCTTTTGATGACGTCAGTGCTGACGATCGATGACCTCAAGCGTCTGCTGCGCCAGAGATGACTTGACTTGACGAAGTGTGGGTCCCACTTCCTGACTTTGAATTGACCGGTCACGCGCGGCGTGGAGATGATTACGGCGTTTCCTCGATTTCCGCGCGTAGTGGACGTCGTGGGAACGACGGTTCGTTTTGGTGTTGACACGTGTACGGCCAGATCTGCCGTTGGCGTTAGGTCTTCTCGATGGACGGCCAGCGTGCGTCGTCTTTGCTGTTATAATCCTTGGTGAAATCGTGGTTTGTTTTCACCGCACCAGTTCTTGCGTTTTACTGCCTCCTTGCGCTCGAGCGATTCTTGCTGCGTGCTGAGAGTTCCTTTCGCATTTCCTTTGTCTTCGTCGTTGGCAACGCCACCACCGCCGTAGCGCCATGGGGAAGCCAAAGAAGTCTTCGTCTGCAGTGGGGACCAGCGCCACCGGAGGCAAGAAGAAGCGCCGCTGCTCGTGTCACCGATGGTGGCTGGCGGCGATCGAGACGCGGAGAGTGATCTCCGCAAGCTGCGTGAGCGAGCCGATCCGCAGATCTGACGGCCGTGAGGCTCCCCGGCAATGAGGTAATCCCCCGTCCCCCATCTGGGTATCGGGTTATGTTTGTCGCCTTCGTTTTGCGTGGGTTTGCGTATCCAGTCCATGACTTCCTTCGTGGGCTGCTCTTCTTCTATGGGGTTCAACTCCATCATCTGTCTCCCAACTCCCTTCTCCACATTGCGTGTTTTATCACGCTTTGCGAGTGTTGGCTTGGCATTGAGCCGCATTTTGGCCTCTTCCGGAAGCTGTATTCCGTGAGGAGGCAGTCTGGTTCAGATGGTGTGTACCCCATTGGGGGTTTCATCATCTCTCTTAGTCCCGATGTCCAATTCTTTTCCTTCTCCATGTCCGAATCTGTCCAGTACTGGCGGAGGAAATGGTTTTACATCCGTGAATCCGTGCTGCCTGGGCAAGATTTTGGTCTCGTGCCTTTTGACCCCTCCCAGTTGATTGTGAAGAAAAGATCCTGGAAAAATCAGATCTTAGACGGTGAGGTGGCAGAGATAGAGGCCTTGTACCGTCGGGTGGAGGAGCTCCAATTGATTCCTGAGAAGGAGGTGAACGGTGTCGACATCATCCGGGTGTTTCTTGAGCGTCGGGTGCAGCCGCTCCAGGCGAGGGCGCATCCGATGTTCCTTTACTCTGGGCGCCGTGATCCGACGAGGGTTTCGAGTGAGAAGATCTCCGAGGTGGACCTTGACAAGGATCTTCGCGTGCTGTTGAAGTTCAAGGCCGACGAAAAAATCCTAGGGAAGTCGCTGACTCCTCCCTTTTCTTCGACGTTGGTCGTGCCGAAGGTGTAGATCTGCGCACGTAGTGCTTCCCTTTTATTTTTGTCAGTTGTGTACTTGTGTCCTTTGTTTGCTAACAAAGTTTCTTCTCATCTTGTAGAGCTTCAAAGTGCCAGGCATGGCACCACCATTGCCCGAAAGGTATCCGAATGCCCCGGATAATGAAGTGGTGGATTCCGTGTCCGAGCCTCCTTCGGCGCGATCTCCGGTGGAGGATGCCGACGAGTCGAGTGAGGACCATACGCGCGAGCGGTCACCGAGCTCGAGCGAGTCTTCGGATGCTTCAACTCCTCCGACTCCCAGGGATCCTCTGGGTCTTGAGCGTCATGATGATGTTCAGGGGGGTTCGTCTTCTCCTATTCCTGTCGTTCCTGTGCGAGCTGTTGCTCCGCACCCGCCAGCAAAGCGGAAGAAGGAAGAGAAGAAGGAGGAGAAGAAGGAGGAGAAGAGGGCCCGGAGGGCTTCTCCTATCTTTGACCTGAGCGCGTTGGGCTCGTAAGTGTTCTTGTTGCCACTGTTGTCTTTTGCTCACTTGTTATTTTGGCGCCTGTGTTGATTGATTCGTATGCAGGCAATCCTCCGACGGCTCTAGTGATGGAGCGCGCGAGATGATGGGGGAGTCGAACATTGCGTCGCCTCCTCCGCAGACGGTGGCGACTTCGGGTGGTGCTGCACCAGTTCCTCTTGTGCAGGAGAGGCTGGTGGTTGCGCCTCAGAATTTCGTAGGCGGGCCTGCGGGTTCGCCTTCAGAGCATGTAAGTTTTACGCCCGTGTCACGGGAGCCCCAGGCGTCTTCGTGTCTTGATGTTGTGTTTGCTTCTTTGTTTTGGGCGTATCCCCAAGTCATGCTCTTCTTGCTATTGCCTTTTCCTGCAGCCTTGTGTCCAGAGAGGCCAAGCGGTGGTGGAGGCGCTGACTGGAGGTGAAACTGCAGCAGCTGCAAGGTATTCGTCTGCCTTGTAGTACTTTTTTTTGTTTATCCTTGTCTTGTTTGTTGACACTGGCTTGTTGTGAATGCAGAGGAGCATAATGACTCTCTCCGTGAGGTTGATGCTCTGAAGAAGAGCCTTGGCCAATTGGGCGAAGGCGAAGCCGCTACCGAGGCGAAAGAGCGCCTTGAGCTGGAGCTGTCGAAGGCAGCCGAAGCGAAAGAGCGTCTGCAGCAGGAAGCCGCAGGTCGTGAGGTAGGAGTAGCGGAGAAGCTCATGGCTGCTGCCAAGGCTATTTCGGGTGAGTGCTAGCTTTTGTACTTGCTTCTTTTTCTTCGGGTCTTCTTTTATGTTGCCTTTCTTCATGTTTTCTTCTGTTTTGTCTCAGATGCCGCAGGCATCGAGTTTGACCGCGGTGCTCTAGAGCACGGGAGTGCTCTGGATGATGCCATTGTAGCGGTCGAAGACCGCTCCAGCACCGTCGTCAACTCCCTTGCCAAGGCGAAGGAGGTCCTTGGTCGCTTCTACCAGGAGCTCTTCCCGAAGGGCGCAACCCTTGAAGATGTGGGTGCCCTGGCAGAGGCTCTGTCAGCCGAAGCGCCTGCGCAGCGAAAGGGCATCGGCGCGTCCGTCGGGCTAGCGATGGCCATGGCGGCTGGGGCGGAGTTGGACTTGCCCCAGATCACTTCTCGGATGCCGACGGCTGCGGATGGATCAGAGGTAGCCTTCGCTGCTTACTCCGCTCGCTGCAGACGATATGGGCCCAAGCTCATTGACTTGTTGTCTGATGCAGCTGCGGCAAGCGAAGCGAGGCCAAAGCTGCGGCTGAGGCGACTCGGTGTCCTACACCTTAGGCATAGGAGATGTAGGGTAGTATGTAGTTTACTTTTGCTGTAAATATATTTTGTAGCACCATCCTTGTGCCACGCAGTGGCCTTATTTAATGAATTCCTCCGAGTTGGGCTTTATCTTTGGCTGAATGTCTATGTGCCTTATTTTTCTTCTGCTTTAGGTTCCTTCGGGTGTTGACCCAGTTGGTACTTCATCAGAAAGGCCCTTGCGAGCATCGTTGGATGATTCCTCGCAGCTCGCTTTTCTTCGGGATCGCGTGCGCAGCTTGGAGAGGGATTTGCTTGGGCTACGGTCGTCTTGGCGTTTGGAAGTCCAAAGCGGACCATAGTGCAGAGAGGAGTACTTGATGGCGGAGCTGGTCGGCCGAGCAGCAATGTAAGTTGATCCTTCTTTCGTGGCTCGATCTTGGGTGAGCCTTTGGCCTTACTCTTGATAGGTCTTTGTTGTCGCAGGTGCGAATCTTGCTCCGAGGGAAGAAAAGGAGCGCATTGCTGTTCGAGTCAATTGCTTGACTCAACAGGACAAGGAAGCCGGTGGCTTCTTTTGGATGGATCGCGATCGTGCCATGGTTCTGGCGACGGTGCAGGATCGCGTCTTCCAGGTTTCGCGGGTGCTCCGCCAGTGCGATCGTCGTCTCGGTCTTTGCCGTCATGTTTCCGTTGGATGGCGTGCAAGCGACCCTGCGAGTCTTCTGGCGAAGTTTGAATTACCGGCAATGTCAAGGAGCTGGTCGGCAGCTTATCGCAGGGTGAAGGCTGCCTTGTCTCTTGTGAGGTGCACCGCCTGATGTAGATTTGGCTGCTGTGGCGATGGGCCACCTCCTCGACCAGATGGTGGTGAGTGGAATATCGTCCGCATTACGGCTGTAAAGCGAGATGCCAACAGATTGTAGATTTGTTTGAGCAGCGTGCTCGAGCTATTCTTGAGTAGGTAGGACACGAAAATAAGCAGATAGATGTAAAATTTGTATATTGCATCGGGCGTGTATGTGCCCTTTGTTGTAAAGGTTCGCTTGTTAGCGAGCACGCATGCTTTGATTTAATCGTGTCCTTTTCGTTTGCGACGTGGTCAGCTACTCAGTGTACACGCGTTTTGTCCTCGGTCGATGAAATCGTGAGGTGGGGAGCCCGAGCACGCTTGGTGCTTTGATTTAATCGTGCCCTTTTCATTTGCACGGCGTGGTCACTACTCGGTGTACGTTTTGTCCTCAGTCGATGAAATCGTGAGGTGGGGGGAGCCCCCGAGTGCGTATGTAGCATGTGATAAAGTTGCAGAGAAATAATCAACTGAAGGTTGGGGCGAGACACTTAGCTTATATTTGCATCGTAATGAAGGAGGTACATGATTCGGCTGATTAGCCTTGGCTGTAAGCCTTATTGAGAGTAAAGGGGGGTACGCTGCCCATTGTTATGGGTAGAATCGTCGCAGGTGCGAGACGTTCCACGGGTTGGAGTATGCGACTCCAGACTCCACGTGTTTGAGGCGATAGGCGCCACCTGGGATGACTTCGGTGATGACATAGGGTCCTTCCCATGGCGAATCGAGTTTGTTCGGTCGCTTTTGCTTGAGTCGCAAGACGAGGTCTCCTTCGACGAAGGACACAGAAGCGACCGGCCGGCTGTGATAGTTGCGGAGACTTTCTTGGTACCGCGGATCTAGCTGCTATATCCGTGCTTCGTCGAGTGTCGACGGCATCTTCGAGTGCAGGTGGATTCGGCTTATGTGACGACTTCGTGGAGCACGGTGGTGCCGGTAGCCTCGCTCCGTGTACCATGAAGAATGGTGTAGCGGTGGAGCTGTTTGGCGTGGTTCGTAAGCTCCACAGATGACGGTAGCTCTTTCGTCCAGTTGCCAGCTTTGTGCTCGAGTGAGCTCATGAGGCGTTTCTTGATGCCAGCGCCGATTAGGCCGTTGGCCTTTTCCACTTGCCCGTTTGTTTGCGGGTGCGCCACTGAGGCATACGTGATATTGATCCCGAGGCCTTCGCAGAAGTCCTGGAATTCTTCTAAGATGAAGTTCGATCCGTTGTCGGTGATGATGCTGTGTGGTACGCCAAATCGGTAGACAATGGATTCGAAGAACTTGACGGCGGTTTTGCCCTTCTGGTTGGTGACTGGCATGGCCTCGATCCACTTGGTGAATTTATCGACTGCGACCAAGAGGAAGACGTGTCCTCCCTTCGAGGATTTTGGCAGTTTGCCGATCATGTCAAGGCCCCATTGAGCGAAAGGCCAAGCTATGGGTATGGGCCGAAGTTCGGACCCAGGTGCGTGCGGTTTGTCGGCGAACCGTTGGCACCCGTTGCATCTTCGGACGATGTCCTTTGCGTCGCTCATGGCCGTTGGACAATAGAATCCTGCTCGTAGAGCTTTGGCGACAAAGGGCGGTACTGCTGCGTGGTGGCCGCAGATGCCCTCGTGGATATCTTGGAGTATGGCCTTGCTGTCGTTGATGGTGACGCACCGTTGTAGTACGCCCGTAATGCTGCGTTTGTACAATTTGCCGTTGATGATGGTGAAGGCTTTTGACCGACGAGATATGCGCCGGGCATCTGTCGGTTGTCGGCAATTCTCCGTTTATCGAGGCGGAGGTATGGGCGTGTCAAGTTTCTTACGCCATGACCTGCATCAGGTTGACCATGGCGACTTCGGTATCCAACTTTTCGGGTCCTTCATGACCTTCGGGTAGCGTAGCCCCCGAGTGTTCTACTTTTTCGGGTGATCCTTTGGGGAATTTCCGCTTGATGGATGGCACGCAGATCTGTTCGAGGAACACACCTGGTGGTACCTTTGCACAAGTGGAGCCGATGTTGGCGAGTCTATCGGCCTCCTCGTTGCTCTCTCTTCCAACGTGCCAAAGTTCGCAGCCGTCGAATTCTCCTTCGAGGCGTTGTATAGTGCGTGATGCGCGATCATGTTTCGGCGTGTGCGTCGCACTCATTCATCGTCTGGCTGGGCGACAAGGTTGAGTCACCAGATGACCAGGCGCGTTCGCCGCATATTTTGCCATCTTCATGCCATGGATGAGGGCTTCGTATTCGCCTTGTTGTTGGGCTCTGAATTTCATCCGAAGGGCGTACTTCATCTTGTCACCTTGCGGGAGGTCGATTATGACTCCTGCCTGCTCGACTTTGCGTTTGGAGCCGTCAAAATGCATTGTCCAGATGCGACATATGCAGGGTGTCGCAGCTGCAGCTCCATCGATGCACCGAAGTCGGAAGGACTTGAGATTTTATTGCGTGTCGCTTCGTAGATGATGTCCGTGGTGATAGTTCAATGCCCCATAGGGCCACGCGTCTGTGGCCTCTGGATTGTTCAGATGCTGTTTAGGGGTGCCTCGTTGGCGACCATCACTGGTGCTCACGGAAGTAGTGGCTCATCGTCGAGCCGTCATGAATACGCCGTGAGGCCAACCACAGTAGTGCGGGTACCGCTGTTTTGTTGGAGTGAGAACCTGTTGAGGTAGTAAATTGAGCGTTGTACCCCGTGGGTCTTGCCTTCTTGGTCGTTCGACCACAGTCTTTGTCTTGACCACGGTGTGTGGCTGCTATGTACAAGAACGGGGCTCGCGCTCTTTGGCGTGACCAAAAGCGGCGAGTGGAGAGGAGTCGCGTGAGGTTTTAGAAATCGTAGTTTGCTTCTGGTGTCCACTCGAACTTGTGCGCTTGCATCGGTTGGTAGAATGGTAGGGCCTTCTCACCCATGCGGTGATGAACACCTTAGTGCCGCTACTCGCCCTGCGAGCTGCTGACGCCCTTGAGGTTTTTCGGCTTCTCCATTGTCATGATAGCTTTGATTTTCTTTGGGTTCGCTTCGATCCCTCGTTGAGAGATGAAGTACCGGCGGTGACCGAGGGAAGGCAAGGCGCACTTTTACAGATTGAGCTTGCTCCTGTAGCGATCAAGGTTGTCGAACGTCTCGCGGAGATCGTCGATAAGTGTTCTTGCCTCCTTGGTTTTTATGACTATGTCGTCGACATAGACTTGGACGTTGCGACCGATCTGGTCCTTGAGGCAGGCCTGCATGCATGGCTGGTGCGTGGCACCGCGTTCTTTAGCCGAAGGCATTGTGTTGTAGCGGATATACTCGAGCGGTGTGATGAACGCCGTTTTCTCTTGATCTTCGACCTTGAGTCGAATCTGGTTATAGCTTTGAGTAGGCGTCGAGGAAGGAGAGTTTCTCACAACTGCGGTCGAATCGATGATCTGGTCGATCCGAGGAGAGGGAAGTGGTCCTTAGGGAAGTGTTTGTTCGATGGCGTGAAGTCACGCACATCCGCAGGATGTCCGTGTCCTTCTTCGGGACCATCATCGTGTTTGCCACCACTCGCTTTCCTTGATTTCCCGGATGAAGTCGATGCGAGTAACTGTTGATTTCTTTGCCGATAGCTTCGTGGCTCCGGCGGTCTTGGATGGACTTGGCGGCTTGGTGTCAGGAAGACATTGAGTGCGTGCTCGGCGAATTCCACAGGAACTCCCGGCATGTCCGCAGGACACCGGTAATTTCCCAGCGCTCACGGAGGAATTCGACGAGCGCGCCTTCCTATGCGGGGCTGAGGTCGTTGGCGATCAGCGCCGTTTTGGAGGCATCCGTTGGATGGACCTGCACCTTCTTGGTGTTGATGGTGGAGTCGAAAGACATGTCAGGTGCATTCTGCTTGGTGACTGGGGGTAGCCCATTATGCATTACTTGCCGGAGCTTGACAAGCTCGTCTTGCATGCGAAAAGGCGGGAGATTTTGTTGAAATCTCTGTCGCATTGGTCCGATCGGGTGAAGCTCCCGTGGACTATGATGACACCCCTTGGTCCTGGCATCTTGAGTAGTAGGTATGCGTAGTGTGGGACGGCCAAGAACCTTGCGAATGCTACGCGTCCCAGGATGGCGTGGTATTGCGACGGCCAGTCCACCACTTCGAATTCTAGGCGCTCCTGCCGAAAATTGTCCGGCGTTCCGAAGATGACGTCGAGCCCTATTTTGCCCAGGGGGAAGATGCCCTTCCCTGGGACAATGCCGTGGAACGTTGTGTCTGATTGTTCCAGGCTGCATTGCGGGATCCACATAGCTGCTAGAGTGCCTGCGAACATTAGGTTGATGCCGCTGCCACCGTCCATGAAGACGCGACTCATCTCGAAGCCTCCGATCTGCGCCTCCAGCACCAGGGCAGCATGACCTGGGCGAGGGATCTGGCAAGGGTGATCTGCGCGAGTGAATGTGATGCAGGACTCCGATCCGCTGAGGTACTCAGGGATTGCAGGTGGAGTTGTCACGGCCATGTTGATTTGTCGGGTGATTTTCTTCTGTACCCTGTTGGTGGGACGTCCCTTCTGTATCATATTGAGTGCTCCTTTTGGTGGGGGGTATGCGACCCGGCGTTGTTTCTTGCTGGTGCGTTGGTTGATGTGAGCCTCAATAGGCGGCGGTGGAGGAGCTCCGTGTGCTATTTCGCTTTGGTGCAAGTGCGTTTCGACGCAGGAATTGGGGCTTGTTGCCTCATACATACCATGCTTTCGCTGAGTTTCGGAACTCGCGGTCCTTGAGCATGTGGCTAGCTTTCTTTTGCCATCTTGCTTGTCGATGTAGAAGTGGATGGTGCATGGACCCGAAAGTTTGTCGAATCTGAAGGTCCATTGTGATCGTCGCGTTACACGCAGCTGCGTTGGTCGTCCGTTGTCGCGGAAGTTTCGGCTGCGGTATCCTCCGCTGTTGCGGCTGATGTCGTTACGGCGGGCGGCGTAGCCGGCTGCGACCATGTCGGGTCCGTCGCGGTCCTCGTGACGCGCGGTCTCCTCTTCTGCGGCGTTCGCGTCTTGGCGTAGTCGTCCTCTTCATCGATTGCGCCCGTTGGATGCAATCTTCGCCCGTCTGCCAGGTGTTGGCGATTTCCATGAGCTGGTCGAGTGTCTTGGGCTTTACGTCCAAGTTTCTCCTTGAAATCTGGCGTTTGACGCCGTCCTGAAGGCGTCGATGGCCCGTTCTTGGAGATGTGTGTTATGGAGTTCTTGGTCGAGACCAGCGTAGTATGTCTGGCGAATAGATTCACCCGATCTCAGAGTGCAGGCTCGCAACTCTTCGATTGAAGCGGGCCTCTAGCTGGTGCCTTTGAAAGATCGGATGAAGCTGTAAGCGAGCTCCTCCAACCGGATGGATCGATGATAGGCTGCTGAGACAGACCAGCGCGCTTTGTCAGCGGTGAAGGCATTACATGGCTGTTTCTTTGTTGCCTCCGTGAAGCAGCGGATGACGGATGGTCGCTGAGCGGGACTTTGGATCTTGCGTGCCGTTGAACTTGAGTGTCGAAGGAAGCTTGAAGTTGCGTGGCATCTGCGTTCACGGACGGATCTGCTGAAGCATCGAGCCCCGAGTTCTCCTTCTTCATCCATCTCAGATTCGGATGAGCATGCGCGTTTAGCGCGTGCTTTGTCGATCTTGCGCTGTAAGCCTGTCTCGCGTCGTAGCGCTTTATGGCGGTCGAGCTCTTCTTCCTTCGAGGAAGGTCGTGTTCTTCTTCATCTTCGGATGAGGGAGTGGGGCTCGGTCGCGCTGGCGGAGCTTTCTTCTTTGGCTCCGAGGGCGTCTTCGTGGGCGCAGCTCCGATTAGTCCTAGTCCGGTGAGTGCGGACCTATGCATGGCCCTTTTGGGTCCCCCTCGGAGGTGGGTGAGCCGCGAGATCTGATGGCTGCCATGATCGCAGCTTGTGGCGTCTTGGTGATGTTACGTCGGCGTCCATATCCATGAACGATGTGTGGAGGTTTGGGTCACGTCACGCGCTCCTTGGTCCATGTTTTCCACCCGAGTGGTGCTTGTTTCCCTGGTTTCCGTTTGTGCTAGAGCCGGGTCCCATGGCGGAGAGCGCAGCTCGTCGCGCACTGGACTCAGAGGCTGCTTTCTTGCGTTTGTCGAGTGTCTCCTGCATCTTGACTTGTTTCTTGTGCTCCTCGATGAGGAGGTAGTGGTATGCCATCAGCAGATCACGTGGGGAGTCCAGAGTTAGGACTATTTCGCCTTGACGGTGGCGGCGTGCTTGACCCATCCTTCTTTGCTAAGTTGGATGAGGTGGCCCCTATTTTGCCGTTTCCACCGTTTTTCGTTTGTCCTGCGGGTTGGGGTTGGGCGGCGGGTTAGGCGTTCCTCGTCGGTTTGGATGATCGCGCGCTGAGATAGCGCTGCAGATTGGTTGGCTCTTGCCGCGGCTTTCCGGATCCGAACCGTGGGTCCTTCATCCGAAGGTGGATCGCCTGGTCGGAGTTGCAGCTGCTATTGTAGAACTCATCTGTTGATGGTGGCGTGCGTAGCAGGGTGTGGAGCCCACAAGCGGGCCTGATGGGCAACACGGGCACCCGTTCAGGAGGCGGAGGTGCCGGTTGTCCCACCAGGCGAAGCTCCCGAACAGAATTTCGAGTCCGTCGCCTACGGGCTCGAAATCCTTCATGGTGGCCGGCGAGTGGGCGGTGAAGTCGAAAGCGCCGAAGAGGAGGTGATTCTCCGTCGCCGAGGAGTTGTAGATCGATCGGGTCGGAACCGTCACGACCGCACAATCAGCAGCCCCGATTCCCACAGACGGCGCCAATTGACGAGGTTTGATCTCGTCAATGCCCATTGTTATGGACTTGGGTTTTGGAGAAGATGGGGATGCTAGAGATCGTGGCACGGTTAACAGACAAGCAACCAGGGGATACGAGATTTACCCAGGTTCAGGCCCCCGGAGGGAAAACCCTACTCCTGCTTGTCTGCTCTTTTATTACGGCGGAACCGAAGGTTACAAGGGTGCGCAGATTCGATCTGGCGTGGAGGTGTGTATGTCGTAATCTCAGGGTGTGATCGTCGTTAGGTGTCTCTTCTCGTTGGACCCTCCTAGCCTTTATATATGGGGAGGCTAGGTCTCGGGTACCGATACGAGTAGGTTACAAGTTGTATTCGAACTCTAGTCTTGCTCTCCAAGGATCCAAAGGCGTCATGGGCCTTGGCCACCCGAAAATCTTCATGGGCCAGCGTATGTCTGCTGTGGGCCTTCCTTGGGCTGGACCAGGTATGCTGAAGTTATGTACCCGTCGGGTATAACCATGTCAATAACACCTTTAGATTTATACAAGTAAACATAGATCTTCTCAAGAAAAAGGGATGAACACAATAGCATATTGAATTCATTCCGTTGTTTGCTGCTTCTAGAGTAGCAGCCTATATGTTCCTTTGCGTAAGTCTTTTGGGTTTATTATTATATATGGATATGGAATGGAGGGATGATTCAGTTTCTGTTATCTTCTTTCCAAATAGTGAGAAAAGACGAGGTCGAGATTAGGATTGAGGGTATTCAGTTGTTTCACACACTTCTTATGTTCGGTAGGAATGAACATTCTTTGGCCTTCCAGCTGAAAAGTTTCTCCCTCTTGGTCATCAGTTAAACGGGGATCAGTTTCACATCTATGCTAGATAATCGCAGAAGGAATGGATGAAGGATTTCTCCCTCTTCGTCATCAGTTGAACAAGGATCAATTTCACATCTATGCTTAATAACCGCAGCAGCAGCGAATTCAGCTAGAGGATCATCAAGCTATGATGATACAGGGAAGATCTTTTTTATGCAGTGCCATCATTGCAGCCTTCTCTAAGTCGACAATGAAGATTTAGTTAAGTCTGGCATGTTATTATGTTATCTTTATGTCTAACAACTCGGTGGACTCTATGATGGATGTGTTCCTTTTATACAAATGGACCACTCAACGATACTGCCTATAGGTACATCTTCTCATTCTTTGCACGGATCGACATGCTAGCTAGCTAAACCACTACTTATGTAAATCAGCTCTATCGATTTTGTAGTCCAGTATAAATTTGTAATTCGTGCTCTATAAACAAGATAGAGAGTTTTTTACTATTGTTATTTATCTTATAGTTCTCAAGAATTTTATAATAATATATTGAGAACTCATGTATGCTTATAGACCACATGAGTACGACCATTTAACAGCCATAAAGATAGAATTCTACACAATACAAAATTTCTCTGAGCAACACAATTTAGCATTGTTCACATCGGTTGTTGACACTGCACGACACGTCGCGCAAAGTTTCCTAGTAGCCTTTTTAAATTTGAGTTACTTCCGGTAAATGAACAAAAATCATCTAAACAATCGTAAGCAGGGGCTCACAATTTGGGGATGCTCGTGTACGCATACACTAAAGAATGGAGGGGGGCCAATCCCCCCCCCCCCCCCCGCGCGTCTATCCCTTGTGAGCCTACCGTCATGTAAGGAGTTAATCCCACTATAAAATATGTAAAATATAGTGTAGGATTTCAGTTGGTCTTCTAACAACTCTTTGACCACTCGTGTAGGATTTCATTTAGGAACTATAAAATATGTAAAATATAGTGTAGGATTTCAGTTGGTCTTCTAACAACTCTTTGACCACTCGTGTAGGATTTCATTTAGGACATCAAGCATATACTCTACGTGATTTCAGTTAGCATCGGAAGTCTTGGTGACTAGATGGGGTTAGAGTATGAATTAGTGAAGAATGTGACAATGAACACAACTGTATTCACTAGCGCCACAAACATTGTAAGGATCAAATCATGGGCTAATTCCAAGCCAGGATAAGTGAATCAAGTCACATTTATGGACCGCAACATGTCAAATGTGCAAAATCCAATCCTGATTGACCAACACTATTGCTACCACAACATTGGTTGTCCTGGCCAGGTAATGGGAAGTTGGGAACACATAATATAAGCATTTGTAGTTTTTCTTACTCTAGCCATTATTTGCATGGAGGAGTCCGCCATCAAGCACTTCACTATCTATGAGAGTAGGGGGGCAATGGCCCCCCTAGACCCTATGGAAGCTCTTCCACCACAACAACACCATGACTTTCATACTTGTGGCACAGTCATCCCCAACAACAACACCATGACCATGGGCTATGAGCTCTAAGACACGGGCTAGCTCTACAAGGAGGAACTTGGAGCCCATTTGCCAGATTCATCTACTCAATTGCTTTCTCAACAATTTGAGCATATGGAAGTCCTGAAGGAGTAAGCTCTCTGTAAACATACCAAAGAACAATACCCGCGCTTCCTTTACCATTATCCTCGTTAAATGTCATCTCAACGTTCAGCTTCACAAAATACCTTCTTGGTGTACTTAGTATGAGATCTATTATGAATTCCATTTAGTCTAAAAAATCTCCATTAAAATATTTAATTTAAAGGTGATGAGCCAATACTCCACATGCAAGATAACATCGCTAGGAGAAGACACAGCTTGTAATTTTCAGATAAAGTATGTGAAAGGTCAAGCTATGACTTCTAGAGGGGTGAATAGGAGTTTACAAGAAAATCTAATTAAGATGCTTCAGGTGCAATAGAACAAAAAATATGCAATATAGATGATTTTGAGAAACACAACATAATCTAAAGCAAATAAAACAACTATTGATATTTCAGAATACATGAACTAGAGCACGACTGAGTGGACCTAGAGAAGCTATGGTTATTATCATTCATGTGCTTGCGTGGATTGATTTCTTTTGTCTTTTGCAGGTGAAGGGGGAACAAAAACGAGCTACGAATGTGCGGAAGGAAGTTTACAAGCCAAGGGTGGAGACCATGAACGCTGAGATTAACGAACTAATGATCCTGATTAAAAAAAGATGAAGATAGAAGCAAAAGGGGGCGATGAGAGCATGGAGAAGACAGGGGAGATGGAAAGAAAAAAAATCTACAATTGAGGGTGGAAGCTAGTAGCGAGATGGGTCTTCTCGTAGTAGCCTTTCATCCTGTTTAGACAATTTGGTTTGGCTTTTTTTTTGCGCTTCGGTGTCTGGAAATCATGGAAAAATAGTTTTTTTCTAAGTTAAACATAACCAGATTTGACCAACTTTATAGAAAAATATAGAAACATATATTGTATCAAATTGACATACTCCCTCCGACCCATATTAGTTGATTTCAATTTGGATGTATCTAGACATGTTTTTGTGATAGATACATTCAAATTGGAGTCAACTAATATGGATCGGAGGGAGTATTATAAAACTAGATTTAAAAATAAATCTAATAGTAACAATTTAGTGTCATAAATATTGGTAGATTGTCCTAAAAAGATAGTCAAATTTACTACGTTTGACTTAGGACAAAGCTATAAATACACTTATTTGCGGACTTATTTGTGGACACAGTGAGTACTCGCTACACCATGAACGATCCATCCATATATAGTACTGGGTCTTTCACTGGTAGAACTACTACTAGTAAACACCCAGCAGCAGCAGCAGCAGCAGCAGCAGCAGCAGCAGCTAGCTAGCTAATCACTCTGAACTAGGCGTGTATGCTAGTACTCGTGCATGGTTAATTTGTGAGCACCACGAAACTTAATCAAGCATGGGATGTGTACGTGTGCAGTTAATCAAGCAAGTGAAGAGGTCCCTGATAGGACGCGTGGATGGTACGTACGTGGCACTGTATACGTGTCGCGATCGGTCCTAATAGGACGCGACACAGATCTCATGCCGCGCGGGGAGGATCCGTATATATATGGATCCAAACTCACGGATCAATCAAGCAGCAAACACACACTATAATCCATGGAGTAATTTGATCTATATACAGACTATAATGAGAGAAATAAAACGGGGAAAAACCAAAGTGAGGTACAAAATGCTAGAGCTGACACACGTGTTGATGACAATATAATATAAGATCACTTTTATTACAGTTATGGAAAAGCGGAACCCCTCTGCTTGTGGAAGCAAATACTACTAGTACTAGTATTGAAGATTATGTATTTAGGAGAACTCTTATCCGTATGTACTGAAGATAGTACGTGACCTCACTAGTGCACACACAGGCCTCTAACACCTGTTCGGACCAGCCTCTAACAGTGGTTGTAGAACCGCTGTTGGCGGTTCGGTGTTAAAGGCCCCCTTTAACAGCGGTTCTTATAAGGTGGCGCATGTGGGCTGCCGCAGCGCTCAGGCCCTCCACGAACCGGTGTTAAATGTTCTCTGCCGCGGCAAGAAAAAGGCATAAATCTCTGCCGCGGCAGAGTTCTGCCGCCGCCCTGTTCTGGGCGTATTTCTGCGGCGCGGCGGGGACGGGGAGGGGGGAGGAGGAATCGATTGGGAGAGGTATACACATATATCATCGGTACATACGAGTACATGAATAATTAAGCAACTATTATTATACACAAACATCGTCATTCTGATATTCTCCGTAAACGTTAAAGCATCAAGTACAAGACAAACACGTTCAAGCATTTATACAATATAACATCTCCGTACACGTTCATTTTGGTGGATATCTAAAGAGTTATCGGCCAGGCATGACGACCTCATCAAGTATGAACCCCGCCAATTCCTCTTGAATGGCTCGTATGCGGTCAAATGGTAGGAGTTGGTCCCGCATCCGTTCGACCTA
This sequence comes from Avena insularis, assembly GCA_023614405.1. Classification (NCBI taxonomy): domain Eukaryota; kingdom Viridiplantae; phylum Streptophyta; class Magnoliopsida; order Poales; family Poaceae; genus Avena; species Avena insularis. The sequence goes on along the minus strand of CM042685.1, from coordinate 457,738,396 downwards.
AATATATATGAAGAATGGGGTCAATATATATAAAAATAAAGCTCAACACAATTGATGGTAATAAAATAATGTTGTGTACTTTGTTTACTTACTCTAAGTTGTTCTAGTGCGGCTTGACCCGTCGCACATATCGTGTTGCGAATAAACTCGCAAATATAGTATCCATATAAGTTATTGTCGGGTCCCTGATGCGCGCACTTTACGAAAATAGAGAGTTCAATCAAAATAATAATCAATAAAGCATGATATATAATGGAATTGGAAGCAGAATCAAAGAGGTACGCAGACCTAGCTAGCTAGTATTACTTACATTTTGGTCTACAAATTTTAGTTCTTCTGACCATTCACCCACGGAGCTGCCCGTGAACCTTTTCCAAACCCTGTCCGGCAAAGAGAATGGATAAAGGAGTAATTAATTACCTGTTGTCACGAAAGTTGCTGATCTAGTGCGATAATATGATTGAAATTACCTCTGGAGCATCTCTTTAAAGTCTGCCCATAGTTCTTGGTCTTTTCGTAACGAGTCCATGACAAGGACTTTTCCTGAGTCAGGTTGAATGACTAGCAGAATAAAGTGGAACATGCGCAAGCATAACTCATCATCAGTTACACTTAACATCGAGTAAGCCGAAACATAATGTGTACAAGAGAGGGTAACAGTACTCACGAGAAGTTGTCAGGCAATAGTATTTCCCTTTTGGTTTGTTGTCTCAGTAAAGATCTTAGCAAGAAATCTTCTGTTTGCCCGGGTCTATGTCTTACCACTTCTTCATGAACTCTATTTGGGTCAACGAACCCAATGTCAAAAGGGCCTCCTTTCATGCATTCCATAACCTTTTTCCTGCATAATAGTATATACATATATGGTAAGCATATATATATACATGCAATTAATGAATTAAATGAGATGAGATAGAAATTATAGAAATAGTACTTACACACAATAAAGGCTAATGGCAGCTTTGTCGAGTTCCTTCTGATTGAATAGAAAATGCAAGTCTTGAATGTTGAAGGCGATCTCTTCATCTCCGCACAAGAAAATCTCATCTCTTATATGCGCCGTGATCCATTCTTCATTTCTCTTCTTGCAGAAATCAAGGTACCACTTGTGCAATCTTCGCATCTTTGTTGGTAGATTTTTGAGCTCCTCTTTCTTGACGAGATTCTTCCCAGACTTCCATGGTTGTATGGGGTTGACATCGCCTTTGGGCAAGTTGTCTCCCATGATGTTCACGTATGCAATGTAAGTCATCCCCATCTCATTGGCCTTTCTTTGTAGCTCTGCCTCGTAATCATTTACAGGAGGATCTATCCGTGTATCGAACACTTGGAGCGAGGCGCATGATTGGTTTTCCTGCTCTCCGAGCATGGGAACTGTTTTCTGGGGTGCCGCACGACTTCTACTTTCAGTCTCCCTCTGCCTTGCATCCCCCTTCACAATCTGGCGCTCGTAGTCCGGCACAAGTGGGGTTTAGGTTTCAAAAGATTATTGTAAAACTTCTCCACCACCACCGGATCTAGTTTCTCCTTTGGCTCGGCCCGTCTAGGTGCAAAGAATTTCTTGACCTCTTCTTCCGAGATCCTATTGGTCTCCTCGTCGCTGCGATTCCACGGTAATACCGGCAATGGCTTGGCAGAAGGCTGCGGGACGTAGTTTCTTGAACTCTTTGGCGTACGGTTTCCTGCGGATTTCTTTGTGGCAGTGCTAGTGATACTCTTCGTGGCAGTGCTCTTTCACTTACACTGAGGAGATGGATGAAGCGCCGGAGATGGCTGACGCGCAGGAGATGGCTGGCGCGCCAAAGATGGCTGACGCGTAGGAGATGGCTGGCGCGCCGGAGATGGCTGCCGCGCAGGAGATGGCTGAAGAGCCGAAGACGACAGGGGAGTATTCTGATGACTTGGAGGTGGCTGAGGCGGCTTAGACTGCTGACGCTGCGGAGACGGCGGGGGTGCCAGTGACCTCCAATTTGGAAGCACGATGTGTTCCTTCTTCCAAAGAATGGTTGTTTTCACTGCAAATTTGAGTTGAGTTTCCCCTTCACCTGTAGCATGGTCAAGCTGTGCTTCCTCATATTCCTTCACAACCTCATCCACCCCGGCAACCAAGATAGATCTTTGTAAAACCGTGTAGTGTGCTTGATTGAGAGAATGCCCGTCCCTACATATCATTGCTTTACATCCTAGGGTGCCTTTTCCACGCAGTCTCCCCTCATGTCGTGATTCTGGAACACTAATCGTCTTAAGGTCAGGAATAAAATATACACAGAACTCAATGATCTCCTCTGTTACATAGCCCTTGGAGATGCTTCCTTCTGGCCTAACACGGTTATGAACATATTTCTTTAAGACTCCCATGTACCTCTTAAAGGGGAACATATTGTGTAGAAATACAGGACCGAGAATGGCAATCTCTTCTACTAGGTGAACCAGGAGATGCGTCATAATATTGAAGAAGGATGGTGGGAACACCAACTCAAAGCTGACAAGACATTGGACCACATCTGTCTGTAACCCTGGTAGGCTTTCTGGATCAATTACCTTCTGAGATATTGCATTGAGGAATGCTCATAGCTTCACAATGGGTACTCGAACATTTTCAGGTAGAAGCCCCCTCAATGCAATCGGAAGAAATTGCGTCATAATCACATGGCAGTCATGAGACTTCAGGTTTTGGAATTTTTTCTCTGCCATATTTATTATTCCCTTTATATTCGACGAGAAGCCAGATGGGACCTTGATACTTTTCAGGCATTTAAAAAAGATTTCCTTCTCTGCTTTGGTAAGAGCATAGCTGGCAGGAGTTAAGTGGCATCGTTTACCCTTCTCGTTCTCAGGATGCATAGGCTCTTCAGGGTATTTCATACGTTGCTGGTCCTGCCGTGCTTCTCGTGTATCTTTTGTCTTTCCATACACTCCTAGGAAGCCTAGCAGGTTCACGCAAATATTCTTCGTCACGTGCATCACGTCGATTGAAGAGCGGACCTCTAGGACTTTCCAATAGGGTAGGTCCCAAAATATAGATTGCTTCTTCCACATGGGCGTGTGTCCGGCATCGTCATTCGAAACAGATAGATTGCCAGTACCTTTTCCAAATATTACTTCTAGGTCCTTGACCATACCAAATACCTCCTCACCGGTACGGAGGACAGGCTTCCTCCGGGGTTCTGCCATATGTTTGAAATGCTTGCCTTTCTTTCTTACGGGATGCAGGTTCGGAAAAAATCAACGATACCCTAGGTACACAACCTTCTTACATTTATCCAAATATACACTTTCAGTCTCATCTAAACAGTGTGTGCATGCATGTCTGCCCTGAAATGTTACTAAGAGCAGGCCAATCATTGATGGTTACGAAAAGCAACGCTCGTAGGTCAAATGGCTCTCCTTTGTGCTCATCCCACATATGTACACCTGGTTTGGCCCACAGCTGTAAAAGTTCTTCAACTAATGGCCTTAGGTACACATCAATGTCGTTGCCGGGTTGCCTCGGGCCTTGGATGAGCACCGACATCATAATGAACTTCCTCTTCATGCACAACCAAGGAGGAAGGTTATAGATACATAGAGTCATAGGCCAGGTGCTGTGACTGCAGCTCTGCTCACCAAAAGGATTCATGCCATCTGTACTTAGACCAAATCTTAAGTTCCTTGCATCACGTGCAAAGTCCGGGTACTCTCGCTCGACTTTTCTCCACTGTGACCCATCAGCGGGGTGTCTCAACATCGCGTCTTTTTACGGTCTTTCATGTGCCATCGCAACAACTTGGCATGCTTTTTATTTCTGAAGAGACGTTTTAACCATGGTATTATAGGAGCATACCACATAACCTTGGCAGGAACCTTCTTCCTAGGGGCCTCGCCCTTAACATCGCCAGGATCGTCTCGTCTGATCTTATATCATGCAATGCAAAGGCATACCGGGCATGCATCAAAATTCTCGTACTTCTCACCGCGGTAGAGGATGCAGTCATTAATGCAGGCATGTATCTTCTGCACGTCTAATCCTAGAGGGAAGACAACCTTCTTTGCTTGGTATGTATTGTCGGGCAATTCATTATTTCTTGGAAGCAGATTCTTCATTTTTACCAACAACTTTGAAAATGCGCTGTCAGTCACACCGTTCTCTGCCTTCCATTGCAGCAAATCCACAGTGGTACCTAGCTTTTTGTGGCCATCTTCGCAAGTTGGGTACAACAATATTTTGTGATCCTTTAACATCTGCTCCAGCTTCTCCTTCTCCTTTTCAGTTTCACATTCTTCCTTTGCATCAGTAATGGCCCGACCAAGATCGTCATTAGCGGGCCCATCTGCTGCCTCTTGATCTTCATTATCTACCCATGTTACAGTATCATCGTATTTAGGATACATATTATGATAGTTGTCATCATCCTCTTTTTCTTCGTTGTCTTCCATCACAACCCCTTTTTCTCCGTGCTTGGTCCAACAATTATAGCTGGGCATGAAACCGGATCGAAGCAGGTGGGCATGAATGATTCCGGTATTTGGGTAGTCTTTCTTGTTCTGACAGTGAACACACGGACATCACATAAAACCATTGTGACCATGGTTTGCATTAGCCACAATGATAAAATTTTGGAGGCCCATAATGTACTCGGAAGTGGGTCGGTCACCGTATATCCATTGTCGGTTTATCTGCATTAATATATAGTATATCAAAAATTAATAGGAGAGATGACCATTTATATAGTACATCAATGACACATGAAAGGATAAAGTTGCCGACCTCGACCGAGAAGGAAAGAGCAACGAGAAAACTTATTTTGAGCTCTCGGGCATTTCACCGAACATCTCTTGTGCATATGAAAAAACACACAAACTAGCACACCTCTCACCCTCTTGCTATGCTCCAAAATGAGAGAGTGAAAAAATGAGAGAGAGGGGTGTGGGCTGCGGTGTGTTATATAGGCGCACCCCCTTTAACACCGGTTCAAGCCACGAACCGGTGTTAAAGGGGGGACTACGCGGGCCACTGGTGCAGGGCCTTTAACACTGGTTCGTGGCTTGAACCGGTGTTGAAGGGGGTGCTCTCTTTTGCTCTATGGACCACGCTGGTACGGGCGCCCAGAACCGGTGTTAAAGCCCATTTCTGACCTCAACCAAAGGCCTCGTTTCCACTAGTGCCTAGCTGGATCGGACGATCGGCAAGACTTGCATATAGATCACTAGGGCAACAACAGATTACCCCCGACACACACAAACACAAGCATATAATAAAGTGTGGAACGGATACTACATACGTAGCAAGTGATCCGTACGTACTGAAGATAGTACGTGACCTCACTAGTGCACACACAGGCCTGTAACACCGGTTCAGACCAGCCTCTAACAGTGGTTGTAGAACCGATGTTGGCGGTTCGGCGTTAGAGGCCCCCCTTTAACAGCGGTTCTTATAAGGTGGCGCACATGGGCTGCCGTAGCGCTCAGACCCCCCCACGGACCGGTGTTAAATGTTCTCTGCCGCGGTAGGAAAAAGGCATAAATCTACGCGGCGGCAGAAGCGGCATAAATCTGCGCTGCGAGTTCCGCCGCCCCGTTCTGGGCGTATTTCTGCGGCACGGCGGGGACGGGGAGGAGGGAGGGGAATCGATCGGGAGAGGTATACACATACATTGTCGGTACATACGAGTACATGAATAATTAAGCAACTATTATATACACAAACATCGTTATTGTGGTATTCTCCATAAACGTTGAAGTATCAAGTACAAGACAAACATGTTCAAGCATATATACAATATAACATCTCCGTACACGTTCATTTTGGTGGATATCTAAAGAGTTCTCCGCCAGGCGTAACGACCTCATCAAGTATGAACACCGCCGCCTCCAGGTCCGCCAGGCCCTGGATCAGCGTGCAACACGGCTTCTTCTTCGGCGTCCCCAGCTCCAGGTTGATCAACCCGTTCAGCACGTTGGCGCACACGCCCAGCTTCAGCGCGTTGATCGGGCACCGCGCTCCACGCCCTCCGCCGCCTCCTCCCCCTGATCCTCCACCGCCTGACCCGCCTCCACCGCTGCCGCCCCCTCCTGATCCGCCTCTACCGGTGCTTCCTCCATCGCCCCCGCCGCTCCCACCACTGCCGCCACCTCCGCTGCTCCCTCCTCCGCCACTGCCTCCGCTCCCACCACCTCCTCCCGTCCCTCCACCGCCACCCCCACCTCCTCCTCCTCCACCACCCCCGCCTCCATCCGGGCTGGGGCAGTACCCGCACGCGTCGAAGAAGGTGACGAACAGCAGGTTCAGGGCCAGCAGCGTGGCGATCACAGCCACCTTTTTCGCCATGACATCTACAGTAACCAGATATCTTAAGTGCAGTTTTTTTATCCGTTTATTAGGCATATCCTCTCGATAGTTCCGTTTAAGCGGCGGACTAAACTATTTCGGTTTTGCTATTTCTCAGGCGCCTGGTTTCAAGATTCGATTGAGCCATCTGATTGCAGTTTTTTGTTTGTAAACTATGCATGTTTTCATTCGATTGAGTCAGCCACGTCAGCCGACTGAGAACGCCTGAGACGTAGGCGTTCCCAAACTATTTCTGTTTTTTTCTTCTCGATCCCCTGTCCTCTCGCAGCGCCCTCCCCCTGGCCGAACTCCTCCCCCTGCCCAGCCGCCCTCTGCTCCGACCTTTCCCCGCCCAAGATCTCCCCTGCCACAACCTCCCCTAGCCGCGCTCTTACGTCACCGGCGGCCGAGGCCTGAGTCAGGCCCTCCTCTGGCGTCAGCGGCTCCATATGCTCGACGGCCAGATCGCGGGATATCCCTGCGGAGGTGGAAGCCGGCGAGCATGGCAGCGGCAAGCACATGATTCCTTGGATCTGCCTCTCCGACTAGAAGGAACTCACTCGAATTCTCCCTTCCCATGATTCATCTATCTCTGACCAACCTCTTCGTTTTGAAGGAAGATCCCGGTACAGTGGCTGCAGCCACGAATCCATGATGTCTACCACGAAGACGGACGATTTGAGAGTGTCTTGGAGAATCTCTCCGAGGGTACAAGAGGTAGAACTTTTGCAGCTTTACATCTGCTCTTTCCTCTCCCTTTTCTCCCTACATCATTTGATGGATTCGTCTTCTTTTTGCAGAGACCAGCACGGGGACAAGAGGATGCAGCAAAGGATACAAACCCAGACCCATGAGGAGGCCTCTGCAAGACGTCACCGTCCCTGGCCTCTAGGGGCGATGCCGGCATGGCGAGTCGTCCATCCCTGTCAGCGCCAGGGCCGGAGCCGACGTCGCACTCCGTCTTGATTATATTGATGGATGTGTTCCCTCATCTCCAACCCAGCCGCCAGAGATCGTTCTTCAGGGTACGCCTACCTCATTGAATCCCCATCCGCCTCCTCCATCTCTCTGTTGCCAGCGGCAACAAACTGGAATCGGAGTTCCACGAGTAAGCACTAAGCACCACGAGGTCTGATGTTCGATGCCATACCATGTCTCTGCGGTTTCTTTGATTCAATCTTGCTGATTTGGGGTGTTTGAGGATGAATTTGAGAAGGAAGATGCAAGGCAGCAATTTATAAAGATAACTATAATTATTTTTGTGCAGCCCAATTTCCAATATTACTGGCAGCGAGGAGCTCATAGTGAGAGTGGCGCTGGTGGTCATGTAGGAGTCACCAGGGAGCAACAAGGATCTAGGTACATGTACGAGCTTCATTCGAGGAGGTTATTATAGGGGATAATTCCTATGAGATGTAGCTAAATATCCTATGCGTCTTCTTAATCTATTAATATTATTACTAAGCATCCGGTATTAGTTTTCTAACTACCATGACATCTTATTTCCTAATATTTATTGGGCGGACACGGATATGACATGCATATGCAACAAATATTAGAAAATAAGAAGGAAATTGCCACTTTGGTGCCAAATGGTAGTCCCCAATTTTTCTCATTTTTGTCTATGCATATATATTTTTATCTAGGCTACAAGGTTTTCAATGAAAACCCAATTAGATTTACAGGGAAGGATTAATCTATGCACATAATTGAGTTAATTTTATTTTTTACTGAAGCTTATCCAACAAAAAATAACAAGGTCATGCAATTTGTTTATCCAGGAACACCACGTCGCCGCCACCGCACATTAGGAGTGAGAATCAGGTTGCGGGAAGACCTCCTCGGGCAAGGCGGCCTGCGACGGGGCATGGTGCACAGCGTACTGGCACACGCTTGATGCCCTGCTTGACGCTATCTGGCCGTCGAGCATATGGAGCCGCCGACGCTGGTGGGGCGTCTGCAAGGCAGTGGAGGAAGCAGCTACGGAGAAGAGCGACACAAACCTGGGTGGGGGCTGTGGTTGTGGGGTGGGGGCGGTGTTGGAGGAGGTCGGGGGCAGTGGTGGACGGGGGGAGGAAGACGGGTGGGGTTCGTCGCTTTGATGGAAGGCAGATAAATTGGCTGGAAAAAAAGTACTATAGATACGCAGTTACTGTAGATATGTGTATTATCTACAGTAGCCGTCGCTGATTTGGATCACCAAGGGCTAACTAAGAATGCACGCCTTAATATATGGTTTACATCTTATATTTTCAAATGGAGGGAGTATTTCAGGTACCGAAGGAGATCAAAGGGTTTCTGATTTGTATTATCACAGATGCTTATTTATTTCTCTAATATTCCATTTGCCAAGGAGGTATATGCTCATTACTTATGCGTCTTCTCAATAGGTACGTTGCTGTATCTTCCTAATTTTATTAAGCTATACCACAAGTGAACCTTGCATCATCACAAGGTAAGTTTTAAAGTATATTATTCAGTACTAACTTCCTACTATGTATCAATAGTTCCTACTTCTGAAAAACCAATTCATAAATCCATGGAGACTGTCCGCACGCTTTAAGGAAATATATTGCAAATTTTGCAACTACTTTCTTTGTTTTACATTTGATAGTAAATACATGTTAATCCAATATTTTTTATTTAATGTCTACACATGTAATATAGGCAGTGTGTAATATTCTCTCTTCCAATCGAATGATATTGCTCTATATATTTAATTATAAATATTGTTTGAGTCAAGTGGTCTACTGTTGTGTTACCGGTTAAACATTTAGACGCAAAATCTTTTGTCAGCCACAAATACCAGTCTGCTCTAGGTGTGATACAAATCTTACTTCCTCGATATTTTTTGTCAGCTTGACCCCACCAGTGCTTTTCTCAATACAAATCCGCTCTAGGTGTGATACAAATCTTACTTCCTCGATTTTTTTCATTAGCTTGACCCCACCAGTGCTTTTCTCACACAAGTGAGTCAAGACTCGCAAGTATGGAACTGTGTGTTTGTACTACTGATTGTATTCATTTGAATTTAAGGTTTGAGTTTTTACTCAGCTGAATCTACAAATAGAAGTTGGGGCCTAAAGCAAACCTCATATGTACAGATATGCACTGTAATCTACAGTTTCATGTATATCTAATATATATATTGTGTATCTAGCTAATTAATAACGTTTCTCAGGCTATATTTCGCTATATTTCTCACTGACGAGATCAAACAGTCCAAGGTCAGTTCGTTTTGCTATGTACCTGTGGCTTACACTAAATAATGATAGTTAGTGTGTGGACTTATCAGTGGTGTATGTTGGAAGCTAGCTCTGGAATAGATAAGATATTATGTATTCTACATCGAAACCTTTTGTAGTGATATGTTTTGTCTGTGTAGATATCCCAGTATGTAATGGGTACATGTGCCATCTCCAGATGGAACAATCGATGGAGCTCTCTGAATGATGCAGTTTGCTTCTGATTATTATACAAAAATGTGCCGTACCCTACGCAGCAGAAAATCAATTATTTTCTTACACGAGCCAATCTCACAGCCAATCCCTCTTACATGTATCTTCTGGCCATTACTAAGTAACCAATGCTACTAACTAACCAAACGTCTGTATGAATGTATCTTTTGGCCATTACTAGAAGGCATTGTTCATTTCCACGGACGCGGCTATTTTCCTAGTTTTACTCTAGATGAAGACTGTGCGTGGAGCAAGAGGTAGCTAGCTGGCTGCTACAGGCGCAGGAAGAAGACCAGGGGTGCGTGCATGTGAGCTGGCCGCATTGCGCAAGGAAGGAGACGATCGACAATAGGGGGAGCTGTTTGGAGCTTTGGATGGTGGCAGAAAAGATGGCGTACGGCTCTCCCATGGCTCTTGCTAGCATCCTATTCCACTGTAGTAGTAGCTCCGGCTTTACTTTACAGTACCGCTGATGATACGGTGGTGGTTTGGAGCTTTGCATGCCGATTGGGGATGTCACCTGATCTCAGTCCTGGAGCTTTGGAGCTTTGCCGATTTGGGATGGATGGATGGTGCCGTGTCATTCCCATCGATCGGCCGCCTTGTCAAATCACCTTCAGCTACCCATCTGCTACAGTGCGCGCGTCCCGTGACCGTGATCGGGGCCAGCAGGATGGTCTTGGAATACTCCCTCTGTTTCAAATTACTTCGCGCGCACGCTTATCTAGGTAGACTAATACTACCTTATTTTTTATTCAAAAAAATCCTGGAATTTTTAAAATAGATAGTATGCAATGTGTATTAAGTATTTCAAAAATTGAAGAAATTTTTTGATAAAAAATAAGAAAATACTAGCCTACCTAGATAAACGTGCGTACGGAGTAATTTAAAACAGAGTGAGTACTTATGTTGTTAGTTTACTAATTCTGACTTCTGAGTCGACCGACGATCTAAGTCAGAGCTCAGTCATGTCAATATTTCATTGAATTTGCATCGTGATTATTCATGCGTTCCGTGGGTTGCAAGTGACATTGTAACTGAGATTCTTCACTTCAACTGAGGTTATAAACTGATATTTTTTCTTTTTCAAATGGAAAGGCAACTAGTAATATTTTTCCAACTAAGACATTTTTGGTTGTAAATTAATAGGCTTGAAACTGAGAACGAACGACATCACATGGCTGAGGATTAACCAGATTCTCAATCGAACTCAGGGCGGACCCAGGACAAAATTGACCCGGTGTCCCATGTCCAATATATACTAAGAAATACTATGGATCTAGTGACACACTTAACAGTTCAGTATCATTATAATGAGGTGTAACGGTGAAAATGCTTACCAAAATCCAGAATTAAGATGTTCACCGCTCACTTGAAACAACAATTGATCATAGAAGAAATGAATAATAGAATACCAAGGATTCAAAACTATGAAAAGGTACAATGGCAGCAGCAAAATGCCGCACCAGATCTCAATTGCCTACAAAGGGAAAAAATTCAGTTAGAAACATATTAATAAAATTATATACTAAATTAGTAAGTTAAAACAATTACCTTTAAAATGGTTTTCTACGTTCTGCCATTGCCTCAAAGCGATCAATTACTGCTTCATTGGTAACCTTCCTCATTTCGCCCTTCTCCACATAACAAATGAGTTTGTATTTCAAGGCGTCGTCGCTAAGACGGTTGCGTAAATATGTTTTCACAATTCTCATTGCTGAAAAGCATCTCTCAACTGTAGCCGTGGCAACTGGCAAGACAAGTGCTAGCTTCAATAGTCGATATACCAAAGAATAGCAAATATGTTTCCTTGTGTCCACCATTTTTTGAGAGAGCTCAGATATATTATTTATACCAGAGAACCGGTCATCTGCTCGCACATCAGTTATATAAAGATGAAGGTGATGTCTAAGATCTCTTAATTCTGCATCATCAAAATCTTTTGGATATAGTCTAGCTAGAGTAATCAACTTATCCAAATTAAAATCACGAAATGATTCCTTTGGACTCAAAGCGGCTGAGCAGATAATGAGCTCGGAATTTTTCTCATTGAAGCGGGTATCAAGTTCTTGAAGCAACCAATCAATAACGTCATTGAAATAGTCCACTTGATAATGATGCTTGTTGGTAATACCTGTTTTTTGTCGTGGTTTCTTAGGATTCACATATTGATCTTCCATTTCTAACTTGGAAAGGGAATGCTTATCACCAAAAGGAATATACGTCACCTAGCATAGATTCCCATCCATTTATCCTTAGATCATTCAAGATCTTTTTGGTTGAACTCACACAACCGATGGCATTTATAATGTCCTAATCCTTTCTTTGTAGAGCCAATGACAGTGTGTTTGTGACTATCAGTATAGTGGACATAAGCTGCAAGTAGAAGAAAAAATCAAAAGACTGGAAATAAACAAGAAGACCACATGCTTGCCTTCTGTTTGTGTCATCCCTGTCTTCTTCTTCCACATATTCTAGCACTTTGACAACTGTAGGGAACAAATCAATCAAACTCTTAAGAGTCTTATAATGCGAACTCCATCGAGTGTCTCCGGGTATTTGAAGAGCTAGCTCTTGATTTAATCCAGACCCACTTTTAAGCAGCCCACAACCTAAAGCTTCAATTACCTGCTCTCTATATTTTTCACGAATCATGTCCTTTCTCTTTGCGGAGCCACAAACCACATTCAACAAGACATGGATCATATCAAAAAATTGTCCAATCCATGTGTGCTTCCGTACAACAGCCACAACAACTAACTGGAGTTGGTGCGCAAAACAATGAACATAATATGCCGTGTTATTTTCCCTCATGATTAAAGCTTGTAGGCCATTAAACTCACCTCGCATATTGCTCGCACCATCGTATCCTTGACCTCTAACTTGTTTGAAACTTAGCTTATATTCTGCAAATAAAACATCAATTGCAGACTTGAGGTATTTAGAAGTTGTCTCCTTCACATGAACAAGGCCAACTAATCTCTCTTTGATATTCCCACATTTACCAACATACCGTAAGACCACTGCCATTTGTTCTTTACCCGCGATGTCCCTTGACTCATCAACAAGCAAACAAAAAACATCATGTCCAATTTCTTCAAGAACAGAATGCAATATCTCCTTTGCAAAGCATTGAGCTAGGGCCTTTTGAATCTTTGCAGAAGTCAACTGATTATTACCTGGAGCATTATGGCCAACAACCTTGGCTACAGCTGGATTTTGCTCTACCGTGTAATCATGAATTTCCTTGAAGTTTCCTTTATTCAAAGACTCCTCAGACTCATCGTGGCCTCGGAAAGGCAATCCCTCCTTCAGTAATACTCTAGTAACATCAATTGAGGCATTTAGTCGAGTATAATAAGCTTTTTTCATAGCATTACTTTGGTTATTCAAAGCAACATATATGTGTTGTTTTTTGCTTTAGCAAAGCTTCGCAATCTCTTCTTTCTTGGTTGTGAATACTGTTCACATCTCCTACATGTACCTTCAATCTATATTTTTTATTCCAACTTGACCAACCATCTTTAACAAATGCATCATACCCAGCTTCTTTCTTTTTTCGCGGTCTAAATAAGAAACAGCAAAGACAATATACCTTATCCTTAGACTCGCTATACTCGAGCCAACTCCCAAATTCATCAAACCATTCTGAAACAAATCTTCTATCTTTACCACAAATTTCAGTAGTTGGAAAATCACAAGTACGAGGTTGACAAGGCCCATTAGCCAAATACTTTCTTCTTACCATTTCTTTAGATTAGGAGGGTACTCATCTATGCATCTTCTTTTGCCTGCATCAAATTCAATTTCATCTTCCCAATTGATTTCTTCATGATCCTGAGATGAATTTCCTATATCATGGGAAATATTTTGTTCATGTGCTGATGCATCATTTTGTCCATGTAACGGTGGCGAGACCAAGGCATCATTTTGTCCATGTGGCTGTGGCGAGGCCGGAGCATCATCCAGATCATGGGACGGGAGATCGTTCTGTTCATCCGTTGTGTCAACATTTTCATCTTGAACTGATGTTGTCCTTCTTTTCTTTACAAACCTTTCCATAAATTTAGCTTCTCCTATAATTTGCCAATTGTTATATGAGAATTAATTACTCCCTTCGACTTATATTAGTTGATTTGGATTTGTCAAAATTTAGATGAACCTCTATACTAAAATTCGAACTGAGAGTTACTTAGACGCAGCTCATGTTGCCGCTGATCGGGTTGTGTATGAATTCTCAGCCGCAGAGCAGAACCACATGTTTTATTAGTAGTACTAGCTCCCTACTTAAACTGAGATTGGTGCGTACGTGGATCGAGGCGACGGGAAAAAGACATGGAAACCCAGTACTAACTGGGTTTCGGTTTATAAGGCAAATAGTATTTCAAAAAATAGTTTAACTATAAATTTATTAATAAAATGTAAACTATATTTAACAGAAATTATACCATTAGATTCATATTTAAAATACGGTTTTGATGGTATAATTTTTATGACATATAATTTATATATTGTTGATCAAATTTACGATCAAACTATTTTTTTGAAATACGTATTTAACCTATAATCTGGAATATAGGGAGTACATTGCACGTCGGTGATGTTCATGGGGAAGACGCGTGCGAGCATGCATCGTATTCATCGATCCATCAGCTGGCTTCATGGTGCTAATTACGATCACATTTTTTTTTCTGATTCTGAAAATTATACTAATACATGCACCGCACGCACACATGCATGGGCATGGTCTGCCCATGGTTTGTTCACTAGCCTAGCTTAGCTGTGAGTGACAGTTTTGGCGACATACGAGGAGCGTGCACGGTTCATCAAGGTTGTTGAAGTGTATAGATAGATTGCACTAGCCCTTTTCATAAGTTTGGATTTTTGGTTATGTTGTCTAGTGCATGAAACTTGACATGGTACTACCTCCCTTACGATTTGCAGGACGTCTAATCAAATTTGACTTTTTCCAAAACTACAACGTTTTAAGGCATACAAAAATTAATTGTTAATTAATGTGGCTGCATGCAACAGTCACGAAGTAGTGTGAATTAATTGGTTTTCCTTCCAACTTCCATGCATGCAAGGGACGTCTGCATGCAACAGCCCACGCATGCAATCAATTGCCCACTATCTCCTCTCCTTCCTCTCCTCCTTGACCGGTGCATGCGCCTTAAGCCCTCCCTAATAGGCTGGGAAGGTTATCAATAGCATTAAATCCGTTTAATTAGGCGCGGCTATTAATTCACCTGCTAATTCTGCCACGTACTCCACGAGATTTTTCAGCCAATATGATAACGCCTAGGTCCATGAGAATTTTGTAGCACGCCCTACAAACCGTGAAGGAGGGAGTATCAGAGCTTAAGGTCTCGAGTTCGAGTCCTGGCTTTCGCAATTTATCCTAAAATTGATGTTGATCCCTCTGTGTCCACGTATAGACCTCTTGAGTCATACGTGAGTTTCACGCGCCGTCGCTCTTTTTCGGTTGCATGTGCTGACTTCTCTTCGTCACACATGGGAGGGGGTGTTGAAGTGTATAAGTGGATTGCACTAGCCCTTTCTATCATTTCAGACTTTTGGTTGCGTTGGCTAGTGCATGAAACTTGAGGTGTTAAAGTGTATACGTGGATTGCACTAGCTCTTTTCATCAGTTCGGACTTTTGGTTGAGTTGGCTAGTGCAAGCTTGACATGGTATCAGAGCCTAAGGTCTCGAGTTCGACTCCTGGCTTTCGCAATTTATCCTAAAATTGTTGTAGACCCCTCTGTGTCCACGTATAGGCTTCTTGAGTCATACGTGAGTTTTGCGCGTCGTCGCTCTCTTTCGGTTGCACGTGCTGACTTCTCCCCGTCACACATGAGAGGGGGTGTTAAAGTGTATAAGTGGATTGCACTAGTCCTTTCCATCAGTTCGGACTTTTGGTTACATGAAGCTTGACAAAGGTTATCATCAGCTCGATCGGTCTGGCTGGCACATGCATGCAGCCAAGCCAAACATGCGGCCGGACCAGACGTGCCGCGCGTCTCCGTGTTTTCTCGATCTATCTCTTTTGTCGACCCTGGCTACTGTGTAAACTAACGCTGTGTGTCTTATATTCTGGGTTGGGGGGCATAAATTTAAGTCCACTTATTACATGGGCACTCTGTCGAGTTTTCCTCCACGGACTAGCTAGTTTTATCAAGCTTCAAATGTCGCCAGTATCATCACGATTCTAAATCGAAGTAAGGTCATCCGTTATGTCACGATAACAGGCGATACAATGGGATGATGCTAATTCTCGTTTTTGTTAAGTGTTTGTCATTACTCAATTTGCGTGGAGACATATTTTAGTTTTGACAGTACTTGATCAGTACGTAAACGGGTTACTACGAGCCGAATAACCGTGACCTGCCAGTACAGGCATGAATCTCACCACGAAGCAGTGCCTGCGCTCCCTAATCGTGGGACTCCAGCCAGCTCGTTTAGTCCACCAGTCCATGCTGTCTTCTATGGCAGCAACTTCTTTCCATCACCACCCAAATTGAATGTGCATTGCACTTATCAAGATTACCACATCGGATACATAATCAGTTTGCTGAGATTCTATTTATACTGAAATTTTATACTTCATAACAGTTACTTTTTATTAAACTAATAATTTAATTGATTAAAATATTTTGTATTTTTTTTGAATAAATGAACACATACAAAATCAGCTAATATTTATGATGTTCACTTTCTTATACATGATTCTAATCTTTATATTTGAAAATACTAGTGTCAGTGTTGTTTCAACAATGTTTCGTAAGCAAAATTTAGTTTCCTATATTTTAGATATATCGGTATTATGATGTTCTTAAAAATAAATCACCTTAAATGTGAAAATCAAAACAAAGTCGCATTGGGTTTAATTTGTGATACTTCAGTGAGTTATAATGTATATATATGTGTATCCACATACTTGTATCCATTGATATCTTGTTAGATATCTCCAAAATACACGGTCTAACAATGCCAATAATATAGTTTATAGTCTAGGAAATGGTATACCAAGTTGCCAAATCTAACCCATGAGTACCAAAATGGGAGTCTCACGCTAATACATGTGGTAGTTGAGGTTATCCGAGTAAATCGAGGCTTGTCTTGTTTATAAAAGTACCCGAGTGGAAATTTTCCTAGTTAACTTCATGCTGTGTGGCTGATTTCTATTTGCATTCAGGCCATTTATTCGACAAAGGAAAACATAGGGATTCTCATGGAAAATATTTTAATAGGGGGATCGTTATTTTGTACCATTTTTGAATGGTCATTTTTTCAAGTAAGGATGACCATAGTAGTAGTATCATAGGTTGTTTCAAGGAGTTAATGTGTATAGAAGAATAACATCCATGATGTAATCCTCAGAAACAAGAACTAGCTCACGTGCTGGTACCATTACTCCATATGGTCTCGAAGTTGCTATAAATGTTGATCAAACACCCCACCATAGGTCATCGTCAATTGACAAGTACAGTTGGAAACCAATCAGCGCTCCTTACACCTCCGAACCCACGATGAAAAGGGGCAGCACCACTCCCTTGAATGGGAGGGACGAAGGTCAGTTCCTATGATCGCTAGTGATAGGAGTGGAATTGAGAGACATGTTAGATGTTTGTTTTTCTAAAGGGATGGCAACGGCCTTATCAATTCTCTCTTGCGTCATCGATAAGGTCTGCTCTTGGCGCTCGTCCAACAATCTTAGGACTTGGGCTTCCCCGTATTTCGAAGAAGCATTCCTCTTCGGTGTTATACATCTCACTCTTAAGGTTGTAAATCCCTTAAAAGATTCATTGGCTATATTGTTGGGGTTCGAGGGCCGAAAACAAAAAATTCCTATGATCGAAACCCTAATGTCAGGATCTATCTACTAGTAATGGGAGGGGATATGGTATTCATACCTTTAAAGACCAACCGCGGTTAACGTACCGCGGGAAACATGATTGATGAAGTCGTTCCGACGCTGACCTAGAGGTCGAGAAGTCCAACGGCCCCGACAACTCCTAGCGCCGAAAGCACGGCGTCGCTTGATACGTTGGAAATGTATCTATAATTTTTGATGCTCCATGCTTGTTTAGTATCTACTTTGCTTTACTTGTCTACACTTTGAGGTGCTTTTTACATGTTTTCTGGTACTAACCTATTAACAAGTTGTAACAGTGCCAGATGCATGTTTTCTGCTGTTTTTGGTTTCATAAAAAATAGTAAAGAAATATTCTCGGAATTGGACGGGACGAAGGACAAAGTCAATAACTTTCCGTGGGGAACAAGAAGTCCAAAGGAGAGCCCGAGGGGCCGTCCATAGGGGCCAGACCCCCCAGGCGCGGGTGGACCCTAGGTCGCGCCTGGCTAGGGTTTGGCCGCCCTGGCGGCCGCCTCGGTCTCCCCCTTCGCCTATAGAAGCCCCCGATGCAGAAACTCTCACGACCCAATCAATATTCCACGAAACCGTCTGTAGCCGCCGCCACCATCGTCCCTAGATCGGGGGGGATCTGAAGCTCTTCCCAGCACCCTGCCGGAGGGGAGATCATCCCGGAGGCCTTCTCTCCGGTATGATTCGTGAGTAGTTCCACCTTGGACTATGGGTCCATGTAGTAGCTTGATGGTTGTATCTCCTCCTTTGTGCTTTCATGTGTAGATCTTGTGAGCTCCGTTCATGATCAAGATCTAATCTATTTGTAACCATGCATGTTGTGTTTGCAGGGATCCAATGGATATTGAGATTATTATGTTGGTTTGATTAATGGTTCTATCTTTATGATTCTATCATGTCTGTGTTGTTTGTGATCTTGCATGCTCTCCGTTGCTAGTGGTTATCTTGGCCAAGTAGTTGCTAGTGACTCCAAGAGGGAGTATTTATGCTCGATAGTGGGTTCATGCCCCTAGTTTCCAAGGGAAGTGACAGAAATCTCTTCGGTTGTAGATGTGTTGTTGCTACTAGGGAGAAAACAACGGTCTCTTGTTCATGGAACATGTGGACTGTTTACCCTACACACTTTGCTTAAAGCAGTTGTCTGTTGCTTGCAACTTAATATTGGAGGGGGTTCGGATGATAACCTGAGGATGGACTTCTAGTCATAGATGCAGTTGGATTACGGTCTATGTATATTATTGTATTGCCCAATCAACTTCATAGGATCTTTCTGCCTAGTAATTGCATTGTTATGCCTTGCTCAGTTCCTGTCAATTGCCCTGCTGTAATTTGTTTACCCTTCATGCCATGTTGTTTATCTAAGGAGAGCACCTCTAGTGAACTATGAACCCCGGTCCAATCTTTACCATTGCATTAATATCAATACTCGCAAAGTCTTCAAATATGAAAGGTATCTCATCCAAATGGGTTTTGGAGGATCCTTTATCATCTCTCTTTGTTCTACTACTTTCATCAAAAAGATTTTCAGGAGTAATCCAATCAAAATTCTTTTGAAAGGCTTCATGCATTCCAACAAGCTTAAAGGGTATGGGTATCTTAAATTCTTCTCTAGGCTTAGTTTTATCAGACATACCCACAACATCTACACTTGAGCCTAGCATATTGAAATGTTCAAAGACCTTTTTGGCTTCCCTAGCAACATCATGAAATTCTTTTGATAAAGTTTCAAGGATGAATTCTCTCTTTTCACCATTCTTTTCTTCTTTTAGTTTTAGGAACAAGTATTGTATGAAGGTATTAAGGCTAACAAACCTAGCCTCCAACATATGAACTAAAGAAGCTGAAGCAATTTCATAATTAGGAGCAAGCTCTGATATAGATTTATCCTCAATATCCTCATGCTTGCTAACATAATTAAAGAATTCTTCAATATTATCTTTCCCAATTATGGAGCCACTACCTATTGCAAGATCTTTCAGGGCGAACTTGGGGAGCAACATGGTGAGCTAGAGCAAGGTGGCAACTAGGGAAGGAACTAATGTTTTTGTGTTTTTGAATAAAGAAAGCAAACCAAACTAGACTATTTTTTTTGGGTTTTTTGGAAAGAGGCAAACAAAACCAAGCAAAAGAAACAAAGCAAACTAAAAACAAAGTAAGGAGAAAGGAAGTGGCAGACTCCCCATGTGAAGACGTCCTTGGCCTCCCCGGCAACGGCACCAGAAATAGCTTGATGGCGCCCAGCACTTGTCGTATAACGCTTCGTTGGAAACCCCAAGAGCAAGGTATGAAGCAGCACAATAACAAGTTTCCCTTAGTAAGAAACCGAGGTTATCGAACCAGTAGGAGGAAGGAAACGTCGCACAGGTGTTGCAAGCAACGCGGAGACCTGCACAACACAAAATCAAGACTTTGCCCCAACGAATCAGTGAGGTTGTCAAGCTCACTGGTTTTCCGTAACAAAGTATTAAACATATGGTGTGGAAGGTAATGGTTTGCAGCAAGTAAAGAAGGTAATAGTGGAAGATGTATCAATGGTAAAGATTGGACCGGGGTCCATAGTTCACTAGAGGTGCTCTCCTTAGATAAACAACATTGCATGAAGGGTAAACAAATTACAACAGGGCAATTGACAGGAACTGAGCAAGGCATCACAATGCAATTACTAGTCAAAAATATCCTATGAGATTCGATTGGGCAATACAACAAGATACATAGACCGCCATCCAACTGCATCTATGACTAGAAGTCCACCTTCAGGTTATCATCCGAACCCCCTCTAGTATTAAGTTGCAAGCAACAGACAACCGCTTTAAGCAAAGTGTGTAAGGTAAACAGTCCACATGTTCCATGAACAAGAGACTGTTGTTTTCTCCCTAGTAGCAACAGCACATCTACAACCGAAGAGATTATTGTCACTTCCCTTGGAAACTAGAGGCATGAACCCACTATCGAGCATAAATATCCCCTCTTGGAGTCACTAGCAACTACTTGGCCAAGATAGCTACTAACAATGGAGAACATGCAAGATCACAAACAACACAGACATGATAGAATCATAAAGACAAAACCATTAATCAAACCAAATAATAATCTCAATATCCATCGGATCCCCGCAAACACAACATGCATGATTACAAATAGATTAGATCTTGATCATGAACGGAGCTCACAAGATCTATACATGAAAGCACAAAGGAGGAGATACAACCATCTAGCTACTACATGGACCCATAGTCCAAGGAGGAACTACTCACGCATCATACCAGAGAGAAGGCCTCCGGGATGATCTCCCCTCCGGCAGGGTGCCGGGAAGAACTTCAGATCCCCCCGATCTAGGGAGGATGGTGGCGGCGGCTACAAAAGGTTTCGTGAATATTTGATCGGGTGCTTAGGGTTTCTGCATCGGAGGCTTCTTATAGGCGAAGGGAGAGGACGAGGAGGGGACCAGGAGGGCCAAACCCTAGCCAGGCGCAGGCCCACCCCTGGCCGCGCCTGGGGAGGGGGGGGGGTCTGGCTGCCCTGGCCCGCTTCCTCGTCTCCCCTATGGACTTCTTGTTCCCCACGGAAAGTAATTGACTTTGACGTTTGTCCCGTGAAATTCCGAGAATATTTCTTTACTAACTTTTCTGAAACCAAAAACAGCAGAAAACAGGCATCTGACACTGTTGCAACTTGTTAATAGGTTAGTACCAGAAAACATGTAAAAACACCTCAAAGTTTAGACAAGTAAAGCAAAGTAGATACTAAACAAGCATGGAGCATCAAAAATTATAGATACGTTTTCGACGTATCAGTTATCTCCCAACAAGTACTTTTCTTTAACGCCTTTAAGTTAGGCACAAGAAGCAAGAAGAATCAAGTATTTTCAAATGAGGAAGCATTAACATCAAACCTTGCTTTTAAAGGAGGAGAAAAAAGCAACTTCTCTCTCCTCATAGGGAAGTGTTCAATACCTTTCTTGAATGGAAAATGATATTTAATGGTGCCTTTTTTCATATCAATGATGGCACCAACTGTTTTAAGAAAAGGTCTTCCCAAAGTAATAGGACAAGAAGCATTGTATTCAACATCCAAAACATAGAAATCAATAGGGACATAAGCATTTTTAACCATAATGAGAACATCATTAATACTCCCCATGAGTTTCTTCTTAGCATTATCATTGAGTGGGACATCTAAATAACAATCTTCCAATGGTGGCAAATCAAGCATTTCATAAATCTTCCTAGGCATAATAGGGACACTAGAACCAAGGTCACATGAAGCTTTGAGATCAAAGTCATTCACTTGCATATTAATAATGGGTTCCCAACTATCTTCTACTTTCCTAGGAATAGAAGCTTTGTGTTTTAACTTCTCTTCCTTAATCTTAAGAAGAGCATCTGTAATGTGTTTAGTGAAAGCAACATGCATATCACTAGCATCAGGACTCTAGCAAGCTTTTGCAAGAACATAATCACTTCAGAAATATTGCAACCATCAATATCAAAGTCAAACTTAGCATCACTAGTAGTAGGGTCAATAGGCTTAGGCATAGTAGGTGGAGGAATAGGGACTACTTGTGGTTTAGTGGTGATGGTGCACACACTATTGTTTCTATCAATTTCAGCTTCCCTTTCCCACCTAGCATGAAGTTGAGCTAACAGCCTAACATTTTCATCAATAGTAACTTGTATGGCATGAGAAGTAGCAAAGGTGTTTTCCATAGTTTCAGGTTTAGCAGCCATTTTATTAATTAAGGAAGACTGAGCTTCAGACAAAGAGGATATATTTTTCTCAACATTTAAAAGCTTTTCCTCTATAGCCTTATTAAAAGTGGGTTGTTTACTAATAAAGTCCTTGAGCATGAATTCAAGTTCAGAGGAGGCACTTCTAACATTATTGTAGGAGTTTCCATAGGAATTGCCATTGTTAGGAGGATAAGGCCTATAATTGTTGTTGCTACCAAAATTATTCCTATAGGAATTATTGTTGAAATTGTTGTTTCTAATGAAGTTCACATCAACTTGCTCTTCTTGAGCAACCAAAGAGGCTAAGGGAACACTATTAGGATCTAAAGGAGCTTTTCCATTAACAAGCATAGCCATAATAACATCAATCTTATCACTCAAAGAGGAAGCTTCCTCAACAGAATTTACCTTCTTACCTTGTGGAGCTCTCTCAAAATGCCATTCAGAGTAGTTAGCCATCATATTATCAAGGAGCCTTGTTGCAGCACCCAAAAGTGAGGCCCATGAAGGTAACTCCAGCAGCTGAACCCAACAGGTTCCTTGAAGAGTAGTTCAAACCTACATAAAAAGTCTGGATAATGATCCAAGCAGTGAGTCCATGAGTGGGACAATTCTTAACAAAAGTTTTCATTCTTTCCCAAGCTTGAGCAACATGTTCATTATCAAGTTGTTTAAATTTCATAATGTCACTTCTCATAGCAATAATCTTAGCAGGAGGATAGTACTTTCTAATAAAAGCATCTTTGCACTTAGTCCAAGAAGCAATACTATTTTTAGGCAAGGATAGCAAACATTCTTTAGCTTTTCCTCTCAAGGAGAAAGGAAAAAGCTTGAGCTTAATAATATCTCCATCTACATCCTTATACTTCTGCATCTCACAAAGTTCAACAAAACTATTGAGATGGGCAGTAGGATCATCAGAACTAGCACCAAAAAATTGCTCTCTCATCACAAGATTCAACAAAGCAGGCTTAATTTCATAAAAAGTAGCATCAGAAGCAGGTGGATCAATAGGAGTGCTTAGGAAATCATTTTTGTTTGTGCTAGTGAAGTCACACAACTTGGTGTTCTCAGCAGAGTTCATTTTGGCAAAGGTGGGCAAGCCAAAAACAACAGCGGCAGCTAGAGCAGGAACTAATTTTTTTGTGTTTTCGAAAAGAGGCAAACAAAACCAAGCAAAATAAAAAAAGCAAACTAAAAACAAAGTAAAGAGAAAGGAAGTGGAGGACTCCCCTTGTGAAGACGTGCTTAGCCTCCCCGGCAATGGCGCTAGAAATCTTGATGCGTGCACCCAGTGTTGACGTGGGACACTTCGTTGGAACCCCAAAAGCAAGGTGTGATGAGCACAACAACAAGTTTCCCTCAGTAGAGACCGAGGTTATCGAACCAGAAGGAGGAAGAAAACGTCTCAAAGGTGTTGCAAGCAACGTGGAAACCTGCACAACACAAACTCAAGACTTTGCCCCAACGAATCAGTGAGGTTGTCAAGCTCACCGGTTTGCTGTAACAAAGGATTAAACGTATGGTGTGGAAGGTAATGGTTTGCAGCAAGTAAACAAGTAACAGTGGAAGATGTATCAATGGTAAAGATTGTACCATGGTCCATAGTTCACTAGAGGTGCTCTCCTTAGATAAACAACATGGCATGAAGGGTAAACAAATTACAACAGGGCAATTGACAGGAACTGAACAAGGCATAACAATGCAATACTAGTCAGAAAGATCCTATGAGATTCGATTGGGCAATACAACAAGATACATAGATCGCCATCCAACTGCATCTATGACTAGAAGTCCACCTTTAGGTTATCATCCAAACCCCCTCCAGTATTAAGTTGCAAGCAACAGACAACCGCTTTAAACACAGTGTGTAAGGTAAACAGTCCACATGTTCCATGAACAAGAGACCGTTGTTTTCTCCCTAGTGGCAACAACACATTCTACAACCGAAGAGATTATTGTCACTTCCCTTGGACACTAGAGGCATGAACCCACTATCGAGCATAAATACCCCCAATTGGAGTCAATAGCAACTACTTGGCCAAGATAGCCACTAACAACGGAGAGCATGCAAGATCACAAACAACACATACATGATAGAATCATAAAGACAAAACCATTAATCAAACCAACATAATAATCTCAATATCCATTGGATCCCTGCAAACACAACATGCATGATTACAAATAGATTAGATCTTGATAATGAACGGAGCTCACAAGATCTATACATGAAAGCACAATGGAGGAGATACAACCATCTAGCTACTACATGGAACCATAGTCCAAGGTGGAACTACTCACGCATCATACCGGAGAGAAGGCCTCCAGGATGATCTCCCCTCCGGCAGGGTGCCGGGAAGAATTTTAGATCCCCCGATCTAGGGACGATGGTGACGACGGCTATAGACGGTTTCCTGGAGATTTGATCGGATACTTAGGGTTTCTGCATCGGGGGCTTCTTATAGGCGAAGTGGGAGGACAAGGAGGTGGCCAGGGGGCTACACCCTGCCTAGGCACGGGCCCACCCCTGGCCGCGCCTAGGGGTGTGTGGCTGCCCTGGCACGCCTCTCCGTCTCCCCTCTAGACTTCTTGTTCGCCACAGAAAGTTATTGACTTTGGCTTGTCCAGTCCAATTCCGAGAATATTTCTTTACTAGCTTTTCTGAAACCAAAAACAACAGAAAACAAGCAACTGGCACTGTGGCAACTTGTTAATAGAAAACATGTAAAAAATATCTCAAAGTATAGACAAAGCAAAGCAAAATAGATACTAACAGGCATGGAACATAAAAAACTATAGATACGTTTCCGACGTATCAGCAACCAAGTGCCTTTTCTTACTTTATTGTATATTTTAATACTCCTATGAGAACCTCTATATATAGGCGGAGGGAAGAGCTCCCTCTCCTTTAGGTGCCTCGTGTGGAACTAAAAAACAAGAAAAAAGGCAAATTCCCGTGCTGCCAGCCTGGTGGGCCGCAGCGCCCACGACGGCCCAGTAGCAGCGGAAGCACCAAGCGACGACTATCGGGTGGGCTGGCCTGCCCACTCCGCGGCCAGCGGCGGTGGCTACATGCGCTGGCCCGGGTAGGCCAGCCCACAGGGCGCGTGGTCGGGCGGGAAGAGGCAGCGGCCGGGTGGGCCGGCAGCCCACCAGCCAGCCCAGCCGGGCTCCTCCCCGAGCTCCTCTCGGGTCGGGGTCGAGCTAGCTGCGACGACGGCTGGTAGCTGCTGCTGCCCTCCCGCGTGGCCCGTAATACGTACCACCCACATGGGCTGGTCAAACCGGCCCCTTTTGCTGTTTATTTTTGCCTATTTTTGCTGTTTATTTTTAGGTAATAATTCCTTCGGGTTTTTTTCCTAATAAGGAAGATGCCTTTATAAATCCTTATTTAAAATATTTATGTAGACTATATTAATTCACAATTAATATATAATAAATGTATATTTAAATCACCATTTATCCGAAACTCCTTTCGGTCCCTTTATTCATTTATTTGTTCGAACAACTTCGGATCTCTTCAGAACAATTCTAATTTCTTTTTCTCCTTTCTTCAGTGATTCCAAATGAGCCAATAACAATCTCTGAGTTTCATCAAACCCTTAAGCATGCTACCTAATGGTTCGGGAACACTCCATACATGGTCAAGACCCCTCTCTGACCAATGATCAACAATAGGACCTAGATGTCCATGATGACCACCTGTGCATTCGAGAAAACTTATCGTTGAACCATCAACGTTGTGTCCTATTCCTTTTTCCTTTGTGATACTTGTATTGTCCGAGACTTGATCAATGATACTTGTATAAGAGAACTCTCATCCGTATTGAAGATAGTAAGTAGCCTAGCTGGACGATGGGCAAGACATGCATATAGATCACTAGGGCAACAACAGATTACCCCCAACACACACACAAGCAAATAAAGTGGAACGGATACTACGTACCAAGCGATAAATTAACCGACTAGGTAGCAAGACTAGTCACCAGATCATGCACTCATGCTGCACGTACTTAGGAATGGCGGACGGATCTTGATCGATGGATCTCTAAGGGCACTGGAATCCTATGGGTATGTTCTTGCTGCAATAGTTAATGAGGAGTATGAGGTCGATAGGCACACATTACAAGACACACGCTACTCCGAGAGCAAAAAGGCGTCGGCGTAGGACAAAATATCCTCGGCGTATGGTACGCCGCCGGCTACCCTCGGCAAAGGTCTCCCTCGATAGAGCACACACAAGCCATCGGCGTAGCGGTCGTCGGCATAGGCCGGTTGCAAAACTATTTTTTTAAAATTATTTTTTTATTTTTTTAATCTTTGAATTGTTTGACTCGTTAATATCTCACTTTGAACATTTTTAACACTAATTACACTTAATATTTGATTAAATTGCATGGTCAAACTTCTCGGCCAGTCATCCATCCTAATACTACTCCAGCTCCAGCACGCTTAACTTACTCGTTTTTTTAGAATCTGTTTTCGCAAAGTAATTCATACATTGTTGTCAATACTATAATATCAATTCTATTAACTCTTATATCATCATGTCACATATTCGTTTTTGAAATTACAAATAATTATTTTAATAAACATTAATGAATAAGTAAAAATATTATTTAATTTAAATAAAAATATAGTAATTTTACCTTTTTGTATTTTTCTATTTAATATGGAATAAATAATATCTTTAAATCTGTAGATCGGAATTCGACAAATAATATGTCTAAATTGATCAGAAAAATGAGAGGAATCCAAATATGATATCCATATCAACTAATCACAAACCCCCCATTTTTGAATTAGCTATTTGTTGGTTGCTTCAGAAAATCCTTCTTTTTTGCGCTCAGAAAATGAAAAATGCCTTTTTGGTGCGACGAAAAGGAAAACTTGGATTGAATCTTTGATAAAATAGCATATTATGAACCTAAAAATGAATTTTATAAAAAAACATGAGCATCAGATCATGTACCTATAGTTCATATCTGACCCACTTTTTGCCGATTCGGCAGTAATTTATCTTTTTCACTAGGGGTGGATGGAAAGGTTTCGGATCCCCCTGTTGGGACATTGTCCATATAAGGCGGTCTAGTAATTTTGTAAAATATGGTGGTAGCATTTTGAATTAGCCATTTGATGGTTGTTTCACAAAACCGTTTGTTTTTTGTGCTCGAAAATAAAAAATGGCTTTTCGGTGCGACAAAAAGGAAAACTTCCTCATGCCACATTGTTTGCTCGATAGTTTTAGAATTTTTATGCCCGTTTTAAACTATCGTCAAACTTTGTCGAACGACGGGCATAGAGATTCTTAGCTCGGGGCCAAGCCTCACTAAACTTGCATTGGACTTTGATAAAATATCATATTGTGAACCTAAAAATGATTTTTGTAAAAAAACATGAACATCGGATCATGTACCTGTAGTTCATATCTGACCCACTTCATGCCGATTCGGTAGGAATTTATCTATTTCACCAAGGATGGATGGAAATGTTTCGGATCCCCCTGTTGGGACATTGTCCATATAAGGTGGTCTAGTATTTTTTTAAAATATGGTGGTAGAATTTTGAATTATCCATTTGGTGGTTGCTTCACAAAACCGTTCGTTTTTTATGCTCGGAAAATGAAAAATGGCGTTTAGGTGCGATGAAAAGGAAAACCTCCTGCTGTAACATTGTTCGTCATCTCATGATTCACATGTATGCACAATATGGGCATATTATCAAAAACTATGCCTTAATTCTAGTCATAACATTAGTCATTTGACCCGAAAGCCAAGAGACCTCGAATGAGATAGGTCATTTTGTGAAGGTTTTTTTCAGACATAATCAATATACCAAGTTTGATATTTTTTCTTGTAACTATGTCATATAATATGGCACCACGCAAAGGTTTCACATTGTTTTGATCGTTTTTGAATTTTTATGCCCGTTTTAAACTATCGTCAAACTTTGTCGAATGACGGGCATGAAGATTCTTAGCTCGGGGCCGAGCCTCGCTAAACTTGCATGGGATCTCTGATAAAATAGCATATTGCGAACCTAAAAAGGATTTTTATAAAAAAACATGAGCATCGGATCATGTACCTGTAGTTCATATCTGACCCACTTCCTATCGATTCGGCGCGAATTTATTTTTTCACCAAGGATGGACGGAAAGGTTTCGGATCCCCCTATTGGGACATTGTCCATATAAGATGGTCTAGTATTTTTTGTAAAATGTGGTGGTAGCATTTTGAATTATCCATTTGGTGGTTGCTTCATAAAACCGTCTATTTTTTCTGCTCGGAAAATAAAAAATGAATTTTTGGTGCGACGAAAAGGAAAACTTCCTCCTGCAACATTGTTTGTCATCCCATGATGCA
This sequence comes from Avena insularis, assembly GCA_023614405.1. Lineage (NCBI taxonomy): Eukaryota > Viridiplantae > Streptophyta > Magnoliopsida > Poales > Poaceae > Avena > Avena insularis. The sequence continues at coordinate 457,709,649 of CM042685.1, read as the reverse complement.
CATGTATACACAATATGGACACATTATCACAAACTATGCCTTGATTCTAGCTATAACATTGGTCATTTGACCCGAAAGCCAAGAAACCTTGAATGATATTGGTCATTTTGTGAAAGTTTTTTTAGACATAATCAATATACCAAGTTTGATATTTTTCCTTGAAACTATGTCACATAATATGACACCACGCGAAGGTTTTGCATTGTTTCAATCGTTTTTGAATTTTTATGCCCATTTTAAACTATATATAATGTTTTATGTTTCACTTAATTTTATTTTATAGATATGTAATATTTGAGTCTAGATAGATATATCTTATTTTTCTATAAATTATATTATTTGTATTTTTCTGAATTAGAATGATTTAGTTATGAGTTTTCAAAGTTTAATGAGGTAAAAGAAAAAATAGCTACGCCGAGGACAGCCGTCGGCGTAGCATGGGATACGCCGAGGACAATTCTACGCCAACGGCCACGGAGGGGAGCTGGCTACACCGACAGCCCCGACGTTTGGCCGTCGGCGTAGCTACTGGCCCTCGGCGTAGCTTCATATTCCTATAGTGACGTTGAGGTTGATGCCCATGATGTTGGCCCTCAGCGCGGTGCAACACAGCTTCTTCGGCGGCGTGCCCAGCTCCAGGTTGATCAGCCCGTTGAGCACGTTCGCGCACGCGTGCATGCTTAATTTGGCCGATTCATCAAAAGGTTGGGCTGCACACCACTAGTCATTTTCTGAAAATAACAGAGACTAACATGTCAAAAATAGTTATATGCTCAACTGCAGAAATAACAGACACTAACATAACAAAAATAGCTGGATTGTTGACAAGGACGCATGTGTGTATATTCACAAATAGAAATTCAGATGCCGGTGTCTATGACCTTTTCATTTATTTATTGCTAAGATTTTATTCTAGAATAGTAATCATGTTAATCGTCACAATTTCTATTGTCAACTTAATCCATTGCAAGTTTATATAATTTATTTATTCGCAGGTCAAATTGCTACTCCTGCATACGAAGGTATTGGACACAATACTATGATAAGTTTGAAGGATCAAAATCGTTTGTTATTGTTGAAGAAACTTCATGGTACGTTTCTTCACAAGATAGTATTTATTTGCAGTAAAAAAAATCATGTAGTTATAGATTTTTGCTTATACTCCCGTGTTGTGATTATTTTATTTAGAAACTCAATTTTGAGGAAAAAGACAGAAAAAAAAATGAAATATTTATATGAAAGGAAAAACTAGGGATAGGGTTTTATAGTTCGACTCGGGCAAACTTTATTAGGTCACACCCAAAGTTTTTGTTAAAAAATAATATTTTCTATTGCGTTGCAACGCACTGACCTCTTTTCTAGTGGTGGAAAAAGGATAAGGAAGAAGTAGTCGGTGGTAGGACCTGTAGGAGATGACACATGGCGGCTGGCGCGAGTCACGACGTGGAGGAGAACCCACGTAGTTGGATGCGAAAGCTATCCTCCGGGGGATTTTATCGTTTTTCATTGCTTTTGTCCCTTGCTACAACCTTTTCGGTACAGAGGGATAACCGTTCTTCTTGAGAAAAAAATGCGTTGCACGCCCGGCCGGTCGGAACTCCCGTTTGCATGCATCATCGAGCTGGAGCTGCTTGTTCGTGCGAGGTTCCGTCTCACCTCCATGAGTGGCAGGCTAGCTAGTGTAGCTAGCTACTCCATCCTACTCCTAGCTCCAGCACAAGTGAGCAGACACAAGTGAATGTACCACACCTCCCTTATTCCTGGTGAGCGTACCTTCATGTAACGAGTTAATCCCACTATAAAATATGCAAAATTATATGTAAGATTTCGGTTGGTCTTCTAACAACTCCTTGACCACTCGTGTAGGATTTTATTTAGGATGTTAAACATGATTATCTTTTTGACGCAAAATACGGTGGGGAAGGCACCCACTGCGTCATTTTTCATATATAAAATATGATCAAAGAGATTACAAGGTGGTATTTACAAAGGTGGGTGAGACCAAGCAGAAACTATACAGGGGATATATTGGATATACGAGCAATTTACCAAATAATTTAATCCATAAAAGAGTAAATAATACATGCCTAATAATACTGGAATAAAACTTTTCGTTGACACCTGTACCGTAGGGGAAACCCCTGCGGTGTCATTTTCTATTATATAAAAAAGGAAGTAAAAAACCACTGTACAATGCTCAACTAGCAAGAGTATATTGAAATAAAACTAGTAATGGGATCTAAGAGATACAAAGGAAATTGCAATTCTAGACAGATTGCTACATCGTAGTATATGAAGCATTATTTGCAGAGAACACATCTGAAGTAGAGGAAGAGCATTATCATACGGTGTAGAAGATGAACAGCTCGCACTGATGCTGGTGTTCGGATCAGTCATGTCGTCGAAGAGGTTGTCGGTGTCGAGGAAAAATTCGTCGTTGGGGAAGATGTCATCACCGTCGGTGAAAGAGTCCGTGATAAAGCCAGTAGTCGCGCATGAGCGCTCTCCAAAAACCTTATCACTCTTCTCCCGTACATGACTCGAAGCAGCGGGGTATCATAGGCATATTGTCTCGACTCTGGATGCAAGACGAGAGAGGGGATGGGAAAGATTGGTGACTGCTCAAGGCAATGGGACTGGAGGCGCTTGGTGTTGGTATGTCTTGAGAGGAGGAGCGACCTTTCTCTTATAGGCACGGGATGAGTAGGCAGACAACCTGCCCGAGGAGATGAAACAAAAAGACAAAAGGTGAAACAAAAAGGCAGTGGCCGAGGATGAGTAGCTTTAGATTATTAAAATTTCAATCCTGCGTGGCAAAATAAAGCTCAGCTCGACGAGATTCTCATAACCCGCACTTACGTCGTGCCGAGGCGAGGCGAGATGGACGATGGAGGAGGAGGAGTAGCGAGCGTGTAGGTCTCTTTCGGTCTCATGCTCTTAAATGGAGCAGCCTCCCTTATAAGGAGGTCAAACTTCCACTTAGCTAGTAGTGTGAGACTAAACTTTTGTCCCATATTTTGCCATGCATGAATGGACCAAGTGGGTCTCTAGGATTTCAAAAAATGTTGAATAATATAAATGGCTAAACCTATATTAGGCAAAATTTCAACAATTCTGACATGAAAAGGAAATAACGTTCGGTTGGACATCAAGCATATACTGTGCATGATTTTCACATGATTTGTGTAATAAATAAATAGATAATATTTGACTAAGTTGAAATGGAGGGAAGAAACCGTATTGGTTTCACATCAGGTAGGCTGTGCATACAGGGATTTGCTCACGCTGACCAAAATCCAATTTTTTTACCAGAAAAAAGAGGGTGTTGAACCCTGAGCCGATAGAAGATGACGTCATAAACCCAAGTTGGAGGCGATCCCTTCACCTTAAAGAACCCTCGTGCCGTCATGCAAGGAGGAAACCCATCGTGGGCTAACCCTTGTCGAGAATTGGATAGGAACAATCGGAGCTAAGTGCCTCCTCCGAAAATGCTCGTCGCCTCTATCGGGTAGTTCGTGCAAGAGACGAGACGAGAATGTGAGAGTAAGGATGAGAGAGATGCCACAAGAAACAAAAGAGAAAGGCAGCCGGTGAATCGGACCCGACACAACCCAAGCCCATATTTTGGACCTAGCCATGTACTCATAAGTGTGATTCTATTGCCAGTTTCTATTCAGGTGAGCATGATCATGACACGGCTAGCTACCGATTGCTTCACATCAACCGATTTATCATGGTCCAAGCTTCTTGCTAACGATACACAACTCCAAGATCTAACACGATCCGACAATGGCATCCAGACCGAAGTCAAGCTTTTTTCTGTCTTTCTTGTCACAGAGCTGGCCACTCTGGGTGGCGCGGTGGACGAGGCTGGGCGGTTCATTACATGGGACGATATCCTCATCAACGAGGGAGAAAGGCCTTCAATCCTTGTGGCAGCGGATGGCTCTGCATGTGCGCTAACATAATGTTTAGTTGGTCTTGCTTCATGCCGGTGATGATCACAATTTGAGGATTCTCGTGTACACATACACTAAAGAATGGAGGGGGGCCAATCCCCACCCTAACCCCCCTATCCCTTCTGAGCCTACCGTCATGTAAGGAGTTGATCCCACTATAAAATATGTAAAATATAGTGTAGGATTTCAATTGGTCTTCTAAGAACTCTTTGACCACTCGTGTAGGATTTCATTTAGGATATCAAGCATATACTCTGCGTGATTTCAGTTAGCATCAGAAGTCTTGGTCACCAGATAGGGCTGGGGTATGAATTCGTGAAGAATCGGACAATGAACACAACTATATTCATTGGCACAACAAACGTTGTTAGGATCAAATCATGGGCTAATTCCAAGCCAGGATAAGTGAATCAAGTCACATTTATGGACCGCAACATGTTAAATGTGTAAAATCCAATCCTGATTGACCAACACTATTGCTACCACAACATTGGTTGTCCTGGCAGGTAATGGGAAGTTGGGAACACATAATATAAGCATCATCGTGGTTGTAGTTTTTCTCATTCTAGCCATTATTTGCACGGAGGAGTCTGCCATCAAAATCAATGACGTGAGATACGTCAGTATTTACCGCTCTTCGGTGACGTCGATCGCCATGACATTCAACTGCAGCAGTCTGTACCCGTGTAGCGGAATTATTCCATAGGAAATGCACCTAACCTACAACAACGACGCCCAACCAAGCACGGCCTATTGTGAGAATGTACATGGCACAACATCAGGTCTAGTTGAGCCAAATAGCTGCTTCCGAGACCGCTATATAGTGCATGGCACAACAACTGGTCATTGTATACCCTAATAAGCCATGGAGGGACAAGGAGAGTTGAGGTCGCAAAATAAGAATATTTCAAACTTAAGCCTAAATATTAAGGTATATTTAAGATTTTTTATATAGTAGGGGGCAATGGCCCCCCTTGACCCTATGAAAGCTCTCCCACTACAACAACACCATGACTTTCATCCTTGTCGGCATCGCCAACAACAACACCATGACCAGCAACACCAACATGACCATGGGCTATAAGCTTTAAGACACGAGCTAGCTCTACAAGACGGAACTTGGAGCCCATTCCTGATGGCTTAGATATGTAGAAATCGTTGGAAACCCCAAGAGGAAGGTATGATGAGCACAACAACAAGTTTCCCTCAATTATGAAACCAAGATTATCGTACCAATAGGAGTAAGGAAACAACTTCAAGGTGTTGCTAGCAACTTGGAACCTGCACAACACAACCACAGTACTTTTCCCCAACTTATAGTAAGGTTGTCAATTTCACCGGTTTGCTGAAAACAAAGAATTGAACGTATAGTGTGGAAGATAGTAATTGCTTATAGTAATTGCAGAAGGTAAACAGTAAATGGTAAATAGTAGATGGTATATCAATGGTAAGGAATGGACCGAGGTCCACAGTTCACTAGAGTTGTTCTCCATAAGATAAATAACATGTTGGGTGAACAAATTACAGCGAGACAATTGACAGATTAAGAATGCATAACAATGCATATACTAGATATCTTAATCTCTACGAGATTTGTTTGGGCATTACAACATGATACATAGACCGTAATCCAACTGTATCTATGACTAATCCACCTTCAGGTTATCATCTGAACCCCTTCCAGTATTAAGTTGCAAGCAACATATAATTGCATTAAACAAAGTGTGTAAAGTAAACAATACAATTGCCCTTGGACAAAGGATTGTTGTTTTCTCCCTAGTAGCAATAGCATATCTACAATCTTAGAGATTTCTGTCACTTCCCCAGATTACTAGAGGCATAAACCTACTACCGAGCATAAATACTCCCTCTTGGAGTTACAAGAATCTACTTGGCCAAAGTATCTACTAGCAACAGAGAGCATGCAAGATCACAAATAATATAGACATGATATAACCAATAATCAATCTGACATAGTACTCAATATCCATCGGATCCCCGCAAACACAACATATAGCATTACAAATAGATGATCTTGATCATGAACGGAGCTCACAAGATCTAAACATGATAGCACAAAGGAGGAGAAACAACCATATAGCTACTGTATGGACCCATAGTTCAAGGGTGAACTACTCACGCATCACTCTGGAGGCTGGCATGGTGATGAAGAAGGCCTCCGGGATAATCTCTCCCCTCTGGCAGGGTATCGAGAAGAGCTTCAGTCCCCCCGATCTAGGGATGATGGTGGCGACGGCTACAGACTCTTTCGTGGATTTATGATCGGGTGCTTAGGGTTTCTGCCTCGGGGTGTTTATATAGGCGAAGGGGCAAGGTCGGTTGAGGGCCATGGGCCCACACCATGCCCTCTTTATCTGCAACATGCCACATCGCGGAGTCAACCCATATGGTGATGGAGGACGTGGCTACGGCGATGGTCACGAAGGCATATGCTACACCAAAAAACAGCAACACGATGGCTACAACGCCAATGGGGGGGGGGGGTGCAACAACCACTACAAGAAATGAGCTAGACTAACTGGGCTTATATTCGTTAACTAGTATAATAAGTCATATGGTTCAATAAAATCAAATTTAATTTGATCATCTCATGCAACATAGAGTGCAAAAGCGTGCCCCTTAACCCGGATCGTGAGTCATAGAGTTCGATCCAGTGAACACAAAACTTGAACACACTTTTTCTTCAGATTCATAACTGCAACACAACCGGTACAATATTTCCGTTTATTTAGTAACCACAAGACACACGTTTACCCACGAGACCAACACATACGTGAACTAGTAGAACAGAAACAAGTAAAGAGTATACATGTATGGTTCATGCTTGGATGCACGTATACGGGTGGATGGATCCATCAGAGAGGGCAGGTGAAGCCGGGAGGGCAGGTTTTGCCATAGTTGTCAGGTCGACGGGAATGTTGAGGTACATGTAGTGCCCTAATGTTACATATAATCTTGTTTAATTCTTGTATTTGGTACTATCATGTAGAATGTTAGTCTGGAAACGTGTCGGGAACACAATATCTTTCTGAGATCACTAATGACTGCATATGTTAGAATATCATATGAGATCACTAATGTTTAAGAGGTATATGTGCTCTCTATCTGAATGCAATTATCTCTTATGCAGAACGTTGTAGTCAGAGCCTCAGAGGTGTAAGGAGTGCCGGCTAGCCGATAGCTTGCATCTATTTATGATTTTTCTCTCCAAGGTAAATAAATGTTGTGCTGGTAATTGTTGTATGATCTTGATGTCCTGTTAGCTTTTACACACCTAAAAATTCTCTAGGTTTTCGTATGCATTGATTACACAATATTTCTGATTGATTACATGGTATTTGTGATTGCGACACTGTTTTCAGTACCCGAGGTTACTTCACTGCTGTAGACCGTTAATTGGTATTTGTAATAATTTGAAAACGAAGGAACAGAGGTCCAACCTTTCCCCGCACCCGGCACTAATCTATTTTTAACCTTTCCCCACATATAAGTGTGTTCCTCCAAAGATTGCTCTGTAGGATAGCATCTTGCTTATAAAAGCTTTGGAACACATTAAGACAAAAGTCAACCTGCCATACAGTTTCCGAAAGTATTATATCCCCAACGGAGTGGGTTAGTAAACTACTCTCCTTCGTTAACCACTAGCTTGTTTTGCCAGATCATACTTCACAGGATCTCCGATCACAGATTGTAAATTAGTCAGACCAAATGGTAGCCAGCGTGAAGTGCATCTAGTGATATAGATGCACGGCGCCATAGTCAGTGGCATATGTCAAATTTGGTAAATCCGGGTCCTAATTTTGGCGGGCCCTAGTGGCACGTTATATAAAAACCAACAAAATCGGAAAATACATGCACTACCATTTTACTAGTATATATTATACAAACTAATTGTGCCAAAAAAATAATACGCAAAAAAGAGATAATGCCAATGTATGTAAAAAGAAAATGGATTCAATCATGAACTGTAGGCAGAGTCCATGTAGAAACAAGATGGCATATCAGGGGTCGAGTTAATACTATATGGACACATTTTTTTATTAATTTAACTTGTACAAAGTGTGTAGGAGTATACATCTTTTACAATTGTGCAGATTACTTAGACATCACAAAACAAGTTATACACTAATAATTGATCGATGACAATCTCAAACTGGAACAAACAAAAAGAGAGATATCACATGCAAAGTACGAGTATGATTTGAACGGGGGATGCTTGGTTTTTTTTGTGATGGATGATGGATCAGATGGGGCAGGTGAAATCGTTGGGGCAGGTCCTGCCGCACTGGTTGAGCAGGAGGGTGAGGTCGACGAGGACGTCGAGGTGGATGCCGAGAATGTCGGCTTTGTTATATGTTGATCCAAATTCTACAAAGTATAGACCAACTTCTGACGAGTGGTGCGAGGCCCATCACTGGAGACTCGCAGATTGAACTGTGGTCCTCTTCCTCGTTTAATTGAAGAGTGTAATCTTGTTCATTATGCTTTGAGTTGTGATAAACAGGTAGGGAACGATTCTGAACCTGCTACATACAATAAAGCCATTGCATCCGTTGACCGCGAGAAGTGAATTTCTGCTATGCAAGAAGAGATGCAGTCGCTTGAGAAAATGGCACATGGGATGTTGTGCCCTTGCCCAAACAAAAGAAGGTGGTCCGCTGCAAGTGGATCTTCAAGAAAAAGGAAGGTCTGTCTCCCAAAGAGCCTTCAAGGTACAAGGCAAGGTTAGTAGCAAAAGGGTTCAACCAGATTTCAGGTATTGATTACAATGATGTGTTCTCCCTAGTTGTAAAGCATAGTTCCATTCGCACTTTCTTTAGTATTGTGGCTATGTGTGATCTTGAGCTTGAGCAGTTAGACGTCAAGACTGCTTTTCTGCATGGAGAGATTGATGAGGAAATATATATGGACCAACCAGAAGGGTTCATAGTGCCTGGTAAAGAGAATCTTGTGTGCAAATTAAAGAAGTCTCTTTATTGTTTAAAGCAACCTCCAAGACAGTGGTATAAAAGGTTTGATTCATTTATGATCTCACATGGTTTTGAGAGGTCACTACTTTGAAGGCACACCTAAGTAGTGAGTTTGAGATGAAGGATCTTGGTGCTGCTAAGAAGATCTTAGGTATGGAGATTACCCGAGATAGAAAATCTGGTTTGTTATTTCTTATTCAGCAAAGTTACATTAAGAAAGTTCTTCATCGTTTTAATATGGATGGTGCCAAGTCAGTTAGTACTCCTATTGCTCCTCATTTTAATTTGTCAGTTTCTCAATGTCCTACTGCTGATGAAGAGTTTGAGTACATGTCAAAGGTGTCATATTCTAGTGCTGTTGGTTCTTTGATGTATGCCATGGTTTGTTCTCATCCTGATTTATCATATGCTATGAGTTTGATAGGTAGATACATGGCTAATCCTGGTAAAGAACATTGGAAGGTTGTTTAGTGGGTTTTCAAGTACCTTCTTGGCACTTCCAATGCTTGTTTGAAGTTTGGCAGGACAGGTGAGGGACTCGTTGGCTATGTGGATTCAGATTTTGCTGCCGATTTGGATAAGAGAAGATCCCTCACAGGTTATGTGTTTAATGTTGGTGGTTGTGCAGTTAGCTGGAAGGCTAAGTTGCAGGCTGTTGTTGCACAATCTACTACTGAAGCTGAATATATGGCTATTGCTGAAGCTTGCAAAGAATCTGTTTGGTTGAAAGGTTTGTTTGCTGAGCTTTGTGGAGATGATTCTTGCATTACTTTGTTTTGTGACAGTCGAAGTGCCATATACCTTACAAAAGATCAGATGTTCCATGAGAGAACTAAGCACATTGATGTCAAGTACCATTTTGTTAGAGACATTGTTGCTCAAGGTAAATTAAAGGTATGCAAGATCAGCACTCATGATAATCCTGCTGATATGATGACTAAACCTGTTCCTGTTGCTAAGTTTGAGCTTTGCTCGAACTTAGTTGGTTTAACTGATTAGCCCAAATGGCTATTGGCGTCGAAAGTATTTGCTTTGTTTGTTCAGGGAGATAGTTGTTGTTGATGCTACAAGGAGAAATTTGTCTCAAGGTGGAGTTTGTTATATGTTGATCAAAATTCTACAAAGTATAGGCCAACTTCTGACGAGTGGAGCGAGGCCCGTCGCTGGAGGCTTGGGCCGAGATATATAAACCCCTTGTAAGCCACCGGTTGGAATGAGTTGCATCTGTGAAATCCCCGACGTTTGTAAACACTCCTCGATATAGTGAAGTTTCGCTGGCTGACTCCCGTGGATTTTCCTCTCTTTGTTGGAGAGGTTTTTTCACGTTAAATCTGTCCCCTTGCTGTGTTTTCTTTTTTCGTTCTTCGTTATCTTCTTGTCACAATTGTAACAGGCTTTGATGGCGGTGCAGAGGCAGACGGCGGCATCGAGGTCGGCGATCCCAGACATCAGTAGGCAACACTCCTCGGTTGCCGGCACTCCTAGCTTGAGCTTGAGTAGGTTCAACACATTGGCGCACACCTTCAGCTTCAGCATGCCAATCGAGCAGTGGCCGGTCGACGGGGTCGGCACGACGGGCGGCGGGACGATCGACGGGGTGGGGCAATATGGCGCACGGGAGAACCAGGTTTAGGGCAAGGAGGAGGACCAGCTTGGAGGGGACCATTGCACTGATCTTCGGTCGAGCTAGCGCCTGATCTCGTGCAGTGATTTGCTAGCTAAGTAGGTCTTGTTCTTTCTTGCTTGGAGGTGGTTTTATCATGTTGCTTGGGGTGGTATTTATAGCCCAGAGGTAGTGTGCAAAGAGCGATAGAACATAAGTTAACGAGGAGACCTCGTGGGAGGGTTGGAGGACGTCTCTCTCCTCCTCTGACCTCCTCCCTCGTCGCCCCCGCGCAGCGACGGGGAGGACCCCTAGACTTTGCCGCCCCCCTCTCCTCCTCCCTCGCCGCTGCCAGGGGCGCGGCCGGGCAAAGCCCGGTCGGCGCCGGCGGCGGCGAGGCCTTCTCTTCTTCCTGCGCGGTGGGTGGTCGCGGGCCCCTCCGCTGGGCTGGAGCCTGGTTCTCTCGTCGGGAAGCAGGACGGCGACGCTTCTTTGGCGGTGGCGTGTAGGGCGGCAACGGAGTGGTGCGTGGTCCCTCCTTGGGCGGGGAGGGCCAGGGACAGCAGGAGCTCGTGGTCTTGCGGCAAGGAGGCGATGGCAGCCGGGACCTTGGCAGGGGCTGGCCTCGCGCGCTCGGCCCAGATCTGGGCCTGCCCGGGCTCGATTTGGGCTCTACGGGCCTGTGCTGGTGCTCCTCATGCCGGGAAGGCGCTGGCCTTGGCGCTGCAGCACTGCGGTGGCGGCTGCAATGGCGCAGCGGGGGGCTCGGCTCGACTTCATAGGTGCGGTGGTGACGACGCGGTGACGCCGGCAGGGGTCGGCGGGGTGGCGGCCGACGGGTTGTGCTCCCTCGATAGCTCCGGCTAGCCTAGATCTAGGCCCACTTGGGCCCGATCTGGGTCTAAGGCGGGCCCCGTGCGGGGCTGCCACCCTCTGGAGGCGGGATGGCGGGTGGGGCGTATAGGAAGGCGGGGGTGGTTGCGGCTGTGCTGCAGCAGCGCGGTGGAGGGGTCTTTACGGGCCCTATTTTGGGTCCGGCCGGGCCCGAGACCCGATGTGCCCCTGCTACCGCGCCTCGAACAGCAACCGCCATCGGCGGTGGAGGTCGGTCTCCTCCGTGCGGCAGTGCCGCTGCCACCATCTTGTGCCAACCATTCCTCCCCCGCCTTGCAGGTCACGCAATGTCCCTAACCCTGTGCGTGCGAGTCCGTGGATGCCGGGGCGGCGGCCCCGGAAGGTGGTCTGCAAGGTTTCCTCTTGACGGAGGCGGCTCCGGGAGGCAACTTGCACTGGTGTTCCTCAGACCGGCGGAGGCTCGACCTGCTCGGGTGAGTTTGGTGGCGGTGGAGCTGTCATTTGACGTCTGGGACTGCTGAGGCGGTGGTTCCCTGGTGGACGATGGAGATGGACCTGGTGCTAGGGTTGGCGTGTACGGTGGCGCCCTTGTTGCAGTGTGGCGGCGAGACTTCACGAGCCTCCTCGGGTTCGGCCGGGACTGACGGGCCTGGTTTGTCTTGCTGCTACATCCGGTCGGCTACCGCCTTCTGGCGGTGGAGGTAGTTCCCTCCCGCGTGCTGAGGTCATCCTGGCCCTCGACGAAGGTCCCTCTCTCTCGGTCTTACTGGCCTCGCCCTATGGCTCACGGCGTGACGAAGATGGTGACCTCAAGACCGTGCTGGCGCGTGCAGGTGGGCGGCGAGATTGGTGGCGCATTTCAAGGTGTCCGGGAGGTGATTGTTGAGAGGTCGGGAGAAATCCTTGTCTATTTGACCCCGACGCGGTGGCGCCCGCGGGTATCACCCTCCTTCTTGAAGGGCGTCGGGTGTTTCTCTCTCGCTCCTCTCGGGGCGTACCGGGGGAAACCCTAGGACCGGTCCGGGCAGCAGTGTCGTTGTCGTCACTCCCCTTCTTGGAGGTGCTGCTTGGTACGCGGCGCTTTGAAATGCCAGTCATGTGGTGGTTATTATCTGGTGGGCACAACGGTGGCGAGTTACCTTTGTTCTTGTCGCACCACCGATGCCGGCTTTATTTTCTTTTTCCTTCCTTTTGTATTTTCTTTTGGGCTTTTTGTACTGTTTGCCCCAGCGGTGGTCTCGTGGTTGGTCCGGTTTGTACCTTGGGCGTTGTGCTGTCTGGCCCAGCAGCGGTCTCACCTATGTGCTTTATTTATAAAACGGGACGAAAGCCTATTTCGAGTGTGCAAAGAGCCCTGTCCATGTCACTAATGATCTGAATATGCATCTCACAGTACTTCAAAAATGATGGAGTGCAATGGAAGCATGCATGTTACGTGTACCTGAAATTATTGGAGTCTAATTATTTATTTTGCTAAGGAACAAAAACTTCCCATTCTTCAATCTTCACGAGCTGGCATTACCAGAAATTCCATGCTAGCATACCTGAAATTGAGGGTCACGCCAAAAAAAAAAGAGGGCCATCATGCCCAGGAGATGCCTAATATACATTCGCACATCGGTTGATTGGTACGCATGGACACGCATGTACAGCTTGCTGCTGACACACAATTCTAATACTGATCGACAAAGGAATTTACGCTCAACCCTACGCTTCGGCTTACAATATTCATGTGACGGAGGCCTGCCCGTGTGTACTCTTTGACTAGTTAGTTCCCATCTTAACAACCCAAAAGAAAAAGAATGAACAATATGTGGCTGGCCTAATTCTTGTTTAGCTGATTTTTAATTTACCGACATGCGTTTTAATTCATTGCAGGGGCGCCCATGTACATGAGCACATTGTTGAAGTAAATTTACACGTTGTAACGTGTAACGTGTCAAGTATTGATAGACTCTAGAGTAGTTAGAGTTGTTATTCTGGTTGTGTGTTATCGGTGAGATATAAACCGATTGTAGATGTTTTTGTATGAAAAGTCACTACAGGAATAGGAAGATACGCCGACGGTCGGTCGCTACGCCGACGGCCAAACATCGGGGCCGTCGGCGTAGCCATCGTCCAGGCTAGTCCCGCCAAGCAGCTGTCGGCGTAGAATTGCCCTCGGCATATCCTATGCTACGCCAACGGCTGTCCTCGGCGTAGCTATTTTTTATTTTACCTCATTAAACCTTGAAAAATCATAACTAAATCATTCTAATTTGGAAAAATACAAATAACATATCAAAATTTGTAGAAAAATAAGATCTATGTATCTACACTCAAATATTACACATTTGTAAATAAAAATTAAGTGAAATATAAAACATTATATATAGTTTAAAACGGGCATAAAAAAATTCAAAAACGATCGAAACAATGCGAAACCTTCGCGTGGTGTTATATTATGTGACATAGTTAGAAGAAAAAATATCAAACTTGGTATATTGAATATGTCTTAAAAAAACCTTCACAAAATGACCTATCTCATTCGAGGTTTCTTGCCTTTCGGGTCAAATGACCAATGTTATATAAAGGCATAGTTTGTGATAATATCCCCATATTGTGCATACATGTGCATCATGGGATGGCGAACAATGTTGCAGGAGGAAGTTTTCCTTTTTATCGCACCAAAAAGCCATTTTTCATTTTCCGAGCACAAAAAATGGACGGTTTTGTGAAGCAACCACCAAATGTCTAATTCAAAATACAACCACCATATTTAAAAAAAAACTAGACCACCTTATATGGACAATGTCTCAACAGGGGGTCTAAAACCTTTCCGTTCACCTCTGGTGAAAAAGACAAATTCCTGCCGAATCGGTAGGAAGTGGGTCATATATGAACTACAGGTACATTATCCGATGCCCATGTTTTCTTACAAAAATCATTTTTAGGTTCATAATATGCTATTTTATCAAAGATCCATTTCAAGTTTAGTGAGGCTCGGCCCCGAGCTAAGAATCTTCATGCCCGCCATTCGACAAAGTTTGACGATAGTTTAAAACGGGCATAAAAAATTCAAAAACGATCAAAACAATGCGAAACCTTCGCGTGGTGTTATAATATGTGACATAGTTATAAGAAAAAATATCAAACTTAGTATATTGATTATGTCTCAAAAAAACCTTCACAAAATATCAAACTTAGATGGGTCTTGGTCCACGTCGTCCTCCAGCGATGGTCTCTATCGCCCCTTCACCGAGAAGCTGAACTGGAACAACTTCCTTCTATATAAGGTTGTGGTGTTGTCGGTGATCTGATGACTCCAGCTGATGGGCTCCCTGAATGGATGCACTCCGGCACTGCCAGAAGAGGTGGCTGTCATGGTGGACGACAAGACTGTCAAGACGGCGAACCCACATACGATTTGTCACTTGCCCATGACCAATAAGTTCTGGGGTACTTTCTTCGTTTAGAAATATAAGATGTTTTAGGTTTGTGATGTAAATATATGTAGACACATTTTAGTGTGTAGATTCATTTAAACCTACACACTAAAAGATGTCTAAATATATTAGTTTCACTAACCTAAAACATCTTATATTTTCAAACGGAGGGAGTACTTGCTTTCATCGTTCTCCAGTTAAGTTTTTGGCACATGTCTTGGACATCAAAGTTTCGTCCGTGTTGTGGAAGGCGCTCGTGGGGATGTACTCGTTCCATTATCGTACGCGAGTGATCCAGCTGCGTAAGCATCTCTCCAACCAGGAAGAAAGGCGAGATGAGTGCTACTGCCTACTTTACCAAGATGATGAAGGCCATCGTTGATGAGATGGTGGCTTCAGGGAATAAGATCAAGGATGACGATCTCATGTCGCAGATCCTTTCAGGACTGCTCAGACGCCGGCTACAATCCGTTCATTTCGGCGATTTCTACATCAACACCCTCTAGCATCATCCCTCTCCCTCAGCGACCTCTACTCCGAGTTCCTGCCCGCTGAGGGAATGCTGGAGGCCCAAAACCCTCGGTTACAGTTTTGTGGCCCCGCCGCTAATATCGCGTACAAGGGAGGACGCATGGTGGAGGGTACATGGCCAGGGTGATGGTCGTGAAGGTACATGCTACACCAACAACCAGCAACACAACGGCAACCATATTGGTCACCTCTGCGAGCGGACCTAACTAATGAGCTAGACTATTGGACTGTTATTCGTTAACGTGTTTAATAAGTCATACAATTCAATAAAATCAAATTTAATTTGATCATGGCATGCAACATAGTTCAAAAGCATGTGGCCCTTTAACCAGGATTGTGAGTCATACAATTCGATCTAGTGAACACACAACTTCATCACACTTTTTATATTATATTCGTAACCACAACATAGCTGACCCAATATTTCGGTTTATTTAGACACCACAACAGGTCACACATTTACACACGAGACCGACACATACATGAACTGGTACAGAAACAAGTAAACATTATACACAGGATCATGCTTGGATGCATGTATACGGGTGGATGGATCCATCATCAGAGAGGGCAGGTGAAGCCGGGAGGGCAGGTCTTGCCACATTGGTTGAGCAGGAGCACCAGGTCGACGGGCACGTTGAGGTTGATCACGCCCATGATGTTGGCCCTGATAGCCTTGCAGAGGCACACGGCGGCATCGAGATCCACCAGCCCAGCCAACAGCGGGCAGCACTGCTCATTCGTCGGCACGCCGAGGTGTAGCTTGAGCAGGTTCAGCACGTTAGCGCACACGCCCAGCTTCAGCGTGTTGATCGGGCAGGTGCCGCCGTGGGATGCCGATGCTGGCGGTGGAGGCGAGGCAGGGGTTGGGCAGTGCGGAGCGCAGCCATTCACGGCGGCAATCATCGGGCTCAGGGCTAAGAGCAGGAAGACCAGCTTCTTGGACGACAGAGCCATTGCTGCAACTATGATTGCTCGAGAGGTGCTAGTTAGTGATCTCGATCTTGTTGGACGACGAGGCTTTGTGTGATGGAGTTGTGATGGGTTTGGAGTGATATTTATAGCCCCACCGCACATGCATGCAAGTGGTGTGTTGATGCCACGATGGATCCATAGATGGACTTTGATACTCTAAAACAAGTTGCACTCACATGATACGGCCGGGGAACTCAGCTAGAATTCCGTGATTTTCAAGCCTGATATAGTTGTTTCTTTGTATGGTACCATGCATGGACACGTATAGCAGTACAACACTGTAGATGCATAGCTTGCGAATTTTGCATATTATTTAGGATGCAGGAGAAGTCAAGTATAACTTCCAAGTTCCATAGCTAGTTTGGCTTATGCTTCGGTAGGCACACGCCCGTCTATTGGAAACCTAAGTATAACGGCCACTGATTTTTGTTTTTTCACTTACGAATATTTCCAGTGCCAACAAAGCAATTAATCGATCTACAGGGACAAAACAATTAGGAACTCTGTGGCAGCTAGCTCTTTGCACTGAACAAAAACCGTCTTTGTATCGAACACTAAAGGAATCGCGTTGTAAGCCGACGGCCAAAAGCCGTTGGCCATATAGCCCTTGGTGTAGCCTACGTCGAGGGCCACCGTAGACGTAGCTCCCTCGGCAAAGGTCTTCTTCGGCGCAGCCACGAAGGCCCTCGGCGTATCGAAAAGCCGTCAACGTAGACTACGCTGAGGGCAGCCATCGACGTAGCCCTTGTTGGCATAGTGATCATTCTGCCGGAATGATATATCAAATCATTCTACGACTAGTCTCTTCACTGTGGAAATCTAAATTATGGCATGATTAGTCCGCCAGCGTTAACCTTGTTTTCATTGTAAAATGACATAGTACAATGTTATTTACATGGAGGTTAGGATATGTATGATACTGTCAAAGTCATTTAATTCATGCTCTGATTCCGTGTGCTCTAAGGAACAAAAATTTGGCCGAGATATATGCCGGACACGCACAACTTTCTTTATTGTCTCTAGAACATTATTGAATTGTGCCCATAATACTTGGTGGCCTTCGATATTTTTAAAAAAGCTAAGAACACGGAATTTGCGCAACCGCCGCAACTCTTGGGCTACTAGCTGGAATTCGCTGATATTGGGAGTCAAGCTGATGATGTATAGTTTGTCCTATTTTCATGCCATTAGAGATACCTAGCTTGTCGTATGCATATTGAGCCGGGAGTTGGAGAAGTCAACTATACTTCCCATATATAGCTTGATTTTGTTTATGCATGCATGCATGGTCTTTAGTATGGACACGTACAGCAGTTTGAAATCTAATTGTACCGGCCAGTGGTTTTTGACTTTCGTGGACAAATAATTCCAATGCCGACAACGGAATTATTCAATCACTGTGGCATGTCAGCGCATGGACCATTAGAAATAAGGGAAACATTCTACATCAGGAAACTCGTCCTTCGTGGCCCATCTTCTTCCTTTTGGCCCATCTTTCGCCCAAATCAACTAGGCCAACACGCATATTTCGGCTTAGCTACTAGCAAGCCCACATGCATAGTTTCAACATTCTGTTTGCCCTGAATTTTTCTATGTTGTACACGTGCTTGCAAATGGTAAAAACACGCATGTATTTTATTACGAAAGCACAACCAAAATGTTGTAATGTTTTACCTGAAATTTATAATTTTTTTGTTGAAATAGGTAATAAAGTTTTTTTTTGTTGTAATTGATAATTTTTTTGTTGAAATAGACGATTATTTTTGTTGCAAATGAATATGCTACAAAATATTTCCCAAGACAAACTCTTAATTTTGCCCACCCCTCCTCCAAAAGTTAAGAAACTAAAAACACAAAAACGGTCAGGATTAACCAATACACATTCGGTTCGAGGGCATGGGGGATATCGGCTAATTCTTGTTGTCCTTGTGTTTTCAGTTTTTTAAGTTTAGGAGGGGGAGGATACTGAAGCAAAACTCTATGCCACAATAATATATGAAATCATTCTTGGAGTGAGATGCCCACGTCTTGGCCTGTTGTTTCATCTTGTAGTCGTACTACCTATCTTGAATGAGTAGACGAACTAGAGTTTGTTTTGCGCTCCTTCCTTAATTTCATGACGCACATGAAACTTTTATTTGGTGGTTGCTTCGTAAAACATTCTGTTTTTAGCACATACAAAATAGAAAATAGATTTTTGGTACGACGAAAATGAAAACTTTCTCCTACAATATTGTCCGATATCCCATGATGCACATGTGTGCATAATATGCGCACATTATCACAAATTATGCCACGATGCAGGCCATAACATTGGTCATTTGGTCTGAAAGCCATAAAACCGATAGCTCATTTTAAGAAGGTTTTTTTGAGATGCAATCAATATACCAAATTCGGGATTTTTCTTTGCAACTATGTCACATAATATGACACCATGCGAATGTTTTACATTGTTTAGACCGGTTTTGAATTTCTTATGCCCGTTTCAAACTATGGTCAAAACGGCGGGAATGCAGATTCTTACCAGGGATGAGCCTCTCTAAACTTGCACTGGATCTCTGAAAACACATCATATTGTGATTTTAAAAATAATTTTTGCAAAAAATCATGAGCATACCTGTAGTTCAAACCGGACTCACTTTCAATCGATTTGGCAGACATTTGTTTTTTTTCACCTAGGGTGGACGGAAAGGTTTAAGATACCCCAGTTGGTACATTATCCATGTAAGGTGGCCTAGTATTTTTGAAAAATGGATGGTAGCATTTTTAAATATTCCTTTGGTGGTTGCTTCACAAAACGCCCCACTTTTTGTTGGAGATATGCCCTAGAGGCAATAATAAATGTAGTTATTATTATATCTTTGTGTTTATGATAAATGTTTACATTCATGCTATAACAGTATTAACAAGGAAACATTAATACTTGTTTGATTTGTAAACTAAATTAGAGTCCCTAGTAAAGCCTCTTCATAATACTAGCTTGTTGGTTAATAAATGATTGTGGTTTCCCTATCATGAACATTGAGATGTTATTAACAACAAGATCATATCGTTAGGAGAATGGTATGATGGACATACTCCTATAGATAAGCGTAGCATAAAGATCAAGTCATTTTAATAGTTCAATTGCTATATGCTTTCTGATACATAGTAACCTAATTCCTTCGACCATGAGATCATGCTTATCACCATCACCGGAAGGATGCTTTGATGACATCAAACACCACACCATAACTGGGTGGTTATAAAGGTGGCATTGAGTGTTCAGAAAGTATGGGTTGAGACACATGGATCAAGAATGGGATTTGTCCATCCATATGACGGATAGATATACTCTGGGCCCTCTCTGTGGAATGTCATCCAATTGGCTTGCAAGCATGTGACTGGCTCAAGAGGGATCACATATCACGGGAACGAGAAAAGAGTACTTATCAGTAACGAGGTTGAACTAGGTATGCAGAGATACCGACGATCAAAACCTCGGATAAGTAAACTATCGTGAGACAAAGGGAAATTGGTATCATATGTAAGTGGTGTTGGAATTATGCCCTAGAGGCAATAATAAAGATGTTATTATTATAATTCTTGTTCATGATAATGTTTATATTCCATGCTAGAATTGTATTAAGCGGAAACTTTAATACTTGTGTGGTTTGTGAACAACACCGTGTCCCTAGTACGCCTCTATGGACTAGCTCATTGATCAATGATGGTTAAGGTTTCCAAACCATAGACATGAGTTGTCAATTGATAATGAGATCATATCATTGGGAGAATGATATGGTGGATAGACCCAAACTAAGCGAAGCAATTAGATCGTGTCATCGTGTTCATCTTTGCGAAGCTTTTCCTATGTCAAATATTGTATTCCTTAGACCATGAGATAATACAACTCCCTGGTATCGGAAGAAAGCTTTGAGGTCATCAAACGTCATCCTATGAGAGGGTGATCATAAAGGTGTCTCTCAGGTGATCAGAAAGTATCTATTGGGTTGTATGTATCGAGATGGAATTTGTCCCTCCCAAGTCGGAGAGATATACTTCGGGCCCACTTGGTAATCGATATCAACACCGCTTGCAAGCATGTGGTTAAGGAGTTAATCACAAAGTGATATCGGATTACGGAACGAGTAAAGTACTTGCTGTGAACAAGATTGAACTAGGTATGAAGGTACTGACGATTGAATCTCGGGCAAGTAAAATATCGCGAGACAAAGGGAATATATATATGGGATTGATTGAATCCTGGCATCGTGGTTCATCCGATATGATCATCGATGAATGTGTGGGAGTCAATATGGGTTTCGGACCACTGTTGATTATTGATAGAAGATCATGTCGCATATTCTCGAACCCGCAGGTCACACACTTAACGTGTCTCGGCGCTAGGATAGATTGGATAATTGGTTTATGAGTTTTTGTTGAGTCTCGGATGGGATCCGGGACATCACGAGAGGTTCGGAGTGGTCCGGAGAATAAGATTCATATAAGGCGGCAGTTTTGGAGTTGAATTGTTCGGGTTAATCGGTATTGTCTGGAAGCTTCTAGAACCTTCAGGAGGGACCAACGTGGTCCCACCTGTCGGGGAGGGCATGGGCGTATGAGGGAGTGCCCTGGCCGCATTGGGCCAGGGGCACAAGGCCCCATAGGGCCCAGCCGGCCATCCAAGGGGAAACCCTAATTAGGGCTTCTAGAAGGGGGAGAGTCCTTGCCCCCCACTCCTCCCTCCCTTGGCCGCCGGCCCAAGGCTTGGAGGAGGGGCAAGGGCTGGCCGCCCCCCCTCTATATAAAGAGGGCTAGTGCGCCCCCTCCCCTACACCTTCCCCTCCAAACCCTAGCCGCCCTGCTGCCCTTCCTCTCTCCCTCCCGACTGCTTGTAGGCGAAGCCCTGCTGCAGAAATTCTCCACCAATTGCACCGCGCCGTCGCGTTGTAGATCCAATCCATCTCACCACCATACTTGCTGGTCCGAGGAAGGAGGAGACGTCGAGGTGCTGCACGTGTGCATCTCACGGAGGCACCACCACTTGTGGTGCTAGATCGGATCGGATCGCGAGGAGGAGAAGCGAGTACGACTACATCACCCACGTTCGAATGAACGTTCATTGTCAGAATCTTCAAGGGTATGAAGATCTAATCCAATCTCTCTAGTTGTTTGCATCTCCTAGATTAGATCTTGGCTTCCCTCTGTTCGCATCCGTAGAAAATTTTGATTTACTATGCCGCGAAACCCTTTCAGTGGTATCAGAGCTAGATCTATGCGTAGATGTGTTTCACGAGTAGAACGCAACATGGTTGTTGCGGGCGTTGATGTTTTCTGTTGCAAGCCTCTTGTTTGTGTTCTTCTTATGACGCGGGATAGTGAGATTGAAGCGGTCCAGGCCAACCTTACGTGACGTCGTTCGCGAGACCGGCTCCGCACTTGACGTGTGGCTTGTTCCACACATGCGGCTGGTGGATGTCAGTTTCTCTCACTATAGGTGACCCCCCCTACTGCAACTGCGCCGGCTGATGAGAAAGCTGTCTATCAGTCGCGTAAAGATGATTATGGTGTGATTAAGAGCACCATGTTGTTTGCTATGGAACCGGAACTTCAAAATCGTTTTGAAGACTATCCCGGGCCCTTTGAGATTCTCGAAGAGTTGAAAACCATGTTTCAGACTCAGGCCCGTTCTGAGAGATATGAGATCTCTGAGAAGTTCTTTAACTGCAATATGGAGGAAGGGAGTTCCGTTAGTGAGCACGCCATTAAGATGACGGGCTACACTCAACGCCTTGAGCAACTGGAATGCACGATTCCAGAGGAGCTCAAGATTGACAGGGTTCTGCAATCACTCCCTCCCAGCTACAAAAGTTTTGTAGTGACTCACAATCAGATTGGTTCCAATCGACACGATCACCGAGCTCTTCGCAAAGCTGAAGGCCGCGGAAGTGGACATCAAAAAGGATAATCATGTGTTGATGGTCAACAAGCCCACCTTTAAGAAAGGTAAGGGAGCAAAGAAGCCCTTCAAGAAGGGCGGCGGCAAGCGCACTGCCCCTGCTGAGAAGAAGCTCAGGTCTGGTCCTAAGCCGGACACCGAGTGCTTCTATTGCAAGGACAAGGGTCCTTTGGGCATAATGTCCAAGTACTTAGCGGACAAGAAGGCTGGCACCATCAAAGGTATATTTGATATACATGTTATTGATGTTTTCCTTACTAGCCCTCGTTGTAGTGCCTGGGTATTTGATACTGGTTCAGTTGCTAATATTTGTAACTCGAAACAGGAGCTACGGAATAGACGGCGGCTTGCGAGGGATGAGGTGACGATGCGCGTTGGCAACGGATCAAGAGTTGATGTGATGGCCGTCGACACGCTCTCCTTAGTTTTACCTTCGGGATTAGTTTTAAACCTTAATAAATGTTATTATGTGCCTGCATTGAGCATGAACATTATTTCTGGATCGTGTTTATTGCAAGACGGTTATTCATTTAAATCGGAGAATAATGGTTGTTCTATTTATATGAGTAACATCTTTTATGGTCATGCACCTCTTGTGAATGGTTTATTTCTTCTAAATCTCGAAGGGATGAAACACACATCCATAACATTGAGGCTAAGAGATGCAAAGTAGATAGTGATAATACTACTTATTTGTTGCACTGTAGTCTAGGTCAAATTGGTGTAAAATGCATTAAGAAACTACATAATGATGGACTTTTGGAGTATATTGATTTTGAATCATTTGACACATGAACCATGCCTCATGGGCAAGATGATCAAAACCCGTTCTCGGTATGATGGAGCGAGCAGCGGACTTGTTGGAAATCATACATACCGATGTATGCGGACCTATGAGTGTTTCGACGCGCGGTGGATATCGCTATTTTCTCACTTTTACCGATGACTTAAGTAGATATGGGTATATCTATTTAATGAAACATAAATCTGAAACATTTGAAAATTTCAAGGAATTTCAGAATGAAGTGGAGAACCATCGTAACAGAAAGATTAAGTTTCTACGATCCGATCGTGGAGGTGAATATTTGAGTTATGATTTTCTCACGCATCTTAAAGCAAGTGGAATCGTTTCACAACTCACGCCACCCGGAAAACCACGCAATGGTGTGTACGAGCGGAATCGAACCCTATTAGATATGGTACGATCGATGATGTCTCTTACTGATTTGCCGTTATCATTTTGGGGTTATGCATTAGAAACCGTTGCATTCACTTTAAATAGGGCTCCATCTAAATCCGTTGAGACGACACCGTATGAACTGTGGTTTGGTGCTAAACCTAAGTTGTCATTTCTTAAAGTTTGGGGATGCGAAGCTTACGTCAAGAAGTTGATGCCGAACAAGCTCGAACCCAAAGCGGAGAAATGCGTCTTCATAGGATACCCTAAGGAAACTATTGGGTATACCTTCTATCACAGAACCGAAGGCAAAGTGTTTGTCGCAAAGAACGGTTCCTTTCTTGAGAAGGAGTTTCTCTCGAAAGAAGTGAGTGGGAGGAAAGTAGAGCTTGACGAGGTTATTGAACCTTCTCTTGAATTGGAGAGTAGCGCAGCACCTGAAATTGTTCCAGTGCCGCCTGCACCAACCATAGAGGAAGCTAATGACAAAGATCATGAAGCTTCGGACGATGCTGCTACTGAACGTCGCATGTCGACAAGGTCGCGTGCCCCTCCTGAGTGAATGCGGCAACCTGTCTTGTTGTCTTGTTAGTAGAAGACGGTGAACCTCACGAACTATGAGGAAGCGATGATGAGCCGGACTCGAGAAATGGCTAGAAGCCATGAAATCCGAATTGGGATCCATGAGCGAAAACCAAGTATGGACTTTGGTGGACCCTCCTAGCGACCGAAAGGCCGTTGAGTGCAAATGGATCTTCAAGAAGAAAACGGACGCGGATGGTAATGTTACCGTCTATAAAGCACGGCTTGTCGCAAAAGGTTTTCGACAAGTTCAAGGTGTTGACTACGATGAGACTTTCTCTCCCGTAGCGATGTTTAAGTCCATTCGGATTTTATTAGCAATTGCTGCGTTTCATGATTATGAAATATGGCAGATGGATGTCAAGACTGCGTTCCTCAATGGCAACATTGATGAAGAGTTGTATATGATGCAACCCGAAGGTTTTGTCGATCCTAAGGATGCTGATAAAGTATGCAAACTTCAGCGTTCCATTTATGGACTGAAGCAAGCATCTCGGAGTTGGAACCTTCGTTTTGATCAAGTGATCAAGAGCTTTGGATTTGTTCCAAATTGCTACGAAGCTTGCATCTACAAGAAAGTGAGTGGGAGTTCTGTGACGTTTCTGGTACTATATGTGGATGACATATTGATTATTGGAAATGACATCAACATGCTTAACGATGTGAAGAGTTATTTAAACAAGTGTTTTTCAATAAAAGACCTAGGTGAAGCTGCTTATATATTGGGCATCGAAATCTATAGAGATAGACAAAGACGCCTGATAGCTTTAAGCCAGAGTACATACCTAAACAAAGTTCTGAAAAGGTTCAGAATGGATAAGGCAAAGAAAGGTTCGGTGCCTATGTTGTCAGGTAAGATGTTGAGCAAGGCTCAGTGTCCAGCTACGGTAAATGATAGGGAAGCTATGAGCAAAGTGCCTTATGCCTCGGCCATAGGTTCTATCATGTATGCCATGCTGTGTACTAGACCGGATGTGTCCAATGCTCTTAGTTTGACGAGCAGATATCAAAGTGATCCAGGAGTGGAACACTGGACAACCGTGAAGAACATCCTAAAGTACCTAAATAGGACTAAAGAAATGTTCTTAGTCTATGGGGGTGATGAACAACTCGTCGTAAAAGGTTACGTCGACGCTAGTTTCGACACCGACAAGGATGATTCCAAATCTCAGACAGGATACGTTTATATTTTGAATGGAGGAGCTGTGAGCTGGAGAAGCTGCAAGCAAAGCGTGATCGCGGGATCTACAGTAGAAGCGGAATACATGGCTGCTGTAGAAGCGTCAAGTGAAGGAGTTTGGATCAGAAACTTCATCACTGAGCTTGGCGTGGTTCCAAGTGCATTGGACCCACTGAAGATATTGTGTGACAACACTGGCGCCATAGCACTCGCTAAGGAACCAAGATATCATCCAAAGACCAAGCATATCAACATAAGTTTCATATAATCTGAGATTATATAGATGGAGATCTGAAGATCAGCAAAGTACATACAGATCTGAATGTCGCAGATCCATTGACTAAACCTCTTCCACGTGTAAAACATGATCAGCACCTCAGTGCCATGGGTGTGAGATTGTTGCCAGATGTAAACTAGATTATTGACTCTAGTGCAAGTGGGAGACTGTTGGAATTATGCCCTAGAGGCAATAATAAAGATGTTATTATTATAATTCTTGTTCATGATAATGTTTATATTCCATGCTAGAATTGTATTAAGCGGAAACTTTAATACTTGTGTGGTTTGTGAACAACACCGTGTCCCTAGTACGCCTCTATGGACTAGCTCATTGATCAATGATGGTTAAGGTTTCCAAACCATAGACATGAGTTGTCAATTGATAATGAGATCATATCATTGGGAGAATGATATGGTGGATAGACCCAAACTAAGCGAAGCAATTAGATCGTGTCATCGTGTTCATCTTTGCGAAGCTTTTCCTATGTCAAATATTGTATTCCTTAGACCATGAGATAATACAACTCCCTGGTATCGGAAGAAAGCTTTGAGGTCATCAAACGTCATCCTATGAGAGGGTGATCATAAAGGTGTCTCTCAGGTGATCAGAAAGTATCTATTGGGTTGTATGTATCGAGATGGAATTTGTCCCTCCCAAGTCGGAGAGATATACTTCGGGCCCACTCGGTAATTGATATCAACACCGCTTGCAAGCATGTGGTTAAGGGGTTAATCACAAAGTGATATCGGATTACGGAACGAGTAAAGTACTTGCTGTGAACGAGATTGAACTAGGTATGAAGGTACTGACGATCGAATCTCGGGCAAGTAAAATATCGCGAGACGAAGGGAATATATATATGGGATTGATTGAATCCTGGCATCGTGGTTCATCTGATATGATCATCGATGAATGTGTGGGAGTCAATATGGGTTTCCTGCACCCGTTGATTATTGATAGAAGATCATGTCTGCATATTCTCGAACCCGCAGGGTCACACACTTAACGTGTCTCGACGCTAGGATAGATTGGATAATTGGTTTATGAGTTTTTGTTCAGAGTCTCGGATGGGATCCGGGACATCACGAGAGGTTCCGGAGTGGTCCGGAGAATAAGATTCATATAAGGCAGTGCAGTTTTTGGAGTTCGGAATTGTTCCGGGTTAATCGGTATTGTACCGGAAGCTTCTAGAACCTTCCGGAGGGGGACCAACGTGGTCCCACCTGTCGGGAGGGGGCATGGGCCTATGAGGGAGTGCCCTGGCCGCATTGGTCCAGGGGCACAAGGCCCCATAGGGCCCAGCCGGCCATCCAAGTGGAAACCCTAATTAGGGCTTCTAGAAGGGGGAGAGTCCTTGCCCCCCACTCCTCGCTCCCTTGGCCGCTGGCCCAAGGCTTGGAGGAGGGGCAAGGGCTGGCCGCCCCCTCTATATAAAGAGGGCTGGTGCGCCCCCTCCCCTACACCTTCCCCTCCAAACCCTAGCCGCCCTGCTGCCCTTCCTCTCTCCCTCCCGACTGCTTGTAGGCGAAGCCCTGCTGCAGAAATTCTCCACCAATTGCACCGCGCCGTCGCGTTGTAGATCCAATCCATCTCTCCACCATACTTGCTGGTCCGAGGAAGGAGGAGACGTCGAGGTGCTGCATGTGTGCATCTCACGGAGGCACCACCACTTGTGGTGCTAGATCGGATCGGATCGCGAGGAGGAGAAGCGAAATGCGACTACATCACCCACGTTCCGATTTAACGCTCCAGGCGAATCTTCAAGGGTATGAAGATCTAATCCAATCTCTCTTGTTGTTTGCATCTCCTAGATTAGATCTTGGCTTCCCTCTGTTCACATCCGTAGAAAATTTTGATTTACTATGCCGCGAAACCCTTCAAGTGGTTCATTCGATCGCAAAGTAATCGTAGAAATATGTGGGAGCCATATGAATTTCCAGATTCCTCTATTGGTTATTGTTCGGAGAAGTTTCTCGATCATGTCCGCATAATTCACGAACCGTAGGGAGACACACTTAAGGATTCGATGTTGTTGAGTAGTTATGGAATGATGAGTAAGAGACCGAATGTTGTTCGGAGTCTCAGATGGGATCCGGGATATCACGAGGAGATCCGGAATGGTCCGAAGAATAAGATTCAGATAAGGAAAGTCCTGTTTCGGAGTTGGAGAATCATTCCGGTGTTTTCATCGGGAATGTTCTAGAAGGGTCCGGAAGGTCCGGCACTCCGGAGGGGAAGGGTACATGAATGTGTCATAACAATTTGGAATGGTTGCATCATGTATTAGGTGTCATCGCTGAGCAAAATAAAGGGATAAAACAAATCCTAGTTTGAAAAGTCAAACGCTAATTTGAAAAGTCAAACGACAAGTTTGCTTGGTGGAGGGAGAGTAGGAAACCTACTTGGGGAGGAGTTCCTCTCCCTCCACCCGCCGGCCAAGGAGGCCGAGTTGGGGGAGGACTCTCCTCCCCTGGCCGGCGCCCTCCCACCTATATAAGGAGGCAGGGTGCCTCCAGATGCACACCTGCCCCACCAAACCCTAACCCAGCCGCCGCCACCAAGTCGCCGCCGCCCTAGGGTTTCCTCCTAGCCGCCGAGTTGGGGCCCTCCCCTTGCCCTAGCCGCCGGCCTAGCCCTCTCTCCTTGGTGCCTCTAAACCCTAGATCGCCAAGGCCTCTCTCATATTCCACCATACTCGCTCTGACTTAAGGCAAAGCCCTGTGAGATCTCCCCTCTACTTCCGGTACCACGCCGTCGTGCTGCCGGAATCGCGAGGAGAGTGCTACAACCTCCGCTGCCTGCTGGAACAAGGGATAGGAAGGTCTTCATCAAGTACCGAACGTGTGACCGACTGCGGAAGCGCTGCCGGAACGCAGCGACGGAAGGATCGTCTACACGATCTTGAGATCGGCAAGAGTACGACTACATCACCCACGAGAATCCGCTCTCGTTAAACACTTTGGAATCTTCGAGGGTGAGTTCCTCTATCGACTGCTACAATCTAGTAGATAGATCTTGGCTTGTTTGTTTGTATGCGGTAGAAATTTTTTGTTTTCCATGCTACGAACCCCTACAGTGGTATCAGAGCCGTGTCTATATGTAGATCTGTTGCACGAGTAGAACACAATGGTCATTGTGGGTGGTGTTGCTTTTATTATCAATTGCTTCTTGTGTACTTTGCATCTTGCGGTATGATGGGATGAAGCGGCCCGGGCTAACCTTACATGACATCGTTCATGAGACTTGCTCCACGCTCAACATGCAACTTGTATTGCATAAGTGGCTTTGCGGGTGTCTGTCTCTCCCATTATAGTATAGATCCAATTTACAACGGGCACTTGATAGTTCAAACATCAACGTTGTGGTTCTTGTTCGTAAGTTAGATCGACACTTATTGAAAGCCCCAAACCACGTAAAATATGCAAAGAAATTAGAGGCGTCTAACTTTGTTTTGCAGGGGTGTGCTGTGATGTGATATGGCCATGATTGTGATTATATTTGATGTATGCAATGTTCCTTATTGTAAGTTGGCAACGGGCAGGAGCCATATGGTTGTCTTTAATTTCTGTTAAGACCCGCATGTCTATTCAAAGTAGTTGTAATAGTTGAAGCTGGTGGACGACAATCATGAAGCAGCGTCATTGACCTTGATGCAATGCCGGTGATGATGGAGATCATGTTCGTGCTTGAAGATGGAGATCGGAAGCACAAAGAAGAAAGGCCATATCATATCACATATTATGAATTGCATGTGATGTTAATCCTTTATGCATCTTGTATTGCTCAGTTAACGACGGTAGCATTATAAGATGATCCCTCATGCACATAAATTTCAAGCTCTAAAGTGTTCATCCTTCATAAGAACCGTTGCTAAAGCTTGTTGTTTTGAAGCACCACGTGATGATCGGGTGTGTTAGATTCTGCAAGTGTATACAACTTGAGCAAGCCAGATTTGCTCATGCGGAAGCTAAGGTTTGATCTTGACAAGCCTAGCATGTACAGACATGGTCTCGGAACACGGATCACCGAAAGGTAAAGCATGAATCATATAGTAGATATAATGAACATGTCGATTGTTCGCCATTGAAGCTACATCAACTCTCGTGACGATCGGTTTTGATGTGGTGGATTTGGTTCGTGTGATCACTAAAACAATGTGAGGGATATTGTTTTGAGTGGGAGTTCACCTAGATTAATTTAACTATTAATTAGAACTCAATTTGTCATAAACTTAGTCTAAACTATTGCAAATATGTTGTAGATCAATGGCGGCCCCTACCATCAATTTTAATGCGTTCCTAGAGAAAGAAAAGTTGAAAAACAATGGAAGCAACTTCGCGGATTGGTTCCGCAATTTGAGGATTATCCTCAATGCTGGTAATTTGACCTATGTCTTTGGATGCACATTTGGTGACTCGCAGCTGATGCTACCGATGAAGTAAAGAATGTTTACCTCGCTCGGAAGAATCAGTACTCCACAGTTCAGTGTGCTATCTTGTATGGTTTGGAATCGGAGCTTCAGAAAAGGTTTGAGAACTCAGACCCACATGATATTGTCCGTGAACTCAAATTGATATTTGAGACTCACGCGGCAGTTGAGAGTTATGAGGCTTCTGAAAAGTTCTTTAACTGCAAGATGGAAGAGGGCAGTCGGTGAGCATGTGCTTAAGATGTCTGGGCACGCAAACAAACTCCAAAGCTTGGGTATAGTGATTCCTAATGCTTTGGGGATTTACCGTGTCCTCCAATCACTACCACCAAGTTACAAGAACTTTGTGATGAACTACAATATGCAAAGCATGAACAAGCAGTTGCCAGAACTCTTCTCCATGTTAAAATCTATAGAAGTGGAGATCAAGAAAGAGCACCAAGTGTTGATGGTCAATAAGACCACCAAATTCAAGAAAGGCAAGTCTAAGCAAAAGGGACACTTCAAGAGGGGTGGTAAGAAAGTTGCCGCACCGATGAAGAAGACCAAGGCTGGACCTAACCCTGATACTGAGTGCTTTTACTGCAAGGGAGAAGGTCACTAGAAGCGGAATTGCTCAAAGTACTTGGCGGATTTGAAGAACGGCAACATCAAGAAGAAAGGTATATCCGATATACATGTTATTGATGTGTATCTCACTAGTACTCGTAGTAGTGCACGGTATTTGATAATCGGTTCGGTTGCTCATATTTGTAACTCAAACAAGTCTTTGTAGAATAAACGGAAGCTAGCGAAGAACGAGGTGACGATGCGCGGGAAATGGATCAAAGGTTGATGTGATCGCGGTGCACGCTACCTCTTCATCTACCATCGGGATTAGTTTTATACTTAAATAATTGTTATTTGGTGCTCAAGCATGAACATTATACCGGGATCTTGTTTATTGCGAGATGGTTACTTGTTTAAGTCCGAGAATAATGGTTGTTCGATTTATATGAGTAATATGTTTTATGCACATGCACCTTTGATAGATGGTCTATTCTTATTGAATCTCAATAGTGGAAATACACATATTAATAACATTGAAGCTAAACGTTTGAAATTAAGCGATAACTCGACTTATATGTGGCACTGTCGTCTTGGTCACATTGGAGTGAAGCGTATGAAGAAACTCCATTCCGATGGACTTCTTGAATCACTTGATTTCGAATCACTTGAAAGATGCGAAGCATGTCTGATGGGTAAAATGACTAAGACTCCATTTTCTGGTATGATGGAGCGAGCTACGGACTTATTGGAAATCATACATACCGATGTGTGTGGTCTGATGAGTGTAGCATCGCGCGGTGGTTATCGTTATGTTCTTACCTTCACAGATGACTTGAGTAGATATGGGTATATCTATTTCATGAAACATAAGTCCGAAACTTTCGAGAAGTTTAAGGAATTTCAAAGTGAGGTGGAGAATCAACATAACAAGAAGATTAAATTTCTACGTTCTGATCGTGGAGGTGAATATCTAAGTTACGAGTTTGGAGAGCATTTGAAGAAATGCGGAATACTTTCACAATTGACACCGCCGGGAACACCACAGCGTAATGGTGTGTCCGAACGTCGTAATCGAACTCTCTTAGATATGGTTCGTTCTATGATGTCACTTACAGATTTACCGCTATCATTTTGGGGTTATGCATTAGAAACAGCCGCATTCACTTTAAATAGGGCACCATCTAAATCCGTTGAAACGACACCGTATGAATTATGGTTTGGGAAGAAACCTAAATTGTTGTTCCTTAAAGTTTGGGGTTGCGAAGCCTATGTAAAGAAGTTATAGCTGGACAAGCTTGAACCCAAAGCGGAAAAATGCGTCTTCATAGGATACCCAAAGGAAACTATTGGGTATACCTTCTATCATAGATCCGAAGGCAAAATCTTTGTTGCCAAGAATGGATCCTTTCTAGAGAAGGAATTTCTCTCGAAAGAAGTGACTGGAAGGAAAGTAGAACTCGACAAGGTTGTCGAACCTTCTCTCGAACTTGCGTGTAGTGCAGCACCGAAAGAAGTTCCTGTGGTGCCTGCACCAATAAGAGAGGAAGCTAATGATGATGATCATGAAACTTCGGTCGAAGTTGCTACAGAATCTCGCAGGTCAACGAGAACTCGTACCACTCATAATTGGTATGATCCCGTTATGAGTGTCATGTTGGTGGATAACACCGACGACCCTGCGACATATGAGGAAGCGATGATGAGCCCAGATTCCAATAAATGGCAAGAATCCATGAAATCCGAGATTGGATCCATGTACGAAAACCAAGTATGGACTTTGGTGGACTTACCGGATGGCCGGAAGGCTATCGAGAATAAATGGATTTTCAAGAAGAAAACAGATGCTGATGGTAATGTTACTGTCTATAAATCTCGACTTGTCGCAAAAGGGTTTTGACAAATTCAAGGAGTTGAATACGATGAGACTTTCTCACCAGTGGCGAAGCTAAAGTCTGTGAGGATTTTGTTAACAACCGCTGCATATTATAATTATGAGATATGGCAGATGGATGTCAAAATAGCGTTCCTCAATGGAGACATTGATGAAGAGTTGTATATGACGCAACCCAAAGGTTTTGTCGATCCTAAAGATGCTAAAAAGGTACGCAAACTTCAACGGTCCATATATGGATTGAAGCAAGCATCCCGAAGTTGGAATCAACGTTTTGATAAAGTAATCAAAAGTTTTGGTTTTATACAAACTTATGGAGAAGCTTGTATTTACAAGAAAGTGAGTGGGAGCTCTGTAGCATTCTTAATACTATATGTAGATGACATATTGTTGATTGGGAATGATGTAGACCTTCTTAATAGTGTCAAGGAATATTTGAATAATAGTTTTTCAATGAAAGATCTTGGCGAAGCAGCTTACATATTAGGCATAAAGATTTATAGAGATAGATCGAGACGCCTAATATCATTGTCACAAAGTACATATTTGGACAAATTTCTAAAGAGGTTTGGAATGGAAGATAGCAAGAAAGGGTTCTTGCCCATGTTGCCCAATACGACCTTGAGTAAAACTCAAAGTCCAGCAATGGCAGAAGATAGAGAAAGGATGAGTAAGACTCCCTATGCCTCGGCCATAGGATCTCTAATGTATGCTATGCTATGTACTAGACCCGACATTGCATATGCTGTTAGTTTAACTAGCAGATATCAAAGTGATCCAGGAGTGGATCATTGGACAGTGGTCAAAAACATCCTTAAGTACTTGAGAAGAACTAAGGATATGGTTCTTTCTTATGGAGGTGATGAACAGCTCGTTGTTAATGGTTACACCGATGCTAGTTGGAACACCGATCCGGATGATTCTAAATCTCAATCTGGATACGTATTTACTTTGAATGGTGCAGCAGTTAGCTGGAGGAGTGCAAAGCAAAGCGTTGTGGCGAGATCTTCAACTGAATCGTAATACATAGCTGCTTCAGAGGCTTCACAAGAAGCGATATGGATGAAGGAGTTCATTACAGAGCTCGGTGTGGTTCCAAGTGCGCTGGACCCAATGTCTATCTACTGTGATAACATGGGCGCCATAGCCAATGCGCAAGAACCAAGGTCACACAAGAAGCTGAAGCACATCAAGCTATGTTTTCACGCTATTCGAGAACATGTCCAATATGGTGACATAAAGATTTGCAAAGTACACACAGATCTGAATGTGGCGGATCCGTTGACTAAATCTCTCCCGAGGGCAAAACATGACCAACACCAAACTGCCATGGGTGTTCGGTATATTACCATGTAATCCAGTGCAAGTGGGAGACTGTTGGAGTTATGCCCTAGAGGCAATAATAAATGTAGTTATTATTATATCTTTGTGTTTATGATAAATGTTTACATTCATGCTATAACAGTAGTAACAAGGAAACATTAATACTTGTTTGATTTGTAAACTAAATTAGAGTCCCTAGTAAATCCTCTTCATAATACTAGCTTGTTGGTTAATAAATGATTGTGGTTTCCCTATCATGAACATTGAGATGTTATTAACAACAAGATCATATCGTTAGAAGAATGGTATGATTGACATACTCCTATAGATAAGCGTAGCATAAAGATCAAGTCATTTTAATAGTTCAATTGCTATATGCTTTCTGATACATAGTAACCTAATTCCTTCGACCATGAGATCATGCTTATCACCATCACCGGAAGGATGCTTTGATGACATCAAACACCACACCGTAACTGGGTGGTTATAAAGGTGGCATTGAGTGTTCAGAAAGTATGGGTTGAGACACATGGATCAAGAATGGGATTTGTCCATCCATATGACGGATAGATATACTCTGGGCCCTCTCTGTGGAATGTCATCCAATTGGCTTGCAAGCATGTGACTGGCTCACAAGGGATCACATATGACGGGAACGAGAAAAGAGTACTTATCAGTAACGAGGTTGAACTAGGTATGCAGAGATACCGACGATCAAAACCTTGGATAAGTAAACTATCGTGAGATAAAGGGAAATTGGTATCATATGTAAGTGGTTCATTCGATCGCAAAGTAATCGTAGAAATATGTGGGATCCATATGAATTTCTAGATTCCTCTATTGGTTATTGTTCGGAGAAGTGTCTCGATCATGTCCGCATAATTCACGAACCGTAGGGAGACACACTTAAGGATTCGATGTTGTTGAGTAGTTATGGAATGATGAGTAAGAGACCGAATGTTGTTCGGAGTCTCGGATGGGATACGGGATATCACGAGGAGATCCGGAATGGTCCGAAGAATAAGATTCATATAAGGAAAGTCCTGTTTCGGAGTTGGAGAATGATTCTGGTGTTTTCATCGGGAATGTTCTAGAAGGGTCCGGAAGGTCTGGAACTCCGGAGGGGAAGGGTACATGAATGTGTCATAACAATTTGGAATGGTTGCATCATGTACTAGGTGTCATCGCTGAGCAAAATAAAGGGATAAAACAAATCCTAGTTTGAAAAGTCAAACGCCAATTTGAAAAGTCAAATGGCAAGTTTGCTTGGTGGAGGGAGAGTAGGAAACCTACTTGGGGAGGAGTTTCTCTCCCTCCACCCGCCGGCCAAGGATGCCGAGTTGGGGGAGGACTCTACTCCCCTGGCCGGCGCCCTTCCACCTATATAAGGAGGGGCAGGGGTGCTGACATGGTTATACCCTACGGGTACGTGACTTCAGCATACCTGGTCCGGCCCATGGAAGGCCCACAGCAGATATACGCTAGCCCATGAAGATTTTCGGGTGGCCAAGGCCCATGACGCTTTCGGATCCTTGGAGAGCAAGACTAGCATAGATAGGAAATTCAAAGGGGTAAAACCCTAGAACTTGTAACCGACTAGGACTATGCCCGGAACCTGCCTAAGTCTATATAAAGGCCAGGAGGGAACGTCCTAGATCTCTCGACTCATACTTTCGCATACGCACCTCCACGCCAGATCGAATCTGCGCACCCTGTAACCTTCGGTTCCGCCGTAATCAAGAGCAGACAAGCAGGAGTAGGGTTTTCCCTCCGGGGGCCTGAACCTGGGTAAATCTCATGTCCCCTGGTTGCTTGTCTGTTAACCGTGCCACGATCTCCAGCATCCCCATCTTCTCCAAAACCCAAGTCCATAACAATGGGCATTGACGAGATTAAACCTCGTCAATTGGCGTCGTCTATGGGAGTCGGGGCTGCTGATTGTGCGATCGTGACGGTTCCGACCCGAACGATCTACAACTCCGCGGCAACGGAGAATCACCTCCTCTTCGGCACTTTCGACTTCACCGCCCACTCGTCGGCCACCATGAAGGATTTCGAGCCCGTAGGCGACAGACTCGAAATTTTGTTCGGGAGCTTCTGCTTGTGGGGACAACCGGCACCTCCGCCTTCTGGCGGGTGCCCGTGCCATCAATCAGGCCCGCCTCGTGGGCTCCACACCCCGTGCTACGCACGTCACCATCGACAGTTGAGTTCTACAACAGCAGCAGCTGCAACTCCGATCTGTGCGATCCACCTTTGGATGAAGGGACCTACGGTTCCGGATCTGAAAGCTGCGGCAGCAGTGAACCGATCTACGAGCGCTACCTATGCGCCGCGGTCATCCAGGAGCAACAAACGCCTAACCCGCCACCCAACACGAACCCCAACCCGCAGGACGAAAACGGTGGAAACGGCGGGAATAGAAGAAGCCAGTCCCCCCACCCGAAGGGGAAAACAATGGCCACGTCATCCAACTTAGCAAAGAAGGATGGGTCCAGGCACGCCGTGCCGTCGCAGGCGACATAGTCCTACCCGTGGACTCCCCACGTGACCTACTGATGGCGTACCACTACCTCCTCATCGAGGAGCACAAGAAGCAAGTCAAGATGCAGGAGACACTCGATAAACGCAAGCAAGCAGCCTCCGAGTCCAGCGCACGACGAGCTGCGCTCTCCGCCATGGCACCCGGCTCTAGCACGAACGGAAACCAGGGAAACAAGCACCGCTCGCGGGTGGAGAACATGGATCCCAAAGAACGCCGTGATGTAACCCGAACTCTCCACACGTCGTTCATGGATATGGATGCCGACGGCAACATCATCCCGAAGACACCGCAAGCTGCGATCCTGGCAGCCACTGCGTATCTCGCGGCCCACCAACCTCCGGAAGGGGACCCGAAAAGAGCCATGCATAAGTCCGCACTCACCGGACTCGGATTCGTCGGAGCTGCGCTCCACGAAGACGCCTCGCGTAAAGAAGAAAGCTCCGGTCAGGCGCGACCGGAGCCCCACCCCTTCATCCGAAGAGGAGGAGGAGCACGACCTTCCTCGAAGGAAGAAGAGCTCGCATCGCCATAAACGCGACTACGACGCCAGAGACGCGCTTACACAACGCAAAATCGACAAAGCGCGAGCCAAACGCGCATGCTCGTCTGAGTCCGAGATGGATGAAGATTAAGGAGAACTCTGTGGAGCTCGATGCTTCAGCAGATCTGTTCGGCGAACACAGATGCCGCGCAATTTCAAGCTTCCTTCGGATACTCCGAAGTTCAACGACACGCAAGATCCAAAATCTTGGCTCAGCGATCATCTGTCATCCGTCAAGCTGCACGGCGGTAACAAAGAAACCGCCATGCAATGCCTCCAGCTGCAGCTGACAGGCGCGGCGCGGGTCTGGCTCAGCAACCTATCATCAGGATCCATCCGAAGTTGGGAGGAGCTAGCTTACAGCTTCATCCGAAATTTCAAGGGCACCAGCAAGAGGCCCGCCTCAATCGAAGAGTTGCGAGCCTGCACTCAAAGAACGGGGGAATCTATTCGCTCGTACATATTACGCTGGTCTACGACCAAGAACTCCACAGCGCATATCTCCGAAGAGAGGGCCATCGACGCCTTCAGAGACGGCGTCAAACGCCAAGATTTCAAGGAAGAACTTGGGCGTGTCAAGCCCAAGACACTCGACCACCTCATGGAAATTGCCAACAGTTGGGGCAGACGGCGAAGATTGCATCCAGCGAGCGCAATCAGATGAAGAGGAAGACTACGGCTGAAGGCGAGAACGCCGCAGCAAGAGGAGATCGCGTGTCTACGAAGACCGCGACGGACCCGACATGGTCGCGGCTGGCTACGCCAACCGCCGCAACGACAACATCCGCAATAGCGGAGGATACCGCGGAGGAAATCTCCGTGACAACGGACGACCAGCACAGTCGTGGCAACGCCGCGACCGCGACAACGGACCCTCAGCATTCGACAAACTTTCGGGTCCATGCACCATCCACTTCTACATCGACAAACAAGATGGCAAAAAGAAAGCCAGTCACATGCTCAAGGACTGCCGCGAGTTCCAAAAACTCAGCGAAAGCATGGTGCAGATGAGGCAACAAGCCCCAATCCCTGCGTTCGGAAACGCACCCGCGCCAGGAGAAATAGCACACGGAGCTCCTCCACCGCCACCTATTGGAGGCCCAAACCAACGATCGCACCAGCAAAACAACGCTGGGTCGGATACCCCCACCAAAGGGAGCACTAAATATGATCCAAGGGCGCCCACAAACAGGGTGCAGAAGAAAATCACCCGACAAATCAACTTGGCCGTGGCAACTCCGCCTGCAATCCCTGAGTACCTCAGCGGATCGGAGTCTTGCATCACGTTCACTCACGCGGATCACCCTTGCCAGATCCCTCGCCCAGGTCATGCTGCCCTGGTGCTGGAGGCGCAGATCGGAGGCTTCGAGATGAGTCGCGTCTTCATGGACGGCGGCAGCGGCATCAACCTAATGTTCGCAAGCACCCTAGCAGCTACGCGGATCTCGCAATGCAGCCTGGAACAATCAGACACAACGTTCCACGGCATTGTCCCAGGAAAGGGCATATTCCCCCTAGGCAAAATAGGGCTCGACGTCTTCTTCGGGAAGCCGGACAACTTTCGGCAGGAGAGACTCGAATTCGAAGTGGTGGACTGGCCGTCACAATACCACGCCATCCTGGGGCGTGTAGCATTCGCAAGGTTCCTGGCCGTCCCACACTACGCATACCTACTACTCAAGATGCCAGGACCAAGGGGCATCATCACAGTCCATGGGAGCTTCACCCGATTGGACCAATGCGACAAGGAATTCAACAAAATCTCCCAGTCTTTCGGCATGCAAGACGAGCTTGTAAGGCTCCGCGAGGTGACGGATAATGGGCTACCCCCAGTCACAAGGCAGAACGCACCTGACATGTCCTTCGACTCCACCGTCAACACCAAGAAAGTACAGGTCCATCCGACGGATGCTTCCAAGACGGCCTTGATCACCAATGACCTCAACACCGCATAGGAAGGCGCGCTCGTCGAATTCCTCCATGAGCGCTGGGAAATCTTCGCCTGGTGTCCTGCGGACATGCCAGGAGTTCCCAGGGAATTCGCCAAGCATGCACTCAATGTCTTTCCAAACACCAAGCCAGTCAAGCAGTCCATCCGAAGACTGTCGGAGCCGCGAGCCGAAGCTATCGGCAAGGAAATCAATAGACTACTCACTACAAACTTCATCAGGGAAATCAAAGAAAGCGAGTGGCTTGCAAACACGGTGATGGTCCCGAAGAAGGACACGGACATCCTGCGGATGTGTGTGGACTTCACGTCACTAAATAAGCATTGCCCAAAGGACCACTTCCCTCTTCCACGGATCGACCAGATTATCGATTCGACTGCAGGTTGCGAGAAACTCTCCTTCCTCGACGCCTACTCAGGCTATAACCAGATTCGGCTCAAGGTCGAAGATCGGGAGAAAACATCGTTTATTACACCGTTCGGAGTATTCTGTTACAACACAATGCCCTTCGGGATAAAAAACGCGGGTGCCACGTACCAGCGATGCATGCAGGCCTGCCTCAAGGACCAGATTGGTCGCAACGTCCAAGTTTATGTTGACGACATAGTAATAAAAACCAGGGAGGCAAGGACACTTATCGACGATCTCCGCGAGACGTTCGACAACCTCGATCGCTACAGGATCAAGCTCAATCCCGAAAAGTGCGCCTTCGGCGTCCCATCAGGTCAGCTGCTCGGGTACTTCATCTCTCAACGAGAGATTGAGGCGAACCCGAAGAAAATCAAAGCCATCATGACGATGGAGAAGCCGAAAAACCTAAAGGGCGTCTAGCAGCTCGCAGGACGAGTAGCGGCGCTAAGCAGGTTCATCAGCCGTATGGGCGAGAAGGCCCTACCATTCTACCAGCTACTGCGTAAAGCAGACAAGTTCGAGTGGACACCAGAAGCCAACGACGCATTCGAAAGCCTCAAGCGGCTCCTCTCCACCTCACCCGTTTTGGTCACGCCAAAGGAGCGTGAGCCCCTGCTGCTGTACATAGCAGCCACACATCAGGTGGTCAGCACCGTGCTCGTGGTTGAACGACCCGAAGAAGGCAAGACCCACGGGGTCCAGCGCCAATTTACTACCTCAGCGAGGTACTGACACCAACAAAGCAGAGGTACCCTCACTACCAGAAGCTATCCTACGGCGTGTTCATGACGGCTCGACGGATGAGCCATTACTTCCAGGAGCACCAAGTGATGGTCGTCAACGAAGCACCCCTGAACAGCATCCTGAATAATCCAGAGGCCACAGGACGGGTGGCCCTGTGGGGCATCGAACTATCACCCTTGGACATCGTCTACGACAAGCGACACGCAATCAAATCTCAAGTCCTTCCGGACTTCCTGGTACACTGGATGGAGCTGCAGCTACCAGACACCCCAGACATGTCGCAGTCCTGGACAATGCATTTCGACGGCTCCAAGCGCGAAGCGAGCAGGGCAGGGTCATACTGACCTCCCCGCAAGGTGACAAGATGAAGTACGTTCTTCGGATGAAATTCAAAGCCTCCAACAACGAAGCCGAATACGAAGCCCTCATCCATGGCATGAGGATGGCAAAGATATGCGGCGCAACGCGCCTGGTCATCTACGGTGACTCCAACCTCGTCGTCCAGCAGACGATGAATGAGTGTGACGCACACGCCAAAAACATGATCGCGTACCGCACGCTCTACAACGCACTCGAAGGAGAATTCGACGGCTGCGAACTACGACACGTTGGAAGAGAGAGCAATGAGGAAGCTGATAGACTCGCCAACATCGGCTCCACTTGCGCAAAGGTGCCACCAGGTGTGTTCCTCGAACAAATCTGCGTGCCATCCATCAAGCGGAAATTCTCCAAGGGATCACCCGAAGAAGCAGAGCACTCGGGAGCTACGCTACCCAAAGGACACGAAGGACCCGAAAAGCTGGACACAGAGGTAGCCATGGTCAACCTAATGCAGGTCATGGCAGTCGAAGAAGCTTGGACACGACCATACCTCCAGTTCTTGATAACCGGAGAATTGCCTGACAGCCCAACAGACGCCCGGCGCATATCTCGTCGGTCAAAATCCTTCACCATCATCAACGGCGAGCTGTACAAACGCAGCATCATGGGTGTACTTCAACGGTGCGTCACCATCGACGACGGCAAGGCCATACTCCAAGACATCCACGAAGGCATCTGCGGCCACCACGCAGGCAGCCGCTCCCTTGTCGCTAAAGCTCTACGAGCAGGATTCTACTGGCCAACGGCCATGAGCGACGCAAAGGACATCGTCCGAAGATGCAACGGATGCCAACGGTTCGCCGACAAACCGCACGCACCTGGGTCCGAGCTCAGGCCCATACCTATAGCTTGGCCTTTCGCTCAATGGGGCCTCGACATGATCGGCAAACTGCCAAAATCCTCGAAAGGGGGACACGTTTTCCTCCTAGTTGCAGTCGACAAATTCACCAAGTGGATCGAGGCCATGCCGGTCACCAACCAAAAAGGCAAAACTGCCGTCAAGTTCTTCGAGTCCATCGTCTACAGGTTCGGCGTACCACACAACATCATCACCGACAACGGATCAAACTTCATCTCCGAAGAATTCCAGGACTTCTGCGAAGGCCTCGGGATCAACATCACATATGCCTCAGTGGCACACCCGCAAACAAACGGGCAAGTGGAAAAGGCCAACGGCCTAATCGGCGCCGGCATCAAGAAGCGCCTCATGAGCTCACTCGAACAAAAAGCTGGAAATTGGACGAAGGAGCTACCCTCCGTCCTGTGGAGCTTACGAACTACGCCAAACAGCTCCACCGGCTACACGTCGTTCTTCATGGTACATGGAGCCGAAGCCGTGCTACCAGCCGAAGTGCGCCACCAGGCCCCACGGGTCGTCGCCTACAGTGAAGCCGAATCCACGGCTGCACTATAAGACGTTGTCGATACACTCGACGAAGCACGGGATATAGCAGCAGCTCGGTCAGCGGTGTACCAGCAGAGTCTCCGCAACTACCACAGCCGCCGGCTGTGCCCAAGGTCCTTCGTCGAAGGAGACCTCGTCTTGCGACTCAAGCAAAAGCGACCGAATAAATTCGAGTCGCCATGGGAAGGACCCTACGTCATCACCGAAGTCATCCCAGGTGGCGCCTATCGCCTCAAGCACGTGGAGTCTGGAGTTGCATACTCCAACCCATGGAATATCTCGCACCTGCGACGATTCTATCCATAGCAACCTACCCCCTTTTTTTACTTTCAATAAGGCTTCCAGCCAAGGCTACTCAGCCGAACAATGTACCTCCTCCATTACGATATAAATAAAGCTAAGTGTCTCGCCCCAAAACTTCGGTTCACTATTTTCTACAACTGTACTACATGCTACAAACGCACTCGGGGGCTCCCCCACCTCACGATTTCATCGACTGAGGACCAAACGTGTACACCTGAGTAGCTGACAACGTCAGGCAAACGAAAAGGACACGTACCCAATTAAAGCATTGCGTGCTCACAAACAAATAAACCTTTACAACAAAGGGCACAACACGCCCAGCCGAAATATACAAATTTTACATCTCTCTCTTTTTACAGGTACTACCTATGTTGAAGAATAATCTGGGCACGCTGCTCAAACAAATCTACAATCTGTTCGGCATACTGCCTTACAGCCGCGTAATGCGGACGCATGTCCCACTCGCCACCATCAGGGCGAAGAGGTGGCCCAGCAGCCACGGCAGCCAAATCCACGTCAGGCCGGTGCAGCCTCACAAGAGACAACGCAGCTTTCACTCCTGCGACAAGCTGCTGCCGCACCAACTCCTTGACATTGCTCACGTTCCGAAATTTCGACAGAAGACCCGCAAGGCTTGTTGGCACGGCATCCAAAGGGAACATGACGTGCCGCACCGAGGAAAGCGATGTCTGCACTTGGCGGAGCACCCGCAAA
This sequence comes from Avena insularis, assembly GCA_023614405.1. Taxonomy (NCBI): domain Eukaryota; kingdom Viridiplantae; phylum Streptophyta; class Magnoliopsida; order Poales; family Poaceae; genus Avena; species Avena insularis. The sequence continues at coordinate 457,666,965 of CM042685.1, read as the reverse complement.
ACTTGATGAACACGATCCTGCACCGTCGCCAGGGCTATGGCGCGATCACGATCCATCCAGAAGAAGCCGCCGGCCTCCATGTCCTGTTGAGTCAAGCAATTGACCCGAACAGCGACACGCTCTTTTTCTTCCCTCGAAGCAAGATTTGCACCTGCAACAATCGGACAAAATAAGAGTATGGCCAGCAGGCTCATCCGAAGAACAGAGCTACAGCTCGACCAAAGAACAACTTACATTGCAGCTGCTCGGACAGCCGGACCAACTCCGCCATCAAGTACTCCTCTCTGGCTGCACCACGATCCGCCTTGGACCTCCAAACGTCGGCATGACCGCGTAACCCAAGCAACTCCCTCTCCAGACTGCGCACACGATCCCGAAGGAAAGTGAGCTGCGAGGAATCATCCAAGGATGGACGCAACGGCATTGCGGATGGGGCGTCAACAGGGTCAGCACCCGAAGGAACCTAGAGCGGCAGCCAAATAAAGGAACACAAACATTCAGCCAAGGATAGAGCACAACTCAGAGGAATTCATTAAATATATAAGGCCACTACGTGGCACAAGGATGGTGTTCTTCAAGATATTTACAACAAAAACAGACTACAAACTATCCTACGTCTACTACACCTAAGATGCAGGGCCCTGAGTCGCCTCGGAGCCAGACTGCCGAGCTTTGGCCTCGCCCTGCTGCCGCAGTGCATACTCAGACAGCAAATCAATGAGCTTGGGCCCATATCGCTTGCAACGAGCAGAATAGGCAGCAAAGGCTACCTCGGATCCATCCGCAGCCGTCGGCATCCGAGAAGTGATCTGGGGCAGATCCAGCTCCGCTCCAGCCGCCATGGCCATCGCCAGCCCGACGGACGCGCCGATGCCCTTCTGCTTGCGTTTGTACGCCGCAGGCGCTTCGGCTGACAGAGCCTCCGCCAGAGCATCCACATCGTCAAGGGCTGCGCCCTTCGGGACAAGCTCCTTGTAGAAACGACCAAGGACTTCTTTCGCCTTGGCGAGGGAGTTGACGACGGTGCTACAGCGGTCTTCGACCGCCACAGTGGCATCATCTAGAGCACTCCCGTGCTCCAGAGCACCGTGATCGAACTCGATGCCTGCGGCATCTGAGATAAAAGAAGAAAAGCATGAAGAAAAGCCGCATAGAAGAAGACCCAAAGAAAAAGAAACAAGTACAAAACTAGCACTCACCCGAAATAGCCTTGGCAGCAGCCATGAGCTTCGCCGCCACCTCTTTTTCACGAGCAGCCGCAACCGTGGCCAGCTGCTCCTCACGATCTGCGGCTTCCTGCTGCAGACGCTCCTTCGCTTCGGCTGCCTTAGTCAGCTCTAGCTCGAGGCGTTCTTTCGCGCCAACGGCGGCTCCGGCCTTCTGCTCCGATTGACCAAGGCTCTTCTTGAGAGCGTCAACCTCACGGAGAGACTTGTTATGCTCCTCTGCACTCAAAACAAACAAATGTCAAAGAACAGAACCAGGATAAATAAGAGAAGCGGGCAGATACCTTGAAGGCTACAGATTTGAAGTCAAGGTTTGCCCAGGCGCTCCTGCACCAGCCGCTTGGCCTCCTGCACAAAAGGCCGAAGAAAAAGATAGCAGTAAGAAAAGGACTTGGGGGCTACGCCCAACACAAAGGAGTAAAAACAAAATTCGCACACGAAGATACTCGGGGGCTCCCCCCGTGATATGAAGCAGAAAAACTTACATGCTCTGACGGTGACTCCGAAGGACCGCCTGCGAAATTCTGAGGCGCAACCACCTGCACCTCCTGCAACGGAGGATCCGGAGGCGCGCCACCCGAAGTCGCCACCGTCTGAGGAGGAGGAGACGCAATCTTCGACTCCCCCATCATCTCCCGCGCACCACCACTGGAGGAATCATGGGAGGAATGCCTGCACACGAACCAATCAGCACAAGCACAACAATCATGAAGGAAAAAGGACAATAGTACATCAAAGAAACTTAGGAGCCCAGTGAGCTTAGGTCAAAGACAGGAGGAGACCTTCGGGCTCTCTTCTCCTTTTTCTTCTCTTCCTTCTTCTCCTCCTTCTTTTCTTCCTTCTTCTGCTTCGCTGGCGGGTGCGGCGCTACAGCCCGCACAGGAATGGCAGGAATGGGAGAGGAAGAGCCTCCATGACCATCACTATGACGCTCAAGGCCCAGAGGGTTTCTTGGAGTCGGAGGAGTCGAGGCATCCGAAGACTCACTGGAGCTCCGTGACCGTTTTCACGTATGGTCCTCACTCGACTCGTCGGCATCCTCCGCTGGAGATCGCGCCGACGGTAGCTCGGACACGGAATCAACCACTTCATTATCCGGGGCATTCGGATACCTTTCAGGCAACGGTGGTACCATGCCCGGCACTTTGAAGCTCTGCAAGATCAGAAGGAACTTTGTTAGCAAACAAAGGAAACAAATACACAGCTGACAAAAAAAAAGAGCACTACGTGCACAAAATCTACACCTGCGGTACGACCAACGTCGAAGAAAAGGGAGGAGTCAGCGACTTCCCCGGGATTTCTTCTCCGGCCTTGAACTTCAGCAGCGCGCGAAGGGCCCTGTCAAGATCCCCCTCGGAGATTTTCTCACTCGACACCCTCGTCGGATCACGACGCCCAGAATAAAGAAACATCGGGTGCGCCCTCGCTTGGAGAGGCTGCACCCGACGCTCAAGAAACGTCCGGATGATGTCCACGCCGTTCACCTCCTTCTCCGGAATCAGTTGGAGATCCTCCACCTGACGGTAAAGGGCCTCTATCTCCGCCACCCCACCATCCAAGATTTGGTTTTTCCAAGACCTTTTCTTCTCAATCATTTGGGAGGGGTCAAAGGGAACAAGACCAAAATCTTACCCGGGCACTACGGAGTCGCGGATATAAAACCATCGCCTCCGCCAGTACTGGACAGATTCGGACATGGAAAAAGAAAAGAAGAGAAGATTGGGACTAAGGGAGATGATGCAACCCCCAATGGGATACACACCATCCGAACCAGACTGCCTCTTCACGGAATAGAGCTTCCGGAAGAGGCCAAAGTGCGGCTCAATGCCAAGCCAGCACTCGAAAAAAGTGATAAAACACGCAATGTGGAGAAGAGAATTGGGAGACAGATGATGAAGCTAAATCCCATAGAAGAAGAGCAGTCCACGAAGGAAGTCATGGACTGGAAACGAAAACCCACGCAAAACGAAGGCGAGAAACATAACCTGGTACCCAGATGGGGGACGGGGGATTACCTCATTGCCAGGGAGTTTGACGGCCTCCCTATCTTGCGGGATCAAGCCCCGCTCGCGCAGCTTGCGGAGATCGCTCTCCCGCGTCTCTGATCGCCGCCAGCCACCATCGGTGACGCGAGTAGCGGCGGTGCCCTTCTTTCCTCCGGCGGCAATGGTCCCAACCGCAGATGAAGATTTCTTTGGTTTCCCCATCACGCTACGGTGGCGCCGGCGGTGAAAACGTAGAAAGAACGACGGAAATGTGGAAGGAAATCCCAGCGCGAAGCAAGAATCGCTCGAGCGCAAGGAGGCAGTGAACACAAGAACTGGTGTGGTGAAAACAAACCACGGTTTCCCTCAATGATTATAACAGCGAAGACGACGCACGGCAGCCGTTCATCCAGAAGACCTAACGCCAACGGCAGATCTGGCCGTACACGTGTCAACATCACAACGAACCGTCGTTACCACGCCGTCCACTACGCGCGGAAATCGAGGAGACGCCGTAATTATCTCCACGCCACGCGTGACCGGTCAATTCAAAGTCAGCAAGTGGGGCCCACGTTCGTCCAGTCAAGTCATCTCTGGCGTAGCAGACGCTTGAGGTCATCGATCGTCAGCACTGATGTCATCAAAAGCTATACTAGCACCAACTACAATTCTTCGGCTCCACAGCTAAGAGTACTCACTCGAATCTTCGGTTCGACTAAATACTCGGGGGCTACTCCTATCAGGAGCGCTGGCCGCGCACCCGGAAGATGAATAACGACAAAGTATTTCTTCGAGTTCTACGTCGAGTCTACGACTCCACTACGGACTCGGGGGCTACTCCCATAGGGAGGATGGATTTAAACATCCGAATTTTTTTGAGTCTTACGGACTTAGCAACCGAACAATGCTTGAACTAAAGTCTCTGCTCGAGTCTACGACTTGAACAGACACTCGGGGGCTACTCCCATAGGGAGCGCTGGTCGCGCACCCTATGAATTCTTTGACTGTGGTCTTTCGGATCAACACGCAAAAACTTTTTGGCATCTCTGCCCCAACAAAACGCTGAGTGAGCAACGATCTCCTTGGCCACCCGAAACACCTCCACGGTGACAAACATTCGGATGCTGTGTCTGCGACACAAAGATAAGACCTGCAGATATCATCTGACGGCCTGGAAACGTACATGACTGCGCTCTGCTAGTACAAATCCATGTTGACAGGCGTGATGAAAAATCCCGACGGACGCGTTGGGTACATTAATTAAAATCACTGGAATTCCACTCCTGTAAGTCCTCCGCGGCCTGAGTCGAATTACGCCAGCATATGTTCCAGGTCCGAGTAAAGGGACTCGAACTTGAAGAAGATCGTGTTGTTTCGTCCTAAGACAGTTAACTGACCCTGATCCGTTGGGTGAGTTAGGCACACGCGTCAACAATCCCTACACACATATACTATTAATACATAGTTGCACCCGAAAGATGGAAGAGTCCTCAGCCGAATCTACGATTCGACTGATCACTCGGGGGCTACTGACATGGTTATACCCTACGGGTACGTGACTTCAGCATACCTGGTCCAGCCTAAGGAAGGCCCACAGCAGATATACGTTGGCCCATGAAGATTTTCGGGTGGCCAAGGCCCATGACGCTTTCGGATCCTTGGAGAGCAAGACTAGCATAGATAGGAAATTCAAAGGGGTAAAACCCTAGAACTTGTAACCGACTAGGACTATGCCCGGGACCTGCCTAAGTCTATATAAAGGCCAGGAGGACACGTCCTAGATCTCTCGACTCATACTTTCTCATACGCACCTCCACGCCAGATCGAATCACAGACCTCAGAACCTTCGTTCCGCGTAATCAAGAGCGAGACAAGCGAGTAGGGTTTTCTCCGGGGCCTGAACACAGGTAAATCTCGTGTCCCCTGGTTGCTTGTCTGTTAACCGTGCCACGATCTCCAGCATCCCCATCTTCTCCAAAACCCAAGTCCATAACAATGGGCATTGACGAGATTAAACCTCGTCAGGTGCCCCTCTAGACACACACCTTGCCCCACCAAACCCTAACCCTAGCCGGCGGCCACCAAGTAGCCACCGCCGCCCTAGGGTTTCCTCCTAGCCGCCGAGTTGGGGCCCTCCCCTTGCCCTAGCCGCCGGCCTAGCCCTCTCTCCTTGGTGCCTCTAAACCCTAGATCGCCAAGGCCTCTCTCATAGTCCACCATACTCGCTCCGGCTTAAGGCGAAGCCCTGCGGGATCTCCCCTCTACTTCCGGTACCACGCCGTCGTGCTGCTGGAATCGCGAGGAGAGTGCTACAACCTCTGCTGCCTGCTGGAACAAGGGAGAGGAAGGTCTTCATCGAGTACCAAATGTGTGACCGACTGCGGAAGCGCTGCCGGAACGCAGCGCTGGAAGGATCGTCTACACGATCTTGAGATCGGCAAGAGTACGACTACATCACCCACGAGAATCCGCTCTCGTTAAACACTTTGGAATCTTCGAGGGTGAGTTATTCTATCGACTCGTTGCTACAATCTAGTAGATAGATCTTGGCTTGTTTGTTTGTATGCGGTAGAATTTTTTTGTTTTCCATGCTACGAACCCCTACACTTTTTATTATCAGAAAATAGAAAATGGCTTTTCCATACGATGAAAAGGAAATCTTCCTCCTGAAACATTGTTCGCAATCTCATGATGCAATTTGTGCATATTATCACAAACTATGCTACGATTCTAACCATAACATTGGTCATTTAGCCCGAAAGCCATAAAACCTCGAACATGATAGCTTATTTTGAGAAGGTTTCTTTTGAGATGCGATCAATATACCAAGTTTGGTATTTTTCCTTGCAACAATGTCACATAATATGACAGCACGCGAATGTTTTACATTGTTCGGACCATTTTTGAATTTCCTATGCCAGTTTCAAACTATGGTCAAAACAACGGCGTGAAGATTCTTACCTAGGGGATGAGCCTCACTAAAGTTGTATTGGGTCTCTAATGTAACATCATATTGTGAGTCTAAAAGTGATTTTTGCAGAAAATATGAGCATTAGATCATGTGCCTATAGTTCAAAAAGGATCCACTTTCTACCGATTCGGCAAATATTTGTCTTTTTTATCAGGGGTGGACGAAAAGGTTTGAGATACCCTAGTTGCGACATTGTTCATGTAAGGTGGTCTACTATTTTTGGAAAATAGGGTGATAGCATTTTGAATTGGTGGTTGTTTCATAAAACGCCTTCTTATTGGCCCTTGAAAAATGGAAAATGTGTTAGACGAAAGTATATGTAATATTTTATTATTTTATTTAACAAAAATATGTAATATTTGAGTTTAATTAGATATATATTATTTTCTGCAAATTTTGATATATTATATGTATTTTTCTGATTTAGAATAATTTAGTTATGATTTTTTTAGATTAATGTGGCAAAAAGGGAAAATAGCTATGCCAACGGGTGAAATCTGGGCGATGGCTTAGCCGTTGGCGTAGCCTCGACGCTGTCGCATCGCCGTAACGGCTAACAACTACGTCGATGGTCAGCCTATCCCATTCTACAGCAATGGCCAAACTAAGCTGATGGCCGGTTTGCTCGGTTGCATTTACAAAAAGCTGACGGCCCCGACAAATAGCCGTCGACGCCTTGTTTCTTTCTTGTAGTGGTGTGTCTTGTTATAAACATTTACAAAAATTCAGCTATTTCATTCATTTACAAAATTTAGGCTTGGTTTGTATGGGTCAAAAAAGTTTTACACAGGCTGGCATGCAAGCATGATAGATACAAGAATTACTTAATGGAAAAATCTACTAGTATAGGCTGGAGTCGTTGCAGTATTCTTGGAGAGGGGTTAATGGAAAGATCTTGCCAAAGATATAAATGTATCCTAAAACGACAGGGAAGTCTCAATTGTAGGCCATCAGAGGAGTTCTATGCAGATTGGCTGGCAGTGATGATAGATACGGCAATTAATAATTAATTATTAGGTGTATTGCAGTTTTCTTTGCAAGATCTTGCCAAATAAATGAATATATCTCGTAAAAACGACAGGGAATGAAATTAAATTTGGTATACGATCAATCCTACCGTCATATAAAGAGCCTCCACAATCGTAGATTCAACCTGAAGCAAGATTTCACATCCCACCAAAGCACGATGCAGCCCCTCGCCGCGATACTCGCCGCTGCCCTCCTCCTCGCCGCCGCTGCCATTGCTTCTGGCGCCTGCCCTCCTGCCATCATCAACGCGACATGCTCCTCCTTGTCCTACAGCGGTTACCCCGGCTACAACTACTGCGTGAGCGTGCTCTCCTCCTCCGGCCCGTCCGCCTCCATCGACGGCCGCGGCCTCGCCGTCATCGCCGCCAACACCACGGCGCACAACGTCACGGCCACGGTGGGTCTCATCGACGACCTGCTCGACACCCTCCCCAAATGCTCGGGGTTATACAGGCGCCAGATGGCCGACAAGGTTGCCAGCGCCCTCGCCGATCTCGTCGCCGGGCACGAGCCGACCGACAGCACGTACAGCTTGTACATGGACGCCCACGATCTGGGCCCTGTCAACTGCTTCATCGCCCTCACCGAGACCTATCCGGGGCCGGGCTTCCCCAGGCCCAGTGACCCTCTGGCGCAGGAGGACCAGGCCAACATGGACTTGGTCACTTTCGCCATGAACGTCGCGAAGCTCATCCCCAATAAGTCTTCCTCCGGATCGCCAGATCCGCCTGCCGCCATCATCAACGCGACATGCTCCTCCTTGTCGTATGGCGGGTACCCGGGCTACAGCTACTGCGTCGATGTGCTCTCACCCGGCCTGGCATCCGGCGCCAGGGACACACGAGATCTCGCCATCGTGGCCACCAACGCCATCATCCGCAACATCACGTCGACGGCCAGCCTCATCGATGGCCTGGTCTCGGACGCCGCCCAGTGCAAGGTTTCCTACGGCGACCGCATGGGCAAGACCGTGGCCAGCGCCATCGGCGATCTCGTCACTGGGCGCGCCCTCGCCGGAGCGGCCAGCAAGCTGGACGGCGCCTCGCGTCATACGACAGAGTGCGACCTGGTGATGTCGAAGAGGAGGGGGGTCGAGAAAAATGTCCTGCACGAGGACAACGCGGAGAACTTGGTGTCTGCGCAATTTGCAAGCAACGTCGCCGCCATGTACGCGGCTAATAAGCTAATTTAGTAGGACCTTTTTATTTGAGATCAAATAACGTCACCATGATGCATGGGCGGCAAACATTGAATTGAAAGATGGACGGATGAATAGCTAGGCAATGCGTGCCAGACGCCGGTGCTAAATGTAATCTGTTCTGCCTGTTTCCTGAAATGTGTAGGTTTTCCTAGCTTCTAATAACTCTCACGGGTATATGAGTTTGAAATTTCTGTATGGGTATGTATACTCCTGAATTCCTTTCCAGATCAGGCACATGTCAATTAAATTGACTTCAGATAAGATCTGGGACGAACAGCTCTTGGTCAAGTTTCACAGTTCAGTTATCCGACGGCTCACGACCCTGGATACTGTTTCATTTAAGATGATCGCATGGTGCACGGAGCCGTTTTGCACCAAACGTCGAGGCCGTTCCTCGGCTGCAGACTCATGCCGAATTGATGGTATAAAACTATCACTTTGTATGTTGATTTTCTCAATTCATACCACTTTGTATGACAGGCGGGCCCACCCGTCAGGCTGACGTGATAGCGCGAGACGGCGTACCGTCTGCTGTTTTGCATGTAGGTCCTCAAGTTTTAACAAAAAATTGCGCAGAAGTCCCTGACACTATTAAAACCTTTATAACTTTTGAATACGAATTCAAATGGAAAAAATTTAAATACGAAAAGTGCTCAAAATTGTTTGAATCTTTTTTAAAAAGATTTATTTATTATTTTATATAATTAAAATATTAATATTAAAATATAAAAAATAATTTATTAATTATAAGAAATTATTATATTAATTATACAAAAACTTTGGAAATTCATAACTTTAACTATATAACTCCAAATAATATAAATAATATGTCTAAATTTATTAGAAAAATCCAAGGAATCCATTTCTTATATTTACAACGCATGAATCATAACCGTTCTTCTCGGATATTTTGATTATGCAAGTAATCATAATAATAAATGTGTGTCGTTTTATTTATTCTTGCATATTTGTAGATACACTAAAAATGGAAGATCTCGGAAGTCGGAACGAGCAAAGGCTATGTGTACGCGCAATGTACGTGCGTGGTAGCTGGCTACTTTAATAGTATTTTAATCGATTGTATATATGGCGGTGTGATTCACTAGGTCCACTTGGGGCACCTTTGGTCGGTGCCGTCGTCGTGGTGGAGCACGCAGCGCCTGCCGTTCCTGGGCACGCACACACACGCGCACCCGTCAAGCTTTTTCTTGTGGTTCCCGACTTCTCTTCTGTGTGTGATCGTCTCTTGGCAGGTGCATTTTTGTGTGCGCCGAAAACACGTTTCAACAATGGCACATCGTGAACATCTTTTCATCGAGGCATGTGTGACCAGTGGCATTGGCAACAACTTCACAACAAGAACATCAGCATGCAATGTAGGGGCGGAGACTACACTATCATGCATGCATGCATGCTTCTTTTCGCTCCCTCTCTTACTCCCTGGGTACATCGTTCCGCGCCGCACCAGATACGTACGGTCGCCCCATACTCTATCGCGATGCTCAAATATGGCTCTACCTCTACGTACTGCCCTAGCTAGTGCGCCCGCATTCAACTAGCAGTAGTACCGAGCTTTCGCTGCCTGGATGTAACGATTAATTGTGCGGATGAGACCGCCCGTGACTGTGACCTGCATCTCATCTTAACTCTACGCTATATTTTAGCTGCGTGGTTTTAAATTTAATACTAGTTTATTTAACTTATTACACATATAGGTGTACTATATAGAAACACCTATATATTTTTGTTGGAATTTTCCCGTGAAACTAATTTTCCTGCCTTCTACATGTTCCCAGTGGCCTATGTGTAAATTTCCTTTGGCAACATTTTTTTTCATGCCAAGATGCGCCTCTATACCAAAGTATGAGCACACTATCAAAAACTATGCCATGTGGATGGCTATGAGCATGATCATTTGGCTTGAAAGGCATCAATGTAGATAACAGTCCGTTTCTGTAACATCCCAATTTCTATAAATTGAGATTTGCGTAGCATTCATAAGACTGCATCTTATAAATCATGCCAAACCTCCTATTTCAAGTCTATAAAGTCTCTCTATTTCACCTATTGACTTTTTAGGAGAAAATAATATTTTATAATTTTCTAGTGCATCTACAAATATGCAAGAATAAATAAAACGACACACATTTATTATTATGATTACTTGCATAATCAAATATCTGAGAGGAACGGTTATGATTCATGCATTATAAATATAAGAAATGGATTCCTTGGATTTTTCTAATAAATTTAGACATATTATTTATATTATTTGGAGTTATATAGTTAAAGTTATAAATTTCCAAAGTTTTTGTATAATTAATAAAATAAATTTTATATTTTTGTATTTTTTAATTATATAAAATAATAAATAAAGTTTGTAAAAAAGATTCAAACAATTCTGAGCACTTTTCGTATTTAAACTTTTTCCATTTGAATTCGTATTCAAAAGTTATGAAGGTTTTAATAGTGCCAGCGACTTCTGCGCAATTTTCTGTCAAAACTTGAGGACCTGCATGCAAAACGACAGACGGTACGCCGTCTCGCGCTGCCACGTCAGCCTGACGGGTGAGTCCGCCTGTCTTAAATCGTGTCAATTCGTGTTTAGACAGCAATCAGTCCTTTTTTGTGACAATCAAGAACCAGTGTGGTAGTTTTATGAGATTTCGAAGGCGAGTGGTATGAATTGAGAAAATCGACATATAAAATGGTAGTTTTATGCTATCAACTCGACTCAGGCCTTTCGCTGTACTCCGTTTTCCTTTTCATTTTAGTTTGATTCTCCCTAAGTTACTACTCGAAATTACCCTGCGCCTTGCTGCAGAATTTTGTAGAAATAAAATGGGTCCATGTTAAATGTATTCTACAAATTTGAATGTAATTCGTGACTTATATAGAATGTGCTCTCCTTAATTAAGATAAATATAATGACATACCAATATTCTGATAGAATGGCGTCATCTCCTGATTTGCATATGTTTAATTTAAGTATAAAGTATGAATGAAGGGAATATTAGCAGCTAGATCGTTCTTGCCATGACAAACATGATTTTTGGCAAATAACTTCCGATCAAGCTTGAAATCTTGTATTTTCTTTGTCCGGAAATAAGTAACTTGAATTTGTCTAGATTTACATATATACGTGTTGATACATGTGAATAGAAAAGAAAAAAAAGATCCGCTAGGGCAACAGCACAACAACGCCCAAGGCTCAAACAGAAAAAAAAGGCAGAGATGGTAGAGCGCGCGCAGCACAAGAAGGAAATTAGCGGCCTCGGCCTTATTGAAGGTCCTTTGGAATGGGATGTTCTAGTTGCCTCCATGTCCCGCCTCGGTCACTAACATTGTGGGGACTGCACATATGGAGAACAAGGCTAGGAATTCCTGGCATAGGGGCACTCCTTGTAACCAGCGATCTAGCCAAAAAAGCACTTCTCGCTCGTCGCCCACTATGAAGGGTGCATCCTTGCGAATGGAATGTCTTATATCATGGATGGCTCGCTAGAACTAAGAGCCTCCTAGCGCTCAAAAGCCATCAAGGGCCCCCAGAGGTACTTGGCTTAATGAGTTGAAGCCGCATGCCTCCATCGTCCTGGTGGATTCGCCAAACCCACTTTAGTAATAGAGCCACATTGAAGAGGCACGATTCAAGAACTCCTAAAGCCTCAAGAATCTTGAGGGTGCAAATGTCCACCCATTTCACCATATGGTATTTCTGGTTCCCATACCTGGCTACCCAAAAGAACCTGAACGGCTTTTTGGCAAAGTCTGCATGGGTCCCTTGGGGTAGGAGATAGAGTCCCATTTGATACATGGTGAGGCTAGACAGACATGAGTTGATTATGATAGTATAACTCCCCTTGGATGTGAGACGAGTACGCCATGGTTCACCCTTAGACCGAACCTTCGTGACCAAGGAAGCTTGAATAGTGGTACAAAAGTGGGCTTGCATTGACTGTGACTTAGACTTTAGCATGACATGCCAGGTGTTGTTTTTGCATTATGCTTAGTGATTATTGTTATAGCATGTCTTGTTCCAAACAATTGGGATTGCTTAGTGTGCCTTGAAGAAATTATGCGTTGTTTTAGCATGCAAAAGCATAGTATTGTGGTATTCTCCTTTGATGTTTTGCTTGGGTTGACTTGGCACATGCTTACACCATGTTATGACTATGACAAGTTACCATTAGCCTCTATTATCATTTATACCTTGACTTGTAGTACCACTCTTTGCTTTTATTAGTTTGCTTTGTTGCATTGCATGATTATGGCCATTATGCTCTCTTAGTTAGTTGCTCCCAGTCTTTTGCTAGCCTCCACTTGTATGAGTAAGTTCTACTCATGTTTCCAACTCCCAAGAAACCAAGTTATTCCAAAGTGTCCACTATAAACTCCTATGCATGATGTGTTACACCATTCCAAGTATATTCTTGTTTTCAACTATCTTCCGATTAAAAATTATGTTGTTATGTGAAAACTTAGTGATTAAAGCCCTCACGAACTTGATGGCAGATTTTATTCTTTGCCCCTAATAAACTTGAACCATTGTGACAACTTTGTTGTATATGCTTGCAGTTATAAGTTGGAATTAGCACAACCGTGCTGTCACGGGGAACGTTTTCAACATTGCACTTGTACTTTTGTACTCCATTGATATCATGCTCTTTTGTCTATGGATGTTACCGGTGTAAAATGAAGTGGAAACTTGTAAGTCCATGGAGTTTGTATTCTGTGTTAGAGAAATGCCTGGGCCGCTAGCCTAAGCCATGCCTAATCATGGTGGAAACTTGCAGCATCACCATAGTGAGCTATCTATAAAGCATCATCAATAAAAATCTATGCATATGGTAAATAAAAAGATTGCTGAGATGCTCATTCTCTGCTTGCCTTATCATTTTGGTTATGGGAAAGCTCCTGTACCATGTGCAAGGGGTACCCCGTTGGCGGTTCTCAATGATATGCAAATACTTACAGTGACAAAAACTTGCCTGGGCCCTAAGTTGAGTATCCATGAGGTGTAGCCCTCGTATTCAAAGGACATGAGATTGCCAACTTATACTTTGTCAAGCATATACTCCAGCTTTGCCGCTTTAACATTAACCACTTCAAGATGCTTATGATAGGGGCAATGAGGGCTGAAATCTAACAAGTACCATAATTTTTGGAAGCTCTTTTTGAAACTTGAAATCCATGCTTCCATTATAAACGGTCTTTCTTCCACCACTATTGAGTCTCCACCTTCTACCTTTAGGAACCATTAAGAGAGCATAGTTGTCATTCTGTGTGAAGTGTTCCAAAGCTTATTAATTGATGCATATTGTGATATTACTTGTTCTTGTGCTATTTGTTTCTAGTCACCCTTGTGAACGCTGAAGGTGTCATATGCATCTATATTGCTACTCTATGAGAGACAAGCTGATTACCATTATGCTATATTTTCTGTATGTGAAACAAACAAACGTTTTTCAATGCATGTTATTCATGATCTTTGTTTGTAGCCTTCATGTTGCATGCATAGTTACTATGTCCTATTGTTAGAAATCCATTCTTTCATGCACATGTTTAGAGTTCTTTGATCCCAACTTTCAATGCTTGCAAATAGTTGGATCTTTATTATGAGGGTGCATGTCACCTCAAAAATTATTCTGTTTATCACTTACCTACTCGAGGACGAGCAGGAGTTAATCTTGGGGATGCTTGATACGTCGGAAACGTATCTATAATTTTTGATGCTCCATGGTTGTTTAGTATCTACTTTGATTTACTTGTCCATACTTTGACGTGTTTTTATATATTTTCTGGAACTAACCTATTAACAAGTTGCCACAGTGCCAGTTGCCTGTTTTCTTCTGTTTTTGGTTCCAGGAAGGCAGAAAATCAATATTCTCGGAATTGGAAGGGACAAAAGCCAAAGTTATTATTTTTCCCAAAGCAACACGGAACCACGAAGCAGAGCCGGAGGGGGGGGCACAGGGTGGCCAAACCCCCCTAGGCGCGGGCAAGCCCTGGGGGCGCCTGGAGGGGGTGTGGGCCTCCTGGACCCATACCGACCTTGATACCTGCGCCTATAAGAGCCCCCCGATGAGAAAACCCTAAAACAACCAGAAGAAATCCACGAAAACCTCCGTAGCGCCGCCGCTACCGAAGGGGAGATTTGGGGGACAGAAAGTCCTTGTTCTGGCACCCTACCGGGACGGGGAAGTGCCCCGGAGCCATCTCCATCGATCTCCATCGCCATCTTCATCGCCGTTACTGATTCCCATGATGAGGAGGGAGTAGTTCTTCCTCGATGCTAAGGGCTCTACTGCTAGCTACGTGTTCATCTCTCTCTCTCTATGCATGATCTTGTGGTCATGAGCTTTGTAATCAAGTAGATCTACCTTGCTACTCGAGTGCTTCATTAGATCTCTGCTCTCCCCATGTGTGTGAAAATGACAGCGTGCACGCCATGGTGGCACTTAGGTTTGAGTCTACATAAATACTCTTTGTGCTTTAATAGATCTATGCTTTTCCCCACGTGTGTGAAAGTGACAACGTGCATACCGTGGGTGGCACTTTGGCTAGATTGAATATTTGTTATAAGTTATATTTGGAGTTGGATGTCTCTATGAAATTGTGGTGTTTGTTGGAACTATCCAGTGCTCAAGGTGACAGTGTGGGGTTATCTAGATTGGGGAAGGCGGACATTGAGGTGTGCTGTTATAGCCCTACCTTGGATTAGAGTGTCCAACCGGAGAGTAGTTAAGAGTATTATCATGAAGAGAGGATATTTATATGAGAGAGTGTTCACTAGTGAAAGTATGATCCCTAGGCCTTGTTTCTAAGCATTGAAACACCATTTGCTACTAGATCTGTTGCATGTTTGCTTGCTTCCATCTTTGTTCCGTTTGTCAGGGAGGTTTTGGGCTTTTACCTTTCCTCCACGCCATTAGCTCTTTTCTGGCACCGTTACCCCACGTAAACAACAAGTCAGAAGATATTTTCTGGCACCGTTACCGCTTGTATTTCACTATCTCTTCGCCGAACTAGTGCACCTATACAACTGAGAAGTGTATTGGGTGTGTTAGGGACACAAGAGACTTCTTGTATATTGATTGCAGGATTGCTTGAGAGGAGATAACTTTGACCACTTCCTCCCTGAGTTTGATAAACCTTGGGTAATCCACTTAAGGGAAACTTGCTGCTGTTCTACAAACCTCTACACTTGGAGGCCCAACAACTGTCTACAAGAATAGAAGTGCGTAGACATCAGGGATCTACCTCATGCGCCCGATGACAGGGCGGCCACCCATAGGACTCACTCTCTAGGGAGATCACGTGGGAGACCTCCTAAAGCGAGCTCAAAACTCCAGCCCTCTAGCCCTGCCCATCTGTCCCCCAATATTGGGGCCCCCAGAACTGATCCACTAGTGATGAGCATTCTCCGGGCCATCCGGGGATTCATTTGGAACAACATGGGGGGTTCGGGCACGAGGGCCGCTGTAGACAGATCAAGGAATACTTACGTCAAGAGGGGCCAGATATTGTTGGCCTTCAAGATACCAAGACTTCCCCATTGCTGAGTTAGAAGGTTTGAGCTGCCATAAGTTCATCTAGTCCTGGCTGCCGGCCAATGGCCACACAGGAGGTATCCTCAGTGGCGTGAAGGAGGATACTTTCGAGATAGATGATATGGACCACGGGGGATTTTTGTTATCATGGTCCACACACATAGACAAGCTCACCTCAAATGGGAGGTGATAATTGTTTATGGCCCCGTAGACCATCGGAGGTCCGCCGAGTTCCTGCAGTATCACAAGTCAAAAGTGGAACGAACTGAGATTCCAGTCATCATAGCTGGGGAATTAAATCTTATCCGATCCGCCGACAACAAGAGCTCAACAAACGTGGACCTGCCGCGGATGCGCATGTTTAACATCTATATCGCGATCTCGCCCTTAAAGAGATCGTGCGGATGGGCGCTAGATACATGTGGACTCAAGATTAACTTCGAGAAGAGACAGGTCATGATTCTAGATTTCTCAGACAAGCACATGCAACACAACACGGACAACCTTAACTGCAGGGCTGGTAGACTTCCCCATTACCTACCTGGGGATGCCAATTAGAGATACTAGGTTTTTGATCAAGAACCTTGCTTCCCTAGTCACAAAGGTTTGGTCTAAGGCTGAACCATGGCGGACTCGTCTCATGTCCAAGGGGAGTAATACTATCATAATCAACTTGTGTCTGTACAGCCTCACCATGTATCAGATGGGACTCTATCTCCTACCCAAGGGACCCATGTAGACTTTGCCAAAAAGCCATCCAATTTCTTTTGGGTAGCCAGGTATGGGAACCAAAAATACCATATGGTGAAATGGGTGTACATTTGCACCCCCAAGATTCATGGGGTTTAGGAGTTCTCGACTCACGCTGCTTCAGTGTGGCTCTATTACTAAAGTGGGTTTGGCGAATCCACCAGGACGATGGAGGCATCTGGCTTCAACACATTAAAGACAAGTACCTCAAGGGCTGGCCCCTGATGGCTTGTGAGCGTTCTCAGTTCTGGCGAGCCATCCATGATATAAAACATTCCATTCGCAAGGGTGCACTCTTCGTCGTGGGAGACGGGAGAAAACCTACACATTTTAGGGAACATGAGAAGGGCATAACATATTACATTTAGGAAAATGATATGTATCGTCCGGACGACATGCCATGCCTCCGCTCGCATGTGGTGGAACCTTATCCCCTCCTTCCTATCCTCCTCCCCCTGCCGCTTCATGTATCCCGCTTCTCTCCATCTCCAGCCTGCCTTACCTACTTCATCCAGTCCCAACTCTTCTCGACACCGACGACCACAGGAGGCTGCCCCGTACATGCTCCCATCGCCATGCGCCCGACCACCTCCTGTCTCCCGCCGACGGACGCCCCTGCCCCTAACTGCTTCAAGGGGCCTCGAGCCTATCACATGCTCTCCTGCGGCGGTTCCATTGACGATGACGCCCCCCCCCACACACACATGGGCGTCGCTGGTACATTTCCTCCCATGGCAGCCGCCCCTCCCAGGAGCTCCCATGGTGCTTGCCCTATAACTCTTGCAGGGAAAGGGCGACGAGCCCTGGATTTGCTATCGAAGGCCCTAGATTTGCTACTCTAGATTTTGCATTTCTAGAGAATTTTTGCTGAGATGGGATTTTTGTACATACCAAAATGGTTTTTGCTACAATAGTTGTTCTCTAAACACTACAATTACATAATTTTTGCTCTTCTCTCTTCTGGCAAAACTCTCTAACAGCGAAGTCGGTATTTTGCTACATTAGCATATTTGTTCTGCTACCACCATTCTTTAGTTTTTCTATAATAGCGTAAAACTTTTGCTACGAGGTCAATGGCGATGTCTCCGGTAAAGTTAGTTTTTATTACATTAAAAGAACTTTGTTACTATAACCATCTTGTTTTTTAGGGAAGCAGCCGGACTCCATCCTGTTGCGAGGCTTTATTAATCATTAACAATAGTTACATCGTTTATGAATTTGTCAAGAATAAATCTAGGGGGTTCATCAACCTAGTTACAAGCAATATTACTCAAAAAGCTAAATCTGGCAATCTCGTGAGCTACCTGGTTTGCTTCCCTCGGACAAACATCTTGTGATTTTGCTACAAGTGTAACTTTTTGCTACAAGGCGTCCGGCGAGAGTCACCAGCGAGTTTTTTCCGGCAATGTCTCCGGCGAAGTCGGTTTTGCTACATTAGCACAATATTTTTGTTGCATGGTCTCCGACGGGATATTCTATTTTTTTGGAATGAACCGTTTATATATGTATTTTTTTCTTTGGAAGCGAAATCATAAACATTTATAGCAAAAATATACAGAAAAACAGGATTTGAAACTATTTTTGGGGATACGTGTCAGCCCGGAAAGCATGACCATGCGAGAGACGCTAGAGCGCGCCGGCAAAAATCACATAAATAACCTATTTAAAGAAAGAAGACAAAAAATAACCCTCTTTTCAAATGATTTATCGGATCTAACCTAATCTCATGGCGCCGTACGGGAGGGAGCCATGGTCGTAGCCACGACGCCATGACCAACGGCGCCATGCGCCTATGGCGCTCCTCCCCGTGGCGCCATCCTGACGAATGACGTTGCAGACTACGTGGTAGCTGGGCCCACTGGCGTAAGTATGGCGCCATCCCCCACGGCGCCATACAAGTGCGTGACGGCGCCATGCCCCCTGACCTATTACCAGCTCCGCGTCCCTTTCTCCTCCCGGACTCCCACTTACCTCTTCATCGCAACCGACGCAAGAGACAGAGGGCATGGCGCCGCCGCCGCCCCTCTAACCCTCTTCAAATCGGACCTCAAAACCAAGCTAATCTGGAGAAATATTTGGTGGATTTCCTTCCCATTGCAATCCTCAAGGTATTCTCCTTATATTCCCCTCAGTTTATTGGTTGAAATCATCCCAACCCCCCTTTCCTTAACCCTAGTTCATCACATATTTTCGATTTTGTTGGTGATTTCTCATGTATATGGCTGGATGATTGATTCCTAGGACAATTTCCCCTCTTATTGTAAACCCTAGTTTGTAGAGAATGGTTGAAATCATCACATTACCTCCATATGTTAACCCTAGTTCATATATATGTTGTGTTGTTTCACATAGATGAGGAATTTTCTTAGTACTAATTTAAAGTTTCATTGAGGTTGCACCATATATATTGTATTTTTGGTTTACATAGATTTTTTAGATGATATCAAAATTAGTGTGGTGGCTAAAATGCACCATAAGGCAATAATTTGCTCACATATATATATTTGATCATATATCTTCATGGCGTAGAAGAAGAAAGTTTTCAAATGGTTGCACCTGAGGTCGCATGAGCTGCATAGCGAGAAGATGCCTTATGACGAGCGGTACACGCCTTGGGTCAAAAGGACTGGCCTCCTTCCTTTTGTCCAACTTGTGTCTCGTTCGACGCCACATATGAAACCATGTTTGATCACGACTCTTGTCGATAGATGGAGAGCCAAGACACATTCATTTCACCTCCCTTGTGGTGAGATGACGGTGACTTTGCAAGATGTCTCCATGATCCTGGCGCTTCCCATAAAAGGACAGCCTATTCTTATGAGCACAGATTCGAAGAATTGGCATGAAGGGATGATGGAGTTAATTGGTGATGCGCCAACAAACGAGAAGATGTCCGCTGGGGCTACCTACAAATGGATACAAGAACATTTTAAGAAGTGCCCCGAGGATGCCGATGATGTGGGGGTTGAGAGGTATGCTCGGGCATATTTGTGGTACGTTGTTAGTAGGACTCTTTTCTCGGACGGCACAGGAAGAAACGCATCCTACATGTGGCTTTGTCTATTTATGTTATGGGACTCTAAGCACAGCTGGGGTTCGGCGGCTCTCGCTTATTTATATCGACAGGTATATATGTGGCTCTTCTTATATTTGCATCACTCCTATATTGTTTGAGTCTGGTATTTACATAGCTCTCTCTATGTTCAGTTGGACGAGGCGTGTTGTAGGACAAACAAAGGAGCATGTATTGGTGGGCCCATGTTGCTACTCACGATATGGTCGTGGTGTCGCATTCCGGTTGGGCGCCCCATCCACAGGACGGAACAACCATGGGGCAATGGCGGTGGTACCCGTATTCGGCGACCTACATGGGCTTACTTGTGGGATAATACCGAGCCATCCCATGGTGAATCTGAAGAATGTTATTTGAGATATACTAACCAAATCGACTTGCTAACTCCGGAGAAGTTAATCTATTCCTTTGTGTTCTAATTGCCACATGTACTTCTACTTGTATGGACCAACTCGATATGCTAATTTTGTATTCCATGTAGGTGGAATGGGAGCCATATGGAACTCGAGGGAACGTGGGTACTGTTGTTTGGTTCGACCTGAACCCCAAGTGTCTCAAAGAAGCACATCTTTGGATGATGCGGGTTCCGTTAATATGTGTCTATGCTGTTGAATGGCACCTTCTAGATCGAGTGATGATGCAGTTTGGTTTATTTCAACTCACCCCTCCGCCATATAAGGACACTAGCATAGTGTTGCACGGGTGAGTGATCTATATAGCTTAAGATTGTAATTTCTTATGTGTGTCATCATAGTAATATCAGTGATGGTGAATTGATTGTATCCGGATGATTAAGACCCACCATTCGTTCAGATGCCGCCTTCATCACGTGTGAGGAAGGGAGATGGTACAATGTCGACCTCTCGCAGGAGCAATAACCATTGCGTAGCCACACCTTATAGGACAGTCCCCCATGTTGCACACCTCCCCTTGTGCTACCTCCATGCTCATTCACTTGGTAAATCAGTTCTTGGTTGTCGAAACATTCAACCGTTTGTGTATCCCCTTTCTTTGATTGATATTCCAACCAATTATCAACCAATGGTGGGTACTCATACTTATTTTTTCTTGTTATCCCCAGCGATTTGCTTATCCGTTTCAGCACTATACTTTAGAAAGTATTCATTCAACTTCTGAAATGTGTACTCCGCTATAGCAGTCACAGGCAATTGACGAACACCTTTAAGTACTTTGTTGAAGCATTCCGCCATGTTGCTGGTGGAATCACCGTATCTCTTGCCGCCATAGTCATAAGCCTTTGCCCACTTTGTCCATTCATTAAGGTGCCTTCTGAGAAACTCTTTGCCACCGTCATCTGTGAGACAATACAATCTATCATATAATTTTTGAAAATGCCGAGCGGTGAAGGCAAGACAACAATCTTGTAGATCGTCGGTATGTTCCTTGTTGCCACATGCTCTATAGAAGTTCGACACGAAATTCCTCATGCACCATCGATGGTGGATACGAGCACACCCGGGAATGTCCTTCTCGACTGCGTTGAGTATTCCTTGATGGCGATCTAAGATGATGCAGACCTCTCTATCAGGTTCTATAACCTTGGTCCTCAATATATGGAAAAATCACTCCCAGTTGTCGTTGTTCTCCACCGAAACCAAGGCAAAAGCCAAAGGTAAAACCCGGTTGTTTGTGTCGTGGCATATGGCAGTTAATAGTGTGCCCTTGAACTTGCCGGTCAAAAATGTGCCATCCACGGACATAACAGGACGACAATGCTTGAATCCCCTGATGCATGGTCCAAATGTCCAAAATACACGGCCAAATACTCGGACAGTGGCACCATTGTACAACCTAGTCACCGACCCAAGAGGCTCCACCACATAAAACATTCCTGGGTTCGTTGAGGCCATTGCTCCCAACAACCTAGGGAGGCGGTTGTATGCTTCTTCCCAATCACCATACAACATCTTAAATGCGGCTTGTTTGGCCTTCCACGCCTTACCATACTTCACTTTATAACCGAATACTTCTTTAACCAAATCTATGACACCCTTAATAGTATATGTTGGGAGAGACCTTATGTTATTTGCAACTCTATACGCGATGAAATCGGAGGTCAGCTGCCGATGGTCATCCTTGACAACTTTGCCATCCTTGATGAACTTGTCATCACACATATGAATGGACTGACAACTTACAATGGTGCATTGTGGCCCGCCCCTCAATGGTCGTACGCGAACAACCTATGGACATCCTTGCTTCTCACACTTGACTGTGTAACGCACCTTAGTGTCTGAGTGATAACGCACCTTAGTGTCCGAGTGAGCCACCTTGTACAGTCGGTGGTACTTCACCGCGTAGTCCTTGATCCACATCTGAAATTCCAACAAGCTATCAAACTTCACCCCGGGATTTATCCCGTACCTTTTCGGCTTCAAGTCCTTTCTAGAAGGTGCTCGTGGCTCGAGCACTCGACTAATTCCACTGTCAACTTGGGCCTCATTCGCAAGGCTAACATCACGGAACAATGAAGGACGATAATCCCGACCTACTACTTTTTTGTGAGCTTCGGCGAATTTAACTGTTAGACCATCATCATCCACATCTTCATCCGGTCCTTCATCCTCGGAGTCTGATGCATGACACCTCAAATAAGGGAGATCATGGTCCATGTCCTCCTCATCGCAATTTGCCTCCACATCTCCTACTTCATTGTCACAAAGCCCATACTCAACCTCATCACCCTCAAAGTCATCATCCTCCATTTGAGGTGCTTCATAGTTGTCATTGCGAACATGGCTCATGGAAGGTTGCCTCGTTGTTGTGTCATCGTAGGTTGGCTCTACCCGGACCGGGCTCAATGGAGGTTGGCTCATTGTTGTGTCATACACATGTGGCTCACCTCAAGCTGGGCTCATGGAAGCATGCCGGTTCAAGTCAATGTGAAACCGAGCCGCAACCTTTCTTGTGGCAAATATCTCGAGTGACTTATCTTCGGATTCCGCCACCATCTCCTTATATGCACTCCAATTCAACTCGGAGTTGATAGGCATTATCTTCAATCTATTGTGATGGCCAAATCCGGCATTATACCTTCCAACCAACTCATACACATCACTAGGGTCCATCCATTTCAAATCATTCCTCACTCTTTCCACAACCTCGGCATATGTAGGACTAGTGCCAAACACCATGACTACCTCCTCCGGATCACACTCGGCATTGCCTTTTAAGAAAGCCGCCTTGTCCACATGATGAACATTAACGATCCTTGCCATCTAAAAACATTGACCACAACCACAACATATCAAAAACAAGTAGGTTACCACCAACCGTTACAACCAACTAATAAAGTTCCCCACCATAGCAACCCACTAATAAGGAAAACCCTAACATATAAACCCTAACTCAAGCAAATGTACCAAAACCCTAACCCTAGCCTACAATTTCTACATATAATGACTACAAACCATAGCTCCAATAATCATTACTCAACAATGCAACCCTAAACCATAGTTTTCACTTCAAATGATACATCTAGGGTTCCACCATTTTTGCCAAAGTTCCACCAAATTGCACAGATCTAATTGGACCAAAACGAAGGGGGAGGTGCAGATTACCTCTTGCTGACAAGGGGGGACGAAATCCACAAAGAAACAATGCCTATTTGAAAGGATTTGAAGGGAAGATGAGTTGGGGGAGAGAGAACAAGAGAGAGGTCTGTTCGAGGTCGAGAGGGGAAGAAGAAAACTGTTTGGGGTCGGGTTTGGACAGCCACCCCGCGGGCTGGGCTGGTTGTAAGGTCAGGGGGCATGGCGCCGTCACGGGTGGAGCCATCCTCACTTGTATGGCGCCGTGGGAGATGGCGCCATACTTACGCCAGTGGACCCAGCTGCCACGTAGTCTGCCACGTCATTTGTCAGGATGGCGCAACGGGGAGGAGCGCCATAGGCGCATGGCGCCATTGGTCATGGCGTCGTGGCTACGACTATGGCTCCCTCCCGTACGGCGCCATGAGATTAGGTTAGATCCGATAAATCATTTGAAAAGAGAGTTATTTTTTGTCTTCTTTCTTGAAGTAGGTTATTTATGTGATTTTTGCCGAGCGCGCCTTACATTTAGCACCGGCATTTGGCACGCGTTGCCTGGCTATTGATCCATCTATCATGCATTCTTCAGCTGTGTGATGTTTTTTTTCTTTTTTTATTGTTCTTTCCATTGGTACAAATATTTAATTGATCACTCAAAAAAATTCTCTACATATTAGGTGCATTATTGATCGTAGCAACGCATGGTCACAAAGCAGAAACTTTGAACTTTTTGAAATTGTAAGAGATCGTAGCGATGTACGGCCATTCAATTAGTTTGATCTAAAAAAAGTCCTACTACTAAAATAGCTAAGCTGGATCAATTGGCCGCATACATGGCAGTGACGTTGCTTGCAAAGTGCGCAGACACCAAATTCTCCGTGCTGTCCTCGTGCAGAACATTCATGTCGACCCCCCTCCTCTTTGACATCACCGTGTCGCAGTCCGTCGTATGACGCGAGGCGCCGCCCAGCTTGTTGGCTGCTCCGGCAAGGTCACGCCCAGCGACGAGATCGCCGAGGGCGCTGGCCACGGTCTTGGCCATGCGGTCACCGTAGGCAACCTTGCACCGGGCGGCGTCGGAGACCAGGCCTTCGATGAGGCTGACCGTCGACGTGATGTTGCGGAGGATGGCGTTGGTGGCCACGATGGCGAGATCTCGCGTGTCCCTGGCGCCCGATGCCAAGCCGGGGGAGAGCACATCGAGGAAGTATCTGTAGCCGGGGTACGGCAAGGAGGAGCATGTGGCGTTGATGATGGAAGCTGCAGGGGGGGGGGGTCTGAATCTGATGATATGGAGGAGGAGGAGGACTTATTGGGGATGAGCATCGCGACTCTCATGGCGAAAAAGACCAAGTCCATGTTGGCCTGGTTCTCCTGCGCTAGAGGCTCACTGGGCCTGGGGAAGCCCGGGCTCGGATAGGTAAGGGCGATGAAGCAGTTGACAGGGCCCTAATCGTGGGCATCCATGTACAAGCTGTCCGACGGCTGCTGCCCGGCGACGAGTGCGGCAAGGGCGTTGGCAATCTTGTTGGACATCTGGTGCCTGTATAACCCCGAGTATTTGGGGAGGGTGTCGAGCAGGTCGTCGATGAGACCCACCGTGGCCGTGATGTTGTGCTCGGTGGCGTTAGCAGCGATGACGGTGAGGCCGCGGCCATCCATGGAGGCGGACGGGACGAAGGAGGAGAGCACGTTCACGCAGTAGTCGTAGCCGGGGTAACCGTTGTAGGACAAGGAGGAGCATGTCGCGTTGATGATGGAGGGAGGGGAGGCACCAGCTACCATGGCAGTGGTGGCGAGGAGGAGTGCAGCGGCGAGGGGCTGCATCATTGTGCGTGTTAGCTTTGGTGGTGGGTTTAGGGTTTAGGGTTTAGGAGCCATATGTCGGGACGGGGAATTGTCCCTGGAGCCATCTCCATCGACTCCACCACCATCTCCATCGCCGTTGCTGACTCCCATGATGAGGAGGGAGTAGTTCTCCCTCGAGGCTAAGGGCTCTACCGGTAGCTATGTGTGCATCTCTCTCTCTCTCTCTCTCTCTATATATATATATATATATGCGTGATCTTATTGTGATCATGAGCTTTGTAATCTATTTGAATAAGTAGATGTTATTCTGCTACTCAAGTGCTTTAATTAATGTAATTTTCGCTTATCCCCACGTGTGTGAAGTTGACAGTGTGCACACCGTGTGGCACTTTAGCTAAAGGTTACATAAATACTTACCATGAGTATAATTTGACTTGGATGTTTCTATGAAATTGTGGTGTTTGTTGGAACCATCTAGCGTCAACGTGATAGTGTGGGGTTACCTAGATGGGGAATGCGAACTTTAAGGAGTGTTGTTATAGCCCTATACCGTCCAACGGGAGAGTAGTTCAGGGTAGCATAGCGTGCCGAGGCGGGCGGCATAGGAGGAGCACGCGTGTAGAACGCCTCTCTTCTCTTCACACCATGTCATACTAGTGGGAGAAGAGCTCACCTTATAAGTTGGTGGAAATCTCTCCCAACTAGCCATGTGGGACTAAACTCCCACCACTCCTCTTTCCATGAATGGGCCCTTAGGGATTTTGCTGAAATTGTTAGATGGGACTAAATCCCATCCTATATTTCAACATTCATTTAGAACATCAGGGGGTTCGGGCATGAGGTCCTCCATAGAAAGATCAAGGAATACTTACGTCAAGAGGAGCAGGATATTGTCGGCCTTCAAGAGATGATTCACCCGGACTTCTCCATTGCTGAGTTAGAAGGGTTGAGTTTCCATAAGTTCATCTAGTCCTGGCTGCCGGCCAATGGCCACTCGGAAGGTATCCTCATTGGCATGAAGGAGGATACTTTCGAGATAGATGATATGGACTGCGGGGATTTTTTTGTTAGCATGGCCATCACATATAGACAAGGGCACCTCGAATGGGAGGTGATCACTGTTTATGGCCCCATGGACCATCGGAGGTCCGCCGAGTTTCTGCAGGATCTCAAGTCAAAATTGGAACGAACTGAGATTCCAGTCATCATAGCTGGGGAATTCAATCTTATCCGGTCCACCGACGACAAGAGCTCAGCAAACGTGGACCTACCACGGATGCACATGTTTAACGACTGCATTGCCGATCTCGCCCTTAGAGAGATCGTGCGGATGGGCGCTAGATACACGTGGACTCAAGATTAACTTCGACAAGAGGGAGGTCATGATTATGGATTTCTCAGACGAGCATAGGAAACACAATGCGGACAACCTTAACTACAGGGCTGGCAGACTTCCCTATTACCTACCTGGGGATGCCAATTACAGATACTAGGGTGTTGATCAAGGACCTTGCTTCCATGGTCACGAATGTTTGGTCTAAGGCCGAATCATGACGGACTCGTCTCACGTCCAAGGGGATTAATACTATCATAATCAACTTGTGCCTGCCCAGCCTCACCATGTATCAAATGGGAGTCTATCTCCTACCCGAAGGGACCCATGCAGACTTTGTCAAAAAGGTGTCCATGTTTTTTGGGGTAGCCAGGAATGGGAACCAGAAATACCATATGGTGAAATGGGTGGACATTTGCACCCCCAAGATTCGTGGGGGTTTAGGAGTTCTTGACTCGCGCCTCTTCAATGCGGCTCTATCACCAAAGTGGGTTTGGTGAATCCACCAAGACGATAGAGGTATGTGGCTTCAACACATTAAAGCCAAGTATCTCAAGGGCTGGCCCCTGATGGGTTGTTAGCGCTGGGAGCGCTCTTAGTTCTGGCGAGCCATCCATGATATAAAACATTCCATTCACAAGGATGCACTCTTCGTCGTGGGAGACGGGCAAAAACCTACGTACATTTTAGGAAACATGAGAAGAGCAGAACATATTACATTTAGGAAAATGTAGTATCGTCTGAACGATGGAATGTTTCCATCGTCCGAATTGTCATGCCGCTTCTCCAGTCGCGTGTGGTGGAACCTTATACCCTCCTTCCTATCGTCCTTCTCCCTGCCGCTTCCTGTATCCCGCTCCTCTCCATCTCCAGCCTGCCTTACCTACTTCAGCCAGTCCCGACTCTGCTCCGACAACGGCGACCACAGGAGGCCGCCCCGTACATGCTCCCATCGCCGAGTTCCCGACCACCTCCAGTGCCCCGCCGGCGGACGCCCATGCCCCTAAATGCTTCAAGGGGCCTCGAGTCTAGCACACACGCTCCTACGACGGTGCCATTGATGACGACCCCCCCACACCACACACACACATGGGCGCCGCCTGCTACATTGCCTCCCATGGCAGCCGCCCCTCCTAGCAGCTCCCATGGTGCCCGCTCTATAACTCTTCTAGGGCAAGGGCGGCGAGCCCTAGATTTCCTACCGAAGTCCCTATATTTGCTAATCTAGATTTTTGCATTTATAGAGATTTTTTTCAGGGATGGGATTTTGCTACATACCAAAATGGTTTTTTCTACAATAGTTGTTCTCTAAACACTACAGTTACATAAATTTTTTGCTACAATGTCTCCGGTGTGCTCTTCTGGCAAAACTCTCTGACGAGTCTCTAGCGAAGTCGGGTTTTTACTACATTAGCACATTTGTTATGCTACCACCATTCTCTAATTTTGCTATAATAGCGTAAAACTTTTGCTACGAGGTCTCTGACGGTGTCTCCAGCGAAGTTAGTTTTTTGCTATATTAAAAGAACTTTGTTGCTACAACCGTCTTGTGATTTTGCTACAACAAGTGTAACTTTTTGCAACAAGGCGTCCGATAAGAGTCACCAACGAGTTTTTTTCGGCAATGTCTCCGACGAAGTCGGTTTTTGCTATATTAGTATAATATTTTTGCTGCATGGTCTCCGGCGGGACGTTCTATTTTCTGGAACAAACCATTTTTTTTTTGCTTTGAAAGCAAAATCACGAACATTTATAGCAAAAAGGAGTGTTTTGCAGAAAAACGGGATTTGGTACGACTTTTGGGGACACGTGTCAGCACGAGAAGCAGGACCATGCGGGTAGGGGTGGGCAGAAAAACCGATAATCAAAAACCGAACCCGAAAAGACCGAGACCGAAACCGAATAGACCGAGACCGAAAGGAACGATCAAAAAATTGGTTAGCAAATTTTGTAGACCGAATTTTTTTTGATTAATTCGGTCATTAGTTCTTGGTAACCGAATAGACCAAACTGACCGAAATTTAGGTGAGAGTGGCGTAGTTTCAAAGCCCTAGTTGCTCATAACTATAGATTTATCTTCCTCGACTAAGCCAAATTTAATATTATTCAATATTAGTTTTCGTAAATTAATATGACTATATGAAGTGTATTTTATAGTCAAATTATAACTTACATAGTACCAAATGGTTTACCAAATATTATCAAACTTTTGTATTTGATAATATCTACTACACAATTTGGTCATGACCGAAACCGAACCCGAATTATCAGGTAACCGAATTTGTCGATTAATAAAAATAGCAAGTAAATTTCGGTCTTTATTTATTTAAAGACCGATTTCAAAATAGACCAATATGCAAAGACCAAATTTCCAGTCATGACTGAACGCCCATCCCTACATGCGGGAACGCCTAGCGCGGGCCTTACATTTAGCACCGGCATCTGGCACCCGTTACCTGGCTATTGATCCATCTATATCATTCAATTCGTTGTTTATTTGATCTAGAAAAGAAGTCCTACTAGTACTAAAATAGCTAAGCTGGATCAATTGGCCGCGTACATGGCGGCGACGTTGCTTGCAAATTGCGCAGACACCAAGTTCTCCGCGTTGTCCTCGTGCAGGACATTGTTCTCGACCCCCCTCCTCTTCGACATCACCACGTCGCACTCTGTCGTATGACGCGAGGCGCCGTCCAGCTTGCTGGCCGCTCTGGCAATGGCGCGCCCAGCGACAAGATCGCCGAGGGCACTGGCCACGGTCTTGCCCATGCGGTCGCCGTAGGAAACCTTGCAGTGGGCGGCATCCGAGACCAGGCCGTTGATGAGGCTGAGCGTCGACGTGATGTTGCGGAGGACGGCGTTGGTGGCCACGATGGCGAGATCTCGCGTGTCCCTGGCGCCCGATGCCAAGCCGGGGGAGAGCACCTCGACGCAGTATCTGTAGCCGGGGTACGGCAAGGAGGAGCATGTGTCGTTGATGATGGCAGCTGCAGGGGAGTCTGAATCTGATGATCTGGAGGAGGAGGAGGACTTATTGGGGATGAGCATCGCGACGCTCATGGCGAAAAAGACCAAGTCCATGTTGGCCTGGTTCTCCTGCGCCAGAGGGTCACTGGGCCTGGGGAAGCCCGGCCTTGGATAGGTAAGGGCGATGAAGCAGTTGACAGGGCCCTGATCGTGGGCGTCCATGTACAAGCTGTCCGACGGCTGCTTCCCGGCGACGAGATCGGCGAGGGCGCTGGCAATCTTGTCGCCCATCTGGTGCCTGTATAACCCCGAGCATTTGGGGAGGGTGTCGAGCAGGTCGTCGATGAGACCCACCGTGGCCGTGATGTTGTGCTCGGTGGCGTTAGCGGCGATGACGGCGAGGCCGCGGCCATCCATGGAGGCGGATGGGCCGGAGGAGGAGAGCACGTTCACGCAGTAGTCGTAGCCGGGGTAACCGTTGTAGGACAAGGAGGAGCATGTCGCGTTGATGATGGAGGGAGGGGAGGCACCAGCTGCCACTGCCATGGCAGCGGTGGCGAGGAGGAGGGCAGCGGCGAGGGGCTGCATCATCGTGCGTGCTAGCTTTTGGTGGTGGGATGTGAAATCTTGCTTCAGCTTTGCATCTACGATCGTGGAGTTTATATGGACGGTACGTAGGATTGATCATATACTACCGAATTTAATTTATTTCCCTGTCGTTTTTAGGATATATATTGCATTTACTCGGCAAGATCTTGCAATACTCCAGCCTGTATAGAATATATACTACTAGTAATTAATTAATTCCCTGTATCTATCATATCGTGGGATAAGTACTGCACAAGGCGGAAAATAATTCTACGGATCTACTCTACAAGTATACCAATTTGCATAATTGGCAATTTAGATTAGAAAACAGTTGTTAATCTTATTTTTCTCTCTATTTTAGACACGTGTTGTTTGCTGAAGTTGGTCCACGTCTTCAAATTTGTGAACCAGATCCTATAAAAACATTTTCCAAGTCAGCCTGATGGTAATTAATTAGTTCTCATTCCTTGATTTGCTTAAATTTTCTTCCTAAAAATTACTTGCAAAGGTTAGATACCAAATTTAATGGGATGAGCTAGCGCGTGAACGTGATACACACGGCAAAGGGCCGACGAGTGTACACGACAAAGATGACACCGTATGCAGCCGTTAGCTTCTCCCTGTCAAGTGGACCTGTGGGGTCGTGGGTCCCACCTCATTGCCTCGACGACACCTATGCTGTGTGCTGCTGTCCACTTTGCCGAGTGTGTTTTCTTTGTCGTGTTTCCTTGTGCGTCTTTGCCGTGTATATTTCTTTACTGTGTTCCTTTTCAGAAATTTGCCGTGTTTGTGTACTTTGTTGTGTGCTTTCTGGATTACACATGACAAAAACAAACTTTGCCATTTTCCGGTTCATTTGAAAGCCGTGTCTACACAGCAACGGTATTTTTTACCCTAGTGAATGTGTTGGTTTTCCTAGCTTCTAATAACTATCACGGGAATATGACTTCGAAATTTCTGTATGGGTATGTACTCCTGAATTCCTTTCAAAGTGCTAATTTCAATCACGGCCGGACGTCCATATCAGACACGTCAATTATATTGCGAGTGTCATGATCGGCTTGACTTCAGATAAGATCAGGGACCAACAGTTCTTGGTCAAGTTTCACAGTTCAGTCATCGGGCGGCTCACAACGCTTGACACTGTATCATTTAAGATGACCGCACGGTGCAGATTCAAGTGGCATGAAGCCGTTTCGCACCTGATCAGGCACATGTCACTTGCGACAATGCAGCGATTCTACCACGGTGTGGGGTTCCGGGCTTATCTTCACTATCCAAACTGTATTTAAGATTCGTGTTGTCCAATCTTACTACCTTCAGCCTATAGAAAACCAAACTGTACATAGCACATATCGTCTCCTATAGACATGCAAAGTGTAGAAGACATCTCGTCTCCCACATCTCTAGTTCCGACCGACGACCTCGTGCACCGTCATTCCTCCTCCGCCTGCGCACCTACTCCTCCGGCCGCTGGAAACGGAGATCAGGCCCAAGACCCCTACACCGCCACGTTGTTCGACGAGGTCTAGCCGACCGGTGGAAGAGGAAATTAGGTGTTTCTCCATAGTTGCTGAACATAATCTCATTGATTTAGGTGTTCATCCTTAATTTCGTAATTTCCAACATAATTGCGTTGACCAATGGATTTGGATTTATGGATGCGGCTTCAGAATGATATATATAGAAAAGCATGAACCCTGTTCCATAAAAAGGGAGGGATTTTCCTATTAAAAAGGACGGATTTTCTAGGGTGTTTTCAGCAAATTACAAAACTGCTTGCACGAATATAAAAAGTCATAATGGACGTCCATGATAAGCCCGGCCGGGACGCCCACCTATATGTAGAGTTGTATTTTCGCAATTGCAAGTGTCATGATCGGCTTGACTTCAGATAAGAGTGACAAACAACTATTGGTCAAGTTTCACAGTTTAGTTATCGGATGGCTCACGATGCTGGACATTGTTTCATTAGAGTGAATTTCACCTTTTACCCTCTATTTGTGCATTTGAGACACTAATTACCCCATTTAGTAGAAGTTGTAACCGAATGTCCTATTTAAGAAAATTTTAAGCATGATTTTGTTCTGTTTTAGAATTCAACACGTGTTCTTGGATAAGGCTGACATGTTAGAACGATGTGTCGCCATAAAATATGTCAAGATCGGAGGACTTTATCGTCGATCATATCTACCCTTCTCTGCACCAAATGTTCTATTCTTTGTTGCCATCTCGATAATTTCGAAGTTCAATCGTCACCTCCAACCTTGCCCAATAGATATGCGTCAAAAAATGAGGGTTTAAAGTTTCCAAACATGATAATTTAGATGAATTTTCACTACATAGGGTAATTAGTGTCACAAATGCACAAGTAGAGGGTAAAAAGTGGAATTCACTCTTTCATTTAAAATGATCGCATGATGCAGATTCAAGTGGCATGAATCCGTTTCGCACCAAACATCGAGGCTGTTCCTCGACCGCAGACTCAAACTTGTCGCTGTACTCCGCTTTCTTTTGCATTTCAGTTTGATTCTCCCTAAGTTACTACTCGAAATTACCCCGCGCCTTGCTACAGAATTTTGTAGAAATAAAACCGGTCAATGTTATATTGTACAAATTTGAATGTAATTTGTGACTTATATAGAATGTGGTCTCTTTAATTAAGATAAATAATGGCATACCAATATTCTGATAGCATGGCGTGATCTCCTGATTTGCATATGTTTAATTTAAGTATAAAGTATGAATGGAGGGAATATCAGCAGCTATACCGTCCTTGCCATGACAAACATGATTTGTGGCAAATAAACTTCCCTCAAGCTTGAAATTTTGTACTCCCTCCGTCCCAGATTAGGTTTTTTTAATTTTGGATGAATCTATATACTAAATAATGTCTAGATTCATCAAAATTTTGATAAATTTGAGACATATTTTGGGACGGAGGGAGTACTTCCTCTGTCCGGAAATAAGTAACTTAGATTTTTCTAGAATTACATGTATCTAACACGTGTTGATACATGTGAATATACAAAAATCATCCTCCTAGCTCGAAACAGGGTCCGCCCTCTCTTTATAAATAAAGAAAAATCCAAGTACATGGTTTGACAAGTGGTTTGAATACATCTACACACTAAACATATCTAGATACATGTGAATCTAGAAAACCCAAATTCACTTATTTCCGGACGGAAGGAGTAGAATATATATGTATTGAGCTGGGGAATTCCTAATTTACATGGATGTACTTGGTGATGCTTTCTTATCATCATGTGTCGGTTTCTCTGAGCCTTACTGAGCCCCTTGTCACAAAATCTACCATCATCAGTATGATGAACATACAACCATACAGAAGAAACACTCGCTTTCATCAAAATTTATGAACAGATTGGTCAAGAAAAGAACATTGATAGGTTGATCTAACACACAAATCTGGTAGAACTTATTAGTGCCATGAACAAATAAGTAACTAAACCAGCATTTTCATTGGCTTCATGGCCGGATCACCCAGAGAACGTATAGGAAAAAGGTGAGCAACTAAAAACCTCACCTAAACCTGAAAAAGTCGTCCATGAAGAACAAGACGGACGCCACTGCCAGAGAGTCACATACAAGTGGCTGAACCGACGGCCATTGTTCTACACAAGAACAATATAGGAAACTATAAATTCAGTTTGAATAAGATACAATACGACAGAGATAACTGCACTCTAGTACAAAAGACATGCTTCACTACAGCTACCACTTGCACTCACAAGTAAAAAAGAACATTCCAACACTAGAATATTTGATCGGCCGGACAAAGAATTATTCAGAAAAGAAGAACTAAGTCTTCCATAGCATAGTTTTCTTTTTCTGAAGAAGATTTTTGTGGCTTGGTAAAATTCAATGTATACTATCAAGGAAATAGGGTGAACAAGAAAAAAGTGTAACCATAGGCTATATATATAAATCCTGGCAACGCTGGTGCAGAAACAGGATGGCTCCTAGCAGGATCTGTTGATTCAGAGCCCACATTAAGAAGTATAGATATCATGTGCAGAAACTCGGTTCTTTATTCCTCACTGGACACGAGTACTGTTTAAGACATCAGCTGGTATCAACTATATATAACTTCCAAAGAGATGAAGCCAGTACTTATATAGTGCGCTTGTGTTTATTGCTCTAAATAAATACTTGAGATAAAGTAGAACTGTGCTTGATCTTGGACGGGACAAAATGTTCTAGCCGCATGTTGCAAAGGCCGATGCTGATGTTGTAGCTGTCAGTGGATATGTGGCCACGGAGCAAGTTTTTTGTTGCATCTGTGCATGTCCCGGTAAGGGAGTCGTAGATGTGCAGAACCGGCGCCGTTCCTTTGCAAGTGATCAAACGGAGGAGCAGCTTGGACCCATCATCTATCACTCTCAAAGGCGTCATGTGGTAGTACTTGGCTGGGTCGAAGGGAATCGTGTACCTCTTGACCCAAGTGTTGTTGTTGTCGGGACCAAGTAGTAGTAGCCATATGTTGATATGTCCAGGGATATCTTCCGGCCGGATACTATCTGGTTGGACTAAAGAGAAGGCGCCGTTGAGTTCGGCCAATCTGATAATGCTGGGCCTGATCTTCACATTTGGTGGTCCATTGATAGTCTCCTTCCACTCCTCCCTCTCAAGGTCGAAACGGAGCACGCTAATGTGTCCATCAGGCACTCTCACCGGGACCTGCGCAGACGGGTGTCCAATATTTACCAATGTTCTTGATCACCCGCACGAGGCAGCCGTCCATGTCGATGAGCCTCAGCGATAGGTCGGGGCAGGAGGTGACGACGAGGAGCTGTTCGGCACACCTATGCGCGGCGGCAAAATCGGGGCCGGAGATGAGGGCGCACCACTCCCTCGACACGCATCGGAGCCGGCACAGGGCCTTCACCGGGACCCTAGAGAGGATGTTGAAGATGAGGTCGTTGGGCAGGAAAACCGGCGGCGTCTCGCTCTCGCCTGATGGCTGCTCCTCCTTTGGCGGTGGAGATCAAGGCTGCAGCACCGCAATGAGCCACAGGTGATCCCCATCGATCTGGTACGTCGCCTGTTTGGAGGCGGCTCCTTAATTTACGTCCAGGCAATGAAGCGAGATCTGGATGGGTACTTGAAGTTTCTTTTTCTTTAGAAAAAAAAAGGAGATTCCACGGCCATGGCCTGCCCGAGACTAGAGAGATCCGATCCGCTGGTGTGCGCCTCGATCGTTTTATGTGCAAGGAAACTAGGAAAGCCAGGAAGAGTCGGACTGGAAACGATCGATCAGAATCAAAATTATTTCCCCAAAGTTTTTTTTTTTTTTTTTTTGCGAAAAAGCGAACTTTCATTAAGTAATAAGAGTGTTACAATCACCTATTACAGCCGACTGAATCTCTTGAGGGAACCCCCCAATCCAGAATTGGGTTTTATTTCTAGTTCTACCAAACTGAGCTAAATCATGGCTAGCAGTGTTCTGACTTCTGTCGACTTTGTGAAAAGAAACCACACGTTCGCGAAGACATTGCTTGATGCTGGATACGAGGTGGGTCAGTGTAGAGCAGTCCTTATCTGCTGAGCTGATCATATTGATAGCCATAGCACAGTCTATTTCCACATCAATCGGTTCCGTGCACCATGTTAGGGCGAGTTTTAAACCTTCATTGCAAGCAAGGAGCTCAGCTTCCAGGGCAGAGTCACTGTCATGGCACACACGGCATGCAGAGAACCTCACCTCCCCTTCCCAGTTCCTTAATATCATTCCGGTGCCCGCTGTACCGTCGTTCATCAGGTAGCTACCATCCATGTTGAGCTTCATACGTCCTCTCGCTGGTTTCGACCACTTCGTTGGTTGTCCGTCCTTTCTTTTGGCCTTCTTCTCTATTTCCGCCCCCACTGCTTGCTTCCCTTTCAGCACCTCTTCCTGCGTCAAATTCCGTAAAGACATAAGAGTGTTCACATAGCTACAAAGAAATCGGTTGGATACCTGGACCGGAGGGGCAGGTTTGTCGTGTGTTAGCTCATTATGTACATGCCATGCTCTCCATAAGATCATGAGGACTTTGAGACGCTGGTTCTCATCAAGCCTGTTAAGGAGAGGTAAAACCCAGTCTGCTCCATCCCTCCTAATATCACTCGCCTTTGGCAAATCCCAGATCAAACGCATTTCCTGCCACAGCTCGCTCGCTTGAGGACAAGTAACCAAGGCATGGTATGTGTCTTCTTCACCCTTACCACATAAAGGACAAGTGCTCTCCGGGATCATCTTCCTTCTCGCCAGGCCATTCAAAGCAACTTTCCAGGCGAATGTTTTCACTTTTGGCGGCGCTATACTGTGCCATATTAGCTTCCACTCACTATTATTTCCATACGGTCGTCCGCTTGAGGTTCCTTTGTCTTCCGCCCTCATCTTAGCTTCCATCCCAAGGCGGTAGGCACTCCTGACTGAAAACAGACCCTTATTATCCGGGTTCCAGGCTATAAAATCGTCTTCGTTCGCCGTCGCCAGTTTTATCCGGGTGATTTTCTCAATGTCTATCGGTAGGAACCATCTATGGAGCAGCCGTCTATTCCACGATCCATCGTGGTATATCAACTCCGATACCCACTTAAGTCTGCATCTTCCCTTAGGTGAAATCGGCGTCAGTTGATGATTCCTTGGAATCCAGGGGTCCCTCCAGATCCTAACCTTTGCCCCATTACCAATTCTCCAGATGGCCCCTTGTTTTACCAGTTCCATCCCATGCTCGATGGCGTGCCAGGTCGACGAACCATTGCCCGTACATACGGTATCCAGTAGGTTGCCATTCGGGTAGTACTTAGCCCGTAGGAGCTGGGCACAAAGGGAATCAGGGAACCTTAGAAGCCTCCACGCCTGTCTTGCGAGTAAAGCCTGATTAAATATTCTCATGTCTTTGAAGCCCATACCCCCTTGCTTCTTTGGTCTCAATAACATGTCCCAGGCCACCCAGTGGGTTTTTCTTTTACCTTCTTCAGTACCCCACCAAAAATCCCTGATGATATTTTCCAGATCATCACAGAGACCTAGGGGTAATTTATAAACGCCCATAACATATGTAGCAAGGGCCTGTCCTACAGCTTTGATCATGACCTCCCTGCCTCCTTGAGCCATGTGATTTTCACCCACCTGTAGAAGTCTCTTGGCTAATTTCCCTTGCAGACTCTGAAACTTCCCTTTTGTCATTCGGCCATCAGGGGTCGGGAGGCCCAAGTATTTAGTTTCAAAGCTCTCCACCGTGATCTGCAAAGTATCCATGACGCTCTGTTTTAATCCTTCCTCACAATTTGAACCGAAATAAACTGAGCATTTTGACGGATTAATTAGTTGGCTTGTACTTTTGCTATATTTATCCAGAACCGTCAACACTTTATTTGCTTGTTCTGGCTCCGCCTTAAAAAATAGAAGACTATCATCTGCAAACAAAAGGTGCGAGATGCCTGGCGCTCTTCTACAGATTTTCAGAGGTGTGATCCGATTATCCTGCACTTCTTTACAAAGTAACGCAGACAGTCCATCAGCAATGAAAAGGAACAAAAAAGGGGATAAGGGATCACCTTGGCGAAGGCCGCGCGAAGGCGAGAACGATTCCAACAGGGCTCCATTGAATTTAACTTTATACCTCACCGTGGTCACATACTCCATAATCCATTCGATCCAACGGTGAGCAAAGCCTAGCCTTTCCATCGAACTCCTTAAAAAATCCCAATCCACTCTGTCATAAGCTTTGGACAAATCTAGTTTGTAAGCACAAAAGTTTTCAGTTGGTTTCTTGTTGTGCTCAATGTAATGTAAACATTCGAATGCAATGAGGGCATTATCCGTTATGAACCTCCCCGGGACAAAAGCACTTTGGCTTGAACTCACCGAGTATAGGACGTATACGGTTAACCAGACATTTAGCCACAAGTTTGTATAGAACTGTGCATAGACTAATTGGCCTGAAATCTTTAAGCTCAGCTGGGTGTTCCACCTTTGATATTAAGACAATCGTGGCCTCATTAACATCCTCCGGCATATGTCCTGTATGGAAGAACAGTTTGACCGCTGCAACTATTTCTCCTTTCAATAAACCCTAGTTCCGTTGGTAAAAACGCGCCGGAAAACCATCTGGTCCAGGGGCTTTGAGCGGGCCGATCTGGAACAGGGCATTAGATATTTCTTCGTCTGTGAAGCCCCTTAACAGCATCTCATTCATCTCGTTTGAGACCTTCCTAGTTAATAGTGGTAGAACTTCGTTTGCATTGAGTGTTGGGTCCCTGGTGAAGAGCTCTTTAAAAAAAGATGTTGACATCCGCTCCATGTCAGATGGTACCGTCTTCCAGACTCCATTGTTGTCCTTGAGTTTTTGGATTTTGTTTTTCCTCGCTCTCCCGCTTTTTGGTGAAAAAAATTTGTGTTTCGGTCGCCTTCTTTTAGCCATGCAATACGTGATCTTTGAAGCCACAATATTTCTTCACGGTATAGCAATTCATTGATGAAATCCGATCTCGTGCGGCGTATCTCCGCCTTGTTAATATCATCCAGGTTATGTAGCAGTAGCTGTTCTAGCTTTCTTTTATGGGTCTCTAGCTCGTGCAGTACGTTCTCGAATTTTCTTTTGCTCCATCCTTGAAGCTTAGTCATTACCCTGTCCAATTTGAGCATCATTCCATGCAGATCACGCTGCTCACCCTCCTCTTTCCACATGTTTTCAATAATTTCTGGGAACTCTCCAGCTCGCTCCCATAAAATCTCATACTGCCGAGGCGCTCGCC
Organism: Avena insularis; assembly: GCA_023614405.1. Classification (NCBI taxonomy): domain Eukaryota; kingdom Viridiplantae; phylum Streptophyta; class Magnoliopsida; order Poales; family Poaceae; genus Avena; species Avena insularis. The sequence goes on along the minus strand of CM042685.1, from coordinate 457,628,166 downwards.
TTCGCGATAAGTCTTGTTCCTTCTGCAACTTAATCAAAAGCATTAGATGATCAGAACGTGTAGTAACAATATGGTTTACCTCAACCTCACTGTAAATATCACGCCAAACCTTGTCAGCTACATCCCGGTCCAGGCGTACTCTGACACTATTGTTTCCTTGTCTTTTATTATCAAAAGTGTACGGTAGGCCTTTAAATCCTAGATCATGTAGTCCACAGATCTGAAGGGTTTCCCTGAAAGCCTTCATCTGATTTTCAGGCCTGGGAACTCTAGATAGATGTTCAAATTGCCATAATGCTTCATTAAAATCTTCCATGACCAGCCAAGGTAACCTGGACGTACCTTTTAGATTTTGTAGTTGGGACCAAACTAAGTGTCTATTTTCCACTCTTGGCTCCCCATAGATACAGGTGAGCCGCCACAGCGGTTCATCGGGTGAAAGCCTGATGTAAGCATCGATAATATTTTTATTCAAAACTTTAACTTCTACGTACAAAGATTCATGCAAAAGAGGGCTAAACCCCCACTAAGACCATCACTACTCACTCCAGTAAAACCACGAAGACCTAAACGACCCCTAAGACGACGAACTTTATTTTTATGTTGACGCGTTTCACACAAGAAAATTAACCTAGGACGCAAAGTTTTGGAGATAGTCACTAGCTCCTGAACTGTCGAGGTTCCACCCGCTCCCCGACAGTTCCAACTTAGGCAATTTATTGCTCCTGACGAGACCAGACATTAGGCCTCGTCAGTCTACCGGCTAACCCCTTACCGGCTGGTCTTGCTTCCTTGCGGACGTCTACCGTACCATCAGGCTTCGTGTGCGCCATCTTCACCTTGTTGTGTCCGGTGCTTATCTTCTTTCCACGCTTCGTCTCGCCTCCCTTTTCTGGTTCTTCATAAGGAACCACCGACAAATCTTGGCCAAAGAGTAAATACTTTTTGTTTGCTTCCGTTGCTGAGCGCTTCCGTGGGAGTTGATCTACTACTTCCATAATTTCATCTGAATCTCCATAGGACACAGCCAGAGAACTCAGCCCATGTAGGGCCGGGATCATATCCGAAGATCGAGGAGAAGCTTTCCTCAGGTTTTGCACCATGCCCCCGTTCCTATCCACAGGCGTCTGGACATCCTCCACCTGCACTTTTGTGTTAGTCTGCATCGCGGTCTCCCCAAGCTCCTCCTCCTGATTCGTCGTAGCATGTGCTGGTTCATCGTCCGGGAACTGGATGATAGATTGATTATTATCTGGCCGGCGCGATTGGGACCTACCCTGGCTGTTGTTCCCATCTGCATAGCTCCCACTTGATTAGAAAGTTCCTGCTCCATTGCCCCAATGCCTTGCTCCATCGCCTCGTCAAAATCATCATAGGCTCCTACTGGCACCGGTTCATAGTTATGAGGCGGCATTGCATCGACTAGAGGTGGCATCTTCTCTTCTCCAGACTCCTCCTGTGAGTTCACATGTTCCTCCTGTACACTCTGGCTCTGGTCTCTCATCTCGCCCTGCTGAGATGGGCGAGTCCGAGTAGATTGGTGTGATTCCGCTGTACCAAAGCTAGCAAAACTCAATCCTTTGTTCGCCGCCGCTTGCCCCCTAGGTGGAACAAAATGAGTTTTATACTCATACTTTTTATAGGGACTACATCTTAACTAATTTTTATCATAATCTATGGACGGTGTCCCCCTTCGCCGTTTCTCGCACTCCTCCTCACGGTGACCCATGAAGCCACAATGTTCGCAATAACGTGGAATGCGCTCATACTTTAGCTTGTAGGATGACACCACCCCTGGCTTACCCTTCACGCCTGTTGTAATTTGCATCTGAAGCCGCTTGTTATATGGTATGTCAACTCGGACACGCAGGAACTCGTGCATATGTTCCTCAGCAGAAGGAACATCCACCTCCAAGGCCCTACCCAGGCCATTGCCACATCGCATACCGAACGCATCTGTCTTCTGCTTACCCCATGGCACATCATAGATACGCACCCAAACTGGCACAGAATCTAGGATCATCTATGACGGGCGAGTAACATCATCAACAGTTTTGACCAGCAGTGCATTCCGGTTGAAAATCCATGGCCCTCCTCTCATCACAAAATCATAGTCCCCTTTTGAAAATAAAGTGATCATGTAGTAGTTTTTGCCTCTCTCCGAATAACTGATCCCACAGCGTAGCTACCAAACCTTCTCAATAAAGTGATTAAACATGGACACTGTGTTAGGCTTAAAATTCGCCATGTATCTTGCCAGTAGTTGCCAAGTGTTCGGGGCGCTTGGTTCCACCACAGTTTCCTCTTCCTCATCGAACTCAAGGAAAACATCATCTTCCATATCCACCGTGCCATCTATCTTGGTCTCCGGTCCTCGCCGGAACGCCATCTCCTCATCCATACTGTCTCCCTCATCCCAGTTCCCCATCTCAGCTTCCTCTCGGCTTCTTTCTGGGCTAAGGCGACGCTGCTGCACTGCCACAACAATTTCACTGCCGTTCGGCTTTGGTGGGTAGATCCCTCAGCGGGATCCCCTTGATCGCCCCCACCGTTCGGTAGCGAAACCAATGGTAGCACTGGCCCTGGCGTCCCCTGTGGCACCTGCCGCCCCCTAGGAATCCTCATCACACCTTGATCAGTTTGCCCGTCCTCGAGGCTCCGTCCTCCCTGGATACCGCCGCCACCGTCCCCCGATCCTCCTCTCGCCGCCATCACCGCCCCAGGAGTAGATCGGTCTGGATTCCATGCAGAAAACAAGGTTGTCTTTCTCACGGGGTTACGTTGGCTGATTTGATCTAGGTTACCACCGATGGAAGCTTTTAACGGAGGGTACTCCGTATGCCCCTCCGAGCCGTGTTCCAGTGGGACTCCGTTCCCCATCCTTACCTTTGATGCTCGCGTGTAGTGTGCAGACTCCTTTCTTACCCTCCGACGGGCTTCCGATGGACTCTCATAGGGTTTTGGCGGCGGCGGAGCGCGGTCTCTAGCGTTGTCGCCCATGTCCCCAAAGTTAAAACGATCGATCAGAATCAAAGTTATTTCCCCAAAGTTAGGAAACTAGGAAAGCCAGGAAGAGTCGGACTGGAAACGACCCATCCAAATTAGCGTGCATGTTTAGCTTTTTTTTTAAAGGAGCATATATTAATATCAGATGATACCAGTTGAGCAGTGCTATACATATGATAGAACTCGTACGATTTTTGTACGATGCACACGATCCAGCCATGCATATTTGTGACAGAAGCAAAGGAGTCCATTGGATGCAAGTCGGACAGATATCAGACACACTGGTTTTACGCACAGAGGTTTCGATATCAATTACACCTAGCCTCTACAACAACACATTGCCCTAGTGGCCACACGGATGCACACAGTCAAAAAAGAAAGAAGAATTACAAAAAAAAGTCCCGTTACAGTGACTCATTCATTAAAAGAGCAGTACTACCATCACCAAGACAGCAACAGAAGTCCAGCTTCTCCAAAAACGACGCCTCCAAGAAGGATACATTGCACAAACACCGTCATCGCCCGATCAAAGATCTAGGTTTTCACCCTGAAAAAAGTCCGCGCTCTCAAAACAATACCTTCAACAAGACCATTGTCATGCACAACCATTAAGGCCAGACCCTAGGTTTTCACCCTGAGAGGTAGGACCATGAACCTCTCCTATTGGGAATATGCTATATGGGTATCCTCATAGCATGTCTCCTATCCGGATAACCCGGGTGGCCCACAGTTGGTAGCATGGCCCATGGCCTGCTGGGCGGCCCAGTTAGATAGATCTAGAAGGGAGGCCCATGCCAGATAAAGGAAGGCTACAGCTAGAGTCACCGATGAACCCGGAGCCTTGGAGTGCAAGATACACAAGACTAGTAATAGACGGTGTAGGACTCTGTAACCTGTCCGGCTAGGACTTTTCCCTGTAACCCTAGGACCTGGCGACTATATAAGTCGGGCCTATGGGAGCCTTTAGGGCACAATCTCAGACAATCCAGTAGCGATTAGCGCACATCTCGCAATGAACCTATCTGTAACTTCGGTATTGCCCTTATAGTGATTTATAGCAGGAGTAGGATTCCACCACCGTTGTGGGATCTGAACCTGGGTAAGCTGTGTTACCTCGTACCCGTCAACCGTCCGCCTCGCCCCAGGTCTCTAAACACGCACTGTGAGGACGCCTCCATGGCGTACTCATCGGCAATACCACGACAGTTGGCTCCCACCGTGGGGCAAGAGGCGCTTCAGGCTCTTCAGCGGGCGAGGACGAAGATCTTCGCGGGAATCAGCGAAACCGTAGCCATCGGTCGCGTTCTCTTCTCCAGCAACATTCCGATCGTCCCTCCCGACGAGTTCTGGATCCCGGCGAAGACGAACCCTACGCGGTGTTCGATCGTTCCTATCGGAGGCATCCACCTCTTCATCGGCGAAACCGACTCGGGCACTAGTTCCCTGGGAGTCGGAGGAGCATGAAGGCCCGCACGGACCGCCTACGGGCAGGATACATTCGTGGAAGGATCGATGTCGGATCTCTCTTCGGAGTTTGCCGGCAAAGATCGAAAAAATTCAAGGCCCACCCAAACCGCCCATGTGTAGGATATAAAGGTGGAAGATTGCTGCAAGTCTCCCGGATTCGCTCGTGCGTCTAGACATCAGAGATCCAAGTTCGTCGGCATGGTTACCATCTTCGATCTAGCGCGTTGCGTTCAGAGAGAGGGCGAAAACCCCCGCGATTACCTTGCCAGGTGGCTCCGTATATGAGCCGATCTGGCCCACTACCCCGATGATAATGCTATATATCACTTCGTGGAAGGACTGGACCATGACACGCTTCTCCGGTATTCTCTAAGACGGCAGCAGGCGTCGGGACGCCTTACCCTCGAAGGCATGGTGAGCACCGTCAACAACTATGCGGAGGCTAACGCGGCAGCCCAGACAGCGCTTGCGCTCATTGACGGAGATCCTCCGATTCAACGTCCGCCACCACCGTCTCCAGCCACCATCGTCGTAGCTGCGCCGCCACCTCTAGTCATCGCCGCTGCTGTTGCACCTCCACCGCTCGTCATCGAGGAAGTCCTGGCACCCTCCGACTCTGTTATTGACGCGCTTTATGCTGACTTCAGTGCAGATTCAGAGGAGATAGATTTCAGTCTAGAAGAGCTACTCTGCCATGCAGGAGATGGAGGAGGAGTACACGCGCGACGAGCAAGCCAACAATGCCGTCACGTCTCGAGGGGTGTTCGTCACCATTGGGACAGCGATGGATGAAGATCAACCCGGACGAGCTCCGCCTACAGCGCTGGACAAGGGGAAGGGGCCACTTATTGCTACTGACGATGATCGTGCAAAACTCATGCCTCCTCCGCCTAACCCAGTGCAGCAGCCGCAGGAACTCGGCACCGGCCCGAGCAACAACAACACCGCAAACTTGCCGCCTCCGACATCTACATCTGCAGCAGCCCAAGTTACTCCAGCTGATAGAGTGATGTACGGCAATCTCCTCGTGGAGCCACTGACCCTTGATCATATCCGAAACGTGACCCAACTTGACGAGAAGCGCCAGCAGCTGCTGGAGGAAGCGCAGGCCATCGTGGAGCAAGGCGCTAAGCTAGATCGAGATCTGGTCAACGCGCATAAGTCCATAGAGAAAGCTAGAGCAATGGAGGCCGAGTACAAGACTTTGCTGCAACAGCAGAAGGCCAAGAAAGCTCCGGCTCGCGTCATCAACAATCCTGGTGTACGACGCAACCTAGGATGGGCTCCCTCGAGGACGGCACAAGCCAAGCCATACATTGACAGTGAAGGCAAGCAGGTGATGCCCACCCCACTCCTTAACCTCGCCGTCGCCAAGACCCTTCTGGAGCAGGTTAGATCGCCCGAGGCAGTGGAACAGGTTTATGACCTAGTGGCCAAGGCGGTGACGCAGCAGGAAAATGCCACCTCTCAGAGGCTTGAGTCCGACCCAGCGCTTTGCCAATCTAGCCAGTATAAGCCGCCAAGGGACAGATCTCCTCTTGATGTCGGGTCCTAGACGGGTTCATCAGAAGGAAGACGGATGGATGCGTGCAACAGGAAGGATGCTATCCCCATATCCTCCGACCACGGAGAAAAGGCCCGGCTACGTCGCCCATCGCCACCACCCCGGTCCCCCCGACATCGCGAAGATCACAAGGCTCACCATCGTACGGATATGCCCCCACCAAAGCAGTGTGGCATCGTCATCCGCGACAACGCGGAGAAGACCCGTCATGACAGAGATCGCAACCAAGGACACAGGAGCAGGTCACGCCATGACCCTCCGCGTTCGACAAGCAACCGCGACAGGCGTGAGGCGTCGTATGAGGGTAACAGCAAGAAGGCTAACCCACCGCCACCTCCGCCTCCGTCACCACCAAGCAGTCACCATAGCGGAGGAGGCCCGCGTCATTCACGTAGCCCATCCCCTGTTGACAAGAAGAAGAACCCGAGCCATACGATGCACGTTCGCGGATCGATAAGATCCACAAGGCCCGGGAAAGACCATAACTGGGACCATGTTGCTTTGGACCTGCAATACGGTCTGCAACTTACCCCAAAGGTTTCCGGATTGACAAGACCATCAAGCCCTATGACGGCACCGCCAAGCCCGCCACATGGTTTCAGGACTACGACAACACGGTGAAGATTGCTGGAGGCAACCCCAACGTCGCCGTCAAGTACCTCCCATTAATGTTGGCGGGCACGACCCGTCAATGGATCGACGACTTGCCGGAGAAATCCATCTACAATTGGTTGGACATGCAAGAAGCGTTCACCAAGAACTTTGAGGGTACATACAAGCGTCCCTGCACTGTTGGCGATCTACAGCGGTGCGTGCAAGAGAAAGACGAGACATCTCGCGCCTACCTCTCCCGCTGGCTAGACATGAAGAATTCCTGCGCAGGAGTGCACGCTCAGACCGCCATGGCCTCCTTCATCGATGGGTTGGAAAGGGGCACGTTGCTCCGACATAAGCTGAAGCGCTTGCAGGACAATCACCAGCTTGACTTGAATCAGATGATCCAGTTGGCTAGTGAGTTCGCAGCGGCCGACGATGATGCTCGCGACTCTTTGCCGGCAACAGCCGTTCCAACTCAAGCTCGGAGGAACAGCAGCACAAAGCGGAAACCGCTCCAGAAGAAAAGCAATCTACCGACATGGTCGCTATGACTTTTGCTGGACGAGGTGATGGCGGACAACGTGGCCGAGGAAGGGGAGCTGGTCGTGGGCAACAACGAGGAAGTGAAACTACCTCGGCGCTGCTCCATTTTCCCCAAACCTACGAGGAGTACCACGATATGCCGTGCCTCGTACACCTCGATGTCAATGGCAAGGCCACCCATACCAATCGACACTGCAAGTTCGTCAACGACCTCAAGGAAGACCCGGAGTCCGGCTACAAGCAAAGTCAGAAGAACAGACCGCGAGGCAATGGCAGGGGGAAGAAGAAGAGGAGTCCAAGGATTCAAGTGACATGGATGATGACGTCGACCCCAAGCACGCCTCCGAGAGTGACGACAAGCGCAAGAACCCCTTCGCGAAGAAGGCGCCAGTCTACCACACTTTCCTTGGCACCCACACCGTCCGACAACATAAGACCTTCCTGAGGATCCTGATGGCTACTCTCCCCCCAGTTCCCCAGTACCTGCGTTGGTCGAAGGTTCCAATAACTTGGGACAGGACGGACCACCCAGACCTTATACCTACGGAGAACCAGTACACCATGGTCATCAACCCCTTGATTGATGGCGTGGAGTTCACCAAATGTATGGTGGATAGTGGAAGCAGCATCAACATCATGTACCTGGATACACTGCAGAAGATGAACTTGACGGAGGCAAACCTAAGGCGGACCAACACCATCTTCCACGGCGTAGTTCCTGGTCGGGAGGCTCGGTCCCTTGGGTGCATTACACTTCAGGTTGCCTTTGGCGATGTTAATAATTACCGCCAAGAGCGCATGACCTTCGAGGTGGTCCCCTTCAAGAGCGTGTACCATGTCATATTCATCCGCGACATATTCCACATGTTCATGGCCAAGCCATGCTTCGTCTACCACAAACTCAAGATACCCGGACCAAACGGTGTCATCACCGTATCCGGAAGCTTTACCAAGGCAAGGGACTGCGAGATTAATGAAGCAGCTATTGCAGAAGCTGTCCTCTACAGCGAAGAATTCAAAGAGATCCAGAGCAAGGTCGATGACTCAGAGATGCCCGCGTCGAAGAAACAGATCTCCGACTCCACTCCTGCGTTCAAGGCCGCCATCGAGACCAAGCCAGTGGAACTTGTGGTAGGCGATGCCTCCAAGGTCACCGCCATTGGGACGAACCTGGATCCCAAATAGGAAAGCGTGCTCGTCGAGTTCCTCCATGAGAATAGGGACATCTTTGCCTAGCAACCTGCCGACATGAAAGGTGTACCTAGGGAACTTGTCGAGCACAGTTTAAACATTGATCCAAAATCCAAACCAGTGAAACAACCTCTACGACGCTTTGGAGATGACAAGAAACGCGCCACTGGCAAAGAGATAGCTAGGTTACTTAAGGCTAGATTTATCCGAGAAGTCCTTCACACCCAATGGGTGGCCAATCCTGTACTTGTACCCAAAAAGGGAACCAATGAATTAAGAATGTGCGTTGATTACACTGGATTGAACAAAGCATGTCCCAAAGATCCGTTTGCTTTGCCTCGCATTGACCAAGTCATTGACTCGACGGCTGGCTCGGAACTTTTGTGTTTTCTTGATGCATACTCAGGATACCACCAGATCAAGATGAGGAAGTCGGACCAATTGGCCACTTCGTTCACTACTCCATACGACACGTTTTGCTATGTTACGATGCCCTTTTGGTTGAAAAACGTAGGTGCTACGTACCAGCAGACAATGCAACGTTGCCTTCACGACCAAATTGGTCGGAACGTTCACGCCTATGTGGACGATATCGCGGTGATGTCTAAAAAGTCAAACGACTTAATCTCCGACTTAAAAGAAACCTTTGATAACCTCTGAAAATACAACATGATGCTTAACCCTATGAAGTGCGTCTTCGGGGTTCCAGCCGGCAAATTGTTCGGTTTCATCGTTTCCCAGCGCGGAATCGGGGTCAACCCGGAGAAAATCAAGGCCATCCTGAACATAAACCGTCCGACATGCCTAAAGGACATTCAACGACTAACAGGTTGTGTTGCAGCAGTTAGTCGGTTCGTCAGCCGACTTGGAGAGAAGGCTCTGCCGCTGTACAAGTTGCTAAAGAAGGCGGACAAATTCACATGGACAGACAAAGCAGGCGCAGCATTGAAGCAGCTCAAGGAGATTCTTTCCTCAGCGCCTATCCTTGCAGCACCCGAGCCTGGAGAACCCCTGTTAATCTACATGGCGGCAACCAACCGGGTAATCAGCATCGTCATCGTGGTAGAGCGGAAGGAACCAGGCTATGAGCACGGAGTTCAACGACCAGTTTACTATGTAAGCGAGGTCTTGACGGATTCCAAGCAGCGTTACCCGCACTACCAGAAGATAGCTTATGGAATATTCCTTGCTTCTCGGAAGCTAAGGCATTACTTTCAGGAGCACCCAATCACAGTGGTGAGCAAGACTCCACTGTCCGACATAATCAACAACATCGACGCTACAGGAAGGGTCGCGAAGTGGGGCACTGAACTTTCTTCCTTCGAGATCACCTACAAGAGACGCGACGCTATCAAGTCACAAGCCTTGGCGGATTTTGTCGCAGATTGGACGGAGATGCCAGATGCTACTCCGTTGCCGGAACCAGAGTACTGGGTGATGCACTTTGACGGATCAAAGCTGCTCAACGTCTCGGAGGCTGGTGTATTGCTACAGTCACCAACAGGAGACAAGCTACACTACGTTATGTAGATCCACTTCGGGGCTACAAACAACATGGCGGAGTATGAAGCACTCATTCACGGACTACGTGTAGCCAAGGATATTGGCATCAAGCGCATAGTTTGTTGTTGAGATTCTGACTTGGTTGCCCAGCAGGTGGCTGGCACCTGGAATGCGCGGAACCCTATGATGGTGGCATATCGAGACGAAGTGGACGAGATAGCCAAGAGCTTCTTGGGATACGAAGTCAAGTATGTACCTAGGGAGCAAAACGAGGCGGCTGTCTGCTATCTAAGCTTGGATCAGGGTGCAAACAAATTTCGCCAAGAGTTTTCCTAGAGCATGTGCGCACACCATCCGTGAAGGGAGCCGACATCGACAACCCGGATAGAGCTGGCTCTTTCGTCAACATGGTGACCAAGGTCCCTCTGGCTTGGACAAAACCGTTCATGGAATATCTCAAACACGGAACTTTGCCCGACGACGAGGTCGAAAGACGGCAAATAGTACGACGAGCAAAGGGTTATACCATAATCAATGGGCAACTCTACAAAAGGAGCACTACTAGTGTATACCTAAAATGTGTTTCCCAGCTAGAAGGTATGGAAATCCTACGTGAAATCCATCTCAGAGATTGCGGGCATCACGCCGCTCCTAGATCGTTGGTTGCGAAAGCCTTCCGGCAAGGATTCTACTGGCTGACCGCGAAGGAGGAAGCCGACAAGCTGGTTGAGACATGCATGGGATGCCAGTATTATTCCCGACAACCACATGTTCCTGCTGAAGAATTGCGAACAATACCAATAACTTGGCCGTTTGCAGTCTGGGGGCTAGACATGGTGGGACCGTTAGAGACGACACCTTGTGGGTTTACGCATCTGCTTGTAGCAGTTGATAAATTCACTAAATGGATAAAAGCTAAACCCATTAGAAAGCTTGATGGGGCAACTGCCCTCAGGTTTGTCCGGGATCTAGTGGTGAGATTTGGTCTCCCACATAGCATTATCACCGACAACGGCAGCAATTTGTCACTCGGAGAAGTGGAGGCTTATTGTTGGGAGAAAGGCATCCGACTTGAGCTTGCATCTGTGGCACACCCACAATCCAATGGTCAAGTTGAGCGAGCCAATGGATTAATTCTGCAAGGAATCAAGCCACGTCTTGAGGCACCTCTACATAGAGCAGCTGGAGCCTGGGCGGAAGAATTGTCATCTGTGCTATGGAGTTTACGAACTACACCCAATAGATCCACCGACTACACCCCTTATTTCATGGTATATGGAGCATAAGCAATCTTACCTTCCGACATCCTTCACGATGCACCAAGAGTTGCCGCCTACGACGAAGATGACGCTAAAGAATCCAGACGCCTAGACGTGGACCTTCTCGAGGAGGAGCACGTTTTGGCATGCCAAAGATCCGCCATCTACCAGCAGAAGCTACACAGCTACCATAGTCGCCGCGTTCGGCATCGCTCGTTTAAAGAGGGGGATTTGGTGCTCCGACTTAAGCAGAAGAAGTCACACAAATTATCCCCACCATGGGAAGGACCGTTCATCATAAGCAAGGCGCTACTCAATGGGTCTTACTACCTTGTTGACAATCGTGAACTGAAGGATAGACCCAACGAGGATCATAAGCGTAAGCGACGTGACCCGGATGATGACTACCCGGAGCTTGATCGGCCATGGAACATAGCACAGCTATGTCCTTTTTACACTTAGCATTTTTTATCTAATTGTTTACCTCTTATATGATGAATGAAATAAAGCTCTCTGGTTCACTCATATTTCTGAGTTTTTTACCTCCTTTAGTGTTCATTTTTGGATCATGTAAAACCTTTATGCATAAGCTTTGCGATTGCACTTGTGAAAATTCCGCCTACGGGCGTTAGCTTAAGTTTTCTGGTCTACACGTTCTTTGTCATTTTTATGTGGATTCTGGAGTAGTGACTTTCGACACTTATTGTCGGTGATTTTGTGCTTAGGTTATTGACGGTGCCATTGGGATCATCACCTGAGCGCATGGTTCCGACAACGAGTCTTCCGACTCACGAGAAGTCAAGCATAAGAACCAAAGTAATGGATAATCCAGCACTTGCTTAAACATATATACATGCTGGAAACTAGTTCTTGAGTAGCAGGAAATAACAACCATTGTTTTCCGCCTTAAGTTACATCAATAAGTTTTTTCCGCACATGCACCAAAGGTGAAACAAATATTACAAAGTTGTTCTTCATTCCTTTGGCGCAGGAGACTTAGAAGCAGCGTCATCACCAGCAGGAGAGTCACCCTCGAAGTCGGCAGTGTGAAGAGACTCGGAGGAGCTTTGGTTGCCGCCATCGATGGTGTTCATCGGCACAAAGACGTTGATATCGACCAACTCGGCAACTCTGGTATCATAGCCCCCGAGCGATGACAAGATGGATTCATGGTTAATCTCTTTGCCATCGTCGTCTATGTCGGGAATGCCAGAGGTCACCGTGTCGATGTAGGCATCTTCATAGTGTGCCTTCACCATAGACAGTGTCATCCTTGCACCAGCCCGTGCACATGAAGCTTTCCAGCTTGTAATACGCTCGGGCGCTCGGCGCAGAATCTCCGAGTACTTCGCCACAGAGTCTGATGCCTTGATGTTTATTTGGAGGGGCTTGGCAATCTCCTTAGCTTGTGTGATGGCGGTGTTGATGAAGTTGCCGGCTAGAACCATGCATTCCTTGGCTAGAGGAGGCGATCGGGTTAAACCCATAGGAGCTGCAAATTCCGACAAGGAATACGTGAGTTCAACAATTCAGAGTACCCAGACTACAGAAATCCAAGACGGAGAAAACTTACAGAAGATGCTGGCCTCAGCTTGCCAGAGGGTGTCCGCCAAGGATTCTTTCTCTTGTTGGAGGAGCTTATACGCCTCACTATGGCGTTGATTCTGCTTATCGGCATCTTGCTTCTGATCTCTTGAGATAGAGATCTCCTCCTTCAAGCGATTGATTTCCTTGGTGGCGGAGTCCTGCAGGGCCTTCATTGACTCCTCATGCATTTTCAGCATGTCCTTCCTCTCCTGCTTAAGAATTTTGTTCTCGCTATCCAGCTCTTGAATATGCTTGGATTGCTCGACAATATTCTTGGCCTTGGCAATGGTTTCTGCAGGTCGGAGAAAGCAAAGTACACAGTGAGTACTCAGAGAATATGGGCACAAAACCAAGTCAGAATGCAAAAAAGAAAATAGACGCTTGCTTTTGGTGATTTGTTCCTTCAAGAAGGCAGTTTTACCCTTTTCAGGTTCCAAATCTGCGCGCATCTTCCGGTACTTGTCATTGGCCATGCCCCTCCAAGCACTCTCGTTCTGTGGAAAAAAGTTCAAAGTTAAAGCGTTGTTTGGTCTGCTTGGAGCATCTAGCCGGAAATTTTACACCTAGACGCCCGGGGGCTACAACGAGAGTTTTTGACTTAGCAATATGCTTATCTTTTCTTTAAGCATCTAGTCGGAATTAATTCAGTTCTCGATTAGAAGCTTGGGGGCTATAGTATAAAGTTTTTAACTCGGATACATGCTTAGCTTTTCTTTAAGCATCTAGTCGAAACTAATTCAGTTACAACTAGAGGCTTGGGGGCTACAGTATTGAAATTTATAAACACTGCGTATGCTACTCTTAAAGCATCTAGTCGGAATAATTCATACCACCTACATGCTTGGGGGCTACAGTGAGAGGTTTTCTAACTTAGTCATTCTTAGAGCATATAGATGCAAAACCTATGGTTTTCCGTCTACATCCTCGGGGGCTACAGTAGGATACTCATATGAAATTCAAAAGGCAAATAAAACTTACAAGTGCAATGATCTTGAGGTTCGTAGCACTCTCGGCCAGCAGCTTGCCACTGTTTCCTTGCAAGATTTCTGCTTGTCGGCGGAGCTCCTCAAGACCACACGTCGGAGATGTCGGTGCCCCACTAGGGACCAGAGCAGTGCTACCGGGTGTAAGTACCGGATAGACTATCTTTGGATAGGCTATGGTTTTCTTGGGTGCAGGGGCGCCGCCAACGACAGAAGTACCTGCTTCCACCACCGCCTTAACGCCACCGATGGCATCCTTAGCCGGAGCTTCAGCCGTTTGGTGGGCGGCACTCTCCTGCGTCGCCTGCTCACCGACGATAGCAACCTCGGTATAGGCACCTGAGTCCACTTCCATGGCGGAAGGGCCAGATGCCTCCTTAGCTTGTGAGCTTGTCGGGGCAGACGAGGTCTTGACGGAGGGAGTGGCAGGGGCGATGGCGGGAGCTGCGTCGCGATGCAGCATGTCCTTGATGGTTCTAGAAGCCCCCAATTTGGAGGTCTTCTTCAGGCTGGTCGTGGCTTTCTTCCTGAAACGTGCAAACATGCATAAGTACAGGAGCAAGACAAATGAATAGACAATGTCGGAAAGAAAGAAGCTTACACAAGTGGGGGTGCTTTAGCAAAGGGGATCCCGGTAACTTTTCTCTTTTCCGCCTCCAGGGCGGCGGTAATCTTCTTGGAGGCTCCACCCTCCATCTTCTTCTTCTTCTTCTTTCCTCCGTCGGCAGTGTCAGAGGTGGAGCTCTTCTGCTTTCGCACCAATGGAGCATCGTCGTCAGACACGACCGTGACTTCCTTCATCTTTGGATCGTAGATTTGGGCAGCCATGTTGTCCTCCTCTAGATCGCTAAGCTGTTAAGTGAGAAGTCACCGTGTTGGATGAGATGACATTTGCAAGACGGAAGAACTGGAGTATATGTCATACACGGAAAATAAATAACTACCTTTGGGCACTTGCCGTCTACAAACATGTCATAGGTGATGGTGAAGCCATGCTTCTTGTCCTTCACCTTGACGATGTCCTTAAGGCGGAGCTTGACGGAGTCGCTCGAGAAGTTGTCCACTGAGATGGGGAGGCTATCCCTTCTATTGTTGGTATACTCGTGCATGAGCTTCGCTCGGTGCTGCAGAGGTTGGATTCACCTGATGAACCAGCACATGGCTAGGTCCAAGCTGGTCAAACCCGTATCTACGAACCATTCTATCCGCCTTATGGAGCAGGAAGCATCGAGGTCGGAGGAAAGGGAGGCCTATGATCTCCATGACGAGGCTTCAATGGCGGCTCCGTCAACGAAGTCCAGTTACATTACTTGTTGGCCAACTAGAGGGATATCTGGGCCATAGAAGTACATCCGCTGCCAGTTTTTGCAGGACTCGTGGCCGACGATGTCGGGGAACCGCCGGCCAGGGCGGATCTTGAAGCTTATGGTGCCGCAATTCCTAAGTTCTTCCTTACTAGCTCTGGCTTCACGCTTGACGGTGAATAAGTACACGAAGAGGTCTAGCCTAGGATTTATCCCTAAGTAACCCTCGTAGAGCGCCGCGTAGTTGCTAAGCGCTAAGATACTGTTGGGAGAAAGATTCTGGGGCTGGAGTCTGTAGTGGTTCAAGACGGAGAGGAAGAAGTTGGAGATGGGCAGGGAGACACCGCGTACCAGTTGGGCTTTGAGGTACACCTTTTCTCCGGCTTGGGGAGAAGGTGTCACCTCGCCGGCCGGCGCCGCCCGCCAGGTGAGCCCCTCCGTTGTAGGGAGGTAGCCCTCGGCGATCAGCTCCTGGATATCACGGTCCGTGATATCTGAGCCGCGCCAGTGGCCCTTGTGCAGTCAAGCTACTCTTCTAACGGCTCCAGCGCCGCCAGATTATGGTCACCGCCGGTGGACTCAATCACCGCCAATGCGGGGATGACCAGGCCCTCTGGGGGCACGACGATAGAGCTCGCCAGCTTCGCCGCGGCTTCGCTCGACGCCGCCATGGAAGGAGAGGTGCTGCTGCTGGCCATGGAGAGAGGTTGGAGGTGACTGGTGCGGATTGAGGCTAGGGTTTTTCGCAAGTTTTGCGCAGAGAGCTCGAGGAGGCACGCGCTGGAGGAAGAAGACGATGCGAGGAGAGAATGAGGTAAAAGGTAGAAATTCCACCACAGTTACTATTTGTCATCTCCAGCATCAAGAATCGTGCGGCTTGATCGGACGGTTGCCGCGTAGACGACGTGTTTGCGAACGTGCGCGGAAATTTTGCCACGTCTCCAACCGTCGCCGCCAACGGTTCATATCGCTCGCGCGAGAAAATCGGACATGATTGCGTTCTCTGCATGTGTGAGTTATGAGGCTTTGTTGTGAAGGGAATATGCCCGAGAGGCAATAATAAAGTGGTTATTATCGTATTCCTTATTTATGATAAATGTTTATTTTACATGCTATAATTGTATTAATACGGAAACGTTAATACCTGTGTGTTTAATAAACAAAAGGAAGTTCCTAGTTATGCCTCTCTTATAAACTAGCTCGTTGATTAACAAGATGATCATAGGTTTCCTGATCATGGACATTGGATGTTGTTAATAACGAGGTCACAACATTAGTGTAATGGTGTGATGAACATTCATCCGAAGTATAGCATTACGATCAAAGTCATTGAGTTTATATTGCCATAACAACTTACGAAGTGATCCTAATCCTTAGACCATGAGATCATGTCAATCACTAACACCGGAAGAGTTTCTTGATAACATCAAACGTCACACCGTAACTAGGTGATTATAAAGATGGATTCAGAACTAATAAAGTGTTATGTTGAGGCCCATGGATCGAGAGTGGAATTTGTTCATCCCGATGACGGATAGATATGCTCTGGGACCTCTCGGTGATATCACATTGATTAGCTTGCAAGCAAGTGATTTGATCACTAGAATGTTATATCACGGGAACAAGAAAAGAGTGCATGTCGGTAACGAGATCAAACTAGGTATGGATATACTGATGATCGAATCTCGTACATGTAATATATCGTGAAACAAAGGGATTAAGATACTAGTGTAAAAGGTTCACATGATCACAGAAGTCATCGTTGAATGTGTGGGAGTCAGTACGGATCTCCAGGTCCCGCTGCTGATTATTGATCGAAGAGGGGTCTCGATCATGTCTGCATTATTCGCGAACCATAGGGTGACACACTTAAGGGATACCGACACCATTCGGAGCAAATGATATGCCAGAGAAAGAAAAAGGAAAGCGCAGGAATTTATTTCACTAGACACCGAAACTGTTTCGGTTGAAATTGCTGAAACTGGTTCTGCATGTGAAATTGAAATGTTGTAAGGGGTTTTATGTGAATGTTTGTTAATTAAAGTAATTAACAAAATTCTGAATAAATAAATAAAAGAGTTTTATTTAAATGAGAGCTTGCATTAAATTTGGTGGAAATTTAATGCATGTGAGTGTATTTTTGAGTGGAAGCTTTTTAATGGGAGTGGAGGCTTTTCATTTTGAGTGGGAGCTCCACCCACATGAATGTGGAAGAGGTGGGGGCAGCCCCCATGGCTGGGCGCCATGCCCCTTGGGTGCCCCCCTCTCCCCTATAAAAGGCCCCCCTCTCCTCCTCTCAAGGCACACCTCCTCGCGAAGGATCTCTCTCCCCCTTTAGAATTTCCCCATGGTCTCGGATCAGCGAGATACATGTTCCCGGTGGCTTTTTCTGGAAGGATTTGTTGCTTCCGCTGCTTCGCTGGAGCGAGGGCGCGGAGGTTGTCGGGGTACCCGTACGTGTGTGCGATCACGGATGCACCACTACTTTGAGGTGCTGGACTTGATCGTGCTGGACCGGCTGGACCAGATGGACTTCATCACTATCTTGAGATCGGCAAGCGTTCATCTACATCATCCACGAGTACAACCTCGTTAACGCTATTCGGTCTTCGAGGGTATGTATTCTATGGATGTATATCCACCCATTGCTTGTGTCTAGTAGATAGATCTTGGGACTTAGTTATTCCCATCGTAGGAAATTTTTTGTTTTCTATGCTGCAAACCCTACAGTGGTATCAGAGCCGGATCTATGCATAGATACTTTGCACGGGTATTACACATATGAGTATGTGGGCGATGATGATCATTTTATTGCTTCTTAGTTGTACTTTGAATATTGGTGGCATAGTGGGATGAAGCGGCCCGGACAAACTTTACATGTCCTCGCACATGAGACCTGTTCCACGCTTGACATGCAACTAGTTTTGCATAAGTGGCTAGAGGGTGTCTGTCTCTCCTACTATAGTCAATATCTAATTTGCAACGAGTTGTCAACAATTTGGTTATCCTCGTTGTGGTTCATGTTCGTAGGTAAGAACGGTTCTATCTTCGAAAGCCCTAAGCCACGTAAAACTTGCAATGGATAAATTAGAGGAGTCTAGTTTAGATTGTTGCTGGGCTAGTGTTATGATATGGTGATGTTTTAAGTAGAAGTATGAGATGATACTCTTACAACACACATATCGTGTAAGTTCCATAGACCTTGACCTTACACATAAAGGTATGATAGTGATCATACCACGGTGCACATGATAGAGATCATATGCGGGAACCATATCATTTCACTAATAAACATGTGATGTTTGATTGCATCTTATATTGCTTGTTTGACGTTTTATTAGCATAATACGATGATCCCTCATTTAGATATCAAGATAAGAATGTGTTCTTCCTTAAGTGTGCACCGACAATGTTTCGTCGCTTCAAGACATCTGTGATGATCGGGTGTACTTGAATCCACGAGCATATCTCGGGTGTAAGACAGTTACACACGCGAATACTAAGGTTCTTCGTTGGCGAGCCTAGCATGTATAGACATGGCCTCGGAACACGGAGTTAAGCATGAGTCATATGTTTTGATACGATGACCATATGGATGCTCGCCTTTGAAGCTACACCGACTCACGTGATGATCGGACTTGGTGTAGTGGATTTGGTTCATGTAATCACCAAAAAGACACGAGGGATGTCGTTTTTGAGTGGGAGTTCATTTCTAATTTGCATTAGTAGAACTCAATTTATCATAAATTAAATCAAAGTGAATTTGCATAATTTGTTGTAGTCATTGGCATTCGTTCACCACCTTATGCATAGTTGTAATTGAGATAATAGAACTATAGAATTCTGGATATATACTTTATGAACTGGTATCGTATTGTGTTGAGTGTCAATCTAAAGTTTAAAGTCCTATTGCAAACTTTTAGCAAACTTTATTTACTCCATGAAATTTAATAGTTGGTATTAAATCGAGAGTAACAATTCCAGTGTTAGTATCTTAAGTATCATGTTTGCCTCCATGATTCTTGATTGTTTTAATATCAAGTTTATCTAGGAGCTGAAAGAATTGTTTCACAAACCATCATGTGTGGCAGATGTAACGATATCTGAAACAATGTTTTGGTTGCAATATGATAGAGTATAGTATATGTTCTCATATTGGATGAGAATTTGCAAAGGTTGGAGATGCTAGACATCCTAATCATCCAAAGGGGTTTTGGAAAGTAATGTTATACTCACGATTCGCCTTTATAAGCTACAGTAGCTTGATCGTGAAAGTCATCATGATAAGGATGAATAGAATATGTATGTAAAGTGTTTACTACACGAAAAGATTACTAAAGAATGAATTTTGAAAGAATACCGATCATTTTGATGATGGTGATCTACTTCAAATTGCAAGTCCAAAGGTATTATTATTTGAATATACACGCTTTGGACTATGTTTCATGTATATGGCGCCACTTTTGATGTTGATAGATTCTTTAAAAAAAAGGAAAAGGAAATGCTGAAAGAGAATCTATAAAATATATTTGGCAGAAAAGAAAAGATTAGAAATATCCAATTTAGGTATATGGATGATATACATGTTATGGTTGTATTCTTTGCTTGTTAAACAATGTGGTTCTTGAGTATTGGATACCGAATTGGTTGGTATGAAATTTCATATGGAACAATGCAATTCATGAACCACAATGGCCTAAATAACTAGCAAGAGAATATGTGATGATGTTCATCGAAAAAAAAACCGTTGTTTGTATTTCTCGTTGACATCAAAGCTTGACTTCAAGATTTGTTTTAATAATTGTTATTTGAATCAGGTATTATGAGAACAAAGGTTGTTCACATAATTACCATATTCCATATAAGATGGATGATTTACAAATCTAGTTGGAGAAATCACATCCATAAAACCTAATGCTAAAATGTCGCAAGACAAATGATTCAAAGATCACTTACGAAGTGACATCGCTGTTTAAATTATATTGGAAAGAAAACATGAAGAATCTCCATATTCATGGATTTTTGGAGTCTTTGATTTGATCAAGTGACGCTTGTGAGACTTTCCTCGGGATAATTAAAACTTCGTTCAAAGGCCAAAGAAGAACGAACGACTAAAATATTGGAATTTATACATATCGATGTATGTAGTCCATTATGTGTAGTAAATGGCGATGGGTTTCAACTTCATATACTTTCTCCGGAAATTTGAGTGAATATTCACTTAATGAGAAAGAAGTGTGAAATATTTGAAAATGTTCAAAGACTTTCAAGATGAAGTGAAAATCATTGTGACAAGAAAATAAATGAATTATGATTTATCATAAAGGGATTTATTTGAGTTGCAAGTTTAGCAAAACACCTAGATTTACATTTCCCGAAACACCATAGGAGTATGGAGTGTTTGAGATTTGTAATGAAACCTTGTTTGACATGGTTGGATCAAAGGTGTTATTTATAAAACTTCCATTATGTTTTACAAAGATTAAAGCTTTAGAGACTACCGCTTTTACACTGAAAAGAGCTCCATCTTGATCCGTTGAAATGACACCATATGAGTTATGGTTTGGGGTAAAACCCAAGTTGTCATTTCTTAAATTTTGGTATGGTAAACATAAGTAAGATGTTTACAACCGAATTCGGATGAGCATGTCTTTGTAGGTTATTTCGAATAACAATTGGTTATTCCTTCATAACACCAAGGACAAAAAGGTTTGTCGCTTGAAACGTGAAGTTTCTTGAAGAAGGAATTTTTCGTAAAAGTTAAGTGGGAGGACAATAGAACTTTGATAAGGTTAACGAACCTTAGCTATATGTGTTGAGTTGTGCAGCGCCGGAAATTTTTCCAGAGGCTGCCATAATGCTCATAGCTTATGTGCCTCAAAGGTTGTGGTCACGGAGATCTAAGTTCTTATTGAACCAAGTCGGTCGGATAAACAATCAAATGCTAAGATTTGAGAGTAAATCATTATTGTTTGACAATGGTGAACCGACTACATGCAAAGAAGCGATGATGGGCCCTGACTCCTTCAAATGGTTTGAAGACATAAAATCCGTGATAGTTCCATACATGAGAAATCAAGTTTTGAACTTGGAAGACCCTCCGGAAAGGTGTAAAAACCTGTCGGTCGTATTTGGATCTATAAAGAAACAGACATGGATGTTTCACATCTATGAAATAGTCGACATGTCGTAAAGTATTTTATGACAATGTTCAAGGAGTTGACTATGACAAGATTTGATCTTTCATAGCGATATTTAGTCTGGACAGATTAAAGTAGCAACCACTACATATAATTTGTTATATGGTAGATGAATAAACAAAACAAAGTTCTTCTAATAGAATGGTTACCTAGGACGTGTACATGACACGGTCCAAAGGGTTTTGTTAATTCAAAGGATGCTAAAAGGGCATGCAAACTTCAATGGTTGAAGTAAGCATCGCGGAGTTGGAATCTTCACCGTGATGAAAAGGAGTTTTCATCAGGAGACGATGAAGATGCTTGCATTTGCAAGAAATTAAGTGGGAGCGCTGAGACATATTTCTAATACATTATGTGGAGGACATCTTGTTGATTAGAAATGATGTATCTTTTATTGACAAAGGTTAAGAATTTCATTTTGATGAAAGACTTAGGCAAAACTCGAATATTTAGCATGAATGTCTATAGTGGATAGACTGTGATGCTAATATGGTTGTGCCAAACGTACATATATGAGATATTGAAGGAGTTCAATATAGAAACAACAAGAAACGGTTCTTGTCGCATGGAAAGGAATTGAATCAAGATTCAAGTGTATCGACACTTGATAAGTGAAACAAGATTCAAGTGCTTTGACACTTGATGAGTGAAATCACGAGAATGTTTTGATCAATCATACCATGATATGTACACATACAGATATGTCCTATGCTCTAAGTGTTATGAGCATATACCAGAATGAATCATAAAATGATCATTGGATGATAGTAAGGATATTCTTATGATCTTTTGGAAGAACTAAGAATATATTTGTGTAGAGGTGACAAACAATTACAAATAGTTCATTGTAAAGCGTTACATTGATACTAGTTTTGTCACAAGATACAAATTAAGTTTATCTCAATTTAAACTATGGGTGGCACAATGTAATGGAAAGGAGATTCCATGATGGATTTGGATGAATTCCAAAGTTAAGACATTGTGACGGATACTACAACAAAAGGCTAAGTATAAGATTGCTATAGTAGCAACAAAGGAGGGAATTTGTGTCAAGTATTTTGTTATCAAACTAAGGTGTGGTTCGCAATGGGCTAACACTAAAGATATATTGTATGACAATAGTATCGACATGTTTTAACCCCAAGGAACTAAAGGTCTCACCGAAAGACCAAATTTATACAATGCCATCTCATTGGAGAATGAGTGATGCGTGAAGACGCAAAGACATGCAAATACACACGGACCTGAAGGCATCAGATCCATAGATTATGTTAACTACTTGCAATTGCGTATATGGAACACCAGAAAGCTATAGGTGTTCAATACGCAAAGTTTTCAAACTAGATTATTGTCTCTAGTGCAAGTGGGAGACTGAAGGGAATATGCCCGAGAGGCAATAATAAAGTGGTTATTATCGTATTCCTTATTTATGATAAATGTTTATTTTACATGCTATAATTGTATTAATACGGAAACGTTAATACATGTGTGTTTAATAAACAAAAGGAAGTTCCTAGTTATGCCTCTCTTATAAACTAGCTTGTTGATTAACAAGATGATCATAGGTTTCCTGATCATGTACATTGGATGTTGTTAATAACGAGGTCACAACATTAGTGTAATGGTGTGATGAACATTCATCCGAAGTATAGCATTACGATCAAAGTCATTGAGTTTATATTGCTATAACAACTTACGAAGTGATCCTAATCCTTAGACCATGAGATCATGTCAATCACTAACACCGGAAGAGTTTCTTGATAACATCAAACGTCACACCATAACAGTGATTATAAAGATGGATTCAGAACTAATAAAGTGTTATGTTGAGGCCCATGGATCAAGAGTGGAATTTGTTCATCCCAATGACGGATAGATATGCTCTGGGACCTCTCGGTGATATCACATTGATTAGCTTGCAAGCAAGTGATTTGATCACTAGAATGTTATATCACGGGAACAAGAAAAGAGTGCATGTCGGTAACGAGATCAAACTAGGTATGGAGATACCGATGATCGAATCTCGGACATGTAATATATCGTGAAACAAATGGATTAATATACTAGTGTAAAAGGTTCACATGATCACATAAGTCATCTTTGAATGTGTGGGAGTCAGTACGGATCTCCAGGTCTCGCTGCTGATTATTGATCGGAGAGGGGTCTCGATCATGTCTGCATTATTCGCGAACCGTAGGGTGACACACTTAAGGGATACCGACACCATTCGGAGCAAATGATATGCCAGAGAAAGAAAAAGGAAAGCGCAGGAATTTATTTCACTAGACACCCCAAGCTGTTTGGTTGAAATTGCTGAAACTGGTTCTGCATGTGAAATTGAAATGTTGTAAGGGGTTTTATGTGAATGTTTGTTAATTAAAGTAATTAACAAAATTCTGAATAAATAAATAAAAGAGTTTTATTTAAATGAGAGCTTGCATTAAATTTGGTGGAAATTTAATGCATGTGAGTGGATTTTTGAGTGGAGGCTTTTTAATGGGAGTGGAGGCTTTTCATTTTGAGAGGGAGCTCTACCCACATGAATGTGGAAGAGGTGGGGGCAGCCCCCATGGCTGGGCGCCATTCCCCTTGGGTGCCCCCCCTCTCCCCTATAAAAGTCCCCCCTCTCCTCCTCTCAAGGCACACCTCCTCGCGAAGGATCTCTCTCCCCCCTTTAGAATTTCCCCATGGTCTCGGATCAGCGAGATACATGTTCCCAGTGGCTTTTTCTGGAAGGATTTGTTGCTTCCGCTGCTTCGCTGGAGCAAGGGCGCGGAGGTTGTCGGGGTACCCGTACGTGTGTGCGATCACGGATGCACCACTTCTTTGAGGTGCTGGACTTGATCGTGCTGGACCGGCTGGACCAGATGGACTTCATCACGATCTTGAGATTGGCAAGCGTTCGTTTGCATCATCCACGAGTACAACCTCGTTAACGCTACTCGGTCTTCGAGGGTATGTATTCTATGGATGTATATCCACCCGTTGCTTGTGTCTAGTAGATAGATCTTGGTACTTAGTTGTTCCCATCGTAGGAAATTTTTTGTTTTCTATGTTGCGAACCCTAGACGCTGACCTAAGCCTATGTCGCCCTAGCTGACATAGGCAGATGAGCCGTCACATCAGAAGATTCCGGCATGGACGGATCCAGTGCGGCTACGGAAAAGTACGATGGAAGATTCAACATTTCTCCGACTTACATATTGAAGACGGAGAAAGCCTTGCAGGATTCTTTGGGAGGACTACAAGATATTGCTTGACGATTTGCCGACATCCATCTAGACGGAGCATTCCACATGAAGAGGCAAGACGGCGCAAGATCTCGGAGTTCTCCGGGGGCTACTGTTGGGGATATGCTATATGGGTATCCTCATAGCATGTGTCCTATCCGGATAACCCGGGTGGCCCACAGTTGGTAGCATGGCCCATGCCTGCTGGGCGGCCCAGTTAGATGGATCCAGAAGGGAGGACCATGCCGGATAAAGGAAGGCTACGGTTGGAGTCACCGACGTACCCAGAGCCTTGGAGTGCAAGATACACAAGACTATTAATAGATGGTGTAGGACTCCGTAACCTGTCCGGCTAGGACTTTTCCCTGTAACCCTAGGACCTGGCGACTATATA
The DNA here is from genome assembly GCA_023614405.1 of Avena insularis. Classification (NCBI taxonomy): domain Eukaryota; kingdom Viridiplantae; phylum Streptophyta; class Magnoliopsida; order Poales; family Poaceae; genus Avena; species Avena insularis. Next base: position 457,603,338 of record CM042685.1, on the reverse strand, counting down.
AGTCGGGCCTATGGGAGCCTTTAGGGCACAGTCTCAGACAATCCAGTAGTGATTAGCGCACATCTCGCATAGCGAACCTATCTCTATAACTCGGCGTATTGCCCTTATAGTGATTTATAGCAGGAGTAGGATTCCGCCACCATTGTGGGATCTGAACCTGGGTAAGCTGTGTTACCTCGTACCCGTCAACCGTCCGCCTTCTCCCGCGTCTCTAAACACGCACTGTGAGGACCCCTCCATGGCATACTCATCGGCAATACCACGACATCTCCTAGTCGCCCCCACTTGCATGTCACTGCTCCAATTCACAAGTCACCTAGCCAATTCCTCATCACCACCCAGACTCGAACCACCAGTGTCTATCCTTAGATCTCGGTATCCATGACTTTTTCCGTCAGCACCATGGAACGAACATGCCCCATGATAATAATAGCCAACAAAGCTTCGAAGCACACCCTCTGAAACCAAATTGTCAGGGTAAAACATGGGTGCGTACAAGGAATTCAATCCTTCCAGCAAACTCACGACATGATAGCACTTATGGAGTTCGCCGGCGGAGCCTTCCGTAACAAAACACAAAAACCAGATCAATGGAGACAAACATCCAGCAGATCATCATCTTGGCTTGAGAGGGATCCAGGACCACCTCCTTATTAAAACCGAGCCAGCAGCCCCCACGTCACCCGCCGAAAACTAGCAGGATCCGCCGCAAGACGGCAAGACCACCCAACCGACCATTCCGACGGAGAAGGAGGCCACCACCACCATGTCGGGGGCAGATGCCCCAAGCACTCTAGTGTCATAGACAAGGCTCGGGTCACCTGGGCGTCGGCGTCGAGGAAAACGGACGGGACAGATCCCCGCCGCCGTCTGCCGCCATATGGGCCGAGGATCACCGGCCGCCGCTCGCTGCAACACCACCGCCAAACCAGCCGGGACGGATGTTGCTACCTTCCCGCCAGATCGTGATCAGGAACGCCGCCGCCACACCCCCAGATCTTTGTCTGGCGATGATCCGGGCGTGGGAAGGAGAGACCATGGGAGGGGAGGGGAGGACACCCGGAGCGGCGTGGAGCCGCCGCGCGGGTGCGGGAGGAGGAGGGGTGAGGAGGTGGGTGCGGGTGTTACCTTCCTGGAGGGGAGGAGGAGGGGTCAGGAGGAGGTGCATGTTTAGCTCTAGAAGTCGATCTGGATCCATCCAAAGTAATTCCGACAAACCTACTCTATATAGAGAGTCCACATCGTGATGCCATCCAAAGTAATACCGACTAGAGTAATTGTTCAAACAGACCCTATACGTACTATGAAGAAAAAGCTGGTGCTCTAGCTTTTGTCGTGAAATTGTCGACAAGCACGCAATATGTGGTGTGTGTGGGGGGCGGGGGGGGGGGGGTACTCATAGAGAGCTTAGAAAGGTGGGGTAGAAAGCTGGCGAGCATCCAGGACGAGGGTGCAAAGTTACCTAGGCTCAGATTCCACAACGATGGTGAGATCCTACTCCTGCTATAAAACAGTTTAATGACTATAAGGCAATGTTACATGGATAGTAGTGTGTGTTTTTGTGCTCCAAAGACTCCCGTAGGTCGTCTTATAAAGGCAGTCAGACCTAGTGTTACATGGAGAGTTCTAGCTGAATTGGTTAGAGAGTTTATTGATCCAATGCTAGAAAGGTTATCTCTAGATCATTATCCTTTGCCATTTATTTATCAAATGCTAGAAAGCTTATCTAAACATTCATATTTCCGTTATCTATATGGTTATTCAGTTTTTTGTCAAATCATAAAGATGATCAGGAAAAGACAACTTTAACCTTACCATTCGGTACTTTCGCTTATAGGAAAATATCCTTTGGTTTATGTAATGCTCCTGCTAATGTTCAAAGATGCATGAATGTTATATTTTCTATGTATGGTACTGATACTTGCATTTTGTATCATCATAAAAACCACATATTTAATTTCACCATTGTTTATGTATTTTTAGATGATTTACGGGATTTTTCTACAAAGTCCCTTTATTGGTATTTAATTTTTGAGAGGCAGAAAACCTTCTTTTTTGTATTTTGATTTTTCAAGATCCTTCTAGATACCAAATAATTGAAACAAAAATACAATGAAATTTTTTCATCGGGAGAAGGACCTAGGGCACTAGAACCACACGAGAGGAGCCACAAGGGACAAATAAGCCCATGTCGGGCGGCCACCCTACTGGGATGCGCCATCCAGTCCCGTTTGGGCCTCTAGCATCATATCGACTCTCCCTTTTTACCATGCCTTTGTCACGACAAAAAACCTATGCCATAATTTTCCCAAGATTTGCAGAGGCGTCGGTGGAGGCAGGAAGATCCTATTGTTCCGAGGATGCCAGAGAGTGGGAAATCGACGCCATTGTCATCACCACTCCTCATGTGCATAGGGGTGACTCTCCATCATCGTCTTCATTAGGCCCAACATCAGCACTATCTCCATCTTGAGATCGACATCATTCCCCTCATAATTTGTGGTAGATTAAACCCTGGATATTGTGCTAGTGTCATGTGCATGATTGTGCTTATTAACTTATCATTATTTTGTGGTAATTTATATTTTCAGATTGTGTTGTATTTCATATGCCACTGATCCATATCATGTTTTACCAGTGTGAGTAGTTCCCCATGTTCCTGAGGGCATAGGATGAATTAGCTATAATTTATATATATTATGCAATGATTATTTGGTCATGTTTTAATCCTTTTTGTGGTTTTATCATGGTAATATGCGAATCTCGACATCATATTACTTCACCTTCATGGGCTCATGGGGTTGCACTTCACTGTAATGCAGAGAGTAGGGAGGCACAGAATGATATAAACCATTTCCTGAGTATTTAGTTTCATTAGGGAGTTCTTGATCAGGAACCCTCGAATGTAAAGTAGTGGTCGGACTTTTATGTCTTAATGAATCCTTTGTTTGCACATGTAAATGGCCTTAGTAATAATCATTAGTTGTTTTTGTGCACATGTATATGGCTACACCTATTTTAGGTTCTGTCCGACGAGAATTAAACTTGACAAAATGCTTAACATGTTGTTGTAGAAATCTTTATGCCAAGAAAATCCATGCCACCCTCGGGAATGTTTGTCTCATATAAGAACACAATACTTGATCTTTTCCTATTACTGCATAGAGGATTGGTCTTTCTCTGAAAAAATCATTTACTTACTTGCAATTTACTTCATAGCAATTTACTTTCTGCAAACTATAAACCTAAAAAACACAAAACCATTGCATCTTTTATTATTTTACTTATTGAAATTACTAACGAATACCTTCAGCTCCTTGATGTCCACTCACTTCTATTCTTGTAGACAGTTGTTGGGCCTCCAAGTGCAGAGGTTTATAGAACAGCAGCAAGTTTCCCTTAAGTGGATCACCCAAGGTTTATCGAACTCAGGGAGTAAGTGGTCAAAGGTATCCCCTCTTAAGCAACCCTGCAATCAAGATACAAGAAGTCTCTTGTGTCCCCAACACACCTAATACACTTTTCAGGTGTATAGGTGCACTAGTTCAGCTTGTTGTTGACGTGGGAGAGACTAAAGGCAAACTGAAATAAAGATTGAAGCAAGCAAACATGCAACAGATCTAGTTGTGAATGGTGTTTTAATGTTTAGAAACAAGTCCTAGGGATCATACTTTCACTAGTGAACACTCTCTCATAAATATCTTCTCTTAATGATACTGCTCTTAACTACTCTCTGGTTGGACACAGTAATCCAAGGTAGGGCCTTCCCCAATCTAGATAACCCCACACTGGCACCTTGAGCGCTAGACGGTTCCAACAAACACCACAATTTCATAGAGACATCCAACTCCAAATATAACTCATAACAAATATATATGCAGTCTAGCTTAAGTGCCACACACGGCGCGCACGCTGTCACTTTCACACACGTGGGCAAAATCATAGATCTATTAAAGCACGATGTAGACTCTAGCCTAAGTGCCAGCATGGCGTGCACGCTGTCACTTTCACACACATGGGGAGAACAGACATCTATTGAAGCACTTGAGTAGAAAGGTAGATCTACTTGATTACAAAGCTCATGACCACAACAAGATCATGCATAGAGAGAGAGATGAACACATAGCTACCAGTAGATCCCTTAGCCTCGAGGAAGAACTACTCCCTCCTCATCATGGGAATCAGCAATGCCGATGAAGATGGTGGTGGAGATCGATGGAGATGGCTCCCGGGGCACTTCCCCGTCCCGACAGGTTGCCAGAACAGAGACTTTCTGTCCCCTGAATCTCCCCTTTGGTGGCGGCGGTCCTATGTAGGTTTTTGTGGATTTCCGCCAGATGATTTAGGGTTTTTGGGTCGGAGGCTTCTTATAGGCTAAAGAGGCAAGGTCGGTGGAGGTCCAGGGGTCCCACACCCCTTGTGGGTGTCACCAGGGCTGGCCCGCGCCTAGGGGGTGTGGCCACCCTAGTGTCCTCCTCCATCTCTGCTTCGTGGTTCCGTGTTGCTCCGAGAAAAATAGGAAGATTGGCTTTTGTCCCGTCCAATTCTGAGAATATTGATTTTCTGCCTTTTCTAGAACCAAAAACAGAAGAAAACAGGCAACTGGCACTATGGCATCTTGTTAATAGGTTAGTACCAGAAAACATATAAAAATACCTCAAAGTATAGACAAAACATAAGACAAATGATACAAAACAAGCATGGAGCATCAAAAATTATAGATACGTTTCTGACGTATCACTCCTCATGGTTTTGATAACCTTTTCTATATTTATAGGTAATACAATAGATTTCTTGGTAAGTGAGCATCATGGTATTGCATCACAACACCACCAAAGGAGATCCACCACCATAGTTCATCGTCTCCACCCTCCATCCTGTCCATAGCCATAGCCATTAGCTTGTACTTGAGATTTCCTTGTGATTCAGCGACCATTGTAAGAATATTTGATTTCAGTCTATGTATTTTGCAAAATATTTTCTATCCTTGATCTTATTGTTATAAGTGAGTAGTCCTCATGGACTACGGGTTAGGGTAAAATCTCGCAACAATGATGTGCATCTAATTCATGGGAGTATTATGTATTAATTGAATAGAGATTTGTACCTTTGTTTTTTTCACTACTAGGAAAAGGGCTATAGGTAATCCGCACATCCGTGGCTCACATGGTTGAAGTGCCCCACGGGTAAAATAGGCGTGGCTCACCTGTGCTTGCTAGGAAAACGGCTATAGGTAATCCACACTTCTGTGGCGCACTTGCTAGTGGTGCCCCACGGGTAAAATAGGCGTGACGCGCCCACAGTGCCCTACTAAGCTAATGGCGTGGCGCACATGTGGGTGGTGCGCCACGGCTATGTGTGGGCCAGGGCACATGTGGCCACAACACACATACCTTTAGCGCACTAGGTCAAGGTGCGCTACGGATGTGCCACTTAGCCGTAGCGCACCTTGACCTAGTGCGCTACGGGCATGTGTGCTCCAGCAACTGGGTCAACTTAGCCGCAGGGCACTCTGCCCTAGTGCCCTACGGCTAAGTGGCCTGCACCAACTCCACCACCCCTCCCCCCGTGGATCGCCTTTTTAGGTTTTGCAAAAAATAAAAGAAAATAATAAACACTTCAAAAAATAAAATCCTTTCATATTTAGGTAGGTAATGTGGTATAGTTTTTAGGAAAATTAACAAACATGATTTTCCACTTTTTCTGCAAAAAAAAGTCATGCCACGGTAAAATGACCATAACTTTTGCATACGATATCGAAAAAAATCGTATAATATACCAAAATGACGAGAACGAGATTTCGCATCCGCTCGCAACGGCCACGTTTAGAGATTTTTTAGATTTTCAAAATTCGAAAAGAGTAAAAAGTTACGGTCAAAAGACCGTTTTTCCTGCAGAAAAAAAAATAGAGGGCAACTTACCCGTAGTGCAACACCACCTAGTGCGCTACGAGTAAGTTGGGTGGGATTCAAAATTGGAATCCTCACCCCGCCCACCTACCTTTCCCTTCCCCCTTTTCCCTCTCCCTTTTCCTTTCCCTTCTCCTTCTTCCTTCTCCCTTCTCCTTCTTCCTTCTCCTTCTCCTTCTTCCTTCTTCCTTCTCCTTCTCCTCCTTCCCCTTCTCCTCTCCTTGCAGTGACGGCGCGATGACGGCCTCCTCCTCTCTTTGCAGTGACGGTGGCGTGGCGGCGGCGGCGCAACGGCGGCCTCCTCCTCTCATTGCAGTGACGGCGACGTCCGACCTCCCTTCCACCCTCTCTTCCTCCCTCTCTTCCTCCATCTCTTCCTTCCTCCCTCTCTTCCTCCCTCTCTTCCTACCTTCCTTTCTCCAACCACACCCTTCCTACCACATCGACGCCGGCGAGGACTAGAGCGGCCACGGCCTCCTGCATCTTCCTGCCACGGCCATGCTACGGCGAGGTGACACGACTGCGGCGACGATGCACGGACCCGATTGCTTTTGCAATTCAAAACGAGGGTGTTTTTTGCATTTTTTTGTTTTTTGAAAAACACATCCGTGGCGCACCCTATACCCCTACCCGTGGCGCAGCTGGTAGTGAGTCACGCCTATCTCGATATAACCGTGGCGCACCAGACAGTGCACCACGGCTAGGAGATAGCCGTAGCGCGAGGCCCGTGGTGCACCCCTAGTGCGCCACATATGCTGTTTACAGGTGCGCCATGAACAGGCGTTTTCCTATAGTGGTGGGTAGTGCCCTACTAGTAACTAGAACAACCGTAGCACACATGGGGTATGTGCGCCATAGATATGTGTGGGCCAGGGTCCTGCCAGCCGCATGGCACATACCCGTAGCGCACATGGGGTATGTGCGCTACGGTTGTGGCAAGTTCTGTGGCGCACTATGCCATGTGCGCCACGGATGTGTAAACTTAGTAGTAGGGCACCTTGCCCTAGTGCCCTACGGGTAAGTACCCTGCACCAACTCCCCCCCCTCCCCCCCCGTGGATCGCCTTTTTATACTTTGCAAAAAATAAAAGAAAATGAAAAACACTTCAAAAATAAAATCCTTTCATATTTAGGTAGGTAATGTGGTATAGTTTGTAGGAAAATTAACAAACAATAATTTTGACTTTTTCTGCAAAAAAAGTCATGCCACGGTAAAATGGCCATAACTTTTGCATACGATATCGAAAAAAATCGTATAATATACCAAAATGACGTAAAATGCCTCCGGTCGTTTAGCGATTATTTAGATTTTCAAAATTCAAAAAGAGTAAAAAGTTACGGTCAAAAGACCGTTTTTTCCTGTAAAAAAAAGAGGACAACTTACCCGTAGCGCACCACCACCTAGTGCGCTACGAGTAAGTTGGGCGGATTCAAAATTTGAATCCCTAGCCCGCCCACCTACCTTTCCCTTTCCTTTTTCCCTCTCCATTTTCCTTTTCATTCTCCATTCTCCTTCTTCCTTCTCATTCTCCTTCTCCTTTTCCTTCTCCTCCTTCCCCGTCTCCTCTATCTGGCCACCTTGCTCCGACGTCCTTTCTCCGGCCTCCTCCTCTCTTTGCAGTTATGGCGGCGCGACGGCGGACTCCTCCTCTCCTTGAAGTGACGGCGGCGTGATGGCGGCCTCCTCCTCTCCTTCTAGTGACGGTGGACTTCTCCTACTCCTCGCAATGACAACGGGCGACGGCGGCATCCTTCTCCTCACCGACCTCCCTTCCTCCCTCTCTTCCTACCACCTCGACGCCGACGAGGACTAGAGCGGCCACGGGCTCCCGCACCTCTCTACGGTGGTAGGTCGTGGCCACGACCATTCTCTGGCGAGGTGACACGACGGCGGCGATGCATGGACCCGATTGCTTTTGCAATTCAAAACGAGGGTGTTTTTTGTATTTTTTTGTTTTTTGAAAAACACATCTGTTGTGCACCCTGTACCCCTACCCGTGGCGCACCTAGTAGGGCGCTACGCCTATCTCGAGATAACCGTGTTGGATATATGCCCAAGAGGCAATAATAAAGTGGTTATTATCATATCTTCATACTTATGATAAATGTTTACATACCATGCTATAATTGTATTAACCGGAAACATTAATAATTGTGTGATTTGTAAACATAAAAGAGTCCCTAGTAAAGCCTCTTGTTAAACTAGCTTGTTGGTTAATATATGATCATGGTTTCCTGATCATGAACATAGAGATGTTATTAACAACATGGTCATATCATTAGGAGAATGATGTGATGGACATACTCCTATAGTTAAGCGTAGCATAAAGATCAAGTCATTTATATAGTTCATTTGCTATAAGCTTTCTGATACATAGTAACCTAATTCCTTCGACCATGAGATCATGCTAATCACCATCACCGGAAGGATGCTTTGATGACAATAAACACCACACCATAACTGGGTGGTTATAAAGGTGGCATTGAGTGTTATGAAAGTATGTGTTGAGGCACATGGATCAAGAGTGGGATTTGTCCATCCATATGATGGATAGATATACTCTGGGCCCTCTCGGTGGAATGTCATCCAATTAGCTTGCAAGCATATGACTGGCTCATAAGGGATCACATATCACGGGAACGAGAAAAGAGTACTTATCAGTAACGAGGTTGAACTAAATATGCAGAGATACCGACGATCAAACCTCGGATAAGTAAACTATCGCGAGACAAAGGGAAATTGGTATCGTATGTAACTGGTTCATTCGATCGCAAAATAATCGTAGAAATATGTGGGAACCATATGAATTTCCAGATTCCTCTATTGGTTATTGATCGGAGAAGTGTCTCGGTCATGTCCGCATAATTCACGAACCGTAGGGAGACACACTTAAGGATTCGATGTTGTTTATTAGATATGGAATGGAAGTAGGAAAACCGAATGTTGTTCGGAGTCTCGGATAGGATCCGAGATATCACGAGGAGATCCGGAATGGTCCGGAGAATAAGATTCATATAAGGAAAGTCCGATTCTGGAGTTCGGAAATGATTTCGATTTTTTCATTGGAGAGGTTCTAGAAGGTTCACCGGATTGGAAGGGGAATGGTCCATGAATGTGTCATGGGTAAGTGGAATGATTGGATCATGTCCTAGGTCACTTTGGTTGGGCATTTGCGAGAGAGAATTAAAGCTCTAAATTGAAAGTCAAAAGGGAGGTTTGAAAAGTCAAACTGGAACAATAGTTTCCTAGTGGAAGAAGGAAAGAGTCCATCCTTCTATACAACTTGGGTTTGGGTATGGATTCAAACTCGCCTCTCCCAAGCCTCCCTCCCTCTCATAAATAGAGGGGGAGGGCTGCCCCAAAGTACACACAACCAGCCCTCCCCATCTCGTGCGCCGCCGCTGCACCGCGTCGGATCGTCGCTGTCGCCGTAGTCGCCGCCGACACCACCTCCTCCTCTCCGGCCTTCTAAACCTAGATCGCTGGAAACCCTAGATCCACCATAACTCACACCGGCTTTAGCGAAGCCCTGCAGGATCTTCCCTCTACTTCTAACACCATGCCGTCGTGCTGCCAGAATCGCGAGGGGAGAACTACAACCTCCGCTGCCTGCTGGAACAAAGGAGATGAAGGTCTTCATCGAGTACCGAATGTGTGACCGACTGCGGAAGCGCTGCCAGAACGCAGCGCCTGAAGGATCGTCTACGCGATCTTGAGATCGGCAAGTGTACGACTACATCACCCACGAGAATCTGCTCTCATTAACCGCTTTGGAATCTTAGAGGGTGAGTGCTTCTATCGTCTCGTTGCTACAATCTAGTAGATAGATCTTGGCTTGTTTGTGTGCATGCGGTAGAATTTTTTGTTTTCCATGCTACGAACCCCTATAGTGGTATTAGAGCCGTGTCTATATGTAGATCTGTTGCACGAGTAGAACACAATGGTCATTGTGGGCATTGATGCTTTTGTTGTCGATTGCTTCTTGTGTACTTTGCATCTTGCGGGGTGGTGGGATGAAGCGGCCCAGGCTAACCTTACATGACATCGTTCATGAGACTTGCTCCATGCTTGACATGCAACTTGTATTGCATAAGTGGCTTTGCGGGTGCCTGTTTCTCCCAACATAGTGAAGATTCAATTTACAACGAGTGATTAACAATACTAGTATGAACGTTGTGGTTCTTGTTCATAAGTTAGAACGACACTTTTTGAAATCCCCAAACCACGTAAAACATGCAAAGAAAATTAGAGGCGTCTAACTTTGTTTTGTAGGGGTGTGTTGTGATGTGATATGGCCATGAATGTGTTTATATATGATGTATGCAATGTTCCTTATTGTAAGTCGGCAACCGGCAGGATCCATATGGTTGTCTTTTAAATTCCATTAAGGCCTGCGTGTCTATTCAAAGTAGTTGTAATAATTGATGCTGGTGGACGACAACCATGAAGCGGCGTCATTGACCTTGATGCCATACCAGTGATGATGGAGATCATGTTCGTGCTTGAAGATGGAGATCAGAAGCACAAGAAGATAGGCCATATCATATCACATATTATGAATTGCATGTGATGTTAATCCTTTTATGCATCTTGTATTGCTTAGTTCAATACGGTAGCATTATAAGATGATCCCTCTCACAAAATCAAGTTATAGAGTGTTAGTCCTTAGTAGGCACCATTGCCAAAGCTCGTTGTTTCGAAGCACCACGTGATGATCAGGTGTGTTAGATTCTGCGAGTGTATACAATGGGAGCAAGCCAGATTTGCTCATGCAGAAGCTAAGGTTTGATCTTGACGAGCCTAGCATGTACAGACATGGTCTCGGAACATGGAATACCAAAAGGTAAAGCATGAGTCATATAGATGATATGATGAACATGATGATTGTTCGCCTTTGAAACTATATCATGTCACATGATGATCGGACTTGGTGTAGTGAATTTGGTTCGTGTGATCACTAAAACAATGTGAGGGATATTGTTTTGAGTGGGAGTTCAACTGCAATATGATTAAAAGTTAAACACTATTTATCATAATTTAAATCGAAGTGAATTTGCATAGTTGTTGTAGTCATTGGAATCCGTTTACCACCTTGCGCTTAGTTATAATTGAGATAATAGAACTATAGAATTCTGGATAGTTACTTTATGAACTGGTATCGTATTGTTTTGATGTGTTAATCTAAAGTATAAAAGTCCTATTGCAAATTTTCAGTAAGTTCTGGTTACTCTGTGAAATTTAATAATTGGTATTAAATCAAGAGTAACAATTCCAGTGTTAGTATATAAGTATCATGTTTATCTCCATGATTCTTGATATTCAAAAGATTGTTTTAATATCAAGGTTATCGGGGAGCTGAAAGAATTGTTTCAGAAACCATCATGTGCGAAAGATATTATGATATCTAAAACAAAGTTTTGGTTATAACATGATAGAGTATAATATAGCAAAAGTTATGTTCTCATATTTGATGAGAATTTGCAAAAGGTTGGAGACAATGGTGGTCCTAATCCTCCAAAAGGTTTTGGAGAGCAACATTATACTCGTAATTCACCGTTATAAGCTAAACTAGCTTGATCATGAATAGTTCCATGATGAGGATGAATATTTGATGTAGCTTAAATGTTTACTACACTAAAAGATTACTAAAGAATGGAATTTGAAAGAACACCAAACATTTGATGATGGTGATCTACTTCAAAGTGCAAGTCCAAAGACATTGGTATTTAACTATACATGGTTTGGACTATGTTTCATAAGTATGGCACCACAGTTGATGTTGATAGATTCTTTTGAAAGGATAAAGAAATACTGAAAGAGAAATCTAAGAAATATTTGGCAGAAGAGAAAAGACTAGAATTGTTCAGCTTGGGTATATAGAGGATATACATGTTATGGCTATATTCTTTGCTTGTTAAACAATGTAGTTCTTGAGTATTGGATACTGAATTTGTTGATGTGAATCGTCATACGAAACAACACAATTCATGAACTACAATGGCCTAAAGTAACTAATAAAAGAATATGTGATGATGCTCATCGAGAACAAATAAAGGGTTGTTGTGTTGCTCATTGAAATCAAAACTTACCTTCAAGATTTGTATTCAATAATTGTTATTTCGATCAGGTATTATGAGAACAAAAGGGTTGTTCAAATAATTGCCGTAATCCATAAAATATGGATGATTTACAAATCTCGTTGGAGAAATCACATCCATAAAACTAGTGCTAAAAATGTCAAAAGACAAATTGATTGAAAGATCACTTAGGAAGTGACATCGCCGTTTAAATTATATTGGAAAGAAAGCATGAAGAAACTCCACGTGGATGGAATTTTGGAGTCTTTTGATTTTTTATCAAATGACGCTTGCGAAACTTTCCTAGAGATAATTAAAACTCCGTTCATAGGCCAAAAGTGAACGAATGACTAGCTTATTAGAAATTTTACATATAGATGTATAAAGCCCATTGTGTGTAGTCAAGAGTGATGGATTTCAACTTCATATGCTTTCTCTGAAAATTTGAGTGAATATATGAATATTTACTTAATGAGGATGAAGTGTGAAACATTTGATAAGTTTGAAGACTTTCAAGATGAAGTGCAAAATCAATGTAACAAGAAAATAAAAGAATTTATGATAGAATCATAAAGGGAGATATTTGAGTTACAAGTTTAGCATAACACCTAAGATTTGAGGAATCGTTCCATGGATTTGCATTTCCCGAAACACCATATGAGTATGGAATAATCGAGATATGCAATGAAACCTTGTTTGACATGGTAAGATCAAAGGTGTAATTCATTAAAATGCCATTATATTTTAAATATTAAAAGCTTTAGAGACTACCGCTTTTTCACTGAAAAGAGCTCCATCATGATCCGTTGAAATGACACCATATAAAGTTATGGTTTGGGATAAAACCCAAGTTGTCCTTTCTTAAACATTGGTATGCTATGCATAAGAAAGATGTTTGCAACCAAAATCGGATGAACATATCTTTGTATGTTATTTTGAATAATAGTTGTGTATTCCACCATAACACCAAAGACAAAAATGTTTGTCGCTTAGAACGTCAAGTTTGTTTGAGAAAGGAATTTTCCGTGAAAAGTTAAGTGGGAGGACAATAGAACTTTGATAAGGTTAAAAGAACCTTAGCTATATGTGCAAAGTTGCGCAGCGCCGAAAAGTGTCCCGGAGGCAGCAACAATGCTCATGGCTCACGTGCCTCAAAGTTTGTGGTCACGGAGGTCTAAGTTCCTACTGAACCAAGTAGGTCGGGTAAACAATCAAATACCAAGATTTGAGAGTTAAATCATTATTTGACAATAATGATCCAACTACATGCAAAGAAGCGATGATGGGCCGTGACTCTGTCAAATGGTTTGAAGCCATAAAATCCGTGATAGTTCCATATACGAGAGATCAAGCTTTGAACTTGCAAGACCCTCTGAAAAGGTTCAAGCCCCTACAATCGTATTTGGATCTATAAAGAAATAGACATGGATGTTTCACATCTATGAAATTATCAACATGTCGGGAAAGAGTTCACGACAATATTCAAATATTTGACTATGACAAGATCCGATCTTTCATTAAGCGATATTTAGTCTAGTCGGATTAATGTAGCAACCACTATATATAATTTTGTTATGTGGTAGTTGAATAAACAAAACAAGTTCTTCTAATAGAATGGTTACCTAGGACGTGTGCATGACATGGTCCAAAGGGTTTTTGTTAATTCAAAGGATGCTAAAAGCATATGCAAACTTCAATGGTTGAAGTAAGCGTCGCGGAGTTGGAATCTTCACTATGATGAAACTGTTAAAAGAGTTTAATTTCATCGGAGACGATGAAGATGCTTGCATTTGCAAGAAATTAAGTGGGAGTGCTAAGACATGTTTCTAATACATTATGTGGAAGACATATTGTTGATAGGAAATGATGTATCTTTTTATTGATACAGGTTAAGACTTTCATCTCGGTGAAAGGCTTAGGCAGAACCCAAATATTTGGCATCAATGTCTATAAGGATAAATTGTGACACCAATATGGTTGTGCCATAAGTACATAGATGAGATATTGAATGAGTTCAATATAGAAACTACAAGAAAGATTCTTGTTGCACAGGAAGGATTGAATAAAGATTTAAGTATTTTTGATACTTGATAGATAAAATCACAAAGAGTATTTTATCAATCATGCTGTGATGTATACAAATCCAGATATTTCCTATGCTCTAAATGTTATGAGCGTATACCAAAATGATTCATAAGATGATTATTGGACGATAGTAAAGATATTCTTATGATCTCTTAGAAGAACTAAGAATATATTATTTTGTAGAAGTGACAAATAGATGGTTAGTTCATTGTAAAAGTATTACATTGATACTAGTTTTGTCACAAAGTACAAATTAAGTTTATCTCAATCTAAACTAAGGGTGGCACAATATGATGGAAAATAAGTTAAATAATGGATTTGGATGAGTTCCAAAGTTAAGACATTGTGACAGATACTACAACAAAAGGCTAAGTATATGACTGCTATTATAGCAGCAAAAGAGGGCATTTGTGTCAAGTAGTTTATTATCAAACTAGGTGTGGTTCACATCGGGATAGTACTATGAAGATATATTGTACGACAATATTATCAACATGGGTCTCACCAAAGGACCAAAAATATACAAAGCCATCTCATTAGAGAATGAGTGATGCGTAGAGACGCAAAGACATGCAATTACACACGGACCTGAAAGTGTCAGATCCGGAGATCAGTTGACCACTAGCAATCGTGTAAATACAACACTAGAAAGCCATAGGTGTTGAATGCACAAAGGTTTGAAACTAGATTATTGACTCTAGTGCAAGTGGGAGACTGTTGGAGATATGCCCAAGAGGCAATAATAAAGTGGTTATTATCATATCTTCATACTTATGATAAATGTTATATACCATGCTATAATTGTATTAACCGGAAACATTAATACTTGTGTGATTTGTAAACATAAAAGAGTCCCTAGTAAAGCCTCTTGTTAAACTAGCTTGTTGGTTAATATATGATCATGGTTTCCTGATCATGAACATAGAGATGTTATTAACAACAGGGTCATATCATTAGGAGAATGATGTGATGGACATACTCCTATAGTTAAGCGTAGCATAAAGATCAAGTCATTTATGTAGTTCATTTGCTATAAGCTTTCTGATACATAGTAACCTAATTCCTTCGACCATGAGATCATGCTAATCACCATCACCGGAAGGATGCTTTGATGACAACAAACACCACACCGTACCTGGATGGTTATAAAGGTGGCATTGAGTGTTCGGAAAGTATGTGTTGACGCACATGGATCAAGAGTGGGATTTGTCCATCCATATGACAGATAGATATACTCTGGGCCCTCTCAGTGGAATGTCACCCAATTATCTTGCAAGCATGTGACTGGCTCATAAGGGATCACATATCACGGGAATGAGAAAAGAGTACTTATCGGTAACGAGGTTGAACTAGGTATGGAGAGATACCGACTATCAAACCACGGATAAGTAAACTATCGCGAGACAAAGGGAAATTGGTATCGTATGTAAGTGGTTCATTCGATCGCAAAATAATCGTAGAAATATGTGAGAACCATATGAATTTCCAGATTCCTCTATTGGTTATTGATCGGAGAAGTGTCTCGGTCATGTCCGCATAATTCACGAACCGTAGGGAGACACACTTAAGGATTCGATGTTGTTTAGTAGATATGGAATGGAAGTAGGGAAACCGAATGTTGTTCGGAGTCTCGGATAGGATCCAGGATATCACGAGGAGATCCGGAATGGTCCGGAGAATAAGATTCATATAAGGAAAGTCCGATTCCGGAGTTCGGGAATGATTTCGATGTTTTCATCGGAGAGGTTCTAGAAGGTTCTAGAAGGTTCACCGGACTGAAATGGGAATGGTCCATGAATGTGTCATTGGTAAGTGGAATGATTGGATCATGTCCTAGGTCACTTTGGTTGGGCATTTGCGAGAGAGAATTAAAGCTCTAAATTGAAAGTCAAAAGGGAGGTTTGAAAAGTCAAACTGGAACAATAGTTTCCTAGTGGAAGAAGGAAAGAGTCCTTCCTTCTATACAACTTGGGTTTGGGTATGGATTCAAACTTCCCTCTCCCAAGCCTCCCTCCGTCTCATAAATAGAGGGGGAGGGCTGCCCCAAAGTACACACAACCAGCCCTCCCCATCCCGTGCGCCGCCGCCGCCGCGCCGCCGCCCCGCGCCGCCGTCGGCTCGTCGCTGTCGCCCTAGCCGCCGCCGACACCACCTCCTCCTCTCCGGCCTTCTAAACCTAGATCGCTGGAAACCCTAGATCCACCATAACTCGCACCGGCTTAGGCGAAGCCCTGCGGGATCTTCCCTCTACTTCCGACACCATGCCGTCGTGCTACCGGAATCGCGAGGGGAGAACTACAACCTTCGCTGCCTGCTGGAACAAGGGAGACGAAGGTCTTCATCGAGTACCGAATGTGTGACCGATTGCGGAAGCGCTGCCGGAACGCAGCGCCGGAAGGATCGTCTACGCGATCTTGAGATCGGCAAGTGTACGACTATATCACCCACGAGAATCTGCTCTCGTTAACCGCTTTGGAATCTTAGATGGTGAGTGCCTCTATCGTCTCGTTGCTACAATCTAGTAGATAGATCTTGGCTTGTTTGTGTGCATGCGGTAGAATTTTTTGTTTTCCATGCTACGAACCCCTATAGTGGTATTAGAGCCGTGTCTATATGTAGATATGTTGCACGAGTAGAACACAATGGTCATTGTGGGCGTTGATGATTTTGTTGTCGATTGCTTCTTGTGTACTTTGCATCTTGCGGGATGGTGGGATGAAGCGGTCCGGGCTAACCTTACATGACATCGTTCATAAGACTTGCTCCACGCTTGACATGCAACTTGTATTGCATAAGTGGCTTTACGGATGCCTGTTTCTTCCAACATAGTGAAGATTCAATTTACAACAGGTGATTAACGATACTAGTATCAACGTTCCTTGATAAAGAAATGGGTACTGTTGGCATTCTTGTTCTGCGCCTGCGGAGACCTCGGGGTGTCCATGGCACTGTTGGCACCAACAGTACTGGAGAAGGTCGCATGGCACTCCTCCTACACCTGGGAGATCTGCAGGCTCGGAATTTTCGGCCTTTTAGACGTGGGCTTAATAAAGACCCAAGATAGCCATGGACAGACCGACACATGTTCTTCACAGCAGCTCCCAATTGTCAATGTCCTGTCCCTGCACATGTGTGCCCAACTGGTATTTCCCATGCATCTCCTGCTTTGTTCAATTTATGCCTTGTTTGTGGGCTAAACTAAATTTCTCTTCGTTGTTCCACCAAATTGATTTTCCACAGGCTCCATTCAGTTCTTCCAATGCAGAGCTCAGATTTCCTGTAGAGATAAATAAACATATGATTACCAGCTTCTCTAGTTTGGACTTACTCCCTCCGTTTAGAAATATAAGATGTTTTAGGTTTTTGAATGAGATGTATCTAGACATCTTTTAGTGTCTAGATTCATTTGAACATATACACTAAAACATATCTAGATACATCTTCTTCATAAACCTAAAACATCTTATATTTCTAAACGGAGGGAGTATATCTTAGATCAAATGGTCATGTGTTTGGAGCACTTGTGTTCCGTCTCCTTGGGATGGAACATATTCATAAATCTATTCGGAACCTTAGGATCGTCCTACTAATATCTGAGGTAATCTTTTCACTCTTCCTTTTATTTTCATCATTTGGAATATATGCGGTACATGTTCAATAAAAATGTTGTAGGTACATCCGTGATCTATGGCCTCAATTGTGGGACATATATATACCAATATGTTATACTTTTATGCTAATCTAATTATGTCATAGGTGAAGGATGCATGCCCAAAAGATTGTATTTGTGATGAGCCTAAGGACTGGAGAACGTCATCAATCTCCTTGGCTGGTCTTGAAAAGGTGGAACTTGGAGGTGTCCAAGGGGAGGATCATGAGATTGATTTCTTGAAAGTGATAATTAGACGTGCTCGAGTGCTGAAAAGTTTCACTATGAAGCTATCAGAGGGTGTCACACCAACTGCATGCTGGTTGGTGCACAAAAATAAACAACTTCGTCAAGGCATATCCTAACGTGGAATGCAAGATTGATCTTGGTCCAGGTAAGCAGTTCTGATGGATGGTTGGCTTACTTATAGATATTCTTATTATCTTTTTTATCTTTATCTAGATCTGAATTAATCCATTTTTCTTGTGCATGTATTTTTCTCTCGAACTTATATTATTACTTTATCTCGGTATCTTCAATTAATATCGTGCCCATTTCCAAAAATATCTTCAATATCGTGCAAATTTCTAGGGTGGCTGGGATGCCAATGACATGGCAATTACTCGTTTGAGATTAACGTAGGTTTATATTGGTACGGTCCCTCTTTGCTTGGCAAAGAAATGGCCACAGCTAGGAAATCGGATGCTGATCTTAGCTTTCCGTCGGACCACTAGCGTGCCGTAGGATTCAATTGATCTGATGCGTTAGATGGCCGAGCAAAATTAGGACGTGGGTGGTTAGTTTGCATGTAGGATTTGCACTAATTGCTAACCGCTTCCGCAAATCACGTCATCCTTAAATCTTGACGCTAATTACGTGGGATTAACTCCCTATTTGAACTTTTATTCCTGATTTTAAGAAACAAAAGTTCCGATGATATGCCTATCTGCTGCTTCCAACGCAACAAATTTTGTTTCCAATGGAAAACGAATGTGCTCTGACACAACTGAAATTTGCTTCGACATGAAAGACACTTTGTTTTCTTTGCAGATTTCCGTTTGTTTCTATAGATAGGAGAGTTTGCTTCTATATTGAAAAAAGATCTTGCTTTGAGTTAATATATATAAGTCTATGTCTTATGTATAACATATATATTGCTTCGAAAGCATCAATGGAAACGATTATTGCTTCCAACCAATTAGAAATATGTTTCCATCAATACAAATAATTCCATTTCACTGTTACTCATGCTTCAAACAACTTAGATACGTGCTTCTGATAAAATAAAATGTGCTTCTAGCTAACGGTGGCAATAATTCCATGGAGCAACAATTTGGTTTCGTCCACACTTTCTTCTATACGGCACACAACTATGAAGTCACAGCCTTCAACGTTCACGATCATGTCGCCATTGTGGTACTAGAGTAAGTTGTTCATCGCAGTGCCGGTGCTTCAAACAGTAAAAGTTGACCTGCATAAACTCCAGCCTTCGCCCATCGTATCTTCCCTACCATCGAATAGATCCCTCGCATTCTCCTTGGTTGCCATCGCAACCCTATTTTGCGGTCAATGACAGCCCATGCGGTGGAGTCGTGTCTCATGCTTCTTCCGCCGAGGAGAGCTGCCACCAGATTGAAATAAGCAGTCTGTCGTCTAAAAAAACAAACAAACAAGGGTAGAAATTAGTACACCAAAACAACAAAATAAAAAGACCAGTCCACGAAGTGGCTAATCCTCCAAATCTTTATCCAAATCACTAGCAACTTGCTTAAAGCAAAACATAGTTCCATTTGAAGCAATTAAATGTTTGAGTGGAAGCATATAAACAAGGTGTGTTTGCTGAATTAGTGTGAAACAAAAGGTGTATAGCTGAAGCATATAATTTAACATTTTGAAAATAACAAAGTGGGATGGAAGCATATAATTACTTACACTAAAAATGTCTTGACAATAATGCAATGTCAAAATTGTTAATTAGGAAGCATATAAACAGGGTGGAAGAAATTAAATGTTTGAGTGGAAGCATATAAAAACATATATCAGATTGAAAAAATACACTCTAACCAGAGCACACCTCAGTTCAATACCGCAAGATCAATTGCTATTTTTCAGAACTTGTACTTCACGATGAAAGAAATCCAGAACAAATCGAGCAAGGACATGACATGTGAACCTGGCTTGGTGGACTTGTGCATGCCTACCGGCTACCGCTGCTGAGCATATGGAATAAATTACCGCTACTGAGATGGGCAGATGCACGATGCGATCTGCTGCCAAACTTCCTTAGACACCATTGCCTGATGATAGGATCAGCCGCCTTCTAATTGGGATTCCGCCGGTTGTTGGAATAGATGGTGCAGGTCCCTGTTAATAAGGTGTTGAACGCCTGAGTGCTGGCGGCGGAGCCACCTCTAACCCGGCCGCGCCGGCCGATGGTGGTCAGGGATTCCTCAACCATGATTCTTTGCGGAGGAACGCCATGCTTGCCGGAGTCGATCCTGGAGGAAGCGCATATCTCTACCTTGATGGGGTGTGCGGCGAGAGATGAGACAGGATGGGATAATAGAATCGTGATGAAGAGCAGAGGTGCCTAGCAGCAGATCGATTTAGGCATAAATTTTGGGATTTAGGTGGGCAAGGTGCGGTGTTAACGGGCCTAATTATTTTCCCGTGGAAAGGAACGCTGGTATAAGGCCGTCGGATTGAAAAGAGATGGAGTGCGACGGAGTAGTCCGACGATTTGTGTCCCATCGGACTGCGATGTATAGTATTTACCCAAAGAAATGGGTACCATCATGGGCCATGCTTCGGTGATGTTTTGGTTGTCTTTATGCTAGTGTTTTGCTTAGGCTCGGTTTACCTTTAATGGAGGCCGTCTTCTACTTCAGCATGCACGATATACTCATACACATATTAGATGATATAATGTTTTGTAGTCCACTCCGCACTCCAGTAATTCGTTGAATATGCTATATTAGTACTGAGTTTTTTAGGAAATATTACAGCTGAATTTATGATACATCTTTAGATTTTAATTCATGAATATTTTATTCTATGTCGGCTTCCTTTACTTGGTCTGCCGGTCACCTTTTTTTATGCATTCTTCTTTATATATACATGCAAGAAAATACTTCATATTTCCATGCTGAGATTTTGACTGAAGGCAATATTGATTTTAGTTCTGGTATGAAGATCTGATGCATTGTTAGCATGCTCATGGTGTTGGTTGACCTGTTAGTTGTTAGGCTAATAGGAAACTAATTAAGGGGCAATCAAGCCCATATCAATTAAAATTAAGAGGGAGGCCCACGAACCAACGTTCGGGACCTCCTCACGCTAATGTTACGCGCCCTGATCGGGGGCATCAATACCAATTAATGGTTTTGGTCCCCTGTTACACTGCGCCATATAAAAGGGGAGGAGCCCTGGCAGCGATCGACAGACCAGTTCACGATTTGCATAGCAAGCTCCCCACATCCCTTCACCCTACCGATCTAGGGAGGCCAGGAGTGACAGGAAGATCATCACCCCCTCGCCTGAACCATGCAGGCGATCATGTCATCGTCATCCTCTGCTATGACTAGTAATGATCATCTATCCTCTCATGCTTGTTCAATAGGCGTTTTGGTTTGCTACCTTGTTGAATCTTTGCACTAGGCCTATTGTCTTAGATCCATCAATGGTATCAGAGCCTAGATGCGTAGCACTAGAACCCTAATGGAGATCTGTTGATCTCGGTTAAATTATGCAAATTATGTTTAGATCTAATTTGGTTGCAAATAATTTTTTTTAAGACATTCATAGATCAATATCAATCAAAAGACATTCATAGATCAATATCATTCATAGATTGCAAATAATGTCTCTGTAAGAAATTTTGATCTATTGATACGATTTTGCAAGCAATTAGACCAGGGCACACATTTGAAGGCTAAAGAAATTTCCCAAATTCGGTAGAACCCTAAGAAATCTGCACACAATTCATGCATATTTTGAGCACTGTCCTTACCTTATGACGCCACCGGGTCGCCGCCTATCCTTTCGGGGGCCGCTGGAGCACTCACTGCTCCAGTGAGGGTGGGGATCCCGCACCGCCGTTCGCTCCCGACGGAACAACGCGCGGAATGGACGCACACGCCACTGGCCGCCTCGATGTTGTTGTCATCGTCGCCAAATGCCCCACTGTCATAAAGAATTACGGCGCCAGCGGCTACACTTGACGGAGGAGCACGCAGGACTTGTCTAGCGCATGCTCTTCCGGCGAGCGCCGCCACCGCGTCGGCATGATTGAAGGGCAGAGACGGGGAGGGCGTGCTGTGCGCGGCGCTGCTGCTCGCCGCTGTGAGCGGAGGAGTGGCGCGGCCGCCGGAGCCGCTTCTCCCTAGGCGCTGCTGCTCGCCGCTGTGCACGACCGCAGCTACTTCCGCTCACTCTCCTTGCGCGCGCCGCCGCGGGAGCTTGCTGAGTGGGGAGTGAGTGGGGCTGAGTGGATAAGGCTAGGGTTTTCAACCCTAGTACTAATGGACCAACCTGGCCAAATCCTGGCCGTTGGATGGATCCAATGATCTACAAGCGGTCTGGAGGATCTGGCAGGACGGTGGGGCTTAATGGGCTGATTCTAATGATGGGCCACGGCACTGGGCCTGTTGTGTTACGTTTTATTTTATATTTTTTTGTTGCTTTCTGTATTTCTTAAGTGTTTCATGTATTATGAGTTAAATGTTATGTGCACTGTTGTTAATACAGAAATTATTGTCTAAATATGATCAGGAAAACATGTTCTTTATTCTGGACTAAAATGAACCAACGAGATTTTTAGTTCAGACTACTTAATATGTTTTAATGATGTGTGATCATTTTAGGCATCAAATAATGTTGAATTTTCCTCATGTTCTATCTTGATGCTTACTATGACAATGTAATGACTTTAAAATTAACACTGACCAACGTTGTGTTAAAGTTGCAAGTCACATCTCCTTATGACATTCTACTTGTATGTCTTTTCTGCCCAACGGTGTTTTGACATATAATTAGAAATCTAATGATCATGGCATATTTTATTTACATTCATGCAATTTACTAATGAGTTACTATGTGAAATTTCAGCTTCCGCTGCGATACGCTATGATTCTGTCGAGCAATTGACTGGAAGTAACTTCCCTAAGTGGAAGAACTCGATTGCGCTAAGTTTGGCTTTCAACGAGTTTGATTATGCCTTAAGGGAGGATAAGCCCACGACACCTGCTACTGATGCCGATGGGTATAATGAACTAAAGAAAACTTATGACTTCAAGATGGAGAAATGGGAAAGATCAAATCATGTGGCTATGCTGCTGATGAAGTCATCCATTTCTCCTGAGATTGTTGGTGTTGTCCCAAAGAAAGATAATCCTAAGGAGTTTATGGAGGCCTTAGAGGAGCAATTCCAAGGCTCCGAAAAGGTCTATGCTCATGAGCTTTTTCAGAAGCTACTTGGGAAGTACAAATGTAATGGAGAGGTTAGAGGGCACATAATGAGAATGATATCCGCCTCAAATAAATTGAAGGTTTTAAAGTGTGAGCTCAGTGATAACCTTCTTGTGATAATGATTTTGGAGTCCCTCCCCGAAGAATTTGATCAGTTTAAAATCAACTACAATTCAATGAAGGAGAAGTGGACACTGAGCGAGATTTGTCCTCGCATTGTCCAGGAGGAAGAAAGGTTTATGAGGCAAAACAAGGACATGGCTTTTCATGTTGGATCTCACAAGATAAAGTGTGAGGGGCCTATTTTCCCTAAGCCTCAAAAGAAGCCTTATAGGAAAGAAATGCCACAGTCTAAAGGAAAGGAAAAGGAACATGGACAGTCTTCAAGTGGCGCGCCTAATGAAAACGCGTGTTTCCACTGCAAGGAAGAAGGTCACAAAAGGATGGATTGTCCAAAATATCTTAAATGGATGATGAAGAAAGGTACGGATGAAATCACTTTTGTTGATGAATTATTTTATGCCGATTTCTCTTGTACTTCTTGGTGGATTGACTTAGGAGCAACTGCTCATGTTGCTAACTCCATGCAGGGATTCCATGGAACCCAAATCACAACAAAGGGGGCAAGAAGGCTTAAGGTTGCAAATGGAGTTGAAGTCGATGTTGAAGCAATAGGGTCACTCACCTTGGAGCTCGACACCGGCTTTCATCTACATTTAAATAATGTTCTTTATGTACCTACTTTAAGTAGGAATTTGATTTCAGTCTCTTGCCTAGACGATGACATGTACGAGTGCTTGTTTGGGCACAAACAATTCATTTTGAAATATTGTAATAAGGATGTTGGCCTCGGTGTCAGACGAGGCAAACTTTATATGTTATCTCTTAATGATTATGTTTTGCATGTGAGTAATGTTTCTAATGATGAAAAGAAATGGAAGGGTACTAGCAATTCTTCGAAATTGTGGCACCGTCGTTTGGGCCACATTTCGAGGGGGGGAATAGAAAGACTTATTAAAAATGACGTACTCCTTCCACTCGATTTCTCGGATGCAAACAACTGCGTTGACTGTATTAAAGGAAAATACGCAAAAACGATTAAGAAAGGAGCTATAAGAACCAAAGGGGTTCTAGAACTTATTCATACTAACATATGCGGACCACTTAATGTTAAGTCTATAGATGGTTTTGATTTATTCATCACCTTCACTGACGACTTTTCCCATTATGGGTATATATCCCTTTACGCGATCGATCGGAAGCTTTGGAAAAATTCAAAGTGTTCAAAGCCGAAGTTGAGAACCAACTAAACACAAAAATTAAAGTTGTACGATCTGATCGTGGGAGAGAGTATTACGGAAGGCATGCTCCTTATGGGCAAATTTTAGGACCTTTTGCTAGATTTCTAGCTGAAAATGGAATTGTTGCCCAGTACTCAATGCCTGGCGAACCACAACAAAATGGTGTGGCTGAGCGTAGAAATCACACACTTATGGATATGGTGCGAAGTATGCTTAGTCATGCAAGTTTGCTAGTAAGCCTATGGCTGGAGGCTTTAAAGACAGCTGCACATATACTAAATCTTGCTCCTTCTAAAGCCGTGTCGAACACACCATATGAGATGTGGACGGGAAGGAAACCGAGCTTGAATTATTTACGTGTGTGGGGTTGTCCTGCTGAAGCCAAAGTATTCAATCCACAACTTAAGAAATTAGATCCAAAAACAGTTAGTTGTTTCTTTATTGGATATCCTCATAGGGGAAAGGGATATCGTTTCTATTGTCTAGGTCACACCACTAAATATGTGGAGACCAGACAAGTGGTATTTTTTGAGGATAATGAAGTCACAGAAATAAGGAAGATCGATCTTGAGGAGAAGCGGGTGTGTGTTCCATCCCCGATCATCCAAGAGATTGTTCTACCAATACATAGAAGAGTGACGTCTCATACCAATCCTGAATCAAGTTGTTCAGGCCCTCAACCTAATGGTGAAAATGAAGATGAAAATGAAAATGAAAATGAAGAGGATCACCAGTCCAACGAAGAAAATGATCCTCAAAATAATGAAGCTCCTCCGCCACCTCCTGTGGGAAGACCACAACGACAAAGAAAGAGTGCCAATCCACCTTGTTATGTTACATACCTAAGTGAAGAAATGGGAAAGGCGGAGGATCCAACCTCATACAAAGAGGCCATAAGAAGTACGAATTCGTCTATGTGGCAGGTTGCCATGGAAGACGAATTAAAGTCTGTGAGCTCAAATGATGTTTGGGATCTAGTAGAAATTCCCAATGGTGCTAAAAGAGTAGGCTGCAATTGGGTCTACAAAACCAAATATGACTCCAAAGGGAATGTCAAAAGATTCAAAGCAAGACTTGTGGCAAAAGGTTTACACAACGAGAAGGAATTGACTACAACGATACCTACTCTCCTGTGTCGTCCAAAGATTCTTTTAGGATCGTTATGGCTCTAGTGGCTCATTACGACCTAGAGTTGCATCAAATGGACGTTAAGACAGCTTTCCTAAATGGTGACCTAAAGGAAGATGTTTACATGACTCAACCGGAAGGTTTTTTCGTGGAAGGAAAGGAACATTTGGCGTGTCGCCTAAAGAAATCCATCTATGGCTTGAAGCAAGCTTCAAGACAGTGGCACCTCAAGTTCGACAAGATCATTGGAACTTTTGGTTTTACGGAAAATGTTGTGGACAACTGTATTTATGTAAAATTTAAAGGCAGTAGGTTCACAATATTAGTCTTGTATGTGGATGACATATTGTTGGCTTGCAGCAATAAAGATATGCTGCACGAAACCAAGAATTTTCTGTCTTCCAAATTTGATATGAAAGATCTCGGTGAAGCCTCGTATGTCCTTGGCATAGAGATTCATCGGGATAGGTCTAAAGGTGTGTTGGGACTATCACAAGGCATACTTTAAGCGAGTACTAAAGAAATTCAATATGCATAAGTGCCCGGCCTCACCTGCTCCAATAGTCAACGGCGATAAGTTTGGGACATTTCAATGTCCAAGGAACCAAATTGAAACTGATCAGATGAAGTCGGTTCCTTATGCTTCAGCTGTCGGAAGCATCATTTATGCACAAGTCTGTACACGCCCTGACTTGGCTTTTATTACCGGGATGCTTGGTAGATACCAAAACAATCCAGGACTAGACCACTGGAAGGCCGCAAAGAAAGTCTTGCGTTATATGCAAGGCACTAAAGATTACATGCTTACGTATAGTAGATCTGATAACCTAGAAGTTGTTGGATATTCAGATTCTGATTATGCCGGCTGTGTGGACAGTAAGAGATCCACGTCAGGTTATGTGTTTACACTCGTCGGAGGAGCTATATCGTGGAAAATCTCCAAGCAAACGATAACTGCTTCATCTACGATGCAGCAGAATATATAGCATGTTATGAGGCCACTGGGCAGGCTGTATGGTTAAAGAATTTTATTCCCGGGCTACAAGTGATTAGTATTTCGAAACCACTTGTATTGTACTGCGATAATGAACCCGCAGTTTTCTATGCGAGTAACAACAAGTCAAGTGCTGCTACCAAGCACATTGACATAAAATATAACGTTGTGAAAGATAGAATCCAGGATCATACTATTGCTGTTAGACATATAAGGACAACTCATATGCTTGCGGATCCGCTAACAAAAGGCTTACCACCCAGTATTTTTCGTGAGCATGTTGCCGGCATGGGATTACTGGAAGCCTTATGATTCTGGAATAAAGGGACCATTATAAAAACCACTCCCAATAAGTAATATGTTATCCATTTCGAAATAGGCTAGTATGCCATAAGTGTTGAGTTTCAACGGCTTTTGATTGATTGTTTGTAACACCTCACTTTGGTATATCATTCCTATGGAGAATGGGCTAATGAAGCTTAAAACTAACGATCAAGGGGGAGAATGTTGGTTGACCTTTTAGTTGTTAGGCTAATAGGAAACTAATTAAGGGGCAATCAAGCCCATATCAATTAACATTAAGAGGGAGGCCCACAAACCAGCGTTCGGGACCTCCTCACGCTAATGTTACGCGCCCTGATCGGGGGCATCAATACCAATTAATGGTTTTGGTCCCCTGTTACACTGCGCCATATAAAAGGGGGGAGCCCTGGCAGCGATCGACAGACCAGTTCACGATTTGCATAGCAAGCTCCCCACATCCCTTCACCCTACCGATCCAGGGAGGCCAGGAGTGACAGTAAGATCATCACCCCCTCGCCTGCACTGCAGGCTTATCATCGTCATCCTCTGCTATGACTAGTAATGATCATCTATCCTCTCATGCTTGTTCATTAGGTGTTTTGGTTTGCTACCTTGTTGATCCTTTGCACTAGGCCTATTGTTTTAGATCCATCACATGGATGCAAGAGTTTTTTTTATCTTTCTTTTGTTTAAAAGTCTAAAGTCAGCTGTTATACATGTAGTTTTCCGTTAATCGTGTATAGTCATGTTATGTCATTGTCTTTCATTTGAGCAAATTATAAGGCAGCTGGAATGTGTCAATGACCTGGAAAATATTCGGCTTGAGGCTTATTTAGTTTTAGCTTGTTACGTGCTCCTTTTTCCCTGAAGAAATTAACAGTGTGATGGTCTACATCGTTTGGTAACGAATCTCTGTTTTATGCTAGTGTTTTTCTTATTATCAGTTTTCTTTAACGGAGCCGGGCTGAGAGGACTAAAATCTTATTTAATATATAAGTATACATACCATCTCATTCAGTTTGCACGATATGCATGCATGTCAGATGCTAACATGCCTGGAGGATAGGACGAGGGACTTATTCATCTGAAATGGATGATCGCATAATCTTTGGATCGGCCCTCTACCATCTTAGGTGTCTTGCAATTTTTTATTATGATATGTAATTCACCTATTTTATTTTCTTATGCTACCGTGGACTGATATTTTCTCGAAACAGGCATACGTCCAGCTTTATAAATAAAGCAACATCCAAACATCATCCAGTACAAGCGAAACCAAGAGTGGCCACAAGTTCTCAACACCACACACAACAAACAGCGTACAACACACACAGATACACGTGTGATCAGAAGACACCCTCAACGGCCAGGAGGGGAAGCAAGTTGGCGTGCCGCCACAACCCGGTGCTCGATCATCCCATCCAGCCGCGTCCTGTCCCGCTGCCTACTCAACGGGTACCACTGCTGCAAAAAAGCCAAAAATTTGAAGGTCGAGTTAGAGGCACGGCGAAGAAAGACACGCTCGATGACCATCTTGTTACGAATGATCCAAAGAGTTCAGGTCATCCCTGCAAACATAAACCAGAAGAGGCGCCACCTCCTGCCGGTTTGGTTTGCATTGGCTTCCAGAAATTCCCCTAGGTCTAAGGCCTGCCACAAAGGCCCCAGAGCCTCCCGGGCGAAGTTCCAAAGGAAGCGAGCTGTGGGGCAGGAGAAGAAGATGTGGTGTCCCGTTTCCGGGACTGCACAAAGGGGACAGAGCCCATTCCATGGGCCATGACGCTTGGCCACCTCCACACCCGAGGGAAGCCGATCACGCAATAGCTGCCAGAGGAAGATTTGATCTTTAAAGGAAGGGTTGCCTTCCAAAGGGGGGCCGTCCAGGGAATGGAAGGCCCACCAAACAGGGCCTGATACATAGAGCCCACCGAAAAAATGCCCGAGGGCGAGAGGTGCCAAGACAAACTATCCGAGGATTGGGACTGGGACAGGGACAACAGGAGGTTGTCCCTAAGTCCCTCGCACGGCGCCCGCTCGGATGCCCCAAGGTTCTGGCGGAATGCAACTTGCCAGACCTCATCTTGGAAAGCATCAGCCACCAAGAGCAATGGGTTCACGCAGATCGCGAACAACTCAGGAACCTCGTGGCGCAAGGGGCGCCCTCCCACCCAAGGATCGAGCCAGAAGATGGTGCTTCTCCCATTCCCAATGGAAAAAGAGAGCCCCTTCCTGATCGCCGGCTTGGTGTCCTGGATAGATCTCCAAATCTGAGATCCCTCTCGGCACTCACAAGCCAGAAGTGGGCGTCCATGCAGGTACTTAGCTTTAACTAGTTGCAGCCAGAGGCCTCCATCGTCGGTCAGGATACGCCAAACCCACCATAACATCAGGGCCACCTTCATATGGCGAGAGGAGGTGATCCCAATGCCCCTAAGATCCTTGGGGGCGTAGATGTCCGCCCACTTAACCATATGGTACTTTTGGTGGCCGTCATTCGCCATCCAAAAGAACCTAGAGAGCTCCTCGTCAAAGTTGGCGTGCACGCCTTCCTGAAGGATATATAACCCATGATATACATGGGTAGGCTGGAGAGGCATGCGTCAATGAGGATGGTTTTGCTCCCCTTGGAAGTAAACCTGCCTTGCCATGGTTCGGATTTCTCCTTAACCCGACCCATAAGGGGCTCCAGGTCCCTAGAAAGGATCCTAGTGTCCGCACCTGACTGGCATCCCAGGTAATTCAGGGGGAAGGTTGCGAGGCAACAATTCGGGTTATCAGCAATCCGTTGTTGCTCGTCTAAGGGGTATCCCAGTACCATCACTTCACTCTTGTCAAAGCATAGGAGCAGGAATTTCAGGTTGATGATATCCTGATCCGACCCCTCCACCATAAGCATGGTGTCATCCGCATATTGGAGGTGGGTAACTCCCCCTCCAGGGATAAGGTGGCCGGAGATCTTGGCTTTCTCCATGATCTCCGTCAGGGCATCTACCGCAACATTAAACAAGATTGGTGAGATCGGGTCCCCTTGTCTAACCCCACACGTGGGTTTGAAGTAAGGACCAACCTCCCATTAATGTTTATTGTTGTGTTCCTGCTCATGACAATCTACATGATCCACCCTATCATGCGATCATCAAGGCCCCTACGTTGGATGACTTGGCGAAGAAAGGCCCAATCTAGCCTATCATACGCCTTTTGAAAGTCCAGCTTCAGGAAAACGCCCCGATGGCGACGGACCTTCACCTCGTGAATAATTTCATGGCGTGCCAGGATCCCAACGTGAATGAATCTGCCTTTAAGGAAGGCAAACTGGTATGGGTGCATCAGGAGCTCCATGAGAGGAGCCAACCTACGGGCACATACCTTGGACATAATCCTTTGGATTACATTGATCATCGTGATCGGCCTAAACTGCCGAATATCCGTGGCTCCCACCACCTTGGGGATCAAGGTGATAACTCCAAAGTTTAGTCGCGACATCACGAGGGTCCCGACATAGAACTCCTGAAACATGGGCATAACAACCCCCTGGATACTCTCCTAGAACTTCTGGAAGAAAATAACAGGGAGGCCATCCGGGACCAGGGCCGAGTTAGCCTCCATCTCCATGATGGCTTGCTCGACCTCCGCTGGCAAGAACGGAAGCGTGACCTCCAAGTTCTCCGCGTCGGAGACCCTGGCCCCCTCTAGCCAAAAGTCCCCGGCTAACGCGACCTCGGTCCGGGTGCCAGCAAAAAAAAGCTCCTTGTAGAAGGAGTAAATATGGGAGGTGACATCCTTGGCCTCCTCCAAGAGACGACCACCATCCTAGGGGCAGGGGATAGAACATTTCCTAAGTCTGCCATTAGCAATGGCATGAAAGTAGGCGGTGTTCGCATCCCCTTTGAGGAGCCAGTTTTGGCGGCTCCGTTGCCGCCAGAATGTCTCCTCCCCCCGAAAAATCTCCATGAGCGAATCCTCCAGAGCGTACCGCTAGAGCCATTCCTCCATAGAGAGGCCTACCGTGTCTGCGGCCTGATCTAAGTCATGGATGGCCGTGAGGAGGTCCCCTTTCTTACGCTGCAGCTCGGCACCAAGGTTAGCCCCCCACCCACGCATGAACTGGCGAGCCAGCAGAGCACAGGAGTGCCAAACATACACCTTCCTGCGCGCCCTCTGAACTGACACCGTCGCCGCGATCCACTTGGCCCGGACCATCTCCACAAACCCTGGCTTCTATAGCCAGAAGTTCTCGAGGTGGAAGCGGCTGAGCTTCAGCGGAGCACCTCCACCAATCGAGAGAAGGAGCGGACTATGGTCAGATCCAACCCTTGTAACCGCCCGCAGGGAGCACAGGGGGTAGGCCATCTCCCAATCCACCGATACCAGGACCCGATCCAGCACACTCCTGATCGGGTCCACACGGTTGTTCGACCAGGTGTACCTGCCCCCCACACGGGGGATCTCTCGTAGGGCAAGATCGGCAATGCAGTCATTGAACATGCGCATCCTAGAGACGTCCACATTATTGGAACTATTCTCATTTGGGGACCTAATCAGGTTAAAGTCCCCCGCCACCACCACAGGGCTAGTACATCTCCCACCTTAGCTGAGAGCTCAGCCAAGAAATCCGGGGAGCAACGATGGTCCATAGGGCCAGAGACAATGATCACCTCCCAACTGAGGTTAGATCGTCTATGGGTGAGTGCCATACTTACGAAGAATTCCCCACAGTCCATGTCCTCCACCTCGAAGGTATCCTCTTTGGATCCTAGGAGGATCCCCCCGAGTGGCCATTAGCCGGCAACCAGTGCCAGATAAACCTGTGGCGGCTCAATCCCTGCAACTCAGGGATCGAGAAGTCTTGTCTAATCGTCTCCTGAAGGCCCACAATGTCAACATCCTCCTGTCTCAAGTAGTCCCTCAGTTGTTGTCTGCGACCGTCATTCCCAAAGCCCCTGATGTTCCAATCGAAGAGGAAGATCGGGCGACTCATTGGGAAACACCATCAGGAGGTATTACGGGGGACGGATCAGGCCCTACCACCTGTCGAGGGCTTGGACACAGGCTTGGGAGGCCTCCCTCTCTTCCCCCCGCCTGGGGGGGTCGTGAGGGAGGTCTCCGCCGGCAACGGATGAGGAGGGCTGCCCCCTCCAGTCACCAGGCCCTGCAGCCTAGAGCTAGAGGTAGCCTAGAGACTAGCCAGACTCTCTTGCTCAGCCTGAGCACGAGAGGCCGTCAGTACTCCATCATATACCTCGTTCGCCTTTAGGGCTGCAATCTGTTCTAGGCGAGGACCGTATCCCCTCTGAACACGATCCCGCTGTCGCTGGCCACAGCATCTAACCGCTCCTCTACGACATTTGCCAAAACCGAAAACCTGGATCCGGAAGGAGGAGAGGAAGTAGGAGGAGAGGAGGGAGGGGGGACAGGACGTACCGGGGTCAAGGTTGCGAGTCGCCGCCAGCGCCTCCGTCTTCTCGAGAACCGTTGGCTCCCTCCCCTCGCCGCCAGCCCTGGCTCTCACACAGTGGCGAGCCTGATGCTGGCGCAAGAGGGGGGAGGAGGGGCCTAGGGAGACAGGAGGGGTGGAGCTTGGCCGTCGCCTCGGGAGTGTCGGGGAAGACCGAGAGTGACCCACATGCCAGGGGTGTCGGCGTCGTCGGGGCCCGGCCAGCAACCGCTTGGGCGAAGCAGGAGGAGAACCCGGGGAGAGGGTTTAGCACACCGCCTCGGGGGAGCGAGGCGAGGACGGCAGAGCCACCACCATCCCCACGCTAGGAGAGGTCCGAGCCACAGGAGGGCTGGAGCGGGACGCAGACTGTCGGGCTGCCCATCCCGAGATACCAAGGGACTCCAGCCCCTCGCCCATGTTCGTCCCGTAGGGGGGTAGGACCACCTCCTCCAAGATCAGAGGGTCCGGGGGAAGGAACCTAGGGAAGTCCATCGGGCGGAGGGCTTCAGAAAGAACCGGGCCGAAGGAAAGAGCAGCAGTAGGTGGGGCCGCGCCTCCCGCAGCTGCCGGGGGGAGGGCCGGCCCCTAGGCCAACGCTGCAGGTGCGGGGGGTCCAGGTCCTCCTCCGAGTCCTCCTCACAGAACGGGTCAGCGCCCCTCTCCCTGGGTGGGCGGCGGTGCTCAGAGATGTTCGGAAACGGCGAGCGCGAGCCTACTTCCTCCCGCTCAAGCTCCACCAACAGGGTCCTGTCATGAGTACCAAAGTAGAAGGTCGAGAGGATGCAGTCCAGTTTGGCCGGGTCCGGGTGGCAGACCTGAACCCGCACCAGTCCCTGGCTGCGGAGGGAAGCCTCATCCAAATCCTAAAACTTGCCAATGGCCTGGGTGATAAGCTTGATGTACTTCTCCTTTCTTGCTTCCTCAGGGATGCCATGGATGCGCACCTACACGGTCGAGAGAACTGCAGTGGTATCAGGGTGCACACACAACTCACGGACCAACACCTTGATGTTGTGGATGGGGAGGAACATCGACTGGCCCCAAGAGAGGGCACGCAGCGCTCGCGCGACGGGAAGATCACCGAGAACACCATGGGGGCAGTCTCCCTCACGTTCCACACAAAGTCAGAGTCAAACGACCTCAACTCTGCACGGATGATGTCCTTAGTAACCTCAACCAATAGGGGAGGGTCCTGGTCCGGTAGCACGTGAATCTCAGCCAGGTTTTGGGGAATAGACAGCTCCACCTTCCCCAGATCCACGAAGTAGAACCCCAAGCCTAGGTCAATCTCGTGGCCGAGGAGCTCCAGGGTACTGCGCTCGCATACGGAGACCAGGTAGTGCAGTCTAGGACACGATGCGAGGGGTCACCACAAAACAGACAGTGCTCAGGCTCCTTGCAGTCGGAACGGAAGTGGCCAACCTCCCCGCAGTTGAAGCACTTGTTGCTCGTCGGCGATCTCGGCCGAGTAGCCCCAACCACTAAGGACGTCGCCCCCGTAGGTTGCGGCATGGGTGGGTGCCCAATCTGGCCCCCTCCCACGCCAGCACCACCCGCCGGGACACCGGAACCAGCACCCTGCATTGTCTTCCGTCGCTTCTTATTCTTCTTCTTTTTGGGCACGGGCTGCGTATTCGGAGCATTCGGAGCTCGCCCCGCCGGTGCCACATTCTGTCGAGCACTATGGGTGCGAGCAAGCTCACCCTCTCTGCCAGACCGACCCCCAGGCACCCGGTCCTCCCGTCCCGAACCAGCCGCGCAGCGCTCACGGAGATCCCTCTCAAGGCGATGTGCCTCCGGTGAGGCCCCCCTGCGGATTGGTGACCGCCCACGCGCCAGCGACCGACCTCGTGGGGAGCGCTGCAGGGCGAGCGGGTACGGTAGGCGGCACGCGGAGGCTCCCTGTGACCCGCCGGTCGGCCCTCCCGTTCGTCCCGGCGCGAGTCCACCTCTCCTTGATGGGCGGGGGAACGCCTGGGCGGGGATCGACGGGACGGTGGCCTGTACTGTTCAACAGACGGCGGGCAGGGCGCGGGGGAAGGAGGCCGAGTGTGGCGATGATGGCGGGCGACGGGGATTCACTCGGGAAGGAGGTGGTCCGGTGGCGCTTCATCACGACATTGGCGAAGGAGATGGGCAGCAGCGGCGGCGTCTGTGCCTGGCGAACGGCGCGAGCCCCAGGAGCGTGGCGGCGTATCTGTTCGGGGGTTGCAGGATTGGCTAGGGTTAGGGACGTGGCCCCTTTGTGGATCCATAACCAAACCCCGCTTGCCACTTTTTACCCTGCGGCCCAGTCCGTTGGTCGTCCGCGACGGCCCGAAAGTCTTGACTTCTCCACGCCGGAATGGGGCCGTCGAGAGAACAGCCCCCCGCCAAGGGCCCATTCCGCCTCGGCCCAACAAGGACCATGCTGGACTGGGGGCAGGGGAGGCACCTCCTTCCTATGCTCTCGCAGGGGACGGCAGCGGAGCCCGCGTCGGCGATCCAGGAGCAGGAGACGAGCCCCCAAGGGATTCGACGGCACCGGGGCAGCTCCCCATGGCCATACCTTCCCCTGCAAAGGTTGTTCTCGCCGCGCACAGAAACCGCTATCGCGCCTCCCGACCCCCGGCTCCCATCCTCGCCGGCGCCGACCGGCACAAGGGCAAGGTTCCCCAACTCCGGCGAGCCGCCTTCCGCCTGGAGCTGCGTCCCGGTCGCGCGACGGCCATAAAATCCCCCGGTGTCGGCAGGTCCGGCGGCGAAGAGCGCCGCGCCACCTCCACCCTCACGGCCTCCTCCTCGTCAACCTTGTCAGCCACGTCCGCGCAACGACGGCCATGGATCGACTCGGGGGGGGGGGGGGGCATGCGGGTTCAGGGTGCGCCATGGCCACCGGAGAGGGAGCGGGAGGGGGGCGCCGGCGGTGAGATCCTACGGCGCGCTACCAGCACGCGGTCGCCACAGCCATCGCCAAGGCGTCGCCTTCAGGAGCCATCACTTATCTCCTCGCCCGAACCTCAGTTATGCAGTGTCCGGGTGTAATGCTTAAGTAATAAAAATGACATTTATCAAGAGAAAACATGTCGGATGCTATACTGTTTTTCTTATGAGATGTGGGACTATTTTCTAGTCTATTGAAGTCAATGTCCGCATGTACTACAGTAATTAGCTGAACATGCTTTATTAGTTCTGATCTTTTTGGAAATTATTTCTGATTTTATTTGTGAAATTTTTAGTTTATATTTGCTTTCTTAACTTGTAGTTAGCCTGCATTTTTCACTAGACATACAAACACCGACTTCATATTTACATGTCCAGATTCTGGCTGAAACTTTCTTTTGTTTTACCTCTTCTGCATGCAGGGTCAACAATTCGTTGCCAAAGTTGTGCGTCCACATGATTCTCATCCTTGCACTCGGGATTTGGGGTGCTCATTAAGTACTCTGTTATTTTGCTAGTGTAATGGAGCTACAAGTCAAGTGGTGCTCTCTTTATATAATTTTAGAACGGTTGCTATGGCTTATGGTCATCACATATGACGCTGTTGGTTGTTTGCCATGGGAATTAACAAGATCACTAGTGTACTGAGCTTATGTTGTCCAAGTCATGTTTTTTAAGTACTTATTTGCTGCACTCAACTTAAGTCTCCGGCTTATAATGCAAAACAGTGGCTTCTCTGCAATCTTTATGATCTTGAGCCTCATGAATATATATAAGTCTATGGCTTGTATTTACTAGTTTCAGGTTGTATCTAAAACTTTTTATCCGATGATGCTTTTTGTGCACCCCATGTTAAAGGAAAAAATAATTGAAAAGTGTACCTAGAAATTCAACGAAAAGTCTGTAACACCCACTTGCTAGTTTTTTCTCTAAAACAATGGCAAAGTAGTGTTTATATGGAAATGAATTATGGTAATTTTTCTCAAAAAAAGAACTATGGTAATTTAGAAGTTTTGAATAAATGGTTTTCGATCATTCTTTGCCAGGAAAAAAAGGGGAAATTATGTAGCATAATGTGCTAGTCCAAATTGGCTACGTTTGCACCTATGACAAAGTACATATTTTTTCAATAGGAATTTGACATGTTACGGTTTGCCCCGGGGGAGGGGGGGGGACCTCATCCGTGCCCTCCAAGAGGATTTGCTTCTCCCCATCCCCGTCCGCCTTTGCTGTGCCCGCACCGCCGCATGCACCAACCTCTTCTCCCGCCGGTACGGTGGCACAGCCTTTCGACCCGCCTCCCTGACCTCACCTTCACAATGTCATGCTCAACCCTCTCCTACACGTGCTCCAAGACACGGGGGTCGGCCTCGAGGGGTCCCTCCTCGACATCTGCTGCATCGTCCCCACCGCCTCCCCCGACAATGTCTTCTTTGGCATCTACCCCTCTACGACTGCCTCAACCACGTCACCGACGAGTTCTTCTTTGCATACTCGGTTGTGGCAAAACCGGAGTCTGCATTCATCCCCGGCGTGTGCCTAGTTCTGGGAAAAACTATGGCTGCACCTTGTCCTTGATGGCTCGGACTGCATCGACCCTCGGCAAGCCTCCGCAGACCCTCGACGCATCTCCGTCATCATCACCACGGCGCCCTCTATGCGCCCGCGGCTTCATGTGCGGCATCCCTGACCAATACATCGACCACAACGACCCCTCGGAACGGCTACCCCGACCTGGGCACCGCCCAACGCTCCTGGCTCCCTCAACACCAGCACAAGGGCTACCACCTCGCTTGAGCATCATCAGCTTTCTCTACAGTCCAAGCTACCACGATGCGACACCGTCCGCAACATTCCCGCTCCTACTGTGGGGGGATGTCAGCCTACTGGATGCTACTTTGATTTATCTCCAGTATGACCATCCGCGATGTTCCAGATGTTCACGACGGTACCTCTACGACCGCGGGGGATGTTAGAGTATTATACGGACACGGTTGTTATGATAGTTTAGGATAGTTAGAAATCTAGTCTAACTTGATTTGTATATATACTTGTCTATAAAGCTTAATAATATATCCAACATATTACGTCAATCTCTATCGTTCTACGGTAACCATATATACTGATTCAAACCGGAAGTCTCGCGATTATTGCTCAGGATTTTCTCCATATTGTCGCCAATCTGTAGAAGTCGTAATGAAAATGCAATGTTTGGTGTCGGTGCCATATTCCCAACTCCATTGCTCTCGTGAAACACGAATCTATAAAATAATAATGATCACCGAACACATACACATGGGCAATCAATAACGATCAGCCATGGATCTTGGCCGTACCTGCTATACACATGACGGTGCCGTTTATTTTAAATATCCTATCGTACCAAGTGCCATACATGTTAGGTGAAATAAAAATTACTATAATGGATGTTGCACAAGAAAAGGGTGCCTATAAGTAGCATCATCACTGTGCTAGCTCCTTCGTAGCACACCACACAACCTAGTCGATCTTCACATTCTTCTTCTTCTTCTTCTTCTTCTTCTTCTTCTTCTTTCAACATGGCTTCAGGCTCAGCCACTCGCGCTCTCAAAGCTGCCATTGTCGTCGCTGCGGTCCTAGCCATGCTGGTCCTGCCTTCCTTTGGGGCGGCACCGGCATCGGTGAGGCGGCGATGCAAGGACTGTGGCCCGTACTGCATCTCGTCATGTAGCGTCTCCGTTCCCCCAAAATGCAGCAAGTACTGCGACGTTCCCAGCTGTGAGGACTGTATGTCCTCCGAGATCAAGAAGTGCAAGGCCAGGTGTGCCGGCACCGGCACCGGCAGCTGCGACTGCGACGACGGCATGGCAGCCCGTTCGTGCCAGAACTCTTGCTCCGGCAGCAGCTCATCATGCGCTGACTGCATGAGGCAATCTGGTAAGCAGTGCGCGGCTGACTGCAACAGCAACTGCGCCGCCACCTGCGTATGAAGAAAATCGACATTTATGCTCTTGTTATACATATATGCTTGTGTACCTATCAATCGTTTTTAATTAAGTCATCGTTGGTTGTAAGGGAGTAGCAAATTCCCATGCGCTACTTTTATTTGGAATAAACTTCACTTTTTTACAGTATACATAT
The DNA here is from genome assembly GCA_023614405.1 of Avena insularis. NCBI lineage: Eukaryota > Viridiplantae > Streptophyta > Magnoliopsida > Poales > Poaceae > Avena > Avena insularis. Next base: position 457,564,947 of record CM042685.1, on the reverse strand, counting down.
CTGACATGTGATCCCGCATGTTTACTCAGTTTTGATCTTGGATTACTCATAAGATTTACTAGGTTCCTTTGATACATGGAACAAAATTTCCCTAAAAGGTACATGGAACAAAATTTCCCCAAAATTTCCCTAAAAGGTACATGGAGTTCACGGGAGCTTTTCCTTGACCTGATCCCCCGCCGCCATCATCCGCCTCCGCCGGAGGTCGCCTTGGAGGCGCGGCCTGCTGGCCGCATGTCGGTTGTTGCCGCTGTCCCTGGCAGCCGTTTCAGTGGGCTGGTGGATCTCGGCGAGGATCATGTTGCGATCCAAGTGGCAGAGGAGGTTTTTCTGGAGGGATAAGGAATGGACGAAGGCGACTCACCTGAAAGATCGCCGGAGTTCGTTGCAGTCATTCTGGGAGGATGCGGGTACCTTTCCCAGTCCTCGCGCTACTGGGAGCTCCAGAAGGGGCGGCGTTCGTCTGGGTCTACTGAAGTGGCTAGGGCAAGATCGCTCTCGCCTCCGGCGTCTGGTGTGGAGACGGGTGACCATCAGTGCTCGTCGTCATGGCCGACAGGGTTGAGGTTGTCGCACAAGCCGCGCATGGGGCCGTGGCGTTGACCGCTGCCGAGAAGGCGGATCATGCCGACCCCGGTGCTCGCGGATTTCCTCCCGTCAATCGCGGCAGACGTGGCAAAGACGGGTGGGGCCCACTGTCGCGGGATCCCAGGAACCGTCCCCCGATCGGTCTGTGCCTAGCGGATCCCGGGTCCCTTGATCGGTCTGTGTTGGCGACCTGGCAGAGTCGGGGTCGGCCCGTAGACGAGCAATGAGACTGCGGAGGCCTATACCCCTCAATCTTTCTGTTATTCGATCGTCATCGCCCACCCAACTACCCGTCCTTGTTGCTGCGCCGCCACCATCATCGAGCCTGGTCTGCGCTTCGACCCGCAACCCCTGGTCGTCGGGAAGGTCGTCTTTCTGCGTCGGCGGGGCTTGGAAGCGCTGCGTCAGTCGCGCCGACGCCTTTGGTGGGAGGCGGATCTGCTGCTTCTATTCCCGCACCTGTCATCCCATTGCAGCAGCCAGCGTCTAATCTTCCAGGAGGTGCTCAAACAGGGATGGTCAATCAAATCCCGTTCAGGCCTCTTCAACCTCCGTTCAGACCTACGGGTCCTTCGGGGTTCGCGGCTCAGTCTCCGGGGCAATTCTTCCAGCCACCGATGAATTTTAATAGGCTTGTCTACCCACCAATAATTCCGCCTCGGCAATATGCGCAGATGTTCCCGCAATTTGCGCAACCTCCCGCTGATGTTTCTGATCCGGTGGTGACTCGGAATAAGAGAAAGAAGAAGAAGAATGTGCATGTACCCCAGTCGCAGCCACCGGCGGTGCCTACGTAGCAGCTTTTTCAGCCTCAGTTTCAGCCTCCGCAGATGCCCAGATACCGGGCATGATGTTTGTTCCTCCTGTGTGAGCATGCCAGCGCCGCTGTTTTCTACTGTCTCAACACCCACTGTTGCTGTAGTGGATTCTTCTGGTATGGCTGATCCGAGCAAGACAAAGAAGATGGTGAAGTGCTGGAAATGTTCTGGAGATACTCGTGCTTCCAAAAAATGTCCGATTCAACATTACTGATTAGTTTGTAATAATTCTGCTCATCCCACCGCCAAGTGTCCAACGCTAAAATTGCCCAAGCCTACGATGATCGTGGCAGGAAATGGTACGGAATATACACTTTTCAATCAGTTGCCTGGTAGCATTTTCAAGGCAAATTTGGCTCTAAAGTGCACACCTACAGCTAAGGTGACTATGGTTGGCGGGGTGGTGCATGTGGCTGTCTATTTTCCCCCTCAGCACTCAGTGGAAATGGGAGGCCCTTCCGCATGGTGATGATTCGTTTCTTGTAACTTCCCCTCTTTCAACGACTTACAGCGTGTTGATGGCATACAGATGCCCATCCCTTCCCACAATGCTCGGATTGTTATCAGTGTTTGGGAGATGCAGGATATTCAGCCGAAGTTTGTACTGCCTTAGGTGTGGGTTCATGTGGAGGGTGTTCCTCATACCATCAGATACTTCCATGGCCTATGGGCGGTTGGATCTCTTCTGGGTGCGACAGTGGATGTAGATCTACCGACGCTTTATAGTCGTAATATTGTGCGTATTTGTGTGGCAATGATGAACCCAAATGCGCTGCAGAAGTGTATGGATACTAAAGGTCCTTACATTGGTACTACAGATACTCTAAAGCTGAAGGGATATGACTTTACTTTTCGTCCGGAGTCTCCAGACTTCTCCCTTGACCCTACTTTTACCCCTCTGTTCTGGAGGCGTAAGGGAGATGATTCAGATGAGGACGACGGTACTGGACAGAAGGAGAAGGACCCTTCTACTAATGATACCACTGCTCGGGCTCAGGGGAATCAGATGGAAATTGATAATGCGGGTTCCCAGTCAGCTGTGGGAGGTCCTCAGGCCAACAAGGTTGCTTCTTTGCCAGTTTTTGCGGTTACGCCATTCAATCATAGCCCTCAGACTCCCAGGGGTAAAGCCATTGTTGCTGCTGCTCGAATCTCTCGCTCTTACTTTCATCGGCCTGGGATGATCTCTACTACTGCATCTTTGGCTTTGGGTGGAGTTGGTTTGACACAGCCTCGATTGTCATATTTTTACTTGGGCTAATTCATTGCCGGAACCAACATATGAAAAACTTGATCGTGTACTGATGGACTCAGATTGGGAAGACCACTTCCCTCTAGTCTCGGTACGCGCTCTAGAACGTATTGAGGCTTTGTCTGATCATGCTCCTATTTTGCTAACTACAGGTTTACCATCTCAACAATGTGGCCGTCCTTTCCAATTTGAGCTCGGATGGCTACTTCGTGATGGTTTCCATGCACCGGCCCAACCTTTGATGGTAGCTGTGTAATCATAAACGGTGTACCCAACCCGTCCCGCGTCGCCCCCCGCGCGAGCGACGGGGACAAACCCTAACCGTCGCTGCCGGCCTCCCCTATCACCCTCCCTCCTCCTCCCCACCGCCGTTGGATGGTGTCGCCAGGCAAAGCCTGGGTGCTAGCAGCGGGGGGCCTCCTTTTCCTGCCCATGGACACGACGACGCGGGCCAAGAGGCCATGGAGTGCGGTGTGCTTGGCGAGGGGCTATAGGGGTTCGTAGCATGGAAAACAAAATTTTCTACCGCATACAAACAAACAAGCCAAGATCTATCTACTAGATTGTAGCAATGAGTCGATAGAATAACCTACGCTCGAAGATTCCAAAGTGTTTAACGAGAGCAGATTCTCGTGGGTGATGTAGTCATACTCTTGCCGATCTCAAGATCGTGTAGACGATCCTTCCGGCTCTGCGTTCGCCTGGTCACATCGCTCGTTAAATTACTCGATGAAGACCTTCCTCTCCCTTGTTCCAGCAGGAAGCGGAGGTTGTAGCACACTCCTCGTGATTCCGGTAGCACGACGGCGTGGTACTGGAAGTAGAGGGGAGATCTCGCAGGGCTTCGCCTTAAGCCGGAGCGAGTATGGTGGACTATGAGGGAGGTTTAGACACACCAAAGAGAGGGAGCTAGGCCGGCGGCTAGGGCTTGGGGAAAGCCCCAAGTCGGCGGCTAGGGTTTTAGGCTAAGCGCAGGAGGGCCGGCGGCTTAGGGTTAGGGTTTTGGGTGGTGGAGGTGTGTGCTTGGAGGGGCAGCCCTGCCCCTCCTTATATAGGTGGAGGGCGCCGGCCAAGGGGAGGGGAGTCCCTCCCCAACTTGGCTTCCAAGGCCGGCGGTGGAGGGAGAGGGACTTCCTCCCGAGGTAGGTTTCCTACTCTCCCTCCACCAAGCAAAATAGTCGTTTGACTTTTCAAATTGGTGTTTGACTTTTCAAACTAGGATTTGATTTATCCCTTTATTTTGCTCAACGATGACACCTAGTACATGATGCAACCATTCCAACTTGTTATGACACATTCATGTATCCTTCCCGTCCGGAGTGCCGGACATTCCGGAACCTTCTAGAACATTCCCGATGAAAACGCCGGAACCATTCTCCAACCCCGAAACAGGACTTTCCTTATATGAATCTTATTCTCCGGACCATTCCGGATCTCCTCGTGATATCCCGGATCCCATCCGAGACTCCGAACAACATTCAGTCTCTTACTCATCATTCCATAACTACTCAACAACATTGAATCCTTAAGTGTGTCTCCCTACGGTTCGTGAATTATGCGGACATGATCGAGACACTTCTCCGAACAATAACCAATAGAGGAATCTGGAAATTCATATGGTTCCCACATATTTCTTCGATTACTTTGCGATCGAATGAACCACTTACATATGATACCAATTTCCCTTTGTCTCACGATAGTTTACTTATCCGAGGTTTTGATCGTCGGTATCTCTGCATACCTAGTTCAACCTCGTTACCGATAAGTACTCTTTTCTCGTTCCCGTGATATGTGATCCCTTGTGAGCCAGTCACATGCTTGCAAGCCAATTGGATGACATTCCACCGAGAGGGCCTAGAGTATATCTATCCGTCATATGGATGGACAAATCCCACTCTTGAGCCATGTGTCTCAACCAATACTTTTCGAACACTCAATGCCACCTTCAGAACACCCATGGCAGTTTGGTGTTGGTCATGTTTTGCCCTCGGGAGAGGTTTAGTCAACGGATCCGCCACATTCAGATCTGTGTGTACTTTGCAAATCTTTATGTCACCATCTTGGAGATGTTCTCGAATAGCGTGAAAACGTAGCTTGATGTGCTTCAGCTTCTTGTGTGACCTTGGGTGTTGCGCATTGGCTATGGCGCCCATGTTATCACAGTAGATACACATTGGGTCCAGCGCACTTGGAACCACACCGAGCTCTGTAATGAACTCCTTCATCCATATCGCTTCTTGTGAAGCCTCTGAAGCAGCTATGTATTCCGATTTAGTTGAAGATCTTGCCACAACACTTTGCTTTGCACTCCTCCAGCTAACTGCTGCACCATTCAAAATAAATACGTATCCAGATTGAGATTTAGAATCGTCTGGATTGGTGTTCCAACTAGCATCGGTGTAACCATTAACAACGAGTTGTTCATCACCTCCATAAGAAAGAACCATATCCTTAGTTCTTCTCAAGCACTTAAGGATGTTTTTGACCGTTGTCCAATGATCCACTCCTGGATCACTTTGATATCTGCTAGTCAAACTAACAGCATATGCAATGTCGGGTCTAGTACATAGCATGTCATACATTAGAGATCCTATGGCTGAGGCATAGGGAGTTTTACTCATCCTTTCTCTATCTTCTGCCGTTGCTGGACTTTGAGTTTTACTCAAGGTTGTATTGGGCAACATGGGCAACAACCCTTTCTTGCTATCTTCCATTCCAAATCTCTTTAGAACTTTGTCCAAATATTTACTTTGTGACAATGATATTAGTCGTCTCGATCTATCTCTATAAATTTTTATGCCTAATATGTAAGCTGCTTCGCCAAGATCTTTCATTGAAAAACTATTATTCAAATATTCCTTGACACTATTAAGAAGGTCTACATCATTCCCAATCAACAATATGTTATCTACATATAGTATTAAGAATGCTACAGAGTTCCCACTCACTTTCTTGTAAATACAAGCTTCTCCATAAGTTTGTATAAAACCAAAACTTTTGATCACCTTATCAAAACGTTGATTCCAACTTCGGGATGCTTGCTTCAATCCATAAATGGACCGTTGAAGTTTGCATACCTTGTTAGCATCCTTAGGATCGACAAAACCTTTGGGTTGCATCATATACAACTCTTCATCAATGTCTCCATTGAGGAACGCTGCTTTGACATCCATCTGCCATATTTCATAATCGTAATATGCAGCGATTGCTAACATAATCCTCACAGAATTTAGCTTCGCTACTGGTGAGAAAGTCTCATCGTAGTCAACTCCTTGAATTTGTCGAAACCCTTTTGCGGCAAGTCGAGCTTTATAGACAGTAATATTACCATCAGCATCCGTTTTCTTCTTGAAAATCCATTTGTTCTCGACAGCCTTCCGGCCATCCGGTAAGTCCACCAAAGTCCATACTTGGTTTTCGTACATGGATCCAATCTCGGATTTCATGGCTTCTTGCCATTTATTGGAATCTGGGCTCATCATCGCTTCCTCATATGTCGCAGGGTCATCGGTGTTGTCCACCAACATGACATTCATAACGGGATCATACCAATCAGGAGTGGTACGAGTTCTCGTTGACCTGCGAGGCTCTGTAGTAACTACAACCAAAGTTTCATGATCATCATCATTAGCTTCCTCTCTTATTGGTGCAGGCACCACAGGAACTTCTTCCGGTGCTGCGCTACTCGCAAGTTCGAGAGAAGGTTCGACAACCTCGTCGAGTTCTACTTTCCTTCCAGTCACTTCTTTCGAGAGAAATTCCTTCTCTAGAAAGGATCCATTCTTGGCAACGAAGATTTTTCCTTCGGATCTATGATAGAAGGTATACCCAATAGTTTCCTTTGGGTATCCTATGAAGACGCATTTTTCCGCTTTGGGTTCAAGCTTGTCCGGTTGTAACTTCTTTACATAGGACTCGCAACCCCAAACTTTAAGGAACGACAATTTAGGTTTCTTCCCAAACCATAATTCATACGGTGTCGTTTCAACGGATTTAGATGGTGCCCTATTTAAAGTTAATGCGGCTGTTTCTAATGCATAACCCCAAAATGATAGTGGTAAATCTGTAAGTGACATCATAGAATGAACCATATCTAAGAGAGTTCGATTACGACGTTCGGACACACCATTACGCTGTGGTGTTCCCGGCGGTGTCAATTGTGAAAGTATTCCGCATTTCTTCAAATGCTCGCCAAACTCGTAACTTAGATATTCACCTCCACGATCAGAACTAGAAATTTAATCTTCTTGTTACGTTGATTCTCCACCTCACTTTGAAATTACTTAAACTTATCGAAAGTTTCGGACTTATGTTTCATGAAATAGATATACCCATATCTACTCAAGTCATCCGTGAAGGTAAGAACATAACGATAACCACCACGCGATGCTACACTCATTGGACCACACACATCGGTATGTATGATTTCCAATAAGTCCGTAGCTCGCTCCATCATACCAGAAAATGGAGTCTTAGTCATTTTTCCCATCAGACATGCTTCGCATCTTTCAAGTGATTCAAGAAGTCCATCGGAATGGAGTTTCTTCATACGCTTCACTCCAATGTGACCAAGACGACAGTGCCACATATAGGTTGAGTTATCGCTTAATTTCAAACGTTTAGCTTCAATGTTATTAATATGTGTATTTCCACTATCGAGATTCAATAAGAATAGACCATCTATCAAAGGTGCATGTGCATAAAACATATTACTCTTATAAATCGAACAACCATTATTCTCGGACTTAAACAAGTAACCGTCTCGCAATAAACAAGATCCAGATATAATGTTCATGCTTAACGCAGGCACCAAATAACAATTATTTATGTATAAAACTAATCCCGATGGTAGATGAAGAGGTAGCGTGCCGACCGCGATCACATCAACCTTTGATCCATTTCCTACGCACATCGTCACCTCGTTCTTCGCTAGCTTCTGTTTATTCTGCAACACCTGTTTCGAGTTACAAATATGAGCAACCGAACCAGTATCAAATACCCAGGCACTACTACGAGTACTAGTGAGATACACATCAATAACATGTATATCGGATATACTTTTCTTCTTGATGTTGCCGTTCTTCAAATCCGCCAAGTACTTTGGGCAATTCCGCCCAAAGGACCTTCTCCTTGCGTAAAGCACTCTATATCAGGCTTAGGTCCAGCCTTGGTCTTCTTCGTCGGTGCGGTAACTTTCTTACCACCCTTCTTGAAGTGTCCCTTTTGCTTAGACTTGCCTTTCTTGAATTTGGTGGTCTTATTGACCATCAACACTTGGTGCTCTTTCTTGATCTCCACTTCTGCAGATTTTAACATGGAGAAGAGTTCTGGCAACTGCTTGTTCATGCTTTGCATATTGTAGTTCATCACAAAGTTCTTGTAACTTGGTGGTAGTGATTGGAGGACACGGTAAATCCCCGAAGCATTAGGAATCACTATACCCAACCTTTGAAGTTTGTTTGCGTGCCCAGACATCTTAAGCACATGCTCACTGACGGAGCTGCCCTCTTCCATCTTGCAGTTAAAGAACTTTTCAGAAGCCTCATAGCTCTCAACTGCCGCGTGAGTCTCAAAAATCAATTTGAGTTCACGGACAATATCATGTGGGTCTAAATTCTCAAACCTTTTCTGAAGCTCTGATTCTAAACCATACAAGATAGCACACTGAACTGTGGAGTACTGGTTCTTCCGAGCGAGGTAAACGTTCTTTACTTAATCGGTAGCATCAGCTGCAGGCGGGTCACCCAGCGATGCATCCAGCACATAGGTCAAATTACCAGCATTGAGGACAATCCTCAAATTGCGGAACCAATCCTCGAAGTTGCTTCCATTGTTTTTCAACTTTTCTTTCTCTAGGAACGCATTAAAATTGATGGTAGGGGCCGCCATTGATCTACAACATATTTGCAATAGTTTAGACTAAGTTTATGACAAATTGAGTTCTAATTAATAGTTAAATTAATCTAGGTGAACTCCCACTCAAAACAATATCCCTCACATTGTTTTAATGATCACATGAACCAAATCCACCACATCAAAACTGATCATCACGAGAGTTGATGTAGCTTCAATGGCGAACAATCGACATGTTCATCATATCTACTATATGATTCATGCTTTACCTTTCGGTGATCCGTGTTCCGAGACCATGTTTGTACATGCTAAGCTTGTCAAGATCAAACCTTAGCTTCCGCATGACCAAATCTGGCTTGCTCACGTTGTATACACTTGCAGAACCTAACACACCCGATCATCACGTGGTGCTTCGAAACAACAAGCTTTAGCAACGGTGCTTACTAAGGATGAACACTTTCGAACTTGAAATTTATGTGCATGAGGGATCATCTTATAATGCTACCGTCGTTAACTAAGCAATACAAGATGCATAAAGGATTAACATCACATGCAATTCATAATATGTGATATGATATGGCCTTTCTTCTTTGTGCTTCCGATCTCCATCTTCAAGCACGAACATGATCTCCATCATCACCGGCATTGCATCAAGGTCAATGACGCTGCTCCATGATTGTCGTCCACCAGCTTCAACTATTACAACTACTTTGAATAGACACGCAGGTCTTAACGGAATTTAAAGACAACCATATGGCTCCTGCCGGTTGCCAACTTACAATAAGGAACATTGCATACATCAAATATAATCACAATCATGGCCATATCACATCACATCACACCCCTGCAAAACAAAGTTAGACGCCTCTACTTTCTTTGCATGTTTTACATGGTTTGGGGCTTTTAATAAGTGTCGATCTAACTTACGAACAAGAACCACAACGTTGATGTTTGAACTATCAAGTGCCCGTTGTAAATTGGATCTATACTATAATGGGAGAGACAGACACCCGCAAAGCCACTTATGCAATACAAGTTGCATGTTGAGAGTGGAGAAAGTCTCATGAACGATGTCATGTAAGGTTAGCCCGGGCCGCTTCATCCCATCATGCCGCAAGATGCAAAGTACACAAGAAGAAATTGATAATAAAAGCACCCCCACCCACAATGACCATTGTGTTCTACTCGTGCAACAGATCTACATATAGACACAGCTCTGATACCACTGTAGGGGTTCGTAGCATGGAAAACAAAATTTTCTACCGCATACAAACAAACAAGCCAAAGATCTATCTACTAGATTGTAGCAACGAGTCGATAGAATAAATCACCCTCTAAGATTCCAAAGTGTTTAACGAGAGCAGATTCTCGTGGGTGATGTAGTCGTACTCTTGCCGATCTCAAGATCGTGTAGACGATCCTTCCGACGCTGCGTTCAAGCAGCGCTTCCGCAGTCGGTCACACGTTCGGTACTCGATGAAGACCTTCCTCTCCCTTGTTCCAGCAGGCAGCGGAGGTTGTAGCACTCTCCTCGTGATTCCGGCAGCACGACGGCGTGGTACCGGAAGTAGAGGGGAGATCTCGCAGGGCTTCGCCTTAAGCCGGAGCGAGTATGGTGGACTATGAGAGAGACCTCGGTGATCTAGGGTTTAGACACACCAAAGAGAGGGAGCTAGGCCGGCGGCTAGGGCTTGGGGAAAGCCCCAAGTCAGCGGCTAGGGTTTGCCCTAGGGCGGCGGCGGCTGCAGGAGGGCCGGCGGCTTAGGGTTAGGGTTTTGGGTGGTGGAGGTGTGTGCTTGGAGGGGCAGCCCTGCCCCTCCTTATATAGGTGGAGGGCGCCAGCCATGGGGAGGGGAGTCCCTCCCCAACTCGGCTTCCAAGGCCGGCGGTGGTGGGAGAGGGACTTCCTCCCCAAGTAGGTTTCCTACTCTCCCTCCACCTCAGCAAAATAGCCGTTTGACTTTTCAAACTAGGATTTGATTTATCCCTTTATTTTGCTCAGCGATGACACCTAGTACAAGATGCAACCATTCCAACTTGTTATGACACATTCATGTACCCTTCCCCTCCGGAGTGCCGGACATTCCGGAACCTTCTAGAACATTCCCGATGAAAACGCCGGAACCATTCTCCAACCCCGAAACAGGACTTTCCTTATATGAATCTTATTCTCCGGACCATTCCGGATCTCCTCGTGATATCCCGGATCCCATCCGAGACTCCGAACAACATTCGGTCTCTTACTCATCATTCCATAACTACTCAACAACATCGAATCCTTAAGTGTGTCTCCCTACGGTTCGTGAATTATGCGGACATGATCGAGACACTTCTCCGAACAATAACCAATAGAGGAGTCTGGAAATTCATATGGTTCCCACATATTTCTACGATTACTTTGCGATCGAATGAACCACTTACATATGATACCAATTTCCCTTTGTCTCACGATAGTTTACTTATCCGAGGTTTTGATCGTCGGTATCTCTGCATACCTAGTTCAACCTCGTTACCGATAAGTACTCTTTTCTCATTCCCATGATATGTGATCCCTTGTGAGCCAGTCACATGCTTGCAAGCCAATTGGATGACATTCCACCGAGAGGGCCCAAAGTATATCTATCCGTCATATGGATGGACAAATCCCACTCTTGATCCATGTGTATCAACCAATACTTTCCGAACACTCAATGCCACCTTTATAGCCACCCAGTTACGGTGTGGTGTTTGATGTCATCAAAGCATCCTTCCGGTGATGGTGATAAGCATGATCTCATGGTCGAAGGAATTAGGTTACTATGTATTAGAAAGCATATAGCAATTGAACTATTAAAATGACTTGATCTTTATGCTACGCTTATCTGTAGGAGTATGTCCATCATACCATTCTCCTAACGATATGATCTTGTTGTTAATAACATCTCAATGTTCATGATAGAGAAACCACAATCATTTATTAACCAACAAGCTAGTATTATGAAGAGGCTTTACTAGGGACTCTAATTTAGTTTACAAATCACACAAGTATTAATGTTTCCCGGTTAATACTATTATAGCATGAATGTAAACATTTATCATAAACACAAAGATATAATAATAACTATATTTATTATTGCCTCTAGGGCATATCTCCAACAGGGGCATGCGGGCGCGGCGGCTGCTGCGCGGAGACCTTGCTCCAGTGGGCGAGCGGTTGTGGTCCCCGACGGCGGTGGTTCCATGGAGGCGGAGCTTCAGTGGACCGCCGGTGGTGAGGGCTGGAGATCTGCTAGGGTGCTGGGAGACGTCGTCGGGATGGCGGAGGCGGCGTCGCGTCAGAATAAGGGTGCTGGAGCTCGATCCCCATCTCGGCAAGGCCACTTGTGGCGGCGTGGCCTTGCCGGCGAGCTGCTGGCCAGGTATCCTCTCAGATTGGCGGATCTGGGGAGGGTGGTCTCTCCGGGAGTGGTCGTTTTTCGACTCTGCCATGGAGCTTCGGTAGTCGGAAGGATGTTGCTGCCGTTGTCTTCCCCTCGGCCGGCCGTGGTGGCGATGGAGGCCAAGAGGATGGTACAACCTCCTTCCTCGTTAGGGTTGTTTTGGGTCTTTTTTTGAGATGCGATTGTCGCGCCTCGCAATTTCCTCCGGACGGCCATGGTGGCGAGGGGAGGAGGCGGATAGGTGTGGCGTCGATGGTTGGGACCTACTGCTCGGGGACCTCAGATTGGAGGAACTGCTTGGTCTCCACCATCTCCTGCCTGCCCGATGGTCTGGAAAAGATTATTAGCTCTCACCCTTCGGGGTGGGCACTCCTGCGGTGTTCAAAGCCCAATGCGGCGAAGGTGGCGGCGGTGACTCGATGGTGTCTGAAGATGGGCGGCTTCCGGATCCGGTCTCTGTATCTGGGTGGTGACGATGAGGATGAAGGGCTTGTTTCGATTTGGGAGTACGGTGTCGGGTCTTCTGGGTCCATATTGTATTTTCATTTTTTTTGGTATCGTTTGTAATCGGTTTCGCCATGATTGAATGCCATTAGTTGTTATCTTAAAAAAAAACCTTTGACGGTAGCTGCCACGTGCAACAACAAAAGTCGAACTTATTCACAAAAAATAGATCCTTACGGCAGCCACAGTGTGGTCATCGCAAAATCTCACAGGAGGCAGAATTTGGCTTCAATTTTCTTAGGTGATTCCAAATTATCTGTAACGTACGTGGGTCACACACGCATAACATATGAGCAATTATGAAATCTTTTTTTTTTGCTTGGATTTTGTTTTGACGAAGGACGCTTTATTAGTTACAAGGTTTTCCCATTACATCTAGCTCTACATAATTAAGATGTATACAAACGAAACATGAGCAAGAAATAAAAAAAAACAGGAGAAATACATATGACCATCGGGAGAATACAAACATCTAAGATGATGAAGAACCAATTCGAAGGTCAGACTCACATCCATTGCTTAGATTTTTTTTGAAATGAGCGTACTTATTAACATAAAATATTTAATGCTTATACTCGGTATCTGCATAACTAACACTGGTGGAAAAAGGGCCTCCAGTCCCGGGCCGCAACTGGCTCTAGTCCCGGTTTTGGGCCCGGGACTGCGAAAACGGGACTAGATGCCCCCCCTTCTAGTCCCGACTCGCTACGGCCCGCGATTGATAACAGCCACGTGGTTGTTTCAGCGCCACGGGGGGCGGAAACCCTCTAGTCCCGGGCCGTAACACCACCCGGGACTATAAGGTTTCCTGCCGCGGCAGAAATGTGTTTCTCTGCCGCGGCAGAGATTGTGTATTTCCTTTTTTTGCCATTTCGTTCGTTTTTCGTTTTGTGTTTCACTATAATTTCAAACATATATTTAAGTACATATATTCTACGCTAGTACATACACAGTACACGTTGATGCATCTATATAATTAATCGATCCCTTGCAAACATACATTGATGATATATATATCAAAAGGAAGAAATATTTTGAAATTACATGGGCATTGATGAATATATATATATATCATATCAGCTACATGGAGATCACTAAGGCAAATCGAGTTCCACGTCATCCGCATAATGCTCTCCATGTACATCAAGGACTTTCTTCATCATAAATCCCGCCAGCTCCTCTTTAATTTCTCTTATGCGCTGGTCTGGCTCTAGTTTCTCCCACAAACCATAAATATAATGTGAGTCAACTTTCCGCTCACTGGTCAACTCGCAGATGTACTCGCAGACGTAGTATGCACATAAATGAGTTCCCGGTGGCTGCTGTAAACTCTTCACCATTTTATAAATTAGCTCCTCTTTGAATGGACCTGGTATTTTCTGTTTGAACCGTGTCCAACACATGCTCGGCAAAGAAAATGAACAAAGGAGTTATTAGTTACTTGATATCAGGAAATGAATGAAAGAGGCTGATATAATGCGATAATGATTGAAATTACTTATTGAAAATTGCTTTCATGTCGCTCCACTGCTCTTGGTCCCAACTTAATGAGTCGTGGACTTCAACTAGGGAATTGTCAACTTGAATGGTTAGCAAGATCCAGTGGAATCTGCGGACGTTTACATACACTAGTGCAAAGCCCCCCCTCTAACACCGGTTGGGAGGGCCCTCTAACAGCGGTTCTACAACCGCTGTTGAGGGTTCGGTGTTAGAGGGGGGCCCCCTTTAACACCGGTTCTTATACAAACCGGTGTTAAAGGGATGCGCGGGGGCTGCCACAGGCTTCCCTTTAACACCGGTTCGTATCACGAACCGGTGTTAAAGGTTCTCTGCCGCGGCAGGAAAACGGCCTAAATCTCTGCCGCGGCAGAGATTTAGGCCGTTTTCCTGCCGTGGCAGCCTCTGCCCCGTTCTGGGCGTATTTCTGCGGAGGGGGGGGAGGGGGAATCGATCGGGAGCGGTATACACATACATCGTCATCGGTACATACGAGTACATGAATAATTAAGCAACTATTATTATACACAAACATCGTCATCGGCACATACATCGTCATCGGCACATACATCGTCATCGTTCATTTTGGTGGATATCTAAAGAGTTCTCCGCCAGGCGTGACGACCTCATCAAGTATGAACCCCGCCAGTTCCTCTTGAATGGCTCGTATGCGGTCAAATGGTAGGAGTTGGTCCCGCATCCGTTCGATCTGAATATATATGAAGAATAGGGTCAATATATATATATATAAGAATAAAACTCAACACAATTGATGGTAATAAAATAATGTTGTGCACTTTGTTTACTTACTCTAAGTTGTTCTAGTGCGGCTTGGCCCGTCGCACATATCGTGTTGCGAATGAACTCGCAAACATAGTACCCACATAAGTTATTGCTAGGTCCCTGATACGCGCACTTTACGAGAATAGAGAGTTCAATCAAAATAATAATCAATAAAGCATGATATAATGGAATTGGAAGCAGAATCAAAGAGATACGCAGACCTAGCTAGCTAGTATTACTTACATTTTGGTCTACAAATTTTAGTTCTTCTGACCATTCACCCACGGCCCTGCCCGTGAACCTTTTCCAAACCCTGTCCGGCAAAGAAAATGGATAAAGGAGTAATTAATTACTTGTTGTCACGAAAGTTGCCGATCTAGTGCGATAATATGATTAAAATTACCTCTGGAGCATCTCTCTAAAGTCTGCCCATAGCTCTTTTTCTTTTCGTAACGAGTCCATGACAAGGACTTTTCCTGAGTCGGGTTGAATGACTAGCAGAATAAAGTGGAATCTACGCACGCATAACTCATCATCAGTTACACTTAACATCGAGTAAGCCAAAACAGAATGTGTACAAGAGAGAGGGTAACAGTACTCACGAGAAGTTGTAAGGCAATAGTATTTCCCTTTTGGTTTGTTGTCTCAGTAAATACCTTAGCAAGTAATCTTCTGTTTGCCCGGGTTTGGTTCTTACCACTTCTTCATGAACTCTATTTGGGTCAACGAACCCAATGTCAAAAGGGCCTCCTTTCATGCATTCCATAACCTTTTTCCTGCATAATAGTATATACATATATGGTGAGCATATATATATACATGCAATTAATGAAGTGAATGAGATGAGATATAAATTACAGAAATAGTACTTACACACAATAAAGGCTGATGGCAGCTTTGTTGAGTTCCTTCTGATTGAATAGAAAATGCAAGTCTTGAATGTTGAAGCTGATCTCGTCGTCTCCGCACAAGAAAATCTCATCTCTTATATGTGTCGTGATCCATTCTTCCTTTCTCGTCTTGCAGAAATCAAGGTACCACTTGTGCAATCTTCGCATCTTTGTTGGTAGATTCTTGAGCTCCTCTTTCTTGACGAGATTCTTCCCGTACTTCCATGGCTGTATGGGGTTGGCATCGCATTTGGGAAAGTTGTCTCCCATGATGTTCAAGTATGCAATGTAAGTCATCCCCATCTCATTGGCCTTTCTTTGTAGCTCTGCCTCGTAATCATTTACGGGAGGAGCGTCCCGTGTGTCGAACACTTGGAGCGGGGCGCATGATTGGTTTTCCTGCTCTCCGAGCATGGGAACTGTCTTTTGGGGTGCCACACGACTGCTACTTTCAGTATCCCTACGGCGCCTTGCATCCGCCTTCAAAATTTGGCGCTTGTAGTCCGGCACAAGTGGGGTTTCAGGTTTCAAAAGATTTTTGTAAAACTTATCGACCACCGCCGGATCTATTTTCTCCTTTGGCTCGGCCCGTCTAGGTGCAAAGAATTTCTTGACCTCTCCTTCCGAGATCCTATTGGTCTCCTCGTCGCTGCGATTCCACGGTAAAACCGGCAATGGCTTGGCGGAAGGCTGCGGGACGTAGTTTTTTGAACTCTTTGGCGTACGGTTTCCAGCGGATTTCTTTGTGGCAGTGCTACTGATGCTCTTCGTGGCAGTGCTCTTCCGCTTCTTGAGGAGATGGCTGAAGCGCCGAGATGGTCGACGGGCAGAGATGGCTGGCGCCGGAGATGGCTGCCACAGAGATGGTCAAGCGCCGGAGATGGCTGCCACGAGAGATGGCTGAAGCGCTCAGGCCGACGCCATGGAGACGGCAAGGGGTGCTAGTGGCTCCAATTTGGAAGCACGATGTGTTCCTTCTTCCAAAGAATGGTTGTTTTCACCGCAAATTTGAGTTGAGTTTCCTTCACCGTAGCATAGTCAAGCTATGCTTCCTCATATTCCTTCACAACCTCATCCACCCGGCAATAGCATAGCCATCTCGAATCGGTCGGCGGGTAAGTTCCACCAGCTACAAGAGGTAAGGCATAGCCGATACCTTAATGGATAAGCCCATTAATCTCACATGCAGCTCAGCGTGTTCGCTCTCGTGATCTCATCCATGGGGTATCGAGGACCCGCTATTTCAAGCGTGCTGCACGTTCTCCGTGGAAGCCACGCTGCTTTTCCAATGCAGTGCTCTTCGTGCCGCTGAGATGGGCCGGTAGCTTGATGGTTTCACAGTGCATTCACTTGCGCCTGCAGCGCCACAAGTGCATGTTCTATCTGTGTCATCCGCTCTGTACGCTCTTTTTCTTTTCTACCGCGCCATCTATAAGAGTCGCTTCACTCGGCAAACCCATCCTTCCACGTCATACCCCCTGTGCCTCGTGCATGCCCAGGGTGTTCTTTTTTACCGATGGCGCGTATGAGCTGGTCATTCTCTCTGTCGGGGTGGAAGGTCCTGGCGGCTGTTTCCTCGTATGCCATGATGAGTTCAGTGACGGGTTTGGCAAGGAGGGTTGGGAAGATACACAATCATGTTTCTGGGTCCAACCATGCCCTGATTCCGTAGAACCAAGTCTTTGCACGTAGGTCCCACCCATTTGTCTGGGGTGTGATCCCTCTAGCGCGCAGGGCCTTCTCAACTTCCTCCCACTTAGGACTCTGAGATATGTAGCCACCTGACCCCGTCCTCTGGTGATATTCCTTCTTCTGGGCATTAAGCGTATTGGTTTCTGACCTCTTTTTAGCTATAGCACCTTTTTTATATGTAACAAATTCGGGCCAGTGAGGTCTTATCTTCGCATAATATGCGTCTTTGAAATTTGGAGTCTCGCCAGCTTTGACAAATTTGTTCAATTTTG
The DNA here is from genome assembly GCA_023614405.1 of Avena insularis. NCBI lineage: Eukaryota > Viridiplantae > Streptophyta > Magnoliopsida > Poales > Poaceae > Avena > Avena insularis. The sequence goes on along the minus strand of CM042685.1, from coordinate 457,547,379 downwards.
TCTTCCAGTTGCGGAAAGTGTCAGCCATCTTCTTTAGAGTCCACCCTTTGACCTTTTCCTTTATAACCGGGTTGTTTTCATCCTCCTCTAGCGGAAGGGTGAAATTTACCAACAACGAATTCCAAAGCGTTTCTTTGGATCTTTCATCGACAAAGGTACCGTCGCCCTTCTTTGGCTTATTCCAATATTCAATTATGATTGGAATTTGGTCCCTAACAAGAACTCCAGCCTGACGTACAAATTTGTCTGCGGCCTTCTTGGGCTCCATCGGCCTGCCATCAACACGGACTGCTTCGATCGTGAACTTTGCATGATCTTTCAACCGATGGCTCGCGCCTCGCTTGCTCTTTTTCGTAGAAGAAGATGGTTGCTAACTGGTCGATCCAGAGGGCTAAAAGAAGAAAGAAGCGTTAATTAATACATGTAGAAGAAGATTGTTGGTGGAAGTCAACAGAGGCTTAATCAATGCATATACCTCGCCGGACTTTGTAATCACTAAATTGTGTTCACCGGAGTCTTCATCTTCTCCATGACTACTTGAGCTGTCATCATGTCCCTCCAAGTTCAGATATTGTGAGGTGTCCTCATCAATAATGTTCTCCATTATTTCTTCTTCTTCAAGGTTTCTACTAAGTGGATCCATAGTTTCTAAAACAATAATATTATCTAGAGTAAGAGTGTAAACATTCAAGTGGACTTGGATTCATACACAAATATACATATTATTCATACAAAAATACACAAATGAAATTAAAACCCTAAGGATGCTTGATCATTTTAAACGAGTTCCGAGGGGTCCAAACCCTAATCAGGATGAGTCAGAGCTCCACAACGACACCCCCAAGAGGGTAACGTTGGCAGGATGCAAGTTTGTATACAAGTGGGGTTTGCGGACAATTATTTAGTCTCGCATAGCTACACCTACAGTCAATTTGTATACAAGTTTTAATCTATGCATGTAGTACAATTTATATTAGCCGTGAAACTATGTTGCCCATGAACCCGCTTGACACCCTATCTATACTACTACTCCCTCCATAATTACATGCCATCTTAGTTTCGAGTTTCCCGATTTTGACCATCAAGTTCACCACCAACACTAAGTAAACAATATTATCGATGTTACAACATCATAAACTTTACTCAAATATGAATACACGACTATATCTTTTATACATCACACATATTCCCCACATTGTTCACCAAATGATGGTCAATATTTGTGGACGGATGGAGTACAAATGTAGTATTTGAGATAAATATATGCCCATGGTTTATTTCTCTATTTCTAATCGGATTGATTCAAAGTCTATTCATTTCTTTCTACAAAGTTTCACTACAAATAAGTAACAAAGACATGTAAAAAAAGTAACAAAGTTTCACTACAAATAAGTAACAAAGTTTCACTACAAATAAGTAACAAAGACATGTAAAAAAAGTAACAAAGTTTCAACTACAAATAAGTAACAAAGTTTCACCACGAGCACGGCGAGGGCTGACGCATGAGGGCGAGGGCGGCGGCTGACGGGCGAGGGCTGGACGCGGCGCTGGCCACAGCTTCTACAGGCGGTGGTGGCGGTGGCGGTCTTGGCGCGCGCGAGGGCGACGGCTCCGACGGCGAGGCGAGGGCGGCGGCTCCGACGGCGAGGGCTGGACGCTGGCGGCCTGACGGGCGACGGGCTGCTCGCTTCTCGCCTTGGCTGGCGGTTCGATCCGCCTGGGGGAAGAAAGGAAGGAAGGCGATTTAATACCTCTTTAACACCGGTTCGGGCTGGAACCGTGTTAAAGGGGTGAATTTGCTTACAAGATTTATTAACACTTCTTTAACACCGGTTCCTGCATACGAACCGTGTTAAAGAAATCATACATAACGAATAAATCGCTTCTTTAACACCGGTTAGTGTCTGGAACCGGTGTTAAAGGGGGGGCATTTATTTCATGCATTAAAGGGGCATTTTTAATTCAAAAAATAGGATATGAATTTAGAAAATTCATATCTTTTTCATTTCAACTCAGAAAAATATGAATAATATATCATAATTTTCAGAACTAATAATAGTGGTGAGTGTCGACATTATTTCGTAAGTGTCGACACTATGTCGAGATGCTTGTACTATAAATAGGCATCCTTGTGAGTCCAGTCCTCCAGCCAGTTTGAGGCATCTCCAAGATGGTTTTCGAGAGAGGACACACCACTACGGCCAGTTTCAGGGAGATGCCGACGGAGCCCAGTCCTCCGGCATCTCCAAGAAACTGGTCATAGAGGCACTCCCTAATATGTGAAATTAGTTAGCTCCCAGGTGTATTGATCTAGTTAGAAAAGTTACAAGCTGCAAGATGGTTTTCGAGAGCAGGGACACCACTACGGCCAATTTCAGGGAGATGCCGACGGAGCCTGATCCTCCCAAGATCTCCAAGAAACTGGTCATAGAGGCACTCCCTAATATGTGACCGCGCGCGTTTGGAGATCAGATCTTAATGGTAAGTACGAAACAGGACAACTTCTTCTCATAGTCCCGGTCCATCCACAAAACAAGACTAACACTCAAGACATTTATTAATATTAAAAACATGAACTAGAGTTACATAATATGAGCATGAACTTCTTGGCATATGTCCTTCCTTATGATCGCTTCAGACGTAACCATGGAGCATCTTCTTTACTAAACGGAATGTTTGGGTCAGTTTTCACTATGAAGGGCGGAATTTCATCAAACTTATTATAATCTTCTGACATGTCTGTCTTGTCCTCGATTCCCACGATGTTTCTTTTCCCTGAAAGAACTATGTGACGCTTTGGCTCATCATATGATGTATTCGTTTGCATATTTTTTCTTTTTTTGGTCTGGAGGATATGTCCTTCACATAGAAAACCTGAGCCACATCATTGGCTAGGACGAATGGTTCGTCTAAGTTCTTGTCTACCTTCATAAGATTGTTGAGATCCACCGTTGTCATTCCGTACTTCTTGTCTACCTCAACTCCTCCTCCTATTAGCTTGACCCATTTGCATCGAAACAAGGGGACCTTAAAATTAGGTCCATAGTCAAGTTCCCATATCTCCTCTATGAACCCATAATACGTGGTCTTCTGCCCATTGTCTTCTGCTGCATCGAAGCGGACACCACTATTTTGGTTGGTGCTCTTTTTATCTTGGCCTATCATGTAAAATGTATTCCCATTTATCTCGCACTTTGGAAAGTACATACATCGAAGATGGTGTCCTGCCAACAAGTACAATTTGATCCCCAATAGTGGTGTTATTCGTGAGCAGTCTTTGCAGCAAATTACCGCCAAAACTCGCCATGTGTTCACTTATAATCCATTCATCGCCCGGGTGTTTGAGGCGATTAAATTCTTGTGTTCATTGATATACGGGGCAACCAAGATAGATCTTTGTAAAACCATGTAGTGTGCTTGATTGAGAGAATGCCCGTCCCTACATATCATTGCTTTACATCCTAGGGTGCCTTTTCCACGCAGTCTCCCCTCATGTCGTGATTCTGGAACACCAATCGCCTTAAGGTCAGTATAAAATCAACACGTAACTCAATGACCTCCTCTGTTACATAGCCCTTGGAGATGCTTCCTTCTGCCTAGCACGGTTATGAACATCTGTCACTCAGACTCCCATGTACCTCTCAAAGGGGAACATATTGTGTAGAAATACAGGACCGAGAATGGCAATCTCTTCTACTAGGTGAACCAGGAGATGCGTCATAATATTGAAGAAGGATGGTGGAACACCAACTCAAAGCTGACAAGACATTGGGCCACATCTGTTTGTAACCCTGGTAGGCTTTCTGGATCGATTACCTTCTGAGATATTGCATTGAGGAATGCACATAGCTTCACAATGGGTACTCAACATTTTCGTAGAAGCCCCTCAATGCAATCGGAAGCAATTGTGTCATAATCACGTGGCGTCATGAGACTTCAGGTTTTGGAATTTTTTCTCGCCATATTTATTATTCCCTTTATATTCGACGAAGCCGACGGGACCTTGATATCGCTCGGACATTCAAAAAGATTTCCTTCTCGCTTTGGTAAGAGCGTAGCTGGCAGGAGTTAAGTGGCATCGTTTACCCTTCGTTCTCGTGGATGCATAGGCTCTTCAGGGCTTTCAGACGTTGCTGGTCCTGCCGTGCTTCCGTGTATCTTTTGTCTTCCCATACACTCCTAGAAAGCCTAGCAGGTTCACGCAAACATTCTTCGTCACGTGCATCACGTTGATTGAAGAGCGGACCTCTAAGACTTTCCAATAGGGTAGGTCCCAAAATATAGATTGCTTCTTCCACATGGGCGTGTCCAAAGATCGTCATTCGAAGATAGACCGCCAGACCTTTTCCAAAGATTACTTCTAGGTCCTGACCATACCAAATACCTCCTCACCGACGGAGGACATGCTTCCTCCGGTTACGCCAGACGTTTGAAATGCTTGCCTTTCTTTCATCGGATGCAGTTCGAAGAAATCGGCGATACCCTAGGTACACAACCTTCTTACATTTATCCAAATATACACTTTCAGTCTCATCTAAACAGTGTGTGCATGCATTGTATCCCTTGTTTGTGCCCTGAAATGTTACTAAGAGCAGGCCAATCATTGATGGTTACGAAAAGCAATGCTCAGAGGTCAAATGGCTCCCTTTGTGCTCATCCCACATACGACACCTGGTTTGGCCCACAACCGTAAAAGTTCTTCAACTAATGGCCTTAGGTACACATCAATGTCGCTTGCGGTTGCCTCGGCCTTGGATGAGCACGGCATCATAATAAACTTCCTCTTCATACACAACCAAGGAGGAAGGTTATAGATACATAGAGTCACAGTGCCGTGTCATGGACTGCAGCTCGCCACCAAAAGGATTCATGCCGCCTATACTTAGACCAAACCTTAAGTTCCTTGCGCCACGTATGGAAGTCCGGTACTCTCGCCGACTTTTTCTCCACTATGACCCATCAGCGGGTGTCTCAACATCGCCTTTTCTTACGGTCTTCCATGTGCCATCGCAACAACTTGGCATGCTCTTTATTTCAAGAGACGTTTAACCGTGGTATTATAGGAGCATACCACATAACCTTGGCGGAACCTTCTTCCTAGGGGACTCGCCTCAACATCGCCAGGATCGCCTCGTCGATCTTATACCGCATGCAAAGGCATACCGGCATGCATCCAAATTCTCGTACTTAACCGCGGTAGAGGATGCGTCATTAATGCAGGCATGTATCTTACGCACGCCTAATCCTAGAGGCGTATAACCTTCTTTGCTTGGTATGTACCGTCGGGCAACTCATTATTTCTTGGAAGAAGATTCTTCATTTTTACCAACAACTTTGAAAATGCGCTGTCAGTCACACCGTTCTCTACCTTCCATTGCAGCAAATCCAGTGTGCTACCTAGCTTTTTGTGGCCATCTTCGCAAGATGGATACAACAATGTTTTGTGATCCTTTAACATCTGCTCCAGCTTCTCCTTCTCCTTTTCAGTTTCACATTCTTCCTTTGCATCAGTAATGGCCCGACCAAGATCGTCATCAGCGGGCCCATCTGCTCCCTCTTGATCTTCATTGTCTACCCCCGTTGCAGTATCATCATATTCATTATACATATTATGATAGTTGTCATCATCCTCTTCTTCTTCGTTGTCTTCCATCACAACCCCTTTTTCTCCGTGCTTGGTCCAACAATTATAGCTGGGCATGAAACCCGATCGAAGCAGGTGGGCGTGAATGGTTCTGGTATTTGAGTAGTCTTTCTTGTTCTTACAGTGAACACACGGACAGCACATAAAACCATTATGACCACGGTTTGCATTAGCCACAACTATGAAATTTTGGAGGCCCGTAATGTACTCGGAAGTGCGGTGGTCACCGTACATCCATTGCCGGTTCATCTGCTTTAATATGTAGTATATATCAAAAATTAATAGGGAGATGACCATTTATATATATAGTACATCAATGACACATGAAAGGATAGTTGCCGACCTCGACCGAGAAGGAAAGAGCAACAAATAAACTTATTTTGAGCTCTCGGGCATTTCACCGAACACCTCTTGTGCATATGAAAAAAACACAAACTAGCACTCTTCACACCCTCTTGCTAGGCTCCAAAATGAGATAGTGAAAAAATGGAAGAGTGGGGTGTGTGGGCTGCGGTGGTGTCTTATATAGCCCCCCCCCCCTTTAACACCGGTTCATGCCACGAACCAGTGTTAAAGGGGGTCATACATCATTGTTAGAGTCTTTAACACCGGTTCGTGGCACGAACCGGTGTTAAAGGGGGGATCCTTTTTTGCCGCAGGAGCCACGCTGGTACGGCCCCCCTTTAACCCCGGTTCGTAGAAGAACCGGTGTTAAAGCCCTTTTCCAAGATCAACGAAAAGCCTCGTTTCCACTAGTGATAAGCATACATGCATAGCTCATCGAGTAAGAAAAAATAAAATGTGTACAAGATATAAACACTCACTTGAAGTTGTAAGAAAATATATTTCCTTAACAAAATTATTCTCGGTTAAGAACCTGCACAGGTCTTCCTCCACGTCCTTAGGGTGATTATTTAACGTATATTCATTAACGATATATGGGTCAATGAACCCAACGTCGTATCTTCTAGCTCTTTTGTATTCAAGCATCTTCATTCTGCAGAATATAATATCATCATACAAAAGGATATATAGTTAGGATAATATATTAAATGCAATGAACGAGGTGAGCTACAAACTTAATTATAGAAATAAATCACTTATAGACAGTAGCAACCAATGATAGATTTGTTGAGGGCGCGCTGGTTGTATAACTGAAATAGTTCGTTCATTTGAACTTGTATCGAGTATGGTTTGAAGTGATAATCCTTTCTAACGTCCACCGGAAACCAATCTTTCTGATGCTTTTTTCTGCTTGTGACATGTACTATTCGTGCAGATTTCGCATATGTGTGGATAGACGCGTGAGCTCCTCATTACTGACTAGAGGCTCCCCTTGGACATACTTCCGTACTATCTGACCCACTGGCGTATCTTCATAGCCTAAATATTAACCAAGAGACATTTTTGCTTTGGTAGCAAGTTCTTTGGCCTGCGATACAGTGATTCCCATTAGTGCAGCATTATTACAGGCTCTGGGGTCCATTATTTGCATGTCCATATCCATTTCAGCTCTGAAGGCCTTGTTAAGGTCTAAAATGACTTTGAGCGGGGCAACCGATTGATTCTTCTGTGCTCCGAGCTAGGCAACTTGCTTCCCGCTTTTTGCACTTGTGATTTTTTTCTTATGTGCTTGCTTAATAATCTCCCGGTCATAGTCTGATTCCAGATTCATCGGTATCTAGGATGGTTGCTCAAGAAAGGACTTAGCCCACTTTTTGGTTTTTCATCATATACCGGCTTGGCTCAGGCTTTTTGGGTGCAAAATGCGCCTTAACTTGGCAGCCACATCCGCATTAGTTTCCTCATCGCTCTTGTCATAAGGTCTCTTTGGAAGAGCCGACGGGATGTCGACTATCTTCGCTGTTTGACCTTTCTTCGATGTGGGGTGCGGGGAGCATCGAACTTCCATTTCTTCGACGAGGTAGTAGTATTGCACGGAGGCGGAGGCGGAGATAGAGTATTGCACGGAGGCGGAGATCGAGTTGATGTACTCCTGCTGCGGCGATCGTCAGCAGCGCAGGGTGGACTTGGAGGTTGACGATAGTCGGGTTGGGGTGGACTTGGAGGTTGACGATATTCGATGCGGGGTGGACTTGGATTCCTCGGAGTCGGTAGCCTTGTCGCCGAGCCTGGAAACTTGATGTACTTCTTCTTTCATAGAATGATGTTGTGCTTGACATCTCCTAGTTTCGTAAGGCCTTCAGGCGTAGCGATTTCAATCTCTAGGTCCGCAAAATCCTCCACTATGTCATCCACCATGACACGAGCATAGCCTGGTGGAATCGGAAGTGAATGGTGCAGTGCTCCAGGTAGACAAGGTAAAGCAGTGCCGATCGCCACCTTGAAGGACAAGTTGTTCATTGGCTGATGTAGCTCACATTGTGCCATCTCTCTCACATCATCCACGGGGTAGTGAGGAGCCGGTGCATCATCCAGCAGTGCTTGATCATCAGCCCGGACCTCCGTGGAAGCCATGCTTCTTCTCTGCTGGCTAAGATCCAATGTAGGATCATCAGCCTGTGGGTGAGTTGACGACGGCGGCCTTTGTCTACTTTCTTACATGAGGTTCTTCAGATCAGCTAGGTCCTGCTCTACCCTGGAGATTCGGTTTGCCTCCCGGTCCTTCTTTCTCTGACGGCTTCTGTAACTGGCATCGTACTGAGTAAACCCTTTCTTCCACGAGACACCGGCGCCTTTGCCTCGTGTTCGTCCTCCCTTTTCAGGATTCCCTAGGGTGCGTGTCAGCTCGTCGTTCTCTCTCTCTCGGGACGGAACAATCCCAATAGAGCATCGTTCATTGCTTGAACAAGGTCTTGGGAGGGTTTTAGAATATTTTCATGAAATAATGTCTTCCCTGTTTCTGGGTCCAACGATCCCCCGTGCCCGTACCACCAATGCTTTGACCTCTCAGGCCATCCATCTGTACCAGGAGTGACGCCTCTAGCCCTCATTTTCTTCTCCATAGTTTCCCAATTAGGGACGGCACTCTTGTAGCCACATGTCCCATTTTATAATGGTATTTCTTTTGGGCAGCATTTAACGCGTTCGTTGCCGACTTTGCCTTTGCTTTATCAGATTGCTTATATTGTACAAAATCGGGCCAATGTTCTCTCAACTTCTCGTTTACTCCTTTGAAGTCTGGAGTTTTCTTTTTCGCGACATATTTCGCGTATAAACTTTTCTTGTGGTTCCTGTACAGTTCAGCCATCTTGCAGCGCCCACTCCTTGACTTTCGCTCTATTTTCAAGCCCACACGGCCTTGGGGTAATACCATCTACCTCAAATTCTTCATACTCTGGAGGTAGTATGAAATGCGCTATGAGCTTCTGCCAAAGGTCATCGTTTGCATCATTGGTGACATAGCTGTTGGATTCTTCACCGGGTTTCTTTGACTGATTCCATTCTTGGATGGTGATCGGCAGGTTGTCCCTAACAAGCACCCCGCATTGATTTATAAACATTCCCCGGTGCTTCTCTGGAGCAATCAGTTCACCATCATCATCTATTTTTTCGATGGTGAACCTCTGATTACCATCCAACTTTTTGTTCGGCCCTTGTTTCGTTCGATCTATCGATTGCTTCGATCCGGTGGGCTAAAAGAAGAAGAGAGAGTGATTAATATATATATATATATCAGTTAATGAATAGAGGTAACATGAGGCTTTATATATATATGTACCTCGCCGGATCCTGTCGAGGGGCCATCATTATTGTTGTTATTTGTTTGCCCTTCGTCCATCCGGTCTTCCCCTTGGTACATTAGGTTTTCCTCTAGTCCATCACCGGATGGATTCAGATATGAGGATATCTCTTCCTCGAGCAAAATATCTTCATCGATAGTAATATTAAGAGGAATTTCACCTCTTATCATGCCATGAAGAAAACCTTCACCAATGAGACCAGGATCTTCGGATGGATCCATGACTTAATTATCTACAACAGAAAGAGAGTTAAACAGGTTAGAAAAACAATAACCCTAATAACTAAAACAAAAAAACAATAACCCTAATAACACAAATTAATAACTCTAATATTATTTGCGGTAAAAAAATAATCCTAATAATTATTACAAAAAAACAATAACCCTATTTAATAAATCTAATATTATTTGTGATAAAACAATAATCTTAATAACTAAAACAAAAAACAATAACCCTAATATTATTTTTGGTACAACAATAATCCTAGTAACTAAAACAAAAAAAACCTAATATTATTTGTGGTAAAACAATAATCCTAATAACTAAGACAAAAAAAACCCTAATATTAATTGTGATAAAACAATAATCCTAATTATAATAATCCTAATATTATTTGTGGTAAAACAATAATCTTAAAAACTAAAACAAAAAAATAACCCTAATTAATAACCCTAATATTATTTGTGGTAAAACAAAAAATAACTAAAACAATATAATCCTAATAACTAAAACAAATAATCCTAATCCTAATCCTAATCCTAATTATAATATTTTAATTAAAACAATAATAACTAAAACAATAATCCTAATCCTAATAACTAAAACAATAATCCTAATCCTAACTAAAACAATAATTCTAATAACCCTAGCTAATATCTTGTGATAAAAACCACGGCTTGAGCTCATCGAGCTCACTGGCAAGGCGCACAAGGGTAGGCACGCCATGGCAAGACATATCTGAAAGAAACGAGCGCAGGCAGAGCGGGCGGCTGTGACGGCTGAGCACGCACGGTCGGAGACGAGGGCGGCGGCGCGGTGGAATCGACGGCCAGGCAACACCTCCCCTGTGTCTTCAATGCATCGCATGTGTGCTTCTTCTTAGTCAAAGTCGAGAAATGCTAAGTGCTGGGCAGCACCTCCCCTGGCGTGTGGAATATATAAGGATGCACCTTTAGTCCCGGGCTAAGCCACCGCCCGCGACTAGAGGGTATCTAGTCCCGGGCCGTGGCTTAACCCGCGACTAAAGACCTATCCTTTAGTCGCGGGTTAAGCCACGACCCAGGACTAGAGGGTTTTTCGGTCGCTTCATTTTTGCACGCGCAGGCACCCTCTAGTCCCGGGCCCGGCCACGACCCGTGACTAGTGTAGTTTTTGTAAATTTTCTTTTATTTAATTCAAATCAAATATAAACTTTAGAAAATCATATCTCCTATTATAAAAATCCAAATAAAACAAATACAATGTCTATTATTATCAGAAAAATATAAAAAATCTTAATATAATATCCATACATATGTTTGATCATCTATAAATTAGGTCATTTGTAAAAAAAAATATTTAATTCAAATCAAATATAAACTTTGGAAAATCATATCTCTTATTATAAAAATCCAAATAAAACAAATAATATGTATATTATTATTAGGAAAATATAAATAATCTTAATATAATATCCATACGTCTGTTTGCATCATTTATAAATTATGTCATTTGTAACTTTTCTTTTTTTAATTCAAATCAAATATAAAACTTTGGAAAATCATACCTCCTATTGTAAAAATCCAAATAAAACAAATAATATGTCTGTTATTTTCAAAAAAATATGAAGATTCTTAATATAATATCCATACATCTGTTTGCATCATTTATAAATTATTTCCTTTGTAAATTTTCTTTTTTAATTCAAATCAAATATAAAAATTTGGAAAATCATATCTTTTATTGTAAAAATCCAAATAAAACAAATAATATGTCAATTATTATCAGGAAAATATAAAGAATCTTAATATAATATCCATACATATGTTTGCATCATTTATAAATAATGTCATTTGTAACTTTTCTTTTTTTAATTCAAATCAAATATAAAACTTTGGAAAATCATATCTTTTATTGTAAAAATCCAAATAAAACAAATAATATGTCTATTATTTTCGGAAAAGTATAAAGAATATTAATATAATATCCATTTAGTCCCGGTTGTAGTCACTAACCGGGACAAAAGATATTTCCCGCCATTTCCCACCGCTTCCCGCCAAGTTTTCCCGTCCTTTCCTTTTTACGAGAGCTTTTAGTCCCGGTTGTAGTCACTAACCGGGACTAAAGATATTTCCCGCCATTTCCCAAAGCTTCCCGTCAAATTTTCCCGCCCTTTCCCTCTATATCTAGGGCGATCGCGCCATGGCCATCCACACATCCACACCTTCCTCTCTTAGAACAATAGACAACGCCTACTAGTCCATTCTAACCTTTGAGGATACCGAGGTGCTGTGCTCCTCCAGCTAGCCTTATCTGCCGGGCTACCGGCCGTCCACCGACTGGATGCTGAGCGCTGGAGGGGTTCATGTCCCTCTTATCCCTTAAGGTTCGGCACGCCAGGTGGCCATCACGAACCACTTATACCACGAGCTCACACCGGAGCAGCGGATGGATCCCCAGTGGGATCCCGACAACTACGACACCTAGAATGCCTTCTTCGCTAATAGGCGGGAAAGGGAGCTTGCCAGGTACGAGGGTGATGGCCTGCCCCCGGTGAACCACAACGAAGCTGGCCGCCATCTGTGGTGGGCGAACCGTACTATCATCAGAGTGATGTGCTACATCGCCGGGGGAGACCATCCTCGCCTGTGGTGCCCACAAGTCCACCCGCCATAGAGCCACAAGAAGGCCCCTCCCCTGCCTGGTGGTAGCGGCATCGTCTTCCAGGAGACCCCTCCCTCGCCCGCCATGAATCCGAGGCCAGAGTGGACCCTGGTATATGCCATGGCTGGGCTGAGGATCCCCGGAATGGAAGGTGACGATGACGATGATGATGACGATGATGAAGAAGACCCTGAAGCTGCGTACTATAGGACTAGGCATGATTATGACTAAAGGGGGCGGCTTTAGTCCTGGGTGTTAACTAGTCCCGGTTTGTCCCGGTTTTTAATATTAATAAATGTCTTGAGTGTTATCTAAATATGAAGATGTTGTTGTATTTAGAGGAAAAGGCCTATAAATAGAGCAGCCTATAAATAGAGGAAAGGGCGGACAGGCTGGATCGAGCAGCCTATAAATAGAGGGAAATGCCTATAAAGAGAGGGTTCATCTTTAGTCCCGGTTGGAGAAACCAACCACGACTGAAGGGATTGCGGCAGACTGGGCCAGGCAACACTAATAATAGGGGTGAGTGTCGACATTATGTCGTGTGGCTTGTACCTTGTCCCGGATGGTGTCACCAACCGGGACTAAAGATGAACCTTTAGTCCCGGTTGGAGATACCAACCGGGACAAAACATGAGTCAGCACTAATAATAGGGGGTGAGTGTCAACATTATGTCGTGAGTGTCGACACTATGCCGAGCTGCTTGTACTATAAATAGGCATCCTTGTGAGTCCAGTCCTCTAGCCAGTCTGAGGCATCTCCAAGATGATTTCGAGAGCAGGGACACCACTACGGCCAGTTTCAGGGAGATGCCGCTGGAGCCAGTCCTCCGGAATCTCCAAGAAACTAGTCATAGAGGCACTCCCTAATATGTGACCTCACGCGTTTGGAGATCAGATCTTAATGGTAAGTACGAATCGGGACTAAAGGCCCCCCTTTAGTCCCGGTCCAGCCACAAAACGGGACTAATATACTCAAGATGGTTTGCAGACAACACTATAAAAATGGACACATGGAGCATCTTCACTCATAAAATGTTACAATTATTACACATCATTTCTTCGCGTGTGTTCCTTTCTGAACCCGTCGTATCCATGGAGCATCTTCATTAACATGATGCTTGGGTCATCCTTCACCGCGAAGGGCCGAATTTATGAACCTTATCACAATCTTCTGACATGTCTGTCTTGTCCTCCAATCCCACGATGTTTCTTTTTCCTGAAAGAACTATGTGGCGCTTTGGCTCATCGTATGATGTATTATTTTTATTATTTTTTCTTTTTCTAGGTTTGGTAGACATGTCCTTCACATAGAAAACCTGAGCCACATCATTTGCTAGGACGAATGGTTCGTCTAAGTACCCAAGATTGTTGAGATCCAACGATGTCATTCTGTATTTCTTGTCTACCTCAACCCCTCCTCCTGCCAGCTTGACCCATTTGCACCGAAACAAGGGGACCTTAAAAGTAGGTCCATAGTCAAGTTCCCATATCTCCTCTATGTAACCATATTATGTGGTCTTTGACCCATTGTTGTCTGTTGCATCAAAGCGGACACCACAGTTTTGGTTGGTGCTCTTTTTATCTTGGGCGATCGTGTAAAATGTATACCCATTTATCTCGTACCCTTGGAAAGTCGATATAGTCGAAGATGGTGACCTAGACAACAAGTATAGTTGATCTCCAAGAGTGTTGTTTTTGATGAGATGTTGCAACCAACCGCCGAAACTCTTCATGTGTTCATCTCTAATCCAAGAGTCATGCTTTCCAGGGTTGTTGGAGCGTAAGATTTTCTTGTGTTCCTCGTTATATGGGGCTACCAAGATAGAATTCTGTAGAACAGTGTAATGTGCTTCGGTGTAAGGATGTTCGTCCCTACATATTATTGATTTCCTTCCTAGAGTACCCTTTCCACTCAGTCTCCCCTCATACCGCGATTGAGGAAGACCAATCGGCCTAAGGTCAGGAACAAAGTCAACACAAAATTCAATGACCTCCTCTGTTCCATAGCCCTTGGAGATGCTTCCTTCTGGCCTAGCACGGTTACGAACATATCTATTTAAGATTCCTATGAACCTATCAAAGGGAAACATATTGTGTATAAATATAGGACCGATAATGGAAATCTCTTCGACTAGGTGAACCAGCAGGTGCGTCATAATATTGAAGAAGGATGGTGGGAACACCAACTCAAAACTAACAAGACATTGGACCACATCATTCTGTAACCGTGGTAGATCTTCAGGATTGCTTATCTTCTGAGAGATTGCATTGAGAAATGCACATAGCTTCACAATGGGTACTCGAACATTATCTGGTAGAATCCCCCTCAATGCAATCGGAAGCATTTGCGTCATAATCACGTGGAAGTCATGAGACTTTAGGTTTTGGAACTTTTCTTCTGCCATATTTATTATTCCCTTTAGATTCGACGAGAAGTCAGACGAGACCTTAATACTGCTTCGGCATTCAAAAAATATTTCCTTCTCTTGTTTGGTAAGAGCGTTGCTGGCATGACCTTGAAACCATTCTGGATGCAGGCCATCTAGGTATTTCATACGTTGATGGTCCTTTTGTGCTTCCGGTGTATCTTTTGTCTTCCCATACACGCCCAAGAAGCCTAGCAGGTTCATGCAAAGATTCTTCGTCACATGCATCACATCGATTGCAGAGCGGACCTCTAAGAATTTCCAATATGGTAGCTTCCAAAATATAGATTTCTTCTTCCACATGGGTCCTTCAGCGTTCTTCGGAACAGATTTTCCGCCAGGACCCTTTTCAAAGGTTACTATTTGATCCAAATCTTTGACCATATCAAATATATCAGCACCAGTACGCTCCTTAGGCTTCGTCTAGTAACATGCCATACCGTTGAAATGCTTGCCTTTCTTTCTTAAGGGATGCTTGGCCAAAAGAAATCGACGATGCTCATTGTACACATTCTTCTTACAATGTTCCAAATATATACTTTTAGTCTCATCTAAACAGTGTGTGCATGCATTGTATCCCTTGTTGGACTGTCCTGAAAGGTTACTAAGAGCAGGCCAATCATTGATTGTTACGAAAAGCAATGCTTGGAGGTTAAATTCTTCCTGCTTGTGCTTGACCCACACGTGTATGTCGGGTTCGTGCCACAACTGTAAAAGTTCTTCCACTAATGGCCTTAGGTACACATCAATGTCGTTGTCGGGTTGCTTCGGACCTTGGATCAACACTGGCATCATAATGAACTCCCGCTTCATGCACAACCAAGGAGGAAGGTTATAGATGCATAGAGTCATGGGCCAGGTGTTGTGACTGGAGCTCTGCTCCCCAAAGGGATTCATGCCATCTGTACTTAGACCAAACCTTAAACTCATTGCGTCATCTGCACAGTCCGGGTACTTTCTATCGATTTTTCTCCATTGCGACCCACCAGCGGGGTGTCTCAACATCCCGTCTGACTTACGTTCCTCGTTATGCCATCACAACAACTTGGCGCGCTCTTTGTTTCTGAATAAGCGTTTCAACTGTGGTATTATAGGAGCATACCACATCACCTTCGCAGGAACCCTCTTCCGTGGGGCTCGCGCTCAACGTCACCAGGGTCATCTCGTCTAATCTTATACCGAAGTGAAGTGCATACTGGGCATGCATCCAAATTCTCGTACTCCTCACCACGGTAGAGGATGCAGTCATTAGGGCATGCATGTATCTTCTAAACCTCTAAACCTAGAGGGCAGACAACCTTCTTTGCTTCGTACGTACTGGCGGGCAATACGTTATCTTTTGGAAGCATATTCTTCATCATTTTCAGCAACTTTTCAAATGAGGAGTCGGGTATAGCACACTCAGCCTTCCATCGTAGTAATTCCAGTGTGCTGCCTAGCTTTTTCAGACCATTTTCGCAATTTGGGTACAACAACTTTTTGTGATCCTCTAACATGTGATTGAACTTCTCCCTATCCTTTTTCAGTTACACAATCTCTTCGTGCATCGGCAATGGTCCGACCAAGATCATCAGCGGGTTCATCATGTGTCTCTTCTTCATCCTCCCCTTCAGCATCCCCCATGGAAGTATCTCCGTACTCAGGGAAACCATGATAGTTGTCATCCTCCTCCTCTTCTTCATTGTCTTCCATTATAACCCCTCTCTCTCCGTGCTTGGTCCAACAATTATAACTGGGCATGAAGCCGGACTTCAATAGGTGGCTATGAAGGGTTTTTGAGTCAGAGTAATCTTTCTGATTCCTACATCCACTACGTGGACAGAATACAAAACCATTGCGTTTGTTTGCATCAGCAACACGGATGAATTCATGCACGCCATTAATGAACTCTCCAGAGCGTCGGTCAGTACCGTACATCCATTCCCGGGCCATCTGCATTATAGTAAAAGTATATCAAAAACCATTACACAACATGATAAAATTATTACAAGTTATATTGAGAGCTTCTAGAGCATTAATTTTGAATTTTGAAAAATTTACATGCACCAATTTGTGAATTGGAGAAAACAATCAACATGATAAATGTGGAGTTTTTTATTATTGTTCTATCAGTGAAAACCTCATTCCATTCTAAGCTCTGAAACTCTAAAATTACACATTTCAATTTTCAGTAACTATGTGCCTAATCAAAATTTGTTACACATATATATCAAAATCCTTCTACTTGTAGAGCATGCATGCATTGATCCATATCTCTATATATACTTCTAGAGCATTATAGAGCTAAAATAGCAATAAGAGATGAAAGAATGAAGTTCTAAACTTTTAAATCTTTGGATTTAGGGGTTGCAAACTAAATCTTGAAAAATCTTGAGAAAAAAAATGGCATGAACTCGCTTGCTTCTTTGAGAAAAACGGCCACCATATGCTTTAGGGCAGCAGGACAGGAAGCAGAATATATAGTGGTGGACAACTAGTCCCGGGCCGTGATACGACCCGGGACTAATAGTCCACTAAAAGACAATTTTGCCTACTCCAGGTCATTAGTCTCGGGCCGTATTACGAAAAGAGACTAGAGATGTGGTCCAGCCCGGGACTAGTGACTACGGCCGTTTCTAGCCGTTAGAGGCCTCACGGCCCAGGACTAGTGCTAGCACTAGTCGCGGGCTGTGACAGGCCGGGACTGCTGGCATTGTTCACGTCGAACCGAAGAGGATTTTTCTAGTAGTGCAAGATGCACACATCCATACGAACGACAGAACTAGGGAATAAAAAGTAGACAAGCATTACAAAAAGGCACTATCGAAATAATTGTATTTAACCTAAGGTAGATCAATCCTCAAATCACGCGGTCATCCATGTCGGGAGAAAATATCCCTCGCCGTGTCCTCCAATTGCGTACATCCCTCCACAAATAAGTCTCGAAACTCCATGCGTTGAAGAATAGTCCATGATCGGAGGATAGCGGTGACTCGATAAATAACCTGTAGAGGAGAAGACACAATGTTATTAAAAATCTTGTCATTTCTACAAAGCTATAGTGACCATATATTGGCAAGCGCTCCCACCCTAAACAAAGTTATGTACTTATCAAAAGTTCCATACAATCAATTACCAAAAACATTGGTTACAGAACATGGAGAAGATAAACCAGAAGCTATTTGGATAAATGTCCATATAGAGCGAGCAAATTTGCAATTGAAGAATAAATGACGAATTGTATCATCGTGATGACAAAAAACACATTGTGTACTTCCATGCCAATTCCTCTTTTCAATATTATATTTTGTTAGAATTACCCCTTTCCGTAGATACCATGCAAATATCTTCGTCTTAAGAGGTATTTTGAATTTCCAAATTTTACTATTATCATCGATCGGGATATCAGGTTGGACCAAAGCTCTATATAGTGATCCAACAGAAAATTTACCACTTTCTAGTAATTTTCATTTGAACACGTCAACACCGTCCAACAATTGTATTGTGGATAATTGTAATAGTAGATTGTTTCAAGATACCAGTCGAGGCCCAATGAGACTTCTTCTGAAAGACACATTAGGAGGATTGTCTTCCATCACTATGGAAATTGTATCCCTTTTGTGTCTAACGATCGAATATAGAGCTAGATATTATTCGCGAAGAGTATTTTGGCCAAGCCACTTATCTTCCCAAAACCTAATCTGTGATCCATCCTTAATCTTGAAAGCACCAAAATGAAAGAAATGTTTTTTGGTGGCCATAAGACCCGCCCAAAAATGTGAATCACCGGGTTTCTAAACCACTTGAAACACAGCTTTGGACTCCACATATTTCCTCCATAACATGGTTTGCCAAACACCATCTTCTGTAAGTAGTTTAAAAAGCCATTTGCCTAGGAGCGCAGTGTTTTTGACTTGCAAATCGTGTATGCCCGTTCCACCAAACTCCTTCAGGCGGCAAACCACATTCCATCTGGCTAGTCGATACTTCTTTTTCTCACTATCCCATTGCCAATAGAATCTTGAACGGAAATAATCCACTTTGTTCAAGACCCCTTTTGATAATTGGAAAAACGAGATCATATATAGTACAATGTTAGTAAGTACTGAATTTATGAGTACTAGTCTTCCACCAAGGGATAACAATTTGCCTTTCCAACTATTACGACGTTTTTGTAGCCTTTCCTCAACAAGTTCCATTCAGCAATTATGATACGCCGATAATGAATCGGTATTTCCAAATAGTTGATTGGAAATTGCCCCTTACCACAGTCGAAAAGTTCAGCATATAAGTGGGCCTCGTTTTGGGTCTCGCCAAAACAATACAAATCACTCTTATAAAAGTTTATTTTAAGCTCAGATAGCTGCTCGAATGCTGATAAAATTAATTTGAGATTCTTAGCCTTCTCCAGGTCATGTTCCATAAAAAGGATTGTGTCATCAGCGTATTGAAGAATTTAAAATGGAGGGAGAATTTCACTTCACCGGCCTCTGCACCAACTAGAGATGCACACAGCCATTAAGCATGAGTACCAGGATTTTTAAACTTGGTTAAACACCAAGCCTGGTCCTTAAGATAAATTTATGAGTACTAGTATAGCCTGGTCCTCAATATAAATAGGAACCTAAATTCGTATCCATGAGAATTTGAACCCAGGTGTTGGGTTTGTACATCCACTCCCCCAACTAGTTGAGCTAGGCTCACTTACTAATCCATTGCTTAGATATATAGCTTCCTATAGTTTTTTAGGCCTAGATATTTGTTTCGTATTTCCTGGGCTGGCGTTTGTCTCCCAGGTCTAGATGCTCCTGCCTTGCGTGGAACAATCGTGTTATCTAGAGAACTGTGTGTGTCAGAGCTATCCCTGCTTTGAAGACCCAAAGTAAATGCATGTAAAAAGCGAGCGAGCTCCCGTATTGATACTGCGTACGCTAAGTGATGTAGCGGCGATAGCTGAGCCGGATGGCAATGAGGCAGCAGAGAGCGTGGTCAGGGCGTGCAGCAGGAGAGCACTCAGGTGACGGGAAAAAATCCAAAACAAACCTTAAACTTGTAGCTTAAAGATAAATTAAACCTCAAACTTGAAATTCCGGAAATTGGCACACCAGACTCTTGAATCCCGGTCTATTTTGAACCGTGGATTGTTTTGAATGTAAAAAATTAAAAAATCATAAACTAACTTTTTGCTCTCACTGACAAAGTAGGTCCATATGTCATATTCTTCATCCACAACAGTCAGGGAAAGCAAATAACAGAAAGGAGAGGCATCGTTAGGGCCCCTCACATCACATGCGCTGGCTCATCTGTATATGCTCTGCCGCCATGGTGCGTCAGGTTATTCGTAAGATGATGGTAAGCAAGTTCCCTCTCTCGTGTACTTTCTAGTAGGGCGCAGCACACATTGATTATTTATGCATATGGCCTGGTCACTGTTCAAAAACTGAGATACAGATAGAATACTTGGATGAATATACATTTACAAATGTTGAAACACACTGGACGTGATTGCACCAAAAATGGGGAGCAGCATCTACAGCTTTTAAGGATACGTTTTGGGAGACGTATCGGTTTCATAGAAGAAAGGCCAAGAGGCTAGATTTTTTACAACACGTCGTGGCACAGACGCCTCGAGCGCAAGAAACCCCACACTGTCGCATGGACAGCACGCACACACTAGCTAACTACTCGCGGCACCTCCACTTGTCCACCGGGCTCAGGCAGTCTCGAAATAGTCGCGCGGTTCTCCACAGGTCAGCCTCCCTCAAGATCTTCTGAATGACCACTGCGGAGGAGGGGGCGGCTCCCTCGAAAATGATGTCGTTTCGGTGACTCCACAGCGTCCAGCAGACCAAGGAGATACCTGTCCAAAGGTCGCGCTTGCGGCCCTTGCCACCACGCCTACTCTGCAGCCAAGCGACAAGCTCTGTATCATGATCAGGCATCCATCGATCTTTGCCCCACCAACTAAGGCAGGTTCTCCACACTTCTCGCGCGAGGACACATCCCATGAGGAGATGGTCGATGGACTCTCCACACTGGTCACAGAAAGGGCACGTCGTCGGGTGCTGCAGGCCGCGGCGTCGCAACCTGTCGGCGGTCCAGCACCTGTTACGCACCGCCAACCAAAGCGAGATCTTGCAGCTGGCGGGGGCTCGAGAGCGCCAGATCTGCAGCGCCCCTGCCATCGAGGTCCGACCAGCAAAAAGGGCTTCGTAGCAAGACTTGGCAGAGTAGCAGCCGGAGGGGTCCCATCTCCACTTGAAAACATCCTGAGTCCCTTCCGTTAGGGTGATCTCTTCCAGCCGGTCAGCGATCTCAAGGAGCTCTCTAATGGCCGCCGCACTGAGGTCGGGAGGGACATCATGCAACCAGTCCCCACCCAGGCCCTCTCTCACCCGGCGAGTCGTGATCGCGCTTGCTGGGACAACCGCCATTAGGTTTGGCGCAATGTCCCTGATCCGTCCACCTGGCAGCCACTTGTCTGACCAGAAGAGAGTATTGGCTCCATCCCCGAGCACAGAGGCCGTCGCGGCGTCGAATAGCTGCTCTGCGAGGACCGGAACCCGAATGTCAAGGCCCTGCCACGGCCTGTCCATGTCCACTCGTCTCAACCACAGCCACCTAGCCCTGAGCGCGACATTCATGAGCCGCAAGTTAGGGATGCCAAGCCCTCCCAGCTCCTTGGGCATGCACACCCTGTCCCAAGCAACCAAACAGTGTCCGTCGTGGACATCCTTCCTCCCTTTCCAGAGGAATCCACGAATGATCTTCTCAATGTCGATGATGGTCTCTATAGGGATATCCAGGGACATCATGGCAAAGATAGGGATAGCCGACAACGTAGTCTTTACAAGCTCGAGGCGCCCTCCTCTGTTGAGCATGGAGGCCT
The DNA here is from genome assembly GCA_023614405.1 of Avena insularis. NCBI lineage: Eukaryota > Viridiplantae > Streptophyta > Magnoliopsida > Poales > Poaceae > Avena > Avena insularis. The sequence goes on along the minus strand of CM042685.1, from coordinate 457,525,872 downwards.
TCCACGATGGCAATTTGGCAGCCACCAAGTCGACTAGGGATCGGAGCTGCGCCGCGGACGGTTTCCTTAGGGAGAGTGGAAGCCCCAGATAGCAGAGCGGAAAGGGCAAGATTAGGAAATGTAGCTCCCGGGCGACTAGGTCCCTGTCCTCAATGGAGCACCTGATCAGGTTGGCCGAGCATTTGTCGAAATTTGTCCATAGACCTGATGCCACGCCAAAGTCCTCAATGATCCCGGAGATCACCTGGAAATCCACTGTCGACGGTCTCAAAAAAGTGACCACGTCATCTGCGTAAATTGAGGTTCGGTAGTGGAGGGCATTGGCTGCGAGCCTAGTGAGGAGGCCCCGACTCTCCGCTCTCACAATCATTAGGTGAAACACCTCCATGATCAAGATGAATAGCTGCGGGGAGAGCGGATCCCCTTGCCGGAGCCCTCGTCTGTTAACGACCTTAGCACCCGGGCATCCGTTCAACAGGACCCGAGTGGTGGCCATAGAGAGTAAATCGCAAATGCACGCTAGGAGCTGTTCGCCGAAGCCGAGTTTCCTTAGGACTTCCAACAGGAAAGCCCAGTCCACTATGTCAAGGCCTTCGTGATGTCCAACTTGAGTAGCACTGCTGGTGTCTTAGTTGTGTGAAGTTTGCGGGCTGTCCCTTGTACCATCATGAAATTTTCGTGCAAGCACCTTCCACGCACGAAAGCACTTTGGTGAACCCCCACCAATTGAGGAAGAACAGGTGCCACTCTATTAACAATCACCTTGGCAACCCACTTTGCAATCCCATGGATTAGGCTGATTGGTCTGTAGTCTCGCATATCCTCCGCACCCGGCTTCTTGGGCAAGAGCGTGATTAGGGCCCCGTTTACCGCTCCAAACCCCCGGCAGTCTTGCCTGGAGAGCGAGTTGAAGGTGTCCATGACATCGTTTTTGATGATGCTCCAACAGGTCACGTAAAAGCGGGCAGAGAAGCTGTCAGGCCCAGGGCATTTGTCCAACGGCATGCCTTTTATGGCAGCCAACACTTCTTCTTCCGAGAATTCTCCGTCTAGATGCTGCAGGTCTGATGTCTGCAACCCCAGGAAATCCAAGTCAAGCGAGAAAGGACGGTCCTCAACCGTCCCCAACAGATCCTCGAAGAACCTATCCACGGCCTCAGCCTTGTCTCCATGCTCGGAAACTCTGACATTATCCACTAGAAGGTGATTGATGAAGTTTTTCCGTCTTCGCTGGCTGGCATGTGTGTGGAAGAAACGCGTGCAGGCGTCGCCCTCCCGGAGCCAAAGAATCCTCGATCTCTGCTGAGCAAGCGTCCGCTCTAGGGAGGCAAGCCCCGGGAGTTTCTTCTTGAGTAGGCGCCGCAAACCATGCTCCTCGGGGGAGAGTTGCCCGCTCTCCATTGCTACATCAAAGCGAAGGATCAACTCCGTCACCAGGAGAATTTGCATCTTGATGTTTCCTATATATTTACAGCTCCATCGGGATAGCTGCTTTGCCACCGCTCTCAGTTTGAAATCGAGCCTCTTGAAAGGGTTGGGCTCCCATGCCTGTGACATCCACGCCCCTTGAACAACGTCCATGAAGCAATCCACCTTGGGCCAGAAGGACTGAAACTGGAAACGGCGCCCACGCTGTAAGTCTGGCGCTAGGGATAGAAGCAAAGGACAATGGTCGGAGGGCCCCGACGACAGCGCTGACAAGAAGGCATCCGGGTAGCTAGCTTCCCAATCCACTGTCGCAAAGACTCTGTCCAGCCTCTCCATGGTTGGTTGTGCACGCTCATTGGTCCAGGTGAATCTGCACCCGTTGAGGTAGAGCTCCTTGAGCTCCAGGAGCGCAAGAGTACGTTTGAATCTGCCCATCATGCGACGGTGCAAGGGTCCTTGGTTCTTATCCTCCGGGTTGATGATAAGATTGAAATCCCCAGCTATAATCCACGGGCCAGCATGAAGATCTCGAATATCCTGTAACTCCTGGAGGAAAGCCAGCTTGTCGACCTCACTCTGGGGTCCGTAAACCCCAGTGAACCACCAGCTATGATCCGCTCCTGTCGAGATGCGGGCCGTGATCGCGTTATCAGAAAGGTGGGGGTGGCTATATGAGACTAGGCTAGATTGCCAGGCCAGCAGAATCCCCCCGCGAGTCCCCACTGCCGGCAGGAAGAAAAATTTGTCGTAGGGAGCACCAAGGCATTCCCTCACCACACGATCAGTTATGACCGCCATCTTGGTTTCCTGCAAACATACCACTGCAGCCCTGGAGGGCGCCAAGACACGGGAGACGGCGAGGCGTCTAGCAGGAGAGTTCAGTCCACGAGCATTCCAGATACCAATGCAAAAGTCGGGATCGTCCATTATAACACCACAAGTGCCAAAAAAGGGAACAACAAGGAAGGGGTGGGGGCACACGCCGGGATCAATGGAAACGCTGAGTCAGACAAGGCACTCCACAGGTGCATCATCGCACAGGGGTAGGACATCTGGCATCCACCCAAACAAGCAAAGGACCACGTCGATGTGATGCTGGCGCAGAGGTCGTGAAAACAGGTCCAGGTAGGCATCCAGTGCCTCGTCACCGATCACCTCGCCCTCCCTGGCAATCCCCAGCCTAGTGATGAGAGTAAGCTGCTGCTGGCGGATCGGGGTGCCGGGGGCAAAGCGTCCACGGACACGTCCACTCCTCCTCACCGGCCCCGCGTACTTTGCCTTGTTCTTGCACTGCTTAGCTACCGGCTTGTTGAGGACCGAGTTGATGGGATTTTTGCAGGCCCCTCGGAAAGTAGCGATGTCTTGTGCCCCATCTGGCGCCGCACCAGAAACCACGGCCTGAGGCCAGAGTTGCACAGAAAACATCTCCAACGTGTCAAGGACCGACCTAGGAGACCCCACCTGATCAGAGGTCATAGACCAACAGGCTTCATCTGACTCGTTTCTAGGTGACGATAACAACCCAGGCGAGTCAAGCTGGCACGTTCCACTCGCGCGCGACGATTCAAAATCCAGCGCGCTCTCCATATGGTCAAAAGCGAGCCCGCCGAAAGATTTCTCCCGTGGCGCAACGGCCACTGACAGAGGAGAGACGACCTCATCTGCATGCAGCCCCGGTCCCTCCAAACCAGCTGCATCCACGGGGTCAAGCACGATCGCTCCTTTGCTGCTAGCGGAAAGCACGGTGGGCCCCAATGCATGCAGTGCCGATTAGCCGCAACGGACAAAAGGACGGGGAATTGACAGTCCTCTTGGTCACAGCAAACCGACGCGACACGATCAGGTGACGCATGCGTAGCTTCTTTCCCCGACAGACGCGCCATGTGGGCCACAGCATCTCCATCCACCTCCTCATCTTCTTCTACCTCTGGCCACGGCTCGACCTCTAGAGGTGAATTAATGGCGGTGCGGCGGTTCCCCCTCTAACCTCCGCCGGCGAAACGTTAGCGCTGCGCCGCCTCTTCCAAGGCGCCGCACTGCTCTCCACAGGAATCAGGCCTGGGACCCGACCCCCAGCCGCGCCCTCCGTGGCCAGCACTGCCCCCACGACTGTCTCCATCACCGTGGTCGTCTCCACTATCGTCGTCTGCTCCGCCTCTGGGTGCCGGACCCTCTCCTCCGTCCAACATGTCTTCAGCACGAACCACCCTTAACTTGATCATGTACCGAAGCATGAGCTTCTCCAGCGGGATGAGGGCGTCGCCGGGGAGCACGAGCCCCTCGTCCTCCTCCATAAGGTCATCAGGTTCCTCAATCAGGAGGGCCTTCTCCCCAGGAAGCTGCCCGACATTGTCTATCCACGCCACCACTTGGAAGTGGCCTAGGTCTTCCCGGCTCGCCGTCGTGGCGCCTAGCCGTTCCACCCACGCAGCGGAGCCGAGCAACGCCACCACGGTCGAACGGTTCCATGCGTGTGCCGGTATGCCAGTGAGTTCGATGTGTGCCCGGTACCGGAGAGGACGCCGCACCGCTTGCAGCTGCCTGTTCCACGGCGAGAAACGGAGAGAGAAGCCTCTTCCGTCGACCACGCCGGCCGCCATCACGTCATCCCGCACCGGCCGGCTACTGCAAACCAACAGGAAATCGGCCGGCCATGACCGGTGCAGGGAGAAATTGTCCTCCGCCCGCGGCACCTGCCTAGCCACCGCGGCACCAGCCTCGATCAAGGAGACGCTGGTCCTTTGCCCAGAGACAGAAGGCCACCAGCGCCCACCGCAGTGCGTCCTCCGCCGCTGCAATCTCTGCTGTCCTCGGAATGATCACCATCTCTACGGTAGGGGCAGGGGGCTCCTCGCGCCGGGAAGACTCGCGTCCAGCGTCGCCGCCGCGCCGGTTGGAAGATGAGCTTCTTCCGCGACCATGCCCGGCATCGCCGCCTCTCTGCTCGTCGCGGCCGCCACGAACTGTACGCTCGCCTGGAGTCCCGCGGTCCACGCGCCCCCCTCGGTCGTCACGCACGTCCCTTTCCACACGCGCATCGCGCCCGCGCCCGCGCCCACCTTGCTCGACGCCATGGCCATCGCGGTTGTCCCGCACGTCGCGCATGCCGTCCTCATCCTGGACCTCGGTGGGAACCTCAACCTCCCCTCGTCCCATCCACCGGGAGCCAACCGAGCTGGGCTGGGGAGGGGGGATGGGCGGTGCGTACCCAAACGCCGCCGCGCTGAGACGCGGTAAGCGACCGCTGCGGGTGGGGAAGGTACGGGCGGCGCCGCCGGCGTCGAAGGCGAGGGCGCCGGAGGTATGTGACTCCCCAGCCGGTCGTGCACAGGTCCACGGCGCTCGACCACGTTGCGCCCGCGTCCACGCGACTGCTGCTCCTCCCGCCGCTCAAGCTGCTCGCTGGTTCCACGCGGGCGAGGCCGCTGACGTCCACCGCGCCGCTCCGGGCACGCACGGGCATGGTGCCCCTCCTCCCTGCAACGAATTTCCGTTCCGGGCACACACCGTCTCGAAGGCACACCGTCTCTACAGCTGAGAGCTGAAACGAATTTCCGTGTATTTCCCTCGTTCCAAATTAGTGTCACAGATTTTTTAGATATGTATGTGTCTATACACTAAACGTGTCTAGATACATAAGTATTTAGATAAATGTGTGACACTTAGAGGGTGTACAATTACATCACGAATCACGAAAAAATGAAGAGTAGCGGACATACACATGCAAAGCATGGAAGAGATCGACGTAGACAAGCAAGCAGATGTGTCACTCGCTCACAGCCTAACACGTTCGCTTGCCATAACTTGGCATACAGCCAGTGTAAGCGCTCGCTCGAACTTGGTGAGAATCGTGGGCTCCAACGAGACAAGCAGTCCCGCACCGCCGCCGTGGCCACCTGTCTCCGGCAGAAGGTAGACCCACCCGCCGCGCACGGCCTCCGCCCGCATCGACACACGTGGCTTTCCCCAGCCAAAGTCCGCTTCATACATGGGCAGGTGGAACCAGCTGTTCACCCGCACCACCGTCTCCGGCAGGTTCCCCATGTCCTCCGGCAGCCCTGCGCTGGCCGCCATCTCAAAGTAGTCGACCGCAGACCTCAGCACCTCGTCGTCGTTGAGCTTGTCGGCGCCGTCCTTCACCCGGCTCGCCACGGAGGCCAGCGTCCCCCACACGACGTCCTTGGCAGCCGCAGTGACGAACACGTTGACGACCCCGTTGCCGAAGTAGCGAGCGGGGAGCGGCGGCGTAAGGCGACGCCTGATGTCCACAGGGAAGTTGACACGCGCGGTGGCGTCCGGGTCCAGACTGTAGGCGACGCAGACGCACCTCCACACGAGGGCGCTCAGGGCGCAGAACGTGCTGGCGCCGCCGCAGTGTCGCTTGAGGGCGCGCAGCTGTTCGCTGGAGACTGCGAATACCTTGGACGCGACAAGCGATTCGGCATGCGTGGTCATGGTTAGGCCGCCGCCGCCGCAGAGCATGGGGATGGTCTTGGCGGGGTGGGCGACGAAGGGCGGCGACCGAGCGCGGAGGAGAGCGCGGTCGTGGCACGGGAGCTCTATCGCGGCGCCGTCGCCGTCCCTGCAGTAGTTCGCCCACGTCCGGATGATGTGGGCCATTCTGGAACCGTCCACCGCGGCGTGGTGCATGGACATGCCTAGTACCACGCCGCCACACCTCGAGAAGGTCACCTGTACGGCCAGCATAACGGTCGGCTCAGCGTGAGGTTTGAACAGCATCGCTAGCTCCGGCGACGGCGAGGGGTCGGCAATCAAGCTCTCGACGGTGTGGTCGTCGGAGCGGGCCACTACGAAGGGCGGGCCTTCCCCGTTGCAGTTGATCTCGACGCGACCGTCCTCGGAATTCGCGCCGAGGCGGCCAGCGAGAGGGTAGAAGGGCACCAGCGCCTTCGCCAGGGACTCCTTGAGCCTGCTGGCCACGTTGAAGAAGAAGCCATCGTCGTCGGCGTCGTCTGTGGCGCCGTAGACGTAGACGAGCGGGGTATGGCCTCGGTTGGTGAGCACGAGGTCTAGGGAGGAGAGCCAGAGCGCTCCACGCGGCGTCTCGTCGCTCGGCGTTACCACACAAGACTCTACCACTCGCAGTGCTGATACTGAAGCCGTCATAATTTTCTGTTTGTCGAGATCCCGACACGTTTTGTGCAGCTAGCACCCATACTGATCCTCCATGCCATATATTATGAGCTGAGTACAGCTTAACACAGTCACACGTCTGTTGTACCATTTAAAGAAAATTCTCAAATAAGACTTTCGCCCGCTTTATAAATAAAGCCAAATCCCAGTACAAGGTTCAGACAAGCATCCACACTGGCCGAAGCCAAAGGGGAGGAAAAGAAAAGGGAGTGCTCATATGCTGGGGCCACAGCACATAACGATCCAAGAAAAACTAAAAACACCAAGGAGGAATGGTGAAATCCCCCTAGCCACCGTAGGTCAAGCAGCCGCGCCGAGAAGGGGGGTCGCCACCATCCTCAAGGCTCGAAGAGTGCCGTCGAAGGGCGTCCGATCACGCTGACACACCAGGTGGGACCACTGCTGAAGAAAGGCAAGAAACATAAAGATAGAGTCAGATGCATGGTAGGGTAGATCTTCTCAATCACCATCTTATTTCGCTCGTTCCAAAGGATCCAGGACATGGCCACGAATACAAGCCAGAAAAGGCAGCGCCCCCCTCCGGCCCTGTTCGCCTGGGATTGCAGGAACTCGCCAAGCTCCCGCGCCTGCCAAGCATCACCCAACGCCTCTCGAACAAAACTCCAAAGAAACTGGTCCGCCGAGCAGGAGAACAAAATATGGGCACATGTCTTCAGAGTCCCACATAGGGGACAAAACCCATTGCCCGGGCCATGGGGAAGATCACACGGAGTTGTTTTCTATAACCCATGCATGCAATAAACGAGAATGGCGTGATGGCTTCGCAGGCTACATGCATGGAGCCCTGTTTTTGAAGCTTCAAACACATGGATTCGCTCCTGTTTCAAAAAATTCAGAAAAGAAATTTATATGGATATAGCTAATTATGTGTTCTATCATTGTATAAAGTTTCATCTCAAAATACTTCTTATTTATTACTTGTTAGACAAAAAATCTGCCTCCTTGGGCAAAGACAGTACAAAATCCGACTTTATAATGGCACGACCTCATTCACCATTGACGTCACCGGAGATGCTCGGCAATTCATGTCAAAGTAGACTAGCCGCAAGCATGATAGGCAAGACAATTGGGTTGAGGTAAGTCGGCCTGACCGCTCTCGGCTTGGTTATCGATTTAACGAACGAAATATGTGGAGTCGTCGAAGAAACGGAAGCTAGCAGGAACATGAGAGTAAAAGTAGAAGCATTGATATTTGCCGATTGTTTTCTTAATTTTAATCGGTCATCGTCTCTCACATATATAAGGACTTCCCATACAAGTTAGCAAATATACACATTTTAAGACGGAATCCTAGTCTAGTTGCACCTCCAAAACTAGATAAATCCTCATTCGGCATTGTACCAGATCCGGACCCAAAAGTCCGTGTTGACTCCTTCGTCAAGACGCATTGATCCTTCCGTGTTGCACTATAGGAAATAAGTCAGGCGCTGAGCGCCAAATTCCGTCAGCGTACCCCATGATTGCGGTCGAGGTAGGCTACGCCAGAAGCTGCCATCGGAATCTTGCCCCGTAGACATAAGAAAGGAGTAGCGCCTGTGGGGCTCATATTGACGGTCGACGGCCGTCTGTTCTGGCGGAAGCTACGCTGACGGCATTGCTTTCGGCCTAGTTTTCTCAATTTATTTAAATTATTTTTAATTTTTTTAAATTGTTTGACTCGTTAATCTTACAACTATCTTTTTTGAATTGTTTGACTTGTTAATATCACAAGTCGTATTTTTTTATCTATTATTTAAAATCTACGTATGATTAATCTCCGGTCAAATAATTCCACTCATGGTCAAATTTCCAGATCGGTCACTCATCCTCACACTACTCCAGCCCCAGCATGTTTAACTTCTCTCTTTCTTCTGGATGAGCTTCCGATAAGATGTTATTAATAATACTACGATGTCAAACCTATTAACCCTTGGACCATGGTGTCACATGCATTTATTTTTAAAATTTGAAACAGTTAGTTAAGTTAACAAAAATGAATAAGTAATAATAATATGCTACAACTACCCTACACCATAGCATCCACATCGTTGTGCTGCTCAGATCTCGCTAAGTTCTTCTTCCTCGCTTGCAGGATCAAGGAGGAGGAAACGTCACTAAGCCGAAACGCGTGGATACCGTGGAGGTGCTGCCGGATCACATAACTTTATTGGTTTGAACCGACGCAAGTGTACGACCACATCATCCATAATCACTCGATCATTAAAGACTTGTGTATCTTCGAGAGTAAGTAAATTAGATCTATCCCTCATTGCTTCCATCTCGTAGATCGGATATTGTTGGGTTTCTTCCGCAGGAATTTTTTTTCATGCAATGAACCCATTAGTCGTTGTCCCTACTCTGAACGCAAATTGTCGTCGTATTGAGGACAAATACGCCATGTGGGGTCCCTAGAGGTGTGGAAAGAGAGGGGGTGTCAGACGTGAGGATGTCCGATATGGGGAGCACATAAGTTTACACATATTCAGATCTGACTGTGGTGGTCGGATCTTGTTCCTGCAATAAATCCACTATAATGGTCAAAGCTGGAGGTTACAGACGGTTTGATGTCGGTTCGCCTATGTGAATTGTGAGACTAATCTTTCCCTAAGGGTTGCCCGTATGCCAGCTTATATAGTCATACGACATAGGGCTTACATGGAGTAATCCTATTCGGGTACGGTATAGATTAAAACATAGTCGGTAACACTATAGGAAATTTGACTAGCGCCGACGGCTAGCCCCGTCGGCGTAGACCCTAATCACCGTCGGTGTAGGCTACGCCGATGGATGCCGTTGGCATATACGCATTGGCGTACTGCCCCATAGGCGTAGACCCGGTCACCGTCGGCGTATATCCCTAGGCCGGCGGCTATACGGATCCGTCGGTGCACGTGCCATCATTGTAGGCTCTATGGGACCCACATGCCGCAGTTGACGGTTGTTAGCTCCAGGAGATATATGCCAATGGCATTGCCGTCGGCCCAGGCCGCCATGTGCCACCCCAGCAGCCGCCTGCGAGGCTCTTACACCGAAGGCCTCACCGTCGGCCCAGGTAGGCTAGCTGGGCCAGGCAGGAAGATACGCCGACGACATTTCCATCAGCCTAGATGGGCTCGATGGGCCAAAGAAGCGTCTAAGCCAACGTCGTTCCCGTCGGCCCAAGACCAAACGGTGTAACATGGTCAACCCTGTTTTCGGCGTAGAGGCTGCCAGTTTTTTTTGTGTTTTCTGTTTTGGTTCATTCCCTGCATATTTAAAATTCCCGCAACCCCGCAATAATAACCCCAGATTCCATGCACAGTATACAACACATCCACATCGACACAAACATAAGATCATCATCATCAAAATATAATAGCTAGATCATCCACATATGTATATCATCATCCAAATAACATAGCTAGTATCGATACAAAAGGAACAAGTTCCCTACACCTTCGGAGAGCTGGAGAGACCTATGTCTTCCCGCGTGAAAACAGGAAAAGGACCACGTGGAGTAGCCACTGTCGAATCATCACCAGTAGAAGGAGAAGCACCGCCACCACCGGTAAAAGGAGAAGCACTACCACCAGCGGGAGCACCAGGAGAAGCATGGTCGGTATGAACCGGTGTCATCGCACGCAAAAAAGTTGGTGAGGCAGCAGCACGACATATAAAACCTCTCGTCAGCCTGCAAGATAGTTTAGATATGAGGCGTTGTAGAAATAAAAGTTCAAACTAAGGAAAGCGGGACTTGTCATCTTTAAAAAAAATAAAGGTTGAAACTACAACATGGTGACACTCTGCCCACTCCTCATATATAGGCCGCTTGGGTCTGGATCCACATCTCAAGTGCCACCAAATGTTCCTCATTAGAGGCCTTATAGTCCGTGTCCAAAGCATACTACAATTTCAAATTAATGAATCTCGTCAACTTTGCCACTCAGGAACGAATGTCAAAAAGAGGATAGAAATGAGAAAAACTTACATTGCCGTTCACTCGGGAAGGACGTCGAGGAGGCAGGATAGCGGGGTCGTCGATGGTGAGAGTAGCCTTGATCCGCGTGAGGCTCAAAGCAGGAGTTCGCGGGATCACCCTATCGAGAACCTTCAAACGACCATGCTCCCAGTTGTGCCCTGCCACGACCACACTTTGTCGTCGCTCTCCTTGGCTCTAGGGTCTTCCACCTTCGGATCAAAACCACTGAATGCCGAGAGGTACTTAGCACCATCCTCCTTGGCAGTGCCATAGAACCCGAAAGAGGGACTTCATTACCTCAGGGTCCCTAGAAAACTTGTATGTGGCCCTAGAAGATGTAGGTAGGTGTTGTGGGAGGAGGGGAGAGATAGTACCCACCTTTGCATGCATAGAGTTCACACTCGTATATGTAGGTAGGTGTTGTGCGAGGATGGGAGACTGTACCCACCTCACTTGCATGCATAGCCTTCACACGTGTGCATGCGATAATCTTCACATGATCCAGGATTTATCCAAAAGAGGGGCTTCAATGCCTCTGGGTCCCCAAAAGAGGGGTTTCTAGGGTTTTACCGAAAGAGGGGCTTCGGTTACTCGGGGTCCGTACAAATTGAGGTACATCTTCAATATTTATTTTGTAGTTGTATATTATATGTGTATTTTGTTGTTTTTATTTTACATTTATGTTTTAGCATCGAGTTCCGGAAGATTCACGTTGTTATTCTGTGTGGGTGGCACAGGATACCAAAATTTGAGGTACAATCTTCAGGTTATTTATAAAGTATATCTATATTAAAATTATAGTGGGAAATAAATAAATCAACTACATGAATTTGATACTTTGGGACAAAATAAGAAAAGAAAAAAAACTTGGCCGCTAGGCCGACGGCATTGCCGTCGACGTATACCATGCCCTAGCTAGGCTGACAGCAAAGCCGTCGGCGTAGCTGCATGCCCTAACATCTTGTCACGCCCTCAGACATGCCGGACCTAGGCCACATGGATTCCTATGTTGACAGTAGGACAGACACCGATGGTCACCATCGGTTGGTTATCGGGCTACGCCGACGGCTGCCGTCGGCGCTTGTGGCCCTACGTCGACGGGGTTTATGGGCCGACGGCCGCGTACCCTGGTTGTCGAGCCCGTGCACCTACGTACGCCAATAGGCCCGACATTTTGCCGTCGGCGTAGAGTGCGGCCGTCGGTGTTTATAGTTATTCATGGAGTGTAACTACTACATCTTGTACTTCAAGTTTTCTAGCATCGTGCCCAAGTCAATGAACCTTCTGGGACTCCATCTGTCACGTTGATTAGGCCACCCATAGAGCCATAGGATCTAACTCAAAGAGGGTCATCCTGATGCCGAGTATAATTGCCTGCTGTTGTTATATCCGAAAAATATAACCCGACACACATTGCTCAATTTTATAAGCACGGGAAATGTTTGTGAATGTCCAAATGGATAACGGCACGCAGATATCCAGATTTTATCACGTGGAAGCTTTTTCTTTTACAGGGGATCACGTGGAAGCTTACCAATGATGACTTCTACACTTCTACTTAGCAAGGTCGGTATATCAAATGCAATTCTTAGGACTGATCACAAACTTGCCGATGAGTTTGGAAACCGTGGGCACCGCCCAAATGAATATGTTTTTCATGGTTGATACATCAAAATCACGTGTGGATGGCAGATAGGCTTGAACAAAATCACGTGTGGATGGCAGATGGACAACTACAAGTCACTTAGTTTCACTAGGAGGGAGTATAAAACTTCTCCTAATTCAATGAAAATGGATAACAATACGACAGATATCCGGATATGATCATGTGGAAGCTTTTTTTGGGGGGTATCTTTTGCATGGTTGATACATCAAAATCAGCGCGCGTGTGGATGGCAAATAGACAAATACAAGTCACTTAGTTTCAGTTGGAGGGAGTATGAAACTTGTCCTAAATCAATGAAAAATGGTAGTTTTTTGTGTTTGTTTTAAAAAAACAAATACTGACTTCATTCGACTATAAATGCAACCTTGGCGTCTGAGCTTTGTCATCCTTGCTTTGTTTGCAACGAGCAAATAATAAGAGCATAGACACATGGCAGCAGCCATGGGGCTCCCCATGGTGGATCTTGCGCCTTTCTTCACTAGTGATCGGGAGGACGACGGTGCCAGGGCTGCACGAGCAAGTGCCATAGAAGCGGCGGTTGAGGCATGCCGGACTTACGGGTTCTTCCGCGTCGTCAATCACGGTGTGACGCACGAGCTCGTGTCGCGCTTGCTGGAGCTGTCATCCGCCTTCTTTGCGCTCCCGGACGAGGAGAAGGCCAAGGTGGCGGCGGAGACCGGCCGTGCGACGCCCATCCCGGCCGGGTACTACCGTCTGCCATCGCACTCGCCCGACAATGCAGAGTACCTTCTGATGTATCAGCCGCACCTCGGCCACAACCTGTACCCAGCAGAACCACACGAATTCAGGTCCTTCTCATCTGAAATTTCGATGGGCCAAAATGAAAGCTGCAAAACTGACTGATCTATTGGATTTCAGAGAGACACTAGATGAGTGCCACGAGAAGATGGCCAAGCTAGGGATTCTCGTCCAGGAGATACTGGCAGAGGGCATGGGCCTCCCGCCTGGCTTTTTCCGGAAGTACACCGCCGACAGCGACAGCAGCTTCCATTTCCTCGCGGCAGTGCACTACTTCCCTGCGACGGAGGAAGACGGGAGCGTCGGCCTCAACAAGCACGAGGATGGCAAAGCCCTCACCTTTGTCTTACAGGACACCGTCGGGGGACTCGAGGTCCTCAAGGACGGCGAGTGGGTCCCCATTGAGCCCATCGACGGTACCATCATCATCAACATTGGCGACCTCATTCAGGTGCTGACCAACAAGAAGCTCAAGAGCGCGACGCACCGAGTGGTGAGGAAGCCGGGTATGCACAGGCACTCCATGATCTACATGGTCAACGTGGTGCCGACAAGTGGATCGAGCCCCTGCCCGAGTTCACGGACAAAGTCGGCGAGCCACCGCGCTACAGGGGGTTCCGGCATGGGGAGTATGTGGAGCCGCGGAAGAGGAACAAGTTCGACCCGCCGGCCACGCCTGAGGAATTTTACAACATCAATTATTACGCCATATAGCTCTCGCTCTTGTTTTGCGTGCAATTTCGTATGTCCATTTTCTGCTTTGAATTTCCTCAATCTCGATACAGAGTTTTCTCTAAAACATCTAAAACATCTAGAGATATACAACAAACTTAGCATGTTGCCAACCGGCAACAACAACAACCACTCAAGAGTCGAAAGAAAGATTACAGCAAAGCAGAGTATCTCAGTTTCTGTTCTCTTTAACCACAGATCCAATCAACAACAAACTTGGTAGACAAGTTGACATACAAGTGTCCAATATACATGCCAAATTTCAGGCCAATCGGACACCGTTTGCCTGCTCAAATTGTTTGTCTATCAAAACTGCTCTGTGCTGAAACTGCAGCAGTCCAAACTAACTAAACCGCTTTCAAATCTGATGCTACACTCACCCAAATCTCAAACCAGCTTACCAGATTGAAGTACTCAAAGTAAGGAACAAGATCACCAAGTTTGCAGCCAATCCAAGCATATTTAAGCCTCCAAACACTAGCTTGAAGACAGACCGGTCACATCTCAGAAATCTAGACAGAAATCACCTCTCCTTCTTTTTCCTCTCTTCTAACTAGGTTGTGGTCTTCTTGTGTGTTCTCTCATCCTTTTTCAGCAGCAGCCACGATGGCTTGCTTCTCTTACTTGCTCACACTCTGATTGAGTCTCTCACGCATACACATACTGCTACCAAGGGTGCTTGGGTTTTTTTCTACTCCTCTCCCAAGAAGCACCTCAGCTATTAGATACGGACATCGATCAAAGGTTAAAAAATATTGGACTTTCACGGGCTAATGTTGGGCTGCCAACACAACTCCATGTGGAGTGACATGGCCCAACAACCGACTGATCCCTCTCAAGGCCAGCCGCGCTCCTCGGTCTTTCACCGATCCCGACGCCTTTCGCCCAACACCGCTCGATCACCTCCCCCTCGATCCGCCATTATGACCGCCGTCCCCCTCGATCTGCCATTGTGACCACATACCGCGAACGATCGGAGCCGCCGTCTCCGCAGTCCGGCTCCCCTGCTCCGCTCGACCACCTTGCCCCTTCCCTCCAGCCGATCCGCCATTGTGACCACATACTCACCTAGGGGGGCGGAGCGGGTGAGGGAAGCAGCGGAGGTTGGATGCAGGCTTCTAATGGAAGGGGCGTGCGATGGCGGTGGCGATGAGGCTGGGTACAATTGTCAAATCAAGAATGCACGCACATCACCTGTATTCTAAAATCTGAATTAGAGGCCCATGAATTCTATGTCAGAGCTTGATAGAAGTAATCAACAATTTTAATCAACGGCTAGAAAAAATCACAGGCAACGGAACGGACGGAGCCCAGCAGAACGAAAAGTTGCGCTCCAATCACCGTAAAACAACTCTTATTAATTAGTAGCAATAATATGTATCCCCTATATGGGATTTTCTCATGGGTCTGGAGTGGCAGCCCAATTTTGGCGCATTCAACTTGGAGGCAAGTTGGGGAGGTGGCTAGGGTTTTGACCTTCACCCCTCCCTCCTGGCCACCTTCCCTAGGGATGCCCCACAGCCCTAGGCTCCACCTATCCCCCTCCTTATTTTGCATATTCATAGTTCAATCTTGATTAACATGCGTAGGTCCTTTTTTTATATGCATATTCCTACATTAATTCCAACGAAAGCTTGGTGAACTAAACCATTTTTTCATATGCAGTCCACAGCCCCTCTTCTTCTTCCTCCCACTCTCACTTGTCTTTCTCACAAAAACACACGCGTACACGCACACGCACGCACACACGAACGCACGCAACCAAGGAACAGAGAGCTTTCCCAAAGACACATTTTCCTTCATCTTCCTATTAACAAACAAAAGAGTATAGTGCCTTGAATAAGCAGAATACAAGCACCAAACAAAAGAGTACAGTGGCTTGAATAAGCAGAACACAAGCACCAAACAAAAGAGTACAGTGCCTTGAATAGGCTGAACACAAGCTTCAAACAAAAGAGTACGGTGCCTTGAAATAGGCAGAACATAAGCAGCCGTGAAGGACTAACCCACACACACGTATGAAGCACATGCGGCCACTACTCCCACACCTCAATCCATTGGCTCCAGTCCCTATCCATGTGCCTACATGCACAACTAATCAATCGTGACTAAATCCACCTCATGTGATCTCTCGAGGAAGCACATGACATAGCCAAAATGTTATGCACCTAACAACTTATGCATGCTTCCACCTAATCCATCTACTGCTTCTACCAAACTACTACTCTAGCTACTACTAGACATGCAAGGTGCAAACATGCACGCTCAGGCTCAGTATAAACATTTTTGAAAAGATTAACTCTAAGTCTCTATCAATCTTCAAGTTGTTTATTTTCTCGGTGAGTATGAAATGGGGAGCGTGGTTTCGTCCCTGACCATCACCGCGGTGCCACGTCCCCTCTGAAAGTGGGTCCTGCCATCAGAATCATCGCGTCCAAATCTTAGCATCAGTGCATATTCCGAGCCACCAACGATAATTGTGGATTTTTGCAAAAAAAAATTAAAAAGTGGTTGATTTTTGAACTTGCACTAATGTGGTTGTATTTTGCAATTTACTCAAATACATCGCCACCCTTCCCCTAATTTTGACTACTCAAAAAAGGAGTGCATATTTCGCAAAGCCATGGATGATGCTATTTGGGTGTCCCAAATCAATGGGCTTATAGCTCCCATGCGACGTCTTTACGCGGAATTGGAAGGAACACGATATCGTTGAAAAGAATAGCTCGCATGCGACGGTTGTGAGGCAACTAATATCTCAGGGCCACACGGGCCATAAAACGATCGTTAAGGACACATTTAACTTTGTTCCAAGATTAGGGTTAAGCCAAACCGGTCGGTTGGGACAGCCAGTCAAGCCAGTCAAACCAACCGCTTCCGATCGAGAGCGCGTGTCACACTGACTGTAGCTTCCCCGACGGCGGCGGCGGACCTCACCCATCGTTCTCGGCGCCGGCGGCGGTGGCATGACAATTAATTTAGGTGACGACGCTTTC
Source organism: Avena insularis (assembly GCA_023614405.1). NCBI lineage: Eukaryota > Viridiplantae > Streptophyta > Magnoliopsida > Poales > Poaceae > Avena > Avena insularis. Next base: position 457,509,179 of record CM042685.1, on the reverse strand, counting down.
GTTTTTGACGGCGAAGGTGGTGAGTGCCATTTGAAAGCTAATTCCTCTCCCATTCTTCTCAATTCGAGATCTGAGCGTGCCCATTGATGCTAGATTGTGGAGGCGAGGGTGTGCTGAATGGGGCGAGGGGGAACGAGATGGAGCATGGAGAGGGGACTTCTAATCGGTATATCCCGTATCTCTACACTTAATTTCTCTAAGGTTGAGCTCTTTGTTCGCTTCCGCTAGCTCACAGTGCCCGCCAAAAACAGGGGAGACGATGTTGCGCGCCAAACCTTCGAATTTCGCATCAATTTCTTTCCCTCTAGGGCTGTTTTAGTTGATGGTAGCACGCAGTTCATTGAGAGAGACACAGTTGTTAAATGGGAGGTGGAATTAGAACATGTTGATCCCCAAGAGCTAATAAACATGGGAGAGGAGGCAGTGAGGAAAATGGTGGAAAAAATTGGGGATAGTGTGGTTTGGGGGCCAGAGCAAAAAGTTTCTTTGTTATGATTTGATGATTGCAAATGTGACTATGTTAGGGTTGAGACAGGAGAACATATAGTTGATGAAATCGATGAGCGAAACGGTTGGACAAGCAAAACTGTTCTGTTTTTAGCAGAGCTCATTGATCTGAAACCTGATTCGAGGGTTGGATATGTGGCCTCGAAGCTGGCTGCTCAGATGGTCGAGGATGATTGGGCTGCACAAAGGCAAGTAATTCCTATACTTACTGAGGTTGGAAGTGTTAACAGTGGAGGATGATGCTAATGCACAAGGGGATGCTGCAGATGCTAATGCACAAAGGATTGTAACTGTTGACTGGAATTCAGTTGAGATACATGACCGGACTGATTTGGTCATTGCACCAATAGATGACATTGAAATGGCAAAGCTTTTTGGCATTCCTATAGATGACAGAGACAGGGAGAAGAAGAGGGATGAAGCTGCAAATGATGGTGACAACCATTTAAGAGATGAAGAGGCAGATATAGATCTAGAGTTGTTGGAAAATGCTGCAGTTCGTATAGATGATGCACATGATGATGAGCTAGTAACAGTTTATGACAAAGAGGACCCAGTTATTGAAGTTGGTAGATTGTTTCCAAGCATGGATGAATTCAGGATGTGTTTCAGGACATATGAAGTCAAACGTGAGTTTGCTACCAAGACTATGTGGACTGATAAAAAGAAGTTCTATGCAAAATGCGTAGGTTATGATGGTGGTGCCAAGCCTTGCAAGTGGTATATATCTGCTAGACGCCAACCTGATGGAAGGACAATAAGATTGAATCAAATTCCAAAACCTCATACTTGCATTACAAGTTCTCAAACAGTTACAAAGATGACATCACAATTATGGGTTGCAGAAAAGATCAAGCCCATTTTAGCCACAACACCAAACAACACTGCAAAGAGACTGAAAATAGACTTGGAAAAGCAGTACCCCATTAAGCTGAATTATACTACAGTGGGGAAGGCAAAGCAAAGGGCAATGAAAGAGCTATATGGTGATTGGGCAAATACCTTTCGAATGCTTTATAACTTCAAAGCAGAAGTAGAGAAGAGGTCACCTGGTAGTGTTGTGGAGATAGATACTGAGGTAACAGCTGATGGGAAAGTCTTCTTATCTAAATGCTTCATGGCTTTAAAGCCTTGCATCAATGGCTTCAAAGCAGGGTGTCATCCATATTTGAGTGTAGACTCATCTTTCTTGACTAGAAAGTGGAATGGTCAACTAGCAGCATGCAATGCTTTAGATGGACACAATTGGATGTTCCCTGTAGCTATTGGCATGTTTCAGTCTGAGACAAAGGCAGTTGAAAAGATGCATAGGGCCAGTCTCTCCATTGGCAATGCACACAGATGCATGTAAAGGTTTAGAAAATGCAGTGAAGATTGTTTTCCCTCATGCTGAGCAGAGGGAGTGCTTCGGCCATATGTGGATGAATTTGATCAAAAAATTCAGAGGAGATGATTTTGGACGCATGTGGCCAGCAGCAAGATCTTACACCAGACAGACACATTCATATCACCTTGAGAAGATTAAGGCGGCATGCTCTGAGGAGGATAGGGTCAAGTTTTGTACATGGTTGGAAACCTACCATTCTCTTTTATGGTACAGGTCTGGTTTTAACACTGCCATCAAATGTGATCATATCAACAATAATTTGGCAGAAAGTTTCAACAACAAAGTGAAGGAGTTAAAAGACTTGCCTGCCCATGACATGGTTGACCAGATCAGGATCATGATCATGAGGTTGTGGGAATTGAGAAGAAGGCTTGGTGATGTTCTTCAAGGAGATAAGCTTCCTGATGTTGTGCAGCAGGTGGTCAACAGGAGCAGAAATCTTGCACATTTGCGTGTTGAGAAATCCTCATTGTGGGGTGCTGAAGTCAGAGATACAAAGACTGGTAGGAGGCATGTTGTTGACACTCAATTGCATGAATGCACATGCCTTGAGTGGCAACACACTGGGAAGCCTTGTGAGCATGCCATACTTTTCTTGGCCTCCAAACACAAGCTAAATATGCACCCATATTTGCATGAGTATTATTCTGTAGCAAAATTCAAGGCTGCATATGGAACATCAATTCTAGCACTTACAGATCAGTCTCAGTGGCCTGAAGTGGACATTCAGTTCTCCTTGTGTCCTCTTTTGATGAAAAGAAAGGCTAGCAGGCCCAAGCAGAGTAGATTCAAGGCTTGGTTTGAGAAAGGTGGGAGCAGCAAGAAGGGAAAGAAAGATGAAAAGAAAGATGCCAAGCCAAAAAGGTCCCAAAAAGGTAACAAGAATAGATGCAAACTCTGAACTTGGACACCGAGCTGGCTCTACCAAGTGCAGATACACTGCTGAAAAGCCAAAGTATGTTCATCCAAAATATATCCCATTTCTTGTTGATGATTTTTCTCCCCCAGCTAACTTGCTTGTTTTCAGGAGGAAGCGTGGAGAAAAAGGCCCACCTCTTGTTGTTGACGAATGCTGGCCAGTGAAAAGGGCAAGAATCAATGGCCAAAGAAAGAAGAGAACTAACCAGATCATGTTTGGTGCTGCTGAGGTGCAATCTGAACTTGTTTTGGAGGATGATATGCAAACTGTTGAGGCTTTAGGGCACACCATTTCTGATTTGGAAGCTCTGGTGCAAAATGAGGGGGAAAATGAGCATGTTGTTGAGGCTCTAGTGCAAAATGAGCCTGTTGTTGAGGCTCTGGTGCAAAATGAGCATGTTGTTGAGGCTCTGGTACAAAATGGGCCTATTGTTGAGGCTCTGGTGCAAAGTGGCCATGTTGATGAGGCTCTGCTGCAAAGTGACCATGTTGATGAGGCTCTGATGCCAGATTGTGTAGTTGAGGAGGTGCAGGAGGTGAAGGAGACTCTTGGACGTGCTGTGGGGAGACCAGATGGTAATGGTAAGAAAAAGAAGAGCATAAACAAGTTGTGTGGTGTGAAACTTGTGAAGGACAAGAAAACGAGGGGTAAGAAGAGCCAAAAGAAATAGACTTTGAATTTGGCACTTGTTGTTGTTGTAAACATTTGTTATCTTTACTATTAAAAAGAAGTTGGTGTTGGTAGGTTGCACTTTAACACTTTGATATCAAACATTAAAAGCATCCGGACCGTCCGATATTTCTCAACCAAAATCCGTCGTCCGTTCCCCCACTCGCCCCACTCGTGGAAACCCCTCCCGAACTCCCTCCCGTGCGCCTCCTCCCCTCGATTCTCTTCTCTCCCGCTCGATCCAATCAAGCCGCCGCCGCCGCTGCCACTGCCACCTACTACCTCGCAAGCCACCCCATCATCTCTCACAGCCGACCGGCCTTCGACGCTCAGTTGGATCCGCCGGAACATACCGATCGACCTCCATGTCCCCTCGTCTCACTAGGTTTCTACAAGCCCAGGTTTCTCGCCGCCGCTGGTTCTCTCACGACTCCCGCCGCCATGACCTCCCCGCATGGCGCCGAAGCCGGAGGCACTGTCCATGATATCTGAGGCGGTGCCCTGAGGAAACATGTGGGTAACAGCGGCTTATGGAGAGCTACGTCGGCGGATTTGGTGGCGACGGCTTGACATGCAAGGGCAGGGGTGACCTGATCCGTTCGTCCATGTGCAGGTACCTCCATCCCCATCCCTAGCAGACATTACCATCCTCGCATAGTCGATGTCTTTCCCAACCTAATTAGGGCAGAGCAAGGTAGTGCTTTCTTTCTAGATGTTAGTCCTTCCAACCTTCAGGATGATTTCAGTTCATTGATGCATGTCAAATCTCCTACGAGATGCAAATATTCAGTCGTTGCAAAGAGTTCTTATCTATAAGAGTTTTTTGAGTACTTCATCCCAATCTTGATGGAAAAGATTGCGAAGCAAAATCTACAGGTTAGATTGATGGAGCTCAGATTTGTTGGGAGGGAATTTTGCCATGGGCAACCGGGAGGGAGACATGGAGGAGAAGGAAAAAACATGGATAGTGCAATGGGTCCACCAAAACACAGCTAGCCTATCTGTCATCTGAATTCTACTCACCAAAAGCAAGAATATGTGTTTGGCAGCCATGCACGTCATAGCCTGGTAGTCTTGCCTATTTGGTGAAGCCTTGGCTCGTATGATCTTATGCGAGCTAGCGGATTGGCTCCCTCTCCTTGCCCATGAAAGCGAGGATTTTCAGCAGATTCCATTATAGATTTTCTCATCAATGTCCGATCTAGGAGGTACCAGAGGCGAAGCAAATATTAATCTGATATTTTGATCTCGAGAACAATGATGATGTGTCACGGCTAGGGCAAGACCGGTTGAGGGATCTCCCTGACGGTGTGCATCGTCTCCCTATACGCGTCCGACGAGGCCTTGTACACCGATGTCATGATAGTCTACGCGATGGATGTCGTGAAACTCTTAAATACAGTATAAGACAAACCCCGGAGCCTACAACTTGGGAAAACTCAGGGTCTGCCGTGGACCGCACAAACCTATGTAAGGGCATGATGATGCCGACCCGCACTTCCCATCTCTATGTAAGCTCGGTATGGAGCCCAGGTTTGACGGTACATCCGTTGCAACGCACGAGCCTAGACATAGGGAATAGATGGCCGAAGTCCGGATCATGGGCGTCGTCAACCACCAGAACCTCGACACTGTATACCAGCTATTTGGACATAGGGGTCGCTTCCTTGAAGAAGGTTGTTAGGCCGGAAGGTTGGTTTACTAGGCCAGGGAATTAAGCACTCAAAGAGTCAAGACACTATATTGTGAAAAGTTTGCAAACCATTCATCAAGGGTTGGGTCAAGCGGTCAGATTCTACATCAGTAGTTCTGATTCTCATCAGTAGAGATCTTTATTCAGAGACATGAATGGACTGGATGCTAAATATATGACTAGAGTAGCTTCAACGGCTATTCCAACCTGCCGCTGTATTTTTACATGGATAATATGGTATTTTGCACATCTCAAATGTGTATTGTAGCGACGACGCCAGATTGAGGCGGCGACAATGCAACAAGAGGTACGGCGGCGGCGCATCATGGCTTGTGGAGGGAGGTGAGTCCATTCTTCTCTCAGCTGCACCATCACCCCTCCCTCTCCAGTTATCTCTCGTCATGCGAAGTGGCAGTTTCATCGGGCTGAGGGGGCGTTGGACGATAGCACGGGACGTGCATGCTGTCGTCGTGCCCTTTATCCTCTCTCCGGTTCCTCCAGTTCTGTCTCTATACACGGTGATTTGGGGCAAGCAGCCATCGCAACTTCCATTTCTTGGTATGGTCTTAGATCAGTTAATTCTCATGTTCTTGTTCTAAATCATGCATTTCTTATTAAATTTTCTTCCTGGTGGAGTTAATTGGTCCTGTTATTGCGGTCCCTTTTCTCATGACCCTTTCATTTGTTATTACAATTCTGATGAATTCAGCAGTGCTTAATTCGATTCATATATTGGATATTTTATCCCACTCAATAATTGGCCCCATACATATGTATAGGGTATTCTGGTGAAGTTCTATTCTGTAGATACAATTGACAAGGGAGTCTGAGATAAACTATCATTTTCTTATAGTAAGTACATATAGATGTCAGCATGGGGAAACTTAGTTATGTTAAATATTTGATATTGCTTATTAAAATGATACGATGAACAATAAAGAGAGAATCTATAGGAGAATTATGGATTTCTAACGTGTACATTGGAAGATTAGTAAGGTCATGTCTGGGAGTGACAAGATGAGCCGATAGACAAGTTTGATTGAAACTTTCAACTTGAAGCTTTCAACCTCGATTCTTGATCATCGATATGTCCTATAAATCTTGCAAAATGAGCTGATTCATTTCTGTATTATGTGGAAGTTATTAGCGGCCATTTATGAAGCATCCAATCTTAGTGTACTGTTGGCAGTTGGCGGGCATGCTTAGAATAACATGACATTTCCTTGCAAAGAACATCTGGTTGTGTGATGTAGCAACGTAAAACATAGTAGAGTTGAATGGTGCACAATTTCCAGTGATAGTTTTGCAGCTTAATTAACATGCTTTGTCTGTTTTCTCAAAAAAATTACACATCCTGAGTGGTAGGTGCAACCGAAAGTTATGGAAAATAGCGTACTAACAAAATGCCGTCCCTTTATCCAATTCAGATGTATGGATTTAGATACTTGTTGTAACGTCTGTTTTAGAATGGTTTAGTGTGGTGGTCATTGTTTTTTGAAACGTAAGAACGTTAAGTGGCTGTGGAGGATAGCTCAATAAGATATATCAGATTGTACCTTACATTATGCCCAGATGCTTTGAACTTCCGTGAAGAAATCATAGAGTAATTTTATTGCTCTGGCTTTGGTGGCATGAGAGGAACAAGGCGAATAGAAGAAAAGTAATTAGAAGTCATGACAACATTTTTTGATCTATTAACTATCATTTATCAAACTGTATGAAGGTGAAGAAGACAACGAATCAATCTGTGTGAGGGCCCAAAGTTGGTCTCCACCATCAAGCGACATCCTGAAGATCAACACAGGCGGCGCATTTAAAAAGGCATCTCGTGCAGGTGGATGGGTTTTTACTGTCCGCAATGAACATGGCTTCCTGATTGCAGCTGGAGCAGGAATGCAACCTGGAGCGAGCTTGTGATGCTCTCCATGCTAAAGTATAGGCCATGTCACGGGAAATGTTATGTTTGAAACTGATTCGATTGTGTTGTGTTGAAGCAGACTACCACGATCGAAGATTATGATATGTCCTTGTTAGGAGCCATCTTTAGAGAAATTATTTTTCATTTGTCCATGGTTTTGAAGAAGTTGCACATGGTGTACTTAGGGAAGCTGGCCATTATGAAACTTGGCTTGCTGGTTTCAAAATTTTGTAAAAGACATTGTAGCTGCTGATTTATTGACACAGTTATCGTAATGGAATGTTTTAGTGTTTTTTAAAAATATTGTTTATGACAATAGGATAACTGTATGGGATTGCTTAGTGTTTCAGAAGAATCTGTCGATTATTGGGATATGTGATGTCAAAGTTTTTTGTCCATCAAATTATAGCTTCATAGATGACGACAAGGATGGCATATTCAAATTCTAAGCAAAATTCAGCCCAACTGGTATATGCAAGTTGTGATGGTGACAAGCCCCACTCAAACGTGGCTTGCCTGGTTAACCTAAGAAAGAATCTTAGTATCATTGCCAAGAGGTTCAAAACATTTGATCAAGTTTCTTTGGTGGTTCTACTAGCTTGGTATATTATTTTCTGGTTTAAGTTATGTTATCATATGTATATATGTATAAACAGAAAACTATTATGAGCTTCATCCGGACACTGAGATCTACTATGCAAATAAATCTGAATACAATATCCTTGTTGTACTAGAATATCTTAAAGATCTTAACGATAATTGATTATTTGATTGCTCTCTATGCATACGCTATTATCGAGATACATTTAGTTAGTGCTTCTTTTTTGGAATACTATGTATATTATCGTTTTCTAAAAACATGACTTTTTACATCCATTATATTTTAACGCAATGCAAGTAACGAAAAGGAAAACTGAGTAACCGTAGCAACGCACGGGCATTCAACTAGTTGTAATAATTTGGCAGTTGTTGTTGTAAACATTTGTTATTATAATAATTTGGCACTTGTTGATAATTTGGACAAAATTCAAATATGATGGTAAATTTGAATTTTCAACAAATGTAGCTATGTGTACTTTTCTATGTTTGTATGAACTTCCAACGTTTTTCTCATATGTACAGTACAACTCATCCTCACCCTGATCCCTTTTGTGAAGTACAACTCACCCTCACCCAAAATATGATAGAAATGGACTCCAAAGCTAGGGTAAACCACCCCATTTCTAAGCAAGTTTTTTTTGACCATTTCTAAAACCAAGTTTGGTACTTTTCCTCAAAACTATGTCACATAACATTACACCATGCGAAGGTTTTGTATTTTTTTGATTTTTTTTTGAATTAGTTATGCACATTTGAATGTCTGATCAAACTTTTTGAAGGGTTTTCATAAATATTCTTAGCTAGGGACTGAGGCTCACAAAACTAGCATTGGATCTCTGATGAAATAGCATGTTGTGAACCTAAAACTGATTTTTACAAAAAACCAACAGCATGAAATCATGTACCTGTAGTTCATATCTTACCCACTTCCAATCGATTCAGCAGGATTTGTCTTTTTCACTAGGGATGGAATAAAAGGTTTGAGATACTCAAGTTGAGAAATTGTACATGCTAGGTGGTATAGTATTTTTTTAAAATAGGATGTTACCATTTTGAAACTTCAATTTGGTGGTTGCTTCACAAATCCCACCCTCTTTCGGCACTCAGAAAATAGAAAATGGATTTTCTGTGCGTAGAAAAGGAAAACTTTGTACTACAACATTGTTAGTCATCCCATTATACACATGCATGCCCAATATGGGCACATTATCACAAACTATGCCTTGATTCTAGCCATATCATTGGTCATTTGACCCGAAAGTCAGAAAACCTCTGAGGAGATAGGTCATTTTGTGAAGGGTTTTCTGAAATATGATCAATAGACCAAGTTTGATATTTTTCCTCACAACTATGTCACATAACATGACACCATGCGAAGGTTTTTTATTTTTTTGATTTTTTTGAATTAGTTATGCATATTTGAATGTCTGGTCAAACTTGTGAAACCCCGTTGACTGCATCCTAAACCCAGCTAACCCTAAGGCCGAATGAGGAATTTAGATCTAACCCTAGCGCAACACTGTGGCCGTCCGATCGCGTCTTCTAGAAGGATTCCGCGGGTGGATCTGGGCGATCCGTGAAAGGGCTTGTTCTGCAACCTGATTGGTTGGCGTCTCTTAGAAGGATTTTGTGGCTGGCTCTTGGCGATCCGTGAGATGAATGATTCTCGAATCTGATTGGCTTCATTGTTTTTTCATGAACAGATAAGTTACAACGTGGCACACTCCATTGACCGTTGGACCAAGCGTGGCATGCGAGGGCGCTGGGCGGGGCAGACTGCACCATGCATGCAGCTGCCTCTCGCGTCGCAGTCTAGCTATTTTGCATGCAACAGTGCTGCAGCGTATTTACTCCCTCCGTCGCATTAAATAAGTGTACGTCTAACAACTTTCTTCAGTTAAACTTACTCCCCTCAGGTTCATGCGCCATAGAAAAAATCAATATTTATAAACTTTAACTATGTATATAAGGCTAGTCATAGTAGGAGTAACTTGGATAGTAACATAGTCCTACATGTATTGTCAACTAAGCATTTAGACATGGCATGCAATTAAATAATGAGAGAGAGGTTTGTGGTAACTAGTTATGTTACCATAACATCACAAATTTCAAGACAAAATGAGTCTACATTATAATAAATGAGACTTTGCATGATATCACATCTATGTTATTTTGCACTATGGAGTAGTAACTTAGACTAGTAATATATGCATGTTACTACTCTAAATTACTTCCACATATGCATGTCACTATGACCAGCCTAAGAAAAAATATCAAAATCTAAAATATGTAATAAATATAAGGTACAGCGTGGCACACTCCATCGATCGTTGGACCGAGCGTGACATGCGAGGGCGCTGGGCGGGGCGGGCTGCACCATGCATGCATGCTATGTAACTGCCTCTCGCATTGCAGTCTAGCTATTTTGCGCGCAACAGCGCTGCAGCGTATTTACTCCGTTCGTCGCATTAAATAAGTGTACGTCTAACAACTTTTTTCAGTCAAACTTATTCCCCTCCGGTTCATGCGCCATAGAAAAAGTCAATATTTATAAACTTTGACTACGTATATAAGAAAAAATATCAAAATCTAAAATATGTAATAAATATAATTAGATTCACCATAACACATACTTTTATATTATATAAAATTGATATTATAAATTGATATTATAAACTTAGTTTCATACTCCCTCTATTCCCTCCAATTGACATCCCTCTGATTACTCCCACCGATTTTTCTTCTCACCCGTTGAGTTTCCACGTGTGAGTTTGTTGCATGCGGTGTGTAAAAATGGGCCCCTAAAAACGAACGAGTTTATTGCATGCGGTGTGTAAAAACGAACGAGTACCTTGGTCCTAGATTCCTGCATTTATTACCGAGTAAATCAAGGTCAAATTCTATTTTCTCTTTTATTTTTCACTGCCAATGAACAACTACCTTGGACGTTTTTCTCTCTTTCCCATTAATGCATGCATGCATGCAGGGGCGGGGTCGACGGTGCAGGGATCACGTCGCATCTTAGCAATTTTTTGCACTAACCGTATTGATCACGCACGCGGCTACGCCCGCTACCTACACGCAATACAGCGCACGCGGCTGCGCCAACGCTGGATTCCCACGCCGCCCTTCACGCCCCGCCCTCAATAAATAGGCAAAACACCTTTGCCTCCTCATATCATCTTGCCCCTCATCTTCAACCTCGAGCCCGTCCCTTTGCCTCGTCCCAGCCCCCAAACCCCCAAAAAACACTCCGGCGACCATGGCGACCTCCCCCCCTCCCCCGCTTCCCTTCGGAATCCGAAGTAAGCGACGAGGACAACCACCCGGACCACAAGCAGGTCTGGAAGCAGGAGGCGCCCCCGCGCCCGAGGCGGGGCAAAAAGGGGGGCGACGCAAAGCCTCTCCCTCCCCTGGGCCCAGGGCCACATCGTCCACAACCCCCTCCCCGGCAGCAACCTCCCCAACGACGGCCCCTCCGAAGAGTATTGGAAGGCGGCGGAGAAGGAGGAGGAGGCGGAGCTGGCTGCTTACGCCAAGTGGGAGGAGAAGCAGGCCGCGTGTGCCTTGAAGAAAAGGCGCAAACGGGAGGAGGACCGACGGGAGGCCAATCGCTGGGCCTTCCAGGAGGAGCAGCGGCGGCGGGAGCATCAGGAGAGGGTGGCAGCTTGGAATGCTGCGGCGGTGGCTTGGAGGGCGGCGGCACCGGCACCGCCTCCACCGCCGATGGAGTAGGGCGGCGAGGTTGACCGACAGCCGGGCTAAACCCCCGTAGTAGCTAGGGTTAGGGTTTAGCCCAGGGTTTAGGCGCCTAGTTGCCCTTCCCTTCTATATTGTACCCCTTTTCTTTTTATTGTAATGTTATGGGGCTATCTAATATAAATGTTATCTAATATATTATCTATCCCGTGTTTTATTCGTGTCCATAATATTTATAATCTGTTATCACTCGATTTGTGTTTTATTGTATTGTCATTTGTCAAAACACTCAAAACAACAAGTGCATAAAACAAAAGACACAAAAACAAGTTCTCGTATAATACTCGCGCAATATTTATGAAATGAGTGAAATTAGAAAAGCTCAAAAGGAAGAATAAGTTAACGTTATGATGGTTGATCATTTTCAAACAACACATTTACATATTTACATAAGTTAAAGGGACGCCCAAGTTATGTTCGTTAAATGGATGCCCTTGGACTTCATTTATATATTTACTTTCGCAAAAAATAAAAGATTGCGACCTGAGCACGAGTATCTGCAGATCCACACGTCCCTATTTAGATTGTAACGTGAGTACCATTTTTTTTGCCCAATCTACAAGTAGTTACTATTGGGCCTGGATACGACCATTTTGGCCTGGCTAAGTTCTATTTGGGCCTGGCCTTTTTCAATCACTCCTCGTCAATTTTTTTTTTACGTTTCAACCCCTTCCCCTCCCCTGCACACGGGCCCCCCTGCACACTGATAAAACTGAAGGAACACTGACGAAACTGACGAAACTGAAGGAACACTGATTTCAAAAACAGAGCAGCTCCAAATTAGCCCGAATTTGTGTTGCATTTTATTCAAGCCAAAGACATAGACCATTACATCCATTACAAAGCATCACTCGAACACTGATTGCGCTGTCTAATAACTAATGATCAGGAGATAAACTAATCCGAGAGAAATTACATAAAAATAAAAAAACCGGCCATCAGATTGTCCTGCTTCTTCAATTCAATGATTTGCCTTAGCTGCTTGTTCATCTTCTTCAGATCGGCCTTTACTTCCGCATCCACCGTAGTACCAGCGGAAATGGGGTTGCCATATCCCAATTGCTCCACCACGGAAGGGTTTTCGAGCTCCCGGGATGCTACCTCCACCCCAATTCGCTCAATGTACTCATCAAGCCACCTAAAATGCCCACATTTTGGCAGTTCCTGAAATCACAGAGATGAACCCTAAATCCCAAATTCGATGAAATGCATGAAATTTCGAAAGAAAAGCGAGAAACTGGCGCTCGGAACACTCAGATCTCACCTTTCCCGGCTCGGGCTTGCTCTCACACTTCACAAACTCCCGACCAATGTTGTCGTTCTTGTCGGTGGATGTGACAGGCCGCTTTAGGGGCGCGGTACGGGGGGCAATCGGGGCACCTCCTCATCGGCACCGCACCATACCGAGGCCATGAGCGGAGGGAGGCTGAAGCAGAGCTCGACATCCCTCGCCGGCGTTGCCGCACTTGCTCGCCGGAGAAGAAAACGGAAGGGGATGAGATGCTGGAACGGTGGTGGGAGTGCTCGGGTGCAGGGACGGATTGGGGCCAACGGCTCTCTTCAACCACAGCGTGGGTCCCACGATATGAGGTGGACATCAGGTGAGTTCCGCCGTGACGTGGAGAGGCTGTGGGTCCTACTGTGCTCAGCTGATTCGAATTCGTTGACGGTCTCGTGGGGTTAAGTGGAAGTGTCGCACGGGAGCTATTTGCCGCTTCAGAAGTGTCCCATGTGAGCTATTCTTTACAACGATGTCGCGTTCCTTCCAATTCCACGTAAAGACGTCGCATGGGAGCTATAAACCCCAAATCAATACTCGAAATGGCCTCACCATCGATCACATTGCGCAAGTGCATTTCTTTTGGCATGGTTGATACTTCAAAATCACGTATGTATGGCAGATAGGCATCAAAAAAGAGAAATACGAAATTATGGGACTTATTTGTCTTATAACCAAAAAAAATAATGGGCTGCTCATCTACTTTTGAAATGTCAGTTCAAATGTCGGGGCTAAAGGGTTGAGTTATATTATACTACCACGAGAGTAGACTTTTGCTTTTATCTTGGTCTTTTGGCGAGACTTTGGCCTTGACCACTTGGTCAAGGTTTGGTTGGAGGTATATACTAAATAGTACTAGCTAAGTGTCCGTGCGTTGCCACGGTTTTTTGAATTTTTTATTTTTTATTTGTGAAAATGTGATACCCATAAAAATTCACATCTATAGAATGATACGCACGTCACGATCAGAATAAAGAGAGAGAAAGGACAGCTATAATGCCCTACGATGACCAAACAAACTGGGTTGACGAACATGAATTGTTCCCTGCTAATCTAGCAGTTTGTCGAGACATGGACTTGAATTCAGAACTTATTCCTCCTAATCTTCTGTTTACTTTCAAGAAACATTAAGACGTCCTTGTGGCTGCCACTCCTACCTGCTCGATGTTCTACACATTTGTTCTCTCCAAACACATGATTAAATGTAAGCGCTATAAGCTTGTGTTTTTAAGAGTGAGTGAGAGAAAATTAATTAGAAAGATAGTTCGACTTTTGAAAATGTGGGTTTGGAGAGAAGCCACCTGAATATTTTGAATCGGTAAACCTCACAAGATCATCCATCCTTGAAGTAACAAGTGGAATACGGAATGTAGCATCCCTTCTCTGTGGATATTCACTTCAGAGGACGGGCTTACTGGAGGCCTTTTTTGAATTTTTCAGAAAACGTCAAATATTTTCGAAAAAATACCTACGTGTAACCAATAATACGAAATACAAATATGCAATTTTTTATTGTAAAAGACTTTATATTTTCAGCACAGAAAAAGACAAATATGATAAATTTTGGACAAAGGGAGGCCCATTCACATTTGCACTAATCACACCCAGATCTAAACATTTCTCTTTTTTGCAGAGGCCGGAATACAAATTATTTCTATACGCTTTTTTGCATGTGTGTATTACTAATTATTATCTACATCCAGGTACTTTTTTCGTATTTTTTGAATCTTTAGATTTGTACTTTTCAGAAAAAAAAAGTCCTCCGATGAGGAGGAATCGCGCTCTCCCCTTCTCTGTCCTAACCTCAGCAATATCAACATATGAACGATGAGATGCAACGCGAAGGTGTATGATAAACATTAGACCGACTAAAAAAGAGATATACATACATATATTTTAATTTACATTACTATTGGCGTTGTTCTATTTCCTTGCAATTGCACAATACAAATCTTGATTTGCTCTACACCTTAGAGGAACTTTAGCTTAAATGACAGAGATAGTATGGTCGTTGGAGGTAAAAGTAACTTGTACACAAGAAAATGCAAGATCAAATTACAATGGTCCGCATAGTTATGCCCAGAATCTACGAACTTCCAACTGTCACTGCAGGTACACTTGGTCTGTAACACAGCGTCTAGTACTCTAGTACTGATTAAAACACATAAACATTTTTTGTAATGTGGCAGTACAGGTAGTTAGCACACTATGTTCCTTGTTTCCCGTTTGAGATTTGCTATTCTGTGGTAGAGCTGGAGCCTCACCGTATTGAATTTACAGTGGAGTTATACCATAAAAATGCACTAAAGAAGGATCTAAACTTCAGGAGTACAATTTTGGATATCCGGTTTAGTAGAACAAGGCACACCACCAATCATTCTATCTAAAACAAACAAAGTGCCATCAGGTATCTGCAGTGAACACTGAACGGCGCTAATGGGGAAAGAGAACAATTCGTATGGTTCTCCTAGAGAAGTCTTCTGGTTGGCATCGAAATCTTGAATCCGTCCTTCCTCCTGACATAGAACGAGCAAAAACTTCACCGGGCACCGAGAATTAGAGATCCCACCCGGCGAATCCAACCGAAGAAACTGCTGAAAATCCATCTTAATTGAGCAGGAGTGCAAATTTTATGTCGTACGCACCTGCTGTCCTAGTAGAAGGAGGCGCACAGAATCTAAAGACATCGTAGGTCCTCTCGCCCATGTCTGGGAAGCAGCGCAGAGGAGCTGGCGCGGTGTGGTGCAGAGGAGATGCGGCGCCGGTGGTGGATTCGGGAGGCGCTGACACAGGAACAAAGAATTGGACGACCTCATCTCCGACCTCTCGGGCCAAGGCCACAAGAGCTCCGTGTCCGCCTCCGCGCTCGGCCACGGGAAGACCCAGATCTCAGGGGACAGGGGAAATTAGCGGTTCCTTTCCTCCAGCGGGATGAGCGAGGCGGCGTTTGATCGTGGGGGAAGAAGAATACAGAACCGTACCTTTGACTTAGCGGTGGCAGTATCAGCAAGTATGATCAAATCTAAGGGGTATAATCGTCCAAATATATGACGGACGAAAATCATAGGATGATGAAAACCACCTTAAGACAAATTATATAGTAGAAAGTATGATCAAATCTAAGGGGTATAATCGTCCAAATATATGACGGACGAAAATCATAGGATGACGAAAACCACCTTAAGACAAATTATATAGTAGAGATTTAGATATATCAAAATATTGACAAACCTCAGAGGGGATATGAAACTTCTTCATAATCAATGAAAATGATAAAATAAATTGTCTTGTTTAAGAATAAATCATGTCTCCATTCCACTATATATAAATACACAACCTTGGCGTCTGAGCTTTCTCATCCTTGCTTTGTTTGGAACGAGCAAAAGTAAGAATAGCAAGAGGGTAGACAGACATGGCAGCAGCCAAGGGGATCCCCATGGTGGATCTTGCGCCTTTCTTCACTAGTGACCGGGAGGACGACGGTGCCAGGGCTGCACGAGCAAGTGCCATAGAAGCGGTAGTTGAGGCGTGCCGGACGTACGGGTTCTTCCGCGTCGTCAATCATGGCATGCCGCGGGAGCTCATGTCACGCTCTCTGGAGCTGTCATCCGCCTTCTTTGCGCTCCCGGACGAGGAGAAGGCCAAGGCGGCGGCGGAGACCGGCAGCGCCACGCCCATCCCGGCCGGGTACTTCCGGCTGCCATCGCACTCGCCCGAGAATGCAGAGTACCTACTGATGTATCAGCCGCATCTCGGCCACAACCTGTACCCTGCCGACCCACACGAATTCAGGTTCCTTCTCCTGTCCTCCGAAATTTCGATGGGCCAAAATGAAATCTGCAACTGACTGGTCGATTGGATATTTGGATTGCAGAGAGGCACTAGATGAGTGCCACGAGAAGCTGGCCAAGCTGGAGATTCTCGTCCAGGAGATACTGGCAGAGGGCATGGGCCTCCGGCCTGGCTTTTTCCAGGAGTACACCGACAGCGACAGCAGCTTCCATTTCATCGCGGCGTTGCACTACTTCCCCGCAACGGAGGAAGATGGGAGCGTCGGCCTCAGCAAGCACGAGGATGGAAGATCCCTTACCTTTCTCTTACAGGACAACGTCGGGGGCCTTGAGGTCCTCAAGGATGGCGAGTGGGTCCCCGCCGAGCCCATTGATGGGACCATCATCGTCAACATTGGCGACCTCATTCAGGTCCTGACCAACATGAAGCTCAAGAGCGCGACGCACCGAGTAGTGAGGAAGCCGGGTATGCACAGGCACTCCTTGGTCTACTTCCTCAGCATTGATGCCGACAAGTGGATCGAGCCGCTGCCCGAGTTCACGGACAAAGTCGGCGAGCCACCACACTACAGGGGGTTCCGGCACAGGGAGTATGCAGAGCTGCGGAATAGGAACAAGTTCCACCCACCAGCCACGCCCGAGGAGTTCTACAACATCAATTATTACGCCATCTAGCTCTTTCTTGTTGCGTGCAACATCATGTTTAGAGGTCCTTGTGTTGGTGGCCTCTATCCCCTAGTTCCTGTGTCAACGGGGCCATCGCCCAAGCATGCTATTCTCACTATCAAGCCTTCATCCTTCATGTGGCATCGTCGTCTAGGGCATCATTCATCCTTTATTGTTCAACAAGTTCTTAGAAATAATAAATTGTTATACAATCCTGAAATAAATTCTTACATATGTGATCCATACCAACAGGCTAAGAGCCATCAACTACCATATCTTGTCTCCACCAGTGTTTCCACGGTTCTTTTGGAACAGATATTCTTTGATGTATGGGACCATCTCCTCTTTCTGTAGACAAACATGCATATTATGTAAGCTTCATTGATGATTTTAGCAAGTACACTTGGATCTATTTGCTTAAAAAACATTCTGATGTGTATCAAGTGTTCTTTGATTTCCAAAATGTTGAACACTAGTTTGATAGAAAGATTCTCACCATGCAAACAGACTAGGGTGGTGAGTATGAAAAGCTAAATGGGTTCTTCCAAAGAGTATGCATTGTTCATCATGTTTCATGTCCTCATGTTCATCAACAAAATGGTTCTGCTGAACGCAAACATCGCCATATAGTTGAAGTTGGCATTGCTTTACTTTTCAATGCCTCTATGCCCCCTAAAATATCAGGATGGTGCTTTTATCACAACCACTTTCCTTATAAATTTATTATCCATCCATTGCTTTTATCGGGATGGTGCTTTTATCACAGCCATTGCTTTACTTTCCTTATTTAGCAACTTGTCGAAAGACAACTGCATACATAAAGTACTGACAATAAAACGCACATATGTCCTTAAGGAAAGATAGATAACTCTTCTTGAATCCACGGCGACATTTTTCAACAGTTGCACGTGAACCAGAGAAGGTCTCTTCTAACATCCAGAACTCATACTTCGAAATGACCCGAAGATGGTTCTTGAAAGTTTCCAACATTAATGCCAATGTTCCATATGAATCAAATCTAGCATGGAGAATATAAGGATGTCATCGATGGGCTCAACAATAAACTTATCGAGGCACTCCAAGAAGATGAACTCATATGTTGCGTGAACAAGACAAAAATACTGGTCAGATCAAAGGACACGAAGATGTACTCAAGTGAAACATCACGGATAGAAACACCATCAAGATAGTCCTTGGAACTGAGTTTGATTTGACGATAACCCAAATCAAATCAAAAGAAAGGAAGATATCATGTCCACAAAGGAAATATTATCATTCTTCAGCGCGAACGAAACTAGATATCCCTTTAAGAAGGAACATAGTTGGTTAGAACTTTTGTCTTACAACTCTCCAAGTTGTTGTTTAAGGTCGACCAACTAGTTCAGGGGTATCCAGTGCAGATTCTTGGAGAAAGGAGCAGTTCAGAGAACTTGCTTGCTCAAGAACTTGACAACACGGTCATGTGGCAACATGGCGACACTTCTAGTAGACATCTAGAATATCACGGACCACCGATATGTCACTTAGTTCCAAAGGAATCTTGCTTGGTAAGGCAAGAAGACATAGTCTCAGAGCTTCGGCACAAACCTATATCTTTGACGGAAGAGATGTACCAGAATAGCGGACTTGGTAGCACAATCATCCTTTGCTTAGTGACAAGGTTAACCAATCACGCTAAGAATGACACAATTGTCCTTGGAGTTCAAAACAATAACAATTGCTAAGAATCTCGAATAACCACATCATTACGCACACGCAACACTCACGAGCGCGAAGGCTCGAGGGAGGGTGGTTAATATGTGTGAAAGCATCACTTCATTAAGAAGGTCATGAAACTCATCACGACCTCTTAGTATAACAGAGTGTGATACTTTAAGGTAGAACAGACAGAAGCTAATCAATGTCTCTTAATCTGCGGATTACAACACTTTGACCTAGTCCTAGATATGACGAGGTACTGGAGTTTGTTTCTTTTAGACATTCCGAAATGGTTTTTCATGACGGAACGCAAGAGTATCTTGTATCGGAAGACACCAATGCACATCTACTACTTGGCTACCAACTAGTAGACAAATGTCAGAAAACGACAAGGGAAAAAGGAACATGGTCATGATAGAATCCCGAGATGTGGATGCATAAGTCAACAACCTTCCGAAAACCAATGCATAGAAGAGGTAAAGTGTGGCAGAGTCACGAGTATAGATGCGAGACTCTCGAGGAGTACACTTGTCGTGATCTATTTGGTTCCATTAAAGAACATCTGCCATAGCATGTGGCAGGGGAAGTCCTTAGCTGTGACAATTTAATCGCGACAATAACCACAAACTTGAAGGCTAGAATTGTAGTACCAGCCATACTGAGGTAATGTATGAACATTAACGACAGGGGTCAAAGGAACGGATATTGGGTTAAAGGTCAGCTTCATGTACAAGATTCACAAACTAGAATCCAGCACAATCAGGGATCTTCGGTTCAAGTCCAAGGGTTAAAACCCAGAGAGAAGAATAGCTACTGCTTGAGTGACGTAGCATACCCTGCAAGTTAATAACCATGAGGTAGCTTCCAAGAGAAGAAACAACTTCTAAAGTACCCAGACAACAAAAAGGAGGAACACGAGGCAAAAAGAAACCTCGAAGCCTGGAACAGAACACTGAAGATCCAACAATATAATATTGTGGGTCCAAAATATAGAGAGATCATGATAGAAAGGGAATCTCTCAGATGAACAAGAGCAAAGGGGAACAAGGAATTCACAACACACACAACTCTAAAGAATTCAACACTAGGTCAACTAGCTTAGAAACGACATACCAAGAAGGCACCTAAGTTTTGAAAGACTAGAAGAGATATCAAAACTTTTCCAAAATCAACACCAGATAAGATAACCCAGAGTTAGAGTGAAACTGGATAAGGAGAAAAATAAGCATACTAGAGTTTTCGCAAATACTTTTCATCTATGAAAATAGTTTTCACAAGCACTAGACTCAACATCGACCAATAGCAAGGTTTTCTTACGGTCGGTACTGCTCTAATACCAAGACCTGTGACACCCCCGAGATCAGGGCTAAACAAATCCCAGACCTCCGTCTGAAATAAGCTTAATCTTGAGCTCGAGAATATCCAGTGAAGAATCGGTAACACGATAGTGATCCTACGACACAAAAATTTATTACACCAAGCTCATAACTGAGCAGAGAACCAAATTATTACAAGCAGAGGTCACTGACCACAAACATCAAACAACGGAAGGCAAATTATGCTATTAAGTATAGCAAACTTAACAAATGGCCTAAGAGGCCTGAAGCATAACGATGACGTCCCAGCCCATAGATTCCAGGCTGTCGGCCGGGAACCCCAAGCTACTCGTCGATGTCGATGTAGTACCAAACTGATCTTTAGGGAACACTTACTCTGCCAAAAGTATCAACAAAGCAAGGGTGAGTACATGATGTACTCCGCAAGACTTATGGCTGCTGGAGTTGTTTTGCATAAAGCCATTTTTGTTTATAAAACAAGAGAGAGAAGAAGCTCGTCTAGTCAGAGTATTTTAAAAGGGGATAAGAGAGCGACGTCTCCGAAATATTGATCATCATCTTTCGATATCCACCAAATCATCATCATCATCTACCAACTAGGATCACCCCCTCGTATCCATGAGGAAGCATCCTTAAGCACACGTTGATCTGCCAAGTTTTATGATTAGGTTCAAGTTCTCTATGATCTTAAAATCTGGTCACCAAGCGTTCATAACCGTGAACACGGATTTTTGAAAAGATTTAACCCTGCAGGGGTGTACAACTTTACCCACACGTACTAACCTTCTCTTAATTCCACTAGTAATAGCCCTCTTTCTTGGAAGGCCGGCAGAGGGTGGTTAGACACGACATTTACCTTGCTTTCGTCGAGACCATGAGTCACACAATAAGTATGGTTCCGCCGTAACGGGTCAAATCCCGAAGCCGGTACTTAAATATGTGAGTCGAGGTTGGTTAACAGGGGCGCCATCTACCCCAAGCAACCCGGTCCACGCTTACCTACCTATTATGAATGCACCTGCACCCGGCAAATCTTTCAAAAGATTTTCTATGCATATGTCGAATGGAACGCCGAACTATGTGACTCATGGAATCTACTAGGCAAGTTAGTTGCTCGTGAGGTTTTCCAGGCCCCGTGTGGTTGTACACTTGTCTCGGTTCCAAAGGCAAGAACTCAGGTCCTAGTGGTGGCAAGCATGGGACTAGAAAAACCACATCCCACCGTGGCCTCCCATACAAGCCTTAGCATGTTTAATATCATATCACCGATCTCATCTCATCACGTTATCCTGTCATACTAGATTCTCTGCATCTGATACATCATCTGGATGGACCAGAACTAACAGCTATGCATGGCTAAGTAGACACATATACAAGCTCTAGCAGTGCACACAAGCCAAACCTAGTTATGCTAGGAGCAGTGGATCAGGTAATATAAGCTCAAAGGGAGTAATGCAATAGATAGGATACTCTATCTATCGATAAAATACCACAGTAGAATCGTATGCATCATGGCAGGAATTGAAATGCTTTGGAAAACATCAGATTATATCATGGTGGGGCTATGCTTGCCTTTGCCAGTTGATGATAGATAAGCAGATCTTCGGGAGCCTTGAACTTGACTTGGTTACAGTTGGTCAAGTATTATTCATCGATCTTCGATGGTGTAATCCTCGGACTTCGATCTCGATCTCGATTTCGTATTCTACCGGGAAGAACCAAACACTAGAAATAAAGGGGAAACAATCAACACATGGCATCGATGCAATGCTCAAGCAAGGATGATGATATTACAAGTTAAATTGTATCGAAGTGTAACCCTAAAGCATCCTCGACAAATTAATCGGGGTTCCGAGGGGCACAAACCCTAACTCGGGAAAACTCCGGAATCACCTGTGAGGGGTTGATTAATTCTCTAATTAAACTTGTCTTAAAAGTTGTTGAAAAATGCATGATTATAGCTTAATTAGGTAGAGCTCATTTTTCTGAACATTTTGATATATTATACATATTTTTCTGACTTATAAATAATTAGATATGAATTTTACAAGTTTTATTCAATTTCTAGATTTATTAAATCATTTGTGAAATTCTTTTTATACCCAGATACACCTAGCCACAGTGGCTGACTAAGGGGCCCCAGAGCCACCTCAGCATCCACGCAGGCAGGTGGAACCTGGACCAGGGTTTGACTGGGTCAGACCCTATCCTAAATTTTTTTGCACCGCAGGGCCATCTAGCCTCTGAGGCTGGCAGGTGGGACCTTGGCCACGCAGATGCCACCTTGGCGCCACGCAGGACTCGCCGGCGAGCGTGTCGGCTAGCGGCCAGGGACGGCGGAGGAGGGCGATGTGAGGCTACGAAACCTAGCCCGTTCGAGCTAGGGCTCCGGGGCAGACCTAATAGGGGCGGCGCCACCTCTAAATGGCCACTGGAGCATGGGACACGGCAGCGCGCGGCGACGGAACCTGCAGGTGAACGGCGAGCGACGGCTACAACGAGCTAGCGAGCAAGCGGAGGGTGCCTAGGGCACTAGAGGCTCACCCCGAAGCGGTTGGTGGTGACGGAGAGGCGAGGCGAGGTCTTGAACGGCGGCAATGGCGACGGAGGGTGGCATCAGGCTCGGGGAAGACGGGTTCGATGCCGACGACTGGAGGCTCCCCGACTCGATTCCATTGGCGGGGAAGGTCAGCTCGATGAGGCGGAGCTTGAGGTAGCCTTGGTTGAGCGAGGGGAGGCCGGGAGCGACGGGGAACCGGCGGGGTCTGGGGCGAGGGTTTGGTCGCCTGGTGGGGAAGAGAGAGGAAGGTCACTAGAGAGGGGGAAAAGAGATAGGGTCGAGGACTGGGTGGCGTGGCGATCTTATCCCCACCTCGGGGCTCGTCGGACGGCCAGGAGAAGGCGGCGGCATCGACGGCGGCGCCGGCGACACCCAGTTGCTTCCTCCCGAGGAGGAAGACGATGAAAAGAGGATGAAGCAGTATGGGCCAGTGGCGGGCTGGCGTGGGCCGATTGCCGGGCCACTAGCTGCTGCTCGCGTGCAGAGAAAAGGGAAAGGGAGATAGGCAAGCTGGGCTCGGCCCAGAGAGTGCTGGATGCTATTTTTTTAGAATAACGTTTTTCCTTTTCTGATTTAGGTTTCCTCTTTTTATTTTCATTTCAAATTCTGTTTTGAGTGATTCAAAAATACCAGAACTTTGTAGAATATATGAAATTACTGATGGGGTCCTTTTAGTCCATTTGGGCTCCAATGTTTTGGTAGTTTTCAAAATTCAAAACATTTGAACAAGTTTCAAAGAGAAAGGGAAAATAGGGTTTTAGGGTTTTGTTTATTCTTCTTTAATGCAAAGTTTAAAGGGATGATGCTCACGCAATGCACAATCAACCCTAAATAATGATTATCTAAAACTGGTGTGTTACAAACCATAACCTCGCTCTTGTCAAAATTGATCGTCAGGCCTGACATGGACTCGAAGCAAAGAAGCAGGAACTTCAGGTTAATGATGTCAAGGTCCGAACCCTGCACCATGATCATGGTGTCATCCGCATACTAGAGATGCGAGATCCCACCCCCGGGGATCAAATGCCCCACCACCCCCGAGATGTGTCCAGAGCATTGTGCTCTATCTAGAATATCAGCCAGGGCATCCACCGCGGCGTTAAACAATATAGGGGAGATCGGGTCCCCTTGTCTAACCCCACAGGACAGACTAAAGTAGGGGCCGATCTCCCCATTGATGTTGATCGCCGTCCTGCCACTCCTCACAAACTGCATAATCCAGCAGATCATGCGATTGTCAAACCCCCTCCTTTCTAGAACGAGCCTCAGGAAGGCCCAGTCTAAGCGATCATAGGCCTTCTGAAAGTCCATCTTAAGGAACACCCCTTTCTAACGTCGAACCTTGAATTCATGGATAATTTCATGAAGTGCCAGGACATTGTCATGAATGAGGCGTCCTTTGAGGAAGGCGAAATGGAGAGGATGAGTGAGTCGCTCCATCACCGGAGCAAGACGAAGGGCACAGACCTTGGCGAATAGACGTTGTATGACATTAATCACCGTTATCGGACGGAACTGACGGATATCTGTGGCCCCCACAACCTTGGGGATCAGGGTAATAACGCCAAGGTTCAGCCGAGACATCACCAGGGTACCCGTGTACAACTCCTGGAAGAGCTGCAAGATCAAAGGCTGTAGCTGAGCCCAAAAAGTCTGGAAGAAGAAAATCGGAAGCCCATCTGGGCCCGGTGCCGAACTAGACTTCATGGATTTCAGGGCAGCCTCCACCTCCCCTCCTAAGAAGGGGAGAGTGAGCCTAGCGTTCTCCTCTAGAGAAACTAACGCCTAACTGCACTGTAAGTCAGGTGCCGAGACTCCGATCGTGGCGAGGCGGAGAAGAGACCCCGGTAGAAGGCATAAATATGGGTGGAGAGCGCCTGTGGGGACTCCAGCAGCGACTCTCCCTCACAGAGGCAAGGAATCGAACACTTCCTCCTCCTACCATTGGCAATGGCATGGAAGTAAGCCGTGTTCGATTCCCCCTGGACTGTCCAGTTCTGGCGACTTCGCTGACGCCAGAAAGCCTCCTCTCCCTTGTAGATCTCCATAATGGAGGACTCAAGGGAGTACCTATGGGACCAAGCCTCCGCCGAGAGGCCGTGAAGGTCGGCCTCCCGGTCCAAGGCCTGGATCTCCCGCAGAATGGACTCCTTCTGATTTCTGAGGTCAGCCCCCAAATTCGCCCCCCACCCTCTTAAGAAATGACGAGATAATTTGGCACAGTGGTACCAGATATCCACCGCGCAGTACACCCGAGGGGTAGAAGCGGCTCAGCCGAGGGGGAGGAGAGGGGTATGGTCTGATCCTATCCTAGTGACCTCCCTCAGCGAGCAAAGAGGGAAGGCCACCTCCCACTCAACGGAAACAAAGAGGCGATCGAGGACACTGCGGGTCGGATTCAGCTGCTTATCTGTCCAAGTATATCTAACGCCCACACGCCGAATCTCGCGGAGAGAAAGGTCAGCAATGCAGTCGTTAAACATACGCATCCTAGGGAGGTCCACATTTGCCGAGCTCTTATCATCGGCAGATCGGATCAGGTTAAAATCCCCGGCGACCACCACCGGGATAACCGTCCGTTCCACTTTTGATTTGAGCTCAAGAAAGAAGTCAGCGGACCTCCTTCACTCCCAGGACCGAGTGAGCAGGGAAAGGGAGCACCGCTCCCTGCCGGAGGAACTCGCCCCGGAGCCGGTCGCGCGTGTCGACCACCACCCCGGCGGCGTTGAGGAGGACGAGCCGGTCGTCGGCAGGCCGGAGCACGACGGTCGCCGTCGTCCACCCGGGGAGGCAGCCCGTGAAGACAGAGGCAGACGCCGTCCAGCGGAGGACCGGCGCGCCCGGGCCGGCGGGGGAGGAAGGCATGGGGACCCCCTGGCGAGGCGGCCGCTGCGGCGCGGATCACCGCTGGCGGTTTCAAAATTGGAACCTGGGGTCCCGCCTACACGTCATGCTCTCGTCCCATCGCCAAGTCCCGCCCCTCTCAATTTCGACCATCGTGGGTTCGTCGGGGCTGCAACTCGCATCCCCTCTTCTTCTTCCTCCCACTCTCTCTTGTCTTTCTCTCTCAAAGAACACACACACACACGCAATTAATCAAGGAAGAGCAAGAGGGCTTTCCCAAAGACAAATTTTTCCTCCTCTCCTTATTAACAAACAAAAGAGTACAGTGCCGTGAATAAGCAGAACACAAGCACCAAACAAAAGAGTACAGTGCCTTGAATAAGCAGAACACAAGCAGCCGTGAAGGACTAACCCAACTAGACGTATGAAGCACATGTGGCCACTACTCCCACACCTCAATCCATTGGCTCAAGTCCCTATCCTTGTGCCTAAATCCACCTCGTGAGATCTCTCCAGGAAGCACATGACACAGCCAGAATGTTATGCACCTAACAACTTATACATGCTTCGACCTAATGCATCTAGTACTACTTCAACCAAACTACTAGACATGCAATAAGGTGCACACATATATGCACGCTCACGCTCCCGTAAGTATAAACATGTGTGACAAGATTAACTCTAACAACGTGTCTGGCGCCGGCGCGAGAACTGATCGCCCTTTTTTATAGGTAACTATTCTCGAAAAGAGTTGGTTGTGCTTTGACGGGACTTCATGTGAAGTAGTTTTATTTATCTTTTTTTTTCTTTGAAATTGGTGCATTTGTCTAGTTTCTTTAGCCGCACATGGGTGATGTCATGCTAACGTCACTAACTAAAACAGAACATTGAAACACATTATTGAAACATTGAAATAGGCTATGAACAATATAAAAATGTTTCATAAGTTTCAAAAATGAAACATTGACGAAACAGTCTGTGAACAGTAAAAAATATTTCACAAGTTTCAATAAATTTTATAAGTTTCATAAGTTATTAAAAATGTTTCAGTTTTCTAGACAGCATGTGGCTGACGTCATGCTAACGCCATGCTGACATCACATGAAGTTAACTGTGCTTTGACGATTGCACTGGTCATTGGATTGGCGGGCATATTTTCCGGACACGATGGGCAGATGCACATTTTGGGAAACAATTCATGCACTGGAGATCCTACCGCTGAATCAATAGCATCATGATGAAGAAGAAAATTAAGTCTAGGTTTCCCTATTAGCCGATAATAACTTTGACGGGCATATGAGGTTGAAATTTCTTTAGGCCCCCTTTGATTCAAAGCATTGCCTCAGGAATCTCGTAGGATTTTGGTCCTCTGGAAAATTCCCTTTGGATTGCGTTTGATTTAGAGGATTGTAATTTGTAGGAACAGTTCCCGTAGGAAATCCCAAGTGTAATTTCACAGGAAATCTAGCATGAGCTCTGACCTCATGGAAAAATTCCTGGCGGGAAGAAACCACGTGGACGCCTCTCTCACGGCAAAACTGACCGCTCCCTGTGGTTTTCCTTCACTTCAATCAAACATCCATTTGTAAAACTTCCTATGCCCATAGGATTCCACCTGACACGACAAGCCATTCCTGTAAATTTCCTATCCCTATATGATTCCTACCCTGAGAATCAAAGGAGGCCTTATATTATGCATATGTACTCCTCCCGACACTACTGGAAAACAGGCCTTCGGTTCGATCAGAGCAACGTCACCAGTCCCGGCCCGTCACGAACCGCGACTAGTGCTAGCACTAGTCCCGGTCCGTGAGGCCTCCAACGGCTAGAAATGGCCATAATCACTAGTCCCGGGCCGGACCAGAGCATTAGTCCCAGTCCGTAATACGGCCCGGGACTAATAAGCTGGAGCGGGGCAACAGCTCTTTTCGGGGACTATTAGTCCCGGGTCGTATCACGGCCCGGGACTAATTGTCCATCACTATATATACAGCTCCCTGGCCAGCTGCCCTAAAGCATATGGTGGCCATTTTCTCAAAGAAGCAAGAGAGTTCATGTCATTTTTTTTCTCAAGATTTAGTTTGCAACACCTAAATCTAAAGCTTTAAAAGGTTAGAACTTCATTCTTTCATCTCTTATTGCTACTTTAGCTCTATAATGCTCTAGAAGTACAGAGATATGGATCAAATGCATGCATGCTCTAGAAGTAGCTAGAAGGATTTTGATATATATGTGTAACAAATTTTGATTAGGCACATAGTTACTGAAAATTAAAATGTGTAATTTTAGAGTTTCAGAGCTTAGAATGGAATGAGGTTTTCACTGATAGAACAATAATAAAAAACTCCACATTTATCATGTTGATTGTTTTCTCCAATTCACAAATTGGTGCATGTAAATTTTTCAAAATTCAAAACTAATGCTCTAGAAGCTCTCAATATAACTTGTAATAATTTTATCATGTTGTGTAATGGTTTCTGATATACTTTTACTATAATGCAGATGGTCCGGGAATGGATGTACGGTACTGACCGACGCTCTGGCGAGTTCATTAATGGCGTG
Source organism: Avena insularis (assembly GCA_023614405.1). Classification (NCBI taxonomy): domain Eukaryota; kingdom Viridiplantae; phylum Streptophyta; class Magnoliopsida; order Poales; family Poaceae; genus Avena; species Avena insularis. The sequence goes on along the minus strand of CM042685.1, from coordinate 457,480,990 downwards.
CATGAATTCATCTGTGTTGCTGATTCAAACAAGCACAATGATTTTGTATTCTGTCCATGTAATGGATGTACGAATCAGAAGGATTACTCTGACTCAAAAACCCTTCACAGCCACCTGTTGAAGTCCGGCTTCATGCCCAGTTATAATTGTTGGACCAAGCACGGAGAGAGAGGGGTTATAATGTAAGACAATGAAGAAGAGGAGGAGGATGACAACTATCATGGTTTCCTGAGTACGGAGATACTTCCATGGGGGATGTCAAGGGAGGATGAAGAAGATACACATGATGAACCCCGATGATCTTGGTCGGACCATTGCCGATGCGAAAGAGATTGTCAAACTGAAAAGGATAGGGAGAAGTTCAATCACATGCTAGAGAATCACAAAATTTGTTGTACCCAAATTGTAAAATGGTCTGAAAAAGTCAAAGACAATCGAATTGCTGATGGAAGGCTGAGTGCTATACCTGACTCCTCATTTGAAAAGTTGCTGAAAATGATGAAGAATATGCTTCCAAAAGATAACGACGCCCAAAGACATACGAAGCAAAGAAGGTTGTCTGCCCTCTAGGTTTAAAGGTTCAGAAGATACATGCATGCCCTAATGACTGCATCCTCTACCGCGGTGAGGAGTATGAGAATTTAGATGCATGCCCGGTATGTACTTCACTTCGGTATAAGATTAGACGAGATGACCGATGACGTTGAGGGCGAGCCCCGGAAGAGGGTTCTGCGAAGGTGATGTGGTATGCTCCTATAATACCACGGTTGAAACGCTTATTCGAAACAAAGAGCATGCCAAGTTGTTGCGATGGCATAAAGAGGAACGTAAGTCGATGGGATGTTGAGACACCCGCTGATGGGTCATAATGGAGAAAAATCGATAGAAAGTACCTGGACTTTGCAGATGACGCAAGGAGTTTAAGGTTTGGTCTAAGTACGATGGCATGAATCCTTTGGGGAGCAGAGCTCCACAAAGACTGCCCGTGACTCTATGCATCTATAACCTTCCTCCTTGGTTGTGCATGAAGAGGAAGTTCATTATGATGCTGTTGATCCAAGGTCCCAAGCAACCCGGCAAACGACATTGATGTGTACCTAAGGCCATTAGTGGAAGAACTTTTACAGTTGTGGCACGAACCCGGATACGCGTGGGATGAGCACAAGCAGGAAGAATTTAACCTCCGAGCATTGCTTTTCGTAACAATCAATGATTGGCCTGCTCTTAGTAACCTTTCAGGACAGTCAAACAAGGGATACAATGCATGCACACACTGTTTAGATGAGACTGAAAGTATATATTTTGAACATTGTAAGAAGAATGTATACAATGAGCATCGTCGATTTCTTTTGGCCAAGCATCCCTTAAGAAAGAAAGGCAAGCATTTTGATGAAACGGCATGTCACCAGACGAAGCCTAAGGAGCGTACTGGTGCTGATATATTTGATATGGTCAAAGATTTGGATCAACTGGTAACCTTTGGAAAGGGTCCTGGAGGAAAATCTGTTCCGAAAGACGCTGAAGGAAACACACCCATGTGGAAGAAGAAATCTATATTTTGGGAGATACCATATTGGAAATTCTTAGAGGTCCGCTCTGCAATCAATGTGATGCATGTGACGAAGAATCTTTGCGTGAACCTTCTAGGCTTCTTGGGCGTGTATGGGAAGACAAAAGATACACCGGAAGCATGAAAGGACCATCAACGTATGAAAGACCCAGATGGCCTGCATCCAGAATGGTTTCAAGGTCATGCCAGCTACGCTCTTACCAAACAAGAGATGGAAATATTTTTTGAATGCCTAAGCAGTATTAAGGTCTCGTCTGGCTTCTCGTCGAATATAAAGGGGATAATAAATATGGCAGAAAAAAAGTTCCAAAACCTAAAGTCTCATGACTGCCACGTGATTATGACGCAAATGCTTCCGATTGCATTGAGGGGGCTTCTACCAGATAATGTTTGAGTACCCATTGTGAAGCTATGTGCATTTCTCAATGCAATCTCTCAGAAGATAATCAATCCTGAAGATCTACCACGGTTACAGAATGATGTGGTCCAATGTCTTGGCAGTTTTGAGTTGGTGTTCCCACCATCCTTCTTCAATATTATGACGCACCTGCTGGTTCACCTAGTTGAAGAGATTTCCATTCTCGGTCCTGTATTTCTACACAATATGTTTCCCTTTGAGAGGTTCATGGGAATCTTAAAGAAATATGTTCGCAACCGTGCTAGGCCAGAAGGAAGCATCTCCAAGGGCTATGGAATAGAGGAGGTCATTGAATTTTGTGTTAACTTTGTTCCTGACCTTAAGCCGATTGGTCTTCCTCAATCGCGGTATGAGGGGAGACTGAGTGGAAAGGGTACTCTAGGAAGGAAATCAATAATATGTAGAGACGGACATTCTTACACCGAAGCACATTACACCGTTCTACAGAATTCTATCTTGGCAGCCCCATATATCGAGGAACACAAGAAAATCTTACGCTCCAACAACCCTGGAAAGCATGACTCTTGGATTAGAGATGAACACATGAAGAGTTTCGGCGGTTGGTTGCAACATCTCATCAAAAACAACACTCTCGAAGATCAGCTATATTTCAAGGGTACGAGATAAATGGGTATACATTTTACACGATAGCCCAAGATAAAAAGAGCACCAACCAAAACAGTGGTGTCCGCTTTGATGCAACAGACAACAATGGGTCAAAGACCACATATTATGGTTACATAGAGGAGATATGGGAACTTGACTATGGACCTACTTTTAAGGTCCCCTTGTTTCGGTGCAAATGGGTCAAGCTGACAGGAGGAGGGGTTGAGGTAGACAAGAAATACGGAATGACATCGTTGGATCTCAATAGTCTTGGGTACTTAGACAAACCATTCGTCTTAGCCAATGATGTGGCTCAGGTTTTCTATGTGAAGGACATGTCTACCAAACCTAGAAAACGGAAAAATAAGAAAAAGAATACATCAGACCATGAGCCAAAGGGCCACATAGTTCTTTCAGGAAAAAGAAACATCGTGGGAGTGGAGGACAAGACAGACATGTCAGAAGATTGTGATAAGTTTCATGAAATTCCGCCCTTCGCGGTGAAGGATGACCCAAGCATCATGTTAATGAATGAAGATGCTCCATGGATACGACGGGATCAGAAAGGAACACACGCGAAGAAATGATATGTAATAATTGTAACATTTTATGAGTGAAGATGTTCCATGCATGTGTCCATTTTTATAGTGTTGTCTACAAACAATCTTGAGTGTTTTAGTCCCGTTTTGTGGCTGGACCGGGACTAAAGGAGGGCCTTTAGTACCGATTCATACTTACCATTAAGATCTGATCTCCAAACGTGTGATGTCACATATTAGGGAGTGCCTCTATGACCAGTTTCTCGGAGATGCCGGAGGACTGGCCCGCAAGATCTCCCCGAAACTGGCCGTAGTGGTGTCCTCGCCTCGAAAACCATCTTGCAGCTTGTAACTTCTCTAACTAGATCAATACGCCTGGGAGCTAACTAATTTCACATATTAGGGAGTGCCTCTATGACCAGTTTCTCGGAGATGCCGGAGGACTGGGCTCCATTGGAATCTCCCTGAAACTGGCCGTAGTGGTGTCCCTGCTCTCGAAAACCATCTTCGAGATGCCTCAAATTGGCTGGAGGACTGGACTCACAAGGATTCCTATTTATAGTACAAGAAGCTCGGCATAATGTCGACACTCACGACATAATGTCGACACTCACCCCTATTATTAGTGCTGACTCATGTTTAGTCCTGGTTGGTGTCTCCAACCGGGACTAAATGTTCATCTTTAGTCCCGGTTGGTGACACCATCCGAGACAAGGTACAAGCCGCACGACATAATGTCGACACTCACCCCTATTATTAGTGTTTCTGGCCCACACAAGAATCCTTTGATGGGTTGGTTTCTCCAACCGGGACTAAAGATGAACCCTCTCTTTATATAGGCATTTCCCTCTATTTATTAGGTAACACTCAAGACATTTATTAATATTAAAAACTGGGACAAACCGGGACTAGCTAACACTCAGGACTAAAGCCGCCCCCTTTAGTCATAATCATGCCTAGTCCTATAGTACGCAGCTTCAGGGTCTTCATCGTCATCGTCATCGTCATCATCATCGTCATCATCACCTGCCACTCCGGGGATCCTCAGCCCATCCATGGCATATACCAGGGGCCATTCCAACCTCGGATTCACGGCGGGAAGTGAGGGGTCTCCGGAAGACGATGCCGCCACCGCCAGCCGTGGGCCTGTGGGCGGTGGACTCGTGGCACCGCAGCGAGGATGGTCTCCCGATGTAGCGCATCACTCTAATGATAGTACGGTTCGCCACCACGCACGCCGGCCGTTGTGGTTCACCGGTGGCGGCCATCACCTCGTACTAGCAAGCTCCCTTTCCGCCTATTAGCGAAGAAGGCATTCCAGTGTGTCGAGTTATCGGGATCCCACTAGGGATCCATCCGCTTCTGGCGTGAGCTCGTGGTAGAAGTGGTTTGTGATGGTGGCGTCATGGAACCTTGAGGGACAGAACCCTCGGCCAAGATCCGGCCAAGCGTGGCCCGTGACAAGGGAGAAGTTGAGGAAGACAGCGCCTGGTCTCGAGGGTCGAATGGCCCAAGAGGGCGTTGTCCATTGTTCTAAGAGAGGAAGGTGTGGATGTGTGGATAGCCATGGCACGATCGCCCTAAATATAGAGGGAAAGGGCGGGAAAACTTGGCATGAAGCTTTGGGAAATGGCGGGAAATATCTTTAATCTCGGTTAGTGACTACATCCGGGACTAAAAGCTCTCGTAGAAAGGAAAGGGCGGGAAAACTTGGCGGGAAGCGGTGGGAAAAGATATGATTTTCCAAAGTTTTTATATTTGATTTGAATAAAAAAAGAAAATTTACAAATGAAATAATTTATAAATGATGCAAACAGATAAATGGATATTATATTAAGATTCTTTATATTTTTCTGATAATAATAGACATATTATTTGTTTTATTTGGATTATTACAATAAAAGATATGATTTTGCAAAGTTTTTATATTTGATTTGAATTAAAAAAAGAAAATTTACAAATGAAATAATTTATAAATGATGCAAACAGATAAATGGATATTATATTAAGATTCTTTATATTTTTCTTATAATAATAGACATATTATTTGTTTTATTTGGATTATTACAATAAAATATATGATTTTCCAAAGTTTTTATATTTGATTTGAATAAAAAAAGAAAATATACAAATGAAATAATTTATAAATGATGCAAACAGATAAATGGATATTATATTAAAATTATTTATATTTTTCTGATAATAATAGACATATTATTTGTTTTATTTGGATTATTACAATAAAAGATATGATTTTTTAAAGTTTTTATATTAGTTTTGAATTAAAAAAAGAAAATTTACAAATGAAATAATTTATAAATGATGCAAACAGATAAATGGATATTATATTAAAATTATTTATATTTTTCTGATAATAATAGACATATTATTTGTTTTATTTGGATTATTACAATAAAAGATATGATTTTCCCAAGTTTTTATATTTGATTTGAATAAAAAAAGAAAATTTACAAATGAAATAATTTATAAATGATGCAAAGAGATAAATGGATATTATATTAAAATTCTTTATATTTTTCTGACAATAATAGAACTATTATTTGTTTTATTTGGATTATTACAATAAAAGATATGATTTTTCGAAGTTTTTATATTAGATTTGAATTAAAAAAAGAAAATTTACAAAAAAACAATTAGTCTGGTCGGTGGCTGGACGGGACTAAAGGGTCAATCTTGTGGCGAAAAACAAAGAAAAAACCCTTTAGTCGGTAGTGCTTCTAGGGACTAAGGTGAATCTTTAGTCGCGGGTTAAGCCACTACCATGACTAAAGACCCTAATCGCGGATGGTGGCTTAGCCGGGACTAAAGGGGGTCCTACACGACGCTCAAAGACTTAGCACGCACGATTTAGATGAAGATGAAAGCAGCGCCATCGAGCCGCAGCACCGCGAGAAGTGACGGCCCGCGCCATCGACGCCTTGCATGAGCCTCACCGGCGAATCGGCCCGCGCCCTAGTCGAGCTCCCCGTCCGCTCCTTCCCCGTCTCCGGCCGTCGCGACCGTCGCTGATTCCGGCCATCCTCGACCTCCCTCGGCCTCGCTGACCTCAGGCACCCTCCTGCTTCCTTCCTCTTCCTCTGGCTTGCCTCCCTAACACTGCCGACTCGCCGTTGTCAAGATCGTCATTGTCGCTTCGATGACCTCCCACTAGCGGCGCCGCTAGGGTTAGGTCTCTTCTTGGTGAGCTCGTTTGAACCCGCCCCTTCGTGCGGTGTCGCTAGGGTTAGCTTCCAATAGCGCTGCCGCTTAAGGTTAGCTTCCTGTCGCTTCTTCCCTGTCAATCGCCTCGGTGAAAATAATCACCAGCCCCCCCCCCCCGGTCCCTCTTGCTTGCATGGCATGCTGAGGTGGCCAGTACCCCACTGGTCAGTCATAGTGGCTAGGCTCAGTAGCGGTGCAAAAAGTCTAACCCCCTCTGCTGATGTCATAATGATGAAATAACCCTTTTTAATAATTCCATAATTCGATTAAATATTGTAAATTCAATAACTTTTAATTTATAAGTCAGAAAAATACAAATAATATATCAAAATGTTCAGAAAATTGAAACCTACCTATCTATATAATCATGCATTATTAATCAACTTTCATGACAAGTTTAATTAGAAGAACAAATGCACCCCTCGCATATGTTCGGGAGTTTTCCGAGTTAGGGTTTTCACCCCTCGGAACCCCGATTAATTTGCCGAGCATGTTTTAGGGTTTCCATTCAATGCAATTCAACTTGTCATATCATCATACTTGCTTGAGCATTGCATCGATGCCATGTGTTGATTGTTTCCCCTTTATTTTTTCTGGTGTTTTGTTCTTCTCGGTAGAATACGATATCGAGATCGAGATCGAAGCCCTTTAGGATTAGGGTTATTTTTTGGTTTAAGTTATTATAATTAGGATTATATTGTTTTAGTTATTAGGATTATTGGTTTTTCTAACCTGTATAACTCTCTTTTTGTTATAGATAATTAAGTCATGGATCCATCCGAAGATCCTGGTCGCATCGGTGAAGGTTTTCTTCAGGGCATGATAAGAGGTGAAATTCCTCTTAATATTACTACCGGCGTCGAAGATATTTTGCTCGAGGAAGAGATATCCTCGTATCTGAATCCATCCGGTGATGGACTAGAGGAAAACCTAATGTACCAAGGGGAAGACCAGATGGACGAAGGGCAAACAAATAACAACAATAATGATGGCCCCTCGACAGGATCCGACGAGGTACATATATATATAAAGTCTCGTGTTACCTCTATTCATTAACTGATCTAGATATATATTAATCACTCTCTCTTCCTATTTTAGCCCACCGGATCGAAGCAATCGACAGCTCGAACGAAACGAGGGCCAAACAAAAAGTTGGATGGTAATCAGAGGTTCACCATCGAAGAAATAGATGATGATGGTGAACCGATTGCTCCAGAGAAGCACCAGAGGATGTTTATAAATCAATGCGGGGTGCTTGTTAGGGATAACCTGCCGATCACCATCGAAGAATGGAATAAGTCAAAGAAAGTCGGTGAAGAATCCAACAGCTATGTCACCGATGATGCCAAAGATGACCTTTGGCAGAAGCTCATAGCGCATTTCATACTACCTCCAGAGTATGAGGAATTTTAGGTAGATGGTATTACCCGAAGGCCGGTTGGGCTTGAAAATAGAGAGAAACTCAAGGAGTGGGCACTAAGCAAGATGGCTGAACTGTACCGGAACCACAAGAAAAATTTATACGCGAAATATGTCGCGAAAAAGAAAACTCCAGACTTCAAAGGAGTAAACGAGAAGTTGAGAGAACAGTGGCCCGATTTTGTACAGTACAAGAAATCTGATAAAGCAAAGGCAAAGTCGGCAAAGAACGCGTTAAATGCTGCCAACAAGAAATACCATCATAAAATGGGGACAGGTAGCTACAAGAGTGCCGTTCCTAAGTGGGAAACTATGGAGAGGGATATGAGGGCTAGAGGCGTCACTCCTGGTACAGATAGATGGCCCGAGAGGTCAAAGCACTGGTGGTACGGTCACGGGGGATCCTTGGACCCAGAAACAGGGAAGACATTATTTCATGATAAAATTCTAAAACCCTCCCAAGACCTTATTCAAGCAATGAACGATGCTCAATTGGGATTGTTCCGTCCCGAGAGAGAGAACGACGAGCTGACACGCGCCCTAGGGAATCCTGAAAAGGGAGGACGAACACGAGGCAAAGGCGCCGGTGTCTCGTGGAAGAAAGGGTTTCCTTAGTACGATGCCGATTCTGAAGCCGTCCGAGAAAGAAGGACCGGAGGCGACCGGATCTCGTGGTAGAGCAGGACCTAGCTGATCTGAAGAACCTCATGCATGAAATTAGCCAAAGGCCGCCGTCGTCAACTCACCCGCGGTCTGATGATCCTGCATTGGATCTTAGCCAACGGAGAAGCAGTGTGGCTTCCACGGAGGTCCGTGCTGATGATCAAGCACTATTGGATGATGCACCGGCTCCTCACTACCCCGTGGATGATGTCAGAGAGATGGCACAATGGGAGCTACATCAGCCAATGAACAACCTGTCCTTCAAGGTGGCGATCGGCACTGCTTTACCTTGTCTACCTGGAGCACTCCACCATTCACTTCCGATTCCACCAGGCTATGCTCGTGTCACGGTGGATGACATAGTGGAGGATTTTGCGGACCTAGAGATTGAAATCGCTACGCCTGAAGGCCTTATGAAACTAGGAGATGTCAAGCGCAACATCATTCTATGGAATAAGAAGTACATCAAGTTTCCAGGCTCGGCGCCAAGGCCACCGACTCCAAGGAATCCAAATCCACCCCGCATCAAATATCGTCAACCACCAAGTCCACCCTAACCCGATTATCGCTAACCTCCAAGTCCACCCCAACCCGATTATCGCCAACCTCCAAGTCCACCCGTGGCGATCGCCGCAGCAGAGTACATCAACTCGATCTCCGCCTCCGTGCAATACTACTACCTCGTCGAAGAAACGGAAGTTCGACGGTCCCCCGCGCCCCACATCGAAGAAACGTCAAACGCCGAAGATAGTCGATATCCCGCCGGCTCTTCCAAAGAGACCTTATGACAAGACCAATGAGGAAACTAACACGGATGTGGCTGCCCAAGTTAAGGCGCATTTTGCACCCAAAAAGCCTGAGCCAAAGCCGGTATATAACGAAAAAACCAAAAAGTGGGCTAAGTCCTTTCTTGAGCAACCATCCCAGATATCGATGAATCTGGACTCGACTATGACCGGAGATTATTAAATAAGAAGAAGAAAATCACAAGTGCAAAAAGCGGAAGCAAGTTGCCCAGCTGACGTAAGAATCAATCGGTCTCCCCGCTCAAAGTCATTTCAGACCTCGACAAGGCCTTCAGAGCTGAAATGGATATGGACATGCAAATAATGGACCCTAGAGCCCGTAATAGTGCTGCACTTATGGGAATCACTGTATCGCAGGCCAAAGCACTTGCTAACGAAGCAAATATGTCTCTTGGTCAATATTTAGGCTATAAAGATACGCCAGTGGGTCAGATAGTACAACAGTATGTCCAAGGGGAGCCTCTAGTCAGTAATGAGGAGCTCACGCGTCTATCCACACATATGCGAAATCTGCACGAATGGTACATGTCGCAAGCACAAAAAAAGCATCAGAAAGATTGGTTTCCGGTGGATGTTAGAATGGAGCATCACTTCAAACCATACTCGATACAGGTTCAAATGACCGAACTGTTTCAGTTATACAACCAGCGCGCCCTCGACAAATCTATCATTGGTTGCTACTGTCTGTAAGTTATTTATTTCTATAATTAAGTTTGTAGCTTTAGCTCGTTCATTGCATTTAATATATTATCCTAACAATATATATCCTTTTGTATGATGATATTATATTCTGCAGAATGAAGATGCTTAAATGCAAAAGAGCTAGAAGATACGACGTTGGGTTCATTGACCCATATATCATTAATGAATATACGTTAAAGAATCACCCCAAAGACGTGGAGGAAGACCTTTCCAGGTTCTTAACCGAGAATAATTTTGTTAAGGAAATACTATTTCCTTACAACTTCAAGTGAGTGTTTATATCTTGTACATATTTTATTTTTGCTTACTCGATGAGCGATATATGCATGTATGCTTATGTAAACGTCCGCAGATTCCACTGGATCTTGCTAAACATTCAAGTTGACAACTCCCTAGTTGAAGTCCACGACTCATTAAGTTGGGACCAAGAGAAGTGGAGCGACATGAAAGCAATGCTCCATAAGTAATTTCAATCATTATCGCATTATATCGTCCTCTTTCATTCATTTCCTGATATCAAGTAACTAATAACTCCTTTGTTCATTTTATTTGCTGAGCAGGTGTTGGACACGGTTCAGACAGAAAATACCAGGTCCATTCAAAGAGGAGCTAACTTATAAAATGGCAAAGAGTTTACAGCAGCCACCAGGAACTCATTTATGTGTATACTATGTCTCATGAGTACATCTCATGAGTTGACAATGAGCGGAAAGTTGACTCACATTATATTTATGATTTGCGAGAGAAACTAGAGCCGCACAACGCATAAGAGCAATTCAAGAGGAGTCATGGATTTATAATGAAGGAAGTCCTTGATGTACATGGAGAGCATTATGCGGATGACGTGGAACTCGATTTGCCTTAGTCATCTCCATGTAGCTCATATGATATATATATTCATCAATGACCATGTAATTTCAAAACATTTCTTCCTTTTGATATGATTGATTATATGTATGCTTGCAAGGGATCGATTAGTTACATAAATGCATCGACGTGTAGTGTGTATGTAGTAGCGTATAATATGTATACTGAAATATATGTTTGTTATAGTGAAACACAAAACGAAAAAGGAACAAAATGGCAAAAAAAAGGAAATACACAATCTCTGCCGCGACAGAGAAATGTGGTGTTTCTCTGCCAGGCGAGAAACCTTTAGTCCCGGTGGTGTTACCTGGGACTAGAGGGTTTCGCTTGGCTTGAAACAGCCATATGGCTGTTATCAGTCGCAGGTTGTTGCGAGCCGGGACTAGAGGGGGGCCTCTAGTCCCGTTTTCGCAGTCCCGGGCCCAAAACCGAGACTAGAGCCCGTTCCGGCCCGGGACTGGAGGCCCTTTTTCCACCAGTGCGAATTCCCTTCCAAGATAGCTAGACTAGATCGATGATGGAGCGGTAATTTACATCATGGCCTGACGTGCGAGCGGAGGAGGAGGAGGGATGACGCTACACCGGCAGATCGGGCACGTCACGTGCGAGCGCAACCAACGGTCGATGCGTTGGGTGTAGAACACGTGCAGGCACCGCGTCCCCCTTCTCCACCTCGCGGAGGCACACTGCGCACTCAGCGGCGGCACCTGCTTCTACCCGGTGCTCGTAGCTCGAGGCAAGGTTGGGGATCTGATCTTCTTCCTTGGATCGGGGAAATGGCGGCCGCTTCAGCCAGACACCGCAGCAGAAGATGAGACTGAAGATGCAACAGAAGGTGCTGAACACGGCAAACATAATGGAGGTGGCGGAGGGCTGCTTGACGATGTTCCACACGGCGACCGGCCCGGTGATGAGCCCGACGGTGCTAGAAATAGGCAACTTGTATTTCTCTGGGGGCCAAAGGCCACAATATATAATACAGGTACAGGTGTGAATATGCAGGAATCCCTCTAATATATGGGGAAAACTACAATACAAATATATACATCTAACACCCCCCCCCCCTCAAACTCATGGTGGATCCACAACACTGAGTTTGGAGAGTAAGAAATCATGATGCGCTCTCGTCTGTGCCTTCGTGAAGAAAATCCGCCAACTGTAAATCTGAAGGCACATACTGAAGCGCAACAACCTGATCCTGCACCTGAGCACGTGTATAGAAAGCATCAACACCAATATGCTTGGTAAGCTCATGCTTGACCGGATCACGTGCAACACTAATAGCACCTGTACTGTCAGAAAAAACCAGAGTGGGTGTGATAATAGAGACCCTAAAATCCGCAAGTAACCACCATAACCAGGTCACCTTAGCAGTCAACAAGGCCATAGCACGCAACTCAGCCTCAACACTCGAACGAGAAACCGCTGTCTGTTTCTTCGTCTTCCAAGCAATGAGCGAACCACCAAGAAACACACAGTAAGCAGAAAGTGAACGACGATCCGAAGGATCACTCGCCCACGTAGCGTCCGAATAGCACTGGAGCTGGAGGGAGCTGGAACGAGGAAAAAAGGCGACGAGTGATCGTACCACGAAGATAACGAAGAACACGGAGAAGATGACTATAATGAACAGTGGTAGGAGCAGAAACAAACTGACTCAGAATATGAACAGGATAAGAGATGTCAGGACCAGTGACAGCAAGATAAACAAGACTCCCAAAAAGATGACGATAACGCGTCGGATCAGAAAGAGGATCACCATCAGTAGGTTGAAGCTTAACATTAAGCTCCATAGGGGTCTCAACAGTGCGCTCATCCCGAAGAGCAGCTCGAGCAAGAAGATCCTGAATATACTTTTCCTGAGAGATGTAAAAACCATCCGAAGTGGAGGAAACCTCAATCCCAAGAAAGTATCTAAGAGGACTAAGATTAGTCATAAGAAACTGATCACGAAGACGAGCCTTAACAAAAGCGATATACTCAGGATCATCACCAGTAATGATCATATCATCAACATAGAGAAGAAGAAGAGTGCGTCCACGAGGAGAAGTGTGAACAAACAGCGCTGTATCATGAGCACTAGGGGAGAAACCAGCAGCAGTCACTACAGAAGCAAAGCGCTCAAACCAGGCACGAGGGGCCTGTTTAAGGCCATAAAGAGAACGTCGAAAACGACAAACCATCCCCTCAGGAACAGAATACCCAGGAGGAGGCTGCATATAAACCTCCTCACTCAACTCACCATTAAGAAAGGCATTCTGAGCATCAAGCTGGGACACAGACCAGTGAGGAACAAAAGCAACAGCAAGAAGAGTACGCACAGTGGTCATATGAGCCACAGGAGCAAAGGTCTCATCATAGTCACGACCATGCTCCTGCTGAAAACCACGAGCCATAAGACGCGCTTTATAGCGCTCAAGAGATCCATCAGAGCGGGTCTTAATCTTATAGACCCACTTACACGTGATAGGACAAACACCGGGAGGGGGAGAAACAAGATCCCAGGTGCCGGTCAAGCGCCAAGCAATCTCCTCAGCCATGGCCACCATTATTCAAGATGATGCTCAAAGATCCCGATAAGAAGTCGGCTCGGAGGAAACAGAAAGACCATACTGACTAGGAGAGTAACGGCTGGGGGCACGACGCTGACGAATAGGACGAGTAGAGGGAAGCTCATCAGAAGAAGACGACTTAGGGGATGACGATGAAGAAGAAGGAATAGCAGAGGAAGACTCCGGAGAACAAGGAGAACTAGGAGAACTAGATGAAGCAGAGGAGGACGGTGTAGAAGAAGAAACATCAGGGGTAGGAGATCCTAAAGAAGGCACAATGGGAGTAGAAGGAGGTGTGTCAGGAAAGAGAAGAAAAGAAATATCTTCCACCGGGTAGGTACCAGCGGTGGGACGAGGATAGAAAGGGCGCGTCTCATCAAAAGTAACATCACGAGAGATACGCATCCGACGACCAACAGGGTCCCAACAACGATAGCACTTGTGCACATTACTGTACCCAAGAAAAACACACTCAACAGACTGAGCGGTCAGTTTGGTATGTTCACGAGGAGCAAGAAGAACATAGCAAACACAACCAAACAAGCGAAGCATGGAGTAGTCTGGAGACTGTCCAGATAGGCGCTCAAGAGGGATACCATCCTGCAGAGCAGCAGAAGGCTGAATGTTGATGAGGTAAGCGGACGTAGAAACAGCCTCAGCCCAGAAATGCGGCGGAAGAGAGGAAGCAATCATCATGGCACAAGTGGTCTCAAGAAGATGACGATGCTTATGCTCAGCAACGCCATTCTGGGCATGGGCGCCAGGATAGGAGAATTGAGCAAGAGTGCCCTGCTCAGCAAGGACACCTCGCAACATCTGGGAGATATACTCACCAGCAGAATCAGCACGAAACACACGAATGGGGGTAGAATATTGAGTACGGACCATCACCGAAAAAAGCTGATATATGGAGAGCACCTCACTACGAGAGCGCACAAAATACAACAAAGTGTACCGAGAAAAATTATCAATGAATAAAATATAGTAACGATGGCCCCCTTTCGAAGCAAAAGGAGCCGGACCCCAAACATCTGAATGAACTAAATCAAAAGGTCGCTGAGATACAGACGTGCTAGCAGGATAGGGAAGCTGAGTCTGTTTGTCTAACCTACAGCCCTGACAATGTAAAGACCCATCTCCTGAGACAGACCCCAGAAGACCATGATGAACTAAAGACGACAGGCGAGAATCACAAAGATGACCAAGACGATGATGCCATTTCTGAAAGGAGCTGGTAGCAGAGGCGACAACCGGAGAAGAACTGGCAGATGAAGTGGAAGTGGAAGGAACACGAAGCCAGTCTAACTCCCAAAGTCCTGAAGAGTAATGGCTGTGAGGGCCAGCTCCAACCAGGGCCTACGTGCGACGGTCCTGGACAACACAAGAATCAGCATCAAGAATGACGCGACAACCAGAGTCAGTAAGCTGGCTAGCAGAGAACAGATTCATCTTAAGAAGAGGGACATGAGAAATATCAGGAACAGAAAAGGAAGAAGTAGAGAGGGTGCCCCGACTAGAAACATGGAGAGAGGTACCATCAGCTGTGAAAACACGAACAGGAGAAGGGAGAGAACGAAGAGCGGACAGAAAAGAAGACTCAGAGGTCATATGAAAAGAAGCTCCAGAATCCAGATACCATGGGGACGTACCTGACTGTGTAGAAGGTGGTGGTCGCACAGGTCGGAAGAATCACCATGTAACCAGCAAGGCTCGCCGAGGAAGAGCTCAGAGCAGCAAGCAGACCGCGAAGACTCCTGATAATGTCCTAATCGGAGAGAGCAACTGCTGAAGATCCAGAAGGAGCCGACTGCCCACGAGCCTGGTGTTGCTGACGTAAACTGGGATCCCGTATATAACAGGTGGCCCAAGTGTGGCCATCCTTGTTACAGTAAGAGTAGTGACGAAGAGAAGCACGGCGACCCTGACCACGAGCCTGATGATGTTGACTCTGGCCCTGAAACTGCTGGTGCTGACTCTGACCCTGACCTGGAGGAGTGGGTAGTATCGGCGGTGGCACAGAGGACCGCGGCTAAGTCGAGGAAGAAGACGGCATAGGAGGACCACGAGTAGCAAGCACAGATGGAACCGCAAGAAGACCAGCACCACGGAGACGGGTCTCCTCAGCCCGAAGCTCAGACAACACCTCAGAGAGCGGAACACGACCACGAGCATTCAGCTACACGCTGGCTCAAATCATGGAGCCGAGATGTAAACTCATAGATGCGGTGAAACTCCAAATCCGAGCGCACAATCTGGCAGCATGAGCACGTGCCACAAACATCAGTACAAAGAGAATCAAGATGACGCCAGATAGCAGCACTCTGAGTATAGAACTCATCAATAGTAGAATCACCCTGCTGGAGAGCATGCTCCTGGCGAACCACAGATAGGTAAAGAGCATCCCCAGATAGTTGATAGCGCTGACGAAGATGGGCCCACTGAGCGGCAACAGTAGGGAGACTCATGAACTCAGCAGTATACTGGGGCAGAACACTGGAGGTGAGAACAGCGGCAGCACGAGCATCCTCATCAACCCACTGAGTGTAAGCAGTCAGAGCGTGTTGATTGGCCTCGAGATCAGAAGAGTACTGCTTGAACTTCAGGTCATAAGCAGCAACAGCACTATCATCAGCACTCTGAGCAGCATCCTTGGCCTCCTAAGAAGCATCAGTGCCAAGAACAATCGGCGTCGGCGGAAGAGGAGCCACAGGTGCGGGGGGCACGGCGGGCAGGAGACCTCGCCGGAGAGCACACCCCAAAGACGAAGACTGCACATGTCAACGCGCATAAAGGCAGCGAAATCAGGATAATTCACGTCATCGAAGATCACCGGGCAGTGAGGAATTGCAACATAGCCCGATGCAGAAGACATCTCTCTCTCAAATTTTTTTTTGAGGTCAACTCGGGATCGAGCGACGAGAGGGCGATGCGCAGTGTTCGGGCTGGGCGAGCCGGGCCGGAGGGGCCGCGGCACGGGTCGGAGGCGAGCCGGTGGGGCAAGCGAGCGACGGCGGACGTCCGGCGGAGGGGGTCGGCCGGAGGGGCAGGCGGGCGACGGAGGACGTCCGGCGATTAGCAGGCGGAAGCGGTCGGCCGGTGGGGCAGGCGGGCGACGGCGGACGTCCGGCAAGGCAGATCCGACGGAGGCGGTCGGCTGGCGGGGCAGGAGCGGGCCTGGACGGGGCAGACGTTGGTGAGAAGCGGAGCAGGTGCACTCGATCCCGCGCAGGCGCTGAAGAGCAGACGGGCGCGCGTGGACTCGCAGGACGTGAGATGGCAAGAGATCGATCCAGGGAGGTAGCAGGGCGTCAGCAAGGAATCGATCCAGGGAGGCAGCTTGGAGTCTTGAACGGATCGGAATCGATCCAGGGAGCCAGCTTGGAGACTTGATCAGCTCGCGTCGAGCAGGCAGGAAACGGGAATTGATTTGGATCTCGATCAGGTCACGCAAACCCAGATCAGACACACCAAATTGATCCAGATTTGAAAACGGGGCAGACAGGTGGCTACCGGCGGTGACGACGACGGCAAGGCGGCGACGACAGGGACGGTGGCGGCCGACGAAGTTGCGAGAAAGAAGACGGAGCTAACGTGGCTCTGATACCATGTTAGAAATATGCAACTTGTATTCCTCTGGGGGCCAAAGGCCACAATATATAATACAGATACAGGTGTGAATATGCAGGAAGCCTCTAATATATAGAAAAAACTATAATACAAATATATACATCTAACAGACGGCACCAAATCGACGCACATGAGGGCGGGCGCAGACGGCGTAGCTAGCATATGGCGGACCTCTCCCCGCTTTCAGCTCGACCAAGAAAGAAGTTGAGTCGATTTATTACTAGGCATGTGGACAATTGATAATGGTTAGGATGCGAGAATCAAAATATAAATACCAATTCAGCTGCTTGGAAATCTCAGTCATCGTCTTGTACTATCCGCGCGCGGCAAATATATATAGCAGATGCAAACGACGTAGACTTTGCGCGCGTGAACTGACTTAAAGTTGTCTCTACTGTAGAGCACGTGCAGTGTGAGTAAAATCCTGAGTCTAAGAAGTCTTAGACATAGGTCTAAACGGTGAAGTGGATGGTGTTAATAAAAAGATTCCTTAAGTGAGTCTAGTGCTAGACTCATGTCTAAGAGAATCATTCGAGCAGAAGTAGATTTCTTACTCATTTCTTCAGTTTTCTTAGCTACTTCTACACACTCACATGTCCTTATGTGCGTTTTGCAATGACAGAAAATCACACTGGTCAGAGCCTACGTACGCTGAA
This sequence comes from Avena insularis, assembly GCA_023614405.1. Taxonomy (NCBI): domain Eukaryota; kingdom Viridiplantae; phylum Streptophyta; class Magnoliopsida; order Poales; family Poaceae; genus Avena; species Avena insularis. The sequence goes on along the minus strand of CM042685.1, from coordinate 457,463,343 downwards.
ACGTGTGTCAAGCTTAATTTTCTACAATTGGAGTTATCTATACTAGTAGAGTGCTCGTGCGTTGATACGGTTAGAAAATGAAGATACAATAATATCTAGGAGACCTATTTAATATGATTTTCTTCCCTTTCTCCATATGCCTACTTCAATCCCGTCGCACCTTTCACCCAAACAAAACCATCGGGGCCGTCTCCTTCCGGGTAATCCACTTGTAAATCCTTCTTCTTAACACTCAACGTCTCTTGATGCTAGTACATGCAGATGGAGCTTGGCACTCTGCCTATGCCGACACCGCCGCTAGTACAAGTGGATGGAGCATGGCCCTCACCCTGCGACGGCAACTGCCAGACTATCGCATCAAAGAATATAAACTTTGCATTGGTCAATGGGCTATGGACCAAGAGGAGTTTCAACTTCTAGGAGAAATGCATGGCATCTTCATCCTCCATAACTTACGACCATCCGTTGCCAAATCTAACGATTATCCCTTCCATAAGAAAACTTGAGAGAAAAATGAATAAACCAAAGAGTGAGCATTGTTGCAAGTTGACACAAGATATGCCTCCTGTTAAAGTTGTCCATATTAGATTATGTGTTTGTTCCACGAAATGTTTTAAGTGGATTCACAAATCGCCTTTCTTCTGCTGCTCACAAGGGCTGAATAATCCTCTAGTTTTTAGCCACAACAACAAAATTTCTTTAATTTACCTGCTTTTGTAGCGTACAATTGTGATTATCATGGAACATCAGCTTTTAAATGTGTTATAATCGGCGTGGCACCGGGTAAGTTTTCTGTGAAACGTAAAGAACTGAACTTGGACCGTTCACACTTCAGAAATCACTGCTGCTGAGCATGCTATAGTTCATGGCTGAGGCATTAGCAACATTCATATCTGACATGCTCAGACAAAACATCACATCACCTGTGGTGTAGAGCGGCTGGACATCGTTGACCACTCCAATCAAGCTGTCGTAAACAACCTATCTAGGTCAAAAAGGAGTGTTGGTTATTTTACAAAAATGTGACATGAAGATTGAAGAGAGACAAACACTTGAATAGGTTCCATGAAACTTGGCAGAAAATGGTAACCTGGATACAACTAAAAAGCTTATTGGATGATTCAACTGGTCTTATCACTAAATCAGCATGCAAATTTTGGGAAAAACTAAAAGCGGAAGAGATTGCCATTCATTACCAGGATGGTACTCTTGTCGGTGATGTCTAGCGGAAGCACGGTGAGGCGCTGAGTATGCCTGGAGCTTGGCGGCCAAGACTCGCGATGACGCGGCCCTGGTCGTTCCTCTGCACTCTGCAGCAGTGGCCTCATCTTTAGGTAGAAATAATTCGAAGGTTCCTAGGCGACATGGCGCAGCCGCGTCCCTTCCGTCGTCGGCTGCCGCCGCCTTTCCATTGCTGGCAGTCGCTTCCTATCTTCCGTTCCCTTGGCGGCTGAGACATCCGATAGTCGCCGCATCCCTTCCGTCTGCGAACGCTGCGCGTCGTTCTGATGACCTGAAGGTCCAAGGCGCGGCACCACTGCCACCCTTCCCTCGTCGACTGCCGCCATCCACGAGAGAGAGATAGGGATAGTTAGGGGAAACTGACTTGCTCGACGGAAAAACATTCGTCTTGCCGATGTCATTACAGCAGCGCCTCTAAACATAGAATTTAGAAGGACTTTGTCAGGTCACAAGTGGACCGCTTGGATAGCGCTAGTTCAACGGCTTATGGTAGTAGCTTTGTCTGACGAACAAGATGTATTTGTTTGGAAATTATCCACCGATGGATCTTTTTCAGTCAAGTATATTTGGAAGCTCAAAGTTCCACTAAAGATCAAGATCTTTATGTGGTTCTTGTATAAGAAAGTCATCCTCACGAAAGATAATCTAGCTAGACGAAACTGGATTGGTTGTAAGAAATGCGCTTTTTGTGATTCAGAGGAATCAATCAACCATCTATTTTTCGATTGTCCCTTCGCAAAACTAATTTGGAGAGTTATCCATTTCACTTTCAATATTCCACCCCCAACCAATGTTACGAATATGTTTGGAAATTGGTTGAATGGAGTGGACAAGATTTCAAAGAATAGAATTAGAATTGGTATTTGCGCTTTAATGTGGGCTATATGGAACTGTCGAAATGATATTGTCTTTAACAAGAGCACGAACTCTAATTTTTTACAGGTTATCCGTATGGTGTCACATTGGATCCACGATTGGTCTCTCTTGCTCCCGGATGCGCAACGGGAGCCTATGCGTGCTGGATGCAGCCGTCTGGAGGTGGTTACACGGGCTATACCTGAAGGTCCAAGGCGCGGCACCACTGCCACCCTTCCCTCGTCGACTGCCGCCATCCACGAGAGAGAGATAGGGATAGTTAGGGGAAACTGACTTGCTCGACGGAAAAACATTCGTCTTGCCGATGTCATTACAGCAGCGCCTCTAAACATAGAATTTAGAAGGACTTTGTCAGGTCACAAGTGGACCGCTTGGATAGCGCTAGTTCAACGGCTTATGGTAGTAGCTTTGTCTGACGAACAAGATGTATTTGTTTGGAAATTATCCACCGATGGATCTTTTTCAGTCAAATCAATGTATGCGGACTATATGAATGGGCACACGGTTTATTTGCGTAAGTATATTTGGAAGCTCAAAGTTCCACTAAAGATCAAGATCTTTATGTGGTTCTTGCATAAGAAAGTCATCCTCACGAAAGATAATCTAGCTAGACGAAACTGGATTGGTTGTAAGAAATGCGCTTTTTGTGATTCAGAGGAATCAATCAACCATCTATTTTTCGATTGTCCCTTCGCAAAACTAATTTGGAGAGTTATCCATTTCACTTTCAATATTCCACCCCCAACAAATGTTACGAATATGTTTGGAAATTGGTTGAATGGAGTGGACAAGATTTCAAAGAATAGAATTAGAATTGGTATTTGCGCTTTAATGTGGGCTATATGGAACTGTCGAAATGATATTGTCTTTAACAAGAGCACGAACTCTAATTTTTTACAGGTTATCCGTATGGTGTCACATTGGATCCACGATTGGTCTCTCTTGCTCCCGGATGCGCAACGGGAGCCTATGCGCATGGATGCAGCCGTCTGGAGGTGGTTACACGGGCTATACCTGAAGGTCCAAGGCGCGGCACCACTGCCACCCTTCCCTCGTCGACTGCCGCCATCCACGAGAGAGAGATAGGGATAGTTAGGGGAAACTGACTTGCTCGACGGAAAAACATTCGTCTTGCCGATGTCATTACAGCAGCGCCTCTAAACATAGAATTTAGAAGGACTTTGTCAGGTCACAAGTGGACCGCTTGGATAGCGCTTAGTTCAACGGCTTATGGTAGTAGCTTTGTCCATTTAACAAGATGTATTTGTTTGGAAATTATCCACCGATGGATCTTTTTCAGTCAAATCAATGTATGCGGACTATATGAATGGGCACACGGTTTATTTGCGTAAGTATATTTGGAAGCTCAAAGTTCCACTAAAGATCAAGATCTTTATGTGGTTCTTGCATAAGAAAGTCATCCTCACGAAAGATAATCTAGCTAGACGAAACTGGATTGGTTGTAAGAAATGCGCTTTTTGTGATTCAGAGGAATCAATCAACCATCTATTTTTCGATTGTCCCTTCAAAAACTAATTTGGAGAGTTATCCATTTCACTTTCAATATTCCACCCCAACAAATGTTACGTAATATGTTTGGAAATTGGTTGAATGGAGTGGACAAGATTTCAAAGAATAGAATTAGAATTGGTATTTGCGCTTTAATGTGGGCTATATGGAACTGTCGAAATGATATTGTCTTTAACAAGAGCACGAACTCTAATTTTTTACAGGTTATCCGTATGGTGTCACATTGGATCCACGATTGGTCTCTCTTGCTCCCGGATGCGCAACGGGAGCCTATGCGTGCTGGATGCAGCCGTCTGGAGGTGGTTACACGGGCTATACCTGAAGGTCCAAGGCGCGGCACCACTGCCACCCTTCCCTCGTCGACTGCCGCCATCCACGAGAGAGAGATAGGGATAGTTAGGGGAAACTGACTTGCTCGACGGAAAAACATTCGTCTTGCCGATGTCATTACAGCAGCGCCTCTAAACATAGAATTTAGAAGGACTTTGTCAGGTCACAAGTGGACCGCTTGGATAGCGCTAGTTCAACGGCTTATGGTAGTAGCTTTGTCTGACGAACAAGATGTATTTGTTTGGAAATTATCCACCGATGGATCTTTTTCAGTCAAATCAATGTATGCGGACTATATGAATGGGCACACGGTTTATTTGCGTAAGTATATTTGGAAGCTCAAAGTTCCACTAAAGATCAAGATCTTTATGTGGTTCTTGCATAAGAAAGTCATCCTCACGAAAGATAATCTAGCTAGACGAAACTGGATTGGTTGTAAGAAATGCGCTTTTGTGATTCAGAGGAATCAATCAACCATCTATTTTTCGATTGTCCCTTCGCAAAACTAATTTGGAGAGTTATCCATTTCACTTTCAATATTCCACCCCCAACCAATGTTACGAATATGTTTGGAAATTGGTTGAATGGAGTGGACAAGATTTCAAAGAATAGAATTAGAATTGGTATTTGCGCTTTAATGTGGGCTATATGGAACTGTCGAAATGATATTGTCTTTAACAAGAGCACGAACTCTAATTTTTTACAGGTTATCCGTATGGTGTCACATTGATCCACGATTGGTCTCTCTTGCTCCCGGATGCTAACGGAGCCTATGCGGCTGGATGCAGCCGTCTGGAGGTGGTTACACGGCTATACCTGAAGATCCAAGGCGCGGCACCACTGCCACCCTTCCCTCGTCGACTGCCGCCATCCACGAGAGAGAGATAGGGATAGTTAGGGGAAACTGACTTGCTCGACGGAAAAACATTCGTCTTGCCGATGTCATTACAGCAGCGCCTCTAAACATAGAATTTAGAAGGACTTTGTCAGGTCACAAGTGGACCGCTTGGATAGCGCTAGTTCAACGGCTTATGGTAGTAGCTTTGTCTGACGAACAAGATGTATTTGTTTGGAAATTATCCACCGATGGATCTTTTTCAGTCAAATCAATGTATGCGGACTATATGAATGGGCACACGGTTTATTTGCGTAAGTATATTTGGAAGCTCAAAGTTCCACTAAAGATCAAGATCTTTATGTGGTTCTTGCATAAGAAAGTCATCCTCACGAAAGATAATCTAGCTAGACGAAACTGGATTGGTTGTAAGAAATGCGCTTTTTGTGATTCAGAGGAATCAATCAACCATCTATTTTTCGATTGTCCCTTCGCAAAACTAATTTGGAGAGTTATCCATTTCACTTTCAATATTCCACCCCCAACCAATGTTACGAATATGTTTGGAAATTGGTTGAATGGAGTGGACAAGATTTCAAAGAATAGAATTAGAATTGGTATTTGCTTTAATGTGGGCTATATGGAACTGTCGAAATGATATTGTCTTTAACAAGAGCACGAACTCTAATTTTTACAGGTTATCCGTATGGTGTCACATTGGATCCACGATTGGTCTCTCTTGCTCCGGATGCAACGGAGCCTATGCGTTGGATGCAGCCGTCTGGAGGTGGTTACGGGCTATACCTGAAGGTCCAAGGCGGCACCATCGCCACCCTTCCCTCCGATCGCCGCCATCCACGAGAGAGAGATAGGGATAGTTAGGGGAAACTGACTTGCTCGACGGAAAAACATTCGTCTTGCCGATGTCATTACAGCAGCGCCTCTAAACATAGAATTTAGAAGGACTTTGTCAGGTCACAAGTGGACCGCTTGGATAGCGCTAGTTCAACGGCTTATGGTAGTAGCTTTGTCTGACGAACAAGATGTATTTGTTTGGAAATTATCCACCGATGGATCTTTTTCAGTCAAATCAATGTATGCGGACTATATGAATGGGCACACGGTTTATTTGCGTAAGTATATTTGGAAGCTCAAAGTTCCACTAAAGATCAAGATCTTTATGTGGTTCTTGCATAAGAAAGTCATCCTCACGAAGATAATCTAGCTAGACTTAAACTGGATTGGTTGTAAGAAATGCGCTTTTGTGATTCAGAGGAATCAATCAACCATCTATTTTTCGATTGTCCCTTCGCAAAACTAATTTGGAGAGTTATCCATTTCACTTTCAATATTCCACCCCAACCAATGTTACTTAATATGTTTGGAAATTGGTTGAATGGAGTGGACAAGATTTCAAAGAATAGAATTAGAATTGGTATTTGCGCTTTAATGTGGGCTATATGGAACTGTCGAAATGATATTGTCTTTAACAAGAGCACGAACTCTAATTTTTTACAGGTTATCCGTATGGTGTCACATTGGATCCACGATTGGTCTCTCTTGCTCCCGGATGCGCAACGGAATCCTATGCGTGCTGGATGCAGCCGTCTGGAGGCGGTTACACGGCTATACGAAGGTCCAAGGCCGCACCATCGCCACCCTTCCCGCCGACCGCCGCCATCCACGAGAGAGATAGGATAGTTAGGGAAACTGACTTGCTCGACGGAAAACATTCGCCTTGCCGATGTCATTACAGCAGCGCCTAAACATAGAATTTAGAAGGACTTTGTCAGGTCACAAGTGGACCGCTTGGATAGCTTAGTTCAACGGCTTATGGTAGTAGCTTTGTCGATTTAACAAGATGTATTTGTTTGGAAATTATCCACCGATGGATCTTTTTTCAGTCAAATCAATGTATGCGGACTATATGAATGGGCACACGGTTTATTTATGTAAGTATATTTGAAGCTCAAAGTTCCACTAAAGATCAAGATCTTTATGTGGTTCTTGCATAAGAAAGTCATCCTCACGAAGATAATCTAGCTAGAAAACTGGATTGGTTGTAAGAAATGCGCTTTTGTGATTCAGGAATCAATCAACCATCTATTTTTCGATTGTCCCTTCGCAAAACTAATTTGGAGAGTTATCCATTTCACTTTCAATATTCCACCCCCAACCAATGTTACGAATATGTTTGGAAATTGGTTGAATGGAGTGGACAAGATTTCAAAGAATAGAATTAGAATTGGTATTTGCGCTTTAATGTGGGCTATATGGAACTGTCGAAATGATATTGTCTTTAACAAGAGCACGAACTCTAATTTTTTACAGGTTATCCGTATGGTGTCACATTGGATCCACGATTGGTCTCTCTTGCTCCCGGATGCGCAACGGGAGCCTATGCGTGCTGGATGCAGCCGTCTGGAGGTGGTTACACGGGCTATACCTGAAGGTCCAAGGCGCGGCACCACTGCCACCCTTCCCTCGTCGACTGCCGCCATCCACGAGAGAGAGATAGGGATAGTTAGGGGAAACTGACTTGCTCGACGGAAAAACATTCGTCTTGCCGATGTCATTACAGCAGCGCCTCTAAACATAGAATTTAGAAGGACTTTGTCAGGTCACAAGTGGACCGCTTGGATAGCGCTAGTTCAACGGCTTATGGTAGTAGCTTTGTCTGACGAACAAGATGTATTTGTTTGGAAATTATCCACCGATGGATCTTTTTCAGTCAAATCAATGTATGCGGACTATATGAATGGGCACACGGTTTATTTGCGTAAGTATATTTGGAAGCTCAAAGTTCCACTAAAGATCAAGATCTTTATGTGGTTCTTGCATAAGAAAGTCATCCTCACGAAAGATAATCTAGCTAGACGAAACTGGATTGGTTGTAAGAAATGCGCTTTTTGTGATTCAGAGGAATCAATCAACCATCTATTTTTCGATTGTCCCTTCGCAAAACTAATTTGGAGAGTTATCCATTTCACTTTCAATATTCCACCCCCAACCAATGTTACGAATATGTTTGGAAATTGGTTGAATGGAGTGGACAAGATTTCAAAGAATAGAATTAGAATTGGTATTTGCGCTTTAATGTGGGCTATATGGAACTGTCGAAATGATATTGTCTTTAACAAGAGCACGAACTCTAATTTTTTACAGGTTATCCGTATGGTGTCACATTGGATCCACGATTGGTCTCTCTTGCTCCCGGATGCGCAACGGGAGCCTATGCGTGCTGGATGCAGCCGTCTGGAGGTGGTTACACGGGCTATACCTGAAGGTCCAAGGCGCGGCACCACTGCCACCCTTCCCTCGTCGACTGCCGCCATCCACGAGAGAGAGATAGGGATAGTTAGGGGAAACTGACTTGCTCGACGGAAAAACATTCGTCTTGCCGATGTCATTACAGCAGCGCCTCTAAACATAGAATTTAGAAGGACTTTGTCAGGTCACAAGTGGACCGCTTGGATAGCGCTAGTTCAACGGCTTATGGTAGTAGCTTTGTCTGACGAACAAGATGTATTTGTTTGGAAATTATCCACCGATGGATCTTTTTCAGTCAAATCAATGTATGCGGACTATATGAATGGGCACACGGTTTATTTGCGTAAGTATATTTGGAAGCTCAAAGTTCCACTAAAGATCAAGATCTTTATGTGGTTCTTGCATAAGAAAGTCATCCTCACGAAAGATAATCTAGCTAGACGAAACTGGATTGGTTGTAAGAAATGCGCTTTTTGTGATTCAGAGGAATCAATCAACCATCTATTTTTCGATTGTCCCTTCGCAAAACTAATTTGGAGAGTTATCCATTTCACTTTCAATATTCCACCCCCAACCAATGTTACGAATATGTTTGGAAATTGGTTGAATGGAGTGGACAAGATTTCAAAGAATAGAATTAGAATTGGTATTTGCGCTTTAATGTGGGCTATATGGAACTGTCGAAATGATATTGTCTTTAACAAGAGCACGAACTCTAATTTTTTACAGGCTATCCGTATGGTGTCACATTGGATCCACGATTGGTCTCTCTTGCTCCCGGATGCGCAACGGGAGCCTATGCGTGCTGGATGCAGCCGTCTGGAGGTGGTTACACGGGCTATATACAGCCAGGCTGTGTGGCAGCCTTTTAAACGTCTTCATAATGCATAGACGTGTATCTATTATATTCCGCTGGCTATTTCATGTATACACGCTATGTGATCCGTGAGATGTAAACTTGTTACTTATTCTTGGGTAATAAAGAGGGCTATGTGCATCGATTGATGCAGAGGCCGGGGGCTATGCTCCCATTTCAAGAAAAAAAACTGACCACGGCCAGGCCAAATCGACAAAGGGACTGTGGGACATGGAGCGGCATCAATCTGACCGTCCTACGTCCTTGCGCCTCTGCCAGAACCTGCCCCCTACCCGTCGTCGTGAGCCCATGGCCGACTCGGGATTTTGGATAGAGGGGATGTCCCCTGGTTCGGGATTCTGGATCGAGGGGAACAGAACGAGGCGAGGTCGGGGAGGCGAGGCGAGGTCGCGGCCTCTCGGGCCAGCTGATTAGGACTTCGGGGTCGTGGCCGGCTGCTGGAGAGAGGGAGGAGTGCGGGGAGATCGATAGAGGAGGCTCGCCATGTTCTCGGGTGGGCAGAGCCACAGAGGACGACACTCGCGGTGGGAGTTTGTCGCAGACAGCATAGGCGGCCAGCGCGGCGCCTGGAGGAGACACCTTGGAGGTCCTGGCCGCGAGCTTTGCTGGTCTCCGCGCTCATAGGAGATTCCGTGGGGGTCCTGTCCACGAGATTTGCTAGTCGTGCAGGGCAGCACGCTGGGCCGGCTTCGGAGGTGATCTCGAGCGTGGCTAGCCATCTAGGCGTGCGGGAAAGAAATCCGGGCTGAGTTCATCCATGAGTCTGTATCGCAAGCGGTGGAGCGATTGGCTGGAGACCAAAACGGATGCGTACACATGCAACGACCAACGACGACGGACGAAAAACTGGTACAACAAAAACCACCTCTAAACAAATTATATAGTAGAGATATCATATATGGGCATGTGTATATCTTAGATTTGTTCATCAGAAAAAATAAAACACTCACATGAACCCGATTTGTCTACGAGTAGTCAGCCTCTAGATATTTTATAGACTTGTATGTTCTTGAACTCTCTTAAGATATGCTGAAATACTATAAAATAGGCTCAGCGACAAAAAAATCCTACCATGTGTTTAAGTAGCTCGAACTGATCAATCTAGTATTGAGAATATATTTATGATTTCTTTAGGTTTAGATCAGATTTGTTTAGCACAAAAATATTGTAAATTTCAACAGCTATATTTTGGAAAAAATTACATAGTTCCGTCAAAAATATTATACCGTGATGTTTTAGTGTATTTGTAACGATGAACACTGTAATGCATATAAAATTAAACATAGACACCAATTTGTACTATCTCCTTCTGAAAATATAAACTATGATGCCATTTGTCGCAAATCAAGCGTTCATTTGTCTAGTCAGGTTTACAGAAAAAAGCATCAGCAATCTACAATACTAATCAAATGCACTATGGAAGTATGCTTCATGATGCATTTATACATCTAACACATTGTGAATTTGGGAGTATTAATGCGATAGGATGGTTTATTCAGATTGGAACACTAGGAACGTTGTATAAATATAAAATTAGAAAATTATAATGCATTATGATGAAGTAAAAAAGACATTTGAAATCAAGTAAAAGGGCATAGCAGAATGCATTTCCAGATATATTTGGAAATCACATATAAAGATATGATAAATGGCCTAAATTTTCAAAAACAATTATATCGCGATGATAACAGTCGATTTTAAATGCCTAGGCGCAGAACAATGAATCTTTTTTTGTGCGATTGGAATGGTTTTTGAAATATGCTTAAAAGCGGTAATAAATATATTATCGTTATAATTTTATTATTGTGATTAAATTTATATTTTATGATATAATTGTGTTAGTTGTTAAATGGGAGATTCGACATCTAACGACATGTGTAGAATAATAAACACCAGACAAAATCTTTAGTCCCGCCTCTTAAGACAAATTGATACATTTTTTGTGGTCACTTTCCTGACTATGGGCATAATTGTGGTCAAGAATAATACATTTTTTGTTCCCATAAGTTACATTTTTTGTAATTGCCATTAATATATGGGAACAAGACTGTTGGAGTAAAAAATGTTGTTGGAAAGACCGTGAAACACTTCCTTTATATATTATCACTAATTTATCAAAGCAACTACTATTATATTTCACTTGTTTCTTCAAACCATGAGAATATCATAGACATGGTTGCCCATTCGGTTGCACAATGACACAAAACGGTCTTCCATAAGTGGAAAATTGCAAAGGTGGATTCCGTAAGTGGAAGAGGCCTCCTCCTCCTTACAGAATAGCAGCCGCCTCCGAGTTGCCTCCTGACGATTCCGAGGCATCCCCGCCATCACACTCCCAAGCCATTCACAGCAAAGATCCCTTCGTCGCTGCCATCGCTAGCCACCCCAACGGCGGCAGTCGGTCGTCCTCCATGCGCAACCCCATCTCTCCTCCATCTCCCTCTTTCCAGATTTGATCGATTATATCATGCTCCAACCAGCAGCACCCTACCCACTCGTGGTGTGATTGGATGACTATAATGGTGCAAACGTATCTATAATTTTTGATGCTCCATGCTTGTTTTACACCAATTGCTTTATGTTTTGCTTGCACTTTGTGGCATTTTTATGCATTTTCTGGAACTAACCTATTAACAAGTGTCACAGATACAATTTCCTGTTTTATGTTGTTTTTGGTTTCAGAAAAAAATAGTAAAGAAATATTCTCGGAATTGGACAAAACAAAAGCCGAACTTCCTATTTTCCAGATACGGGGACGAAGTCCAGAGGAGAGGGGGAGGCGCACCCCAGGGCAGCCACACCTGGCCCAGGCGTGACCAGGGGGCACGCCGCCCTAGGGTATGGCCCCTGGCGCTCCACCGACCTTGCCCCTTCGCCTATATATTCCCGCCGAGATGAAAACCCTAAGGTTTGACCCGATCAGAATTCCACAAAAAATCCCGTAGCCGCCGTCACCATCGTCTCTAGATCGGGAGGGATCTAAAGCTCTTCCCGGCACCCTGCCGGAGAGGGTAGATCATCCCGGAGGCCTTCTTCATCACCATGCCTGCCTCCGGAGTGATGTGTGAGTAGTTTATCCTTGGACTATGGGTCCATAGCAGTAGCTAGATGGTTATTTCTCCTATTTGTGTCATCATGTTTAGATCTTGTGAGCTGCCTATCATGATCAAGATCATCTTATTGTAATCCTATATGTTGTGTTTGTTGGGATCCGATGGATATTGAGTACTGTGTTAGATTGATTATTTTTTCTATCATGTCTATGTTATTTGTGATCTTGCATGCTCTCCGTTGCTAGTAGTTACTCTGGCCAAGTATTTTTTTTGTGACTCCAAGAGGGAGCATTTATGCTCGATAGTAGGTTCATGCCTCTAGTAATCTGGCAGAGTGATAAAAACTTCTAAGATTGTAGATGTGCTATTGCTACTTATTGAAAGCATTGGTTTTGGTAACTCGGATTTTGTCTAAGGTAAAAACCTAAGATCTTTGATCGAGCAACGATAACGTTGGTGCATTGTTTACTTTTTTTGGAGGTGTTGATTATGGAGTCCTATTTTTTCAGTCTGATGTTGTTCTTGGTGATGGTTAGAGTATTGCTGATGCGGGTGATTGATCACCGTTGCGAGGTATTTTTTTTCCTTTTTGGATGTGTGCATCTTTGATGTCTTCGAGCATCTTGTTGTGTAGAGCCTGGGTGTAACTGGTATTTTTTTCAATATTATTATATATCCTTTTATCAAAAAAACTGCAATAGTGGATTGCGTGTTTTCCGAAAATTATAGAATGTTCTAGATATATAGTGCTTTCATGATGGGGAGATGCAAGATGAGCTTTCTTAGCATTACCATGTTTTTCATCGACTAGTGGCAAAGCTGCACCAACTCTATGTGGTCAAGCGACCGCATAAAAAATTGGCTAGCATTGAAACTTCAACTAATAATACAACATAAATGACCCTATAATTTCTAATTTTTTACATCACTGCAGTTTTTTATGAGCTTTGACAACACTCGCCGCTAATACTGGCTCCACCACTCGTCATCATCTAGTTGGACATCGTGACTAAAGTGTTAGGGACGTCGATAGTGTGGAATACGAAATGACTACTTGCTTGCTAACGAGGATACCATATACTGTAGTTTCGACTGCCAGGAGGGGGCAGGGTGTGGACCAGTTCCAGCTTGACCTGGGCATGGACGTGGGGCCGGTCCTTTGGGGGGATCGGAGGGGCAGCCACCCGGGACCCAAAATTTTGGGAAGCCCTCCCCAGATATGTGCCATATATATAGGCTATAAATAGATCTTAGAAATGATAAAAAAGGTAGCAGTTTAGAGTTCCCTATTGGGCCACATACATTTCAGATTTGGAGTCCATCATGACAGCGCGTATCTAACCTGCGATTAGATCAACTATCCTCTTTAATCATATCGTATGAAGGCACGCCGCACGCTGGTTCCTGCTTCGATCTCCACTCAACGCTGCAATGTCGATCGTAGGAAGGCCCGCACGCGGCAAGCAACAAGCCGCCGCCTGTCGGCCGATTGTCGTCTATCGCCTCGCCCCCTTGCCCTATGCATCTGCCTGTGGCCTGTCTCTCGTCTCGCTTTGGCCGTTCAGCGTCTGCAGGTCTGAATTCTAAATTTCTAATCTCAGTCTTTTACAGTCTAACGTTGCCCCTAATTTTTGTTCTACTTAGTAGTTCTTCTTTATATTTTTAGTGTGGTTAATTGGTTATGGCACCTTATTCCGGTGCTAAGAAAAGTAAAAAGAGGAAGGAAGAGCAGAAGTTGATCGACTCACATAGAGGATCCCTTTATAAATTTTTAAAGAGTAACAGGAGCACTTTGAGGAATCCAGTTGAGTTAGCACTACTTCCTCTGTTTTGGTTTACAAGTCATTCATGTATATCTAGGTTATAAATTTGACCTATATAATTTAAATTATATAATACAAAAATTATATCATTGAAAAATACAAAGTCTAAAAGTTTTCGATGATATACGCTTTATAATATATACCTCATACTAAGTTTCTCAATTTGGCGACATAGAAGTACGCCCAAGACTTGTAAACCGAAACAGAGGTAGTTGTTCTTGTTGAGGAACATAGTAATATTAATCTAGAGGATGAGATCGGTACAGAGGAGAACGATGACATCAACGCGGGTAATAACAATGTAAGTGATCATGATATCGCATTTGATTTGTCTCCTACAAAATCTGTTAGTGTTGATAAGGAACCAATTAGTGTGGTTATTTATGATCCAGCATCGAGAAGAAATTATTAGACGAGATTGATATTGATTCCATTATCACCGACTTCGCTTCTAGGAATACACGGATAAATTTTGAAGGTAATTATAAATATTGTCATTTTTATATGAATATTGCAAATGGGTATACTTAAAGTATTTATTCTTCATCATTTCATTCTTGTATATCAAAAAAAATAGAAGGGGGCCCGAAATTTTAGTTTCACCCCGGGCCCCTGAAATCTCAGGACCGGCCCTGTGGTTAGCAAAAAGACTTTGCAAATTCCTCCAACTATATCTTAGAAAATTACAATACTTCCATAAAAACAATAGTTCTACCACAATTAGTTTATCTGTACTCGCTCCTTCCCAAAATAACGTTAAACTTCATTTTCAAAAACAATGACATTAAACTTTAAAATCAAAACTTTCTCTTTCCTTCCCAAAATAAACGATTTATAGCTTTTGTCTGCTCCCTCTGATTCAAATTAATACACTCAAATTTGTCTAGATTCAGATGTATCTAGCACTAAAACAGGATCCGAATCTAGATAAATCTGAGTCTAGTTTGGATCAGAGACAATACTAAAGATATGTCGGTTACTACAATACCAATAGATACACTATGAAAACACATTCTTAAGTAGTTTTATGCCTTATTTTTTTTGGAAGAAGAGACTAGTAATTAGAGATATGGAAGTGGGACAAGTCGATCATCATTTATACATCTCAATACTAACTCTAGACTGAGTGGAACAAGTGTAATTGGGTAGGATGTGCTAAGGGTTGTTTCTATGGGGCACAGGAAACCATAGAACATTTATTTATATCTTGCCCTTTTGCTCACCTTTTGTGGCGCTTTACTCATTTTGCTTATGATCTATCCCCTCCTACTAATATCACAAATATGTTTGGAAATTGGTTGAATGGTATTGATAAATCATCTAAGGCTCGAATTCGAATTGGTGTTTCAACCTTATGTTGGTCTATTTGGAGATGTAGAAATGATATTATCTTTAACAAAACAAAACAAAAATTAATCTTTTGTAGGTTATCCATATGGTGGCACACTGGGTGCGGCTTTGGGCGCTCCTGTCGCCGCAAGACCAGTGGGATATCATGGCTACTGGGTGCAGCCGTCTCCTGATGGTCAATGGGCACATTTTTGGCCAGTCTAGATGGCTGCGTTTTAGTCAACTGGAGCATGATGTCTAGTCGCCTATTTAGTCTTTTCCACTGGTTGATTCATGTGTCGACTTTGTGTGATCCATGAATTGTAATCATGGTGTGAATTGTCGACTTTGGATACCAAACTTTTAATAAAAGGTTGTGTGCATCAACCGATGCAGAGGCCGGGGTTATACCCCTTTTCGAAAAAAGTCACAAGTGTGATTTGTGATCTATCCTAATTTAGTAATTAGAGATATGGAAGTGGGACAAGTCGATCATCATTTATACATCTCAATACTAACACTAGACTGATTGGAAGAAGTGAGATAAGTCACAAGTGTGATTTGTGATCTATCCTAATTTCCCACTTATTTTATAGTTAATATAGAGATCTAAAGGTAAGAACTCACTTTTCCCACTTCCACATCCACATCCTTACTCGAAACAGGCTTTCTCCATGCTTTATAAATAAAGCAACATCCATGTACAAAGATCCACAGTAGCATCAGCACCGGAGCGCCAAAGAAAAGAGAAAAGGTCCGCTGGGCTACATAACAAAACTGCCCAAAACCAAAAAAAATGAGGGATATCTCGCCTTCTAGACATGCTCCTCGGTGGTATAATGGTCAGGAGCCGTGAAGCGCCATGTCAACGCTCTCAAGGCCTGGAGGATGTTGTCCAAGTGCTCCATGTCCCGCTATTTAGATAGCGGGTACTACTGCTGAAGGTAGGCAAGAAAAGAAAAAATAGAGTCAAACGTGTGCCTTGGAAAGATCCTTTCTATCATCATTATTACGAATATTCCATAGTGTCCAGGTAAGGGCAGCGAACACTATCCAAAAGAGGTGGTGCCTCTTTCCAGGCATGTTTTCCTCCATCTCAACGAACTCGTCAAGATCTTGGCACTTCTCGGATAAAGTTCCATAGAGACTAAGCGGCTGGACATGTGAATATTATGTAGGTGTATGTTTTTGGCTTCCCACATAATGGACAAAGCCTGTTGCCAGACCTGGTTCGTTTCAACACCTCTACCTTTGAGGGGAGCCTATCTCGTAGCAACTGCCATAGAAAGATCCCTGGGCTAAGGGGAAGAGGTGCCTTCCATAGGTGGGTCGTCCAAGGGAGCTCCGGTCCCTAGAAAAGGGACCTATATGCCGGTCTTCCACATCATTACCAGTAATGCGGTTACGTGGTTAATATTGATGGGTACAACATGAGAAGTTATAAGCGAGGAATGCAAGTGAAAGCATACATAGAAAAAGAGTTAAGGCCTAGTTTGGTAACAAAGTTTTTCTAAAACTAAAGTATATCAATACCATAGTATTTTAATGCCTAGCAAAGCTACTTTAGTCTTTCTCTTTTCTCGGTTTTAGAAAAAAAAAGATGGTTGGCCCTCTTTCTCAAATACTTAAAAAACATAGTGAGAATACTTTAGTTTTAAATCATATTATTTGTTGGGTCCAAACAACTCAAAGTATTTAATACTTCAGTTTCTCTGAAACCAAAGTATTCTCTTAATACTTTAAAAATACTTTGATGCCAAACAGGACTTAAATATTATAAGTTGTTATAATGGAGTAAAACAATTATTTATAAATATGTGCAATGGAAAAATGATATGAAGAACCGGTGGAGCATGACGTACGGTCTTGGCAACAACACTCTGCATGGCAGCAACTCCTGTCTGGTATGAACCGAACAAGGACCAGGGGAATATGAACACTCGAATGGTAAGACAAATTAAAATGATCTTGGTGCGTGCATTCTGTCATGGACCGTCTGGGCCGCTGAACCGGGTTGCTTGGGCTGCTGCGGGAAGGAGGCTATGGGCCGGACAGAACGAAGCGAGCTACTGTACTTAGAGGAGACCGAGACAATGGACGGAGCGTCGAAGAACCTGATCCTGAACCGGAGTACTCTGGCACGCAAGGGCGGACCCTCCCTCCCTCACGCCGGGTGGCCTAGCAGTAAGGGCATCTTCACCAAGCCGACTCGTACTCTTCGAGTGTGTCTAAACTTGTCCGCGTGGCCTCCTAACGGGCCGATCTATTCGAAGAAACGCGTCCGATTCGATCCATTCATGCATCTAATCTAGGGCATGGTTACGTCTGCCCGGTAGACGCGCGCAGATAGACGCGACATTGATTTAGACGCGGTCAGCGGCACCGATTCAGACGCAACCACGACACCGATCCATCAATGACGACGAGACGACACGCTGACCCACTGGACGGCGCCTACATTCCCGCACCGGCATTAATGGCGAAGGAGCGGAAAGCTGTACGTGTTCACGGGCGGCTGGGCTATTTAACCCTGTGCACGTCGGTGCCGCCCTCCTCACCT
Organism: Avena insularis; assembly: GCA_023614405.1. NCBI lineage: Eukaryota > Viridiplantae > Streptophyta > Magnoliopsida > Poales > Poaceae > Avena > Avena insularis. The sequence continues at coordinate 457,445,618 of CM042685.1, read as the reverse complement.
CTCGCCCTCGCAAAACCCTAGCCGCCGCCACCACCGCGAACGATGAAGACGCCGTCATGACTGAAGAGGAGCACGAACGACCACGAGGCGTCTGGCTCTAGCAGCCAGCGCTCTCGGTTATCGGCCTTCCTCCGCGGCACGTCCTTGACGGCATCCGCCGAGGCCAGAGGAGTTTCGGAGCGACCCCGTGGTGGACTATCCGCCACCGCGGGACCGTCGCACCCGGCGGTACTACCGCGTCGGAGAGTGCGAGCGTCGGTGGAGGGAGGGTCGCGGCATCTAGCACATAGATGTCTCCCTCCCCACCGGCTGACACCTCAACCGAGACTGTGTCCCGGTGCCGCCACCACCCAAGGCGGGCAGAGGGCTGGCGGAGGAAATCCTCTGCCGGATCAGCAACCTTCCTCGGACCCAACGGTGGGAGAGGGGCTACCACTCCGAGGCGTACTGGATCAAGTTCCTCGAGTGAGAGCACAAGGTGCGGCGCACCACCACCATCCGATGCGACCTATAGCCGGGGGAGGTCTACCTGATCCCCGACATCGACCCAGACGACGAGGGCGCCCACAACCACTCTGACACTGACCTCGGTAGCGAGGACGGCAACAACGACGTTGTCGTCAAGTAGGAGGCGGTGGACGACGTCACCATGAACCTGCCCCCAGAGTACCGCGAGGTGCTGGCGCGGGGCTACGACGAGGACGCCTTCACCGAGCAGGCCATTGCGGCCAGCGCGCAGGAGGAAGAAGCCCAGTGGGTCGGCTTCGAGGAAGTCGTCCAGCTCACCGACATGGTGGCGCAGACGAACACTCAGCTTCCTCCGCTGATGATGTGTAGCTCAGATCACTGTAGAGCTTTGTTGGGAGACCTCAAGAGGAAGGTATGATGAGCATAGCAGAAAGTTTTCCCTCAGTAGAAACCAAGGTTATCGAACCAGTAGGAGGAAGGAAACGACTCAAAGGTGTTGCTAGCAACTTGGATATCTGCACAACACAAACTCAAGACTTTGCCCCAACAAACAGTGAGGTTGTCAATCTCACCGGTTTGCTGAAAATAAAGGATTAACTGTATGGTGTGGAAGGTAATGGTGGATTGCAAAAAGGAAACAATAATAGTGGAAGATGTATCAATGGTAAAGATTGGACCGGGGTCCATAGTTCACTAGAGGTGTTCTTCTTAAAATAAACAACATAACATATTGGGTAAACAAATTACAGTGGGGCAATTGACAGGACAGAACAAGGCATAACAATACAATACTATACATTCAAGATCATATGACATTTGTTTGGGCATTACAACAAGATACATAGACCGCCATCCAACTACATCTATGACTAGTAATCCACCTTCAGGTTATCATCCGAACCCCCTCCAGTATTAAGTTGAAAGCAACGGATAACTGATTTAAACAAGGTGTGTAAAGTAAACAATACAATTGGTCCATGAACAAGAAATTGTTGTTTTCTCTCTAGTACCAACAACACATCTACAACCTTAGAGATTTCTGTCACTTCCCTAGATTAAATAGAGGCATGAACCCACTATCGAGCATAAATACTCCATGTTGGAGTCACTAGTATCTACTTGGCCAAAATAGCTACTAGAAACGGAGAGCATGCAAGATCTCAAACAACACAGACATGATAGAATCAATAAGATAGAATCATTAACCAATCTAATATAGTAATCTCAATATCCATCGGAATCCTGCAAACACAACATGCATGATTACAAATAAATGATCTTGGTCATGAATGGAGCTCACAAGATCTAAACATGGTAGCACAAAGGAGGATAAACAACCATCTAGCTACTACATGGACCCGTAGTCCAATGTGGAACTACTCACGCTTCATACCGGAGGCTGGCATGGTGATAAAAAGGCCTCCGAAATGATCTCTCCCCTTCGGCAGGGTGCCGGGAAGAGATTTAGATCCCCCACACGATCTAGGGACGATGGTGACGGCGGCTATGGACTGTTTTATGGAAGATTGATCGGGTCCTTAGGGTTTAGGTATCGGGGGATTCTTATAGAAGAAGAGGGAGGCCGGCCAGGCCAGGCCGCGTGGCTATGGGGTGTGGCCCCCTCAAGGTCCTCCTCCGTCTTATTTTCTGGCTTCGTGTTCCCCATGGTAAAATATTGATTTTGGCTTTTGTCCCATCCAATTCCGAGAATATTCATTTTCTGACTTTTCTGGAACAAAAAACAACAGAAAACAGACAACTAGCACGGTGGCATCTTGTTAATAGGTTAGTCTCATAAAACATATAAAAATACCTCAAAGAGAAGACAAAGCAAAGCAAAGTAAATACTAAACAAGCATGAAACATCAAAAATTATAGATATGTTTACGACGTATCATCCGCCGCCTTCGCTGCCGGGATGGGTGCCACCGATCACGCCGGAGGTGGGGATGAAGCTGGAGCACCTCCAAAATGGTTGGGCGTTGTGGCCTGGGCAGGTGAGCAATCCACCTGCGCCCGCTCCTCCACTGGTCCTGCCGCCGCCCAACCTCTGAATGCCGCCGGAGTACATCGACCTCGACCTGTAGATGGACGAGGCAGCGCCGGTATGCGAAGACCAGTAGCTAGGAGTAGAAGTGTTTAAATTCCGTTTTTTATATGTTGAATGTAAATTAAGTATGAATTTTGCATGTTTTCAGTGCGAACTGTTTGTGTTAATTTGCAAAAAAAAAAATCTATAGGTATTGCTGGACGCGGCTGATCGGACAGGCCGAATCCCCTCCCCAAATCGACCGGGGGCCGACCTAAACGGACAGAAACGGACCGTTTGAGTCGACCAGATGGGTCGGCCCGATAGAGATGCCAGCTGCTCCGCCCACAACCTCTATGGTTGGAATCTCAAACCCATATTGATCGAAAATTTGCACCGACAGAATACAACATGCTTGAATTTCTATTGCATCTGGAGACACCCTGCACCCATGATTTTAATACTCCTACGACGTAAGTTCAAGAATTCGAGTCCAATGAATGAGAAGCGAAAAACGATTATCCAGCTGTGTCAAATCAAATGTAGGAACTAAATAGCACAATGCGATCCCAATCAACGACCGCCGCGGCTGCGAGCAGCAGTACCTGGAGGTGGCCGGCCACCAAGAGAGAGAAAAGGACCATCCTGCCGGCTCCAGTAGAAATACCACACGAGAAGAAATCGTCATCCTTGAGGAGCGACAGGGTTATCATGAAGAATGGCTTATCAGCTGGTTCACTGAGCTTGATGACAGATAATGGGACACTTTTATGTTTCAGTGTTTGTTTACAGAGGCTTCGCTGTCCACGGATCGTGTGATCCACTAGTACTACACTAGTGTTGGTGGTGAAGGGGCAGATTTATGTACACTTGCTCCTGCTGCCACACTGTTCTGTAATGAGATCATCTGCAGCTTCCAGCCAGGAGTTGCAACACGATTATTTAAGCTGTCCTACGTTTGACAGGTCTTATCTCAATCTCATCATCTTGTTCTTCTCGCCAGCAGTAGTATGTATTACTACAGTGAATTCTATATATCCATTTTAAGGTTCTTCGCATGCATTCGATGCAAGACTGGTTTCATCTCCAAGAAGTGATAGCGGCAATAGTTTATGCTGCTTTTTTCGAGGATCATGGGAGGCCAGCAAGATTCTTCGTGGGCGGGCACTGTCAGCCAATGTCTATTTGGTGATGCAGGGATTGCGTTAACTGAGCATATATATGGTTGGAAATTACTTGCTGGTCTGAATTCTGAAACTTGTCCTTTCACAGCTGCTTTGCTACTGCCCGCTGGAGATGACAAATTGTACTCTCATACACTGATGCCTTACCGGATCAGATGGTTCTTGATGACAAATTGGACTCATTGATGTTGTAGCAATTTTCTTACAACTATGGCCCTCGTTGTCGTTGGATCTTGTTACCGCCTACTGATTTTGTTGAAGGGCAGCATTTGCCATGATGTGCACAGCACACATTGCCGGACAGCAAACATCTGCTCTTTTTCAGCTCCTACTGCTGCCGCGCTGTTGAGCCATGGGATATATATCTATCTGCAGCATTCAGCTAGGATCTGTCCTAAGTTTGGCCTGTTTTATCTCGATCGCCGAGATAGATTCAACCTGTTCGGCCGGTCACCATCTTGTTCGTCTCGCTAATCTACCTGTCTTCCTAGTTAGTTTCTATATATACTCCCTCTGTTTCAAAATATAAGATGTTTTAGGTTTGTAAAGAAAATGTTTTCTGATCCTCTTATCCAATGAGACACACACTGACTGGTACACTAGTTAAAACATCACAACAGTCACCTGCAGGACATCCATCAGCCATCAGTGTGATGTGGTAGCTGAGTATTTTGCCTCCTTGTTATATGCAGGTGACGGTAACAAAGCTCAGGTGGGGTACATATACTAGCTGGTAGCACTTACGATCGCTCTAGTCTAGGCTCAAGGCACACTGATGCTTGTCACAACAGATGGTTCTATGGGGCGGACAAGTAATGGGAGCATTTTATCTGTCCAGCAGACTGGTACACAAAGCAAAACTATGGACAAGAATCACAGCAAATAACTCTGCTACATCCTACAACTATCACAACTCAAGGGAAGGGCGCCCGCAGCCGCCGAAATTCTCTGAATTACATCAGATACCATTGAGTTGCAGACAAGTGAGCACCACCTATCGGTGACCACGTATCATCATTTATGCACCCATACCTTCACAAGATGACAAGGGCGGAAACACCAGACCTTGATCCTTTGATGGTTCTTGTCCATGGCGATACTTCCAAGTCTCCACAATTGCCTTCCAAATGGTGTAAGAGCATGTACGATTGGGGTCAGGAACAAACGTTCTTTCTCAGAACCTCACACATATTAGAAAAAAAATCAACGGAAAGAAGCAAGCGCCCGTTAGCACTTGAGCCACACGGCACTACCAGCATAACTATCAACATACAAAAGAAAAGGGTTCAATGCTCACTATAAACGAATGCTTCTGGACTAAAGCTACAGCTCAGAACTACATGGTGATCAGGTTCAAAAGGAGAGTTACATGGTGACCACAGAAGCTAACTATCAAACGCACGCACTTCTGTATCAGCTTGAGGGGCAAATAAACCACCGATTGGGTTATTTAATCCAAGAAAAGGCTTCACATCCATCTCGCTCGATCCATTCGGTTCTGCTGAAGTACAGGCTGCATATCCTGGGCTGAGCATTCCAAGAGAGGGCTTGACATCGATCTCGTTCAATCCATTCAGTTCCGCTGGAGTACAAGGCGTGGATTCTGGATTGGAACGCTCGCTGCCATTTTCAACCATACCTTGAGTGTTAGGATTACATGCAACGGTGGCACTTGGTGCGTTATTTGGCCAGGATGCAGCATTGTGAAAGCTTCCAAGAATTGCCTGAAAGAAGTAGATTAACTTAATGAATAAGGTCTGCTGTTATCACTTGTCTGTTCCATGCAGGCAATGAACCAGAGGACTGAAACAGAAGAATGCAAATTTTTATATGCTACTACAAACAAGCAACTACTTGTAGCAGATAACACTTGCTTGTTCGCATGTTTCTTACACAACAAATACACAACAAGTTTCAGTGCTAAAAGAGGTTTGCAATGGTGAATGGATTTACACATTCTAGCATCCTTAGATACCTGAATGGGTGATGCAGCTATGAGAGGTCCAGCTATGGTGCCACTGATCACAAAACTATTCATAGAAGCAAGGGTCACACGTAGACATGGACGGTCATTAGATGTCAAAATGAATCCTGACAACCGGATGATTTCTAAAGGACCCTGCAGAAATAGAATGAAGAGTTATTGGAAACCAATATTGATTGGAATAACTACGCTGATCAAAGAACTGCTCTCACTAGGAGACATGGACCACTACAATCAAACTTAACTAAGAAAAAAACTGAAACATAACCCACAAGCTTCTTCAGGTAATTCTGACACATTAAAGTTTATTTGGTAATGAAAATAACTTGCACCCACATTTCTATCTTTAAAATGTCATACTAGTATGCTATTATTGATGTAGAAAAAACTGTAACCGGTAAAATATTAAATCTTGAGGAACTATGGTCAAACCTTGTGATTTAAAATGACACCAGATGGCTGGAGTAGAAAAGCTTCCTTAACAGCCCCAATAGCTGAAAGAATGCAGATTGCCTTTGAAGTCAACTGTGAGACCGCCATGGCCCTTGATACAATATCCTGCAGAATCATTGTAAGATAACCAAATTTCTTGCCACATTTTAGAGGAGAGAATATGTGAGGTAAACAATCATAGGTCCTCAATTATAAGGTCCATCTAAATTGTATGTCCTATGTTAACAGGTTCATTCAGGTGGTCCACAACCATAGCACTAGGAAACCCATGGGAGAGGGCCAACAAATGGTACTAATGTTCTGTTAACAGTGAAATCTTCTTGGATAAAGCCACATGCCCACTTTTTCTCTTGACTAAGTTTGAGATTTTAGCTTTTCTTTCCTTCTAGAGACACAATTTAATTCCTGTGTCAATTTAATTGGTTACTGATTTCAGCATATCACACACTCACCCCTCTTGCCATCAGTGGTTGGTTCTGCTAATAAGTTTGTTTGCATCAATATGTTAAACAGTAAGCACTGGCCTTGTGGACGGGCTGTTAGCCCAGTGGCGGGAGAGCTGTGGCTCATCCCAGCCAGCGAGGGATCAACCCCTGGGTTTGGACGTGTGTATCACACACTTCTTTCTTAATAAAATGCCACGGGGGTTCCTTCCCCTGTTGGTCTCTCTCTTTATTAGAAGCAATGGCCTTGTTTGCAACTTTAAGCCGAAGCAAAAGATAAAGATAAGTCCTTTTTGGAAATAACTGGTTGCAACCGAGCCCCAATAACGCAAACAGAGATAATCGAGTTTGTGACAACCATGACATGGTTGTTAGCAACGCAAAACAAAATAAACTGCCACTAGAGCAATCAGTAATCAGTAATGCCATACACAGCACTCACATTTCTACAGAAAGTTGCACATTCAAGGCTTTTTTAACAATAAATTTATTCACCATTGAGGGGCATGAAAAATCCAGATAGTCTATCGATAGAGCCGTCAGCACAAATTTTTCCAGGCAGAGGCACCAAAACAATTTGCATCATCAAATTGCCACAGATGGCTTTGTTCCAGGTCTAGGGGTTGTAGTGGAATTTGTTCAAAAAGGTTGTACCCTACTCATCAGACTGGACACACGGATGATGACATCACCGTCCGAATTCCACCACCCGTTCCACAATTCCTGATTCTACGAGCATCACTATATGAACATAATCAAATCAGTCAAGCAGATACGAGATACCTCTCCCACAGCAATGGTGAGCACGTGCGGCTGGAGCCCATCTAGCTTCCCTTTCCCTGCAACACGCGACGAAGATCTCAGCAGACGCCAGACGGGCATCCATCTATGACCGGGGACAGGCACGGGAGGACTCACCTGGGGCGGGGGCAGCGGCAGCCTGGGTCGGCCGTGCGGCCGGCAAGGGCGCGAACCCCGGTGGCGGCGGGAGGCTGTCGCACTTGCGGGGGCGTCCGCGGCGCCGCTTCTCCGGCAGCGGAGGCAGGGGTGCCTTAGGAGGGGGAGGAGGAGGGTAGACGGGGCGGGGGATCGGCTCGGCGAGCTGCGGCGGCGGGGCGACCCGGGTGCGCATGGCCCACACGATGGGGGACGGGCCCCGCAGCTTGTGGAGGCCGGTTGGCGCCTCCATTGCCTGGCGTTAGGCGGCGGGGATGAAGCCCTAGAGGTCGGGGGAGGAGGAGGCGGCGGCGGCGGAGACGGCGAAGAGGTGGCGGCCACAGTTGTCCTCACCGGTTGACACGCCTCCTTCCGTTTTTAAATCTGCGTTGAAGTTTGCTTTTTTTATTGGAACTCGTTGGATTTATATTTTATTTAAGGAATTCAAGGAATGGTGGTGAGTGGACCATGATTCTTTGAATATGGAAAGATTATAAACATTTATATTCATATAAAATAGACAAGTTAAGTTTGACAGAGTTTTTTAAAACCATGCAAATATATTACTTCCTTAGGCCCATACTAATAGTTGTTGATTGGCTGTATCTAGTACTAAAACATGTCTAGATACATCTGATTCAACGATAATTAATATGGATAAGAGGAAGTACGACAATCGATATCTATGGGCGTGTTTGATTGCTCCTGCCATTTAGTTGCACCTAAAGATCATGGCTCCACGGAAGTTGTGTGTGGCAATACAACCTCCCGTGCCTAAAGGGTCATTCGTTTGGTTCCGTGTTTTTTTATTTCCGTAGAGATTGAGAAGCCAAGCTCCAGTCGTTTAGTTCCATATATTCATGGTTTTCAGCAAATTGATACTTGTTTAGCTAGTTGCATTGTCCATAATAGCCTTACCACTTGGCTGGTGAGGTGAGCTCACCCAACATCAACAAGGCAGAAAATAAAGTTCAGATAATTGCAATTCACATAATAGCTAGCTTAAGACTGAATCCAAATAATCATCTAGAATCGTGTGATAAAGGGGTTAACCTCTTGGGTGGCCCAATCTTTACGGATCTCGTGGTCAAATCGATGGGAGAGCGAGGGGAAAGGGAGAGGGTAGCGGAAGCGAACACACACCTCGTGAAGAACACGATGAACACATGCAAAACTCACACGATACAAGGTCGATTGCTCCCGAACGGCGGTCACCGGTCCGATAGAATCCTCGCAAGGAAAGATATCGGTCAACGTGGTCCCTCAAATCCACATCGGAGATGGAAGAACACCTTGGGAATGGTCTTGATAACTTGGAGACGATACACCGAACTCCAAGGCCTTGTACAACAATGGATGCGTGATGCAAAGTCCAATCGAGGTTGGTGACGATAGTCGGTCTCCTTGATAAATGGATGAGGCAAAACTAGAGATTCCACACAAGAGGAATGTCTTTAGTCTATCATCTATGCCTAAGGGATACATGAGGGGTGGGGGCTCTATTTATAGGTCAGCCACTAAACAAGGGGTAGTTTAGGGATAAACTAGGCAAAGGGGTAAGTAAAGGGAATATTCCAGGGCATGAAACTCAGATCCGCGCGCAGACGGGAAATTCCGGCAGTAAGTCCGGTGGCGCCGGATCTGACGCCGGAAGTTCCGGTCATCGCCACTTATTCTGGTTGCCCGCCAGTATGGCATACAGAGACCGCTTCCGGCGGTGGGTCCGGTCCACCGGTCCTGGCGCCATGGATTCCGACGGGGTGCTCGGTCCGCCGTTGCTGTCGCCGGAGATTCCGACGGTGGCTCCGGTTCACCAGTCCTGTCACCAGATCCAGCTGGAGCTTCTTCCGCCTCCTCTTCCAAGTCTCCGTCTTGTCACGCGTGAGTCCTCAGGCTTACTCCCTCATCTCTGTACTCGTCGGTGTGAACCTATCATGCATATGTGATGGAGTATGAAGTAGTATACCATTCAATAGGGTAGGAAGTGTGCTCGCATAGAGGAACGGATTCACCTTTGGAGTCCATGACGACTTGGCGTAAGTTGGAGACCTTGATGTGGTAACGACCGTAGGTCGGGCTACATCAACGTGTGTGCTGCACCACGAGATCACGAACAACTGCTCATGATGCAGCATAAGATCGTCACAAACAGAGAGATTATAACCGAATACTGATACGTCCAAACGTATCTACTTTTCCGAACACTTTTGCTATTGTTTCTCCTCTAAACTTGTATGATTTTGATACAACTAACACGGACTAACGGTATTTTCAGTAGAATTACCTTGGTGTCTTGTTTTTGTGCAGAAAATCAACTATCAGGAAAAATCCCAGAAAATATGCCAAAATCATATTTCACCAGAAGACTCACGGAGCCAGAGGACGAGGCGGAGGTGGGCCACAAGGGGCCCACACCCCCCTGTCGTGCGGGCAAGCCCAGGCTGCTCCTGGGAGGGGTGTGGCCGCCTCGGGCACCCCCTCGGCCTCCCTCTTCGCCTATAAGTTGCCTTCTAACCTAAAAACTCAGGGGGGGTCGACGTTTTTCCAGAAAGAGTTCCGCTGCGCCGCTCCCACCAGAAACCGCGATTCGGAACCAGAAACTCCATTCTGGCACCCTGTCGGGACGGGGAATTTGGAGAGGATCATCGCCATCATCATCACCAACGCCTCTCCATCAACCATCCATGTTTCCCCCATCCATGAGTCAGTAATCCCCCGTTGTAAGCTATGGGGATGGTAGGGATTGGATGAGTTCTATCATGTAATCGAATAAGATTGTTAGGACATGGTGCCTAGTATCTTTATTAGTGCTATTTGACTTTGTTGCAACTTATTATGCTTAATGCTTGTCACTAGGGCCCGAGTGCCATGATCTTAGATCTGAACTTATTATTGATTCGTGATGATAGTATTATTTGTGATCTTATCTACAAGTTGTGTACACATATCATTGTCCGGAACCAATGGCCCTGAAGTGACAGAAAGTGGGACAGCCGGAGGGGGTGGCTGTGATGTGAGGATCACATGTGTTCATGGAGTGTTAATGCTTTGCTACGATGCTCTATTAAAAGGAGTACCTTAATTGCCAGTAGATTCCCTTGAGGCCCCGCTGTAACAGGCTGGCAGGACAAAAGATGTTGGGCAAGTTCTCATTGCAAGCACGTATGACTATATATGGAACACATGCCTATGATTGTTTAGTACTTGGATGCTTTATCTTATTTATCTGCAATTGCCTTAGATCTTGAAGTTACATGTTTAGACTTGTCCATGCAACGCCCGTCCATCCATCCCTATGCCTACAACACTCATATCCTACTGTTTGTTACTATTGTTACTATTGCCTTTGTTTTACTGCTGCTATTACTTTGTTATTACTACTACAAAACTGTTGCTACTGATAAACTATTGTGAGCAAGACTATTTCCAGGTGTAGCTGAATTGACAACTCAGTTGTTAAGGCTTATAAGTATTCTTTGTCTCCTCTTGTGTCAAATCAATAAATTGGTTTATACTATCCTCGAAGACTGTTGCGATCCCCTATACTTGTGGGTCATCAAGACTATTTTATGACGCTGTTGCCGGAAGCATAGTTTTATTTGTAAGTTCACTTGGATCTATTATTGTTCACTGCTATTCCTTTCATCATGGGGAAGTCTCGTGATGGAAAGTTTCCTATTTGACCATCCACTACAACAAGAGGTACAGTCCTAAACACCTTTGCTACTCTTGATTCGCCATTTGTTATAAGTAAGCTTGTTACACCACCACCACATATACATGTTACACACACTTCTACTACTGATGAATCTAAAATTGCTTCTAATACTCATGATGTTACTTCTACTGTGCTTGATGCAAGTGGTTCATCCGGTCCTTTCCTAGATGCTACTATTGCTAGAACTATTTTGGGAAACACTGAAACTCCTAGTGAAGAAACTATTACACCTGTTAGCTCACTGAGTCTAGAGAGAGATATGATATTAATGATGGTTACATTGAAATGACTGGTGAATTTATTGAAGAGTACCAAAATACACGTGGTGCTAATGATATTAGGAGTCTCCTTGAGATACGTACCATTATACCTAAACTGTCTCCTGATGCTAAGTTTGCTACTTCTCCCATATACATTAAAGATAAAGATTATGATTTCTCTCTTGATTTATCCTATATAACCATTGTTGAGAAAGAACCTTTTTGTGGGACTAAAAATGAAAGTGATGTAGCTCATATGAATGAGCTTTCTACTATGAGTGCATTATTTTCTCATGACGTTAAGATGCGCAAGTACTTTGTTATAAAGATCTTCCCTTTTTTACTAAAGGAGAAGCTAAAGCTTGGTTTAATAGATTACCTCCTGGATCCATTGATAGCCCTGATTGCTTGATTGATTCTTTCTTTCAGAAATATTTTCCTCTCGGTGCTAGACATGCTGCTTTGCAGAAACTTTTTGATTTTAAACAAGGAGAAAAAGAGAAATTGCCTGAGTCATGCACAAGGTTTTGTGCCTTGATTCATGCACATCCTAGATGTCCATTACCTAAAAATGAGCTTCTTGATATCTATTATAATGGACTAACTGATAATTCTAGGACATTTCTGGATAGTTGTGCTGATTGTGTTTTCAGGAAAAGAACTCCCGCGGAAGCTGAATAATTAATGGCTAAAATAAGCAAGAATTATGATGATTGGACTTCAAGTGAGCTAAATACACCTGAGCCTATTACTCCTAAATCAATTGTGCCTGAACCAGTTCCAACACCAACACCAACATCAAAGAAGAGAGGAGTGATTGCATTAAATGATGAAGTGATGAAAGAAGCTAAGAAATGTCTAAAAGAGAAAGGTATTAGATCTGAAGATGTGAAGAATATACCTGAAGGGTTTCGCGACATAGTAAATCAAAATTTTCTACGGATGCGAACAGAGGGAAATCCAAGATCTAATCTAGGAGATGCAAACAACGAGAGAGATTGGATTAGATCTTCATACCCTTGAAGATTCTCACAGCGGAACGTTCGTCGGAACGTGGGTGATGTAGTCGTACTCGCTTCTCCTCCTCGCGATCCGATCCGATCTAGCACCACAAGTGGCGGTGCCTCCGTGAGATGCACACGTGCAGCACCTCGACGTCTCCTCCTTCCTCGGACCAGCAAGTATGGTGGAGAGACGGATTGGATCTACAACGCGACGGCGCGGTGTATATGGTGGAGAGTTTCTGCAGCAGGGCTTCGCCTACAAACAATCGGGAGGGAGAGAGGAGGGCAGCAGGGCAGCTAGGGTTGGAGGGAAGGTGTGTGGGGAGGGGCGCCCTAGCCCTCTTTATATAGAGGGGGGGCGGCCAGCCCTTGCCCCTCCTCCAAGCCTTGGGCCGGCGGCCAAGGGAGGGAGAAGTGGGGGGGAAGGACTCTCCCCCTTCTAGAAGCCCTATCTCCAGTTTAAACCCTCTTTGGCCGGCTGGGCCCTATGGGGCCTTGTGCCCCTGGCCCAATGCGGCCAGGGCACTCCCTCATAGGCCCATGCCCCCTCCCGGAAGGTGGGACCATGTTGGTCCCCCTCCGGAAGGTTCTAGAAGCTTCCGGTACACAATACCGATTAACCCGGAACAATTCGAACTCCAAAAAACTGCCTTTTATGAATCTTATTCTGGACCACTCCAACCTCTCGTGATGTCCGGATCCCATCCGAGACCAACAAAAAACTCATAAACCAATCATCCAATCTATCCTAGCGTCGAGACACGTTAAGTGTGTGACCTGGTTCGAGAATATGCGTACATGATCTTCTATCAATAATCAACGGCGGGCCGGAACCCATATTAACTCCACACATTCATCGATGATCATATCGGATGAACCACAATGCCAGATTCAATCAATCCCATATATATATTCCCTTCGTCTCGCGATATTTTACTTGCGAGATTCGATCATCGATGGCCATACCTAGTTCAATCTCGTTCACAAAGAAGTACTTTACTCGTTCCGTAATCCGATATCACTTTGTGATTAACTCCTTAACCACATGCTTGCAAGCGGTGTTGATATCGATTACCGAGTGGGCCCGAAGTATATCTCTCCGACTTGGGAGGGACAAAAATTCCATCTCGATACATACAACCCAACAGATACTTTCCGATCACCTGAGAGACACCTTTATGATCACCCTCTCATAGGATGACGTTTGATGACCTCAAAGCTCTCTTCCGATACCAGGGAGTTGTATTATCTCATGGTCTAAGGAATACAATATTTGACATAGGAAAAGCTTCGAAAAGATGAACACGATGACACGATCTAATTGCTTCGCTTAGTTTGGGTCTGTCCATCACATCATTCTCCCAATGATATGATCTCATTATCAATTGACAACTCATGTCTATGGTTAGGAAACCTTAACCATCATTGATCAATGAGCTAGTCCTTAGAGGCGTACTAGGGACACGGTGTTGTTCACAAACCACACAAGTATTAAAGTTCCCGCTTAATACAATTCTAGCATGGAATATAAACATTATCATGAACAAGAATTATAATAATAACATCTTTATTATTGCCTCTAGGGCATAATTCCAGGAGTCTCCCACTTGCACTAGAGTCAACAATCTAGTTTACATTTGGCAACAATCTCACACCCATGGCACTGAGGTGTTGATCATGTTTTACACGTGGAAGAGGTTTAGTCAACGGATCTGCGACATTCAGATCTGTATGTACTTTGCTAATCTTGGATTCCATCGCTATATAATCTCGGATTATATGAAACTTATGATTGATATGCTTGGTCTTTGGATGATATCTTGGTTCCTTAGCAAGTGCTATGGCGCCGGTGTTGTCACACAATATCTCGTGGGTCCAATGCACTTGGAACCACGCCAAGCTCGATGATGAAGTTCTGATCCAAACTCCTTCACTTGACGCTTCTGCGGCAGCCATGTATTCCGCTTCTCAGAGATCCTGCGATCACGCTTTGCTTGCAGCTTCTCCACTCACAGCTCCTCCATTCAAAATATAAACATATCCCGTCGAGATTTAGAATCATCCTTGTCGATTGTCAAAACTAGCGTCGACGTAACCTTTTACGACAAGCTGTTCATCACCCCATAGACTAAGAACATTTCTTTAGTCCTATTTAGGTACTTTAGAATGTTCTTCACTGTCGATGTTCCACTCTGGATCACTTTGATATCTCGTCAAACTAAGAGCATTGGACACATCCGGTCTAGTACACAAAGATGGCATACATGATGGAACCTATGGCCGAGGCATAAGGTACTTTGCTCATAGCTTCCCTATCATTTACCGTAGCTAGACACTGAGCCTTGCTCAATATCTACCTGACAACATAGGCACTGAACCTTTCTTTGCCTTATCCATTCTGAACCTTTTTAGAACTTTGTCTAGGTATGTACTCTGGCTTAAAGCTATCAGGCGTCTTTGTCTATCTCTATAGATTTTGATGCCCAATATATAAGCAGCTTCACCTAGGTCTTTCATTGAAAACACTTGTTCAAATAACTCTTCACATCGTTAAGCATGTTGATGTCATTTCCAATAATCAATATGTCATCCACATATAGTACCGTAAACGCCACCGAGCTCCCACTCACTTTCTTGTAGATGCAAGCTTGTAGCAATTTGGAACAAATCCAAAGCTCTTGATCACTTGATCAAAACGAAGGTTCCAACTCGAGATGCTTGCTTGATCCATAAATGGAGCGCTGAAGTTTGCATACTTTATCGGCATCCTTAGGATCGACAAAACCTTTGGGTTGCATCATATACAACTCTTCATCAATGTTGCCATTGAGGAACGATCTTGACATCCATCGCCATATTTCATAATCATGAAACACAGCAATTGCTAATAAAATCGAATGGACTTAAACATCGCTACGGAGAGAAAGTCTCATCGTAGTCAACACCTTGAACTTGTCGAAAACCTTTGCGACAAGCGTGCTTTATACGGTAACATTACCATCCGTCCGTTTTCTTCTTGAAGATCCATTTGCACTCAACGACCTTTCGGCCGCTAGGAGGGTCCACCAAAGTCCATACTTGGTTTTCGCTCATGGATCCCAATTGGATTTCATGGCTTCTAGCCATTTCTCGAGTCTGGGCTCATCATCGCTTCCTCATAGTTCGTAGGTTCACTTTGTCTTCTACTAACAAGACAGTCAAGACAGTTGCCGTACAACTCGGGAGGGGCACAGACCTTGTCGACTGTGACGTTCAAGATGCGAGATCGTCCAGCTTCATGATCCTTGTCATTAGCTTCCTCTATTGTTGGTGTAGGCGGCACTGGAACAATTTCAGGTGCTGCGCTACTCTCCAATTCAAGAGAAGGTTCAATAACCTCGTCCAGCTCTACTTTCCTCCACTCACTTCTTTCGAGAGAAACTCCTTCTCAAGAAAGGAACCGTTCTTTGCGACAAACACTTTGCCTTCGGTTACGTGATAGAAGGTATACCTAATAGTTTCCTTAGGGTATCCTATGAAGGCATTTCTCGCTTTGGGTTCGAGCTTGTCGGCATCAACTTCTTGACGTAAGCCGCATCCCCAAACTTTAAACGACAACTTAGGTTTAGCACCAAACCAGTTCATACGGTGTCGTCTCAGCAGTTTAGATGGAGCCCTATTTAAAGTGAATGCAGCGGTTTCTAATGCATAACCCCAAAATGATAACGGCAAATCAGTAAGAGACATCATCGATCGGACCATATCTAATAGGGTTCGATTCCGTTCGAACACACCATTGTTGTGGTGTTCCGGGTGGCGTGAGTTGTGAAATGATTCCACTTGCTTTAAGATCGTGAGAAAATCATAACTTAAATATTCACCTCCACGATCGTAGAAACTTAATCTTTACATTACGATGGTTCTCCACTTCATTCTGAAATTCCTTGAACTTTTCAAATGTTTGATTTATGTTTGATTAAATAGATATACCCATATCTACTTAAGTCATCGGTAAAAGTGAAAATAGCGATATCCACCGCGTCCGAAACACTCATCGGTCGCATACATCGGTATGTATGATTTCCAACAAGTCCGTTGCTCGCTCCATCATACCGGAGAACAGGGTTTTGATCATCTTGCCCATGAGGCATGGTTAGCATGTGTCAAATGATTCAAAATCAAGAGACTCCAAAAGTCCATCGAATGGAGTTTCTTCATGCGCTTTACACCAATATGACCTGAGCAGCGATTGCCACAAATAAGTAGTATTATCACTATCTACTTTGCATCTCTTAGCCTCAATGTTATGGATGTGTGTTTCATCCCTTTAGATTTAGAAGAAATAAACCATTCACAAGAGGTGCATGACCATAAAGATGTTACTCATATAAATAGAACAACCATTATTCTCCGATTTAAATGAATAACCGTCTTGCAATAAACACGATCCAGAAATAATGTTCATGCTCAACGAGGCACATAATAACATTTATTAAGGTTTAAAACTAATCCGAAGGTAAAACTAAGGAGAGCGTCCGCGGCCATCACATCAACTCTTGATCCGTTGCCAGCGCATCGTCACCTCATCCTCGCAAGCCGCCGTCTATTCCGTAGCTCTGTTTGAGTTACAAATATTAGCAACTGAACGGTATCAAATACCCGGGCACTACAACGAGGGCTAGTAAGGAAAACATCAATAACATGTATATCAAATATACCTTTGATGGTGCCAGCCTTCTTGTTCGCTAAGTACTTGGACGATTGCTTCCATGACCCTTGTCCTGCAATAGAAGCACTCGATCGGCTTAGGACCAGACTTGAGCTTCTTCTCGGCGAGAACAGCAGCGCTTGCCGCCTTTCTTGAAGGGTTTCTTTGCACCCTTACCTTTCTTAAAGGAGGGCTTGTTGACCATCAACACATGATTATCCTTCTTGATGTCCACCTCCGCAGCCTTCACTGCGAAGAGCTCGGTGATCGTATCGATGGAACCAATCTGATTATGAGTCACTACAAAACTTTTGTAGCTAGGAGGAGTGATTGCAGAACCTGTCAATCTTGAGCTCCTGGAATCGTGCATTCCGTTGCTCAAAGCGTTGAGTGTAGCCCGTCATATTAATGGCGTGCTCACTAAAGGAACTCCTTCCTCCATCTTGCAGTTAAAGAACTTCTCGGAGATCTCATATCTCGAGCGGGCTGAGTCTGAAACATGGTTTTCAACTCTTGAGAATCTCAAAGGGCCGGGATAGTCTTCAAAACGATTTTGAAGTTCGGTTCCATAGCAAACAACATGGTGCTATTAATCACACCATAATCATCTTTGCTTGACCGATAGACAGCTTTCTCATCACCACGCGTAGCCAGGGGGTCACCCGACGCTTCCCAAGGACATAGTCCTTTTGTCCGCCAGATAGAATGATTCTTAGATTGGAACCAATTGGTGAAGTTAGACCCATTGTTTCTAAGCTTTTCCTTCTCAGCAAAAACGTTGAAGTTGAAGTTGGACTTGGCCATGTGATCTACAGTATTTGCAAGTACAACTTAGACTATGTTCATGATAAATAATTCAACTTAATCAAATTACTAGATGAACTCCCACTAAATTCAACATCCCTCAAGTTGTTTAGTGAACACGATCCAAATTCACCACACCTAATCCGATCTTCACGAGAAGAGATGTGGTTTCAATGGTGGACAACGAAGTGTCGATCATATCATTCATATGACTCATGCTTAACCTTTCGGTTCATGTGTTCCGAGGCCATGTCTGTACATGCTAGGCTCGTCAAGTTAGACCAAGTATTTCCTTGTGCAAAACTGGCATGCACCCGTTGTATGTGAGCGTAGAGTCTATAGCACCCGATCATCACGTGATGCTTGGACACGACGAACTTTCACAACGGTGCATACTTGGGGAGAACACAGCTTTATCTTGATCTTTAAGTGAGGAATCATCTTATAATGCTACCGTCGCGATCTAAGCATGATAAGATACATAAAAGGATAAACATCACATGCATATAACTTTATGTGACATGGTATAGCCAATCTTCGCAATGATCTCCATCTTGTGCGCTCGGCATGATCTCCATCACTCCACCATGATTGCCTCCACCACGAATAGCAACTACAACTATTGCTAACTACTTAGCGATAAAGTAAAGCTATTACATGGCGTATAGAAGTTGACTCAAGGTCATACACAATTATAAAGACAACCATATGGTTCCTGCGGTTGTGTACTCATCGACATGCAAGTCGTGAAACATTACAAAACATGATCATCGCATACAATATACACATCACATCTTGGGCCATACCATATCACGAAAACACTCCTGCAAAACAAGTTAGACGCCTCTACTTTGTTGTTGCATGTTTTACGTGGCTTATGGGAGTAGATGCTAAGAATGATTCTTACCTACGGAAAGCCACAACGGTGATATTATGGTTGCCAAACTCCGGTGTTAATCCCATGACAACTATAGTGAGAGAAACTGGCATCCACCAGCCGCATGTGTGGAACAAGCCACACGACAAGTGCGGAGCGGTCTCATGACGACGCCGTAAGGTTGGCCTGGACCGCTTCAATCTCACTATCCCGCGTCATAATAAGAACACAAACAAGAGGCTTGCAATAGAAAACATCAACGCCCGCAACAACCATGTTGCGTTCTACTCGTGAAACACATCTACGCATAGATCTAGCTCTAATACCATCGAAGGGTTTGGCGGCATAGTAAATCAAAATTTTCTACGGATAACAGCGAGGAGCGGAGGAAAGCCAAGATCTAATCTAGGAGATGCAAACAACGAGAGATTGGATTAGATCTTCATACCCTTGAAGATTACGCAGACAATGAACGTTAACGGAGCGTGGGTGATGTAGTCGTTTTCGCTTCTCCTCCTCGCGATCCGATCCGATCTAGCACCACAAGTGGCGGTGCCTCCGTGAGATGCACACGCAACACCTCGACGTCTCCTCCTTCCTCGGACCAGCAAGTATGGTGGAGAGACGGATTGATCTACAACGACGGCGGTGTATATGGTGGAGAGTTTCTGCAGCAGGGCTTCGCCTACAAACAGTCGGGAGGGAGAGAGGAGGGCAGTAGGGAGGCTAGGGTTGGAGGGAAGGTGTGTGGGAGGGGCGCCCCAGCCCTCTTTATATAGAGGGGGGCGGCCAGCCCTAGCCCCTCCTCGAAGCCTTGGGCCATGCCAAGGAGGAGAAGTGGGGGAAGGACTCTCCCCTTCTAGAAGCCCTATCTCCTTTAAACCCTCTTTGGCGGCTGGGCCCTATGGGGCCTTGTGCCCCTGGCCCAATGCGCCAGGCACTCCCTCATAGGCCCATGCCCCTCCGGAAGGTGGGACCACGTTGGTCCCCCTCGGAAGGTTCTAGAAGCTTCGGTACAATACCGATTAACCCGAACAATTCAACTCCAAAAACTGCTTTGCCTTATATGAATCTTATTCTCCGGACCACTCCGGAACCTCTCGTGATGTCCCGAATCCCATCCGAGACTCAACAAAAACTCATAAACCAATCATCCAATCTATCCTAGCGCCGAGACACGTTAAGTGTGTGACCTGGGTTCGAGAATATGCGTACATGATCTTCTATCAATAATCAACAAGGGCACGAAACCCATATTAACTCCCACACATTCATCGATGATCATATCGGATGAACCACGATGCCAGGATTCAATCAATCCTATATATATTCCCTTCGTCTCGCGATATTTTACTTGCCCGAGATTCGATCGTCGGCCGTCATACCTAGTTCAATCTCGCTCACGTTAAGTACTTTACTCGTTCCGTAATCCGATATCACTTTGTGATTAACTCCTTAACCACATGCTTGCAAGCGGTGTTGATATCGATTACGAGTGGGCCCAAGTATATCTCTCCGACTTGGGAGGGACAAATTCCATCTCGATACATACAACCCAACAGATACTTTCTGATCACCTGAGAGACACCTTTATGATCACCCTCTCATAGGATGACGTTTGATGACCTCAAAGCTCTCTTCCGATACCAGGGAGTTGTATTATCTCATGGTCTAAGGAATACAATATTTGACATAGGAAAAGCTTCGCAAAGATGAACACGATGTCACGATCTAATTGCTTCGCTTAGTTTGGGTCTGTCCATCACATCATTCTCCCAATGATATGATCTCATTATCAATTGACAACTCATGTCTATGGTTAGGAAACCTTAACCATCATTGATCAATGAGCTAGTCCTTAGAGGCGTACTAGGGACACGGTGTTATTCACAAACCACACAAGTATTAAAGTTTCCGCTTAATACAATTCTAGCATGGAATATAAACATTATCATGAACAAGAATTATAATAATAACATCTTTATTATTGCCTCTAGGGCATAATTCCAACAATACCTCCTATAGAACAATTATGTAAGCCAATTCCCCACTCATCCACTATTGAGGTACACTCTCTCCAACACTTGAATGAAGGTGATATTCCCTATGGTAAACCTCCTGATCAATGCTTAGAGGACTTGACACTTTTATTGTTAAACAAAGTAATTTTAATAAACAAGTTCAAAATCATTTATTGGAAAACTCTAGAGCTATTAATGAGTTGAAAGATATTGTGGAAAGAACTGCTAATGATGTTAAAATGCTTGTTAAACACTTCCAAATGGTTCAAACTCAAATTGATCAACTTGCTAAGGTACAAAAAGATATGCTAGTTAATGCCTTAGGAGATAAACATGCTTATGAAATTAGAACTAGGAGTTGTACAGCCACTCAAGGTCCTTTATATCCTAAAGGACACCCTAAAATAATTGAGAAGGATTCTCAACAAGTTGAAAATAGTGGTAGTCCTCATAAGAGAAAGAAAAAGAAACATAAAACAGTTGAGGAACCTCCTAAACCTGTTGTAGATCCTAATAGCATATCTGTCTCTGATGCTGAAACTGAAAGTGGTAATGATAAAAATGATGCTCCTGATAAGGAAGAAATTGAGGAAGAACCTAAGAAGCACACTAAGAACACTAAATACACTAAGGAAGATTTTATTGCTAATAAACATGGTAGTGAAAGAGAACCTTGGGTGAAGAAACCTATGCCTTTTCCTAATAAGAAACACAAGTCAAAGGAGGAAGAACACTATAACAAGTTTTGTGAGTGGATGAAACCTTTATTTTTGCAAATTCCTTTGACTGATGCTATTAAGTTGCCTCCTTATTCAAAGTATATGAAGGATATTGTCTCTAATAAAAGGAAGATTCCTAATGAGGAAATTTCTACTTTACTTGCTAATTATTCCTTCAATGGTAAGGTTCCAAAGAAACTTGGTGATCCAGGTATTCCAACTATTCCTTGCTTTATTAAGAATAATTATGTTAGAACTGCTTTGTGTGATTTGGGAGCTAGAATTAGTGTTATGCCTTTTTCTCTCTATAAGAGACTCCAGCTAGAAAAGTTGATACCAACTGATATATCTTTGCAAATGGCTGATAAGTCTACTACTATTCCTGTTGGTATATGTGAGGATGTTCCTGTTCAAGTGGCTCATAATTGCTTGGTTTTAACTGATTTTATTGTGCTTGAGATGCCTAAAGATGATAATATGTCCATTATTCTTGAGAGACCTTTTCATAATACTGTAGGTGATGTCATCAATTGTAATCAAGGAAAAGTAACTTTTAACATTAATGACAAAGAGCATACTGTCTATTTCCCCAATAAGATTGATAAGAGCTATGGCCCGAATTCCATTGAAACTATTGAGAGCATCAAAGTTGGACAAATATATTGTCCCATTCCACAAGAAAGTTTTGAAACTATTATGATTGGGACTATTGCTATCAAGTTTGAGGTAACATAATCATTTTGTGAAATGCAAAGTTTTGTTTCATATAAGATTGTTTTGGTAACAAGACTTGATCAACCTTGTTAACAAAGGGATTTTAATGAACAAAACAATGCTTTCACAATGGTTATACTTGCTCACTTTTATTTTTCTCCTTCATAGTCTTTGCTCTTCCTCTTGTTAGCTTTAGTTTTGCTAGTTGTTTGCTTGTTAGAGTGTCTTAGAACTTTTGTAGTTTTGGTTTTGTTTGCTTTTGCTTCTTATAAAAAATCTTTTTCTGCTAGAAAATCAATTTTCATAACCTGAAAATTGGCCAAAAATAAAGTTTTCCGAAAAAATCTAGAAAATTCATATTAAATTTTTCCTCGAAAAAGGGGCAGAGGGACACCCTGAATGGCCTAGAGGGACCCACCAGGCCAGCACACCCCTGGTGGCTCGGCCAGCCCCAGGGCGTGCCCGGCCTGGGTGGGGCCCACCTGTGGCCCTCCAAAGTGCCTCCTCCCAGCCACTTTTTCTCTCTCCCAAAAAACATCGGAAAATTTTCTCAAGCTCGAGTTCCTGCTGTTTTTGCTCCCGATTTTCGATCTCCTTGCTCATCCCATCTTTGCTGCTGATTTTTGGAGGGATTGCTCTCCGGTATGTGCCTCCTCCGCTTGTACAATTAGATTTTTGATTGGTAGATTATATCTTGAATATTTTTCTACTGTAGGTGACAGGTTGTGTGAGCTTGCATGCTTGTTCTATGCTTAGAGATTTCATTTTGATGCATGTTTAGCCGTCTAGCAAGTTCCTATAATAGTTCCTCATCATTTACCAACTTGGAGATTACCTGGTTTGATGTTTGTTTAAAATTTTTAGAAAATAAGATGAGTGCATACCAACTGAATCAACATGATTTAATGGTACCTGAACCAATGAAAGTTCATCGTGAGGAGGAAGTCTTGCCTTTCATATATCCGTGCCCTGAATTTATGAGAGCTGCGGGAATCTTTCAGGATTTCCAAACCATGATTATTAATGCAGGGTTGAAACACTTTGTTGAAGAGGAACCATATCAATATGTTAAGCTAACCATGGCTATGGTGCAGGACTTTCAGTTTATTTGGTCCTTGTATAATCCCATGGTCCATTATAGAATTTACAATATAGCTGTCGACCTGCCTTTTGCTGGTTTTTGTGCAGCTATTAGAGTGCCACAGTGGGGTGCTTGTGAGAAGATCAGAGAGAGGCCTAAGCCACTCATGGGTTTATATGCTGAAATCTACCAAGGTTGCGACTTCTCAAAGGAAAGTGGTAAAATTCGGAACATTCAGCTCCCATCCATTAGATATTTTGCCTACTTCATTACCAAGTGTGTTCTTGCTAGAAAAACTGCTAGAAAATTATCTTCTTTTGATCTAGCTTTTATCTCAGCTGCTTTGAATAGGGATAGATCTTATAACTTAGGTGCTTTGATAGCTTACCGTCTTTTCATGGTTTGGAGCCTCAGCATTCAGATTTTCGGTTCCCCATAGAGAGACTCGATCTTGATTCCATGGTTTTAGCATAATTTTGTTTCTTCTTGGGCTACTTTGAGAGATTTACCATATGAAATATCCTTTGTCAAGCGTAGTTGGAGAGGGGCTAGGACTAAGAAAGTAGTGACTTTGCCTGTGCCTGCTTTGTTTAATTTTGATAACAGGAAAGGATGGTCTCTCACGGCGGAAGAATTGACACATACGTGGCGAAGATCTCCCATCAAGAGGAGAATGTTGGAGAGGATGCCGAAGATGATTTGGGTCAGCCCTCCAACATAGGAGAGTCTTCATACCAGCAGCCCTCCTATGATTGGAGTGCATCTTCTTCATCATCGCGAGGGCCTGATTATGAGCATTCCTACGATGACCCACCATCTTGGGGTTACTACCCGCGCTATTGAGCCCCACTTAGGCCAAAAGCCTAAGCTTGGGGGGAGGTATACCGACATCACACTCATCTATATATCATGTTTCGTCGGTTCTTTGTATATCCACGTTTCGCTTTCTTTTTGGTTTTTTGTTCCTGCTTTCTCAAAACACAAAAAGACCAAAAATATTTTTGTTGTTTCTCTTGGTTTGTTTCTTTGCCTTAAGAAAAATCCAAAAATATTTTGCTTTGTTTGTTTTTGCTTTGTGTGCTTGCTTTAAAAAATCGAAAACACCAAAAATATTTGTTCTTCTTCTTTGGTTTTGTGAAGTTCTTTGCAGGGTTCAGTGGTCCTCAGTGGAGTTTGGTTTCATGTTATTATTCAAGCCACACAAGTGAAGGGCAGTAATGAAGATTAATAAAAACTTGAGGTGTGATAAGAGGCTGTAATAAACTCTATTTTATTTTCATTTTTGTACATATACTCATCATTGTGGGCATGCTTAGTCTGTTCATGTAAGGTGTATGTTATTTATGGATGCTTAGTAGTTCTTGCTCTCTTATGATTAGCTCCAGATTGCTAATAGTTTGTATCATGTCATATGATTATTTGCTTGCATTGTTCTATTCATAACTTGGTATGATATTGTGGTATCCTCCTCTGAATGTTTCATTTGAATCGACTTGGCACATGCTCGCGCATGCATATGACTGAAACAATAGTCAGTTAAGCCTTGATGATTTATTTTGCCTCAAAGTTCTTGTATCACTTTTGTGCCATAATTAATTCTGTTTTGTTGCAAGCATGATTATGACAGTTATTGCTCTCTCGTTTGTTACTCCTCTCTATTGCTAGCTTCACTTCCACTGAGTATGTGCTCTACTTGTGCAATCAGCTCCCCAAAACCAATATTGTCCAAAGTGTCCACCATGCCTACCTACTAGCATCATTTGCTATTCAGTGCATATTCATTATGCCTTGTTTTCTTTCAAATAAAATGCTTGCTTGTTATGAGAAATTTGGTTAGTAAAGCTCTCACGAACTTGATGGCACACTTTATTTCTTACACTTAATAAACCTGAACCATTGTGACTGTCCATGAAAGTTATATTCTTGCAAATTATAGGCTGGGATTTAGTAGAACCGTGCTGTCATGGGGAGTGCTTTCAACACTTATATTTATATACCCAGTTGATATCATGCTCTTTTGTTTGCGGATGTCGTCGGTGTGAAATAAAAGTGGAGCTTGTAAGTCCATAGAGTTATGTATATGTGTCAGAAAAACGCCTGGGCCGCTATCCTAAGCCATGCCTAATCATGGTGGAAACTTGCAGCATCACCATAATGAGCAATCTATGAAGCTTTCTTCTTATATAAAAAAAGAGAGACATATTGAAAAGAGGAAAGAGAGAAAAAAACACCATTTCCCATGGTAAATAAGAGATTCCTGAGATGCTCATTGTCTGCTTGCCTTGTCATTTTGATTATGGTATAGCTCCTGTATCATGTGCAAGGGGTACCCCGTTGGCGGTTCTCTATGATACGCACGTACTTACAATGACAAAAACTTACCGGTAACTAAAGTTGAGTAGCATGAGGAGCGGCCCTCGTACTCAAGGGACATGAGATTTCCAGTTTATGGTATGTCAAGCATATAACTCATATTGGATCTCACTTTCATATTAACCATTTAAAGATGCCTATGCTAGAGGCAATGAGATCTCAAAGCTAATGAGTACCATACTTTCAGCATTTGAAAGCATTTCAAACTTTTCAAAACCTTTTTAGTTCCTTGTTGATTCACCACTTATTTTATGAGCACCTTCTTGAGAGCATAGTTGTCATTCTTAGTGTAATGTGCTTGTCTCAAAACTTGGTTAATTATGTCATGACTTTGATGCATGTATCTCTGATATCTTTACTTCTAGTCTTCACTTGAACTCTAGAGGTGCCTTAGCATTTATGTTATGCTCTACAAACAAAGGCAAGCGAGATACCACTCTATCATACCTTTTTATGAGCATTGCAATGTTGCTTATGTTCATGTTTCATGCTACTTATTATTATTGAGTTGGAATCTCTTCATAGCTTGCAATGAGTATTGAGTAGACTTAGTTGCATACTCCTTATTATGAATTGTCTAAGTATCTACTCATGTGTTGAGAATATATACATCATATGAAGCAAATGAGTTCGTGAAAGTTCTTTTATCCCACTCAGTTTTCAATTGAATTGCTTGAGGAGAGGCAATAAGCTAAGCTTGGGGGAGTTGATACGTCCGAAACGTATCTACTTTCCCGAACACTTTTGCTATTGTTTATCCTCTAAACTTGAGTGATTTGGATACAACTAACACAGACTGACGCTGTTTTCAGCAGAATTACCTTGGTGTCTAGTTTTTGTGCAGAAAATCAACTATCAGGAAAAATTCCGGAAAATATGTCAAAAATCCAATTTCACCAGAAGACTCACGGAGCCAAAAGATGAGGCAGAGGTGAGCCACGAGGGATCCACACACCCCTGCCGCGCGGGCCAGCCTAGGACGCACCTGGGAGGGGTGTGGCCGCCTCTGGAACCCCCTCGGCCTCCCTTTTCGCCTATAAGTTGCCTTCTGACCTAAAACTCAGGGGGTTCGATGTTTTTTCAGAAAGAGTTCCGTTGCGCCGCCACCACCAGAAACCGCGATTCGGAACCAGAAATTCCGTTCTGGCACCCTGCCGAGACGGGGAATTTGGAGAGGATCATCGCCACCATTATCACCAACACCTCTCTATCAACCATCCATGTTTCCCCCATTCATGAGTGAGTAATCCCTCGCTGTAGGCTATGGGGATGATAGGGATTTGGTGAGATCTATCATGTAATCAAATAAGATTGTTAGGACATGATGCCTAGTATATCTATTAGTGCTATTTGACTTTGTTGCAACTTATTATACTTAATGCTTGTCACTAGGGCCTGAGTGCCATGATCTTAGATCTGAACTTATTATTGATTCATGATGATAGTATTGTTTGTGATCTTATCTGCAAGTTGTGTACACATATCATTGTCCGGAACCAATGGTCCCGAAGTGACAGAAATTGGGACAGTCGGAGGGGATAGCTGTGATGTGAGGATCACATGTATTCACAGAGTGTTAATGCTTTGCACCGATGCTCTATTAAAAGGATCACCTTAATTGCCAGTAGATTCCCCCGAGGCTCCGCTGCAACGGGCTGGCAGGACAAAAAATGTTGTGCAAGTTCTCATTGCGAGCACGTATGACTATATATGGAACATATGCCTATAATTGTTTAGTACTTGGATGCTTTATCTTATTTATCTATAATTACCTTAGATCTTGAAGTTACATGTTTAGACTTGTCCATGCAATGCCCGTCCATCCATCCCTATGCCTACCGCACTCATATCCTATTGTTTGCTACTATTGTTACTATTGCCTTTGTTTTACTGCTGTTGTTACTTGGATATTGCTACTATAAAACTGTTGCTACTAATAAACTACTGTGAGCAAGAATATTTCTAGGTGCAGCTGAATTGACAACTCAGCTGTTAAGGCTTATAAGTATTCTTTGTCTCCCCTTGTGTCAAATCAATAAATTGTGTTATACTATCCTCGAAGACTGTTACGATCCCCTATACGTGTGGGTCATCAAATACCACCTCCCAAAATACAGAGACCAAAATTCAGGGGTCACTGTAACCATAGTTCATCAGCCTAGCTACTCCAAAATATACATCACAGTCATCATCATCCACACTAAAACTAGCGCCTCCTCAAACAACATAGTCCGCTGCTTAGAGGTAATGCTTGTTCAAAATGGCCATGAACCATCTCATCCTGCGATCAGGGGTCATGGCAAGATACCTTGTCACCTATCCACTATGCTCCATCAGGTGGCAAAGATCACAGTGTATCGCAGTCGAAAATACGGGCGCAGCGGGAATACGCACACCTTAGATCATCTTTATCTGAGCATAGTTCTCAATTGGCTTGTTGATCAGCGGGTGTACTTTAAATGAGCCTGCATGGGAATCACAGTTAGTTCAGAGTATGTAGTTCATATGTGAGTTATACAACTAGTCAAGGTACTGATCCAAGTTCATATGTGATTTATACAACTGGTCGAAGGCCTCCTAATTCAAGCCTCCAGAAATGTTAACGAGCATGAGTATGGGCGGAGCTGGCCTGTACGGCCCGCCCATACCACCTGTAGCCAACTTCTCCTGATTATTATAAGCACTTTTCGTGAAGGAGGCAACAACGAAAATCAAACGCAACCACCATCCATTCTAGAATAGAGAAAGAAGAGATCTAAAGGAGAAAAAGAATTCCATCGATCCTCTCCAAAATCTCTAGCCTCTAGATCATCACTCCTCCATAATCCCCTTTGCACGATTGAGAGAGATATATCCACACTTGAAAGATTAGGGTTTGAGACTCTATTCATATTTTGCTTTGTATTGGACTCGATCTTCCCTTTATTGTGGTTTGCTACGGTAATATTGAGATAAACTCTATTTAAATTATGATCATATCATTGTGCTAATCTTCTTTCATGTGCAATTAAATTCCCATAGGCATGAGAGATGTAGGAAATTGGTGAGATGGTATGTGCCTATTTTATTCCCATCTATTTGTGGTTATTGTTACGATTATTCTGTGTGAGAATGATTTTCTTTGTGCGACTAATGTTTGTTGTCTAATTTAAGGACCCAGACAACATAATCCTGAGATCTCATAGACATAAACTTGTTTGCTAGTGAACCGGCGATCCCTGAATGATATGGACGATATCAAAGAGAATCAAGTATAAATTGAGGAGAAACAAGGAACCACTGAGTTTAAAACCTTAATCTGGTCTCATGACCTTAATTATTGAGCTGACCATGGCTAAGGTAATAGGAAAATGAATCATTGAAGCCAAGCGAATCTACCAAAATGAGTCTTGGCTATTATATAGGTTGCTTTCCTACTAGCACATCAATAAGAAGTATTATAATCATTTATCTCATTTTTTTCATTTGGCATCATCATGGACGCATCTTCTGTGTACAAGGATAGAGGTATTGCTGCATGTAGGGGCAAGCTAATTGTGCATACAAAAGCCTGCTTACCAGGACTAAGATCAATGTTGCATTCCACAAAGGGATCCCTTGAAGATGCCATATTTTTTTTTGCGTCAATCGTTACTTGTTGTGACCTCATCTGACGGTCTCAGGGTCACTCTTTTCAGCATTGTCGCACACCTGAATATCAGTTCCAGGAAATCAAGCTCATGATCCTCTCCTTCGAAGCCATTGATTTCCACATTTTCAAGATTGGCCAAGGAGAATGATTGGCTTCGCCAATTCGTGGGCTCATCACTGGATTTGCAGACCAAAAGTGAACCTATTCATGATGCACCACGGCTCACGGCCAATTCGTCCCTGTCCTCTCGCTCTATTCGTTCGCCGATGTATGTCTCTTTGCACCGCGGCTAGGAACACATGTGTAGGACAGGGTCAAGCATGACGCCGCGGAAGGTGAGGTCAGGGAGGCCACGCCACGGCAAGGGAGAGGGTTTCGTGGCTTGTGGCAGCCTTGGCCTTGAAGGAGGGATGTGGTGAAGCAAATTCTCTAGGAGGGCATTGATGAGGTCCTCCCCTCCGCAAATATAACATGTGAACTGCAAATTCCCATTGAAAAAATATGTACTTTGTCATAGGTGCAAACGTAACCAATTTGGACTAGCACATTATGCTACATAATTCGCCTATTTTTCCCCATCAATCGAAAACCATTTATTCAAAACTTCTAAATTACCATAGTTCATTGCCACATAAACACTACTTTGCCATTGTTTTAGATAAAAAAGTAGAGACTTCAATATACACTTTTTTTCTAAATAGGGCGCATAAACTTGGAATGAATAATTCGCAAGTCAAGGACACATTACAACAACACTAGAAATTTGCATGACACGAATGACCATAATGGTTTAGATCTGTAAATAATTCAGAGCGAAATATTGCACGAGGCAAACAATGACCAAACATGAGTATATGCTTCAACGGAATTGCATGAGGAAAAAGGTAATTACTCGCATCTAGTGACATGCTAATTGTACAATGTTAGAGATTGGCATCACACTTGATTGCATTGATCTTGTCGGGGTAAAACACCCCAACATGTACACATGAACACTAACAGATTTACATTATCTAATACTACCTAGTATAAAACTTGAGGAGTGGCATTATAAGCTAATCATGGAAAATGCTGAACTTGCTTAAGTACCAGGAATAAGATCAATGTTGCCTTCAACAGAAGGATACTCCATGAAAATTTCGTGTAGTTTTGTGCACCAATCCCCATTTGGGATGCATTGGTCTGGCAGCATCACAGTCACTCTTGCAAGCATCGGCGCGCATCTAAACACCAACTTCAAGAAGTCAAACTCGTGATCCTCCCCTTCAAACCCTTCAATGACTACCTTTTCAAGATTTGGCAAGGTCACAGGTTGCATGCTCCAGTCCCAAGCTCCATGGCAAGGGCAATTTGGTGTGCATGCTACAATCACCTAAAAACAAATGCGATTCACATTAATGTAGTATTATAGAAGTTGCACAACTGAAACAATTAGAAACTTTTGAGCTCGTTTGATGATAGAAGCTTTTTCTCTACAAGTACCATGTATATACTCCAACTCAACTAGTATAGAGCACAACCATAGGTTACCTCTGAATTCAGAAGGACGATCCTAAGGCTTTGTGTAGCCTTACCAATGTGACCCATCCCAAGAATACGCCACACAAATGATCCAAATGCATGCCCCTTTGTAGTAAGATGTAGCTCCAAACCAGAGAAATCGGTAACCATATGTTTGGATATCTCTGTCGCAAATCCGGCATCTTCATCTGGAAAACCCATATAACCCTGCAAGAAACCAATTCAGCATGTGGTCAAGATTATTAATCTAGTTGGTGAATTGAGTAGGACAAGGGGCATACTATGTAACAGCACATCCGCAAGGATAGGACATTGACACTATGGAGCATGGAGCATGTGTCGGCATTCGAACAACAAGCAGCCGACCGTGTGCGTCCCTCGGCTGTCTCGAGGCTCACCTCCAAGAGACGCCAGAGACCAAGCCCTTGAAACACGCTGGCATACGAGCACCGCCATGAGATCTTCTCCAGAATTGGAGCTACTATGGACACCGAGAGCTCACGGCTGGCATTTAAGGACATGGTCAATCGCTTGAGCACCGGTGCCTGGACGACGATGCTGTGTGTGGGCATGCTGGTCCTGTCCACGTCGAGCCCCTGCAGCGAGAAGGACTGGATGGTGAAGTCGGCGCCGCTGCCGGGTGCGCCGGCGGCAACTGTGAGCACGCGCAGGCACGGGCAGCGGGGGATCAGGGGCACGAGGTCGATGCGGCAGCCCGAGAGAGAGAGACTCTCAAGCAGAGGGAACCCATTGCTGACCCGCGAGTAGGTCAAGGGAATGTGCGGCGGCACACGCAGGTCGATGGAGGTGGCGCGTTGGAAGCGGGGCAGATCCACTGCCGCGCACCTGTCCCCCGGCGAGATCGTCAGGTTGGGGGACACCGTGAAGCGGATCTGCACCGGAAACAGCCTCGCCGCTTCACGGAGCACCGAGGAGACGGTGCTGCAAAGGCCCGGCGAGAACCTCCACTCCTTCTTGGGGATGCTGATGTCGAGGAGGCGCACCTCTGGGAGAGCCGCATGGCGGAGCGCGTCCTCGAGCGAGCCGAGCGGGACGTCGCAGAGCGTGAGATCTCTGGAGGGGAGGTGTGAGAAGAGGCCACGCCACCGGCGGGAGAGGAGGGTTTTGCGCGCGGCGGCGTCCGCGTAGCCGAGGTGGGAGAGGATGTGGAGAAGAAGATCATCCGTGAGAGAGCTGATGCGGTCGGCGCCTGTGGCTGGCTGCAGGGGCTGCGAAGCCGAAGGGGAGCCATGGCGTGCTCCGCTCTCGTCCATGGCTCTACTGGCTACGATTTGCCTCGGTATATTAGGTTTTCCTTTTATGTCGATTATTTGCTTTATCGTCGATTTGACTCGATCGGTATATAGTTGGTTTTCCTTTTATATGTCGATCGGTGCTAGTTTCTCACGATTTACTTCCGTATAGTAAGCTAGTCTGCGTCCGGGTCCTGAAATTAGTTAATTAGCATTCTAGTACCTAGTACTTCCTCTGTTTCAAAATATAAGATGTTTTAGGTTCGTGAAAAAAATAAATCTAGACTTTTTTTTAGTGCGTAGATTTATTCCAAAGTTGAGTGAACCTATATACTAAAACAAGTCTAGATTTATTTTCTTCATAAACTTAAAACATCTTATATTTTAAAACGGAGGGAGTACTAGTTAGACAACACTACGTGATAGTACCGTTTACTCAAGTTATCGAGTCATATTCGATTTACAAACTAAACCAATGTCACGTAATACAA
Source organism: Avena insularis (assembly GCA_023614405.1). Taxonomy (NCBI): domain Eukaryota; kingdom Viridiplantae; phylum Streptophyta; class Magnoliopsida; order Poales; family Poaceae; genus Avena; species Avena insularis. The sequence continues at coordinate 457,412,967 of CM042685.1, read as the reverse complement.
AAAACGTCTAGATATACTAAGCGAATCTAGATAAATTGAAGTCACTTATTTCTAAACAGATAGTATATATTTTGTCACTTCTCACTGGTGTTGCTTAGAGCACCTTATGTGCTTGTCTTAATGTGTGTCAGACATTATCTGTTTTAGGACCAGATCATAGTGTTCGACTTTGTGTGTGACACTTTTGCAGCGCGCACCATCAACAACAAATAGCAAGAGGAGTATGATTTAGTTTATCTGGCAATATGATTTACCCATGGGAGGCGCACATAAAAACTTGCAAGTGAGTGTTACAGACTTCTTGTGAAATTTCAAGATACACTTTTCAATTATTTTTCCTTCAATTCAAAATATAAGCCATAGACTTATATTCATGAGGCTTCAGATCATAAAGATTGCAGAAGCCACTGCTTTGCAATATAAGCCGGAGACTTAAGTTGACTGCAGCAAATAAGTACTTAAGAAACATGACTTGGATAACATAAGTTCAGAACACTAGTGATCTTGTTAATTCGCATGGAAAGCAACCAACAGTGTCTCATATGTAATGACCATAAGCCATAGCAACCGTTCCGAGAATTATATAAAGAGAGCACCACTTGGCTTGTAGCTCCGTTACACTAGCAAAATAACAGAGTGATTAATGAGGCAATGAGCACCCCAAATCCCAGAGTGCAAGAATAAGAATCATGTCGAATGGACAACTTTGGCTACCAACTGTTGACCCTGCATGCAGAAGAGGTAAAATATAATAAAAGAAGTTTCAGTCAGAATCTGGACATTTAAATATGAAGTCGGTCTTTGTATGTCTAGTGAAAAATGCAGGCTAACTAAGTTAAGAAAGCCAAAATAAACTAAAATGTTCACAAATAAGTTCAGGACTAATATCCAGAATGATCAGAGCTAATAAAGCATGTTCAGCTAATTACTGGAGTACATGTAGATGTTAGATAGATCTCAACGTGACTGGGCCCAACGGCCCAGCACGCCCCTAACTGCGCCCTGATCGGGGGCGCCCAACCTTATCTGGTTGGTGGGCCCCTGTCGCCAGCGCTATATAAAGTGGTGGAGAGCCGGCAACACGACTCACGAGGTCAGACGTGCCCTAGCCGCCCCACCTACAAACCCTATCCGATCTAGGCTAAGCGCCGCGCCGACGGGAAGCTCCACCGCCGCCACACTCACCCCTTACCACCCATGGCCAACGACGGAGGTTCTAGCTCCGGCACCAGCTCGGGCATTCCCTCTGGCTCGTGTTTGTCGAGCCAGGGAGCAGGTAGAGTCCATCTCGGTTCTTTCTCTCTCTCTCTCTCTCTCTCTCTCTCTCTGTTCTCGATCTATAAAGGTAATGTATAGTGCTACTGTTAGATCTAGACTAGATCCTTGGTAAAGGTGGTATTCACATTGGTATCAGAGCAAGTTTTAGTTGCTAGATTTTACAGTGCTTTTGTAGAAAGTAAGAGTTCAAATGAAAAGAAATAGATCCAAAGTGCGCCTGCCCTATGGCCGCGTCGTTCCTCTCGATCTAGATGGGCATCCATTGTGGAGACATCTAGAAGAAGAACACACCCTTCGGGGCAAAGCAAAACCCTAGATCTAAAACCCCAAAAGATCCCGAACGCAAGTTCTAACCCCATAGATCCCCAAAGAAAAGGCAATCAAAAAAAAGGGTCCACTCCGGCCATCGCGGGAAAGTTTCAGCCCACACTGCCACTTGTGACGGTGCACCCACCCGGTGGATGCACATCGGCAAGGAGCAAGGAGAGGCGCCGCCATTCACTATGGACCAAGTAACAACAAAAAGGGGCGAAAAGGCTCCACCGCCCTCTTGTGGTGGTGCGCCCACCTCGGGTGGGCTTGCCGCGCCCGGCATGGAAAAGAGGGAGGGCATGGCTCGATGAAGGGAGGCAGAGGGAGGGGCGCGACACCGCTGCCGCCTCGCCTCGGCCAACCCGCCACGCCCGCCTGCAGAGGGACGGAGGGAGGCGCGGCGTCGCCGCCCGCCTCACCTCGCCCTCGTCCGGGGCTGCACCACGGAGCAGTGGAGAGGAGGGCCTTGGCGAGGCGGACCGCCTCACCTCGGCCTCGGCCGGGCCACGCCCTTCTGCGCCCGAGAGGGCCGTGGGGAGGGAGGGGCGGCCGCCTGCGCCGACTCCTCCGCAGCGCCCGC